>BTHU01000012.1:24636898-27104398 GCA_036184795.1 Tokudaia tokunoshimensis | reverse complement strand
TCTTCTTCAGATCTTCCTGTCCATACCATACAGACACCTCCATTGAGGGTCAACCCAATCTTCATTTTTTTTCCTTCATTTTCTATAACTTTCTAATACAAACCATCTCTCCATTTCTGAGCTCCAATGACTCAAGTCAGCAATGTGTATATCTGGCTGAGAACACATCCCATGCCTGCAGGTTATGGGTACTAACTTAAAGTATCCTATTGCAAGCTTCTTGCAGTTGAAACCCCACATCCCCATCTTGTCTTCTTGTACTTTATCTTCCCACACACCCTGTGATCTACCCTGTGTCCTTGTGACAATGCAACCTGATGCAAAACCTAACATCCTAGACATAAAGGTAGCTTACACCAGCCTCAACCGATCCAGGAAACATCCCAAGAACCTCATCCCTCTGGTAACCATGGTTTCTATCACTGAATGTTTATTGTACCAAGAACTATAACAGTGGCTTTATTTATACTGGCTTCTCAGCTCACCCTGTGAAATAAATATAAGTACCCCATTCTGCAAATGAGAAACCAAGGCTCCCATGTTAACTAACATGAGAAGAACAAGTAGTGATCTTCAATGTATATCTCCAGTCATACTAGTGATACCTAAAGAGGAAATGGATACATCATAGTGAGGCTTTCCATATGCTGGAGTACTACACAAGCATGATGAAGAACTGACCAATTTCTTTTCATTTTTAATTATTTATTTTAATTTATTTACATTTCAAGTGTTATCTCCTTACCCAGCTTCCCCCTCTCCTGGAAACCCCCTATCTCAAACCCCCTCTTCCCTGCTTCTATGAGGTGTTACTCCAACCATCTACCCACTCCTGCCTCCCCGCCCTCAATTCCCCTACACTGAGGTATCCATCAAACCTTCATAGGAGCAAGGACCTTTACTCTCATTGATGTCTGACAAGGCCATCCTCTGCTACACATGCAACTGGAGCCATGGGTTCCTCCATGTGTACTCCTTGGTTGGTGGCTTAGTCCCTGGGAGCTCAGAGGGATGGGCTGGTTGGTTGATATTGTTGTTCTTCCTATGGGGTTGCAAACTCCTTCAGCTCCTTCAGTCCTTTCTCTAGCTCCTCCATTAGGGACCCTGCACTCAGTGTAATGGTTTACTACGAGCATCTGACTCTGAATTTGTAAGACACTGGCAGGACCTCTCAGAAGACAGCTATATCAGGCTCCTTTCAGCAAGCCTTTCTTAGCATCCACAATAATGGGATGCTTGGTGGGAGTTTGGTGACTGTAACTGTAATGAATCCCCAGGTGGGACAGTCTCTGGATAGCCTTTCCTTCAGTCTCTACTCTGCACTTTGTTTCCATATTTGCTCCTGTGAGTATTTTGTTCCCCTTTCTAAGAAAGACCAAAGCACCCACACTTTGATCTTCCTTCTTCTTGAGCTCCATGTGGTCTATGATTTGTATCTTGAGTATTCAGAGCTTTTGAGCTATTATCCACTTATCAGTGAGTACATACCATGTGCGTTCTTTTGTGATTGGGTTACCTCACTTAGGATGATATTTTCTAGTTCCATCCATTTGCCTAAGAATTTCATGAAGTCATCATTTTTAATAGCTGAGTAGTACTCCATTGTGTAAATGTACCACATTTTCTGTATCCATTCTTCTGTTGAAGGATGTCTGAGTTCTTTCCATGTTCTGGCTATTATAAATAAGGTTGCTATGAACATAGTGGAGCATGTGTCCTTGTTATATGTTAGAGAATCATTTGGGTATATGCCCAGGAGTGATTATAGCTGGGTCCTCAGGTAATACTATGTCCAATTTCCTGAGGAACAGCCAGACTGATTTCCAGAGTGGTTATACAAGCTTGCAATCCCACCAACAATGCAGGAGTGTTCCTCTTTCTCCCGATCCTCACCGGCATCTGATGTCACCTGAATTTTTGATCTTAGCCATTCTGGCTGGCATGAGGTGGAATCTCAGGGTTGTTTTTATTTGCATTTCCCTGATGACTAAGTATGTTGAACATTTCTTTAGGTGCTTCTCAGCCCTTTGAATTTCCTCAGTTGAGAATTCTCTGTTTAGCTCTGTTCCCCATTTTTTAACAAGGTTATTTGGTTCTGAGAGTCTAACTTCTTGAGTTCATTACATATATTGGATATTAGCCCTCTGTCAGATGTATGATTGGTAAAGATCTTTTCCAAATCTGTTGGTTGCCATTTTGTTCTATTGATAGTGGCCTTTGCCTTACAAAAACTTCACAATTTTATGAGATCCCATTTGTCGATTCTTGATCTTAGGGCATAAGTCATTGGTGTTCTGTTCAGGAACATTCTTTTCTGTCCGTTCCCAACTTCTAATGCTTCAACCCACACACTGTGACTTATGATAGTGCAAAAGAGAAACATACTCAGTAGAATTTTTACTTTTTCCAGTCCTGTTGATATAATGTATAATTGTCTTTATCTGGCACGGATAGGTGGTGAGGCAGTGAATTGCAGCTTCCAGTGAGTCATGTGACCTCAGGGAAACAAGTGGACACTACAAAGTTATCATCGATTAGTTCCAATGATAAGATTAAGAGAACAAATTTCATTTTCATTAGGATATTTTCAACACAAAGGGAGTTCTGCGAAGGGTCCCCCATTGTAAGAGCATCTATACACTCCATACGATAACCCATAGTGGAGTTAAGGAAACCAGACAAACCACACCTTTGTGCATATGAAGCTCAAGGGAAAAAAAAGAAAAGTTGCACAGATATAAATCAGAATCAGTTATATCCCATATGAATGGGGTTGGAGTACAACTGACTTGGAGGGACAGTGGCAAAGCCTCTTGAGGTGCTAAAAACATTTCTTAGACATCTGTGTGGTGTTCAATCAAATGCATGGTTTAAGGAAATCCTCTATATATCATATGTGAATGTTATACCTCAAAAGGATTTTTAAACATCTCAGGGAGGACATCTGTATGGTTTTTAAAATATACTCAATATTATAATTTCATATTTGGAAACCAAAAAAAAAAATTAAAACACTCCTATTCCTTTTGAAACACAAACTTTAAAAGAACTTTCAAGATGTATGTTTCTCCAAAAGAGACATATGTTAAAAAAGACTGAGCCTCTGCACTGCAGAACACACATTCTGCCTCCATTCTCTCTGTTCCTCTAGCTGTTCCACAGACTTGGGCATCTTTGAGGCAAGGTAATGTGTTTCTATAGTCACAGAATAAATCTGCATGCTACACTAGAAGAATCTAGAAGGTGTCAGTCACATGAATATCAGACATTGACTAGATGGCCATCTCTACCCTTCAGAGCTCATAGCAGAACCAAAGAATTCAGGTCCTGGAATGCTTCCTCAGTCCTGTTCATCATTCAGCAACATTTGCAGCTCAGGAAGAAAAGAAAACGGCTACCATGCAAAGTCTTGCCTGGAAACAGGGGTGGCTGTTCAGTGGGCCTGGCAGGGCGATGGGCTGCTGAGGGTCTGATCCCACCCCAATAATCATATAAAATTTCCCCAGATGATACCCCAGCCCCCTATGGGCAGTTCACTCTGCATGTTGATTCCAGGCCCGGGAAGCTGCTGGAAGCTGCCCTTGGAGGCAAGGGTCTTTGCTGTTCTTAGAACAAAGCCTTTAATTTGTCTGGTGGGAGGCTTAGCATTTTCACACTGTCGGTCCCATCAGGAACTCTCAGGGGCAGAGGGTGAGCCTGAACCTTCAGTATTTTCACACACAGCACATAAAGATCCTACAACATGAAGATTTTACTGCAGAGTGAACGCCTACTCCACCATTGTGCTGAGAGGAATCCATAATAAAAATAAAAATAAAAAAATAAAAAAAAAATAAAGATGACATAATATAAAGATGGATTTGGAATGTGCAGTTGACCAAGGCATAGATTTCCCTGGAGAACACTATGCCATGGGAGTTGTCAGGAGGAGGAAGTGTCTCTGGTGGGATTTACCTAAGGCTGGTGAGGAGCTGGGCCATACAGAGCACTGAGGAATGCACAAGCTGCTTGGCTGTCTTCTAATAGGGCACCAAGTAGGTCTACAGTCCCATGACACAGGCCTCCTTTGGTTTCAGATCTCATCAGATCTCCAGGAAAGATCCTGCCCAGATATCAGCTTCAGGTAGACAAGAAGGCATTCCTGAGTTAGTGGAGCTCAAGACAGTGCAGATACCTGCCTGACCTGAATATTCACAGGTTTCTCCCTATTACTTTGTATCACTCTTTTAGAGTAGAGTGATAATCACAAAGTGATTAGAGGCACATTATGATCTCAGATCTGAGGACATTTAATCCTTCTTCCTTTGGGCCAGGTGGGCCTCTGTATATCCCAGGAGGAGCTGCATGCACTCAAATGATCATGTGATAGGTAGAAAAGGAGATGGTAGACCAGAAGGCCCTGTCTGGAGAAACTCAAAATATGTATGGTGGACAGTCCTTAAAGAGCTTCTAGATAATCCTCTTTTCCCAGAGCAGAGCAGTAGTGAATATTTTCCAAGAGATCTCCAAAGTTTGGGTCTAGTTTGACCAAATGCCCAATTAAGAGCCAATCTCAGAGTACCTTCTCTCTGCAAAAAAAAACTGTTTTCCCAATTCTGTCTATTGAGCTCTGCTGTGTGGTATTCAGAAGGAGTTCTTCAGTTCTCCCACAGATAAAAGTAAATGGGAAGGCCTGGGTAATTCTCACTCCCTCCTCAGTTTCACAAACATGTTATAGAAGTTGCCCCTGCTGCCATGAGACCTAAAGGCCCCCTGGCTAGCAGAGACAGTTCTCATAATTCTCTGAAGCAATTTTCATATCAGTGTAAATATAAGTCCTTTTCATATCCTTCTATGGTTATGTGGAGACATCTCTAGTGGATAAGCTAAACTGAAAGTCATAGAGGTAAAATAGATGGGTTCTCTGCCCACAGAAATTGTACTTGATAAGCAAAGCATACTATCAGCTGAGGTCTTCCTGAGATCCTGAAAAAGGAGATTCTTCCAAACTGGGAGGATTGAGAAAAAGGATCACAGAAGGAGACTATGTTGAACCTTGCAGGGGGTGGTGTATGAATGTATAAAATTATAAGAGGAACCTGGGAACAAAATAAAGAAATGAGAAAATGTAGGACTCGCTCAGCAAACACTGAGTAATCTGGTCTCACTACTCAAAAACATGTGAAAAAGAGAAGTAGAACACAGGACCATGTAAGAAATGGTCTGATGCAAGAGGTATCTAAATCTCAAAACACTTTTCTTACTTTATTTTATTTTAACAAATGTTCAAATTTGTTTTTATTATAATATAATTATAATGTCTCCCTGCCTTTTCTCCCTCCAAGTCCTACCATATGCCCTTCCTTGGTCTCTTTCAAATTCATGGCTTCTTTTTTGTTCATTGTTATTGGATGCAAGTGTGTGTGTGTGTGTGTGTGTGTGTGTGCATACCGACTCTACAATCCTGCATTTTGATTGGTTGTGGTTTTCTGTAGTGGTCTCTGTTGCAAAGAGACATTTCCTTGATAAGAGGTGAAAAGTACAGTTATCTGTGGAAATAATGAAAAATGTTTATAAACTGTTGCTAGGGACTGTGCTCACTCAGGAAAATAGTAGTTACAGATTCTCCTCCAATATCTATAACTTTACTAGCATGTAATAGTTAGCTTTGATTCCAGAACAGGCATGCTTTCCCTCTTGTTGAGCAGGTCTCAAGTCCAATTAGAGAGCTGTTGGTTACCATCATGTCTTGGCAGTAATCAAAACACTTCCATTATCACATGGGAGCTTAGAGTTATGCAATAAATAATTATCCAAGTGCATGATTGCGGTCAGGAGAATAAGAATTTTAGGAGTGGTTTGAATTAATTTCACCTTTAGAAGAAAGATCTAGAAGCTTTAGAATTGCAGGCAGAAAGTATAAAAGCTCCATCTCAGAGATCTCTATAAGCTTTCCAAGTTTTCACAATCTACATCATTAAATCTTGTCTTCAGTGTATGAATCCAAACCCACCCCAGACCCTTCTGGTTCTTTCCCCTCAGATCACAAGCACTCAAGTCTATCACTTAAATTAAGAAAATCAAAGTACACAGACTTCTCACTCTCCCACCCCTTTCTTCACAAGTAAGCTTCTAAAAATGATATCAAATTTCCAAAACAACAACAACAAAAATGGATGGTTTTTGTAGACATTCCACTTCTAAACCATGGGGAATTCACAACATGATCTGTTAGAGGTGGGGATAAAAATATTCAAATCTTAACTTTTATTTATCTAAAAATGTATGAGTTAAATTATGTTTTAATAATTCAATAGAACTGTGTCATAATTCATAAGCTGATGCCAAAAAAGTCATTCATGTAAAATTCAGAGTGGTGTTCTTATAAATTTAATGAAAAATAAAATTAGCAGGTCACTTTGTACTAGTTACTAGGAAGCACAGTAGTACCAATTGAAAAGGCATGTTTCGTGAAGAGAAAATCAGCAAACTTGTTACTAGAGCCTGTAGGAGTGAGAGGACAATAGAATATCATTTTCAAAGTGCTTCAATAAAAAAGTAATTGTTCACATAGAATTCTATACCTTTCTAACTTATCACTTGACAAAGAAATACCAAATTTAAATAATTTTTATTAGTCTATTAAGGAATCTGTTAAAGGAATCATTTCTTCCTCTAAATATAAACAATAAAAATTAAGACAAGTTGAAGTCAGAATAGCAATGTATAAGAAGAAAATGCAGGAAAAAATTAGCAGAGAGCTAGAGACACAGTAATCTAGGGGCACTGGAGTTCTGGTGTTCGAGGCCAACCTGGTCTACAGAGTGAGATCCAGGACAGTCAGGGCTATACAGAGAAACCCTGTCTCAAAAAAAAAAAAAACAACAACAAAAGAAAAACAGTGTTTAAAGTTAAACATTTATGATTTTGTTCATTGGGAGACTGTTGCATAGCAATGCTGGAAACAAAGAGAGGGAATGGGGGCTAATGTGTAACAGTTTATCCAGCTTCCTCTACTAAATCAAGTCTTTAATCATGTCATCAAAACTTATAACTACTAACATGTCCGTTGCTGAGGGAAGTGCCTCTGACCTCTATTGATGCTCTTAATAATTTTTTGATATTCATTGTGTATGTTTCTAAACAATATAATAGCAAAATGTGATTAATTTCAAAGTCACACAAATCAAGGTAGAACTGTAAGTCCTGAGCAAAATGATGTGAAACTTTTTAAGGCTTTCTAAATTCATTATTTTAGTCAAGATACTTATAGAACTATTGATTAATATTGTTGGTCAAAGCTTATATGAAATAGTTCTTAGGTAGCCATTTGTAAACGCAAAATGAATAGGTAACTTTGAATCAGTAAAGGGCATAGGAATAAATATTACACATATACATAGAAAGTAGGAAAGGAGAGAAGGAATTTCAAGCAACGGAAAATTGACAGCATAAATCCAAATATAACAGTAATTACACAAAATTTAGCGGGTTAAATTCAGCCGTTAAAATCCAGATTGTCAGACTGGATAGAAAAGCTAAATGTGATTATACGCTGCTCATACGAAGCAACCTCAAAACAGAGCTGTTGTATGTTCAAAGGCGGGGAAAGCTATGCTGGATAAATACCAACCCGTCAAAATAAGCCTAACAAAATGATATTTCAGGGGAAAGCATTCTTAGAAGCAAAGATGCTCACTACCAAACCCAAATGAAACGGTTTCCCAAGAAGGTACAGTAATTCTATGATTGTTCTCAGCTGATAACAAAATGCAAGGTATGTAAAGCAAAGGTGAAATTTCCATGAGAAACTGAGACAGGCTATCGTAATAGGAATCTCCAGGAGCTTCTCTCTCTCTCTCTCTCTCTCTCTCTCTCTCTCTCTCTCTCTCTCTCTCTCTCTCAAACACACACAGCCTTTGTGTATGTACACAAACACTCATACATGTACGTACATGTACATGCATGTGCACATGAGTGTGTGTGTGCATGTGTGCATTCATATGCGTGCGTGTGAGTGCGTGCATGCGTTTCTCCTGCCCCACATCCAGCATTGCCTTCAAGTGTTCAGCTGCGTCTAGTCATGCAGTATCTGTCTTCGTCTCAGCTCATCCTCCCCTGACATATTCCTGGCAAGTACATCTCACATTATGCATTCATATCTTCTCTGCAAGTTTAGGGGGCAAGGGTTTTTTTAGGAGCTGCCCAGTTGCAACTTCAGCCCCAAATGACCACCCTGAATAAACGCCAGGCATTGAAAATGGATATAGTCTATGAGTCCTAGGGTGGTGACAATCTTACCCTAAATCCAAGACAGGAGCCATGAGTATAACCCACTTCCACAGCCCGCTCGGTGCTCGCCTATGTGAATATCCGGCAAAGTGTTACCGGATTGAGTGTGCTCTAAGTTCATGTGTCCTGTGAAGGACTCCAGAAATTGTCTGTTGAGGGTCAAAAAGTTAACTTCATGTGGTGTTTCAGACTAAGGCAAGTGCTCTAGTCCAAACAATAGCCAAGGCTGTGGTCAAGGGGTCAAAGCAAAGCAATGCTCTTACCCTGAAGCCCTAGGCAAAGCCACTCTTACGGATCCCATGACAGTCTCTGTAGACCCAGAGCACTGTCTTCACCGTAACACTGAATGCATATGCATCCTTTCTTCCCTTTCCTCTTCCTCCTTTCACATGCACATCTAAGAAGACACCATCAGTCCCCGAGAGTCCAAGACATGGGCATTTGGGGCACATGTCACTGCAGACCAGGGAGAACGGTCTTCTGGCAAAGCAAAGCGGCCATTTTTCACAGATATTTTATAAGCACATAAGCCAAACTCCAGGCTTCTGAAAAATCTGTCTCCTGTCCTTTCACATTCCTGCGGCAATAGAAGTTCATTTTCTCATCATATACTGTAAATTACAGGCTGAAAAGGTGGGTCGAGTCTGACTTCAGACTATAAATAGCTGATCTTCCTTGTTCTCCTCTGAGGGGCCATACTTGACAGTGGCTTAGCTCAATGCATCCCAGCAGAGGGACAACACTGCAGGAATAAAAATCAAATCTCCCTCCAGTGAGCCCGGGGGCAGAACCCAGACTTCTCCATGCTTCCGAATTGGAGAAGCCCCTACCCAGTGCACACATATTTTTCTATGAGACAACACCTGGGTAAATCCACTTGTAGTCTCTCTTCATCTCTCTCACGCATCCCTTCTGCAAATAGCTCCCAGCACTGCCCTGGCATCTTGTAAAATAAAAATCAAAGCTGAGCAAATAATTTAAGACTCATGTTTAAACCTTTTCCCAGGTCCCTGAATTCATTGCCTCTTAAAGTGAAAGTGCCTGTGCCAGAGGCTTCTTCAACTGTTGGGGGATTACAGCAAGCATTCCCCCTCCCACCAAGGAAGGATTTGGGGTTGGCATTTAAGGAGCACCTCACAGGGCCCACACAAGTCAGTTTCTAATCATTCGACAATATTATTTATTACTAGCCTCGTGCCCATCACTAAATAGATGTAAAAGAGAATGAAAGCCAGGACTTCTGTCCACAGTAGACACAATACATCGGGTGAAATGGCAGCGAACACCAGAGAAGCAGGATTAAGTGTTCAACCAAGTGGAACAGACAGGAAGCCTGTTAGGCATTGGACAAGCATGGGCTATGAAGACAGAAGGCTCCGTGCGGGTGGGGATGGAGCTGGCAGGCAGTGGAGAGGCAGGGAAGATTAAAGGAAGTGTGTACAGCTAGGGGAAAGGCACAAACCAGTGCAAGGAATCCAAACAAAAATCATGTTCAAGATGTGTCATCTGCAGAGAAAATATATGGTCCACAGTAAGGAATTAAATTGTTCCTCCCCTAAAACACTCACATGCCAAAGCAGCCCAAAGCATCACCACGTCGGAATGTGGCTTTATTTGGAGATGGGGGGCTCTTGAAATATGAGAGCACAGGTGGCCTCTAATCCAGTGTGACTACTGACTCCATAAGAAGGGGAGATGAGGACAGATATGAACAGAGGGGAGACTGTGAGGAAACAGAAAGGTGACCATCTGCAAACCAAGAAGAGAGATCTGAGACAAACAACTGTGCCAATATTTTTATTCTAGATTTCTAGCCTCCAAGAGAGTGAGAAAATTAATTTCTGCTATTTAAACCACCCCAGATTTATAGTGTTTTGTAAATGGAGGCTCTAGTAAACTACCATACCAGGTTCTCCTGGAAGGAATTCCCCATGCAGTAAGGCAGCAAGGTACAAGGCCGAGCTGGCCTGAGTGTAGGCAGAAGTGGTGAGAATATAAATAGGCCTGTGATGTGAAGACATTAGAGGCAACACAGACCATCCTAGGTACAGGTCACAAGCATCACTGAAGGAAGTCATGGAGGTAGGAGCCCTTTCAAACCTGTGGGAAAAGGGGGTAGCTTTTTCTAAATGTTTACTTTTGTTCTTCAATTCCTTTATTTTGTTTTTAATTACTACTGTGTTTGTGGGTTCTTCATGGTTTCTTCTTTTATCTGTCTCCTAATGATTTCTTCTCTGGCTCAGCTCAACTTCTCCTGGCTCAGCTGTCACCAACTGTCCTCTATCTGCCAGCCCAATTCGCTTTCAACTGTCTCTTATTTTCACTCTGCTCAATCTAATCTCTTCTCTTCTCTTCTCTTCTCTTCTCTTCTCTTCTCTTCTCTTCTCTTCTCTTCTCTTCTCTTCTCTGGCCCTACTCAATCTTTCTTCCTACACCAACCATCTTCTCTGACCATACTCTTCTGTCTCCTGAACCCTACTTCTGCCTACTCACCAATCCTATTACTCTCTTTCCTCCTCTTCCTCTTCTTCCTCCTTTTCCTACTGCTATTTCTCTCTCTCTCTCTCTCTCTCTCTCTCTCTCTCTCTCTCTCTCTCTCTCTCTCTCTCTCTCTCTCTCTGACTATTCTCTCCCACCTTTACTCTCAGACTCTGCTGGCTTTTATACCCTCTCCTGTTCCCAGAATTCCAAGAGTCAACTATCACTTAAGAACATAGTTATTTGAAAGGACAGGAACTCTCCATTCCTGAAATATTTCATACTATAGGAGGGGCCTTGAAAAGCAGGCCATTGCTTCAGTTCCCATGAATGACCTCCTTGTAAAATAGTTGCCCTTTCCCAACCTCTAACGTTTTACAAAATGAGATGTGTTCAGCTACATGATGCCAACAGACTGTCTCCAGCACCTCATATTCCATGCAGGCCTGCGCTTGGAACACCATGTTAAGAGAAAGCCCTAACCATGTACCCACTGTGTTATTTCCCTGCACAGATCTGAGCTGGGCACAAAGTCAGGGGAGAAATGCCTGTTGGGAGCCAGTTGTGGGAAGCACTGTCTACTCTCCATTCATCCCCTGGAACCCTGAACTCCGAGTTCTGAGTATTCCAGCTGCAGCTATGGACCACTCTAACCTCCAGGTGCCACAGCTCTTGCTGGAAACAGGGAATCAGCAAATGGGTTTGACACTCTTTGAGAAAAGTAGCATCCAGGGACATCCCTGACATTTTAAGACCTCTAGTAAGCCGAAAGTGTTATACTCTGTTTTGGTTCTAAGTGCCTATATTTAATTTTTAAAATTTATTTAATTCTATAAACAGCTCTGATGCCAAGTGAAAGCTATATCACCAATGCCATGCCACGCCACTCTGTACCCACAAGGTCAGCCATCAAAGAAAAATATCCCAGGTGTTGATATAAACATGAACAGGTAAAATCTGCCTCATCATCAGTTGTAAAAACACTGTAAATAAGCCAGCAATACTTACTAACAATGAACATATATATGCCTTATGACCCATTCTTTACATTCCTATAGCTATAGATATATCCAATATAATGTGTGCATGAGTGCACCATTGTAGGAAAAACAAAGCGGGGCTGGGGCCCACGGTGGGGCCACGCAGCCGGGAACACTGGCAGGCGGGGCCTGCATAGGGAGAACACTCGGGCAAGGCCCACATAGGAGAACACTTGCTAGGCTCGAGCACCGCACCGGGGTAGGGACAGCGGGTACCCGAGTACCTGTAGAACAACAGGCTGTCTGGCTATGGGGAGGAGAGTCCTTGTTTAGAAGGCGGTGCCATTCTGGCATGGGTCTCCCGGGTACCTGTTGAGGAAGCTTGGCTGAGAGGAGGTTGAATCCTTTCTTGGTGGCTGGAAACACTGAGGCCTGCTCCATGTTCTTACACGGCGGGTTTTGATAAGAAGAGACAGTTCATAGTTTCAACGCTTTATTATAGAAAAGTAGAAAAGAGAAAATAAGATAGAGAAGTAGAGAGAAAGAGAAGATAGAGGGATGAGGGATGGCCATGGCCACGAGGGAAGAGGGGAAAGAATGGAGAGAGTGGGGGAAACAGAGAGATAGAGGCAAGAGAAGGGTAAGAGAGATGCAAGAGAGAGGCAAGAGAGGGACAAGACAGAGGCAAGAGAGAGCGAGGAGGGGCAAGAAGCCTTCTTTTATAGTAGACTGGGTTACCTGACAACAGCCAGGTAACTATGGGGCAGGGAAAGCCTGACTGTAATGTTCTGGGTGGAGTCCAGCCAGAACGCTAGGGGCCTGGGGCATGACCATACATGACTGATGGCCACAGGATTATGGAGTTGAGGAGTCAGCAGTCTGGGAGCGTGGCTCACAGGTTCCATCCCTTGTAGAATGTTCTACTGGGTCTCCAGAATAAGACTTGCTCAACCAGGCTACAGACTGCCTTACAAGGTCCCACACACCATAATACACATACAGTAGTAGTACCGTTATGCCAGAATGTTCTCAAGTTCTATGTGAATAAATAAGTAATTACAAGTGTATACCACAACAATCTTGAGGAATCTCATGACATTAATGTTAAAAAATGATTATACTCATGAAGTTCACAGTCCAAGCTAATGTCTGTGGATTTAAAGTCAAGTGGGTATTACTCTGTGGGTGGGGAGGTCTGAGAAAGATCTTTGAGATACACCTGATAATGTGTCTCTTGAAACACAGAGCTTGGCAACTATCTTATGCTACCTCCTTGAAAAAGAAAGTATTCTGGAACACATCTGTACTGATTACAGTACAAACCCCATAAAGCCCAAATCATATGCTTTATAGGTAGGTATACAGCATATGGCTTGTGTGGACTAAATCCCACCAGGCTTCACCTTCAATGGGTAACATAATGGCCAGTGAATAGGAGCCATATCATAAAGACAGACAGGAACATTTCTATCATGGATTCAGAATAGAGCATACCAAGTCTGGGTTGCCTCTAGGTTGAATTGAACACTTTGCTCTGAAGCAGATGATGGACTCCCCTTCCGGGGACCCTGGCAAATCTATTTCATCCTGGCATTTAGAAAGATAGGCCTCAGGGACCAACTCACAGGTCAGGAGGCTGCTTGAAGGATTTTGAACACATAATACGGGACGTAGAAGCCAGTAGAAATCAAATTGCACGATTTTTTTCTCTAGAGAAAGCAGGCATCTGACTTCAGTCCATTCGCTTACACTCTCGGTCATTTACAAGGCAGTGGTTTCACGCACTGGTACACAGAGTTGGATAAGACACAGTCTGTGCCTGCCACAAGCTCAGGCGATGCAGAGGACTCGAATGGAAAGCCAAGTATTTGACCTCTGTGAGCCTCCGGAAGCTCTCACCTTGCCCTACCTGCACAGGCAATCAGCGGTGCGTGGAGAAGAGGACCGGTACACAGTAAGCCCTCCATCATTGGTGGCCGCTTCTCCTGTTAACAACTGCATGTCCCAGACACGTGTGTGGGCTTCAGTGAGAATTCAGATGAGAAGGTGGTCAGTCGGGGTGGAGCAGAATAATCAGAAAATATCTCACAGATCTGATGCCCTGGAGCATTTCAAGGGCGTGGACAAGTAGGAGAGTTCTGCCTGAAGATTCGCTCCCCACCTCTGCCCTGGGCCTCACACTTGCTCAGTCCACAGAAAATAAGGGAAACTAGAGCCCAAAGCTACAGTTAGTATTTAGCCTTTCATCAGAGGCTCCGCCCCCCCCCCCCCCCCAGTGGCTATGCTCTTCAGAGAGCACCAGTATCCTTGGCAGACATTCACTGTCCTCAACCGATTAAAGACTACCAAAGAGAGTCTTTACCTGTTCCTTTAACTTTGCAGAATCAAACACTGGTTTCTGCTGAGAAGATGGAATTGAACAAACCAAGCTCCAAAGAAGCCATGCTATCTCAAACTCCTGTTTGATGATGAGGAGGAACCCAGTAAAGAAAGGAGATAAAATAGGGGGAGGGAAGATAAGGCAGAGTAGAGCATGAACGCAAACACATAGGAACCTCGTTCCTACTGCTGCACTTGCCCAAAGCCCAACATTAGTTCCTCTGCAGTTGTCCACGACCCAGAGAGGCTTTGGGCTGGGATACAATCTTGAACACATGCAGAGCATCTAGAAAACCTGTCAACACCCACTCTGATTTTTTCCCCAGGGGAGAAAAAAAGTACCTGTCAGAAATGTGATAGACTTGTCAAAAGGACATCAGAATATACATAGTGTAAAAATAACAAAATTCCCATCAAGATGAAAAAAAAAGACAGAAAAAGGCCCCTCTGCAGTATTTGAAAGGAATATCTAAACAAAACCCTAAGTTGTTTCCTCCTGAGCAATCTCTTAAAGAGGTTGGCCACTATTCACATCAAATTCTCTCCTCTCTTCTCTTTTCTGTGTCCCACCATCACCTCCCACTTCTTATCTCATTTCTTTTCCTTCTTCCTCTTCTGCCTGGGACCTTTCTTTTCACTTTTTATTTTTTCTTATATAGTCATATATATATATATATATATATATATATATATATATATATATATATCATTCTCTATTTCACCCCCCTCCCTACTAGTCATCACGCCTTTCTCATATTAATGCCATCTTTTTCATAGAAATGTCTTGTTTAGGACTAAAACCATCATTCATCCTAAACATTTTTTTTCATATATTTACTTATTTAGTGTATGATCTGTGGGCATTTGTATCATGGCACACATGTGAAGGTCGGGGGACAATTTGCAGGAGTTTGTTCTCTCCTTCCATCCTGTGAGTTCCAGGAATTAATTCAGTCCTTCAGCTTTGGCTGCAATCAACTTACCCACTGAGCCGTCTCACCAGCCCAGTCTAGGACATTTTCCATACACAGCACAGAAAGAACAAGAGATCATAATCCCTTGGGAGGCTAGAAAAATTCCCAGACTTTCTTTTAGCTCAGCATCTGCTGTACTCACTTGCAACACACCATCCATGGCCAACACTGGACCCCAAACCAGGAGAGTTCATATTAAAGTTGGCCTAAAAGAAAATTCTGATAGAAGATGCATCTCTGCAAACCATTAAGAGAAAATTCCAGAAAGTAGTTTATTCTGTTCTCTTTATTATCTACCATATCACTGATTATCCAAGGCTTCCTGTTCTCCCTCTAAGTTTGTGAATGCCATGGTTCTTCAACCTCCACCCTCCACACCCAATCCAATGACTTCCCAAAGGAACAAAGAGCTCAACAAAGTTCTAATGACTAAACACATGACCACAGCCGGTATGAATGCTTGTGTGTGTTGGTACATAAATGCCTCCATCACAGGAAGGAAGTGATTACAATATCTATCTTCAGCGGGTGCTTATTTGTATTCTGATATAACTGTCATAATTCATTGCACTTATGATCTAAAATAATCTTCAATGTAAAGGAAGAAAATGCTCTCTTGTGCCTTCTGCCATCCACCAATGCTGCCCAGAAGACGCAGACAGCCACTGCCTTTCTTTACCTATTTCTTCTGAAGTACACCTTTGAACACCTCGATTTATCCATTTTAGACCTTATATGTTTGTTCTTGGTTATACTGTACAGGACTAAACACTTACAGACTATAGAATCCTTGTTTTTTTTCTCTTCCCATTCTTCTATTGAGTTTACATGGTATTCTATTTTATTTTGACAGTATTTACATTATTTGTAAATAGCCTCTGCTAAGACAATGTATCATGATTGTGAAGAGTGAATGACAGTACTCAAACTTCATATATGACTGTCAACCAGCTCCTATTTTCAGACCCCTGTGGTCTTTCATTTCCAGCTCTTGGGCATTGTTTTTCCAGAAGAATAAACCAGCCCACATCTTACGACTATCACCCTCTGTAAACACTTAAAATTATAACTCCTCTGCCTAGGTAAATTAGCTGCCAGGCCACTCTGTTTTTTGTTTTCTCAATGTCTGTTATAATCATTCATTCACTGTTGTCTCCATTTCTATTCTTCTCCTTACAACATTCTCATTGTCTTACTCCCTTGCTCCTGCTTCTGTGGTGTTTCAAGGCGGATGAAGGGAGATGTATGTGAATACAGTTACATTTAAGTTAAAAGTAAACAGCATGCTACAGAATGTGTAGCTGCATGGTCAATAAAGAGCAACTCAAATCTCCTCTAACAGAACCCCAATTCCTTTTTGTTCTACCAGTGATCAACCACAGATGGAATCTGCAGGATGTCTGCATTCCTGCACATAAATTGTCAGATTAATAAGACATTGTTTTATGTGTACGGTGGCAAGAAAACAAGAGTGGATGTGTTTAATGGCATCTTCTCAAAAAAAAATCAGGACCCTTTGGTCAACTTCTAGACTTGACTCAGGTCTCATATCCTCAGCCCTTTCACTAAATGAAAAGCTTATTTCCACAAGTAAAGACCATGCAGCTTCGAGTTCCTATAGAAATGAGTCTTCACAAAGAAAGGCTGGCAGGAAAAGCAGCCCTTTCAGAGAAAGGGAAGTACCTCAGTGCTCTGAGACTTTGACACAACCAAGGTTGATACTAATACACAGGGAGCTGAGGTGGATTCATGAGTCCCTGTTAGAGCAGAAAAGACAATGCATGGAGTCTGCAGTGCATGGAGCTAGAGCATGCACCCCTAACATTCTACAGAAAACCCATGCTCCTGCACCAAAGAACCACAGTACACTTCAAAACTAGTACTTGCTCTAAGAGTGTGACCCTGGGGCACAAGAAGGCCAGGAACCCAAACCATAAATCAGGTTCTGTCGATCCCTTCAAGTCATAGGGTTAGGTGGGCCTAGCTTCATGAAGAGATGACTCAAACTCCATTGCCCTACATATAGAAGTCAAAAAGGTCTGAGTTCTATTTATAGAAAGATCAGCTTGCTTTGTGAGTGTTAGGCACAAACAGACAGCTACCACAGTGTATCCCTCCTCGGGGCAGTCCTCACTGAGAATTCTCACCCTTGGCAAGGCTCACATAGTACTTCTATCTTCAAGTTGCTATACCTCAGACTATACTGAAAAAAGTGTAAGTTCTGGTAAGAAGACCTAACAGCTCTACTGAAACCTCTGAAAATTGAAACTGGACTTCAAATAGTGCTCAGGAATACTAATTCATCCAAAGGCAGCACTGAGAATTCTATTCTACATGTGCTAGATGCAAACCTAGGCTCAACAAGGCAGCAGAGTCTCTGCTCTCCATAGCTTTGAGGCTACTTCACCATAGGATCAAAAAGCTGTCGCTGTTTGCAAGCTCAAGTTCTCACAATGAAAGAAGAAGAAAAATGGGCCAAAGGAGAAGCTCAAGCAGAGTTTATATGTCTTCTCACCTCAGTCAAACCCCCAGTGGATGTCTGAATCCAAGCCTAGTACCAAGCCCTATGTAAACTATATTATATAAATATATATGTATATGTATATATATATTATAGAGGTATGCATTTTATATATATGTGTACTTCTTACAAGAGTCATATATATATATATAAAACTTAAGCACAGTAATTAGAAACAATAACTAATAATAAAATACATAAAATATGTAAATATAATAAAATAAACCTATAACAATATAACTACAATAGAAGTTATAAGAATGAAGTCTCTTATCTTTTAGAATATCTTATTGTACTATACTTACCCTTCTCTTTGTAATGTGAGGTGACCCAGTGCCTACATGATCAAATGAAGTAGGATGTACAGCACCAGCATTATGATATCATGTCAAGCTACTATATAACAGTCACTTGACTCAACAATAACCAAGTCAGCTTGATGTGACTAATGGGCGCACGGTATATACAGCACAGAACACACACAGAGGGATGATGGTCACTTTAGGCAGGATGAAGTATGAACTGTTACTCTACTCAGAACAGCAAGCAATTTAAAACTTAGGCATTATTAAATACTCCATCTCAGCAGAGAGTATTAACTACAATTTAATAAAGCTTTAGAAAATAAATACAAAGCTAAGGAGAGACCACTGTGATAGACTTTCAGTCTTGGACATACTGTACAGATCAATTGGGAAATTTATCTATAATCCTTAGGTAAGAAATAACATAATTGTTTACATTCCTCTTCCCCTTCTACAGCTGCCATGGAGGTCCTGTCTGAAACATGACAGCATGAGAAGGTCAAAGTCTGGAATCTTAGTCACTACTGACAGTAGTGTGCCTCTGGGAACCTCCCAACACGTAGGAAACTGTGACAGGAAAAGGAAATGAACTGTAGGCTAAGCCCCCAAGATCGGAAGTATATCAATGCTACAGCAGAGTGTAGCATTTCCTGAGTAACACAGACCTTCCCATCATGCCTGGATGACTCCAGTCAACTGTAAACATTCAATCACAGCAGAGTTTGAATTTAGGCTAGCTAAAGTACAATAGGACTTTAGAGTATATGAAACCCAACCATAAATCCAGATTTTACTAGCCACCCTCTTGGTTCAACTATAAAATAGGAGCAGTGAAGATGTTCATATGAATGTAGTCCTACTTCATTTACTACAGTGTGGTCCACATTTGACAATGGAATAGCTATGTTTTGTGTTAAGTTGCATGTGTGTATTGATGGCTTGTTTTGTGTTAAGTTGTATTTGGATATGTACCTTTACTTAGAAGAAGTTTTATTCACTATTACTGCATGCTACATGGCATAGAACCATGAGCAGGCTCGTGTCACTCAGAATAGCTGCTGCAGCTTCTCTCCCTATGAACGTGCTTCTAAGACTCATATTAAAATCAATCAGTCCCTGTGGAACTCTAGTCATACTGTGCCTGAACAACACACGCGCGCGCGCGCGCGCGCGCGCGCACACACACACACACACACACACACAGCTTCGTCCACACTTCTATTCAGAATGCAATACATTAGGTGTAGGAGTAATTAATAACACACTTTGCAAGCAGTTAAGATGAATTAAAAAGTTACCTATAATCTGACATTTGAGAGATCACAACAAGCCCAGAAATTTGGGTTCAGACATAGGAGCCACAGGAAGAAGAAATAACTGAGGTCTGGCAAAGTCAGAGACACTGACACAGAGCAAGAAGATTGTGCAGAAGCCAGTATGAACAGCAAAATATAAAATCATTATACCACAGTAGCCAAAATAAAACACATGCATTGTATTCCCAGTTATGGGATGGCTGAGTAAAGCAATAGAGGTCACAGGTTGAGGTGATGAAAGCCACCACTATGTCATAGGGAAATACTCAGATCTGCCACCACAGGAAGCCACATGCCTACACAAGGAATGTCTGAGGATGATGGTTGGGACAAGCCAGTATTTAACAAGGAAATAAAAAGATGAGCTCTGGAAAAAATAAATGTATGATGTGTGTGTGTGTGTGTGTGTGTGTGTGTGTGTGTGTGTGTGTGCGCGCGCGCCGAGTTGTAAGGAAAAGGCAAGCATATGGAGACCTAAAACTAAAACCCAATTGTCAGACCACAAAGAGCAAGAAATTATAAGGAAAAACGCTTACACAACTAAGGTCCATGAAGATGTCACAGTTGAGCACAGGGACACCACCCTGCATCTGAGAGTGCATTAAGGGTGCCATCTTCTAACCTAGCCTGTGAAATAGTCTCATGGTCAGTTTCCATTGATCTTAGAGTCAGAGGCATGAAGATACATTAGTAAACCAGCTAGGCTGACTTCACCATATGTGAAGGGAAGAACTCTGGGTGACTTAATGAACAGCTCCACCCCTACCCCTGACTCCCGCACAGTCTAAGTAGATGAGAAGTTTGCTGAGATTCTGACAAATTCGTACTACCACACCAAAGAAACTATAATCCTAGTCTTTAAATAATGTAGGAATTTTAAACTAATGTCAACATTTGTCATTTACACTATAAAGAGACAATCAGGAATCGAAGACTGCCCCTAAGACGTACCAGTAAAGGGGATGGGGGGGGGGGGGCTTTTCACATTACAAGAGTCTGGGAGCAGGGGCAAGGTACACAAGAGGATTTCTCTCACAGAACAGACTTGGGGATGTTAAAGGAACACAGCCTCTACTTCATGATATTCACTGGGTTGATAGAGAAGAGAGAGAGAGTTCAAGGCTTCCGATTATCTGCACATGGAGATGCAGTGAGCCATATTTAGACCTGGTGGCTCGGACTCCCGGATTTAGAGCTGGATGTGTGAACTTGAGCTGGATGGGAGTGCTCTAAAATGTAGGAGGCAGGATGTATACAGACTTTGATTCTCCAGGAGAATAATGTAGTTGTGGCAACTAGGTGTCTACCAATTCTTGCTATTGCATGGATCTGCCACTAGGAGGCAGTCATTAGGCCAGGAATTGCATTTTCCATTTGATCCCACCCCCCCCACCCCCACACACACACCCTTGCACTTTCCGTGCAGTCACTCTTGCATGTGTGCACATTCCCACTCTGCCCACAGCAATGTTCATGGAAGTGTTGCATGTCACATCTAAGCCAGGTTTCTTTTCAGTGTGTGTTTTCACCCCCAGTATCCTTCTGGGTTTAGAAGACAGAAGTCTTAACTAATGGTGGAGATTAATGATGAAATATCCCCCTAAACCACCCTTTGGAGGAACTTCATCTGCCAACGAGAAACACCCCAAGTCGACTGATGCATAGGTGAGACATAAACCTATTATATTAGGCCATTGACATTTGGGTAATAGCTGTCAAGAGCTATAGTCACCCTAACCAATATGCAGGCAGACTATCTGAAGCTGTATCTGTCCCCAGATTTGAGCACTTGTGGAACATTTTCAAATGGTAGAGTTTTCCCAGAACAATTGAAGTGACCACATTCCATACAAATGATCTCACTCTTCCCTTTAGCTCCATGTCACTGCCTGAACGAGTTGATTTACTTACTCGGTTCCGTGCAGAGAAGAAAAAGTTCTCTTTAGCAGTGAGCAGCCTCTCTCCCTTTGGCCCAGATGTGTAGTGATGCTGTCACTCCTGCAAAACATTCTTCCTCCCCTACCATGTCCCACAACCCATGCAGCTCATCAGAACAAGTTGTCATGAACATTAATTTTACAGACTGTTCAATATTTTGAGTTCACACCTGAAGGGGTCCAAGGCTCTGGTTCTGTTGTCCTTTGGCGCACTAGCTAAGACCAGAAATTTCCAAGGTTGTAAATAACAAGCAGAAGGCTAAGCATCCCCTAGAAGAGATTCTTCAAGTCCAAGGGGCGGAGTCTCAAGTAATTTCATCCAGGATATGCCACGTACTTGAGAAATATTTCTGTGAAGTTCAAGTTTGTCTTCATGTTTCAAGATGAAGAGGGGCTGAAATCTCCATTGCTATTTCTGAGGGGTAGGTGCCCTGGGGTGGAGGATGGGAAAGCCGTTGCTATATCCACAGCTAAGATGAAATAGGCATCAGCATGTGGTGATAGAAGTACAAAAATCAACACACATCAAAAGATGAATAAAAATAACTAAAGGTATAAATAACTAAACACATACATGCTAAGAATCAAACCAGACATAGGACCACACTAAAATGACTTCACCTTCCAAGATATTCTTGCCCACGGACGTGAAAGTTGTTCAAACCAGGAACATATTGAAAGATTTATTGATCCTTGAATAGAAAACAGCACATGATAGCTTGTGTCCTAAGACCTTTTGAATTCTTCCCCTCCCTCTTCTCAATGTGTTCTCATTGTCTTCAGACAGAATATGTCAGATCATGACTCTTGCTTAGTTCTAACCCAACTTGCACCTTGAGAGGTCCATCATGGCACTGACTTCTGTCTTGGTCAATATGCCAGCTTGCCTCCTCCCTACTTGGCCAAACTGGTAATCTCTTACCATAATGCCACAGACTGAATGTCTGGGTCTCACTGAAATTCTTATGGGCATCAAACCGCTAGTGTGATGGGATATGAGGTGTGAGCTTAGACGGTGTAGATAATGAAGGGAGAGCCCTTTTGAATAGGATTGAGCACCTGATATGAAGAGGCCAGGGAGGGCTAGTTTTTTTTTTCTCTCTACTCTCTTCCATTTGCAGAAACAATGACAAGATAGCCACCTGCAAACTCAGAAATACACCTTCAGCACCTTGACCAGGAATGTATGGTCTTCAGAATTATGAAAATAAATGTTTTCTATTTAAGCAATCAGGATCAGGTATGGTGGGGAGGAGGGTTGAACAGGAGAGAAGGCCAGAGGGATGGAGAATAAATGGAAATATGCTGCTGCTAGGGGTGACTGGATTGGTGGAGCCTCTAGAAAGACCCAGAGACATGGGTTGTAAGAGGCTCCCAGGACTCAATGGGGATAACCTTAGCTGAAATGCCCAACAGTGGGGAGGTAGAACCTGAAGAGACTACCTCCAGTAGATAGGTAGGGCCTCCAGTGGAAGGATGGGGTCACCAACCCACCTAAAAAATTTTTGACCCAGAATTGTTCCTGTCTAAAAGAAATGAAAGTGCAAAAATGTAACAGACTGAAGGAAAGGTCATCCAGTAACTGGTCCAACTTGGGATCCATCCCATGGGCAGGCACCAAACCCTGACACTATTATTGATGCTATGTTGTGCTTACACACAGGAGCCTAGCATGGCTGTCCTCTGAGAGGCTCTACCAGCAGCTGACTGAGACAGATGCAGATACTCACAGTCAATCATTGGACTGAGGTCGGGGACCCCTATAGAAGAATTAGGGAAAGGATTGAAGGAGCTGAAGGGGATGGTAACCCCATAGAAAGAACAACAGTGTCCACTAACCCAGACCCCTGGGAGCTCCCAGAGACTAAGCAACCAACCAAAGAGCACTCATGGACTGGTCCGAGGCCCCTGGCCCATATGTAGCAGAGGACTGCCTTGTCTGGTCTCCGTGGGAGAGGAGGCACCAAATCCTGTAGAAACTTGATGCCCCAGGGAAAGGGGATGCCCAGGGAGAGAGAGGTGAAGCACCCTCTCAGAGGTGAAGGGGAGAGGGGATAAGGTGAAGATCTCTGGGAGAGGTGGCAACATTTGAGATGTAAATAAATAAAATAATTAATTAAAAAAATTAAACTAAATTATTATTAATGGTATTCATTAAAGCAAAGTTTCCTGGTTAGTTTGGTTTGGTTTTTGTTTGTTTGGTTGGTTGGTTTGTTTTGCTTAGTTTTTAATCTTGACACAAGCTGGAGTCATTTGGAAAGTGGGAACGCAATTGAGGAAATGTTTCTATCATATTGGCCCATAGGTAAGACTGCGGGGCATTTTCTTGATTGATGATTGGGGTAGGCTGGTCCAGCCAACTGAGCAGGTGCTTCTGAGTGATTTAAGAAAGCAGGTTGAGCAAGCCATGGGGAACAGCCAGTTAGTGGCTTCAGTTCCTGCCTCCAGATTCCTGCCTTAAGTTCCTGCCCTGACTTCCCTCAATGATGGAGCCTGACCTGAGAACTATAAAATGAAATAAGTCCTTTCCTCCCAACGCTGCCTTTCATCCTGGTGCTTTATCACAACCATAGAAGCCTAACTAAGAACACAATCCAAACTGATTCAGGCAGATACTAAGTAGCATCAGTTGGTTCTTACTGTGATACCTGGGAGAGCCAATATGTGGTAACACATAGACACATATACATTATGGTCCTGCTTCTACAATTGACTTACTGGTTATTTCAGGGAAAGTATCTTAACCTCTCTGTTGACTTGAAAGATGGCTGGTCATGCTACACAAACACACCCTCCTTTAGCTATCTCAGACCGGACTAAGTGTGACATGCCATAGCCGGAAGCAAAATTAAAATAATAGCCTATCAGCAGCACAGGCGTTTGTATTGCTGATACCACTCACTGAATAGTAGATGGTACTTAGAAACATCTTTATAAAGCAGACATACGCAGACTCTCGTCAATTAAAAAACAAAATCCATCTAAACAGAAAAGGAGTTCTGAAAGACAAGGACTAACGAATTAGGAGTTATGCTTAGATGAGAAATCTGGAATATTGGAGCTAGAGAGAAAGGATTCATTTGAACAGTTTTATAAACTGAATTATCATTTTTCTTCCCCACAGCCAGCAAGTTGAAGCTAATGGTATAAGCATTAATTTATCATGAGATTTTAAATATCTCTCTTGTCAGTAATGAAATAAACACGTGACAGGGTAGCCAGACGGTTATTGTTTGTATGGAGGTCATTACAATAATTAAGATTAATAGCAATCACTTGTCGTGTTTGTAGATTTTTTTTTCCTTGAGAAATAATGGTGGTTATATTAAATAACTAATTAACACATCTCCATGACTGGCTAAGAATGCAGAGATTCACAAAATCCTCTAGATTCTCTGCCTTCACAGAAACAAGTAAATAAACGAATAAACACAGTCAATCCACTGCTCATATTTTAAAAGTGAACTTGGAAACCAGTTTCCAGGTTAGTGATAGCACCCAAAGCAAACACCGGGACTTTTTCCCCTCTCTTCTCCTCAGGACCTTGTCAAACCCCAGTGACCGATGGCCAGATGGAGCCTTCAGGTTGTGTTGCTTACGCATGTGTTTATGTTATGTGTTCACACATACAGAAATCTGTCTCTGGTCTCATACATGGTATACATTGAAATTTGTAATTTTTTAACATTTCGGACAGATACACGGGGTAGCTTGACTGTGCCCATCCCCCACTCCCTCACTCCAGCCCCGCCCCCCACACACACACTTTTCCCAATGTGTCTCCCATTTCCACCCAACTTCATGTCTGTTTTTAAATAAGCCACCAAATTTAATTAATGCTGCCCATACAAGCATGTGTGGCGGGTCATCTACTGAGGCATTAAAAAGTGACTCTCCCTCCTCTGCAGCCGTCAGCTCCCCTTAGCTCCTCAGCCAGGGGTGAGACATCCTACAGACCCTTCCCTGTCCATGATGAAAACCTTATTTTATTTTATTTTATTTTATTTTATTTTATTTTATTTTTGCTCTTGTGGGAGTACTGCGTGGATAGCAAAGCGGCTGTGAGTTCATGTGTGTACTAGCCGTGTCATATTTACAGGATGGCTGGCAGAGCAGCCCCTCCCCCTCCCTCCAGCTCTTACATTCTTTCCTCATCTGCTTGTTATCATAGAACATAATTTTTTTTTGGCCATGTCTTTACTCCTCAGTCACAACTCTATACAGGAAATCATAGAGGTAATACCTCCATTCCTTCCCAACCCTCCTCCCTTCCCCATTGTACTCAATGAACCTTTTTCTTCCTGTGGGGGAGAGGCATCTTAACATTTCAAGTATTAAAACCTTAAAGCCATTTTTATTGAACATTTTCCAGAACAACATGAAAATAGATGAGAACCTCACATCTGAGTTCTTTGTTGTCTGTTTGTTTGCTTGTTTGGATTCTTTTATTTTGATTTGGTTTTTTTGTTTGGTTGGTTGGTTGGTTGGGTTTTTTTTGTTTTTTTGGTTTTTGGTTTTTGGTTTTTTTTTTTTTTTTGGCCAGGGAAGCTTTGCCATTTACACAGCTCACAGTTGCGGGAGAAAGGGGAGGTCAATGGAATCAGTTCTCTGTGCCCCAAGAGGGAAGCCTCTACCAGGAGACACTTGTGGTCACGGTGGCATCTTAGGGGACACAGAGACAGCAGGGCTACATATGGCACTGTAGCCTGCCTGAAGCCTGCTGCTGAACAAAGGCAGAATATGTTAATACATTTTTGGTGGTGATCTCTCCTACTCTCTGATATTAATCTCCATCACAACCTGGGGCCTCAGAATGGTACACAGGGTCTGAAGGGCAGAGACAAACCAAATAGTGAGAGTCTGTATTGTCCATCATGATGTGTCCCTTGACAGGTGGCCATTGAATTCATCCCTACAGCATCTCTTTTCTACTCTGTCTCACATACAAACGTAGAATTACCACCTGAGAAAGCACATACCTTCGATTTCTCACAGAACTCTCATTTTCAAACAGGTAAATTATATTCATTCCACAGCAAGTGTGTGTTTATGTAGATAGGAGTGGGGAGAGAAAGGGAAGGTAGAAGAAGATGAAGGGTATTTGTGGACCCTGCTGAGAAAGCCTCTGCTCCCTGCCTTGGGCTTAGGTAAAGATGGCAAAGACATAATTCCTGTTCTCTAAGAAGCCCTGAGAGAGCCCAGGACAGACACAGTAAGAGTGGCAGTCTCTCAGGAAACACCACCTAGCTCCATGCATGTTCTCTGAGTAAGAGTCCTGAGAGGGGTCTGGTGTGAAGCCAGTCTTCTCTCTGTCCTCATCACTCAACATGTACAAGGAGTTATTGGTGCCTCACACACATACACCTCAAGGTGAGCAAACGCTCCCCTGGGGTTCTCGAATCTGAAAAACAACTCACTACACTCTGATAGAGTAAGGAAGTAGATATTGTGAGAGATGGCAAACCTTCCACAGCCTTGGGATCAAGTCTTCTTCTTACCTAGTTGGTTCACTCACAAGACACAGAAATCCTGGACCACTGCCTCTCTCCAGCTTTGGCCTGGAACACCTATTTCACAGGTCTGTCTGAGTTTCTTGCTTCCTCCACACTTTGTACTACTGGCTCTTAAAGATCTCAAAACTAAAATAAACATATTCTACGAACCACTTGGGGGACAGGCAATTTCTTGGAGGGTTCCACCTCACAGAATTATAATGAAGAGATGTGGCTTAGGATAAAACCCACCCTTTACATCCATGAAATGGACTAATGCTCAAAGTATCACAGTGCCCTAGAGCCTTAACCAGCCTGTCCCTTGTAGCAATGAGACATGCAAGAGAATAGCACTCACTTCCAAGGGCACAGCCTCACCTGTAACAAGCCAAAGTGAGTGGTGACCATGTAGATCAAAGGAATGACCAGCTTCCAGGGAGAGCTGATATTGATGTCTTTGGATCTAAGGAGTTCTATAAGCAGAGATGTTGTTAACAAAAAGGGGGAAGGGAAGATAACCAGGCTGTGGTGGTATACGCCTTTAAATCCAGCACTCTGGCAGCAAATGAAGTTGAATCTCTTGAGTTCAAGGCCAGCCTGGTTTACAGAGAGAGAGAATTCAGGAACAACCAGGACTACACAGAGAAACCCTGACTCAATTTTTTAATTTTTTTTATTGGTTCTTTATGAATTTCACATCATGCACCCCAATCCCATTCATCTCCCCATCCCCTCGTGCCTGCATTGCACATCGCAATCTCTCCTAAAAAAAAAAAAAGAAAGAAAAAAATGGTGGACACTGTAGTGTGCCACAGTGTGTCCCACAGTATACCATTTTGTCCACACTTGATTGCTTGCAAATGTTCATTGCAATGACTTGTTGGTCTGTCTGTCACAAGGCCTCTGGCTCTTGCTACACTATCAGCACTGGAACCTCACTGGGACTCCTCTCAGATAACCTGCCGTTGCCCTGTGTCAGGGAAGTCTTGTAGTTTGGAATCTGTAGGACCGGTCCCTTCACACACTACAGCAGTTCATAGATGGTGGAGATGTTGGGGTGGACCAATTCAAAGTCCTAGATCTTGGCCTGAGAAGTATCTGAACTGGTCAGCACACCGGCTCTCCTATACCCACACCACCAGGATGAGCAATCTTGCTCTGCCCAGGCTGGCCCATCTAATGCTGCCAACAAGTTCTCCCACTCACATGTCCTTGGAGCTGACTCATCCACACCAACACCATCAGGGTCAGCTCTACTGTGCTATCCAGGTGAGGCACAGGGTCTGCTCTCACAAGTGATGCAGTAAGGAAGGGTTGGGCCTACTCTCCTGCCCTCAGGGCCAGCTCACTGGCAACTCCCCTCACCCCCGCAACCAGGGCCAGCTGTACTGTGCTGCCCAGCAAGGTACAGCCCAGGCAAGGTTCAGAGATGATCTCTGGAGTATTGCAGCCAGTGAAGGACAGGGCCAGTTCTCCTACTCTCATGGCTCCAGGGCCAGGTCTTCTCCTACCATAGGTAGGGAGGAATATGAGAGAGTATCTCTCCCTTGTCCATGTCTCTGCAAGAGAGACAAGTGGTGGCTGGGCCATCTCTCCCAAGCTTTCCCCCTCTGGCTGGCTTACCAACAACCCCCCACATCCAGGGCCAGCTCTACTATGCTGCTCAGGCAAGGTGCAGGGCCCACTCTCCTCAGTGCTGCAGCTGGTGAGGGTCAAAGACAAAGATAGGTCTCCTGCCTGCTGCAAGTGGCAAGGAGGAAGGAGGGTATCTCTCCCAGGTCCATGTTAGAGGAGACAGGTGGCACTCGGGTCAGTTCTCTCACACTCGTACCTTGGGGCCAGTTCACTTGCAACTCCAAAAACCAGGGCCAGCTTCCTGGGCCGGCTTCCTGGGCCATATGCAAGGCCTGCTCTCCCTAGTACTGCAGCTGGCTAGGGGTAGGGTCAGTTTTCTCATACCATGATGACTAGTTCTCCCAAGATGCCCAGGCGAGGGGTGGGGCTGGTTCTGCACAGCCCACAGACATCGACATGTCCCCAGGAACATCTGCTTGGCCTTTTGTATCAAACCCCTGCTTCATATCAGTGGACCCAGACATGGCCCCCAGTGGCAGCACAGGGCAGGATCCCATCATGGTCCTGCGTGGTATCAGCAGCTATTCATTTCAGGCTGGGCCTCACTACCCTCGAGTCTCCGGTTCTACCTGTCCTCGTGGTGCCCACATCCTTCTGTTTCTCATTCTCTTCCATTTCTCCACCACTTATTTGCTCCTCTTAGTGTCACCCAGGGTTTCTGGGAACATCTCAGAAGTGCTATGTCCCATCTCTCCATTATGGCATCAGGCTAGGGTCATCTCAGACATGGTCTGCCACCACCAACTCAGCCCAAGGTCTGTGTGGCCCAGACTGGTGGTTATCTCAGGCTAGCTTCCTGTCTGGGCCCCCTGGCACTAGACTGGTGGTCATCTTGGGCTTGTTCTTGGTCTTGGCCTGCCCACATGGCCCCATGTAGGGGTCATCTGTTTCAGGCTTACTCCCAGCCAAGGCCTACAGTCCCAGGAGTGGCTCTTCTAGTCTCTAGCTCTCTCAACCATCCTTAACTGGTTTGTTTGATTTGATTTGGGTTGGTTTGGTTTGGGTTGGTTTGGTTTTTTTAAGGAAAAGATGGGGAATTAAGAAGAAAGGGGTTGGAACAGAACTATAAAAAGAATCAACAAGAATCCACAGAGAACTATCCATGGAGACTCAGCAAGCTAGAGAGAACAGAAGAGAGGCAGACTACAATGAGTTGGAGAGTTCTAAGCCCTCCAATGTGGCTCCCAGATGGAAACTCTACCTTCTTAAGATCCTTAAGGAAATAGGACAGGTACATATACACAGACTCATGCTCAGAGGGTGGCATGGGCAGGAGGGAGGCACACATGTCAGCTGTGTAGGAGAGCAGATGGGAGTGTGAATGTGGGTGAGGTCACCACGGAAAAGATAAAGCAAGATGAGTATGTATCAGAAGACGAACCCCAGAGAAGTCTAATGAACTGAGGCAAGCAGGTGAGAATGGATGAGGACTCTGGGTGACAGAAGCAGTGGGATGACTAGGTGGATAAGCTGCTTAATGACTTATCAGAAGCAAGCAAGAAGTCATAGACCTTGGGTATAACTGTTCTTCTCCTCAATACATCCTCCACTCAGATGTCACATTAACCCTCTGGATCTGAGATCGTAACACCTGATTGCAAAGTATGCTTCAAAGAACCCTTCACCCAGCCTCTCCATTATGGGCTAACAGTCTAGTCTTTTGTGAATTAAGTCTTTGCAGAACTCTCTCCACTTCCACCCTCCCAGCTCTTCCTTCTCCGACTCAATCACAACCTGCTATTTCTTCAATATTCTGTTTAACTGTGGTGTTCCACTTAATGGGTTGTCTTTCCTGCTCCACGTTTTACCTACTGAAGATGTTAGTAAGCATGTTCCCTTTAGTCTATCTTATGAGTCCACCCAAAGTTGCCCAGAAGCTAACGTGTGTGGACTTTATACCATAATAAGAACAGGCATGGTCAGATAAATCAGACCTTTCCTCTGGTCCCTTTGGTTAGACTGATTGTGACTAGGAGAAGGCCATGGGCATGACATGAAATAGCACAGACCCTCATAAATGTGTGGGTATGAGATTATGCCTGACAACCATGGTCATTTAGGTGCTTGCTTCAGCCCCAGAACAATGGCTCCCAGCAGCTATTAAACATCCTGCTGTCTCCTCTCTGGGTCTTCATTGTCTCTCTGGGCAAGAGGAGTCTATTTGGCATTTGCAATAGCTGGCTTGTGGCTCCTTCAGCTATTGCCTGGAGAAATCAGAGCTCCCCTACAGAGCACTTGGAGATCTCCCAAGGTGAGGCCCAGTACTAGAATTAATAAAAAGCGTGTGTGACTGCGTTGCTTTCAGCCCTGACACAGCCTGGGAATCCTCATCAAACAAACACCAGCCCGGGAGGAGAGGTCACTGTGGATATTCCAGTGCTAACATTCGAACGCTAATAACTTTACCACATAGATTAATTTTAAATGTCAGACCATGTTGCTGTGTAAAGCTAAGGAGCTTGGGAAATAAGGTATATTGGAGGCTTCCCGACAATCCCAGCACACGCAGTGTTTGATCACTAGTAGGCTGGGCAGGGTGTAGGACCGTGTTTCTTTAATAGTTGCTACCTGTGTCTTGCAAACTCGAGGTATAAATGGTCTTTGAAAGCAGGTACCATCTAGTTTCTCAACCAGGAAAATGACCGAAGTGACAGTAATGAGATTTTGCACAGAACCGCGAGGCTGTGCAGTCTGAGACCTTGCCCAGAAGGCTGGGTTCCAAGCCCACACAAATGTGTATGACTTGGTTAGAAGCCCCTGGAAAATAGCATTTGTAATGGAAACCCTGGTAATGCACAGCTGCTGACCCCACCCTGGGGCAGAAATCAGAGTTGGGTCCTGCTGTGGGAAGCTCATTGCAGAGAATGAGGAAGAGTAGGAGAGAGGGGGCAGCCCTGGCCCGGGAAAAGGCTAGAGATGGAAGGGAAGACAAGGCAGAGGCTGCAGAGGGACAAGGAGGAAGGGGCAGATGCTCATGCAAAACCCACCCCAGGCTGCCAAGATCGCAATTAAAAATTCACATATTTTGGACTGAAATTCTCATATTTTAAGAGAACTTAGGCAAAACCCTCCTCCCACCAATATTAGCAATGCAAAACCAGCAGTCAAGACAGACCCAAATTATCATCCATTTTGCAAAAAGGATGAAAATTGTATGGCACAGAGTCCAAAATTCTTCAGTGAAAACAATCATTAGAGTGCACCTGGCAGCCATTGGTGTCACCCGCCCCCTACCCCCAGCCACCAGGGACCTGGGATAAAGTGCCTGCCTGCTCCCCCAAGGGTCCTGAGCTCCAGATCTGGCACTATCAGAGTAGCCACCAATCACCAGAAGCACTCCCGACACTTTTGGTTGAGAAGTCAGCCTTCTGTGGATACAGGTGCCTCTTGAACGGAAGAGAGGGAAAGGTGAGGATACAGTAAATCAAAGGACAAGCACAGTGCCTGAGATTCCCCACAACCCTGAGCTGGACCAAAACCTAATGCACCTTGATTGGGCTTCTAATGTTTAAGCCATCAAACGGCGTGGGAAAGGGGGAGGGAGGGCAACCAGAAATAAAAAGAGCAGGATTCCAATCCCAAATTGAGTGAAACATTCAACCACTGTGTTCTCATGGGGCTGAGAACATAACTAGCAAGAAGTGTGTGCTGAAGGACACCTCATGTTATGGTCCTTCATCCAAAAGGAATTTCAACCACATCTTCCTGCCTCCTCTTCCCTACCTTTGCTCTCTCTGCTCCAGCCTTCTTCCTCACTGTTCTCGAGTAATCTTCCACAAATATCCATCTCACAATATCACCACTGTGCTTCAAAGATTCACACGGGGCACACATGAAAGTGATGGCTCAGAAGAGCACTGTTTGCTCTTGCAAAGCACCAGTGCTTAATTCCCTGCACCTCAGCACCCACACAGCCACTAACAATCGTCTGTAACCCCAGTTCTACAGGAATCCGGAGCACTTTTCTGGGCTTTTCAGACATCAGACACATACATGGTGCATTGACATACATGCGGCTAAAATACCTATACACATAAAATAAAATAAAATAGATCCCTTTTTAAAGCACCTGATGTGGTCCCCACTACAAACAGAATCCACTTCCATCTCTAGCCAGGCTCTCAGGAAGCAGGTCCATGTGACTCTTCCTGCAGAAGCAGTTGTAACCAAAAAAGTGAGAAAGTGAGCTATGTGATAGGGGAAAAACAGTCTTATAAAAGTGAATACGATAATATATACATCAATATTTATATATGTAAAGATTATATCTATTAAGGAATATAAATATAAACACAATATTAATATACATGGGTCTGAATTCCAGGAACCATGTGTAAAGTCATTTACTCTTAGGACCCAAAGAGGAAAGTTGCAGCAATGCTTATATATCCTGATGTAAGGCATAGGAGCTGCTGGAATGTCAACAGGATTGACAGCATGTCCCTGTCTCCAAGTGGTTCTCAACCTGTGGGCTGTGTTCTCTTTGGGAGAGGGTGTTTAGTGATCTTTCACAAGGGTCACCTAAGACCACTAAAAAACACAGAGATTTACATTATAATGTAATGTAGCAAAATTACAGTATGGCTGAAGGTCACCACAACATGAGGAACTATATTAAAGGGTCACAGCATTGAGAAGGTTAAGAACCACTGTCCTTTAAGTAGTTGAAGAGACAGGGTAATGGAAAGCTTCCAATTGCTGGCTTTAAATTCATGTACCTAAAGTTTAAACCCAACCTAACACCCCTATCTACAAGACATCAACCATGTTACTTACTCTCTCTGAGTCTATAAGATGCCTCAAAAATAGTCCTTATTTGGAGGACTTGGAAATGGTTCAGCAATCAAAAGCACTTGTTTCTCTTTCAGAGGATTCAGATTCTGTTCCAAGCCCCTATATAGTAGCTGACACCAATCTGTAGCTTCAATTCCAGAGGATCTGATACTTTCTTTTGACCTCTGCAGGTACCAGGCACACAGGCACATGCACATGTGCACACACACACACACACACACACACACACACACACACACACGCACACGCACACACACACACACACACAAACACTGCAAACAAAACACTCATACACATAAAAAGAAATAATCAAAAAAATAGATACTTTGTAGGTTTGCTGGACGATTTCAACAAGATAACCCACCAAAGTATTTAGTACACTCTCTCATACACAATCAATGCTTTTTATATTTTCATAATTAAAATATTGCCATCAAAAGGAAAGAGAATGATATCCAAGGTCACTTGAAGCACTAATAACGCAACAAGACTCACAATCTTGACTCCAGTTTTCCTATCCTGGCTCATCCCCTTTGCTGCAGAGGCCACGACAGAAACATTACATCAGGAGCCAGAAGATAATAAAGCTAATTGTGCCATTAGGACCAGTCACTTCCCTCTACATTGAGCCTTGGGGGGATGTTATGGGTGATCAATATAATAAATAACACTGCCTAGTCTGAGGCAGCTCTCAAGGGAGCATCTTGGAAACCAGGAAGAAAAGAAGATCAAGATCATAACAAGAGATTGGGATGAAAAGCATGACCTCAGATTATTACTGAGTTTCTCCCTTGCCTGCCCTACATCATTCTATGTCAGACACAGGGACATGGGAGTGCCAAAGGCAGAGGTCACAAAACCCAGTGCTTTGGGTTCTATAACAAAAGACAGGCAACCTGGATGCCCTGCGTTCTTTAGCTCAGAGCTGTTCAAGATGTTGTTCACAGTCCAGGCACACCACTGGTGCTCAGGCATAGCCCCATGGCTTAGGAGACCTCACCCTTGAACAAAGGCTTTCTTCTGTCTAGGAAGGTGTGGTTTTAATGGGAAACATACCCCCATAGGCTCCTGTGTCTTAAGACTTCCCATTCTTAACTGGAAGCACTGGTTTTGGGAAGTTGTGGATGCTTGAAAACATGGAGCCTTAGTGGAGACAAGTGAGTCACTGTGGTAAGTCTTGAGGTTTTATAGTTTGACCCAAGTCACTGTCCTTTTTCTTCTTGCTGACTGTAGGCATGAGACCACATACCTCACACATCTGCCACACATGCCTTCCTCACCATGACAGACTGCATAGTGTCTTACACTGTAGGTGAAAAAAAGCCTTTCATGCCTTAAGTTGTTCTTTTCAGGGATTTGGTAACAACAAGAAAAATAACTAAACAACAGGACCTCGGGTTGAAGCAAGTGGTTCTGATGCAAAGGTCCTGTTCCCCAGTTGATTCTTGATCAATCAATAAAGATGCCAGGAGCCAAATACTGGGCAGAAGGAAAGAGGCAGGACTTCTGGGTCCCCACAGGAGGCTAAGGGAAGCAGGATGAAAAGAAGGGTTTCCCCATGCTTCGAAGGGAGAAAAAGTGACCAGTCATGTAAGTTCTAGGGCAGAGTGGCCATTGGCTACTTCCCCGAGTGGGTCTGGGACAGTAGGCAGGGTATTAGAAACATAATTAAGCTGAGGATAGATTTAGAGTGCTGAGCTAGGAGTGAAAAGAAGAGCATATGACATCTAAGGAGAAGGAAGACCAAAATGTGGATGTTTCAGTGCTTCTTAGAAGGGTGAATAACTTACTCACAGGAAGAATATGGAGATAAAGTGTGAAGCAGAGACTGAAGGAAAGGCCATCCAGAGACTGTCCCACCTGGGGATCCATCCCCATATACAGCCACCAAACCTGGACGCTATTGTGGATGCCAGGAAGTGTTTGCTGATGGAAGCCTGAAATGGCTGTCTCCTGAGAGGCTCTGGCAGAGCCTGACAAACACAGAGGTGGATGCTCACAGCCAACCATTGGACTGAGTGTGGGGATCCCCCATGGAGGAGTTGGAGAAGTGACTGAAGGAGCTGAAGGGGTTTGCAGCCCCATGGAGGGAGCGACAGTGTCAACAGGCCAGACCCCTCCAGAGCTTCTGGGAACTGGACCACCAACAAAAGAATACACATGGAGGGATTCATGGTGCTGGCAGAGGATGGCCTTGTTGGACATCAGTGGGAAGAGAGGACTTTTGGCCTTAGGGTTTTAATGCCTCAATGTAGGGGAATGCCAGGACAGGAAGATCGGAGTAGGTAGGTGAGTGGGGGAGCATCCTCATAGATGCAGGAAGAAGGTGGATAGGATAGGGGGTTTCTGAAGGAGTGACCTAGAAAGGGGAAAACATTTGAAATGTAAATAAAGAAGATATCCAATAAAAAAAATAGCACAAGATAGCCGAGGAAGGCTTAGAAGAGTCCAGCAATTGAGCCAACAAAGCAGTTTGAAAAATAATTGTGTGTGTATTTGTATGTGTGTGTGTGTGTGTGTGTGTGTGTGTGTGTGTGTGTGTGTGTGTGTTTCATCTTAGAATCTGAGGGAACCTGGGTGGAGTTGGTGGTGCGGTCCACCTGGAATTTAAAGAGTAGCAAATCTACACATTACATCAGATGTCTGAGAAGCCCCCACAGAGTCCAGGCACTCCTCTAATGATACCCCTCATCCACAACACATGCCTGCATTCACCAGTATTCAGAACATGTTCTGAATAAACATTTCTCCAGTTACCTAGAATAACTCTGACCTCAAAGGACACAATGACCTTTAGAACCAATTTGGAGTTGAAAGAAGATCCCCTTGGAATCTCTAACATAACAAGGGTCTGTCCCACATACCAGAGAGGCAGAAGTTCCCACCATTTCCTGGTAAAAGCTATTTGAGTCATGACCATGTGAGCATAATGGAAGGAAGCCTTGTCAAACAGAATCACATCCTCCCAGATGACCCTAGAGGGCCTAAGTTCAAGTAGTAGTGGAAGTCGTGCTTTCTAAGACATTCAAGGTTTATATGTCTGCCAAAGAAAGACTGTCATGTAGGCTTAGTCTCCTGTGGATAGATTACTAGTGTACAGGTAACACAGAGCCTTCTAGTGTGGCACATTTCGATAACTCCCTAGCCAGCAGGGATGTCCAAAACCAAAGAGGACAGATAATAGCCAAATGCCAAGCTCCCTGACAATATACAAGCAAAATTTGAGAACCTTTCAGCAAGTACAGAAGCAGCAACAGAACCACCTCTGGGTCAAAATGGTAAAGTCCAGAGCTGGCCAGACAAAATTAGTGCTGGGATACCCCAGGGAGGTGGAGTTTTCTTTTTCAAGATTTATTTTTATTTTATGTGTACATTTGCCTTCATGTATAAATGTGCACCATGTGCATGCCTGATGTCTGTAGCGGTCAGAAGAGGGCACTGGGTCCTCTCCCATTAGAGTTATAGATGGTTGTGAACTGCCATGAGAATTCTGAGAACCAAACTCCAGTCCTCTGCCAGACCAGCAAGTGCTCTTAACTGTTGAGCCATCTCTGTGGCCCCTGAAGTGGGGAATTTTAACTAGAGCAGAGCAGAGATTGGCATCTTCGGAAATCAGCAATGAACCTGGGACTTCATAGAAGAATCTGTCCTATTCTGGCTTACAGTCAGGTAGCCATTGAAATTATTCTTTTTCATGGCAGCTTTCTCCACAAGTCTTATCTGCACCTTCATGGAAAAAAACTTCTTTACCCACTTGCAATTGACAAACCTGCAGTTGGCATGACTGCTGACATTACCTCAGGACTGGGTCTCAGGCTGAGGAAAGGCATTAAAGTAGCCTGCTTGAATAACTTGTTCATGGAGGCTTTCTGTCTGAGAACCCTTCATTACCCACTCACCAAGAGTAGTACACTGTGCCAAAGTATACACACAACCTGCAAGAAATCCCACCCAGATCTTACCTCAGGCCTCCTGACACTCTAGAGCACAGGTTCTCAACCTTCCTAATGCTACAACCCTTTCATACAGTTCCTCATGTTGTGGCAACCCACAGCCATAAAATTATTTTCATTGCTACTTGATAACTGTAATTTTGCTACTATTACAAACTATAGTGTAAATATTTCTGTTTTCCAATGGTCTTAGGTGACCTCTGTGAAAAGGTCATTAGACCATCAATGGGGTCGTGACCCACAAGTTGAGAATCACTGCTCTAGAGTATCTTTTTTTGTTTTGTTTTGTTTTTTTGTTTTCCACAATATTTAATATATATGTCGCAAATGGGTAGAAAGGCTTGGCTGTACCAAATCTTGCTTGCTCTGCTTCTGTTGCTCGTCTCTTTCTTTCTTTTTTTTTCTTATTTACATTCAAAATCATTTCCCCTTTCCCATTTCCTCCCTCCCTGAAAGTTCCATAAGCCCCCTTCCCTCCCTCTTTTCCCCATTCAACACCCTCTCACTTCTCTGGCATTCCCCTACATCCAGTCTTTCCAGGACCAGGGGTCCCACCTTCCATCTTCTTGGAAATCTATTGATATGCGAATTGTGTCTAGGGTATTCCGAGATTCTGGGTTAATATCCCCTTATCAGTGACTGCAAACCATGTGTGTTCTTTTGTGATTGGGTTACCTCACTAAGGATGATATTTTCCAGTTCTGACCATTTGCCTAGGAATTTCGTGAATTCATTGTTTTTAATTGCAGAGTAGTATTCCATTGTGTAAATATACCACATCTTCTGAATCCATTCCCCTGTTAAGGGACATCTGGGTTTTTCCAGCTTCTGGCTATTATAAATAAGGCTGCTATGAACATAGTGGAGCATGTGTCCTTATCGCATGCAGGTAAAGCCTCTGGATATATGCTCAGGAGTGGTATAGCCGGATCCTCCGGGAGTGTCATGCCCAGTTTCCTGAGGAACCGCCAGACTGCTTTCCAGAGTGGTTGTACCAGCTTGCAATCCCACCAGCAGTAGAGGAGTTTTCCTCTTTCTCCACATCCTCACCAACAACTGCTGTCTCCTGTGTTTTTGATCATAGCCATTCTGACTGGTGTGAGATGGAATCTCAGGGTTGTTTTGATTTGCATTTCCCTAATGACTAAGGATGATGAACATCTCTTTAGGTGCTTCTCAGCCATTAGATATTCTTCAGGTGAGAACTCTTTGTTTAGCTCTGTACCCCATTTTTTAGTAGGATTACTTGCCTCTCTGAAGTTTAACTTCTTGAGTTCTTTGTATATATTGGATATTAGCCCTCTATCGGATGTAGGGTTGGTAAAGATCATTTCCCAGTTAGTTGGTTGCCGCTTTGTCTTTTTGACAGTGTCTTTTGCCTTGCAAAAACTTTGTAATTTAATGAGGTCCCATTTGTCAATTCTTGATCTTAGAGCATAAGCTATTGGAGTTCTGTTCAGGAAATTCTCCCCTGTGCCCATATGTTCAAGGTTCTTCCCTAGTTTCCGTTCTGTTAGTTTCAGTGTGTCTGGTTTTATGTGGAGGTCCTTGATCCACTTGGAGTTGAGCTTAGTGCAAGGAGATAAGAATGGGTCAATTTGCATTCTTCTGCATGTTGACCTCCAGTTGAGACAGCACCATTTGTTGAAAAGGCTATCTTTTTCCCACTGGATGGTTTTAGCTCCGTTGTCAAAGATCAAGTGACCATAGGAGTGTGGATACATTTCTGGGTCTTCAATTCTGTTCCATTGATCTACATGCCTGTCACTGTACCAATACCATGCGGTTTTTAACACTATTGCTCTGTAGTACAGCTTGGGGTCTGGGATACTGATTCCCCCAGAGGTTCTTTTACTCTTGAGAATAGTTTTTAGCTATCCTGGGTTTTCTATTATTCCAGATGAATTTTTGAATTGCTCTTTCTAACTCTATGAAGAATTGAGTTGGGATTTTGATGGGGATTGCATTGAAACTGTATATTGCTTTTGGCAAGATGGTCATTTTTACTATATTAATCCTGCCAATCCATGAGCATGGCAGATTTTTCCATCTTCTGAGGTCTTCTTCAATTTCTTTCTTCAGAGACTTGAAGTTCTTGTCATACAGATCTTTCACTTGTTTGGTTAGAGTCACACCAAGATACTTTATATGGTTTGTGGCTATCATGAAGAGTATCATTTCTCTTAACTTCTTTCTCAGCCTGCTTATCCTTTGAGTATAGGAAGGCTACTGACTTGCTTGAGTTGATTTTATATCCGGCCACTTTGCTGAAGTTGTTTATCAGCTGTAGGAGTTCTCTGGTGGAGTTCTTTGGGTCGCTTAAGTATACTATCATATCGTCTTCAAATAGTGATAGTTTGACTTCTTCCTTTCCAATTTGTATCCCTTTGACCTCCTTTTGTTGTCTAATTGCTCTAGCTAGAACTTCAAGTACTATATTGAAAAGATATGGAGAGAGAGGGCAGCCTTGTCTAGTCCCTGATTTCAGTGGGATTGCTTCAAGTTTCTCTCCATTCAGATTGATGATGGCTACTGGTTTGCCGTAAATTGCTTTTACTATGTTTAGATATGGGCCTCGAATTCCTGATCTTTCCAAGACCTTTAGCATGAAAGGATGATGAATTTTGTCAACTGCTTTCTCAGCATCTAATAAGATGACCATGTGATTTTTTTCTTTGAGATTGTTTATGTAGTGGATTACATTGATGGATTTCCTTATATTGAACCATCCCTGCATCCCTGGGATGAAGCCTACTTGATCGTGGTGAATGATCGTTTTGATGTGTTCTTGGATTCGGTTGGCAAGAATTTTATTGAGTATTTTTGCATCGATATTCATAAGAGAGATTGGCCTGAGATTCTCTTTCTTTGTCGGATCTTTGTGTGATTTTGGTATTAGCATAATTGTGGCTTCATAGAACGAGTTGGGAAGTGTTCCTTCTGTTTCTATTTTGTGGAACAGTTTGAAGAGTATTGGTGTTAGGTTTTCCTTGAAGGTCTGATAGAATTCTGCACTAAAACCATCTGGACCTGTGCTTTTTTTGGTTGGAAGACTTCCAATGACGACTTCTATTTCTACAGGTGTTATAGGATGGTTTAGATGGTCTATTTGATCCTGATTTAATTTTGGTATTTGGTATCTGTCAAGGAAATTGTCCATTTCCTCCAGATTTTCTAGTTGTGTTGAATACAGACTTTTGTAGTAGGATCTGATGATTTTTTGAATTTCCTCAGTTTCTGTTGCTATCTCTCCCTTTTCGTTTCTGATTTTGTTAATTTGGATACTGTCTCTGTGCCCTCTGGTTAGTCTGGCTAAGGGCTTATCTATCTTGTTGATTTTCTCAAAGAACCAACTCCTTGTTTTGTTGATTCTTTGTATGGTTTTATTGTATTGTATGGTTTCTACTTGATTGATTTCAGCCCTGAGTTTGATGATTTCCTGCCTTCTACTCCTCTTTGGTGTATTTGCTTCTTTTTGTTCCAGGGCTTTCAGGTGTGCCATTAAGCTGCTAGTGTATGCTGTCTCCCGTTTCTTTTTGGTGGCACTCAGGGCTATGAATTTTCCTCTTAGCACTGCTTTCATTGTGTCCCATAAATTAGGGTATGTTGTGCCTTCATTTTCATTAAATTTCAAGAACTCTTTGATTTCTTTCTTTATTTCCACCTTGACCAAGTTATCATTGAGTAGAGCATTGTTCAGCCTCTATGTGTATGTGGGTTTCTGTTGTTTTTGTTGCCATTGAAGGCCACCCTTATTCCATAGTGATCTGATAGGAGGCATGGGATTGGTTCAATCTTCTTACATCTGTTGAGGTCTGATTTGTGACCAATTATATGGTCGATTTTGGAGAAGGTAACATGAGGTGCTGAGAAGAAGGTGTATTCTTTAGCTCTAGGATGAAATGTTCTATATATATCTGTTAGTTCCATTTGGTCCAAGGCTTCAATTAGATTCACTGTGTCCCTGTTTAGTTTCTGCTTTCCTGAACGATCCATTTCAGAGAGCGGGGTGTTGAAGTCACCCACTATTATTGTGTGAGGTGCGATGTGTGATTTGAGCTTTAGTAAAGTTTCTTTTATGAATGAGGGTGCCCTTGCATTTGGAGCATAGATATTCAGAATTGAGAGTTCTTGATGGTGGATTTTTCCCTTGATCAGTATGTAGTGTCCTTCTGTGTCTTTTTTGATGACTTTAGGTTGGAAGTCAATTTTATCTGATATTAGGATGATTACTCCGGCTCGTTTCTTGGGACCATTTGCTTGTAAAATTGTTTTCCAGCCTTTTACTCTGAGGTAGTGTTTGTCTTTGACACTGAGGTGCGTTTCCTGCATGCAGCAAAATGCTGGGTCCTGTTTACGTATCCAGTCTGTTAGTCTATGTCTTTTTATTGGGGAATTGAAACCATTGATATTAAGAGAGATTAAGGCAAAGTGATTATTGCCACCTGCCATTCTTGATGCTATCTTTATGTTTGAGTGGTTATCTACTTTTGGATTTGATGCAAGAAGGTTACTATCTCATTTTTTCCAGGGTGTTGTTTCTCTCCTTGTATTGGCAGTTTCCACCTATTATCCTTTGCAGGGCTGGGTTTGTGGAAAGATATTGTGAAAATTTGGTTTTATCATGGAATATCTTGGTCTCTCCATCTATGGTGATTGAGAGTTTTGCTGGGTATAGTAGTCTAGGCTGGCATTTGTGCTCTCTTAGTGTCTGCATGAGATCTGCCCAGGATCTTCTGGCTTTCATAGTCTCTGGAGAGAAGTCTGATGTGAATCGGATAGGTCTTCCTTTGTACGTTACTTGGCCCTTTTCTCTTACTGCTTTTAATATTCTTTCTTTGTTTAGTACATTTGGTGTTTTGATTATTATGTGACGGGAGGTATTTCTGTTCTGGTCCAGTCTGTTTGGAGTTCTGTAGGCTTCTTGTACGTTCATCGGCATCTCTCTCTTTAGGTTAGGGAAGTTTACCTCCATAATTTTGTTGAAGATGTTTACTGGCCCTTTAAGTTGCAAATCTTCACTCTCATCTATACCTATAATCCTTAGGTTTGGTCTTCTCATTGTGTCCTGGATTTCCTGGATGTTTTGGGTTACACGTTTTTTGCATTTTGCATTTTCTTTGACTGTTGAGTCGATGCTTTCTATGGTATCTTCAGCACCTGAGATTCTTTCTTCCATCTCTTGTATTCTACTGTTGATGTTTGCATCTATGACTCCTGATTTCTTCCCAAGATTTTCTATCTCCAAAGTTGTCTCCCTTTGTGATTTCTTAGTTGTTTCTTCCTCCTTTTTTAGATCCTGGATGGATTTGCTGAGATCCTTCACGTGTTTGTTTGTAATTTCCTGTATTTCTTTAAGGTACTTTTGCATTTCCTCTTTCAGGATTTCTGCCTGTTGACCCAAGTTCTCCTGCATTTCTCTGAGCGATTTTTGTGTTTCCTTCTCATGGGTTTCCATCTGTTGACCCATATTCTTCTGCATTTCTTTATGCAATTTTTGTGATTCCTTTGAAAGTGCATCTAACCGTTGATTCATTTCTTTAAGCGATTTTTGTGTTGTCTCCTTGTGGGCCTCCATCTGTTGATCCATGTTCTCCTGCATTTCTCTAAGCGATTTTTGTGTTTCCTTTGTAAGGGCTTCTAACCCTTGATTCATGGTCTCCTGTAATTCTTTATTAGATTTATTTGTGTCCTTCTTGTGATCCTCTAATAGCATCATGAGAAGTGATTTTAAATCCAGATCTTGTCTTTCGGGTGTGGTGGGGTATCCAGGACTTGCTGCTGTTGGAGAGTTGGGTTCGGATGGTGCCATATTACTTTGATTTCTGTTAATAACGTTCCTATATTTGCCTTTTCCATCTGGTTACCTCTGGTGTTAGTTGGTCCTGCTGTCACTGGCTGTTGGTTGGACCTCCTGTGAGCCTGCAAAGCTATTTCTGGCCCCCCTGGATTACCAGGATTCCCCTGGCACCGATTTCTGGGGCCTACCCTGCTCCTGAGTGACTTTGGAGCCCTGATGTGCCTTGCCCCAAGTGATGTTATATTGGGGAGTCCCTGCACATCCAAAGGCTCAGCGTAGTGGATTCCCGGAGCAGAGGTCACCAAAGGGAGGCTGGTAGGCTCCCGCCCTGTGCAGGGGTGTGTGATCTCTCCGGGGGGGGGGGGCGAGGAGGCGTCCCTCTGCAGGGCAGAAGTCCCACAGCAGGACTGGCATGTCGATTACTGCAGACCTGCCCAGCTCTTGGAGCAGGTTACACACAAGCTGCCTGAGACCGAAGCAATATTATGCCTGTCTGTCTCTGAGCCTGGCTGTCCCAACTACTTGGCCACTGGAGCAAAGATATGGCGGAGTGCACTCTGCACTCTCTCGCTGGTGGCGCAGGTCACCCTGCAGGGGTGATGGCCCGCAGCAGAGCTGGCGCCCAGAGGACCACAGCGCTGTCCAGTTCTTGGGAGCAGATGGAAGCCCCAACAGGCCGTGTCCCAAGCGATGTTATATTGGGGGAACCTGGGTACCTGTCTCCTCAGTGCGGTAGATCCCGGAACAGAGGTCGCCAAAGGGAAGCTGGTAGGCTCCCGCCCAGTGCAGGGGGGGGGGTCCCTCTGCAGGGCAGAAGTCCCACCACAGAGCTGGCGTGCTGGTTATTGCAGATCTGCCCAGCTCTTGGAGAAGGTTACACACAGGCTGCCTGAGACCGAAACGATATTATGCCTGTCTGTCTCCGAGCCTGGCTGTCCCAACTACCTGGACAGTGGAGCAAAGATGGCGGAGTGCCGCTCTAGAGTATCTTATGAACCACAAACAGGAGTCTGCCCTCTTTAGTTCATACCTGATGCAGCACACTAAGTCACAGATCCCAAGGGTAGTCCAAGAAGACCTTAAAGTAGTGATTTCCACTAGTGTTCCCTAGCACTGAGCTTCACCCTTCTGAAATACCTTCTTCAAAGAGCACCAGGCAGGAAAGCCTAGGAACTGTGTATGAAACTGGCTACTGCACATGTCAATCTGAAGCTTTGCCTGCACTTTTCCTCATGGCAGTGAGGTCAGTCCAAGTGCATACCTGTCCCCCAGCCCTGTGCTTTGTCTCCAGGACCTGTGCCATTGTCTGTGCTCTGAACTTTGAGCTGCCTAAGGCTGGCTGTTTCTGTGATCCTGCCCCTGACTTCCCAGGTCCGGAGCTTGTCTTTGCATAATTGCTGCCTGTTCCTGGAATTATGATTGTTTGATTATACTTGTGGCCACTTCCATTTAACTGTCTTGGTGACTGTTTCCTGCCATTGTGATTATACCTGTCTACAGAGGTAACTGTCGGAATATTTAACAACTGATCTGGCAATGACCAATCAGAACAAAACCCTATCATGAACAACTGGTGTGGTTATCTCAGGCAATTTCTGCAGGCTCACACAGCCCGTTAATCAGTCTCTCGTCTGTGTCATATAATCAAAAATACGCTTGATTTTCTTTCCACCTACTTTCATCACCCCTGTTCTATCAATCCTCCCTCCCTGTTTCTCAACAATAACGTGAGTGGATCCCATTGCTTTCTGATATGTGTGTGTGTGTGTGTGCATGCATGCGCACGCGCGTGCGTGCATGCGTGTGTGTGTGTGTGTGTGTGTGTGTGTGTGTGTGTGTGTGTGTATTATAGGTGATCTGGTCCATCCCTTGGGTCCTCACTTGATTATAACCATCCATAGATAAGCTGATGTCCTCTGAAAAGAGAAAGTACAGGCCTTTCACTCTTCTGCCAATATCTCCTGGAACAGAAATTAGGGAAGGGGCATGACACAGATGGCACAGAGAGCTTTCACCTATGCTGGTGGGAAGGTCTCGATGTTTTTGTCCATCTGCAGATAGTTGTAGCCCGGACAGGAGTCACCACAGTTTCCTAATTGCCAAGAACACTTCCCTTTGTTTCTGTTGGCAATCATTCCATTGCCCCCACCACTAAATTATAGCACCAGTCATCTTGGCATCCCCATGGCCCATGAATCCCACTCAGGTAGCTATAGGAACCACTGAAGTTCCTTCCTTGTCCCATCAGAATATAATAGTCCCCAAATTCACATCCTCTTCCACCAGTCATGCTCCAAGTCCCTTCCTATCAAGACACAGAAGGTCTGGACTGCCTGTGTGAATGCTGACAGTCAACTCTGGAGAGTACTGAGTCATTACAAATATTAATCAGAGGAGTCAACACCCCTACACAGGTACTTAAAGAGATGCTTGCCTGTTGAGAAAATCAAGAGATTAGACAGGAGTACCGTTGAACCAACATAGAGTAATGGTGTGTTGGTTTGAGTTAAGAATGACCCTCATAGGCTTATATATTTGAATGTTTTATCCCAGTTGGTAAACACTGTTTGGGAAGGATTAGGAGGTATGGGCTTATTACAGGAGATATGTCCCTCTCTCTCCCCGTCTCTCCCTCCCTCCCTCTCTCCCTTTCTCTTCCTTCCTCTCCCTTCCTTCCCCTCCTCAGCTCTCTCCCAGCCTCATGCTCACTCTTGTGGCTCAGCCGCTGCCCCAGCACCATGCCTGCCTGCTTGCTGCTGTGCTTTCCGCCACGATGGCCACTGATCCCCAAATAAATGTTTTCTTTTATAAATTGCCCTGCCGTGTGTTTGTCACAGCAATAAAAAGTAATGAAGACGCATAACAAGGAAGCTTGGAGAAAAATTGGGACCAATACCCCAGTCTAGCCATACATACTACTATGGACTCATTTTTCCACTCTTTTTTTTTCAATTAGATATTTTCTTTATTTACATTTCAAATGTTATCCCCTTTCCACATTTCCCCACGAAAAAGCCCCTATCCCATCCCCTCTCCCCCTCCCCACTCACTAGCCCACCCATTCCCACTTCCCTGTCCTGGCATTCCCCTACACTGGAGCAATGAGCCTTCACAGGTCCAAGGGCCTTCCCTTTCATTGATGTTCAACCAGACCATCCTCTGCTACCCATGCTGCTGGAGCCATGGGTCCCTCCATGTGTATTCTTTGGTTGGTGGTTAAGTCCCTGGAAGCTTTGGGGATACTGGTTGTTTCATATTGTTGTTCCTCCTATGGGGCTTCAAACCCCTTCAGTTCCTTGGATCCTTTCTCTAGCTCCTCCATTGAGGACCCTGTGCTCAGTTCCATGGTTGACTGAGAGCATCCCCCTCTAGATTTGTCAGGCACTGGCAGGGCCTCTCAGGAGACTGCTATATCAGGCTCTTGTCAGCAAGCACTTGTTGCTATTCACAATAGTGTCTGGGTTCAGTAACTGTATATGGAATGGATCCCCAGGTGAGGCAGTCTCTGGATGGCCTTTCCTTCAGTCTCTGCTCCACACTTTGTCTCTGTATTTCCTCCCATGGGTATTTTGTACCCCTTCTAAGAAAGACCAAAGTATCCACACTTTGGTCTTCCTTCCTGAACTTCATGTGGTCTGTGAATTATATCTTGGGTATTCTGAGCTTCTGGAATAATATCCACTTATCAGTGAGTGCATACCATGTGTGTTCTTTTGTGATTGGGTTAACTCACTCAGGATGATATTTTCTAGTTCCATCCATTTGCCTAAGAATTTCACGAACTCATTGTTTTTAATAGCTGAGTAGTACTCCATGGGTAAATGTACCACATTTTCTGCATCCATTCCTCTGTTGAGGGACATCTGGGCTCTTTCCAGCTTCTGGCTACTATAAATAAGGCTGCTATGAACAGAGAGGAGCATGTGTCCTTATTACATGTTGGAGCAGATCTCCCATGCTCATGGACTGGCAGGATTAATATAGTAAAAATGGCCATCTTGCCAAAAGCAATCTACAGACTCAATGTAATCCCCATAAAAATTCCAACTCAATTTTTCAGAGCTAAAAAGAGCAATTTGCAAATTCATCTAGAATAACAAAAAAAATAAACAAACAAAAACAGGATAGAGAAAACTATTCTCAACAATAAAAGAACTTCCGGTGGAATCACCATCCCTGACCTCAACCTGTACTACAGAGTAATCATGATAAAAAAAAAACTGCAGGGTATTGGTACAGTCTCAGGCAGGTAGATCAATGGGATAGAATTGAAGACCCAGAAATAAGCCCACACACCTATGGTCACTTGATCTTTGACAAAGAAGCTAAAACCATCCAGTAGAATAAAGACAGCATTTCAACAAATGGTGCTGGTTCAAGTGGCGGTTAGCATGTAGAAAAATGCAAATTGATCCATTCTTATCTCCTTGTACAAAGCTCAAGTTCAAATGAATCAAGGACCTCCACATAAAACCAGATACACTGAAACTATTAGAAAAGAAAGTGGGGAAGACCCTCGAGCACATGAGCACAGGGGAAAAGTTCTTGAACAGAACACCAATATCTTACACTCTAAGATCATGAACTGACAAATGAGACCTCATAAAATTGCAAAGCTTCTGTAAGGCAAAGGACACTGTCATTAGGACAAAATAGCAACCAACAGATTGGGAAAAGATCTTTACCAACCCTACATCTGATAGAGGGCTAATATCCAATGTATACAAAGAACTCAAGAAGTTAGACTCCAGAAAACCAAATAACCCTATTAAAAAATGGGGTACAGAGCTAAACAAAGAATTCTCAACTGAGGAATACTGGATGACTGACAAACACCAAAAGAAATGTTCAACATCTTTAATCATCAGGGAAATACATATCAAAACAATCCTGAGATTCCACCTCATACCAGTCAGAATGACCAAGATCAAAAATTCAGGAGACAGCAGGTGCTGGCGAGAATGTGGAGAAAGAGGAACACTCCTCCACTACTGGTGGGATTGCAAGCTGGTAAAACCACTCTGGTAATCAGTTTGGCAGTTCCTCAGAAAATTGGACATAGTACTACCGGAGGACCCAGCTATATCACTCCTGGGCATATACCCAGAAGATGCTCCAACATGTAATAAAGAGACATGTTCCACTATGTTCATAGCTGTCTTATTTATAATAGCCATTAGCAGGAAAGAACCCAGATGTCTATCAATAGAGGAATGAACACTTTTCCACTCTTTAGGGCCAGTCTTATTCCCACTCATTATTGCATGGCAACCCTACACGTACCTCACCTATAACATCTATAACATCCTCTCTTCTCACTTTTTCCATAAAGCAGAGGCTTTTTTCTTTTTTCATTGTGTGATGTGCATATGTGTATGTGTGTGTGTGTGTGTGTGTGTGTGTGTGTGTTTGCATGCCTGTGTACATGTACATGTGGATATACAAGGCTGGTATCAGGAACTCTTAACTGATCCTCTACCTTATTCAATGAGGCAGTGTCTTACAATAAAACCCAGGGATGGAGTCAGTTCCACCAGACACACCTTTAATCTCAGCACTTGGGAGGCAGAAGCAGGTAGATCTCTGCTGAATTTGAGGCCAGTTTGTTTTTTGGAGTGAGTTCTAGAACACCCCAGGCTACATAGAGAAACCCTGTTTCAAAAAAACAAAAAACAAATTAATTTTAAAAATAAAATAAACTCAGGGATGGTGGATATAGCTAGTCTTATTACGCTTCTTACTCTGGATACTCTGTCTCTGTCTTTCACAGGTTTCTGCAGATCCAAACTCTGATCCTCATGCTTAACAACTAAGCCATCTCCTTATGCACCAGAGTTGGGGCTTAATAATATAGTCTAATAACAGGCTTAAATTTGAAGAAGAAAAAAATGAAACATTCAAAAAGATAAGACACATATCTGAGAGTGTGGATATGGGCAGCTCTAAGGTAAATCTACAGACACATCACACTAAACAGGAGAGAGAGAAAGAGAGAGAGAGAGAGAGAGAGAGAGAGAGAGAGAGAGAGAGAGAGGAAGAAGGAGGAGGAAGAAGGAGGAGGAGGAAGAAGGAGGAGGAGGAGGAGGAAGAAGAAGAAGAAGAAGAAGAAGAAGGAGGAGGAGGAGGAGGAGGAGGAGGAGGGAAGAGGAGGAGGAGGAAGAAGAAGAAGAAGAAGAGGAGGAAGAGAGAAGAGAAGAGAAGAGAAGAGAAGAGAAGAGAAGAGAAGAGAAGAGAAGAGAAGTTGCCCCTTCATGTTTTTAAACCCTACCTTCCTTCCTTCTATAGATGACTTCAGGAACAGCTACTTCCATCTCCTGTATTCATCCTGGCTGCCCCTTCTCTGAACCCAGACTCTGAAACTATAAAATAGACCTCCAAGATACTCTGGCTGAGCTTCCCAGTCTAAGAGCATAGCCTGTTCTGTATGATTGGGTGCTATTCATAGATACATATGAAGGGACAATTGCGTCCTGTGTGTCTCTCCTGAAAGTCCCAAGTAGACAGCAAACCTTGGGATCCAGGTATACAGACACTCTGCCAATGCTTGCTGGTATACAGGATGCAGGCTAACTTTATGGCTAGTTCTGATCATTTCAGAGTTCTTGGCAAAAATGGCTTGTGCAGACATAGCAAGGGACAGTGATAAACTAGGTTGCACAGTGCATGGCTGGCCTCCCAGAACAGTGTAAAGGCAATCCTCTGACCACCAGCTAAGGGGAAAATCACCCCCAACATCCACCAACCATGCATTGTAACTGCACGGGTCCACAAGGGAAGATGCACAAAATCAGCTCAATGAGTAGATTTTTCTGTCCAAGCATTGCTCTATGTCCTTTTTTTTTCTTTTTTTTTCTTTCTTTTTTTTTTTTTTTTGACTTAAGGAAAAGGTAATATGGCCCTTCCCTTCCTTTAGTTTACAAAGATTTTATTCCTAAATGAATTATGAATAATTAAAAACTCCACTCCATTTGTTCTATATTGTTGTTAATTGAAAAAATTAAAGATGCATGGGCTGTAACCTCCAAGGTGGCCCTGGAGAAGCCAGAGGATGGCTGGGAGGGGGATGGGTAGGGACATGTCATGATATCTCCTAGGCCTGCTGCCAGCACTACCTCTACCAGGGTCCCTGCTGACTGCTGGGATCACTTCTCTTGCCTGTCCCCACCATTTTCCATCAAGCTCACTGAGAGTACAATGTCATTTATTTCCTTAATGCACATTTCTCTTGTGCTCATGTAAAAGCCGTAAGGTGAAAGGAGTACAGTCATCATTTGAGAAATGGAGAGAGCTGCCCTCGTTTCTCTCCAGCGGCCTCTCAAGGTAAGCCGAGGCCCCAGATGCCAAAGTGACCTGCTGAGTGTGAGATGGGACCAAGTCTGAAGTCTGAGAGCCAGACTGTCACACTCTCTGGTCCCTGCTATCCTCAAAAGCTAGCTATAAACCTAGAGCTACAGATAGCAAGGGTTGTGTATTATTTCCCCAATATGCACCAGTGTGGAAACACACTCAGTAGGGTTCACCTCTACCCTCGTGATCTTCCTTTTCTTAGTGGAGTTCCCTCTTCTAATATCTGGTTGAGCTCACCTTGCTGCCCCATATCTTGTTTAGTACTCTATGGTTGCATGAGCAATTTGTACCCATTAGACAGGATAAACTAACAGGGTAACAAACAACCCAGAATCCCAGTGTTGTGGAACAATAAACACTCCTCAATTACCCCCCCCCCCCCAGTGCAACAGTCCACTGCTCTCTGGATGACTTTCAAATAGCAGCTCAGATGTCTGGGACCCTCTCTCTTCTTGCAACCTCTTTACTCCCTGCTCGTTCCTGGGAGCATTTTCTATCCACCTAGTGAACAGAAACAATAACAAAGGGTGCTCTGACATGCTCAGCCTGCCTTTCTACCCTCTCCTCTTCCTAGAGAGAGCTCTGGGCTCATTGCCCTCCAAGATCCCAGGAACTGGCCTACTGCTCTGGTCCGCTCAGCACCGATGGTGTCCAGCCTCCCAGGGGTGTTACGGAATGATCTCATGCTACTTCAGGGATGTTCTTCTCAGGGTTTCCCCAGTATGTACCACTTTAACACACTCCCTGTGGTATGAGATGAGTTATTGCCATAGGTAGGACCCCTACCACTGAGGAGAGAACTGGGCTGTGACTCAGGATGACCCTTTGGCAAAGATGCCATTATCTTAGCTGGAGTTCTTCACTGACAGAAGGAAAAGACAAAAAGACCTTCCGTAACTATCCTGTACCAAGATCAGGCTAACATGACACTACAAACGTAGGCAGCCTCTTCCCAGGCAAGTGCACAAGAAGTGGGACCAGAAAACATGATTACTTCCCCAGGACAATTGCCCAATGGGAGTTTTGTTTCCCTCTGCACTTTTGGCAGTCCTGGGAGGGAGGGAGTTGGAACTCACATCCAGGAGCCCAGGGAGAGCCACAGTCTAATTAGTTGCTTTTCTGCTTGGTTGGTGAGCAGCGTTTGCTCAAGGTTGTGCCTTGCTGTGAGTTCTGCTTTATGCATTTCACTCCTCCACCTTTAATGTTCCCGTGATCCAATTTCCTTTGCAACAAATAAATAAATAAAATTAAATGTTTTAGCTGAATACAAACCCACTCGCTGCAAGAGGCCTGGATGGCGCACATTAAACTATGAAAGATTCGTTTTCTTCGTTAAAGTGGCCAGTCCTTAATCTCCACATTTTCTGCCTCCCCATAGCCTGGCTTGCTCATATGAAAATAAAATCCCAGCCTCCTCTGGGAGAGCTCAGTCTCAGGGATTCAGACACTCTCGAGCCTCACAGCCAGGCCAGGACGTAGAGATAAACAAGCAGGATAGGAAAGGGGCTTCTGGAAGCTTTTCCCTGGAGTTTGTTTTTCTTTGCATCTCTGTACCAGGAGGCTCCACAGGATATAGGATGCTCTCTATATACAGGAAGCAGGAAGCAGATCAGGATATAAGTGCTGGGTTCACTGCACCTGCTTGGAATGTCAACCTGCATGGCCTTGTGATGCTGCTATGAGCACTGCCTTGCAACAAATCCCACCTTCAGCATTTCCTCAACACAGCTTCCAGAGCTTTCCTTATAGGTTCCAGGGAAGCTGTGACTGCACCCCAAAGGCCTGTCCCTGACTCCCACACTAGCAATACTGTCACCTGCTGCCAGTCTAAAAAGTGGATGGATACCGATCTGCCTTAGATGGGAAGCTTTTCAGGAAAGCTCAAAAGTGCCTCCTGCCTCCTTCAGGGAACTGGGTGTTTGGATGAAAAGAGAGGGTTTGGTTAATAATTATCACTGTCCTGCTCAGTGCAAACCCACCAGGCTTGGCTAATCAAGACTGAATTGGAACTATTTGCAAGGTTGCCTTAATTGAACTGTGTAAGTCTTATTGACTTGAATCCATTAACCGCCTGTTGGTGAGTATGTATGCTGGGCCTAGCCCACCTAAAAAGGGGTAAGGATCCTGAGGAAACCGCTCCTCCTCCTTCTGAACTCAGTTTAGCTGAGTGGACTAGACACATAATTGGAGAACAAGATGAAATGGGAGCAATTTAAGGCCAAATGAGAAGTTTAAAAGAAGGCAAAAAAAAAAAAAAATTACAGCAATAGCTATTCCCAAACACACTCCCACTTTAGGTCTCCGAGACCTTTAATCTTCACAAACACCTTCTGAACTCAGGAGTAGCATTAGCCCTGCTTCCCAACAAACCCCAGGCCTAGAGATGTCATGTGATTTTACTGAGGTCATACAGCTAATGAGTGAGAAATTGGGCATTCTAATTCCATTCATCTCACATACCTGGTCATCATGCAGTTCAAAGGACGAAAACCCGAAAATCCAGGGGGCTACAGTCTCAGGAGTAGCTTCAGCTGACAAAGACTCTTTTAAAAAAATTGTACTTATGTATAAGTGTGCATGTGTGTATGAGATGTGAGAGTATATCAGGAGAATATCAGGTTCCCTGGAACTGGAGTGATAGGTGATTTTGGACCAACTCACATGCATACTCTCAGTACTACTGAGCCATCTCTCCAGCCCTAAGCACCCTTTTAAAAAAAGATTTATTTTATTTATATAAGTACATTGTAGCTGTCTTCAGACACACCAGAAGAAGGCATCAGATCCCATTACAGATGGTTGTGAGCCACCATGCGGTTGCTGGGATTTGAACTCAGGACCTCTGGAAGAGCAGTCAGTGCTCTGAACCACTGAGCCATCTTTCCAGTCCTAGGACTGATTTTTTTTAAAAAAAAAAAACATTTATTTCTTAAGTAACATATTATTTCTTTTAAAAAAATATTATTTCTTAAGTATGTTTGTGTGTATGAACACTCTAGCACTCACATGGAGGTCAAAAGACAACTTGAAGGAGTCAGTTCTCTCCTTCCACTATGAGGACTCTGGGAACTGAACCCAGTGCCTTCACCAGCTGAGTCATATGGCCAGCCTAAGGACAGTTTATTTTTATTTACTTATTTTTAAGTGTTGTTGTTCAAGTTAGCTCACAAATAGTCCTGGGTTTGTTGTTGCATTTTGTCACATATGTCATTTCCTCTGTTCTTTTGGCCCCTCCCCCAGTCCCCTCTCCCCTTCCCCCACCTGCTGGTCCCTCGACTGACCCCAGTTGTTCCTCTTCTGCTTTTATGTCACCTAAGCCCCATTATCCTTTCTTGTTCCCTCTTCTCCTTCTCTTTAGATCCCTTTCCCCTTGCTTAGTCCCTCTTTCACTCCCATATCTGACCGATGTATAACAGACAGACAGAGATTATATAGTATAGAAATATATATTTTTTTTTTAATTTAATTTAATTTTATTTTTTTAATTTACATTCCAAATCACTTCCCCTTTCCCGTTTCCTCCCTCCCCGAAAGTCCCATAAGCCCCCTTCCCTCCCTCTTTTCTCCGTTCAACCCCCTCTCATTACTCTGTCCTGGCGTTCCCCTACATCCAGTCTTTCCAGGACCAGGGGTCTCTCCTTCCATCTTTTTAGAAATCTATTGATATGCTGATTGTGTCTAGGGTATTCTGAGATTCTGGGTCAATATCCCCTTATCAGTGACTTCATACCATGTGTGATCTTTTGTGATTGGGTTACCTCACTAAGGATGATATTTTCAAGTTCTGACCATTTGCCTAGGAATTTCGTGAATTCATTGTTTTTAATTGCAGAGTAGTATTCCATTGTGTAAATATACCACATCTTCTGAATCCATTCCTCCGTTGAGGGACATCTGGGTTCTTTCCAGCTTCTGGCTATTATAAATAAGGCTGCTATGAATATAGTGGAGCATGTGTCCTTATTGCATGCAGGTAAAGTCTCTGGGTATATGCCCAGGAGTGGTATAGCCGGATCCTCCGGAAGTGTCATGCCCAGTTTTCTGAGGAGCCGCCAGACTGCTTTCCAGAGTGGTTGTACCAGCCTGCAATTCCACCAGCAGTGGAGGAGTGTTCCTCTTTCTCCACATCCTCGCCAACAACTGCTGTCTCCTGTGTTTTTGATCTTAGCCATCCTGACTGTATATATTTTTTTAAAGATTTATTTATTTATTATATGTAAGTACACTGTAGCTGTCTTCAGACACACCAGAAGAGGGCATCAGATCTCATTACGGATGGTTGTGAGCCACAATGTGGTTGCTGGGATTTGAACTCAGGACCATCGGAAGAGCAGTCAGTGCTCTTAACTGCTGAGCCATCTCTCCAGCCCGAAATATATATTTTTAAAAGTCTAGATTCTACATATAAAATAAAAAAATGTTCTGTCTTTCTGAGTCTGGTTTACTTCCCCTAACATGATCATCTTCAGCTCTATCTATTTTCCTGTGAATACTGTTCATTCTTCTTTACAGATACATGCAATTTTACTGTGTATATCTACCATATTTGTAACACATTCTAACCAATTCCTTATGTTGGGTGTTGTGGGTAGGAAAGTATTAAACATGGATGAGCAGGTATCTCTGCGGTGTTCTGACTTAGCATCCTTTGGGCATATACCCATCCATCACTGATCTATCTTTCTTTCTTTCTCCTTCCTTCCTTCCTTTCTTTCTGATGAGCCTCCATCCTTACCTCCATAGGATTACACACCCACGAGCAGTGTGCAAGGATTTCTCTTTACTTACATTTTTACCAGCATTTATTGTCATTTGTTTTCTTGATGGTGACCATTCTGACCTGGGTTTTTTCCCCTGTTGGAGAAGGATGGTGGGCATTGATTTTCAAGTATTCTTTGACTCTTTTCATTTCTTCCTTTGAATACTATTTATATGGATTCATTGACCCATTTGCTGTATGGATATAACAAAAAAGAAAACTATAGACCAATTTCCCAAGGAATAGAGATGCAAAATGCTCAATAAAATTCTCGAAAGTCAAACTCAGCAACATATTGAGATCGCACTTCAGGAAGCCATTGCTAACGCCCAACAACGGAATAAGTTGTGTGTGGAATAAATAAGGAGCTTGGTGGCTGCGAAGTCCCCTAGTAAGTGAAGAAAAATCCAGCCTAAAAGGAGACTGACCAAACTCATTCAAATGAGGGATGTGCCATTGTTAGAAACAGAACGTGACAGGCCCAAAATAAAGAGAAGTAGACTGATTGGCAACTATATAGAATAAGAATTAGAGATGTGTTTGTTTGGCAAAGCTGGGAGGCTAATTTAACCAAATCCCCCTAGCAATGGGCAAGACCTAGCAGGATGCTGGGGTTAGGCTAAAAGATCTGGTTATTAGAAATAGCTTGAAAACTTAGAAAGGATGTGGCATGTGGGAAGAAATGTGAGTCACATCCTTGAGAGAGCCACAGTACAAAGACAGAGAATTTCAGCATTCAAGGCCATCTGCTCATAGAAATAAGAGATCAGGTCACCATGGGATCAGAACTGGTTAATAAGAACCAGGCTGGGGTCCTTGGGAATGCTGCTGCCTTCAGTGTCTGTTCTCTGTAGCTCTTCCTGAAGCCATGTGGTTTGCAGGTACAGGGTTTAAAGACATTTAGTGTTACAAGTAGTGGATTCCCTTTATGCAGTGGGACTAGCCTTACAATCCAGGAGACAGATGACCCCGGAGATGCCCTCACCCACAGCACAGCAGAACCCTGGAATGATGAATAGACAATCAAGCTTAGAGACCAGAATGCCCAGCACAGCACAGAGCATGGTGACATGGCTCCTGTCCCAGAACATCCATCTGGGTAGAGACAAGGAAATTGCAGGCCTGAATCTGCTCTTTGCCATTTTCTAGAAAATGGCTTCGCTGGTTCACTTAGAAAAAGAAGGGAAGGAAGGAATACCGGCCAATTCTGAAGGCTAATTGCCTTTGCTCTCAATGACTGCCCATGCTTTTCCCAGCAAACATTCTCTCCTGTCACTGTGCCGCCAGGACCACTCTCTGTTTCCAATCAGCCCTGAAAATAGTCCTTGATAGAGATAATAGGAAGAACAAAGAGAAATTTGGAGGAGCAGAGAGAGGCGAGCAAACCCATGTCTAACTGGTGTACAGGACTTGCTTTCAGAAGAGCTCTTCAGTTAGGCCCTGGTACATCTCCAACCGCAAGGTATTAAGTAAACCCCAAGAAGCAGACTTGGATCAAAATCAATGGAACTTTGCACTTTTTTTAGGTCATTGGCTCTTTGGAGAATCTAGAAGAGCCATAGGCCCTTTCTTGTTCATCAGGACAAAAATGCACACACACACAAATTATTAGTTCAGAGTTCATGGACTCCCTGAAAGCCCAATCACAAACTGGTTAGAAAGTCATGATATACACAATCTTTTCTAAAGGCTGTGTGTGTGTGTGTGTGTGTGTGTGTGTGTGTGTGTGTGGTATATGACTATGTGTCTCTATGTGTATCTGTCTATAGGTATGTACATGTGTTTGTCTCTGTGTATATATATGCATATGTATGTGTCTGTGTATGTATATATGTGTATGTGTGTTTATGTGTGTGTGTCTGTATTTGGTGTGTCTGTATGTGCATATATCTGTGTATGAATGAGTATGTATATAATGTGTGCTTAGGTATGTGTCTATTTGTATCTCTCTTTGTATATGTGTGAGTGTTTATGCATATGTGTGTAGTTGTGCCTGTATCTGTATGTTTATGTGTGTGCATATCTGTATATCTGTGTTACCTGTATGTGTGTTAATGTTTGTGTGTGTCTGTCTATATGTATGAATATATATGTGTGTTTATATTTGTGAGTCTCTGGATATGTATAGTTGTATATATGTGTGTGTGTGTTTATATGTGCATATGTATCTGTGTGTTTGTATGTGCTTACATGTATGTGTACTTATGCTTGTCTGTGTATGTATATGTGTAACTATGTCTATATCTGTGTGTTATAAGAGAAAGGCTGAGTTTCATTTCTTCAAGCAATCTAATGGCCACAAGAAATGCTAAAAGTCTTTTTGCAAACAAATGAATGTGAAAGTCTAAGGAACAGGAAGGACATTTGTTCCATATGAACCAAACTCAGCAAATGCAGACACAAACAGGCAACCACAAGGCCTGGTACTCTAACAGGATCCTTCAGCCCTGACCATCTCACTCACAGGCCTAAGCAAGAACACATGGTCCACTGAATAAGTAACAAGAACCATGGGCTATGGAAGGGCTAGGAGAGCTTCAATCCTCAAGCCTGATGAGAGGTTATGCTAGGGCTTGGAACTTCCAGCATGTAGGTGCGCATGGTTAATGCACAGGTTCTGATTCAGCCTGGGACTGGGGTTGCAGTCTTGTCTTTCCAACCAGCTCCTGGATGGTGTTGGTGCTACTTTGAACAATAGGAACCTATGCAACGATCAGGTCTAGCCAGAAGCCCCAGCAGAGACCTTGAACTTTTGTCCTAGAAGACCTTCTCGAGATGCTACAAGATAGAAACGTTTCTTCAGTTAGGTGTAAAACTGCCAGAACCTCTAATGTGTCCCCATCCAAGGGCTGAGGATGAGACCTCTTCCTTAGACAAGCAGGTGTCTTAGTTAGCATTACTATTGCTGTAATGAAACACCATGACCAAAAGCAATTTGGGAAGGGAAGGGTATATTTGGCTTACATGTCCTGAGTCACAGTTCACTGAGGGAAGCTAAGGGTTAAGGAATTTGGAAGCAGGAGCTGATACAGAGGCCATGGAGGAATGCTGCTTACTGGCTTGCTCCTCATGGCTTGCTCAGCCTGCTTTCTTATAGGACCTAGGACCAACCAGGGGTTGTACCACCCACAATGGGCTGGGCAATACCCCATCAATCACTAGTTAAGATAATGCCCTACAAGCTTGCCTACAGCCTGATTTTACAGAAGTATTTTCTCAACTAGGGTTCCCGTCTCTCAGAGGTCTCTACCTTCTGTCAGGTTGACATAAAACTAACCAGTGGTATCATGAGTTCTCTGCAAACTCCCTACAGTACTGAACTTCTGAAAGAAAGGCATCTAAGGGTTTGTTCATTCTCAGAAATCTGACCTGGAAGTGAGTAAGTCTCCTTTACTCAGGCACCAACTGTGCAATCTATTCTGTTCTAGGATATGGGAGATGGATAAAGAGTAAGAAGAAACCAGAAGTCAAAGAGAAGAACATTTGGAAATTCTGCAGCCCAATCTAGTCATTTTATAGATGAATGATACTGAAGCCCAGAAGGATATTTAAGAACTCATAGTTGGCTGACAGCTGAGCTAGGACCAAACACAGGTCTCTTGACTTTCTAATCTCTCCCCTCTACTGGGATCAGCCAAAGTGCACATAGTGGTTCTTAATGAAGGCAAAATGACAGTTTAAACAAACTAAGCCTGGGGTGCCTGGAGTCATAGGTCATGTGTCATTCATGACTCCCTGACAGGGTAGCCTGTGGCAGACAAGGCTAAAGCTAAGACAGCTCGGAGGGCCCCAATATGACTGGGGTGTAGGGCTTCTATTCACCAGAGGCAATCTGCTTGGAATTAGAGTCCTGTGTTGCCAAGTAGATCTCCTCTCTAAAGCCTGAGGTCATGGAAGACAATTCCTGTCTCAGTTTGACTGCCAAGCAGCCCCTACTCGGTCTGGCACAAGCCCCAGCGTATTGTGGGTGTCAGGGAGCCTCCCAGATGCAGCAGACGAGGGACAGAAGAGATGCTGACCCAGGAACAACATTGACACAGGCCTCTCTAGACACATTACAGACTGTCAGCCTATTAGGCCAGGCGCCAAGCGCCTGGGGGAAGATCAGTTCCAATCAGGCCACTATCTGTGGCCATCAGACAAACCCACAGTGAAGACAGAAGATCTTGCTTTGCAGTGAGAGTCAGCCTGGCCCTTCTGCTCACTCAAACAAGCTCTATTCCAGAAATGAGTAAGAAAAATGAAAATTGGATTTTCCCCACAACCAGTAAAAGAGCCTCTCTTCCACATTGTTTTTGTCCAAAAACAGCATTAGGAAGATAACTGGAGGCTTGGCTCCCTTGAGACACTGAGATGCTCAAGTATCAGAAAACCCCTAGCCAATGTGGTCCAGGCTCAAACTCCTGACCTATGCCCAGGGGCCTCAGAGCCACAATCACAAGCACAGCCCTGCATGAATAGGCAAGTTTCTTATGAAAGCAGAAAATAGTTGGCCACTCCTGAGATCTCAGATCACAAACACCTAATTAAAAGGAACATATGAAGAAACCAGGCAGGTTGGGGCATGTCTATAATCCCAGCACTGGAGTGGATGAGGCAGGAGGATTGTGATTTCAGAGCCATCCTGAGCTACATACTGACAAATCTACGGGAAACACACATACATACACACACACACACACACACACACACACACACTAAAAGAAGGAATCTTGAGGAATTTGGAAGGAGCCAGAGACAGAGAAGAGCTGCTGACTTCTAAAACAGGACTCAGAGACAAATGTACATCCCTAGTAGTGGCTCCAATTAGTTCACAAATGCCTAACAGTGCCACACTGTGTCCTGGGCAGTCCCAAGACTGACACAGCTTGCCTGAGCTTGTCTTCCTTGAAGCAAATTGAAAGCATCTGAGAATAAGCTGCCTTGCTTTCTATATACCCAAAACACACTGTAAGGAGCTTGGCTGATATGGCTGCTACATCTCAAATGAACGGCCTCCATTAGCCTTTCAAAGGTGTGTACAAATCCTTCAGAAATCTTCAGCTAGCCACCCTGTATCAGCCTGTATCACCCTGAAAACCATCTTTACCATCACTTCATGCTTCCAACTTTGATCATCCCACCCCCAGCTCCCAGACTCAGACCTCAATGTTCCTGTCTCTTTGAATGCATAAGTGATTAGTCCTACTCATAATCCCCAAAAACCTTAGTTTCCTCAGGGATGACTCAGTACCTACACTTGGGACTGGTGTGAAAGTTACTTAGCATGAGAATAGGACTGAGAAAGCCCTCCTTAAATGTCAGCCATATTGTCAAAAAGATGGGAGGTAGCAAGCAACAGTAAAGACAGAGAAAGGCGAACTCCATATGCTGGTGAAAGTCTAAATGATGGTGGGCTGAAGAGTTAGGTTTACTGATTCAATCATCCCAAAGTGAATAATCTCACACTGTACTCCATAAATGTGTATAATTATTATTTTTCAATTACAAATAAATAAAACTAGTAGCTATGGCTGTGGTCCTAATGGATAGAGTTGAATATAGCAGGGGTGGACACAGATTCTGACCCCTGGTTTCCCTCTCTCTTTCCCATTATTTCCAGGAGTAAGAAATGCAGGCAGTCAAGTCAGAATTAGAGCCACTGGATCATATTCCAGATCCACCCTGATTTCTGGAATATACCCTCCCAAGAATGACACCCCCAACCCCAAGGGGAACCAAGCTCAGAGGACTGCCCTGGTAGGAGGAGACCTGGGACAGGTCCCAGCCCTGTGATTGAGTTGCCACAGTTTGCTGGAGTATGTGATGTGTTCAGCTTTATTAAAACACAACAGAAAATGACTTTATCAATCACCTCCCAGGGAAGGGGGCCTGGCAGAACTCTAAGACTTCAGTGGTGCTGTTTTTGGAGACTTGTCTTTTACGCAGACTATTTTTAGCATAAATAATATGCTCTACATGTATTGTCAAACTGACAGATGAACATGTTCCTGGCACCCACAGACCACTCATTCACTTGTGCAAATGCTAGAGAGAACATTCAATAGGCTGCTGGCGACTATGCTGCACCCAGAGAGCTACGACCTCTGAACTTATACCAGGGACCTCTACTCTCAGAACTCAACCCTAGGTGCCATGACCTCTGAACTCTGCAGCAGGGATTGAGCACCCCAACCTAGCTGGAAGAAGGCAACTCCAGGAACTCCGGATAGACAATATACTGTCAGAACAGTGTATTATAGATTAAAGAGAACATCATGAATTCACCCCTGACCTCATGGATCTGTGAGACTCCAACACCCAGATTTGGGTCCCCTTCTTGAACTCAGCCACTGGTCAAGGTTAGTTAGAGAGTCAACAACTCAACTGAAGTCTCAACTAGCCCATTTCTCAGATCCTATTGAAATAAATGCTCTCTTTTTTTCTTTGATTAGTTGATGATATCATTTGTTTTCTCTTACCCTCTACTCATTATATTCATTCAAACTATATACTCGAATTATAGCACCAAGCTATATATATATATATATATATATATATATCCCAGAATGCTTCCCCCACCCCCTCCAACCCAGGCTCACTCTCCTCACTCCTTAGAGCTCTACAGGAATGTCACCACTGCAGCCTGGCTATACCTAGCTACCTCACCTAAGTACAACCTTCTACCTGGCCACCTAACCTAAGTAGAACCTTCTAGTATTCACTCCCAGAGCACCCTGCAAAGCCTGATAGCAATTTGCATTTATTTCTCTTTAATCTCCCTCACTAGCATATGAGATCCCCAAGAGCAGAGGTACAATTGTCTGTTCAACACTGGCGACCATCTCCCAGCACAGGCTAGCAGAGGCTCCATCTCAAAGTATGGATCCATTAAATGGCATTCACTGAGATGAATGAATGAATGAATGAATGAATGAATGAATGAGAGAGAATGAGTGAATGAATGAAAAGGGAGAACCAAGATAGCCTAAGCTAAAAGTCTCAGTCTTTCCAGAATTTATCACATTGCTTAATCCACTCCATATCCACTTTTGCCATCTATAATAGCTGAAATGTTAGAATGCAATTATCTATCCTTTGGGATGACTGAGATAAAGCTCAAAGATGATTAGTGAGGACATGAAACTGTTTTTTCAAACATTGAGGGATACAAGCAGATCCAGGGAAGACTACCTTAGACTTATCACACGGTCTGCTTTCAACCAGAGCTTTTTAGACTATGCCCCCCCACACCCCCGACACACACAAAATACTGAGAACCCCTCCTAGCTGCCACAGGTCTACTGACCTCATCTCTTCTGGGCTCCTTTTGTACTTCACTGTGTTACAATGGGGACTGGCCTCACTGTACTTCTGCACTGTAGTCCAGTAAAAGATGAACTCTAAGGACTATCCATTGTGACCACAACTGGACAGGGGGATGAGAAGCTCATCAAGGCTTATTAGTTTTATTGGTTAATAGTCTGTATAGGGACAGAAAGGAAAAATTCAAGTTCTCAATAACATAAAAGAATTAAAAATGTAGATTAGAAACAAAAAGCAGACACTAGAGACAGTCATTTCTGGCTGCCTCGGTCAGCACAGGTTTATATCTAGTCTTATTTTATTTGTTTATTTAATCACAATGTGTCCCCACTGTGTGCTAGACACAGATTTGGAGACTGAGTGGGGGAAGGTAAAAAGCAAGCAGGGCAAGAATATGCCTGGATGGGGCCTGGTCTGGTTAGCGATACAATAGATATTGAAGCTCCATTGGAGACAGGTCATAGGGTCAGGGAAGATAGTGAATGTGTCTCACTCTTAGTAGAAGTCTCCAATGAGTGTGCCTTCCATGGGGGGCACCCTGAAACATTCTTTTCTTCCTGAGGATGATAACCAGTCTGAAAATTACCAAACATGAGGTATAGCCGGGCATAAGGGCAGATGGAACGTCACAGATGGAATGAAAAAGGAGAAGAAACACAGAGACACACACCTGCTAGAGAGAGGAGAGGGAGAAAGTAGACCCAGGAAACCTCATGCAAACTGTTTCTTGACCATCAGAGATGTCTAGAATAGGTTGGAATCCAAAGACCCCATCCTAAGATACAGGAGGTGATAGCAAACACCCAGACATCTCTCAAGGTTCAGGGATGCAGAAAATACTAACAGGAAGATATAGAAGACAAGCCAGAAGAGTGAAAGAGGGACATGGAACCAGAGACATGGGAGCTCGCTGAAAGCTTTTGCTCATGCCATTACCAGGCATAACAATGACTTCCTACATGTGAACAAAATCTTGCCCTCAGTTCTAGACAGCGCTGAGCAACTTTGATAAAGAGTTCACTATGGAGGACTGTAAAGGAAAGAAAGGGTTCTATACCTTATCCTATGGGTGTGGCTTTTATGGATGCCTGCCTAAGTCCCAATGGCCATGAGGATCTAAGGATAGAAAGTTGCATACACAGGGGTTGCTTCCCACTTGACTGGCCTCAGGGTTAGGAAACCCGACCCTATCTAAATGAACAGACACTTACTTGCCCTTGGCTCTGAAGAAGACACAGTAAAATAAAGCGCCTGCTCAACCCAGAGGGAGACACAGTCTCTATCCTTCAAGGCTGTTTGCTATGTAAATATCCCAGAAGAAATTATGTGGAACAAAGGTTCTCATTGTCTCTGCCTACAAATGTGCAGACATACAAAAAGTCTATGGAGTAATGTCTCACGTATTCACTTGCCACAAAGAGAGAGTTCTACCTAGCCCTGCTCCTTCTCTGGGTTAGCCCAAGGATGGGGAAACTAAGGATGAGCAGGGAGAGTAGCAGAGTCATCTCATATACTGGGATAGCTCCCATTATGTCTCCTCTGAGTTCCCCTCTACAGCTTGGGTCTGCAGGATGCAAGAGCAAGGACCAGCAGAAGTAAATAGAATCCCTGACTTCCCCAGAGAGCAAGATATTCCGGGATTTATTTTAGGATTGCCTGGAATCCAAAGCATGTTTAAAATCATTCTTCGGGCACTGAATGGGCAACTCCTTGGAGAGCCCCATCTCTTTGCATTCTGTCTTTGACAAAGCTCACTCCCATCGCCCAAGCATTTCAGCTATCTAGAGAAACCCATAAGCATCCTGCCTTCCAGTCTCATGGGCAGCCAGAAAGGAAGGTGTAGCAAATGTGCCTCTCATGGAGTAAGTGCTAGTGTCAAATATAGACTCCCTTCGCCACTGCTACCCCCCTCCCCCACATGCTCTCTTCTTTGAGACAGGGTTTCTCTGTGTGGTCCTGGCTGTCCAGAAACTCTGGACACCAGGCTGGTCTCAAACTCAGAGATCTACCGGTCCCTGCCTCCTAAGTGCTGGGATTAAAGGTGTGTGCCATCAACTACCCTGCAGTAGTGTAGAATCTAGAGTTGCTTGCCTTCTCATCTAGGCACTCCTCGGCCAGCGTCAGCTCACAGACCTCACTCTTAGATGGCAGCTAGGAAGCTGCCATGATCCTCTCATCTGTCTGTCTTTTCCTCTGTGTCCTACCCACAATCCAAATCCTGAGGCCACTCCTCTGATCTCTGGCATTCTCAACCACAAGGCTCAGCCCAGCCCCCACCTTCCCTTCTTCACTGAGTTCACAACAGGGAGTCTACAAGGCCCTAATCTTCTCTCCTGGTCTCCCTAGCATCCCTTAAATAAACGTTATATGATCAGTTACAGCATTGCCCTATTTAATTGATTTATATGCACTTTAAAAAGCTTTACACTGCACGGCAAATACATCTATCATAATGCTTGATTGAACTGAAGAAAGGAGACGGGAAAGGGGGGATTAAAATTTATCGAATGCTTACTATGTGCAGGTAATGCACAAGGCACTTTATGTGTGTTACTGACTTTAGTCTGCCATAGTCCATACTCAGGGTATTTCTCTCCATACAATAAATGAAGACACTGAAACCAGCAGAGGTGAAGGACTTGGCCATGATAGAGCTACCAGCTCCACAGAGGATTTACTAGGTAGGCCATTTCTGAAGCCTCTCGAAGAAAGCAGATGTAAGCCACAGTACTAATATCAAGTGTCTCTATAAAATGAAGTAATGCAAACAGAGGCTAAGGAGGTAGCTCCGGAGGTAAAGTACCTGCTATACAAGCATGTGGACCTAAGTTTGGATCTCTAGTACCCACATAAAAGCTAGGTATGGTGGTGGACATTTTCAACACCAGCACTGGGGGTGCCAGAGACAGGCAAATCTCTGGACCCTGCTAGTCAGCCAGTCTAGTGTAATGTTGAGGTATAGGTTTAATGAGAGACCTTATTTCAAAATATACAGTAGAGATCAATAAAGGAAGATACCCAGCATTGACCTCTAGCCTCTGCACATACATACATCACAGTAAACATACATGCACACACAGGAAAATGTACACACATATGCACTATAATCATATACTTATGTATATATCACATAAACAAAGAAAGCATGGTATACATAAAGAATGTCAGGATTCTCTCAAGCCACAGAACTTAGGGAATGAATATGGAATTTATTGGGATGACTTACAGTTCAACTAATCCAACAATGTGTAGTTGTGAAAAGAAAACCCAAGAATCTAGTAGCTGCTCAGTCCCATAAAGCTGGGTGCCTCAGCTTGTCTCCCGTACATGCTGGAATCCCAAAGAAGTATGCACCAATGGATGTGCTAGGACAGTTAGGACAAGGAGGCAGAGTGCAAAACCTTCCTTGTTCCATGTCTTTATAAAGGCTTCCAGCAGAAGGTGTGGCCCAGACCAAAGCATGAGTCTTTCCACCTCAAGACCTGGAATTGAGGTGTGACTTCCTACCTCAAAGGTCTGGACTAGAAGTGGACTCACCCATTTCAAACCAAGCAGAGTATCTCCCACAGGTGTGTCCTCCATACCTGGACTGTAGTTCATTCTAGATATAGTCAAGTTGAAAACCAAGAGTAGTCATCACACACATCCCTTGTCAGAAATTTTCATTGAGGAGGAAGATGTGACTCTCCCTGATTCCTCAGACCACATGTGTGCCTGTGACTGAATGTTCCCGAGTACCACATTTGACCATGAAGGGACATGGATGGAACAGGAGGATGAATTATAAACATTTCCAAAGCATGAGAGTTTTCTCTCTAAATTTTCACAAAATTTTAGCTATCAAAAACAAAACAATATCTTGGGGCTGAGGAGATGGCTCAATGCCTATTGTGAAAGCAAGAGACCTGAGTTCAAATCCCCAGCACCCACTTTTTAAAAGCTGGGCATGGTTACTTATGCCTCAAACCCCTGCACTGGGATGCTGAGACAAGAGAATCCTGAGCTAAAAACTTACGCCTCAGACTGGGGAGCAAAGACAAGAGGATTTCGAAGCTATCTGGCCAGTCAACTAGCCAAAACAGTGAGCTTCACGTTCAGAAAAAAGACCTTGTCTCAAAAAATAAAGTGAAGAGAAATAGAAGACGGCTCCTGATCCTCTCCTCTCCTCTCCATCTGTGTGTGCATAGGAACATACACTAGCATACATACATACACACACACACACACATACATGCACACACTACATAAATACACACACATACATACTGCACACATACAAACACATGCACACACATATATACACATACTATATACATACAAACACATACATACACACACTACATAAATACACATACATACTACACACATATACACACATACTATATACATACAAACACATACATACACATACTACATACAAACTACACACAAACACATACACACAAACACACATATACACAATTACATACACACACACACACAGTGATACACACACACAGTGATACACACACCCCAACCTCCTAAACAATTTATATCCAATACTGCTGAGGAGAGGTAGAGAAAGCATTGTTTTTTATCTGATTATGAAAGACAGTTTGCACAGTATGGGTACAATCATCAGCTACCTGACACCCCTCAAAGTTGGCATTCTAGAGCTGGAGAGACACACTATACCTGTAGCAGACAGCTAGGCAGGGCACAGGTGAGGGGGCAGGTTGTAAATGAGCAGGGGACCCAGCACTGGGCAAGCCCAGAGAGAGGGCAATACTGACAACACAGAGTGGCCTTCACTCATGACACAGGGTGAGTACCTCAAATTCTTCCTCAGGGAACCGAAGACCAAACAAAGCAATGCTTGGCAGGTAACTTGGCCCCTGTACTGCAAAGAAGTGAACTGCAGATTACGAAGACAAAATATACCACTAAGGAAATCAGATGGTGTGGCATTTTTTTCCGTAATAGCTATGATGTTACTCATCTCTGCAACCGGATGCCTAATTTAAAGATAAAAAAAATTTTTTAAAGAATAAAAATGCAACTTAAGGGAAGAGGAATTGATTTTGACTCACAGATAACAGTCCTGGTGGAGAAGGCATGGCAGAGGGAGTGGCTCACAGCTGTGGTGGCTGGAGCATGAGGCTATCCCTTCACAGCTCAGTGGACAAGAAATTGGAGAAAATAAAACAAAAAGGGGCCCATAAACTTCAAGATCCACTCTCTGGTGGCCTACTTCCTGCAGGTAGGCCCCTCCTCCTCTGACAGGTTTCACAACTTGCCAAAATGGCATCACCTGTGGTGCTCAGTGGGCCGGAGGAGGCCATTTTGTATTCAAACATAATGACTCTCTCCTAACACATCTGTGAGACACTGCCTTGTCCTGTCTCTGCTTCTAATTAGAATGTGGTAACTCTAGAGGTCCCTGGCCTATACATTCAGGGACCTTTCTTCAATTCAGATTCACTCTGGATTTTCAAGAAAGAATACTGTCCCTGGGATCATAGAATCTTGTCCATAGGTCTTCAAGTAAGATGATCAAATGCCTAAGATATAAGAAAAACCTGTGTGGGACATCTGTTCATCTTCTCAGGGGATACTTTGCCTCCACCCTAATTTTTTTAGACCTCTGATATAGGAGAGGAACTATTTTAGCTTGCTTTCTGTTCCTATGACTAAAGCAAGCTGAGGAGGAAAGGGTTTATTTCATCTAACACTTTCAGGTCACAGGCTGTCATTGAGCGAAGTCAAGACAGGAACCTGGAGGCAGGAACCATCAAGAAAAACTGTTTGCAGGCTCACCCTGCTTTCTTAATTTAACCCAGGAACACTTGCCCAGGGCTGGCTCCTCCCACATCAATCAACAATCAAGAAAATGACCCACATACCCACAGGCCAACCCGACAGAGGAAATTCCCAAATTAAGACTCCCCCAGACAACTCTGGGTCCTGTCAAGGTGGCAGTCGAAGCTCACCAAGGGAGGAGGTTTCTGCCTCTAAGAAGGCTTTCTGTATCAGGATGAATCAAAACAAAAGTAGTGTAACAACGTTAAGGTAGCTCTTTGGTGCCAATGTGTCTACACCTTCAGGTGGTAGGAACCCCAAAATGGAGCAAACGTGAAATCAGCCACATAGAATTGACACCCTCACACTCTTGTGCTTTCATTTATTTAATTTACCCCAGAAAGAATTAACCTGTTCTCAAGTCAACAGAAGGAAAGTCCTCTGTGATTTCCCATTAGACTGCCAGACAGGTTTCACTAAAGAGTTTCCTAAAGCAGTGGGGTTTTACTTTCATAAGACGATCAGAACATTCAGTCCTTAACGCTCAAGAAGTGTCCACCTCCCTGCTTGGCACCATTTTGTCAAGTATGAGTGTCAAATTCTTTACCGCTTCAAATTAGCAACTCGGAGCTGCGACTCCAGTGTTTGTTTGTTTAAAAAAAAAGCCAGCCGAGATTTTTTTCTTTGTGTTTGTTTAAGCTTCATTTAATTCAGGCTCCAATCTGCCCGTCTTTGATTGCATTTCCAAATCCTAAAGAAAAAATGATAACTCTTTCTGCCAATTGTAACAAACCACTGGTGTCGTTTATTGCTTTGGGGGAAGAAGAAGAAAAAAAAGCAAGAGGAAGAAAAAAAAAGGCAGAGAAAGAAAAAGAAAATCTTTTAATACTCAGCTGACAGCTTTATCCAAAAGCAGGGAGAAAACCCTGGCTTTTCAAAACCACCGGATATATTTGTAACAACCTTTTACTGAGTACATGTATCTTCTTTATTGTTCTTCATAAACAGCCTATTGGATCTCTCCAGCTTGCAATGTGAAAAATGAAAGAATTTCCTCCCATCCGTGCCTCTCTTATCTCCTAATTGTTTTGTTCTGAGAGGTAGGGAGACCTGTATAAATGTGTCTGCTGTTTTATTTTGTCCTCTCTAAGGCCATTCAGCCTTTTCTCTGGGGCTTTGACTCCTTCCGTTCTGTTTCTGCCTCAATCTGAATCTCTGCTTCCTGTTCTCCACAGCACACCCCCTCAGCTCTTAGAGATTTCATTGCAGAGAGTGAGGCAAGGGCATTGGAAAGGCCACACCCTGCCTATCTGTGATAGGTAGGACGAAGGGAGGCGTGTTTACATGGTGCCCACCTCACAAATACCCTAGTTTGGGCGTGCAGGGTCTCACCTACCATCATGGCCAGCCACTCCCTTCTCTGCTCTCTGAGGAGGCTCAACCAACCGAGTGTCTCTGTTCTTTGTTGCACCTTCAAAGAATCCTCATCTCTCTAAATTCCACTCGCTCAGTCTTTCGATAAACGTGATGTCTTCCCAGCATAGGCAAAGCCCTTGTCAGCTGCAGACAGGACTGAGAGACTAGAAGTAGCTCAGTGGGAGGAGGTGGAATCTTGTAAATGTGGTGGATTATCCTGTGGGTCTGAACAATGCATACTTCAGGAAAAGGTCGTGGAAGGAGTTCTACATGGAAAAAAAGGGAAACCATTTCCTAAATCTTGATGGCATGAAACAAAGCAATTATCCCTGCCTGACACCCTCAACACAGAGGTCTAGGCAATGCAGTCCATGCAAAAGATATTACAGTCTACCCATCAGTTAGCTTTTCTATGATAATATTGTCTATCAGACAACAAGTCTTGGAACCTTACAGCAAAAGACTTTCTTTTCACTTATGAGTTTGCAGGGTTTGGGGGTTGACCCCACCGGGTTGAGCTTGAGTTGGATCCATTGCTTGAGTCTTTTCTTTCTGCAACTCTGGCTTATCCAGAATATTTCATGCTGACTGGAGAAGCACAAGAATGCAGACACCAGCAGCCCAAGCCTAGGCACACTCTCTCCTCCATACACTGTCCTCCACACACTGTTCAAGGTGATAGGGATACTTCATCCTGGGGAGGAAGAAAGGGGAAAGACTAAAGAGTTTTTTACCCAGTCTGTAGTTAGGGCAATCACCCAGCTATGTAAACAAAAGGATCTGAGTTTGGATCCCATGCAAGAGGCCAGACATGATGGCACGCATCTGCAACCGCAGCTATGGAGAAGCAAAGATAGGAGGATCCCAGAATTCACCAGCTGCCCAGTGTAGTTTAACCAATGATCTCCAGCTCCCAGTGACAAACTCCAACTCAAAACATGATATAGACAATTCCTAAGAAACAGTATCTAAGGTTGACCTCTGGCCCCCACATATACATACACACACATGTGTACACACACACACACACACACACACAGAGACAAACACACATATACACACAAGTTGCCAGAGGTAAGTGGGGTTGGGGAGTGAGGGGGTCTAAAAGACAAGAAGTAATAAATCTGTGAAGTGGGACTTTCTACTTTCCCTGCTGATTGAAACTACCCTCCAAAGACAGTTCAGAATCATTTTTGGATGCGCAGACATTTCAATCTGATAGTAACTTCAAAGGTCATCTAGCCCCATAGCCTCCCAAAAGGAAATCTCTAGTGTCATCTCCACTGATGAGATTACTTCCTTTAAGGCCTGCTACACACACACACACACACACACACACACACACACACCTCTTTCTACAACAGGGTAATGCTCCAGCATCGATGGGCAGCTGTTAGGGATCCCAAGCCTTCTGTCTAGTTACCCTTGCCAACTGGACACAGCCTAGACTCATCTAAGAGGAAAGCATAAATCAAACTGGCTTGTGAGCATATCTGTGGGGAGTTGTCTTAACTGTTAATTGATGTAGGAGGGCCCAACCCACAGTAGGTGACATCATCCCTGGACAGGTGGTCCTGAGCTATACAACAAAGCTAGCTAATCATGAGCATGTGAGCAAGCCCGCAAGCTGAGCCCCTCTGTGGCTTCTGCTCCAAGGTCCTGTTCTGATTCCCCTCCATGGTGGACTATGACCTAGAGGTATAAGACAAATCCTTTCTTCCCACAAGTTGTTTTTTGTCAGTATTTTATTACAGCAACAAAAAGGACTCGAACACCTTCCCCTCTCAAAGTAAGAAATAAAATGCCAAGATACATTTCCTTAAAGCCCTGGCTTCCAGTCACCATGTTTCCTACATATGTACTATGTTACATACGTTATTATGCCACTAAGTTAAGAGCCTATGTATGGGCCCAGTGCTCCAAAACAGCAGTTAGAAAGTGACAGGTTATGGTTTTCTTGGGTTGAGGTTAAGTCACTTAGAGTACAGAACATTCTTATACATGTTGCTCAACTACTCCTCTGCTGACTATGAACTATTGCATACTTTGCAATGGTTAGGGGGATACAGTAGTAAATATATCTGATATGGTCCAAATCACATGAAGGCTACTTGGAGACATAGATAATAGGTTTGTTTTTTGTTTTTCTCAGTAACATGGAGAGGTGGATACCATAGCCAGGAAAGACTTCTCTTAGAGAAGTCTTAGAGGCAACATCTTAGCTGAGATCTGAAGCACAGAAAGGAAGCTGGCCAAGGCGATAACGGAATGTAGGACATGCAGGGACATTGGGCTGAACAGCACTGGGTCTTTAGTATGGGAAAGAGTCTGGGATATTCGGACACTGAAGCAGGATGAGCAGAGACAAAGCACCACCATGACAAGATGGAGATCCATAGATACGGCTGGCTGTGGAAGGAGCCCAGAATGTGTACACAGTATACATTGCCATTGGTGTAACTGAAATAAGTAAGGGTATGACATCACCCAGATCCACATTTTCTGTACATGTTCCCATGCCGGAGAGAAAGCCTTCTCAAAGAACCTGATACATTAGGCCCCATTCATCCAGCCTGTCAGTCAGCAAGCCTTACCTTCCCCCCAAGACATGCATGGCAGCCACATTTGCTCCATGACTTTACACAAAGAGAAGGCATGACCATAAAGAGGGGGAGCAACTGTGCCCCCAGGAGAGAGAGGGGGTACAATAGTCTGATGGGAGAAGTGAAAGGCAGAGTCTTCAGGGGCTATGATTTTCAGGGCAAGTAGTTCATCTTCTCAACTGGCCAACCCACCCAGAGGCTGGGAATGAATCATAGGTGCTGAGAACTGGGTGTGCAAAGGTGCACACTCAGGAACCCAATAATGAGAACATCTGTCCTGGTGGGCACACACAGATGCTGCTGCTTCCTCCCATCAAGCTCCTCTGGATTATGGTCTTGCCTAGTCCGGAAGGTCCAGTTTTGTGATGTGCTTCTCATCTAGGCTTCATGTTGATCAAGACAACCTGCCTGGGGTTATACAAAGATGCTTCTAACTTCTCCCCCCTGTGACTGTCATGGCCATTCCCATCACTGGTCACTTTGTGGGCCTTGATGATAGGGAAAGGATGTGTGACATCATCGACCCTTAAAGTTTAGACCATTAGCTGAGGAGACTGGGAACTGAGACAATAGAAGAATTATTAGCACATGTAAGACAGACCAAGGAAGCACTGAGCATAATTGCAAGCTTAATGTTATCACAACAAGAAGGAACTCTGTGTAGACAAGGAGATACCAGGAAGCCGTCAGAAGCCAAGTTAACAGGTATAGACCTGGATGCAGATAGATAATAGACAGACATATAGAGACAGAGATGATGACAGACAGACAGACAGACAGACACTAGGTGATAGACAGATAGATAGATATATTCCCTAATAATTCTCTGTTGTTGTTGTAGTTGTTGTTGTTGCTGTTGTTGTTAGACTACCACCTGCCTCAAGAATCAAGGAAGTCTAGGCAGTGACTCTCATATTCAGGAACCACACCAAGGGACAGTTACAGCTTTTGCAGAGGTGGGGATTGCCCTGTATAGTGGGACAGTACTGTCACTCTGTTCCTTTCTTTGACTCCTTTCCTGCCCAGTCCAGAGTGGCTCTGTCATAGCCCCAGGTCTCATTATTCCCTTCCTGTCATTTTAGTTATGAGCCATCACTCCAAACTATCACTCCCCTCCTGACCTTAGTTCAAGGATGCATAGACTTCTGGGAATCTAACCCAAACTACTGAGGTAGTACTTTCCACTCATCAGCTCCACCATATTATAGTCTTCAAAGGAGGGAAACAAGTTTCCTGTGTGTGTGTGTGTGTGTGTGTGTGTGTGTTGTATATTGCATATATAATATCATAAACATATTTTATATGGCAATTATAATCACAGATATATGTATGCACATATATGTCACATATGTATGTTACACAAAGTGAGTGAAAGGTGACAGGTATTTATTTCTAATGTTCCATTTTGAGTGCATCTATCCACTTCCACAATCATGGGGACTTTCTACACTAGGCACAGCAAAGAGTCTATGTGCCAAATATTGTTTGGCTCATATCACTGACTTGATGGTTTTTATTCTATTTTTTTTTTCTGTATACCTGTTTTCTTATTCTTTGAGTAAACCTAACTGACAGTGTATCAAAAAGAGAAAGAAGGGACAGCGTGGAAGCTGACCTTCTTGGCCTGGGGTGAACTCTGCACCAGCACCCTGAGCTGAACAAGGCTCTTTTGTGAGAACCAGCCTCCAGCCTGCTGCTGCTGTACCAGAGCCTCGGCTTCCGGCTTCATCATTCTCTACTGATCTCAAAATGCCTGTTCACTCCTCACACGATGCCCCTCCTCTCTTAGCCTCTAAGAAGTCCCAGAGCTGGGGTTGGGCAGCTGTGCGGAGCCCCATGTTCTTCCAGAGGCAATGGAGCTCCTGGTTCACCCAGCAGTGGAGAGGCAGCAAAAATGCGAGATAGAATCTCTGCTCCATGCATTGATGCTGTTAATAAATAAGTCTTTTTCTCTACAAAGGTCTGAAATCTGTCTGCTCATTCCAATACACAAAATTATTCATCATTTAAGAAACCCTCCTCGCTGACATGAAGTAGGTAGGGACTTACTAATCAATAACCCCATTTTGCAGACTGGAAAACTCAAGACCTAGAAAGGAACTGGAGTCTGTGAGCACTGGCAGTGGGGGTGTTTTGCATACCTAGACAGCATCCTACTTAGGGAGAGGGCAATCATAGCCCCCCATGCTAGCATGGTAAACAAAGAACAGGAGCCCTCCTCTAGGTCCCCAGGGATCTGCACTGAATCTATAGAGAGCTTTGTGACCATCTACCTTTTCTCACTGTGAATTCCCTGAAGACCAGTCCCAGCTTCAATCCTTCCCTCTTCTCAGTTCTAGAACCTAGCAGAACAAGAAAAGGACCCCTGACTTGTGGATCATCTGAACACTTGCGAAACATCTTCTCTAGTCCAGGATCTCCTAGCCTAGTGAGATTTCCAGGCCATCTTCTCCTGCTCTGTCTCCAACTGTCAAAGCTTCCAGCCTCCAGGTAACCATGGCAATCACCAGCATTCACAACAGCAGTGACAGGAGCCTCGGCAGGCCCATTCTGACCTGCTCTGCTGCAGAAGGGGTATCACCTTCCTGAAGCTTCTGTGGAGAGCCGTGGGTGGGCACATATCCAGCATCTACCCCGTATACACCTGCTGCCTGTGTTCAGTGGCTGCTAAGAGAATCTACCTCCCAGACTCAAGAGCCCATGCAGGAAGAAGATGGGAGATGAGTCTCCTGCTGTTGGCTTGGGCTGAACGAGAACTAGGATGTGGTTCAAGAACGTAGTGGCCATCTAGGTGGGAGCTAAGAATGGAGCTTTTGCTCTGAACACATACCACATCCAGACTTAGCCATGCTTCCAGAAGGGTCAGCCAGCATGGAAGCCTAGCTCAACTAAAACGGGGTGGGGGGTTATCATGCCAAAAACCCAGGGGCATGCACTAGCTATCCCATATGCCCCTTACCCAATGTTAAAAAGTCAGAGCAGAGCGTCCTGACAAACTGTGTGCGCTAGTCCCACAGCCACCACAGAGTCTGCCCTAGCTCTACCGCCAGGACCAGGCAGCCTGCTAAAAGCTACTGCAACCCCCTAGCTCCACACCCTTCCCCCTTTCAGTTTCTTCAACTGGTTCTCCAAGCTCTTTCCAGTTCTCTCACACTGGCAGGACATCTACCAGTCTGGCCTCAACTTTCCTTCTCTGTCTTCCCCATTTCCTATTAACCACTCCAGAGTCACACAGGCCTCAGCAGGTATCCCATACCCAAGGCCCACAAAATGGGGGTGTGGGGCAGGGAGGTGCTCTGAGAACCCTGCCAAAAACTAAGGATTTCAGGGCCCAGTTTCTTCTGAGAAATCTTTAAGTGTTAAGAGCAAAGATAAAGAAAATGAGTTTCTTAAGAACATCCCCTCCCCCACTGCCAAAGCCCTGGTTTCTGGCCAGTCGCTGGGCTTGGCTTTGCAGCCCTGAGAGCCCAGTGCGGGTGATGTAGAACGTCACAGTGCTCCCTCTAGCGGTGAATGTCTCGTACAGAGTCTGCCGTAGCTCTACCGCCAGGACCATGCAGCCTGCTAAAAGCTACTGCAACCCCATAGCTCAAGAGAGACGATCAGAATATTTGCCACAAAACAGACCTCTTCAGCTAGATGAACCTAGAGAGAGCTCCACTCTATTCTAGCCTTGTTGGGAAAATCAGAAGTGAGGAAAACTGCCCAGTCAGCCTCAAACTGAGCTGCCCACCAAACAAAAACACCTGAGCTAACTTGCCAAGTCAACTGTCTAGTCTGCTGGCTTGTTATGTTTGTTTGTTTACTTGCTTGCTTGCTTGCTTGCTTTATCCAACATTAACTTCCGGGATGCTCTCCTGGAAAAGGCCCCACCCATATCCCAGATTCCTGGCACCTGTACATCATTGCTGTGTGCCCGACCCTCAGCACTAGAGAGGCCCTTTTGTCTCTAACCTCATTCATCCACAGAGTGGGTGTCTGCTGAAGTGACATAAGAATTCTTTTAGCATATTTGCTGTGACTGAAGATGTTTCTAAGCCCACATTGTCCTCTTGCCGAGGCTCCAGAATGCCCCTGGAATGCTAGGATCCTGTCTCTAGCCCTTAGGCAACGTTTTGCCACTCTGCTGGCCACACCTCAGCTCTTGAAAGATAATCATCCCCCCACCCCACCCCACCTGACTCATCTCTGGGTCCAGGTTCCAAAAGATTTAAATGTAAGACAGAAGGGAGGAGAGAGCGAAGGAGGAAGGGGTGATCAATTATCCACATCTAATCAAAGCTGGCGTTACTCACTCCCTGCTCAGTCATGCTGTCATCAGAGATCCAGGCTGCTCTCATATTAATTCAATAAATTAATTAATTCGAACAGCTTTATTGAAATATAATTCACATACCATTAGAATTCACCCACTGAAAATATAATTCTGTACTTTTTAGTATATGCAAAAAGTTGAACATCTATCACCACCATCCATTTTAGAACATTTTCATTACCCCAAATAGAAATGCCACATCCATTAGCAGTCATTCCAAATTCCCTCCAAACTCCTCAGCCCAAGGCTACGAGTCGTCTACTTTCTGTCTCCCTCCAACTCTGCAGCATAGCCCAGCATCCTACGTGGCTGGCTTCTTTCCCAGGGTTTATGTTTCAAGGTCCATCGATGTTTCGATATGTATCAACACTTCATTTTTTTATTGCTAAATGATACTCTATTGTGTGGATTCAACGTTATATACATACTATTCATGCATTCACCAGTTGATATATAATTGGGTTATTTCTATTTTGAGCTATTATGAGCCAAATGAATATACATAATGATGAATAATCAAATGAGTATCTTTATGATATTAAGAACACATGCTTTCCTTTCTCCTTCCAAGAATAAGAGGCAGCCTACCATGAAAAATGGTCAGGATATGGTAAAATATAAGAGTATTGCAGGACATTTGTATTTAATTTTCAACTTCTCTGTATAAGACAGGATGTTAAGTATTTTCAGATAACATCTATTCCTGACAAAAAAAACTTTGTACTAATTTTTTTCATGACAATTGAGTCCATGTTTATCTTTAAACAGCTGAGACAAAAACAGAATGAGCATAAGAAATTTTTAAGTGACAAACTTGCCCATTGTCACCCCTGTAGGGCTACAGCCACATCTAGAATTAGGCCAGCAAGGCCGTCTTGTGTTTTCCCTCAATCTTAGCACTTCTTCCCAAATGTCATCAGCACCTGCTTGTTTCAATTTATGGGCTCAAAATTCATGACACCATTTTTGGCACGATGAAGGAGGTACACATACAATATTGCTCTCACGAATCTCCTGGGCCAGGCAGGGAGCCAGGCCATGGGGAAGTGACAAGCAGGCCATTCCACAACGTGGAGCACTGTGAGTAATACACAAGGAATCTATGCCTGGTCTATCACAGTGGGCAGAGAAGAAACACCCCGGGAGTGACCAGGACAGACATCCGAAGGACATATTGCCAGGGGAAGACTGATGCTCACTGCAGAAAAGGCCACAAGCAAGCAAGTGCAGTTCAAACAGATGGAAGCCATTAGAATCCTCCCATTGAGAAGATAGTTCAGGGCTAAGGCTGTTTGCCTAGCAGGCACGAGGCCCTGGAATCCATTTCCAGCATAGTATAGGAGGTGAGAGAGAGGTGGGGAAGTGAAGCCAAGAGCAAAGAAGAGTCACTGAGGAGGGAGAGTAAGGGAACAGAAGCACAGGCCAGGGGCCAGGGGCCCAGAGATGCTCAAGAGCCTTGCAGATCTCTACACAGAATTCAGACATTATTCGAAGTGTAACAGGGCTCCAACGATGAGTTTTGGCAAGGTGAGTATTCTGGTCCAACTTCAGTTATAAGAAAACTTCCATATAGAAAATGAACCAGAAAGTAGATTCTGGAAGCAGAGTCAACAGGATTGCCAGGTGTGTTGGCATACACCTGTAATCTCAGCACCTGGGAGGTGTGTATGTTAGTGTGTGTGTGTGTGTGTGTGTGTGTGTGTGTGTGTGTGTGTGTGTGAGAGACACACACATGCTCACATGCACATAAAGGGGGTGGGGTCCTTCAGCTACTATAGGAAGTTTGAGGCCACACTGGGATACATGAGAATCTGTCTCAGTAAAATAAAATAAACAAAAGAAAAATATTAGCAAAAGAACTGGCTAATGGACGAACCAAAGGGAATGGGGCAGAAACAGGAGGAAACAGCCACAGAAGGCTTCTAGATTCTAGCCTATGGGAGTGCTACCTTTGGGATCAATGATTTGAGGGGACATCCAGAGCTCTGTTAACAAAGATGGCATTTTAAGATCTGGTGTGTCAACCATGTGTAGACTCCAAGCAGGTGACTGCATGCAGGAGACAGGAGCACTGAGAGAAAGCCTTCCTGGAGAGGGAACTCAAATGGGGGATTGTGAGGGGGTCGGGGTGAGGCAAACATTTTTAGGCATGGATATAGGTGAGATTTCCCCAGGAGAGATCACTGAATCTTCTGAAGCTTTTTCTGTATCTCTCAGGTACTAAAGCGATGAGCACTTCCATCAATTTAGTGGAGGTGGGGGCAGGGGGGACTCACAGATGAGTTGGGCTGCTTGGTGTCCTGTAAATCCCACAGGAAGTTTTTCTTCAGCCAGTCATGAGCATCTTTCAATACAGGACACATAAAACATTCCCATTCCCTGACCAGATGATAGTGAAACAGGAACTCGGCAGCTGGCCTGACTCCAGACAGCATGTAGGCTAGTCCCCAACACGGGGAGAAAAAAAAATGTCCTATCATCGTTAGATGGCATTTCAACAGGTTACCACAGCAACAGAGAAGTTATCACAACACAACCATGGCTAACCAGCCGCGCAGATCAGGATGACACGTTTGAGACAATGAGAAAACAAGAGACTAAAATTCCATGTGTCGATACTCCAACATGAAAGAGAAAGTAAGTCCAGCCAGTCCTGACCACACACTCAGCAGCACGCCCACCACCAGCATCATCACTATTGATTATTAATCTTGGAATACAAGAGATGGACTGTATTTATTTTTGTATTATTCTATGGGAAAATTCCCAAGTCCTTATTTTCCAAAAGGATCATCATTTGCCCTGGCTCCACTAAAGAAAGATGGTATATTTTTATATTTTTGAGTCACGGTCACAGTCTTTCCCCTACTGTCTATAAGCAGGATGACCCAGCGGTCTCCCAGCTGCAGATACCCTGCCTGGGAGGGAGCTAGGCAATAAGTACAAGCTGAACTGGAAGAAAAAGAATTAGCTGGGTCACGTTCCAATTTGACTTCATCCAATCAGTCTTTGAATGATGAGGGTGATTCAGATATAAACGAACTAGTGTCAGTTGGGTTTTAGTTTATGGAGGGAAAGAAAGACACCATCCATCTCCCAGATGTCAGTTATTGATCGCCATGATGGACTGAGACCCAAGGTGAATGACAGAGCAACGGGGAAGAGAGAAATGTGATGGCCTACTCTTCAGGAAACCAAAGAACACTAGAGGTGAGTGAGGGGCAAGGCCCAAGTCCTCCATGGAGTGGGTGGTCAATCCCACTGCATGTGCTCAAAGTTTGGGCCTTCTGGATCCCAAATGGTAGTGTACTGAGGGCAGAGATTATACCTTCTGGGGCAGAGTGGGCAGCCCTGAGCAGAGAACATCTGGATTTGGAAGGCACCTTTAAGATGACTCAGAAAATGGGAAGTGGCTCCCCCCTGAGCTGAGAAGAGATTAGAACACAGTTCCACAGCCCTTTAATTCCACAGCTGGAAGGTGAGGCTGGGTTTGGGGGAAGCATCAGAAAGATCAGCATGAGTAGACACAGAAGAGAAGGGAGCCCAGAAGGCCAAGTGATAAGGGGAGTCCCCAGAGGAGGCACCAAATAAATAAATAAATAAATAAATAACACAACAACAACAAAACAAACCAAAAAAACCACCCCCCCCAAAAAAAAAACTGCATTCAGATGGGGCCTAATCGTCTGTTTCATTCTGATTCACTCCATACCACAGGCGCTCCACAGCGGCCGATTCTAGCTCCACATTCTTCCTCCAAACCTAGGAGGGCAGCCATTGCTGGTCTGACCTGTGATGCAGCTTGTTAAAAGGCATATCTGACCCTCCTCTGGTAACCTCTGTAATTGCAGGTGCCAGGGATGGAGGAAACAGCTTGACAGATTTGTGTTTCTATCCCAAACTAAAACAAGAACTCTTCTGCCAGCCCCATATCTGTGATAACAGATTCTTATAGAGCCATTTCTTCTATACCACCCATGATCCGTATTTATTTGTAAAGACAGCAAGATTTCCCAAGTTACAGGGCACAGACCACCTCTGTGGCTGCTTATTCACTGAACGCTTGACCCAGAATGAGCAAAAACTTGTTATTTTGTTTTTAAAAAAATATATCTAAAGAGGACACTTTCAGAATATACTTGTTTGGATGTAAGCAAAGAGACACCAGAAATTAAGACAGTAAATGTGAAACCTTCGACATAATATCAAAATTCTACTCTGGCACACTCAAAAACACAAATTTTGGGCAGACATTTCTATATTAAGTGGGCTGGGCCCATAAAGAAACTGGGGCTGGCAGGGTGGTCTGTGGACTTGGTCTGTACATTTAGCTGCAAGGCCTTCTGTGAACATGTAGGAAAAGTATATGTCTTAGCCAACCAGGTCTGGAGCTATAGGAAACATGCTCAAAGGTGACTAAATGACCATGTCCAAGGGGCTCTTCCATCCATTCTGTCACTGACACCACAAAATACCATGGCATTTGGGAAATGACAGAGGGAACAAAAAGAAATTACATTTTGGAAATCAAATTTCACTAAGCCAGTTTTGGGTTTTTCATTTTTCTTTTTCCCTGCACCCCTTCTGCTGGTCTAGATTAAAGAGTTTGTTGCCTATTGGAAGAAGGGAGGGGGCATGGGAGGCGGTCACAGACCGTGCAAGCAGAATGTGGCATAGATGTACCCCCAGTGAATTTAAAAAGAGTGAGCATCCTGGCCATGATAGCAGAGCCAGGACAAGAAGAGTAAAGACAAAGAATTCCCAGGTCCTTCTAGCACTTGGAACCTCCAGTGTAGTGTGAACTGGACAGTCAGCCTGACAGCTTCAGTAGGAAATCCCAACACACAGCTAGTGAACTCCTGGACTCCCTGGCATAGCCCAGGAAAAATCAGTATGCTGTGCCAGGTGTCCAGCACGGTAGAGAATGGTAAATTAGAAGTGGCTGGGGGAGTTTTCTAAGTAGTCAAAGATACCACCCCCTCCTCATCCTCTCTTGAGTACCAGGTAGGAACGGAGAAGTTACTTACCTGACACCAATGGACTTGAGATCATTCACCAGGCTCAGCTTCAGTGAAGAAAACAGGCCGCAAGTTTGCATCCACTGCGGCCAAACAACCTGACAGAAAAGGTGGACATGGATGCCCTGAGACAAATAGGCACAGCACAGGTAGTGGAGCAGATAGGCTGGAGAGATGGCTCAGAGGTTGAGAGCACTGACTGCTCTTCCAGAGGTCCCGAGTTCAAATCCCAGCAACCACATGGTGGCTCACAACCATCTGTACTGGGGATCCGATGCCCTCTGGTCTATCCGAAGACAACAACAGTGTACTCACATACATGAAATAAATAAATAAATCTTAAAAAAAAGGGGGGGGGAAGTAAAACTGATGAGCCCAATAAAGTCAGGAGACACAGACATTCCTTCAAGCCCAGACATCTTTTCAGGAAAGGTAGATGGGAAGGTAGGGGAAAGCAAGAGCCTGCTTGAGAAGGGAGTCACGGATCAAAAGGGGGAGGGTAAAAAACGGCCACTGACTTCTTTCTCTGGGTCATTTTGAACGAGAAGAGATCTGGTTAATTGGTCTAGGTGGTGAGAACAGTAAGGATGGAGGGCATCTTTGCTGTCACTGCCATTTTTTCCTATTATCCCAAGAAAGCAAAATCGAACCAGTCCTGGAAATTTCCTAAAGCTTCATTTTCTTGCATCAATATTACCCTTAAAGCTCATCCCTTACACTACCTACAATTGTCTAGAGCATCTATTACAAAAAAGGGTACACACCACCACAGGCAATTCAGGATTGTGCCAATTGGCAAAGTCCCCTTGGTGACAGCAGTTTTATTCCAGTGCAGGTCCAGCTTTGTTGAAAGAGAACTCTAGCATCAGACACTGGCACAGGATAGGACCTAGTCTTTAGCAGAACCAGACACAAAGTCCAGCCAAGTACTCGTCGAAATGAGGAATGAAGACACAGGCTGGAAATCAGCATAGACAACCTATAGAAACCAGCAATGACAGTCTGGAGAGACATGCTGGGGGTTCCAAGAGAAGACAGCATTAAAGGTATGGGGCAAGGAGTTTCTTCTACTATATATCCTCACTGAGAGTAACTTGAGTGCCCACTTCTGATAGCACGCCACCTACCTTGCAGGGTTTGACTCCTACAGAAGCAAAGCTAGCTAGCTCAGTTCCCAGAGAAGTCAGCTCCCCTGTGCTTAGTCCTTCCATCTCCCACAGCACACGACGAGGAGAGATAATGGATTCAAAAGCACAGCATAAACTTCGAAGTGCTGTACAAAAGCTAGCATAATTATTAATATTAACTGTGCTTTTCCCCCCAAGACACAGAGATGCCAGCGCACACGTGTTAATGAAACCGTAAAAAGATGTTCTGCCTGGGTCTCTCTTTCTTTCATTCTCTCTTCCTGTGACCTGTGAAGCTCTCAGTGAATCATCTTAGTGTGTATTTTTTTTTCTTATACTAAATGAAGAGTTGCCCATCTCAAAGGCCCAGACCACAGGAGGCCTTTGATCCAGACAGGTGGAACTAAATGAACCACCCCTGGGCTAGTATGGGAAAACCTGGGCAAGTATCAAGAAAACCTCAACCAACATTACCTGAGGCTATCCCACCATGTGGGGATGAACTTTATCTCTGCAGTAATTCCTGACGACAATACCTCTCAACCCACCAGTGCCCGTGCCCAGATATCAGGTACCTACACACATCACAGATATCACAGGGGAGACATAGGGCTAAAGGAGATGGGTCACAGCAATGGTTCTTAACCACTAGATTGAATATGTGACTTTGGATAAACTCCTTCTGTTCTCTGAACTTCAATGTCTTCATCTGTAAACTTAAGAAAGTGAGAAAAAAAAACTGTTGTTGTGTGAACTCACTCCTAAGATCTCATCTATGCCCTTAATCTCCTGGGTAATGCAAACAAAACAAAATCCAGTAAAATAATCTCCACAATTTTAGAAAAAAAAAAAAGAGCAGCCCTCCTCTTAATGAGATTCCAATGAGGTTAAGGCTGGCTTTTATTAGATTCTGCAATTGTTTAATGCTATTAGAATCTTGTTTGCAGAATGATTAAAATTATGAATAAAATGTAAATAAATGATTCATTGAAATCTGAATCCAAAGAGGCGAGCGGGCCACAGAGGACCCAGAGTGTGGTCTATTAGGGACGGCAAGAAGACAGTAGGTCCAGAGCATGCAGGGCTGGCTCACCACGAGACTCACCTGCAGCCTCAAGATGGGCACAGAGGAGAGAGATCTGGGCCCTTTCCCTGATATTTTTTTTTTCAGAATTTACAACAAAATGCTGGAACACACTTGGCATATTTTGAGCCTTTGGTGATTAGAAACCTTCAAAGTTGACAATATTCTCTCTCTCTCTCTCTCTCTCTCTCTCTCTCTCTCTCTCACACACACACACACACACACACACACACACACACACACACACACACACACAGCCCTCTAAAAATCTTTGGAAATTCTGGTCTTAAGAAATGGGAGAACTAAGTAAACCCTTGACTTCAGTTGTTACCCACATTCAGCCATGAGAAGCCATCATCTAGGGTCTGCAGTGTGATGGTTGCTCAACAGAGGCTAACAAGGAGACAGAGGAGGAGGAAAGAGGAGAAGGAAAGGATGGGAGGAGGGGACACGGAGGGGGACAGTGACTGGAGTAACAGAGAAAGTACAAGAAACCCAGAATGAGAAGATTTAGTCCAGATTAGAAACCAATGGTCCTTCCTGGAGGAAGTGACAATTTGACCAAGCAAAGCAGAAAGAAGCCTCCCATTTCCACTCACACAGGGATCAGGGTGGCTATTAACTGGCTGCCAGGAAAAATTTCCAGTGATGTAACTTTAATCTGGTCGCTGTGTGGCCCTCCTAGCCACACTCCTAGCAACCCCATACCCAAGCTTTGGATGTCAGCCCTTCCCGCTTTATTTCCAGGCTCACTCATCCTGGCTGGTCTCACTGCAGTGCTGAGTATATGCACCCCTGGAAGCTGCTTTTAGAAATAAACCTTAGATGTGAGCTTGTTTCCGGGCATTTATGTCTTTATCTACTAGGAACTCTTTTCATCACACATCATCGTGGCTGAGTCTGAGCATATTAGGAATGGCACAAGCTGATGGACTGAGTGTTCCTCTATGGAACAGGAGACTGAGGTACAGACTGACTTAGCCAACTCTATTTTCCCCTAACTCAGTCTGTTCCAACACACCTTAGTCAAAGAGTCTGAGGCTTGTCTTGCCTACAAAGGACATGACCTTTCTTGTCCATAGCTATATCCCTTAGCACAGTCCTCAGCTAGAGTATCCATCCATGTCTCAATAAATATTTGTTAGATGAAGGGATAATACTATTTATCTTGGGAGGTGATAAAGGAATGGAGGGAAATGTGTTTCAGGGACGCTTACATTACATATGAATGAAAGTAAACAATATTGTAAACATAGTACCCTAGCCACTAAGCCAATCGATATCTAAATAAGGAGGTATCCACACTCCAGGTACCCAAAATGAGCATGCTGAATAGTGCCGATGGCTACTACACATGATAAAGAAGTTAGGAAAGAACAAAGGTCCCAGGTGCCCTGGAGATAAGCACAGTCCAGATCTACTGGTACCCTAAGACTGGAGGAACAAGAAAAGCCATGGGATTTCCTGAGCTGGAATTCAAATCACCCAGTAATGCTTAGAATATTGCTAGTCCATCTTGAAAGAGACAGGAGCATAGGAGTTGCAGCTTTTGCTGAGTCCTGATCCAAGGCACTGGGAAAGGGAGAAGATACATTGACTTCCTATTCCTTCCTGTTCTCTGTCTCTTTCCAGTACTCCTTAGCTAAATCCAGCCAAGAATCACTTGAAAGGCAGCTTTGATCTGCCAACTGCCTGCAACGTGGAGCTGAGCAGGGGGAAAAGAAGGAACATCTCTGACGCAGCACCATGGCTGACTCCAAACCCAAGACTTGAACTTGGGTCAGAATTTTGGGGGGCGGCTCCTTCCAACACAATATATAAAAGACACCGAGAGGAAGATTCTTTGAACAAAGTTGGCAGTAGCCACTCCTAGATATGAGATTCCCATCAGAACTGATTGAATGATGAAGGATGGGGTCCTGATCCTACATGAGATGCTTGTTGTCATTCTCACAGGAGTCCCTGTGAGACCCACTGGCATGTGACATATCCCCTTTCGGCCCTGATAACAGACCCCCACGGTCATAAGGCCAGCCAATTTAAGAGAATATGTTCTGTGGCCCTAAGAACCATTAAAGTATTCTGTTCTTTCACCAAGTTTCTTCAACCCAAATAATTTAAAAACAAACAAACAAGCAAAAAACCAGACTCATCAACAGAGCCAGAAGGACCCCGTGAGTGTGGCTCATTGCCTGCTTCCTCTCCATCACCCCTGTTTCCAAAGAGGATGCAGACAGCCAGGGACTAGAAGGGGCTTGACTGTGATCAAGAAGAATCAATGTAGACCAAAGTCAACATTCCCATAGGAGGAAGGAGGTTAAGTGTTTGTGCACACATGTATGTTTGTGTGTACATGTTTCAAACTAAATGCTTTACAGTACTATAAAAGAAAAGACTGTAGACTCCGAGGAGAGTTGTAGAGAAGGTGTTAGAGAAAAGTGAGTGATCTGTGAGGCATAATCATACTTGGCATATCAATCTCAATTTTAAAACGCTGCTTGCAAAACCCACTCAGTGGCACTTACTGAGATGTTGTCATCGATGGCGCTGAAGACACCAAAAGACCTTGCCAGCCCCCTACTGGGGATGCCTCCCATAGATTCAGAAGATGCAGCTGAATGTGCAATGGCCTCAGGACATGTCCTGAAAACCACTTTTAAAAATAAATCTCTGGAGACTTTGCTTTCTGTCTGTGACTGAGTAGCTCGTGTCAGGTTAACTGTCCTGCAGAGAACAACTATAAAAGCTAAATATATTGCAGAAAACAGCTGTTAGGAGTCATCAGAGAGTCATAAAAGCAAGCAGGACTTTAGGGACCAAGATACTGAAGCAGAAGGAAGCGCAGTGAGAGAGCCTTCCGTTTCCCTCACAGCTTCCCCTCCAGCTCCCAATAGGTGTCATGAGACTGCAGGGAAATGACGGCCTAGAGCTACAGCAGTCATGCCGGTCTACTCAGACAAAACCTAGAGTTCATGGCTATGAAGAAGACCCTGACTCCGGAGAAAGAGACCATGCAATTGTCTTTGATTTCCTCTCAAAGAATCTTCTGACTCCTGAACATTGCATGGAAGAAAGGAACCAGGCAAGAGGAGCAAGAAGTTTCTAGAAGGCTGGGAAGGAAGGATGGGTACTCTCAAAGTGATGAGAAGAAAGCTAAGGACACAGAAGGGGGAAGGGCGCTGGTGAGTAAGCCAGACTACAGTGGGGACAGCAGAGGGTTATGCAAGAGAGGCAACAAGGCAGATGCAGCCCAGCCCCTGACAAAACCCCAAACCCAGGCTCAAAATCTCTCACTTCTCCGTCAGATCAAGGCAATCGCTCATTTCTTAACCCCCTGCTAGGAAAAAGAAAAGGCAGGAGGAGAGGAAAAGATCTACTGTAAGTAAGGCAGCATCCAGGGGCTCAACAATTTTTCACTTACAATGCCTAAGTTTCAGTAAGTCATTACCCAGCCTGCCAGGAGATACAAAATGAAAGTGAGTTTTTAAAAAATACACCAGAAAGAGACATATAGTTATGCCGCCAAATACTTTAAATGCCTCTGATGAATAAACCGTTTAATTTGTTAATATTAAGAAATATTTTCAACCAAACAAAATGAGAGGATGCAGAAGAGAAATATGAATTCTGGAGCTGGGGGGGGGGGAAGTAGCTAAGAACTCAGTAGATGTGTTTAACAGCAGAAGACATGGTTTCTAAGCCAGAAATTAGGTCAGTAGTAAAACAGTGAGATGGAAGGAGAGGGTACAGGACCCAACAGTAGTCCTACAGAAATGGAGAGAGGAGGGGAAGAGGGAGGGAGGGAGGGAGGGAAGCAACAGATATGGAATCAAGCAGGATAGAAGGATAGAGGGGAGAAAACAGTGCAGACACAATACTTGACAAAAGGTCAAGAGCAGTATCAATCTACAAGTTCAAGGAACTATAAGAACAAGCCCATACAGAGAGGACCAGGACTGACCAGTGAGAACTACAGTGTAGTTAGCACAACAAAGGCAAAGAAAGTCTAAGAGAGACCAGGTAAGCAGTGTGATCTTCCCCAACACAGCAGGCAACAGGGAAGGGAGAGGAAGAAATTTTATACCCAGTGAAAATACCCTTAACAAAAGCATAGCTGGGCAAGTTGACACATGCCTTTAATCTCAGCACTCACTGGCAAAGACAGGCAGATATCTGTGAGTTCATGGCCAGCCTGGTCTACAGAGCCAGTGCCAGGACCCTTAAGGTAATAGTTTTTAAAAATGGTTTGAAGAAAATAAAAAAATGAAATGTGTGTTATCAATGTTTTACACACTGAGGGAAAAAAGACAGGAAAATAGGCTTTGAAGGAAGAGAACATTTAGCAGAAATGGGAAGGGCAATAGAGGAGAATAGGGTGGGTATATTATGAGGATGCATTATATGCATCTAGGAACTAAAGAATACATTTTATTCTGTCCTTTGATTTTATTGTTTAAAAAGGAATACTAAAGAAGTTATTTGGGAACAAAGGGAAAAGATCCCAATTTGAATAGTGAAGCAGAAAGCAGCAGAGAGCCAAAATAGTAAGCTTGAGAATCAGGGTAATTGAGTATGGTCGACTTAAAACAGCAGTGTCTTGGAGGATCTTAAATACGTGAAGCAGTAACATGCATGACCAAAATAGCATAACAGGAGAAGAGTCAGGAAATGGGATTAAAGTTTGCAAGGCCCATGTATTGTTTAAGAAGCATGAAATTATTAATTGAAGGGTGAATTCTGTGGAGGCATATGGAGACTCTCCAGCAGAGGCTGACAGACTAACAGCAAAGCCCACAGTCTATCAGTCTATCCTGGAAGCTAAGAAAGAAGTCTACATTAAAAAAGAAAAAGAAAGAGAGGGGGGAGGGGGAGAGGGAGAGAGAAAGAAAGAGAGAGAGAAAGAAAGGAAGGAAGGAAGGAAGGAAGGAAGGAAGGAAGGAAGGAAGAAAGAAAGAAAGAAAGAAAGAAAGAAAGAAAGAAAGAAAGAAAGGAAGGAAGGAAGGAAGGAGAGGGAGGGAGAGAGAGGAGAGAGAGAAAGAAAGAAAGAAAGAAAGAAAGAAAGAAAGAAAGAAAGAAAGAAAGAAAGAAAGAAAGAAGAAGGGGGAGAGAGAGAGAGAGAAGGCCAAGGTGGAGATGGGGAAAGAGGAGGAAAGAGAGTTAGGAGTTGCCTGTGATGTGGAGAAAGAGGAACACTCCTCCACTGCTGGTGGGATTGCAAGCTGGTACAACTACTCTGGAAAGCAGTCTGGAGGTCCCTCAGAAAACTGGGCATGACACTCCCGGAGGATCCTGCTATACCACTCAAGGGCATATACCCAGAGGCTTCCCCTGCATGCAATAAGGACACATGCTCCACTATGTTCATAGCAGCCTTATTTATAATAGCCAGAAGCTGGAAAGAACCCAGATGTCCCTCAACGGAGGAATGGATTCAGAAGATGTGGTATATCTACACAATGGAATACTACTCTGCAATTAAAAACAATGAATTCACGAAATTCCTAGGCAAATGGTCAGAACTTGAAAATATCATCCTTAGTGAGGTAACCCAATCACAAAAGAACACACATGGTATGCAGTCACTGATAAGGGGATATTAACCCAGAATCTCGGAATACCCGAGACACAATTCACATATCAATAGATGTCCAAAAAGATGGAAGGAGAGACCCCTGGTCCTGGAAAGACTGGATGTAGGGGAATGCCAGGACAGAGAAGCGAGAAGGGGTTGAATGGGGAAAAGAGGGAGGGAAGGGGGCTTATGGGACTTTCAGGGAGGGAGGAAATGGGAAAGGGGAAATGATTTGGAATGTAAATTAAAAAACTTAGAAAATAAAAAATAAATAAATAAAAGGAGTTGCCTGTGGTCATCGAAGCTTATATAAAGCATCAAAAAAATATAAAATAAGGACATAGAGTGAACTCTAAAAACATCTGGAACTCATTTGACTTAAGTGGACTCAACATTCAATTAAAATAGATTGTCAGACCACAAAAAACAAACCAGCTACATGATATCTGAAACAGAAAGTCTAAAAAATGTTAAGTGAAAAGCTATAAAACAATATGTCATGACGACACTAACCCGGAGAAAGCTGGCTTAGCTCTGCTGCTATCAGACAAGACAAGGCTGTGAAGCAGAAAAGGCAAAAAAGGCGAAAAGTATTCCCGCAGATAAAGAGGAAGCGCTAGCAATGACAAAAAGTCAAATCAGCAGGGAGATTGGATCATCTGAAGCCCGTGCGTATCTAAGACATGCAAAGCAAAGGAAAGGCAAATCAATTATCATAGGTGACGATTTCCGACACATCCTTCAGTGACTGGCAGAAAGCTTCCAGACAATAAGTCCAGAAAGATAAAGACGTGAGCTACACGATAAACAAACTTGACCTCCATGACATATGTAACAGGAAGCTCAACAACAATAGGGCTGCCTTCTTTTCAAGTGTGTGTGTAACATCCCACAAAGGAAATTTCAAAGCCAATTTCAAAGGACTGAACTCAAAGTATGTCCTCTGACAAGAAAGAAAATACACTGGAAATCAATAGGAAGTACTTTTAAAGCCCCCAAATGCTTGAAAATTACTAAGTACTTCCAAGTAATCTATGTTTCAAAATTAGTTAATTAATTAATTTTTTAATTAAAAAATAGAAATGTCCACTGAAGTTAGAAAACAAGTTCTGGATGGAATGATAATGAGCAAACAACATTTTCAGGTTGGGGAGATGATGGCTCAGTGCTGTGCAGTTCCTATGTAAAGGCTGGGAAGAGAAGCACCTGTCTCTAAGCTCAGCCCTAAGGAGTAGAGACAGGTAGAGCTCAGGTGTTTGTTCACTGACCAGTCTAGCCAGTGGGTAAATTCCAAGGTCAGTGAGAGAATGTCTCAAAAAAAAAAAAGCAAGGTAGAAAGAAATAGAAAAAGACATCCAACATCAAATTCTGACCTTCATACATGGGCATTTGGCAAAAACCAAAAAGAACCTACAGGATAAAACTGATACCCTTAAGCCAGGATGGATAGGCTAACGCCTATGATCCCACACTTAAAGAAGGAGGATTGTCAACAACCTGGGATACAGAGTGAACTCCAGAGCAGCCTGGGCCACCAAGGGAGACCCTATCTCAAAGCAAGCAAACAAACAAAAAGGACTCTGCTCCCAAACATATATTGGGGGGGGGTACAAATAACAGAAAGGCTAGACTGGTTAGAAAGGCTAGAGAAGAACACCAAATTTAAGGCAAATAAATTGGATAGAAATAAACAGCAAATATATAAGCAGAAAAAGGAACTCAAAAAACAACATAAAATAAGAGCAAGAATCAACAGAGTGAAAACTTGGTTCTTTAAAAACTAATAAAATTTACAAATCCCTAGGAAAGAGAAAAGGGAACGAAAATAAATAAAAATAATGAAAGAAGAGCAGTCTCTAGAAACATAGACAGTGTACGGTTAGTGAGATAATGTTATCTCACTAACTGCTTTCTACCAATAATAAAATATGCAATTTAGATGAGGTGGACATTTCTCATAGGGTTGTGGTTTGATGTGCAACAGACCCATAAGCTCCTGTTTGAACGCTAGTGCCCAAATGGTGGGCGCTGCACTGGTAGATGGGGAAACCTTCCGGAGCTGGAGCTGGAGACCAGTTGGAAGAAGTGAGTTACTAGGGACTGATCTTGAGATTTTACAGTCCAGTCCCACCCTTCATGTCTCCTAGGCCTGTTACAGGCACAAGGCTAGCTACTTCATGTGTCTGCTGCTATGCCTTTCCCACCATGATGAGCTGCATCCCTTCATAAACTTTAAGTCAAAATGGCCCCTGCCTCTTCCCTTCATTAGCTTCTGGTCAGCTATTTGGTCACAACAACATGGAAAGTAACACATACAATTGCCCATGTGGGTTCACTGACCGTGTAATGCTATGTTGAAGAGGCCATTGAACAGGTAAAAGGCTGCAGACTGCCCGAATGGCTAGCAAGAGAAGAAAGGTGTGCTTCTACATGGTAAACCATACAATAATGCAAAAACTGAGCTATGCCAGCATGGTAGCACTCCGGAGGCAGAGGCAGAAGAATTATGTCAAACTCAAGTCCTACATAGAGAGTTCTAGGCCAGTCACGGCTATACAAACCCTGTCTCAGAAAAACTAAAACAAAGACCAACTGTTGTAAGGAGTAGCAAGACAAGTTTCACAGACACTGGGATTCAGTAAAAACAATCCCATTTTTTAAAATGCATGCTGTGTGACTCTATTCATATGGCAAAAAATAATCAGTTTTGATAGGAAACAGATGTTGGCGACTTTCCAGAGGTAATGATTGGGCTGGACATCAGAGAAGTCAGGAGACATATTTGTTTCCTACCTTGACGTGAGTTTGTTCACAGTGTAAAAATGCATTAGGCTGTCCCTTTAAGATAGTGAATCTTTTTGACTGTGTGATAAATCAGCTTTTAATTTAAAAAGAAGTAAGTCTGAGAAGCAAGTTTAGTTTGTATCTATGTCTCTCATTAAAGTAGACAGTAGCACAATGTCCACTCTCCATATCCTCAAAGGCAGGACTCTGGGGCATCATGCATTTTGTTTTGTTTTGTTTTGTTTTCTCAACTTTGATAGAAAAACTGATTCTATTTCACCTGGGGACAGGTTTCATATTTCATGAAGCTATGATCAACAATAGAGCAAGCTGATGAAGGACAGGGATGTGGTTCTCTCTGTTCCTCCTCCCCTCCCCTCCCCCTCCCCCTCCCCCTCCTCCCTCTCTCTCTCTCAGGGTTTCCATTGCTGTGAAGAGACACCATCTATGACCAAGGCAAATCTTATAAAGGAAGGACAACATTTAATTGGGGCTGGCTTACAGGTACTGAGGTTCAATCCAGTATCATCATGGCAGGAAGCATGGCAGCATCCATTCAGGCAGGAGGAGCTTAGAGTTCTATGTCTTTATCTGAAGGCCACTAGTGGTTAGGAGGAGGTCTCAAGGCCCATCCCCCACAGTGGCATACTTCCTCTAACAAGGCCACACCTCCTAGTAGTACCACTCCCTGGGCCAAGCATATTCAAACCACCACACCCTCCCTCACTGCCTCCCTCCTTCCCTCACACCAGGGTTTGAATCCAGGGCTTCATGCCATTCTACCATTGGGACACATCCCAGCCCTCATTTTTCTTCTCAGATTGAAGTAGGGTCTCCCTAAGTTGTTCAGGTTGACCTTGAACCTGCTCTGTAGCCCAGGCAGGCAGGCCTTGTACTTGTGATCCTCCTGCCTCACCCTTCTAAATAACTGACATAACAGGACCATATCACTAAGCCAAGCTTTCTATTGAGTTTTCTAAAATGTGTGTGTACAGTAGAAACCACAGGAGTACCCACAATTCAGTGCTCTCTTCACTCCTGAGGGCCTGGGTGACTACATGGCACCTTTCATACCATGAGTATCCAGTTACACAAAGGCTTAGAATTGGGGTGCTTCTCACCAAGCAAGTCTTGCACTCAAATAGTCACTACTGGAGAGAAAGAAAATCTGACTGGAAATAAATCAATTAAAGATTTTTTTTAAAAGAAGGAAAGAAAGAAAAAGAAAAGGTAAAGCTGTTTTTACCATGGTAACAAAGGTTTGCCCAGACCTACATCTCCTTCATTGACTAGAGTGGTTTTGTGGGTGTAAGTGATTTTTGAAAAGCAAATTAAAAAGACTTCTTATATGTCCCAATAGGCAACAACACAGCACTGGCTAATGGCACTTTCCATCTCTAAAATAATTACTTTTGTAATAATCTGTTTATTAATGAAGTGTTCCACAAAATAGATAATGATTTCTTAAGATTTTAAGCACACGATTCTTCTCCCTTCTGCTCCATTTTATTTGCTCCTCCCCCAAAGCATACCATGAAGTAACTACTCAAAATACACCAGCAGATTTTCCTAGGTGTGGCCATTTTCAGTAACGTGTGTTCAAGTGAGCCCAGCAAGGCCCCATCCACAGCACTGTGGCCTTAAATTATTCTCTCTGATAATTAAAATGTTCTGAAACTGGATATGAGAGTACTTGCACGTTTTTATAAACTTACCAGAATTCATTCCATTTCATACTTAAAATGGATGGATTTTATGGTATAGAAATTATAACTTAAAGTATTTTGTAAAGAAAACCAATTCAGAAGCTTTAAAAGTTATTTCATGTTCCTCCATCTTATCACAGGCATGCCAACTGTCAGGATGGGATCCTTCCAGGGAATGATAGTGATCAGGAAAAAAATGCTTAGACCCACACAGAGGACGATTAAAGAGTCCTAGAGGGGAGAACGTATTACTACTACTATTTTGCTAAATGAATATAGTCTCAAACTGCCTTCTAAATGTCTATCCTTAAACACACAGAACTTGTAACTCTCACCCCTCACCAGAGAAGCTTCTTACAGTAGATGGTGGTTGTCGCAGAAACTCACAACTGGTCAAAGCACAGAGAATAAATGCCTGTGGGGTGCTCAGCCCTAAATGGGCTGTATTAAACTCTGTCCTTGTTCAAGGCTCAGGGAACATTGCAGAAGAAGGACCAGATACATAAAGAGCCAGAGGTCCAAGGCTACCAGGTCCAAGACTCTCTGCCATATATGGCAGAACTATTGTATTCAGAAACTCACAGTAGATGTGTTTGCCTGCATACAATAGGCCAGTTAACAGTGCGGGGAGCTCACTAACCTTGGAAAGAGAGAGTCTTTTCTTTTTGCAAGTTTATGGCCAATGGTAGGTTGCCCATATTCCAGTAGCTAGCCCTATACGTATGCACATTTGACAGTTAGTTATTGGACTCGCTGGGTTCAGAGAGAGGGGGGTATGGAGGGAGGGAGAGAGAGGGAGAAAGAGGGAAGGAAAGAAGGAAGAAGGAAGGAAGGAAGGAAAGAAGGAAGGAAGGAAGAAAGGAAGGAAGGAAGGGAGGGAGGGAGGGAAAGAGGGAGGGAGGGAGGGAGGGAGGTAGGGAGGGAGGGAGGGAGGATGGATGGATTTAAGGTAGTTTAGAAAGGACTTAGAGGGTGGTTAAATAGGGGATGGGTACAATCTAAATACATTTTATACATGAGTGTGTTGAGAGAACAGTCCAACTGGATACAAATCCATCAGTGGACACAGAAGGAGGGTGTGAATTTTACATGGAGTTCCCTTGGTAGATGAGTTCTAAAAGCATCACCTCTGGGTTAGGGTGTAGTTCAGTGGCAGAACATTGGGCTGCTACAGTATGTGTGTGGCAGGAGGATGTGTGGGTGTATGTGTGTATTTGTTCCTGCCATAGCCTTAATATCCCAGTGCTGGCATAAAAATAGAGGCTTGATGCTCCCAAACACGGGTCTCTTTCACTATTCCTTATTGCTCTTGCTATATCCTTTATCATCGCTGAAAAGCACCCTGTCTAGTTCCTGTGTTGACTGAGGCTGTAACCTTAGGCTTGTGAGGCTTGGTCTATCTGACAGAGCTGTCTTGTGTTCTTCCCTGTACCCAGAAACAGTGTGTGTCACAAAATAGATACCCAGGAAAGACAGTTTCTGTCCTAGCCTGTGTCTGGCATTTTTTTTTAAGGTTTTCTTTTTTAATGTTCCTTTCCTTCCTTCCTAGAATCGGGGGCCCTCCATCAGTGGTGGAACCCATGCTGTGGACTTGACAAACTCTCCATGGCAGTGCTCAGAAACACTGGCTCAGGTAGTCAGGTCGTTCCTGTGGATGGAAAGTCTGTCAACGATGCTTCCCCAGTGCAGTAGACACAGCTCCTAACTTGAAGCCATCGCTTCCTGTGTCCTATGAACTCTTTTACTCCCTTGCCTGATGCTGGCAGATACTTCCTGGTATCCTGCCCTCCCACCCCCACCACGTATATGTGTGCAAGGCCTTTCTCCATCAGGCTGGGCACAGTCCATATGCAATTCTGTTTTGTTCCAGGGCCCAGTACAGCACAACATAGGCCAGATCTGGGCTGTGGGTACATGATGAAACCACTAGTGGTCTAAGTGGAACATGCTGCAAAGAAGACCAGAGAAAAGATGTAATGAAGTCTCTGTCTTGGGGACAGACTAGAACCCAGGTTCCTAAACTTGCCTCACTCTCTACCCTGAGTCAGTTATGTAAACAGCTAGTGTCTGAGCCTCAGGGTAGAATCTGTAGAATGGGACCCTCACTTTATCCTTTCTGCCTTTGTATGAATGTAAACCAGGCCACTGACATTCAGATGTAGGAATGAATGTCCAGCACTGTGGGCCTGAACAGCACTTGCTCACTGCCTACCTCTGCAGGACTTGAGGACCTGGGTAGGAAAAGCAGGAGCTTCCACTGGATGTTGGGATTTCAGATCCCATACTCCAGCGTGTGGTGACATTGCTACTGTTGCCTGCCCTAAAGAATCTCAAGGCTTTTAACCAGCATTTCTGGAACCCTTGTATGTTCCCCCTGACAACTCTAGTACTTTGGGTTAAAAACAAACTTATGCAGCTGTGTAACCTTTAGTCCGCAAAGACTGTCAGATCCTAACTCAGAAAATAGCACTGTTCCAAACTCCTGTAGCTGAGAAGGCCCAAGGTGACAAAATCCAGGAAGGGAAGAAGTGCTAGCTGAAGATGCTACGATAGCAAGAGGAAACCAGTTAAATTTAAGATTAGCCAGACATGTCTGACATGTTACAGTTTAGAAAAATAAACCATAATAATGTCACAAATAAATTAACACTATCAACGAAGCACTATTATTAAGGTTTGAAATTTCTGGCTGAATACAGGATAACGCAGTGATACAACTCACAGTGGTTCAGGGACTGACACTTAGCTAGAACCAGGTTCAAATTCCAGCCACACCTGAGCATGGCACCGGTGGGTCTACTAACCTCCCCTGAACTGTTTCTCTGTTGGAATGGAAATGATGCTCTCAAATCTAATGAGAGATTAAATTAAATAAATCAAGATACAAAGGGCTAGAGTGGAAAGAATAGTGGGTCTCTATGGTGTTAATTCCTAATTCCCCAAAGCTGTGTACATCTCACTTTATATGAAAAAGGGAACTACCCAGCGATGGTTCAAGGCCTTGAAAATTAATGATAAATCATGACTATCCAGATGGACCCACACGATACCAAGAGTCCTTCTGGGAGATGGCTGGATGATCAGAATCAGAGACAGCAAAATCGAGATGTGCGTTGCTGCAGGCCTTGAAGACACAGAAAGGGCCAGGAACCACTGAATGGAGAAAGACACTTAAAAATTTGAAGAGCAAGAAAAATGATTCTCTCCTGGAATATGCTTTAGGAATCATCCTGCAAATGCTATAAGTTCTGAGTTCCTATATACAATAATACATTTACAGTGTGTCAAGACAATGGTCCTGTGGTAATTTGCCACACAACACTAGAAAACAAGACAGAGCATTTGTGCCTGTTCCAACTAATGCTGGGCACATGTTACATTCTTAGAAACGGCAGCCAGTAATGGCAGTTACTGATACCAGGAAGGATGACAGACATTCTTCTCTTCTAAGTCACACATAAAGGGACCATCTACTCCCTGTTCTCTCCATGGGCAGCCCAACCCTTGTGGGTAGCTGACAGATGGTTCTAGAAAATTCATTTCTCAGAAGCACCTCCATTGGCCATTAAGCCTTTTTTTCTAGGCCCCATTGCTTCTGACATCCCTTCAGATAAATATGTACAGGTCTCTGGTGACCCCAGAAGCTTCCCTTAAACTCTGCATTTTCTAGACATCAGACCCACTTTTCTCAGTTCTTTAGATATTTTTCAAATGAAGATTCTGACATTCACGAACATATCTCCACCAGATGAAACTCTGGTAGGCATTCTCTGGACATCTTAAGTATCTTACTTTACTCAAGGAAGTCATGACTAATTTCACATTCCAGGTAGGGCATGATTCCCAGAGAACCTAGAGAGCTACTCCATCAGGCTCCCTTAATTAAACCTACAATGGCTTTGTGATTGGAGCAGCTAAACAACATGCCTGACTAATGTCATGATATCATGTGCTGTGATCTCTTGTATTGAGATGATGTCTTCTCTTGTATTGCAGCTGATTGTTCTCAACCTAACCTTGCAGGGGAGTCCTTAGGCTTGGATACCCGATAATACCATTTCTTTGTTTCATCTTATATGATTAGATTTAGCTTAGTACTCTAGTCCATTCTTTGGGTCTTGTCATGTTGATAAAAGTATTTTCTGTGTGCCATCTAAAAATCTGTTAAGTATGAACTAAGTTATCTATGTCTGCAATGCTAGTAAGAATATCAATTGTATTTTTTTTACAGGAGCATTGGACAGAATATTTGGCTATGGTCATAAAACAGCTCTCAAAGAACCTGATTCATTAGGCCCCATTCATCCAGCCTGTCAGTCAGCAAGCCTTACCTTCCCCCCAAGACATGCATGGCAGCCACATTTGCTCCATGACTTTACACAAAGAGAAGGCATGACCATAAAGAGGGGGAGCAACTGTGCCCCCAGGAGAGAGAGGGGGTACAATAGTCTGACAGGAGAAGTGAGAGGCAGAGTCTTCAGAGGCTATGATTTTCAGGGCAAGTAGTTCATCTTCTCAACTGGCCAACCCACCCAGAGGCTGGGAATGAATCATAGGTGCGGAGAACTGGTTGTGCAAAGGTGGGTATTCTAGTATGCAGTTAACATTACAATTGTTGTCTGCTGCTGTCCTGGGAAGTATTCTAGAACCTCTGCAAATAAAAAACCCAAGGATGCTCAAATCCCTTATGTGCATTGTTACATGCCATCCATGCACATGCCGCTATGTGTGGTGTATTGTTTCCAGACCACTTATAATACCTAATGCAATGAAAATAAAATATGAGTAGTCACTCTGTTACAAGATTTAGGGAATAATGACCAAAAACATTACTCCATTTATGTTCAACATAGATGTAATTTCCCCCCAATAGTTATGATTCTCAGTTTGTTCTACTTACAAATGTGGAAGACCTACTGTCCTTCATCTTACACACAGATTCCTTGTGAGATACCATAACAAATATCCAGCCTTGGTATGCTTTATGTCTACCTAGCTAAAACCGCTCCCTAACATAATAATCTAGCAAGCTGTTTTGGTTGCTTTCTACTGATGTAACAAAACACCATGACCAAAAGCAATGTGAGGAGAAAAGGGTTTATTTAGCTTACACTTCCCAATCACAATGCATCATTGACAGAAGCCAAGGCAAGAACTCAAGCAGGGCAGGAATGCAGAGGCAGGCACTAAAGGAGGAGTGCTGCTTACTGGCTTGCCCTGCCCCACCATGGCTTGCTCAGCCTGATTTGTTTATACAAGCTAGGATCACCTGCCTGGGGTGTCACTATCTACAATTTTCTGGGTCCTCTCACCTCAACCATTAGTCAAGACTTGACCACAGGCTAGAGATGAGGCATTTTCTAAATTGAAGTTCCCTCTTCCCAGATGACTCTAGCTTGTGTCATGTTAACAAAAAGACTAACCCAGTATAAAACTGGGAATACAGCTACTTTGTTGGGGCTTTGCTTTTTGCTTCTAGAAAGTTCTGCTCTATTTTTTTAATGTGCTCATGAATTATCTTCAATAATCTGATCAGGGAATTTAATGAGGATGGATAGGAGAAACTTGCTTCTGTAGTTGCAAGCTCTTTTCCCGTCTTTAAAAATCAGAGCTGTTTTGCCATCTCTAGCATTCCAGATTCTTCTGGGCATTACATTCCTTAAACATCACCAGTGGAAGATCTATACTACATCTTCATTGGTGAGCTCTCTCTACTCTCTGGAGTATAATTTGTTCTGGCCAAGAGACTTGAGCTCAATTACAGCAGCTTGGTGCTGTTAGAATATCTTTACTCATCTCAAACTTCAATTTTCTCTTACCCAAGTTCTCTTTTCTTTTTCAGTCAGATTGTTCTCTTTGGCAAAGATAAGAAGGCAAAAATTCTTCTCTTTCCTCCCCATCCTACAAGGCCGCTAGCACTGTGTTACTTGATCTGCCATAAATCTGCAAGGGCCTGGGTCTGCTTTGCCTCCAGCACCCATTCTCAGACTCTCCTGGGGTACTTGCCAAAAAATGTATTATATAAATAAACAGTTCTCCAAATCTCTTCTCAGAGGCTGAGTCAATTGCTGTGTTAAGGGAAGAGTAGGTGTTAAAACTCATCCCAATGTGCATGGTAGCTCAGTAACAGAATTTATTCTTCATTCTCATAAAGTATACAAATGAATGAACTAGATCAGTGGGCAGCCATCTCCAAAGGTTTCTCCAAATTTGATGAACTTCTAAGGTACCTGCATTTGTCTACAGCAATATTAAAAATGAGGAGGAGGAGGATATGGAGGAGGAGAAGGTGGTGGAGGAAATGGAGAAGGTGAAGGTCAAATTTTAATGGAGCAGATCAGGAGATGGCACAGGTTACTTCCACTTGCATGTCATTGGCTAGCTCTCAGGCACATGAGTATACCTAACTGTAAAGTAGGCTATAGGAAATAGCATATCTTAGCTGCAAAGGTTGGTGGGAAATGTAGTCTAACTGCAAAGAAGACTGGGAAATGTAGTTTAGATACAAAGGAGTCTGGGGAGAGTAATGTAGTATAGGAAGAGAATTATGGTGAAGAAACTGCTAAAGTGGATGAGAGCTTAGACTTAGGAATCTGTGTTTTTAGGATTTCCACTTGATTCTTAGTAGGTCATGCTTTGTACAACTCTTCTCTGGCCATTCTGAACTCTGTCCAGGTTCCCAAGGATCTTTACAAAGAGTCTTCCACATCGCTCTCAAACCCATGATTAACACGCTGTAACCATATAAAGCATCTGCAGCTCCCCCAGCACATGTGTTCTGCTCTATGTACATGTTGAATGGCTCTTGTTTTCTCTGCCTTTCTCCCTTCTGACTACTTGGCAAATTCCTACTAAGATTCTTGGGCAAAGTCGTTCTTCCATGACTCGCCTGCCTCTAGGGGGCGCTGATGGAGCCTTTCCTCTCCCTGTTCTACCTGGACTGCATCTCATTATGGTATTGATCATGCTGAGTGGCATTCATTTAGGTTTGCTATCCCATTAGACAGGGAGATCCTCAAGGGCAGTGTCCTTTTCTTAATTATCTCTGTATCCTCAGAACCTGGCACCTTGCCTGGTACATAGTGGCACTCAGTAAGAGTTTGCTCTGCAGAAATCCTTACCGTTAGACAACTTTCTGCAATCATTTATCTGTTTCTTTTATTATTTTCCACTCATGCCAAATAAGAAAAGCTTTTCATTGTGCTTACAATACCGCTGTCTTGATTAACCTAATTAGCAAAGGTTATATTTATGGCCCTTCATCCTCCCAACCCCTGCTGCCATTCCTACTCTACCCAAAGGTGACCTTCCACATGAGCCACTATGATCTCAACAAAAGGTATTCCAAGACTTGTAATTTACACATTAAGAATTTTATTAAAACAACCCCTGCCTTCTTTTTTATTGGTTATTTTATTTATTTACATTTAAAATGTTATCTTCCCCCAGTTTCCCCTCCACAAACCCGCTAACCCATCCCTCCTCTCCCTGCTTATCCCTGCCTTCTTGAGCCATCTTAATTTTCAAGTTTAATATTCCCTAGTGTTTTGAAGATCAAAATCCTGAATTTTTGAGATCCAGGAATACCATGCTTATTCTTCAACTGAATGGACACAATGGAATCTAAAATAACTAACTGTTGAAATGGCCAGCCTCCAAGATGTTCTCTCTAAACTCTGACTCTCTCTCTCTCTCTCTCTCTCTCTCTCTCTCTCTCTCTCTCTCTCTCTCTCTCTCTCACACACACACACACACACACACACACACACACACACACACACCTTGAAGTAGTCATGTAAAGACATACTCATTGACAAGGGCCTAATGCCTATAGCCAATATTCTTATGAATGAACTTGGAAATGAATCCTTTGACTCAGTCCAGCCTTAAGAGTTCAGAATCTCTGGGCAAGTGATATGGCTCAGGGGGTAAAGCCAATGTCCTGATTTTCATCCCTGGAACCCACATAGTAGGAGAGAACTGACTTTCCTCTAACTTCTAGAAATGTGTCATGGCATGTGCATGCTAACACACACATAATGCATATACACATATTCATACACAAGATAAATGTTTGCAGAAAAGAGTTGGGAATCCCTGCATATCATCTTGAGGGCTGGTTATCTCAATGTTCTTAAATTCTGTGAGGCCCATGAGGGGAAGACTGGGCACAGTACAGTACAGAGTTCTTCCTAGATTTCAGGAATACTGACTTTACAACTCCAGCTGATACTTAACTACAACTTTATGAGTATCTCTAAGCCCTAAACTACCCATCTACTCTCTTGGATTCCTGGTACTGTGGAAGACAATGAATATTTGCTATTTTAAGAATGTTGGGTGATTTCTATTAGGATTGAGCCTCTTATATACATTGTCACATTAATTTCCAAACCTTAAGTCATATTTCAGTAGCATCAGAGATGCAATCATCATCCAAAAGCACCCAGAGGTTACCTGGGGCAAAGTACAGTCCAACTTCCATTTATGGGTTTGAGAATTGTGCCTACAAGAAACCAACTACATCCTCTACCTGTTGGATGGCTCAGATTCCTGGTAATGGCAGACTATGGTCCTTCTCTCTGTGTGTCTGCACTGAAAATTTTATACTCAGGATTCATTGATTTCCACATGGCTTGACGTAAGAATTAAGAGAAAACAATTTAACATTTAAAGAGGAAGAAATAAAAAGGAGTTTTGAACAGTGTCTGACATATAGTAAGTGCTAAATGAATGCCTGTTGTTATTGGCATTTCCATCATTGGTACATCTTTACTTTATATTCTTTCACCTAAACTCACAGGTCTGCTGCCTTTGAACAATACATACACATGCACCACTGCATGCCACTATTCCTAATAAAAAACAGTCTTGATCCTACCTGCTGCCATTTTGAAATCTTAAGTTCTGTTGAATTGAATTTATCCTGTAGGTTGTTGTACAAAGATCCCAAAAACCAAACCATATTCAGTTTTTGAGACTTATGTCCTAATCCCATCTATTTTTGTATTTAAATTCTAATTGTTTCTATAAAACTTCTATATCGTCCAGAACTCTCAAGATAATCTTGAAATTGTCTAAAACTATACCAACATGATTGAGGACTTCGATGCCACTGAGAAGATATGTGTGGCTGTCTAGCAAGATGCACAGCCATCTACAGGAAGTGCATCTCATTTGCCCCTTTCCCTGAGTAGGCACCAAGACAATCTGTAAAGGATCAGGGTCTTTTAATAAAAACCCTTTGGTAAATATCATTCAAAGCTTTGAGAGTCATGAAGAATGTGAAGGTAAAGGGTTGTGATAGCATGACACTTTCTTTCCAGAATGCTAGAGCTGAAACCTTTTTATCTCAAGAATACTCCATTCTTCCAGTGACAATAGTATCATGTTTAAGTAGTTTCCACTCAGAGCATTTTATGTCATGATAAAAAATGCCTTCCTTTGTATAATCAGATGATGTAGCATGCCTGCCCTTGTCTTCTGCTACAGCTTAACTGTGATGGTTTTTACACTCTGACCTGAGGCTTCATCTCTGTCTCTTCCTTTTAGGCGGCATCTACCCTGTTTCAGTCTTGGAGACCTCCTTTCACTGTTTTAACCTATGAGTTGTTTCAGACCTCTTAGAAGTTGGTGAGCGGTAGGTCTTAAATAAATAAAAATAATGTGTTTCTGGGCAGTTGTATGTGAGTGGGATTTTCGGTAAAATGACCACTGATGGAGAATCCAAGAGAAAAGTTTCCTTTGGTAAGGGAAGCCCATGCATCTTTTGGGCATGCAAGCTAGCAGAGTTTCTGCTCTATCATTTAGAATTTTCTTCTCAGGTTTTCCTATAGCAAGGTACTCTTAGGCCAGATGGTGGCTTGTTTCACAGATTTGGGGCTATTTTAAGATACTTGGTAGGATCCAGTGGACACTCAGTGGTCTTTTTGTGAAGCTAAATAAGTCATTTCTCCTCTTGCTTGTCGCCTTTGTTCCCTGGAGTGGAGCCTCTGCCCAACATTGTTGATGCTTATCTTTCCACTGGCCATGTGGACTCAGGACTTCTTCCTCCCAGGTTCCTCTGTACAGAAAACACATGGTGCAGCTTCAGAAAATCTGACAGAGATCAATATGAAGATGAAGTGAAAATTTATATATTCCAAAATTTACATATTCCCAAGCAGCTGAAACCATTAGGTAGATGCTTGGCACTGCAAAAACAGATGTATCTCAAAATTCCATTGACGGTTAGGCATCTCATTCTCAGCCTTTCCATTTGTGGGGGAAATAAAGGATCTGTTTCCTAGAGGAAGGGCTTCCTGTTACTTATGTATCCCACAGGATACCTCTGCTTTGGGGGTGCAGGCAAATAGTAACTCCTTAGACAAAATATTGGCCCAGGCCCAACTGTTAAATGACTGATAGAAATGAGATTTGTTACCTCAAGCTGGACACTATGTCCTCCTACCTCTGCCTGCTATTCTTCCAAAGTACACAGGACTGTGGCATCCAGTCAGACTACCTGAATCCTAGTGAAGACCAGGGGACATGGCAATAAAGCAGTGGTTTTCAACCTGTGGATCGCAATCCCTTAGGGGTCAAGACTCTTTCGGGAGTCTAAGGACCCTTTCACAGGGGTTGTATATCAGATATTAACATGGGGATTCATAACAGTAGCAAGCTTACAGTTATGAAGTAGTAAAGAAAATAATTTTATGGTTGTGAAGATCATCACGATATGAGGAACTAACCGTATTGAAGGGTCACAGCATTAGGAAGGCTGAGAACCACGGCTTTATTTATTGAGTAGAAAGAGCAAAGAGACTCTAAGAGCTGGGGGATGGGAAAGAGTGGTGTGAACTCTGTCTTCTGAACATGACATAGCCATTTATTTCTCCAACTCCCAACAGTCGTGGTTACCTGTACAAGACCCACACAGGATGGGCGATGGACTCACGATGCCCTGCATTTCTCAGAATCACTATGGGCAATTGACGGTTGCTGGGAGCAGATGACTCATTTTCTTCCATGCTGTAGCCGCTGCTTAGTTACCCACGCTCCAGTAAATAACCTCCCGTTTGTGTAAACAACCCTAATTAAACCCAGTGGGTCACCAGAATCAAAACAAACAAACAAACAAACAAAAAATGCCACGCAAAAAGGAGAGAGACTCGGAAAGAGTTAAACCAGAAGGGGAAGGGAAGGGAGCAGGAGAACGAAGGATAAAAATGAGCAAATTGTATTATGCACAGTTATTAAATTGTCAAAAGGTAATAAATAAATGGATAAATAAATAAATAAGACAAGGAACAATCTGGGCCCCTGTTCTAGATAGGAAGCCACTGCCCTGCCTCTGGTCTAATTCAAGGCTTCAAAATGACCGGTCATGACAGGATCCCAGTCTTCAGTCTTGCCAAAAACCCAGAGGGAGTTGACAGAGTGGCATCAATGGACTGGGGAACACAGCAGGGGTCAGGCAAGCTCATCGCCTTTTTATTCTTTTTTTTTTTTGTTTTATTTTTTTTTTAATTTAATTTTATTTTTTTAATTTACATTCCAAATCACTTCCCCTTTCCCGTTTCCTCCCTCCCCGAAAGTCCCATAAGCCCCCTTCCCTCCCTCTTTTCTCCGTTCAGCCCCCTCTCATTACTCTGTCCTGGCGTTCCCCTACATCCAGTCTTTCCAGGACCAGGGGTCTCTCCTTCCATCTTCTTAGAAATCTATTGATATGCGAATTCTGTCTAGGGTATTCTGAGATTCTGGGTCAATATCCCCTTATCAGTGACTTCATACCATGTGTGATCTTTTGTGATTGGGTTACCTCACTAAGGATGATATTTTCAAGTTCTGACCATTTGCCTAGGAATTTCGTGAATTCATTGTTTTTAATTGCAGAGTAGTATTCCATTGTGTAAATATACCACATCTTCTGAATCCATTCCTCCGTTGAGGGACATCTGGGTTCTTTCCAGCTTCTGGCTATTATAAATAAGGCTGCTATGAACGTAGTGGAGCATGTGTCCTTATTGCATGCAGGTAAAGTCTCTGGGTATATGCCCAGGAGTGGTATAGCCGGATCCTCCGGAAGTGTCATGCCCAGTTTTCTGAGGAGCCGCCAGACTGCTTTCCAGAGTGGTTGTACCAGCCTGCAATTCCACCAGCAGTGGAGGAGTGTTCCTCTTTCTCCACATCCTCTTTATTCTTAAAAACAGCTCAGAAATGTCAGGAGCCATCGGGGCTCAATCCTCTCTCTCAAAAGTCTCCTGAATTTTATCCTTACTGTGAAGCTTCCGTGAGTAAAAGAATCCTCTAAAATGCAATTAAATTTCCCTTTCCACATCTCACCAATCATTCGGGTTTTATTTTTATACTCTCTCATAAACACTGGCCTCTTCTTAAACACTGAAAAGTAAAGTTGAAGTTTGATCATTATAAATAATTCATCAACCAATAACTGGGCTCTGAGCTGCATCCCTCCAACGTCCCCCCCTCCCCTGCCACCATGGCATCAATGAGGAGTGATCTCAGAAGCACACAGACTGTGTCTCCTGCCAGTTTGGGAGTCAGAGCCACCCAGGAAAATTGTTAGTGGCTCTGTTTAATTAGCACTCCTGCCACCTGCAAACAAGTGGTACTAAAAAAGGTGCTGAATTCTTGCCATTGAGAATCCAAAAAAAGACAGCATCAGCTCCATTCTGAGCCTTAGAACCTAATACTTCACTGACTTAGGCAACTGAGGAGTTATACTTTCATTTGCACACACACACACCCACACACACACACACACACACACACCCATACACAAAATGATTTTTAACAATGAGTTATGCATCAGAAACTGTCTCCAGAATAAGTCCCTTAATCCAATGCTCCTACCATCTCTGATCTGCTAAATCTTCCCCTTCCAAGAAGCCATCCTGACCAGCCTTGCTCTTGGGGCTATCCGTGACCCCCTTGGAGACTCTCCCCCACATCTGAGCACTAAGTTATATTTCTTGCTAACACTTTTGTTATTCTAACCCTCAGAATGAACAAGTCGAAAATGTTGCCTGCATCCCTTTGGGTGAATAAGCAGAGTGAGAATGATGACAATCAAACAACCTGATGCTGTTCAAGGTCCCCAGCTTAACTGGCTGGCATGTGCCTTTGTGACACATCACGCAGTAAGGTAGCAGAAGAGCAATTCAGCAATCGTGACTTACTTCCTTTTCTATCAATGGTGTGGGTTGGATTGCAGAACACACAGTAGGTGCTAAACAGATCTTTATAGATTGATTTGACCACTGGAAGTTGGCTAAGTAGGATTTATTAATGCTTTTGATGCCAAGCAGGGTCATTTTAGTGGAGCACTATATCAGAAAAACAGGTTGTGACAGAAGCACAAACTCCAGCTAACACAGAGGCTGGCAGCTGCTCTGTTTATATCTGCCATGATGCAGGAGACAGATGTTCTGTGAAACCTGAGGGTTCTGATGAGGCTTCCACCCTTCCAAGTAACCCGTGAGTTCACGAATCAAAGAGACACTTGCCCCTTGTCTACAAGAGTGCTTCATATTCTAAAACTGTTTCTAGTTCTGGGTCCAGAACTGACTACGAATAAAGGCAAAAGTCAGCATCTACAGTGTCCACTGCAAGGGGAAGATGCCGAGCTAATGGCAAAAGAAACTGCGTTGGTATTGTCAGTGGAATGAAAGAAAACAAACACCACCACCACAACAACAATAACAGCTTTGGAAGTAAGTAAGCAGCCTAAAACTCCAGTTCTGTTACCTGCTTGCTGTGTGACTGTAGGAGCTCATCTTACCCTCCCAGGACTTAGCTGGTTGATCACATCAATTCTATAGGTCACCATGACCAACAAGGTAGCATTAGTAAGAGACAGCAGTAGTCTTGGCATGCAGTCGCCACCAAGTGAGCGTTTACACTGCTGAGATTGTTGCTCTGCATACAAATCAAAAGAAAAGTCCATCCTGGCACAGGAGGTATGTGTGACTCCCTGGTCCTCCTGATGGTGGCTTCCTATAGATAAGAACAGGGGATTTCCAACACAAAGCCCTGGTCTGCTTGGTTGCACAAGGAATGGCATACACTCCGAGTAGGAAATGAAATGTTTTAGAGGGTTCCAAGGTACTTCCCCGAGTGTTATGGTTCCATGCTTTCCTATCCCATCCACTTGATGGGTGTATTAATCCTGACGCTAGAATCCACCTTGTGACTCAACAAAGGAAGGGCTCGCTATGGGAATGCATGCCACGGGGCCAACTGAAATATCCTCAACTATGACCAGAGAAGTCCCTGTACAAAACCATGTGGAGAGATTCATGGCAAATGTGGAGTTTGTTCCAGAGACCACAGAACAGGGGCGCAAACGATCCAGAAGAGATCTACACAGAGGTGACATTTACGATGGCAGGTAAGAGGCCTCTCACACCACATGGAAGCAAGCCCCTGGGTGCACTGGGAGTGTTGGAATGAACTACAGTGATTCAGATGAAATGGAGCTCATGGGTGGACCAGCGCTGTTCTACTCTGCTTTCTATTGATGTGATAAACACCACAAGCAAAAGATGCCTGGGGAGGAAAGGGTGTATTTCATCTGACAGCTAACAACACTCCATCAAGAAAGGAAATCAGGGCTGGAGAGACGGCTCAGCCATTAAAGGCTAGGCTCACAACCAAAAATATCAGAAGGGAAATCAGGGCAAGATCTCAAGGCAAGAACATAGAGGCAGAAACTGAAAAGATCCTCTAGGAATGCAGCTTACCGGCTTGCTTCCCATGGCTTGCTCAGAACCTGGGACCACCTGCCCAGGGATAGCACCACTCACAATGGACTGAGTTTTCCAACATTCATCATTAATCAAGAAAATCCACCACAGACTTTCCTGGAGGCCAATTTGATAGAGGCATTTTCTCAGTTGAGGGTCTCCTTCTTCCCAAATGACTCTGGCTTGTGTCAAGTTGAAAAAAATATAACAGCACAATTGATCTCTTGTCAATCTGAAACACAAACACATCACCACTAAACCAATAACCTTTTCTTTCTGATTTATTCCAAGATCTCCTGCTAATATCACAATGTAAAACTCAGTATAGCCATCTTTTTTTTTTTTCAACATCTTAAAAATCCAAGTTCTCCATAAAAGCCCAATGTCTCTTTTGAAACCCACAGCCTCACAATTGTGGATTTCTAGAAAATAATAATAATAATAAACCTTAAATACTTTCTTACTACAAAAAGGAAGACTAGGGCATTGTCATAATCAAAGCAAAGTAAAACCAAACTGTGGCATTGAAAATAACTCAGTGTTCAACATCCTGAACTCAAACATTGTAAATAACTCAGTTCATCCTGAACTCACAGTCTTTAGAGCTCCAAGTAACCTGGATAGACCCAAGTCTCCAGCTCTGCCACCTACAGCACGTGTAGCTTTCCTCCTACCCCATTGATGCCAGTCTATTCCACATGTGTCACTGTCCTTGGTAGTTATCCCATGGGGTCTCCACTGTGACTAAGGCTGCACATTCAGCCTCTCCTGGACTCTAAAAAGACTCTAACCCTGCCACATGTGACAAGCAAGACATGGAGTTTCCTACTGATCATCCAGGAGGAGGTATTTTCTCAATCAAGGTTCCCTCTTACCAAGTGATTCTAGCTTGTGTCAAGTCAACAGCAACAACAAAAACCTAACCAACCCAAGGGCAGACCTTTGTATAAACAGTAAGCCTGACAGCATATAGTTAGTAGCTAGATATAATTCCACAAAAGATGTGGCTTCTTGAAATCCTATTTGCATTCAGGCTCAGACGAAAAGAGGGTAGGGCGAGAAAAATGTGGACACACCCTCTGGGATTCTAATCCATACAGCTCATCTCTTTAACCATGACATTTTGGCTCCATTGCTATCACCAAAAAAGCCTTCCTCTGGGTGGGGATTCCAGTCTGCTTTTCTTCTCCAACAATGCTTAGCAAGCCAACTGGGAGAATTTTTCTATCCTCACCTAAAGGGAGCAGAGAAAGGATTCCTGGAGTTCACTGCCCCCTTCATTCATTTGAGGACCATTCAAAACAATTGGTCAGAAGCTATACAAAGCCAAATCGCCAGGTTTTAACCTATTCAAACCTTGGCCATATCCTGTATTGACTACAGCTATCTAGGAAACTGCTCAGAATGTAGCTAGCTGGTGGAGTCATCACTCACTGTTGGTGAGCGCACACAGATCATCTCAGAGGATCTTCCCATGGAGCTGGCGTGCCTGTAGCTTCCTTTTTCTTCTCTTTGCATTGAGTTGCCTGAGACATTGCCTAGGTGTCCATTTTAAATCCCAAGCAATCCCTGCCTCGCTTCCCTGCTCTCCATACTCTTCTGGTACCTCCTTCACCATCTTGCCAACTTAGTATTCAAACCACATTTATATTTCACCTTCAGGTGTAGTGTGAGGACCTCTGGGGGCTGTTTTTCCCTCAACTGCCACCCTATCTCCCTTTGAGGAGCCTCGGTCGCTGCCTTAATGTCACACTGACTGTCCTGACTGTCCTGTCATGGGGGTAGATTCCTCCAGGATGGAAGCATTGTGCCTCCTTAACCCACCTCCTCAAGCTTTCATACACTGAGACTTCACCTGACTTTCCCCCCAGGAAACGCAGTTACTCTAACACCAATGGCCCATCTCCCTGCTGTCTTCGTCCCTCTTCACTGACAGTTCTCCTGCTACCCTCATCAGATTATTATTATTTATTATTTATCAGCCATGACACTGGACTGTGCTTCCTACAAGATATTAAAGGATACACAACCCCTGCACTGAGTTTACAGCCAAACAGCAGAGCTGTGGATCTGACATCACAGGAGGCCCCTGAGAGAAAAGACCTCTGGCAAAGTCCTCCCTCCTCCCTCGCAAAGACCTGAGTTGAGCCTAGTAAAGCCTTCCCAGGACAGCCTGCCCTGATCAGCCCTAAAAGTCAGCTACGTCCCTCCCCTAATGCCCATCACCCCCCACCCCCAATTTGAAATAGGCCTCAAAGTATTTTCGTGGATGGGGCGGGGTATGGGTGAAGAGAAATGAAGAAGGAACCCACCAACTATAAACTTCAGACTTTAACCTTCAGACTTGCCTGAAAGATGGAGGGGAACTGAGCCACAGGCTTTTCCTCTGAATCCCAAAACAGGTGAGGGGGTCTGTGGGTCTGGGAATAAGAAACAGACCTGCAGAGTTAGCAACCCAAGGAAGACAGGCACAGAAGTGTTCTGGAGAGACGAAAAAGCTCACACCCACACCGGGTAGCCACAGGTCTCCAGACAAAGTTTCCTCTTAGTGTTCCAGTTAGGGTCTGCGTAGACAGCATGCATAGGAAGAGGGGAAGACTCCATCAGTGTGGACCTTGGGAGGATTGGCTGCAGCTGGAGTGTCAAAGCAGGCCTATGTGATCTGAGCAACCCAGGGAGGTCTGTGAAAACAGGAAAGTTCGCATTTGCTCAGGAGTCAGGGCAGATGCAAGAAGGCAGGACTGGCTGGCGTGGCTCGCGGTGGTCTTTCGGAGATGTGGGCATTCCCTACTCCTTCTCAAGGCTGGAGTGTCATAGGAAGGGCGGAAGCTGAAAGACGATTGGACTTTTCTTTCTCAAACTTTTCCACCAGTTTCCTCAGGTGTTGAGAGCAGCAGGGAAGCTCCCTTCAGTCCGGATCCTTGAAGTCTGGGCTCTCGGAAACCAGAGGCCATGGCCCAGCTTCCCGGCCACGCGCGGTGAGTCTACCCAGCGCGGCCACGGAGCCTGGAGAGCCGGGAATCATCGCAGGGGGCGGGGGCGGCGGACCGACCATGGACACACCCGCTGGCACTGAGCCTGGGGCCGGGCGCGCGGCTGCCGGGGATCCCTGGGGCCCCGGGAGCCTAGCGCTGAGCCGGGCCGGGGGCGCCCCGCCTCCCCCACCCTCCGCCCCCGCCTACTCGGGCGTCTGTGATTGGCTCCGCCCGCCCCTGGCTGCGCGCCGAAGCCCGCCTCCCTCGCAGCTAAAGCAGACGGTACCCGGAGAGGAGCGAGCCAGAAGGGAGCATGGTCCCCGCGCCGCGGCCGCGCCACCCCCCGCGCCGCCGCCGCCGTCGCCGCTGTCCCTGCCACCGCCGATCTAGCAGCAGCTCCAACCCGGGCGCCGGCTACCCAGCGCACGTCCGCAGCCCCGGCCATCGGCGAGCCTGAGCTCAGCCCCCTCCCGGAGCCCGAGCCCGGAGCCCGGAGCCAGCCCCAGCCCCGCGGCCGCCGCGGCTGCGGGGAGAGGGCGGGGGCGATGCTGCCGGAGCCGCCGCCGCTGCCGCCGCCTCGATGAGAGCCGCGCCGCACCGCGCATAGCCGCGCAGACTGACAGGCAGAAGGACTGACTTCCCTCTCCCGGGCATCCTCCCTGGGCTGCCGGGAGGCGGCGGCGGCGGGGGAGGAGGAGGGAAAAGGGGAGAAGGCGGAGAGCAGGAACGCGAGGAGGTGGACCTGGATCCGTTTCTCCCGGCCAGGACGCGAGCGGCCCCAGCTACCGCTACCCGCCGGCGCCGTCCCCTATCCATCAACCCTCCTGCACCCATCCGCGACCCTGGGCTCTCTGCGCGTCGGGCCGGGGCCGGAGCGGCGCGGCCGCAGGTAAGAGCCGGGTCAGGTTGGGGCTCTTGGGATGCTGAGCGGGGCGGAGGGGCGGGGGTGAGGGTTCCCAGGGTCCTGGTAGAGCTTCTGGGCCAGGCAGGACTTGGGAGTGGGGCCCAGAGCCTGGAACGCTGGGCTCGGCTCTGGCAGTGGCGGCGGCTGGAGCTGGAGCCTCCCGCGTCTGGGCTCGCAAGCCTGCAGAAGCCCTTGCGCCTGCGCTGCTCCGGGGATGGAAAAAAAGGGGGAAAAAACTTCCTGCCCCCGGGTGTGTTATGCAGGGAATGCCTAGGGGAACTATCTCAGTGGTCGAAGGTGCTGGAAGCAAATATGACACCGGAGCCGGGTAGCTCTGGGCCGGGCCGAGCCGTGTGCGCCCCTCTCCTGGCCACCTCCCCCTGCGCGGCCCAGGGCCCCAGCAGTGCCGGGGGGACCCAGAAAGCACTGGAAAGCTGGTCCCAGGGCGGCCGTGTGCCCTGCGGGTTGGGGAGGTGCGCGCCTGTGTGCCAAGGGAAGCTAGATGACAGATTCTGCCCCTCGCGTTCTCAGACCCAGCATTTGGAGACCGGGTTTCTTCACTGGATCCCAAGTAACTTTCGAGGTGGAAGAGCTTGAATATCATCTGAATGGAACCCACACAAACCGTGCTGTGACCTCCCCCTTCATTCCCTTGACACCTTGTGGTTTCCAGCGGGGGTTGAAGATGGGAGGACAGCTTCAGGGATGCGAAGGGCGGGGAGGTGGTGGCGAGTGGGGAGGGGTTGTTTATGTGTGGGATAGTGGACCCAGAGACACGTAGGTGGGAGTGTGGCCGTGCGCCCAGACTGCCACGGGCGATGCAGGCTGACCGCGGGCTCACGTCCGGGTCTCCGTGGCCTGGAGCTGACCGAAAGCAGGAGGGTTATCTGTGGTCGCGCGCTGGTGCCCTCGCTGGGCAGTGTCGGCCCCAGGCCCCAGGGGAGAGAGGCGTGCTCTCTCCAGCCCAGATCTCGGAACTCGCAGCCCAGTTTCCTTCCGAGACTGCTCCCGGGGCAGCTTCGGTGTGCGTTGCCTGGGGAAGGTGTAGACGCACTGCCACTGCCTGCGGCTGTTCTCCCTGGAGCGGGCGACTGCAAAGCGCGAGTCTCGGATGCCTGGGTCCGCCTGCTAAGAAGCCCGTTCTCTCTCATCGCTGGCCTCTGGAACCGAAAGGCAGCAGTGGTCAGTTGACAGATCTCCCGAGGGTCCCCAGGGATGATGATGGGTGAGGAGCAGCCTGTGCTGCTACACGCGCGGCTCTGCGAAGCATATCCTCTCTCCCTATGGTGTTTGCGAGGCGGCGCGCCCGGGGCGAATCGTGAACGCAGATATTTATGTAGCATTAGGCGAGACCTCTTCGCCAGAGGGACTAGATGTGGAGGACGCCTGGCTGCGGCTGCCGAGAAACTTCCACTCCTCAGTTCTGGGACATTCATGCTCCGCCACTGCAGGCTCAGCCCCTCATCAGCTGAGCAACGCTAGGATTTGGACTCCTTTTGCAGTGACAGATCTGTCCTGGTTACAGCTGTATTTATCCTCATTTCATTCTCTTTAAAGCCATTTGTCTAGTCACTACAGAGTTTCTCCCCTGCCGTGGTCTTACTGCTAACTCAGCCCGGGGAAAGCAGATTTGAGAAATTCTTTCCGTTCAGGATGAGTGATAGCACATTTAATTAGCCCACCTCATTCCTGACTTTTCAAATTTAAATTAGGGGTTGGGGGAGGTGGAGACCTAACTTTCTAATTATTTTTCACTGGGGGGGTGGTGGTGGTGTTTAACAATTGTATAGATTATTTATACTAACACTTAAAGAAAACATATGTGAAAGGACAGAATAAGAGTTCATTGTCATGCATGCATTTGATAGTCTGACTCTTCTACATGTTTGGAGCAGTGGGTCACAGTGTCCATGTCCCCATATATTCTGGAGTGCATTGGATTTATCACATTGCTACATATCAGGAAATCACTAGCATGTGTGCCCTTAAACCCTATATGAATTTAATAATGTTTAACTTGGCATATGGGCTGATGTATTTAGCCAATTTTAATAACTTTTCTGCACAGGGATCTTACTAGTCCACAATTAAGAAAAACATAGTCTTCGGTCCAGTCTTCCCATTTCTACTATAGTTGTGGAAATGAGTAGGTCTGCAACTTTCATTTGCAAGCAACAATCCAAACGAAATACCTAAGAGTTTTAGTGAAATAAAATATCCTATGGTAGCCATGGAAACAAATAGATTAAGGGTTATTGGTTTCTTCTGTATGTGGTGGGGGTGGGGTCCTATGTTGGGTCTCTTGAGTTATGTTTCTAATGAATGGTGGTCACACTCCAAATACTCAGTGTGGGAGATAAGCCGTACCAGAATTCAGTTTTGTGAAGGGTTTATTAGAACAAAGACTATCCAGAAGCCCGAGAGAATGACTTCTGCTAACTGCAGCTCCTCAGATCCAGAACGCAAATGCATAAAGCCATTTTTTGTTTTGTGTTCTTTCAAGTAGATGAGAATTGAGTCTGCATTTTTTAAGACTGGAAGATGTAGTTTGCTTGTAAGCTATTACTAAAGGAATCCTTAAGTCCAGCCCCTATTTTCTAGGAATAAAGATGTTACAGTATAGATGGAATGTGTCACAGTTACTATCAAGACCTGTCCGTCTGAGTGAGGCAAATCATTAGTCTATTCAAATCTTGCCTATTTCAATATTCATACATTTCCTTGGTGATCAATTCTGGTTTTGTTTACTTAATCAACCTTATAAATCTTTGGCATCACTTTCAATTGGGCTATCTTTCCCCCTTCCATTTATCATTTGATTTGCCTGCAGCTCCTTCCTAATTGAAAGCATTTCCCTCTCTCCCTTAACTAGTTTCCAAAAGTTTATGTGATTCGCAGTAACACAGAGATAAAAGAGTTAATTCAGATAACACCATCAGAATCTCATTTGTTACGGCTGTAGTGTGTGTGTGTGTGTGTGTGTGTGTGTGTGTGTGTGTGTGTGTGTTTTCCTTTTTCCTTCCACAGGCTTACTATAAAGCTTTCTTATTTAATGGCCAGGAGATGTCAGTTTTAATCTAACAGAATTGACTATAGTTTTTCCTGCCTGCTTCTTTTCTCCTTTTCCTTTTCTCTACCATCCTCTCTTCCCATTCCCCTCCTCCTTTTGTGACATAAGGATTCTTTTGTGTCTTTAGCTCTATCGGGCTTGAAGAGCCATCAAAGCTGTGTATTAGAGTCAGCTTGTCCGTCTGTAAGATCTTTTCTCTTCAAGTAATGGATCGAGCCAGAAGGTTCCCGAATATCAGAGGATTTTTCCAAATATGACATATTTAGCCATAGCGCAGTGTCTCTAGGATCACAGTAACGTTGTAAGTTCTCAGAACAGGCCGTTTTACTTAACTGCAAGTGATGATTTTGCTCATCCGCTTTCAACTTTGCTTTCTAATGATGCAATCCCATGCTAATCGCAGCCCTGTATATTTCAGAAATATCAAGGCAAGCATTTGCACGCTACTGACTTATTAGGATCAGGCAAAGTAATTGGAACACTTAAGTTCAAAGTCAGAAAGAGAAATGGAATTATAGTCAACCTTATGATTCTATAATCAGCCAACTAAGCGCCTACTTGGGGGTAGGAGGAGGAAGAAACACCAGGAATAAGGAATCCAGCCTTTGATGGCTGTGGATGAAGCCAAATTGGGGTAGTTGCAGTATAAAGTGACTAGAGAAAGAGACATCTCTGTAACAGAGATACCCCCCACCACCACCACCTTTCTTAGTGTTAGGCACATCTCAACAAAAATGTTTAGAAACTGGGGAATACTCCTACTCGATACAGAAGAGTAATTTTTATTGCTCAAAAACATATCTAAGATCCTCTCCTAATATTTGTAAACAATTAGGTAGTATGATCCCTGCAAAATATTTCACATGCAATGACTTTTACCCTAGAAAATGGATATAATAATCCTGCTTAGTAAGGAGAGGTATATATTAGAATTCTTCACTAGAAGCTAGGATTAAAAATGCTTGCGATCACAGCCATCCTAAAATCAAACTCTAAAGCTCTTCCTCCAGCAGCTACCCACTTGCTCTCCTCATGTCTGGGGTCAGAAAGGCAGACCCTACTGTCTTCAAGGAAATCATCTGAAACCAGAATTGAAGCTTCAAATTAGGAGGCCAGTTGATCATGAGACGCGGCAACAGAGTAGCTGGTGAAATGAATGCATTGCTCAGGGGCATTTCAACCTTGGGGAAAAAGAGAAGAGTTTTCTCCTGTGAGACAGAGTAGCTTTGTGAAATACAAATAGTTTCTGAGAGTCTATGCTGCGGCTTCACAGGTGACTCGGACGCCTAAGCAGAACCCTGGAGCATGAGTACGGCAGGGCATCTGGGTGAGGTGAAAAGGACAGAGCCCCAGACATCAAGGTACTGCTGGTCCTACAGGTGTCTCTTTTTAGCAAACATTTAAATCACTCACCAATTTGAGATACACACATACACATATATAGACATGCATTTGTCTTTATATACGCACAAATATACTCTGCCATTTAAAAAATATGCTTTAAAACAGTAACAGAATTTACTATCTTCACCATTTTAAGTGAACACTGTCATGGTATTCCTACTTACGTTATCGAGCAATGGGTCTCAGAAACTTGTTCATCTCGTCGTGTGGAAATCTTAAATGCCAATGTTTATTCTCTCCCTCTGCTGGGCAGCCACCATTCTGTTCTGTGTTATACTAAACTCGGCCGTTTTAGATGTCACATGTAAATGAAATAAAACATTTATCATCCCATAATTAGCTTATTTCATTTAGCATCATACGATCATGTTTCCATCCATGCGGTCTCATGTTGTCAGAATTCCCTTCCCTTTGAAGACGGGTTACTATTCCATCGCGTGTGTGTATATTTTGTTTGTTCATCTGCTGGCAGTGTATGGGCCATTTCCTCCTCTTGGCTACTGTAATGCTGCAGTGTATTTGATTGCGTGGATATCATTTGAAATGAGGGTTTTCCTTCTTTGGCAGCATATACCCGGAAACAAGATCGCTGCATTCTGACACATTAGCACTAACAAATGTAGATCTCTCATTTTAAGAACTCGGGAGGAATGCAGTCAGTTGAACAGCGTCAAATATCCAATGCAGTAGGTATTGCTGACATTTGTCTTGATGTGTGCATTCCCTCGAAAGCCTCTCCAGTTCCCCATGCTTTACTTTGGGGGTTTGGCTGAATTTTGGTGACAGTATAGAGTGGTTGACTGCAGGGGCTTCACATGCAAGTTAGAGTCCAGTCTCTGTGTAACACTGGGAAGAGCCTTTGTCTCACAAGGCCTCTGCTTATAAAAGTGGAGGGGATCATGGTAGCTGTCTAGGGCTAGAAGAAGGGACCTCCCCCACATTGGTCTGCGGTGATGGCTTAGTGAAATGGTTCTCAGCAGGGGTCACATATCAGATACTTACAGTGAATAACATTAGCAAAATTTCAGTCATGAAGTGGCAAGGAAAATAATTTTATGATTTGGGGTTACACCACGACATGAGGAACTGTATTAAATGGTCCGTAGCACAAAGAAGGTTGAGAAATGCTGACTTTGTGGGTAAGGGCGCTTGCCGCCAAGCCTGATAACCTGGGTTAGATCCTCCGAATCCACGTGGTAGGAGGAGAGTGAAGACTCTGACTGCGATGCGGCACATGCATACACAATTAATATTTTAAGAAAGGTTCACACACAGAAAAAGCAAGTTAACTTAAAATATTTTTTTGCAAAATGAAGAGGGAACCCTGCTAAAACGTGTGCTGTACAGAGACGCCCCACAAAGCAGATCTCTGCAGCATGACAGAGAGATGACAGCAAATCGCGGAGCTGATTGAAGTAGAGACCCCGAGCCCTCCCAGTGTTAGTCTTAAGTATTTTAATAAGTCAGGGTGTGTCCATGCTTCGGTCTGTGAGCCTCGAATGATAATAGGAGTTCTGAAAAGCATAAGATGATTTGCATCACAATTCCTATGGTTCAAAATACCCTTCATGGATTTGATGTATGAACTTTTAATTCCATTTTTAGTATCATAATTTTATCATTGTCGTGGATTTCAGAGGTCAGCTAATCTACCTATTATTCAATCAGCAAACCTTTCTCAAGCCCCAATAATAAAATAATAATAGCTTCTGGATATAGCTGCCCACCATATTTTAGTACTTTACATATATTATCTCTAATCCTCATATCAACACCACGAAGTAGGGATTATTCACACTTTACAAATGATGATGAAGTCTGGAGGTAATCAATTGGCCTATACTCACAAGCCCAGACATCTCATACTGCTGAGTTTGAATACAGAACCCTCAGCTACTAATTTGTGTGTGTGTGTGTGTGTCATGCGTGTGTACATGTGTGTGTGTGCATGAGCTACCAAGTTGGCTTACCTGGTGCTGAGGATGAAACCCAGGGCTTCATGCAAACTAGGTAAACACTCTACCAATGAAACCACATCCCTGCCCTGTGTGCATTTCCGATGGTATATACACAGTCTGTGTACTTATCGTTTCTGTTGCCTTTCCTGTATGGGGAGATACTTCATTGTCTATGGCAATTAACTTACTTTTTCCCCGGTTTGACACAATGTCTCACTATGGAACTCCCACTATCTTAGAAATAGCTATGAGGACCAGGCTGGCCTTGAACTCACAGAGCTCCTCCTTCCACCTCTGTCTCATGAGTACTGAGATTAAAGGCATGGGCTACTATGCCTCACTCTTGCTAGTTAATATTTTATGAACATAATAACATTAGAAGGACTGTGAGTTTGGGATATTAATGTGGTCTTGCCAACATTCATTGTCAGGCTTCTCTTTTGGATCTTTCTACCTGCTTCCATTTACTCATGGAAGACTAATGAGAACAACTTCCATATATTTGACTGGATCCTGTTTCCATCGTGAGTCTGTGCAGAAAAGAAATAGCTACAAAGAAAAATAAATAAAGAGCTAAGGATATACTTAGACCTACTAAAGGCTAACTGGACTGAACTTTTTTATTTTTCTCATGTCAGGATCATCTAGCACAGTGTCAGGCATTACATTCCTCTATGAAAATGTTCGTCTGTGTGCATTTCCACCCAGAGAAGGTATCAGGTGATAAACATCAAAGCCTACGTTTCAGATTTTCTTTTCACTCAGTGACTGTGTAGTTACACGTTCAGACTTTGTCATTGTGCGGAATTTTGGATGCTATATTTGGGCCTATATCTATTAAATATGCTTGTTGATGAATTCTAAGTAATCTAAATGGAATCTTGGAGGATTTGTGACCTGAGACTTTGAAGACTAATTTTTCTCTTGGAACTGCATCATTCCAGTGATAACTGGATCTATGTGGGACTTTGGAGAGCCCACACAGAGGCTTGTCTTTTATATTGTGCTCACTTACGAAGTGTCTTCCCTGTGCAGATTTTACCATTTGTGATGTTTCAAAACCAGTATTGTTTTAAAGAAAAATAAAACCACTACAAATCACAGAGACAGCCACAGGAGTCGGGTGGCACTGCATTTGCCATCCACGTCTGTCCTGCCTTTTACTCTTCGAATTCATTTGCTGTGAGACGGGAAAAGGTGTGAACAGAGCACACACTGCAGAATTGTCCCTGCTCCCTCTTTTAAGGCTTCCAACTCAGGGACATGCAGGCTCCCTGGAAAAGGGGCTTTCATTCCAGACCTGAGGTCAAACCCGTGAGGAAGCCATAACACAGGCAGTGTTGAGCAAGGGTGGCCACTGCAAGAACTGGCCATCTCTGGGCTGGCAGGCCCCTTCCATACGCCTTTCCAGTCACCATGCCACCTGTACACTCCCCCCTTTTCTGCACACAGGGCAGTGGTTCTTCATAACTATAATTTTGCGAATGTTATGAATTGTAATGTAAAGATCTGATATCTGATAGGTGACCTCTGATCATCCTACCCCCAAAGGGGTCACGATCCACAGGTTGAGAAGGTCTGTTATAGACAGTAGCTCAGGGACCTCTTTATCCTTAAGGCATCCAAATTTGAAAAGAAGGCTGAAGAGATCACACAGCAGGGTGCTGTGGATGTTTTTTGAAAACCTAACGCTAGTCGAGGGCTTTGGATGAATCAAAGACTTAACAGCTTCCTTTTTGGTCATTTAGTAAGTGTCCAGGAATCCTGAAGCTTGGCATTGAGAAAAATGATACAATGTTACCTTTCACTTTCTGTGTTCACTTCCAGCGGGAGAAACTGGCTTCTGGATCACAATAGCTATTAAACCACTGAGGGAATCTTACTGGTTACGTTTGGTACCTTGAAGGTAGATGCAATTCCTGTTTGCAGAGAGGCACCAAGGAATGAATCCTCTTTGTCCTGCGATACCACATCCTGTTGCTCACCTATGGTGTGGGTGGTGTCATTCCCATTTTATGTATGAATTAGAAAGGCAGACATGTGCCCAAGGTTAGATCAAGTATAAAAGGTAAGTATGAGATATCTAGGCCTGTAGTCTACACAACTGCTTGCCTAGAGAAGGGAGATGGCCAATATACCTTCTATAAGGACTATTATATAACAAAAATCCTCTCATGTTTAACCACATTGCTTGCTAATTACCACAGGTGACATTATAATAAGTCGAGGTTCAGTTAATTTTCCCTTCAAGTGTGACATAAACTCAAAGAAACAGAGACCTACTATGTAATTTCAAATACCTTCATACATAATCTTATTACCGTTATCTTTAAAATTGAGAAAAAGGTTGAGTATGAGGTACATCTGAGACTTAGACCCCCCAGTGCCTATTCTTTGAAGCCAGAGGCCCCTGGAGGTGCTCACTTGACTCTATGAAAATTGAAGATTTTATATTAATAAATTCTTATTTGCAAAGCACTTAGTAACAGCATATACCAAATATTGGAAATAAGATGTTTCTGGATAGATAGAGTTTGTGGTCCTAAAGGGACAAAGGAGTACCTTTGTCACTAGATTTAGGCTTGGCCTGGCAGAGCTTTGATATTTAATTAGTCAGCTATACTGAAGAATCTCTGGTCTACTTGGAAATTAAGAGATGTTCTAAGGAGGAGATCTGGCTCATGAATGCAGTGTTACTCTGACCCCTGAGGTTCATTCTTATATGGTGCAAATACAAGGGCCTGAGTTCAGATATGTCGTACTCATGTCAAAAGCTGAGTCTTGCCATATGTTCCCCAGTGCTGAAGGGGTGGGATGAGGACACGAGGCTTCTTCAGCTTCTAGCTGCTAATCTGGCCAAAGATGACGCTGTCTCCATAGAGAAGACAGAAATGAGTAAAGGATGATGCCTACGTCCCCCTGCCCTGACACACACCGTGAACACATGAAACTCAGTGCACAGAGAAACACAGTGCACACATGCACACACAAGAAATTACTTAAGAGACCAGAAAGATGGTGCCTTGATTAAGAGTACTAGCTGCTTTCCCAGAGAACACAGGTTTGATTCTCAACATCCGCATAATGTCTCACAAGTGTCTCTAACTCCAGTCCCGGGACATGCAATCCCTTCTTCTGGCCTCCGAGGGCACCTGACATAGACACACAGGTACCTAGTCAGAAAACTGCCTATACACACATACATATAAAATGAATACATTTTGTAAATAAATATTAAAAATTTAAAAATCCCACACACCTGATTATGACTGATAGAGAATAGTGTAGAAACCTAAATATAGTTGTTTGGTTAAAGCATAGGCAAGCATTTTAGAACCCTTGGAACATGGGATCCCTTATTACTGAAGCCAGGTTTTGCCACCACTGGGGGTAACAACAGGTGGGCTGACTTCTGCCTAGTCCACCAGTGCCCGATTTAGCAGGGGCAGCTGCCTCCCGTCCTCTGCCTCACACATGGTTACCATTCCTGGTAACTGCAAGGAGGCCGTTTACTCTGCCTTCCTATGCATGCTCTGTGATCTCTCTAGTGTGACCCTGAGGCTTCCTGGCTCAGGCACCTTGAACTGTACCCACTCACTTCCACACTGAAGCCATTTTGTTAAAATGCCTTGTCTTAGACTCTTGGCATAAAGGAGGATTATTTCGTCATCGTATTTGCTTGTCGGGGTAATAGAAAGGACTTCCGTAGTCTGATCTTACTCAGAGAGCCTGAATCAGTTTTCTGAGCAAAACTCAAGGGCCATAGAGTTTGGGAAGTACAAGGGCCACATTTAGAAACTGGGCTCGTTAGACCAGGAGGCCTCGTGCAGAGGCATAGCTAGCCCGTCCTTTTACTGAAGAGCTTTCTGTGAGAGGAATGCTATAATCTATTTGGTTCATGCTGTTCCAACCAGCTTTAATCATCAAAACTGGAAAAATATTCCAACTGCGAAAGGAGCACAGCTCTTGCTGAAGCCTCGCTGTGCCACAGGGACACGCCAGAGCCTCTCAATCCACCAGTCCACACAGCATGCTGTCAGAAAGGAGTGTGTGGATCACTTCATGAGGTGTGAGGCGGCTGGCTTTTTCCACAGTGAAATGGCACAAAGACTTAACAGTTCCTCTTCCCCCCAGAGGAGAAAACTGGTTTTCCTGGAAACCATGTTTGAAGAAGCCACGTTTTGCGCTATACAGTCTTCATCTCTCTTGTGACAGGGAGGGGGATTTCCTCACCAGCCCCAGGTGTCTGCTCTGGCAGCCCCAGTGTCAGATGGTACAGTAGACAGAGCTCCCAGGAGAGAAGAGATTTGGCTGTGAGGCTGGTAGGCACCATGGACTAGGGCACGGAAAAGAAGGAAGCAGGCCGACCGGTATACCCAAAGCAGTCCTTGTTGCTGTCTAGCTGAGATAAAGATACATCATCTCCACACTGGCTGTGAGCTGTGTCCTCGGGCAAGGTTTGCAGCCCTGGGTTCTAGCTGAGGAAGGTGATAAGCTTCTTGTTCTCCTTCCAATGCATGAGAGATTGTGGTGGGCGAGAGAGAGAGAGAGAGAGAGAGAGAGAGAGAGAGAGAGAGAGAGAGAGAGAGAGAGAGAGAGAGAGAGAGAGAGAGAGAGAGATTGAGATTCCAGAGCCCTGACCCTGATCTGGTTCTCTCCTAAGAATTTAAGAATTTAAAATTGCAATTCGATGTAACAGAAACTACAAAAAAAAGCTGACTTTAGGAGTCCTAGGGGAGGTTCCAGGGGTGGGTGGCATTCACTGAACTGTGAAGTCTGAATTCAAGGGCCTGACATTGTTCTTATTCTTGGTTTGCCTCCCAGAATGTCTGCTTTCCAGATACTTTTTTTTCCCCTTTTACTATCTAGAAGAGACACCTGGGCCACTTGACTCTCCATGGTCCTAAGAAAAGGGAAAAGCAGTTTACTACCTGGTGCTTGTTTCTGTGCTAGATGTGACCCATAGGATCAAGAACAGGGTACGAAGGAATAGGGACAGAAAATTATTGTCTAGAGACTGAACATGGGACACGAGGGAGGATTCTGCCCTCGGGACTTCCTGGTAACAATGAAACATTTTTCAACTCAACATCAGTATGATTAAAGGATGAACTAAGGATTTGAGTGCACACATCCTTCAGAGAAGATAGGTCAGTGTCCACTAAGCACACAAAAATATATTCAACATTGTAATGATGAGGGAAATTCGCGTCAGAAAAACAGTGAAATGTCACTTGGTGCACATTAGGATAACTGTATTCAAACAAATGGGACCAGAAAAAGTGTAGGGAAGGATGTGGAGAAACTGCAAGCCTCATTCACTGCTGGTACAAATGCATAATGGGGCAGCCACTGTGGAAGCACAGTGGTTCCTAAAAAAAGCTAAACATAGAATTACCATGTGATATAGCAGTTCCACTTCTGAGCATGTGCCACAAAGAAGCGAGAGCTGAAACCGGACCATGGACCCACACACCAGTGCGGCTCATGGCGGCAACAGTAGTCGTGGTTTCCAAAGGTAGCCGTAGATATGTCCATCGGTAGATGTTGTACCTGCATAGAGAGGAATGGCATCCAGGATGTAGTACCTGCATAGAGAGGAATGGCATCCAGGATGTAGTACCTGCATAGAGAGGAATGGCATCCAGGATGTAGTACCTGCATAGTGAGGAATAGCATTCAGGATGTAGTACCAGCATAAAGAGGAATGGCATCCAGCCTTGGGAAGGAAGGGAATCCTCTCACATGCGTGAAATGTTGGGACATTATGATAGGTGAAATGCACTAGTCACCAAAGGACAAATGCTGTGTGTTATCTACTCATGTGAGGTATGTAAATTGGCCATATGCACACAAAGAGACAGAATGGTGACAGTCAGGAAGCTACTGCTTGATGGATTTACAGTTTCCATTTGGAAAAATGAATGTTCTGTGTAGAGTACCCAGCAAAGAGAATATATGGAAGGTCACAGAACTGTACATTGAAAACTGGTTGTGATAAAAACAGATTTCTAAATACTCCCAACTGAATTGTTTTAATTTTTAAATTTTATTTAGTGTATTTGTATGTATGTCTTGTGGACCACCTGCATGCAGTGCTAAAGGAGGCCAGAAGAGGGCGTTTGTCCCTCTGGAACCGGAGTGTACATACAGTTATGAACTTGGCTGGAAATCAATCCCAGGTCCTCTGGAAGAGCAGCCAGTGCTTCTAACCACTGAACTATCTCCCTGGCCCACTTCCAAATTAATTCTTTAATTGCATTATTTTCAGAATTCGTAAGTTCAAGAATTCAACAGCGTTTATATGAATACCCCATCCCCATCCCAACTGGACATGTATTTATTTGATTTATTTTGTAACAGTTGAGGCAATATAATGAAATTCATAGATCTGGATGTTCATTACACCAAGTTTCAATAATTGCAAATGCCTACATGATCATCATTCAAAACAATGAAAGATTCCCACCACTCTACAAGTTCTCTTGTGACCTCTCCAATCAATCTTTCTCCCTGGCCCAAACACTTTCTTACTTGACTTATTGGACTGCCTGCATAATCAGAGCTAAAGGCATTTTGTTGCTGTTTCTCTCTAGAAGGATAGCAGCCAGGGCTCTAGACACTTACTTGTGTTGCTGCTGAGCTGACATCACCCCGGCAGGAAGCTAAAACACTCGGGAGGCTACTTGGTGGCCACATTGGAGATAAGGACTTGGTGGGTAGCCTCACATGTTGATGTCCCTGAACTATAATAGTCTGATATACCCATTTATCCCTAGATAATTCTGACAGTTACCCACAGAACCAATCAGACAGATGCCCATGCCCTTTAGCCAGAGGGGTTGGGTAGCCAGTCTCCAGCGCAGCATTTTGTTTCATGACTGGAATCCTTGGGGCCAGTGGATACATTCCTTAGCCGTGTTGATGCCTTTTGTCTGGGAATAAAGCACAGAGCCCAGATTTCCAAGTCAAGGCCTGGACACAGGGGACCCGTGGCAGAGAAAAACACCCACTTCTTAAGAGATTTGCTTTCCTGGAGAAGCTGGAGGCTCAGAACACTCATTGTTGAACAAGGGACCTCTGGCTAGCTCACTAAAATAACTCAGTTCCACCTCCCCTGCACTCCCCTTTATCTGCCATCCTGTTTGCCCATTTCGATCCTGCTTACCCTTCTGAGCTGGTAAGGACTCTCTGGTACAGGTGACTGCTTCCCCTGCTGGAAGCCTCCTGCTGGCTGGCCTGCCTTATGCTCCTAGGGTAAAATGGTGGCCTCATCTTTTGTGTATATTCCTTTGTTGTTCTTCTCTAAAGATCTAGGCCAATGCTTGTGTATTACAGTTTGGACACACGAGGCATAGAAAAGGCTGTCACTCTAAGATGGGCTGGGTAGAGCCAGAACCAGTCCCAAAAAGCTAGCACACAAAAGAGCCAGGAACAGCCAGGCCTCTTCTCCTGAGTTCTAGCGGTGCTTCCAGCTGCCCTGGGTGGAAAAAATGCAAAGCCAGTAGAATTTCCTCTCTGACCACATTAGCCGTTGTCACATGTGAATAAGGGAGATTTTGTAAAACGTGTGCCTTGATAAGGGATCCCTTCAGCAGGGTGTGAAATGACTCTGCATCCGGAATCAGACCCAGAAAAGATAATCATTGGTCCATTTTCCCACAGGCTAGCTAAGAGTCTTTCAGTAAGCTAACCTCAGGTTGGGAAGACCTTGGAGTCCCTGGTGAAAGTCCAGCCTATGTTTGGCTGTCCATATTCCCAACTGGTCTCTCTTTTGAGTTATGTCTCCCTTGCACCCACCAGTACATCGTTCTGCCTGATCATGGATCATAAAGACTGGCTTCTCATGGGAAGAACTCATTCTTTTTCAGGAATTTGGGTACAGAGGTGAGGTTTTAAAAAGTAGCATGGATTTTTTTTTCTCTAGAAGCCCTAGGAAAAACAGAAAGAGCTTCTTGGAAAATTAAGAATGAAGTTTCTAACGTGACTTTATCATATGTTTGGCTGAAAGTATAGTGTTTAATTATGATGGAAACTTGGTTAATTAAAAGAAATCAGAAACATAATTACCTGTATACTATGATGAAACAGAAGCACATACACAAAAAAGCCTGAAAATACAATATAATGTTAATACCGACTATCTCCCTATTCAAAAAACTTTCAGTTATTAAGATAGTCCTCATATTTTTTATATTGAAAGGAAAACTTACCCAACCCAGGAATGAAATGTTTCTGTAAGAGTAAGGATATGTTGCCACTTCTTTGTCCCTAGAGAGATCAATAAGTGTCTGTGCCCATATTAACACTAACAGAAACAGGGAAATACCAGCTCATAGTATAGGAGAAAAATTTAAACAGCCAGTTTTTTTAAGGGAGGGAGACCAATCAGCTTCATATAATCTACTACAAACAGTATATTCATCATAGCTATTGTAGACTCCCCTTAAAAATTAACTCTCCAGTTTTTTTTTTCCATTTTAGGGCTCTTAATAAGAGTCGATAAGAGTCAAGTTTGTGGACTATCTTAACAGTAGCTAAGCAAACTTCAAATCTGAGGCCCCTGACTCTCACAGCCATGACAGTGTTCTCAAATAACTGTGCCTTGAAGTGGTCACAGCGACCTGTAAATAATATCCAGCAAAAAAAAGGTTGCAGTCAACCAGGTGTTGGTTTGCAGAGTCTGCAATTTAATAATCATAATGAAAATAGCAATACAGTAAAAGGGGTGGAGAAGTAAAAAGAGGGAGGAAGAAACCTCCTTGTGTCTTTGTTTGGGGTGTGTGTGTGTGTGTGTGTGTATGTGCGGACATGTATGCACGTGTCCCTGTGCTTGTGTGTATGTGTGTGTGTGTGTGTGTGTGTGTGTGTGTGTGTGTGTATGTGCGGACATGTATGCACGTGTCCCTGTGTTTGTGTGTATGTGTGTGTGTGTGTGTGTGTGTGTAAAAGATGGTGAAAGGGAAGAATTGTCCCGATGTTTTCCTTCTTGTGGCTTCTTGTAAAAAAAGATGGCTCTCTCTCTCTCTGTGTGTGTGTGTGTGTGTGTGTGTATGTGTGTGAAAGATAGTAAAAGACGGAAGAATTGTCTCGATGTTCCCCCCCCCGTGGCTTCTCATAAAAGGATGGCTCTCTCTCTCTCTCTCTCTCTCTCTCTCTCTCTCTCTGTGTGTGTGTGTGTGTGTGTGTGTGTGTGAGAGAGAGAGAGAGAGAGAGAGAGAGAGAGAGAGAGAGAGAATTGTCTCAATATCTTCTTTCTATGGCTCCTCGTAAAAGGATTGGTGTGTGTGTGTGTCTGTCTGTCTGTCTGTCTGTCTGTCTGTCAGTCAGTTCATGTGCGGGAGTATGGGACTGGCCAACAGAGCTGGGGTAGGTATAGGCAAAGCCCTCCCTAGAATCAGGAGGCTGCATCCTCTTTCTTGGGAGCATCCTTGGTGCCTTTGACAAACTGCTTCTCTGCAGCAATAGCTCCATGATAGTCTCCTTGGCAGTCTGCCAGAGACTGTGAGCGTACCGAGAATTGTGTTTTAATAGAAGGCTTTACCTCTGATACAGATTTAAAATGAGGAAGAAACTTTCTGTTCCTCAGCCGGAGCAAAATGCATTTTGCTTCTTGTGAAATGCAGGTGATTACAAGCTCATCTTACATAATTTTATTATTTTCAATTGCTGCCTGTCAATCTCAGGTGATGGGTTCCTGGGAGCAGAAAGGAGGCAGATTCTGGGCGATGATTAGGGAGAGAAAAAAAGTCACCCAGTCATTATCAAATTGCACAGAAGTTTAGAAAAGAGAATAATTATCTTTGTGACGACGCAGATCAGCAGAACTTGCTAAGTTAGACACGGCAGACATGAACTGAGGATCATTTAATAGCTTCTTGCAAAATGTATTTGCACTTCAACAAAAGGTTGGTATTTGAGAATTAAAAAAAAAATGTTCAAACCAAATGACGGAATTCTCTTGAACGACCAGATTTTCTAGAATCTGTGACACTGTCGAGGTGGTCCACTGTCACGCCCACAAGAGGGCATTTTCTCATCAACTACTGTAAAAGAGATTTGTTTTCCAAAGAGAAGCAGAGAGGTCTGGGGTGAGGCGAGTGTTAATCAGAGGGAGGGCTGGAGAGCTGTTTACAAAGGAGGCATGTATCAACCTCTACTTACCCGTGTCTTGCTATGTGCAAGCCAGTGCTACCAGCCAGACATGCTCTCTGTGTATATATATTCACTCCCTTTCAAATGTCTTAGTCCTACCAAAACTGAGATCTGAAGGAATCCTTTACAAGAGTTATCTCTAGCCCCAGATCCCAGATTCCTCCATAGCTGAACCCATCAGCGAGTTTACCACCAAATTTGACTATTTTGAGATTCTAGTCAAAGATGATCGGTCCTGAGAGCCTTTACCGTCTCCAGCTTCCAGTTCCTTCTATATTTATTTAACACATATTTATCAAGTATCTACTCCATGTCAATATTAAGCCCAAATAAACTTATCTGCATGGAACATATGCTTTCCATAGGGAGACTTTAAAAAAAAAGAAGAAAGAAAGAAAGAAAAATAGATAGATACCAATCACAGTGCAATTTAGATAATTGTAAATGTTACAAGAAAAGGTAATTGGCAAAAGAAAAATAATAAGGTGTATTGTATTGAGGAGTTAGGGATGCTTCTTTGATGAATAACTAATATTCCAGTTCTGTTTAATTGACACTAATATTTGCTTGCAAAGGTAATAAATAATTTTAACTCCTCCTTCCCATTCAAAAATAGTTAGCCTTAATGTTTATTCTTTTATGGAACTGGAAACATGGAAAATAATAGAAGCAAAGTGTGATTGTCAGGTCTCAGCTTGATAAATAATGCTAAAAATTTCCCCTCTATACCTCATTATTTTAAATCACCAAAGTCCAGAATTTAGAATAGTTAAGTAATTTTAGTGTTTTTGAAAATTCACTATATTGCCTGGAATTCTCTCATCCCTTGTTTTGTTTGTTATTTTATCCTGATCAGGCTATGATCAGCAGCCAACATTCAGGTCCACAGCTTCTGCTCATGATGCCATCTCTGCCATCCCCTACCATGAGGACCAGGCCACACTCAGCAATGGAATTTCTGTGGGCGCCAGTTCTGCCAACCTGCCGAGTTCACAGCCACAACATAGGAGGCTCCAGGGGAGGTCTAGGATCTTGATAGGGAGTTCAGTCCAAGAGCCACGATGTCGTAAGAGACACATGAGAGAATTTCTGAAACCACAAGTCAAAGCTTCACTCTGTTGTTGCTTTGGGTATTTATTCTTTGTTTGGGTGAGCACAGGCATGCCTTAGTATGTGTGTGGGACCCAGGGGACAGCTTTCAGGAGTCAGTTCTCTCCTTCTACCATCTGGATACCAAATTCAGGTTGTCAGGCTTGGCAGCAGATACCTTTAGACCTGTGGAACCATCAGTCCAGTCCCAAAGCTTCACTTGGAACTTCCTGGTCTGAACAAATCAAGGAGTGCTTCATGGAAGAAGTAAACCTTGAACTTGGCTTTAGGGCATTTGGTAGAGATCAAGGACTAAATAAATATTCACCATTTAAAATTCGTGTGGAACATATTTTTGACACTTAAAGTGATGCCTATTATGTAGAATTTCAGGTCTGAAGCAATAATGTCTAGTAAATTTATTGTCTAGAGATAACTATTATTAATACATTACATTATATTTTCTTCCAGTCCTACTGGTTTACAATTTTAAACAGGGCCATATTTGCATATGAATTTTTGCACTTTACTTTTTTAATTCAGTATAAGATAAATATCACTCCATCATTAAAAATAATTCCCAAATATCCTTGTTGGATAGCTATATGCTATTCTATCATGTCTCCATGTAGTCACTAGGCCATTAGCATAGAATATACAGTTTTCCTCTCCCGTGGCACTATGGTGGATATTCTTATATGTTGTTTTGCTTCACAGTTTTTGTAACAGGCCGATCAGCCAAGTTCTGAGGGCAGTATTTGGCTTATCACATTAAACATCAAGATCCCTGTTGTACATGTTACTATGAAAATAATAGGGCCAGGCTATGGAATGGTTGAGTGTTAAATGACATCATGTTTGGATGGAATTCTAGAAATAGAATCACCAAGATTTGATCTTTTAAAAATTATGTAACTTTCCAATTATAAAAGTAGCGTTCTTTATGGAAAAATTTGACAAAAAAAAAAATAACAAACCAAGAATATTCTTAACCACTCAGAGATAAAAACAATTAACATTTTACAATCTACTATGTTTCACCCTCAGCAGAATTAGGGTAAAACTATGTATCATTTTATATCCTTTATCTGGCTTTTTTCCTCCTGCATCTTGTATTGATTTTTGCCTTGTCATTCATTACTCATTCAGAAAAATTATCTTAGAAGGCTGTATTTCCTTATATTTCATTATGCTAATGTGTTATGTTTTATTTAATTTCCTATTATTGGATATTCAGATCATATGGTTATTTAATACTATAGAAATTTACTATGAAACATACTGCAATAAGATAGTGTTGAACAAATATCTGTGGACACCCGAGTATTTCTTTAGGATTAATTCCTGAAAATAGCAGTCACCACAACAGAGATAAGCATATTCTGAAGATCTATCTGTATTGCCATATTGTCCCTGAAGAACTGGGCTCTTTCACCCCCTATCCCTTCCCCTATAAGCAGTGTGAACACTCATTTTGCCCCACTCCTGCCTTTTGTAATTTCAAAGTTGGAGTCCGTTAGGTGGGTGAGTAATGGTGTCTCGTGGTCTCACTTTGTACTTCCTTAATTACCAGTGAGCTGCAGCATTTGTCTCGGCATTTATTGACATTCCTGTCCTTTGCCTTTCTTCTATTTATATTTATCCTTTTTCCCCCCTATTGATTTATAAGAACTCTTTATGCATAAGAGGATATTAACCTTTTGGTGTAACGCTAGAATATTTCTCGGGTTTGTCATTTGTCTTTTCAATTCGTTTATGGCTTCTCGGGTGCATTGAAGGCCTTATTTGCTAGGTCCTATTCATCAGCTTTGTGTGCCGGGTTCTCTTGTTTTTTATGCTTACAGGATCCTTCCCATTCCTGGCTTTAGATATCTGCTCATTTGCATTTTCTTCTACTTGTTGGAGGATTCATTTTGCACATTCAACTTTTTGTCCTGGTTTCTCGTTTTGTTCTCAGACATAAGAGAAATTTAACTTTTTCTTAATAGCTAATTCTTCCAGCTCTGATTAGGAAAGGAATTTTTTTTTGTTGGCCCCACTGATTTAAATCACTGCTTCTCTTACACTACATTCTTGTAGGCAAGCATGTATTTTTAGCCCATTTATTCCTTCCAGTCTGACCAAGTACTAAACCACATTGTTTTAATTATAGAATTTTTATTTGTATATTAAAGTCTGGTAGTGCAGACTATCTCTGTCAGTATTATTTTCCAGAAATAATTGTTGGCTACTGTATCTGACACAACTAGAAGACCAGATGAACTTTAGAGTCATTTTTTTCAAACTAAAAAATAGCTGTTGAGTTAGCATTACATGATATCTGCCTAAATTCGACGGTGGCTATAAATTGAATTATAAAGAATTGACATCCTACTGACAATATTGAGTCTTCTCCTTCAGGAATGTGCTCTTCCATTTATTCCGTTTATTTGAATCTGCTTTCATATGCTTGGTAAACATCTGTGAGTTTCCTCATATGAGCTCTGCACTGTCCTTTAAAAACTTCATTCCTAGACGTTGCATAGAGTGAGAGATCTGTCTGCCTCACCTCACCTTTTTCTCTAACGATTCCTTACTGACAAATAGGAAAGCTGTTAGTATATTTCTTTTGTGACTGAAGTTTCTTTTGGATAGGCTAGGCTTTCTTTCTTTCTTTCTTTCTTTTTATTTTCTTTTTTTTTTCTTTTTGGTTTTTCAAGACAGGATTTTTCTGTGTAGCCCTGGCTGTCCCAGAACTTGCTCAGTAGACCAGGCTAACCTCAAACTCAGAGATCTGCCTACCTCTGCCTCCCAACTGCTGGGATTTAAGGTGTGCGCCACCACTGCCTGTCAGATGACTAGACTTTTTCAAGGCTCTGGAAAGATGCTGATAATTCTGTTATATATTCAATCCATCGTATCTAGGAAAGCTGGTTTTTAAGGATCTATATTTCTTGGGAGGCTAATAGCCTCTTGTTATGTCTTGTACATATTTCAGTGTAGTTTCTTTCTGACTCTAGACCCAAGCCCTAGAAATGGGTTTCCTTGGGAAATACCATCTCATCATGAGTCATAGTTGCTTTCTGGTCTCCTTTCCAGTAGATAGCCATGATGACTCTGATAAGCTGAAAGGGGAGCATCTTCAGATAGGTGTTTGGGTTTCACCTTTGTGAGAGTGTAAAGAACTAGTCATAAAGAATCATCTGGGAGCTGACTGTGGACATAGGTCCCAGAAGGAGTAGTCAGAGCCTACTGATGTTAGCACTGGGTTTCTCTTTACCCAGATGCTCACAGCCAGACAAACTTGAATGTGAAGAAATAATCAGACATCCCTTGTTCCTAGAGTTGAGCCCCAGTTGATACTAAAAATTGCCATTCACAGCATAAAGGGAACCAAACCCCTTGAAGGGAGCAATAGAGAGAAGAGATGGCCAGGAATGTGACTGTACTATCAACAGCACTTCATTCCCAGGCCCTTTCCCAGGCTCACTTGGTACTGTTACCTTCACCACATTAAGACCTCCTCTCTCAAGAGGAGAAAGAGAATTTCTCCTACCCTGATTCTCCCTGGCATATGGCTTTAGGTGGGGGTTGAATCTCCCCACATCCCACACAGACGGCTTGCGAATGTTCCGATCATGTGCATTTCCTCTGTTGGACGAACAACTCATCTTTTACTCTATGCTTTCTATGCCAGTTTGGGAAGGTTGTTTTTCTCCCACTTGAAAATCTTCCTCGGAAGGAATATGTTGCCATCAGCAATGCCTCTATGTTGTAACTATCTCCTATGTAGCCAGACTGCAAGGCAGCATGTCGTCCCTCAATAGAAACCCAAACCCATTATTTCAAGCTTCAACAAATATCCGAGTGCCTTCTGGGTGCCCAACATTGTGTGCAGTACTGAAACTGGACAAATAACACAAGGAGAGCTGGTCCTTTTCACCCAAGGAGAGTGGTTCTTAACCTGTGGGTTGCAAAATACCTTTTTACTGGGGTTTCTTAAGACCATTGGAGAACACAGCTATTTACATTACAGTTTATAACAGTAGCAAAATTACAGTAGTGAAGTAACAACAAAAATCATTTTATGGTTGGGGGTCAGTGCAACATGAGGAACTGTATTAAAGGGTCACAGCTTTAGGAAGGTTGAGAACCACTGGTCTCAGACCTGAGAGTCTGCTTGGCAAACATGTTTATCAGGCAGCGCCGGCAACACTGACACCAAGAAGGAAGGTATGCTGTGCTGTTACAGGGAGCCTTGCCTCTTCTCAGATTCAGAGAGTGGGTGGTGACTGATCTGAGACTTAAAAGAGCTGCTAACCTTGATGTAATTGTTACAGCTGAGTTTTAAAGGGTAGATGTGCTAGAGCAGTTACTTCTCAACCTCCCTAATGCTGAGTCCCTCATGCTGTGGTGATCTCCAGTCATACAATTATTGTGTTTCTACTCAATAACTGTACATTTACTGGTGTTAGGAATCGTAATGTAAATATCTAATATACAGGATATCTGATATGCAACCCCATGAAAAGGTTATTTGGTTCCAAAGGGGTTGTGACTCACAGATTATGAGCTCTGTGCTAGAGGTAGGGTAGGGATAGTGGACTAAGCAGAGGGGCCCGTGTATGGGAAAGACTATGAAACTTAAGCAAGGAGAGGCTACCACTGAAGCTAAGCTGAGAAATCAAGGGATTAATTTGACAGGGAGTGTGGGGCAGGGGGATGCCATTGTAGAGTCTTGCTGGCCACCTAAAACACGATCTGTCTTAATTGTAGGGATGTGAACTGATATTGCTGGCTTTTAAGAGTGTGTCACTTTTGGCAGGTAAGATGGCTCAATGGTAAGGGCATCTGTCTCTAACAGACCTGATGACCTGAGTTCAATCTCTGGGTTCCACATGGTACAAGGAGAGAAATAAGTTTTACTCAAGATAGAGCCGAGAGAACCCTTAAGATTCATGGTGAGTAGTCAGATCTCTGGGTCTGACTCACTCAGAGTGAGTAGGGTCAGAGACATACATTTGGATAGATCACCCTTGCAGTTTGTGGTGGGGGAGGGTATCTTAGGGCTAAGGGATGAGCTGTTGGCCCCCAGCCCACCAATGACTGGCCACTCTCTTAATTTCCAAAGGTGATGCTTTCCTGGGTATGGAAGAGAAAATTTCCTGTGTAGCATCACCAGGTGCTGCTGCAACAAAGCTTAAGATTACACAGGAAGCACATTAGCTAAAGAATCCTGGCTACCAACTCTTGATCCTCTCTTAAAGGATACTCCTGGGTTCAGAGAGGGAAACCAGGGAACCTTTCTTTCCCTTCCTCTCATCTGTCCTAAGTTCACCCCCCCCCCCGCCCCAGGGCCCAGTGCAGAACCATGAACTTTAAAATATATTGAATGTATTCAAATATATTCAAAATGTATCTTGTTACCTAGGCCAAGAAGAAAATTAAGTTTTCTTAAATTTGAGATCACTTATACGTTGGACATTCAATAAAATACTCATTAAACAAAGCTGACGGGATTAGAATATTAATGTGACAAATATTGAAAAGGAAGGATTTCCAAAATCCCTTGTGAGGCCAGGTGAGGAAGTAACCATTCAGCTGAGCAGGAGGTAGCTAAGGGTGTGTGTGATTAAGAAGGAGCCAGGGTTTAGGGTGGGGCACGTAAGGGCAAAAGAAGCAGGAGGTTCTGGGGGGACATAGAGTGGTATCTTTGGCTGGGGTGTATCATCTTGGAAAGGGGTGTGTCAAGAAGAAAAGCAGCGGGTAACTATCCACAGAGAGGATAGAGGGGTATGGGGTATGGTGTCTAAGCAGCCAAGATGAACGGTGTCCAGTTAAAGACCTCAAGAAGAGAGCCGTGGGGTCAGCCCGATTTCCTTTCGTTACATATGCCAGAAGAGTTTTCTCAGTCTCATCCCTTCCTGCTGTCAGGAGATGAAATGAGACAAAAATATCCTTGTTCTCCCTGCACTGGGGCATGAAGGCTTGGGCTAGGATTTTAATAGATACTGATAACATCTGATGTCACTGTCCCCAGATGTGAAAGTGTCAGCTCCCAAGTGTCAGCAATGTTGAGTGATTGACTCTGAGGGTCTCCTAGGGCTCTTTTGGCAATGTGCAGATAGATCTTAGTCTGAATCACTTCAGTTAGTATGCGGGCCCAGTCTAGTAACCAACACACTTGGGAAGGGCCAAAACTTTAGTCATGGATATTTGCTGACTCACATTGACATTGGTGTGACCTTCAGTTCCTTTAGACTCCCTAGGAAATGTCACAGGGCTCTGACCTCAGACAATTAGAGCTGGCCTTCCTCCAGCACTCCAAATGATGCCAGTGCCTGGCAAGGGCTGTCGAGTGACCATGTCATGCCTGGTTCTATTCAGAGATGGTCAATGATTGAGGAATTTTAGAGTTAATGTGAACAAGTCCATGCCGTTGTTCTGAATCCATGTCCCTACAGACCACAAAGAAGGACAGCAGTAGGAGTCTGCTAACTGAAGCTGGTATGGGTCACTGCTGTTTCATGGGAAGAGTCAAGAGGGTTTCTTTCTTGAAGGAAAGACCCAGAATTCTTAGAGATAGAGTAGAGCTATGAGAATCAGGGACACTGAACAACACTGCAGACAGGATGCATCTTGGAAAGTTTCCCACACACCTGGGCCTGGACAAAAAGCATTTCCCAGTTCCTTTAAAATGTGAATCATCCTGCATTCATCAGATAGGAAAGAGGGAAATAGGTGCTAGCATCAAGCCAAGGCAAGGGTCAAAGGTCAGAACTGAAAAATGTTCTTTTCCAGGCCAGCCAGGCCGGCCCACACAAAGTTCCGGGGACCACTTGTCTCTCTTCAGGTAGCTTTCAACCCAGGTATTCATTCACAAATGGGAAAATGGCCAGTGTTGGGCCTGTCATGGGAGATGGCAGGTTTGGGCTGGCCCGGGTACCCTTGTCTCTCCCCTTCTGACTGGTTGTCTGTTTCTAAGTCAACTTTAAATGTTATAAACCACTGCTTGTCACCTTGCCAAATTCCCATGATCTTACTTAAAAGTGATTCACACACTAGATGTTTTTGACATTTGAAGATTACTTGCTTCTTTGGGCAATTTTCTTGTTTGCCATCAGGAAAATGCTTGTAGTTCTCTATTCATTTGGGGAAAAGGTGAGGTACAGGATGCATGGAAGAAACTGGTGGGAGTAGGAAGGGGTCAGATAAGTGACTTGTGGACAGTATGTAAGGTGTATGATTCTTGCTAATACAAGGATTATAGTGACTTCTTGATGTCATGTCATATACAGAGTCATGCTGGCATTGGGTTGGACACATAAAGCCCAACTTTCTGAAGAAGCTAACCATGGAATGGGTCCATGGATGGAGAAGTAGTAAAGGGGTGGGTACCAGGCCTATTGTTACCAGGTAACATGTCCCAGTGCTGTGTGAACATATTTCTCTAGTGCAAAGAGCTTGTTGCTCCAGCTCCATGACTGTGGTTGCTGGGATATTATCCTTTCCGCTATACTGAACTGGGATGATGTTAATTAAGAACTATAGCTGGAGAATTGACCAGTGCATAAAGCCCTTGCCACACAAAATCAAGTGGCAAGCTTAAGTCTCCAGAACCCATATGATTTGGACTGGATAGCGCATGTCTTTAATCACAGTACATCTACAACAACTTGGGAGAAGGCCACTGGAGAATCTCTGGACACTCACAGGCCAGCTATCCTGGTATGTGTAGCTGTAAACAACAAAAAGACTCTGTCTCAAACCAGGGTACAAGGCAAGGTCCAATACCTGAGGTTATCTACACATGTGCCTTGGCAAGACACTTAAAAGAATATATATGCAAGTATCTACTCACACATTAAGGGCCCTCTTTCTATCCTTCTCTAAATCTAGACAAAGGAGGGGTCAGAGGAAGAATGACATGGCTCCCGACATTTATTTAAGAAACCCCAGCAACTAGTGACATAGGGGTGAAAACCCTAGCTTCCTGGCTAGGTAGTTTTAACCCAAAATGTCATGTGTTCCTTTTCCTCATCAATTCCCTGTTTATGTCTTGCATTTCTTCCCACAAAATGCAGTGCTGAGCTTGGTATTGGAGGCCCTTGTTTTGTTCCTGGCTCTCTGTCTTTCCCTGGAGCCAATCCTCCTCCATCAGGGGTTCAGTGGGACAAGGTGCTCTGCCATGGGGTGGGGTAGCATCAGGCTAAGAGATGGTGAGCCGAGGCTGGTTTTTCTCAAAAGCAAGGTCATTTCACTTGACAAACGGTATGAGAAAAGACTGCTCTTCTTGAAGATGCCTGTATACCCCATGCCTGGACTCCTCAGCCCTTCTAGCTATGTTGTTCCCAGATGGAGTCCACTCCATAAAAGGACTGGGAAATAGAACTCTTGAGGACAGGGTAAAGGATTGGGCATAATTTCATTTCGAAAGAAATAGTCTGAGGAGGATCTTAATTGTCTTTGAAGGATCCTCCTGCTGAAGACAGAGATGGGTTGTTCTCCAGCTCACCAAGACAGAAGGCAAAGTGGATCTCAAATGGATGGGCAAATCCTCCAGTCTCTTTCATTGAGAGTTCGGAAAGACTGGATAGGCAAGGTGGCTGAGGGGATTTTATTGGAATGAAAACAATTTAAAGTGAGGGATTCATACAGAGGGCAAGGCTGGAATACCTCAGGAGCTGGAGAGAACATCAGGGACAGAGGACTGTTAGTACTGGTGAAAAATGGGTTTGTGCTGACTGCCCTACAAAGAATGGAAACCCCCTCAGATAAAGGATGGGGCAGGAGGTGGGGTTTGGAGGGGAACACATAGGGCTACAGAGGCCAGCTGAAGCCTCTACCATAGGCATGGCAGACACCAGTAACGCTTTGCCCATTGTGGTAAATGCTTTACCCTTGGTCTGGCTTGTAAGCCAGATCCTTTTGGGGAGGCAGACTAGGACAGCCCCAAACTGCAGAAACTGCCCCGTCTCAGATGGGTCTGCAGCCAAAGGAGAAAGATGCAGACACAGCAATTTCCATAAAACTAAGTGCACTCCGCTTGAGGTGCTGGCCTTTGTTCTGACTGTGGCCCATCAGTCAGGAAGGACTCTTTGTTGCAAGCAACAGACATGGATTCTAGCTAACTGAAGCAGAAAGGAGAATTAAAAGGACATGAGGCAGTCCAGAGTCTTGAGGAAGGTAAAACACTAGGCTCACTGGCCGTGTGGCCAAGAGTGACTGACACCCAGTCCACCCAGATCTGGCACAGTAAAATTCTCTTTGCTGCCCCTTCCCCGATCTACCAGCGTGTTCCAGCAGCACACTAGTCCCAGATAGTGGGTGCTACTACCACAGTCATGACACATAGTTCATACTCCTTTGCATCACTGACATTGACTTGAAAGTGTGCCTGTGTGTCAAGTTAGTAGAACAGGGAAGCAAGCTGACTTGCTGTTTGCATGTGCAAGTCTGAGTATGCATGTGTTCTTTCTCTTATTAAGATGGCTAGCTGTCTGATGAGCCCAGGATTGTTACTTTGCAAAACTTGATGCCTGTGACCTATTAATGCATCCCTAGATGGTTTAAGAGTCTGGTGGTCCATGAAACCCAAAAGACCGGGGATTTAGGTGCTAGACTACCTTAGTCTAGATCCCAGGACAACCACTTATGAGAACAGGCTTCTCTGAGTAACACAGCATCCTTCAGTCCCATTTCCCATCTGCAAATAATACTGACTGCTCAGGATCTTAGTGAACAGTGAATAAGAAAATGTGAATAAAGTGGGGATAACCAGCAACCAGGAAGAGATTACTGGGGAGTAAGGATTGAAACTGATCAGGCCAACTCTCTGGAGGCCAACCCCAAATCATGCAGGATGCCCAAGAACCATCTCTTATGCCTGCTAGAGGTACACCACTGCCGTTATTGGTCCCTAGGGATGTCCAGAGTCCCCAAGGAAGCTCACTTATTTCTTCTCTGCTTTTACCTGTAGGCTAGAAGGAAGCTGTTGTATTCTCAAATACTATAGATCATCTCAGGTTCAGAAACTTTAACCCATAGAGACAGAGGGTCTCCCAGTGGGTGAGTTGATGACAGAGTCCAGCCTCAAGCCCAGGCTTGTCCTGGCTGGAGGGCTCTAGGCTCCTTTGTTCTGTGAGGTTCATGTTGTGTTGTTTAAGAGACTCCCAATCTTTTGTCAGCAGGTCTCCTGCCCAGACATGTATAGAAAGCCCTCCTATAGGAGCTATTTGATATTCTGCTGCCTATCCAATGAGGTAAATATCTGGATAGGTTGCCAGATTCATGGTCCTCACCCTCCTGGCCAGGCTTACTTTCCCTTCCCATCTGGGACCTGATCTTTGTTCTTTTCACTCTGCATATTTTTATTGAGCTTTGTTCATGCTCCAAAGAAAAGTTGTTTCCAAGTCTTCCTCTTTAGCAGACCTCACTATTAATTGTAAGATTTGTCACACTAGCCTGGAAGGACCATCTCCCCAGGAGATCCGTAAGTATCTCCATCTCAACTCCAGCATAGCTCAACCTCTCCTCCTTGCTTCATGTTCTTCTTGCTACTTATGTCCCTGTTGCATAGCCCAGAAGAAAACCCTGGCGTCTTCTGGAACCTTCCTCCCTCTCATTCCCACATCCGGCATCCCTCAGACCATGCATTCTTCTCATTCTTGCATCTGTCCACTCGTCTCTGGTTCCTACGTGGGTACGGGCTCCATCTTCTTTCCTTGGGTTTGGGGCAGCCATGCCTCTGCATTTGTCCCTTCTCATTGACCTGTGGCCAAAACCATCCATTTGGGATGTAAAGTCTATCTGGACATCTCTCTATACCAGCCGTAGCTTTGAGATACCATTTGGAGAACAACTCATTGGCATGCCCTCATGTGAGAGCCATGCAGACCACCTTCCCATCTTTTAGACTATGAATTAATAGAGGACAAGATCTGCTCTGTTCATTTCTATAACACCCAACCCCAGCACAATCCTGACCCATTGTGGACACACCAGGAGAGCCCACTGAAGGTGAGAATAATCCGTATACCCCACTGTTGGAGTTTGCCTGATCACCATAGCAGTGGGTTTCCCAAACTAGAGACCTTGCCCCTGCAGCCCTACCCCGTCTGAGCTCTCTTCCCATCTCCCCTGTGCTTTTCAATGGACTAGGGCCTGATCCCTATATTAGATAGATTGGGTAAGGGCTCTGTTGTGTCCACCCGCTTTGGAAGTGAATATCCCATATAGTTGGCAGCCCTCAACTGGGTCTCTGAGTGAATCCCTTCCAACCTTCTGCCTCCCCATTTTCTGCCTCCCCTTCCCCCAGTAGCAACCTGTGACCTACAGAAAGTCCTCATGGGAAGCTGCCAGGAGCCAGCAGACCGGGAGCTTTGCTTTGGAAATGTTAGGCCTCCGCATGATTTAGTGGCCTGGCATTTCTGGGCTAGTTTACAGTAATCAGGCATTTGTTAATGCTCACTTTCTCCTCCACGGACTGTTGCTGATGCAGGGACTTTCTTTGTTGATTAGATTTCAGCCTGTGCTAACGGGTAACCAGTTCTGGGTAGTACAGACCCCAACAGCTGAAGCAGTGTGCAGATGGAGTGTGGATGCCACCGTTGCCCCAGCTAACTTTGTTAGAAGCTTAACCCTGAGATCCCAGCTCTTTCATCAGTGAGACACAGACAGTCACACCTTCTACCTTAGCAGCAGTAAGAAGATTAAAAGAGAAAGAAACACTCAAAGCTTGCATCATAGAAGCTCTTAAAACTGCAGATCCTCATTTCCATGCCCTTTAATTGTCATGCTAGGTCTGACTTATTGGAATGATAGTTCCACAATAGGACCAAGTGAGTCAACGTTCTGTCCCCTAACATGGTACTACCTGAGATAATCAAGTTAGAAAGAGAAATGGGTGTTGACTCCGGGCCCCAGAGATTTCAGTGGGTCCTTTTGTGTTTGGGTCTATGAGTAGGTATTAGATCGTACTGTGGAGCATATGTTATAACAAAGTTTGCCTAATGACTGGGAGGGAAAATAGATAGGAAGATGAGGGTTTCAGGCCCTACCATACCCCACAACAGCATGTCTCTGGAGACCTGAAGAGCAACCACCTGCCATGCCCCAGCTCTGAAAGCTTCCTGAAAGAAGTTACTTAGCTGGAGACAAAGCCTTCACAGAGATGTTTGGGGAACATTTCAGATCCAAACTATAGCAGAATCTGGTGAATAAGGGAATCTGTAGGTTTTGAAGGGACTTTCCTTTTCTCCCAGGACCTCTGCCCTGTCCCACTGACTATCAAGGTTTTCTTGGTCTACACTTTTTAGATAGGAAATACTGGTGAACTGTCTTACCAACTGAAAGTGAATTCAGTCAGGTAGTCTGGCTGATGTGACTGACTGCCAACAGAGAGATTCTAGAAGTTCAGTCTATGACTTGAACTTCCCCTCTGTGTGGATACCAGCTCTCCACCCTGCCGAGAAACATCTCACAGCTTTCCCCACGTTTTTCGTTTTTGTTTTTTGGGTTTTTTGGTTTGTTTGTTTGTTTGTCTTTTGGCTTATTTTTTTCTGTTACACTCTGTGCATTGTTCTTGCTACACCACAGAGCCAGTGAAAGCAGAGTCCAGGTGAGGACATCATGTCCCTAGTGGTACTGCCCCTGGCTGGAGGGTCCCAGTTAGGGTTCAGACAACATAACTGCTTGTCCACCATTTTCATGGAGCCTCACCTGGGACAGTGTGACTGCACCGGCCACAAGGCTCCTGCTGTCCTTATCTGTCTCAGATCATGCTTGATTTATCTTCCTTTAATCACTCTGGGACTTGGGCATTTCATGTTATTTTTCAGGATGTCTGCTCAATTCCTTCTGAAAGTACGTCTTTACTGCATTCAGAATAGATTTTTAATTGCCCTTTCCCTGAAAAATGTTGAGCAAAGTGACTATTCAGGATAACAGTAACCTTAATGAGGAGCCCAGGGCTCAGTTTAGCACCTTCCAGCCCTGCTGAAAAGCTTCAGGCAGGCTGTACTTTGAGGAGTGCCCAGGGTTTTTTTTTTTTTTAAATATATATATATATATATATATATATATATATATATATATATATATTATTTTTAGAGTGTGTGTGTGGGGGGGGGTATGTGTGTACACGTACACATGTGTGACATCATTGCCTTAGTTCCAGGGATTCTGTGACTAGCTTGTGATTACTTTATTGAGAGAAAAAGGGTTGGGGCTAATTCCTTTGCTTAGAATTGGAATACCTATGCAAGCTTGGTCTTTGTATGGCTTGAGTGCTTTTCACATCTTCTCTCTTAGCCTCAGAGACCTTATAGACAATGCCCATGGAGGTTAAATGTGTGTCTGTTGATTTTTTTTTTAAATCTTTGTATGCAGGATGTTTTCCCATACCCTGGGATCCAGGCTCCTCATGGGACAAGCCTGGATTATTTGTCTGCTCAGGCACTGAGGAGATGATGTCAGCACTGGGTACCCTGCAGATTCAATCACTGTGGGACCCTCCTGACGACATGCCCTTGAAGAATCTGCTTAGTCCATGTCCTCTCCTGTCTAGTTCTACCCATTGACCCTCACTGACTCACTCCATGATCCATCACATAAAGTTACTTCATAGCTGTGCACTGCTGGAATTCACCCAACTCTGCTTGACCCACAGCTGGTCCCTTGCCTCCCCTAACACTCCACATTCCTGCCACCTCTCACCTGTCACCATAAGAGGTCCCAGTTGACAAATAAGTCAAGATTCACAAAGGTTACCCGGAAAAAAGAGCTTGTTCTGTGATCTGCTGGGTTCTAGCAGGGACTAGAGTCTGATCCCTCCAAGAACCAGATCCTGATGCTGGTCCCCTTTGCTGGATACAGGCTTTATGTGTCTTCATCCCAGTGTTGTGTAGACAGGCATCCATCTCATGTCTTGCTTGTATTGTTCCTGCTGCCAGCTGATGTGTTTAGTTAACTCCTGCTGCTCCTCAGGGTGAAGTCCATTGTGTGTGGCCCAACCATGGTCCCTCCTTGTCTACCCCTCATGGCACTGCTGTCCCCTCTTCCTCAGTGGGGCCTCTAGTTATGGCAGGCATGATGAGCTGCATGTATAGCATGCATTCTCTAGTTAGTTATCCCTTTACTTAAGCCCTACCTGCTTAATGGATCAGAGCAGGAATGGATTCCGGGCCCACAATGATCTGTCCAGTTTGGCTGTCGCCTTTAACCAAGGCCATAGACAATGGGCCAGGTGCGGGATAGATGTGTTCCTCGAGACTCTGCCATGTCCTTTCCATCTTAGGTCGAGTCCTTTGGACTATTCGGTCCTGGTTATCTGTTCATTGACATCAAGGATGCTTTAGGCTGTCTTGTATCTCCTGGATGCCTGGGTCTTAGGGGTCTGTGGTTTATCCACTGCTAAAGCTAAGTGGGGGGGTCAAGTTCTAGGCAATCCTGATTCTCTCATCCTCTGCCTGCAAGCTAACTCCTAGAAGGAAGAAGAGATTTCTGCTCCAAAGTGTGTTCTGCTTGTCCCAAGTGTTGGAAATAAAGCTTTATTAGATGATACCAGCTATGTGTGACTGCATGCCTGCGTGCCCGTATATACATGCCTTAATTAAAGTTTCTATTGCTGTGAGGAAACACTATGACCAAAAAGCAACTTGGGGAGGAAAGGGTTTATTCAGCTTACACTTCTCCATTGTAGTCCGTCACTGAAGGAAGTCAGGACAGGAACTCAAGCAGGGCAGTAACCTGGAGGCAGGAGCTGATGCAGAGGCCATGGAGGGGTGCTGATTACCGACTTGCTCTCATGACTTGCTCAGCTTGTTTTCTTATAGAATTCAGGACCACCAAGCCCAGAGATGGTACCACCCACAGTGGGCTAGGCCCTCCCTCAGCAAACAGAAAATTCTCTACAACTGGATCTTATAGAGGCATTTTCTTAATTGATGTTCCCTCCTTTTAGATAACTCTAGCTCATAGCAAGTTGACATAAGACTAGCCAGTACAGTACATAAACCAAGTTGTATGGGTGTTTATGTATGAGTGTGTCTCTGAATGACCATTACTGTGTCTCTCTGTATTTATAAATATATGCATGTGTCATGTGTGCCTCTGTATGTGAACGAGTATATCTGTGTACATGTGTATTCATGTGTGTGAGTGTCTGATATATATCTCAGTTTGTGTGTTTCTTGCTGTGTGAGTGAGTATATCTGTATCTGTTCATGTATATGAGTATGTCTGTCTCTGTGTTTCATGAATGTCTGTGTGTATATATAAGTGTGCCTGTGTAAATGTATAAGCAGGCAGGCAGACAGGCAGGGAGGACCTGGTTCCTACATTCTACTGATGATGCCTTGCCCCTTCAGGAGCCTCTAATTTTCTGTTTGTACTGTGCCAGGCCTGTGAGGGATCCAGTCACTCACCCACGCCTCTGTCTGTAAAGTGCCAACCAGCCATTTATGTTCCACTTTCTTAGAAAATGAAAAACTCAGTCATTCAGCAAAGGCAGCCTATGAATGGGCCCTACTGACTTGCCTTTCAGGGCCTTGAGGGCCGGATTCTGAGAATAGAGACATAGCTAGGCCCCAGGCCACAACTGCGTGGGGAAGCAAAGCATGCTGGGGCCTGAAGGCCTGCAGATGGATCTGGACGTGGGTGTGTGTTGAGAGCAGAATGTCTCAACTTCTGGTGCTTGGCTTGTGCGTGGCTGTGCCTAAGGCTGGGAGGACCTGGGAAGAACTAGGTCAGGCTGAGCCCAGAGACAGTGGGAATCCAGGTCCCTAGGCAGAGGGGACCCACACTGAATCCTAAGGAGCGAAGATGTGTTTTGGGGTGACTGAGAGGAAGAGGCTTGTCTGATGACTCTGATTCTATTGTAGCACTGTCCAAGTGGGGACCTCCTAGGGGACCTTTATGAGGGAGAAGGCATGGGCAGACAGAACTAGCGATCACTACCTATTATGGAGTCACTGGCCTCAGCTGGGTTATGCATTGGACTGTGGCCCCTAGAGAAGCTGTTTTGAGGTTCTCTCCCACCCACACACTCTCTTCCTTTTCTCTCTGGAATGCCAGAGGCTGCTATGCTGGGCTAGGGTGAACAGACCTCCCCTAGGGACATTAAGAGGTGACTGTCAGCTGCCATAGCTTAGCCTAGCACAAGACCTCTGGGACAGGCAGCTTCTGTCCTAACCTACAGCTATTCATATGCTTGATTTCCCATCCTCTCTGAGAACTTCCTAAGCTGCTGTACAATAGGGTTCCCTCCCATATTCTCGGAGGATCTAAAGACCCTAACCCTAACCCTCTACCCTGGTGTCATGTTCAGAGAGAAACAGCCTCTGGTTTCTTACATATTTGATCCCTGCTGTAGTTCAGGCTATATTGATGGTGACTAGGTTAGCCCCAGAAGCTTGGCTTCAGATTAGTTGGGGATACCAAGGACATCGCTCCCAGCATGCCCTTTGCTAGCTTGGGTGTATGGGAGTTAGCTGTCTGAAGTGCTCAAGGCCTGTCCCCTTTCCTGGAGCATCCTAGCTATGTAGCCCCAACCCTGTTCTGTCCCTTCGATACCCAGGCTCCAGCCGGGATGCGTAGGACACGAGGTACAACAGCGGTACATGTTTCCCTTTGAGGAAGATGCAGAGCTTTTTCAAAAGGGCTGCAGCCGGCTCTGCCTATCATATTATCACACTGCATCCAGAGTCCCACTCGAGGTTCTTATTTGGACACTTTCTAGACCAGAGCACAGCTCAAACCTCTCCTAGACCCTGCGTGTCATCTACAGTGATGTAGCGAATGGCTCTACCCCCTGCCCCACCCCCACACACCATTACTTGCTCAGGTCTCCACACCTCTCACCTACCACAGGCCTGACTTACCATCTGCTCCCTGAAGGACAGCATCACTCTCCTGGCTCTTCCTGTTATAAATGACAGTACCACCCATTTCTTCTTTAGCTAAGGAAGGATAGACCCAACACATAAGGAACAGATGTGTGGAACTTGCTGTTTAGAAAAGTAGGAATTGCATCAGAGCCAAAGTATTATTAAAATCCACTAAATGGATAGATACAATTGCACCTAAAATTGAACTTGGGTAGCCTCTATGCCAAGTTGTCTGTACACACACACACACACACACACACACACACACAAACTGTGAGCAAGTGCACAACTAATAGCAATCAGACCCAGCCATCAATTAGTTCCTCACTTTGGTTCATTTCGGTTGCCGTAAGCTGTTAAGTTGTCTTTATTATTTGTTGGATATGGTTTTGTTTGTAACCAATGTAGACCAGTTCAGCAATAAAAAGTGACAAAGACAGGAAACACAAAGGGTTTATGTTGAGCCACCCCCAAGTTAATGAGGAGTTGAGGAATGAAAATTCTGCAAATTCACCTCAAGGTTATTTTTACCAGCTCCATAAGTTAGGATCACCTGATCCAAGTCCTTATGTAGGTCACTGAAATGTCTTTAGTATATCAAATGAGGAAAGAGGCAGTGGTGAGAGGAGGCACAGACAGGGATGCAGAGATCACTTGATTTGCCTTCTTATTGATTGAAAAAAAACCCTATGATTGATGTGTGCATTTGGAAGGATATATGACTGCCTCTGAATCTTGTTTTATCTTTTCATTTAAATAGCATGAATGTTGAAAAAAAAAACGCATCATGACTGAATTTTCGGAAGCACAAGGTGCACAGATTCTAAAGATTAGGTCACAAAATAGTTTATAAATTTACTTTTGAAACCGATGCATAATTAAGTTTTAATTATGTTTTAGAAATATCTCTGTCTCAGAAACAAAAGTGTCATTTAAAAAAAATGTGTCAACAAATTCATCCATTCTTGTACAACTAGCTTAAAGGAAATGGGATGTTGTGTGTAACTTATTAAATGGAAAATGTTGAAATATGCCCCTATGTAATGAACTTTATTAAAAATAGCCTTTTAATGCTCATTTAATATAAACTTTGAGTAATATACTCATATAAAATATTTAATTTAAAATCTTTTTAATGTAAGCCATGCAAAAGTGAGAAAGTGATTTTTTTTTAATTGTAGGGGTTTATAAAATTATAGATGACTGTGAAAGGAGCTCATCAGTCAAAAGCAGTATTAGAAATACGAAACCTGGGACGCCTGGTAGGAAGTGGGGACAAGGAAAAATGGGTGAGGACAGAAGAGATACCACACCTGAATGGCATGAGCAGGAAGACGTCCTGGCTGGACTCTGGCAAATGCCTGTCACCCACCAACCACTATACCCAGACCCAGCAACAAATGCCAACAGTTAAGCAGAAGTAAAGGCATTTATAATATTGTCTTTGCCTCATTTCCTCAAAACAGATCACAGTGAACCATGTATCTTTAGAAGAGTTCAACCTCCAGGGATATCGCAGGGCTGGGTCTCCCCGTTCTAAGGGTGGAAAGTGAGCTACAGTCACAGATAGGATGAAGCTATCCCACGCAGCAGTTGGGAAGGGGCATCCTCCTGCTGATCCCAGATAAGCTGCTTTGCCAGCCTGCCTTAGATTTATTCAGAAATACCCAGGGCAGGCGAAGTCATTTCTGAGAACTGGCTGTCACGTGACTTGGCAGGACAATAGCATCCGGGCCGGGTTTCATCTCCTGCACTGTTTGTACTAGTGGGAAAGGGCCACAGGACACTGGTCACTGAAGCAAGTTCTCTCCGTTTTGGAAGAAACAAATCAAAGCATCGAGGTGGGAAGAGGTTGCCCCAGGGCTTTGAACAAAATCCAATAGCATCCCAAATGTGCCTTCTTCCTGGAAACCTTCAAGAGTGGCCTAGGGCAGAGATGCCTGTCATTTAAAGAGTTCTAATCATGGAGGATAATGGTGCCCTTCCTGTGCCCTGGAAATGCTTTGAGCTTAGGGAGGCGACCTTCGGGTCATGGGAAAGGCTCTTGGGAGGCACAGCCCAGACCCTGGTAGACAGCCTGGAAGTGGGAAGCAGGCTATGCTCAGGTCAGAGGATTTTCTCAGCAGCTGCAGACACTACTGTGGTCAGCGCTCTGTAGGTATTTTGTGGCCCATCCTGTGGGAACATTTATTTGTATCTATTCCAGTTGGTTGACCTGCCACAGCCCATCTTCAAATGTATCAATCCAAGGTACCATTATTTATAGAATCATTGACTCACGAGCTCCCTACAAGCTTCCTGCCAAGTGACTTCCCCACCTCTGCTGGTCACCTCCAGGGACAAGAGCAAGCTGCCTGGCTGTCCATTCCTGCAGACCCAGTCTGAAGGAGGGGAACTCTTCCCGTCCACTTGTCCTCCCTACCCCATTCTGCCCCGTGGATCACCTGCCATACATCAGATCGCCTTTCAAACCTGTATAGACAGTGCCAGTGTCGTCCCCACTACTGCAAATAAATGCCAAGGCTACAATAATGCCCCCTTCTTGCTCTTCTCGCTGAGTTCTCATGTCCTCTTAGCATCCTGGTCACGAGTCTCTAAATGGCCCGTAGTTTGTAGACATCCTGTGGATCACATGGCCTGAGAAGCAAATGTAGCTGGAGCAGCCACCAGAACAGCAAAGGGCAGCCTTGCCAGGTCCCGGTGCCAAGATCTCAGGGCACAGCTGGTCCCAGCTACAGCTGACGGCTCTTCTGGAGGCTTCTGTGTTCTAGCAGAGGTAATACAAATTGCTATGAGGGTGACATACAGGGGTGGGGTGAGGCAGGGGCCTGGAGAATTTAATCTCTATAATGGCTAAATCTGATGTTCAGAAAGACAATGTTTTAACTAAGACCAATTTCTTCTTTTCTGTCTTAAGTTGACTTCACTGTCTTTGTTTTTTTTTTTTTTCAGTGTGGTATGGACTTGAGTTGTTCCTCTATTTATAAAATCATACTTAAGTCTTTTGATATGGTGACCGAACACAAAGTATGCCTACTCTCTTTCCCAAACTGAGGACTTACTTAGAGCCCAGGTCCCCTGAAATGTCACAAAGACATCAACTAACTATACAATGGAAAGCTTTAGGAGCTGCTTCTAAAAGGCCCCTCTGAAGGACTGTTCTAGGCTGGATATTCTTACAGCACACTATGGTTACATCAAAATGGAGGTGAATGAAACTGTGTGGCTGGTACCGCAGAAAATGAATGAATCTGTTAAAAAACAAAACAAAAACAATCTCTCTTTCCCGAATGGCTTTAACCTGGGCTACCAAAAGAAAGTCTGCCGCAGTGGGAAGGCCTGATTTAAATGAGGTGTCCTGAAGAAAAATGAATAGTGCTAGAAATAATAATTTTTAAAATGTACAGATATTGACAGTGACTTTGCATTCTTTACAAGAAGGTTTTTGGGGTGTGGGGACTCTGTGTGGCCACATCCATGTTTGTTAGTTTTATAACCTTCTGCTGTGGCTGTCCATCACCACAGCAAAATTGCCACCTTTCAGGGCCTGTGGACAGTGGGGTGAAAATGGCTTTGAGGGAGAGATGGCTCATGTGGTCAGGCAGTTTGATGTCACACTCAATTGGCTAAACACAGTCATTTTGGGTTCTATTATTGACTAATTTGGGTAATTCACCTACTGGGAAATATTTAAAGATAAAAATGTAAAATCCTGTCAGCGTACGAGCAAAGTCCTCGCTGTCAATTTTGTGACATATTTTTAAACACTAGCGACTGTTCTGAGGGATATTCTGTCGTGTTGCCATTAAGAGAAACAGTGCCGGAAAGCCCATCAGCTGTCTGTCTGCCCCTCTCTCTGAGCTCACACAGGTTCCTATCAGGGTAGCTATTTTACACCTGGGCGGCTCTAGTTTAATGGAGAATGCCATTAACAAGTGTGCCAGAGTGTGTCCCCGTCTGCAGCCTTGATTAGCCATCGGCATGCTTGCAAGCTCATTTCTTGATTGGTGTTGAAATATGTCACACCCTGACAGAGCATCGCAGGCTGTCACTGCTGATGGATTAATGACAGAGCACCTGCTGCACCTCCTCATGACGGCTACAGGCCCCAGAGAAGTGAGTGCCCCGTGCTAAGGCTCTTCTTTGGCTTTCAGAGTACGCGATGACTTCAGCAAAAGTTTGAGAACTGGAAACACGGGGAAGACACCAGCCATCGTGCCTCTGCTCCGACAGCTAATGCTGTCGTGTGTTGGTTTCCTTCTGGCGACTTTCTGATTTAGAAAGACTCCCTTGGCACTTGGCACAGGCGCTCAGTGTAGATCAGCTACTGGAATCAAACACCCCGAGAATCCTCCTGGAAAGAAACTAATGATGCCCATGTTATAGAACAGAAAAGCAATGCTGTGGTGAGTTCCCAGGTGTCCAGCTGCTAGATCTTGGATTTGAACCCCCTGTGCTGTAGGACCGTATACCCCCCTTTCCTTCCACTAAGATTGTCCCATAGTGTGTCATATAATGGTCACCTGGAAGGCTTGTTAGTCATATATTGCTTGCTTTTATATTTTATTTTGTTTTATTTTATTTTATTTTCTGGTTTTTGGTTTTTGAGACAGGGTGTATACCCCTGGCTATCCTGGAACCCACTCTGTAAACTAGGCTGGCTTCGAACTCAGAGAGATCCTCCTGCCTCTGCCTCCCAAGTGCTGGGATTAAAGGTGCAAGCCACCACTGCCCAGCTAGTGCTGGGTTTCTAATTCAGTAGATCTGGGACTGAGACTAGATTTATAGTCTATGCAATGCCTTCCATGCAGCTAGCAAGAAGACCTCACATGGAGAAACCCTGGGCTCACCCACACTGCTGCCTTGTATAGACTTGTTTCTATATCCTGATACCCCCACCCCACCCCTGGTGGTTCTGAAAGAATCCCTGATGCTGCTGCTATTTGGCAGCACATCCATCGATTTTGGCAGCCACCTGAGGTGGCGCAGGCTCTGTAAAATTATCTCTATTGATAATTTGGAGCTTTGGGATTCACAAACCTGCCCTCAGCTTGGAGCCCTAGAAAATCATCCATGGCTAAAGGCTGCCTTGAAAAGGAGGGTCTCTGGGCACTCCGCCTGGCTGAAAAGTGTTCAACACCATCCTCAGACATCCTAACACCATTTAGCTGTCACCTCATCAGGAAGCCCACCCCGCTCAGACCAGCCCACGGGGATCTCACTTTTTGCTGAGCTCCTGATGTCTGTGCTGAGGCAGCTGATAGTCTAACTTAGCACCTCAAAAGTAATTTATTGTCTTCAAGAGTGTAATTCTCCAGTCCTGGAACAGCAGCCCATCAGCACCACAAAACCTTTGCCTCCAATGGCCTTGCTTGATCAATGGTGAAAATGAAGTGCAGAAACAAGGTATTATCCCAGGTTCTATAGAGCATGGCCTATTTTAAATCAATTCATGATAACCATACGCTTGGTCTTTGTCCTTGAGGTTTATTTTCACTTACTACTGAAATGGCTTTCTAGATATCTCAACAGCCAATGAACAGAGATTTGATATAGTCCATGTACAGCAGCTCTTCTCCCCTCCCTGGCATGTGAACTGGAAACTGTCCCCAGAGCCTCTGGTGAGGTCTTAGGCAGGATCCCATTCTGGATGTTTATGAGGTGTCCAATGGATCCAAGGCCCCATCAGCTCTTCCCAGGATTAGAGCTGAGAGCCCGGGTGACCAGTGTTGACAAATGGATCTCGGCTCTAAGCATGGAGCCCACTGGTCAGAGCTGTGGAGAATAACAGCAGAGAATGGCATGGAAGGAAGCCACAGCTGGTCTCTCTCCATGGGAAGAAATATGCCCGGGGGCTTCTGCTCTTATTATCTAACAAGTATATTTTCTCTGAGGTCAGCTCAAAACAGGAAGCAACTTGTTCCTCCCAACAGTTCCATCCAGGGATTGGCTATTTCAAGAAGTTCTTTGTGGGCCCAGCCCCTCCACCATCCCACCTCCCAAGACTCCTCAGTGAGGGGTGTGAGTCCACATGGCACATTCCCCTCCCTCCCTCTCTCTGTACTTTGGCTTTTCCTTATTATGAAAGCAATATGCATTCATTATTTAAAAATCAGAAAATGCGAACAAAAGAAATCAATTGAAATACACATCATACCACCTGCCTCGGAAGTCAACACAGCTATGGGGCTGATCAGCTTTTCTTGAATCTTCCTTGCTCTCATTTAAGTTTTTGGTGCACAGATGTATGCACGCAGTGTTAATATTAGAAGGTTTTTTTTTTTTTAAAGAAAAAAAACGTCAATGAATCACGCCTATGCATACTCTAACCTGCTTTTGTTATAATATCTTGGGCATCTTTCCACACCAGTGCTTGAATAACTAGCTCATCCATGCTAAATAGCATTCAATAATTAATCATGCCAAAGCCCTGATTGACATGAGCCCTCTTTTGTTGGCTATTTAAATTATTATCTTTTCTTCCCCCCAGGAACAATACTGGCATATGTGCCCTTGCCCAGATACCTCAAGTTATTTCTCACGAATGGTGGGACTTATTTATTCATTTATGAAAGCAAATATTTACTGAGCATCTGCTACGTGCCAGCCACAGTGGCACGGGCCAGGGATACGGTAGGGCGCACAAGAACCCTGTCCTTTCGCTTCTGGAAAGGAGACACGGGTCTTAAATAAGAAGTGTCTCACTTTGAAAGCTCATTTTAGATGCTGATGAATCACACTAAAACTTCACAGGGTGGCATGATGGGGGTCAGTAGGGGAGGAGGTGGGGGCTTACTGGGGACAAGGTTTGTGGGCAGCCTCACTGAAGAACATGTTTGAGCTGAGACCTGCAGGGAAGGAAGTTAGTGTGGCTAGGGACAAAGACAGGATGAGAGTGGGCAGGGTGGACAGAGTAGGCGGGGGTGGCTTCAGCCTTCAGCCTAAGAAGAGAATGCAGTTGACTGAAGTCAGAGCTTCACCCTGTGTGCCCGGCTAATTTTTTTGTCACTGGGACAGAAGCCAGAGTCATCTAGTAAAGGGGACCTCAGTTGAGAAAACGCCCCATCAGATTAGCCCCTTGGTAAATCTGTGAGGCATTGTCTTGGTTAATGATTAATACGGGAGGGCCCTGCCCACTATGGGCAATGCCACCTCTGAACAGCTGGTCTTGATTGTGTAAGAAAGCAAGTTTAGTGAGCCTGGGGGAGCAAAACTGTAAGCCATTCTTCCATGATGTCTGCTTCAGTTCCTGCCTCCAGGTTCTTGCCTTGAGGTTCTTCCCTGGCTTCCCTTAGTGGTGATCTGGGCTGCAATCTGGAAGTGTAGGTCAAATTAACCCTTTACTCCAAGAACAATCAGTGGTGGGGTAATGCAGAAATGGGAGAGGATTTGGGGGGGTTGTTTAAGAAACGGTAAAAGTAGCTGAAGGGGGGTGGGAGCTGGCCCATTGCTTCCCAGAATTGTGGCCTGAGTTATCACAGTGGTTGTAGAAATTGTCTACCACCCCAGAGCAGTGCCTGTTTGTGTATCTCAGGGTCTCACCTCACATGTCTGCCCCCATGGGGCTTCCTAGACAGATCGTTAGCTCAGCAGAGAGAAACCCCTGGAAACCATTCTTTTATACTGTTATCAGGATGCCTATATTATGGCGGCTGCAGATCCAGTAGGAGCCTTCATCAGAGTGAGAGGAGGCTCTTTCTGTGACTCTTTTTGCCTGCATTGGGAGTGGGGCAGGCAGCAGCCACAAAGGACCCAGACACAAGCCCAACCTGGCAGTGCTGTCTAGGTGACCCATCAGCCATTGAACAGGGGACTGGGAAAAAAACTTCAGCTTGAAGGGGAGCTGGTAGGAGAGGTGTGCTGAGAGGAGGGCACTTTGTGCAAGGGGACAGAGTCCCAGCATGCAATTCTCACTCAAAGTAACTCTTCCCCTCTGAATGCCTTGGATCTTTGGAAGTGTTCAGGGTCATTTAAAGGACCCCTGCTTGAGCCAAGATGCTAGTGTAAGTCTCTACTGTCTACACTCCAGCCGTTGAAGTAGGGGGATAACAAATCCAAGGCTAGCCTGAGCTATACAGCCCGAACCGCTCTCAAAATAAACAAGAACAGGGCTGGGTGGCAAAGCGCAGCTTCTCCACAAGGCAGAGCTTGTTCCTGCTCAGACTTCCCCTGGGGTTAGGATGCCGGTAAGGAATGTAACCCTAATTAAACCCCCAGGTGGTCAGCAACCTCCAGAGTCGATTAATGACTAATATTCTCCCAATTTCCTGCTTGGATCTTTTAGACAGGAAGAAAGAAATGGGAAGATTAAGATTCTTCCCCCAGGCCATTTCTGGTGAGCCAGTTACGGGTATTTTATATACACATTTTGTACAGAAGGACAAATATTTGGGTCAGATGAAGTGTCTTTGCAGGGGGCCTGGCTTTTGACATGCTATAAATGGTTCTCCATAATGGAGTAAGACCAGCTTTACTTATCCTTGGCTGGAATTAAGTTCTCCTCCTCCTGAGGCCTGTTGGCCATCAGTCTAGCTGTGAATGGTGTACCACTTCCTGGCATCATGTGGTTAAGTCAGGCTATGTCTGTCCAAGCCTGGGAAGGGCAGTCAGTATCGATAGCTGTCTTACCCTCTGCCAAGGCCTCCACTGGGCCTGGCTGAAGAGACTGATGGCATTGGCAGTGAAAAGACACAACTTCCCCTCGCACATGGGCACAAAACTGATAGAAACAGAGCTCTGCACACTCAGGACTGTATGTCACAGACTGGGTGTGATGGAGGGGGGAAGCGTATGTGGGAATTTCTTGGGGGGAGGGAACACCTAAAGAGTAACAGCGTCTTGAACTGTGGAGATTGCTCAGTCAATAAAGTGATGGCTATGCAAGTGTGGGGTCCTGTGTTCAGATCCTCCAAACTCATGTGTGCAACTCCAGTATTCTACGGGGTGATGGGAGGTAAAGACGGGAGTTTCCCTGGAAGCTCATAAGCCAACCTGGAACACATAACTACCAACAACAAAGAGACTCTGTCCCTGATGAGGAAGAAGGCAACAACCAACACACAAGGTTATCTTCTGACCTCCAGGCTGGTACCATGACTTATCCATCATCTCCTCCACCATCACACACACACACACACACACCCACACACACACACACACACTCGAAAAAAAAATGAGAAAAAGTGGCCTTCAGAATCAGCACCTACTTGTGTTGAGCAAGAAACTCTATGGTGGAGAGGAAATATTAGACGAACCAGTAAAGCCAGGTTCTAAATGACCTGGAGGCTATTCTGAAGTGTATCTCCTGCAGAATACAGCAAGTCCCTTGGGGCTATGTACCAGCACTGGGCTATAGGTAAACCTGTAGAAAATAATTCTGTCACACAAAGGCCAAGTTAGACTGGACAAGGTTACTGCAGGTCACAGTGTCCAGGAGACATGATTATTGGAGTGAATATAACAAAGAGTTCCTGGGCCTTGAGAAGTGACTGGAAATTAAAACCCCAAGCTTTGGAAATGAACTGCTGTTGCAGATAAATCGGTTTCATACTCCACTAAATTTGTGCATGCATGTGCCCAAACTTAGAGGAACTCTTTTTTGGATGGTAAGTTTTCTAAATAGTGACCGCTGGACACCATCTCCTGCCTGTTTTAAACAATGGATATAGAACATGTTGGGACCATAGCATGATGGGACATTGCTATGAATAGTTGCAACTGTCCTCACTGACCTCCTTGAGTTGCCTCAAGGCCTGTGGAGATGTTTGGGTCCCTTTGCCCCATACTTAATGGCCTCAGGCTATTGTACTTGGCCGGGTCAGTGACTTCTATTTAAGACAACAAAACTATTGCTTTCCTCCAAGATCTGACTTCCTTTGCTGCCAGGTGTCATTTCATTTCACGATTCTGCCTCCTGCTATTTCTAATCTTCTGCCCCAAGCTTTTCAAATCGGTACCTTTTCTTAAAACACAGCCCATAGCTATTGCGGTGTTTATTCCCTTCATTAGCTGGTGAGTTTCTTACCAGTGTTTCCACTTTCAGGGCTCTATTTAAGAAGACTGGACACTGAGAATATGGGGCTGTTTCTGCATTTCTTTGGCATTACCCACAATGCCTAGAACTGAGCACACTGTCCATACTCAGTAACATCTGTGGACTCAGGTTTATTTTTCTCTTCTACAGAATCTACCATGAGTCCCTTGAAAGTTGGCATTTCTGAGCCATATATATGCAAGTTTTTCCCTCCCTTAAATGCAGTGTTAGTAGTGTGGCAGTAGCCTGAGACACTGGATGGCAGACGGGGTTTCAGGATCCAGGTAATTCTGACTCCCTTCCTGTCTGTGGGTGTAGGCATCCTGAGATGGGTCCCAGGTGCAGATCTGCCCACAGCTCTTACAGTGAGCGGTACAAAGCCACAGGTGTTCATTCAATGCTGCAGAGCAAGAAGAGATAGCCAGAAGCTGGAAAGAACCCAGATGTCCCTCAACGGAGGAATGGATTCAGAAGATGTGGTATATTTACACAATGGAATACTACTCTGCAATTAAAAACAATGAATTCACGAAATTCCTAGGCAAATGGTCAGAACTTGAAAATATCATCCTTAGTGAGGTAACCCAATCACAAAAGATCACACATGGTATGAAGTCACTGATAAGGGGATATTGACCCAGAATCTCAGAATACCCTAGACACAATCAGCATATCAATAGATTTCTAAAAAGATGGAAGGAGAGACCCCTGGTCCTGGAAAGACTGGATGTAGGGGAACGCCAGGACAGAGTAATGAGAGGGGGTTGAATGGAGAAAAGAGGGAGGGAAGGGGGCTTATGGGACTTTCGGGGAGGGAGGAAACGGGAAAGGGGAAGTGATTTGGAATGTAAATTAAAAAAATAAAATAAAATTAAATTAAAAAAAAAAAAAAAAAAAAGAAGAGAGGCTGGGCGACGCTGTGGGTCTAGGTCAAGTTAGTTATGTGGAGACTTGAAAATGGCTTAGAGAGAAAATGCTACCGGTCTTCTGCAGCCGTGGAGAAATGAGAATGATTCTGCTCTCTGCCATCAGGGCGCCATTGAAAGCCCATGTCTTGCTAGTTTTCATGCCCTGAGCTATAAGTTAAAAAGATGACTTAGACCTGGGTGCTGCTTCCCTGACTTGGAGCTGTGTCCATTCCCCGGCAGCTGCTAGAAGCATTGCAGACCCAGAAGGAAGGGGATGGAGGATGAGTGATTTTAAGCATATTTTCCAAGAATAATGAAACCACAAACACGTTCTCACAGCACAGAAAAGAACTGGTTTCCTCCCAGTGGCATAGCAAAAGCTCATGGTAAGATCAAGACCCTGAAAATCAATCCCCTGGGCTATGGCTTCACTGAGCCCAGTGGCTTAATGGAAGCCCCGGTTCAGCAGAATATATAGACAGAGGGTAACAAGCAGGCCAGGCTAACATCTGAATCACACTTAAAACAATAGCCCTGGGTGGAATCAACATCTGTGCTCATCCCAATGACCTGGGAGAAGTCATCTATCTCACAGAACTGCATTTAGTGGCAGGGAGCTAGAGGCGTGCTTCCTGATTTATGAGCTTGTGACTTCCTGTGGTATTCTATCCCCCCTACATTATAATATGATCATTGTTGATTTTATCCCCCTTTTAGAAGACTTGGAGACTTCCCTCTTGCTAAGTGAGAGGAAGAAAGACATTGTCTTCTAATGGGGTAGTCTAACTTTGTTTTCACAAACCCTAAGAGGATTCGATAGATAACGGACTCTCCTTCATAATAATTATCATAATCAAGGGCTGATGGCAATAATGCAAAGCCAAAGTTAGCATGCTTAGTCTATGTTCTCCAGTGTTTCACTGGTTTAAAGCAAACAACCATCTCGATTTGGATGTTATCATTTTTTAAAAGTAACTCAAAATATCGTAGCATAAGAGAACAACAGTCTTTCATTTCCTTGTCATTTAGGAAGGGCTCAGCGGTATGGTCATCTGAACCCACTGGACCAGGAAGAGAAGGTGCCTTTCCAAGGTGGCCTGCTTGCTTGTTCACATCCTGGCAAGTTATGCTGGGTGCACAACAGGGCCTTTTGTCCCCAATCTTGCTTATCCTCATGTGGCCTCCGCCCTGCCTGATTTGGGTTCCTCTCTGCATGGCAGCTGGGTTCTAAAAGAGGATCCTTAAGGGAAAACATTGAAGAGGAAGTGTGAGCCTCTGCTCGTATCTCACTAACCATCACAGTCACCTGTCCGAGCACAGTGGATCCCACATATGTCTGCACCCTAATCCTGACTGTGGCACTTTTAGAGAGTAGGGCTTTTGTAGTTTTCATCCGATAGAGTCTCAAGATGGAAACATTAGCTTAGGTTACTTAGATAGGTCGATGTTATTACACAGGCCCTGGTAAGTCAGAGTCAGTAGAGTCTGGTCGCAGAGAAAGATGTAGTAATAGTAGCATTGGTTTTAAAGATGGAAGAAGGAAGGAGAAGCCAAAGAAAGCAGACAACCTTTCAAAGATAAAAAATGGCCAGAAATGTGCTTCCCCCAGAGACTCTGGAAGGGACCTCACTTCTGGCATTTTGAGTTTTTCTTCAGAGGATTCACTTCAAAATCTCCACTTCCAAAAGCATAAGGTAATAACTTTATAATGTGGAAAGCCATTACGCCAACGAGAGGAAACTCATATACATGGTCAGCCCCATGTACCCTATATAGGTGCTGCCCTGGTATGGTGGGCCTTGTTTCATTTGGAGGTCACCAAAGTCACAGTTTCTACCCAAATTGGAATATTATCTTCAGAAAGTAATTTTCCACAGATGTACATATTTTATGGGTGTCTTGGAGGAACTTTTCTAGTGGATAAGTAATTACCTATTCTTTGTAGTAATTTCAAGCTAACATTTGTCCCAACCTGTGAAATGTGATACCATTTTAGCCCTTGAACCAGGACCATTCTAAGAGTTGTTTTCCCTTCTTTAAAACCCGAGACAGGCCCTAAATGTGTAACCAAGGCTGGCTTTTAAAAAAAATAAAATTTCTGCCCCAGACTTCAAAGTGCTGGGCATGCACCAACTCACCCAATTCCTTTCCTAAATTTTTGTTAGGAAAAAAAGCAATTGAACTAGGTATAGTTCCTACTTACAGTTCCATCACTCAGGAGGCAGAGGCAGGAGGCTCAAAAGTTTGAGGTCAACCTGGGTAACATAGCAAGTCTTTGTCTCAAGGAAAAATTTTTTCAAATATTAAGAAAGCCTTAAGAATTCTACAAGGCTAATGACAGAGCTTAGGATAGAATGTTTGCCTGGTGTGTGATTCCAAGACTGCATTTAAAGGAGAAAAAAAAATGATACGACAAAGTCCCAGACTGTAGCCACCTAGATTCAATAGCTGCTAATATTTGCCATATTGGCCTAATTTATATGTGCATGCATACACATGTAAATGAAGGAAGTGTGGCTCGCTCGGTGTGCAGACTGCTGAACTCTTCAGTGTCAGGTGCCGAGCCTCTTAAGTTCTTTAGCATGACACATAACTACAGAGATGCTCCACTCTGTCACCATACTGCTCCATAACTGCTAAGAACATTAACAGTTCAGTTCACATAGGTCTACATTCAGATTTCCCCATGAACCCAAAGTCCTTTGGTTCATTGTGTATCTATTCATCTATAGCACTGGCCTGTTATTGCTCTGATGCTTGCTCTAAAGCATCCCACTCTCTTGCTTTCTCCTTGCATGGCATTGACTTCCCAGGGGAAGTCCATGTATCCCTTACCCCACATTCTCCCAGTTACTCTCTTCATCTGACTTGTCCTCCACTGTCGCATTCCCTGGAAGTTGGAAGTTATGCTTAAAGGGTACACAGAATGAAGTTTTCATATAAGATGCTGTACGTGGCTTCATATTTAAAGGCTCCATGTCACATGTCAACTTTCAGGTAAAATGATTTCATCCCTGGGTTAAAGTGGGGATCATGAAGTCACACAATGAAGAAGAGAACTTTTCTCCCCTCTGAGCCTAACAGAGAACTCTACGGCTGTAGTTTGACATGGGGCAAGTAGGCCATTTCTTGGCCTCTTTCCTCTAGATTGCTGTTGTTTTCTTTGATAACCTGAATTGGATAAATGATGATTTCTTTTGACTTTTATTTTTCCAGATAATGTTTCTCTGTGTAGCCCAGGCTATTCTTGAATGTACTCTATACACACCAAGCTGTCCTGGAACTCACAAAGACCCTCCTGCTTCTGCTTCCCAAGTGCTAGGACTAAAGGTGTGTGCCACCACCAGCCTGGAGATAATTTGTTTAAATTGTTATTCTTTTTACATTTACTAGCTGAAATTTGATATCCTTGAGCCCTTACTTAATTTTACAAAGACTTTATATTTCCACTCTTTCAAACCTTGAGTCAGTCCTTTTTTCTGAGATATTTTGTTTCTTGTTAACAAGGAACTTAAAATCAATACCTAACCCCCCTTAGAGTTCTGAGACCCCTTAGTAGATAAAGCTAAGAAACACATTTTTATGGTCAATCACGTCTCAGACATTGTTTCCTCAAAAGTTTTTAGCTTTTAAGTATTTTTGTATCATATCTTTCTAACTCAAATTTTGATTTTCATGTATGAATATGTTTATATGAAGATTGTCACATAAAATTGCTTCAAACCAATAACTCAAATATTATTACCAACAATAAAATGACCAAGTGAAATTTTTTTCATTGTGATTTGTGTTTGTGTATCTTTAGGACAAATGCCACTATAGACCCAGAGCACTGGGCTTAACCTGTGTCTTTATTCGTTTCTTTGTGTGTTCATGTTTTTAATCTGATAAACGAGTCCTTTTGAAGATTTAGTTTTTAGTTGTGTGTATGCATGTGTATCTATCTGTGGGACTATGCAGTAGAAGGGTATCAGACCTCCTGGAGCAGGAGTTACAGCCTGTTGTGAGCCACTTGACATGGTGCTGAACATAGGTGCTTTTAACTGCTGAGCCATGACTCCAACCCCAAGTTTGTGTGTGTGTGTGTGTGTGTGTGTGTGTGTGTGTGTGTGTATTATCATCTATTTGGAATTGTTAGGTCCCTTTCCCCAAATGAATTTAGTTCTTTAGGACAATGTAAAATACTTTCATGATCTAACTACATGAAATAATGACTTCATAGGAATCAATATCCACCTGTCTTTTTAACGCCTTCCCTCCCCCACCCCGCACACACATACATGAGTGTGTGTTTTGTTCCCTTTTGTTTAGTCTTTGTCTTCTTGTAAAATGAACATGCTTCATATCCATTCTCATTCCTCTTTCTCTCAGACAGGACAAGCATACCCTGTGTGCCTTCTTCACTGAACACTGGCTGCTTTTCAGGACAGCCTGGAAATCATTCCTTAGCTGCCATGAGGGCTGTCTTCTTTTTTTTTTTTTTTGGGTTTTTCGAGACAGGGTTTCTCTGTATAGCCCTGGTTGTCCTGGAACTCGCTCTGTAGACCAGGCTGGCCTCGAACTCAGAAATCCGCCTGCCTCTGCCTCCCAAGTGCTAGGATTAAAGGCGTGCGCCACCACCACCCGGCTGAGGGCTGTCTTCTTTCTCTTCCGTGTGTAATGGTTCACTGAGTGGATGGACATGAGTGGATTCAGCCAGCCCTCTATCAGTTGACTCCTGGGTGATTTCTTATCTTTTACCTGATAGACAGTGCCACGATAAGTCATCTCATCATCTGTATTTTGCAACCTTGAAGGTGTGTCTTCAAGTGCAAATGATGATTGAAAAGATGAAAATTGGCAGGGGGGGTTGTTTTATTTGTTTGTTTTTGTTTGGTGTGACTCATTTGTCCAGGGCTTGGTACTTTCCCATTCTTGAGAATTTGTAGGCATGTCTGTGTGTCCATGGAAAAATGCTTTTCAGAATTTTGGTTCTTCCTTAATATGATAAGTGAGAAATAATATTTCAATTTAGTTTTATGTTCATACTGTTACCAGAAAAGTTGTATAGTTTGTCTTAAGTACGAAGGGGCATTTCTTTCCTCTTCAAATAAATGATACACATCTTTTATTTATCTTTATGTTATGCTTTAGCCTTTTATATTCTCCATTATAAATGCTTTTTCTAATATCAGTGATATCAAACTCTTGTTTCTGACATAAATTGCAAAAGATTTTCCATCTTAGTTTGGCTTTGTCTTTTGACTTTTCTTAAAAGTCTTCTCTTTGCTGTGCATTCATTTTATTTTACTTTTGAATAGATGGTTTTTATCAATCTTGTGAACAAATCTTGCATAGCAAATCGCAGTTTCAAGGTTTTCTCTCACTTCTGTGTTATTAAGGACTCAACCATGCTGCCACCTAATACATGCTTAACTTCGTCGTCTACTAAATATCCAGTACATGTGAAGGTTTTTCTGATGAGTGCCATGATAGTTGGATTGGATTTGATGCTATTCTAAAAGACCACCCACACCCTCCCACACCCTCCACACACGAAAATTTAGATACCAAATTTCTATGTGTTTGTCAACTTCCTGTTCTGTCCACTGATCCATCAGACCCAAGAATTTTTAAGAGTGCCTTGGTCTATCTGTAGGTAGATGGAAAGAACACCTTACCACGCTCTCCACAACTGAAACCAGCCCAGCTCCAGATGGTGCAAGCCCATAACAGAGCACTTACTTGTACCATGGAGTAGCCATGGTCTATACTATTAAACCTGTAATTGACATCATTCCAGACTCTGCCATCCACATCTGCCAGCAGATTCATCAAAGGCAGCAGTATCTTCAGAAGGAACCTGGGGACAGCTGGCACATCCTTTCCTCAGAGGTAGATGCTCTCAGAGCTCTTCCTGAAGCATGCTGGGCTCTCTGGGTACCATGAGCTAGTCTGTACTCTTTGGCTCCCTGTGGAATTGCTTTTGATGAGCGATAGTGTAGTGACAGGGTCAGGGTTCTATATTGAGAGATATGCTAAGAAAAAACCCTGTGAAACTCAAGAGTGCTGAGAATCCATTAGATCCTTTTCCTACTCCTGGTTTTTCATCGTATTTCTTCTATATTTATCCTGATTTCCTTACATTACTTTCCCGTTTCTTATTTATATACATCTTTGCAAGCTGTTTTGGAGTACAGGAATGCATTCTTGTGGGAGGAGGTGAGGAAGCAAGGGAATTACACAAGGCTGGTGGCTTCGTGATGCTGAAATATTTGAACGAGGCACAGTCTTTGGTTTCAAGCTAGATTTACTGGACTCTTCAAAGCAGCTACTGCTGGACAAAGTTTAGTTCATGCAGGAAAATACCGTTGTTTCAGGTCAACTGGGTTTCGTCCTTTAAATCTTAAAGTTTTACACCGGTAGGAATAGGTGCCGAAGGATGTTTAAAGTCTACACGGGTGCAAATGGGGACCTTAGTTGAACAAAATCTGCATCTCGGCTTGTCTCTGTTACCATGCGCATGCGTTGAGTAAGAGCTATTTCTTCCCTGGAATCAGACAGTCTTTCTGCAGGGTCTTCACCACACACTCTCTAGCCTCCTGGTTTTGTGAAGGATGTGCCACCCTCTCCACAGGACATTTTGATGACCTAACAGCCCTCCTAACCTGTGCATGGGCTTCAGGAGAGAGCATTGCTTGCCTTTGCCCTTTATGTTTCCCTTTGTTGTAGCCTTACAGCCCTTTGGGGAGTTCCTGCACTGCTGCATTTGAGCAAACACAACTTGTGGACATAAAAAGGCAACCCTCCCCTAAATCAGCCCGACCATGTCCCCAACACCGATAACGGCTTTGTTTGGAGCCAAGATGAGATCCTTCATAAATGACTGTGCTTCTTTCCATCTCAGCATGTACACTACCATGTTCTTGGTCTTTATCTAAAGGGCCTACTTCATAGAGCTCTGAAGTAGAATGAACTCTGGAAGCAGGAAACCTGACCCACCGCCATAGGCAAGTGTTTCCCAGAGGCCATTACCTTGGCCTTTGCTGTAGACCCGTTACTGTGGGGCCGGGCTGCCGAGTGGCATTCACCTTCTGAATTCCAAGACAGATCTGGTCCCAAGCTCTAGAATAATGGATTGTAGTTGTGGAGAAAGCCAGAACTACAAGATACCTGCCAGCTGACTTAATGAGACTGTCAAGATAGCTCCTTCATAGAATTGGTCCCTTTTCTGAGAAGAATGTAATGCCTAAGACTGAAAATACTCAGCCTTTATTAGCATAGAAGGACTTCACTTCCCTAGAAGATCCAGGGCAGGCATGAAGCCTGGGAAAACGGTCTGAAACTCAGAGCGAATGTTCTTCTGTCCCGAGAGTTCTCTTTAATCTCAGAGTGCCCTGACACTAGCTGTCCTCTAGATTTACAAATCTAAGCAGTAAGATCTTGAACATTATTCTGTCTGTCAGGCACTGCTGCAAGTATTTTATAGTGATAACCCATTCAAATCTTTAGGCAACAGTTCTTTGAGGCAGTTGACCTCTGTGTCCCTTTCCAGATAAGGAACCAGAGGTGTGTGGAACGGAAGGGAAGCCATTACAGTTCACCAGGAAACAGAAACTCCTGAGTGGTGATATAAGCAGAGATAACGAAGGACCCAGGAATATCCCTAATGATCAGATGGCACTGTAGAACGAGACCACAGGAATGTTCCGCTTCCGCTCTGGGAATTGCACCATAAGAACTATCAACCATAGGGGCATTCACCTCAGCCATCATCTAGGATCCTGGAGGTGTTGCTATGCTTGTCTGCATATTTATATCACTCATGCAGGGTCTTTAGTGCTTTTCGATGCACCCATAAAACTAGTAGCTGGTCTCCTTGCTGTTGGTCTCCAGAGAACTGAAAAACCTACAGCCACGTGGTTCCCCTCATGCCCATAGACCCTCAGATCTACTTATGTGCATCTGCTAGGTAGATCTAAGATCATATCTAGAGCCTGACAGTTCAAGGGAGTAGGCTGCTGTTGCATTCTCAACTCTGAAACACAGGAAGATACACTAGGAAGACAGTGTAATACATGTTGAGTGAGTCTGTCTGCAGAGCTATGTGTTAGGTACACCTCGCCCCCAGCAACAGATCTACAAACAATGTTGTACTAGGATTTGAAGCCAGGGTCTGAGCTTGGCAACCTGCTCTGCCTCTCCCATCTCATATGCTCAGGACTACAGGCTGACTATGATATGTTTGATTTCCATTTTCCTCCTTCAGCAGGTCTGCAGTTGGTCCTTTTATGCTATCTCTCTGTGAGTCTGGAGCTGACCTCGGAATCCTGTGTAGGGCTGGGATTGATGCTTTCCACCTAACATCAATTGGCCAAGTGTATCAGTTGCTTACTGGTAGAATGGTGCTGCGTAATGTCCCTAAACTCACTGATTTAAACAACAAACAGATCTGTTTTTTTTTTTCCCTTTGTAGATTAGGTAGGCCTTTGTCCTAGTCTGGTTTCATTCATGCACATGTGGGCAGATGTAGGTAATTAGACAGTCTTGTTTTTCTTGTCTGGGGTCTCTCAGATACTTGCAGTGAGTTGACCAGAGCTGGGTAAGCTAGTCTCTCCACAGTCCTGGCCTAAGAGGCAGAAAAGGAAGTAAAAGGTTACATACATTTCTCCCAAGGCAAGTTAGATGGACATACTCAAGGTCATGGGAGAAAGAGCCTACAGACTCACAGGGTAAAGGGTGAGGTACAAGGGGTCATTTCATGGGACCATCAGTGCAATTATTGGCTTTATTAGTGGACTTTAAGGCACAATATTCAACTGAGCACCTTAGAAGGTGTGAAAGGTCATGTGCTCTGGACACACATGGGTAAAATCCAATGCAAACTCAGCACCCAGGGGCTACCCAGCAAGGCTTCACATAGGCCTCTTCCTTCTGGCTCTGAGCTGTGTTCAAGCCAAGGCTTCCCCAACCCCCCCTTCCCCCTACCCCCACCCCCCATTCTACCAACTAAGGGACACAGCCATTAACTGGCGGGGCCTCTGCTTAACAGAGCTGCTCCTCAACAGTTTGACATCGCAAGCGACACACTCCATTGCCAATTAAAAGGCCCATGTCCTCAATGTGACAAATACCAGGGAAAACAATTCTACAATTCAGAACACAATCAGGAGAACATGAAGCGAACTCATCACAGCCCCGGCACTGGCCTTGTACTGCAGCCTTCATCTGCCTCTCGGCAAGACAGAACATGACACTCCCAGGATTGCAAGGGTTGACTCAATCTGGCTGGGCAAGACTTGCCAATCACAGAGCGCTTGCCCCAGCCTCTCAGGATCGTGTGAGGGGTCAGGATCGTTTTCCTGTAGCTTAGGCATCGGCTTGCCCATCTGATGTTTTCTTAGTTTGTATGTAATTACTAGCTGTCCCCTAAGAGAGCAGGGAGCCATGACCTGCTTGAAACCTCATCCTCTGCAGTGTATGAAGGGCTGCCTGGAGTCCTCAGAACTGGGGGAAGGGGCAGTTAGCAGCTCTGGTACTGAAAGACTCTAAAGAAAGTAGACACTTCTCTGGCTTTTCTTTCGCAATCATTTCTCTTGAAATAAAGTTGTCTACCCTGGCCCCGACATGGCTGTCATCTCAGATTTGTTTTAAGTAAAATGATTGATGATGATAATGATGATTGTTTCATTGAGATGCAGTTTACACTCTATACAATTCACCCACTTGAAGTTTACATTTGAGTTCTTTGTTTTTTTAATATATTCACAGATATGTATGACATCACAGACATGGCAGCCAGCCTCAGAATAGTTTCATCTCCTCAAAAAGCAACCTCGTCCCCACTACAAGTTATCCCACTCCCCATTTCCCTGGCAACCACTAATCTGCTTCCATCTCTGCGATTTCCCTACTGTGGATCACTGGTGTGAAAGGAATCGTATAGCATGGGCTCTTTTGTTGGCTGTGTTCTTTCGTGTACCATGAACTAGGTGACATTTTAAAATTTTATTAGCATATATATGTGGTATGCATGCATGTTTGAAAGTATATGGGTATACATGTGTGCAGAGATGTGTGTGTGTGTGTGTGTGTGTGTGTGTGTGTGTGTGTGTGTGTGTACAACTCACACGTACACACCAGAGGTTGATACCAAGTAACTGCCTTGATCATTCATTACCTTTTATAATAAGGCATAGCCTTTCACTTAAACCAGGAGCTCGGAGGTTCTGCTTGACCAGCTTGCTCCAGGACTCTTCTGTCTTTCCCTCCCAGCTGATTGGATTACAGACTGACTTACTGGATTACAGTCCTCCTGCTTGCATGGGTGCTGGGGACATGCACCCCAGTCCTCCTGCTTGTGTGGGTGCTGGGGACATGCACCCCAGTCTTCCTGCTTGTGTGGGTGCTGGGGACATGCACCCCAGTCCTCCTGCTTGTGTGGGTGCTGGGGACATGCACCCCAGTCCTCCTGCTTGTGTGGGTGCTGGGGACATGCACCCCAGTCCTCCTGCTTGTGTGGGTGCTGGGGACATGCACCCCAGTCCTCCTGCTTGTGTGGGTGCTGGGAACATGCACCCCAGTCCTCTTTCTTGTGTGGGTGCTGGGGACATGCACCCCAGTCCTCCTGCTTGCGTGGCAAGCTCTTTACTAACCTGCCTCCCTGCCCCCTGAGGAATACTTTTTTTAATACTGTGCTATGAATCCTGGCTTCACAACCAATTGGTTATGTGGTTTTAAGCAAATGACTTTTATCTTCGCTGTGCCTTTTTTTTCATCATAATAGAGGAAGAATTCCAATGCTCATTCCAATGGGGCTCCTGGAGCTTCAGACTGTGCCTAGAACATAGAAAGGGCCTAGGAAGTGATGTTCACTGTTTTTCTGATGGTAGCTTTTTCCAGAGTGCTCTCTCTCTCTCTCTCTCTCTCTCTCTCTCTCTCTCCCTCTCTCTCTGTCTCTCTCTGCCTGTCTCTCTGTCTCTGTCTCTGTGTGTGTGTGTGTGTGTGTCTCCTCTCTGTCTCTGTCTCTCTGCCTCTGTCTCTCTCTCTCTCTCTGTGTGTGTGTGTGTGTCTCCTCTCTGTCTCTCTCTCTGTCTCTCTCTCTCTCTCTCTCTCTCTCTCTCTCTCTCTGTGTGTGTGTGTGTGTGTGTGTGTGTGTGTATGTAAAACTCTCCCTGTTTTTTCAAATTTCCAAGCAAACGTTTCCAGTAGTTGACAGATTTTCCCATATGGACCACACTATGCCCTAGACACAAAGGAGCCTTGTGCATACCTTGCAAACTCTCGCTTGGTTAGAACCTTCTGCACACATACCCCCTCTCCTGGGGCAATCTGGTGGACCCTTTTTGACTCTGGGGCTCTGCTGTTGAAAACATATGAAAAAAAATTCCTATAATCCCAATGAAAGCACTTGCTTCTGTGCTCTGGCCTGTGGGGCTTGCCAGATGGCCACTGATGCCTCTGTGAGTGGCCCCTAGGATGAGGGGAGAGGTTGGGGGTTGTCTCTAGTCTATTCTGTCATCCTTCCTGCATTAGAGAGGATGTCTTCAACTTGGAAAACCTGTCTGTTGTTCTGCAGGCTGCTGGTGGGTGGGAAGTAGGGAAAAATCACAGCTGATCCTGAAATAGTTGTGAGAACATTGGCTGGAATAGGACCTGGGCCCATTCAGGCTGCTGACCACTGACCGTGTCCTCAAGGCTGAGGTTGTGAGAAGGGCAAGTATGACCGCAGCCCTGCTGAAAGGGACCTTTATCACACCACACTTCCCTTTGGCAGCATCTCACAGTGACTGGTGACCTACAGTGATGCGCTGACCATTAACATCAACTATAAAAGTGACACCAACACATTTAGGAAAGTCAGAGGAGAGAAGAAAGGGAAATACACCCTTCAACCCAACACGTTTGCTGGCCTCATGTGTGAGCATACTTCCCGTGTGTAGCCCAGCAGAGCATTGTGACAATCAGTGGAGTCTGCTGGGGTACGCAGAACCGAGAGTTGGAGAGCTAGCTCAGGGCTTCTGTGTGAAGCACTCAGTTTACGCTGAAGCTGTGGTTTCTTTGTGCATTTTTTTCTTAATGTCTTTTCTCTGGCTTTGTCTCCCCTGAGAGATTGATTGTAAACTTGTACAGACCAGGAACTGCGCTATGTCCTTTTACAGGAGTGTGTATTTTGTCAGAAACAAGTAGATTTTTTTTTTAATGTTTATGCCTGCACTGTACTTTTATTGACTTGTAGATAGAGATGTTGCCTCTGGAGACTGACTGGCAAATGCCTGTGAACCCCCTGCCTTATTGGCTAGTTGACATAATCCCAAGGAAGTTCAGCTGCAACCAAAGCAGGGTTTCTGTGGCTCTCCCTGCTCCCTGGGACTTCTGACACCTGTGTGATGTGACAGAAAACTTTTCCATATATTTTAGGGCCAAGGAGCAAGGACTCTCTGATGTTTCTAGGTATTGATGGTGCTGTGATCCCCGTAGTGGAAGTTTAGAAATACTGTTGGAGCACAAGGAAGAATCTCCCTGCAGTATGGGGATTCTGGAGAAAGAACCCACTGAGCAGAACCATCTTTTCCTGGAGTGGGGAGCCTTCCTCCACGGTGCCTGTGATCCCTGCCTCTCTGGACACTCTGAGAAATGGAATCCAGCATACCTGGTATGCAAAGACACTGTTCAATTAAGCTAGAGAAACACAATATATGACCAGCATGTTGTCTGTCACAGGTGGCACCTTGAAAAAGTCAGCTTATATGAATATTTGAAAAAAAAAAACAAGACCATAAAATAAGAAGAATTTGGTATTTTGCTTGTTGGGGTGTTTTGTTTTTCTTTCCTATGAGAAGGAAAATCGAGGCACACCGGTAACTTACGACTAACAAGTCCCAGCACCTGTTACTTCAGTTACCATTAGTCTTTTAAAAGGAAGCTGTTTGGGAACTCGTTTGAAGAGACCTTCTACGTGGAAGGATTTGAGAGTGTTGGGACCCAGGTCAGTGAGATCTATACTTGCTACACCTTTTCCTTAACGGCTGATGCCCACGAAAGAGTGAGTTATGAACACAGGCCTACTTTTAAAGTGTCCGGTCTACACTTAATTGTTCTATATTTGTTCCAGGATGGCTCCTGTTTCGTTAGGGCCTTTTAACCTGTGAGTCATCTTTGGGAATACAGATGTGATTGAATCAGCTCTCCTTTTGAGACTTCTGTTGGCTCCCCCTTTGCCCAAAGATGAAGCCCAGGATCCTTGTCATTGTGTCAGACCTGTCAGCGCTGGATGCTGCCTTTCTTATTAGCCCCCAAGCTCTGCCTCCCTCCTTCCCCCCAACCCTGTCCCCACAGGGGTGAGACACAGTGGATTATGCTGTAGGATGAGCTTAGGAAAAGATTAAGCCAGTATGTTTATTCTTTATTTCATATAGTAATTGTTTTTTTTTTAAAGAATCCTATTTTTATGCTTAGTAGAATGGATTTTACTTAAACCTCCAGGCAGACTCCATTTAAGTTTGTCTAGAAAATGTATAGTCTTGATGTTTTGTGGAACCTTGATATATGTTCTTTACAAAATCCTGGTTTTATTTTTAAAAAAAGATGCAGATTATACATTTTAAAGCAGTTATTTAGTCAGCGCTTTCTGATTCTTCCTATAATCATATCAGAAAACAGAATAATGATTCTGTTATTTCGTTTGCAGTCTCCTGTGCCTGCCAGAAGGCCCCTCTCGTGGGTTCTCTGTCATTTTGCCATTTCTCTGTTCTTGCGATTTTCTTCTAACCCCTCCCTAACCCAGATCTCTTTTATGGTGCTTTTTTTTTGTTTGTCTGTTTTTTCGGTTTTTTGGGTTTTTTTAACAACAGATAAATATCTTGGTCCCTCTAGCTTGTCTGACCTGTGCCTCCTTGTGTGCAGATCAAACAACCACACCACCTACCCCTGGCAGATGGCACCCAACTGCCTCTTGATTAAAGAGAGTGTGGGGAGCTTTGTATCAAATTTGACAATGTATAGCAATAGGAGCTGGGGCGAGGGACATATTTACTTCTTCTCTTGTATGAAACCATTGTGCAGTGAATTTGAAGCCTTTAAAGCTACATTAGTAGTGAATTAAAGACTACCCTTCACTCCTTAAATGAAGGTTCTTCTCAAACCCGACTCCAGCTTCAGCTGGTGATGTCAGTCTCTTATATAAACAGTAGCAACAGTATATATACAATTAGCTGTAGTTCACTCACGAAATTGGACCACTTGGTCCATGACCTCTTGGAACTGATTTAAAGCTCTGCTTAAAGAAAGTTAACTGAAAATATATTTTTAATGTTAATTTACTTTTATTTATATGTGTTTATATCTGTATGTGTATGCATGTGTGTGTATGTGTCTGAGTGTGAGTGTGTGTGTGGGGGGGGGAGGGTGTAGACATGAGTGAAAGTACTTCTATAGCCCAGAAGAGGGTCTACCGTATCCAGGAGATGGAGTTACAGGCAGTTGGGAGCTGCTGAAAGCAGGTCCTAGAAAAAAAACTCCAATCCCCTGCAACAACAAAAAATGTCCTTAACTACTGAGCCATCTCTCTAGCCCCTGGTTTTTTAAAAAAGTAAATGTTGTGCATTGAAATTGAGAGCTTCATTTTGAGTCTAATGTTTTTCAAACTTAACCAACTTGAAAACCATGGTTTTGCTCAATTGGGTTGGTTGCTGGTTACAGTTAGAGTTAACACAGTGAGTGCTGTCATCAACCTTGATTTGTCTGGTTTGCATGAAGGCCTGTGTTGGAAAAAAGAAAAAAAAAACAAGGAATGGAAATTTGTGATTTTAAGATGTCTGAAGCTTGGAGTCCGCTCAGCTTTCTGCTGAAGAACTTCCTGAGGGCAGGCAGAAGTTTGCTATTGTATAGTGAAGAGCAGAGGTAGACATGAGTTCCCAAGCCCATTAATGATGCCATGATGTGGACAAGCATGCCCAGGCTCTTCTGACTCAGCAACAGTTACAAGATGTATCATCTCCCCCTCCCCACTCATACTCTCCAAAGGCCTCCTGTCCAAATACAGTAGCAGTCTACTCGACGAAGGTTAGATATGTCATATTCGAGCATTGCAATCCACCTAACTAGTGACATTATAGAAAGAAGACCCAGAGGGACACCAGACAGAAGACCAAGTGAAGTTACAAGGAGGTAGTAACTGCCTGCAAACCATGGAGAGGGCATCCCAGGAGAAAGCCAACTGGCTGGCACTGACCTTGGTCTCAACAACTACGAGGAAAACTATTTCTGTTGTTTAAACTACCAAGCCTAGGGTACTTTGTTATGGCAGTCCTAGCAAACTCTTGAAGCCAGTGTGCCCATCGTAAAGAAGACCCCTTCAAGCAGCTTCCTGTGTAGTAACGGGGGCCAGCTTCCTCCCTTCTTCATAGCTGGAGAAGCCAAGACAGAGAAGAACACAGGGTCATTGGCACAGTAGGGCAGTGCCAGCCACAGACTGATCAGGAACCATTTCCACAGAAGCCATCTAGGTCCCACAGGCAGAGTGCCCATGGAGCTGTGTGGATGATTTGTTCAGGGGTCCGTGGAGCAGGGAATCAGCCTTTGTTCAGAGAGGACTCTGTCTCTCTCCTATGGATCCTAACATCTGAGAACTAATTCTGAGACTCCCCCTCGTAAAGCTGCGTGATGTACGTCTAGCACCCACGAGTGAGGAGCGGAAACATTCCTCTGCCAGTTGGGCAGGTTTTTGGCGATTTGTGCTCAAGTTGCGTTTTCTGTTCCTGCCACACTGCACGCTTCCGCCACATGCAGCTTTTCCACCACTATTGGGACTCTTTGACAACTTATGAGTGTTAAGAAGTTGGAGTCTGCCCCAGCTGTAAAATAAGGGAGAGGTGGCTACTTCTCGGTAATGAAAGTTTCCCAGGATGGCATCTCAGAAGTAACCTTAGTAAATGCCAGTTTTCCACAGGGAAGGCCACGGATGAGACTTTCCTTGTGATCTGCATCCAGTTCCAAATGTGCTGAAGGGCTCTGGGGAAAATCAAAATGGGTGAAGTCAGAAGACAGACACATCTGCAAAAGCCACTGCAGAAGCAGGCACCCATGAACACCACACATGTCCAGGGCAGAAAAGCATGTGACAAAGTGTGTTCAAGACCCTTCCCCAGGTATCTGCTGAGCCCCTGTTTAATGCCTGGCTCAAGGCCACCCTGATCCAGGGTTGGAACCAGGCAGAACTTGTGCCAGTCTCTGGTGGAGGACAGAGGAGGACCTGAGGGAGAAAACACAGGAGATGGTAACCCTGTGCAGGGTGTCCATAGCAGATGACATCATCTAGGTTGAACTCACACGGGCTTTGAACAAGGAATGGCCAGGTCTTTGGGGCTGGAGTGCCTCTTTTCCTGTGGGAAGCAGGGCTGTGAACTCATGCAGATGTCGAGGAGAGGTGGTCAGCGGTTTTTCTTTCTTACCTCTACCCTTCCTTCTCCCTGATTCCTCTTCACCCTGAGGCATTCTGTAAAAGTCCTGGGTTACTTTCTCACTTAGAGTCCTTTCTGCAGAGTCAAGACTTCCCCAGAATCATACATTCTTCCCAAGCTGGGTATGGCTTTAGGGCTGTCACAAGGACTATGACAAGTCCCACACCAGCCTCTTCCAACAAGAGTTTCCAAACTTGGAAACAGCAGGAATAAGGTCTCCATAGTCAAATGGAAGATCTGAAAGAATCAAAAATCTAGAATTCCCATTCCTGGGGAAGAGGGAGGATGGTGCTATGTTTGAATATAAACTCCTCTGCATGAGTCCTTTCGTTGAAGACCAGGTCCCTAACTGGTGGTAGCACAGTTCTGGGGCAGGAGCCTAGCTGGGGAAGTTGGTCACTGGAGAGTCCTCCCTGAGACCCCATTGGCTTCCTGTATTCTTGGCCCTGCCTATTGCCTGCATAAGGTCATCAGTTTTGCTCCCACCAGCTCTCCACCGTAGGCTCTGCCTCACCACACGCAGGCTCAAAAGCAATGGAACCACGTGACTGCAGAATGTTTATGTTGGGAATTTTACTGCAGCAACAAACAGCTGAATAGCACTATTGGCGGCTGTGCCCACAGACTCCGGTACTGTGCAGATGGCCAGCATTACCTGAGAGATGGAACATTGAAGTTTCTTACACTGCAGACTCAGGGTCTACTTGAAGCTCCTATCTCCAGTGTGTTCCATTAAGCATGTTTCACAAGCACACACTGCATGCCTGGGTCCTGCTAGGCACTGTTGCTCCAGACCAAAACAGAACTGGGAGATTTCTTTTGCAAGTCAGTATTTTGGGTTTTGAGGACCAGATCATGCCCATTACAGCTACTCAATTTGAATAGGTTAAAAGCAGCCATACATAATACATGCATGTATACCTGAATGTGGCTTTGGTTTTTTTGGTTGATTTTGGTTTTGGTTGATTTTGGTTTTGGTTGGTTTTGGGGTTGGGGTTGGGGTTGGGTTTTAGTTTTGTGAGACCTGGTTTTTCTATGTAGCCTTGGCTGTCCTGGAACTTATTCTGTAGACCAGAATAGCCTCAAACTCATAGAGATCTACCTGCCTCTACCTCCTGAGTGCTGGTAAAGGCATGGCCACCACTGCCCTAGGTCTTAGGATGATTTTGACTGATAGGATGGTTTACTGACCTCTGAACTAGAAACAGATATAAACAAAAGAGAACATTGTCTGCATGGAGGTTGAACTTGAGGAAGGAACTGATCAGAAGCAATCAAAACTTACAAAACTTACTTGTTCAGGAGGAGCAAGTTTCATGGTTCACTAGGGAGGTTTAATAGAGTCTCAGGTCATGAAGGGTTCCATACCTCAGTTAGAATCTGAATCTGCATGGGCATGTTTTGTGGCATGACTATAGAGCACCTATGAGCCACAAGACCGATGGAAATAATGCAAAGTAATTCAGAGAGGCCTCAGATACTCGGGATGGGTAGCAATGGCCAGTCCATGCACAGCCTTGGCTCATTCCATACCTCCTGTCTTCATCTGCATCTGACGAGAAAAGCTGGAAGCAGAGAATAAATGGAATTGGATTGCAGCTTGAAAAACACATCTCTGCCATGACAACACCACAGTCAGTTGTGGAAAGAGGAGGATAAGGTCAGAGGGATGAAGTAAAGGGATTGTCCCAAAGAAGGAAGTGGCATGGAAGACGAAGAAAGGAAGATGTGTCACAAATGGGTAACCATGGCTGGATATGGCGGACAGAAGTCTACAGCATGGCTCCTAGGTATTGGGTTGTCAATTAGGTGGTTGGTGGTGCTGACCAGTAATACAGGAGGTACTAGGGGAGCCCATGCCTCTTTATTTTTGCTTATTTGTTTTGCACACGCATGCGTGGTGGTAGTGGTGGTAGGAATATACGTATATGCAAGTTCATGGGGGTGACTCACGGGTGTGTGCAGGTTCATGTGCCCATGTGTATATGCATGTGGAGTCCAAAGTTGATGTCAGGTGTTTTTCTAGATTATTCTTCACTTAATTGCTTGATGCACAGTATTTCACTGAGCCTGGGGCTCGCCAATCCTGCCTACTGTAGTTCGTCAACTCGAGGGATTATCTGTCTCTGCCTCCCTCCTTCATCCTGGGATTACAAGTAGCCACCATACCTGCTTGATTCTTACATGGGGGCAGGTGCTTTATCCAGTTAGCCATCTCGCCAACCTGCTTTTTTATTGTGCGTGTGTGTGTGTGTGTGTGTGTGTGTGTATACGATTGTACACACATGATGTATGGTATATGCATGTGTATGTGTTCATGTGTGTGTATGCAGGAGTGCACACATGTATGTGTTGTGTGTGTGTTGTGTGTGTCTGTGTGGTATATGCATGTGTACGTGTTCATGTATGTGTATGCAGGAGTGCACACATGTGTGCTCTGTGTGTGTGTGTGTGTGTGTGTGTGTGTGTGTGTGTGTGTGTGTAGACCAGAGGGATCTTCTCACTTTCCATCTCAAGTTTTGAGATGTCTCTCATTAAATGTCAGAGATCCTCATGTTTCCGGCACTAGGATGACAGGTGCAGATCATCACATTCAGCTCTCTTTTTATGGTACTGGGGATTAAAACTCAGCTCTTCTTGCTGGTGCAGCAAGCACCTTTACTGAGTAGTCCAGTTCTGCTTCTTTGTTTTGAGTTGTCTGGACCAGAGAAGACCACGATGGTCTTGAGTCACCTTTGAGATGGGGTAGAGGTGTCACATAAGCAGCTCAGATGCACAGCTGTGGCAGTTGGAGGTGGGGTTGGAGATAACACGTTTGGTAGGTCATCAATCTAGGGAGGGCAGTTATTGAACCCTGATCAGAAATTAGCGCCTGAGGAAGAGGAGGAGAACAGATATTAGAAGAGAAGAGGGAATAAGGAAACATCCTGAAGGCCCTGGTGCTCAATAACAGGGACAGAAGATCACTCTGGTAGACCAGGAGGTAACACTGGTGATGGAGGAAGCAGGCACAGTGGGAGGGGTAAGGATTCCCAGGACTGTTCTCACTGGCCAGGGTTTCCCCAGAGTGAGTGCCCAGGCCTTTGCCAGTCATTAGGCATCTCAGTTATCCTCCGTGAAGAATGGGCCCCAGTGTCAGAGGCTTCTTGGGATAGCAGAGAAGCTGAAGAGCAGAAACTATCCGATAACAACATGGAGAGCCCTGCAGACCTCAGCAAGAGAATGATGGGAGGAGGCAAGGAGGTAGACAGAAAGCCCAGACAGTACTGCCGGAAGTCTCACCTCGCTGTGGAAGAGCCGCACAGGACAAGGGGGAGTGGGAAGAGGCCGTGAGAGTAGAATTCCATTTTAAAATGATGGAAAACTGGCAGTTAGGAATTTATTCAAAACGCTCATACACTTATCCGTTTTGTAAACTCTGTATCTCACGAATTTCATCTAAACCACCCACTGTACTTTTGAGCAGCATGTTTTCTGTGAGTACTAAACTCAGTTTTAGTTTATTCCTTTCTTTCCTTATGAACAGGAGTTTATTGAGCATTTACTTTATGCCAACCATGAAGCAAGGCCCCAGAGACAGAGACATGAATTAGGTATAGCCTGCAGGTTTGTGAGACATATGGTTTAGTGTACTTCACTGGTTCTCTGACAAAGATGGCTTTATTTTCCTCCTCACCTTTAGGGATGTGGAGCCAAGTCAGAAGATGTTTTTGATTTCTCTGACTCAGAGGGGAAGACGTACTACTGGCACCTAGTGGGTAAAGGCCGGAAATGCTGATAAACATCTTCCAGGCCCTGGGATGGGAAGCACCAGTGACCAAGAATACACAATGTGTGTGTATAGCTATCTACAGGGCTCAGAGGGTAGGCGCCTGAATGTGGATAGAGGAACTGATGGGAAAGAGGGGGACACAGGTATGTACAGATGTGATGGAACCCCATGTGACCCAAGCCAAGAGCCTCCGGGAAGTCAGATTAGAGGCACCATTGCGGGTAAGGGCAGAAGTATGAATGTAGCATCCATGCTAGATGCTTTGCGTTTTGTCAACAAGCAAGAGACAACTAGAGAATTCCACACGAGAGGAACCAGATCCACATCCTTAAGAATGGGATCTTTTTTAAAAAAAAATATCTTAATAATAATTGTTTATTTTATGTTCTGTGCATGTGTATTTTGTGTGCTAGTAACTGACGGAGCAGAGTCTTCACTTCAAGATGAAGTTTATAAACAAACCCGAGCTAGCCTGCGGCTCTCTCTGCATCTCTGTTGGATCTCGGCCCCAGGATCAGCTGCGAGCAGCATCCACAAGACCTCAGTGTATAACTCTTGTGTACCAGAGCTTCCTGTGGACATTCCAACAAGTCTAGGCCTCCAGATTTCAGAGCAATGGCCTTCAGGCAGTCACGTCAATTCCTCCTGGTTGAGAGAGTTCTCACGTAGCTGTTAAGGTTTAGGCTGCAGTGGCCCTTGCACAGAGAAGTGCTACAAGGAAGTGGGCTCATGGGGAATCACAGACACTGCTGCCTTGATCTGTGTGTGAACTGGTGCCCTCCAGTGACCCCTGTACTCCGTGCCCCATGTTCTACCTTCTCCAGAGGACACCCTACCCACCACCATCCAGTGCATCTCTTCTCCTTCATCCCAGGGAAAAAGGTGGCTTCGCATAGTAAATGAAATTTAAAGGAAGCTTTGACTCCCAAATCTGTGTCCAGTACAGGTCACACTTTCAAGTTGCCCTTCCTGTTAGGAGGCTCAGACTGTATTGCCCAGGGACCAACTGAGAGTGATCCAAGACTTGCAGGTAGAAGGGACTGGAGGGGTCAAGGGGAATTAAAGTTTTATCTATGTTTCCATTGCTCAGGGAAGCCAGGGGTGAGTGACAGGTGAGACAGACCCACCTGGAAATTTTCATTGCTAATTCTCCCATCAGGAGAAAAGCACAGAGACACGTTTGCTTGTTCAATAGACACATCTTAATTCTTTGGGTAGGACCTAGGAAATACTACCTATGATGGGGAAGGAACATGTTCCTCAAGAAAATACAGGCACACTGACAGACACATCCGTGGTTAGCAGAGTTCCCCGCAGGTGGAGTCTAAGAGATTGGCTTAATAGCTGTGAATCCACAGCCCAGGGTTATCCCTATCTGGAAATGAAGAGAAGCCACAGGCCAGGAACTTGATTATAGTTGAGTCCATGGGAGAAGCTAGCTCTGATTGCCAACACCATTTCTGCCTCCTTCCCATAACGACTTCATTTTAGGGTACAGAATTCTCTGGGTTTCAGTTTTCCCATATGCAAAATGAAGGGATTGTCAAACTAAAGAACTTCTGGTGTTCCTGATGGCTTTGTCTTATATATTAAATTCCAACTTGGCCAGGGTGTCAGTCACCCACCTGTAGAACTAAGGAAATTAATTTTACACCCAGCTTCCCCTTTTACTGAAAGAAAAGGTCTCAAAAATTTAATAACCCAAATATATAGGGTTTTTTTTTATAATACAGGTAGAATTTTAAAATTTTGTTTATTTGTACTACTTAACTAATTCCTTGTATTGCATGTGTTTAAAGTTATAAACAAGGCTGGAGAGATGGCTCAGTGGTTAAGAGCACTGACTGCCCTTCCAGATTTCCTGAGTTCAATTCCCAGCAACCACACGGTGGCTCATAGCCATCTGTAATGAGATCTGATGCCCTCTTCTGGTGTGTCGGAAGACAGCTACAGTGTACTCACATACATAAAAAACCCTGCCTTTCCCACTTACATCTCACGAGTCATCAGTGACACTTCTCCTGCCCAGCCTCACCTCCAGTATATGTGCTTCTCTGTATTTTCTTAATCCCTGGGCAGCTTCTGGATTCCTCCCACAATTGCCTGCAGCTTCACTGTCCTCAGAAGGACAGCACTTTGTGAATCTGAGAGTTAGTTAGCCCTTCCTTGGAATTTTTACTGCAAACCATAGGTCTCAACTCCCCAAAGTGATTTTTGTATGTTTGTTCATTTTGGGGGATACCTTAGAGATGAGTATTTGCAATCTCTTGCAGCAATTAACCTCTGGTTGGGCTGCTTTTTAAATGATCTGAAAGATTTGTTTATAGGCGTGGAGAGGTGACTCAGTATGCCTGCTGCTCTTTCAGAGGATTGGAGTTCAATTTCTAGCACCCAAGCTGGGTGGCTACAACCCCTTTGACCCCAGCTCCATAGGATCCAGCACCCCTCTTGTGGTCTCTGTTGGCACACATATGTGTGTACACCCATACACACACACACACACACACACACACACACACACACACAAATGAAAATAAAATAAATTTCAAAAAAAAGTTTTTTATATAAAGTAAATTATGTACTTGTGTGAAAATGACCTTATGTAACCTGGCACAATATAATTAATAAAGAAAGAAAGAAGAAAAAAATGTTTATAGCTATACCAAAAATGATGAGGTCATAATTCCCAGACTAATTACTACAGTTATGTCAAATAAATTAATTACTGAGTCCTTTTTACTTTTATACATTCTGTTAATTGATATAATTGCCTATGTTAAATAAAAGGCATCATACTTTTTTGAGGGATAATAAGGGATGGCAGAAAGATGACCGTGTATATAGACATGGACAAAAGTGTTAATATGTAGAATTCTCACTTAAAGCACATTAACTTGTTATACGGCACACTGATGCATTTCTTATTGGCCCCTTGATCACTGGTGCTGGTGAAATAGGTCTCTAAGGAAGCCAAAGGACAGAGCAGGCTGGGTTTGCTGGGCCCCCTATGAACTCAAGTCCATGTTTCCTCCATTCCAAATAGCAGGAACTGTGAGACCCTTCTGACCCCCTTTCTGTGGACCCACCACTGGGCTTTTGTGTCAGTTAATGAGCTTGGAGTCATTTGGAAATACGCACTGTGCTCCACAAAAGGAAATAGTAATATAATCAGAAATGATTATATTTCAGCACTTCAGCACTATTGCGACTATTAATGTCCATTATCACTATATTACCTGAAATGTGTTTAACAATCACAGTCACTAATCAGGGTGCCTGTCCTGGAAAATGTGCATTCTCCCCATCTGGATCACACTAGGTATTGTGCCATTTTTACTGTTTTAAATGTTTTTCAGATAATTGGAACCTGCTACCTCAGACTTCGAAAAGTAATGTAGCAGGTGAAGCCCTGAGAGGTTCAAAGCCAGTACTTCCATCAGGGAAATTATGCAGTTTTCATGCAAAATGATTATAATATTACTCCATGATTACATGGGGGTTGGGGGGCAGTCTGGTTTTGTTAGACTTTTGAGAGTAGCAAATTGAATCCCATCCAAATAATCAGAGGTTATGAGGCCCAGCACAGTGTGTTTGCATTTGTTGGAAAGCTCCGTCTCCAAAGTCCTTGAACCCTTTGCTGACCACTTGGAGCAGACATGGAGTGCCAAGGAGTTCATTCCTTACCAGTAACCCTCAGCCAAGGACAAATGGAAGTTGAACACAGTGTTCCAACTTCCTGGCCTCTGTGAGGAGACAAGAGGAAGATGTACTTTCCTTTGCTCTCAGAGGTTCCCCGTGGGATTAACTCACCCACCTACACTATATCATGTTCAGCTATGACAATTTCCATTGGCTCCTTTCCCTTTCTACCTTACATCCCTAAAGCCCTTCTGAAGCATCAAATAAGGTACTTGCCTCCCATCCCTTTTCCAGTTCTGCCTGATGGGAGAGTCCCCATGACCTCCCCACTCTCCGTTCTCTCTTTCTGGAGTCATCTAGAGTCGTACATTCCTGACCCTATTTGTAGGAGGACCTTGGCAATACCTGGATATCTTGGCATTTTAAGTCATCATCTTGAAAAATGAAAACACACGGTGTCTCTTTGGGTCTGGCAGGTGGCAGGCATAATTTCTTTTCCCACCTCTTCTCTTAAGCATCACTACTCCACTCAAGTGAGGCAAGATGAATTAATCCAGGCCATATGTAAAATGCCCAAGATCAATGCCCTCCTTCTGAACATGTATCCATGTACTCTTAGGTAATTTATGTATAATTGTAATAGATTTGTCCACAGCAGCCCTTCCTCATCTAAACAGGCTGCTTGCAGACAGACCACTTAATTTGCTCATCAATGATATTTTTCATACATGGTTGCTGCTCGGCCGACAGATACCAGATGATCCCATTATAAACACATTTGACATGGCTTCTGCTGAGGAGATGGGCATACTCAAGGTCTGCTACACTGTGTAGAGCAGTTCAACCCCTTCACATAATAGTCTGAGAACAGGCACTGAGCCCGTAGTCACTAGCAGCGCTTGTATTACTGATGAGAGTTGAAATCTGCCACTGGAACTGAGGGAGTGGTCACCTGCTCGCAGCTCCCACTTCTTACCTGTCTCTGCCTGAGGGTGTTTAGCCCCGCCTTCCTAGCCCACAGCCTAGCCTTGGGGCAGGCAAAGGGTGTGGGGTGGAGTATTCTGCACCAATAATAGATGGAACATGGTGAAAATTATCCTGGCAGGAGTTATCCTCATGTCTTGGTGGACAGGTCTGAGGTGCTCCCCACAGCCTTTAAGAGGGTACCCTGTAGGACCAAGTCCAGCTTGCCCACAGGGGTAACTGGCTTGCTGATGTAGTCACTGTTATTTTCTCCTGTCCTTTCTCACATCCCCATTCATTCATGATGGTTTCTGAAATTAACTCCCAACGAGAGAATTGAAATCTAAATCCTTATTTCAGGGGATGGGTCCCTCTGAGTAACTCCCTATCAGTTTGTTCTTCAGGGCTCCCTGATCCACCAGTGACCATCCTGGATTGGCATGATGCCTTCCTGGTCCCTCTAGCCCAGACTTCTCCCACCACCACACACAGTCAGTCCAGCTAACAAATTAGATGGAGGTGGGTCAAAAATTGGGGCAGAGGCCAACTGGATCTGCTTCCAGCTGACTCAAGTGTTTGACTCAGAGGTGAGGGAGCTCTGTCTAGGTCATCAATTTGGAATGAAGACTAGAAATGGAAGGTCATAGCTAGGTAATGCCAAGAGTACTCTCTTTAGAGGAAATAAGGTTCCCTTCCTTCCAAAGACTAATGGGGGTGCAGATGAATTGCTTGAGCCATTTCTGTCCATTGTGGTGTCTGCAAGCTGTTGCCCAGTATTCCAAAGGAAAAATGTTCTCTGTATGTAGCCATCTTTGCCATGTTTCCCTGTGACAGAGGAAGCAGCATCACCTTCTAAATTTTCTCAATGGAGTACGATGTGTGTAATGTGTAATAAAATATAAATAGGCCTCTCAGAAGCATCTATGTGTTTCGTTTTATCAACCTTTAGATGCGTTAAAGCCAAGTACAGTTTTATATGAATTCTAGATGATATGTAGTATTTTTATTTGCTACTTCATTGCTAAATGTTTCATATAAAACTGAAGAGAAAAAAATACACAGTCCCACATACAAAAGAAGAAGCAGATGGCTGAATGTGACCGTGGGAAGAGGCAGAGAATTAAGGGCCCCTCCTTGCTGGGGAGGGCCGGAAGTAGAGTAACTCACTCATTAGCCGTTTGCTTCCACTGTATTGGGAGTAGGCTATTAGTATTCTTGAGAATCTACAGGTGTCTTTGTTATTTTTTTATCCTTTAAATGTACATATAAATGAGTATGTATTATTTATAGATGCCTTTGAATTTAGAAACATCAAGCTTAAAAAGAAATACAGCAAGGAATATTTGATTTAATGCTCACTGGAGAGTGGAGAAGGGGCTTTCTGCAGGAAGGATGTGCTGTCATCTAACCTTTGCAAGGGACTTTCCTACTAGCTCTTTGGCGACAGTTCAAGTGTAGAAAGATTCTCAGGTGGAAGAGAACACAGGAGCCAAGGAACTAGGAGGGTGGGGTCACTATCTGTCTTTTCTCTTGGCTAGTCGTGTGACCTTGAGCCTGTGCTGCACACTTTCTTGCAGTTGTTTTTCCTGCCTGCATCAGGACCCCATCCATGGCAGTCTATGGTCTTGACACTGAATGCATTCCTACAGGCTGCCCTGGGCGTGGCCTGACTCACAGTCGATGCTTTAGTTTGCACAAGAGCAGTGAAATTGGTGAGTCATAGTGGTGTGTGTGTGTGTGTGTGTGTGTGTGTGTGTACCCGTCCCTCCTCTGCACATGTACATGTATAATACTGGAGATTCAACATAAGGCATTATGCATGCTAAGTAAATACTCAACCACTGAGCCTCAACCCCAGCCCGGCTCTACGGTTTTCAGAGGAACCGTGAAGCCCTGGTACATCCCAGCCACTTACCTGCACATGTTGGTAGCAATCAGGAAAACCCGAGTCAGCCTCTCGTTCCATTTTCATTTCCTCGGCAGCTTCTACATTGGCCAAGAAAAACAGCATACTTACAGAAATTCCTGGTAATAACTGCTTTCTGCTTGAGTATGGAGAAACATGCCTGTCTGTGGTTTATTTTTTGAATGGATAATTCATCATATCTGGATAAAAAATCTCATAATCTCCATAGACTTTCTTTCACAATTTTGCTTCCTTTGAGAGTACAGGAACAACCTCAGATCCATTCAAGCAAAATGGCTCTTCAGTGGCTAAGGAAGCAATGCCTCCCAGGTCCATTTGAGGCTAAAAGGGGAGGGAGGGTTCTCAGCTGCTGGCCTTAAGGGCTTGGGCTCTGGGCCTGGACTTGGGCTTACCAGTTGCTGGGGATGGTATGGGGCCAGAGACCCAACCTGAACATTAATGAACTCTCAGAACAACCTTGATATTTATTGCTATTGCCCCTTTCAGATGGATAACAAACATTAAGGCAAGTGAGACAGGTGGGCGGTGGTGTCACCTGCTGCTAAGTAGCAGAGTTGAAACTTAGACCCAATTGTTTTAGAGCAGTGGTTCTCAACCTCCCAAATGCTGAGACCCCTTAATACAGTCCCTCTTGTTGTAGTGACACCCCCAACCATAAAATTATCTTTGTTATTATTTCATAACTATAATTTTGCTACTGTTGTGAATCTTAATGTAAATATCACTGTTTTCCAATGGTCTTAGGTGACCACTGTGAAAGGGTCATTCTACCACCAAAGGGGTCGAGACCCATAGGTTGAGAACAGCTGCCTTAGGTGGTAAATCTACTTCTAATAACAGACTGAGCTAACCTCCTGAACCGGTGCATCTGAGACATGAAACTCCAATTATGCCGTGCAACCTACAAGCCAGACTCTAGATCCTAAACTTAGAGAAGGATCCAGGCCTCTCTTTATCTCTTTGAGGATGCAGAAATGTACAGAGCCTGAAGCCTCCCTGGCAGTGCCTTCCAAGGCTCCTTTCTGCCAGCATTGCTTTTCGAAGCTCTTAAGAAGTCAAGGCCTAGGGAGGCAAGGGATGCTGAGGGACCCTGAGCAGTACCAGGTGCAGCTAAACCAAGGGAGCCCATTCTAGACCCTGGAAGTAGGCTGGAAGGTCACCTAGCCCTTCTGTTTCTGATATGGTCTCCAGGTCCCTGACATACCCAGATGTGTTCCTGGAGCTTTCTGATGCACTGGCTACTTGAGTGTTTGAGGTGTGGACTGCAGGCGCCCCTAAATAACCAGGCAAGTGTTCCCAGGGGAAAATAGGCTTTAGATGAAGCTGCCGCTCTTATTGGGCCCAGATATATGTCACGCTTTTGTCCTGATGTGAGTTCCTCTGGACTGATACCTGGTGCTGAGGTGTACCTACCGCTGAGATATGGCTGTGCTGCAAAGCTAAGCTGAGCCTAGCCAGAGCCAGGGCCCCCTGAGAATAGGCTAGAGGCCAACTTGCCTGTCTGTGGGTTGCTTTCCACGACTTCCCCCCCCCCCCGCCTACTGGCCTATTGTTTGGTTTCATTCCCCCCAAGACTCTTCTGCAAGTCTTGATTAAATGTTACAGCCTGGCCCCAGGAGCTGTCAGGGGGAATCCAGGGGAGAAACTTGTCTACAGTTGAGTCAGAGCTTTAAAGAGACAGCATCCCTGAGAGCCTTGTGAAACAGGAGAGGGCATGACCACTGTACATCTACCTAGACGGGGGGTGGGGGGACGACAAAGGGGTGCCATGTGTCTCCCTACACAAGAAAAGAAAGGAGCTCACACCCACCCTGGTCTGCTTGGTGCAGCAGCAGCTGGCCTGCCTGTCCGTGAATTAGGGATGTTGGTGCTGCCCTGCCTCTCAGGGCACTTGAGGCAGTCTAATGAGGCAGAGGAGATGCAGACATGCTCCAAACAGTCCATAGTGCCAGGCAAATGTGAGGCGTCATCACGAAAAGCTTAAATTTATGGGTCTGAAGGAGAAGCAACATCTGGGAAGGAATTATTGCAATTTAAAGGGAGGATGTGGGACTGTTTATAAGTAGTGTGGAATCTGGAAGCGATGTCTGGTTTCTTTTTTTTCTTTCTTTCTTTTTTTCTTTTTCTTTTTTCTTTTTTTTTTTTTACAGACTAATTTGTATTCCAGTCAGAAAACTATGGTGTGACTATCTTCCAGATGTTCAAAAGAAGATTGTAGAAGATGAGTTACATCTTGGATGCATTTTCTGTCTTTCAATAGGCTTCACTGAGCATCTACTATATGCCAGGTGTGCCCCTCTACTGACATCTTTGATTCCACGGCAGGCAAGTCAGGCTGTAATAAGTCTAGTCGGTGCTTTCAGTGTCCCCTCACTGTGGAGACTTTAGGAAGTACAAAGGTCCTGCCCCAGTGACAGAAACATCTTATATAACCATGTGGTGGGGACAGAGACTGTGTGCTGCCATGGAGTGAGTTAGGCACATCATTGTTAATTTCTGAAGTGTTAGCTGTCTAATGGGGAATATAGTTTGGGTGTGATCTGCAAACTTTATTTCCTGAAATGCTTCAGTCTAGATTTCTAGCAGTTTGTGGTAGCATAATAGGATCCATTCAAGACATGAGCACCCCATTTTCCTTGGCTGTACATCCTTTTCACCCCAAAACAATGAGGAGTCTAAGGGATGGGTCCACCAATGCCAGGTTGGCCTGTTTGGAAGGCTACATGGGTGGCTCACATACTGATATTATGACAGTCTTGAGTTTGCAGGGAAAGTGTCCAGGCTCCAGACTGTGCTGGGAAACACACGGGGGGAGGGGCAGATGAATGTCCAGTTACAGGGAAGAGTTGGGGAATCTGAGATCAGGACACTAGGAAGAGCTTCATCTGCCTAGCCTCACCAGGGTCCCAGGACTGTAAGTGATGCCTCTTTGCTTAGGAGCCCTGTGACAAGCCTCAAGGTTTAGCACAATCTCTGTAGCAGCTACAAAGCCACCTCGGGGAGCCTGTTGTTACCATGAGGCTGGTGTGGCCTGGCTCAAGCTGACATCACAGAATGCCACAGTCTGGGAGGCCTCACCATTGAAAAATGACATCACGGTTCTGCAAGATGGAGAATCCTAGTGCAGGCCTCAATAGGCAGCTTCTAGAGGAGTGCTTTCCGGGCCTCAAGCTGAAACTCTCTTCTTATGTTCTCATGGGGAGATGTCGGGGGAGACCTGTTAATGATGCTCCATCTATCTATTATGAAGGTACTAGTTCAAACGTTGTGTCAGGTTGGTTACAACTACTGCTGTGAAGTCCCTACCTTCAATACAGTCATGTAGGGCAGTAAGACTTCAACATAGATGGGTTTGGGAACACACAAATCAGTCTGTATAGTAAGATGAGAGATGAAGTGACCAAATTCAAGCCTCAGTAGTATAAGCCAATGATAGCTAATGTGTCTGCTTAGCATTCTGAACAGTGAGTGTTCTGTGTGTCATAGAGGAGAGATGGGGAGAGGAATCAGGGTTTTCATGAAAGGTGGCAGCGTAAGTCGTGTCCTGAAATAATAGCAGATATTGTAGACAGTCAGCTCGTGTACGTCACCGTCATTGTCTTGACGGAGAGAGAGAAGGACAGAGAGTTGACCCAAGGATGGGTAAAAATTGGTCTCTGGAGTTAGGGGAGGGTGAAAAAATTCTCACACATCAATGGCTTCTGGCTCCAAAGCACTCTGACAAAAATCTTCCTCTTCAGAACTTAATTCCTCTTATTAGGAAGAATTTAAATGTCACTTAACTCAACTTTTGTCTTGTGGGGTGGAGGATGATAATGAAGAGACTGAGTGGGGAACGCTGGGTTAATCATCTTACTGATTGCAAAGAACTGAAGAGAGTTGCTCACTGTTGACAAGCCGGAAGCAGGTGGAGGAGGGGAACTTGGAAGCGGGACTAGGTCACCTGACCCAACCAGGCTGTCTGTGGGCAGAATGGGGTGTAGATTCACCATGAGCTGACTTAAATGAGGGTGGTCCCCACACCTCTACTCTCCTTTTATTCAGACCGGGTGGTGACTGTGCAGCAAGTGTGGGACCCCTCTAGGATCCTTAGTGACAGGTCCATCTTCATTCAGAACAAAGGTATATATAAGCATCCAGAGTTCCAGTTTCTGTCTCCCTATTGACTTTCCATGTGACTCGCAATGCCTCTTATTTGCTGAGAGAGAGCCTCTGTTTCATTACTTGTAAAACGGGAAATAATAAAAGTACTTGGTTCATCAACTTGCTAGGAAAGGTAAAGGAGAAAATGTGCAGGAGCTGGATTTTGCAAACCTCAAGCATCGTGGAAACTTTGTTATTTCTCTAAACGGACAGCATGGCCCCGGCAGACACAAGCTTGCTTTGAGGAATGTATGTCCACAATAAAGCTTGCTAGGCCAGGCCTCACTAGCAGTTGAAAACAAGTCATGGATCTCATCAGTGGCCAACTCTGGACCTTAATGGAAATGGGAAATCTCTGCGTGGTGCCGGGTGGACTTTCAGAACGTACTCCGTCTTTGCAGCCCCACTCTCCGTTTTAAAAGCAGAGCCTTCCGGACCCCTCGGCCCAGTGAGCTGTTGTGAACTTAATGGATAAACCTGATGCTTATTTTTGTATTGGCAAGATGCTTGCAGGCTTTGGTGAGCCCATGGTTGATATTATTAATGGATGGCCTGTTTTTCTATCTTCTTGAAAGAAGCAAGTATGAATGAGTGTTCCCTCCACGGGATGTGTTTGGAATGGATGTCTGAGCCTCGTGCCAAGGCTGCTGGGGAGCCCGGCATCCTGGCTGGCAGGAGGTAGGCTTGAGGCTAGTTTTCTCCTTTCAGCTTATAGCCTCCAGCTCCTTTCCTTTGCTTTCCAAGAAAGAGGGAATTTCTGTTCCCCAGCCAGCCAAGGGGTGTTGGACTGCCGAGTTCTAGAACCGTAATTGGGGTGTGTGGTCAAGAGTCAGGCATAGCTGCTTTCTGATCCTGTATCAAACTGGAGACTCCATAATTGGTTTCTCTTCTCTGCAGGCAGTTTCTCTCTCAAATAAATAAATAAATAAATAAATAAATAAAATAAAAAATAAAAAAACAACAACAACAAAAAAAATGGTGTCTTTTATAGAGATGTTAAAAACTCCTAGGGCCCTTGTTTATCATTCTCTTGGCTATCAGTTTGGTTCGTGTCAGGAATCATCTGTACTCCCAGATTTTGAGTTGAAATGACTCTCTGACTTAGATTTTGAAATCTCTCAGCATTTAACCCAAACAGCACATTCTGGTTTCTTGTTTTCATAATGGTCTTTGTCTTGTCAAAGTCAGTCTCATCGGTTAAGTATCCTGGGAGGGGAAGGTTATAGCTCTCATTTACAAGGAGTGACATTACCTGGTGTGATTTTTAAAGAAAATCCTCTGTCCTTTCGTTTTTTAAGGTCATTTTTGTTAAGATTGGAAATTTCCCCCTAGTAATTCAATTAATGGAAGAGATCAGTTTGACCTGAAAGTCCTAAGTGAGGTATTATCATCCTGCTCCCTGTGACGTCTTAGAGTGCATCCTGAGACATTTCCCTAGGCCATGAGCCTCTGAGACTGAACAGTTTATGATGCTGTTATTTGGATCAGAATTATTACCAGAGCCAGACATAGTGATGCACTTCTTGAAACCCGGCTCTCAAGAAGCAGAGACAGGAGAATCTCTGTGAGTTTGAGGCCAACTAGGTCTACATAGCAACCTCTAGGACAGCTATGTGTGGAGAGACCCTGTTTAAAACAACAAAATCGTACTAGAAAAGGATTATTCGCTTTTTATTGATTTTTTTTTATTTTGGGGGAGGGGAGACTGGAGAGATGGCTCAGCCATTAAAGGCTAGGCTCACAATCAAAAAGATATTTTTTATTTTTTAATTAAAATCTCATTACATCATTTTCTTCCTTCCCTTTCCTTCCTCCACATCCTCTCAAAATCAAGGCCTCCTTCTTTAAACACACACACACACACACACACACACACAATGCCTAAATATATAAATGCAACCTGCTTCATCCATTTAGCAGTACTTATATGTGTATGATATTATGGCTGAGCATGTGATATTGGATAACCAGTTAGGGGGCTCGTCCCTGGGAAAGACTACTTCTCCTGCTCAGCATTCCTTAGCTGCCTGTAGTTTTTTGTTTATGAGCGGGGCCCTGTGGGATTTCTCCCTTTACATGTTAGCATGTCTGTTGGGTGGTCATTATTCAGGTTGTGTTTAAGCAGCTGTCTTGTCGAGGTGTCATGAGCAAAGCTTCTCTTTCATTTCTAGGAGACACAATCTCACAACAGACTCCCTGGTCCTCACCATGTCTCTGCCTCCTCTCCTGTAAAGCTCCCCAAGCTTTAGGGTCTGGCACTGTGCTGTACGTGTGTAGACAGGCTGAGCACCCCATGCTTACCTGTTATGGCTTTCCATAACTGTCTCCCTATGTTGCAATGAGAAATGTCTTTGATGAGGGGTGAGAGCTATACTCATCTGTGGTCTAAGGATAAATACTTAGAATGTAGTTAGGAATTATGCTCATTAAGTAAGGTGGCAGTAGTAGGTTCTCCTCTAAGATCCCCAGCCTTACTAGTCCAGTTTAGTTGGCTAGATTTCGAGTACCAACCGTGCTTCCCCTCTTGTTAAGTACCCTTGGTTCATGCCATGAGAAGAGCATCACTATTGCACCTTTAGGGCTGTTCACACCATGCTTGCCATCATTGTGGTCCATAAGCATAGAAATAGCTTTCTGATCACTGAGACTGGGTTTCTAATAACTTAAAACCATTTTCTATGCTAAGTAGCTCATTAAGGCAGAATGTGCATGGGTGAGTGGGTGTAATTTGTAGACCATCTAAGAAGAAGAGCTGATGTGTCATGATCTATTGTGTTCTGCCGTGTCGTAGGCACCATGAACCTGAGAGTCAAGTATTAAGATACTATCTGTTTTCAGTCCCAGATCTGACTGCAGGGAATGGAGGTTGGATGGAAGGGAAAACAGCAAGAAAGGAAAGCTATGATGAGAGAAATAAAACCACTGAAGCAGATTGGGGCTAGATGTAAGCTAAGAACAGTTAAAAACCCCATAAGGGAGGAGCCAGGTGGGAATGGGCCAAAGCATCGTGACTTGGGGCTCCTTGCTGGGGATGTGGAATGACTGGTAACCCTATCGAGAGGGGACGGTGCTGATGAGAAGTACAAGAGCTCATAAAGCATGTTCTCTAGTTTGAGAAATAAGAACTGGTTTCTTAGGAATTAAGTAACCTACCCGGCATCATGAAACCATGTGGTTATATAAGAATCTCCATTGTAAAGTCGTTTGGTTAATCCTCTCCAAAAGTAACAAATAAGTTCAAATGTGTCATTTGAAGAGAGTCAAACAAAAGAACAAATCACAGAAGCATAGGAACGGTACAAAGATACAATAGTACAATATCCCGGCCCTAATAATGAACATAGAGGTAATTACTGCCTATAAGCTTGAGGCAGTAAGGGGAGGCAGCTATTACTGAAACCTAGTGGGGAGGGAAGGATGCCCTCTCCCTCACATAGCACTGTCCCCTTCATCTGAGGAACACAGACAGCATTTGAAGACACAAAGGGTCAAGGCCAACCCATACCCAGCCTCCTACTGATACCCACATAGGTTGAACCTAGTCAGAAGTCAGAGGATGTCAGAACCATAGTGATACCCAATATAGATCAGGTGTGCTTCAAAGGACACAGAACAGGTGGTAGGGTAAGGAGCTAACCTGGATGAAGAGAATGGTTACTGCATGCTAGCAAATGGGTCATTTCCTATCAGGAAAAGAAGCCTGGCTTTACATGTGGCTTAATCCTTTCAGAACTCTTACCGTGATCTCCTCACAAGTGGTGTCGAACACAGTAAGAATAGGAACACAGGGCCATTGTTGTAAGAGTAAGCTTTCCCTACTATTGCCCCCTAACCTCCTGTCTGGCCTGTGCCATATTCATTCAGGTCCAACCTAAGACACGGGTATTGTCTGGTTGGAGAGATGTGAGCCTACCTGGGTGGAGGAGAAGAAAAGCAGATAACCTAACTTGGATTTCTGAGAGATTTTTCTCAGGTGTCTTGTAGCCAGGATCCTCGTGCTTTTAATTAACAACCTTTCCAGTGGCCTACAAGTCCCTCCACAATCAGAGTAACCACCAGTCTAGCTTCATCTTTTGGAATGTCCCAGATGATGTTTGGCATGTCCCAGTCTTAGAGACTTTCTCCTTGATCTTAGAACAATGTCCCAATTCCCAAAGCCCTTTGTACGGGCTCTTCCCTCTGTCCTAGACTCCTATGTGACCCATTCCCCACTCCTTTCCACTGTGTACATAATGTCACACTCTATGATGCTGACCTCATGCACTCTATTGAAATTTGACAGCAGTCCCCAGATAGCAATGTGTTCTACTCCATCCCTACAAATAGTACCCACCTTCTTCTAATACAGTCTTCACTTATTAAGTTCATTGTTTCTTCCCACTAGACTGTGGACTCCATGAGGCTAGTGATATTCATTTTGTTTTGTTCATTCATGCATTTCCATTGCCTAGAACATGGCCTAACGTGCTGCAGATACTCCATAGTAATTGAATGAATGAGAAATGGATGGATGGATGGGTGGATGGATGATGGATGGATGGATGAATGAGGTTCTTGAGAACCTAAAATCAGTGTGACCACTACATTTTAGACTTCTCTCTTTACCAACACCTATCTGCTAAGGAACTTTCCCAGAAATTCATTGATCTTCCAATCACCATTGTTGCCAATACTTTGTGGCTGGAGTGATCGATAGCTCTGCATGCGTCACACTGACTTGGTGGAGGAAATGTATTCACGACTTTGGCTCAGTGTCAAAATTAAATGGTGACCTTGGCTCACTTTGCCTCCCCACAGAGGTTATTTCTTAATCATAAAGGGAACACTCTGTCCTTGGGAAAAGTAATATTTCTGCCACCTTCAGCTTTCAAATGGCTATTTGATATGGCTCACGGGTGTCCCTGTCAGAGCCAGCTGAAAAAGCTTAGGTAGAGAGGATCAGCAAACGACCTGTCGTGTCGTCAGATGCTGGCCATGAGGTGAGATTCGTTTACAATAACTTATTTACCTGTCCAAATCCTTCATACCACATTAAAGCTTTCTCCTGCTAGCTAGGACCCTGGAGTGCTAAGAGGAAAAAGGAAAATCAATTGCTAATGATATATTCCATTAAAAAAATATATTGATTCCCAGGTAATGACAGTCCTGTGCTTTTGCAGGGAGGATGCCATTTCCCATCATGGCGATGGCTTTCTCATATATTACATTTGAAAGACTGAACAAGGGATCACTCTTCCTTCCCATAATAGATAGCCTCTTTCTAGTAGGTATTAAATCTATATTTAAAACATTTCTCTCCAGGGATTCCATTCTTTGCCTCCTCAAGGTCTTCTTCCCCATTGTCTAAAAGAAGTAATGATTTGTTATTGTAATTCTGGACTTTATGGTCTTTTTCAGCGTTAGATTAAAGACCGCATTTCTTGGGGTCTTCCATCTTGAACTGCTTTGTATGGATTGGTTGGGCAACAATGCCATCATTCTTATTCTTATTTCCTGCTAAAGGCTCAGTGATGGGGATTAGAGCTAGCCTGTGTGGAAGATGGGAAAGATGATGGGGTACTGCTCACTGTATCACATCATCCGGGTGTGCTATGGTAGGATTTAGTACCCTTGAGGAGGAGGGGTCAGCATCATAGAAAACGAGGTAGAAACAAGCATCCGTTAAGGGTAGGGGAGGGTCTTCTATGAACTCAAAATAGATTGTCCTTAAAAAATGATAGTTGTTTCCCATCCCAAACCCATTCTTTCCCTCTCTCTCTCTCTCTCTCTCCAGACTGTCTGGCTTCCCCGCTATGCCCATGCTTTGCTAAGTGCTGGTGGCCATCAAAGTTTTTGCATCCTGGGGACGAATCCTGAGCTGACCAGAGACGGACGGCGCAAGGTAAATCTCTGCTTAACAAATCTGGAATGAGGGAGACAGTTCATATGGATAAAGCCGATTGTCTTCTCTCATTCTCAAGGGCTAGGGAAGAGGGAAATGGAACTTACTTAATGGTTGGTGAGAGTTTTATCATGAAACACAGGTGCCCAGGGCTCCCTCAGCCATCTTGGCCTCTACAAGATCTTAAGTGTCTGTTAGGGAGAAAGATATGGAGATGACCAGCAGGTACACAACCTTAAAATACCTCAACTCTGTTGTTCTTTTTAAAGTTGAAAAAGTTCAAATCTTATAATTCAGCTTTTTGTTATTAAAATGTATCATTAGGCATCATGAAAATATTATGTTTTAAAAGATCATCTCTAAGAGCTGAGGACAGCTTAGTGGCAGAAGGAAGTCTTGGAATACACAAGGCCTCAGATTCAACCTCCAATACCAAAAAAATCCATACATGTATATATGTACATATTCATATATAGAAAAACCTAAAATCCTGTAAAGGATAAAATTATATTTTACAGAGAGTAACATTTTGCTGTCTCTTTTTTCTCATGTACATACATGAAATGTGCACATATGTCTGTGTGCACACATACATGGGATCATTCTGTACCCACTACTACTTAGTAAATGTTATTTTGATTCAACAATATGTTGAGGTAGCATTTTATCTCAGTGATTAGAAATCTATATCATTTATCAAAGCATCTGATGTTGGGGATATAATAATTATATGTATATACATGTAATACATATAATATACATAGCCTACTTAATGCCCTAGAGGTAGGCTTCTAAGATATTTTGAATCATCTTCTATAGCAGTACCACAAAATACATTTCTGAGAATATGCTTTGCATAGCCATTTATGTCCTGATGTTAAATTTAGAGCGATCTGGCCTAACATTTAGATTCAGAACTGTATATCCAGGAAAGAGTCGGGTAGGGATTTGCAGGTGGTGTGTGTGGGTGTGTGTGTGACCTACCTGATGAGTGCATAGATCTTGTGAAAAGCAAATGCAGCATTGCTCTGCTACCTTCAAGCAATCCAGCCATATGTCTACACCAATAATGGAGCCTGCAACTGGACTTGCCAATGCTCACGCATTTACTACCACTGAAGGGGAAGACCCTAGTTTGCAATGACAGAGGATGGGGATGAGGTGGAAGTGCAGGGTTTCAGGATAGCTAAGGCTCAGCTGACCGAGCCCCATGTTCTTGGGCACCCCTGACCGGGAGCCTTACAGCGTCTGCCTAGGATCAGCAGATACTCTGCACTTACTTTGTGCGTCAGGCTAGCAAGAGTTCCTTCCATGGCAGGATTCTGTGTTGGTCAGAGAGCCTTGTCTTGGGACCAGTGACAGTGCGATGGAAGATAATAGACTATTCTGGGATTCTTCACAGAGACAGATAAAAACCTGTGCTTCAATGATCCCAGGTTATAGAGAGCAGAGATTGCCATCAGGAAGTTAGAGGAAACTTCAAACCAGGCCTAGATCAGATGCCACCAGAAAGGTGCCCACCACCCAACTATACCTCCAGCAGCTGCCTCCTAGTAATATAGAAGGCATAGCACGGAGAAGTTCTGACGGGTTCCTGACTCAGAGATCTGGGGGGCTGTTGCCATGAATCTAATACCATCTCTGACTTGGAGTTGGGGTGGAGGGACAGTCTTATCCATAGTCCTAGATCTTGGAGAATGGTTTACTTCTGTGGCTGTTGGGTCAGTGAAGTGTGGGGTTTGGGAGGCATCTCCTTCCCAGCAAACAGAAGGATAAAGAAGAAATCCAGAGGTTTGCTTCACTGTAAGACAGATTTCATTGGGTTATTCTGCACTGCTCATGTGCCAGGAAAGAGGTGGTCTCGGAGGCCCCGGAGTAGTAATTTTGGTTTCTTAAACGATTGCCCTTGGTGTGGTTCTTCTTATACCCTGTGACTGTTTCAGGTTGTCATGGAATTCAGATTTGTCCCAACTTTGGGCAAAAATGCATAGATTTGGGATGGAGATGGAGATTGATCTGAAGTTCTCAGTAGGTATACCAGATAGAGTGCACTTTTGAGGGCTTTAGTGTCTGCATGCCCCAGACTGATGTCCCTATAGTGGATATTTGTCTGACCTACCATCGGTCCATTCTGAAGGGTAGGAACTGTGTCTGATGCCATTCTGAATTATGTCTGTCCACATCCCACCAACACCAGCTCTGAAAACCTGCCAGGACTGTCCCTCTAAGTACCCATTATATATGGGCCCAGAACTGGATATGTTCTTTATTCCTGGTCAGTATATATACTCATACTCCCAGATGATAGGAGAAGATGATGAAAGTCACTGTGGCCCCTGCTGACCAGTAGAAGCATCCCTGGATCAGTTTACTAAGTCCTGTTGCCAAGCAGTCAATATGTGGAGAGCTGCTGCCTGCCCTCTAAATTTATATGGAAATCGCCCTAGTAATAAAAAAAAAAGTCCCAGAAGCAATGAGAGAGAGATCTGACTTCTGTGCTGCCAGGGCTGGTGAGCTGGAGACTCAAGGCTGTGCAGAACTGAAGACTGAGTTAAGAATGGTAGGAACAGACCTCTGAGCTCTGGAGCAGTTGGAAAGCCTATGCCAATTTCCTTGGCACTGAGAACAGGCCTGTTCTGCACCCTGTGCCTCTGTCACTGGGACTGTGCAACCATCTCATCCAGTCAGTCCTTCCTAGTACTTTCCCCCAACAAGCAAAATCCCTGCACATCCTACACCCTCAAGATCGTAACCCATGCCTCCTGAGTGAGTGGGAGCTGTTCATGTGCAGGCTATGGGTATCTACACCTACTACAGCTTCCCTTCTCCTGAGTCGATTGTGTAGATGCCCTTCGACCGCACTCGAACCTCTGCCAGGGGAGCCTCACTTCCCTTAGGTACCTGGTTCTTCCTCACCTGTTCTGGCTCCTTAACCATCTCTGTTAGACCTCTGTGGTCCCTACCCGAAGGATGGGCCATGAAGATATCCCAATACTGCTCTGGCCACCATATATGCTCAGTCATTCCTGTTTGTTCTTGCTGACTTTCCTGGCCCATCCTGGGGACCACCATAGCCACCTCCTCCACTAAACATCTGAGTGCTCAGTCCTTTGAAAAAGCAATGTGCCCATGGCCACCATCTGGACACAGTTCCTTACCCAGACCTTGACCCTGGCTGGTATGTTCTTGCACACCCTCTTTCTAGGACCCTCTATGTGTTTGCGTCAAAAGTTTCCCGAAGACCTTGGTGGCTTCCTTCCTATCTTTATGGAGTCATACAGCCTTGCCCTCCTTTGCTATTTGAACTGAAAATCTCTTGTTCTTCTTCCTCCCATCCCCTAAGGCAGTGGTTCTCAACTTCCCTAATGCTGCAACCCTTTAATACAGTTCCTCATGTTGTGATGATCCCCAACCATAAAATTATTCTTGTTGCTACTTGATAACTGCAATTTTGCTACTATTATGAATCATGATGTAAATATCTGATATGCAGAATATCTGATATGGAACACCCCCCCCAAAGGGGGTCAAAACCCACAGGTTGAGAACCAATGCCCTAAGGCTTTACCCCCATTCTCTATCTCTCTAGTGTCCTCTGTTCTTTCTTCCTCACCTGTGCCTTGGACTTGACACTCAGCTGGGTCCTTTGTTTCTGTGTTACATTTCAGAGTCCTTCTGGAATTAAACCTGTCTAAAATAAAGTCCCTTTGTTCCTGTTTCCTCTGGCCTTCCCCGGGGATTCCTTGGCACTCCACGTTCCCTGGCTATGTCTGTAGCCTCTGTCTTGGGGGGGTCTTATCTTCCTGATCTGACCATTATCTTCTAGAGAGCAGGGTCTGTCCTTTTTTCCACAGTCCCAGAACAGGGCTGAGTCAACACATGAGGATATAATATCATGTTCTGCAAGACATTGCAGAACCACACACTTTGTCCTCATAGGCAGTGTGAAGGAGTGGACCCTGGAATTGAAGCCCACCAGCTTCAAGCCCACTGCACTAGTAACTGTGAGAGCCAACTATCTGGAGACTAACCCTGAACTTCTGTGAGGAGACTGGGAGAGATGAGGGAAGACTAGGGGGACAATGAGAGGAATTTAAGGAAATACTGTGAGGGGACACAGAGGGAAGGGGGCAGATATGCCACCTGGCCAGCATGCCCAGCCTCAGGGAACAGGGTCATGGCCCAGACAGCTTTGCCAGAGGCCTGGGTCTGTCCACCAGGAATTCTAATTGAATTGTTCTTACTAGATGATATCTAGCTTGAATTGCTGCTCCCAATTTAAACTGTCAACTAATACCTGAGCCATCAGAAGGCAGGAGATACCCTGGAGGGACCCAGGGAGCTCAGAGTCTGTATGTGCATAGGAATTCCACTTAGCTGGTGACAGGCTGTGTGAAAGGTACATCCCAGTTCCTTCTGTCTTCAAAACCTTGTTTGTCACCTAGGCTAGAAATAGCTTTCTGAAAACCCCAGAGTTTGTTTTTGTGTCAAAGTTTGACTTTCTAAGTGGCCTTCCTTAGTTTGTAGGCATCCTCCCCCGGGGAGCAGGGTGGGGGGTGGGGGACAAGACTGCTGGGAACAGTTGGGAACTTGTCCTCTTTGTGAAGACAACTGGGGGTAAAGCACAGAGGTTAGCCCCAGCCTGGACTCTGTGAAGTGCTTAGGGTGGAACACCTTTTAAAAAATGAGGCTCATAATGGTCTCGCCAGCACTGCTCTAGTAAAGGACCACATGTGCATTTTTGAGTGACCATACTCTTAAACTTGTAGATCTTCATCCATTATAGACAACCTCACTTACCCACAACTAAAAACTGTTCAAAAGTATTTTTAAGCCATTTTGTTGCTATATGCCTATAAGCCCAATACTAAGGTAGCAGAGAAAAGGGGATCTGGAGTTGAAAGTCAGCCTGGGCTGCATATTGAGATACTGTCTCATTAAAACAAATAAAATATTCTTTTAAACTTTTATCTTATCATCCTGAATTTCTCTCATATCCCTCCACCATGACCTCTGCCCGGAACAGACAGTGCCAGAAGCAGTGAGGGCTGCAGGATGCAAACTCTGCACAGTGTGAAGCAAAAGGTTGTTGTAGTACCCGCTCCTTCATTCCTCGAAGCACTTATTGGCAGCCACACTTTGTATTATGCCACATCTGCTATCCAGATAGCTTTGACCAATGCTCTCTGTCCTTAACAAGCTCTCCTGCAGGGAGACCAGCAACCAAACAGACTGTGATAACATCTGAAGCATGCAACAAGAATTTACCCTAAGTGCTATGGGAGAACATGCTTAACAAATGTCTCTTAAGCAGTTTCTATAAGGCCAGGTACCACCGCACCAAGCACTGGGAATATTGCAGGAACCATATGAGAAGAATCCCAGCCCGAAGCTTACATTGGAAACAGAAGTGCCATCATAGCCTGCAGGCCATGCCGCTTGCTTCTGGATCCTCCTCCAATCTAGGCCACTTGGAAGCTCACCCGTTACAGCTGCTAATCGGTATTTTTATTCTCACTTATGAGCAAGCTGGATGCAAGAGGATGGAGATATTTAAGCCTCATTCACAGAGCCGAAGCTTGCCTTCCCACCCATGTGAGAACGGAGCAACCCTCGTGGGCCCTTCCTTTGATTTGTAGCAACTCATTTAGATAAAAGCATCTGGATTGTAAGGTAGCAGCCACACAAAAAAAGAAGAAATCATTAAAGCATATTTCTGCTTTTACACCGTAAACTAATAACAGCACAGAGGTAACAATTAATCCACTCCCACCCCTTCCCCAGGTACCCAGGCAGATGCTGACCATGGGAAATAAAATGGGAACACACAGAGAGTCTTCAGAAGGCCTCTTCTGGAGCTCCGTGCTCAGAGATGTGCATGCGTGAAGCAGCCCAGATGAAACCGGAGCTCTGCCCTCCCATTAGCACAGAGAGTGGTACCCTGCCTCTCCATCCCAGAATAAATAGTGTGATTATTTATTTAACACCAGTTCTGAGGCTTTCTAACATGCATTTGGAGTGCTCTGCCATCTTGCATAGGCACGCGCTTAGGTGCAGCCGCTGACACATTTGGATCCAATGAGAGAAATCTGCCTCGTGCCAGCCCGTGGTTGATGGACTTTGCTCCCATCCTGACTGCGGGGCTAATGTACTCCTTGAAGCACTTTTTCCTCTTAAACCTAAGTGTCTCATCTTTCCTAACACAGGGCTTCTGTGAGAACTGTCTCTAGTGAAGCCCTGAGGCTGGGACACTCCTAATACGCGTTCAGCCTGGGCTCCTCTCAGTGCTGCTATGGGCCTTCTACTGTTTCCTGTGTATCTGGCTCCCCACCGAGCTGTTGGCCTTCTCTAGGCATGTGAGGGTGGCCTTGCAGAGCGGAGCCAGAGCCCACACACCAGGGACTGCTGACTGTGTATAGACACGCTCACCAGGACTGGGCCCTAGTCCCACCCTCTCATAGAACCCTCCTGAGGACATCGACTGGAACTCCATCTCTGGGACACTCCCTGAGGTGTGTCACAAAGAAGACTTGGAAATATGGTTTGTGGTTTAGGAGTCAGGAAGATCTCCCCAACCTGTGCAGGAACCCAGCCTCTTGTACACTATCTCACATCCAAGCCACACTTAGAAATGTACATTCAATAGTTATGCATTTCATTCATAACTAGGCACATTTCTTGTAAGCTGCAGAGGCTCAAAGCATAGTTACGAGCATCAGACTGCCTGGATTTAATTATCAGCATTACCTCCTTCCCAGTGCAGAGGATAACCCAAGCCCCACTACCTTCAGCCACAAATGAGGGTTCTGAAAATGCTTACTTAACATTATAAAGGAATATAATATCAGGAATAGTGTCTAAAGTATAGAGAGATTTGCTGTTAGTCTAAAGGACAAGGGCCCCATCAAAGAATGGGTGCCTAACTCCTGCCCTCTTCAGGACCAAATGCACCTTCAGAGATGTCCTACCTATGCCTGTCCACAGGCCTCCACTAGTCCATTATTCTGTCACCATGGCTTACTGAACATACCAGTCAGAAGGTAACCTCTAGGTCTAGGAAGTGAGAATGGACCACCTCCATACAGAAGCATCCCAGACAGCCACCAAGGTGTGTCCAGTTCCATTTTCCATGGAAACACATCCCTTTGAGCTGATTGGAGCCTATTTCTTTACCTATATCACGGGGGAGGGGAGGTGGATTCACTGTGAATCCCCAAGGTCCTGTCAGGTTATCCCCAGGAGTGACACTGGATATGTCCCCATGAGAATTTCTGGGACTCCACCACAATTAACGCTGTGGCTTTAGAAGATATGTCAGCATGTCCTTGGGGCATCTCTCATTAACAATTATGAAGTCATTATCTAGTAAATAATTCATAACCCGAGAGATGGAATAAGCTGCCAATAAACAATAATCCATTTAAATGAGGCTTGGCATGGTGAGGGTGTGGTCACAAGGAAGTTCTGAAGGGCAGTTCCCTGCTCACCTCCAGTGTAATTTGCCTGTCCCTAAGCATCCTTCGAGAGCAGGCCTAGCCTTCTCTCGGAAATCACCCTTTGCTACCCACCCAAAGGTGTTGCCTGCCCCTGAGCTCAGCCTGGAGATAGTCTGTGGTGAAGGAAGGCTCCATGCAAAGTACTGTATTTGCCCCTGGGTCCCACCCCATTGTCACCCCACCCCCACCCTGTCAGTAATGCCATGTTCTTTACAGAACAATAAATTTGGTCGGGGTGAGGTGTTGTGTCACTTTAGTAGAACCCTGGGTCTGGAATCCAGGTTCCTTTGACATGAGAGCTATCAGGATTGGCCAGTGTCTCACTCCCATCTATGAGTTTTACTCTCTCATCATTTGTCTAACCCTTGTCTCTGTGTGACCTGTGACTCCCCAGTAAAACAGCTGAGTATGGATATCCCCTTCTGGTCCCCTAACTGGGTTGGACCTCACGAGGTACCTGTATAGACTAACCCACTTGGTTGTGTAATTATGCAGTTAGGAATCTTAGTGGTATCTAAAGGCCAACTATGGGTACCTGAGAGACAGCAGGAGGAGATTTCTTCAGGACAATGAGCCTGGATGTCCATCTTCTAACAGACTTATCGGTTTCTACCCACTAGGGCAGAGACTGAGCCTCTGGCTGTGCTCAGAACCAATAGTCTTATGTACCGTCTACCTTAGTTCTGGCTGTAAGTTGGTGATAGAGCAGGTTAGCTCTGGAAAGTTCCCCTCTCCTGCCGGATCCACCATCTTACCCACAGAGCTGGCTCCACCATCTGTCTGCAGGGCCACTTCAGAGACCTGCCAGAGGCCCTCGGAGTTCCAACCTCACCCTAAGAGAATCCATTCTTCCTTCTCCTTCTACTGAAGGAGCAGACAGCATCCTTCCCAAAGCCTGGACTTAGGAAGCATTCTCTCCAGGCTTCTCAAGCAACTGGAGTCTTGAGCTGTTTGCTCCAAGGAACAGGGGGCGGGTGGCAGATATGTAATTGTCACCCATCTGGAATGCTGTACAGACTCTGTGGTCAGGCTCTGTGGCAAAGGTGGTCACAGTGGTTTTTAGCCTTGCTTATTTCTCCATAGCCACACTAACCAACCACAGGCGAGGTTCCTCCTGGCCTTTTAACCTCTCCTCCCACAGCCAGCAGGGTGGTCAGGCAAATGAGGGCATAGGGGCAGGCAAATGGGTCATTTGCTTCTTTCTAGAAGAGCTTAAAGCAGCTGGAGCCCTCACCCCCCCCCTTCCCCTCACCCCTACCTTTGAACCATGTGGCCCTGACTTAATTAATGGTTAGGCTACCACAGTGGCAGAGTCTCTGCTTGGTGCCGAGCCCCTTACTTTCAGAATTGAGTGCCAGCTCTACCTAGACATCCATCTTTTGCCTCTCCATGACCAATTCAAATTGCCCGAAATTTTCCACAATGAGTATCCTAGAAAGGAAGCTACTACCTTCATTCCAGGGACCTAGAAAGGCTGGACTCAGTCTGTTAGCCACAGAAAAGCATGAAGCACTGACCACTCCCCCACCTGTCCCATGCTTAGTTCTAGAAAAGAATTCAGGGGACACAGAGGGGGACCCATTAAGGCATCATAACTCAAAACAGGAGTGCCAGGTCTTTGTGTGGTTTGGCTGTAGATAGATGGCTGGGGAAGACAACTGTATTGCAGGCAGGGCTAAGGACGAAGTTTAACCCCAGCAATATGAATGAGAGAAACTTACTTTTATCACAAGGCAGAGAACGTGGCATTTCTGTGGGATATAGCACCACAGCCCCAGGGACTGATATCCTGACAGCCCCAGGGACTGGTGCTCTATGGCAGACATGTTCACATACAACAAGTCTTCCATTCTCAGTGAGGGGTCCTCTAGGCTGATAAGTGGTGTTCCTGGAGAAGCCTGCTCAGAGGTCAACCCTCCTCGCCCTCATCTTCATCCTCCTCCATCCACAGCAAGCCCTGGGGATGGATTGTCTCTGACACTAAAGCCTCTGCCCAGAGATCTCCAGGGAAGGAAATTCCATCAGCTCCCAAAGACCCGTTCCAGTGGCTCCTGCAGGCTTTTCTTCTATCTGACCTAAATCTCCCTTGCTGCAATTTAAGCCCATTTTCCCTTGTTTTGTTTTGAGTGGAAATAGAGAACAGCTAGTCCCCAGATGCCTCTGAAGGCAGGGTGAATTAGGAGCTCTACTATAGCTCCCGCCACACTGAGGTGTGTTCAGAAGAATCCTGTTGAATCGGTCTCTGTGGTGCCTCCAGAGAGAACAGCATCCACAGTAATGACAAGGTCTCATCCTGGTGGGGTGCAGGGAGTATAGGGGTGAGTGTAGCAAGTGCTGAGGTGCCCACAGGCAAGGGTGTGGTTCCTGTGGGGCCAGGAAGACAGTCTTGTGACCAGAGTGGCATTGTTGAAAACTGAGTCTGGTAACATCCATGTCCCCCCTCAGGATGATGTGCTATGGGATGTCAAGTTCTAGAGACGACAGGGAGTCACAGTTTTATCAACTCTAGGTCACAGGCTAAGATTTGAGAAAGCAGTCTTCTTGTTTGGGGTTCCTCTATACTCTAGTGCTTAGGTGGGCACTCCCAGCTCTCCCAAGATTTGCATGCCACAGATCACTCATGCATTCACTTGGGGACATCTGGAAAAGGCAAGGAGATCAACTCTGATGCTTACTTTCTTTAGAGATTTCTGCTGACCTCTTGGCCTCCTGGACTACACAGTTACTCTCTTCTTTTTTGTATCTTTTTTTATTTTTAACTTCTGGGAGTAACTAACCTCCACTTGTTTGAGCTAAAGACTAGCTATTTTGTAGGCTATCGGAGCCAGTTCCTGGAAGAGCTGGGTTCCGAATGTGTTTGTTTATGCTGATTGGGAAGCAGTAGATAGCATGCAGCAGCTATGTCTAAAAAGCAACCAGGACAAATAGCCCTGACAGCACTCAGATAGCTCATAATGGATGCAAGAGAAGAATCTTTATTTTTCCTAAGCCAATGGAATCCAAACCATCCTCCTCTACAGGAGGAACGGAGAGAAACTGAATCCTTTTTCCTACACGGTTTATCTTGCTGCAGTCCTGAGACGTGAACAAGGTCATTGGACTTTTTTTTTCCATTGCGTGATCGAAAGTACTCCCCCTCCCCAACTTGGCCTCTGTACAATAGAGGAGGGGGTACAGTCTGCATTGATTGAATTTAAATAATGGAATTGCCATTAATATCTTCCATAAAAGATGATTGATTCTGACTTGGATTTATGGGAAGTTGGGGCTTATAAACATAAACAGAGTGGCAGTCGTTCAATACAAAGACTGGTTTATGCGCCAGCTCCCCCTCAGGGCTGGTTAAAAGGATGGGCTCCCAGCCTAACCTCCCCTATGCCAGCAGCTGGGTCACGAGTGTCCCTACAGGCTTTGGAAGGCTGCCTAGGCTAATCCAGAAGACAGGCTGAGCTCACCCCCTCCCTCCTTCATGATATCAGATCTGAGAGTGAAGCTCCCTGACTTTGTTCCCAGGGAGAACAACTTCCATCCCTGTTGTATGGAAGCCTGTTGTCCCCTGTATGACAGAGGATCCCTAGTGGCACACATGTTCTCCCTGCTCCTTTTACACAGGCCCTCACTGCACAGATGCCCCAAGCCCTGCAACAGGTGGGTACATGGGTACTAACATCTCCTGAACTGTGTTTTCTAGAACCTGCGAGTTCACAGCATGTACTGTCTTTTCCTTATAGGTGTTAGAAATCAGGCTCTCCCCCAGCCTGCCCTCTGTAGCTTAGAGGCAGCAGCCAGGGCATCACCAGCCGTGGACACAGACACCTTTTCAAAACACCACCCTGTCAGGACCTGCTCTTTTGCTCATTCGTTCTCTTGTCTCTCACTCTGTCTATCTGTCTCTGTCTCTCTGTCTCTGTCTCTGTCTCTCTCTGTCTCTCTCGTGCTCTGACTCTGAGGTGACCTTTTGATCACTCCCACTCCCCGAAATAAAACTCTTGCAAGAGATGTATGTATGTGTATGTATGTATGTATGTATGTATGTATGTATGTGTATGTATGTATGGTATGATCATAATGGTGTACCTTGGCTCCGTCTCACCAAGCCACACTGCCACAATACCCTAGCACAATAGGGACTTCAGTGCTGACTGGTGACCCAGAACAAGTTTCTCTAGCCATTTGCCTCCTACGTGGGAAAAAAGCCCCCACAAGAAAGGAGTACAGGGACCCCGAGGAGCCTTGGTGAGTGATGGGACTGGGGATTTCAATGCACTAAGTTTTTGAGCCCCAGAGTCTCAGACTGGTAGCTTGCACAGGTATAAGGCTCTCCAGTGCAGGCCATCAGTCCCTAATCCTCTTACTCTCTGGTGGCCTCTTTTATCCCTGCGGGTCTGGATTTCTTATCACTCTCTTCCAGCCTTCCAAGTACTATTGATCTCCTGTCCCTCACCTATAAAATGGCAACTCCCAAACCTGTCCCTAAGTGCCTGCCCCACATGTCCACTCACCCCCCCCCCCATGAGAAATGCCCTTTAGGTGCTGTAGACCTGCCTGGACTCACCTCAGTCCTGAGGCCCCCTCCTAGGAATGGCAGCCTCACCTCCTCAGACCTGGGTCACTAGGCATTGTCCAGCTTTCCCTCCCTGTGTCTCTCTGCCACTCACAGACTTGGCTCTCGGCTACCTGTGCCTTACAGCTCCTTCCTCTCCACTCCCTGCTGCTCTTGACTTTCTCCACAGGCCTTCATAACCACTGAGCTCCCTGGCCTCTAACAGCTTATCCCACCTGCTCTCCCACCACACGATTAGATTCCCTTATTGCCTGTAAGTCAAGGCAAATACACTTGCTTCTCATGTGCGGAAAATGCCCCAGAGGATCAGGTGTTCCTCGACACCATGCCTCTCATTTACTGTTTTCTCTGCTCAGAACTCTGCTTCGGCCACACCCATTGGATAGGCTAATCCCTCCCTTTGCTCTGCTGGCCACACGTCTAGGTGTAGGAGAGAAAAGAAACTTTTGATAGCCTCCTCCATTACATACAACTAGGGCCACCAGCCTTGCCCACCCCACCCCATAAAGCACATGCACCCACCCAGTACCAGCTGTTGGCGGCAGGTTAGAATGGTCTCAGCGGACTGGGCCTAATATCTGAGTTAAAGGATTCTCCTCAGTTCCTGGCAACACAAGATAGTCCTGGGTTTAAGAATGAGCTGAACCAATGGGATTTCTGGAATGGGAATGGGGAGCAGAGAGGTCTGCTGAGGCTCTCCATGGAAATGCTTATACAAGACCCTAAGGGATATCCCAGAGTTCTGTGAATCGTGCATTTGCAACTCAAAGGCTGATTGGCAGGAAAACTGAGGTCTCAAAGGAAGAGGTGTGTTGAGCAAGAGGAACAAACCCTCTGCCAAGCTCTCTGTGGTCTTCTCATGGCTTTGTACTACCTCCTTCAATATGAGCTGGTATGGTTGAGTTCTCTGTGGTGAAACCCAAAGAACTCTAGATAACCTTCACTGGTGTGTTTTGTTTTGTTTTGTTTGTTTAGGTCACAGTTTCACTGAGTAGTTCTGTCTGGCCTAGAACTCACTGTGTAGACCAGGCTACCCTCAAACTCAGAGACCCACCTGTCTCTGCTCTCTGGGTGTTGGGGATAACCTTTTGAGTCCTCATATAACCTTCTGAGTGCCTCGGGTTAACCCTGCCAAGTTGGGCCATTCCCACAGATGAATCAAAAGGAGCTGAAAATATTAGATGACATGTTCGAGTTCACAAAGTGGGCGCTAAAGCCAAATGCACACCGGTCTTTGATTTGAAACGAGTGTTCCTTCTTCAGCACTGATAAGTTTCCATGCTGCGGCCCTCTTCCTCTCCTCAAAAGCACTGTCTTTAGTTAACGCGCCTGTTGCGTTCGATCACCACAGCTACTGGCAAAATGCAGGCACTCATATACCTGATGAGACTTTTGCAGTCTGTAGAAATAGCATTAGATTCCAAGTACACAGACCAGAATGTAAGCCCAGTCTCTTTCGGATGTATTGTGTAACCTTGAAAAGCGAGTTACTTCCACCTCTCTTTCCTCTGCCATGATGGAAACAGTCCAAGGCGTAATGGGCCATTCGACAAGATACTCTCCAAGGTTCTTTTCTGCTTCAGCATCTCATAGCTCAGTCATCTTGCCCTGCCTTCCCCCACAATGGCAGGAACTGCTGCACAAGTGTGGAGCTAAGTTTGTCCCAACCTGGTCCCAGGAGGCCCCAGGCCAGGGGTATGGCTGTCTCTGCCTCTTGGTGTACCCTGGTTAGGCAGACCACGATTTTCATATACCCCCGATGGCAGCTTTATCTAATGAGAATGAGATGCTTACACATATTTTCATTTTAAAAAAATCGGCTATTAATTTGTCAGAATTATTCATATTTTACTGATGATATTTTCCATGTATCTAATCAAGGAGCTCATGAATAGAAATGAAACTATTTAAATACAGAGATGGTGTACATTGTAAGATCTTGTTTTCTCAAGCTGTTCATAATGCAGTGAATACATTTATTTCTTCTAAAAACAGGTTTTGCAACCATCAAAAAACATTTTTGAAATCCTTGCTTAAATACGACTCTATTCAAATATGCTAAATTAGTGTGAGTGGTGGATTTGAGCGGGGGTGTGTGCGCACATATATGTGTCTGTGTGGCACTAGAAGCAAGTGCTTTGTCTTCCGGTCTTCTTGCTGAGGACTGGAGATTGTTTTCTGTTGAGAAAACTAAAAAAAGAAGCACGCACACACACACACAGACACACACACACACACACACAGAGAGAGTTTTGGATCAAATCTTAAGGACAGATAGATGGCAAAGTGGAGGTACAAATTAAAATTGGACTGAATAATATTCAAGATAATTATTTGTACAATGTAGACTTTTCAACCGCTCAGAATTCCAGCAGCACTTACCTACATTGAAGGAGGGTTAGAATCATTAAACAAAGCCAGATATTAAATATACTACTGCTATCTCTCGAAACATTAGCAAGTAATGTAAAACACATGGCGTCTACTCAATGGAAAATCTGAGAATACAAATTATAATAGTTGTCTTAAAAGACCTCTGGGAAGCTTGAGCTAAATTGCTTAATTCCATTAATAACAAACTATTACTCTAGCTATTAAAGTAACATAAGGTAATAGAGATCATGTCGAGAGATTGTGCCGAGGCTCTTTCTTCACCTAGCACAAATTTATTCAGGGGCATTGATAGATTTTAATTGACTATGGCAACTGAATAGCAACAAAGGAAATTGAACGTCTTTTTGAAAAGCTCTACATTTTGTAGCAGCAAATAGCAACACCAAAATGAGGGTTTGGGGGAGCTGGGATAGGCGGGAAAGGATGTTGAGAACATCTGTTCCAGCTGTTCCTCCGAGAAAACGCCTTCTTGTGACCCTAAGGAGATGCTGTGTGGCAGCAGGCCCATCACAGCCAAGCTTCCCTTTCAGATCTAAGCACACCAACTCAAGCTGCTGTGAAGCACTCGACTTCTCATGAATATCCCTTGGGCACTTTTCCAAGAGACAGGACTAAAGGGACCTTGCGGGGTTGGTGGGGACTGCTGAGCTCTCTCTAGAGAACAATGCTTATCCTTCCTTAAGGCTTGGCAGTGGTGTAGATGACTCTTCACTGTGGCCTAGTGATAGAGTGAATGACCCTTGTGGTACCTTGGTGATGAGGTCATACAGTGAGTAGCACCTAGTGGTAACTCTGGAGCTGGAGGAGGGGTTATCACTGTAGATGCCCTCGGTTCCATCTACATACTAGCATCTGAAGACATGTCACCACTTTGATTTTGCATCTCTTGGTCTTTTCCCCATACCCAGCTACAGCCGGGAGTCTTTTGTGTCTGTCTCCTGTAGGCCCATCTAGGAAAAAGGGAGTGGCTGTTTGATCTCCTGGGGTTCTGGCCTCCTTCCCCACAGTCTCTAAACTCAGGTTCCTGTGACTAGTCTACTAGGCCACTAGGCTACTGGACCACTGTTGGAAACTCATTTTTAAAGGAAACTGGAAGTTGTCCCTTAAGGGTGATCACAGGTCATAGGAATCCCCAGTCACGCCTTGCTTTGCTATTACTGGGGGGTTGGGGGGAGGGGAGGTTCCTGGCCATTGCTGTCACTGGTCCTGGGGCAGGTGACAGTGCTGCTGCTGAGGTATGGGTTTGTCCTCTGTTGTCTACTGGATTTTCCCCGCTTTGCTTTTGTGAGCATCCTGAATGGCACCTCATGTAAAGCTGCCCAGTGCTATTCATCTTCTACCCTGAGTATGATATATTCTACCGTGTCTCTGGACTTCTCTTTCTCCCGGTTCTCCATTGCTTTCTGCTTCTCACAGGGCATCAGACAAAAGCATTGGAAATCTAGCTCATGTTGCACACCCCCTCTGCTGGCCTCACGCTTCCAGCCAGGTGGTAACCCTTTCTCTACTGTGTCAGAACCAGAGCTCTGGGGTGTGCCGCTCAGAAGCAGGCTCCGACTCGCGGACACCTACTTCATTGGCGCTGAGAGACTCTAATCCCACCATGCCTGCCGCATTCGCATGTGTTTGAAAACCTCCTTGGCAGGCAGGACCTCCTAATTTTTTTCCACTTCTTGTGATTAGCGTTGCAGACTAATCCTAGCACCAGACTCAACACCAGCTGTTCTTCCCCCAAAGCTTGTTCTTACTTATAAACCAAATCCTGGAGCCACTGCCTGTTTCCTGTGCCCAACTGCAGCCAGTCACCTATGGTGTGGACTCTGGTGAGTGCTCTTTCCGCCTGGAGGCCTTAGCTGCACCTGCCAGGTCTTGGGGTATAGGAGGGGCACGCACATTGCAAAGAGTGTGTCAGCTTCCCCTATATCCTAAGCTGCATAGCTAAGTGAGAGTGATCTTAACATTGGGGTTTTTGCTTCCCTGCATACCACAGACAATTTTTACAGGACAAGATGTATTTGAAATAATATGTGAAACATTTAGATGCATTTTTCTAAAATAACAATGATATGCACAGACATGATCCCATCCTACCTCTGAATTTAAGACCCAGAACATCACTGGATTGCTGAAATTACCAGTTTTTCTCCTCTGACCTTTGCAAGTTCTCTTGAATTCAGAAATAGGCATGAAGAAACTCCCCAACCCTCTACCCATGAGGAGGCCATGCATTATCCCCCTTCTCAAAGTATGGCAACAAATTCTCCTCCCTGTGTCCATTAAGATTTGGGCTTTGGAGTACCCAGGACAAAGCCAGGGAGCTCTCGATGCTGTGCCTTTCCCTAGAATCTTTTCCTCTTGCCTGTTTTCCCTGGCACTTCTGGGTAGAGTTGGCTATTTACTAAGCACAGACAAGTGGACTGTTGTTCCTGCACCCGCTCCATGTTATATCTCTAGAGGAGTGTCTCTAATGCCCACCAAGCCCAACAAACCAATCAGGGAGTGTGGCCAATGGGACTTTGGCCTTCCCAGCACTCCAGCATCAAGGAGAATTGTGGACTGTCAGAAATACCATACCCCTGTCAGAAGCACGTGAAGTCAGCCCTGTAAACTGGGAAAAGGAAGTCACATTTATATTTATTCTGTGACTGACAAGAATCACGAGTTTCTCATACGGCAGAGGGGGAAAACTAAACTGCAGGCCCTTTCTAACGACTTAATGTCTGGTCATTGTCGCTCCTTCCCAGTGCTGTTTCTCCTGGTAGGGGAACCCTGGCTCCCGTCAGGCCTGGTATCTTGGCTGAGTTGATTTCCTTCTTGGCAGCTGTGATCACTTGGACACAGGATGAAAGAGAGTCACTCCTTTTTCTGTCTGGCAGTCTGTCCATGTTTTGCCTCTCCAGCACACTGTCCATTTGGTCTGCGGTTCTTCCTTCCCTTACTTGGTACAGAAGCTCCCCTGCAGGGCCAGAATAGGGATTCAGACTTTCTTAGGACAGAGCAGTTGCCTGTCTTTGGGCAGTGCACATGGGCTTGCGTAGACCTGAAAGTATTTGGGTGTACAGACTTAATAGGAGGTATACCCCAGACAGGATTACCCTGTGGACCCAGCGTACAAAATAAGTAGAGAACTTACTCTTTCTCGGCCAGGAGTCACAGGTACTGCACGCACGGAAAAGAGCAGCTGGCACAGAGGACTGAGGTGTCTGGGAAGGTCCCTGCACCCGAGAGTGTCTTCCACTGGGTCCTAAAGGTATAAAACCTTGAGCCGCATGAGAAAGAGGAAAAATATAAGCTATCTCAAAAGAGTGGCTGGACCAAGGCTGACATATGTCCAGATGTGAGGTATGCTGAGCTGGTATGCAAAGTGGTAAAGGTGAGAGCTTAGACTTCTGTAAAGATGCCCAATTGTAGAATACTGGCTGAGTAGTACTGGAAACAGATTGGACCCTAAAGTGGGGGCGGGGGGGGGCAGGACTCAAGATTTCAGACTAGTATTTTAGGATTTTCCCCAAATTTAAAGTATACAAAACATGTTGATATAGTTGTGCATAGCGAGATGGTTGTTGTAGTCAAACAGATTTGTGTATGACAGATATGGGATACATAGGTACCCTTTTGTGTACCTGATATGAGCTGAAAATCCGCATCCTTAGCAGACTTACAGTACACAATACAGTAATTATATGCTAGCATTGAAGAAGATCCTATGAATTCTCAATCTCAAATATTAAGAGGAAGGGGCTTGTCATTCTGGATGTAAAATCATCATTGAGAAATCTAGTACAGTGGTCTGAATAAGAATGACCCCCATAGGCTCATACACTTGAATGCTTAGTCGTCAGGGAGCAGCATTATTAGAAAGGATCACTATTAGCAGGAGTGGCCTTGTTCAAGTAGATGTGGCCTTGTGGGAGGAAGTGTGTCACTGGGCTTTGAGGTTTCAAAAGCCCATTCTAGGCCCAGGTCTCTCTCTCTCTCTCTCTCTCTCTCTCTCTCTCTCTCTCTCTCTCTCTCTCTCTCTCTCTCTCTGTCTACTTCTATCTTTATCTAAGGCTTGTATGGCAGAGAGAAGCCCAAATGGCTACGAAGTTAGGCAAACTGAAAAGAGAACTTGACCCTGCTATAGCCAACATCTAGATTTCTTCATGCTTTAGGCAAATCTAGGAAAACAAATCAGGAACATTCGGGAACATTTCCCTCCACAGCCCAGAACCTTCAGTGTTTAGTGAACTGTTCTGTACCATGCTGCTAAATGCTACCAAAAGCTCTGGATGTGATTCATGACTAGGGTTGTTGACTTGTGACTACTGTATTAGGTACAATTACCCTGGAAGACCCTAGGCAAGGCCCTATAAAGACTATAGACATAAGATCTTTCTGCTGGTTGTTTTCTATTGTTTAAAGTGACACAACATACAGAACCCTAAGAGAAATTTCCTGAAAAAATCATACTGAATGGACCAAACAGGTACAGGTTCCTGCCATCCAACTGTCTCTACAGGGGCAGAGAGTTATATCAGACTTAGAGTAGGTCATGCCAGGTTGTCCCAAAAACCCTTCTCTCCTGCTGCATGGAAGCTTCTTCTACTGCAGCTGCCTGAGGAAAGCAGTTTGCAAGGCTTTAATATTTATGTGTGTTTGTGGCATGTGTGCTGAAGTTGTACCTGACTACCAACTTACCATTTGGTTTCCGGCTGCTTGGTGTTTGCTCAGGCACGGGGTGGTAGGATCTCTTGCAGCTAGCTAGGCTGTGACATTAATGTTGCTCCCTCCCACTGCTCTCTTTCTTGGGGTGACTTGAGGGTGGGGGACTTATATGGCCACCGCTCATGAAGAATTTGCAAACTGGAGTAGTTTTAGCAAGAATTCCACTCACAGGCCTGTCTCTTCTGGTATAAATTGGGACTTCCAGTCTTGCTGTTGATTTTCTCCCTCCACAGTTGTCAGACAGTTGTAGCTGGAAGGTCTGGCGATATGCCCTGGACTCTGGGATATTCAAAATTATCCAATCTGAGAAATTCTTGGAGGGGCTCAGAAAATGGTTCAGTGGGTAAAGATCTTGCTCCACAAGCATGAGGGCATATGTTATGATCCCCAGAACCCACATAAAGCTGAGGACAGTAACACGTGTCTATAATCCCAGAACTCCTATGAGGAGAGGGGTGGCAGAGATGTGAAAATCTTTAGAAGCACACAGGTCAGCTGCCCTGCTTCTACACAACAACAAAACAAGAGAGCCTGTGTCAGGCAAGGTAGAAGCCAAGGAAGGGCACCAGAGGTGTATTCTAAACACACATGCTGTGTGTGATGTGCATATCTATACTTTTACATGATTTACACACAGAGAAACACACACACATCTACCTCCTTGGAAGTGGACAGGGTCTCACTGTGAAGGCCAAGCAGATTTCAAACTTATGGAAATCCCCTTTTTCCTATTCAGTCTCTCCAGATGCTAGGGTTACAAGTGCACCACATCCATAGCCAGCAAGATACAAATGTCCAGGTGGCAGGGACTTGGAGCAGGACTTGTATGTCTCTAAAGCCATGTAAGCCAAAGGTGGCTCTGATATCCCTGGGCCATTTCCTAGTAGGTAAGGGGACAAATGCAGTGTAGCAAGCTTGCTGTGGTTATGACACTTCTTTTCCCATGTGCTGCTTCTCAATGACTTACTGAGGTCCAGAGAACACGTGAGGAGGGCACATTGGCTTTTGCTAGGGAAGATGGCCTACTGGTTTTTTGAGCGTGTTTATTCTGGGCTCAGCACTACAAGTCCTGCTTCATGTGATGCTCTCATACCTGCGAATTCTTGTCACTGCCCCCTTCAACAGTCAGCCAAGCATGAGCTTTCTGCCAAAGAGTTAACAGTAGCTGAGAATCTCTCTTTGTAGCATTCCCCAGCAGGGCCAGGGAAGCAGAAAGGAAGGAGATCATACTTAGTGCACCAGCAAGGAAGGATACAGTGGGATTCATTCATGGTAGACAAGGATGCCCAGAGGCAGGTACCCGGGATGTCTTCAGGGAAGAAGGAGAAACGAAGTAAGCAGCAGACGTCTGAAGTCTAGAAAGAAGGTGAAGAACTCTTAACTAGTCAGAAGAAAGGGTGGAGAGAATAAAGCTGTGGGTTAAGTATGGTGAGGTGTGAAGAACATTTTGCTACCGTGGTTTCTACTTATCTCAGTGCATGTGATGCTTTATGCTTTGTGAATACACACTTCCACCTGGTTGCATTTTATTAAGTCCTAGCTTTGTGTTTCTGACAGCTGCAATCAGCATCAGGAAAATCATGTCCTCACTGCTTAGAGACCACTAATTATCACCCATCATCTTCTCCCTCCCTGTCCCCGCCCCATGAAAGTTGAATGTCCAACAGCGATGACATGATGGTGATGTGTTAGACAACAGCTGTGACTAGGGAGTCCCTTTAACATACTTTTTCCAATTTAAGAACCTAGTCGGTATTTGGGGAATTGTTGTCTAGGTTTATTATTATTATTATTTGCTTTAAAAACTGAACACATAGATTTGGAAGCATAATTTTTAAAAGCCTAATTTCTCCAACCCCACATCTTTTTTCAATCAATTTGAATGTAGGGGAGGAAAATCCAGATCTCAAATCACGCACATGGCGTAAAAAGCCTTTCTGAGTTCATTGCACGAGATTGCACTCTGACACGCTTCACAAGATTTGAATATTTTGATAAATCATGATTATGCCACTTTTTCCCTGAGAACAGACGCGGAACTGGCATCTGCTTGTCTTCTACAGAGCATCTCCGGGCCTGGGCGTGTTGTGACCGTCTTGATGAGCTCAAATTGCTTCCTGTACTAGTTTAGGAGCAGCAGTCCTGGGATGAACCAGGTCATCTTGGAGATTCGGGATGCAGAAGTCACTCTGAGACTCAGAGAGGCTGCTGGTCCAGACTCATGCCCCAAATACCTGAGCCTCCCCATATGGTCACATGAACCAGCTTTCATTTGCTGACTGGATGGAGATCTTGGGTTCTATTTCTTGTTGGGAGTCATCCACATTGGTGGGAACCTAGCTTCAGGCCATCTGTGGGGACTGAGGATGTGGCCATCTGTGGGGTTGAGGATGTGGCTGGACCAGCACCGGCAGACTCTATAAGGTGAGGGCTGACGGCATGGAAATACTTCTGCAATGTGAAGACGCGGGGCACTGCCCTGGATCACACTCATTCCTTTCATTACTTGCTCAGCGCTGTCCCTGATGTTCAGGGTTGAAAGCATGGATTGACAAGAGAATTTAAATAATTAGATCCTCTTTTTTTTTAATTTACTAAGCTTTTTCATTACCCTTTCCAAATAGTAAAACTATTTTTTAAATCTTTACAATGTTGCTATTCTTATCCAGAAAGTTCTCTGACCAGCATCTCTTACCTTACCATAGCAGATGGCCTGAAACTCCTCTACACAGAAATCTTTTTATAACTTTTATACAAAAAAAAAAGTCCAAATCTAAGGCATGCAATTCAATCAGTCTTGCACAGACCTATGCCGACCTCTGTTACATATATCCCTGTCAGGAAAAGGAACATTTCCTCAACCGCCTTTGAGGCCAGCATCCCAAACCAGAAGCAGTGAGTGATTTGTTTTGAACACGCCTTTTATCATGGTGGCTTTTAAACCATCACCTGCAGTTTGAAACCGAACGTCTTCCTCTGGGGACAGTCTGCTGCTCACTCCTGGGCACTGGAATCCATTGTTGTAGGCAGGTCGGAAGGACATTCTTTCCATGTTGTGAGGTCCTGAAGTCTAGTCCGTGGTGTAAGGTAAGAGATGCAAGCATTCGCAATGCCTCCGGAACAAGGGATGGCAAGAAGGCTTATTCTGTTTCCAGGATCGCTTGTCTGCGATTGTGCCCGCTGAGTAGGACTCCAGATTAGAGGAAAAAACGAGAGGCCCACTCATCGGCCTGCATAATCAACACCGAACAGATTTCTGCTCCAACAAAGAGAACAGTGTGTTCCCGAGACGCTGCTGTGCATGCTGAGGCTCGCTGGTGGGCGGTTCTCCTGTGAGGGAATCGAATTTTTCAGCACCCCCCCCCATCTACTACTTCCCTTTTGTTGGCCCCAGACTTTCTGGCTCCTGAGACATGGTTATTGACGTGAGACCTGGAGAGGGCAGAGGTGGTTCTGGTTTTTTGTGCCCTTTCATCCCCTGACTTTCTATACATACCTCACACACACACACACACACACACACACACACACACACACACACACCAAAGCAAAGCCCCATCAACCCACCTGTCTGACCAACCTGCTCAGGTCACTGGGTGGTCAGTGAGTATTCGAACCACCATCTGACCCCTTTTGCTTGCTTGCCTTTTATTCTCATGCTAACATGCTAATGGCCACTCCATAAGCTTACAAGGACTGCGCTCCAACTGTACCCTTTGTGACCCCCCACCCCAAGGAAGTCCTAATCTGGGCTGTCCTGGGTTTTGTGTGTGAGCACTTCCAGATAAAAGCAGTCAGACTACTAGCTCTCAAGACAGCAAGAAAAAGCAGCCAGACTGCTGTGTGATTTTAAGCCCTCAGAGGTCTCTCTTCTGTGACCCTCTGCAGGTGATTTTTTTAGGTCTGGTTCAAATGGTTAAACTCCCATTGGAACTCAGGGCTGTTTGGACTAGCCAGGATTAAGTGTGTGTGTGTGTACACGTGCGCATGCGTGCACATGTCTCTCTTGCAATTGTTATTTTCCTCTTTAATCAAAGGGATTTAAATGGCCTGAGAATGTATGTGCTTTTTTTGAATGTCAGAGTTGTGCCCTTTGTAAAATTACCCCAGGGTATGAGAAGAGAAAGTGTAAGCAATTAAAATGCACAGGACAGCAGCAGGGGAGAGCAACCAGAGGCTGCTTTCTGCCCAGAGGACCCAAGGGGCCTGAGCCCTGGGTTGGGGGATAAAGGAGGCCCAACCCACCCCTTGCTCTCTTGCTAGGGCTCTAGTGTGGCTGACCTTTGACAAATTGCCTGCTCCTCAATGACCCCATCTGAATGCAGACGTTGGACTAATGGTCACTTAAGATACATGTTCCTTTAGCTGTTGGCTGTGAGCACTGCCAATTAGACCAGAAATGCTTAGGTTTTTAGATACACAGACTGACCACAGATGATCCCTTCCATCCATCAGTGGTGTGGGGTTCATGCACGTTCATCATCATGTCACTGTCACTGACCTTGGGAGGCAAACAAAGGCTGTCAAAGTCCTGTGATCCACAGTACAGCACTGTGGACTCATGGCCCCTTCACTTCGGTAGGGGCTGTCCTCACGTGTGCTCTGGCTCCAACCAAGCTCTTGAGAGAGAAAGGCCACAGCAGGTACCAGTGAGGGGGAAAGAAAAAGAGAAGATCTTTGAGCCCAGCTCCCAGACCCAAGTCTCCAAAAGCTCCAGACCCTGCCCACATTGTTACTGTTTATGTTTGAAGGGGCAGGACCATGCGAATTACAGACCTCTATGTTCTGCCCACCAAACCCCACCCCCTCTTCTTAGGATCGCCTTGTTCTAGCCTACTGCCTGTGAAGGCCACAGAAGATCACTCTTGGATCTAGCCAAAGACTGTGGAGCAGGAGCCTATCAGCCTCCTGCTGATTCCTGGTGATTCCTGGGAGCCTGGTCAGAGGCTGTTCAAGTTCAGAGTAGCAGAGGCCGTGAAGCATTCTTTGGAACAATCTGTGGTCATGCAGGTCTAACACATTTTAGAAGTGGTTTTCATTCAAATCTTACTGATTTTCTTTTTAAAAAATGAATATTCGGTTCTTAAAGAGACAAATGTCAAGGACCTATAAATCCTCATTTGGACAAAGCTGGGGCTAAATGAAGCAGGTGGTCTGTGAATATCAGCCAGTCTTCCAGAGCAGAGCCCAAGGCACAAGAGTCTCTGGGAATATGTAGCTGTCTTCACCAGCACTGCTCTATGGCTACCCTGTGGTTTCCATGGTTAAGGTCAGAATGTCTATGTCCATGAAAGCTGGGGCTCAGGGAATGATGGGCTGGGTATAGAGCAGAGACCCAGCCTTCTCTTAAAATGATCATGGCTCCTGCTTGCAGTTGGAGCTAGAGACATGAGTGCTAGTAGGACTGGTTAAAAATTCTACCTGTCCAGTGCCAGATTAAACTCAAAGTTCTCACATTCTAGAGGAGGGCTGTCTTTGAGCCAGCAGGTGACTGGGGACTGGGGACCTCTACTGATGGCCACTGTCACCTGTTCTCCCAAGCAGCCAACTCAAAACCCCTCAGGGCTATGCATCTTTAATGTGCCACACCCCAATCCTCAGGGCATCCTTTATCTTCCACTTTACCTGGGAACAGACACCTCCAATTCCTCTCCCCCTCCTCCTTCCTCCAAAAGTCCTTCTTTTCTTTTATTATGGACTTCCAGGGGCTAAGGTTGAACATTTCTTACCTTTCAAGGTAGTTTGCCATTGTTCATTTTACTCTGTAGTTGGCACAAGCCTTCCCCAAGGACACAAGCCCTGAGAGATCCTGAGGAGACAGTTGAGAGAGACCCTAATATTCAGGGGGTTCATAAACACTCTCCCCAGGGTGTTCCCTAGCCCCATAGACTCTTTGCTTCTCCTACCTCCAGGAGGTGTCCCTAGAATTGTGCTTACAGATTCCCTCTGCTTAGATGGGATACTGGAGCCCGATTCCTAGACTCTGCCCCTTCAGTGTCCTCAGCAGCTCCCTTTCATTAAGCAGGGCGTGTGCTGCCTCCCCTACCATTCCACTGTCCTGCCCATACCTGGTTCCATCCATCTACTCTCAAGGGAGACATTTTAGTCACATTCTCTGAGCGACTCTCAGTAAAGTAAAGCACACTGGATGCCCCGTTACTGCATCCTCAATGGGTTCTCAAAACCCTGTTATTCAAATCACCCTAAACACTTGCAGAGAGCAGCTTGTACAGAGGCACTCTGTGTGGTTCAGAAGACAGACCAGAGACTTTGGATCTAGCTATGTTCCAGGTTCACATCCCAGATGTCTGGGCTTCACAAGACGCCTGGCCCAGTTCAGAAGCCATACCTCAGGCCTGGAGGTCTCTGGAAAGACATTCCTTCTGTCACCACGGTCATCAGGCAGCTCTAGGCATAACTAACTAGGTCAGCTTCTCCCTCCTCATGCATCCTGTGGCTGACCACAAGGACCAGTCTCCAGGGTAAGGAAAGGGCCTCAGCTTCTTTACCCAGCTCCTCACCCATTCTCCCAACAACAGGGTGCTTTGAGCTGAGAGTCCCTGGAATCCTTCTGTCTTTCCTTTCAAGAAATCAATGAGAAAACAGGCCATCTCTTACAGGAGTGGTGGGCAGGTCCAGCTATATTCCTGATGGTCAGAATTTGATTACTCCCCCCCCCCCAGGCTTTTCTTCAAGGGTCTTCCATTACTGGATATGATGGACTGGCATTTCTTAGTGACATTGAAGGTGCAGGAAGCCTTGTATCCTGGCCCTTCGACCATGCAGACCATGTCACCGCGATGTCTTTGCCTCACGCCTGCGGTGTTCCTTAGTGAAATCCAGTTTGCAATGAAGACAATCTCCACATGGAGGATAGCCACAGGAGCTTTCACCCATAGTCCTGAAAGTCACTGTTCTTAGAATTATCACTTGGTAATTTGTGTCACTCTATTCCTTTGCCAAGGACTCCTTTTAATACACTGGCCTAAGTGGCAAGTGCTGGATTCTAGCTCCTTCTCAGTAGCTGCTGATGCAATAGTAGGATGTTCGATGCAGCAGCCTCAAAGGCCAGAGAGGGAGGCAGGAATATGAACATAGAATATCATACAACTGGATGTCTGGCTCTTCCCACAGGCATGTTTTCTCTGAGAACAGCCAGCTTCTGATTTCTGAGGTCTAGTCATGTGTTGGATACTATCATAATGGTGTTCACACCTGTGTCACCTACCTGCTCAAAATACCCACATGAACAGAAGAGGGCTAGAAAGCCTATAAGCCAGGCCAGGCCAGACTCTTTACCCATAGGTCCTACAGAATGGGCAGTTCTCCCTACTAATACTACTGATGTGAGCAGTCTAGATTGAATTCCAGGCTTGTGCCAGAGAACCTATGCCCTCGAGTCTTTTAATATTCTCTTACAATGTGGAGAAGCTGTGACTAAAGGCAGCGGGTGGGGGGGGCGGGAGGGAGGGGCAGCCTGGGGTTCCGAGCCAAACCGGGAGGTACCCGGCCGTGCTCTTGCTCTGTTATTCATGCTGTCACAGTTTCCTTAGCATAGGGACAGAGCCTGAGAGCCCTTATGAACACCAGTGTCCTATGATATAAGGACCAAGAAAGTGGCAAGGGCACCTCCCACCCCCAAAATGGACTAGGTAAGGAACAAAGAAACCCATCTTCAGACTGCTCATCTCCAGCCCCAAGCTCAGTGCAGCAGGACAGATATCTTCCTATCCCTTCTGCTGTGACTCCTCATCCAGGAGCTGCTCTCTAGAGCGCCTCACTTTGCAGGGTGCTGTAGCACTAGCCGGTCAGCTTCCCTGGCTCCACGGAGCTCAGGGAACTACAGTCTCTGTGTCTGTTTTGAGTGTACCTTTACCCATCATTTAGCCCAGACTGAGGATTCAGGATGTCCGTATGGCATCCTCCATCTGTCCTACCACCTTTCTGTCTGCCAGGCTCCTCTTCCCACTCAGTTTCTCAGCAAAGGTCTAGTCCAAAGGTCCATCAGATCCTTCCTAGACCAGGGAGAAGTGCCAATGCCAGGTACCAGGGAGACTATAACTCGAAATCCATACATCTGCCGGGAACCTAGGGGTACAAGAAGCCCCATACTGTTAGTCACACACTCTGAGTCAGGACTTGACACAATGCAGAGCTGGGAGAGTTTGTCCTCACCCATGTGGAACCTCGGCTGGAAATACCTGGAGAATGAATGGTTGGCTTGCAAGGACCAGGGACCATCAGAAGGTTAGAGCCTAAGTATGAAGCATCTCCCTCAAACGATCCCATAATTGAGGGCTTGATCCCCTGCTGTAAGAGATATTTTAGGGAGACGGTGCACACTTTAAAAGGATCTAGCTAGAGGGAGTAGGTTATTGAGGGCGGTCTTTTGGAGGCATCATCCCTGGTCCATTTCCTGTCCCTGTCTCTCTGCATCCTGTCTGGCATAAGATGAACAGCTCTCCCCACAGCATCCCATTGTTAATGGTATTGTCCCTGAGCAGATGGGACAAGCAGCCCCAGACCAAAACTGTGAGCCAAAATAAATCTTTATTTGTTTCTGTCAGGTGTTTTTGTTACCATGACTGTCTTAGTTAGTGTTTTCATGCTGTGAAGAGACACCATGACCACAGTAACTCTTAGAATGGAAAAGATTTCAGAGGTTTAGTCCATTATTATCATGGCAGGAAATATGGACAGCAAGCAGGCAGGCATAGTGCTGGAGAAGGGGATGAGAGTTTTATATCTTGATCCTCAGGCAGCAAAAGGAGACTGTGTCACTGGGCATGGCTTGAACACATATGAAACCTCAAAGCCCACCTTCACAGTGGCACACTTCCTCTAACAAGGCCACACCTACTGCAACAAAGCCACACCTCCTAATAGCACCACTCCCTATGGGCCAAACATTCAAACACATGAATCTTATGGGGGTCACTTTATTCAAACCACCAGGATGACACTGAAGGAATGGGCACACGATCACCTTCCTTGCAGTGGCCGAGCTGAATCTCCATCAGTGCTGTCCACTGCCCACTTAAGGGGAACTCAGAGCCTGGATGGCAGATGACAGATGACAGGTCAGGGCTGTGCTGCTTTTCACAGGATGGCTTCAGAGTCAAGCCCTGTCACTTACACTTTGTTGTTCAGCTTATACACAAATCAAAGTAAAGAGAACATAGACTCTGCCCCTTGCTGGGCATGAAGTGACCACAAGGTTGTAAAATAACCTCAGGTTGCAGCCTGACACAGTACCTCTGCTCCACCTTGCAGATGAAAGCCAAGGCCTTGGCGAGGAGCCGTGTGAGTCTTTGGTGTGCAGATCCCTTGAGTGTGACCACGTTGGGGTTCCCACCTGGGTTTCTGTAGTCCATGGACTCAGTTCAAGCCATTCAGCAAACATTTCTCAAGTCACTATTTTTCCCTACCTCTCAAATTGAATTACTGGTTCCAGTCTTGCAACTGCTCCCTACTGTTTCACCTTGAACAAGTTACCAAAACTCTCTGTGCCTCTGATTCCTTGTCTGAAGAATATAAATAATGAGAATAATACCCCAACTACGAGAATCAAATGAGCCTTGAGATATGACTGACACAGTATGTCGCATGTGATCCCTATTACACAAATATGGAGTCTGTCATTTTTTTAGGTCGAGAGTGTGTGCCAGTCAGTGCTCAGTGTATTTGCTCAAAGATCCAGGGGCAGGAAGAAGCTGCTCTAACATCCGTGGGCTGGTGGAATCTCGAGGACATAGGTCATTTCTGACTCTGTGTTGCAAGGACTCATCTTTAATGAGAACATCAAATCACTCCCACTCGGGCCATGATGTGCAATAGTGTCTCTGTGTGTGATGCTGGGAATATGTGCGGCGAGACTGGCTGCCAAGGTCTTGCATAGAATTGCAAGATGGAGACTTCTTCCTCTTATTTTCTCAATCTCTCTCTCTCTCTCTCTCTCTCTCTCTCTCTCTCTCTCTCTCTCTCTCTCTCTCTCTCTCTGTGTGTGTGTGTGTGTGTGTGTGTGTGTGTGTGTGCACGTGCGTGTTGTAAGTTCACAACTTATCCTCATCCATGGATTTGAGAGAGTGTAGTAGAGGAGCCAATGATGTCTTTAATTAAATATTGCCACTCCCTCCTCCTTAAGGTCATTACAGTCGATAAGGGGGAGGAGAAATATCTCTTTAGAAGGCCTTTCAAATGAAAAGGGAAATGAACCACTGAATGCCAAAAACATCCTAATCTTACCAGCATCCTTCCTTCGACTGTGATTTAATATGTGCCTAGTGCTATCCAGAAATACAAAGTAGCTTGGGAAAAAGTCTCAGCCCTAAGAATCTTATAGTGTTAAAACTCAAGTAATCCCGAACAAAAGAAAAATACAGTAAAGCTTGAGCCCAGCTCCTACAGACCTGAACACCCCCAGCCCCTGTAACCCAGGGGTCGGGGGACATCTCCAGAGTCACTGCAAGCTACTTTTGACAGCGGAATTTTATTAACTGTTTTTTTTTCATTACTCCTGACGGACATGGCAATGAACTCTTATCAGTGTACTGTGTCTAGTACAAGTCAATTAATTCCTTTTAAATAACTTCAACTGGAAATCTTACTTGATTTATATTCCAAAAATGATTTCCATTCCATTCCTTCCTGAGATTATAGTCCCAGTGAAGTTAATCATACCGGCTACACAACCATCCATACCCCAGGGAGAAAACAGGATCAAGGGGAAGAGGAAATGAGGAAGAGAAAAAGCCAAGAGTGTCCTAAAGACCCTTTATATAGCATGAGGCCTCATGACAGTGACAGAGGAGCTGGTTTAACTCTTGCCTTCCAAAAGCTTAGCTCTAGTCCTGTGCCTGAGGATGAATTGAGTTGTGCCCAGAACTATTCGGAAGATGGAGAAGAAACCAGTAACCAGTGACCAACATCTGCTATGGCTGCTGTAATTTGATGTGGCGTCTCTTTCTTGTTTGGTACCCAGAGTTTAATGTATGGCTCCAGGAACTTCTTGCTTGACTAAGCCTGGCTCTGAGCACTTATGCTTTCTAGCCTGCTATGTAGGGCCATCCCAGGCAAAGTGTAGGTCACTGTGGATTGGACTGTCACTCTGAGCGGCTTCGCTGTGGCTCTCACCACCTCCCAGACACAAGCAGAGACAAGCAAAGGTGTCATCTTCTTGAAAGTCTGCCCTCAGGGCTCTGATTGCCACCAGCCTAGCCTTATAGATGATAATACTGGGCTTATCTAGCAGGCAGGAAGGGCAACCACACCTGGTCCAAGGAGGTAGAATGAACAACGGAATGTAGTAATTGCTGAGTGTTGAAAGGTTGGAGCTCTAGTTGGAGAATGGCTTCTGCCCTCAGGGAGAAATCAGTGGCTAAAACCCAAGGAGGGCAGGTGTGGAGCTGCTGAGAGATGCCGTGTCAAGTCATCTTCTGTGTCAACACCAGGCTGCCATGTAGAGTCTGTCAGGCTGCTGAGCACAGCCAGGCAATAGGAAAACTCCAGTGAAGGATACGGGCAGTTCAATAGTTTGGCAAGGCTGAGTTTGGAACCAAAAGAAAAATGTGTATATCTGCTGTGGATGGTAGGTTCCTTTACTAGAGTTGTCACCAAAAAGAAGTAAAGACTAGAGGGCCAACTCAACAGAAAGGTGCTGTCTGGAGGGCAGATAAACAAGATCAAGATGGCAGCATGACTACTTCCTTCTGAAACTTATCACAGTACCAATCTCAGAAGCTTCTAGAGCATGCAATATATAGAGATGTGAGTTCTAAAGACATATATCCCAAATACGAAGTCTCGGGCTGAAGATATATCTCAGCCATTAAAGGCTAGGCTCACAACGAGAAACATAAAACAAATCTCTAAGAGAGATTGTAGAGATGTCTCAAGGTATGAGCATTTGCTGTAGTGACATGAAGACGCCAGTTTAAATCCCTGGCATCCATTAAAGAGTAAGGCATTGTCATGCTCACACATACAACCCTAGTACTATAGGAGCCTGACAGGAAAGTCACTAGGGATCGATTCATGGAGAGACTCTGTTTCAAACAATAAAGGGAGAATGCTAGCAGGTCATCCAGCATCTTCCCGTGGCCTTCACAGAGATGTGCCTGGGCATACACACATACATACATAAATACCATACACTTACAATACAGCACACACATGAATGGAGAAGAAGAAAAACTCAATAAGAATGTAGACCACCATTTAACATCTTCCTGGGAAATTCAGGTGTTCACAGATGTTCTGCTTGCTGGATGAGGAAACAAGCCCTTGTGAGACAAGTAAAGGAAGCATAAGACTTCCTGGGCTGGAGTGGCCAATGGATGTGTGACAGAGACACAGCACCTTGGAAGAAGGTCACCAGAGGAGCTGGGAGGGTTGGAGAAGTTGCTCAAGTGTCCACATAGGAAGGAGTCAAGGCTGGGGTTAGAAGCATTTGTAGACAGGGATGCTGTTGTCTTTATCAAAAAGCAAATTTCGTATTTTCTGAAATTGGTGTTTGCTGTCTGGGGACATGCTATGAGAGTATGACACATCAGCACCTGTCAAGGACCTGCCACCTTGATGGTTTAAGATGTTCTGTGTGACTCAGAGTCTGACCAGCCTTTGTCTCAAGAGGGAGAGAGATGTCTGGGAGAAAATGGGAAGACCAGTGAACAGTATCCAGCCAGGGTTTGAATGTTGACAGTGCCTAGTGACTCTAGCAGATGAAGAATGTCAATGCTGTTGTTTCAAGTGGCATTTGTCCTGTCTTCGTATACATGTATTGATCCAGTCACCACAGACCTGAGGAGACCTCACAGAGAGAAAACTGGCAAGGCTCGCAATGGGAAAGAATGTGTGTAGACAGATAGAAAGCAGACCAAGTTCTGTGGGCTTCAAAGCTGAGTTCACAGCAGCTTCAGCACACAAACTAACTTCCCTGTGATTCAGTTTCCCCCATGTTTATTATAGGCATTCACCCAATGTAAGAACAGCTGTCACCCAGCATGGGGAAGGGTTAAACCAGTTAATTGTGAAAGGAATTTAAAATAGTACCTGGAATATACATCCTCAGTAAATGTTAACAATCAATACGTTTTCTTTTTCCACCTAGACAAGTGGTATTCAGAGAATTTACTGCAAGCAAGATATCATGGCTGTCCTCGGAGGACTGGGCAGTCACTAACAAATCCATTTTTCTTATCTAGATCTGTATAGTTCAGTGATCTTTCTGCTCTCTGCTCCAAGCTGAGAACAGAGAGCTTCGCCTCCCAGCCTGAGATTGCACGTCAGCTGGTACAGAGCTATGTGTGTTCCTTTCAATCCCCAGGGCCCAGGGCACTGGCGTTGGTTAAGGGGGTCTCTTTTAAGATTCCCCAGAGATTCCAGGAGAAGCAGCTTTGGTGCCCATGTGGAAGCGCTGCTTTGTAGGGGGGCCCTCCAGATGCACTCTTTACCTTCAGTTTACCTTCAAATCAAGTCCCAGAGTTGTGGCCAGAGCAGCTTGAAGCAGGCTAGCCACTGTCACCCCCACTGGGACTCAAGCACAGTGATTTCCAAGAAGATGGGGACAAGAGCATCAGAGTGTCTGTTCTGACCCCAGGGTCTCATCCCTGTGCTGTTAAAATCAGGGGGAGATGTTGAATTCAGGGGAGAAGAGGGTAGGTCAGAAGCAGAATTTACTGGCTTTTATTGGAAGATTAATTCTAATCTTTCCCCCAACAATCTCGAGGAAACCAACTACTGGCAATAAATAAAAACAATTTCCTATGTGAAGCAGGTATGGACCTTTCAGGGGTCACTAAAATGCCTATATATGGTCCTCAGATTTCTCTGAATCTAGCTTGAGAATATCTACTTTGATCTGGAAATTGCCCTTGCTGCCTAATCTCATGCCCTGCTGCTAGGCCTCTGCTCCTTGAACACTGGATAGGGTTGCAAGAGTCAAGAAGTCAAGGATCACTTAGGCCAATGAAACAAGCTTTTATTTCGGGGGCAGGGAGGGGGGAGGCTCTGCAGACCTCATAGCTCAAACATGCTGTTTCAACAACTTAAAGCTTTTTGACTCTGCCAGAATTTAGCTCCAAGAGCCAACTGAGGCCAGAATGGGTACATGGCACAACCCACTCCAATTACCAGTCTCCTCCTCCTCCATCCACACCACTAAGAAGGAGAGTGGGAGACGTGCGGGGCATCCGGAAGTAAGAATTCACTTAAGAAGCATGAGGCAGAGGCCCAGGCTCTATCTTTGGAGCTTCACATCGGCCTACAGCTACCCCAAATCTTCTATTATTATTGTCTTTAACACCACAACGGCCCTATTTTTAAAATCTGCTGCGTTTGAGCAATTTTGTCTGACGTCAGCTGGCTGCCAGCAACTCTGGCTTGAAAATAAGAACAACCAAATCTTTTAAGGAGTAATACCAAACCTGCTAGAAACACAATAAGTCACACACACACACACACACACACACTCACACACACACCCATTGTTTACAATAAGTGGTATCTTATTGCTGTTAGAACTTGTGTTTATTGCTTTTGTGCATTATGGTCTGTTGTAATTTGGACAGCCAGGAATTGTATTCCTTTATGCAGTGCATAGGAAGGGTTTGTAATAATGGAGACATTTGTAATTATGCTACCGGGGAGTGGGGCTAGGGAGCCTCCAGGTAGCATGAAATGCAATTGCCTGTTTGCCATCTGAGGAACTTTGCATTGTGCTCTCCCCTTTCACCATTCTTGAAACCCTCCAGAAACCTCCAAGAGACCTGGGCAAGGGACAACAACACAAAGGGAGTCTTGGAGCCAGGAAGTCCTGATCTGAGAAGCCTTAAGTACATTCAGGAAGCAGAGCACGAGGTAGGCAGGCAAGAAGCTGGGACGATGGGTTCTTTTGGAAGTTGCCTGCAACACCCTGCAGGTGTCTTCCTTCATGATGGCCTATCCCGAAAGGCACTCATTGGACTTTGCAGGTGAGGGCTGAGAGCAAGGATCTGAGAACAGCTGACAGCAGCAATTTGCCCCTCCTCCTCTCTCTGCAAACTTTGAAAAGCTACTTGACAACATAAGATGTACAGCCATCATTGGCTAGTGAAGAGATGTCATTGAATTTCTTTCAGGTGCTATGAAACAGGGGTGGAGGTCAGTGCTTGGGGCTGTTGTCTGTGTTGACAATTACTTAAGGCCCCTAGACTCTAAAAATAGGATCTAGTCTTTCTCCTTGGCAGAGGCTCTTCGGCCATGAGCCTCTGTTCTTACTGCCTTTCCTTACTTGGTTCTCCAATGTGAAATGTTCACTCCCATCTATTTCCTTTGTCTAAAATGCACCACGCTTCAAGCTCCTACACTCCCAGTAAAGACTTCCCTGAAGTCCGTCTCCTAACATCCTCCATCTCCTTTGCACTTTAGTACCAGCTCTCTGCTCTTTCTAACCGACAAGCTAGGGTTCATCTTTGGTGGGTCACTACCTCCACTCCATGTAGTATCCTGGCAGGCACAGGCCCTTGAGAACCATTTTATGAATCGGTGAGTGAACTTGAGAGCAAATTAACTGCCAGGGCTCACCAGAATTATTTTTGGATATTTCTCCAGAATACTATCTCCCCATTCTGACCATCCCGGCCCTGGGGAGGGTTCTCATTGGTTCTCAGTATCCTGAGATGCTCATCAATGCTCTCCCATCTCCCCTGGCTCTCTGTGATTGTGTAGTTAGAGGAGTGACCCTGTCTGTTTTGTTCGTTTACTTAAACCCCTCGAAGATCCTAAGTGGGAACTCTCACCTCTGTTTGCATCACTAAAGATTTCTTTTCTGCACTGGACACCCATCCCCCTCTGCCCCCCTCCATCACCCTCCATCCCCCTCCATCCCCCTGCGTCTCCCTCCTCACCTTTCTGAACTCAGACTTCACCTCTCCCAAGAAGCTCCTGCCCGTCCATGGCTATAGGCCTCCAGGAGGTTTTGTCCCTGTTCTATAACACCCACGTTTCTCTGTAATTATTCTTATCACAATTGCAACGAGCCCCTAATAACCCCTGGAAAGGTCTGAATACTGTGCTGTCTGTCCCATCTTGACAGCCCTGGGACACCCAGCACAATGCCGGATGGAAGAAGGTCTCCCATGAATGAAGTCATAAATAGAACCGACAGTAGCTCTCAAACGGCGTGCAGAGGGCAGGGGACAGCTCTGCATGGCATTGTTTGCAATTGTGTGCTGGCTTAGAACAAGTTCATAGGCAGCTAGCCAACAGAACAGGCCCTCTGCATTAAGGCAAGAATGCCTCATCGAGCCCATCAGTGGCCCCAGTGCAGCCTGTCTTCCCCAAGGACGTCAGCCCTCCTTTAGAACAAGGAGGAAGTATTGCCTGCAAAATTACAGCCCCAAGCAGCGTCTAACCCGCAGCTCTGTTTTCTTTAGCAGCTCTATGAGTAAGTGCGTCTGACACACTGATTATCAGGTATCCCCAGCAAAGCCTGGAACCAGACCTGTGTGTTTTATTGAATAAACTCATTTTATTTAATAAATAAATAAAACAGTTCTATAACTCAGAAGCTGGTGGGTTCTAGTCCAATCCCCCAAGCCCTGGCATTAATTAGACTCCTAGCTGAATAGCCGGGTCTCTTATCCCACCTTAGTGCTGAGAAGAGTTCTCTGAGGCTTCTAAATTTGAGCCTCCGGATGACATATGGACACCCAGACCCGGCTTAGTATTTGTAGCTAAGCTGAGCAGTAAGGGACATGTGGAGAGAAGCCAAGGCAGGATTCTACTTCCAAGACATATAAAGTGGGGACACAAATGCTCCAAGGTACGTTGGAGGGGAAGGTTTTCCTTGTAGATATAAAGGAGTGTATAACCAGAGGCATCTGGAAGAATCCAGAGCAAGGAGAGAGAGCAGTAAAGTAAGCTTGACCAGCAGACTGCACAAGACCATGAGACTCCGGAGAGGAGTGTGGAGCAAGAGAAGAAAAGAGGAAGACAGAAGAGGAGAGGACCGAGAAAGGAAGGCAAAGGGACAGTTCTATAGGAATGGAAAGCTGGGGAAGGAAAGCCCAGGAGCAGAAATTTAAGGTAGAGGCGGAGTGAGACAAGCCGAGAGGAGCTAGGATTCCAGCACGGGCTCTGAAGCAGGCCTTTCCATGCTTACAGAGCCTGGAGGCCAGCATGCACTTTGGCCCACTAATAGGTATGATAGAGAGACATTTGTCCCAAGTTTCTTTTGGATATGACTCAGGAGACCCTTATATCCAGGGCCACTGAAGGTCACTGGGCAGGGGCAGTCAGTCAGCACCCGACACACCAGCTCAATGGTTCCACTTCTCAAGTCGAAGCATCGTGATTTATCTGTTTATTCTTAGCTTCCCTCCTTCCTGCTCCCTCCCCATGCTGGCACCAACAAGTAGAGTAGACGTGATTCTTTCTCTTCTTCCACCAGCACCACCGTCACCACCACCACCATCATCATCGTCATCCTCATTTACTATTATTATTGTGTGTGTATACGGTGGGGGGAAACCATGCCACCTCGTACACTTAAAAGTCAGACAACTACTACGTAGAGTCAGTTTCCTCCACGCACCTGTACACTGGTTCCAGGAATCAAATGCACTGAGACCTTGACCTGCTTTCTCTCCCTCTTCCTGCCTCTACTGCAGTCACTCCTTTGCGACAGGGCTCAGCAAGCTAGACTGCAGCTCTCCCCACCTCCTCGGTCGAGTCAGGCACCTCGTGACCACGGTCGGCTTTGTTTCCACAGCAAAGAATAATCTGGGTTACAGACAGCTGGCTGCCTGGCAGAGGGTTTCGAATGCACGCTGTTTATGAGCAAGGGCTCAGGAAGTGGACCCTTAGGCCAGTTGGACAACCAGCAAATCCTCTGCCATCCAGTCCTGGCCTGCTCTGGGCGCTGGGGAGACAGTGAGCAGACCCCAGCTTGTCGCGTGCTACTAGGCTGATTAGGGGTGGCACTGGGATGGAAGGACCTCATTTTCAGCCTCCACACCAAGGCTGGCTCTAGGGAAGGAAAGGCAGAGGAGCCTCAGACTGACTGATGACAGCCATCCCAAGAGCAGGAGCCTCTCCACCAAGCCTGCCTGCTACACAGATCAGCTGCTTTGTAGCACAAAGGCCTCACAGTCCACAGAGAAGCCTCACCCAAAGAACCATGTTCTTCCCAGGCTGCTGTAGACATCAGGAGAGGAGCCCTATCTCGGTTGCTCTCCTCTAGCCTGGAGCTGGCCATCTGCCGCCCCTTTGATTTCCTTGAAACTTAAACACATAAACTATTTGGTGTTTTGTTTTGTTTTTTAAGAACCTAATTAATATAAACTTAGGAGATACTGGCCTTCGAGACTCCCATCTCTCCAACAGAGCAGACCCGGGGTTGTTGTATAGTTTGGGGTTTTCTCCTGATGAGACTCTACGTTCATGCTTCCATGTGTCTTCAGAACCTGGCGACTGGACGGCCATTAAGGAACCTCCATTTCTAGCTTATGCACTAACTCTTGATGGAAAAAATGCTGGTCCCACTCCTACCACTTGAAAAACACACTGTTACAAAATCTGTCCCAAAATGCCCCTGTGTTCCAGTCTTTGAGCCTTATGTAGCTGTCAGGTCCAAAGCAAACTATTTCCAAAAGGCAGAAGGGACAATGGCTTGCTGTGACACCTATTAGCATGCTTACCTACATGTGTGCCAGCCTCCAGGGTTCCCCAGTACCACAAGTATCTGCTCCTCCAGCTAGCAGATGCCCCTCCCCCACCCTAGCCACTCATTATAACCCTGCTATTTCAGCTATACTGTTTGTTCTTTTCGTCTTCCCACTTCTCTCTCTCCCCCCTCCCTCTCCCTCTCCCTCTCCCTCTCTCTCCCCCCTCCCTCCCTCCCTCTTCTCTCTGCTCTCCTGTGCTCCCCCTCTCTCTGTCTTTCTGCTCTGCTTCTCTCATGACCAGGTTCAGACTGCTCATATCATACGTGTGTGTGTGTGTGTGTGTGTGTATGTGTGTGTGTACACATATATGTATATATGTGTGTACATATATATATATATATATATATATATATATATATATATATATAATCACAGAACAGTAATGTAATCAGATTAGATGTCAGAAGATAAAAGAGTGAAGTTGGCAAATTTCTTTCCCTCAGGTTATATAGGTTCAAAACTTAACCCCCCTTAGCTACTTCATGAAAAGTCATTTGTTACCTCTAATTCTGTTTTCTCATCTACAAAAGTGGAGACACTGGGAATACCTATCTCAAAGTGTTTAATCCCAGGGTTCAATGAGATCACATATGTCACATGAAAAATGTTCAAAAGGGGTTAGTATAGAAGTCCTAATTGTAATTGTGACTTTTAGTAGCTGCAGTAATACTGAAATACAGTTTTGTGAGCTAAGAACTTGTTTCCCCATCACATCCACAGTCTTCAGGAACACATGCTTAGCTGATGTAGACCCTGGCCTTAGCCTAGAAGCTCTTCCTCAGCAACTGTGCAATGATCCCAGGTGGTGGAGAAGCCATTAATGGTGGTCCGTGATGCCTTTCTTTTTCACATAACACTGCTCCTGATCCTTGAGGAGTTGTATAATATTTGTTTAGGGAGGTAGACTGTGGAAATGTTTTCCATTTTTATTTTTCTTACTTAGAAGTAAAGACAAGCTATGCCTGCCACACCTCATGGGTGGCTGACATTAGAACACAGTGGTTCTCTGGGAGGGTCAGTGTCTGGGCCACAGGACTTATGGAGCACAAACGAAGCTGTATAGAACTGGGGAGCTGCTTTCTGCAAAGACCAAGGTATACTCACTCAGGCCTGGCCACCTCTGTCTGTCACACCCTACTGTCTGACTCAGACTTGTGCTTATGACCTCTTGTTGGCCTAGAAAGACAGCCTGGACACCCTGCTAGGGCTTGGGCCCTGCCATCTCTCTGAGGATGGCTACAAATTTCCTCCATCCTGGGGAAGGCTCCCTGCAGCCCAATCCCCACTGATACCACTCCTGGTGTTCCATGCACGGCACCTCAACACTGTCAGATCTGCATCGAAGCCAAGAACATCTGTCAGCCATCCGTGACATCCTATCTGTGCTCAGCTGTGGTCCACACTAGGCACACACCACAGCTGCGCACCTAACACACATCTCTGGTCCTGAGTTACATCCAGCCCCTAACTCCCATAGTCACTCCAAGTTCCATTCCTGATAAATCAGGTGACATCCCAGAATGTGGTTGAGGGTGCCTCGTGCCGGGCATCAGAGGCAGGTGGCATCTCCATGGAGTCCTTTGGGAAACACTCTGTAATAGTGACTTCCTATAGACAGTCCTCATGACAGGCAAAGGCTGGACTCCTGATGCCAGTCAATTCCAAAGAATTGGGATCCTGCATCAAATGCTGCCTCAAGTGTACTCTCTAGCTCAGGATTCCTCTCAGGCCATTAACCACACAATCTCCAACCTCCCACTTAGGACCCTTTCCAAGCTAAAGTCCAGGTCCTTTTTGTCAGCCTTTTGAGACTCTCCAGGATTCCTACCACAGCCCCTCCTTTGCCCCTCCCTCAGGGTTCTCCCACCCCCAAGCTCAGTCTGACACAACCAATGTCTATGGTATGTGATAATTTCTGCCGGCCAGGGCAGAACAGCCTCCAGACGACTGATACAGCACTACCAGTTCAGGCCTACCTAGAAGAGCAAGGTATGAACTCAGCCCTGATATGTCACCCCACGTGGGATCTGTCATCAGAGAGATATTAACCCCTTTGAGATTTCCCCTTCACAGCCTAGGAGAAAAGCCAGGCAAAAAAGTAACAGAGAGACCAGGATGAGCTGAAAACCTCCCAGTCCCACTGAAGGTGACCATTCCAAAAGAGAGTAAAGCCTCATTAGATAAATTGCTGTCCACCCATCTATCTAAGGCAGTGGTTCTCAGCCTTTCTAATGCTGTAACCTTTTAGTACAGTTCCTCATGTGGTGGTGACCACCCCCCCAACCATTGATACTTCATACTGCAATTTTGCTACTTTTAAGAATCATAATGTAAATATCTGCTGTGTAGGATATCTGATGTGCGACCCCAGGTTGAGAACTGCTAAACTCCACTTAGATTCTAAATGGGGTATCCTGGGGCGGGGGGGTGGGGGGTGCGCTGTGTTTATTTTGCCCACTGTGGCCTCCTCAGTTTCAAGGGACGTGTGACAAGCACCTGCAGTTGCCTGGTCTGTGGAGTGGGAGCATTTCAGGGAGAGGAGTTGAGGGAGCTTTCTGCCAAGTCTTCTGGGTTCATCGACTACTGTCAACAGAAGCAGAGCTTCCTGGGAGGAGGAAGGCACTGAGAACAGCTTATTGTGCTGGACTCTGTGAGTGGATTCCTGGAATTCCCCCCACTCTGGTGAGAGGCCAAGGTTCAGGCCACTGCCCTCGCCTCTGTTTCCTGGGCCCTGAGACTGTGGTATCAACAGAACCCTCTGGGGGAAGCAAGAGCTGGTGATTAACGCCAGGTGTCTTGTCCTTCAGGAGACTGGTTACACACGCCACATATCAGCTGAGTCACGGCAGTGTGAAAGTTGTCCTTTGTTTAAGACCACTTTTTCATAAACTTCTCATTATGACAAGTTCCTGTCATAGATATCCCTATGTTTTAGCAAAAGGAACTTTAGCCACAGTATTAAGACACCCCTCACCCCCCAAATAAAGTTCCATTCATTTGCATCTTTTCCCTCTCTGAATATGATGGCTGCTAAAAAATGTTACATCGTCACTCACCGAAGCTGAGGTGCCACAGAGGGCTTCCACAAAGGTCCTTTGTTTCCACATAACAAATTCTGCCACAGCCCCGTCTCCCTCACTCAAATGTTTCCATCTTTGCAGACATTTTCTTCACTGCCCCTAACTGAGAGTCAACAGGAATGGCTAGAAGAAGAAATGTGTATGGTGGTGTCCTGTGTGTTTCTCCTGATTCCTTCTGCCTGGAACATGGAGCAAGAGCCAGTGATGGGTCATGGGCAGGTTAAATGGCAGGGCGTAGATGCATGCGACTCCCTTAGTGGGCTCTCCTATAGCAAGCAAGAAGGACCCTCAGAAGGCCCTGGGCCCAATCCCTCCTGGCTGGCCTACCCGTAGATAAAGGAGATGGGAACACAGTATGCAGAGCTTTTGGAAGCAGGATTCATGCAGTGGAAGTTTCCAGGCTCTTCTCTTTCAATGACATAAAAAAACTTCCTATAAGGCCAATGCTGTGGCTTCCCCCAGGGGTCTCAGAGTCCCTTCCTGCCCCCTGGTACCCTGAAACTGCCACTGTAGCTTTCCCTTTAGGCTCACTTGCTGACTTTAGAGTCAGTTGAACAGGCGTGCACTCACTCCTGAGCCTGCTCAGGCCGGGCTGCTCTTCTTGCTGCTGATCTGGCTTTAGAGTAGATAATTCAGTGTCTGAATCCTGGTTATGAGCTGTGTAGCCTTGGGAGCGCCCCTTCATTCCTGTGCAAGATCCATCGTCAGTCAATAGTTTTTACAGCTGCAACGGAGCTGGGATGGTGGAGTTAGATCGACCGTGTCAAGCCCCTCACTGAGTACTTGGAATCTGGGATGGGTCTTCGGGAGATAAGGGTTGTGCCTCCCCACCCCCACACTCGCATCTTTTGGCTTCTCCTTACTTTGTCATCTTTACTCCCATTAAAGACCTAACGTTTTTAGATTAACCATACTGGGGAAATCTTTTAGGAAGAAGATCAGCTATCTGTTCCCTTCATCCTCGGTACATTGTGTCTAGGGTATAGATTCTATAGGATCCAGGCAGTCAGCATCTTCTAGTACCCTACTTCCCCACCTAAGAGAAGGAACAGCTTCATTCCCCATTTCTTGAAATGAAACAAGCTCAGATAGTTTAAGCAAAAAGGGACACACAGAGGATAACTATCAGAGGCTGGATACAAAGGCTATTTGGAAGCCCACAATCTTAAAGGACCATTGCCTTACCAGAAGCATTTGTTATACACTGATATGTAGATTCTCTGGAGTCTGGAGAGATAGCTAGCCCACTGGCCCCTGAACCAAATGCCCAAAGCTGACCATGCTTGCTGAAGTGTGTGCCTGCTCTTCACGGACTTCCGGAATCTTTTCTCTCTATATTCTTTAAACTTACTGTGGCCATTGATCTCATCCGAAGCAACAGCTTCTTACAGTTTCTCCAGACCTGCTCACTAGAGTTCTGTGAAGATGCCTCCCAGGGGGTAAGTAATCGGGGAGGGAGGGCTTTCCTATGAACAAACACTGAGCTTCCGTACTAGGATGTCCTGACATCCTTGGGTAGTTCCTTCTAGGGCTTTGGCTGATGGCTTCTTGACTTTGGGGTACAGGATGAACAAAGAAAGCATTTTGGTTCTTTGGTTTTCTTTTCTCAGTTCTGGGTATCCAGCTCAGGGCCTCACATGTGCTAGGCAGGCATTCCACCATTAAGCTATATCCCTATCTGTAGAATGGCTATTTTTCATTTTGAACATATTAGATATTTTGAGGGCCGGGGTGTTCTCCAGATAGTCAAGATAGGGTTTCTCTATGTAGCCCTGACTAACCTGTAGATCAGGCTGGCATCAAACTCAGAGATTCACCTGTCTCTGCCCCTTGAGTGCTAGGATTAAAGGCATGTGCATACACCTCCCGGATACATTTTACTTTTTAAAGGATTAATCAGAAAATAATTAGGAGCCTGGTCAAAGGTTAGAGAGTCATTCAAGTTGGACAGGAAGACAGGTTAACCTGATTCTCTTCACTCCTGAGGCTCAGTGGCCAGCCTCTGGGGAGAGAGCTTTGCCCCTCCCAGCTCGAGCTTGACTTTATAATGTAGTTCTTCTGCATGGCGATAGAGTCAACTCTCTCCATATAGAGTAAAGCCCTCAGCTATCATCCCGTCAAATGGTCAGACTTCCCAGAGCAGCCGCCAAGGTTTACACAGGGTGAGCCCACCCTGCAGAAGGGACAAGGTGCATGGAGATGTGTGGGTTTGACTTGTCCTCGTGTGGATTGTCATTCCTGTAATGACAGGACAACGACATGCTGAAGTATTGGAGCCGTCCCTAGAGAACAGAGTGTGAGAATTCCATGCCTGCCCTCTGGTGTTAATAGGCACTGGGAGAAGAGGAAGATTGCTTTCCAGAGCCAGGGATTTGAGATAGCACAGGCTCTCTGAACTGCCTGGTATTCTGATATCACTGACTCCTTCACCTCTATCAATCTCCATGTTGTTCAGAAAACTCCCAACTCAGGACACTTGCCACCTGGTTGCCAGCCCGTGTCTGAGCAGGAGACCCATGTCCCACGGGGAGAACAGACAGGGAGCAGATATCCAAAGAGTAGATTTCCAAACCATCTATGATCCTTCCTCTGTTCTAAAGCAACGGACGTTAAGTGCTAACTCAGGCCCTTTCCAGCGCTAATGAGAAAAACAAGAGAACACAGGAGTCTCATTTTTAAAATCCCAAAATTTTAGTCTTATCACCAATGCAACATAATACAGTAAGTACGTTAATTCTAATCTCCCTGGGCTCCCCCCAGAATCCTTTTCAACCAAGGCTGGCAAGAATGAGCCGCCCACTTGCTGCAGACAGGAGCCAAGTCTGTTTTGGATTCTGTCCCTCACCTAGGCGTCAAATAGGGACTGTCTAGTTCGAGTGGACATGGCTTTGCCCCCCTGGCTACCTTTGCACTTATTCAGTCCCCCAAACAATGAGTAGAAGCCTACTGTGTGCAAGGAACCATCGTAGACGCTAGAAAATGTCAGAGTCCAACCGAGTTCATCTCTCAGTGTGAGCCAGTAAGCCGAGGAGGGCATAGTGATTTATAGGCCAAGCCTGCCAGCCGACCTTGTCCCCAGCAAAGACTCATTTCTACAAGCCTCTCTTCCAAGCGATTATTCGCTGTTTATGCTGCTTGGGGCTTGGCATGCTTCTGCAATTCCTTTGACCAAAGAGAAAACGGGAACCTTGAAGTAAGTACTTATCTCAAAGAGAAAAAGCTGGTGGAGACAGAGCTGTGTCTCTTGTTGGGGAGACTGCCTGGCCACCGTCAGTGCTGTACTATAATGATAATGGAGTTCTTCAGTCAAAGCTTTGCTCTGAAGAAACCCTTCCTCACTCAGGGATTTTTTTTTCCCCCTGCCTCCTCACCTCTCTGAGGCAAGTAAAGGAAAGCCTTGGCAGGCCAGAGAGGTGGTTGTCTGCGCTGTGCGAGGGTGTAGCAGAGCCCGCCCAAACTGGAGTACTCAGCTTTTTATCTGCATCTCTTTCCACTACACCAAACCCAGAGCTGGTAAGAGGGTGGAAGAGACACAGGCCCGGTGCCTGCTTCACCACCCATGAGCACTGGGGAAGGTGGGAGGTGTTTGATCCTGAAGTGACGAGCTGCCCTGGATCGGGAGGTGCCAAGGGGAAGAGAAGCCGTGAGTCACGGTGATGGATGTTCACGGCTCATGGGTGGGTAACCGTGCACACACTGGTGCCAGTGTCGCCCAGGGCTGGCAGGAGAGGGCAGGTGTCCCATTTCGGCAATATGATCTCAGTATAGTCCGAGAAGGGAGGAATGAGCAATCTGGTGTTTGTGGCCTTCAACTCAGAGAGGGGCTAGAGCAAGTGGAGGGACCGAGACACGGGAGGGACATTGTTGCTGCTAGCTGGTAGCATGATAGCCCTTGAGGACAAGAATTGCTGTGTGTCCCTTCCGACAACCCAATAAGAAGGCTGGCTTCAGAAGTCTTTAGCGGGACTTCACAGTACAAAGAGCAAGTGTGGCCTGGAAATATTACGAGAGGATGGAGCTTCTTCATTCCCTAGCTTCTAAGAAGAACCAGGAGGCAAGCTCTATGGGGTGGGAAAGAATGGGGGGGGGACACTTAGATTTGCCAGAGATGTAGTTTAAAAGTAAGTTCTCCCCTGTGATTTTTATCCAGAGTCAGATTATGGTTCTTGGCTTGATGACATAGTGATCATGTAAGAATCCATACCATTACTCCAGAGCACACTTGGTTTTTACGATACCTCCCTGAGCTGGCCAAGTGGTCCAGGTACAGCCACACAGCTGGCACACACAGGCCAAATCCATGACTGACTTCTGAATGCTGAGAGTTAAGTATTCCTGTCTAGACACCTCGGAGGGAGGAAAGGGCCAGGGGGAACCTGGACTCAGAAGTTTCGAGCTAGAGCCAAGCCTGAGCCTGGGAGAGAAGCCCCCCTTTATTCTGTTGCCCACTGTTTTTCCTGAGCCTGCAGTCTGGAGGGCGGTGGAGATGGTGGGGGTTGGCCTTGAAGACGCCTTTCTTCTTTTCTGCTTCACCACATGACCGCAGAGCATGGCATTTCTATTTGATGCTGTCAGTGCCTTGGTCTGAGGAGAATGTCTGTGTTCCCAGGTCCCTTGGCCAAGAAGTGCTGCCCAGAGCTCCCTGGCATCTGTTCATGCCCCGTCTCCTTCCCTCTCCCACATGACCCAGCAGCCAAGGGACAGTTCCTTCCACCTATGCAGTAGGACACAGCTAAAAGGGAGGAGATTCGGGGCCAAACCCCCACCTAGAGCTTTTATGGGGCAGTGTCTGCTTTGCCTGTAAAAGGGAAGGTACTGGAACAAAGACTTGTCTCCCTCCTCTAAAACTAAGTAAGTAGCCATGGAGCCCTGACCCTGCTCAGAGGGAGCCTGCAGAGCCAGGGCCCCTGGCTATTTTTAGAAAGCGATCAGGTACACAGTACCCAGTTGTCTTTTCCACCTGTTGGGCTCATTACAGTGATCCAGTGTCTATGTCCCAGTCCCTGCCAATTTTGCAGGAGGGTTCAGCTGCAGCTGAGGTCAGCATGTGTAAAATGACAGAGCCTCTCCATTCCCCAGTGTCTAAGCAGAACCAGGAGGCATGTAACTCAGCCATCTTTTTGGCCCCATTTAGCCATGCAAATGATATCACCAAGATTCTTGGGAAAAATAGTTATCTTGTCCTTAAGCACGGATATTGACACCGATGCTAGCTTCCTCTGCTTTGACAGGCAGGGAAAGGCCAGGAGGTACAGACATTTCCGGAAGATTCTTGAATTAGAAGTCTACCATAAGGAGTGTTGAGTCACGGAGCAGAAGGTTCCAGAGTCTTTGTTTCATATCAAGAAAATACATGGAGTATACAGAGAAGCTGAGACATGCCCATGAGCACGGTGGAGTTCATTACCTACAAATGCAGGGGTTTGTGGGTATTTGGAAAATTATAGAGAAAGAGGTACAGAGTGTGCCCTGGAAGGACACTGGGCAGTGGCAGGAACTGCAGGAAAGCCAGGAGAGGGCTTGCAAAAGCTACACTCATGGCCAGGAAAATCATGACCAGGATCTTGGAGGAAGAGATGCAAGGTTCTGGTGCAAAGAGCCCTTCAGAGTCGGTTTCTATTGCTGGGACGAAAACTTTGACCAAAAGCAAGTTGGAGAGGAAAAGGTGTGTTTGGCTCACACTTCCATGTCCATCACTGAGGGAAGCTTGGACAGGAATTCAAAGAGGGCTGGAACATGGAGGCAGATCATGGAAAGTCGCTGTTTACTGACTTGCTCAGCCTGCTTTATCATAGAACCCAGGTGCCAGGGATAGCACCACCCGCAACGGGCTGGACCCTCCTCCATCAATCACTAATTTAAAAAATGCTTCACAGCAGGATCCTACGGAGGCATTTTTTCTCAGCTGAGGCTCCCTCCTTTCAGATAACTCTAGTTTGTGTGTCAAGTTGACATAAGACTAGTCAGCACAGAGATATAACAAGTGTGAAAATCCAGGAATTCTAAACAAGGGTGTAGAATTCAGGAAATGCCTCTGGAGGTCAATGCAGAGACACAAGGGGCATGATAGCCTGGTGGCTGCCTTGCTCTCTACCCTCCAGAATGTCCTGGGGTCCTCTCAGTTGCAGCAGTAGCAGGCTCAGAGAGCGTCTTCCCCCTTGCACACAGTTCATAGGTGAATCTCTCAAGTGTAATGAGCTGGGGGGTGGAGCTGGCCAGACTGGCTTCTGTGAGCCCATTGTTAATGTCTCTGCCCAGTTTCTCCTTCCGGGCCATCACACTGGTAGTTCAACATTACCACAGTAGGAGTATTTATGCAACAGAGGCTAGTGAATGCTACTAATCAGGGACAGGGTGGGTTTTGCTTGTCTGTGTTCCTGTTGCCACCATAGCTGGGTGTTAAATGTTTACCAGTACAGCTCTGGGAATGGAGAGCCCAAGGAAGGTTTATGCTGAGGGCTCATCTGATTGGATCACAGCAACCATAAGCACTGGTATAGTGTGTTTGGGGAGGTGCATGAGACCTGACTCCCCATTGATGAGTCTGGAGGATGGGAGTAGGGTCGGGGCATTGGTCATTTGTTGCCCTATCATTCTGAAGTAAAACTTCTTAACATTGACTCCAAGATCACAGACACTAGACACACACACACACACAGAGAGAGAGAGAGAGAGAGACAGAGACAGAGACACAGAGAGACACAGACAGACAGATAGAGACACAGACAGAGAGATAGACACAGACAGACAGAGAGACAGACAGACAGACAGACAGACAGAGTCAGAGAGGCAGACAGAGACTGACTGAGCTTGCCTTTCTACTTCCTTATGTGAGTACACTCTGCTCAGCCACATGAAAATTCTTTCAGTTCCTTAAATGTGACTTGCTAGTGTCAGGCGACCTTTAACACAAGTTCTGTTCATCCAGGGGCAGGAACTGGGGTGTTGTCCAGACACATGCATGCTTTCAGTAGCTCCCCTGTTGCGTGAATACAGGGCAGAGGAGTCTGCGGGCTTAGAGAAGGTCAGCAGGTCTTAGGGGCTGCTGGATTTTTTAGCACAGAACTGGTGTGTGTGGGCAATGAGTGCAGTTAGTGCTGACTGCCAGGTAAAGGCAGCAGGATTTGTTCAGTGATTTTAAACTACAAAAAAGCCCTCAATAACCTTGTACAGTGAGCAGAGCCCCCATTGTAAAGATAAGGAAATTGATGGTGCACATGAGGTAAGTTCTCATGCCAAGGCTGCGTGAAAGAATTAGATAGACCTCAGGCCTCAAACATGACTCCTGGGATCTCAAATCCTAAGTTGGTTCCCTACACTGAGAGCTTTATGTGATTGGTCCAGAAAAACCCAAACACCAGAAGCCAGCAGTGGTCTACAGACTGTGCCAGCACCGTCCTGCGGGACTTGCTTCTCAAAACTGGACATTAACCAGCCAAAATGAATACACTGTTGCGTTTTGTTGCTCTTTTGGAAAAAAGAAAACCTGGCTTCTTAGAGCTGTTGTATTTTATTTTTCTATAAAGAAGGAATTAATTTTAGTCTTTCTTTTTGGTTTAAAATGTTGTTCTTTGCTTTTTTCCGCCCTACAATTTAAAAGGAAACATTTGTCTGTTGAGAAAAGAAATGATAATTATAGACTAAAAATTGTTTCTATTCTGATTTGAAAAAGTGACAAAAAAAAATTTTATCGCACAGATGGGGCCCTGCTGACAGAGGGTGTTTAGCAAGGAGGACCTGGGCCAGTTTGAGGCTCAGAATGGTATTCAAGGGGACTTTGGACTTGGTGTATTGTTGGGCCAAGGGTCTGTTTTCAGAGCTGTAGTCTTTCCTGTGGGCCCATGAAAATTCATCACCCTTCTGTGGCTCACCAGGAAGAGAATCGTGTCTTTGGGTAGGTGTCCTCTGGGTGGCATGGCCCATGTCAGATGAGCTGTGTGCACGAAAGCCAGGAGCTTTCTCGCATGTGTCTGAGCCCATAGAACCACTAGCTTTACTCCTTCGGCCTGAAGCTTTGCCTTTCAGCCTCACACAATTACAATTACTCCAAGTCTCTCAATCGATATAGCAGGAAACTGATTAGACTGTGAAATTAAACTAATAATGCCTTGCTATTAACCTTCAATCAATGGGGAATGAGCTCAGAGGGAAGGCTATTTCCTGAATCCATATCAACCTCTAGATACACGTATGTGCTTTTTTGAAGAAACTTCAAGGTGCACGCACACACACTGACCACCTTTCTATTCTGCAGAAGCACCATGGTTCGAAGTGCTATCTCTGGCCACCCTGGCAAGGCTGACAGCATGGAGTGTTACATGGGGGTCAAGTCAGGGAGACACAGATCTGAAGGTTGGCTGCATCAGGGCTGACTTAGCTTTGGGATGACTGGGGACTCTTCTCAAAGCATCTGCTGTGGGAGTGATCCCCACAGCTATGGAAGTGATCCCCACAGTGGGCTCCTGCCCAACTTTGGCTGCCCCTTATCACTAGAGACTTGTCTTTGAGGTCAAAACCAAGCTGCTTCTGTTTTGTGATGCTATGATTATATATATATATATATATATATATATATATATATATATGATACATATTACATGCATGTTATATACATATATTTTATATATGTGTATATGATATTTATAATATATGTGTATATGTATATTTTATATAATTGCATATATGTATAATGTATATATATTATATAGCAGCACAGCATATATATAGATGTATACATGTACATACATATATGTTTGTGTATATGTGTGTAATTATATATATACATATATATATGTGTATAAAACATAATATACATGCACAAGCACATGCACACACACAGTTCTGGAAACTGGGAAATCCAGCATCAAGGTACAAGGTGTCAGGTGAGGAACTTAATGCTGTGTCATCCATCCTATGGCACAAGGCAGAAGGGCAAGAGAACCTGCACAGGGAGATGAGAGAGCAGAAAAGCATCATTTTACCTCATCGTGGTTAGCCCACTGCAGCAATGACGTCATCAATCCCCTCCTAAGAGGGAGGCCCTCATGACCAGTAGGTTCCACCTCCCAACATATTGGGGCATAAATGTCCAACATCCAAACTTTAGCAAGTACCTTCAAATCGTAGCTTTGGGTCACCAGTTAGCCAGAGTGTGGACCCAAGTGTATGGGGTTCTGCACGGGTAGGGGAACTGGGTCATGGAAGTGTCTCTTCCCTAAGAACCCTTTGTGCTTAGTTTCAGGAAATAGCAGTATTCAGTCCTCCTCACATTCTTCCCCTTCTCCGTCAGCCTCCTGTCTGCCCCAGGTGTACCTCAGGTAATGGAGAGAATGAGCAGTTGAGAGCCAGAGTGGATGCTATGGCTTTTAACTGATGTGCCTGGCTCACCACCAAGACCTAACTTGGGAAACAGTGTATGTCCGCTCCAAAATCCCAGTACTCATCTTGGAGCTGCCTCTCACTCTCAAACTGCCTCTGGAGCTCATTGAGATCTCTTGGGCCAGGCCCTCACTGTGAGTGAGCTAATGCCCTTTCAGTCAGGACATAGGCAACCTGAGTGGCGCCATCTTGCACACTCCCAGTGACTCCTAACACAGCATCAGTGCTGCATCTCAGGCATTTCTGTGTCCTGAGAAGTCACTGTTCATCACTCCATAGTAGCAAGGAAGGATCTCTGAGCGCTGGACGAGCATCAGGACCCGCTGAGCCATAGGATGGTTAGTTCTGTGCTTCTTTTCATTTCGCTCTGCAGTTCATAGCCTCATCCCAGTGGACCACTGAGGGCAGTTGCTAACCCCAGTAAATAGAGTTAACTAGGGGGTGATCAGGGAGTTAGTAGTTCGGTTGCCCAGATTCTCTCTAGGGCTAGCATTAAATTTGCATGGCTTTTGTCCTCTTCTGGCCAGGACCTTCAGAAGGAGGGACGAGGGGCTAGCACGCCTCTACCGCAAGCCCTCCCCCACCCCCAGGTCTCCTAGCCATCCTATCAGTTCCATCACGGTGGAGCGTTGCCAAGGATCAGACCCTCACTCTAAAAGTGGTGATGGTATTTAATAACTAATTACTCTAATGATCCTGCAGAAATGTTGGAGACCTGTTTTAGGAGAGATGTCAATTAGAGCCATCTGCACGGTGAATAAAGGAGCCCTACCCCAGCTGTACTGTTGAAACATGTTAGCGTTTTCCTACCAGCGGCCATATGGTACTTAACGAAAGTGAATTGTTCACACTGCACAGCCCGCGCCGCCTGATGAATACTAGCATTTTGTTTTGGAAAATAGTTCCTCCATCGTGTGGAATATTTTTCAATGCAGTAAACAGCAAGTTGGAAGCTGGCAAGCCCCAGAATGAAAAAAAAAAGATTTCCCATTACCTTAAGATGCCCTTACTTCAAACCCAGCCCTGCCGGCCTGCCCCGCCCAGCTCCTACACCCCACCTGGACCCAATTCTAAGCATCTGTTTCTGAATCTGTTCTGGGAGCAGGGGCCACGGAAGGTTCTCACCCTACCCATCTCTGCTTTTCTCCTCTCAGGAAATCGGGAGCAGGAGGTCTGCAGCTGTGTAGATTTGGAACCCCATGTTCCATCTGGAAGGGCACAGACCTTGGTCAAGGGTTCCCCTTTGCCAGAGCCAAAAAGTAGGGGGAAATGTTCTACTGTCTGCATAGCTTGAGAGAAGGTACATTTCTAGATGGGATCTGCTCACTGTCAGGAGTGCTGAGCGGGCGGGGAAGTGGCTCAGTGAAGAAAGCACTGGCCTACAAGTGCTGGGACTGGACTTTAAATCATAGAACCCACGTAAAAGCCAGACAGGCACGGAAGACACAGGGGGTTCTTGGGGCAAGCTGGCTCTCTCGACAGTTCTAGAATCAGTGTTCAGTCATTCAGCAAATAAACTGAAGGGTGACTAAAGAAAACACTCACAGTCAACACTGGGCCTCTACATGTACATGGGCATGAGCCCTGCATCCGCCGACACTCACACACACCCGCACCCCTCCACACACACACACCCACACCCCACACACACACACACACCCGCACCCCTCCACACACACACACCCACACACCCCCCCACACACACACCCACACCCCCCCCCACACACACACACCCGCACCCCTCCACACACACACACCCACACCTCCCCCACACACACACACCCGCACCCCTACACACACACACACACACACCCCACACACACACACACCTGCACCCCTCCACACACACACACACACACCCACCCCCACACACACACACACACCCGCACCCCTCCACACACACACACACACCCACACACACACACCTGCACCCCTCCACACACACACACCCCACACACCCCCACACACACACCTGCACCCACACACACACATTCGCACCCCCACACACACCCGCACCCCACACACACACACACACCCGCACCCCACACACACCCGCACCCCACACACACCCCCCCACACACACACTTTAAACAATAATCAGAGAAAAGCACAGGTTGACCCCAGGATGCTAAGTGAGACTTCAAGAGTCAGAACTGTTACGAGTGAGGCAGGAGACTGGGTGGAAGCCTTCTCTTCCTCCTCACCAGTGTTGACAAACTTCAAAGCCATGGTGGACAAGAGCCACATACATGCCAGACATCTGGGGCCAGATATGGCCACCCTCTGAACTGAAGAGAAACATATTGAGGTTTTGTCATGTTTCAAACAGTGTTTAACACAGGCCTGTTTCCTCCTGCCGCTCCGTGCTTCATGCGCCAGGGTGCCCTGTCTGGTGCTTTGCCCTGCTGTCAGACAGGGCTGGGTAAGGGTGTCCATCACCCTCCTAGAATCCCATGAACGGAAGGGCCTGCTACCAGAGCCTCGTGAGGAGCTGTTCTAATGCAGCCTGCTCTAGGGCCCGCAAGGTCTCACGCCACAGCAATAACTGTTCTGGACCTTTCCCCGAAACCTAAGTCACTTATTATAAATTAATCAGCAACAAGATTGACTATGGTTGACAGTGGAGAGGGGCTACTGCAGGTTGAATGCCTGAGACAGTCTTCACACAGCTCCAGGTCCATAAATCTCACTTATTTCCAGCTCAGCGGCAACCGATCCCACATTATAGAAACAGCCATAGGTTCTGCTACACATGTCTTCAAAGGAAATCCTTTGGGGTTTTAAAAAGAATTCAGAAACATGTTCTCATGTGTCTCTCATCCATAGGCTATGACATCTAGTTTCATGTCTGGGTCCAGGGTATTTTCCCATGCCCTGTAGATGTGTCTTAAAATAACTGTGTCACCAAGACTCCCGGGTAACTTCTCTCTGGGGCACCTCAACAAAACCAACAACGCCCTGCTGCCCTTGTCCATGGGAAGTGCATCTCAGAAAGTCATCCACCTTCCTTTAGGCCTATCCTCTTAGAATCCTGCCGACAAGAACCAGCCATATATATTTAGCCAAGTCTAGCAATTAAGAAGAGTTAACCTTTTGTAACCTGGGGAATGCCAGGTCCAATGTGACATATGCTGCCTGGCCTGAACTTGAGAACTATGTTCAGACACTGAATTTGATTAATTGCGTTATAAAATTTAAAAAAGAAATGTGAAACTCAATTAACTTCCTACACTAGCCTCCTGGTGAACACAAAGGCGGTGTGGCTCACTGGTAGGGGTGGAAAAAATTCTGTCTTGCAGGGTGCTTGGCTTTGCAGAGTGGAGGCTAAGGGAGCAGGGACAGCAGCAAGTAGCAGGCCACACCCCTTCTGCACCTTTCCCTGTCACCCATACCCAGGACTCAACTGAGAGGCCTCGTGGGATGCTTGTCACCAAGTGCAGATGTGGGCTCATGCTGACGCTCAAATCTGAATTTGTTTTCTTTTGAAGTTGAAACACTTCCTTTGAAAATGAACCACAGAAGCCAAACTAGCCAGCTGCTTGAAAGGTTGAGTCAGGAGGGTTGCAAATCCAAGGCGTGCCTAGGTTACAGAGTGAACTCAGTCAGCCTGGCTGTGTTAGCAAGACCCTATCTTGCTAACACAAATAAATAAAAAGTAAGACTAGACTAAGGATGTAGCTGAGTGGTGGACTGCTTGCCAAGGATCTTGGAGGCACTAGATTCAATCCCCGGTGCTGGGAAAGGGAGAATCAACCACCAGGCGACAAGACTATAGGGTTTTCTTAATCTGAAGAGGTCAGGGATCCTGGAGACGCTAGTGGCTTGTGGTCTGTGGGTTGGCATATGAGTGTCAGGCTGAACAAGGCTGGGTCACCTACCCTTGAGAAGAAGGGCCAGAGCAGGGCCTCTGCAAACCAAGAAACATTTAGAGAGTGAAGATTATTGGCTCAGCTCCAGGCCACCAACTGCGGAGGGACGGATTCTTGTTGGGAGGGGAGACGGCCCTGCAGCTGTGTGGGCACATGGGCTGAGAGACGACAGGGCTCAGCTGGCATCAGGAAGGCTCAGGAGAGGAGAGGATAGCCCCACCCCCACCCCCACCCCCGTCTGTGCCTGCAGCTCAGCAAACCTTGAGCTATAGAGTAAGAGATTCTGCATGACTGACCTTTGGGAGAGTTCAGATTTGCTGCCTACCAGAAGGGACTGCCCAAGCCTTCTCATGCAGGAAGTATGTTGTAGAGATGTTTGAGAAGGAAATACACATCCATAGGACTGGATGTCCAATAGCAGCAGAGAAGCCATATATGCTTGAGTATGTGTGTTGAAGGGGGAAGATGCACAGATCTGTGCATATACTAGTAAACTGTATCCCCTCTCTGACATTTTCTGCTGCTGTCAGTTAGTATGGAAGCTTGGATCTAGGAACTGGCTTTGTGAAAGTGTCTTTCAAATCAGTAGAGAAATGACTCGTTTAAGGGGATCCTTTGTGGCTAGTGTTTTCCTGAAAACAAGGCTAGGATGAGCTGGGTTAGGGTACCAAAGAGACTCAAAGCTCCCAGAAGGACTGTAGCTTGTGGAATCAGAGGATACACACACACACACACACACACACACACACACATTTATCTTGGGAGTCAGGCAGCTGATGCAACACATGAAACTCAAGGGTACCACCTCACATAGATTCTCTAGAGCCTTGGCAACAGGTAGCAGCCAGATAAACTTTGGGCACCTGCTTGGATGGGGCATCTGGGGTGGTGGAGAAATGATGTCTGTAATATTTTGAGGACTCCCCCTCTCAGGGGATAAGCAGTGTTAATAGGAATTAAGTTTTTCAGGAATAGAAGGAACCGGATCTCTTTGTGGTTACACACTGTCTCTACTCTCGGACAGTTAGAATACTAATTACAAGCTAGCTATGCCTGCAACCTCTGTGAACCTGTTTGGAGCTATTTTGCATAAATAAGACTGCTCTTAGTACAAAAACAATTTTACTAATTAACTTTATTTTAAATACATAAATTTTCCAGGGGAGTTTAAAAAGGAAGTATGTTTGTATAGGATGTATGGTTTATACAATTCTTTTGGTGGATATAGTATCACTCCTACCGTTTTTAATTGCAGTTTGAACCAAGTGAGGAGTCAGAGTTACAAAGTCTTCATTCGATGTGGTTGGTTGGTTATAGTTTTGTGGATTTTGTTTTATTTTGTTTTGTAGATAGCTGAGGATGGCCTTGAACTTCTGACCCTCCTTCCTCCACCTCTCAAGTACTGGGATCACAGGTGTGCCCCACCAACCCTGGCTTTATGTGTACTATGCAAGTGCTGTGCCATCTGAGCCTTATCCTCTGTCCTGTAACCCCCTAGTTTTCAAGACACCGTTCAGGGAAGACTAGTATTCCTTTTCTTGTTGCCCACATTAGCACCATGAGCATCTGACGCTTCAAGTTCTGTGTATCTTTACCCACAAGGCAGAAAAAGAGAACTGCATGGAGTTTCAAAGCCATCCTGACCTCTCTCAAATCCCAGTGTGACGTTCCATGAACCTGGAAGTCACTGGCTGAAATGCACTGACAAGATTTACCTTGTTGGATACTCCAGACCATGACCATTTTTCTTAAAAAAAAAAAAAAAGGAAAAAAAAGAAAAAAAAAAAACAAAAACACGTGTTTTCAGCCCCTTCCCCTGTGCCTGTTCCTTCACAGGCATGCACTAAATGATTGTTCTCACAGTGTGTCTCTCTCACCCTTTGGCTGAAATCTTAGGCATTCTTTTTTTTAAAGGAGCTGCTTTGAATACCCCTGTCTCTGAAAAAGCCTTCAATATTTGCCTTAGCCTTTAAAGCATTGCAGGATTCCAGCTCGCATGCCGGCCCAGATGGTTCTCTTCCTCTGCCCTGTCTCCCCAGCTGAACTCAGCGTCTTGCCTCATGTTTACCTGTTTCCCATCATAGCACCGTGCTCAGCCCCATGCCCTGACACAGAGTTCGCTGCAGACGGACTTGGGGCATAGATGCATTCTGAATTATTGAGTGAATTGGGGAACTCCGTCTATTTAGGGCTTGAGGGCTTCAAGATGTCCCTTGCCAGGCAACCGCAGGTGGCTAATCAGTTGCAGAATTAAAAATAAAAAGTGCCGTTTGTGGTAACTTGGTGCTGAAGGCATCATCCGTGTTCCAGCTAGATCTCCCACCAGGCTTCGCCAGCCCCTCTGCCCATTTGCAGCTGCAGTGAACCTCTGGCTCTAAGGGGCTGTGGAAAGAAAACACAGCCTGGCAGAAGAAACCTAAGCTAATGGAAATGGCCCAAATCCTGACTGGGGTAGTGGTTGGACAAATTCATACATTTGTCAGAACTCATCAAATTATACACTTCAGATGTGAATAGTTACTTTATGGAAATTATACCTCCATACATTCAGCTAATTAAAAAAAAATGTGGCCAAACTAGATAGGGCAAGTACATGGGGGCCTCTCTCTGGTCTTCCTTCTGTGATCTTGCCTCTGCCAAGGGAGAGGTGGCATTAAGAAGTGTAGCTAAAGCTACCATATCATAGGATTGCTCTGGAGGGAAAGGACAGAAGGGCTCTGTGTTTGTAGGACTGTAATCCTTTAAGTCATGAGCTGGGGCTCCGTGCATAGGCACCTTCCCATCCTCTCCAAAGATCCTGTCCTCGCCTGCCCTTAGAGCCTTAGAGCCAAGCCTCAGACTGTTTTGAGCAGGATGTTCCTTCCCCAGAGTGGGGTGGCTTTGAATTCATGTAAAACCCTAGAGGCCTCTGACAGAGATGGAATGCCATGCTCCCGGAAGCACTAGTCATAACAGACAACGGATGAAAAGGTAAAAATCAGCCCAGGGTGTCCATCCGCAGAGACGTCCATAAATAATATGTGACTGGCACACACCCTGGGGTGGTATCCAGCCGTAATAGGGAAAGACACTTCCGGTTGGGAAAATGGCTCAATGGATAGTGTGTGCTGTACCAGCATCGAAACTGGAGTTCAGATCATCAGCACCCAAATAAAAACTAGCTGGACATGACAACTCACCTGGAACCCCAGTTCTTGGTAGATGGAAAGAGGGGATCCCTGGAGCAAGATAGCTAACTAGACTATCGAAAACTGTGACCTCTAGATTCAGGCTGAGACATTGCCTTGGTAAGTAAGGTGAAGAATGATCAAGGAAGGACATCAAACACACACACACACACACACACACACACACACACACACACACACACATACACTCACACACACACACACACACACACACACACACACACTCACACACATACACTCACACACACCCATGCACGTACACATGAGATTTCTAAGGAACCATTTACTGAACAAATTTCTATCGAAAGATAAAATGTTCTGGAAATGGATAGTGTTGTAAACACAAAATGTCCTTGCACATTTAAGATGGACTGGAATGTAACTTTTATTATATATCTCCACAATAAAAGTCCAAAGTCTGAGCCTACCTTCTGGTTGTCTAAAATTCTGATATCCTACAGGTCAAAGCCACTGGGTGACTAGAGATTTCTGTTTCCAGGGCTAAAAAAAACGCAGGGTAGAAAACAAAGACTGTGGTTGTCAGTGCCTTCCTTCAAATCAGAATGATGCCCCTTTAGCTGGATAAATACCCAGGGCCCTTTAGTTGAGACAAAGGCATACTGTTACAACCTGGCTAACTTGATTTCCTCGGGTTGACTAGCTTAGGCGATGTGAGGCCTCAACCTGACAACCAAGGGGTGGATTATATTTTATTACTCTGGTAACTTGCAATGTCATAATTGGGGTGACCCCCACGCTTAAGTCCCAAGGGGCTCTAAGCTGGTGTAAAAATTAGAGCACATTCTATAGACAACAGCCTGGCTGTCAGGATAGGTTAGTTGGTGCCCTGTAATGCAGAGTGACATGCAAGCTCTTTTCACAGCAGGAAGTCTGGTGCTGGCACTGTTGGTGTCCTGTTGGGCACCGTTTGGGTACAGCGTGGAAGGTTTAAAGAAGGCCACTTGCCCACCTTTGCATGGGTTAGTATGTGATGTGTTCTTGGCATGAGTAACCTCCACACCCCCTCCGCAGATGCACTTTGCATGCTCAGAGGAGAGAAAGTCTCAAGGGCAGGGAGTCAGAGGGGGCCTGCTGACCTTTGTGTTTACAAAACAAAACTAGAATTCTCAGTCCCAGTATCACTCCATAAGAGGCTCTTTGCATTTGGGCCTTTATAGAACAAAGATGACTTATGGAAAGTTGCCAAGCCTGTTCTACAGGAGACAGCATACTCCTTACCCTAGGGTTGATGTGCATAAGAGTGTTGTGCACACTATAAAGAACAGTATATTCTGAGATGATGTCTAGTTTCTTCTCTTTTCTAGTAAAATGGTGAAAAAACAACACACACATACACACACATACATGCACATACTCATACACACAACCTCCCTTCTAGACTGTATGTCTGGACTATGCTATATTGTCTGCCTTTTCCCTCTTCTCTGAAAAGACTTGACAGATATACATTGTGCTTGTCCCATGCCAGCCCATCTCTGGATGCCCCCCTCCCCCAATGTGGCTTCTGTATCTGCTTTGACTCTGAGTTCTTTCTGGAGTCCATTGGTAGCACTCAGGTTCAGTTGGTGATTCCTACTGCAAGCATGGGTTTAGGGCTGCACCAGTCCTGCCTCTGGCTTCTTAGACACCTGTGGCCTCAAAGGAAAAGTCTGTCCACCCCTTTTCCTTTTCATTATACCACCGTAAAAGAAAGGGTTTTTAAAGGCTTTTAGGGTCATGGCCAAAGGCAAATATGAACAAAGTACATGAAAATGTCATAATGAAACCCATTATTTTATAATGGTAGTTCTTAAAATGCTGTAAAAAAATAATAATTATAAAGGCCTATAGCCAACACAACTAACTCTCAACCTGTATAGTGGACAGAAAGCATGAGCACTATTGAAGAGAGGTGAAGGAGAGAAGGTGTCTCCTGAATCCTGCGTAACCACCTGCTCCCCACTTTGTCTTCTTGCATTAGTTTAGTGCTGGAAAGGCAAAGTTGGGCCCGTGTGATACACCAGCAGCCATTGGCCAAAGTTTGTCTGGCTGAGAGAAGCTTTGTGTTGAAGGACAGCTAAATAGTCAGGACAGGGACTCAGAGGAGCTGGCCCTGCAGACCTGGGGAGGAGAGAAGGGTTGGCTTCTCCTGACTTGCAATGCATCTTGGTTTGATAGTCTGGGAGACTAGAGTGTGTCGAGACACTGTTAGAATTCATTCTTGAACCTTTATGATGTACCACAAATTTCCCAGAGTGAAGGAAAGCTGTGGCCTGCAAAGGAAGGTTGCTCTGGAGAGGCTGAATACCTGGGGACAAGGCATCGTGGGGGTGCGGGGTGGGGACATGGGTGAGTCTTGGGCTGATTGTGCTGGGCCCCAACTAACACTAGAAAAGACAGGAGCCCGAAATGAGAAAGAACATTTCCCAAGTGCATACCACCAGTGGACATGTGAAACAGAACCCCTGCTCAGCAGATCCTGTATTTCTTTTTTTTTTTTTTTAATTTACATTCCAAATCACTTCCCCTTTCCCGTTTCCTCCCTCCCCGAAAGTCCCATAAGCCCCCTTCCCTCCCTCTTTTCTCCATTCAACCCCCTCTCGTTACTCTGTCCTGGCGTTCCCCTACATCCAGTCTTTCCAGGACCAGGGGTCTCTCCTTCCATCTTTTTAGAAATCTATTGATATGCGGATTGTGTCTAGGGTATTCCGAGATTCTGGGTCAATATCCCCTTATCAGTGACTGCATACCATGTGTGTTCTTTTGTGATTGGGTTACCTCACTAAGGATGATATTTTCAAGATCTGACCATTTGCCTAGGAATTTCGTGAATTCATTGTTTTTAATTGCAGAGTAGTATTCCATTGTGTAGATATACCACATCTTCTGAATCCATTACTCCGTTGAGGGACATTTGGGTTCTTTCCAGCTTCTGGCTATTATAAATAAGGCTGCTATGAACATAGTGGAGCATGTGTCCTTATTGCATGCAGGTAAAGTCTCTGGGTATATGCCCAGGAGTGGTATAGCCGGATCCTCCTGGAGTGTCATGCCCAGTTTTCTGAGGAACCGCCAGACTGCTTTCCAGAGTGGTTGTACCAGCCTGCAATTCCACCAGCAGTGGAGGAGTGTTCCTCTTTCTCCACATCCTCGCCAACAACTGCTGTCTCCTGTGTTTTTGATCTTAGCCATCCTGACTGGTGTGAGATGGAATCTCAGGGTTGTTTTGATTTGCATTTCCCTAATGACTAAGGATGATGAACATCTCTTTAGGTGCTTCTCAGCCATTAGATATTCTTCAGGTGAGAACTCTTTGTGTAGCTCTGTACCCCATTTTTTAATAGGGTTACTTGCCTCTCTGGAGTTTAACTTCTTGAGTTCTTTGTATATCTTGGATATTAGCCCTCTGTCGGATGTAAGGTTGATCCTGTATTTCTAAGCAGCTCTCAAGCAAAGGAGTTGCTGTTGAAATTGGGACCACACGTTGAGAAAACAAAGATGCATAACATCAAGGTTCATTCACAGGGAGACTGGGCACACTTTAGTGCAAGGCTGGACTGCCCAGTTCTCCATGATAACCCAGTTGCCCCTCTCTGCTGGGCTGATATGTTCAAAACCACTTGCCCAGACTCTCAACAAGGAAACTATCTGTCCCTTTGTTGATTCCGTGCTGCCCCAGCTCCATGCTCCCTCTCTGATGTGCAGGAAACAGGATTCATGACCAAATTGTGTGTTCCAGTCAGTCCCTGGAGGACTTTGCTTGTGGCCTTGTGGAGGTGAACACTCGAACTGATCTTTGTCTGTGGCCTGGGTTATGATGCAGAGTATGTTGCTGTGTTAGTCGTCTGGACTTCAGTACAGAGCCTGCCCTTCACGTTGGTGACTGTCTGTACCACTGATCGCTTTCACAAAACAACTCATCTGTGGTTGCAGTGCCGGGGGCGCTGACTGTTCGTTCCACCAAGTCTGACTGGTCTTGAATTTTTCTCTCAAAGCTTAGGAGTCCAGATTGAGCAAAGGCAGGTGGTACCTCTAAGAGTGTCCGTTGAAGTAGGAATCGAGGCGTGTGTGTGCCTCTTTTGTCTTCATCGGCCGTCTCTCAGGATTTAATTCAGAATTGTTCTTAAAAGAAAAAGACCAACTGACTATAAGACTGATAATCTGGATTATAGATCTGAAGCACATTTTGCCAATTTCTGACCCTGGCAAGGGCAAAGAGCAGGCGGTTGGAAAAAGAAAACAGTGATAAGAAGCTTGTTGAAGCTTGTCCTACTGCATTTCTTCTTGCTGTAACCAAATACAGCAGACTGGATGCTCTATAAAGACGAGTTTACTTAGCACATGATCTCATGGTTCTGAAGTCTGGGGAGTCCAAGAACATGGTGTTGGCATCTGGGCTTCCAGTGAGAACCACATATTATATCAAAATATGGCAGAAGAGCAGAAAGACCAATAGGTCTATGCAGAAGACAGAGAAAACAAGGGTCAGACTCACTTTACAAATGCTTTCATGACACCGAATCCTGTCCCACAGGAAAGGTGCTGTTCTTCCTAAGGAGTTAATCACCCTTCCAAAGTTCCACTCCCCAGGACACAGTGATTAAATTCCAACATGACAAGGACAGACCTCATTCACACCACGGCAAAGCTAACCAGAGGTAAAAACCATCAAAAGGCTGAAAGCCCCATAAGTATAACAGAAAGAAGGCACAGCCACTAAGGTGGATTAGCACAGGGACTCAGACTCCACAGCCCTAGGTTTCTCTGTTACATTCAATTCTCTTCCACATATCAGGAAGCACGTAGAAGAAGCTGTCCTTTTAACGAATCAAACGCTTCGTCCTTAAGATCCGACACTGAAAGAAATACATTTCAGAGATCTCGAAAACATGTCAGCACATGAGAAAGCTGTCACCATCCTTGATTGGGCTGTCCCTCCCTTGTTCCATCTCCTGAGTCCTTCACACATGCCCCGCCCCCACCAGCCCCTTCGTATTAGTATGCTCCGCGGAGCTAGCCTTCACTGTACTTTTCCTTTCTTTAGTGTGACCAAAACGGAACCCCTAACAATTCCACAAACGTGTATCTCTGACCTTCTGCTACCTGTCTTGGTGTCCTCCACTCAGCCCATGTCAGAATGTAGAACACACACACACACACACACACACACACACACACACAAACACCATAGACGCACCCCATGCACACTTCTTTCTCAAACCTGCAGACCTTTTCTCATCCCTGATTTCTATGGGTAGGTCAGCGAACCTCTTTGTAACTTCTCATTTCCTGTCCCTCCTGGTCTTCTCCACAACATAATGCCTCTCTGATTTTTCCCCTGGCTCATTTTCATCGATGTTCAAATGTCCTCCAGTTTCCAGCTTTCTATCCTCCAGAGAGGCTCCAGCAAACCTGTCCCAGTTCCTGAGAGATGCCAGCTTCTCCCACATCTTCTCCGTACTTAGGCAAGTCAACATAGTAGCCAATAGCCAGGTGTTCTGTTTAACTTACTTAAAAATAAATCCATTTTAAAATTTACTTCCTCAGTCACACAAGTCAATTTTCTAGTTCTTTTGTTTCATTTTGTTTTGTTCTGTGGTACTGGGGTGGCATGCAGGGCTCCTCCATAGCTACTTTCTCAACCTTTTAAGTCAGTTTTTAAGGGCTCAACTAGTATATGTGGCCCGTGGCCACCAATTAGATATCGCTCTTTACAGGGTACCTTATTACTACAGAAGTTATACTGGCCATAAAAGTGGTGGTCCATTTTTCTTTTATCTTCAGCATCTCTCTGTCCCTGAGCTTCTCTCTGAAGCATCCCTCTTTCCCAGAGTCACAAAGATGCATCCTTATATCCCAGACCTCATCTCCAGCAGCACAGGACTTGATATGTCTCTGAGGATATATTAGAACGCTGAATGCTTTGCGGCACAGCATATAGAGGGAAAGGCAGCTCACACTAACTGAAGCAAAAGAAGGAGATGCATTGGCTCGTGTCACTGAAAATTCCAGCAGAAGCTTTTGCACAGCTAGATCCAGTAGGTCTATGACCGTGAAACTGCTAGTCTCTCCTCTGCTTCTCTTCTAGGCTGGCTTCTCTCTCTCTGCCCTGCATGCCACTTCCTCCCAACTAGGTGAGGAGAGGTAGCTGGGGAATAGGCCCAGTCTTCAGCATTCCTGATTTTGAAGGAAGAACATTTTCTAAGTCCATTCAGAGATTTGAATCCATTTGAAGACTGGACCTCAAATCACTAATTACAGCCAAAAGATAAAATACATTAATGAGCCTGGCCTGACAACAGCTTTTCCCTGATGGTGAATTAGAACAGCCAGACTATATCCCACAGACTCTACAAGGGGTTCCAATGAAGGGAGAAGGGATATCAGATAACACAAAATCCACCAGTGATTCTGTTGGGATCTTTCTTGCCTTCTTCATCAGACCATAATCTGCATGTCTGATGAAGTATCTGACCAGATGGCCCGTGTCTGCTGTGCTAATGGGTGAGAAGTGGGGCTGATGGGCAGGTGTGAGTGAGTGGGCGGGTAGACAGATAGGTGGATGGGTGAGTGAGTAGATGCGTAAATGAATGGATAGATAACATGGCTGGGAGGGATGGATGGTGGAGTGATGGATAGATGGTTATAGGCAGGTGAATACGACAGTGAATCGCTGCATAGAAACTGGGCAGTTAACTGCTCACCAGGAAGGTAAAAGAAGACAAGGCTTCAGAGAGTCACCCCAGTACCTAGCAGAAGACACTGATCTTATGGCCCAGAGTCTCCCCTAAAACAGTGGTGTCCTCAGCCTTCCTAATAATGCCAGCCTTTAATACTATAGTTCCTCATGGCATGCTGACCCCCCCATCTTAAAATTATTTCATTTTTTTTTCATAACTGAAAATTTTGCTCCTGTTTTGAATTGTAATGTAAATATTTGATATGCAGGTTATCTGATATGTAACCCCCAAAAGGGGTCTCAACCCACCGATGGAAAACCACTGCCCTGAGAATGATCCAGCCTGCCAGAGAGGAGCCTTTAGCCAGCTTAGCTCTGGTTCCCCTCGCTGCCCCCAACACAGAGCCGGGGACCCAGCCAGGCCTGGCTAGAGAGGACTGGAAGTCTAGCCAGAGCTCTGAGCATCTCTTTGTTTCAGCTGGACAGTCGGAGCTAGCCAGCAGAGGAGCAGGATTCTGGGTGTCTGAGGCAGCCACTCTCCCAGGACTCCTGTTCGCAAATGCACACTTAGCATTCTGACTCAAGTCCCTAGCAATTAAAAACATGTTCATAAGAAAGAAAGGGGGAGGGGGGAGTTGTAGCCTAAGAAACCACATAATTGGTGATCCCAGAGGAGGCAACAAGGGCTAGAGCCTCCATGTGCAAAAGGATTTGCAGATTCTGGCCCCAGGTCCAGACCCTGGGAAACAGTAGGTGTGTCTTTCTTCCAGAAGCCCTTGTTTCTGGCAGTGGCTAGCTGCTGGAACTGTCTAGCAAGCTGCAAAATTAATCCTGGGAGGTAATTAGCACTCCTGGGAGGGGTGGGCTGTGGTCTGCCTGTTGTTATGGCGTTGTCTTCCCACTGGTGGCCTTGGGGGACAGCATCCAGACGCCTGAAGGGCTCAGGCAGGCACCTGGGGTGGTGGTGTTTCCTTTTGTTTTGTTTTAATTTCCATCCCTATAATCTCTTGTCTAAAATAGCCTCTCAGAATTTGGCAATCGCGTTTTCTTCCCTGGTTAGTCCCTCTCTCCGTCCTCGCTTTAATTGCGTCTTTTGCTGTGCATGTGTTTATTAAGGAACAAAAATGAGCTAGGAATTTAGAGGACTTATTTCAGTCTCATTAGACCCGCCCGACTGGAAGATTGGATGCCCAGAGCAGCTTCTGCAGATGAGAGGGCACAGTCTGTGCAGGGATTAGCCCCTGGGCTGTCACCGGGTCTGATGAGGGTGGCTGTCCCTCCTCGGACTCACTACTTCTCCAGGTTAAGCTCTTGGTCGGTTTCTGTGGGGTATGTGCGTGCTGCTTGGGGTGCCTTCTCAGGGTTAGGCTATTTGAGGAACTGCTGAGCCTCCTGCTTTCTGGTCTTGACCTTTGCTGCAGAGCACGTGCTGTCCTTGGGACTTGTCAGCATTTGGAAGGAGCCTGTCCCCAGGGAGCCAGCTTTTCTCCCCAGAGTGGAGTCAGTGAAAGGACAGGTCTTGCAGGGACATTCCTGGCTGCATCTTCAGTGTTCCTGCCTGACCTACCTACCAGAGCTGCTCAGCCCAAAGGAACTGAACTTGGAAAATGGACTAAAAACAACTTTATAAACCTTGTATCTGGGATGCTTCAGGTGGAAACAGGTCTAGTTAACATAGCATTTATTTAAGTGAATTTGGGTTTTTTGTGACCTTGGGCAAGTGACTTCCAACTCTGGATCTGTGGTTTTTCCACCTGATAAAAATTAAGCTTGTCTGAGATGGTACAGGTTAGCCGCTAGAGCACCAACCCAGAGTTGTAGTGGCTTCCTCTCAATTGGACTTATTTCTTTCCTAGGTCACAGTTTGGGGTGGGCCGATGAGAGATGGTGCACCAGGAGCCCAACAGAGACCAAGGCTCCTGCTGTGGTTTGCCCTGCCATATATGTCATTATTCTCTGCAATAAGCAGGAAAAGAGAGGAAAGACAATGCCCTTGCCTCTAGCCAGTCAAGCCTGGGGAGGACCCAATTCACCTGCACACATGAGCATAACCCTAGACAAAGCCAGAGCTGGGCTAGCACACATGTAAACCAGCTGCAGTCCCCAAGATAGAAGAGGGCAGGAACATAGAGCTCTGGTGGCCTCTATCTCGGAGATGGTGGCAGCAATACAGAGTGTATGTGGATTTGTGGGTATGGAGGTGGGGGAGTGTACACATGCATAGACACGCATATCTGCTGCTTACAAGGGTAAAATGTAAAATGCAGTCATTCTTCAGGTGGGATGCCTGGCCCCCCAGTAGACAGGCAGATTTTGTTATTCTTCTTGTCTCTCCCCTACTGGTTATTCTCTTGAGGTATATGCAAATAACAGACCAAAGCAAGAAATTAAATACATGTCCCTCACCTCTGAAGTTCCTTATTTTCGTGTTCCTCGCAGTGTAACATTTCATTAGACCTTCCAGATGGGGAGAGAACAAGATGATTAAAAATCAGACAGCACCTACAAGCTGCTTCATTGGTTTGGGGAATGGCTAGAGGAGCGTCAGAGCGACTTTGTGAGTGTAGTTGTGTTTTAATAAATGTCTGCCTAAGCCATTGTCCTAGAACAATTGTGCAATGGATACGTGTGCCCCTGGGGAGAGAAGGACGCTCACAGTGTTCTTGGTACCCATGCATTAGGGACAGGATGGTTGGGGTGCTAGTGGTGTTAACACCCAGATCCTGGGTCTCAGACTTTCCAGGGCTCAAGGGGACACATCACAGGGAAGGTGGAGTGGGAGCCTGAATGTACTTGTGTGAGCCTTGGACCCAGCTCAAAAAGACATGTTCTATCCAACTTGGATTGACACTGCTCTATGACCAAGATCAAAAAGAGCCACTGTGAGACTCAAGGGAGAATCTGTTCCTTTCACCTCCTTGACTGTGACTGCTCCCATCAGAGGTAGGGAGCCTGGTGACTGGGATGAGCAAGGAGAGACAGCAGAAAGTCTGGCCAGCTTATCTCCTTCTGTCAGAGGAGAAGATGGGCAGGGGGCCATGAAGATAGAGAATTACAGCATTCATTCACCATTTTTACTGATCTCTCCAAGGAGCTATGGACTGTCTGAGCCCTGACACACAGTGAGTAGAGATGACAGCTAGGGATCGTAGTAAAAGAATTTGAGAGTTTCATTGCCTTGGTGCAGGTCCTGTCTGCCACTTTCTAGCTGAATGACTTTGGTCAAGTCAAATACAGTGGCACATGCCTGTCATCTCAGAGGCAGAAGGGTCAGGACTTCAAGGTTGGCTTCCGTTATACAGTTCAAGGCTATCCTGAGCTACGTGATGTGATCTCATAAAATGAACAAAATAATAATTAGAATGGTCAGAAAAGGCCTCACTGATCTGAGAGAAAGAGGCCTGAAGGAAATGAAGGCGCTAACCACCTGGCTCACCAGCAGAGGATTAGTGCATTGTGTGACGTCTTAAGGCAAGAGTGGTCCTGTGCTGGAAAACCTGGAGGAGGCCAGTCTGCTGGAGGAGAGTTGTCGAGGGAGCAGAAGGTCAAGATGAGAAAGTGGGCTGCACAGACTTTTGAAGCTTTAAGGGTTTGACTCCATGGTGATTTAGAAACCACTGCAGGACTTGGGAAGCATGAGATGGTCTGACTTGCACTTGGCTGTGTTGTGGAAGATGTGTGGGCAGGAAGGAGGGAGACCTGTTAGATGACTGGCAGAAATCCAGACGAGAGACTCAGGTGAAGGTGGCCAAGGTAGAGGTCAATGAGAAACGTGATTGGAGTGGAAAGGTCACCCACAGCTGTTAGCCGTGGGCTTGATCTATAAAGAGCATGTTTGTCAGAGGGGTGCAGGTCTGCAAGCCAGACCAGCAGGAAGCTGCAGCAAGACGTGGCAACCCCAAGAGGGTATAAAAAGAGCCTCAGAGTGGAGCTTGAGCTTTCTTCCTAGGACCAACACTTGATTCTTCATGACCGCCGGGGACCAGCCATCTAATATCAGAGCCTTAGTTTGCCCCTCCATAAAGTACTGTCCCTCATGCTGTAACAAAGATGGCTCTTGACTGGCGTGCGTGCAAGTACTGTCCTGTAAATGGTCCCTGCCTGTTATACCTTTGTCATCTTGCTCTGATATGAAACACACAGCAGAGAGCAGCACTGGGTCAGGGGATGGACACCAGCAAAGGCCAGGAGTGTGGAGAAGGACAGAAAGAGAAAGAGGGGGGCTCCCTGATGATGTCATCGTGAGATTTCCCCTTTCTATGGGGGTATACCATGAGGACCATGGTATATCAGAGTGAGTAGACCAGAATACACTGCCCCAGTAAGTAGAGTCATTCCTATGTGTCTGGGAACAGGGTACCAGGCCCAGCATCTTCTTTGGAAAAAAGATACTGCTAGCTCCTAGGTCATCCTGATGGTGCCTGGCTAGTGGACACCCTCCCATCCAAAGCCCAACGTCTGAAGCACCTTTGTTGAACTCATTAAACACCTGGACTAGCCCTGCTCTATATGCCATGGCTACTGACTGTAAATAGACTGCTGTGTATACAGATGGAGTCAAGTCAAGAACAGATGGTCACCTCCTCATTCTAGGGTCTACTACAGCAGTCGAGCCTATTGGCTTGTTTGTAGTTCCCCAGAATACACTCAGTGGCCCTGACCCTACATTCTCCAGTTCTCCACCGGGCCTGGTTCTCTTGCACTCAGGAGACCCAAGATGTGCATACAAGTAGCTCTGGACAGAGATGTGAGTAAGACTGTACCCAGGACTTCCCCTCAGGAAAATGGCAGAGTTGGCAATATTATGTGACTTCAGAGTGTGGCATGTGATAAGGCACATAGGACCCTATGGAGTGAGGGCTGGAAAGGTTAGGGGACACAGAGCATCATGGAATCACCAGGCCTCTTAGAGGAGAGGATAAGTGGAAAGTGAGGGTGGACTTAGATGCAGCAGGGTGTTAACGAAGGCCATCCTCTGTGCAGAAATCTCAACTGAGGCACAGGCTGAACATGAAGTCTATATGAGCACACCCACTAAAAAGAGGGATTGGCAACTTTAGGGCCCCTCAGAGCTTCCCCTGAGGTTGATCATGCATGGCGAGGTATGCCTCTAATCCCAATATTCCTGATGCCAAGACAAAAAGATCACAAGCTCCAGGCAAACCTGGGCTAACTGTAGCTAGCCTTGGCTAAAGAGGGAAAAAAAAGATGTAGGAAGAGGGAAAAAGGAAAAAGTGAAGAGGAAAATAGTTAAACTACAAAAAAAGAAGGAAGTTGAGCATAGAGTTGGGAGGAAATATAAGAATGTGCCCTCCCCCATGGGAGGAACTCCTGCCTGGTGCCCCTCACCACAGCACTTGATTCTTCAAATATATAAACCTGTCCATGCCTCAGTTCAACAAAAGCTGGAGGTTTGGCCCTCTGAGGAAGGAGCTGATGCAATGTTGAGCCCACGTTCAGTGCCAGATGCTGCTTACTTTCAGTTCAGTGAATGTGGGCTTTGTGAGGCAGCTATAGTTACAGCAGCACCAGCTATGACAGGGTTGCCTAATAGTTCCCCAGGAATAGTTTGGGTCAGGCAGGGCAAATTGAGATGTAAATAATGGGAGAAAGAAGGAAAACCCTGACAGCTGCAGGCATCCACAGAGTCGAGCTGCGAGTAACAGGACTGGTTATGTAACCATTGTGTCATAGGGTCTGCACTGAGAGTGGGCTGAGCTAGGGAGGCCTGGCCCCACCCTTCTCACAGGCTGGGTGATCAAGGCAGGCTTCTGGGAAGAGGGTCACCAGAGTAAGGCCGGAGCAGTGCAGAGGTTGTAGGTTGCGATACTTTGAGGGAAGAACACAATCCAAGGTCCTTCTCATTCGCACCCCTCCCACAGGCCAGGGCAACTCAGTGGAGCTTCTGCAGTATGCCAGGGCGGGGCCCTGAGGGCCATGAGATGAGACACTGTGCCTTCAATGGTGTGGCAGCTCTGCTGGCCTAAGGACAAAGGTCCCAGAGAACCGATAGTCTTATCAAGGTTGATGGAACCATAGTGGCTTTAGAGGAACACGTGCTGAAAGATGCAGCAAGATGATGTTGAGGCTAAGGTTAGCTGAGGCTATATCATAAAAGAAAGAAAGGAAAAGAGGGAGGGAGGGAGGGAGGGAGGTAGGAAGGAAGGAAGGAAGGAAGGAAGGAAGTTAGGAAGGAAGGAAGGAAGGAAAGAAGAAAGAAAGAAAGAAAGAAAGAAAGAAAGAAAGAAAGAAAGAAAGAAAGAAAGAAAGAAAGAAAGAAAGAAAGAAAGAAAGAAGTGGTAAATTTAAAAATTAAAAGGAACCCTTAAAAATGGCCAAAGAAGACCCTATTTGAATCTTCTTTCTTTGCTTTGGATCTTGCATCATTTAAGTCCCTTTGTCCCAGGCAAGAACAGGTGCTCCTGTTCTCTTTGTGGCTTAGCACCAGGTTGAAAAGAGTAGATGTCTACCTGGTCTCTGCTTACCCCATCTCCTGGAGAAGCTATGAAAGTCTAGCAAGGCAGTGGAGTCTTCAGAAAGCTGAAAAGTGGGGGACAGCCCTCATCCCTCCGATCCCTTGTCTGGAACCCTGGGTCAGAAGGATGATCACAGTGAAGGCCACTTCTGCCCAGAGTCAGACACAGGGAAATCCAGAAGGAGGACCCTGAGGACACATGCTGCCGGTGTACATGAGACCAGCAGTCCTGGGCTGCCCGATGGGGTCCAAATGGCAGCCGAGAAGCCAAGTATCCCTGCTTGGTTAATCTAAAAATAAACAGAAAGGCAACAAAAATCTATGTTTCAATTACTGCACACAAGCTGTTCAAACAGCCAGCTCCGCACCGGAGATGTGAACTTGTCAAGGGAGGCCGCCTCGTTTGCATGCTTCGGTGGTGAGAGAACTCAGCCTCGCAACAGGCTGCCCTCTGCTCTTGGCCGCTGCATTCTTTTTTTTTTTTTTTAATTTAATTAAAAACATGGACATAGGGTCGAGACAAGGGAAAATCATAGGCAAGTATACCAGGGTGATGGCTTCTAAGCAAAGACAAAGAAGACTGTGTGGTCTGAGAGAGGCTTGACGCTGGTGTGGAGAAAACAGGTGGTCGGTGACCAGGACAAAGGACGCAAATCTCTCCTATGTGGCCCCAAACTCTTTTCCCTTGAGACTCATTGTAGACCCTGAGGAAGCATGGGCTTTGGGTGCCATTGAGGATGGCCTTTGAGCAAATGGGAGTCACTGTCTGTTCAGGAGAGAGATCTCATCAGGGTGCATGACTGACAGGCAAAGCCAGGGCTTCTGTCCCCAGCCATACTATCTGTATTCACTCACATGCAGCCCTAAGAAAGACATAGTCTCCTCTCCAGAGTGAACAGACCCCAGCTCAACTGCCTAGGCCTGGTTTAGTCTGACTGCTACCTCCACGTAGCAATAAAGGTTTTCTGCCTTCCATCTGAGCTATGTTTCTAAGTAGCAGCATCCCTCTGCAGACAGGAACCAGTCAGATCCTGTTCTTACCTGCCCCTCAGTGTCTTTCAGTGAGCCAAATGTGATGAGGAAGAAAGAGAGCAGTGTCTCCCAGGGATCTGACTAGGAAAGGGCAGTATATGGGCTCACCTGGAGCATGCATAGGGATTTGAGTGGGAGGAAAAGGGCTCAAGGTTCCAACTCATGGAAGAGAAAACCACATTCGCTAGGAAGGATATGTGTAAGGAGGACACCTCCACCCCAGGTCCCACCAGAGAGAGGAGCCTAGAAAACCAGACGCTTAACTCGGGTAAAGGTTCCACGAATCCTGCATGCCCAAGGAGCTGCCGGTCCCACATTCGCTCTGGACAGGGATTTTAATGTCCCCAGCCCTCGGAGCAATTCTGCAGCCATCAGCCCAGACGCTAGTTACTTGGTGAAATAAAAGAGCAGTCGAGTCTTTCCCAAGGAAGATAATATCCTGTCATAGGCAGTATGATCTGCCGGCCATGTGACGGCTGTTCCCTAATGTTTCCAAATAGACTTTTGAATAGACTCTTGTCTAGAAGAAAGCAAATTGCAAGAGCATTTTTGGCAGCCAAATAGAGCACATGCATCAGTCTTTTTTTCTCTGCAACTGGCTGCTGGGTCTGGTTCCAGGCACCAAGTAGGATCCATTCATCAGCCCGGGTCACTGATGGACACCATTTCCTGTGGAGCGCTAGCATGTTGAATTAGTCAATTCTCCAAGATTCCGAATAATCAGGCCTGCCTGAGAGGCAGCCAGGAGCAAGTGCGAGGGCCCGCTCAGAGAAGAGAACTAACTGCAGAATTCGGCTCCGGAGACCTCCATCAGGGCTTTGCAAGACTGTGTGGGGAACAGGGCTCCAGTGTCAGGGCTTCCATCCACTGCAGAGCCACAAGAACATGAATAAGAAGGGGAGCCAAGATGGTTACTCCTAATGAGAACACTAGTTAATCCTCCCAGGCCCGCCATAGCTCCCTCATCGATCCTTGCGTTTACAAGCGTCTAATTTATCCGCGCCTCCCCTCTTCCCTCACTTTATGCTGATATTATGTTGCTAACTGTCATTTCCAATATCTTTTTTATTTTTCATTATCACCATTATAATGATTTACACCAGAAGCGATAGCACAAATGCCTAGTCAATTAGTCCCGTGAGAAAAGTCTCTGAATCATGTATGCTTTTTGGGGGAAAAAAAATCACTACTACATCAAAACCCACAGCCAGAATCTCTCAAGCCAAAGGTACACACAGGAAGGGAGGGACCGAGAAAGACCATCCTTTCAATATTGTTCATCTAAAGCCGGCACTGGGTACAACCTCTCCCAGACAAGGAGATTGCTTTTAAAAATAAAGAAATAAATAAAATAAGAAATTGGGCCCAGGAAAAAGAATCTGTAGCATTTTCCCTCAAACCTATTGTCAGAAAAGCATTTTGGACATTTGTCGTTTTAGGTCATATATTAAGCCCTGTAATTATGGAATGTGGGTTTCCCCAAAAGTACCTCTGCTCTCCCCGAAACCGCAAGGCCATCTAGAGTACTGAAAGCCTAACCCTAGGGCTGAATCCCAGCTGGCTAACCCAAAAGATTCGTAGGCTGGTGCATTCTAGCTACAACCTGTTTAAACAATTCTGAGAAGCACTGCTAGTGAGCTCTGAGATGCTATTTCTTTTTTCTTCCTGTTTTGTTTGGTTTTTTGAGACAAGATTTCTATGTGTGGCCCTGGCTATCCTGAAACTCAGTCTGTAGACCAGGCTGGCCTCGAACTCACAGGAGCTCCTGCCTCTTGAGTGCTGGATTTAAAGGCGTACGCCACCACTGCCCAGCTGATGCTATGTTTCTAACAGGCACCCCAGTGATGGGCAGCTCCTGGCCCAGTAACAGACTCTTTGAAAGAGGATTGAGGCCCAGTCTCTAGCCATTGGCTTCCCCCCCCACCCCCGGCCTCTCCCTCACTTACAAAAATCCATGGTGAATGCTACCCTACCGTACCTCCACCATCAGGAGGCTATGAAAAAAATGTGGTGACTTTGAAAGAAACTTGTGTTGGGTGGGGCAGTTTTTATAAGTCCCATCTGAGCACATGCAGAAGACAATGCAAATGCACCATGCTTTGTCACAAGGGCTAGGACCCATTGGATCGCCACATCTTTCCTTCTGCATACCTGAGATCTATGTAGCCTTTGGCCAGGTTTACATGTACTTAGCACAAAAGGAAGAATGTGGGGGAACAGTCAGAGTGGCTTCTGAAGGTGATGGCCACTTTTGCGGCCAGGGTAGATGTGACATCCTATCGGTTTCTGCAGTACATATCCAATCACATCAAGTTGTATACATTAAGTATCTGTATCTCCTTCTGTGTCAGCCATATCTCATAACAATTTAAAAGAATAATGCCCTTTAAAGGGGGTCACAGATGTGGTTCCAAAAGGCCAGGCTACATCAGTAACCTGATGGGCATTTAACACAGGGCTCCTCTCCTACTTGCTGGAGCCTGTCTCATCTACCACCTGCTACTAAGAGAGCTCTCGGTTCTCCGGATGGCTGGGGTTGGGAAGATGCTGTAGGATTAGCTGGCAATGGAGAGTACAGGCTCTGCTCATCTGTAAATAACAAAGACAATGCTCTGAAACTCCCTGTTACAGAGATTCGTGCCACATGGGGTCCAGGAGTAGACACCGAGGTCACAGGTCATGACTCTGGTTTCTAATTGGATTTGTGGAATCCCCTGCTTCCCTCTCCACTGCCCTCTTCCCCCAACACCAGAAGCCTAAGGAAGGCTGCTTAGCTAGGTCCAGACCCTGTAGCCTATGGTAGGGTTTGCTAGAACCTCCTAGATACTAAGCCTCAGGAAAAGGGTGAGTCATTCCAGCCTGGTGCCAGGCTAACCATTCTCCAGATGGGCTCTTAAGGGGTGAGGCCTTGAAGAGGGTTCACATAGGCCCCTCTTAACTGGGCAAGGCATGGGGAAAGAAAAATATCCCTTTCAGTCTTTCAGAACACAGGTTACATATGACAGCAATATCATATATGGTTTATCTTGAGCTTTGTATTTTAAGTAACAGAACTAAAAAGGCCACTGCCCCTTAAGTTCCCCACCCCACAGAGGGGTGGGGGAGGCTGGATGATCTGGAGTTGCCCTGGCTTCTGTTCATTCAGAGGACTTGAATATGTCACCTGTCCCAGGTAGGCATCTACATGTGACCCCCATGACTCATGTCCATGTAGAGTCCCTGACACCTGCTCTCCCTGGGGAACATATCAACCTTGGTGTGGAGTCCAGGGCCAAGACTGGAGCCTTGCTCATTACACAGAATCTGGGATTACCCCTGTCCAGGCTTTGTAAGTGAAAGTGGACTCCAAGAGCAAGACACATTCAGGTCTTGGCACCGGGTGCCTCCTTCATCTCTAAACCTTGTCCCTGCCCTATCTAGTGCTCCATGATAAAGAACAAGTGTCACTTTAGTCTGGAATCTCCTCATCCCTAGGATGCCCAGCCATGTAAACTATCAGCTGTGGTGAAGGAAGCAGGAGAGAGACAGCCCTGACTACAGGGATGGTGCCAGAACTTATGTAGGGAGTGGGGAATGCCAGCCCATCCCTAAGGTATATGCCTGGTTGTCTGGACTCTGGCTCTGTGAAGAGAGGTCTGGCCAGAGGAAACGGGGAGGGCAACCTGAGGCCCACCCCAGTCCCAGGCAGACGTGAATCTTTTAGTTTCTGGGTTTGCTTAGTGGGCATGAGGGTCTCTGCCCTCGTTGAATCGAAAGTACTTCCAGGAAGTACGAAGGCATTTTTCAGGGACATCCTCAGCTCCCACCAACATCCACTCCGAGCTGTGGCCAAGCTGGCTTCTCAACAAGGTACCCAGAGAATTCCTTTGTGTTGCATTTGACAAGATGGTGTTCTGGCTGCTGTGTAATGTTTTATTCCAGAAGAAAAGCTAAAAGATGCAGAGAGGAAGACAAAAATAATAAAGATGGGCACAGGCTGTTCCAATTGACTTGGCAGCACGTCTTCCCCAAATGAGGCAATCATCCATTTTCCAATCGGGCTGGATGTCCATGGCTCATTCCTCAGCCAGCCACCTCGGCTCCCCGAGTCTGGAGGCAGCAAGGGCTCCCCTGCCTTCCTGTGGATTAATCACGCCTTCAGGGCTCTCGCAGCCTGCAGCCCACTCCTTCAGCAGCGTGTCTTAATGATAAGAATGAGGAAAGGGTCATTAGCCACCTGTGATCCTGTGTGCAGTGTGTATACACCACGAATGTTAATGTGCGAGAGCCAGAGCCAACATCCAGAAAACACACTGAACCACTGGACACAGACCACACCTATCCTGCTTGTGTATTCAAGTAGGCACAGCATACCGGTCCTGAACAGAACTCAAGAGACACTACTCTCTGGGCTCCAACCCTACATGGGCAACATACCACACACACACATACACACACACACACACACACACACACACACACACACACACACACACGGTGACACATGGCCATCCTTAATTATTTACTGATGAATAATTCATGATGCAGGCTTTCCAGGCAAATCTGTGTAGCAGAGCTGCTGATCTGGTATCTAGAAAGTTTCTAACAAGTGTCCAGGAGGTGGACCCCAGTCCGCAGCTGCTCAGAAATCAAGAGGCATGGCTGGGCACCAGGGCTGAGTATAGATGTCAGCTGATTCCTAACTGTTGTGGTTCTCTCTAGGCTACTGGGAGAAGTCCACCCATCAACGCAGTTCCTGGGACTAGGGACACTATTCTCAACATCATGGACATTAGCTAAAGATAACCTTCTTCCTATTAGCAATCTGTTGCCTCCTTGTGGCCCTGGGTGAGACCACCCTAAGGTTTCCCAGCTGCCTTGCACAGGAGGTCTTAGTATCTGTGTGCATTTACAGACACCAGACATTCACTTGGCCTCAAGATTGACAGTTTCCTGAGAACTCAGCGCAGAAGCCTGCCAGCTCCTGCTGCCCTTGAGGCTGCGGGCCCATCTTCCCTACCTTAACCATGGCTAGGACCATCCCCCGATGATGGGCTCTTTCTCACATGCAGAGGCCCACAGGATGCATTTCTGGACCCTCACATAGTTCAGGGAAAAGGAACTGTTTTTCCGACTCTGGAGAACAGCAGGGATAGGAGAGTCCTCGGAGCAAGTGCTTTGGGGAGGGTAGAAGTCAGGGACTGAGGCCACTCTGATTTCCTCAGTCTGATCCTTAATGGTAGCTCATGCTCTGGGCACAGTGAGGATTTAGTTCCACCTGTCATCATGAAGCAAGCCACTTGTTTCTATCCTCTCCCAATGAATGGGGAACCTGGAAGGAGAAGGATTCATGGAGCCACCAAATCAAGCAATGTACTTGCCCAAAGAAGTGGGATAGCCCTTTGCCCTCTCCGAGCAAGAGTCAGTGGAAGAGAAAAGGCCCTTCCCATGGAATACTTTATGCTAAGGATACCCAAAAAGTGGCTTTTGTACTGACTCACAGGGCAGCTGCATTTTGCATCCTCGTTTGCCTAAGAACTGATTAGTGAGACTTGGTCCTTGCATTTGATGTGCTCCTGTGCATGAGACACGGTAACACAGGCCGTTATAGACCAGGGGCTGGGTTGCTAGCAATGACTAGCAACTTTTCAGAGCAGCGCTTCTTCCTATTTGCTGTGATGCTATAAGGAGTCCTCTTCCCTAGGGAAGGAGAGGGTATCAAAAAGAAGAGAGTGGAAAGAAAACTAGAAGCCTGACCCAGCTTCCTGAGCTGTGCCCAGAGCCCAGGCCCTAAGTCCTGAACTGGATGTGGTACAGGGAAGCAGCCAGTGGGATGTTCACATATGCAGTGCTATAAAGATACGCAGGCAAAATCATGGAGGTGGATGCTTGTCCTGGAGCAGTAGATGTATAAATATGAAGTGGAAGTGGAAGAAGGGTTTCCTTCTATGCCCAGGAAGTGGTCTGGCCTTCTTCCCTCCTCTCCTGTCTCAGCATCCCTGGGATAATTCGAAGACAGTACCTCAGTGGGGAAAGAGTTTTGTAGCAAACAAGACCCAGAGCCAAGTTCATCAATTACATGCTTGTCACTGAGCTTTCAGAATTAACCCGGCGCGTGAGCAAACAGTGGTCTCGGGCCTGGACCTCAGTGTGACCTTCCTCCACTGACTGATAAATGATTTCGTAGATTCTCCAGCTCCTTCCTGTTCTTTCCTTTCAAGACAAGGTCTCAAGCTATAGCCCTGGCTGGCTTTGATCTCCCTGTGTAACCAGGACTGGACTCAAACCCCTAACAATCCCATCTCAGCCTCTCCACTGCTGGGATTCTAAGGATGAACTGCCACTCTCTGCCATATAGGAGTCACAAGTATGTGTCACACAAGTAGGCGCTGGCAAGGCTCCCTCACCCGGGCCTAAGGCCTGGATCCTCTGCAAACTGTCCCCTCCACACCAAAGGCAAGGCAGCGGCTGCTCACACCCTCCCTTCTTGGTGCAGGGCCCCGTGCCAGGATCCACCACTGCACAGGCACCCTGCCAGGAAAGGGCACTCTCTCAACAAGGAAACATTTTTCTGTGTTTTGTCTAGAATTGCTTAACCAGTCTGGTCTGAGGTACGGTGTCCATTCGGGGCCTTCTTCCTCTGCTCAGGCATTTCCTGTGCTTCCTGCAGCACCATTCAGGTACACGTGGATGTGCACATGAGACCTCTGTGACACACTGGCTCTGTGCCCAGCAGGAAATACTTACATTACCACCTCTGGAGCTGGCCCTCTGCCGACTGGCTAGGAGTAAACTGTGCCACGTTTCTTTCATTCGTTTGAAAGGGGAAATTAAACTGAGGAATGAGGTCTGACCCGAGTGCTTGCATGCAAATAGTTGACCTTTGTTTTGAATACACTTAATGAGACTGAAACCAGATTGTGTGGCCTCCAGCTGCCTGAGTCTCCACCGCCTCCCTGGCATTTGAAGGAGACTGAAAGAGGTGGCAAAAGGCTGAGGACTGTAGGAGGTGTGGATTGTGTGTCTTATTTTTCTCTTACACACTGGAACTATGGGGCCTAGCACATGGCCCCTGAGGTAATCAGCTAGCTACAGTCAACCTTTGACCTGATCCCAAGTTGCTCAGATGCCTTGAGACACACCTTGGTACAGGGGTCCTGACCTCCCCAAACCTCTATGCTCCCTGAGAGGAACTGATTTCCCTGCCAATATATGTGGCTATATTGTTCTATGGCAATGTAGGGGCTGATTGAATGTATTAGTCGAGCTAGATGAGGTTTTGCTGAAGTAACAAGTAGACTGCCACCCTCAACATATGAACCTGATGCAGATTTATGTCCCAGTCACATAAAGCCTAGTGCAGGCAGGGTGACCTCTGGCAGGGAACAGGTGTACACTCTTGAAGGTGTGACTTCCAAAGTTGCCAGGTGGCAAAGGAAACTATGGATTCATGGGAGAGATATTTCAGGGTGGGAGCTAAGGAGATACAAAGATTAATAAAAGTATTCACCTTTCAACAGAAGACCTAAATTCAGTCCTGCTGATTATGAACATCACCCCTTATAATACATTATATTATATTATATATGTTATATATTATATTATGTTATGTTATATTATATATTATATTATAATCCCATTGCTGAGGAGGCAGATGTCCACTTGCTGCCCAGAGTCTAACCTAGTAGTGAGCTTCAGCCTAGTGAGAGGCTCTGTCCCCATAAAGATAGATGGCATGCCTGAAGATGAGACGTGCAGTCACTCTTGCATGAACCCTCACACTCAGGCACATGAACATATACATACATGCATATTTTTTTTAAAAACTTACTTTTTTATGATTTATGTGTACGTACACAAGCATACACACACACACACACACACACACACACACACACACACACACCATGCCCACACATGTTATGGCACCCTTGTGGAGGTCAGAGGATAACTTTCTGGAGTTGTTTTTCTCCTTCCACCAAGTGGGACCCAGGGATTGAATCCAGGTCATGAGGCTTAGCAGCAAGTGCCTTTACCCAATGAGCTAGCTTGCTCGTACAAAAGAAGATAATATTTTTATTTAACCAAGTCTGGAAACCATCTATGTTGCCTACCCTCTCTTTTTGTCTACGAGATCCAGAGGAATCGACAACCAAGGCATCTGAGAGAGTTCTTCCTGGGTGTTTACAAGGGTACCGAGGACACGGTGTGGCAGATACCGAGCATAGACTCTGCCCACTTAGAACCCAGCCGATGGAAGCAAGAACCTGAGTCTATGGCCATTGGTGGGCAAAAATGGAGAGTTAGGAGCCCAAGCTATGAGGTCCAGTGTGCCCGCAGAATGCAGATTAACCTACAGAACTGCCCTTGGAGGCTCAAGTCCTACTTGCTAGAAAGCTAGGCCATTGTTTTAATGTGACAAGATGGCTGTCTCTGAGGCAGGGCATTCCTGAGAATGGACACTTAGGCTAAAGGGTAATGAGCTCAGTTGTGAACGAGTGTCATTTAGGAACCTGGAGTATAGCTAGGTGGTATAGGGCAGAGTCAAGGAAGACAGCAAGGTACTCAGGAGAGGCATGCTGGGAAAGTAGCTTCGAGTGGCGTGGGTAAAAAGGAGCTGTTAAGTGAGATCATTCAAGGAGAGCCAGTTCAGCATCTGGGGAACAGGGATGAACCCCAAAAGAGAAAGGCCTATGGTACATCATGTGAAGAGTGTAAGGAATGACATGACCGTGCATTGGATTTAACAAACAGGCCATCCATGACCCAAGCAGGAGCATGGCCCCTGGGATGGGCACACATGGGCCATATGGGAGCAGGTCCCAGGACAAACAGGAGTCAAGAAAATAGAACTGGGTTTAGACCACTCTCCCATAAGCCTCTAGTGAAAATGTGAGGGATGGCCAGGGGTGGAGAACAATTGTTTTTTCACTGTGCAATACTGAGTCCATATTTTAAATGAATTTCTGTGACATTTCTATAAATCTGGATACACAATGATGAACTGAACAGGGAACCAACATCCATCCTCAAAGGTACCAGTCATCTCTGCCATAGGTCGGGGCAGTTCAGCCCAGGCTGGATTTAATCTGCTCTGTGCACCTTACAGAATGAATCCCAGAGCTGGGCCACCACATAAGCAGAACATGGCTGCAGGTTTCCTGGGCTGGGTACAGGCTCTGGCTCCCAAACACAAATCCTGGGCAAGAAAAGTAGATATGCAAAGACCAGAGGAGACATCTTAAAACTAAGTGGCCTATCTAGTAGCCACCAGCTTCAGAACTGGGCTCGTAGGATGGAAGATGGGAGCCTATAACCTAGATCGGAAGTGGATGGCAAGGAGAACAGGATCAAACCTCACTAATAAGTTCTTAAGCCATAACCAGGACTGTGGGTGCAAAATGTGGAGCAAACCCTCACCTACAGCCACTTGTCTCTACCCTGGCATCCCCATGCCTTCTCCCTCTGCCCTTCCCTCTCCCCACCCTCTACAGCCTTGTCTCTTTCCTGACTGGAGTAACTGGTCCCTGGAAGAATAGGAACCAGCACTATTGCAGAGATGCTCAGCAAAATACAGTTCTTGGTGACTCAGAAGGCCCTTCCCATACCATGGTGCGTCTAGTCTCCATGACAACCCTGAAAAACCTTCTGTTCAGATACTCAGGAAGCCGCGTGGGAGATGCAGGGAGTGAAGGCCAGACTACCCAGGTCCTGGAAGTATATCATTGAATCATAGGGTTGTGGTTTTGAAGGAGGACCTGGACCCCGGAAGCTAACATCTTTTGGAGACATAGTGACCTTTTTCACCTGTTAGTTCTCTGCCCTCAGCGAGGGTTCCTTGTTCTCTGTGAATCTCCTTGTCTGTAAATTAGGGACCAAGCATGCATTCCCAGCTCATGGGTACTATATGGAACAAATGAGATTTTAGTCAAGGTTGTGTCCACTGCGGAGTGAGTGTACATGTGGGTCACGTGACCTGTGCTTGGAGAATGTGCAGAGGTCCTCTACCACAGTAGGGGTGGGAGGGAATGCTGCCCCCCCCCACCAAAATGAAGACGTACACCTCATGTTGCTAAGGGCGGGGAAGCCCGGCAGAACTAAAAATTACTCCTTGAGTGTACGTGGGTTCAAATCCTGCTTATTACATTCTGCAGTGTGTTCCTGAACAGTCAGTTCCTCATCAGCTGAGACGTGACAAAGGATCAAGGATTCACCAACTTGCTGAAACTCTGAGACTGGAGTATTTGAGAACCCATTACTGGATTCAGAGCAGGCTGAACATATGCTGCTGGTGGTCGCCACCTCCTGTGGCCAGACGGAGCTACTCTTTGCTTAAACCCCCTCTCCTGTGTTCTGTGCCGACAGGTCCGGGCTCTGGTTCCCTGTGAGAAGCTGCCACGGCCCACCGAGATGTCCAGGCACCACAGCCGCTTCGAAAGAGATTACCGCGTAGGCTGGGACCGCCGTGAGTGGAGCGTCAATGGTACCCATGGGGCCACCAGCGTCTGCAGCGTCACCTCCGGTGCTGGGGGCGGCACAGCCAGCAGTCTCAGCGCACGACCGGGCCTCCTGCCACTGCCTGTGGTACCCTCCCGGCTGCCCACACCCGCCACGGCTCCTGCTCCCTGCACGACTGGCAGCAGCGAGGCTATCACCAGTCTTGTGGCCAGCTCGGCCTCTGCAGTTACCACCAAGGTAAGACCCGCTATCCTTTCTGGGAAGGGGCCAGGCAACAACCCAGGCCCAGGCAGGCATAAAGGCCTTATTCCCTGGTCTTTGTTCCCAGAGCCATGTCCTCCACGGAGTGCATTGCAGTTGTTTCTGAAGGTTAAGATGGCCCTTTTTTACCAGACAGGCTCTATCTGTAACCAACTTGTAGAGAGACAAGCAGATGCTGACGCCACACGTGTGCTGATTAAAAGCTACTGCGTGAGTGAAGAAGTGGTATTGCCAAGTTGGCAATACTCACTTCCCTAAATAGGAGAACTAAAAAAATATAAGTCCCCCCCCAGGGGGGGTGGGTCATCAGTGGCTGGAGTTTGCAGCCGTACTAGCCACACAGGGTCAAGAGCCCATTATAGCATCATCACCATGGTAGGTTTTTTCATGTCTACAGTCCCTGCGAGCCTCACAACAAGCCTGTAAGGTCAGTGCACACAAGCCTGCCTGATTGCTGAGAGTTCTCAGACATACTAGTGATGGGAGTTGCGGTAAGGACCCAGAACTCATCCCAGCAATGACTGCAGGGGGATTAGCTGCAGGGGTATGAGTCTGCATGGTTGGTTGGTTTGTTTGTTTGTTTGTTTTGTTTTTTTGTAAGAGATGGTTTCCTCAGGAATGGAGGCAGAAGCCAGTCTGTATAAAATGGAATGTGGAAATTAATGTCCCCAAGGCTCCTGACTGGCTTTGGGCTGAACTAAGGGACTCTGAAGCCCCCTCTTGCATGTTGTACAGAACCCTTCAGGCAGACTGAGCCACAGAGGGACAGCTGGTGGCCAAGGCAAGAAACACAGTCATCTCTTCCTTCCCCTCAGCCAAGCAGAGGCTCTGCAGGCTGCCTCTGCCTCTGCCAGCCATTCAGAACCACTTCCCAGGAGCCCTCTCAGGGCCTGCGTGTGTGCGTGTGTATGAGTGTGTATGTGTGCGCTGCGCGTGTGTGTGCCCATGCTTTTCTTTTCCTGCTTTCATGAAGGTTGCAGGAGAAATTAAAGGCGGGAAGCCCCAGGCTGGCCATTGTGAGGTAGCTGTGGTGGTGGACGATGCTCTCCAGGTGCTCCGTGCCTTTGTCTCTACGATTTTCAAAACCCCCTTTCAGCCCTGCTTCCCATTAATAACAGCACCGCTGGCCACAGAGCCCGGCGGAGACCCGAGACAATGGAGCTATTGGAGACCAGCTTGCAGCACACTGACATCTTGCTGCAGTGTCTTATTGATTTTATTTTCCTGTTATGAAAACACCACCCCACCAAGGCAGGCAAGGAAGTAACACTAGACAGGAGCAGAGATAGAAGATTATTCAGGCTCACTTCCCCAGGCCAGCCAAACACATTCCTGTCCTGGGCACCAGGCCCTGGCCACTCTGAATTGGTGACCTCTATCCAGGACAGCCTGCTTGCCAGCACTGTTGGCCACATCTGGCAGGCAATTGTCAAGGCCAGCTGTTCGCCATCTGGAGAATGGCGGCCTCTGGTGCCAACAGCCAGAGCTCCAGGTGAGAGGGAGAAGCTGGACTGGCAGGTCCGTTTGATTGCTCCCGTCTCTTCAGGATGAGTACCTTAGAGCCGGCACTGAGCCGCTTCTGGGCATATAACCTAGGCTTCTGCCAGGTAAAAGACAGTGCCCATGGCTCTCTGAAGGGATGCCCTGCCTCTGCCCTAGACACATGGAACCTGGTTTGCTCCAAAATAGCTCAGTATTCACAAGCCCTTCTCTCTAGCCAGACCCCAAACCCCAGCCACATGAGAGGAAAAGAACGAACCGCAGACAGAAAGCCACAGCTAGTTCAAGGGCTGAGCCGGGAGCCAACCAGTAGTGGGAGAAAGGGCAAAAGTTCAGACCTGCCAGGAAGGTCAGCTCCATGACATGTGACAGCAGGGTAACTGAGAGCCATCTCCGCTGTGAGCAACTCAGCCCAGGTTCGTACCTGGAGACTTCAGGCAGGGTCTGGTTAAGGCTCTGCGTTCTTTGGGTTGCTAGAGAATCGTGTGCGGAGAAAGGAGCAGGGGAGCTGCCCATGGTAGTTTCTAGCGAGGGCACTGGCTGACCCCTCTGGGCCTATGTGCTAGGATTAGTGCCTGATTACCAAACTCACCATTCGTAGAATTCCATGTAAAGTGCTCGGGATAGAACAGGTGCTGGCTGGTGGTTCATCCTCTAGACAGTGAGGTCACCCCTTCACTGCTGCTGTCAGGCATTGAGCCTGGAAGAACAAGGCCATCCTACTGTGAGGAGAGGTGTTTACTTCACTATCACCCCAAAAAAAAAGGCAACGGAGGGATGTCTTCAGATGAAGCGCAAAAGCTGGAGCCCTGAGCAGGTGGGAAAGGAAATTGTTTGAGTGTTTGGGATTCAAAGTTACCCAGAAGTAAGACTGGAGCTAGGACGTGAGAAGAAAGGGAAGGGGCTATGGAAGAAGGTACCTTCTTGTTCCCAACCTCAAACTGAATCAGCCTACCTGGCAAGGAGGTGATCGAGGCAGAGGATGTAAAAACTTTTTATCAGCCCAGTCAGAGGGCTCTTTCCTCAAAGGAAAGTATAGACCCCACCATCCCAGAAGGGAAAGTGGGGAGCAACGATACAATCAGAGTAGGACTGAATTCCTGCTGCCCGAGTGTGTGAAGGCTGCTCGAAGTCACTGACCTTGCTCTGGGTGTAGAGGACCAGTGCCCCTACTCGGGGCCAGGGGACAAGGGGCAGCTCTCAGGCCTTTGGAGACATCCTCTTTCTGTCAGACAAAGCAGGGTGAACATTCTAGGCTCTGGTATTCAGGGTACCTTGCCGCTCTCTATGCCAGAGGTCCAGGGCTAGGGTCTGCCCCTGCTCAGCCAGGAATCTGGGCTCTTGTCTGGAAAGACATTCATACTCCCAGAGACTGGGTAGCAAGATGATGACAATTCTTTCTGTCATGGCTACCTTCGGGCCTGATTTGACTTTTCCGTGTCTTCGGTTGCCCATGGCCTGAAGAATCCCTGCATATTTTGATGCAAGGCCAGTTGGGTAAGCATGGACTCCTGGGCCCCTGAGATACCAGGAGGATGTAGCAGGCTATACCCTCCCTCTCCCCAGCACATAGGCATCGCTCTCTAACTTCCAGGCCATGAGTCGCCAGAGCCAGAGGAAAGCTTTCTTGGAGACCACCTGCCCTATTTTTGCATCTAAGACTAGTGAAGCTCAGAGAAAATCCAACATCACTACTCCCCAAGACAGAACCAGCCTGGGCCAGCTCTCTCCACCCCAGGCTGCATGGCAGCATCCGTTCACCATGGAAACCTTGATTGCAAGAGAATGACAGCAGCTTTGCTATCACCAGTCCACCTAGTGACCATCAGTTCTGAATTTCAGGCTAGAAAATGGGCAGGTTTGCTTCTCGTGTCACGGAAGGGGAGAATGTTAAGTCAAAGATTACATCACCTCTCACTGCACAGCTGGCAAGAGTCTCTGGATTAGACAGGCCGGAATTGAATCCTGCCATTAGCAAGTGAGGCTTCAGTTCCTATGTCTACCAAATGAAAATGATAATAGTATCTTTAACATAAGGGTTATGTGAATTAATACGTGTAGCAAACTCTAGAAGGATATGTGCCACTGAGTAAGCATTCAATCAAAGTTCATGTCAAGGCTGGGGAGATAGTACAGTTGATAAAATGCCTACTGTGGACCTGAGTTTCCCTAGCACCCCCACAGAAAGTCAGGCATGCAGCACATGCCTGTGACCCCAGTGTTAGGTGGGCAAGGACAGGTGGATCCCTGGGGCTTACTGGGCAGCCGGTCTAGCCAAATGAACAAGCTTTAGGTTCAGTGAGGAAATCCATCTCAAAATACAAGATGATGACGGAGGAAGACACCTCATGCCAATGTCTGACCTCCGTTATGTATCTGTACACACACATACATGCATGTACATATACTCACACACACACACACACACACACACACACACACACACACATACACACACTACAGGAAACTAGCGAGTGGGTCTGAAAAGCTCTCCGTCTGGGGGAAATCAGCCTGCTGGTTGTTGCTTGGATGAAGAGCTGTCCTGTCCCCCTCCGATGTAGCAGGTGAAACTGAGGAGCTGGGCCAGTACCACAATCTTCCCTCTGGCTGTCGGGGCATTGGGGGAGGGCCCTGTCGAGGAGGAAACATGGCTCTGTGCCAGGCCTGTTTGTGCGAATGGAAGGGAGGCACCAATGCCCTGCAGTTGCTGCTGCATGAAATTTAAATTATTCTCGGCAAACCTGCCTGACAGAGAAAGGACGGCTTCATAAAATGCAATTCTGTTACTGAAAGAATAAACTGGAGAATCCTCGCAGATGCCCGCAAAATAAATGTATGAGAGGGCTCTTTTTCCTTGTGGTCGGGGGGCATTCAGGCTGAGACATTCCCGTCACCCCTTGGAGCTCAGCCTTTGAACATAAATCTGGCTAAGAAGAAGTGAAGTAGCCTGTGTTGGAAGCCTGAGGAAAGCTTAGAGGGGCTGGGAAATCGGTGTTCAGAGTGCCAAGCAGCTGGGGGCTGACATTTATGAGCATTGGAGGCTGTCGGGCTTGGAAACTACTCATAAAGAATGTGTCTGCCCAGGGGTACACCTCTTTAGGGAAGACTTCTCTTGAGGGGCATGACCTGGAGTCCTCACAGACATTGTGGGAGCAACCATCAAGCCTAATGTATAGCCCCTGGTATCTTGCAGTTCTAAGATCTGGAAATGATGGTGGCGAAGACTTTTCAGGTCTCCTGTCCCTTGTATATTCGTGTTAGAAACCAAGGCTACAGAACAGTGTGCTTGGAAGAGCGGCCCCAACCCTTTTTCATAGTGCATTTCCCAACTGTGGGTGATTTTCAGCCCCAAGGCCGAGGCTTGATCCGCCAACAAGTAGTCTTGATTTCCCTCGTGATAAATTATCAGGTCAGATAAAGCATTGCGAGACAGCTTGCACATGTTAGTACTGAGCTAATGACTTTCCGCCTGCACCCTAAGTCACGTTTACACTGTGGATCGTATCTTCATCGACTTAAAACCCATCTGTCAGTCACACAGTGTGTACAGAAATGAGAAATGTCACCTCTCCAAAACACCCATTTCAAGGCTGCCTTTTGGAGAGTGTAGACCTGAGTGGTTTGGACTTCAGTTTTTGACTAAAGAAGAAGATAGTGTGTTTTACCACATTTCTAGGAGATGAATCCTAAGTCAGGACAAAAGGCAGTGAGGAATTACAAAGTAAAGGCACAATGGATGGGAGTTGGCAGGGTGTACAAGTTAGTTTTGCTGCATAACAATGACCTTTAGACTTTGCGGCTTGATCTCCTGACGACTTTGAGGGTATAGCCACAGCGGGCTTAGCTGGGTCCCAGTGATAAGGTTGTCCTACCCCTCACATCTATGGCTAGTGGCTGGTCAGGCCAGGGACCTGGTTCTCGGCATGACTTCCATCTGTCTGGCTCAGCTTCTTTCACAGGGTGGTTTGGGGTTTCAAACGCTGCGAGAAGGCAAGGCTAAAGCGCAGGTGCTATTCTAGCCTTGGCTTGGAGCTAAAACCCCAGTAGTCAAAGCCAGAGTCTAAGAAAGAGGGAGCAAGACTACAGAATCACCTTTCTGTTACAAGAAGCAGGCTTCGTGGATGGCTAAACTTGTGGTCACTTCCATGGTATAACCGAGGTCCCCAGCACATTTTTTTTTTTGTTAACATAATATTTTTATTGATTCTTGGGGAATTTCACATCATACACCCTGATCACTCACACTTCCCAGTCCTTCCATGTCTGCCCCACAACATATGTTACACACACACCCCTGCCAAAATTAAAATTAAAAGGAACCTAATTTGTGTTATCTATATACTTACTGGAGCATGGTCAAACTCTCAGTGGTCAGCCCCTTAAATAGAGCTGAGTCCTCCCCCTCCCTCACTCCCACCAAAAGCTGTCAATGTGAGAGCTACACTTCGATAGCTTCCCTGTTTGGCTGTTATTTTGTGGAGGGGAGAGTTGTCACAGAAGCCTTCCATGACTCTCTTAACTGTCCAGCACATTTATTTAGGCACAGTTATCTGCCCTTTTGCTTCTGGTTAAGGCTTTTGTGTCCCAGGCAGAAAGCTAGAATCTACTTAATACTCCATCTAGCCTGAGATAGGGCATCAGGCTAAGATCCTCAGCACTTTGACATCCCAATGTTACATCCCATCTACACAGGACACTACTGAGGACGTTTCAGACACACAGAAAGGACTATGCTGCTAAGAAACAGACTGCTTCCTTGGTTCCTAGGGGACAGACCTTGAAGGAGCATTTACCACAAGAGCCCACAGCTGTGCCAAGATTTTGCCCCTTATCCTGAAGGCCATATTTGACACAGTCACTGTCTCTAGAGTTAAGAGAGCTACAGGGATACTTCTGTCCCCAGGACATGGCCAAAGCTAGATGCTAACCTACCAACTTGGGGGTGTTGATGTTATTACTGTTTTTGTTGGTTGGTTTCTTATCTTCCTTTTTGGTTTTTGTTTGTTTGTTTTGTTTGCTTGTTGAGATAGGGTCTCAGTCTGAAACCCAGGCTAGCCTGAGTCTCACTGTGTGGTTCAGACTGGCCTCAAAGCCATGGAAGTGTTCTTGTCTCAGCTACCCAAGAGCTAAGAATTACAGGCATGTACCTCCATTCCTAGCCTGCTGGTTGTAAATTAAAATAAAAACCACTCTAAGGAGATGCCCTTCACGGGCTTGTCCCCACGAAAACTCGCAGAGGGAAACAGTCTTTCAGGAAGAATTTTGGGAGGAGAGTAAAGTCAGAAAAGCGAACAAACGTGGCACAGATGTTCAGCAGTCACAGATTCAGACAGTCTGACACCGCTTTCCTGATAGAAGAGATCTGATACACACCCCCAGACCCCCAGCAGGGCCCCTTTTTCTGGTAGGATTTTGAGAAGAGCATCCTTCAAGATCCACACAGATCTACTTCTTATTCAGTTCTAACATTTTTTTTTCTGTTTCATTTAATTACGTCGCAATTAAACATTTTTTTCTCACTGTACAAGGACAGGATTTTAGCTACATTACGGGTCAAATGGGCTTTGGAGAACTAACCTGGAAGTCTCATCACCATTTGTCACATTGGTTTTTTTTTTCCATAGGGAAACTATGTTGCAAAATCTAAACAGCCAAAGTACAAATCAACTTTCAGAGCCCAGCCCATTTGTTACAGGGAGCTGTCTGCGGGGCCAAAAATAACCCAGGGAAACAAATATCAGGACAGCTTCTGACACTTAGGTGTCATTTCTTCTCCACTGGCCCCACAGAGTCCCGTCCATTTCAGTGAGGGGAAACATGGCGTGTTGGCTTGTGTTGTGAGTTCCTCTCTAGAATTCATGGGTCAGAATTTCATTTTCCTCTGGTAAATAAGGAACCCTGAGATCTGGGCAAGGCACATGGTCTTGGAGCATCAGGATATACCACGCAACCCTCCTCTGCTTCCTGGAGAAAGTAGGTGAATACTATGTCGTCCTCAGCACCCTGAGGAGGAGGCTATGTAGCTGGGGCTGGAGCTAGATGCCTATGTGGGAGGCAGAAATCAGACTGTCCCTGAGCAATCTGCTGACTACTACCTACTTCTGAGAAACTGCTCCTACTGGCCTCCCATACCTGCTCCTGAGCCTCCAAGTGTCTTGAGTTACTCAATCACCTTGTCCCCCGACTAATGTCCTCTTTTGTTCTGGGGAGACAGAGCACAGGTTAGCACAGGTTAGTTATGTTTCCCATTGGCTATGCAAGGTAGGCCAGTACCTCCTATGCTCAAGGTGAACATTTTGGACAAGAGGATGTAGCCAGAGTTCCCAGGGTATCTAGCCCTGGGCCACAGCACTGGCATCTATGTAGTCATCCCTGCTCATCTAGAAGAGCTTCAGACGTGAGCTTCACCTGACTGAGGATTAGACCGACACAGAACTCAGTTCTTGACCTACGACTTAAAGAATCCTGGCTTCAGGTCAGAAGTGGCCCTCTGGCAGGTGGGAGAGATAGGACTTGGGGGTGATATGGTGATGGGCTCAGGGGTGAACAGAGCTAGAAACAATTCCAGACCTGAAAAGGCATTGTCCTTGTCCGTGGCAGATGTTGCTGATCGCCTGCCTAGCATCTATTCTCTCTCCATCTACCTTCCTCATGGAACTCCTTCTGGCTCAGCTTCTAATGCCTAGGTCTCAGATCAACAAATTCTAGTCCCAGCTGGGATTACAATGACTCCGAAGTAGGCATGGGATCCTATTGTTGCTTCCCATTATTGAGTTCTGAAAGAGTCATGTGACCCAGATCTGGCCAATAGATCCTGAGGGATTCTAGGAGAGCTTTCCTTGCCTGTAAGGAAGAGTCCCAAGAAAAATAAAAAAATAACTCCTACCTCTGGATCATGTCACTTCTGGATGTGATAGCTTGGCTTGCTGTAGCCATCCTACCATGAGCCCGAGGATGAAGCCAACGCACAGGAAGGGAAAATGGCAGGAGCATTCCAGAAACCTCACACTAGAGCCATGGTGCTGTGCAGCACGCCTCAGGGGTTCTTATATATATAGGCTGAGAAATAAATAGGTGGGAACCACCTCTGTGGTAGGGGCAGCTCATAAGGAACAGTTAGCGGTACATCCCTTCATCTCCCAGACCTCACCTGGCTCCTGGATCCCTAGAACAGCTGTAGCAGCCACTGTGAGCACCCTCTCCCTGTTATCCACCCACCAGTACTTACTGCTACATGCAGGATGTTTGCTCCCAGATGCCTCCGGCAGTGCCAACAGAGATAGCATGGTTTTGCTGTTCTCTTAATACACACATACACACACACACCAGACTACAATTCCTTGACCCTATGCAGATCTCTCGCACCCCAGGGACTTTACACTTGCCAGCCCTTCTTCCTAGAATCATAATCCCTTCACTTGTCTGCCCAGAAATTTTCTTATTCTCTCTACAAATGGCAGCCTAAATATGACCATATCAGTGGTGGGAAAATTTGCTAGTATTTCTCTCATTCCCACAATGGTGTAGCTGTGGTACTATTAGAATAACTATATAATGCATGTCCTCTTGTCTCCTAATTAAACGTAAGCTCCAGGTGAGACTTGGCATGTAGAGGTTCTCACCTGTTTGAGAACAGGATGAATGAAATTATACATGCTTTTTTTTTCATTCATATGCCTCTACTGTTGGGTGGGGGGGATGATTTTTTTATGTCATCTTTACCTATCTGTTAATCGAAGGGCTGTGGTGGAGCAGCCATCTTTCAAGCAGAGAGTAGTTTCTGGGGATGCTTATGCTGAGGATAAAGAAGGCAGAACCATTTGGTGAGCTGCTTGGCTCGGGGTGGGTACCTGCATTCAGATGATGAGGTGATGTTAGCAGTGTGGATTTCATACCACTGAAGCATCTCCATTCTTTGGGTCCTCCATGTCTCCCAAAGCGTGTTGGATCCTGACGTTATAACCTTTTCCTTTAAACGTTTATATTTTCTTCTGATGGTTTCCTACTTGCTCATGACTTACCACAGCTTTGTAAATCTCTATTTGTGGTGTGTGTGTGTGTGTGTGTGTGTGTGTGTGTGTGTGTGTGTGTGCTTATACATGGCACTGTACATGCATAGAGATCAGAGGGCAGTTTTGGGTGTCAGTCCTTACCTTCGACCTTAAGCCATGCTCTCTTGTTGTTCTCAGAGGCTACCAGACTAGCTGTCCTGTGAGCTTCCGGGACTGTGCTACCTCACCACAGGAGTTACAGGTGTATTGTCATCAAGCCTAGCCTTACATGTGCTCTGGGATCCCTAACACAGGCCTTCATTTCTGTGTGGGGAACTCTCTACCTCCTGGGTCATCCATCCCTCCCATGATGTATCTTCTCACCAGTCTTGTTAGGGCCCTCATGCAATAGTTGCTTTGTTCCAAGAATGTCTAGCACTTTGCCAACACCCTCCCCCTTAGTCCCCACTCTAGCCCCCAACACCCGTCATTGCCTTTACTTGAGAGAGGAGACAAACTTCTTACCCACAATCGCTCAAGAGAGCAGACACATCTCTGGGCAGTCTCGCTCAGTTGCTGAGACCAAGCCCAATGCAACACACAGGGAGATGCTCAGTGAGAAACTAAATGAATAAAGACTCAATGACAATCTTCCTCCAGGGCTAGGGACATCATCTAAAGGCTCAGCTCCAAGCTTATCACAGCAGGTCTGCTCCACAGTGGTCGGAAACAAGGTTACAAAATTTTGGAGGCCCAAAATACAGATGGGATTCTGTGGTCCAGCCCCATACTATACTCCTAGATACCCGCTACAGCTCTCTTCAACTTGTCTGATCAGGCTACACCTTCTCCTTATACGCAGCTCACATGCAGCAGCCTAGATACTGACCAGGTACAGGATGCCCGGATGAAGTGTGTGAGTGTGTGTGCATGAGTGAATGTGAGTGTGTGTGTGTCTATGTGTCTATGTCAGTATATATATTGCTCCAAGATGTTGCTCAAGGCTGACTGGCCAGATGTTATGCTTCTGGGCATCAGTGACTTGGTTCCAACATGAGTTAGTAGCTTGGAATGTAGGGAAGCACTCCTGAGGAGTGGGCTTGAAGATGACCCAGCCTGGGGGTGGGGGGGGAGCTTCCTGGGCACTTGTGAGATGGATGTCCTCCTTGAGACCTCCCTGACTCAGCAGGTGATGGTCCAGAGGAGAAAAATCTCTCAGCTCCCCCATTTGCTCTTCCCAAACCAGAGCCACTCAAGAGGCACTTGGCTTCCATTCACGGTTGCACAGTAGAAAAACCAGGCCATGAATCAGGAGTGTTCAGGAGAGTGCTGCAGTCATCAGACTAAAGGACTATGTTCAGAGCCAGTACCTCCAGCACTGCCAAGAGCCTCAGCTGTACTGGGGGGTCGGGGGCGTGGCTACAACCTCACCATCTTCAAGAGGCTCCGGGAAGTGAGCATATCAACCCCAAGCTCTTACAAACCATCTTAGGAGCTAATTAAGAGTGCCACCCAACCAGTCAAGTCCCAAAATGTGCCTCCATTGTCATCTTCTCTGTCATGGGTGTTTGCGTGCTTGCTATGAGCTAGATGTTGCCTTTTGTCACTGTGTCCTCACAACTATATGAGGTCAGTGCTGTAATTGCTCTTACATAATCTCTGGAATGTCACTTGATCTCCCGGGTTACATGGCCAACAAGGGGCCTAAGACCTCCATATCTGAGTCCTGCATTTAAGGTGGAGATACAAGGACTGCTCTGCTTAGAGTAGAATCTTCCTGTGTTCTGATAATGAGAAGAGGGAATGGAGGAGAGAAGATAGAATATCCAGGTGCTAGACTCTTGCCTTCTACCCAGCACACGTATCTCCACACCAAGCCAGGAATATGTAACCTGGCAAGGGAACCAACTTCCTGCCCCATCATCACCTCCTCCATCAGAAATATGCTGAGGGTGTGCTTTTCATTCCCTCAAAATATTAGGCTGAGGAAATTATATTGGGCAAAATATATTGCGCCCATAATTCATATTAATGGGAATTCAATAGTGGCAACTTGTCATCTGCTAAGATTAGGGGAGAATGTTGAGAATATTGTATTATAAAGGCATTAAAGCAATCGTGAATTAGACTTCATTATGGCACTTTGTGTTCCTTGTAAATAATTGAGGAAGTTAACCGGTGTTCGAAATTTGGGATGATCCACTTTTGAGACCCCAGCAGTTTCCCCCACCAGGCTGACAAAGTCTGTTGATCTGACAGTCCTGCAGGGAAGATGTGCACCTGGCAGGTCTGCGGGCTCTGCAAAATGAGTGTTTTGCTTCCTCCCAGCAGAAATTAGTAACTGCCACATCCAACACTAGACGATGTGTTTCTCTTGCCAAATCTTCCCAAGTCCAGATATCCCATGTCCCTTGTCTCCCATCCTAGAACAACATTAGTTTCACGGTTGGCATCCAGGTGAGCTCTGGGAGCCTCACAGAGTTAGCAGCTTCCTCTCCACCGCATGCCTACCTCTGGGCCCCTGAGTTACAAAGACTTGAGATCCAACAAACCCACAGGCAGGCTATCAATCATATACCAGCAGCTTCTTCATCCCTGGTGGACGGACTCTGGCTGGCCAACACCCGTTTTCAGGTTGCTCCCCAGCCCTGCTGTCCCAGCCTGCTAAGCCACTGCTGTCTGTGTGCTTTGGTCCCACAGGCTCTGACTGAAAGGTGACCTGGAGTTTCTCAGGATGCTCCACTGGGAGCCTCAAGTTTAGCTCAGGCTCCGTAAAAGATACCACATGACTCCATAAAAGATAAGCCTAGCTCCCAGGATGGGGCCAGATTCTATCGTTTATTATCAAGTCCAAGAACTTGGCTTGGAGCAGAGGTGTCCCACGGACAACCTACTTGGAGATTAGGAGATGGAGTTACCGGTATGTGCCCACCACAGTCTTTGGTTTTGACTGTTTAGAATACACGCTGATTGACTTTCCCATCCAGGGGCTCCAAGAGATCCTGGGTCTACCTGAAACAGCAGGGTACTGGTAAATGGCACATTTCCACCTTGTCATGTTGGTTGTTCCACAATTCCCCCTTTGATGTCTGTCTGATGGTGTGCCTGAGGGCTACAAAAGAAGAAATAAGAGGAGGGGGAAGGGACGAGGAGGAAGAGGAGAAGATGACGTTGATGCCTGGAAGGCAGTCAGGTCCAACAAGTTATCTGTACACACAGCATGAAAGGATCAGTTGGTTATCCCACCACATCAGCCAGTCGCACACCAGTTGTACATGTGATTTGCACACCTCTGTTTACACAGTGATGAGTTCGCAGCCCTGACCAATCAGATGAATCCTCATTCATCTGCATCCTGTGTGACTTTAGCCTGTTAGTTTTCTCTCTCAGCTGCTCGGATTCCTCTCCTCCATGAAATGAAATCACCGTCCTGTCGATTCCGTGGAGTTGCAGGGCTTCTTACATAATTTAAAGCTGTGATAATGGTGTCTAAGATGTACTCTGTACTCTGTTATTTTGACCATGGCCTTCTTTGTGTGACCTTCTCCTCTCTCCTCATCTGTCTCCCTCCGGAATGTATGTCCTTGAGACAAAAGACCTTGTCTTCCTAGGTTTTTGAATTGCTCATACCTCACACTTGTCTGTTATGTGCTCAGTAAATATGTGTTGAATGATCACGTTGAATTGTGGGTAAAAGGTGTAGTCATGGAAATCCATTCGACTACCAAAAGAAAAAAAAAGTAGCTATGCACTTCTGCAGTCCTATTCAGCCTTTCCCCAGTGGTGATCTCATTTCCGAGCAACTCCATGGCTGCCTCTTGTTCTCCCTGTGACATCATGGTGGTGGCAGCCAATTTTCTACAGATAAGTCAAATCCTTACTGGAATGCACATACCACCTCCCTGATTAAAGGAATTCCAAACTAAGGCATTGTGCAAAGCGGCTGCAATGCTCCTGTGAAATGAGAGATCACCCACTCTCTCCCCACATCTCAAACCCAGAACCTGTGCCCTCAATAATCTGAGTTCTGACCTGTGTGCTGTGTTAGTGGTTGTGGTTACAGTAGTGTGTTCTTTTCTTCTATCTTGTTATGTAAAAGCATTTACCAAGACAGGTACTGTGTCAAGAGCTTTACACATTTTTATCTGAGATCTTACAACAAACCATGTGGTAAGTGCCCTCATTAACACTGGGAAACAGAGTCTCAGAAAGTCTGGGAGCTTATTCGATGTTGTAGCTTGTAAGACATGGAGCATGAGGTTTTGAACTCAGACAAAAGTTCTTGAAACCCCATGATTCTAGTTTCAAATTCTTTTCCCTGAAGCCCATCCAAGGTAAAATAAATGCCCAGAGTCCAGCTCTGTGTCTCACCCTACACTATAGTTTCCTACTATGTGCCTGGCTCAGGGACCAGGCCTGCTACCCACCTGGCTATGTAATCTGGAAGGCACCTCCCCTTGCCTCCTCCCTCTCCCTCTTCTCCCTCACTACTGCCCATCGGCTATCAAAGGACATCCTCCCACTCTTTCAGCAGTCTACCATCCATTCTGTTTCTCCTCCTGCTGCATAGCTCAGGTCCTCACTGCATCTCACCAGAGGGACAGAGATAGTCTCCCAGCTTCCTGTCATCCATCGATCTTCTTTATATCCCAATTAATATATTTGTACTGACATCCCCAAGCCTTGTCTTTTACCTTTGCACAGGTGCGCGCATGTGCGCACACACACACACACACACACACACAGTCCCAGCTGGGTATCAGTTGCACGCATCAGCTCTTGGCACAGGTGAGCTGTAGCAAATATGTCTGATAGAAAGGTGTGAGGCAGAGCATATGCCAAGAAGAACATAGGCCATTAGGTCAGGAAGCCTGGGGTTCCTGCCATTAGTCAGGTGGTTCCCCATCCTGTGGCTTTATCTTGCTCATCTCTAACCTGAGAACAGCAAAACACTACCTCTCAGGAAGTTTGGGTATATTCAAGAAATGCCAAGCAAAAATTCTAGTGTGTCACTGGGACAACAGTAAGTAGACAATGGCTGTTGGTGCTGGTAGTGACTGTATATGAACTACAAGTCTTGCGTTATGGATAAATTCCTTTGAAAAGCAGACATCTGAGAAGATGGAAGGCATCAACATTCAATGACTTGCTGATTTTTCCTGTTCTTGGGATGGCATCTCTTGTGCTATGACACAGCCTGACCCAGCATTGGCCCTTGCTAGTTTATGACTGGTCTTTACTGTGGTCTTCATCTCCCAGCTCATCCTGTCTTCCCTTCCACCATCTTGGATTCTTTTTTTTTTTTTTAACCAACCTTCATATTTACATTATTTAGCAGGTTTTCACAACTGACCTGTTTGAATGGGGCCTGCATGAAACCATCTTTAATGATAGAGAATGACTTCATTTGTAACAAGAGACATTTCACACAGTGGGGGCGCACATACACACAAGCACGGAACTGTTCCTTGGTGCCAATGTTCACCAGCGGCTCTGCCCAAGAACAACGCTGCCTCTTCTGCCTCCTGCTCCAGCCTTTCCACTCCAGGACTTTGTTCATCCAAGCAGACCACAAAATGAGGAAGAAAAATCTTTTTAGACTGGAAAAATAGGGCTGCTGCTGTTTTATGGTGGGGTGGTTTATGGTTTTCAAACATTTTAATTAGTTTCATTTTTTAATATAAATGCACCCTGATGTTTTGTGCAGGAAGGGCACCGTTCTTAAAGTCTCCGAAATAAAGTAGGGAAGTGATGGATCGGCTATTAAAGCGTCACCCTCAGATGTGTTATTATTATTATTGTTATTTAACATTTCTAAGCCACAGCACAGAGCTAAGAGTAGGTAAGAGGGCCCAAGGTTCCTACAGTCCAGGGAACGGAGTGGGAGGTTTGGTGGGCTGGCGACAGCTTTGTCAGCTGCCTGTGTTGTTTCCCACCATGGGGACCTTCTTGGAATGCCAGATGCTGACTGAGGGAGGTCTACACTCCGTGATACATCTGTCTCTACCTCACTTGTGAGGTTTCCCAGTGCCCGATCTCACTCAGAAAAAGAACAGGGCCCCTTCCAAAGAGATTTGACTCTTCTCTCTAGTATTTGAATGAATGACAAAGCAGAGTGTGGATACTCTCCGTGTAGTAAGTGGCTACGTTGTAGTAGATTAAATACACCCCTCAAGTGTCGTCCACCTAGGTTCTTTAGCCATGACCTTAGTACACCTGGCTCAGTGGTCAGGCCCATCTTCCTCTTAGCTTTGAAAAATCTCTCTCTCTCTCTCTCTCTCTCTCTCTCTCTCTCTCTCTCTCTCTCTCTCTCTCTCTCTCTCTCTCTCTCTCTCGTTCACTTGCTCTCCCCCCACCCCTGCCAGAACTGTCCATCACCTATCAAAGGGTCACTTTCAGATATTTCTGCTAGAGCTGGGGTGTGGTCTAATGCAAGGATAGGCTTTCTAAAAAAAAAGAAAAATACAAGTGGGTTGATATAGTAGCTGATGGAAGATGCCATGTAAAGCCATAGGCAGAGATTGGAGTGGGGCCGTTAAAAGTGCAGAAACTTCTGGAGGTGCCAGAAGCCAATAGACGGAAAGCATCTTCCAGGAATCCAGCCTAGCCAACTCCTTGACTTTGGACCTCTGGTCCCAAAGCCATAAGAGAGCAAATCTCTGCTCTTTGAGGTACCTGGTCTATGGTCCTTCATTGCCCAAGGTCCTCCTGGGTGGGCTGCGAGTTCAAGCCCAGAGCAGATGACCTGCAGGCCTCACCGACTGCTGTGTGGAAAGGAAACACCTTCAACCTTTCCCTCCACGGAGATGTTTTCACTGGCTTCCTACAGACTGTATTCCTGCTTCTGGAACATATGGACTCCAGTTTGGCAGCCTTCCAAAGGGTAATTAAAACAGAAATTTGCACCACTAGCAAATACCCCTCGCTACCCACAGCAGTGTCCCTCGGGAAATGCCAAGGGCTTGTACACCACCTCTGTGTGTGTGGAGTCTGCAAAAGGGTACGGAGTGGGGAGTCAGGGGACCGTCCTCCCGGCCTCTCTTTACAGCAAGCCCTTGGTGGGGTTTCTTGCTGTGTCAGAGAAAGAAAATGAACATGGCTAATCTCCGATGCCCATTCAAATTGGGAGAGCCACCAAGGAAGTTCTTGAAATCAAACACCATGCAGGCCAAACAAAAGCTCCAAATACTCGCCATTCTGTCGCCATTCTCCTCTTGTTACCATGGCCATTCACAAGAACATTCTCTTTGTCACCATCTCTACATCATTGGAATGAGTGTGTGTGTGTGTGAGTGTGTGTGTGTGTGTGTGTGTGTGTGTGTGTGTGTATTTAGATATAGATATAGATATATAGTGGATTTGTGAACACGACTCTCCTCGTGGATCTGTGGACATGACACTCCTCCCGTTAGAGTTTGTCTCTAAGTGGACTGTTTCCAGCTACTCACTGCACAGTTACCATAGGAAATATGTCCATGATCCAGAGTGAACCCTCTGTGGTGCCAAAGGCCTTGGCATACCCACATACCTGCCTAGAGGAAACTAGACCCAAATGTCAGCCAAGGCTTACAGGCCTATGGCAGAAGACATGGGATCCCAAGCAGACTATTGCCGACCCCTAGCATCTGTGATGTGGCTTTACCCAGTGGCCCTGAAGTCTGGGCATGGAATTAGACTGCAGTTGACTTGTTTACCCAGCTGCTGCTGAACCCAGGGCCATGGTAGGGCAGCCGTCATCGCCACTCAAAGGGTATTTGTTCTTTAGTCACTCAGGGATAGCCAGCAGAGCGGTGCACAGTGCCCTGAAGGAAGGCATCACTCACACACACACACACACACACACACACACACACACACACCTGCTTTGCCCTCTAGGGGTTAGAATGCAGAAGTCTTGGGTATTGGGAAGCCCGCATTTACATAGCATTGGTGCTTCTCCGTGTACACACTAATAATGTACGTATTGGAAGTAATGTAATGACCTGAGTTTCTTCGGGGGAAGACATGGACAGTGAGTTTTGTCCAAGTCTTTACGACATTGTTAATTCCAAGCTGACCAAACTGAAGCAAGGCTTTCAATGTACTATGGGCAGAGAGGCCAGAAGAGTTACTGGGGTCAAGGGATAGATAAGAACGTGAGAAAGGAAAATTTTATCTAGAAAGTAGACGGGAGACAGGACATGGTTCAGTCAATAACAGATTTGCCTTGCAAGGGTGTGGACCTGAGCTGGGTCCCCAGAACCCACATTAAAAAACAAAACAAAACAAAACAAAAACCATAGTGGCACACACCTGAGACCCTAAGCGCCAGAGATGAGAAACGGGAAGAACAGTCCCTGGGACTCAGGTTCCAGCTTCCTTCACCTACCTGGCAAGATCCAGGCCAGTGAGACCTTCTGTCTCCAAAAATAAGGTAGGCAGTGCTTGAGGAAGACTACCTGAGGTAGTCCTCTGATGTGCACACACATGCTTACACATATACGTGCCCCTGCATGCATACATGTGTACTCGTGTACACACACACATACACACACACACACACCAAAATACACTCCAACACATATGCACACACCAACACACACACACTAACACATACACACCACCACCACCACCACCACCAAAAAGGTTACTCCCAATCTTGGAAACAATGCAATTAAGCCTGGTACCAGACTCCGCAAAGGACCATGACAGGAATACACATGTACTAAAGATGCCAAGCAGGCCCTCAGCAAAGCTCAGGAATGAGGGAATAACTGGGCTTAGTCGGCCTAATCGGCAAGCAGCTGCTCTGGGAGAGGAGCCCGGAAAGGTCAGGGCGGTTCTCCCAAGCGCTCGGCAACATGGCAGCTGAGATGGGCATAAGGAGATAGATGGCAGGAAGCAGAATCCCTTCCTGAAAGATTCTTGGAGTCTAGTGGTGATAGCTGCAGCTCACTGCTAACCAGGAGATTTATGTGACAAGATTATCGATGGTATTAAGCACATTTAGAAGAGAGGATTAGACCTACTTCTGGGTCACTTCGATGCCACCAGGCCCCGGTCTGGCCAGTGTGTTAACAGATGGATTGCCAGCTGCTGGCTGCTGGCTGCATGAAGGTGAAGCTAAACATTTGCACAGTCACAGGAAGGGGGCGGCTCAAAGGAGTTCAAGGCCAGGGGTGGGAGGAGATGGCTAAATCCAAACCCAAGGGAAGGATCTAGCCTCGGGTCTCTGCTGATGCCCTGTCTCTTCCGCCCCTCCCTTTCTTCTCCCTAGCTTCTCACTCCTTACCCCTGCCAGCCTGCCCAGATTTTTGGCTTAGTGAACTCCCTCACCAAGGGGAGGGGCCCATATGTAAGAGGGGGCAAAATGTTGGGGTGGGGCAGCATTTGGGAGGTTCCAAGGGGTGACAGGAAGGAAACAATGCCAAGCCACCAGCCACCCTCCCAGAAATGAACCTCTAAGCAATCGCAGCCTCTACTCAGGAGGCAGAGTGGCTTTGCCATGGGAAAGAGTTTAAAATTAGACCAAGCAAGAGGATATCTGCTGAGAGCCATGCCTGGTGGCCTTCGGAGGCAATGGCTGACATGGGAGCCCCACAGGCTTCTTTAACCTTTGGCCAGCTAAGAGATAGAACTTTGTGGGACAGGATAGGGACAACTGTCCTTTCTAGGGACACCTCCCCCTCCCGCAACAACACAGGCTTGGGGATTGCTGGAAGAACTCATGAAGTGACTATTAAGAAGGACTTTCACAGACAGTGACCTCAGGAAACCTCGGGTTTATTTTCAGTTATGCTAAACTACATGTAAAATAACATTTACCATCTGAAAGTATGTAATTCAGCATGTCTAGAACTCACAGGACTACGCGACCATTATTGCTGTCTAGTTCTGAGCAATCTTTATCCCCCTCCTCCGAAAAGGAAATTCTATCTCCAGGGTGCAGCTGTTCCCCAGCTCCTACCTCATTTGAATGAAGGGTTGTTGCATTACATGGGCTTGGGGGACAGCTCAATGGAAAACTGGTTACCCCACATGCTCGAGTACCTGAGTTTGACCCCTAGAACTCATGGTGATTCATCTGCCTGAACTACCAGTGACTGAAACAGGAGACTCTTGGAGCTACCTGACTAACTAGCCTAGTCTAATTGGCCAACCTCAAACTAATCAGAGAACCTGTCTCAAAAAACGTGTTTCAAGAAACCCCTCCAAAGATTGACTTCAAATGCCACATGTATGCTTGCACTGTACACTCGTACAGATGTGCACTCACACACAAAGGATCATGGAATGACCTCAGAAAGATATTCACTTAGCCAATGTAATGAAGAGGAATGGTATTCTGTGCTTGGGGCCTCTGCTCCTCTCAGTGACCTACAGCCACTTGGCTAGAAGGAACATCTCTTTCTTAGCACACACAGTACTACATTTAGTCTAAACTGCACTGTGCATGTACCATAGGTACCGCACAGTCTCCTTCCTCCCTGTGACCCCAGCCCCTAAAGCCACAATGAGCCTCAGTCACATCCACTGGACAAAAGGACACCAGACCAGTAATTCGGTGGCTATTCTGCCGTTTCTCATTGTTTGGGGGAATATAACTCCTTGTCCTCATGTTGTCATATGTTTGATTCCCTGCACAGAAAGATGTAAAACTCAGACTGGAAAAAAAAAAGGCCTTCGTGTCGCTCCTTTTAATTAGTCGCCCTGTTAAACGGCAGCAGTTTTGTAGGGTGCTTCCCTCTCAGTGTGCTGAGACTCTCCAATGGTGCTCCTAACCCGCGCCCGTCAGGAGTCAGTCGCATGCTTCTCTCCTCTGTCTCTCTCAAAGGCCAATTTGCTCGCCGTTTGGAAAGATCTGTATATATAACAATGCTGTGTTCACAAAGGTTAGTGTGTGGTGTGGGAGGGGGTGTGGGGGGGGCACTAACCACTGATGGAAGGAGACTGAAGGAATCATGACCCTACCTCATAGTCTGAAGAAACACCCCTCCTCTCACTCTCTCATAAGGAGACAGAAGCATGAAGCCCTCTCCCTCTCCCCTAGCCTCCCTGCCTCCACCCCCACCCACCCTCTGCTCCCTGGTGGGACCTGGAAAGATCAAAGGGACAGATGACAGTGCTTGGTGCCCATTTGTCACTCCATTGGAGGGAACCAGTCGCAGTGTTAACCGTCAGGCCCGGTCCCATGTTTCATGAATATTTTAGACTGTTTGCTGGCAGAATTCTAACTGCGCCGTGTCCTCGGCAGCCTACGTGTCCCCCATATTCCAGAGTTTAATCGGAGCTCTGGGGGAAGGAAACATTCACCATTAGCTTCCTTTATTATCCTAAAACATGCCGGCTAAGCTGTTCCGTGTCCAGGGTCTAAAAGTCTGTGTGGTCCTGCTCCTCCTTGAATCCTGACACGTGGGCAGGGAAAGTGGCTTTGGTTTTATTGACTGGTAATTTAGGGGCTGGGGATGAAACAGCCTGTATGCTACACACACACACACACACACACACACACACACACACATCCATTCCCTGGGATTTCCCCCCCCCAGGTGGTTTCTAGTAGTTTTTTTTTTCTGGATTCATTCTCTAGAATGGCTCCTGACCTGTCCTCTGCACCCCAACCATACCTGTCCAATATATCCTATGGTGGCCCACACAGCCTGTCAGTATCACAGTGACCTCTTACAATTTGGCCCCCACTCCTAAGAGTGCCCTGATACCCTGCACACAACCCCCCAGTGCCAGAATGTCCCCAGCTTCCTGCCACAGTCTCTGTACTAGTCAGGCACAGAGTCCAGAGAAACTGACTTGGCAAAAAGCCAAATGAGGTCATTCTGTCCGAGGGGAAAGCACCCTGACACTGTTGGGGATAGACCTCAGTACCACAATGGCCTCTATTTGCCCCCCCCAGCTCCACTGGGATACCCACCCACTGGGGGTCTAGTGAGCATCCCCTGGGGCACTTAGGCCTTGGAGCTATATGCTATACCAACAGGGCAGTCTGTTGTCCTGAGTGTGATTTTTCTCTTCACACAGAGATAATGGTTCTCTCAGCTTCTCCCCAGACTTCTACCCGAGATGTCCCAGTTGAGCACTGTACCTCCCAGCCTGTGATCCAAGGGCTCCCAGGCCCCTGAGGGGTTCATCTCCTAGGCAGACCCTCAGATATACCAGCCTTTATTGATTCTACATCTCCGGGGCTGCGGCCAAGATTTGTTTCTTTAACCAGCCCCTCCAGGACCTTTTATACACTGAGGTTTATATTCAGGGCTTGTCCAGACCCCACTGGCAAAGGCAGAGAGATCATAACCCGCCCCCCCCACACACACACACAGCATGGAACACACACCACCCCTCCCACCTCCAGGGAAGCCGGCTCACTAAGAATACCCTGGGTAGGCATGGAGAAAGGGAAGGCTGTGCCTAGAGACAGGTACTTCAGGCTCTGGGTCTTCAGCCATATCCTAACTGCCCAATTCCATGTATACTGTAGCAGTTGGTTTATGGGTCTGTCTCCCGGTGTCCACCTCCTGGTTCCATGTGAACACCCAGACGCAGGGTACGTCTTATTCATCCTTGTCCTTTCCTGGCCTTGCTGACTCTGAAACATTGAAAGTTCATGGTAAATGTGTTCTACATTTAATGTAGTCAAATTGCTGGATTGAGACAGAAAGTGTGTGTACCAGTGGCCTTTGATTCCCCTTCTCAGGCTCAGGCCTGGGCCAGGGGAAGGTAAAAAGGGCCCAGCCTGCAGTCCGAAGACCCTCAACCTCCCCTAGTGAAAGAAATATTGATTCTGCTGTGTGTTTTGCAAGGAAACTGTCCCCAAAGGGACAGCCAGATCTGGTGCAAGTGAAATGGAAACTCTGAAGAAGGCTGGGCTTGTAGCTGAGCTATTAATAGGACTGCCCCACTGCAGGGCCAAGAAGAACCTGTGTCTGTGTAATGGCCCTAGAGTGGTGGCTGGGAGTCCTGCCCTCCATGACTGGTCACCTCAGTTCTGCTCTACGTTGTAACTTCCTTGACAGGATGCCTTTAGTGGGAACCCCGGGACCCCAGGCAAGACTTCCTGCCACCTGTTGGCCATATCAGAAGGGTCAGCAGATAGAAGGCACATTTGGGATCTGGAGGTGGCCAGGGTTGGGAAGCAGGCTTTTTTACTCTGCCTCAGGAAATTCTGACTTCAGCAAAGATACGCCATCTCCAACAGCTATGAAGGCTGCACAGGGAGAATGTTAACTCTGCTACCCCAGTTACCCAAAGGGATTCTCGGGAGAGCTTCCCCCAGTGTCAGACTCAATGATCTTTAAAGGGAATGCTGATGATGTCTAAGAACAGGACAGAAGAGGCTGCAAGGAACAGCTGTATAACGCTGTGCAGTTAGCAGTTCTCAACAGCCATTCTAGTCTCTCCCATATTGTGGCAGTTTGCAAGGGCACACAGTTGACAGTGGCTCTGTTTCTGCTGAAGGGAGGCTTCCTGTTTAAACCCTTCCCTTTAAAAGGACAGAAGCCTCTATGTCCGTGATTCCCAAACTTCCTAATACAGCTCCTCATGGTGTGGTGACCCCCAGCCATAAAATTATCTTGTTGCTGCTTCATAACTTTAACTGTGCTACTATTATGAATTGTAATGTGATTTGTGACCCTATGGGGGTCGCAGCTCACAGGTTGAGCTATATCCACTGCTATATAGAAAGCAGGAAACACATACAGCATCTATGGCAAGCCTGTCTGAGTAGCTGAGCCAAGCCTTACACCTTTCCTATCCTATATTTCCCTTACACTTTACCTGCCCGGGTACCAGTGAAGTAGCTCATATTCTCAAGTTCAAATGCAATGTTCTAGGCTCAGGTTTCTCTAGAAGGCCCTGGGTTGGCTTGGCCCTTTTCCCTGCTCTGTTTGTCCAGGCTCTGGCCTGTGTATTTTATGCATTTCATGCTCTGCCCCTAGCTCTCCCCAGTCTGTTTCCTGTAGGTTTTGATTTGGGTGTTTTTCATATCTACCCCCACAAAAGTATGTGAGTTGCTATTCAAGACCTTAAAACTCAGGAAGCCTTGGGTGCAATAAATTCCATTCGCACTCCAGGCACGTTGCCCAGGCTCCACATTCCTCTCCAGACCTATTAGAAGGTCTGAATGTGGCCAACCATAAGCTGAGATCCCCACCCACAGAGAGGCCAAACTGTCTCTCTAGGCCTGGACTTCAGGGGGCAGCATCTGCCGTCAGCCCTCCAGCAGCCTAGTGGCCCTCTAGGTTAGTGGCCATGCCCAGAGCCAGGCTGGCGGAGTGCACCATGAGGAGTGAGCAGCAAATGTAAGTGTTCTTTATTTGGGGAAGGTATAAGAGAACATTGGTTTGTTTATGCAGAGTCTTTGTATGTATTTCTTTAGTACCTCCTGTGAACTGGGCATTAAGAACTGGAATGGAACCAGACCTCTTCCTTTGTACTTTCTTGATAGTACACAGAGACAGATATGATTTTTTAAAAAAAAATAAAACGATGTCATGTCTGGTTAAAAATACATACTGCATAGCTGTGCGTGGCGGTACATGCCTTTAATCCCAGAATTCAGGAGACAGAGGCAGATGGACCTCTGAATTCAGGGCCAGCCTGGTCTACAGAGCAAGTTCCAGGACAGCCAGAGCTGCACAGAGAATCCCTGTCTCAAAAAACAAAAACAGTACATTCTGCTCTTGCAGAAAATCCAAGTTCAGACCCCAACACCCACATCGGATAGTTCAGACCTGCCTGTAACTCCAATTCTGGAGAACCCAATGCCCTCTTCTGGACACTGAGGGTAACTGCACTCACATGTGCACATACATGCATATATTTAAAAATAAAAATAAATCTTAAAAAATAAGAATTCTCAGGAAGATGAAATATTTACCCAGGAAAAGAAGTTAGAGATGCCAAGATGGGAGGTTAATTTAGGATTTAACAAATAGCAGAGCTATTCAGATATCTGGGTATATTAGCCCTGCCCTAGTGCAGTGGCATACCTGAGGCTGGATCACTTGTAAAATTTGGCTTACATTTACTGTCCACATCTGTAGAAACCAGAGAGTCCAAGATCAAGACATTAGCACAGTTAATGTTCAAGAGAAGCCCTTTCCTAACAATATGGTACCTCCTGGGTATGTCTAAACCTTGCGCAGGGTCCTAATCCTCTTCACAAGAGCTTCACACTCCTGCTATAATCACCTCCTAAAGTCTCCAGCTTCACATACTATCACCTTAGAGTAGGTTTTCAGAGGCTAAACTTGAGGGGAACTGTTCAGACCATGCCCCCAGGGAGAACATGTTATGCTATGCCAGGCTGTCTGCTGAAAGATGCAAGGACAAAGCTGGAACTCCATTCCTGGATCTTACATCTTGCCTCTCTGTCATTCCAGTCATCATCAAACAGGATCCACACCCTGCTTTCTGGGCAAGGCATGGGGTTCAAGAGCTCTTGTCTTACTTCTCCCACATGACCCCATGGCCCTTCATATCCCAACACCCTCCTGAAGGCCCCCACTCCTGCTACTGTTCCCACTCCTCACCCAGGGATTGTTTCTGGGTCCCTCTTCCTACCCCTCCTACAGAGAAATAGATGTTTTCCCTGCTCACAGTTTGGTCTGGAAATTTGGCTCTTGACCCAAAAGATATTCCTTTCCCTATCCCTCCTCTCTCTCTCTCTCTCTCTCCATATATATATACATAAATATATACATACATATATCTCTGTGTGTGTGTCTGTGTATCTATCTGTCTGTCTCTGTGTGTGGACCTATGTATGTATGTGCATACATGTGCAGACCAGAGCTTCTTGAAAGACAGGATCTCTCAGTGGCCTAAAACTTACAGGCAGGTGGTGTGTGTGTGTGTGAGAGAGAGAGAGAGAGAGAGAGACAGAGAGAGAGAGAGAGAGAGAGAGAGAGAGGGAGAGAGGGAGAGAGAGAGTGTGTTACAGAGAGAGTTTTACCATTTAAAGTCCTTTTGACTCTTGGGAGCCTTGTTTTTCCAAAACAAGAACTATAGCCTTTGGGTTCATTGTGGAATCACACAGAAATGACCAGGTAGAAGCAGGCAAGGACATTTAACACCCCAAAATTGGAAGTTACTTCAGATTTCTGGTGAAAGGGGATTTCCAGGAGTCCTTGGCTGGACAGAGAACATTCCAATCCCCAGGAAGCCTCAGATGGAGGCTTCTGGACTGGTCAGCGGTTTCTACTCTCAGATTCAAAACTGCAGAAAATCAGTCACGGCCCTGAGTTTTCACAACAGACCTGTGTTATTCAGCCATGGGGGCGTGGGGCAGGCTCAGGTTACATTTCTTCCACTCTTTTCCAACTAAAAGACTAGCAGGTCACATCAAGAGATGAACATGGTCTTTACTGAATGGTTAGACAGACCCTTCCCTCTCCCTGAGGTCCTGTCTCTCCAACATGCTAGGGTGATCCTAGGTCCCCTTGAAGAGCATAGTTTGAGGGTCTCCATTTCTTAGGGTGGGATGGTGTAAAAAGAATAATAAAGTCCATTTTCCCTCCCAGCCCCTGTTCCCAGAATGATGACTCTGTGACCAATTATTTATTATTAAATACCTAGGCCACAAGCTTTGGCTTGCTTTCCCTGACTAGCTTATAACTTACCTAACCCATTCGAACTATTCTATGTCTACCACTTGGTTAGTTACCTCTCCTTCAGTCCCGGCCTACTTCTTTCTTCAAGGCTCCTCTCTTTGTGTCTCTTCAGTCTCTCCCTTGAATCTCCCCCTAGTCTCTTCTCTACTCTATCCCGAGTTCAGCGCCCTGCTGGTTTACATCCATCTCCCCAGTGTACCTAGGCGAATCTTTCTCTTATACTCTATTTCCCAGAATCCTCTCTCTTCCTGCCAGTGTCCCATCTCCTATTTCCTGCCTCAGCTCATTGGCCATCAGCTTTTTTATTGACAGGTGATGCTTATTAGAGATTCTCAGGATGGTATGTCCCACTACTTCTTCGTAGAAGTCGTGAGAGGGAAAGGTGCTAAGGGGGCACTAGGGGACAGTAGGCCAGAACCAGGATGGTCCAGGGAATCTGCTACCTGCATAGTTCCATCAACACACAAAACTCAGACTTTGAAACACAATGAAAAGGGTTTGGTCATGATTTGAATATGCTTGGCCCAGGGAGTAGGACTATTAGGAGGTGTGGCCTTGTTGGAGTAGGTGTGGCCTTGTTGGAGTAGGTGTGGCCTTTTGGAGTGGCTGTGTCGCTGTGGGCGTGGTCTTTAAGCTCCTCATCCTAGCTGCCTGGAAGCCAGTCTTCTCTTATTTGACTTTGGAAAAAGAGGCAGAACTCTCAGCTCCTCCAGCGCCTGCCTTCCTGGATGCTGCCATGCTCCCACCTTGATGATAATGAACTGAACCTCTGAACCTGTAAGCCAGCCCTAATTAAATGTTGTCCTTATAAGAGATGCCTTGGTCATGGTGTCTGTTCACAGCAGTAAAATCCTACGACAGGCTCCATGTGCTATTTTTCCTACTTAGCTTAGAAATCCTGAATTCCAGGAAAGGAGCCTCGGTTTAAATATAAGGGACAGGAGAACCAGGCTGTCCCTGAGACATACATAATCACCCAAATGCTTACTGTCCATAAGCCTTCCTTTCAGGGTTCCCCCAGTTTCTACTTTAGAAGTCTCAGATTAAGGAGAACCCTGGTCTGATACAAGGCTCCAGTGCCTTCCCTGCCACTTCGTCAACTGTGGGCTCAGGCCTCAGTTTCCCTAACTATTGTCAGAGACAACTGCCTCCTCCCTACCTCACAAGGTAGTCATGAGATTGAAATGAGAGGCTATGTGTAGCAGCCCTTGGAGGGTGGTCCAAAGGAGAAGCCTGCTGGTAAGTGCCTCAGACAGTGGCATCGACAGCATCTGAGCTTTCCGCCAGGAGCAAGTAACAGTAACCCTGTTACTATACCAGCCTGACCTGGAGAGGGTCGGGCTTTAAGAGCAGGCTTCATGGAACACACAGCAGTTCTACTGTATAGCAGGACAATCAGCTGTCAGAGGTGGGGGCATCTCCATCTGGAACCAATTGGTATTCCCAAAATTAAGACTGTCCTCGGACTTCCTGCCCTGTAACCATTCTCACCCTGGACCCTGGACCAGCTGGATGGATGCTATTCCAGGCTCTCCAGAACTCACAGCAGCCAGCGCTCTGCCAGGCGATGCCAATATCTTTTCCTCTCGTCTCTGTAAACATGTCAAAAAATGCCTTCCGATCCTCCGTTCTCTGCCTGCCTCTCCTGCCGTGTTCTGGCCTCCCCTGATTTCAGCCTCCAGGAGTGAAGTTCTTCCTGCTGCTCTCCATGAGGAATTGGTGGAACAGAAAATGCAGGAAATTAATGTCCCAGCCTCGAGGCTCCACACAGCATTAGATGGAATTAGAGTAGAATAATGAGCTGATACACATACAATGCTGTTGTTCTTTGATTTTCCTTTCAAAATTCATGTAGTGAACACTCCCGCCATTCCACACCGTCTTGGGCTGGGAGCCTTGCTAGCATCCTGAATGAATTTACATACCAAATGGGTTTTAATTTTATATTTTCGCTTAAGGTCAGGACATTTATTTATTATCATTATTTATTACTGAAGCACGAGTGGTTTTAATTATTTTAGTGTCCCTCCCACAAAGCAGGATCGCTGCTAGCTACGGAACATTTTCCGTTTCCGCTCACATAAATAATATAGTTTTTAATTTCATGAAGATTTAGTATTCATCTGCTTTGTAAATTAAAGTCATCGTTTACCACAACAGAGACGGAGTGTTTGGTATGTCCTGGTGGACTTCCTCTGCCCATCACTTTTCCTAACTTGAGTGCCGGTGAGTGCCTAGACAAAAGTAGGCTAATGTCACCCAGCACAGGGGATTCATTCAGTTGTGCAGAAGTCATTCAGTCTCGTGAGCTCATATATCATGGACACACCTCTGCGATGGCTCTCCATTCCTTGCCTCTTCATCTTCCTGTCTCATCTCTGTTGGGAAGGCTGTCATATCAATAAGTTGTGAGTTCTCAGATCATGCCAAGATCATGCCCCAATCATATGGTGATGGTCACCTTCCTTGCCTACACGTGACTTCCCTGAGGTAGCTTCCTCCTCAGATGCACCAGTGAGATGTTTGCAAGCTTGACGCTGTTTGTCACGAGGACATTGTTTCATGCCACTGGCTTTATGTCTGCTGCCAGCGTAGCCTCTGGAACCTACAAGCTGTTTGTGGTTGCCATGGAAAAGCGGAGCTGATTGGCATTTTAAACTGTGTTATGCGTATGATAGAATGCCCTCACCCACCAGCCGGGCAGCAAGCCTGTGGCAGGGCAGCAGTATCACACTCAGGGGCACTCTCTGGGCTTCAGATACCCTCTGCTTGGGCACACTAAAGAAGCTGTCCCTTAAGGCTAACATCCGATTAAAAGCATATTATATCTAAATGACACCAGCTTCATTCTGCAGAGGTTTTCTTGAGTAGTCTTCCAGTTACCAATGAGCCCCTGGGAGACTCAGTCTCCAAGCAGAAGGCCTGTTTCCTAGTAGCTGTGTCCCCAGGGAGAGGATGAGACATCCTTATCACCTGAACATCATCACGCTCATGTCGGAGAGCAGCAGACAGAGTTGCTGGCAGCCTCCTGGGGATCTGTCAGGGGCCATACCGACTGTCCTTGAACACACCAAAGCTTACATATAAGCAGAAGACAGGCCTCTTCATGCTGAGTCATCCTTCTGCATCACGGAGAAGATGAGATGTGCTAGTGGATGTGCTCCGGGAAGCACACTGCTGTCAGGCATCTCCTTCTGAATGAAGGAGGCAAAAGCAGTCCGTGGGGGCAGAGCATTTCCCACGCACAATAGCAAGACCTGTCCCAGAATCCAGCTTCCCAGGAGGGCATAAAGAAAGAGAAAATTGCAGGTACATACTTTAGTCCTTTTGCAGACTTCCTGCCTCCTTACTTTGGCACTGACATAGAGGCACTTATGGACTGGATCAGACATCTAGGAGCCCGGGCACATAGGAAGTCTCTATGCTGTGTTTAGAAACCAGCAGAACTAAGGGCAAAAGAGTCTCTTCCCACTGAAACAGGAAGTGAAATACCATTGAGAGTTGGCTAGCTCATTCCATTGTATAGAGATTCTACTTTGGAGAGATGGGGTCCTTGTGAAGTGCAGAAGCAGATTTAAAGTAGGCAAAATACACTTTCCAAAGGGGAAAAAAAAATATGCAATCAGACATCTGTAGGCCATTTTCCCTGTAGATCAGATGAGGAAGTTGACATCACTTAGCTGGGAAGAGACAGCGCCCCCTACTGCACTCTCAAGAGTACTATTTTTACCACTCTGCCTAGCACCTCAAAGGCTCCCATTATCCTGCCATGGAGATAGATGAGCCACAACAAAGGTCAAAGAGCAAGATAAGGCCACCTATAGCTATGGTGACAGCTCCAGCAGACATCACAGCTATCCTGAAGGCATTTGGGAAGACAGAGACTCAGAGATGGACAGAGGGACAGAAGGATAGCATGATGGTTGGAGAAAAAAAATCTGCCAAGCAAGCAGGAGCAGAGATACTGCTCTCTGAGAGAGGATGAGACCATATAAATGAGTGAGGGGGAAAGGATCAGAGCTCAAAAGTCCTGGAGGAGATTTGGACCTAAACCAACAAGGGAGTCCCCATAGGGAAAGGGAGAGATGAAGAGCTAGACCCCTGGAACTCCTCCAGGCTGGGTCTCAAACTCACCACGATCTATTACCCATTTCTAAAACAAGAATCTACAAGGTTCCATCTAGCCCTGACCTAAGATGGATGGATAGGTAGGTAGGTAGGTAGATAGGTAGGTAGGTAGGTAGGTAGGTAGGTTGGTTCTTCTCTAGACTAGAGTCTTCTTCCTGCTTCCTTCCACACCCCTGCAGTACAGCTCAGGGCTTTGTCCCCTCCCTGGAATAGTTCTTGCCTGAGTTCTGAGGTGCAAAATGAGGCTCTCGTCAGTGAGAGATGAGACTGGGCCGCTCCAAAGGACACGGATCTGGAAAGAGCAGCCGCGGCAATGATGAGCACCAGATTGTGCAAGCGAAGCTGTAAATAAAGAGCAGCCGTGACGGAGGTCGGCATTTGTTGAATCTTTACTACCTGCCAGGTGTGAGTAAGCGCCTTGCACATATCTGCATCAAATCCTGTGGGCCAGGTTATTATCTTCACTGTGTTAAGATGAAAAACTGGGGGTTAGGGAATTTTTTTAAGGTAAACACCCTTACAGGATTTTGAATTCGGGTCTGACCTGTTTCAAGACCAAGTGCAAATGCTTACCAAAAATAAAAATACAGACACGAATGGCATTCACTGTACCGTAAGAGCATGTACACATTCTTGCACAAGCACACATACCCCTTCGTTGCTTGTACTCACATCCCGTGATGCACAGTACCTCTGCAGCCAAGCATGGTTGTCTGAGAGCCATTACCACCACACAGTCACAGAAAGCAAAGTTCATTGCTCCTCCCTGCTGGCATTGGTCGTAACAGCATCTGCAGCAGAGATGGCGCTGGAGATCCTTGAAGAGGATTGCAAAGCCATGGGAAGGAGTCAACTTTGTTGTTTTGATATTTTAGACAGACTCCCATCATGTAATCCAGGCTGGCTTTGATCTCAGGATCCTCCTGCCTCAGCCTCCCAAGTGCTAAGCTAATAGACTTGCAGCATGGGTCTGGAGAGCCTGATAGATTAAAATGGTTGTGCACCATCTTGTGTCTGGCGGATCATGGGACAGGAAGGGGGACAGGTAGCGTGGGCATAGAGAAGACAAGTGTGACATGACACCGCTCAGGAGTTGCCATCATCCACCCACCCAGCTCGCTTAGAGCAGGGTCCTGAGAAACCTTGGCTCTTTTCCCAAGCATCCTCCCAGTTCCAGGATTGCTCATCCTGACGCTGAGAACCTGAAGCCGGTGGAGGCAGAGAAAAGGGCAATGCTGATTTCCATTCCAAAGAACAGAGAAGCTGGCAGCGGGGACTCTGGCCTGGCCTTCCTTCCCGCTGCAGGTTCAAGGCCACAGGCACCCCTACTTTGCCTGTGTCTTTTAGTGTATTCTTAGCCGCTTTGTCATTTCCTACTAAGTAAAGAAAATAAAATGGACCTCACGAGGAGCTACAAAAAAATGTCAAGGAGCTCTTCAAATGAGGATGCCAGGGCTTTTTTTCATCAACACTAACAGAGAGGACAAGTCAAGGGAGGGGGTGCCAGTCTCTTTAGCCACCCTTGCAATTATCCTTGACTCCTAAAGCAATAGCATAGCCTTCATATATAATATTTATATTATAATTTAATATATATTTTATGTTTAAAATACTAAGAAAACATTTTACGCATCATATTGTAAATGATCATTATATCTAACAGTCACTATTGACTTTAACATTGTGACAAATAATTATGATTGTCTATATACTAAACTCCGTGTGTGTGTGTGTGTGTGTGTGTGTGTGTGTGTGTGTGTGTACACGGACACAGACAATGCATTTTTTCCCCTCTGGTACCCTCCATTCTGTCACCAGAGACTGTGTGTGCTTCTGTCTGCCATTTTAAAATAAAAGAAACAGGATCCTGGCCTCTGTGACAGTCGTCTGGGTCCCATGTCCCTCCTCTGTGCTTCCCCCCATGTGGCAGCTGCCTAGCGTAGCTCTGTATTCAACCTCAGCTACCCAGGCGCCTCATTCCGTAGCCTTCCTTTTGGGTCCCCCGCAGGTGCCATTCCCTCTTACATTCTGCACGCGTGTACCACTTCAAGCAAGGCATCACACTCGCCTGGAGGTTTTCTCCTATTTTAAGTGCAGGGTTAGGGGAGAGCTGAAGAGGGAATTTGTTCTCACATCTTAGCTGGAATGCAGCCTGAGCTGGAGGTCGATGACACTGGAATAATTGGAGGTAAGAGCTGTGAGGCCATTAAGATAAATTTTTGACATAAAAATGTAGGCTGGTTCATAAAAGGTTGCAATGACAATAGGTTATAGTGACAACTTTTCAACAGTTGTATAAGCCTCCAGATGGAGGGGAATTTTGGCGTGATGAATTATGGGCAATTGGGATAACATAGCATCCTTTTATAGGCATGGATGTAAGGAGGAAACAAGGTTATTCAGACTGCCCATATTAACTAACATCATTGGGAAAGCATGAGGTGGAGAAAGAGTGAGCACATTACAGGCTTAGGGACTCCACTCCCCGAGCTAAAATGCCTTGATCTTCCAACCTGAGCTCACAGCTCAGTTCTCTGGTCTAATGAGTATCTTTGTCAGCCAAATATCAAGGCTGAACCTCCACACCCTGCTGTCAGGCTACAGGGCCTTCCAAACGAGGAGGTCCTGTTCTACCCTCCAGCCTAGCTGTTGTGCAGTTTTGTCCCTTGGGTTAAATAGCCTCTCTTGACTCCCAGGTAAGATACATGAGACCCTTCTTAGGTAAAGTGCTCTCTGAATGAGAGACTCCTGCCCAGAGAAAAGAAAGCTTCTTGAAGGAGGACAGAGAAAGACACGGCTCCCATGAAGTCCACCCACCTTCAGGTCAGCTTTCTGCTCTAAGTCAACTAGTAAATGTCACCAATGCCCCTAACCATCTCTACTAAGAATATAAATGACTATATGGTGGCCATCACTGTTCACCCTCAGTGGATCCAAAACTTCTGTAAGCACTTCCTGGTACCTTGTTGAAACTCACAACAATCCTAATATAGATATTATTACTCCATTTTACAACTGAGAATACTGAACCCTAGAGAAGTTAACCTATAGCAAGCAAGTATGTAAATTGTTGAAGAGTTCAGACTGGAATCTGTGCAAGCCCTAACCACACATTGAGCTCCAGTGACTTGTGAACACTTACATACAGAGGCGGAGCTGGAGGGGGAGGAAGTGGAGGAGGAGGAAGAGAAAGAATGGTAATATCAACAGGCCTAAAGCACATGTGAACACCTAGGACCATTGAGGGTTTTAGCAAATGAGAATACAGGTTTTGTTCAACTAATAAAATTCATTTAAATGGGCTTTGGATAGGAGGATAGCATCCTTGATAACCGAATGTCTGCATTCAATGACTGTGCTCTGGGTGTGTGAATTTATGTATGAATGACTTGCTAATGGTAGTTATAGGAGATGAAGTCATCTGTGGGGCTGTAATAGAGGAAAGTCTCACTCAAAAATGGCATATTGGCATATATTCTGTATATGTTTGTATGTATGTGATATGTATGTGTGTACATATATGCATATATTTTTTCTAGCTCCCTAATCTGTGTTTGCCATGGGAAAACATACATGTTTTGGATTCTAATAAGCCATGTTGTGATGTTGAGGGATTCTCAGGTCCCCGCCTAAAATGAGAGTACTCTTTAGAGACCACTTTGGGCCCCAGGGTGGGAATTGAAGACCCAACTGGAGTCTGTGAAAGTTGACCCACTTTCCCTACCTTGTGATTGCCTTCCATCTTCTATGGTTCTGGAAGAAGAGAGGAGACCATGTGGGGTACCCTGGACTCTGAGACAAGAAATAGGAAGCCTGAGTGTACTGTCCCACTAAAGCATCTCAGTAGTTAGCTTCTCATTCAGACCTACCACACTAGCTGACTTGGTTCAACCTAATGAGACCCAGAGTCACTTTTCTATGGGATCATGCCTCTTGAACTCCAAGTCTTCCAGAGTCTAGGACATATATGGGGTTCAGTTAATCGCTACTGCTTCTGTATAAAGCACTGCAAGAAGCTGTCAAGGTCAAGGCCCTGCAACCAGAAAAGGGTAAATTTCTAAAGTAGAGAAAGCAGAATCCACTGACCATGACTAACATCTCAGGAAAATACACACACACACATACACACACACACACACACACACACTTACATTAAAGGACTACAGCAAGGGATTCCAAGTATGTTCCTGGTCCTCTGTACCTGGACAAGCAAAATGCCCCTATTCTAGGGATCTCAGAGGCTTACCAGTCTGTATCCTACCTCCCCACAATCAAAAGCAACCAGAGCCCAGGACCTCTTTATCCTGACAAACTAGGGGACAGCTGTACACCCCCAGTAAGTGAGACCTGACTTCCTCCCCAAGTCTCAAGGATCTCCTGAGTCATACCCTCCTCCCAGCCTCAGAGCCTGTGCAAGGCAGGCAGGCATGCGCTGTCTTTATCCTTGGGCTTTTCTTAGTAACAGCAGTGGCCGAGCTGTTCATGGCCTCCTGAAGACTGTCTGTCCTGGACAGCTGAAGGCCGTTCCTGAGTCAGCGAGTCCACCCAACCTACCAGCCCCTACCCCTCCTGCTGCCCTGGATCCCATGTGAGGTCACTAAGCCACCAGAAAAGTAGGAAAGTCAGAGAGCTATGACTTAAAAGCAAGGAAGCTCTCAGAACAGCTATCCTAAGTGAATGTGTTTATGTAGATGCTGGGTTCTTTCCTCCCAGTGGTCTGGTTCCTGAAGGGAAGAGTATGAGACTGGGTCTCATGGGGTTCCCGGGCTCAGCTGGGTGGCCGAGCTTGGGGCATTCCATTGATTCAGAATGGCTGATAATTGAGAGCTGTTCTCCCAGCCTGGGCCAGTGTGGACTTGCCAGCAATTCTGCAGTGGCTGGAGCTCTCTGATTTCTGAGGAAAGGCATTGCAGCTTTTGCCAAGCTGGTATGAGTCACAGAGTGTGGAGACAGCTGCCCCTATGCCTGCCCTGATAGTAGGGCATCAGGTAAGGTTGCAGATCAAGACAGTGCCTTTCCTCAAGGTGGTGACTGAGTCCCTCTCCCAAGGCTTCAACAAAGGATTGAGAAAGCAGGTCCAAGGCCACATAAAGCTGGCCACAATTCTCAGGACCCTATAACCATGGGTTAGACCCAGTCTATGGCCATTTCTATGGCTAATGGGGCCAAGAAATCTACCAGAGATGAGGCCTCTGCCCGTAAGTTCTACTTGTCCCATTGGGATTAGCCAGACCAGCTCCTTTCACCAGCCACCAAAGAGCCTTGTGAGCTGCATCCTGAAGACTGGGATAGAGCGTGTCTATCCAACAGCCTGGCTCGGTACCATTGAGTTCTCAGGGACCTCTAGCTGGCTTTGAGCTCTGCATCTAGGGATAAAAATATTGGACCTCAGAACTTGAGGAGCCCTGGAGTCTTCTAACCCAGCTTTGATGTACAGGTGGGCTCTGAGCCCAGGCTTCTCGGACAGTACTGGGCATTTAGAACAAGAACTCTGAAAGAGCTGATTTTTGAAAGAGAGAGAGGTAGAAGCCAAACCAGGGGAGACTCACCCCTCTGGTACTGCCAGCGCTGCTGCTGACGCCCACGGAAGATATAAACTGAGTCAACAATCCACTCACCCGCTTCCAGGCAAGGCATCACTGTGCCCATCCCTGTCTTGATGTGATGCAGCTCCAAGCACAGTCCAGAGGGAAAAGGTACACCCATTTGGTTTATCACCAAGCTAAGGACAGAAGCTAAAGGGGTCTCCCTGGCCACCTAGCATTGTCCCTATCATCCATCCTGAAGGACTATGCCTAGAGGTATCCAAGGGACTTATAAGGAGGTCGCTGCTGACCCATGAAATTAGTTTCATGGGCTTAGGCCTGGGCATGTGAAGGATAGTCCTAATGTGTTCAGGACCTTAATACCCAAAGGCTGGCATAGCCCCAGAGGGGATTCCGTGGCTATCCAGCATGAAGTGCCCTATACCAAGGATACCTGGATAGTTGGAGATAATTCCTGCTTTAAGACTGAGGCAGGTGCTGCTGGTAACGGGCCTTGCTGATAAGTGGTCCCACTGGGACATGAGTGTCACCGGAGAAAAGAACTGATGTGATAAAAGTGGCAGATTTCACGGGAGACAGCATCCCTTGCAGGCAGCAGCAGGAGCCCTGGAGGTGGACACGGGGACCTGTGCCTTCTCGTTCTGACACTGAATGTACCCTGAGGTCTCAGGCCCTGGGAGCCGATGTCCATCTGCCAAATAGAAAGCCCAAGTGACCTTGGGGCATTTCGGCTAATGTTCATATATATGAGCAAGAAACAGAAGTAGGAACAATACCCAAGGGCATAGAACTAAGTATAAATTCCACTCCAGCCCTCTGATGCTCCCGGGGGCCCCAATCCTCTCTCCCAGGCAGTCTCCTCTCTACTCCATGGCTGGCCGCCATGACTCATGCATGCCCTCTGCCCTCACTTGGGTGCCCATCATGGCCTAGTTAGCAAATGCCTTCTCACCAATGAGAGGACAAAGGCCAGGCCTCTCTGATGGAGAAGGGCCTACGGGTTGGTCAGCCAAGCATTGAGTCACTTGCTCCTATTTTCTGGAGTGAGGCCTGACTCGGTCTCTCAGACTGCTGCTCTATAAGACCCTGGAGTAAGTCCCCCAGCATATGGGGCACAGCATAATGTTCCCATTGGATGTCTCCTACTCTGGGTTTGTTGTCATTGCTATAGGCGGTCCCCAGAGGACCAGGCTAGACCTCCACAAAACAGAGAAGTGCCCTGGATCCCTGTCAGAGGCTGTGTTGTGAAGGACAGGACAAAAGAATCCTGTTCCTTCCTCCTTCCATTTTTCTGTTTCAGTCCTATTTGCAGAGCATGTAAATCCTTACTGATTAAACTGCCCATGAAAATCGACACATATCCTAGCCTCTGGGCCTGAAGAAAGAGGATTATAATGAAAGTAGGAGTTACATACAAACCTCTGTCTCCTCGGTACTGTAGCATTGCAGAACCTTCCCCATCTTCAGCAAGCCGCAAACCTTTCATAAAAGAAAAATACGGGAGTAAGAACCAACCTGTGATGAGGGAGGGGAAAGGGAGAGAATGGCTGGTTCCAAAACATTCTTTTGTGTGGGTGTGCACAGCTGTGCACATCTGTGACAGCATACGGGCACATGTGTGAGGTCCGAATGCAACCTCAGGTTCCATTGCTTAGGTAGTCGCTTTGTTGGGAGACATGGTCTCTTGATGATCTGAAGCTTGCCAGGCAAGCCACACTGCCTAGCAAACAACAGGGACCCACGTGTCTCCAATTCCCCAGCACTAGGGTGACCAGCCTGTACCCAACGCCCAGCCTTTTATATGGGATCTGAGAATCAGATCGGAGTTCTTGAGCTTGTGAAACAGTTACTCCTTAGATTGAGATATCTCCCCAGCCATGCCTCCCCTTTTTATAGATGCTGGAGACTGAACCCCAAGACTTCTAAGTGGGTATTCTACCACTGAGCTACATTCCTATTCCCCAGATAGTCTTTAGACACGTGTGCTGCAAACAGAGGCTTTCCTCCCTGTCAGAACTGGATCTTACACAGAGCAGGTGTTTAGGGAGGCTGGGAATCCTGTCCCTGATCAGCCTTGATGGAGGTGAAGAAGCCTCTTGATGTCATTTTATAAAGGTCTCTTGTGTAACTGTGACTGTGACTGCCTTTCCTATGGCTCCCTCTGCCTCGGCCTTTTCTGCCAGATGATTCTCAATTCCCCATAGCCAGTAGATCTGAGGCCCAGTATTAGGTACTGCCTGCAAGCATCTTGAGGGAAATGCCCAAAATTCTGTATTCATCCTGACCAATTTAACAATTAAATGTTCACTTTATGAAATTCCTTTTCTTATAAAACGCAATTAGCAGTTTTAACCTCTGGAGGGAACAAATCACTCACAGCTTGGTGTGAGTTGGTTTTATCAGAGTTCTTCTTCTGAAGCTAAACTGAAAGGAGAGCAGAGGGGAAGGAGAGAATCTTTTCTAGGAGTATGGGTGGGCAGTAAGCAGGCAACTATGGGCCTGTCAGCAAAGACAGCACCAGCCTGAGCACCAGCTGAGCTGACCCCAGGTGCCAGCACTATCCTAGTACCTTTGAAGCTCCCCAAAGTCCTAAGGGTTTATCTTAGTCTCTTATAGTTGCTGTAACAGAAGTCCATAAACTAGGTGGTTCCCAAAAAACATAAATGCCCAAGGTCAAGATGCCTTTAAAAGGCTTGGTGTCTGTAAGGGCTATTTCCTGATTCATGGACATTGTCCTTTCTCTGATGTTCCTTAGCAGAAGAGGTGGCTTTTGGACTCTCAAGTCCCTTGTAAGGACACTAATCCCATTATCAAGTCTCTCATGACCCCAGACACCCCACCTCCTAATTCCTTCACACTGGGATTTGGTTTTTAGCACAAAGACGTTGAGAGTGTCACACCATTCATGTCACAACACAGCATGGCCACTCAACAAGTAAGGAGATGATGACTCAGAGACCAGTGGCCAGCAGACCGCCCAGAGAACACAGGGAATCAGAGATGGGACAAAAGAGCTACAAGAAGGTCATTCTGACCCCACACTAGAATCTCTTCTCTCTAGGCTCTTTAAGAGGTGCCGAGAGGAATGGGGTAAACATGAGCAACTCTTGGGAAGTCCAAGAGAATATATAATCGGTTCCAGTGTTTCAGGCTTGGGCCAGATGGAAAGGTCATTTTTAATTGATTATCTGAAATTGAATCCCATCCCATCTACACACTCTTGTGTCTCTTTCCTGTGTGTATAATGTGCACACATGTTCACACATCGGTATGTGTTCATGTGTATGCATGTGTGTGGATACACATGTCTATGTGTATGAAACCTTAAGGTTGACAGCAAATGTCTTCCTCTACTGCTGTCCACCTTCGTTTTTCAAAAGAGTCTCTCTCTGAACCTAGAGCTCACCCTTTCAGCAAGGTTATCTGGCTAGTAAACCCTAGGAATCATCCTGTCTTTGTTCTATGCCTCACCCAGTGCTGGGGTTACACATGTTCACCACCAAATCCATTTTGTTCCTGAGTGATAGGTATCTAAGTTCAGGTCCCCAGCAAGAATTTTGCCAACTGATCTACCTCTTTGGCTACAGCATCTCAGTCATTAAAGGGTTCTAGATGAATTTCTTATGTGAGCAAGACCCTGTCCTTATGAGAATCATCATGCCCCCAGTTTATTCCTTCAGTCAACTCAGATTCTCAACACCCCACCCCCAGATAATTTGAATTGACCCATGGCAAGAAAGGGGGAGAGGAGGGGAGCTGATGATTCAAGAAGAGGTTATCAGTGACTGGCCCAAAAGGTCACCTTTTAATATCCACACAAAGGCAGCAAAACCCATCTCTATCTCTGGAATGGTGCAGAAGCAAAAGGCAAGACAAGAAAACTATCTGGCCAGTGTCCCTCATGAGAAGAGAGTAAACCTGTGTCTGTAAGTTTGGAAACAGCAGCATCGCATAGCCCTGGGGTCTCGCCTATTGGCTTAATGCCTTTGCAATTCTTCTTTTGTGTAGTCTCCTTCCCCAGCAAGACACAGGTCTCCTTGGAGGTGGGGCTCAGTCCCCTTCCTCTTTGTCTTATCTTCAATGCCTTCCGTATCATAGGAGCTCAGAAAATGTTTGTTGTTTTGTTTTCATTCAAAGTTAGGGCTATAATTCACAAAATACACACCTCACATTTGCTCTGGTAAATTCATCCTTTAATTGAAATGCATTCATTTGGAGACCGAGATACTGATAGGAACCAGATAGCTACGAGACTTGATGGTTTTCTGAGTACGGTGGGCCCCTTAGGGTGTAAGTTACAATATGGAGCATTAGATATCAAACCCATTGGGGTGACACTGAGGATAATCCATCCTCAAACAGAACACTTGCTACAAACCCCCAACTCGTAGTAATTAAAAATTCTAAATCACACAATTGGGTTTTTTTTTCCTGCAAATACTTTCATGTTGTTTTATTTATGGCCATCAATAATAACAGAAATGATGATCATAATAATAATAATAATAAAACCACTGTGTGATTAAGGTGTAGATAAGCAATTAGGAAACAAAATTTTACAGGTTTTTTGAGAACCCTGTGCCAGGAATGGAAATAGCACAACACAAAGGAAATCAGTATGTATTGATTAGAATATTCTTGGCTTAGGAAGTGGTACTATTAGAAGGTGTGGCCTTGTTGGAGTGAGTGTGGCCTTATTGGAGGAAATGTGTCATTGTGGGGGCAGGCTTTGAGACATTCCTCCTAGCCACCTGGAAGACAGTCTGTTCCTGGCTTCCTTTGGATGAAGATGTAGAACTCTCAGCTCCTCCAGCACCATGCTTGCCTGGATTCTGCCATGCTTCCTACCATGATGATTATGAACTGAACTTCTGAACCTGTAAGCCAGCCCCAATTCAATGCTGTCCTTTATAAGAGTTGCCTTGGTCATGGTGTCTATTCACAGCAATGGAATCCCTACCGAAGACAGTATGAATACTGGTTCCAAAGGGTCTGGCAACTGAGAGGTGAAGTCAAGCACTGGGAGAACCAGGCACTGCATTCTATTTTGTCTGGGATGCTATTGACCTCTCTGGTGGGTCATTTAGTCATTTGTTCATTTGACAAATGTGTGTTAGGTGTCATGAATATCTTCAGGCAGTGTGCCAGATGCTGAGTGTGTAGAAGTTAAGTAGAATCACCCTCATGTACGTGGACTGAAGATATCACAGCAAGGTGGCCATGATCTGCAGTGATCACGGAAGGTACTGCATGCCTGTTCCTGTGGATGTTATGTCTAAGCCAGTGGTTCTCAACCTGTGGGCCACAACCCCCACACATATCAGATATTTACATCACAATCCATAACAGCAGCAAAATTACAGCTATAAAGTAGCAACAAAATAACTTTATGGTTGGGGGTCACCATAGCATGAGGGACTGTATTAAAGGGTCGCAGCATTAGCAAAGGTTGAGAACCTCTGGTAAGCTGAGACCTGCAGCTGTGAGTAGCTGGATGAAGATGATGGAGGCAGAGGAGCTCCTCAGGGAGGCCCAGTGATACAAAGCAAGCTTAGTTCCTTTGAGGACTGAGAAGTAGCTCATTCACTTCCTGGGAGCTGGTAACAACCCTAGAGGAGCAGCCACTGTGGAGCGTACCCAAGAGCCGTGGAAAGTCACACAAAGCCTTCCTTGGCACAGAAATCTCAGAATCCTCCCTCTCTAGATAGTCAGGAAGGCAGACAGGGAACCGGAACACCAGCGTGGAGACATTTGCAGGAAGCAGAGATGCAGGTAACCTAGATATCTGTAATGCCAGTGGGGAAGGGGATGGGAGGACTTGCGGAAGTCGAGTGGAGCAGTGATAATAATGAGGGTGGCAGATGCTTCCTAGATTCATAGTGCATGCCAAGACCTAAACTGACACTTGGCCTGGTCACTTGGAAATCTTTAAATGAAACCTGCAGGGAGTGTCTCTTCTTATCTATATTTATGGCTGTGGAAACTGAGACCCAAAGCAGTTAAAGGAGTACAACACTGGACCATTAACATACAAGGCAGGTGAGACACAGATTCCTGGTTGAATTTGAACTCAGACCCTTGTTGGACCCCAGAGCCTACAGGTAGAACCTACTCTGTAAGTTACTTTACTTTTTGCTAGAATATAAAAATGAACTTAGAAAGAACTTAAGAGCATCCTAATGGTCCAGCCTTCTGATTATGATAATGAGGTTATCGGTGTGTGACAACCATATCACTGAAGGCCCCGGAGAGCTGATGGGATGGTGAGATGCAGTTAGATCAGGGAGAGCAGTGAGGTGGGGTGGGTGGGTGATGTGTTATAACCAGGTTCCGTAGCAGGAACTGTCTGTTCTGATTCGACACCCAAAAGCTTAGCAGAACTGTGACAACAGTCTGGCAGCGGGCAGGGATTGGAACCCAGAGTAAACCAAGAGAGCCAGTGGATATGATGACCCCTCTGCAGGCTCTGAAAGTTGGGTGGGACTCTGAAAGCCACACCTGGGCTCCCTCAAGGGCTGCCTCTCTACTTTGAATTATCTTGAATTGAGATGATTCCATGTTGCTAGTGTGCCCAGATGTCCAGCCAAAGCAAGCAATGTTGGGAGGAGCATGGCATCCTAGGCCTCAGAGTAGTTTTGAACATGGTATGCCGAGACAGAATCTGGAACACAATTGCTAGATATAGGAAAGCAACATTATCAACTGTTTCTAGACCAGAAACATCAAAATATTAAGAGAGAGACAATGGGGTTTCAGACACACTGAAGTTACCAGATTGTTGTTAAACTATACTATGCTATATTCAAAGGATTAAAAGAAAAATTTGGAGTATCTTTTTAGCTAAAAACAAGTAACTGTATGTTTTCTTAGAAGAAGTATATAGCAAGTAACTCCATAATACTTCAGGCTAAGACTCCAATGGTGACTTTAACAGAAGCAACCAGAAGCAAAATTACCAAACAAAAGATTGATCTTTTAAAAAATAATCAGAAGTTCAGAAGTTCTGGTGCACATTTTAATCCCAGCACTCAGGAGGCAGAGGTGGTCAGGTTTCTGTGAACTCAAGGCTAGCCTGGTCCATAAAGCCAGTTCCAGGCCAGACAGGGCTACATAGTATGATCCTGTCTCAAATAAATAACAGATAAATCAGATATTTTAAAATGCAGCATTAAGACAAGAGACACAAGAGGGAAAAATACAGAAAAAGAAGGTGAGAGACACCGGAGTTAAAGTAAAAATGTCTAACATATGTAGACTGGGCCTCCGAGGAGCAGAGAGAAAATGAGTCAGGGGCAGTATTTCAAGAGAGAATGGCAGATGCCATCCCTAAACTGTTGAAAACATCAAGTCACGAACGCAAGAAACACTAAAATTCCAAGAGGGATAACTGAAGAGAAGTCGCAGCAAGGCACTCATAGTAAAACCGTCAACAATGGAAAACAAAGAGAAAAATCAAAAAAGCAGGTACAAAGAGACACCTTACTTTTAAAGATATAGTGGGTAGGCACGTAAGTGACTTCCCAGCCGAGGCGCTAGGCACCCAAAAACAACAGGATGTCACCTTTAGAGTGCTGAGATGGCCAGCTTAGAATTGTATGCCCAATGAAAACTTCCTTAGAACAAATAATATGGGTAGAAATTTTAATGTGGTGATAAATAAAACATATTCAGCAATCTACACCTAAAGGGTGGGCTAATGGGTTCTGAAGACAAGAGAAAACTAATTCAAGAGGAAAAGAGTCTGGGCGATCAAAACAATGGGAAAGAAAGCCCCTGCCTGCACGAATATTGACTGTACTAAGCAATTTAGAATACTCTTCTTGGGAAACGAAGTATTCAGAGACAGAGAATGGGTGCAAAGAAGCTCGGAAATGGATAAAGGAAGCTAAATTGTTTTGAGGCTTTTGAATTGGCAAGGAACCAAAGTAGGTATTTTGAGACTTTGGTAGATCCAGGGTAATTCGAAGAAAATAATGCAATATTACAATAAAATAATACAAAACACATAACCCACAAGGAGGATAAGGCAAGGAAGGGAGAAAAGGGGAAGGTAGAGCGGAGTGGACAGAAGACAGTAAGTAGAAGGACGACTTTAAACCCGAGGATTTCAAGCTTTACGCATGCTGATCCATTAAAGAGAAAAGGCTACAGAAAGATTAAAGGCAGCATAGGAAATGTTATCTCTGATGTTTTCTGTAGCCATAAATTTATTTCTTTGAATCTTACTTTAAAATCAAATTAGAAATGTTTTTCCTAAGTAGGTTTTATTATTCTGGACAGTTTTACATTTAATTAATTGCTATTGTGAGTGTGTGTGCATGTGTGTGTGTTTGTGTGTGTGTGTGAGTGTGTGTATGCATGTGTGTGTGTTTGTATGTGTGTGTGAGTATGTGTGTGTGTTTGTGTGTATGTGTGTGTGTTTGTGTGTATGTGTGTGTTTGTGTGTATGTGTGTGTGTTTGTGTGTGTGTATGTATGTGTTTGTGTGTGTATGTGTGTGTGTGTTTGTGTGTGTATGTGTGTGTGCATGCACATGTGTGTGTTTGTGTGTATGTGTATGTGAATATTCATATCACAGAATGTGTATAAAACTCACTGCACCTTTTGGAAGTCGGTTTTCTGTTCCCACAGTGGATTCAAGAGATCAAACCCAGTCACTGGGCTCACATGACAAGTGCCTTTACCCACTGAGCTGGCTTGCTGACCCTAATACTAGGGTTAGAAAGACTACTTCGTGGTTATTTTTTTTAACAACTCTAGCTACCAAGATCAAGAAAGAATGGAAGGAAGGAAAGAATTAATCTACAGTTACCTCAGTTAACCTAGAAGTTATAATTGCTTACATCCCAGACCATAGAGCATAGCCTTGAAATAAATTAGGTGAAAACTAATGGAATTCAAGGGAATTTTTTGTTTAATTAATAATTAGGATGTTTTAATATACTCTCTAAATAACAGAACAAGCAGACAAAAATAATAAGTAAAGGCACCAAAGATTTGAAAGCTCAATAAATGTGACTTACGGATACATAGAGAATATTGTATACAAAGTCTAGAGAACGCCTGCCCTTTGGAATCACGCAGTGTTTATACACGCAACTAGGTTAAATAAGCATGTGATGTTGTCTGTGAGGGGATGTCCTGTTCTGTATGTCTGAGGCAGGATCTCACATAGCCCAAATCAGCCTAGAATTGCTTATGTAGCCCAGGAAACCCTTGAACTCATGATCTTTCTCCCAAGTTCTATAATTATAGATATGCAGCACCACACCCCACTTTGGTATAAGATTTTAAGTGATGAGATAAAGAGAGGCTGCCACAGCAGGGTGACCTAAGAATTTCCCACAAATAGTAGCGGGAAGGACATTGCAGACTCAGGGCTGAGGCAGGGGCAGGCTGGTGAGCAGAAGGAAGGAGCCTCAGAGTGCCCAGACCCACCAGGGTGAGAAACTGCTTCTGTGCGGGTGAGAGGAGCCTACACCCAGACATTGACAGACAGAGTCAGAACCCACTGTTCCTTGAAAAACAAAGCCAGCTGGGCCTCCATCTAAACAGGATTCCCCCAAAATTCTGCTCCAAGCATTAGATGTCTCTGGAGCGTGCCCTCCCTCTCCCTCTTGTCCCAATGACACTTGTCCAGGAGTGGCAACATCTGGTGTTAATGAAGCAGTCTTATTGCTGCTAGCCTGAGGTGTAACCAGTCCTCACCGGTGCTTCAAACGGTCTTCATGGGACTAGGAATAGGCACTACTGTCCCCATTTCACTGGTGGAAAACATGCCTCTCACAACAGACACCTTCCACTCTGACAGTGACCTCTGCTGGAATGTTCCTCCTACTCCCATGCTGCACCTACCCCCATGCTGCACCTACCCCCATGCTGTACCTACCCCCATGCTGTACCTACGCCCATGCTGCACCTACCCCCATGCTGCACCTACCCCCATGCTGCACCTACTCCCATGCTGCACCTACCCCCATGCTGTACCTACCCCCATGCTGCACCTACCCCCATGCTGCACCTACCCCCATGCTGCACCTACCCCCATGCTGCACCTACCCCCATGCTGCACCTACCCCCATGCTGCACCTACCCCCATGCTGCACTTGGCCTGCTGAATATCCTGCATCCTCCTACACTCAAGACCAAGAGAATGGTATGTGTTTGCTTGTGGAGGTGCCCAGCTCTAGGACCTCCAGCCTCCTTCCTCTCACAGAGAGCGGTGGGCATGAGAGCCTAACAGAGCAGATACATCTGCAGAGGGCCTTGGCATAGAGGGGTTGTTGAGGTAGCAGCTTCTACGACTGCCACCAGCTCTGACCCTTTATTCCAGTCTAGGTGGCTTCACATCCGCAGGCCCCAGGGACACATTCCTCATTCGCAGCTAGATGGCCATGCACTTATTAGGGTCACCGCGCAGACAGCATTTGTACTGAGGATGTTGGATTCAAATGACCATGTCAGCGCAGTTCAGCAGCACGAACTTTGGGGCATTGTATCCTCGCTGCCCTCTCGGTTCAGAAAAAAAGCCGTAGCTGGTTCCTGTTCCCTGTCAACAGATACTTTATCATTTGTCCTAAGGCCTGGTAGGACCCACTCTGCTTCTGTCCTGGGAACTGGCCTTCTTATGGCATCCAGCTCCTGCAGACTTTGTATTCACAATTCCTCCTCTTAAGGGATCCCAAATGTTAGTGGTTCCCTTGAACATGGATGGCCTTACTGGGTTTGTAGGTCCCAGGTGGTAGTGTGGCCCTTTAAGCCCTATGAACAATGTCACACTCCTAGTACCCTGCCTTCTCCCAGTCACAGCCCCACACAAGCTCTAGTCACCTCCTGTCTGGGCAGCGGGGACCAGTCAGTCCCATGTTCTACTAGGGTGCCCTGAAGAAGGTCACATCCAGCCTGGGGCTCATATGACTCTTCAGTGCTGTGGCAGGAAAGGCTACAGAGGTTGACAGGGCCTGGTATTTTCATCTCTTCCAAGTAGCCTTTCTTGCAAGGGAAGTAAGAGAAAGATAAAGTCGAAGACACAAAACACAGCGATGTACGATGTACGTTAGCGGGAGAGATTGAACGAGTCTCTAAATATTATCTTCCACACACTCCCGAGGTAGCGTGCCCTCGGGCCCTTTTTAAATCAAGATTTTATTAAAAAGAAACATAGTTGCAATCATCAAGCAAACAATTCACAAAGACATTTTCTAGAGTGATAAGAATAAGAGAAGCTATTATTTGAGGGATGGGGAACAGAACTTAGGATGCCAGACCTAGGATATGGTTTTCGCAGCCGTTATTCTGTGTATGTGATGTTGTGTGTGTGTGTGTGTGTGTAAGTGTGTATGTATGTCAATTTAATTAGCATATATTAATTTATATTATAAAGGGTTCAGACATGTCGTGCGTGTATATAATGTCCTCTGATTCCATTCCTCCCCCTTTATCCTCCTGTCCTTCCTTCCCATTTGTGGTTCCCCCCCCCTCTTTCCTGTCTTTGTTGTTGTTGTCGTTGTTGTTGTGGCTAAAGTCTAGACTCCATATGTGATGGGAAATGCGGTATTTGCCTTTCTGGGTTTGTTAGTTCTCCAGTTTCATCTGCTTTCCTGCAACAGACATGATGTTCTTTATGGCTTGGTAATACTCAACTGTGTCTGTATGCCTCACTCTCTTCAACTCTTCGCCCATTGGAGGATACCTAGTCTGATTCCGCCCCTTAGCTATTGTGACTAGTGCTGTAATAATCAGTAAGCACAGGGATCTCTGATATCAGCTGGCTTAGATTCCTCCAGTGTATACCCAAGAGTGAGATAGCTAGATTATGTGCAAACTCTATCTTAATTATCTGAGGAACTTCCATACTGATTCCCACTAGATTACCACCAGCACTGTGGGAGGGTCCTCTCCTCACCCAGCCTCCCCACCATCTCTTTTTTGCTCCCATGATGCTAGCCATTCCAACTGCAGTGAAACCAAATCTCAGTATAGCTTTGTTCTGCATTTCCCCAGGTCATCTCCTATTCCATCCTTCCCATAAAAGGTAAGGAAATGGGTTCAGAGAAATCTACCAAACTGCCCGAGGACACAGAGCACCCGAACTGTGACTTTGAGGTTTCCACCATATCACTGCCTCTGGTAGTTCACAGCAGGGCCCACTCAGAGCTGGGCGAGAGGCAAGGAAATCACATAGAAACATCTGGTTTCCAAAGCTAAGGGGGCGCTTACACTGTGTTCCTGCTGCCTATGCCTGGCCACTCTCTCCATATTAGAGCAGAGACCATATCTCGGACTATTTGCCCTGCCAGGTTGAAACTGTAAGATGGAGAAATGGGAGTATCCTGCAGACAGAGGAACCGCATCCACTTGTCAGAGATAATGGGAGCATCTCAGAGCTCTGTTTCCAGCCTTTTGTTCCCTCCTCTCTGCTTGCATTAATTACCTACCCATAAGGCTAACCTTCAGAAAGGAACGAGGGTAAATAATACAGCAAGTCCAAGTGTCTCATTTCCTGCCTTTTCAGTGCTCCTCTGGCCAGGTGTGGCACCTGTCACAGCCCCGAAGGGAGCCCTCTGCAGGTCTCTGCACACTCTTATACCCCAGTGCATGGTGTTTGGTCATCACCATGCTCATATGTAATCCCTTGAGCTCTCCCTTTGCCTGGCTGGCTTTTGCAGTGCAGAGGCTCAATCGCGAGCCTTTGCTCACAGCTCCATGTTGAGGGGAGAAAGCAGAAAAATGCATTCTCTACAGGGCATGTTAGTGCTTGAGACGGGCGGTATTATTTTCAGGGATATCGTGTTAATAGGAGAAGGCTGTTTCTTGAGAATCATTGCCTTTGAGTTCTATGACTCCTTTCAGATTCCGTAAAAGCACTTTAGGCAAATACTCAGACAGGCGGCCGCTCCCTCCAATGGTGGGTGGAAGGATCCTAGACCTGGGGCGGCAGTCACAGCCACGAGGAATAAGAACTGGATGCAGTTGCCTTCCAAGCCAGCCCACAGCCTGGATAATATCAGCAATACTAAAGGTTACAGCTTTCCCTGTGATGTATCGCTTCTTCAGAGAGTATTAAAGATGTTTTGAATCTATTTTTTAGGAATCTTGAAACCGCCGGTGGAACATTTTTGATGTTGTAGTAATGCTTCGAGCTGCAGCGTGGGAAGGCTGGGCCCCCTGAGCTACCCTAGGGATCTGGAATGGAAGGCACTGCCTGCCCCTTGTAGTTTTAGCAGTTAGGAAGCGAGCTAGGCGGAGCATATGCCAAGGTGTGGGAGCATATGTGCCAGGGAACGGTATTCTTTCTTTCCTTTGCCAGGGAGTGGGGGAAAGTCATACTTGGTGCCTCCAAGGACTGGGGGCTGGGCATGGGCAGGATTTATTAGGAGGGAGCGTCAAGGAGAATCTGCATCCTCGTGGAAGGAGTTCTCCAGCCCTGCTTAGGGTCCTTATCGTTCATCTCTCCCCTCAACCCTCCCCTCACCTGGACCCTTCGTACCCAGAGCACAGATTCAAATAAAAATTCAACCAAAGGCAATATAATTGTGGCGGTTGTCGGAGATGGTATGATGGTTAATTTTATATGTCAACTTGATGGGCCTCCCAGATATTTGGCCCAACATCATTCTGCGGATGTCTGCAGCAGTGTCTGGGGAGGAGATTAACGTTGAATCTGTAATCAGCAATCAGAGGAAAGCAGGTAGCTGGTCCCAGTGTCCCCTCAGACCAGTCATCACAAGGGCTAAGTGAAACACCACCAAGCTGGCCCTACCTTGAGTAAGGGGAGCTCCTACAAAGCTCTTAAAATGGGACCCTGGTGTGTGTGTGTGTGTGTGTGTGTGTGTGTGTGTGTGTGTGTGTGTGTGTTTGCCTTCAACTGAATGGAAACACCAGCTCCTCTTGGATTTCCAAGCTGCTAGCTTTCAAAGTGAAGTTTTCATCTGAAGTTCTCCTAGGTCTCAGACCCTTGGACTTAGACAAGAATCCTGCCGTCTTACCAGTCTCCAGTTCCTTTATAATATGTCAGACACATATAGATGACAATGATTGTGGCAGGCTTCCCTGAGCCTGTGGTCTGGCCTTGGGAAAGGAGTGAGTCACCAAATCCCAAAGGAGTCAGTGAGGCTGGTATCTTCAGAGAGTGCTTCAGCTTTTCCTCTCTGCTGAGAGAAATGGAAGCCTGGAGCGGTGAGGGTACTTGTTAGGATGTCGTCTTCACAGGCAAGCTGCTCCTTCCAGGAGACCAGTGCTGTGCACACCACTCCTCTGATGCAGCCAGATCCAAGCCCAGCAGCCAAAGGCCCCTCAGCCAGGAGGAGGCAACAAGTCTGTTGTGGGGGGAGAGGTGTTCTAGCATTAGTCCCTGTTATGTTATGACCATTCCTCTGATCCCTCCCTGCTAGAAAACAAGGGGAAATGTGAATGAAGCTTAGTTACCAATGGGTGGATGTGCACATTGTGTATGTAAATGTGGATGCACACATGCCACAGTGCATGTGCCAAGGTCAGAAGACAAGCTTAAACACCAATCATCACCTACCTTGAGACAGGGTCTGGTTGTTGTTTTTCCACAGCATATACCAAGCTAGCTGGCCTTCAAGCTTACTTCTGGGATTCTCCCATCTCCCTGCAAGAATGCTAGAATTATAGACCCTCAAGCTATAGCATCCTGTTGGTTTTTGTATGGTTGCTGGGGATTCGAACTCAGGTCTTCATGTTTGCACAGCAGGTGTTCTTACCCACTGAGCCACTGTTCCAACTCCTGAATGATGTGGTTTTACATACCAAATCCGGGACTGGAGAGATGGCTCAGCGGGTAAGAACAGTGACTGCTCTTCTGAAGGTCCTGAGTTCAAATCCCAGCAACCACATGGTGGCTCACAACCATCTATACAGCTACAGTGTACTCATATACATAAAATAAATAAATTCAAAAAAAAGAACATGAGTACCTTTAAAAAAAAATACCAAATCCATGGCAGTTTACAGGAGAAGGTTCAGAACCTAACTTGCCCACTGTACGGGTGTGGAGGTGGAGGTTGGGGCATCTTCAGGGTTAAGCTGAGAGCTTCCTTCTTTTGCAGTGCTAGGGTCCTGCTTCAGACCTAGGCCACTGGGGCCACTATAAGGGTGCTGGGTGTTTCCCAAAGGAGCCTGGGAGCTCAGAATGATTGAATGGGAAAAAGGGGAAGTTCAAAAAAACCAGATGCAAGATCCACTCACACGGTCTTAGCTGTGGCTTCTTTCCAGTCTGAGACCCAGAGTGAAAAACACCGATGCTGACTGTAGACCAGGTCCCAGTGGGACTGAAGCAAATAGGGGCCTTCAGTGGCAGAAGAGATTCAGGTCTGGAGGCAGGAACTGGCCGTCAATTTGAGGAACACGAGAGAAGTCCCCACTCATAGAAAAATCAATGTCTGCTGTCGGGCCTCTGCGCTGACAGCTTGATTAGAAAGAAAGGACTCAGAACTTCTTTTGCCCTGGAAGGGCACCAGGCAGGGACATGAGGGCGTGGCTGAGGCAATGGTGAAGCCACCAGCTACAAGAATCTAGACTAGCAGCCCCACCCTCAGAGAACTATGGAGAACGCCCCAGTTAGGACCCAGTTTGTTCCTCCATTTCATTCAACACCAACAATAGCCTGTCTCCCATCCTGGAGACACAGGACAGTGTCTACTTTGAGGAATTCACAGTGTCTTGGAGAGAAGGATGGTGAGATTATAGGAATTCAGATCTAGTGGCACATCTGAGCTCAAGAACTTCTGCACTGTAGAAAAGATGCTCTACCCTGAATTGGGGAAGGCTTCTCTAAGAAAATGCAGATTGACTAAATCCTCAAGGATGGGAAGGAGCCACACCTACTAAAGGGGACTCCAGTGGATGGACATACAGTAGACAAGGCCTTGCAAGACATACAGACTGAATTTGTAGGCTGATGGAAATGAAGTCCCAGGCTGGAGTTGGAAGTAGTGCCAGGGGCCAGCAGACCAAAGGTGGAGGGAGTTCAGGCTTGCCCTTAGACTACAGGATTAGAAGGGCTGGGAAGGGAAGTTATATGACCATTTTATAGTTTAGAGAAGTAGCCACTTTTCAGAACAGAGAGCAGGGAAGCTTCCACCCACCCACCCAGGTAACTGTCATGGGAAGCCAGAAAAGGGCAGAAGCACAAGACCGGGACAGAGGTAAGGGCTGGGTGGTCAGACTGCTGGAATAAACCATAGGTGGCTACAGCAAGGTGGAGGCATTAAAGCCAGCTTCTAAGTTCCTGCTGTGGGTATAGGAGCGGTGGCGGTAGTTCTAGGTTCTATCACATAGCAAAGAGTGCAGGCGTAGAATAGGAGGGAGATAGGGACGAGCCTAGTCCATGGTGCAGGCATAAAACCAATGGGGAGATGGGGAGCAGGTCTTTAAACACATGAGGTCGAGAATACACAGGTTGCAAAGCTGTCGATAGAGCAGGAAGTCCAGCCGTATAAGCAGGGTCCCACCACGGAGCAGGCGGCCAAGCTCACAGAACCTTGAGAAGCTCCATCCTTTAAAGGGTGGAGACCACGTCACCAAGACAGATGGCTGTTCGGATGAGCATCCTCTACCAGAGCAAACAAAGCCTGATCCCCAGCTCAAGAAACCCACATCCAGGAATCCAGGGGGATGATGCGAGAGCCCAGTACTTGGGTTGGCAGCTAAACGCCCACTCCCATAGCAGGAGCAACTCTGATGGATCTGAGTGTTCCAGACCCCTGCCTCCTGGTTCACAGCATGTGTGTGTGAAGGGATTGGTCTTTCAAAGCATCAGACCTGTGTTCTCAGTTCTCACCCAGTAGCCAAAGCTGAGGAACATGACCTCTCAGTCTTCAGGCCCGCTTGACCTCCCTGAAGGAGGTGCTTTGGGGGAGCAATCTGACAGTCCAGCCATGCCAAGGCTCACTAATGCTTTACAGCTGCCATATTTGTTTCAGGTGAGTCCCATAACCACACCTGAGATGAGCTGTGTGAGTCTCTGCACTCCCTCTCTGCTGCCTTCTGGGAGTTTGGCAATGGCTGTGGCAGAGACCAATGTAGGGCTGCCAACTGTGGCTTTCTGGAGCACTTGGGAGAAAGAGTAAGGAAGGGAGGTGAATAAGAGAGAGAGGAGATAAGAGAGTAAGAAAGAAAGGTGGGGAGAGGAGGAAAGAGAAGAAATGGTGAGCAAAAGAAAGGAGGGAAAATCAAGAGCGAGAAGGTGAGTATCTTAGGATTTTACTGCTGTGAAGATACACCATGACCAAGTCAACTCTTATAAGGGCAGCATTGAACTGGGGCTAACTTACAGGTTTAGAGGTTCAGTCCATTATCACCAAGGCAGGAATATGGCAGCATCCAGACAGGCATGGTGCAGGAGGAGCTGAGAGGTCTACATCTTCATCTGTAGGCTGCTAGTGGAAGGCTGACTTCCAGGCAGCTAGGATGAGGGTCTTAAAGCCCACACCCACAGTGACACACCTACTCCAACAAGGCCACACCTACTCCAACAGGGCCACACCCTCTAATAGTACCACTCCCTGGGCCAAGCATATACAAAACATCATCACAGGGAGGGAAGAAGAAATAAAGAGGGAGATTAGTGGGGAGGGAGAAGAGGGGAGGGAAGGATGAAGAGAGGTGGGGGAGAGGAACAGTCAGCTCTGCTGTGAAGGAGACAGACTCCTCCAGGCAGGAAATGAACGCCCTGAAAAAGTGATGCTGAGCCGCCAAGAGCAAATGGAAGCACCACGTTTTAAAATGAACAGCGGGATCTACCGGTGGTACCCTCCTCACTTTGGGAATGCTTCCAGAGGGGTTGAGATGCATGCTAGCGTAGGGCAGCCCTGGATGGAGTGAGGAAGGGAGAGAGTCCTGCATCCCGGAGCTGCCCCAACTTGCTTCTATCTGACACTCCCAACAAGCCTGGAATGCTACTCCTCTAGGGCAACCCCCATGGCTAGGAGCTTGGCAGAGAGCCTGCCAAGGGTGAAAGCCAGAACCAGATGTCACATGCTGAGGTGCGTGGGGGGACTTGTGTGTGAACATGTGCAGACATCTGTGGTCACAGGCATGTTGGAGGCCGTCCCTGCTGCTTGAGGGTTGTGTTGAGAATGTATCAAGGAACACAGTGATGTTCAGAAGAATCTGGTCCAAAAGGCAGGTGTCCATCAGCAGCCTGCAGTGAACCCTGGGCTGTCCTAGGGATCGATGGGATGCAACCTTCAGAGTCTCACCAGTTTGAGTGAGAACTGACTGTAATTCTCAGCATGCCTATGAGGAAACAGACTCAGCCTTTACATCTTTGCCTGAGCAGTTATGTAATGAAAAAATGGGGGTAAGCCCCCTCATTACTGTGCCCTGCTTTTGTGATTCTCCCCCAACAAAGCACTGTGCATCGTTGCCCAGAGGAGCATGCCATCTCCAGCTCTTGTGTCCACACCCTTATTCCTGACACCTGCCAGACAGGGACCAATCGTAGCCCTGGGCCTCCTTGGACTTCATTTGTTTGCTTGGCTGATTCTCTGCCCTTTTGACATGCTGGAGAGGAAAGCCCTCATCTGACCTTTACCATAAAGGCAAATTGAATAGGAGGGAGCATGGTAAACTCTAACTCAGGACTCTGGGCACTGGCTATCTGCTCTCGGACCAACCCTCCAGCCCCCAACTCCAACACCAGGACGCATCTTCTCAGCTTTGATCAGTGTGCGTCGCCCCTGCCTTCATGACCAGCTGGAGGCTGCCTCCTCAGCCCTCCACTTGGCAAGCTTCTAGCCCTGTTTACTGAGCACCAGACATGAAGCTGGCCATCTGCACGGGGTGTAGCTGCCATCAGAGCTTCAGCACACGGCACCCACTGTGCTCTGGGTGTGGTGTTGGTTCTTCTGCACACATTAATTCACAGTCATGTGAGGAGGGGACTCGAAATAGCACATCTTAGGGGTGAGGCAAGGACGGCACCCAGCAGTAGTTCACCCCAGTCCTCTCCACTCATAAATGGCAACAGCCCTTGGGCTTGGACTAGCAGCCTCACTCCAGAGCCCAGTTAACTGACACCCCAACTGAGAGAATAAGCCATGCCTTCGGGAGCTCATGGCCTGGTACGTGACATAGTGTCATGAGGAGGTGGAAGGGGCTGGCCATGGCTTGTGCGCAGGGGATGTAGCCACCACCCCTGTTCTCGGGCCTTTGGTCATGGGGTGCCAGATTCAGTTATGATGGTCTAGAATGTTCAGGAACAGGTTTTCTTCCCTTCCGGGAGAACCACCAGGTCCAAGCTTCCAACGGATTTGCTTCAAGCGTCCTGTAAACCTTGTGGCCCCTATAGTGCTAGCCTGACCCTGGAAGTGGGGGTGGCCCCTAGAGAGCCCCATGCCCAAGTTTGCACAGGAGTATCTGGAAAGACAACCGCTGTCTGGGGAAAAATATGTTCACATGCCCCTGGTAGAGGGAGTGAGCTCTGTGTTCTCCCCCCTGTAATTGTTACCATCTGTTTCCCTGCATAGTGTTTGTTGATGTTTTCTTGTTTTAAAACTGAAATGAGTCAGATTGGAAACTGATTTAGGAAAAAGTATCAGGGAGGGAAACTCAAAGCGGCCATGGGAGAATCTGCGGAGCTGTTGAAGAAGGAAAGTTTCTGGGGGCAGACCGAGTGTCTGCCAACTGCTCCTGCCCTGGGAGGCTACATGCCCCTGCAGCCCAAGCAGGCTAGCAGGCTAGAGGTGTGTGTGTGTGTCTGTCTGTCTGTCTGTCCCTAGGTATTTGGCTAGAGGTAGGGGTGTGTGTGTGTGTGTGTGTGTGTGTGTGTGTGTGTCCCTAGGTATTTGGCTAGAGGTAGAGGTGTGTGTGTGTGTGTGTGTGTGTGTGTGTGTGTGTGTGTGTGTCCCTAGGTGTTTGTCATTCTAGGACTGTGGCTTTCAGATTCAGTGGCTGCTGCCTGGATGTGCCAACAGTCTCAGCCTGCATCTCTGCTAACATATGTATAGCCATCAGTAGATATATGGGTTAACTCTCCAAGAATAATAGCAAGGAATTTCAGTGCTAGTACTAAAACCTGATGAAGATGAGTAAAGAGACTGGGTTTATTCAAACATTTAAACCCCAGTTTCTAGAGGTGATAACACTGAGGTGATCCCCAACTTCTAGTAAAAAGTCACGTGACCCCAAGGGCTAGGCTCTGATAATGACTGCCTACACTGAATCTTTGTAGCACTGAGAACCAAAGTTCTTAGACCAACACTTTCTGGCCCTTCCTGTTCCAGGAGGGTCAAACATGGAGCAAGACAGGACTGGAGCTAATTTCTGAAGGCCAACAAAAACACACTGATACGGCCACTTACCCCCAGTTCCATGCCAGTAACTCCGTGTCACCTACACTCTCGCTCTCCCAATTTTGGTTATTTAAGCAAATGGAAGGTGACCAGCTATGTTGCTTCTGGTCACTGGGTCACCAATATCAATACATGGCCTGTGTTTTCCATGTAATTTAGCCTAACCACAGAGGCTACCATATTCTGGCTGTGACCTGGTACCCTGAAAGCTTGGCCTCCTGGAAACCTTGAAGGTCGATCCGATCTGTTTTCCACTCCTTTTTCCTTCCCTGATGAGCTGTAGCCTTTGGAGGATTCTTGGGCCTCAGCAACCCAGAGAAAATTGATCCAGAAGGAAGACTAGTGTTTGGAATGTGTCTTCCTTCTTGTAAAATGTCCTTAACATTTGCATGTTTCTTGCCCCTCCCCCATGGCAATGACTGCTGCCACCTGCTGGCATCCACCACCACCACCACCACCACCACCACCACGACCTCTCCCTTGTCTCTGGTAGTAGAGTGTGTACACTTTTCACTGCTTTCAGGGAAGAAATTCTCATGACTGTTTATAGATCATGTTACCAGCCTTCCTGAAAGCAATAAACTGACAAAGAGGAAAAGGTTATCTTGGCTCAGTTTTCCAGTTTCCATTCACCATCAGCTGTCCTGTTGCCTTGGACTTTGCACAGGTCATCATGGTGGGAGCCAAGGATGAAGCAAACCCACTCACCTTCTGAAAGCCAGGAACAAAACTCTTAAAGAAACTACATTGCTGTAACTACCTAAAACCTCTCACTAGGTCCCTATGCCAAGCTGGGTGCCCAAACTTTTAGCACATGGGTTTAGGGGAGACATTTCAGATCCAGTCTATTACATAGGAAGAAGGGAGATAAACTGGCTTATGGAGCTCTGGACACTGTGAAGGGAACGGGGTGGGGCTTGGCTCACAAGGCCCATGATGCCATGAGCCAGGCTGGGGAAGTTCTTACCAAGACATTTGCGGATCCTGGCTGTGCCCTTGAACCTTTCCTTCAGAGTTTCTTTCCAAGGAGTCATAGGATCTGAGCTCAGCCCTACAGCACAAGATGAGATGTGGAACTCATTTCACTTAGAGTAGTGTTTAGGCACAAGCAGAGGAAACTTCTCATGTCTGCATATTTAAGCACTTTTATTAAGTGGAACAAGCTATTTCTGAACACGAGAGTGGCCAACAGCCTTAGAGGAAATTAAAATGAACCATGACAATGGAAAATTGCACAGGGGCACGGTGGATTCTACAGAGATAAATACAACAACCCTTTCAACAGCATGCGGGAAAGACTAGAGATCATGGAGATTATGTTGTTGCGGGGGTGGGGGGAGCTAAGGGGAAAGCTATGTATAAACTAGAGCTCTGGCTGGTGGGGGTGCTTATTGACATGTGAGTCAGGTCTGAGGGTAACTCTCCCCATTAAACATACCCCCAAGGGTCTGGTGGGCAAAGTGGAACCAGAAAAACGGCAGGCAGATAGATTGATAGAGACCGTGTCTCTGAACACCCACTGCGTGCCTGCTGTGTGGGTGCTGCAGACTCGATTCTCTCCCCCAAAACTCTTAGGTTGAAGCTTTTGCTCTCATTGTGATAGTTTTTTGAGTCTAGAACTTCAGGAGATATTACAGTTTAGATGAGGTCATGGGGGTGAGGTCCTAGTATAGTGACCTTATTCTCCTGTGACAAGAAGTAGGGGCCAGAAGTCTCTGTCTCCCTTCATATCAACACACAGGCAGAAAGGCAGCTGGATGTCTATAAGGCAGGAAGAGGAATCTCACCCAAACAGACCACGGTGGCACCCTGATTTCAGGTATGCCAGCCTCTAGAACAGTGAAAGGGAAAACATTTGCTGTTTAAGTTACAGTTACATACTAGATGTATAATATACTGTTATATTATGGCATCTTGAGATAAGTCAGTAAGGAACAGAGAGGGACAATGGGATCTTAGCCTTAAAGAACTCTCCAGCCTTGAGAGCTCAAAAGCTACCCTGTTTACAGATCCAATTGATACAGCTGTTAGGACTGTGGTTTGGATTGTATTCTCTGAGGCCAGAGACTGCTCAAAACTAGGTCTCCAGCATAGGTTAGTTTCTTATGTAGAATAAGCACAAAATGAATGGATGGATGGATATATGGGTGGGTGGGTGAGTGGATAGATTGATGGATGGTGGATGGGTGGGTGGATGATGGATGGATGGATGGACAGATGGATGGGTGGATGATGGGTGAGTGGATGATGGATGGGTGGATGTATGGATGGATAGTAGATGATGTGTAGGTGGGTGTATGGATTGGTATGTGTATGGGTGGGGTGAATGGGTGGATGGATGGATGGAGGAGTGGAGGAGTATATAAGTGGGTTGATTCGTGGGTGGGGATACATGGATGAGTAAATAGGTAGGTGGATTGGTGGATAGCTGGGTGGGTGGGTTGGTGGATGAGTGGCTGGGTGTCAAATGAAAGGAGGGTTACCCATGACTGCTTACTCACCCCACTTTTTAGTGTCAGTCCTGAGGAAAGGAAGGCTTTCTGTCTACACCAGGGCAGAATTGCTGTTTCCCTGTACTTCTTGCCCCTTCCATGACCTCTAAAGCCTTTACCAATGTCAGTCATAGCCCTGGAGCTGGGACAGACTCAGACATATCCTGAGCATGGATAGACTCAATCTACCCAGCAAGATAACCATAGCTTAAAGAGATGAGTCAATGCTGAAAGAGAGTTTTCCTTTATAAACAAATAAACAGATAAACTGCTTTTAACTGCTTCCATTCTGAACCAAGAACGCTGAGCTGGACTGAGACAAAGAGAGCAAGTACCTCACCTTCAGAACATGCCTAGCCAAATGGTACAGTCATTACAGAGACATGCAAGCAAAAAAGCCAATGAAAGAACACCAGGGATCAGGCAAATGTAAACTGAGTCCACAGTGTATGCTTCTGAAAATGTCAACACTGGGGAATCCCACTGAATTTGAAGCCCCGTGCTGTGGTCAGTCATAAGCTTGAGTTCTGAGTCTTGAAGTCCCTCAGATAAGACTCTCTACTCCTGCTGTGCTCCCTGTCTGAGGCGCCACCTCACAAGGATATTTGTGCTGTGCTGTGCTGTCGGTTTCTTTGTCCTGTGTGCCCCTCAGTGTGACTCTGTCACAGTCTTCTCTCTTGTTAGGCCTCTAATGAGGTCACTGAAGATGTCTGTGTCAGGATTGTGTCGCCTGGCATTGAGGCCTGTGCTCAGTCAACGATGTGCTCTCAATGCAGAGGGGTTGAGATGAGGCGGTAGTTTTCTCTGCCGAGCAAGTATTTGTAATTTTAAAAAGAATGATCATAATGATCTGTTGCAGCTACAACTAGAAAAGTGGGAGTGGCTTAAAAGTCAGTAGATGCGTTAGTAGATTCTACAAGAAGGGGCTGGAACTCAGTTTAGGGGACCCGTCATGGTAGAATGGACCAATAGGAAGGGCTTTGTAGATTTTAGGATGTTCTCTGGGAAGGGACTGGGAGGTCTTATTGGGCAACAGACCAGGCCAGACCAAAGCCAAACCATTCTAAAGTCTCTTCCCTGGGTGGCTGGGAAACCATATTAAGCTCATGGATTCTAGGCCTAGGAGAGCCAGGCCAAATTCGCAGGTGGTCTAGTCAGGGGGCCTGTGAGCCTCTGTCAAGCCAGGTTTGGCACAATTGCCCAGGACTTTCCTTCACCAAATTTGCCACGATGTTATATCTGAACTTAACAAAGACTTTCCTCTTGGAAGTGAGTATTTATTGTCAGATGTGTGTGTGTGTGTGTGTGTGTGTGTGTGTGTGTGTGTGTATGTGTGCATCAGAAGCTGACCCCAGGGAGGGCAAGAAGTGGTCCTGCGCTTACTGCCTGCAGGGTTGGCATTTGGGAAATGTCCCATCAAAGGCCAGAGTAGGGGCTGTTCTGGCCGCCTCCCTACCCGCCCACTGTGGTGACAAGAATGAAGACAGTCTTCGGTGTGTGCTGGAAAAGCAACTAGCCAATGCCCAGGTGAACGGGAACCCGCAGAGCAAGACAGGCAGGTTACAAGGAGCAGCTGTTGGGGGCGCTGTGAGGGCTGATTGAATAGGGGGATGAAAGGCCCAGCGCAGCTCTCTGGCAGCTGCACCTCGCTCCCCCCATCTGTGTGTCCGTCTGGGCCACTGGCTCCCTCACATCACAGGCCTCCACTGAGGGCCAGGCCTGCCCTACACCTTCTGTAAAATGAAAGGGAATGGTATCAGAGGGGAGCTGAAGCACAGGAAAGGGCCTCTTTCTTTTCAAAGACTTTCATTTGTGATAGGGTTTTTTTTTCCTAGGTGATCTTATTTCAAAGCCCCTTTGAAAATTTTGTGGGTTTTGTAATGGATGAAAAGTTACTTGGAAATAGGGCTAAGAAGTTTTCGGTTGAAAGTTGTTAGAGGGAAGTTGAAAGCACGGAAGTTGTAAGGTTCTGCTAGATTTATCATTTCTTTTGTCCACGAGACCCACTGTGGAAGGGGGTTTAGTGCAAGGGGCCCAGGGAAATCTGGACAGGGCATGTGTAAGACCGTGGTGCAAAAGCCAGCCTGTCCACAGTTGCTTTACGTCTGCAAAGGAGGCTGTCTCTGCTGAACTCTGAGCGTATACATCTCCAAGGAATAGACTTTGATGCTGGGAGAGGAAAAGCAAATGTACTTCCTGAGTACTATAGAAAGCAAGCTCTGGACTAGACAAAGGGCTGCCACTCAAGTGTTTCCTGTTAGAGACAGAACTACTAAAGGAGAAGGGACCCAAACAGGACCTGTGTGAGAGGGGGCAGGCCTGGGGGGTAGTGTAGGCACTGGGCACGACCCAAGGTCAGAAACGGAGGGCAGAAGAAACAAGCAACTGCACAGAGAAGGGACATAGGTAAAGTTTAAGTAAAGGAAAATGTAGAAGACAGAAAGAGAGGGGAAGAGGATTTCAAGAAGAAAAAGGAACCTGATGTTGGCGCTTGGAGGGGAAGGATAGACAATGCTACAGGGATGGGCGGGGGGGGGGGTGATCGACCTGGAGACAGGATGGTTCACCAAAGCCGAAGGAATGAGTGTGGAAGCTGAGAACCACCAGAGAGAAATACCAGGTGTTTCTAGTCCTGGGCAGGGTAAATAACGGTAGTCTAGGAAGGGGCAGGAGGCCCCTGGAAGATGAGATGCAAGAAGAAAGGGCTAGGTTTTTTCCTCAGCCTGATTTTGAGCAACTAAAAGGAAGAAGCTGGTAAGAGAAGGAAGGAGAATGAGGAAGTATGAATAGAAAGAATCTGCCTGAGGAGGCAGATGTGTCCAGATGTGTAACCCCAATCTGAGATGGAAGAACTGGATCCATCCAGGAAGACCCATATCATACTGGCAGAGGCTAAGGGGGGATGTCAGGGGTGGAATGGACCTAAGGTTTGAGGGAGGAGGCGAGATGATGGAAGCCAATGGACCTGGCCCCTTGGCACTAGTATAGATAATGGTCAGAGGAGAAGGCACAGTTGATGAACACAGCAGAGGAAAGGCAGACTGTAGCCATCATCCTGTGGATGCCTAAGAAGGACTTAAAGTGTTACCCAACCGTGTGGTGTGTGTGCATGACCTCAAACTACATGACTTAGCTCGTTGATGAGGATATCAACCTCAAAGAGGTGACCCGGAATATTCTGAGTATCCCAAAACACTGTAAAGGTCTTAGAACTTGTGCTTCTAAGGCTCTGGGACCCAATAGAAAATAATTGGGTCATAGGGATTCCACCTTCAAGACAGAAGTAGGTCAGGTTGGGTGCTAACACATTCATCCCCTCCTGAGTAGCCTGTTATCAAAATGGTGAGCCTGGTCTGGCCCAGGCTCTAGCTTCTTGTTCAGCCATATGACATTTCCTGCATATACCCTGCCTTTGTAATCCCTTCGTACCATAGGGACATCTCCAGAACTTAGCAGATTGCAGGCATTCATGGAACAGTAACTGTTGTTCACTTCCTTTTATTATAATGTGTACCCCATCTCAGGTAGTTCTCTTTTAAAAAAAGAGGTTATTACATTCATTCATTTACTCACTCATTCATCCAGTGGGAAAGCATTCTAAAGCACTCATGGGGAAACCGAAGGACAACTTTGAGAAGTCACAACTGTCCTTCCACCATTTGAATCCTCCACATAGAGCTCAGGTCAGCAGGCACATGCCCTCACCCACCAAGCTGTATAACTGACCCTTGGGTGGTTTGTTTATAGCAAGGCAAAATAGATTAAGTCAGGTAGAGTTAGGTATGGGTTAGAGTCAGGTTTCACACCCTCACAGTGTTATTGAACTTTGATGGACCACAGGACTCTCATCAGTAAGATGGTAGGAAGAATACAGAACTCTTTCTGGAGAGAAAGGAGCTATGCCCACCATTGGCAGGTGGGAGGTGGCTAGATACGAGTCGCTGGGGTAGAGACAGGCCCCTTCATCTAGCATTCCCTTACAGTTCACACAGTGGTACAAACATGGCAAATGCCTGGTAGTCCCAGGCATTTACAGGTGGCCCTTGGGACTGCACACAAAGTCAGGGGGTTCCCAACCAAGATAGGCCTCTGAAGTTCTGTCTTCTACCTCAGCTGAGCCTGTCTCTGAGGTCTCTCCCTCCTTGCTAAGCTGCTCCCCACCGCCCATTCGTTTGCATCTCTGTACCCACCCAGGCTCCTAGCAGGGTCATTTACCCGCCTGAGACATCATCATATTCTGTAATATGATTGGAATCTGAATATATATTTAAAATGACAAGATGGAAATTAAAATTTAAATAAAGAATTACTTTTCTATAAGTTTCTCTGAAAGCAGTAATTTAGCAGCAAATTGATAGAGAAAGGTAAGCGCTGGTCCTTTAAACCATCGTGCGGGTTTCCGGCGGCCGAGCCAGAAGTGTCTCAATTTAACACATCATTGGTTGGTATTATTAGAAATTTCATCAGACTCTGCAGTGCTTTCTGGTGGGGCTCAGAAGGGGAGGCCAGGGGTACAGACCTGGGGCCAAGAGAGAGGCCACCCTGGTTAGAGAGGGCAAGGGGGCCACAGGAGACTCACCCCCAGCACCAAGTGGGGCTTTAACTGTGTTTTTCTTGTTTTTAGCTCAATAGCAATCAGAATAAGAACTGAGGCACTCTTAGGGACCATGAGCTCCTCTCACAGCTTTGCTGGTCAACACATCCTCTAACCTACTGGCTCCCAATCTTCCTAATGCTGAGACCCTTTAATACAGTTCCTCATGTTGAGGTGACCCCCCCCACACACACACACACCAAAACATTATTTTGTTGCCACTTCATAACTATCATTTTTCTAATGATATAAATCCTAATGTAAATATCTGTGTTTTCCGATGGTCTTAGGCGACCCTGGTGAAAGGGTCATTCAACCCCCCCAAAGAGGTCACGACCAACAGGTTGAGAGCTGCTACTCTAAGCCCTGGAAACCTAGGCCCAAGCAGCAGTTCCTCAACAGTGGCCTCCCCAGGAAGCTAGCTCTCATAAACCCTGTGAGCAAGGCCCCTAAATCTGTCCCAGTCAGGATCCTACAAGCAGCTACAGCTGCTACAACCCCAGATTCGCGAGCACAGGCCGAGGGACATGGACACAAAGACCACCATTGCTCCCCAGGGTGGGGCTCAATCAGCAACATTGTAGTTTTGTTAAAGGAGCACATTTTGGTGATCCCTTGCTCCAGAGCTATAGAATCAGAACTTCTAGGACTATGGTCTATTTCTAGGAAACCTCCTTGATGCATCTCATATGCCTCATGTTGGAGATTTCTGCAGCGGTGGTGGCTGGACAGTTGGACCACTATACTCTGGAATGAAAAGGCCTAACAGTCTAGAAATATACTCATGGGCTTAATCTAAAAGCGCCCAGGCACCAAAAGATCTCACACCCATACATGACCTCCACCAGTAGCACCCCATTCCTTTAACTAAGACTTGCCTTCCTGAGGTCTCACCACTGTGTATGTGATTTTGCTAACAATAGGAATCACAATGTAAATATTTCTTTAGTGGGCACACTCGCCCCCAGTCCCCACCTAGGCCCACACGTGGACCTAGGCAACAGGAAAGCCCTACATGTCTCATAGGATGATGGAAGGAAAGAAAAAGTGAACCATTTGCAAAGAAGGGCTGTCCCACTATGCTTAGCCACGAAGCTGACAGCTGCTATCCTGTGATTGATTCCCCAGAGCAACCCAAGGGCTGGTGGTCAGAGATGCCTGAACCCTACCTACTCTGCCACCTATAGGCACCAGTTCCTGCTGTCCTCAGAGAAGCAATGGGAGTGATAACCTCCAGGTATAGAAACAAAAATGAAATGACAGCTCTCGCTACTCCCAAACTCATGAGCTCCAAAATCCATGGGTCTCTGCCACCTCTATGCAGCGTGCGGACCAGAGCTGTGCGAGGCTCCCAGGGTGGCTCAAACTTCCAGACCACACTCTTTTTTTTTTTTTTTTTTTAATTTTATTTTATTTTTTTAATTTACATTCCAAATCACTTCCCCTTTCTCGTTTCCTCCCTCCCCGAAAGTCCCATAAGCCCCCTTCCCTCCCTCTTTTCTCCGTTCAACCCCCTCTCATTACTCTGTCCTGGCGTTCCCCTACATCCAGTCTTTCCAGGACCAGGGGTCTCTCCTTCCATCTTTTTAGAAATCTATTGATATGCTGATTGTGTCTAGGGTATTCTGAGATTCTGGGTCAATATCCCCTTATCAGTGACTTCATACCGTGTGTGATCTTTTGTGATTGGGTTACCTCACTAAGGATGATATTTTCAAGTTCTGACCATTTGCCTAGGAATTTCGTGAATTCATTGTTTTTAATTGCAGAGTAGTATTCCATTGTGTAAATATACCACATCTTCTGAATCCATCACACTCTTATCTGCAAGGCAAGACGGGTTAAATTATTCTGCCCTGACTGTTAGCGAAGCTACCGAACGAGGTTTTCAGAGGAAGGGTGCTTAAAATGAGCAGGGCAGTGAGAAAACACGGCTCTGTCCATGGTGGAGCCCAAGCCGGTGAATCTGTATCACGGCCTGCAGTAATAGCCAGGAGCTACAGGAGGGGCCCACCAAATGTGTCTTTCCTGATTGGGAGGTTAGGCCAGGGAGTTGCAGATCAAGGTCAATGTTGCAAGTTCCAGACTCACTGCTGGCATTTCTTCCCTGTGACTTCTCAGCTTTTCATGCACTCCCACCACCCATCTGGGGCAGCTCCCAGGGAGGCCGCAGGTACTTGTTTTTGTAGTTACAGGGTAACAGCCCCCTTCTGTATTTATGATGCCCCGAATCCTCGGTGAAATGCTGGAGGATGCTGATAACGCCAGATGTGTTTGCCAAAAGCAACATACAAGTGACTTTCAGTCTCTTGTATTATACAGTATACACAGAAATTACACAGTAATGTGTATATCTTGGGTTTTTTTTTTTTTATCTTTTTCTTTTCTTTCTTTTTTTTTTTGGTGGTGGTGGTGGTGGTTGTGGTTGTTGTTGTTAGTAGTAGTTTAACAGTATTTTTTTAACATCTCACAAATTGTGTGTGAGGATTCAGATAGACTGATTGGGACCATTCTTCAGTACCTAGGTTTACGCCAGTCACAGGTAGGGCAGAAGCTGTGAGTGTTCCTAAAACAAAGAGCTAGAGGGAGGGGAGATAGCTCAGTCAGTCACGTGCTTGCTGGTCAAGCCTGAGGATCTGGGTTCAGACACCCCACACTCCCGGTTAAGGAAATAAAAAGCAGGGAGAGTATAATGTCACACTCCTGTAATCCCAGCAGTGAAGACTCAGATACTGAGAGGTCCCTGGGACTTGCTGATCTGCTGATCAGCCAGGCCAGGTGAACCAATGAGAGACGCTATCTCAAAAATGAGATGGAAAGTGATTGAGGAAGACACCGACGTCAACCTCTGACCCCACATACGACGTGTGCACACACGGCATGCACACACAGAGTCAGGCTCAGAGTGGGCGTAATAGCACATCCCCATGCTCCATCAGCAGTTCTAAGCCTACGTTTTCTTTTTTCAATTTGAATTATGCAGTGCAGTGCCCCGTTGAAGACTAAGAGGCCCCTTGGCCTGCACAGCTGCCATTTTCCCAGTGTGCCTTTGACTCTCCATTATCTCTGGCAGAGGCAGGTAGGTAGATTCCTGAGTTCGAGGCCAACCTGGTCTACAAAGCTAGAACAGCCAGGCTACACAGAGAAACCCTGTCTTCAGACCAAAATAAAAGACAACTTGCAAGAATCAGTTCTCTCTCCCTACCATGTGGGTCCCAGGAATCAAACCCAGGTCATCAAGCTCCGTGACAAGTGCCTTTACCCTCTGAGCCATTTCACTAGCCAAGTGATGTTGATCTTCTGATTCTCCTGCCTATACTTTCTGAGATCTGAGATTGCAGGAGTGGATCCCCACACTCAATTTTATACAGTGCTAGGGATCAAACTTAATGGCTACCTGCATGCTAGGCAAGGGCTCTACCAACTGAGCAACATCCTTAACACTTTGTTGTTTGTTGGTTAGTGGGTGGATTTGGTTTGTTTTGTGTTGAGTTGCTGTGTTGTTTTGTTTTTGAGACAAGTCCTGCTAAGTAGCTCTAGCTGACATGCAATTTTTTTATATAACCTGAACTCACAACAGTCCTCCTACCTCAGACTCCTGAGTGCTGGGATTACAAGCATAAACCAACATACCTTGGCTGTTGTGCCTTTTCTTAGCTGTGGCATGGGTGCTGCCATTAACAAAAATAGGAATGAAGCATCATGTGACTCTGTTCCCTGCAGTATCTCTTCAAGTCTGTGTCATCATACAAGTCCCTGAACCAAGTCGGGTATACCGTAGCACTGCTTGTAAGTCTCTCCAGGCCAGGACCTTGGCCATAGCTGAACCTGGGGCCCCGGTACTTACGGACCAGAGGAAGAACAAAAGCAAACTGAGGAATAGGGAAGGTCGGACTCCAGGCACTCTTCCAGGAAGGGGAGTCTCAAACCTCAGAGGAATAGTACTGGCATGGGGTGTACCATGCTCAGTGACACTCAGGAGATGCAGCCACACCAGCTGTGTGTTCCACCCAGTGACAAGGCATCTAGGCCTGCAGGTCCTAGTCTGGAAGCAGGTCTGTAAGATGTAGGTGCCATCATCAGCTACATGACCTGAGAAATGGGGCATGTGAGGGGATGAACCAGGCTCTATCCTGTGTCAAGGGTGGAAAAGTGCCAGTTGACCAGGGTCTCTTAAGGGTAAATACTCAATCCTGCTGAACGTTTGTGACCCACTGCCAGCCCATCTATTCTGGAAGCTTTCTGGGATTTCCTTGGCTCCTCTGATATCTCTGGGAAAAGTGGATGATATTGTATTTGGAATTTCTCAGTCATGTCCTTAGCAAGAGTCAGCCTCAACTTCCTACACCTCCACCATACACAGGCACTCAAGGAGAGGTGGAGGGGGATCAATAGTTCCTGGTCGTCGTTAGTGGATTAGGTTAGCCTCTGAGCAGCCTCCAGTAGCCTCCATAGCTATGGAGTCAGCCAGTGGTCCCTAGCAAGGAGTAGGAGATTATCCATGGCTCTGCACCATGACCTGCGTGTGCCGTGCTTCTTCCTGAAGCACTCTCTGCAGATTCATTCCTTCCTTAAATGAGTAGTGATGTCACTGCTCTCGTCCTGTGGGTAGCTGTGCCAGGCATAGCACCTGCTGGGCCAGGCGTAACACCTAGCATCTGTCTTCATGGAGCTTGCCTGGCAGGGCAGGGTCGACAGGACCTTTGGGCAGTGTGCAGAGCACTGTGGTCATGCAGAGGGTTGAGATGGGATTCTGAGTTCAAATCATCATTCAAGCCTTCCTGACCACTCGGTTGCTGCAAATTTTAGTGATATTTTTGTGCGAAGTAGAGAGAAGTCCCCTCTCGGGTTGCCTGACCAGCAGAAAGCAGGGTGTCTGGCCACAGTAGACTTGTGAACGTACAGTTTAGGCTTCCTCCGTGGAAGTTCAAGTACCTCTGCCTCTCAGCCAGGTTTCATCTCCATTGACCCCCCCAGGGATCTTTGTATTCTAAGAGCAGCACTGTGGATCATGCAAAACTGTGTACCTGGCCTCCCCAGGCTAGAAGAGGATAACCCTCCTGGTCTGGGAAGCTGCTGGGGGCTGTGGGAGGAGAGCCCGACACCAGCAGGCGCCTTCATCCTGTGCCGTCACCTTACAGAGTTTCAGCCATAAAGGACCTGGGTCTTTAGTGTTCTTCGGTCTCTGAAAGAAGCAGGATGCTGTCAGCCACCGTAAAAATGTGACCTTTGAAAATTTACAAGAGCTGAGGTTTAAAAAGCTGCTGTGTTAATGATGCATCCCATTAGCATCTCATTAAAGGGAAGCTGAGAGAAACCAGTGATGGGCAGATAGGGCCAGTCTGCAGAGCTAGCAAGGGAAGGCTATAATGGCAGGCCTCTGCTGATGAGTGCCACCATGTTACCGGAGCAGAAGCCAGGGCCAAGGAAAGGTGGCTTCCCAGATGTCCCAGAGAAGGGCAGCAGGAGGAAATAGAAAGTGAAGGGAGTCCTGCCCAGCCCATTTCTTCAGGGAAGCTGGTCTGTCTTGTACTGGCAGCCCACCCTCTACCCCTACCCCTGCTTTCCTCCTCTTAGCCAAGCCCTCTTTCAAGCTCAGGAAAGCCCAGATTGTTCCTTGGGATTCCAGATGTGTGAGAATTCAAGACCATGAGAGGGAAATTCGGAGCTAGAGTCACAGACCCATACAGGGTCCCAGACACCTTCGGAATCTGCGTCTGCATGCGCTTATATGGGGGGCCTAGAACCCTTGACAGGAAGAGAGGCCCCCCTGGTCAGTCTCCCTGCCTCACATGGTCAATCCATATATGGCTCGCCTGGAAGCCCTGGACCTCTCAGCAAAGGGCACACTCCTGCATCTAAGTTGTTTGTTGACAGAATCAAGAAAGGAATATTCACTTGACTGCTTTAATAAAATAAAGTTCCTGAACTGCAAATTGCTTGCAGCTTAAGATGTTGCTAGCTCAGAGCAGAAAGAATGTGAGTGGTTTTATTTATCATTCCTAAAGGGGTGGGGAATGAACTTCAGAGAGCCTTTCTTCACTCTAAGAAACACTTGTACTGATCATAATAGACACGGAGACAAACAGGAGGCTGGCGGCTGGGTAGTCCCCTGCCCCACCCCCATGTCTCTGGATCAGCCTATGCATACCCAGAGTTCCCAGCTTCTGTTTGGGGTACATAGGAGCTTGCCTTATGCACAGGCGTTGACCGGTCCATCAGAGAGCAAGGCCTAGGTCTGAATAGCATGACCCACATCACCACTGCCCTGGCCAGTTTATCAAATGAGACCCCAGCCCAATAGTTATTTGCCAAAAGAACAAACCAAGACATAAATAAGCCAGTGCAAAAGCGTATTTGTCCGGAGAAGTGTGCTATTTCTCAAGCTCAGAAACTCCCCTCATTTGGGGGCAAACATTAGAACTCCCAGTTTCATAGCACAGAACCTGATGACCCAAACTCAAGAAAACTGAGAATTAGCAGTGCAGGAAGAGCGCTAGGAAATCTTGAGCCAAGCTGTTTGCTATCTGGGAAACCTCTAGGTTATGGGCAGCAGAGAGGGGCTGCAGCGCCCCCTCCTGACAGAAAAGGTTTCCACATTGTCAGCCCACAGGCTTTCTGGCAAGGAGGCTGGAGAAGAGGGGAGGGGAGCAGGGGTGTGTGTGTGTGTGTGTGTGTGTGTGAAGGGGGCGGTCCCAGCATTCAAATGTGCCCTCTAAACAGGGCTCTTGAATAGGGCAGAGCATAGCCTCCTTCCTGCTCAGGTGCCTCTGATTTCAAGAGCAATTTCTGTGTCTCGAAAACCACCACGATCCTGGAACCTGGGAATGGAGAAAGGGCTGCAGCTTGCTAGATGGTTTCTGCCCCCAAACGGAGCACATGTTGAAAGCTGCCTCTTAAGAGAACTCCAAGAAAGCCTTCCCAATACTCCCTAGGCTTAGTCACGATTGTGGCTCTCTCCCAATATGGCTGTATTCCCCTTTTGTATATTACTCCCCGCCCCCTCCTCCTCATCCATGCCACAAGCAAGAGAAGGGCCTCTGATCAGGATGCTTGTCTGAAGAATTGTCCTTTTTCTTGGGAGACTCTTCCTCTGTTCATGTCCTGTTCACGGAAGTGGAGCATTTGTAGTACAGGCCAGAGATAAAGCGCACCCTAATGCAATTAGCTCCGCACTGCCCCGGGCCTCAGGGTCTCAGTGCTGCCTGGCTTCTGCTCTCTCAGCAGGCCCTGCTGCAGGCGCTGTGCACCAAAGTGTGATACAGCAAAAACTCCAGAAGCCCCACCCAGCCTACTGACCACATTCCTGCTATGTGTCTGGCCTTGGACCCAGGGGAATCCCCCTGCTCAAGGGCCCCACAGGGAGCTCTGCCTCCAGTTTCGTCATTGAGTCAGACACCCATCAGAAGACGCTATAAGAAATGTGGTTTCACCTGAAGATGCTTCTGCGAGTGTCCCTGGAGAACTTCTGCCCCTCATCCCAACTCACATGCTACCATAGACCTGAGTAGATTTCTAGGAGCTGTTATGCTCATCTCAAAGCCAACTCTACTGACATCCTCAGCCCCTTCGCATCCCAGTTTCCTTAGCCCAGCCTCTACCATATGTTAGGATTCTAAAACTATTCATAAATAATGGCCATTGTAGGAAATTTGGTATTTAGATGTGGTGATAGGCAACTGCAATCCTAGCACTTGGGAGTGAGAGACAGGAAGGTCATGGGTTCAAGGGCAGGCTGGAATACAAACCCTTTAAAACACAAAAGCTGGGGATGGGGTCGGTGGTAGAACACCTGCAAAACTGGTACAACGCCCTGAGTTCGAGCCCCAGAACCATTTATTTTGAGAAATGCATACGCAGGAAGTCACCCACAATCCTCTCATCCAAGGATAACATCTGCCCAATGTTTGGGTCACCCATCTCTCACACAAGTTGTTCAACACCAGGACGGTTCATAGGAAGATCACATGGGCCTAATCTTGCAGTCTGCTTTTCTCATCAAAATCACAGTGGGAACACTGTGCCTTCTCATTATAAATTTCTAGAAAGTATACCTCTTGGTAAGCAGTGTTCTCTCAGGAACTGTAGTCGGGGGAGGCCGGTGTCACCTGATGTTTGCTTTCATTCTGAGGACCCGTTTCTTGTACATCTACACAGCCACGTCAGAAAGAGAGCTCACACAGCCCGCTCTGAAGAGCCCTGGGTTCTTCCTACCTGGGAACATAGCCTGACTTGTCCAACCAACTCCCATAACTCCCTCCCTTTCTCCATGGGATGCCTGGGTCTCAAGAGCATGTGTAAGAGCAACGTGGGGAACTGGGGAGCACGCAGTGGCCCCCACTTGCCACCTGATGGTAGGGTTCTGCAAAGTGAACATGCCACCTCATTAGGAATTCTCAGTCAACAGCCACAAGTCAAAGCCCTGGTAGACTGAGAATAAGTAGGTACAGTCAGTGCTCTCAGCACATGCCCTGGGTAAGTGGGTAGCATTTGGGTTATCGAGGGTAACGGACAGTCTGAGGGCTGAGGTGTCTCTCAAACCAGAGTATAGAGTGCTCTATCAGTTACAGTAGTCCCTGGGATAGGCTGCTATAGAGAAACATGGTAAGACACTGGCTTGGAGTTCCTGGAGGCCAGGAACTCATCAGACCCAAACCCGTAGATACTCTATCCTGATATCCCATGATCCCTCCTGGTAAGGAGGCAAGGGTCCCAGTGTTAGTGGGGCTGAATGCAGTCTCTCTCTCTCTCTCTCTCTCTCTCTCTCTCTCTCTCTCTCTCTCTCTCTCTCTCTCTCTCTCTCTCTCTCTCTCTCTCTCTCTCTCTCCCTCTCTCTCACTCTGCTCATGAACCCAGTAGATAAAGCTCAAATTTCAAGGATATTGCTGAGAGAACGCAGACATGGTCCTAGGACAGTCTATGCTTACCATTCTCATCTGTTTCCCACAGGCTCCAGGCATCTCCAAAGCCGACAATCAGTCCCAGGGACTCACGACCAGCATCCGATGGGGGCAGACGCCTGTCAATCAGTCCACACCCTGGGACACTGATGAGCCACCTTCCAAACAGATGAGGGAGAGCGACAACCCAGGTGTGTGTTCATCAGCTGACAGAGACATATCTACTAGCCGGGTGCTCTGTTCTTCTCTAGAGACCCTGACCCATGAGTCTGCAGAACCCCAGATGTCAGGCTTAGGATGTGTGGGACCCCAAGTTTCTCAAGTCACACTTCCAGGGAGATGTTATTGGCTTGCACACAGTTACATCAGCACCAGGATGCTCTAGCCCCAGGACTGGGATTTCTTCCACAGCATCTTGGTCCTCCTCTGGCAGCTCTGACCTCCCACTGCTCCTGGGGCTCCCTATCCCCACTTTGGTACCCATACCTGAAGACACTCCAAGCTCCACATCTTCTACCAGATAAACACCCCGAGCCCATCAGTCCTAAGACCCATGAGTTCCAGTCCCTTCACTTTCTAGACAATTGCTCCACATTCCTCTAGAGTGCCAAGCCACAACTCAGTGCTAACAGCCTACGTACTGCCTGACCAGTGTTCTTCCTTCAGCACCTCCATATTGGTCATTAACGCCCTCGCTCAAGCTGTTCAACCCGCAGACATTCCATATCCTGTCCCAACAGTAAAATTGAAGATTGTCACAAGGCCATCTCTTCATAAATTGGGCTCAAGCATCTGGGTTTGGGGACACAAGAGCAAATCTCTCCAATCTCTAGCAAATGGGGCCACTGTACTTTCAGGTGCTGTTTTGTTTTGGGTTCTTTTCCTTTCCTTTTTCTGTGCTCTAATCCCACTTTGCCCCAAATTGTCCTCTGTAGCCCATCCTGGTGGCTCCCAAGTCATTGATTAAAAACAGTGGTCAGGGCTCTCAAGCGAGCGACTAGAGGCCTCTCTGTAGGTCTTCAGCCCCTTTCAGGCATTCATCTATCAAAAAATGAATTGTCTTCATAGCATAGCATCCTGAAGCTGTCTGGGGCCTTGTCCGCCAACCTCTGACATTTTGATGCATGTTTCCAGGTCTCCTAGCTAGTCCTGGGGAGCGCTGAGTTTGGGGTGGTAGGCCTTGAGATATCCCGCCAGACTGGCTCGTGGTGATCTCACCTCCCCTGTTTAGCTTGGACATGGTCCCCCTCAGCAGCCTATTCTAGAATCTAGCCAGCAATGCTTTGCCAACGTTTCTTGGCTTGCAGGCTCCCTCCCTCATTACACAAACCATAAATATTTCTTGCACATTATTGTGTGCCTTGTTCTGCGTGTGATCAATCACAAGGCTTGCAACCGTCTTACATGCCAGGATTATGTGCCTGCGGCAGTCAAGGAGACTAACATGTGACATGTTAGTATGTGTGTCACTTACCCAGAACCAGAACCAGGACTCAGAGCCGTTTCCTTCTGACCACTCCTCCTCACCCAGTACCCTGCTGGTTTGAGTGTCACTGTGCCCTCTGGGCTCCTGTCCTTCCTCCTCATCTAATGTCTGAGGGAACTCCAAGCCCTTCCTTTTAGCCTCTGGGGCTCCCAGTCTCCTGCCTCAATCTCCCCATTCTCAGCCTATACCCTAACCTCAGAGGAATCATGAAAACCAAGATTGAACTGGGCAGTGGAGGCCCCAAGCGAAGGTTCATTAAGTCAGAGGTGACCCAGACTAGACTTCTTTGTCGTCGTCATATCTTTCAGCTTGCTCACAAGCACCCTGGGTCACCTCCATGTCGGTGAAACTCCAGGTAGCTAGAGGCCTTGCTCTGCCTGACCTGGGCACATCTGGCCTCTCATCTTGCATTACATCCTAAGAGGGGTGCCTGGTCTTCCTTCTCCTAAAATTACCCAAAGAGCCAAACTGGGCTCCTCCTCATTCCAACAGGGCTGGTTGTGTAAAGTGTGTTTGAAACAAAGCCTAGATTTAGACCCCTTAAGTCTCTTCCAAGATTTCCCAGACTCCATCCACCTCTGCCCTGGGAACGAGGTGCCACCTTTGAGCCTCTCTGCACTCACCTGAAACCCCGGCAAACAATGTCCACTGCCAGCCTCCTCTTTGACTCCCACCTACAGCAATTCCCCAGCAAAGGAGGCCGTACAACACAAATGTAGTATCTACCATGTCCGACACATTGTTGCTTTTTACTCACAAATGCACTTTCTGCGCTCTGTTCTCAGTCCAGATGAACAGAAAAAAAGAAAGATGCTCGGAGAACCCAGGCTCTCCTCGCCAGGGCTCTTAGCTCAAAGGCAGAAGAGCTGACATGAGCTGAGGTCACTTTGAATGTCTCTGGTTATTTTCCTTCTACTTTCTTGTTTCTCATTTCTCCCAAAAAGATCTTTCTTCCCTCTCTGAACCCCCATAGTCATTTGTCATTTGTTCATATCCTGTAAAGCACCTAGACCCACAACTGTCACTACACATTCTTTGTTTTTTTTTTTTTTTAGGGCAAAGTCTTACTATATGGCCTTGGGTGGTCTGGAACTCACTATGTAAACCAGGCCAACCTCAAACTCATAGAGATCCACTGGCCTCAACCTCCATGCAGGATGCTGCGATGAAAGGCATGCAGCCCTGTACCCTGCTTTATCACATTCATAAACTGCTAAGTGCTCCGACACAAGCCTATTAACCACTGATGTTAGTTACTCCAGGTCCCACCCCAAGGCCTGGGACAGTTGGTGTTTGTTGAATGACCGTAACTGACGGAATAACATTTTCTCCATCTCCCTTGCAGGCACAGGGCCATGGGTGACCACGGTGGCCGCCGGAAACCAGCCTTCCCTGATCACACACTCCTATGGAGTGGCCCAGCCTCCCACCTTCAGTCCGGCTGTGAACGTCCAGGCCCCAGTCATTGGGGTGACTCCCTCACTGCCTCCCCATGTGGGACCCCAGCTCCCGCTGATACCAGGCCACTACTCACTCCCACAGCCACCATCCCAACCACTGAGCAGTGTGGTGGTGAACATGCCTGCTCAGGCCCTGTATGCCAGCCCTCAGCCCCTGGCCGTATCCACTTTGCCTGGAGTGGGGCAGGTAGCCCGCCCGGGACCCACTGCTGTGGGCAACGGCCACATGGCAGGGCCCTTGCTGCCTCCACCTCCGACAGCCCAGCCATCTGCCGCTCTCCCCAGTAGTGTTCCTGCCACCAATGGGCCCCCCACAACAGACTCGGCCCATGGGCTACAAATGCTTCGGACCATTGGAGTGGGGAAGTATGAGTTCACCGACCCAGGGCACCCTAAAGGTAAGTTCTGCTGTCACTCACAACCCACTGTGTACCTGGTCTGTACCTCTGTACCTCCCTGCCTGGTCACTCCAACAGCAGTGATGTCAGGAGTGTGTTTTGTGGTAGCTCTTTCGTTGGCCTCATCTAACTGTGGCAGGAACTCCCTGTTTAGTCGGGGAATTCAGGCAGAAAGCGGATGAGGAGGCTGAGACAGGCAGCAGCAGGATTCACAGAGCGAGGGGGAAAAAAAGATGAGAAGAAGGAAGGAAGGAAAGAGGAGCCTGAGGGTCCAGAGTCTACGCCATGCTCACCTCTGACTCCCAAGCTAGACCAAGAGCTCCCCACTCCTCTTAGGGGCCACTAGAACAGTCCATGGAGGCCTTTACCAATTTCCATCCATAAAGACATTGAAAACCCTATCTGCCCTGCCTGTGGACAAGCCTTCTCCACCAAACTATCAACAAGAGCCGGACCAGGCCTCAGGCCTGTTCCTGCCACCCTGAGCCATTTGAGGTTTGGATTTTTAAGGACTCTATGAGTCCGTGGGAAGGACAGCTCTGACTGGCCTTCACAGGATGCTAGCCCCCAGTCGTAGGAGAGTTTCCTTGCAAAGATCTCAGAAGTGGTTCCTTGAGACCAGAAGCTGGAGAAGGGAGAAAACTGTAACACGGTTCTCAGCACAAACTCCAGCCTAAGCCGAGTAGGAAGGTCAGGAGGGGGCTTTAAGACTATCTGCCTTAGATTTGCCTTCTCCTAAAGCAGGGACATCCCCAGACAGACCAGGATTTGATGCTCAGAGGGAAGATTATCGGGCCTCAACCAGGGCTAGGCAGCTCCAGGGATAGGAGGAGACAAGACAGTCTCTGTCAAGCGGCTAGGGTGTCCGTGCCTCCTTCAAAGGTGCCAGTAGGTGGCGCTAGAGAGTGTACACAGCTAGCCATGGCTTTTCCACAGAATCCCTGAAAGTCCATCTCAGGGATCCCTGCCTCTAAGCAGTAACCCGGCAGTTAGCCATTCTCTGCCCACTGATCTCCAGACATTTGTCCCCATCCTTCTGAGCCATTCTCCAGTCTTGCTAATCACTCCAGCAACAAAGCCCATGCCTAGCTCGCTACAAGTTTCATGTACCTGTGTGTGCCGTGACTGCCTTTGTTTGGAAAATCAGCTCTAGTTTTAAATGACAAAATTATAGAAAATTACATCTAAAATCTGGTAAACTCTTGCTTTGTTTAAAATTTATTCCTTATATAGAGAGACTAAATTGATTTCTTTGAACTATTTTGGTTTAGCAACCCCTCTCTTTAAAAAGAGAGAGACCACCCAAAAGAACAAAAGCATGCATGCGCTTGTGCAAGCACACATAAAACCCTCACTCCCATTTTATGAGCTATCAGCTCCGACACAAGAGGCTGTGGGGTACCAGCTTTCCAAGGCTATCTCAAAGCTAAAAGCACTAAGCAGTTTCCATGTCTCCACAGTGAGAGTCTGCTAAGGCTAATGTAAGGTCTTGCTGGCTTTTCAAGTTCAAGGCATATATCTAGAGAAAAGGAACTGTTCTGTACAGAAGGGAACCAGCCAGGCTGGCCCTAGACTTCCCTGGTCTAGGGATCAACACTGAGCTGGGATTCATCTTTCTAAACACTGCTGGGAACAGGCTATCCCTGAACACCCTCACCCCTGAGATGGGGCCACACATGTTAGTAAGGTCAGGCTGCTGAGCCTACCAGGTCAGTGAACCATTACAGAACTGCTCTCAGGACAACTGTGGGAGACCAAAGTGTGTGGCCTGACCTCTGTGGTCCCAAGTGTTACAGGTGGAGAAAGACAAGAGGAGCCCCGTGCCCAATCCCTACAGGGTAGGCTGGGTCTGAGTGAGAAACAGGAAGCAGAGCCTAGGAACACCTCCTGTCCCATCTCCTGGGAAGCTTTGGGGTCCTCCAGCCAGTGACCGTGGGTGACCTGTCTAGCACACTGCTCCCATTGGTGCTTACCAGTCCAGCGGTTTCTCCAGAGGTTGCATTAATTCACCTGGCTATTTATGGCCCTTGCTGGCAGGCAGGTCCCCTTGTATTTGTGACAGAAGACAAAGGACTGTATGAATGCTCAACGCTCAAGCTGGGTGGGTTTTTTTTTTAAAGTAAATTCTCCTTTCATTTCTAATCTTAAAAGCCTTTATTGCTGAAGCTATAATTTATCTGTCAGGTCTAATGTCAAACAACTACATTTAGGAGAAAAAAAATAAAATAAAAAAACCCCAAATTTTGAAACCAAATCTTTGCAACTTGCCATGGGAAAGCCGTAATCCTCCTGACATCACCTCAAGGGTTTGGATTTGGGTCACTTTTAATTTTGCCCCCAAGGGATTTTTACATCCCTGAAACCCAATTGACTTCACATTCCTAAATGACAGGCAGGTGGCTCCAGGCAGGCACAGGAGGCACCACACGATGTTATCAACACAAATCAGAACTCCACTTTAAAAAAAATAAATAAATAAAAGGAAAGAAAAAAAAAAAAGAATTTCCCTCTTCTCCTAGTCTCTGTTTGAAACCTTGCCCGGCATCATAATAAGATCCACCATGCACTATCTAGCTCATTACAGGCCTGTGATTTTTGCCTTACTATTGTTTGGTGAGACAACCTGGCCTCTCGTGGCGTTGAGTAATTATGCAGAGAGATTCCCCTCCATGAAGAACAGGTTTTGCCAGCCAGAGGGATGGGCCACTGGTATTTTTAGACTTCATTAGTACCCTGATTTAAAATTTCACATTTTGTTTCTTGTAATTATCTTCCGATCGACTGCACGAAATTTTCAGTCGAGGCTCTGTTAGTCCGCCTTCCCAAAAAGGGCGTTGGGACTTTAATTTAAAACTTAACCAATTGAAAAAGAAAGGTGGTGTGCAAAATGCCTTTTGATTTGCAGTAGGTCAAGTGATTGTCTCTCATCTGTGACTAGAGACGCCAGCATGCCCACGGTTTGCTTTAATGAGTGTTATTTAAATGCATTGAGCACATATAGATTTTCTTAAGAAACTTACAAGATAAATCTTTCTTTCTCTAAGAACAATTTGAGGGTGGGAACAAGCTGTGGAATTTTTTTTTTTAGATTATATATTGAAAGGTAATTAAAAATAGATTTCATGTGTGCAAAGTGATAAGGGAGGAAAACGGAATTAGTTCCAACTGAGTCTTTATAAAAGACCCGGTGTGCTTGTCTTGTCGTTAGATGAGGAGAGACCTCTGGGCTGATCCTCTGGGAGAAGTACAGCCGAACCCAGGCCTATGTAAAGACTGAGGTCTAATGGCACCCATTGCTAGCGATCACCAGGAGGTCACAGCAGAGGTGCGGGCTAGGGGCAAGGTGATTTCTGTCATCTTTCATTAGGGAATGTTGGTGGCTCAGATCAAGGCTAGAGGCCTCTAAAATCCCCAGACCCTGGATCCAGAGGTGAGCTTCAGAAAGGCTGTCTTGTTTCCTGCCTGAGCATCTGGAGGAAAAAGCGCTAACGGCAGCTGCTTCCTTTCTTCCAGATGGACACACGGCTGTTCTGGTGTAGACGGTGTTGTAGGTACGGTGTAGGGACCATGGTGATCCGTCTGCAGAGTTGGCCTCTCGGCCTCAGGACCAAGGAGCTGCATGATGATGAATTGTCCCACATCTTTCTGTGGTTACAGTTTCTCACCCCTGCCCCATCCCTAGACCTCCAGACCAAGGAGCTCTGTCCATCCTTGCAACGGCAGCCTGCACGAACCACAGCTACTCCAACTTTAGCATCAGCGAAGACAGTAGCTTTGAATGTGCTCTGTGGGATATATCTTAGGATATATGTGGGTGGAATAGTGTTGTGACTGGAGTAAGCCTCCTGATAGCTTGGAGACTCCATTTCCTTCACCTGTTCATGGCTGTCAGCCTAGCTTTTAGGGTGACCAAGGCAGGAAGACTGCTGTGAGTTTGAGGCCAAATGAGCTACATTGTGAGCTCCATCCAGTTCAGCCTGGGCTACAGAGTGAGACCCTGCCCTATAAAATCAAACATATATACATATATACAATATATACATATATTCATATGGTGTGTATACAATATATAAAATGAGGATGCTTGTACTGTCCCCTGGAGTCCAGGAGAGCTGATGGGAATTGTGGATGTGACTGCCTCTCACCCATTGCCTCTCACTATCACAGAAATCAAACCCAGTTGTCCTGTCCAGGGAGTTTAGCAGCCGAGCCAGCCCATACGTGCTCACATGGTTCGCAGCTCTGTGTTCGAGCCACTTTCTGAGAGATGGCATGAGTTACTTTCCAGCAGAGGATGGGAGACTCTTCTCCCAGACTTAGGGCTAAAGCTTATCTCATCCCTCCTTGCCTCATACCCAGACAAGTCCAGAGCACCCTGTTCTCTCTGTAATGCATGGCAAAGCTGTTTGCCCACACACTGCCCCATGCTGCAGTAACCCTCTCTGTGCTATCCCAGAAATGTCACCCCGAGTCCATCCAGGGTTCAAACTCAGAGCCACCGCCACTTGTCCCTTACTGGCCCAAAATATGTCCCTTGAGCACAAGCTCCAAGAATTGGCCAGGGTGATCTTTTTAAAATGCAGACACTGCCCTGCTCCACCCCCTCACAGGTCTCCAAAGGTCCCAGGTGCTCTGGTATCTGATAGTCACCCCTAACACCTTGGTCCCTGACACCCACCTACCTTGCACTTCATCCTTTATGAGTCTGTGCATACGCCGAGTTCTCATGCTCTCTATTTAAGGCCTGACCTATGCTTTGGATCACTCACCATAGACAGTGTGTCTGTGCCTCTCCCCTCCTCAGACCGACTGTGAACCTCCAGGGTGAGGTGGATAAGCATTTCACTGGAATCCCATTCTAACCGAAAAGCCAAAACAGCCCTCCATATCAGGAGCTATGTGGAGCGTGTGATGGATGGAGGCACAGAGCCAGGCCTCTCTTTGACTTGTCTTTGTTCCCCAAAGCAGTCAGTACCCTTGGGCATCCTCATATGCAAAAACACTCTCAGGGAAATCATTCTGCAGTCTCCACATCTGTCCCACACTAAAATCCTATCCATTGAGGCTTCTTCCTACACCCAGGTAACTCCACACAATACCTGCCCCAGACCATAATGGGATCAGAAATTCTACCCTGGCTTCCTCATCATCTTTAAAATAACAATGGCAGAGCCTGATTCTACAGTTGCTGTGAGGACTGACTTATTTTATTTGCAGCCCTTAGTGCTGTGCCTCGTAGACCCACTATAAAAGTGTGCATGATCTCTCTCCACCAACCGTGCCACCACTCAGCATCCATAGCCTTTTAGGGATTCAGGTTAATGTGACGAATCAAAGACCAGTTTGCTTCCCAGAGTCTTAGGAGAGCATGTTAACATCATGATGTCTGAAGGCCTGGTTCCCAGGGGTCCCCTTTGAATGGCAGAAAATTGCCTTCTCCCATTGTAACATTTTACAATCCTCCACCATCACCATAACAACCAGAAGAAACCAACCTGTTGCTGGCACCTTCCCCCAAATCCAAGAACTGTTCATTTTGGGGGGGAGGGTGTTCCTCCTCTGTATGATCAGCGGAGGTCAACATCCTGTGACCTTCTCCAATATCAGGGAGCCAAAGACACACAGGCAGGATTAGGTACACATCTATGTCTGCAACAATGGATTAAACACCTAGTCTTGTCTGATTCCTATGGGTCAACGGGCCAATGCAAGGTCAGACGTATACAGCTGGCAGCAATGAAGGTGGTCAGGAGCCCAGATCAGCTGCTTAGGAGGACTTCCCAATCCCTCCACACACTAACCCAGCAAGTTTGTGCTGGTAAATGGGACTCTACCTCAGTTTTCAATTCTGTAACCCAGACCAGCTTGGGAGGTTAGATAACATTAAGTCTAAATACCACGCCTGGTGCACAGAAGGCTCACAATAATGTTACCTGCGCTGGCTCCTGTACATCTTAAAGAATCCCAGGGGAGAAAGGCAGTTGATCTCTACTGCTTTTGTCTCAGGAGCCAATCCCATCACCCTCACCTTACCCATTAGGTCCCCACATCCTGCCCACACACCTCTCACAGGATGCAGGAATGGCCCAGGTTTGTCTACACCCACAGGATAGTTCTTCTTCACTAGACTAGAACCTGCCCTAGCCTACTGTGAAGCCCTCCTTTCCCTCCCAGGGCTCTGTCCTTGGGGCTTTGTTCTTTATTAATTGGAGAGTTGTCCAGGGCTTAACGGTTTGTTTAATAGATCATTTGGCTGTGAGTGAACAGGCTCGCAGCCTACTGCAGTAAAGACAGCCAGACCACCCAGAGACACTGTCATCCTCCTTGCAGGAGGTGACCCAGTCACACACCCACCTGCTCAACAGTGTACAGGCAGGTTGAGGTCTCTGCAGTCTCTCGTGCTACTGGGAAAACATACTGACTTTCAGCCTCTAAGATACATCTAGCAACCTCAAAGTCAGAGATCCTGCCCCATCTACCCTTACATTCTCAAAGCCAGAGATCCTGACCCACCTATCGGTAGGGCTCGAAGTCAAAATGCTTGAAAGAATTTGAGAGAACAAAAGGAGGAGACAATTCCCAGGCTTTTCCAAAATGGCACTGACCCACAGTACAGAAACCAACTGCCCTGACCCAAGTAAGCCCTGTCACCGCTCAAGGTCAGCAAGCCAAACTAGGCAATGGCAGAATGATTGTCAAAGCATATGTCAGTGACACTCAGAGGCCATGGGAAAGCTGGGGACATGTCACTTCCCCCTCTGATGCTCCAGTGGGTATTTATTGAGCAACTCATCTGTGTTCTGAGATACCAACTTTGTGCAGAGCTCATAGATAGCTTCTCCCATAAGCCAAACAAAAAGGCATAGCCAGTAAGCTAGCTGTGTGCCCACACATTCTCTTCTTCTACCAAGTAGAAGGCCCTGGGTGATTCAAAGTGTTCCAGGCGTGGGAACAGGCTTTAGGAGAAAGCTAGGGGTTGGCAGTGGGAGAGTCTGCACTCCACTAGGGGAAATAAGAAGGTCCTGGCAATAAGAACAACGGAGCCTGGAAAGCCAAAGGGCAATAGAGATGGAAAGCCCAAGGGCAGTCAAGGGATAGGAAGGTGGATGAATGGAAGGAAGTTTGATGGAAGTGCCTAATACAGAACTGACATTGAAAGGTTGGTTTGTCTATAACAGAGTCACACACACACACACACACACAGACACACAGACACACACATACACATACACACACACACACACATACACATACACACACACATACACACATACATACAGACACACACACACACTACTGCTGCTGCTGCTGCTGCTGCTACTACTACTACTACTACTACTACTACTACTACTACTACTACTACTCAGTTGGTCCACAAAGAAAGCCAATCCTGATTTGAGACTGGGTTGCCTAGTGATTTTGAGGATGCCTGTTTCTCAGAGCACCAGGCACTCAAAGCCTGACTATACACACAGGCTACTTCCTGGCTAGCCTCCCTACCTTGGTTTTTGGTAGGTAATAGCCTATGGTAAAGATCCATCAATCTCCGGGCCTTCATGGTCTTAGAAGGTGAAAGTCTCCTTGATCATCATAGACTTGGACCTAGGTATGAGATACCTAGACCACCATTAATTCCTGAAAGGAATTAATTTCCCTGAAAGGGAATTCAGGAGCACACTCAAAGTCCAAAAGTTCACCGTGTATCTTTCTCTTTCCTGGTGTGACAGAAGTTTAGTGGCAAAGTGTCTGTTGCCTAACCATTATCTGCCGATGGATGTTGCTTGTAAAGGCATGAAGAGTCAAAGCTGATTCCAGAACTCTCCTCTCCTGAGGCTGGAGTCAGTTCTAAGCATGATATTTAGATAGAGCATGTGGGGTACCGGCTGCTTGCCCTTGCGCAATGCCGAGGGCCTGGATGAATGGTATACCACATCATGAAATAGAGCTGGAGAAAACATGGCACAAAACCAGTTCAATGAAAAGCGATTTGGTTAAAATTACATTCCATTCAGGAGCACACTGGCTATTCTAGAAATGTAAAAGGTAAAAATAATACAAGTGTAGTATTTCAGGAACACAAAATATCGTGAAAATTGCTTGAAGAAAAAAATGGCCAAAAGGTGGCCGTCTATTGAAATAGTTGTCATTGCCTGTTTTCTTGGTGCAACTCTCTTCTTAAAAAGGAAAAATAAACAGTGTGGTGTGTGTTTGTGTATGTTCGTGCATGTTCATGTGTGCGTGTGTTACACCCACCTCCTCGGAGAGAAGCTCAAGAGTTTCACTGCATCATCAAGCTAATTTTCTTTACTCTCCTAGTTTCCCAGCATCATGGTGGACCGCCCCACACAGACCTGTGAACTACTTCTTTCTAAATGACTTCCCTCTTGTCATTCATTGCCCAGTGCTTCAGATGCAGTCTGCAGACAAGACCAGTGCATATGTGCTTTTCCTCAGCTTGGGCAAGGTCAGTTCATGACAGTCAGCTCTGCTGGGGCAGCTGTCATCACAAGACACTGCAGACAGGGTGACTTCAACAGCAGAATGTGTTTCCTTGCAGCTGCAGAAGCTGGAAATATAAGTCAGAGTGCAGGCAGGGTCACTGTCTCCCGGTGTCTCTCTCTTTGATATTGTGTCTTCACAAGGTCTTTGCTGGGTGGAGGTGTACCTGTGTTGTGTCTTCTTCTTAAAGGAGTATCACCTCTATTAGATTACCTTTGTAGCCTCCTTAAAGGCTCATCTCCAATTGGGTGGGTAAGGGATTTAACTCAGTCTGTAATAGTCTTTGTTATCTGAGAATTTTGTTGTTTTATTTTGTTTTTAAATAGGAAATAGACTTGGCTGTCCTGGAACTCATAAAGATCCTCTTGCCTGTGTCCCCCAAGTTCTGAGACTAAAGGGATGTGCCACCATGCCTGGCTATAATGATAGTCTTTAAATCCATCTAATTGTCAAACAGAAAGGGCAGCCCCTCACCACAGCGCAATCGCCATGCACTTACCACTATTTCACCTCTGTGAAGTCAGGACCAAGTTAACCTTTCCACTGAGATCCTAGAATTGTTTTTTTTTTTTTTACATTGTTGGGGCTAGTTGTGTCTCAGGACAACCTGCTCCCACCATCCCTACCCTGTACCAGCTTTGCTCTCTTCAAGTCAGAATCTTCTTTGGGGAGACAAGCCATTCATAATTTTCAACCCATGACCATCATAGTAGATAGCAGGGGAAGGTATTTCCTGAGCCATCTTTTAACAAAAGTACTTCATGTCACAGGCCGGGACAATGAAGTCAAAGTTACCACTAAAATGTCACATCATTCCCAGGAATGCACTAGAAAATTCCCAAGGAAACCACCCCCCTTACCTGGGTGGCCTGGACAGTCACCTCCCCTGCTTCTGGGAATCCTCCATCTTGACAGGCTTCTGTCCTCCTACAAATGGAAGCACAGAGACAAACCCAGGGCCTGCATGCCTGTGACCTGCAGCTGGGACTGAGCCATGTACCCATAGAAATTGTATGTTCTCAAAGGCAGCCCCGTACTCTCACACAAGGCCACATCTTCTATGGTGCCACATGGGATAGATCAGTAATGGCCCTTGAACAAACATATCACTAGGGGGACACTCATCCCCAAAAGAAAGGGAAAGATGATCTGGGAAAACCCTAACTCAGAGACATTGGGACCCTCACTCTATCAAGTCTCATGGGTCGATGTCGTCTTTGGAAATGTCTGCTTAGTGAATAGGAATATTGAGTGAATGGTCAACCCTACTCATTTATTGTTGCCAAGAATACCTTCAGGGGCCAGTCTCAGGGGCCCAAGATGCCTTGTTATCTATTCAAATCTGTGCCCCAGAGCCCTAGAAACCCCCGGATTTGGGTGTCATCTTGTGGTAATTCTGAAAGCTTCTGATCTCCCTAGCTGAAAGGGGGGGGGGAGACAGAGAGAGGGGGGGGAGGGAGAGGGAGTGAGAATGTGTGTGACTATGGTTATACATGTGTAATGTATGTGCACATGGTGGGCACACACACTTGTACATGGATGTAGATCCTAAAGGAGTCTCTTTTATCATTTTACACCTTATTAAACCTTTGAGGCGTGGTCCCTCATTAAGCCTGGATCTTGAGTTTATTTGGCCAGGCTAATGACCATCAAGTACAGAAACCATCCTGGTCTTACCCTCTCTGCTTGAGCTGTGCTCAAGACCCACTTGTTATGTGGGCCCTGGGATCTGAACTCCAGTCCTCATGCTTGGATTGGAATGCAACAGCTCTCACCTGAGAGCTGTCTCTCCAGGCCCAGGTCTTTGTTCTGTATGAAAATGTTCATTCCCTTCAGGTTTTCCAGTGTCAGTGTCGCTGGTCCCACAAAGCAGTTAAGTAGACATGCGCCCTTCCTGCTAGATCTTTCTAGCAATGACACCTATCAAAGAAATGAAGGTGACCTTGTGGAGTTGTCTCAAACCATGGTCAGGAACTACCATTCCAGACAAGATGTGGGTTGAACTGGGAAGTGTAGCCTTGTCTTCCGGAAGGGTGCGTAACGGGGACAATGGCTGCACACACTCACCTATCACTGTGTGTTCATTACCTATCTACTCTGATTTGTGTATTCCAGTTGTCCCATTTGGGCAGATTTCTAGAAAAAAAAATGAAGACTTAGACAAGGCAGATACATAGGGGTTGGTGCCATAATGGGAGCAGATCCCCAGAGACTATGTCCCTGCTACCATACCACACCTGTAGGCCCCTGTTGTGTTGTCACTGGGGCTAACAATAGGTAAGTCCTATGATGGCTGCTTTATATATGCCAGCATCATGTGACTGATAGACTCTTGGGGTTCTTTGCTCATGGATGGATAGACAGATGGTTAACGTAGATGTATGGAATTTCCAAAGTCAGTCCATAGGGGGCACTAGGTTATTTGAGGATACTGCAGATAGAGCACTGGCCACAGAATCCACTAGAGCTTAGGAGGCAGGCAGCCCTGGGAATTCTTCCCCGTTGCTACATCTCCCATGCCTTATTCAAAGTATTGCCAATGCAATAAAGTTAATGGAGCCAGTCATCCTATGAAGGAGCCAATTCTGAGCAAAGATGATACATCTTTGAAGTTAATGAGGTCTATTAATTGAGCTATGCCCTTTTAAATGAATGAAAGTCTTGAAATCTACTAAACAGCAGCACATCCATTTAGAAGTCGTTATTGACGCCTCAAGTCTCTGTCACCAATGGATGAAGAGCCACCAGGGCAGAGCTACAGGAATTGGCTTCCTGCCGACATTTAGCACAGCCTTCAACTCCTGGTAAGCTCAACAGATGCCATGTCTGACCAGTCATTCGTGTCTTCAGCAAAGTCTTCCGTTCAGCTCTTTACAGCTAAAGAGGTCGGATACCTCCATGGTGAATAGCCGGGTAGCTGATCCGTGTAGCTGGAAGATTTTGAAGAGCGTGGTCCAACAGCCAACACCACAGAAATGGCTGCCGTACAGTGGAACTGCTATTGGACAGTCCCTGGGCTGCACAAGTATGAAAGAACTGGCTGAACAGACTCAAGCTTGCCTGCAGCCAGCACGGGAACCAGCGTGCCATGGCCCCTGAACCCTCCTGAACATGCACCAAAGCCCCATTTCCGGCTCCTTCCCAGTTACCACCATTCACAGTTGCTTAAGAGCGCAAAGTGGCACTTGTTGTGCCCACAGAACATCTGCTAAAGACAAACTTATGCTTATAGCTCTTCACTTCAAAAGACTGGCCGTGTTATAAAAAGAAGGGGACCATCTGTCCCTCTTCTGGACCCCAGCGCCTCTTGGAAGAGATCACTGTGCAAGAAGGCAAGAGAGAAGCCAGCGTCAACTTCGAGAAACTATTTTGGAACCTGAAAAGAATAGTGCTTTCCCGCCGAGGGAATGGGGCCCACACGCGAAGGCCAACTTGCAGGGGAACATGTGGTGACAGATGTGGAGACCACCTGGGGTTCAGTGGAGATCCCCAACATTACAGAGACTCTGCAGCAAATGACAGGTTAGGAGAACTGTAAGATACAAGGGAAGAGGAAAAAGGAAGGGCGTGTAGTGTGGCAGCCCCAGGGGAAGCCCCAGAAGCCATGGCCTAGGTAGTTTGCTGTTATGTGTTGTCAGATGTCCTTCCATCTGCATCCCTCCACCCAGTTTGGAGTCCTAGACCTTGGATGCATCACTTCCACAGTAAAGAAGTGACCCAAAGGTATGTGAAGCCTGCTCAGGGCTTGTCTGTCTTATGTCCTCTAGCAGAAGATACAAAAAATTCATATAAAGCCAGATATGGTGATACATACCAGTAATCCTAGCACTTTGGAAGCTGGGAGTGGAGAATCACGGGATTAAGACCATCCTGGGTGGCATAAAGAGACTCTGTCTAACAAAAGACAGAAAAATGAAAATCCCTATTAAATCCAGAAAAGGCTAGGTAAGGGTTGAAGCATGGGGTGGGGGAATTAACACAGATCAGACTGGCAGAGGGAGAACATGAACTTCTGAGGAATAGAATCTTGCAGACAATTCCTGGCCAGAATCTTGATGAAGAAGAGCCCCTGGATCCCACGCCTACCCTGGTGTTCCTACTCATGAACTCTCCACACCCATACTATCCCCTAGACCTCCAGCCCGCCACATCAAAAAAAAAAAAAAACTGTTTACTGCCATGACCTGCAGATGCCAAGAAGCTTTGGCCAGTGGACCCAGATCTGGGGTTTCCTTTATCTCTGATGGAAACCTACTTCTGGCACAGGTAGAAATCGGGGGATAAGAATGGAGGCTAGCAGTGGGATCCTCTGGTCCCTTTTTCTCTTGTCCTGTTGGTCTCTGACAGTAGACCCCTGTTCCTCCTCCTGGCCCCATGAAGTAAGAGCTTTGTCTTGTCCTAGGGAAAGTGTGTAAGTTTTTGTTCACATCTTAAATGTTCCAAATTCCACCCACTTGAGTGCTTACTCAAATTTAGATTCTGAGGACAAAGGCAGTTCCTGGCTTCGTGTATTCAAGGCTCTAAAATTCCTAAAAGGTCACAGCCCTTTTATCCTTGCCTCTTTTCGGTTCTTTTTTGTGCTTATTGATTTCCTCTGGCACACAAGAAAACACGGTAGGCAAAACCCACTACTTCCATAGAAATAAAACATTCTGTAGTCAAACCATACACCATAAAGGAATAATTGCAGTCTGTATATATTGCTAATGGACATCTCTCAGCAATTCCCTGTCTCATAAGCTTTAAACACAGACATTAGTATAAATATGCAGAAATCCCCATTCGGGCAAATTACTCTGCATTTCTGAGCGAAAGGAAGATTAACCATGTGCTGATATCTTTGCCGGAGCTCAACAGAGTAGAAAAAAAATCCCTTGGTCCTCCTTGGGAGGGAGGCTTGAGACTCCTTCCATGGGGACTTGGTACAGAGCTGGAGGCCTGAGTAGTTCTTCCCTAAACAGGTGCTCCTCTAGAGGAGTAACAGCACTGCTTCAGGAAGAGGATAAGGCCGCCTCTTCCTCCTCCTCCTCCTCCTCCTCCTCCTCCTCCTCCTCCTCCTCCTCCTTCCCATTGGATCACTGTTGCTTGAAGCAGCTAGTTGGTCACCCAGCATCCTGTTTCTTGAGCCTTCCTGGCTCCAGAAAGTGACTCAGGGGCAGCTGAGGATGTATTTTTTTCCCTGACCTCTCAGCTGCCTGGCAGAAGCCTCTAAGATAGTTCATGCCTCTGAAGTATATGCTCCCTGAGGGGTTCTAGAGCCCACTGATGGTGAGCCCCAAGCCTGGAGGTTCTAAGTCATTTGAACCCAGCATATCCTCCTTCCCTGGTCTCCTACCCTTTTACCCTCCCCCACCCCACAGTTCTCCTTCCTACCTGTCCTTCACCCCTCTCCCCTTATTAGCCTCTTCTGCCAGGCTTACTCCCACTGAGAACCCTGTGTTCCCAACCTAGACCAGCACAAAGATAGCCATCTTGCCTTCCAGGGTTCCTTCTGCTGATTGTGAAGAAGGCCCCTCCCTTTTCAGAAACACCTTTTAACCCCAGAACACCGCAGTGGTGAGGCTGTCTCATGAGAACACGCTGCCCAGACTGGATTGACAAGATCTAGTGACTGCTGTTGAGGGAGCAGGCAGTAGAGGTGGAGGAAACAGTCCAACTCTGGGGTCCCCTGTGAAGTTCACAGATGCCTCCTTGCCCCTGCACATGCTAAGCACAGGCTGTTGGGTCTCCTTAGGTACACTGGCCTCGTGCCTCCCTCCCGGGGAGGTGATTGGCATGAAGGCTGCCAGCTGGGAGTCTCCTGATAGCCAACATAGCATGTGAGGTAAATTATGAGCTAGTCCAGAGTCACAGCTCAGGCAGAAAGTGTGGAGCACAGAGATCTGGGGATGTATTTTGTATTCAGTGCCTGCCTTTTCCACGGGGGACTGAACACACAGAGAAAGGCTCTATACTGATAACCTGAGCAAAGAGACTTGGGGCCTCTCAGGGCTGCAGCCCCGTCTATCTCCGACGGGGGACTATTGGAGGGCCTGAGAGCAAGGTTTCTCTCATTCTGTAACATTGCTTTCTAGTGGGAATTCTGAGGCAACAGGCTCAGCACGGGAGAGCGAGTCCTCGCCTCAGCTAACCCTCAGGGACACGTACAGACTCCACCCTTCCTCCCTACCAGAGCATCTTGGCAGTCTATTTTCATGTCTGTCTCCCCCATCCAACTGTGAATGACTTGAGAACACCCCCGCCTCTGGCCAATTTAGCAACTTTATGTGATATGTAAAAAGGTATCCTTTTCTCAAGACCCTTGCCTGCCACCTACCAGAAAACTGTGAGAGTAATTCAGAAACCCTGAGGACTCCGAGGTGAACGATGCCCCCTGCAGCTGTACAGTGTGGCTTGACTGACCTGTGAGCTGCAGCCCCGGGGTATGGAGGCTATTTCCCTCCAGAATGCTCTTCCAAGCCCAGTATACATATTGACCTATCTAATCTAATCTAAATAGGGGTTATCATGGCCCCCATCTACAGATGAAACTATGGCTCCAAAACATGACTATCCTGTATTTATCCAACTGGTCAGGGACACAGTAGAAATGAAAATGAAGCCTCCTTTTATCCCAGCGCCCAGACTTTAACCATATTACCTTATAACTCAGTGTTTGGCTCTGGGATTGGTTCTGCAGGTGTTCAGCATGGCTTTGTCCCATGTGACACCACAAAGGGGCCCCAACTCCATCCCTGATAAATATGCTTTGAATTGATAGAGATATCCTCATGGAAGCCCGGAGTGGCCCAATGAGAGCCCCAGTCCCCCATGAGGACACCTGGCCTGTTAACTCTTCCACTTGAGGCCCTTCAGCTGAACTCACTGACCAGCCTCCTCTACCCTTCCCCAGGCCAAGTCAGCCTCTTCATGGTCTCAGCCTCCCTGAGTAGCTTCTTCATTTCTGCTGCTTCCTGACCACACTTCACACAGGAGTCTTAGCGAATTCTATCAAGTTCTCCTCTGCTCAAATCCTCCAGAGGTCCTCTTGGCAAGGCACTCATGGCTTCTGCCCTCTCCACCAATCAGCTCCTCAGGACCTCTGTGTGACAGTCACTGTTCTTGCTCAAGCTGACATCCCCACTATATCCTCATCCTGCCTTTTGCCAGCCCTTCCTCCAGAAGCCTCCCTGAACCCCACACAGAACCCCCAGGCCAGATACCAGCCTAAGGCAGGCCTGACCCCTCTGGCACCCATTCTCTCCTTCCTGGGAGGGACTCCTAGAAAGAGAACCAGGGAAGTGGTGTGTCATCCATGAGTACCCCAGTTAAAAGCATGCGATGAGATCACACCCAAGCTACCAGAGATCACTCTGCCCAATGCCACCTGACCCACACATCCCTCATCCCTGTTGATTGACACAGATGTGCTCCCACAATCCAGTGGGGGTTGCCTACCCTTCATGGGGAATTATAAGGGCATCCTCAGAGTTCTCCAACTACTATTTCAGATCCCCTACAGCTTCACCCCAGAATCTCTATAGGAAGCTGTGGAAAATATGCATCTGTGCTTCTCAGAGAAGCCTGGGAAGTCAGAGGAGATTCCATGTGGAATCAGCGAGAGCTGGTTCTCATAGCCAGGAGTGGACAGATGTCCAGAGAATCACACCCAACTATGAGCCACCAGAACTCCGTGACTCCAACTAGTGTCCTGGGGCAGGTAGCAGCTGAAGCCCCTGTTGGCAGGAACCAATTAGAGGCACCATGCAGGCATCTCTTATCACTCTGGGTCAATGAGAGAAGCTCTGATAGAAGGTTCCATACAGACAAGAGAGCACCTCAAGAGACTGTTAGTCAGGATGCATCTGCATACCGTGCATGATCTCCACTGTCTTTCCTTATTGACCAGACCTGGCTTTGCCAAGCTACAGCTGGGATGTGACTTAGAGCACTGGAGGAAGGGACAGGAGCATATTCCATTTCCAAGGAAGAGCATGATCTTACCCAGTGGGGAGTTCAAGTGCCCCACTAACTCTAGTTCTATGAGAAGCCTCGGCTGCTGGGAGAAGGGAGGAGCCACTGAGCCCCAAGGCTCCTGTAGGCCATCTGCCTAGATCTCGGCTTCTAGATGCAGCCAATGCCTAAGTGAAGTTACCACCCGCTCCCTGCTCCGCATCATTATCTGACCCTCCTGAACTCGCTGAGCTGCCCAGCCCTAGAAAAAGGGGGCACATTTTGTGGGTCACTAGATACCCCACAGTGACAAGTCAGACTTCCCATCTGTTTTGTTCCATGCCATATTCCCAGCGTTGGCACATAGCCGTACTCAGTAAACACTTGTTGAATGCAAGCGTGCATGCACACACACATGACTGTGTGGACAGAGGGATGGGATCAGGGCTACCCACAGGAACAGAGGTGACCACTAGGCTAAAGCATCTGGGCAAAAGTCACCCTCAAATCATTGCAATCAGCCGTTTCCGTAGGTTTTTCTAACTTCGTTCACATGTTCTGCCCTCCCTTTCTCTTGGCCAGGTTTTTTTGTTTTGGTTTGGTTTGTTTTTTTTTTGTTGTTGTTGTTGTTTTTTGGGTTTTTTTTTTTTTTACATTCTCCTTTGCATGAGTCTCTGCCCTAAGCTGAACCACACCGTGAACTCAGCAAAACTCAAATGTTCTTCCTTCTCCTAAGGCAGTTTGGTGCAACAGGAGAGGCTGTAGAGAAGATAAGCCCTGGGTCACTAAGGCCTTTGCTGTTTCTGGTCACTGGGCAATGGGTTGACCAGTTGTCCCTGGGATTCAACAAGCCTCTCCCAGTGAACAGTGTTGTTCCTTCCTCCCTAAGGCCTAACATCCCCTCTGCAACTCTAGGGCAGCCTAACCAGACCTGGCCGGCTCCAGACCCCTTAGGACTTACCTTGACTCTGCTCAGAGACCCTCTTCTCTGCCTCCACCCCTACCCCAGATGTCTTACCAGCCAGTCCTAACCCACGCCTCCAAGCCATCTAGATCCAGCCCAACCCTGACGTCCCCCCCAATCCTCACCCTGCGACAGTCCCTTCCTTTGCTATGCTCTACAGACTCCAAGCTTCATATTCCCAAATGAACCCTAAACTTTCCTGGGCTGTTGCACCTGCTCTGCCTCTAAGGAGAGCGTCCAGGAAACAGCAAAAGGCAGTCGTTTAAATGCAAAAAAAAATTTTTTTTTTTTGTAAGCACAGCTTGATCCTGGTTCTTAGACAAGTTCTTTTCTCTGGAAGCTTCAGTTTTCCTACAGACCTTAGGGTTAACCCTGAGGGATAAAGGGGATAAGATAATGGCTAGTCTCACAAGGAGATACAGGAAGAAAACATGCCTCCTATGGCAGACTCTTCTAGGTCCAGTACACAGACGAACGCCCTTGTTGCATGACGAAAGTGTCATTCTAGATGGCCTCTTTCCTTCATTGGGGCTTTTCACGGAGCCCTGCCCTCTACCAGCCTGGGGCCCCAGTCCAAGCCTGCGGCCACGGATCGGATCGCGCAGGCGCATTGTTCAGCATAGGTGCCATAGCTCCTCCTGGGTGACCGTGAGGCACCGCCCACCCCGCCCCCGGCGCCGCCATCACGTGCTGCAAGTCCCCACCAGGAGGTTCCCGCGCTCTGAGGTAGCGCGTCTGCGAGTTCCTATTTGCATATGCGCACGCCAGATATTTATATCTTCTCCTCAGCCAGTCCAAGTTATTGATGTCTTAAAGTGACTTTAATCTGAGCCTTCTCTTCTTCAAATGGGCTTTTGATTTCCGGAGTGATATTATACATGGCTGTAAGCTATTGACTGAGCGATTGCGTTGTGTTCTCAATGTGCTGATGCTGGGAATCTGCGATATAAATAAACTTCCTCTGGTAGAATCATTATAAAGCACAAGCAGCAGAAATTTATGGAAAGAACAGATTAAATGCTTAGACTTAAATTCTTCAGCGTGCGCCTTGCCCTAAACTGCTGTGTCTGGAATTTGGGCTGCTGATTCAGGTGGAAAAAATCAAACGGACACATCGCTTGTCGGTGCATTTTTACTATGATCTATTGTGTTGCCAAAAGAGAAAGCTCAAAAGCTGCCATTGATAATCCTGGTTAAAACTTGGAGCATAAATTATTAAGACATGTAGTTTCTTTTCGGAGTGGTTGGGGATTGGGGCGGTAGCACCGTAAAGAAATACAACATCAATATGTGCTTATGCATTGTAATGCGGGACATTTTTATGCCCATAATAAAACATTCCGCCTACAACTATGTTTATGAAAGCAACAGATAGGACGATCCATAATGCCACTTAATAGAGTTAATCACCTCCCATCGGAACGTTTTAAAAGGCTTTTTATTGCACGTTGAAAAGCTCTGACCATAATTAATACCCTGCACACTGTCAGGTGCCAGTCAGAGAACTGGAAGCAGGGAGGGAACTTCATAGCACTGTGGGTCTGAGAGGATTCTCCAGACCGCTTCCAGCTGTCTATGCTTCCAGGCTTTAAATCAGGAGGTCAGCCTTCAGGGCTAGGCTGTGTCAAGCCCTGTTCTCTCCTGAAGCAGGGACCTTTGAATTTTAAGTTGTGGGCCCTAGATATAAATTCTGCACTTTGTTCTTAAGGTTTCTAAGGTTTGGACTGGTCTGAACTCTTTCTTGACAATAGTACCCCCCAAATGACCTTCCTAAGGGTCCTGGGATCCTAAGTAAGGTTGCTCAAAGATGGTCTGGTCTCCTAGTTCATTGTCAGCATAGTGGCGGCTAATAACTACAGAAGTTGACACTCAAGCATTCCTCAGAGGTGGCCTGTCTTTGGTCAAGAGGTGGGTAAGGTCAAGTCATACCTCAGACCCATTGGGAGGATCCCCAGCCACCCAGCCTGCGAACTCGGGAGGTGAGAGTTTCCCTTCCCTTCCCTTCCCTTCCCAAGGAGGGACCTTATCTCCTCTGTCCCTTATCACTTAACAGCTGTGAAACTGGAGGCAGCCAATCTCAATAGCCCAGAAAAGCTGAAGAGGTGAAGGGTCAGCCCCAAATAATTAAAGAATAGAATTGCCCTTTAAAACTGGATTTAAGCCAACCAGAGAAAATAAAGAGGAGGGAGACCGTACCCACAGAGGCATGGGCCTTCCCAAAGACTGGGCAACTGACTGGGTAGAGATGGACCCTGCTGGTCCTCTAGAAAGTCATGTCCTGTGTGTAAAGGCTGCTTTCTTCATGGAAAATGTTGAGCCAACAAGAACTGAGAATAAATGACCTGTGAGGTCAGCAAGGCTTGAATTGTCTTGCAACATGGTGGAGCTTCCTTCTGCTCCAGAAACATGGAGTGTCTTAGTTAGGGTTTCTATTGCTATGAAGAGACTCCATGACTATGACAACTCTTATAAAGGAAATCATTTAATCGGAACTGGTTTATACTTTCAGAGGTTTGGTCCATTATCATCATGGTGCAAAGCATGGTGGAACAGAAAAGACATGGTGTTAGAGGATTAGCTTAGGAGTTCTACATCTGAATCTGCAGGAAGAGAGTTAGACACACTAGGCCTGGCTTAAGCTTCTGAGACCTCGAAGCCCACTCACAGCAATGCACTTCCTCCAACAAGGCCACACCTCCCAATTTTACCAATCCCTGTGAACCTATGGGGCCAATCTCAACCTCAACCAGTACAGAGGTTTTGTCAGGGGTGGATGAGTAGGTATCACAGGGCCCAGAAAGGTTGCTGAGTTGGGTCTTTACTGACTCAGAATCCTACTTGAATTCTGAACTGAGTTCTGCTTTCTACTGAGACTTTAGTTACAGAGATCCTGTCCAGGCTAAATGGGTTGAGAGTGCTCTGTCTCTCCCTGACACATGCCCTGTGGCCTATCTGTCCTCTCCTCTCCTCAATGCCAGAATAGAGTCAGCCTATACTATGCACTCCCTGTGTGGGAACCCTACCTTTCAATGTCCTAAAGCCTGTGTGGCATCTACCTCCCAGATGCGGCATCTGGAGAAATAAGAATTAGTGTGCGACATCCCAGAGCTGTGCAAAGCAGGCTGATCTAGGATTCCCCAAAGGCCAGGACACAAGACTCGAGTGACTTTAGATTTACTTGGTAACTCTCCCACCTGCTCAGCTCCTCCCCACCTTGGGCAGCACTGGGGGTGTGTGCAGAGGTGCGCCACCTCAGATGGAGAAGTAGATGCACGGCAGGGCACCAGGCTGTGGTCTCGACAAGACTGTGCTTTCTTCTGAAGGATGTCCCCCGCCGAGACAAGTGAGCTGTAAGACACCATCACTCAGACTACATGAGTGGGACACACTGTCTAAGCAGGACAAGTGCCTAGCTACATGCCAACCCACCCAGACTGGTGCTGAACTACTTGTCCTCACAGTAGCTTTCAGGTACTCATCTGCTGCCTTAGCTGGTTTCTCTGACCATAGCCTGGTAGCCTTGGCATGTCCGTTGGACATTTGTTCTTGATCCTCCCCTCATCTGCACCCTTGAGTGAGCAGTGGGGTCTGTGTGCCTGGGGAAGATGCTGAGGTGGACAGGGCTCAGTTCAGTATTGTTCTCTAGGACTTAGGAAATGAGTTTGCTAATAGATATGTCATCCTGGGAGGTCATGACACCACTTGTCATTAACCCAGGCCCCCTGCCTGGAGTTCTCACCAAGAAATTGTAGGTGGCTGCTTGCAGGCAAGTGAGTGATTTGCAGGACCACAAGAATATTTGCATAAACATATGTATGAAGTGTGTATTTATTTGCATTCATTTGCATGAATTTCTGCCTCTTGGAGCTGTCGAGCTGTCGTTCCTTAATTTTATTTTTTTTTTTTTTCAGTAAATGTCTTTGCACTCTGGGAGCAGCTCTGGACACTTGGGGAGTGAAAATAAAAACGCAAAACCAACAGTCATTCATGGCTGAGAAAGCAGAGGTTCTAATTTCGTTGTGTATTAGAATCCCCTGAGGAGCTCTTAGAAAGTCTGTGGGGCTGGGGAAATGTCACAGGGGTAAAGCACTTGCCGTGCAAGCCTGAGAACCAGAGTTCAAATCCACACAAATCCTATAAAAGCCCAGATGAGCATGTCACCCCACCAGTGATTCCAGAGCAAGGGAGAACGAGACAGGGAATCCTCTAAACAAGCTGGCTAGTCAGACTAGCCAAATGCTGAGCTCTGGTCTTGTAAATGTTAATTAGTAGTTTCTACACCACCTTAAGATCATTTAGTTCCCAAATAAAACCACAACCTTTTATATTTATAATAAACTTTAAAAGCACTAGAGCTGGGCAGATTATCAACCCTCTGTACTATTTTGTCTACTTCCCTGGAGCTTGCTATGTAGACCAGGCTGGTCTCAAACTCACAGAGATCCTCCCATGTTCTGGGATTAAAGGTGTACACAGCCACACCTAGCATCAGTCACTTTCTTAAGTTTCCAGGTGAGTCCCATGCCCAGGTTCATCTTGTGCCACGCCTCCAAGAACGCTGGCTCCCCTGCCTTCACTTCCCCTGCCATGGGCCAATCTGTGTCTTCCCTATCACACAGGCCCCAGCTCAGAGTGATGCTTTATAAAAGCTGTGCGACCTGTATATACCCGGGCTCATCTCTCTAGCATTGGGTTTGAACACGGGTGGTGCCCTCTACTATGTGCAGACTCTGCCCACCCTCGGCTAACTGGACACAGTGGCCAGGGCCCATGCATCTAGCCCACTCTGGAGAGACCCTCAAAGCCATGCACATTGGTATGTTTACACTCCTGGGCCCTCTGACCCAGACTGGTAACTATTAAGTAACTCTAACCCATTCGGTTGTAAAAGGTAGATCTGTGAATTTAGTATATAGAGTTTGGGAAGTTCAGCTTCCCAAGAAAAGCTGATGGCCAGGCTAAAGACCTGCGGAAAATGAGCAGAGTGGAAAGAGCTATGATTAAACCCAGTATTAACAGGAAACCATACCCAACTAAGGAAATTGATCCAGAGGGCCCAACAGGCCTCCCTCCCTGTGCCTGGGGTCTTTAACAGTAGGTGCCACTTAGAGCAAATCTTCTGCAGCTGTGTCCAGAATGGCTTTGGGGACCAATTATTGCAGATATATAGTAAAAAATAATCAGCATTCCACCCACCAGCACTTGCCCAGAAGACAAAAATGGATGAAAGACAGGATTGACATAGGACACTGGGAAAAGGGCAGAATCAAAGTTGGGAGAGTAAGGGAGTATCAATACAGCCCCTCGCTGATCTTCCCAGCCCCAGCTGCCTCAGCACATGATAAAAACACCGTGGACTGTAGTGTTTTTGTGATGTATGATGGGCGGGATGGGTGACTGGCACATAGACTGAGTTGGTCCATCCCCAGCCGATGAGGCGCTGGTTCCTCTAATACTATTGTGCTCTCCCACTGGCTAGTGTGCCCCACAGGGCCTAAGCCACTGGAGACACAACCCCATTTTCTTCTTTGTGCTTATTAAGATTCCCTAATTTTCCTGGAATGACAGCAGACATAACTTGTATGATATAAAAAGACTGTTAGCTTTGTGAAAAACTAGAAAAGACCCCAGGTTTTCACCTCCTGAAAGGTCAGCATGTAGGTGTGGTTCCCAGACCTGACCTGCCCACAGACAGGTAGAGAGGTGGACTGGGACGGAGAGCCAGGGATAGACAGTCCCCTAGGAGACTGTGGAGGACACAAGTAGACAGGAAAGGGTCCTTATGCCTCAGTCATACATACAGATGCACACACTCTCCCCTCCCATCTCCAAATCCCACAGTTTGTTGGGTTGCTGTGAATTCCCTGTCCATAGCATCTGGAGTTGCCATTAGCCCCTGGCATCCAGGGTTTCTGTTTCGTTTCCCTGCTTACTTGGGTACTTGAACGGATTGTACTCTCAGTTCTGATTCACTAATTCTTGCAAATCCTTTAAAACTATTGATTTAGTTGCTGTGATGGTGGCTGTCAGAATGCTTTGGAAATAATCACTTGGGCTAAAGCAGATGGAAGAGACCCGTGGAAGAGTTTACCTTTTCCTCTGTCTCTCCTCTGCCTGTCCCCACCCCATCTCTGAGCTGTCTTGGCAGCTGTCCTATAACTGGAATAGGTGACTGACTTTCCCAAACCTAAGTGGCCAGATCTTTGAGGAAACAAATCCCCACAAAAGAATCTAACAAAATGAAGTTTTGTGGAATGTAGCATGAGAATTTAAATTCCGAAGCTCTGTCCCTGCTTGTTGGGCAATTTGTCCCTTAGGTGGGGATACTGTTTCCTCATTCAGGTCTTTGTCTTTCTTCTATTTCTAACCTATTCTTGAGGTCGGCATTGTAAGCAGACCCCTGGAGATCTTCACAATTGAGATTACTCCTCTCAATGCATACAGCTGTGTTGGAATCTAGGATACAGGCAGATGAGGGGCCTTGGATTAGAAAGAGGGACAGTGTGTTTAACAATGACTGAGGAGCACAGGGACATGAAGGGGGAACTCAGAGCTCCTTACAGGCCTCCTCTGCCCAAGGTTGCTATCCAGCCACTGTGTCCTAGACAGGAGAAACAGATTGCCTGCTCTCAGCTTGGAGTTAGAAGTCCATTATCTCCAGGGGCTGTTCTGTACTGGAGGATGTGGTGGCTATACCAACTCCCCACTATACTTTGGGGGGAAACGTTTATACTTACCAGAGAAGGAGACAGAAATCATGGTCTTCTCAACCCTCTGGGGCAAAGCTCTACACCAACTCTGGAAGTCCTCTGCCTCTGCTTCCTGAAGAGTCCCCTTCTGTAGCCTCCTGAGTCTAGACCAGCCTTCTTCCTCACTGCTCTCTCATGGTGCTGGCAGGAGTCACTACTGGAAGGTGTTCCATCTATCTAGACATATAGCTTCCAGTCCCCCCACTATCTGTGCCCAGGGTCATCTGTGTAACTTCTTAATTCCATCTCTACGCTTAAGATCTATGGGTTCCTAGGGCTCTGAAAATGGCTCAGTGGTTAAGAGTGCTCACTGCTCTTACAGAGACTCGAGTTCAGTTCCTAGAATCCAAAAGTTGGGTCGTTCATAACCACCTGTACCTCCAACTCCAGAATATCTGACACTCTCTGGGCTTATTGGACACCTGCACTCATGTATGTATACACACACACACACACACACACACACACACACATTTAAAAATTTATAGGTTCCCTAACACAGCTTGTTTAACCTTTCCTGGGGTCATCAACTTGCACCTTGAGCCTCAATTCTTACCTTCCCCCTCACCAACTGTCCATACTTGGAATACAGTCAGACACAGCCCTGGGTCTTTGCACATGCAGGTCACTAAGAAAGTCTGCTCTCTTCTACCTGTAGTAAGTTCCACACTGAAGAACAAGCTAAGCCTCCCATCCTCTGTAACTGCACACATCCATTTGCATACCTGTGTTCTGCCAGCATCCATAGGCCCTGCTGTAAGTAGCATGTCAGTATTCCACTGCTACCTCAATGTAGCAAGACAGCATGTCTATAGTCAAAACCTGGGATGCAGCCACAGAATCCAGCACTGACAAAATCATAATGAAGGCTCTGGCTGGAGTTGGGTAGGGGACTAGTGGCAAAATGGAGGCCACAGATCTCAATCAGCCATAGTACCAGTCCTTTGGAGACCCCACCATGGCATACAATGGGAAATTTCAATGATAGAACCTAGATTCCTTTTCCTCCAAGACCTAGCCCAGAGCGGGTCCCGTGAGTGCACCTCAGGCCACAGTGAGTCAGTCGTGAGCATCACCCTGTGTGCCAGGGCTGTGTGCATTCTAAGCAAAGGCTGTAGAACTGAGCTACATCTCCATCTATCTTGTGTACACTTAGCTCTCCATTTGACACAGGCAGCAGCTACTTCTTTGATTCCTGGCCACCGTTCCTAGGTCACCTGCCGATAAAAGCCACCAATGACCTCGTTGTCTCATGGGATATCATGGGCGCTTTCAAACCTTGGAGTCTTCTCAATTTACACGACAGCCACCTCGGGTGCTTCTGATTTGCTTTCCTATGGGTCTTTACAAGACAAGCACCCCACTACGGTGCCTCCCTTGTCCCCTCAGGCAGAAGCAGCTGTCTCCTCCTCTGCTCAATGCCTGTCCCTGTTGGCACAGTTATATCAGTGTCTCTCCCAATCAGCCTTGCTCTGCCCCAGGGATGTATGTATGATCATTCATTCACTAGAGTCCCTGGCATCAGCACACAGGAGACTTGTTTCATGAAGACACCACTGGGTACTTGTACCACCTCAAGTTCATGGAACTCAGAGTCTCCGTCAGACCCTGAAGGAGCTGTGACTCCCCAAGTCTCCATCCACAGCCCCGGGTGTGTTAGGTTGTTCCAGGCTGCTACCAGGCCCACTTAGCTATCTTTCTACCTTCTGCTACTACTGGGGAAGTGTAGCTCTCCAAGGTTCTGAACTTGGTTCCTTCTCTTGGCCCCAAATAACGGTCATGAATTCTTAACTCCAGCGCCTCCAGTGAGGAACTATCCCCCAACTCCCAAAAGTCTAGCTACCAGTGAGAAAGAAATGTGAACTCTGAGCTAATGCAATGAAGGCCAAAATAGTTTCTCATGATAAGAGCATTTATGAGAGAGCTAAAGTAAGATCCCCATCGCCACTCAACTCAGTCCCTGGGACCATATCCAAGTCTCACGTTCCTTTGTCATTAGGACCTGTGTCCTTGGCGACTCTACTCTTCCTTGCTACCAAGTTCTATTCTTAGAGAGGTCATATAAGGATTATAGGGACTCTACTGCGTAAGTCCCCATTGGCTGCTACTAGCCCTTCTGCCTCAGTCTCCCTCCTGGTTCTTCTGCTTTCTACATGCATGCTTCCAATTCCTCACAGCTTCCCGTGTCGTGATTTGGCTCTCTGTCAGTTCGCCGCAGTGTAGTTCTTCTCCACACTCCAGGTCACCCCAGAGTCCCACCTCTCCTCTGGAGACTCCTTCACACCTCTATTCTTTGACCTCGTATCTCACCCAGCTTCTCCCAAGCTTTATTTAGCCTTCTTCAGATGTCTCTCAACACAGAACTTCATAATGTTTTCCTGCTCCCATCTCAGAATATCACCTTCTCAGATTCCCTCCGTCTTAGTCAAGGCTTCTAATCCTGCACAAACATCACGACCAAGAAGCAAGTTGGGGAGGAAAGGGTTTATTCGGCTTACACTTCCACATTGTGTTCATCACCAAAGGAAGTCAGGACTGGAACTCAAGCAGGTCAGGAAGCAGGAGCTGATACAGAGGCCATGGAGGGATGTTACTTACTGGCTTGCTTCCCCTGGCTTGCTCAGCCTGCTCTCTTATAGAACCCAAGACTACCAGCCCAGGGATGGCACCACCCAATATGGGCCCTCCCCACTTGATCACTAATTGAGAAAATGCCCCACAGCTGGATTTCATGAAGGCATTTCCTCAACTGAAGCTCCTTTCTCTGTGATAACTCCAGCCTGTGTCAAGTTCACACAACACCAGCCAGTATACCCTCCAAACAGAAAAAGAAGCCAAATGAAAGCATTTTGAACAGGGCATGGGGATGGTGTGCTCTTTTAATCCCAGCACTCGGGAGGCAGAGGTAGGCCGATCTCTGAGTTCAAGGCCAGCCTGGTCTACAGAGTGAGATCCAGGACAGTGAAGGCTACACAAAGAAACCCCAAAAATCAAATGGGAGGGGTTAAGAGAAGGAGGGAGGGAGGGAGCAAGCGAGAGAACATATTTAGTGAAGGCTGGAAGGTCTAACTGCTGCTGTTATTAACCTAGCCAGGTACTTCCTCTCATTGCAGCCTTCAGGTCAACCTGGTTCCCTGATCTGGATCTGGGTCATGACATTTGTGGTGGTTTGAGTGATAAATGTCTCCCATAGGTTTGTGTGTTTGAAGATGTGCTCTCAGGTTGGTGGTACTGTTTGAGAATATTATGGAAACTTTCAGGAGGTAGAAATTTGCTGGTGGAAGTGCATCACTGGAGATGGTTTTTAATAGCCTGGCCACACCTCTCTCTCTCTCTTTCTCTCTCTCTCTCTCTCTCTCTCTCTCTCTCTCTCTCTCTCTCTCTCTCTCTCTCTCTCTCTCTCTCCTTCCTATGTGCAGATAAAATGTGATCAGTCTGCTCCCTGACTGCCACCGTCACCTCATGCTCCAACTGCCATACCTTGTCCACCATGATGGATTATATCCCCTCTGAAAAGCCTTTGGTCAGTGTATTCTATCACATCAACAGAGAGTGACTAATACAACCCTCTGCCCTTGCCCTCCCCTAATTCCTTCCCCAATGAAGAATGCCCACGCCAATCTGTCCAGGCATGATCTGTTGATGCATGCAACTGGTTGTTGGATTATATTTGGGTAAACCTTGTCATCTAGGCAGCTAGAAGCTGAACTGTTAAAAAAAGGATGGCATCTCTCTAGTCATTGTATATCAAGGCCACAGGCTGCAGCCATACCTCAATGTCAGCTGAGGTAGTTAGTCCTTCCTATAAAGGTCATTTATGGCTCTTCTAAAGAGCTGGAGCAGAACAGACTAATTTGATCTCTTCCCAAAGCTCTAAGTCATGAATGGGGGCAGTGCTTTAGCAATATACATCACCTAAATTGTGGGACTACCACAGTTGTTATTAGCAATGAGGAGGCTTCACTTCTACAACCAGTCCATCTGCTTCTACATAGCTAGACATTTCTACTAGTTCCATTTAATCATGTTTAAGGACATTCTGACCCATTCCCACACCTCTCCAATGTGTTCTGTAATCCACCTGAATTCCAATCACAAACACGTGCAAAACATAATACCATTTACTCCAGAAACACAGAGACAAGCCACTCAGATCACAACCTGGAGAGGAGACAGGTAGACAACAGGTAGAGTCCTCTAGAATGAGGCAGCCAATAGTCTCTATCTGATACTAAGACACCAACAAAGTTTCATGGGAACAGAGGAGTGGGCAAAGCATGATGTGACTGAGATGACTCTTTGAGACTCCTTAGAGGATGCTGCAAGAGCTGAGGCTTATAGGATTTGTGAGACCTTAAGTATAAGAGATGACTTGGTCAAAAGGGCAGGAAGCGCTGGGCATAAACTCAAAGGGTAGGAACAGGGGTGATGAAGCTGTAAAGAGAAGAGCAGACCCAGGAAGGCTCTGTGAGTTCTCAGAGAGAAGCTGAGCAGTAGGGCCCAAGTTTCCTCCCCCAAAGGAGGGAAGGGTCCTCGTGGTAGCAGATGGCAGTGACCCAGCAAGGACATCAAGTTTTTCCAGTCACACCCCTCTCCAGGCACAGACTGGTAATTCCTGAGCAATCCTGTAAGGGGGGCCAGCTCCAGGTACTTCCTGGATCTTGTGACAAAGCATCCAATGAGGAGGCTGCTTGTGCAAAGCTCTCATTTGTCCCCACAGTGCCAGCCAGCACGCATCCAGCATCCCTGCTCCCAGATGAATCACCCTCTGGGTGTGCGTGACAGTCCTCACTGGGCTTTCTCAGTGTATTTCCCAACTGCTCCGAGTTTATAATGTTTTCTGGTCCTTTATCATGTATGTGTGTCATAAATAGCAATGGGACCAGGAACATTTATCACCTACCTGGGTTCCTGCTTGAGCTCTGAAAAAAAATTATTTGGCTATGCAACCCTTCTCGGGGCTCTGATTTAATGGGCTTCTCTACGGCAAAGACACTGGAATTCTTTACCTTTTAATACTTGACACCCCTTTCTCTTTATTACCGCCTCGGACAGCCCTTCTAGACCAGCTGGAACAAGCCCATTAGTCTGTGACAAATAACTTGTGTCATTTGGTGAAAAATATGCAGAAGCTTAGCTGCAGCTTCATCTCCAGTCTTGGTTCTGCCTGTGGTCTCATTCTCCTCTAAACAAGGCGCGCAGCTCCAGGCAGACCCCTCTTGCATCCCCCGGTCCCCCATAGTCCCTGGAAGCTGGGTCTATGGGGTTATTTCATTATAACCAATTATAATGGAGCTGAAGGCTAGAGTGGCTAGAGATACCCATAACTGGGTGGAAGAATTAGGCTGGGAGCATCAGTTACAACAGCTGAAAAGCATCTACTCACAGATGCATGGATTTTAAAATGGTATCTACTTACCATAGGATGTAAGTCGGGAGGAAATTCTGACATTCGGCACAATGAAGACAAACCTTGAAGGCATTCAAGTAAAATAAGCCAATCCCAGGAGGGCAAATGTATATGGTTTCACTTACACAACGATGTCTCCAGGGGAGTCAAACTCACAGAGACGGAAGTGGAATGGTGGGCAGGGGCTGGTGGAGGAAGAGCAGGGGGGGTGGTTGTTTCCTAGATAAACAGTTCCAGCTTGGGAAAAAAAAGTCTAGCAATTGGTTGTAAAATGGTATATGTGTGCTTACCAGCACTGAATTGTACACTTGAGAGATGGGTGCAATGGAATGTTTGCACATTTTTTTAAAAATTGTTTCATGTATGTGAGTACACTGTAGCTGTCCTCAGATACGCCAGAAGAGGACGTCAGATCTCATTACAGATGGTTGTGAGCCACCATGTGGTTGCTGGGAATTGAACTCAGGACCTCTGGAAGAGCAGTCAGTGCTCTTAACCTCTGAGCCATCTCTCCAGCCCATGTTTGCACATTTTAAAAATTAACCTCACAATCAAACTAACAAAGGGAAAACTGACAGAAGCAAGTTCTCTGAGTTCATGATCCTGTCCTTTATTCCCGCCTTCCGAATCAAGTGGCTCTTGCCGAGCTAACCAGCGATTCTCAAACATCCTGGCTTAAAAGGTAACTTGCTTATTTAGGCTGTGGTTCTGGTTAGGCAATGTGCAGGTTAGGTCAGGCTGATACTGGCAGAGGCTGACTAGTCTACAGGACAATCTGGGACTGCTCACCTTTGCTCGCGCTGCCTCTCATCCTTCAACAGGCTATCCCCAGCAGGATCTCCAGAGGCAGCAAAAACAAGCAGATCCCCTTGATGCTGTGGCTGACACCGGTATAAGGTCCTTTCTACTGCATTCTATGCAAATTAAGACCAGCCACAATTCAGTGACCTCTGCCTCTTGATGGTAGAGAATTTTTGTGACTTACTGTGTAGGTTGTTACTGTGTGTCAGGCCCTGAGCTGAATGTTGCAGGTAAAAAATATAAATACAATGTAGTCTGGTACAGGAGGCAGATGTGTAAATAAATAATTACAAGGCATGGTTTGCTATAAAGAAGATAGCTTGGGATGCTGCAAGAACATGCCTGGGGAGACAGAGGGCAGGAGCTGTAGGAAAAAAAAGGCGAGGAGGCCTGGGACCAGATGACATCAGGATTGCCATGGGAAACCAATGGTAAGCAGCCAAATGAAGAATAAGGAAGGCAGAGGGGAACACGATTAGAAGCAGGATGCTGTCTAGGGCACAGGGGAGGCTTCACTAGAAGGGGAAAGTGGAAGAGAAGCTGAGGACAAGGACACCTTACTGCCTTTGCTCACTCTTGAAGCACTCATTTAACCAGGGACCAGTGACTAGATACTGTAGAGAGCTGAGGTGGCTTAGAAGAAGGCAGGGTGGAAACGGGGAAGGACTCTCTGATCATGTGCTTTCTGCCAGGCAGTCTTATGGGAGAGGAATCCCTGGTGTGGAGTGGGGAAGCAAGGCACAGGGCAGCCAAGCATGGGGCGGGGCATTCCACTCAAAGCTAAGACCAGGAAATGCCCCAAGATGCCAGTCAGCAGGCATGGAGACCAAAGCTATGGCCCTCCATGTGGGCTCAGGCTATAAGCCTCCTCAGTAATATGGTACTGAGTCTTTCCTGGGGAGGGCCCAAGGGCCTCTGGCCCATTCTAAATTCTACAAATGCAGGGTGCTGGCCAGGAACCCTGAACACCCACCTTTACCCCTCCCCCCAAACCCCACAGCTATCCCTATACCAGGCCCTCTTCTTTGGACTGTTTCCAAGAGATACCTCAAGAATTCAGGAGGGTTATTCTGCTCTGAGACAAGGGTGAGGAATCCAAGCATCTTTCACCCAGGACAGTAGGTCCTGGCTTCCTCCTGTGGATCCAGGGTGTGTTCCTGACAAGTATAGACTGCGGTGCCCACCGTCCCCACTGGCACGCGGCAGGCAGCGGCAAGCACAGACCAACTGATCAATACTTGGAAGGCACTGGGCCTGCTGTGCAAAGGAGTCCCCTGGTGAGCACTTTCATAAATTGAAAAATTCTTCTGGAAGTGAATAATCGTCCCCAGCTATTACATATTTCTGAAAAGGTGGAGGTGTAGAGAACAGAATGCATTCATGTGGAGAGAGGCAACGCCTCAATCCCAGACACCTTGCTAGATTTGGGCCTGGGCTTGAGGTTCCTGATGCAGCCAGTGTTACTGCTGGGACTAAGGCTGTGACGAGAGGCTTTTCCAGAACCTTGACCTGTAAGGAAAACCTTTGAAACATCAGAACACAGTAGGTTCAGGAGTGGGATGTTGGCCTGGCCCCAGCACTGGCTAATTCCACAAGCACACAGAACTGGGTCTGCTTTTCAACACAGTATGATGACCCAGGAGCCACAGAGCTGTTTTGTCCCTACGGGAATTGGAGGCCCCACAGGCTGGGATAACTCACCCAAGACCACCTAACTATCCTGTGACACATCAAGGTTAAGAACTAGGACCTAGGAGCTCAAGAAATAGGTGGGCGGCTGAGAATACATACTGCTCTTCCAGAGGATCTGAGTTCAGTTCCCAGCACCGTGTCAGGTGGCCCACACTGCCTGTAACTCCCGATACTAGTGATCTGATGCCTTCTTCTGGTCTCTGCAGGTACCTGCACTCATGTACACACACACACACACACACACACACACACACACACACACTTCTATATTTTAAAAATATTGTAAAGCTCTAAAAGTTTGGAATCCTCACTTGGAATCCCACCCTACTCTTACCTCCACCCCTCTCTTTGCTCATAAATGACATAAACCACTAGGTTCAATCAGCTTCAGGCTCTATGAGCATCCAAGAGTCACAATTTACATGGGCCCTGCCTGGCCCCACAGGCTCATCTCCACCCCGGGGCCTCTCACCACTCCTTGCGACGTACCGACTCTTTTCCTACCAGCTTACCCCAAGTCAAACTCTTCCTCCCCTCCTTTCTCGGATATCCCTTGTTCCCTCCAATTGCATAGCGGCTGAGGCCTAAATGCTGTCTCTGCCCTTCAGTCTCCAGTAAGTAAGTAAGTCGACAGTCTTCATCTTTCAGTGAGATCGTGGAAGCACTCCACCATCGACAGTAGTTTGACTCTACCTCAGTGACACTGGGCACAGTAGGTGCTGAGCATATGTGACATCATTAACTCTCAACAAGCAAGGTTGATGGGAATCCAGTTCACCTTTACAAGGCTGCATATCTCACAGAAGGCAGAGTCCGGGTTCGGCCTTCGACCTGTCTCCAAAATCAAGGCCTCTGACTATCGGCGGTCTTCCTGCCTCTCCTTGGATTTCCTAAAACCCTCTCCTCCTCCTTCTCTGTCAGATCACTGAAAGATGGGCCTAACCTCTCTGCTTCCTGCACACAGTCCCCTGCCGCCCCTTGGCACGGTTCTCAGGATGTAGTGTCACCCGCCAGCTATGCCATTCCTGTTGCTCTCCAGCTCTCTGCCTACCTATGCCCCGCCACACAGCCCGCACCCTCCCTTCAGCCTTGTCTCTGCCCTGCTGAAGTGGGAAGGCCTGGCCAGAGTATGCCACATGCACACCTGAAGATATTCTCCCATAGTGCTAGTCAGCCTAATGTGGTGAGAGAGTCCATGGCCTGTGGCTCAGGGGACAGTTCCATCACCTCAGTCCCTACATACAGCATGTTTTCCGGGACTCATATCCTCCATCTTTGGCAGAGCTCAAGGCCACAGTATCTCTGAGAAGGAGGGCCTGCTGGACTGCTGAGGCCCACTAATCCTATCGCCATCTCTGAGCTGGACTAGATCACGTGGCCCCACTCTTCTCTGTAGACAGAAGTAGGAGCCTCGACTCCTTGTTGACAGATATAAATATAGAGGCTCAGAGAGGCATAGAGGACCTGCCACATGCTGATTTGAGCCTAGGGCCACCTGACAACCCTGTGACAAATCCAGAATAAGAACTAGGGCTAGGGGACTCTCTGCACTTAACGTTCAGGCTTGAAGTAGGGAACACCAGAGAGTAATTCTAGAAAATCAGCTTCATTGAACATAGACCTGGAGAGCTTGGGATGATGGTAAGAGGACTTACCTCTCATCGTCTCCCTTTACCAGTCTAATGACAGTGTAGGTCACAATGACACAAGGTCTAGTCTACTGACACAAGGATCTAGGACTCTGATGTGATGTCCAGCCACTACATGCAAAGGATAAGGAGTTTTGAATGCAGCCAGATGTGCTGGGGGTAGTGAGTGGTGTCCATTCAAAGACCCTAACTTCAGCAAAAGGGAAAGGACACCTTAATGAAATGGGCTAGCTGGTAGGCTCCTCTCTCCTCCTCCTCCCTTCTAGCTCTTGGGGTGGGTCTGGGAAAAGATGTTGACCTCCCTAGGTCTGGAGCCCACAGGCCTGGATTCTATCTATGCCAGCCCCAGTGGCCAAGACTCCGGGCAAAGGTAGGTATACACTGGGGCAGGACGTAATCACCTCCCATTCCCAAGCCACTTCCTAAGACCTGCAGAGGCTGCAAACCAGCTTCTCGTCAAATGCACAGGCAAGGCTGGGCGTCCTGGAAGGCCTGCCTAGAAAATGGGACTGAAGCAAAGACACACCCCACCCAACCCCTCCCCACCCCTTACTTACTTGCTTACCCCAGAAGTCCGTGAAAGCGTGAGATGGAAGGAGGCATTTGCCAAGCCCTCGTTGGGCCCTTCTGTTCTCTGGCTGCCCTGCCCAGGAAACCTGTTCCACGCCATTGGCTTGAGTGTCTAACAGAAGGGATGCTCTTTCTACAGGGTTTGTGGGTTTTGTTCCTCTGAACCATGTCCCACCCACCCTGCATCACAATGCCATGCTTTACTTGATACATTGGTACCATTGGCATTTGGAGACCTTATTCCATGGTTCTAGGATAGATTTTTTTTAAAGCTGTTTGTGGTAATGTATTTTCTGTTTCTGATTGTCAATATGGGAATCTTTCCCCAGCTTACTCCCCAATCTTTCAGTATCTGGGTTTGATATTTTTTTAATCATATTTGGGTTTTGTTTTGTTTTGTTACTTTGCTTTTTTAAGTTGTTACTCCCTTGGTTATGTAGCCCCTCCCAGTGGCTGCTTGTTTATGCCTGTTCGTGACCTCTTTTGACTGTCAGTGTTCAGCCAGCCTTGCCAAGAAAGAAAATCAAGTATTTTCTATTTCTCTACTTCTTGAAAAATAATTAATTAAAAATAAAAATTAAAAACCTCTTAATGGGAACCTGGCCCTGTCTGTCTTCTCTATTCTGCAGAAATGTTGAAGGAGTTGAACCAGCAACGCAGAGCGAAAGCATTTACAGACCTGAAAATTGTTGTTGAAGGCAGAGAGTTTGAAGTCCACCAAAATGTTCTAGCTTCCTGCAGCTTGTATTTCAAGGACCTGATTCAAAGGTTTGCCTTCCTTCCAGCTGTGGTCGGGTCTGTTCCTTCGTAGGACGCTTTTGTGTCGCTTTTCTTCCCCCCCTCTCTTGCAGGTTCCTGAAGTGTGACTCCCTGTCACAGAGCCAGTAGCCATCTCTCCTCCCCCTCCCCAGTGCCCTCACACACACACACACACACACACACACACACACTCACATATACATACATACATACATACACTCACACTCACACTCACATACACACATATATACATATGCACATACATACACACTCACACTCACACATACACATGTACATACACACATACACACACACACACACACACACACACTCACACACTCACACACTCCCAGCCTCAGAGCAGCCACTGCCCTTGCTCCCACACACTGCCTCACTGGCCACCAGGGGCTAGCCCATAGTAGGCTCCTCCCCACACCCCCAAACCTCACATTCTTAGCAGATTACAAGCCCTCCCTGAGACTAAGAGGACCGTAGACTCCATTTTAAGGGACCATTACACACTCCTCCATGCCTCAGGGTCCCCAGATCCATCACCACCACTGTTGATGGTGAACTTAATGCCAGGAAAACATATTGAGCAGATTTATCCCCACTGAGGAACACCAGGCACCCCAGGAACTGTTCTCCCCCAGTCTGAGTCAGGAAGACGAGTGTGTAGGCCAAGCCTCATGCTTGAACGCTGGGCACTGAGTGCAGACCAGGTGTGTCCTAAACACGGTCTCTCAGCCTTCACCCCCCACCTCAGCCCCCCCTGGCTCCATCTGGCCATTTCTACCTGGATCAGTCAGTGTTAACGGTGCCTGAGTATCTTTGTTTTTCCATTTTGTCGATTTAAAAAAGTAATTGTTTGGGGCTGTTTCATACCCTTGCGAAGCCATCAGGGCCACCTGCTAGCTCCTTAGGGAGGGAGAGCAGCCGAGGGCCAGCCCAGGGGAACGCTCACACTTCTCTCACCCATCAGCAGATTAATGTTGCTGCTCATTTTGCCTTGCAGCCTCTCCGGGGCGGACGCTGAGCCTGGACAGAGCTCAGAGAGGGAGGACAGGACCTCTGCTTGCTTCCCAATGCTGTGTTTGGACTTGCCAACTAACCCCAGAGCGACTGTGTTTTGTTTCAGGATGGCACACTGGCTGGCATCTCCTTTCCTATCCCCTGTGTCCTTTGGCATAGAGCCAGGCCGCCGGCTGTGTGTGAGGTCCCACTCAGCCTTACTGGCCCTGTGCCACACAGGAGGGGCAGGCTCTTTGTGACATCCCATTTCCTGGACAACTCCGTCTCCTGCCCTCATGCTTAGGTTCTCTGTGTCTGAGGGCAAGGGTTAGAGGCAGAAGTCTCGGGGAAAGAGGCATGTCCAGGGGCTTCTTCGGCCCAGGGGTTCTTTTTAGGAAATTCTGTGGAGCAGTGGCTAGCACCTGGCTGCAGGGACACAGCTAAATAATCTTGGACCTTGGATCCTGATCCAGATGGGCTACAGAGCATGAGGTTAATGTAGAGCAGTGGTTCCTGCCTGGACTAAAAGTCTTTAACTACCTTTGAAGTTGAATCAGAGCCAAACTCCAGCACACAACAGGGAAGAGGACCCCCTGTTAGGTGGGAACCTTCTTGGACAGGCAAAGAAGGAGAAAGAAGGCCCTTCTAGACCAGGACAGGTATGAACCAGAGATAGGAATAGGTTGCCTCCCCAGAAGCAGATATGAACAGGCCCTGATTCCCTACTGACGATTCTCTGTAAGGGTGAGGTGCAGGGGGCCCACACGGCTCAGTAGCCCTTTTGAGAAAAGATGGGCACTCCATCCAAGTAGTTTCTAGGAGAGAGAGCATCCTTGGGAGTCAAGAGACCTGGGTCCTACATTTGACTCTGCCCCTCATCTGAGACTCCACTCTGGCCAAACACTCGCTCTCAGGCCTCAGGCTTTATCATTTGTAAGCCAGAAGTTGGTCAATGCTGGTGAAGGTGACAGTCAGTGGATGGGCAAGACCAGCCTGGAGAGGCTTCACAAGTTTGAGGCCAAGGTGGGAGAAACGAAGGTGTCAATGTCATAAAAGAGAAGAGAGCAGGTAAACAGTCCAGGGCTAGGGCTTAGCTGGGGAAGGTAGCCAGTCGAACACATGACATGACATGCTTTCAGGCCTTAAAGGGCACTCGAGTCCCCTCGTGGTAGGTAAACAAGGCAGATGAATCTGACTGAGTCAGGGCTGAGGCCTTCAGCATGCATGGAGTACCGTCAGGAATCAAAGGAGAAACTGGAATCAAAGGAAGGCCATGTTTGTACATAGCCATTTTGGATCTCCTTTCTCTGTCTGGACCATGGGATACATGCCGCCATTCGTGCTGATGGCTGCAAACAAATGCTTTTGAAGGCAATGTCTTCATGAGCCACATGGCCCCAAATTCTTCATGGTCAGAGAGCAGCTGATGTCACCATGTTGTTTCAGCCCCTATCACATCAAGCCCTGGAATAGCTTTGCAGGGATAAAGTGGCATAGGGGCTCCTTTTCGGGGGCTGTTGTCTTATGAGGCTAAAGAAGTAGGGCCAATCTATGTCTCAGGGCTTAGGTGAGTCAATACTGACCTGCCCTAGCTGAGTGTTGTCAGAACAGGAGCCACCCCCCACCTTATGTGGCAGCACCCCAGACTTGGAAATTCAAGCTAAGTTCCTTTCTACCACCAACCTAGGTCATATGTCCACTGCTCCATCCTCATTCTCAGTGTGACTGTCTTTCCTGGAGCCATGGAGGGGCATATAGGAAGCTAAATCACTTGCTCAGTCCTCCCTGCAAACAGGATGGGCCAGAGCCTACCCAAAGTCCTCAGAGACAAACAGTACATACGACAGGAAAGAAAGGAATGAAACACACACACACACACACACACACACACACACACACACACACACACACACTCAGTGTCAGTATGAGACTAAGCAGAGAAGCCAGATCTGCCCACTATGACCTCACAGACTGAAGTCAGGTCCCTGCAACGCCCACTACTTGATGACATTCCCAAGGCCCTACACTCTCCAGGCTCTTTCCTCACATGCTTCCATAGATGAGCTAGTTCCTTTAAGCCATCCTCCACCACTTCCTTTCTTGACAAGATTGCCACCTGGTGACAAGAAGCTTTACAGGATATATTGACTTGAGTAGCTTGTGCAGTTAGAATCCCCATTTTACAGACAAGGATCTTGAAGCCTCCGGCCTTTAAGTGACATGTACATATTGTCTGATATGGAAGCTTCCATTCTCTAACCTAGAAAACCAAACTGTGCTGTTTGTAGACAAATTCAGGGAGGGAGGAAAGGGAAGTCTCTGAGCTGACACTGGGTATGAGTAAGGAGTGTGCATGTGTGTGTGTGTGTGTGTGTGTGTGTGTGTGTGTGTGTGTGTGTATATAGTCTACATGTGATAATAGTAACACTGGCCACAAGTCCTGCCAAGAAGAACAAAATTCCCCCTTTAAGACAGGTACTTGTGTGCAGACCTGCAAGGGGACTTGATCCTCTAGATGAGGCCTGGAGGTCAAGAAGCCTTGGACATGAGTGTAGGAGGCCAGCAACAAGCCAGGGCAAAACCAAACCACAGGCCTGTTCTACTTGACCTTTGGTTGACCAACCTGAGTTCCACAGGATGATCAGAAGGGAAACTGAAAGACAAGGGTTGAGGGCACTGCTTCTGGACAGTGAGAAGGGACAAAGGGCTGAGCCACTGCCCCTGGATGATGAATGGGGTACTCATCCTTCCCATATCTGCTCACATACTGGACCCTTTGGGTTGGAGTCCCAGGCCTAGAGCCATATCTTACCCTTAGGCTGCACAGTCTGCCCTGGCTTTTCTTCTCTGGCCCATGAATCTTTCAAGATGCACAGGTGCCATAGAGACACTAATCAAGGTCAGTCACTTCCACTTAATGGTTGTCTGGCTAGGCTACAGACCCCATCGTAGAGGCCATGATATCTGTCTTAAAAGATGGCAGCCATTACTGACTCTTCCCAGCAAGTCTCTAAGTCAAGGCGTGGGAGAAAATGCCCAGCACCTGAGAAAAGCTGTCCCTCACCGTAAAAAGAGGACAGAGACCTAAGCATGGCAGGCACCTCTAGCTGAAGCCCCCCCCCCACCTCAGAAAGCCTACTGAGACAGTTATGGCATGTGGATTCTAGTCTCATTGCGTACTGAATGAAAACAATGAATGGAGTCACTGATTGTTCTAACCTAATTCTCACCAAGCCTGATACTCTAAGCTCCGGGCTTCTCCTTCCTTCCTCAGCCATGATGTGAGAAGCTAGAGTAGCTACTGACTCAATGACCCACCTCACCAACTGACATGGTGCTTCTCACCTACAGCAACCTCTTTCCCCAAGTGCCTGTCCCCTTTCTCATTGAGAATACACATGCGCGCCTTGAAAACAAAGCAACAAGAAGAGGGATTGACACCTCTTAGGTGTCAACAGAATGAGAGAGACCAGACTTCCTCTCACAGAGCAGTCCAAGGCCAGCCAGAGTCCACAGGATCCAGTGGGACCTGGGTGTGCCCGAACACGGTGCTCTGAAGGTAATGACGTGGGGCAGGGTAGAAATCATGTCTGATGGATAGAACATCATGCCAGCTGTCTGTCACTCACCACTGTCCTACACTTCCAGAGAGTGCCCAGTTCCAGTGTAAATCACGCAAACATCTGGCCACACAGGCAAGGGAGAGAGCAACTTATCAGCAGTTCTTTGCTAAAGGAGGGTTCTCCAAGATCCTACTAGTCCAAGACAGGCATCTCTGACATATCTATAGACCCAGCCCTGCTGAGCAGCAACTGTGCCTAGGAACCTGAATCCTCCTGGCTAGCTCCACTTTGAAGAAAGTAGCTTCATAGAGTGTCTAGTCTCAGACACTGTGTGGGCTAGGGCACCACACTTCTGCCATCTCCCCAAGCCTGAGCATCACAGACAGCGTGATACTGTCTATTCCGGTGGTTCTGTACAGCATTGTACAATTGTGTCGTGACCCTCAAGGCCCAACAGCTCACTCCAGAACCAACTTAGACTGGGATGGAGGACAGAACATCCCCACACTTGTGAAGAGTGCGGCATTACAGCCGTGGTCAGAGTTACCGATCAGGTGACGTGTCCCCTAGGGGACCTCTGTTCAAAATGAAGAAACCTAAGGAGTGCAAGGTAGAGCCACAATGATCTAATGATTGGAGACAGAGTTGTTACCAGCCTTTCATGGCCCTTACAGTTCTCTGAGCTGCACATGAACCACCCAGAAGATACCACCTATATGCTGAGGGGACATCCAAATGCCTACGCCTCCTCTAGACCTTGAACTAGGTTACTAACAAAGACATTAACACCGCCTCATGTTCCTGGTAGCCAAGTGGAAGGGGCTAGCTCTTCCAGTTCCAAGAGCCTCCAGCCCTCCCTGCAGATCATTTGCCCAATGGAGAGAGCCACAGGCATGCATTCTATGGCCAAGGATCTCTGATTTAACAGCATTACCATGTTCATCAGCTCCTGTACTTAGCCTTTCATTCCGGGTGCCCTTCAACAGGGCAGGTGGCTCCATCTCCAAAACCCTCTCCCGGGCTTAGCCTTGAGAAGCAACAGACAGTGGTCAGCAGTGTAGCTGCCTCAGCCCTTTATAGCCAGCATTCCAGCACGGGGCTGGCCAGGGGCATGTGTGTGCATGCACATGAGTGTGCGTGTGCATATGCGTGCGTGTGTGTGTGTGTGTGTGTGTGTGTGTGTGTGTGTGTATTCCCTGAAAACCTACCTCAGCTCTTTTGAGCTCTTCTGTCTGAGGACTCAGGGACACACTGGACTGGTGGTTGTTGGTGGCAACAGTGAAAGGGATCTTGAGAAAGGTGAGCAGCCCGTATTGATGAAGCCCATCAGCCCTGCCACATAGTGACCCAACATGACTTCCACAGAACCTGAGGACGTACAGAGGAGAGACCAAGCCATTAGGATGAACACACAAGCAGCAAAGGCTTAGAACAAGAAGTTGACCAGGTAGCCTTAGAGGCCTGGGATAACTAGGATTTATGGAGTCTCGAGGAGGCACTTGAGAGCTATTTTTATACTTAACCAAGGCACACAAACCTGGGAATCCATCTTGACAGCAAAACACGTGTGTGAAGTAACTTTAGCATTGAGTGAACACATGCGGGCTTAAAGGACCTCAGCCCCGACCCTCTTTATGGCCAGTACTGTGACTTCCTCAGGCTTCCTCGGCTTGCTCAGGTCATAGAAGTACAAGGCCTTAGGGCCTCTGGTTACATGAGCCATCTGTAGAAAGAGTTTTAAGCATTGACTCACCCTCAGGGTCCCAGTGTAGCCTGTATACTAAAGGTTGTGTCTGGGCTTTGAAGGCCTTAAGCTTTCAAAGTCTGTTGGTAGAAGTGCAAACACTGTTGTGTAGAAGAGTGTCCTGGGAAGGACTTTAGGCCTCATCTACTTCCAATTTGTTTGGCAGACCAGGAAGCTGGGGGCCTGAGAGGCTTAGGATATCTGTCTGTCTGTGATAAAACAGGATGCCCAGGTCCCTTTGCTCCCTGCTAGTGCTTCGTCCGCTCACCCAGAAGCTGCCCCCAGCCTCTTTAGCCAAGCTCCTGTCTTCCCAGACACCTCTACTCCTGCCCCAGGTGCACCCCAGGGACCAGTGTCAAGAGTCTTGGCCCCTGGCTTTTGCAGAAGTCTGTGGGTGGGCAGCGGAGTTCACTTCCTTGTCACAGCCCCAGTCAGGTCAGGTTCAGTGAGGGAAGTTGGCCTGGTGAGAGTAGCCAAGCTGAGGTGGTCAAGTCAATGGCCTTGGAGAAAACTGCCTCCTGATTTAACGCTCTGGGTGTTTTTGTTTTTTTGTTTTTTTTTTTCTCCCGGCCTCACTTCTGTATTGGTGTGTTCTCGGTTCATCTGATCTGTTTCCTTCCAGGTCCAGCTGTAGGGAGCTGCTGCCAGGCCTTAGGAGCCTTTGCAATGGTTTTGTATTTCTGTAGACACCAGATATAAACATACTGATATATTTGTGTCCCTCCCCTGCTCCCTCACCCCAGTTCACAAGCCCGATGCACACTCTACACGCAGGCCACTCTGACCTCTGACCCCGTGTTCCATGTGGCAGGAGGGCCCCCCCGCCCCGGGCCAGGCCCCAGGTCATGGCTGCTGGCTGTCTGTGGCGGAAGTCCTTGGTTGCTCCCCTCTTCCCTTCCCAGCTCTAAACATTCTGTCCGTCTATCTCGTCTTGTCTTCAGTTTCAAAGCAATGTCATGAAGGGCTTCCCTTCCATGCCTAAAAGGAAACAATATGATTTTTGGAAAGTTTGGGGTTGGGGTGGGGATACTTCCTGGGCAGCCTTCCAAGGCTCTGGGTCTTCAAGATATGCTCAAAGGAAGTCTCTTGATTGGCTAGAATGCCTGCCACTCAGAAGCTTTGGATCTTCAACCTGGAGGAGATTCTGCCTTGTGAGGCAGTGGTTTCTGCTTGTCGGGGCTTGCCGGTACCATTTGGTGAAGACACAAGGTCCAGCAAGACGCTGAACCATATTGTTTCCCTTTATGGCCAGTCCTGGTCCTCGTCCCCATCCACAGCTCATGCTTTTTTGATTTGCATCTTTTTTGCATGGACATGCCGAGTAGTGATAAGCAGGGTTTTCTGTTCTCTGGGGCGCCTCTGGTCAGACCCTTCTCTTTCAGATCCTGTGTCAGGTCATTAGGTTCAGGTGTGTCATTGCTGTGTCCTTTGAGTCCTAAGATGAAGGGCGTGACTGAGGTGTACAGGGAGATCTGGCCCTGTGAGGAAGCGGCAGTGGCCGCAGGGGTGGCAGGTGAAGACAGCCTGGTCTCTGTGCCTTAGGTCGGTGCAGGACGGCAGCCAGGGCAGCCGGGAGAAGCTGGAGCTGGTGCTCTCCAACCTGCAGGCTGATGTACTGGAGCTACTGCTGGAGTTCGTCTACACAGGGTCGCTGGTCATCGATTCAGCCAATGCCAAGACTCTGCTTGAGGCAGCGAGCAAGTTCCAGTTTCACACCTTCTGCAAAGTCTGTGTGTCCTTTCTTGGTGAGCTGACCAGTGTTTCCCCCAGATTGTGACAGGATATCTAGATGTCACCTGAGCATGCACTGAAGGGGTCACTGTGTCCTTGCCAGAACCAGTGGCCACTAGGATGTATAAACAGCCAGTGCATGCAACAGGGTTTGGGGGGGACCACACCACTCTGCCCTGGCCTCTAAGCCCTGGATGAATGGACCACACACCCTGTTCCCCTTTAACGTGTTCATTCCCAGATGCATGGACAGACCAGAACATCTGATCTAACCCTTGGAAACCCAGAGCCATTTGGCAAGAGATAGATCTTGGTGTGGGACTCCAGACTCCCTGCTCAGAGCATGCTCACTTTACACAGTGTAGTAGCTGGGCTGGGAGTTGTAGAGCAGAGGAACAAGTTGAGCATCACAGAAAACCCCACAGCCTGGGGTGTGGTACGCAGAAAGAAAAGCCAGACGCTGGGAACAGATGGTATGAGTACTGGCGAAGGAGTTGATCAATCCAGAAGAGTCAGAAGCCATAGTGGCAGAAGGTGGCACATACTCAGTTCTAGCCTGAAAGAGCTATTAGCCAGATTTCAAAAGAGCCAGTTAGCCAGACTAACCCCAGGTTCTAGATGATAGAATAGGGGATTCTGGGGACCATGGGAGACAATAGATTGATACGTGAGGGCTGTTGTTTACAAGACATAAAGAAGGTATCTGTGATATCAGGCATGTTTGCCATGATGGAAGACATCATAAGTGTCAATGGTCACTACCCACAGCCCAGGCCCAAACCCTGAAGCCCCAGCCCTCCCTCCATGGGTAGGGGAGAAGCTCACTCCATCCCTCACTCACAGCTTTGGGTTTTCTGCTATGGTCTGCAGGGATAGAACTAGGTCCAGGGAGGTCCACATGAATCAGGGCAGAGAAAAACCTAGGGAATGAATCTGAGGCTCAGGGTCAGTGGAGGTAGGCTAATAACGACCACGGGTGCTGGATCCAGGGTCACAAGGAAATGGGTTGGGTTCAGAAGAAGATCCAGGGATGGTGATGGGAGGAAGAGGTGATCCGCCCAGCACTCCTGGATCAGTGACCATTTGCTCTCACCTTCAGAGAAGCAGCTGACTGCCAGCAACTGTCTGGGAGTGCTGGCCATGGCTGAGGCCATGAAGTGCAGTGAGCTCTACCACATGGCCAAGGCCTTTGCGCTGCAGATCTTCCCCGAGGTGGCCGCCCAGGAGGAGATCCTCAGCATCTCTAAGGATGACTTTATTGCCTACGTCTCCAATGACAGCCTCAACACCAAGGCCGAGGAGCTGGTCTACGAAACTGTCATCAAGTGGATCAAGAAGGACCCGGCGACACGTGCACAGGTACGTCTGCTCCACCTGGTCCCTGCAGGGGTGGGATCTGCTGCAAGGATGGAGGAAAGTGAAGGAGAGCAGGGCTACAAGGATTGTAGAGGAGTCCAAAATAATCACACACACACACACACACACACACACACACACACGCACACAGGGAAAGAAGTGGTAAAGAGAAGACTGAGTCTCTAGAGGGCTCTTAAGGACTTCCACTCCACCTAGAATACGTGTCCAAGTTTGCCAAGGGGACACAGGGTCTGGGTGGGAAGTTGCTGGGCCCTTCACAGAAAAGTAAGGTACCAGGGCATATGGGGTCCCAGGAGGTCAGTACACCAGGAGGTGTACTCAGGCTATCAAGTGGGTAGAGAGCAAACCAAAGTCATTCTGGACGTGGGAGACCACTACATGTGTGACAAGAGAGAAAATGAGTTACCAAAGGAGACAGAAAGGCCGCAGGAGGAAAGAAAACCCACTATCCCCAGATAGTCACCCAAGTCTAAGGGAGCTCGTCAGCCCATTCATACCAGAAAGGGACACTGCCTTTGGCTATTGTAGTAGGGAGCCTGAGGGGGGGGGGAGCAGCAGGAAGCCCTTGGAAGAATCAGAATATAAAACAACTGGGAGCAGTGGAGGAGGAGGCTCAGCAGCTAGGCTAGGACAGAGCCGGGAAGCCAGACCCAAGTGCTGGGTCAGAAGGACTGACACATGCTTGTAATGCCAGCACTTGGGAGGTAGAATTAGGAGGATTGGGAGTTCAAGGCCAGACTTGACTACATAGTGAGCCTCAGTTTGTACTACAAGACTCTGACTCAAGGGAAAGGAGGGGGGAGGGAGGGGGAGGAAAAGGAAAGGCAGTGAAGGGAAGAGGGAGAGGACAATTGGAGACAAGGATGAGAGATACAGAATCCCTGCCCCACCTCAACCCTACCACCGAGTCCTTAGAATTCAGGAGAAGCAGGTTCTTCCCCTGACCAGCTTGTTCCAGAAAGCAAGTATTATTTTCAAAGAAAGGAGTTGAAGTGTAGAGAGTCGCAGTAACTGCCACAGTTCACCACACTCTCGAGTCTATATCCACAGCCCAGAGTGTGGTATGAGCTCAGCCAGGCTTGCCCAGAGACCCTGATCTCCCTGTTTCCCGTCTGTTAAGTGCTGCATCCCTCGAAAAAGACCCTTTGATACCCAAGAATAAACCCCATATAGTTCCCCAAACATCACGTCCTTTTTCACTCTCCTGTCCCTCTAGATGTCCTCCCCACGCCGCTCCCCCCCCCCCGCACCTGCTCCCACCGCCTGACAGAAGTCTCTAACTCCTCCACCTCCAACATCATCTTCCCTGTGACACCTCTCCTGCACCTTCCACAGCCCTCACTATCACCCAGAAAACCGTGAACACTTTTTAGATCAGAGGCCAGGTCTCATCATCCTGTGCAGCTCCGGTAACAAGCTTAACATATGGTATAGAGTGGTTACCAATTACTCCTGCCACTCAGCCTCTGGACGAAACAAAACAAAACTGCGACAGGCAAGTGGTGAACCATTTGCCAGTCGCAGGGGAAGTTCACGTCGGTGCAGGAAAAAGCCTTGAATGAAGGATGAGAGTGTCCAGAAGCCGGGCTGGGACAAGGTGACACTACTCAGAAGCTGTAGTATCAGGGACACACAGGCATCATAGTTACCTCACAGATGACAGTCACCATCTCCTTTAAGTTCTTCTGGGACTTCCCACTTGTTCCTGTCACTCTCACACCTCTGTAAGACGAAAGGCTCCCGCTTTCCGGTTTCAGCCACCTGGCAGTCTGCTGTACAGTTAGACTCCGAGAGACAGATGGTGTGGAGATGAGAGGATGGAGGGGTAGATGAGGGATAGGCTACTTTCTCGGGCTGGTTGCAGCTGCTAGGCCTCCAGTTAGCCCTCCATGCCTTCCATTTGTCTAGTTTGCCAGGCCGGGCAGTGTGCACTTCCAAGACACACCCAGATGGGAAGTCCTTCTCCATTCAGCTCCTCTAAGAGGTGGCTTCCTCTCAGCAGAATCCCACTCCTTCTATTCCACAGTATGCGGCGGAGCTCCTGGCTGCGGTCCGCCTCCCGTTCATCCACCCCAGCTATCTGCTCAATGTGGTGGACAACGAAGAACTGATCAAGTCATCAGAGGCATGCCGGGACCTGGTCAATGAAGCAAAACGCTACCACATGCTACCCCATGCCCGGCAGGAGATGCAGACACCCCGAACCCGGCCCCGCCTCTCAGCAGGTATCAAGGGGCATGCCCAGATCCCCAAATAGCAAATGCCATAGAGTCAGCTGGCTCCAGATGGTCCCCTAAGAAAGGATCCAGACACAGATGCTGACGGTGTCAGGGTGTGTCCCAAGGGTACCCATCCATGTCCCCACAGGTGTGGCCGAGGTCATCGTTTTGGTTGGGGGCCGTCAGATGGTTGGGATGACCCAGCGCTCACTGGTGGCTGTCACCTGCTGGAACCCACAGAACAACAAGTGGTACCCCTTGGCCTCGCTGCCTTTCTATGACCGCGAGTTCTTCAGTGTAGTGAGTGCTGGGGACAACATCTACCTCTCAGGTGAGGCTCCCGAGGGCTGGGTGGGAACTGGGATGGGCCTCCCGAAGGCACCTCTACCCACACACTGGGCTAAGGATGGTCAAGGCCCCAGATTATCTGCTTTACGAATAAAACCTCCTGATTCTGTCCTTGGAGCTGGGAATCCTGTTCTCAGCCCCCTAACCCCTTCTGTTCTATGTACCCCCATACTGTCCACAGGTGGTATGGAATCAGGGGTGACGCTGGCTGATGTCTGGTGCTACATGTCCCTGTTGGATAACTGGAACCTGGTCTCCAGAATGACTGTCCCTCGCTGTCGCCACAATAGTCTCGTCTATGATGGGAAGATTTACACTCTTGGGGGACTTGGAGTGGCAGGCAACGTGGACCACGTGGAGAGGTAAGGCAGCCACAGTCCCTGGGCTGGCCTCTCTAGCAGTCACTGAACACTAGCATCACATCATTCCTCCCTCTGTACCCCCGACAACACCTACCTGATACCGATGGCCCATTCCAGGTTTATCATACATAACCAAAGGAAGTGAACACAAGATGCAAGCTCATGAGTCACTAAGAACATTTTAACACAAGATGGTGGTCCAAGGTCCAGTCACAAAAGGACATGAGAGAGCTTAGCTAGAGTCACACAGTAGATGGCAAGTACCAGCCCAGAGTCATATTAGAATTCAGGAGCTTAAACCAATGTCCCAAGTATGGGCCATGCCAGTAGTGGTGCCACTTTGTCCAACCATGTAAGGGTTGCGCCCATCCTGAATCCCGCACGTGCCAGGTAATTGGTAGTGATGCCAGAAAGAGAAACCACCCACCAACTAAGCAATGTAGGGGCACAGTCTAGCCAGCCCACTAGGATTCTCCAGAGGAAAACTATAAGTCAGTGAGCCCAAGATTAGAGGGTAGCCTGCACTTGGTTACAAGTCTCAGGCTTTCTCCTACCCTATGCCAGCCAGGCTGTTGAGGATGTGGTATGAGTCAGGCAGAGGCCTGAGTGAGGGCCAGAGGCTGGAGCAGGTACTGCCCTGGGATGGAAATTGCCAAGATACGTTCCTCCTGAGCCAGTGAGACTGCCCTTGTAAGAAAAAGGGTGGGTCACCTCGAAGAAGATGCTCAGAACCTCTGGGAGACCACCACTTAGCAGAGCAGACTTCAGCGTTGCTTCAGCACGTGAGGCTGGCCTGGCCCCAGGCTATAGCTCCAGTTACGATCAGTAGAGTTCCTCTTCACTCTTTCCCCTACCCTGGCCCACCCCATCAGCTGCCACCAGAAAGCACACTTTGCAGTGTGACATCCTTTCTGCCTGTAAAGCCACACATATCCCTTGATTTGATTTTTTTTTTCTTCCCCTGGGTAGCTAATTGGACACTTGATGAATGTTCCAACGAGGATGGTTTCAGAGTGAGACAGGTTCTGAATGTTCACTGTGGGCTTTTAACTCCCCCAAGTGGAGCCAGAGATGGCTTGGTAACAACATTTAATTGTCACATTGATTTGACGATACTGAGAAGTCCCTGGGTGATTATGAGCATATTAATACCGTGTTTGGACCCAGACCAGTCCTAACACTAGGGGCTCTTCAGCATAACCTGCTGCATGTCCAGGGGTGCCCCTAAGGCCCCCCTGGAAGCGTCGACTTCCAGTCATTTATCGCCCAATAATAAACACACAAGCAAGGAGACATTTGCTATGTAGGAGTCCGCTGAGCTGGATGTCATCTTGCTCTGCCTCTGTCAGCTATTTTTAATCTCCTAAGATGCTGATTACTCGTTTTGCAAAGTTCCACTTGTTGATAAAGACCGGGATTTGTTGAAGGACCAAATACACCGATGGAGAGGTAGAGACAGTCTCTACTCTTTTTACTTTTCTTGGGCTCTGAAGCAGTCCTGTACTGGTCTTCCCCATGGAGCCCAGCCTTCCAGCTGGCTGGAAAATAAATGTCAGCTTGAAGCACCTGAGAGTAAGGCCACCCCCAGGAGGCCCGGTGAATGAAAGAGCAGCTGGAGATCCCAGAGAGACCTGAGGGACCCTGAGTACTCCCTTAGCCCATGAAGATCTGTCATCTGTGCCTGTAGGATGGGACAAAGCCTGGAAGAGCCCTAGGTGATAATACCCATGAGAGGGAGTGGAGGGTGTGTGGGAAGAGGTACCACTGCTACCCAAGGAGCGGTCCCCTTTGAGTAAGTCGGTCTCTTTGCCGCATGGTCGCAGTGATGAGAATTCAGGGTGACAGGAAGGTCAGTCTAATGGGGATAGACACGAGGGTGCTTTGTTCCCCAGGAAACACTAATGGTACAAATTGCTATTATATTGATAATGAATGAGATATATGGTGGATTATAATTATATTACATTGCCGCGTTACAGGAATAGAGCAAGATTACATAATTATAGATTAAAACAACAGCGCCATAGACAAACCTGTATTATATCATTATATAAATAACTGGGTCTAATATTTTATAGCAATATATTGCAGGAGCGGTGGTTACTGCATAAATGATAGCGGAACGCCTCACTCGGCTGGGTCATTTGCATGTCATTAGCATATCCTTCTCAAGCAGGAAGCTGACAGATTGAGCTGACGGGAGAGCTCATGGCTTGGCAATCAGCCACCTGGAATAACAAACTCTCAGGAAATTTGTGTTTGGCGGAATGTGTCATTATGCCGAAAGACTGAGGACTAACAGCCACATAATCTTTCTCATCTCCCAGCTCTTTCTGTGGAAACTCTTTGGCTCACTGCCATATTGGTTTAAAAAAACAGATATCTGGACTTCTGACACTGCCCTGAAAAGACACTTACTTCATTGCCTGTTCTCTATATATCATCCATCCACGACCGAATGGCATCGGCCACAGCTGCCCCATACGACAGTTTGGCTTCTTATACCCAAGTCCAAAAGCAGATGTCTCATGGCATCTCCTCCCCATACACTCAAGAACCAGGACACAGCGCACATAAGACCCTCTTCCTAGAGAACCTAGCTCTGAGCTAATGATGGCTTTTATCCAAAGGAGGCTCACGGGGAGAACATGGGAGCCGTATGCTGTTCACGACTCTGTGTTAACTGAACTCCCTGGTGTCACAGTGAGCAAGCTCAGGCCCTTGCTTTGGGTGCAGACACATATGAAGCAGAGATATGTGAGCTAGTAGGTCTACAGTAAGTGTTGGGCAGCTGCAGTCAGGCGGGAGCGTTAAGGGGCAGCTAGCTCCTTGGAACACTGAACAAAAATGCTGGTGAGTGGGAGGATGGCACTGTTCTCCCTTGGCCAGCCCCCTTAGGTCCACTTCTGCTTGTCCCAGCAGATGTCCCTGCCTCCTTTCGCTCAGAGTGTCTGGACTTCTCCATTCTCTCACATTGCTCCTCCATTCCACACTGTATGTGAAGCAGATCTGTTCAGCCCTATTCTCTGCCTTCCCTCTCTCCCTGGGACTGGTAAGGGAAATCCTAGCCTCCTTCAGACTGGTCCTACTATGCACTGGAGAGTCAAGCCTCCACCCAGCCCCAGATGCTGCAAGGTGCATTTCTTCTCAAAAGCAAGCAGCTCTCCTCCCCTCTCTCTTCAACCATACACAGGCTCTCCTGTCCACCCTACCTCCCGCCTCCCATAGTAAATGGGGCCATGGATTGAGAACTCAAATGCCCCAGGGTGCAGTATTTTCTTAGAATGAAGGTAGCCCTGCATTTCATCCCACTACACAAAGTAGGGATGGTTGTCCACACTTGTAAGCTCAGCACTTGGGAGATCTCAGAGGTTATGCTCATCCTTGGCTACTTAGAAATGACCAGATCACCTGGGATGCGTGAGTCCCTCTCTCAAAAGAAACAACAAACTTTCTCCTCTCTCTGCTCACTCCAGCAATGTGCCCACAGCTGTGCTGTCCTTGACTTCCACTCTCTCCTGCCGACATACTCACAACCTTTTGCTTTAATTAGCATCTGCTATACCTACCAGAAACCATACAGGACCCAGGAGCCTTTATCCTACAAGGACAAATAACAGGTTCCCATAGGCTGGGGGGTTCAAGGCTCTTCAGAGTTCCCTGTGGTCCCCAACTGTGTGTTCTCTCTCTTCTAGCCTCTCTCCTTCCCCTCTCTGTCACTCTCTGGTTATCTACCCATCCCACCCCAACCCCTCCCTCTCCCTTCCTCCCCTCTCCCCCATCTCTCTCAATAGGGTCTATGTTACCCAGAATGGCCTTGAACTCCTGGGTCACCATCTGAGTGCTGGGACTCAGTCATGTGCCGTCTTTTCTTGCTTTATACCTTAAAGTCCCCTTGGTACCCACAGGGGACTAGTTCCAGGATGCCTGTAGACCCACATCTGCAAGTGCTCCAGTCCTCATATAAAACAGCATAGCATCCACATCCAAATACCTGGACACCCCCTCCTGCAGACTCTAGATGCTTCAAATCACTTCACATACCACGTACAGTACCTAATACAATGCAGGGGCCGTGTAAAGAGCTGTTATCCTGTACAGATTGGAAACCAATGGGTAATATGGACATGGTCAATACAGATACAGTGTTTCAGCTTTTTCATATCTGTAACTGATGGCATCTATGGATGCAGAACTCACAGATTTGGAGCCTGGCTGTTTAGTTAACTTTCGTTCAAGCCTTTGGACTCCTTCCTATCTATACAAAAATGTACTTAACGCCCACAGCCATTAAAACAAAACCGGCGTTATGCCAGAGTTTATTTCCATGGTCTCAAGAGAAGCAGCTGATGACATTGGAGAACTGTGCAACCCAGTTATTATGAAAAATTAGAATTCTGTATTAAAACACAGATAATCCACTCCTCAGAACCCAAGCTTTTTGGCTAGCCACCATATTTTCCTGCTTTCTAACTGAGGTCTCACATGACTCTCAGAGCTGCCTGTGGAGAGAGCCTAGACAAAGGTAACCACAGCAGAGAGGGTCTCCCGAATTGACTCCCGAATCCAAATCCTGCTGATATACTATGTTACCAGGATGTTTTTCTTACAGAAGTGACTGGTAAACACTGACAAGGGAGGATTCTACTCAACAGAAAAACCCTCAGAATTCCATGTTCCCGTCTAGGTATTCCGGTCTCTGCTCGCTTCAGGGCTCAGCTTCCTCAGAAGTCTGAGTCTTCTGTCTCTGACTTCACTATGCACGCAATGCCTTCTGTACCTCTCAGTTCACCCACAGCACTGTCGACCTCAGGAACACCTTGATCTGCCTAAGAGTCCACGCCTTAACCCCACCTTCCATACTTGAGGCCCTTTGTCTTTTACAGCTGATGGTTGCTGGCTGGTGACCTCAGGCTGACTGCTCCAAAAGATGGTTCTCCTCCTCTCACAGCCCATCCTTTCCAGAGCTCAGCCTCAGGGCCACCTGGACTCCCCAGTTTGCTCCTTAGCTCTCATTTCCATCTTTGTGTTGGTGACCCCAAAGCTAACTTCAACCCAGATATATGTACTACCCACCACACAGCCCTGACAAGGACCCACAGACATTGATAAAGACTGCATTCTTCCTTGTCCGCTGGCTTCCTTCCTAGTCCTTCCAAGACAGAGACCCCCCAAGGTACCCTATGTAGCCCTGTCCCTCTCAGCTACCACATCCCTGCAGCAAATGTGCCTCACCTCTCCTGGGCCCAGTTCTTCACATTCGTCATCCTTTGACCCAAACTCATTACTCACTTCTCATTAAAGCTTCCTGTGGGTGACTAATCTAACTGGTCTTCCGGAGTCAGCCTCCCTGCCCTGCAGCCCCAGTGGTCTCTCTCTAGTCTGTTGGGATTGTGTTATTTCCCTGCTTAAACCCTCAGGACTTCCTCACTGTTCAGGACACAAAGCCCTCGTCCCTGAGATTAGCACTTTAAGGTTTTCTAGCCTACCCAAGTTCAGCTTCTATGAACTAGGTACCCCCCAAACACCAGTGGACCCACATTTGCCTCTTCACCTTCAATGAGCTCCCCAACCCCATTTGTTCATTGATAGCTCATTCACCCCTCTAGGCCCAGCCCCAGATCACTCTCTAGAGAGGGCTAGCCCCACTTCTGAGAGAAAGCTGGCTGTCCTACTGTGTGCTTGTTGCACCACCACCACCACCACCCCATCATCATGACACACCATCCTTCACAACTATTGGGTTTTGCATGTCCTCCCTACTGGGCCAGCAGTAACTTGAAGGCAAAATGGCACTGATCATCCTGGTCTCCCCGAGTGGATGCTGACTGCACCATCACCCCCAGAGATGCTTACTATGTAAGCAAAGGCAGGATCTACACAGAGGTTGGCAGGCAGCAAAAGGCTTAGTGCAGCTCAAGAGGAGGCCTACAGCACAAGTTTGGAGCACCACCTGAAAGTGACTCAAGCCTGTGTCCCCACCTGAGGGCTTAGGCTATGATTGATGCTGAAGGCAGAAAACGATGCTTGGTTTCCCGTGTGCTGTTCCCTAGGCTGTGGCCTGCTTTGCACAAGGACTGTCACTTTCTCTTCACAGGTACGACACTATCACTAACCAATGGGAGGCTGTAGCCCCTCTGCCTAAGGCAGTACATTCAGCAGCAGCCACTGTGTGTGGTGGCAAGATCTACGTGTTTGGTGGAGTGAATGAGGCAGGCCGAGCGGCGGGTGTCCTTCAGTCCTATGTGCCACAGACCAACACATGGAGCTTCATCGAATCCCCAATGATAGGTAAGAATCTGGTACCCCCCGGTCCATGCCAGTGGTGCCCCCACAGTCCCATATCTAGGTGTGGGCAGTAGATAACCCCAAAGCCCAGGTGTCGCGGGGATGCAGGTACCTAGAGAAGGGCAAGCCAGTCAAGGCTCGGGTTGCTCGCATTCCCCAGCCTGTCCTCCGGGCCATCAGTGACATGCTGCTACTGGAAACACTGCTGGGAAAGAAAGAGGGGGGACCATCCATCCACAGACCTTGACTGACCACCTGCTCTGCCATTCTCACAGACAACAAGTATGCTCCTGCTGTCACCCTCAATGGCTTTGTGTTCATCCTGGGAGGAGCTTATGCCAGAGCCACCACCATCTACGACCCAGAAAAAGGCAACATCAAGGCGGGGCCGAACATGAATCACTCTCGGCAGTTCTGCAGGTAAGGGGGGTACCTCAGCTGGGGTTCTGAAGGAGTGAGGCAGGGGAGGGGTGCACGGGTAATCACATCAGGAGAAACATGATCTCAGGACGTACTACCTCCCCAAATGAAAGTAATGGCAAGCCTGGAGCACGGCCCTCCCTCCTAACTACCCACAGAAATGGATGTCAGGGATCGAGTGCATTATGGGGCCCCTGAGAGCACCTGTGAGAGCATGCTGTGATGGAAGCCGGCCCAGGATCCTCACACTGTGGCTCCATAGGACCTTATCTCACACTGGAAGAGACGTCAAAGCCATCCTCCCATCCATGAGAAGCAAGGCCAGCTTCCTCCCAGCGTGTCTTGCAGAGGCATGTAGGGACAACTGACATGTGCTTTAGAGTCTCACAGGTGTACTGACTGGACGAAAGCACACGGGGGAAGAAGGGATGGAATACAGATAGGTTCCTAGGACACTGACCTCAGTGAGACGCCAGCCCTGTTCTTCTGGCCTCCTCCTCTAAGAGGAACAAAGAGCAAGAAGGGTCCCAAATCCCCACTATTTGCACTTCCCTAGCAGGTTCTTCCTGAAGACACCGTGATCTACACAGCGGCAATGACTGCGTTTTCAGCTATGAATAACAAGGAGTATTTATTGAGTACCTATTTTTTGTATAGCGTTACTACAGAAGATAAAACCCTCACTCCTAACATGGTGCTCCAACTTGGATAAGTAGCTTCTCTAACCTGAGGGAAAGTCTATCTCCTCTGGCGGATCGGAGAACTGAGAGGCTCCTGGTGGAGCTGTGGTTCCTCAGGCTTATCCCCTCAGCACCACAACCACTCGTGGTCTGACTGGAGTACTGAGTCAGTGATGAAGAGGCCCGTGCTTTACCAGAGACTACAAGGAGCAGGAAAGACTAAATGCCAGGGGTGGGTAGAAACTGGGTCTTTTGAGAGAAGCAGGGAAATAGTTGGCCCTAAAGGAGGAGCATGAGCACCCAGGGTAGCAAGGAACTAAAAGAGAATCTGATAGAAGTCTCGGTGTCTGGTAAGAAATCTAGACATCTGGCCTTGTTCTGTTCAGGGCCTTGTGAAAATGGGTAGAGCCTTGGATAACTTCTGGGCCCATTTTCAAGAACTAACCAAAAAGAAGTGGCCATTAGATGGAATGAAGGAAAACTCTGGGGCTAGACACATGACTAGATCAACAGTTGGACTGCATTAAGAGGCCAATACAGGGCTAGAGAGATGGCTTAGTGGGTAAGAGCACTGTTGCTCTTGTGGAGGACCCGGGCTTGGTTCCTGACACCCACATGGTGGCTCACAACTATCCGTAGTTCCAGGGGATCTGATGCCCTCTTCTGACTTCTGCAGATCCTAGGCATGCATGTTACACACATACATACATGCAAGAAAAATACATAAAATAAAATTAAGTAACTTAAGAAAAGTCTAAAGAAGCACAGAAAGGGGAGAACACTGGAATTCTGGAAGAGCTGGCTGAAATAGCATTCCCCAGTCAGCGAGTGTCAGTCAGGAGACAGGTCCAGGTAGAGCTATTGGCCATCCTGCAGAGCTTGGTCCTTAGTTACAGGTCTAAGGAGCCCAGGTCATATGCACAGAGAAGAAAGGAGGAAGGTGGGACTCTTAGGTGCCTGGGCAGCAGCAAAACTCCCTGTCACAGATCTTCTACTTGGGTAGACCTAACCCCTATTCTGTTTCTTGACATTTTGAGTTATGTTCCCAAAAGTCCATAGACTCCATATGCACAGTAGGAAAAGAGGCCCAGTAAAGGCCCAGTGATGGGCAGAAGCAACCCTTTGTAGCTTCCCTTAGTTTCTCAGCATTGCAGGGAGGGGGAGGCCAATAAAGATGAGCGTCTCTCCCCTCAGAATAGCATCGCATGATGTCCTGAGTGTTCCTGTAGCGAAAATGTTCTAGTTGTTGTGTAGAGAGAATCTCTTACAAGCATCACCTGTCAATATAAAAGCCAACGGCCAATGAGCTGAGGCAAGAGAGAGTAGGTGGGACACTGGCAGGAAGGGAGAGGATTCTGGGAAATAGTGAGGGTATAAAAAAAGAGATTCAAGAGAATGCAGGGGAGATGAACTGAGGAGACAGATGTAAACCAGCAGACAGATGAACTCAGGGAGATGCTGAGAGAGATGCAGAGGAGACGTGAAGAAAGAAGCAGACTGGGCCTCAAGAGAAGTAACTAAGAGTGCTAGACACAGAATAGTTTAAATGGGCTAAATAAGTTACGAGCCAGTCATGAGCCAAAGCTTATGGCCAATGCATTTATTAATAAATAATTAGTCTCAGAGTCATCATTCCAGGAGCCAAGGCTGGGGGAGAAAAACCTAGAGTTAAATATGGTTTGGTTTTGTTTTTTTTTTTTTTTTACATTGTTCGTTGTTTATTGGTCCAGGTTAGGGGACTAAAAAAAGCAAGCTCCCACACAACCTGTGCAAGAGGATCCACGGGCCCCACAACCAGCACAGTGTTGGGATTTGTCTCCAGAACCAATATGGAGATTCAAGAGGCCTAACTCTCTGCCCTGCTTTCCCTCTCACAGTGCCGTGGTGCTCGATGGTAAAATTTATGCAACTGGAGGTATCGTGAGCAGTGAGGGACCAGCCCTGGGCAACATGGAAGCCTACGAGCCCACCACCAACACATGGACCCTCTTACCCCACATGCCCTGTCCTGTGTTCAGGCACGGCTGTGTAGTGATAAAGAAATATATTCAAAGCGGCTGACGTCAGCAGAACGCCCAAGACAAGTCTTATGGGACACTTCCGGTGAGGCGAATGCCACACAACACGGTTATCTTTCAACACCAACGAGAGGCCCACAAAACACAATCAAGAAACTCACTGCGCTAACATTTCGAATATTCTCTACATTGAATGTAGGAAATCATCCTCGCCTTTTGGGTGAAGCGGGGCACAGTGCCCCGGGGAAGCAGGAACCTGGAACGCACGGAGCCCGGGCTCGCTGGCCAGCTGAGGCACTTGCTCTGAACAGAGGGCGCTCGCTCTGCCCGGTGCAATAGTTTCACATATTTTTCAACTGGGAGAGAAGCTGTTTTTTTCCTTCTTGCAGAGCAAGCTTGATCCCTAAACCACCATAGATCAGTTATCCTGTGACAATTTGGGGCATCGCGCTCTTTTGGAATAAGGTCAAAGTGTCCTTATCACTTTGATTCCTACTTTTGTTTTTTTGTTTGTTTGTTTTTGTTTTTGTTTTTTTTTTAAACCTATCTACACTTTCAAGTGGCCGACAGAAAAAGGAGGGATGGAACTGCGCAGCACCAAGGCCTAGGAGAGTGGCTGGTTGCCACCAGACAGGATAGAGGGCCAGCTGCCTGTGCAAAGCCAGGGCTGGCAGCCGCAGGGGTCGCTGGGAAGAGCCGCCTGTCCTTCATGGGTTTTTCTACCGTGTTTTTGCTGCAAAAGGACATGGTGGGTATGCTAGCTTTCTCTTAAGACAGTATGAATTATTTAGATTTCCAAGGCATTTTCTTGATACACAAAAGGCTATTTTTAAGTACCGAGAGAAGGAGGCCACAAGAGGGACAGCGCTGTGGGACTTCCCAAAGCTCTTTGTAGGTAGTGCCAGAGGTAGGGCACTTGCTCTCATTTTTCTATGTGCAGAATAGAGGATCTCTCCTGAGGTGGGCCATGCCCCCCGCTTTATTTTTGGAAAAAGTTAACTCCCAGACAGTCCTGGAAGACCATGCCTTGCAGAGGCATTGTCAGAGGGAAGGGTCTATCTAGAAGAACATGGTTCTGATTTCTAACACCAGTCCAGCTCCCTCCATGAGGTAAAGCTGGTGACCCAAGCCCTGGGAAAGGGACTAAGGGAGGGAGGGAGGGAGAAGAAATGTCTACAAAGCACAGGAGACTATTTTTGATATTAATAGCTATATATTCAAGGCACCTGCCACGAGAGCTCTCAGGATGGGGACAGCCTTCTTAGACGAGCCATGACAGCCACGGTCTGAAGGGCACAAGCAGAAACACTCTTCTTGTTGCCTTGCTGCATAGTAACCTGAGAAGAGGGAAGCCAGGAGAGGTCCCAGCGAGGCTCGAAAGAGAAAGGCCTTCCCATGAGTCCTTAGACCCTCAAACCTCACCCGGTCATCAGTTTCCATTCCAGGGCAGGAAGAAGGCCACCGCCGCCACCGTGCTGTTTAGTTGAAGTTAGTACCAAATACACACCATTTTTCTACCTGGAAAGTCAGCTTGCCGCCACTCCATGACAAGAACCATTGACAGAGAGAAAGAGACACTACACGCCTTCCATCATTCAGTATTGGATGACACAAAAGTCCAGTCCCAACGACGGGCGTCAACTTCTAGCATTACAAGTGTGGCTCCCACTTGACAAGATACCGAGCTTCTTTATGCAGTTTTTAATATTATTTATTATTTAAAAAAGTAATAAGCACAAAACTACATACATTGTATGTCATTTAAAGTATTTATGTCAAACAGGGTGCAAGTGTGAACCCAAGGACTGGAGCACAAATTTCTAACTGCCTGGGGCAGGGCGAATGTGAGCATTGGTGTGTGTCTGCCTCCAAGGGAGGTGTTAGTGGTCAACAAGACTCCGCGGATGACACTGAAATTCCGTTTCTCTCCTCATCTATCACACTGGAGCAAAACTGGCTATTTCTGTGAATGATATAAAACAGGGTTCTCTGTAATGGTATTGTATATAGTATATGTTTATTGTTAAGTTGTTATATTATAATAAATATATTTATAGATCTAGACTCGGAAGCCAATGCAATGTCTTTGTGTGCCATTGTCTTTGACTCAGTGACACTACAGTCCTGTTCTTCCTCTTGGTCATCAAGAGTGTCTTCCTAAAGATGTCCATGTAGGTTTTGATGATTACAGAGGACCCTTTTTCAAGGGGACAGAGACAGGTGAACAGTAACCTCCAATAAGGAACAGCTGAGAGTCAAAAGCTGACTTAGAGACTTAGCAATACCATGGCGTTACCACAGTCGTTCCCTTAGCTCCTGTGTTCTTCCTATCACAGCATCTGAGAGCTCCACTGCACGCTTTTACCCCCTTCACTTCTGCCCGCAGTGGGGGCTTTATTTTTATTTTCTCAATTCATCAGCCTGGAGCTACAAGACACTTCCTCCAGGAAGAAAATCAAGTGTGATTTCCACGCTAAGACCCAGGCAGGGTGGCCTCCCTTCTTCCTCGTTGTGTCTGAAGGGTTCTCTAGTCTACCAAACAGACTGATTTGCCACGCCCAGGACACCTAGGCGAGGCTGCTTAGCATGAAATATGGAGATGCCTCTGTCAGGAAGGAAGTTTAGCAAGAGAAGATAGATTTTCTAGCACAGTCATCCACGTGAAGCCACCGTATCCTAGATCCCCAAATCTTACCAAGACCTAGTATCTCCTTGAAAGAAAAAGCTTAATAAGGGGGAACAGAAGGTAAGAGGAGGGGTTCTCCTGAAAACTTGGTTGAAACCTTGGGATGAGTGGACCATTCTCCTGACAAATCAATATTTTCCTAGGAATAACTGTCCTACAAGGAAGGACACACATTGTCTAGACGAAGCCAACCATGAAGAGGAAGGTGATAACTTGTGATAAAAGCAGTCTGTTAGCTCCATTCTTAACTGTTTCATTTGTTTAAATGAAGGAACATGTTCTTGTGATCCATGAAGAGTCTGTGTTTTATACCTAACTCTGCGTGGTAAAGGGATTCCATTGTACCATAAAAAGACAGATGAGTCCACTGGTGTGGGAGATCCACCATGAGGATTGTCAAGGCATAACTGCCTGATCTAACAAAGCCGATGAGAAGACAGTGCACATTGTGTGCATAGATTTTTTTTTTTTATTTTAAAGAACTTCCGAATAAGAGTGCACTCAGGAGAAGTATCTCCTGTGTGATAAATAGTATCTTCATTAAAGAAACTAGGTAATATAATCGGAAAATGTTAGTTAAGAAGAAATAGGTGTTAGGCCTAAAAGAAAAATAAATAAAAGGTGCTGGCAAACAGAATCCAAAAGTAAAAAGCAAAGTCCAACACTAAAAATCTGACAGTGAATCAGGTAACACCTCATAGATATTGAATAAGTTAGCTCCCTAAACCGTAAGAGAAAGCTGTGCTAAGGAGGAGCGTGAGATTCTGATGTAGTCCTGAGGGCTCCGCAGAGGGACAGACAGCAAGGCAGCAGACATCCTGTACCATGAGCTGGAGGAGCACTGAGAAATCACTTCTAGACAGCCATAAAGAAATGTTGTGAACTCTGAGAAAAGAACACCCACTGTTCTATCACAATAGCGCATGAGAGTGACTGGTACTTGTTTGTCAACACTAATGATGCTCTGACCACCATGCTAAGTTCTCAAAGTCCTGGATCCTCAAGGTTCAGGTACAAAAGACACACACACACAAAGGAAATTCATACGTGTGCAAGATTGTAGCTTAAGATATGCAGCAATTGTGTATAAGTGTATAAGTGTACATAGAAGAACCTCCTTCGCAAGACTGCCTAGAGATGCTTAGCTATAACAACTCCAAGACCAGGGTCCTTCTTCTTCCCCAAGCTACCTCAGAAACCCTTGTGTCTATACAAAATAACCAAGTGTACAGTCCTGTCATTGTACTCATTGCAAGCATTTATTATTTCCTCTTTTCAGGAATTTATATAATTATAAGTAATTATACAATTACTTCTGTAATAAAAAGGTAGATATGCTATGCATATGGGTTTCTTTCCTTTTTTGTTTTCTTTTTCTGCACTGCTAGGGAATCACTTCCAGGGTTGCATGTTAAGCTACTGAACTGAGTCCCCAATCCCTGGACATGTGATTTCCTTTTAATGAAAGTAATGTTTCTCTGAGTTTCAGTCTAAGTGTGTGTGTGTGTGTGTGTGTGTGTTTGCTGACCACCATAAGCAGTAAGGAAATCAGAAAGGATTCAAAATAAAGTATCTGAGAAAATTATAAGAAAACAGATTGTCAAAATATATTACCAAGATTCTGTGAAGGTCTTTATTTCCTCTTCCTACTCCTTCTCCTCTTCTTCCTCCTCCTTTTCCTCCTCTTCTCTTTCTCCTCCTCCTCATTTTCTTTTTATTTTATGTACATGAGTACACTGTAGCTGCCTTCAGACACACCAGAAGAGGGCATTAGATCCCATTACAGATGGTTGTGAGCCACCGTGTGGTTGCTGGGATTTGAACTTGGGGAACTTTGTTCAATCAATGTGGAAATCAGCATAGGAACATTGATCTGTAATATAGATTTAACTGTGTGATAAGCAATTTCTTTCTTTTAAATATAATCCATTAAACATCTGTAGTGACGTATCATAATCTACAAAGCTACCAGACAAACTGATCTGATGTTCCCTTTTAAATGCATGAAAAAATTTCATATTCCTTACCCCAAATAACCTTTATTTCAGTGACATACCAAGTACAATGTTATATAGTCCTCTTTTTAATATTTTTTTAAAGGCAGGTCTTTATACATCCCAGCCTGCCTCTTCTGGTTTACCTCCAAGTTCTGGGGTCACCGGCACGTGCCAACCCAGGGTTTCATGCATGCTACACACAGCAACCCCTGTATTCCCTCTTTAGGTCATAATGTTCAGTTCTTGGTACTTTCCAATGGCTTCCCTCTAAGAAGCATCCCTCCTTCCGACAGTTACCTCTACCTTCTAACACCCAAGTTTTTCCAACAGATCCAAAAGACAAACTACAGTCCTAACAATCTACATCCCAGCCTCTTTACATGTAGAGAGCTGCGGGGCAGGGGGAACCGTGTTTGCAGTGATGCCTCACGCGCCCCTTTCTTTCCTGTTTACATCTGTGTCTACCCTGAACCCACACTTCTACCCTGAATGTCTCCCCCTCACCACACCCTCAGCAGCCAAGCTTATCTATCTTATCATCAGACTGAGGGAGGGTGGAAGCGGGAGGGGGGGTAGGTGGGACTGGGAAGATGGGCTTAACTATGAAGGCCTATGACGCCAGCACTGAGGAACAGAGGCAGAATTCTGTACCTCCTAACTCAGTCTCTGGGGCAGCCAGAGCCCCAGAAGGGAAACTCTCAGTAAACTGTCCAGACTCAATATCAGGTGAGTTCCAGGAATAAATTCGTCTCCTACTGCAGCAGTGTCCATCAGAGAAACTAGGTGAAATGCTGAGCTGAACATGTCAAGTGCACAGCCCCAGGTCTAAACTCCAGTGCTGACCACCACCAGGTCCCTCTGGGTGTGCATGTGGCTGTGCTTCGAAGTTCCCACAAGCCCTGCAGCTTATGATAATACATGTATTGTCTTATGAGTCTGGACAGTGTTAGTCTGAATTGGGGTCTGGGAGCTAAGGTAAGGTGTAGTAATACCTGTACCCCTCCTGGAGACTGTAGGAAGATTCTAATTTTCCTGTGTCCATGTAGTAAGACCTACTGTGATTATCAGACCCCCTGAAACCCCAATAACTTCCCTATCTCATGTTAATCATGTCTTCAATGTCCCTTTACCATGTAAGGTAAAGTATGGGGAGCAATTTCAGCTTACCAAAGGGATAGAACATAACAGTACTACCAAGCTACTGAAATATGACTTTGGCAGTGGCAATGCAGGCACAAAAATCAGTCCAGAATGGACATAACCAGGTTGACTGTGTGGGGAAAAAACCAAAAAAACAAAACAAAACAAAACAAAAAACCCTCTCCACAAGACTCTAACCTAGCTCAGGCCCTCACAGATGATATTCAAAACTCCCAGGACACAGCTCAAGAAAATGGACAAATACCAACCACGAGGCTGCACAGATGCTGAAGTGATTCTAAGAAATAAAAATTCTCAAGATTGAAGATCAGGAAGAAAAAAATCTTTATTCAAATGCACAGAGGGGCCAGAGAGGTGGTTAAAATTAGAGCCCGTGTTGAGCCACGAGGACTGAAAAAAGTCCAGGTCCTAGCAACTGGGTAGAAAGCTGAGACTCTGTAGACACCCGTTGTGGATCCCGCCACCCCTGACCAGCCTTTGGGCACCGACTCAGGGTGCCAAGGAGCTGGGAAGCTGGGTCTTGAGTGGCAGTGAGTACAACCTAGGAAATTGTTTCGGAGGACCGCTCATTTATTGAAATAGTGGGGCTAGCTTATATAGCTCAAGTCAGTGGGGAGGGGAGGAAAAAGGGCAGGGAGGCTCATCAAGTAGAATAGCAGATTGTCAGTCATATATCTGAGAAGCCAGTTCTCAGGGACAGGGAAACAGAAGCCTGACTGGCTTTATCATGACGTGGCCTTTGTCCTATGGAGTAGAGTAGGCCCAAGTCTGATTTGGGTAGGGAGCAGCCCCACTCCTGCCATGCTGTCTGAGACATATCCTGGATGTGGGCAATACTTTACCATCCCTTATCTAGCTTGGGAGCCCACAACCTGTAGCTCCAACACCAAGGGGGCAGGGACAGGAGATCATTGGGGATTTCGGGCTTCCAGCCCAATGGAGAAAACACGAGCCCTGTATTCAGGGAAAGACCCTACACCAGGGGAGTAAGGAGAAAACGACAGAGGACACCTGACCTGGTCTCTGCATGTGCACATAGGCATGCACTTCATATAGATACATGTGGATACACTTAGACACACATAAGTAAACAATCTCTTCAAAATGAACATAGCAGAACCTGCAGGGTTAATACTGAAAGGTCTCCAAAACCCCAATAGGAGAGGAGAAAGATATTGGAAGAAATGATGATCAAACATCCAAACCCAACAGAATACCTAAACTTATAGATCAAAAGATTAGTAAGTCCCAAACAGAAGAACCTCAAAGAAATTCATGTCCAGATATGATGCTGGAAAGTCAAGGTAAAGAAAAGAAAATCTTGGACTGGAGAGATGGCTCAGCGGTTAAGAGCACTGACTACTCTTCCAAAGATCCTGAGTTCAAATCCCAGCAACCACATGGTGGCTGACAACCATCAGTAACGAGATCTGACGCCCTCTTCTGGAGTGTCTGAAGTCAGTTACAGTGTACTTACATATAAAAAATAAATCTTTAAAAAAAAAAAAGAAAAAAACCTTTAAAAGCAGCCAGAGAAAACAATATATTACATATAAAACACAATTCAAATAAAAATTTGAAAAAAAGAAAATCATAATTGAAATCAACATTGAAAGAACATTTCAAAGCCAGGCTGCCTGGTGACATTCACCTGCAATTCAAGTACTTGGGAGGTGACAAGCTCAGGAGTTTAAGGTCAGACCTGGCAAGCTTGAGGCCAATCTAGGCTAGCTGAGTGCCTGTCTCCAAAAAGTCAATCAATCAAACAAGGAACATTTCAAAATGGCCTCAGGAGACCATTAAAGGATCAGGGGTTACACATGTCTCAAGCTGCCACCATGACAGGGAATATAAAGTTTGGAACTGGACCAGACTCCAAAAACCGTCAGCCTCCCATAGTGAATGTTGCAGCTGTATCTGTCACAGATAATTCTTTTCCCTAGTAAAGTCTTAGTGATCAATAATGTAGGACCTGCTGTGGTGGTCAGTTCCAACTGTCAGTTGATTGCATTAAGAAATACCTATTGTGCTAATAGGGTACATCGCTGGGAATGCCTGTTGATGGTATTTGCAGAGAGGTTTAACTGAGGCCCGTTCTGAATTCTGTGTGTGGCAAACAATGGGCTAAAGTTCCATACTGAATAAAAAGGGGAAAAGGAAGAGGCCATCATAGCACGGATGTTGTCCTTTCTCCCCTCCCGGGCAGCACTAAGAACAGAGCCACTCCCAACACTCACCCTTCTCACCGAGGTGGACTTTGAACTGTGAGCTAGGATACCCCACCCCATCCCTTGCTTTTTGTTGGGTATTTGGTTAAAGCACGGAGAAAAGTAGTAACACCCTGCCTAATCCGTGGCCCACGGACAGAAGCCCAGGACAGAACTGTAAAGTTAAAGCGTGTGAGGAGATTTCTTTCGTAACACCACTCACTGTACAATGCTCAAGTAGAACTTTGGGGGTGTATCTGGTAAAAATGCCCAGAGGCTGGACGCGTCTGCTGTGCTAACTTTTCTGTGTCAATCACTTTCCTTTTACAAATACCCCGCAAAAGCCTCCTTTGTCCTCAACTCCTCAATCCCTTCTTGAGTCCTGCATAGTCCCAGCTTTCCTGGGCTACTCTGATTCCGTATTTCTCAAACTGCAGTTCCCAGGATTCCAAACAAAGTTCTACTATGGTTTTTGAACTTCATTAACGTGGTGTATTCCTTATCAGAAGCCATGGGGTCTATAAGGCTCTAAAGTAACATTTGAAAATGCTGAAAGAACAGAACTGTCAACCCCAAATTCTCCATCCAATGAACACTTTTTCAGAAACAAAGAGACTCTCAGATGAGGGAAAACTAAGAAATTGCCCTTACTAGACTTGCTTCAAAGGAATCCTGAAGAAATTCTTTAAATTTCATTTACTTGTTTATATATTTATTTTTCTGTATGTGTGCTTATTTGCTCATACACACACACACACACACACACACACACACGCACATGCACACACACACACACACACACACATACACAGCACACCACTTACACATGCACCATGGTGCACATGTGGAGGTCATATGACAACTTGCAGGACCCAGATCTTGCCTTCCACCAAGTAGGTTCCAGGGATCAAACTCAGGTCATCAGCCTTGGTGACAAGTGCCTTTACCTGATGTTCCATCTCACTGGCCCTAACGGACATTCTTTAGAATAAATAAGGAAATGTGGGACTACAGTACAGAAGGGAAAACAATAAATGTCTGTTTAAATGCAGCAAATTATTTTTACCCTTAAGTTCCTAAAAATATTTGTGACACTTGAAAGAAAAACATTGTCTGATAGAGTTTCCAATGTATGTAAATACAATTCATATGACAACTATTGCATATGGATTAAAGACTTCTATATTTTGTACAAAATGGAAAAATGTTAATTTTAGGTAAGTTGTGAAAACTATGTAAAGTGTCAAAGAAACCCCCTACAAGTTGTTCAGAGACAGCCAGAAACCCAAGAAATTAAGATGTAATAGCAAAATTATTTAAATAACCCAAAAGAATCAAACAGAATAAAAAAGGAGACAAATAGAAAGCATAATAAAAATCATAAAGTAAAATCCAAATATATGCTTAATCTCTAGCTGTAAACCCCAGATCATACCCATTAGCAGGGCTGCTAAGCCCCTTCTTCTCCTATCCCACACCCCCACCCTCCAAAAATCCAGAAAATAGCACATATCGGTGAGGTTGTGGGGAAGTTAAAACTCTGTGCACCTTCTGTGGGAATAAAAATGGCTCAGCTGCAGAGGAAAACAGTATGGTAATTCCTCACAAAATTAAAAATGGAACTCCCATATGATCCAGCTATTCTACTTTTGGACATATCCATAAAAGAAAATGAAAGCAGGGACTTCAAAGGATATTCCTAGCATTATCTGAAAAGCCAAAGACAGAAGCAACTACACGGCCATTGAAGGGGGTGGGTGGATAAACAGAATGAAGTGTATTCCATATAACAGAATACTCAGGCTTTAAAAGGAAGGAAATCCTGAGGGCTGTTACATTGGGGATAAACCTTGAGGACAAAATGCTGAGAGAAACGAGGAGGACAAACTCCTCCTTAGACAAGAGACCAAGAAGAGCCAAATTTAGGTTGGTCACGGAGGCACATGGCTTTGATTCCAGTTCTCAGGAGGTTTGGAAAGGAAGATGTGAATTCAAAGCCAGCATGAACTACATAGTAAATTCCAGACTTGCCAGAGTTATATAGCAAAAACATGAAAAAATAAAATATGACAAATAAAATGAAAAGATCAGTCAAATTGATAGAGACAGACATAGATGGGTGCTGTGTTTATCTAGTTATTTGCTCAGCCCCTTTGTGCTACTCATATTTTAGCCACTTCTTATGACTCATGGGACTTAAAAAAAATCAGTATATAGCCCCAGAATAATGGCAGCCAAATATTTTCCTCCCTGAAGAAAGAAATTATGTATGATGAGTGATATTTATATGGGAGGCCATGATTTTGAACCAAACTTGTACAAACCACTTACACAAAGTACTGAGTAATTAAACAGAATGACAAAGGTAAGCAAATTAAAAAACAAGCAAATGAACAAGCTGGAAGAGAAGCCAAACTCCAGAGATTGCCAGCAACCAATCAGAAAAGGCTCCGGATATCGGAGCAAGCACAACCCTAAAGAGCCTGACACCAAGCAACCTGCTTTGTTCCATTCCAGCATCTTTACTACGCACAGAACCAGCTCTTCCGCTCAGGGCCTGAGAACATCCATTCTACTCAACAGAATGAGATGTTACAAGGTTCTGGAATCATTAAATTAAAAAAGAACAAAAACACAAAAAATAACACAGACTGTCTTAGTCAGGGATTCTATTCCTGCACAAACATCATGACCAAGAAGCAAGTTGGGGAGGAAAGGGTTTATTCAGCTTACACTTCCACACTGCTGTTCATCACTAAAGGAAGTCAGGACTGGAACTCAAGCAGGTCAGGAAGCAGGAGCTGATACAGAGGCCGTGGAGGGATGTTTCTTACTAGCTTGCTTCCCCTGGCTTGCCCAGCCTGCTTTCTTATAGAACTCAAGACTACCAGCCCAGGGATGGCACCACCCACAAGGGGCCCTCCCCCATTGATCACCAACTGAGAAAATGCCCCACAGCTGGATCTCATGGAGGCACTTCCCCAACTGGAGCTCCTTTCTCTGTGATAACTCCAGCCTGTGTCAAGTTGACACACAAAACCAGCCAGTACATAGACCATTAGATCTTTAAAATGAATTTGTTACAATTTTGACTTTTGACCCATATGTGGAAAGATGAAAGGTGGAAAAAAAAAGTAAAATGGTAGGAAAAGCGAAGCTGTTCAGATACGTCCTTAAGGAAACCGAGGTAAGGAAGTGAGTGACAGGCAACACTGACTCCTGACCTGGGCAGCTACCAGCAGCAGAGTAAGACAATGACCAACAGCTCCCTGTGCTAAGAACATATACCGCTTCGAAATGTGACGCAGCCAACAACAGAGCTTCAAGATAAAGGAGGGAAAATGCAATGGAACCAAAAGGAGAGGTCGGCAAACCCACAATTACACTCTACACTCAAAGGGTTCAACACACCTCTCCCAGTAATTGATAGGAGTGGACAGAAAACTCAGCAAGTGTACTGAAGACCCAAGTAACGCAGTAATTAATGTGACACTCACAACCCAGTACATTGTTTTTTTTCAGGGGCACATAAAACATTTGCCAAGGAAACACCATTCTTCTGGCCACAAATCAGAATAAATTAAAATAATTAGAATCACAGAGAGTGTATTCTTCGGCCATATCAGAATTAAATGAGAAATCAGTAACAGAAAACATGGGAAATGTCAAATACTTCAAAGCTAAACACACACCTAAATAATTTAGGAGCCAGTGAAGTTTCAAGGGAAAGTGGAAACATTTTGAACTGAAAGAATGCAAATGGAAATTAAAATGTCAAGTTGTGTAAGATGCAGCTAAAGCAAAGCTTAATATTTTACACCAAATGTTTCTATTAGAAAAGAAGGTGGGTTTCCAATGAATGAACTAATCTCTCAGCTCAAACTAAGTAGGGAAAAAAAAGGCTGAAATCAGAAAAAAAATTGAAACAAAACTATTTTTATAAAAAAAGATTAATATAAAGATATTGACCAGAGCTGGGGAGATGGTTTAGCCAACAAAATTCTTGCTGTACAAGCATGAAGATCTGAGTTGGGTACCCGGTACCTATGTAAGAAGCGGGATGCAGTGATGAGCCTTGGATTCTAGCACTGGGGAGTCAGAGACAAGCAGATCCTTCTGGCTTGATAACCTGCAAAACTAGGTCTAATGAGAGACCCTGTTTCAAAAAAAAAAAAAAAGAAAGAAAGAAAGAAAAAAAGAAAGAAAGAAAGAAAGAAAAGGTGGATGGATCTGAAGAATGATACCCAACGTTAACCTCTGGCATACACACACACACACATGTGCATACTCATTCACGCATGTACATGTATCTATAGCATGTACACTCACATACTGATCAGGAAACTAAACATGAAGTCGACAATTGCCAGGATCTGGGGCTAGCGACAGGCATGGCTCAGGGGCTAGAATTACCAACTGCTCTTGCAAAGAACCCAGGCTCTGGGCCCAGCATCCACAACTGCCTGTAACTCCAGTTCCAGAGGTTCTGAGGCAGTGTAGCCTCCAGAGACACTGCAAGCTCATGATGTACTTATGCACATATAAGCTACATTAAAAACCTTCTGAATAGTATCTAAACAAAGAGAGGTTATCACCACCAAAAAAGAAAAAAAAATGGAACAGAGATTAACAGAGATCAACAGGTATGGACTCAGGAGCTAACTTGAAATGATTACCATTGCCAAGTGGGACCATGTTAGCACAACAAACAGCAATAGTAATGACTTGACTCCTGCTGGGGGATGAAGAGATCCTTCAACTGTAAAGAGCACTTCCTGCTCTTGCAGAAGATATAAGACCAGTTCTTGGCACCCACATGGAGCGGGTAGGGCTCACAACCCCCTGTGACCTTAGCTCCAGGGAATCTATCACTCTCTTCTCGCCTTCACAGGCACTCATGGGCACATATCCACACAGAAGCACACAGACATACTAAAAATAAAAAAGGGAATGCACCTCGGGTGCTTTGTATGTTTAAATCTATGAGTTTATTCACAATGACTAAGAAGCCTGATTCATAGCCTTTGGTTGATAGGAGGATAATAAAGACTGGTGAGGATCACAATGAGTGACCCATACTGATGAATCTGACTTCCTATTCAAAGTGGTGCTCTTCTGGGACATGGGTATTGGCAAGAGCCACCTCCTGTCATCCTTTACCTACAAACCATTTGCACCTAGAGAGCAAAAGCATCACTGGTGTGGACTCAGCCACATGAAGCATTTGGGTGGATGGCAAGACCATCAGGGACAGTCAGCTAGGAGCACTATCACACCGTCACATTCATGTACTACCCTGGTGTTGTGGGTCCCCTGCTGGTGTACGGCACAAGCAAGCCCGTGACACATAAGAATGTAGAGCACCGGGTGAAGGAGCTTGTGGGACAATGCAGACTATCATCGTGACCTGTGCTGCCTGTGCCTGACAGAACTTGGGTGTGCCTTTGCAGAAATGAGCAACCTGTCCTTCACTGAGATGTCAGCCTCGGATTCCACCAACACAGACAAAGCATTCAAGATCATTATCACAGAAAGCAGCCATGCTGGGTCACAGAAGTAAATCACTGACCACATGGCCCAATAGGAGTTTCCTGGCAACAACATGGTAAACATCGACGTGCCACCTGCTGTCGTCGACAGACATCCAGCGAATTTCAGTGCTACCAGAAGCTGTAATCACCCCACACCTCTGCCCACAGTGCACGCACATCCTCTGTCCTGAGTGGTAACCAGCCCCTCCCCTCCTCTGTGACAGACTGCTCCCATCCTCCGAGTGAATGCTACTTGTCAGCCAGCTGGCACAGGAAGAGGAGTTAAGCGGCATCTCTTGTCCTGCCTGCTCAAGGGAAGCCAGAACCCCCTGCTTATGTGCCTGCTCTTGAGTCTTATGGGCATCTTGTTAGGTGGGGGAGGAGGTTGGTAGGATGGACAGGACCAGCCAGAGGAGAGGAAGATGAGCAGGAGTCAGCATCTCCTAGTTTCCAGAGAGTGATTACCTCCTTCCCTCTCTGGCCTGCATCTCTATCCTGAGCCCTCTCTTTGCCGACATCCAAAGAAATAGCCATTAGGGGCTGGACAGGCAGACAGGCTGGGCTATGGCTCACACCACCTGCACCAGCATAACCAGCACCAGCATGGCCTCCAGCATTCCCTAGCCTGCTCACTCCAGCTCCTACCTGTAGATTTATGCTCGGAGACCCTGTCCTGCCTCTCCCCTCCTCCTCCTCTCATGCCACAGTACTCTTCCTCTGTCTAGCTCACACCCCATCCCGACCCCCATCTATCTCATGTCCCTGTCGGGTCAGGAATCTGTTCCCAAGTGAAGCAGCATCTGTGTGTACTGCACATACAACTGCTCTTGTAGCCTTTGGTATTTGTTATTGCAGAGAAACACTGATTCTTTGTATAAGTTGTAAGATTTGCGAAGGAGGATGAAGAGAAGGAAGAAAAGGAGGAAGAGGAAGAGAAGGAGGACAAAGAAGAGAGAGAATGGAGAGGAAGGAGAAGAGAAGGGCGGAGGGAGAGGAGGAGGAGGAGCTGCAGCAACAGCCGCAGAAACATGCAAAGAGCATCATTAATCCCACCTTTCCTATATACTTGTACCTGTGGGTAGTGACAAAGAAGAGATGCTTTTCTTTGTATTTTCACTGATAAATAGGTAAGCAGAGGTTACATAAGAACTCACTTTGCAAACCAGTCAATTATGGTATCTAGGGATAGAGTATCAGTCACTGCTGACATCACAAAAAACCAGGCAACGTGTGTCCCTAACAAAAGAACACATTGCCACTGGTGAAGCAAACTTGCACAAAATAATAACATCAAGAATACTGGAATCTGATTATACCTCTAGATCAGTGCTACCCAACAGAAATCTAATGCAAATATAACCACATTATAAAGCATTAGGTAATAAAACAAGTTATCTTAATAAATTGGTGGCTTATGTGGTGTGTGTACATGGAGGCCAGAGGCTGGCATAAGTTGTCTTCCCTATTTCCTCCCCAACTTAGTTTCTGAATCAGGGTCACTGTACCTGGAGCTCATTGATTTGGTTAAACTAGCTGGCCAGCAAGCCCCAGGAATCCTTTGTTTCTGTCTCTCTGGTCCTAGATTTACAGGGGCATGCCCTTGAACTCAGCATCTTACTTATATGCTTGCAATCCAAACTCTGACCTTCATGTTTGCATAGCAAATACTTTACTAAATCATCACCACAGTCATGTTTACTAAATTTAACCAAATATACAAATAAGATTATATTCAAGGAGAAAAAGGAGCAGGGTAGGCAGAGGCATTCTAATTTATATATATATATATATATATATATATATATATATATAGAGAGAGAGAGAGAGAGAGAGAGAGAGAGAGAGAGAATATAATCTTCATCTACATTTCAAGTGCTAAAACCTTTCCCAGTTTCCCCCCTCCCCAACCCCCCCGACCCCTCCTCCCACTCCCTGCCTCCAAGTATATGCCCCTCCACCTGATCCACTCCCACCTCCCCCCTCCTCAATTTCCCCTTGTTGGGGCATCTATTGAGCCTTCACCTGACCAAGGACCACTCCTCCCACTGATGCCCAACAAGGCATTCCTCTGCCACATTTTTGGCTGGAACCATGTGTACCCCCTGGTTGCTGGTTTAGTCTCTGGGAGTCCTGGGGCGTCTAGGTGGTCAACATCATTGTTCTTCCCATGGGGCTGTAAACCCATTCAGCTCCTCCGGACCGCCCTCCAACTCCTCCATTGGGGACCCCACTACCAGACCAATGGTTGGCTACTAGCATCTGCCTCTGTGTGTGTAAGGCTCTGGCAGGGCTCCTCTGAAGACAACCATGGCATGCTCCTTTTGATATGCACTTCTTGTCATCCATAGTAGTGTTGGGGTTTGGTGACTGTTTATAGGGTGAATCCCCAGGTAGGGCAGTCTCTGGGTGGCCTTTACTTCAGTCCCTGCTCCCCACTTTGCCTCCATTATTGCTCCTGTAAGTGTATTGTTCCCCTTCTCAGAGGAACCCAAGCACCTAAAGGGTGATCCAAGATGTATCACTGTTTCTCCAGATTGCACCTTATATAATCCATAATTAATCCATACATTTGCTTTAAAGACTTTCTCAGTTGTTATATCTTATGGAAAGATATAAACTCAGTAAGGAAATACATGGGACTACTTGGGATTAACAGGTATTGATCTCTTAAACTTCACAATACTCTTTCCTATCTGAAAACATTAACACCCCAGTCTCTGCCAGCAGTGGTGGGTTTCTAAAACACTTAATAAAGACAGACACTTCTAGTCTCTTAGAATTCTGGTCAACTAGCCATTGTTCCTCCTTCCCACCGTCAGCCACCACCCTCCTCCTATAGCCCTAGAGCATAGTAGGAAGTAACTGGGCGCTCACTCTTGTCAGAATCCCAGCGTGCATATCAGGTTGTGCTATTCAGTTATCTACCATTCAGCCTGGGATTATCCTCAACGGTCCCCAGTCAGCTTTCCCTTCTCCATCCCTGATGTACAAGCATGTTGCTTTTCTGCCATTTTCAAAACCCTTCCCTCAACTTGTCCCCCTCTTCAGTTAGTGCTTTCTCTTTTTTTCTGGAAGTATCGAGGATTGCCAAGTTACCACACACACTTGTTATAGAGATGTATCTTACCTCCTCAATAGACACATCCGATAGTGCTGTTGGAATCTACTCTACATTGTCACTCCTTTGATTCGACATGATCAGTATCAGTTCTCAGGCATCATTGGCTTTCCCTCTATTTTCAGTCTGCCGGGAAAATACTGTTTAAGCCATCTGATTCATACTTGTGGTCTGAACAGCCACTTACAGGCAGCTAACCTCCAAGGTCAGCTCTCAGTTGCCCAGACTAGCTATTTTATCTAAACATCTGCTGGACCTGGATGTCTCAATGCCCAACAATACATTCACTCTAGTTTGTTGCATCCTGACGGTGACCCAGGCAGACAAGAGCAACCTCAGCCCCTCAATGTCAACAGCTAGTCACTGACTCCTGGTAATCTTGCCTCCTCCTTGTCATCACTACTCCACCTTTCTCTAATTGGAGCCTGTAGCATCTGTCATCTGGAACAACAACAAAATGTCATGTGAACACTAATACTACATTCCCCTCTAAAGCAAACTAAAACTGACCACGGCCATCCAAATGTAGCATTTGCCTGTTTATGTGCTGTTTGCTTGTGTTTTGTTTAAGACAGGTAGCTCAGGTTGGATTCAAATATACTTTAGTACCAAGAATGGCCTTGAACTCCTGATCTTCCTGCCTCCACCTCTCGAGTTCTAGATCACAGTTGTCCACCACCGAACCTGGCTTCTGGACTTTCAGTATCCTGTATGCTCTGCTTGGAATGCTTCCCTTTTCTTTTTTTTCTTTCCGATATTTCATTTTTCAAGATGCCATTAAGACACCAGGAAGAAAATTTTCCTAAGTGCCTGGGATGAGTCTCTTTCCCAGCAGTGCCTCAACTGAGCCATCATCACTGCACCCAAGTTTTCTTACTCTATTCAAATGTCTTTCTAAGGGCAGAGACTGTGACTGGCTCCTTTGGAAACACCAATACCTAGCACATACTTGGCCTAGGACAAGCTTTCTTGCTAAAAGGAGGTAAGCTATGCTTCATTCCATAAATTAGTACTAATTTTAATGTCTGAGACTGTTTTTGTCATGTCATGGTTCTGTTCAAAAACAGTGAAGACCCGCCACCGGATGAAGCACAGCACCTTCAGCCTGGCCGTCTGTAAGACTCCAAGCTTCCTGTGTAGTTTTATCTCACACCATAACTCCTCACCGGAGACTCTGAAATGGTCTATTCAATATTCCAAACTGGCCTCTCCACACCTCTCTTCCCCCAGAAAATTACAACCCATAACCACCATATTGGTCCTCTTTCCTTAGCATCCATCTCCCTAGTAAGCACCCTATGAGGCTATTAAGAGCATTGCTGTTATGACACCGAAATGGAATGTTCATCAAGTTTCCATGTCACCAGCAGATAGTTAGACTTAGGCTTAGATCATTTATTCAAGTCATAAAACATGGCTTTTCTCTAGTTGCACCTTCCTTCACCTTTTGTGTCTTACAACTCTCTGGGAATGAGGAATGAAGGATAGGCTACCACAGATTTCTTTCCTGGAAGCTTTAACTGTGTCTGTCCATCAATTGTCTCACCTAAAAGACTTTTAGACAATAACAGACTATTTTTATTGATTATTGGAAATTTCACATGATACACCCCAATCACATTCACTTCCCAGTCCTCTCAGGTCAACTCCCAACCCTTGTGACCTCCCCCAAAACCAAAGAAGAAAAAAGTCCCAAGTCCAATTTGTATTGCCAATTTACATTCACTGGAGCATGGTCAAACTTCCAGGGGCCAGCCTCTTTAAAAAACAAAAGCAAAAAACAAACAAAAAAACCCAAATCCTTCCCCACCCTTCCTAGAAGCCATCAACTGAAGAGCTATACTTTAGTGTCACTAGAGTGATAGAATTCTAGTTAGAACAATTTCAGTAAGAAAACTAGAATGTCTTGGGCCAGTGAGATGGCTCAGCAGAAAAAAGTACTTGCCACACAAACATGATGGTGCAAATTCAATTTCTCGAACCCAGAGTGGAAAGAGAAAATCAGTTTAATTTTCTTGGAGTTGCACCTTGCACACATATACCCTCCACTCCAACACACGATAATTAAATAATTTGCTAAAAAAGAAAATCTGGGTGTCTCATGATGCTGGACACGTGGTCTTTGGAGTCAACCATATACATTAACATCCCAAAGTGGCCCTACATAGACAAGACATAAGCTTTTGGAATAAAAAGTACTGTCAGAAAAACAGTGGTCACTAATTTGGCATCAATAGTTGCCATTAAGTCAAAACCAGAAGGAAGCCTGAGGATCCCAAGCCCCAAGCATTCTCAAGGTAACTGTGCTCTTAAGAGGAGAGAGGGAGACAGCTGTGAAACTCTCACAAGAACATTTTGTTCCCTCAGTTCTTGCATATACAGTACTGGGTTAATGAGCGGAAACTCAAGGGTGCAAAGTGGAAGAGAACAAAAGGAGTGCATATATTCAAACCCCTCAAAACCATTCCCAAAATACTTGCATCGCAAGTGAGATTTCTATCGTGATCATCAACCAAACTACAAAACGCCAAATGCAGCTCTTAAAAAAAACAAAGGGTAGGATTAACCAATGCTCAGCCCGTTTTCTGTCTCCCTTAGCAGAGCAGAGGCTTCTTAAGGACAAAACTGTGTCATCTGTCCGGCCCACCAAAGCACAGCTGATGAAGGCCACCTAGTGGGGCCTGAGATGTATCAAGCACATACGTACATGTAAGGTTTAAGAGAAGGAAGTTGAATTTAAAAAAAGAAAAAAGAAAAAGCAGCCAAAGGTCACTCAGGTCTAAGAGTATAGACATAGCATAAAACAGATCAAAATTAATCTCTGCCATTTCTGTAGTTTCCTATGAAAAGGAAAACTGGATAAATAAAATTCAACTTTATTTCCAAATTCCTAAAAGTTTGATTGAGTCCCAAAAGCAATTTTAAGGTTGTTTTTTTTTTTTTAAATGAACATTCAGGTAGAAAAACAATTTTTTGAAGTAATTCACTTGCTTCTGTCTAACATATTTTAAACAATATAATATCCAATTAAAGTAAAACTATACTTTCTTAAGGGGGAAAAAAAACCCAGCAATAATAAAACCTTTCAGCTAAGAAATCCAGAGGCATACTTAAAATCAAAAAGAAATACTTAAGAAGATTTTGGGGGTACTTAGTAAGCACAACATGCACACTCTATAAAACTAATGACTTCACCCTGAAAAGCAGTCCTGCATATGAAGCCAACAGTACTCACAATCACGCAAAAGAAAGACATGTTCTTCTTATCTTTATTCAAGTATTTCACAGCAGTTATATTACAAATTACAGTAAATGTTCAAATTCCAGAATTCAAAAATTAAATAATTTACTCCAATCTAATGTAAAATGAAGTCAAATGCAAAACATCAATTTAACACAATTCTAAATTAAACTACAAACCCAAAATAGACCGTAATTGATGAAGTGTGCTTAATCTACAAAGTAGACATACATGACCAAAACCAAATAGGACTCCCAAAGTCTAAACAACCAAATGTACAAAATATAAAAGATGCAGGTACAAGCTCAAATTCAAGCTTACAATATGATTACAAATAATAATTAAAACAACAATGGCATTCAGCTACGGAACCTGACACTGAAACACCTATTGATTAGCACCATAGCTGAACCAACTTAATCAAAACAAGAGAAGAAAGGAAATTACCACCCCACTCCCTAAAAATAAAACCCAGTAAACCTACAAATACATTGGCATACGAGAAAAATCAAGTCATGAAAGGATGTCAAAAAATCACAGGTAAGATTCAAGCTCAAAAACACAATTTATTCCACAGCCATCAGTTTCAAACCTAATGCAGTTCCTTCAGCTTCAAGAAGCTCCTAGGGTTCCCACAGCTGAGCACGAGCTTTTGCTTGGCTGGGCTGATACACATAATTTATTGATCTGAGAGCAAGGTTTTACACAGGAGCTTATCATTTATAATGCTCACATAGGAAGTAAGAACAGAGGTCAATTTGTACATTATTTTTGCCAATGCTATACAGCAAAAAGTAAGAACTTTACAGAAAGGTAAACAGAACTGAGTCGACTTGGATAATTTCACAAGCTGCTTTAATCTAAAGAACCACCAGATATCTGTGGAACAAGCAAAACTGGGATAGTATGTTTCTCTTTGGGGGAAGGGGCCTGAAGAGTTGGTGCTGTTTCAGCTCATTTCTCCCCCCTTGGCATGAGACTGGCTTTGTCTTTGAGAACGAAACTGTTCAAAGTGGCAGTTCCTATACTGAGTTTACCTCTGATTTCTCCATCTACATCAAGGGTAAACATAAATTAAGACATGATCTTTTGAAAGCATTTTTTAATGTGGTACATAAATGAATTTCCCTTGTAAAACTCACTGATGGCTAAAACCTTAATTCACATGCGGGATTCGGAAACCTACCGACAACGTGCAGATTCCCCCCTTCCACAAATGCTGCTGTTACTTGAACAGAATGCTTCTGAAGTAGAGAAACTGGAATAAATACTAAAGAAGAGAAGAGCAGCAAGAACCTGAGACTTGCAAAAACCCTTTTACCAGAAACTCGCTACAAAAAATCTGCTACATCTTATTTCATCAAATCTTTAAATTCTGTAACAATTTCCATCAAAATACAAAATGCTAATGTCTTAGACAGTAAAATAGTTTGCACTGGTATGATGGTAATAAATACTAAAGAAAGCATGAAAATCCTCCCGGTAATCAAATTAGAGGTTTCAAATCACCTCCCCTTTAAAATGGTTCATCGTTAATCACACTTGCCAGCCTTAAAAATACAGTGTGTCTACATGGTAGCATCTTGAGTTACATGACTAACTAAATGTCATGAAAACCTCAGACTAGGTATAAAGAAAAAACATGAAGCCAGAAGGTGGTGGCCATGCAGGGAGCTGCAAAGGAGCACTTGGGAGTGCTGCAGCCGTGAGGCCGGAAACAAGCAGACAAGTACCTTAGCTTCAGCCTGTAAACGGGGGTCAAAGTGAACTGAAGACAAGAAGCCGAGGTAGCTCAGCATCTCTGCAGTAGTCCTCGACCATGTGCTAGAATTAAAACCCACATATGTGTTGCATATATTGGAAAGACACACCTGCAACTAACAGCTATAAAGGAATACAGCAAGCCAACTTGTCTGCAAAATTTTTTTGTATTTTGTTTAAAAATTATCTCATAAAAAATGTCACTGCATTCCCTTTGCCTCTTTGCAACTGCCTAGACTGTGTTTCCAAAATTATTAGAAAGTTTTGTAAAATTAGTAAGCCATAATTATTTTCAGGTAAGTACAGTCCACAGAAATCACTCAAGATCCAAAATGACTCCAACCAAATTGTAGCGTAGTGAGGACGTGAGCACGGGACAGGCCTTAATGTTAACACTGCTGTTCAAGGACATACCAGAGCTCACTTGCAACTCTACAGAAAATGGGCTTTACAGAGTTTCTGACAAATTCCTCTTTTTTTCGTCCATTTGGCAAGTCCTGGCTTTAAAACAAAATAATAGCAACTGACTACACATGAAAACTATTTTTCTCTGGTAACTCAAACATAAATAACTATTAAATTGCATCTGACAGAAAAATGGCCACCATCTATTTATTTTCTGGTCATCATTGCCAGCAATATGGAAAGGTGTGTGGTTTTGTGGACTGTGTATAATGTGTTGCTGTTTTAGTATGTGTTTCTTAACTAGAAACAAACCACAGGAAAGCCTGCCAGACTACACACTCCGTGGCGTACCGAGTATCTTGATTGTTCTGAGAACACGACAGGCATTTAACACAGAATACTGTCGTCTCTTAATGACACTGAGTATCAAACTTATTTTCAAGGTTGTGACCAAAGAAAAGATTCGAATTAATTTGCTACAAATGAGCCCATCCATTAAGCCTCATCCTTCTCAAATGAATAAAAAGGCACATTAAAGGCAGTTCTAAAGAGCCTAACCTAATTTCACCCAGTTTCTTCAGCTGTTCACCGGAATACACCATAGCCAACTCTAAAACAGGTTTTAGTCCATTACCCGGGGTGGGAATGGGGGCGGGATATGATCAGAGACAGAAAAGAGGAAAAACAAACAAACAAGCAAGCAGGTCGCCATGGTTTTCAACACTTCAGCAGTTACAACTGCCCCATTCAGTTTCCTCCGGTTTGCTGGTCTGCATCTAAGAGATCTCCAGAGTGCAGAAAAGAGGAGCAGAGCGAAAGCAGTTTCTGTAGCACCAAAATCTCCAAGCTGTGGGGTTGTATTTTTTATTTGTGGAAAATACAACATGTTTCTGAAGTTTTGTTTGGTTCTTGTAGGCTGGTTGGTTTCAGGTACCTGAGACAATAGCACCAAATTCAACAGAGAAAGAATGAGTGAACGAGCACTTTACACCAAGGCTCTGCGCGTAATTGGTGCAGTTTGAAAGTGAATGGCTCAGAAGACTGCTCATCAGGAGCGGGTTGGAGAGGGTAAACCACTCATCAGGAGAAGTTCATAGGAATGTCTCAAACATATGAGCGGTCCTTTCCATCTCCTGTAAGAGAAAGCAACACATTATCCCTATGGAAGACAAAGGAATTCCTCACCATGAACGAACTTACATCAAATTAAACTTTTAGACAAAGAATCTGAGATACAAGCTCAAATTTGAATATTTTTATAGTTATGCTGCAAAACCATCTGCCCCAGACAATTCTAAGTCCTTCTTATTTTATACTTTGGCAATGGGGATGACAAAGACAGCAGCATTCAATGAGTGACATATGATGCCAGATACTTCACGAGGAAATATATTCCAAATGTACTTACATAAGTAAGTATAATAGGTACATGATATATATGCTATGTACATATAAAGTGTATATAATTCAACCTAATTCCTACAGAAATGTTGAAGGACTGTAGACAGGAATTATTATGAAGCCCATCTGAAGGAGGGAAAAAAAAAACTAAGGCGCAGAAGAGAATAATCTGACAGCCACTAAAGTAGGGCTAGATTATAAAGGTTCCAAATCCCATTCAGAAATATGCATTTCATTCAAATTTCTTTGAAAAAAATGTGGAATTAAAAATATATACACTATACTGGCATTAAGATAGACAAGTACTAAATATATCTTTTCAACCTTTATACAGCTCCAATAAAATCTGATTCTGCATTAATATTAGATTATTATCTGATTAATCAGTTATTCTATATGATCAACTAAGATCACTCCTACAAAGTGACTTACAATTTACTTCTGGAAGAGAAATTCAAATTATAAAGCAAACTAGACAATATGATCAAAATTTTAAATCCATATTCACATATTAATATGCACTATAGACATTTAGGCATTTTAAAACACTGAAAGTCATTCCAAATGACAGATAACTACTCTGTCAGGTCAAAATAGCAGTGCTGGTGACACTGTCCTAAAAGAGACATTGGCCAAGCCAATAGAAGGATTGCTGTGCTTCTATCTCACAAGAAACCATCCTTAATCCTCCAGGAACCTCCCCTAACCATCCCCCAAAGTCAGCTACCTCTGGCAAAGGCACCTAGTTCTGGATTAATCCAGACCACCTATATCAGATCCCTACCCTGCTGCCTATCCTATAAAGTCTGCTTGCTTTCCCACCATTTGATCTTCACTTGCCTCCCCCAGAGACAGCCTTGGTGTTTGATCCCCAATAAATCTCACTTACAATATCCTCTCAAGCAGGGCATGGCAATGTTTTTATTTTTTAATTTCTGGAGGCTTCTACATATAACTTGTATAGCTTTGAAAAAATGTAACTCATAAAATGTGGTTATGAAATAATTGGGAATATCAGGCCAGCCAAGGCTATACAATAAGAGCCTATCTCAAAACAAAAACAAAACAAAATATGGTTGAATTTTACTAGTCTAGAATACAATCAAAACAAACACATTGTGTTTGGTTGTGTTTCTTTTTCTTAAAAAAAATGCATATACTTATCATGTGCAGCATGTTTTGGAATATACTTTTATATGTGTGTATATATACATGCACATATATTTATTGTCTTATTGATTCTAACAAATATGAAAATTATCTTCTAGTGGCTTTAAGTTTTCAACTTATTTAATCACAACTAGTACATATACAAATTAGCATGATTCATTACAATGTTTCCATATATTCATATATCATGAACTGATTGTGCCTATAGTGGGCTACTGAAATATAGTTATAGCATCTTATGAACACATTCCTAATACTTTAATTGCTAAAACTATATTGAGCAAAAATTGGTCTCTGGTTACTTAGACCAGCCATAAATTCCGATAAAATAAATGTCACCCTAACCTCAAGGTTATAAGAGCTACCTGGCCACTTAACTGCTACCTCTCTGCTTCTGTAAACAATGCTTGCTTGCTGCAGATGTCCAGAGCTGCTTTAGGCCATTCTTGCCTTTAAAATCTCAAACAAGCTGGAGGTCAAGGTTTGTTTTTTTTTTTTAAAAAAGCTTCCTTTTTTTTAATATTTAATTTTTATTTTTTATTATATTCAACACAATATATATTTTATACCAATCATAAAAATAGTGGACATGTTATTAAATGAACATAAAAAGATAAAGTCTTTTTGTTTGTTTTGTTTTTAGTAGAGCTTAAAATCTTGGCTCTTACTATGGTAGAAACCCAAAATAAGAAAAATTTTAGACATTGGAGTTCATTGTAATAAGGTCCCTCACATCACCAAAGGATATACCATAGTAGCTAAGCTAAGAGTGGACAGTTCTGCTGCGCCAAGAAATGAATTGTAGGCACAATTATTTGGATACAGATTTCCTGCTATGGTCAAAGTTATTTGACTTGAGTGATTGTCATCATTCTCAGTCCACAGGGAACAGGTTACATTCACATAAGAAATGGTGTGTGTGTTAAGATGGTCTATCCATGAAGTCATTCATCAACTGTTTCAATGAACAATGGTTCTGCTTGGAGGGTGGCACAGACATTAGGTGAGGGTAAGATTCTGGATCGTTGGCTGTAATGATTTTAAAAAGCATTCATCTCAGAAAAAGAGTAACTTATAAGCTCATCTTTAAAATTGATACAATAATTACAAATATCAAGCAAAACATTCAGTCTCACTCTTTGTTGTTCTCTTACAAGACACCTCCCAAATTAATTGTCTACATTTCTTTTGGCTGTATAAATAATTTTGAAATATGTAAGATGTTCTGAAAACCACAGTATAGTATAAAAACATCAAATAAACAATTCTACTAATAGAGAGGCTGAGATAGGAGAAGTATGATTTCAAGACCATTATGTGATACACAGCAAGACACTGTCACACACAAACAAGCAGAAAGTGTATATGGATTGTACAATATTGGACCTATTTCTCCAATTACCAAATTAGAGCGACCACTGGATGACAGCCAACAAATTTCTAATTCCTCATATTTTTAAATTTCAATTGATTAGGATATGTTGGTAATATTATTTTTCATATTAAGAAATATTAAGGAAAAGTGATTGTTACTTGTTATTTTTGTTGTTAGAAGTGGAATTATGTTTGTGTGGGTTTGTTGAAAGATTACTTTCTTGCTTTTTCTAGGGTGTAGTTTCCCTCCTTGTGTTGGAGTTTTCCATCTATTATCCTTTGTAAGGCTGTATTTGTGGAAAGATATTGTGTAAACTTGGTTTTGTCATGGGATATCTTATTTTCTCCATCTATGGTAATATAGAGTTTTGCTGGGTATAGTAGCCTGAACTGGCATTTATGTTCTTTTAGGATCTGTATGACATCTCCCCAGGATCTTCTAGCTTTCAGAGTCTCTAGTGAGAAGTCTGGTGTAATTCTGATAGACCTGCCTTTATATGTTACTTGACCTTTTTCCCTTACTGCTTTTAATATTCTTTGTTTAGTGCATTCAGTGTTTTCATTACTACATAACGGGAGGAATTTCTTTTTTGGTCCAGTCTATTTGGAGTTCTGTAGGCTTCTTGTATGTTCATGGGCATTTCTTTCTTTAGGTCAGGGAAGTTTTCTTTTATAATTTTGTTGAAGATATTTATTGGCCCTTTAAGTTGGGAATCTTCACTTTCTTCTATACCTATTATTCTTAGGTTTGGTTTTCTCATTGTGTCCTAGATTTCCTGAATGTTTTAGGTTAGGAGCTTTTTGCTTTTACATTTTCTTTGACTGTTGTGTCAATGTTTTCTACGGTATCTTCTGCACCTGAGATTCTCTCTTCTATCTCTTGTATTCTGTTGCTGATGCTTGCATCTATGACTCCTGATCTCTTTCCGAGGTTTTCTAGCTCCAGGGTTGTCTCACTTTATTTGTTTGTTTGTTTTACTTTTTTTTTTATTTATTTCTTTATTGTTTCTAGTTCCATTTTTAGATCCTGGATGGTTTTGTTCATTTCCTTCGCTTGTTTGATTGAGTTTCCCTGTAATTCTTGAAGGGATTTTTGTGTTTCCTCTTTCAGGGCTTCTAGCTGTTTATCTGTGTTCTCCTGTATTTCTTTTCTTTCTTTCTTTCTTTCTTTTTTTTTTTTTTTTTTTTTTTTTTGGTTTTTCGAGACAGGGTTTCTCTGTGTAGCCCTGGCTGTCCTGGAGCTCACTTTGTAGACCAGGCTGGCCTTGAACTCAGAAATCCTCCTGTCTCTGCCTCCCAAGTGCTGGGATTAAAGGCATGCGCCACCACCGCCCATCATCTCCTGTATTTCTTTAAGGGAGTTATTTATATCTTTCTTAAAGTCCTCTATCATCATCAGCAGCAGTGATTTTTAGATCTGAATCTTGCGTTTCCGGTGTGATGATGTATCCAGGACTTGCTATGGTGGAAGAATTGGGTTCTGATGATGCCAAGTAACCTTGGTTTCTGTTGCTTGCGTTCTTGTGCTTGCCTCCCACCATCTGGTTATCTCTAGTGCTAGTGCTACCTGCCCTCGATATATCTGACTGGAGCCTGTCCTTCCTGTGATCCTGGTTGTGTCAGAACTCCTCAGAGTCAAGCTGTCTCTGTGATTTTAGGATCCTGTGATCCTGAGATCCTGGGTGTGTCCCAGCTCCTGGGAGTCAAGCTGCCTCTGCGACCCTGAGGTCCTGGTGTGACCAAGCTCCAGGGATCCTGGGATCCTGGGTGTGTTAGAGTGCCTGGGAGTGGAGCTTGCTCTGGGTGTTGTGGGACTGGCTGCAGAGTTTGTGCCCAAGGTCTGCCAGCTTCCTGATATGCTTGAGACAGTCGCATTGGCAGTGACTAAAGACTCCATTTGGCTTTTCCAGGTATCTTGGGACTTTTTCCTTGCAGGTACCCCATAACAGTGTCTATCTTCTCTTCTTCTCTCCACCCAAGCCCTAAGCACCCAACCCAGTTCCAAGTCACCTAGAACTAGTACACTGCTTGTTTTCACATATGAATTTTTATTTTTTTATTTTTTTATTTATTTATTTTTTTTTCCGAGACAGGGTTTCTCTGCATAGTCCTGGCTGTCCTGGAACCCGCTCTGTAGACCAGGCTGGCCTCGAACTCAGAAATCCACCTGACTCTGCCTCCCAAGTGCTAGGATTAAAGGCATGCGCCACCACCGCCCGGCTGTTTTCACATATGAAAGAACATGTGAGCCGGGCAGTGGTGGCGCACGTCTTTAATTCCAGCACTTGGGAGGCAGAGGTAGGCAGATTTCTGAGTTCGAGGCCAGCCTGGTCTACAGAGTGAGTTCCAGGACAGCCAGAGCTACACAGAGAAACCCTGTCTCGAAAAACCAAAAAAAAAAAAAAAAAAAAGAATTCCTTAAGTTCCTTGTGTTTAAAAAAAAAAAAGAAAGAAAGAAAGAAAGAAAGAACATGTGATACACGTATCTTTATGGACTTGACTTACTAACATCACCTCTTCCAGTTCCATACGGCAGAACTGTATCATTCTTTACGATTGACCACTGTATGTGTGTGCATGCATATGCACATATCACTGTATCCGCTCATCTGTGGATGGTAACTCGGGCTTGCTCCAGACAAGTCTTGGCTTTGGAGAATAATGCTACCATTACAAAGTATCTCTTCTCTAGATTCTGGTTTCATTTAGACTCAGAAAAACGACACAACAGTCAAAGCTCTGTTTTGTTTTGAAGGTTTGTTTGTATTTTGAGAAATATCTATATTATGTCCTAGAGTCATTATATTAACTTATATTTCCACTGATAGTGCCTATTCTTCATACCATTGCTAGCATTTGTAAATGTTTTCTACTTTAAAACCTACTATTCTAACTGAAGTTGTTGGGGGCAGATCAAAAGAACTTGTCCTAAGTATTGCCATTTTGACCTCAGACTCCAATTTACCTAAGCTTAACAACTCTCTCTCTCTAGTTCCCCAAGACATACCTGTTCTCGACCCCCTCTCTAAGCAGCAATAGTTCCCCAAAACTTAATGCCTGTTCTTAACAACAGAAAGAACAAATAAATTTGATTGGTTGGACAATAACATATTTGATGTCAGCTGACATTGGTAAAAGTTATAACTGTAACTTGGCCCAGAGGTTTGTGGGTTTTAAACTTATAAGGGTTTTTCCCCTCCCAATAAATCTCTTGTGTGAGGTTTGTTGTGCAGTGTGACTCTGTGGCATTATCTGGCTCCTGATAGCCAGGATACCTCTCTGAGCGGAGCTGTAACACTTTGTGAGCAGACCTTTCACCACAGGGGAGCAGAAAGGTTACACTTACATTGGGGAAGCCTTCCCCTCCTGCAGCCCATAACACTTCTGTAGGAGAAGCCTTTCCATTCAGAGCTGCAACACACCCTTGCTCCAGACAAGTCTTGGCTTTGGAGAATAATAACCCAGCCAACAGCTAAGAGACTTTGAATTTTTAAAGAGAACTTGGACTTTTAAATTGTTACAATTTTAGAATTTTTAAAGTTGTACTGTTTTATATTGCAATATTACCACTAACAGGAGACCCTGGGGACAAGGTTTTGAACAGTGGTCTGCTTTTCTGTTAAGCTGAAAAGGGATCAACTGTGCTAGTCAGCTCCGCTAACTTGACACCAACTACAGTCAGCTAGGGAGAGAGAACCTAGAATCAGGAATTGCCTCCATCAGGCTGACCTGTGGATATATCTATAGAACATTTTATTGATTAATATTTGATGTAAGAGGAAAGTCCCACCCCTGGGCAGGTAGTCATGAGTTGTATGAAAAAGCAAGCTGAATAAACCATAGAAGCAAGCAAATAAGAAGTATTCTGTATCCTCCCGACTTGGGTTTCTGCTTTGACTTCCCTTGTTGATGGGCTACACAACCTGTGAGCCAGGTTAACTCCCCAATGCCCCTCCCCACACCTCACCCAAGTTGCTTTTGGTCAGTATTTTATTATAACAATAGAGAAGCAAACTAGAACATGCATTCAGTATGATGTTACCTATAGGTTTATCATATACAATTTTTAATGAGTAAAAATTTCAGACCTAATTTGGAGTTTTTAATAATAAAAACTGTACTGATTTTTATCAAATTTTTCTGCATTTATTGAGAAAATAAGCTTTCTTATCTTTCATTGTATTTATAGGAATATATTATACTTATTATTTGCAATATATTAAACCATCTTTACCTTCCTGAAATCATAATCATGGCTTATGATCTTCCTGATTGGCTACTGAATTCAGTTTATTAGTATTCTATGAGGACCTCAAAACTGATATTCATTACGATGTTAGTCTGTTTTCTGTCACTGTTTGGTTTTGTTAATAAGCAATGCTAGTCTTACAGAATAAGTTTGGAAATATTCCCCTTCAGTTCTATAGAAAAGTTTGAGAAATGCCAGTGTTAGTTCTTTTTTTAAAATTTTTATAACAATCAGTGTGAAGCTATCTAGCTCATAGAGATATTTACTACTAATAATTCAATTGTATTGCTTGTTATTATTGGTTTATTTCATTTTTAAAAATATCCTTGAACTGGCAAGATGGCTCAGCAGGTAAAGACATCTCCAAGCCTGAGGACCTGAGTTCAATCCTAAGACCCACAAAGTAGAGGAAGAGAATCTACTCCCACAAGTTGACCTTTGAACTGCAATGTGCACTGTCACCTCAGTGGTTTAGAGCCCACTGTTTGAATGCGTCTCTGGTATGGGCTGCTCTGTTAGTGCTGAAAGGTCTGATATATCTGTCTTCCAGTTACAAGTAAGATGTCAAAGGCTTCATGACCACACCATGGCTAGGCGTGACGCTCACACCTAGCCTTGTTAGCAATGTATGATAATGTATGATGTACTGGGACTACTAATAAAGTTCATCTCTAGAGGTGCAGTAGTGATTTTTAACGATGCTATTGCAGGTATGCCCAAGAGTAGAAGTTCAGACCCACACCAACATCCCAAGCTGTGTGTGTACTTAGAGATGGAAACAGCTTGAGATTTTTCTCTCAGCTCTTATTACTTGTTGTGCCCACCACAGATCCAGGAGATGTGGGGAGTCGGATGCAGCTGGGGCTAAAAATTTCATCTAAGGTGAGATGCTCAAAAAACAAAACAAACAAACAAAAAACCCAGCAGAACGTGGCTAGTGCCAAAGTTTTCTCTGCACTTTAGCCTGTGCACCTTGGCCACAGGCTATCATTGACAGAACCAAAATAGTACAGACTGAGACTTCTGAGAGTTAGTGAAATATCAGAGTTCTCCTTTTGGTCTTGTTAGTAACAGACACCCATACAAGACAGTGTGAGAGGAATCCCACAGGAAATCCTGGCACTCCCAGGAAACTATATATGACAGGCTATATCCTAGGTCTCATAGGTCTGCCTCCCCAAAGCCATAGTTCTTGTGGATAGCACCCTCTGTTCCTCTCTATACTGTAATGCCATTCCCCCTGAGGTAGCACACTCTCTGTGGTTTGTCAGTCATTACTAACATACGAGGCATGCCATATAAAGCAGCCAGAAGTTGAGAGGAGCCAGTACAGGGGGATGTATATGGGGTCCCAGAGGTAAGAATACACTGGGGTTTCTGCCTCTAGAGCAGTCTAAATTCAGAAAATTGGTCCCTTCTTAAAATAGCTGTGGCACTGGGAGAATAGGTGACAGAATATTTTGCTTGCTATGCTACAACTATTCCAGTTCTCTAGATTTTCACAAAGCATCTGTTTTCTTTAATACTAAGGTTCAGCATTCTTCCATGGTCATTTGCCTCAATTTGGAGCTCTAAATGTACCTGCTGCCTGGTTCTTCGGCATGGTAGACCAAGTGTTTGGTGCTTCTAATCAGTCATTTTGCCCTCAAAAATAATTTAAAATGCTACCTTGTTTTGATTCAAATCTAATGCTCCTAAGGCTAAAGGTGTGATTCAGTGGTAGAATGCTTGCCTAGTTTATGCAAGGCCTGATTAATGTTCAATCCCCAGCACCACAAGACAACAAATCTAATATTACTGCATGCAAAAAAAAAAAAAAAAAAACCCTATCCTCTCCACATAAATCTTTAATCTCCTCAACACTGGAAATGTTTCTTTAGAACAGGAAATTTCTCATGTTTTGCATCCCAAACACCTAGCACAGTATCTGGTACTGAAAATTCTTAATAAATATTTCATAGCTAGGCCACCATATGAACTAATAAATGAACAAGGAAAATCAAAGTTGTTCAGCCCATTCACTGGGTAGATGTGAGCAATTTAGTGAATAGGTGTAGGACTACATTTGCTCAGGTGACATTAAGAAGCAAGAGTACAGACTAAATATGTAAAATATATGAAAAGAGACAGAAGCTCTTCTATGAGGAAGAAATTCCCCTGTGGTCCAGAGCCATTTAGAAAAGAAAAGGAAAGGCCCATGTCTCAAACGTATAAGTTGAAGGACAGGTGCTGTCCCTCTGGCTGTTTACAGGACAAGATATGATCAAACAAAAAGTTTTACAGTGCTTCTCCAATGACTAGGATACTAGTGGATGGCAAACAGGCCTCCATTCCTGCCTTCACATACACTTTTGTTTGTTTTAAGACAGGGTTTCATGTACCCCCAAATGAGCCTCAAACATACTAGGCAAGTGTCGTACTACCACTGAGCTACAGATTCAGCCCCCAATTTTTCTAATCTTATATCATCACAGCTTCAGTTACTTAGTAAAAAAAAAAAGTAATGGAATTAGCACACATGTGGTACACATACACACATGCAAGCAAAGTATTCATATACATTAAATCATTTAAAAATGGACTCAGTAACTTTTCTTCTTTCTCCTTTAAGACAAAAAAAGCATATACTCAACGGATGAAGTAGACACACTTACCTCCACAAGCTGAGATTTGTCATAATCTTTACGATGGCGGTAGATGCACTGACTAAGGAGGGAATATAATCTCTCAAGCTGATCAACTGTCAGGTTGTTGCTTTTATCTACCAACAAATCAAGCAATTTCTAGTGGGAGGGAGGAGAGAAATCCAAAGAAAGATGATAAGATGTAGTTCATATCACTGGACAAACCAAAACTATTATATTCAAATGCTTAGACTATAGGCCCCGTAAGACCCAAAGTGACACCTATGGTTAAAAGATTCTAGGCTTCAGTTTACTAATTTCAAACCCTTGAAATACACTTAACTCCTAGTTAGGAGAAGTCCCTTGGTTAAAGTAACAATTACCAAAAGTAGTTTTATTAAACTGCTTTACAAATATCCAAATTTTATTCTGGTCCTTGAAAACCGACTGTCAGGAGTTAGACGTACCTGTAGTCTCTCGTGATCGACCACCACAGGTGGCACAGGCTCGGGTGGCTCTTCTGGAACCAGTTCGAGATTTGTTGTTTTTGCCTGCTCTAAAATTAATTTACGATATTTTTTTACTTTAGAAGCACCTACAATTGAGAAGGGGAAAAATGTACTATAGTCAGTAAAAGTAAAAGAAAATCATTATTAAGCAAATATAAGTTCTTTTATCCATGACAAATATTTTTTGGAGAAGTAAGAATGTGGTTTTCTAAAAATGATAACATTTATTATCATAAACGGGGGTGCCTTCCTTTTTCAGTAAGAATAATCCAAAATTAAAGAGAACTAAACTGTAAGTATGAAAGCAAAGTAATACTAAAATATCATATTAGTGTTTATTAGTATTGAAATATCAATATATGATACATATATTCATGAAAAAGAAACAGACATCCTTGGCTCTAAGCACTTGGTTGTAAAGGGTAAGAGATGGCTCAGTCAGTACAAGATTTGCTCTGCACACATAAGAATCTGATCTGTGACCCCAATACTTGAGCTACAAAGGCGGCTATGGCTACAAGTGCTGCACTCCACTGCTGGGGGAGGTGGATTTAGGGTCAGTGCAACTTGCTGGTTGTTGACTTCCAGTTCAGGGAGAGACTCTGTCTTTAGGGAATAAGGTAGAGAGTGACAGGTCAAGACACCTGTTGTCTTCCTCTGGCCTCTAAGCATGAACATGGGTGTGATATCTGCATATACACCATATACAACACATCATACACATACACACGCAGGGCAGGGGACTTGAATAATACTTTTCTACTTCTCAATTCTATTACAGAGCTTAGAAAACTGGCAGGATAAAATTCTTCTCAAAATGGCCTAAATCCCAAACTAAGACTGTATTCCACACAATTTTACAGACATGTCACAATTTCAAGACAGCCTAGTATATATAGGAAGAGAACCTATTCAGGTAGGAAACATACTGAACAGAGGAGATCTCCAATCCACCCCATCTCACGGTGCAGTAAAGAATAATGGTGGGAAAAGATGAGCTAGATAACCTACGCTTCCCTTTTCTGCTTTCCTTAAGGAGGTCATACAGTCGTGAGAAGGAGGGGCCTACAGAACGCTCTGCTTCCCTAAGAGCAAGGTAAGTTGACAGTGGGTCCTACATCCTTTCCACCGCTGCCACAAAGCCATGAGACTTAGCGAGATCTGAGATATTCAGGGCTCCCACAAAGTCATGAGACTTAGCTGGATCCAAGACATCCAGTCTAACAATGACTCCCTACAGCAAAAACACTGCAGCACATTAGCAACCAGGAGAGGCAGCTACTTATTACAAATCCAGCAACAATACATCCTGAAGTTTAATTTACAAAATTAAAAACAAGGCATGGGGAATTAGCTCAAAGTTGCACAATTAAATGAACAAGAGAATGGCTTAATCTCAGTTTATATGACTCTTTCTAATATACTAGACTACTCTGATAGCAAAACCTCCTCCTGCCCTACCCCATTCTAACAATTCTGCTGCCAGAGTTCTGCCTTCTTTATATACATAACTGCAAAGCCTTTAGAATAAGAGTGACAGACAGAAGAAGAGTGAAAAGCCCAGAAAGCAGTACATTCTGGAACAGGAAAGCTCTGAAACTGTCAACAAAATCAAGTGTATCCACAGTTATTTATGAATTGGACTAAAAAATGTTAATGACCACTCCCCTTTGAGAATTTGTTATTTCTACTAGAAACCAGACAAAATACGTGCTGAATTAACTGTGGCATTTAACCCTTCAGAAGCTGCGTTAAGACTTCTGCACTACAGAGCTCCCAGGGACTAAACCATCAACCAGAGTACACATGGAGGGTCCCCACGGCTCCAGCTACATATGTAGCAGAAGATGACCATTTCAGACATCAATGAAAGGAGAGGCCATTGGTCTTGTGAAGGCTTGATTCCCCAGAATAGGGGAGCGCAAGTCAGGAAATTGGGGGGGGGGGGGGACACAGGGGGAGAAGGGATGGGATAGGGAGTTTTCAGTGGAGTAATGTGGAAAGGGGTTAACATTTGAAATGTAAATAAAGCAAATATCTAATTAAAAAAAAAAAGGACTTCCACTCTACCTTCTTTATCCAGCTCTGTCTCTTTCCCCTCTCCATCAGGGCCAGGCTCCGGCTTCTCACTGCTGCTACATTCCAGCACTTCTAGTTTCTCAGGAGCAGCTCCAGGATTTTCATTCCAAGTTTCTGGTTTGTCTTTTAGCTGTTCCTCCGGAGCAATCTTTTGTTCAGAACTAGATTTTTCTCCACCATCAGGCAGAGGAACTACTTCAAGAACTTTGCCATTCTGACACTCCAGAACAGGAATTCCTTCAAAGCTGTCAGTGGAAGCCTCACCATTTAGGCAGGTGCCTTTAAGGAAAGGCTCCTTCTTAGATGTCTGCTCGGCATTGAGGGAACTGCTATTGTGGACGAGCAGAGATTCATTTGAACTCTCCTCTTCGGTTGATGCAAAGTTCTCTTTGGTGCCCGCTCCACTATTCAACCTCTGACCCTGGTCCATATCCATGATGTCACATGAAGATTCATCATTGGTCATAGACAAGTCTCCAGTCTCTTCTCCATTTTCCTCATGGCAGTCAGTGCTTACCTCAAATTCTCCATTCTCCAACAACTTCCTGTCCTCTGTGTGGTCATAGTCTGTAAACTTGGTGTCTTCCTCATCTTTCTTTAAATTATTGACTTTCCTTTTCTTAATAATTCCTTTACCCCACTGTGATCGCCGCCTTGATTTTCTCCGAACTCGAACTGTTTGATAAGAAGGGGGGTGGGGGGGAAGCATGTCAAATTTAAGAGTCTAATGTCTATTTTACATTATAGTAGTCCCCCCCCAAATAAACCCATACTGGCTAAATACAATCAAAAACTCCTGGCTGATATATCCATGCTGACTAATTCTCACAACCTATAAGGAAAATGAAGTTAAAGAAAAACTTGGATGAATGCTAACTTTTAAAATTTTACTTAGTATGAATTTGCTTGGCATTAACCTTTCCTACTACTACAAATTCTACTTTATAGCCATTTCTAATTTTCAACACTCAGGGATTAACCATTTAATACATTTTGGGAATTGTTATATTACAAAGCTGCCCAGAAAGTCTGGGGCCAGAGCCTTGGATTTCTACCAGGAAGGTTGGTATGTTGCCAGTAATAACACGCAAGGACAGCACCTCAACTATGAAGAAAACAAAACCCTATAAGCTAATGTTGTGGAACCCAATACTTATAGGTATCCCCAACAAACAAACACTCTGTTGTCACTCCTTCCAGAAAAAGGTATCACCTACAGGATGAATGATCATGAACAGAAGCACTACAATAGGCTATGTGAACAATTTGGTTAGCAAACTATTAACCATTTCCTCGAATACAAATGCTTTACCTAAGAGAGTCAACTTATTACAAAGGTATCTACAAATATGTAGACTAATCAAGCCTTCTACTATTAAGGCAACACCATAACAAAATATCAAAAATAACCATTTGGTCAGTTATTTGAAAAGGGAGACCTTTAAGAGCTGTATACTCTTAGGTGAGAGTAGTTATCATGAGTATACAGTTGGACTTCCAGGTGATAAGTCAGAGTCAGGATTTTTGATGTCCTTTCTGCATATGAGAGGCAGCTGATGAAGCAGTTTGACTCTGCTGGGAAATGTAGGTCTTTAATATAAGCTGATATTCTATCAACAGTATATAGTGGATTCACATACCACTTTAAGCCTTTAAACCCTTTCAGAGAGGAGGTGAGGATATATTTAGTAATTATTACTCTTTACTTAGCAGCTAACATCTCCAAAATTCAATTTATTTAATCATTTGGCTCAAAGTTTACTTTTTCTTAAAAATTCAATGATTTAAAATTTTCTTTTCATGCTTTCTCCTGTTTCTATTTTATAATTTATAATTTATAGTTAATTAGCACAAGGAAGAAAATTTTTACATTAGTCTAATATTAAAAGCTGATATACAAGCTTAGGTGACAAGCATCTACAACAACAATCTCAGTAGCTAAAGCTAATATAGACTACACTAGAAGGAAAAAGAGATGGACATCTTGCTACAAAGACGTAAGGCTTTCACTGTGAACAACTAATTTTCAACACTAATCACTCTCATTTTTAGCCATGAAAAAAAAAATTAGAAGAATTCTCACTCTACTTGTTAAGTCATAGAACTCCAGAGCAAGAAAAATCTGAACTCTATTCAATCTAGGCCTAGTTCAAGTCTTTATGTAACACACTATACAAAGGCCAGAAGTTCACTAAAGCAAGGATACTTGTTGCTTAGTATTCCACACTGGTTAATAAGAGAGAGTGGGTAGGCCCCACACCAAAACCTAGCTGGGCAACACACACTAGAATCCATGGTCAGGGGCTTGGACTCAAAGTTGGGTACGAAGGGAGGGAAAGATAGAGGAGGAGTTGGGTGAGAGGGATTAATATTTCCAAAGTATGTATGAAGTTTTCAAGGAATAAAAATATCATTGAGAAAAGAGAACATGTTCTTATTCTTCGGGAACTAGAAGACATTCCTCCTATCACTACTTCTAATAGCAGGACTTTAAAAAACTAAGAGAAACCATATAAGCACCATGAACACAGAACTTTTAGTTTGGGTGGATACATCTTCACAGTATGGAGCACATGGCAGCTGTACATGTATATGTGGACTGAATCCTTAACATACCACTTTCTTGCTTACCTAGGACGCTCTATTCAAACACTCATTTTGTCTGCTAAGCTATCCTGACTGCCCCAGCCTAAAACTTGTTAAGGTGAATATTCAATGTATTCTCTATAATATTCATTAGTAGACATTAGTATTAAATTCAGAGACTATAAATGATTTCAAAGTTTAAATGAGAGTACAGTGTTATATAGAGACACAATCTGAGATGCACAAAACTTTTAAAGTCAATTTTTATTGTGTCACTGAGACTTTTTCCAAAGTCAAGACCTTAGAAAAGCAACTGTCCCTTTGGGACATCTAGTTAAGATTTGAATGTGTGTGTTAAACTAACACAGACAAATGCTGTGTTACATGTGCCATCTACTGGTAAGAGGAAACAAAATCCCACTGCAGATTTTAAACTATTTTAATATTTAAAGAACTTAAAACTCGTTTAAAAACCTTTCAGTGTTTTAAAGAATGTATCTGTATCTCTCTCTCACACACACACACACACACCCGCCCATGTGTGTGCTCATTCGTGTGCACATGTGCACATACGTGCTTGCTCAGGGGACAACTTTCACTAGCCATTCTCTCCTTCCATCCTTTGGGTTCTGAGAATCAAAATCAAGTGCTTTTGGGCTTACCCAAAAGCACTTTTGTTTACAGAGATATCTTCCCTGTATTCTCGTTAGTAGACATTAGTATCAAATTCAGAGACTATAAAGGACTTCAAAGTTTAAATAGTGCACAATGTTACATAATGGAACTCAATCTGAGATTACAGCTAGGTCAGATAGTCTTTACTGGTTCCATAGCGACTAAATGCATCCTTTTTAAACCTTGCTCCATATGAGTGCTACTTTTCCAGAGAGGTCACTGTGGGTGTGTGCTGCTCCCAGGCCTCATCAAAGAAGTTTCTCTGCGCAGCTCTTGGCTAACACAGAAACTTATAGCTGAGCCAAGTGCAAAAACTAAGTGCCAGTGGAGTGTTCGGCCACAAATGAGACATCTGCATCACATCCTCTGTTTCTCTGCTCTCCTCTACCCCCAGCTCAGGGACCCTTGTAGAACAGAAGGTGGAAAAGTTGCAAAAGCCAGAGGGCAGGGAGGATCAGAGAAAAACAGTGTCTTCTGGACACTCCATGGCCACTACACTCATGAACTCAAAGTGGCTGTGTTGTCTGTACAAGATCAAGCCATGTAGCACTGTAGCACAGAGGCAGGAGGGGCCCAAGAGCCCCCATTCCTAATTGAGGAACTACTGATAACTGATGTCTTTTGGAAGAGAAAGAAACAGACAGTTGTTTGTTTTTGTTTGTTTGTTTGTTTTTAAATCCCTGGTAGGATTCCCCCATGCTCCAGTAGAGTCCCATACCCAGTACAAATGGACTTGATGAGTTTTTCATTTTTTTTTTTTCAAAAGAGCATGAAGTTGGGAAGGCTTGGGAATAAGGAATGGATCTGGATGGAATTAAGAGGAGGAATGGGATAAATACAGTCAAATTATATTGTATGAAATTCTCAAAGAATAAAAATATTACATTGTTTTAAAACATGATGATTCATTCCTTCAAATTCACTAACATTTGGTAAAAAGCATACTATGGCCAGCTTTGTTGGCAAAGCAATATCATCACATTTAGACCAGAAAATCAGCATTTATCTTTCAAGGCAGGCAGTTTTTAGTGAAACATGAAGACTACATCAGGAAGATGTTAGGTTTATTAACATTTGTCTTTCAGAAATATAATACACCAATATGAGTAAGTTTTTATGAAGATCTCGAAACTAAATTTTCCTTCTAAATACCTCACATAAGATTAAGACAAATTAGGCTACATGGATTTCTCAAACTCAGCATTAATTTTCCCCTAAAAGATCAAACTTTCTACTGCCAAACCACCCATTTCCCCATGGTGCTCGTATATATCATACAAGGAATGGGGATAAGAATCAGAGGGATAAATTTATCTGTTGCCTCCATATCTCTTTCCAAAACCAAGTGTTCAACACCAAACATGTTTCAAGTGTTTTAGTTATCAAAAACAAACAAACAAACAAACAAACCAGTATTAAGTACAGAAAATATCAAGCAAGGTTAAAGACAGAATTCTCATTCTAAATCTTCCTTTATAAGTTCTTCTCTGGAAAGACATGACTAAAGAGCTGTGGACAAAGGGCAGCATTGTTGGTGGGCCACAGCAAGTCTTAGCTGTAGCTGCTACTGGGCAACATGCTCACAAATACTCACATGCACACTTATTTGCAGAGTTGTGCCAGGCATCCATTGGGTTTCTCTGTTTGTGTCGAAATGCCTCTTCCACTCTGTTCTCTGTCTTTCGGGCACCAGCACCATGGGGAGTTATTTGTTCTGCTGTCACTGATAACCCTGCAAGCACCAGAAATTAAATGATTTTAGCAAATATACATTTCTGTAGCCGCACACAGAAATCTATTGAGGTACCTGTCTAGGCAGTCACTGCTGTCTGTCTTTCTCAACATACTTGCCATTTTGTATTAGAGGGCCACAGTTAGCTGACGGCTTTACATTACTGCCTCATTTCACATAGCAGTGTTTTTGAAGTCCTGTATCATCTGACAGAAGACTATGGATGCGGAATGCTCTGTTACTCATTAACCAGTAAACCGACACTTGTGTTGTTATTTATTATGTATAACACCCCTATGGAACATTCAGGTACATGTTTCACGTGGGTACATTTCTCTTGGATAGATTCCAAGGAAGAGAACTACTTGATAATGCAGCAAATGTTGCCTCTGTGGAAACTAAAACATTGTTTTCCAAACTGGCTCTCACAGTTTTTAACTCAATCTCTCATTTTCCTAAAACACTGAGAACATGTTATTTCTGGCTGCTAAAGTGATCTAAGCAATTCATTCCACTGCTTAAAATCCCTCAGTGGGCTCTATTGCCACTGGCATTTCTCCCCCTCCTACTAAAGTTCCTCAAGGACACAGCTGTACAACTAATAAACAAACCATATGTTCAATTTTGTGTTTCTAATTTAAAAAATTATATATAAGTGTTAACAGACTGGGAAAATATTTGTTAAAAAAAGTTTAAGTATGATATTAGATGTGAAATGATGAAAACTAAGGTCACTTCAGCTATATATGCAGACATAATATGTAAATCATTTAAGAACAGAAATTACTAATAAAGTAGTATATCTGTAAAAAATTTTTCTCTAAGGAACACTTTATTTCTCTAACATGCACCACTGCACTCAAATTGTCACAGGTTAAGTTTTGAGATATCCTTGAGAATTTACATGACCTATGTTTGCATCAGAAATTAATAATTACAAGGTTATTAATGGAGACAGAGAGTGGCTCCTCATGTCCCTCCTGTGTCACAGGAGGATGGACGCATGCGAAGCACAGAAGGCTTCGGGAGCGCAGCACGTCTGCTTCTCTAACTTACCTCTCTTTATTCTTGCTTCCTTAATTTCTTCACAGAGCTTATTAAACTCTGGATCCAGCTCAGCTGCAATGATGGCATGTGCAGTGTCCTTCAGGGTACAAGCTCTGTGCCTAATAATTTTATCTGTCAAAAATGTTGGCAAAAATTAATTTTAGATACAAATGGAATAAAATTAATGCTAGGTGCCTTAAAAAAAAGTAAAAAGATACAGACATTTAAATTATAAAGACATTTTTAGGTAAGAAAAGATTCACTTAAGAAGTGGGTAAAAATATAAGGTACTCTAATCAATAACTTTTAAGACCCCATAATAAGGTTGTATTTTTAATTTCTAAAAATGATTTTCAATAAAAATTTTAAAGAATCTGGATGCACCCCAAAGTTGCTATAGACAAATCCCAGGAGCTCAGGGGCCAGGGAGCTGTGTAAGCTTGGCACCCTGACTTCAATCCCCGGAAGCCATATAAAGGTAGAAGAGAATAAATCCACAGGTGGTTCTCTGACCCCACACACTTCCCATAGCAGGTGCACTCAAGTACGTGCACATAGAAAAGCACACAATAGAGTAATAAAACTAAAAGGAAAAGATGGTTTTAAAAAGAGTAATGGGTCAAAATTGTGCAAAGAACACAAAATATTCTGAGTAAGAGAGATCTCTTTTAAAAGGTGACAAAACCAGAAAAATATAGAAAATCTACTTAATCTAAAGCATGCAAGATGGTATACGTAAATTGTAGGCAGGGCCAAATGTAACAGAATACATTTATAATCCCAGCACGATCTCTGATGGTATGCATATAAAGTGTCCGCTTCCCAGGTCACAGGAAAGACTGCACTGTGAGTAGTGCAGTGTCAGTAGCGCCCTCTGGAGCAACATGGTCAACTCCAGATGTGAAGAGGCAAGCAAGGACAAACTAACTAGGATGGTCTGAAGACCACAGAGCACTTGTAAGGAGGTGAAAGCAGGGGTATCAGCTCAAAGACATTCTCTGCTGGGCAGCAAGTCCCAACCCAGCTAGGCAACATCAGACCCTATCTCAAAAATCAAAACAAACAAATGACAAAGAATCCAAAATAAAAAAAATATTTGCTTCTCTCTCTAGTAAAAACATAAAGTATAAAATATCTTTTATTTATAAGATTTATGATCAGGAAGTCATAAAAAGCTTGTTGTAGAAATCTTATAAAAACAAACACAGCACATGTGTAACCACTGGTACATTTCTATCTGATATATGTTCTCTAAATGTTCATTCAACAAACACTGTCCACAATACTAGGAAAACTGAAGTTATGACTATACAGTAGTATGGGAAAAAAAAAATCAGACATGGTTCCAATAAAATCCAGACTACATAGGAGAGTAGCATTGAATAAATCTCAGTTGGATAGAAGACTCAGTAATTAAGAATGCTTGCTGCTATTCCAGAGGAGCAGAGTTCAGTTTAAAAATTTGGATAGAAACATCTTTACAATGCTGAGTGTGCCAATTCATAAATACAACATATACCTTCATTTATTTAGCTCAAGAATGTGTCAGCCATTTTTATACTTTTCAATGTATATATTATATATCTTTGGTCAGATTTCCTATTTGATGCTAGGATTTGATTAGCTATAGCTCTTTTAGACTTAATCTATTGACATGTATGAGTGTTTATGGCTGCATGTATGCTTGTGCCCCAGATTTGTGTCTGGAGATAAGAAGAGGGCATCAGAGATGGGGAAGATATGAACGTAGATATATATGCAGCATACGCTGGACACGTGTCTGAGTTTGTCAAAGAATAAATATTCTAAAAATAAATAAAAGTGATAAAGCTCCAGACAGTTGGGATTGTGTTATGTGTTTGAACCCCTAGCACTTCAAAATGTGACTGTATGTGGAAATAAGTCATGCTAAAAAGGTAAAAAGAGGGTGGGCTCTAATCCTAATTGCATGATGCCCTTATAAGAGGAAATCTGGAAACATTAGGAGTACACAAAGACAGAGAGAGGGCTACAGGGAGAAAGTCATGTAGTGCAGCATGAAGAGCAATCTCAGGAGAAACCAAACTTGCTGATTCACTTGAACTAACTCAACCAACACTGTGAGGAAAACTTTTATTGTTTAGGCCTCCTGGTCTGTCATATTTTGTATGCTGATCCTGACTGAGAAATACAATGACATATAGGCTAACATACGCCATACTAGAGTTATATTATCAATCTATCATAATACTAACAGTTACACATCTCTGTCTCAAGGAATAGGAACTGTCACAGACCTTCTTATATATCAAGTACCCTGCTCAGTAAGTAGGGCATGACAGTCCTAATTAGCCACTAACATAAATAAATATAAGTGAGTTTGGTTAGGTCTGAAATTCATGAGGTATACTATGATAGATAAAATTGGAGATGTACTGAGGAGACTACAGACAGCTCCAAAACAGAAAAATAAGTGCCTCTGAAGACTCTGATCCCATGTAATTGGTACAAAATGCTAGGATTCTAAGCATTTTGATTTGATTCTAAAATCAAAGACTTTAAGATTAAGGATGAAATTTCAGCAAAATTGGTCAAATGATGATGATTATTTGTCCTAGAAGGGAAGGAAGTTACAAGACCAATAATGCAGAGTAGTTCAACTTAATTCATTGGGTACCTATCCCTAAGATAATAATTAGAGTCAAATGCCTAGTCCTGATCACATTTTAAAGTTACAAGTTAAATCTCTCATCACTTCACATCTATTTTCTACCACATCATCTGTGTGCGAGATAATCTGGTAAACATGTAGTCATTCAGGTTTACTTCCCAAAGACTTTTATCTTCTCTGTATAAGTAGTTCCCCCATGCCTCTAATGATTATGTGTTCTGCCAAGCAGAACACTGTAAAGACTTAAATAATCATGGGAGGGTTGTTTTGTTTTGTTTTTTAACATTTATTTATTTATTTCATGTATGTGAGTACACTGTACTGTCTTCAGACACACCAGAAGAGGGCAGCAGATCCCCATTACAGATGGTTGTGAGCCAACGTGTGGTTGCTGGGAAATGAACTCAGGACCTCTGGAAGAACAGCCAGTGCTCTTAACCGCTGAGCCTCTCTCCAGCCCAATCATGGGAGCTTTAAAACTAATACAACATTTATGCAATTTCTACATGCTACATAAAGACCCTGGGGTTGTCTTACAGGTGCATGCATAACAAGCGGCTCTGCTTCTAAGGAAAAACATGCTCTCCTGGATGGGGTGTGAACCAGCTGAAATGGCGTTCCTGAACTATAACAAGTCTTTGTGTCAATATCTAAAGAGAAGAGGGGGAAAGTCTCAAGTATCTCACTCAAGCTTCACCTGTAAATATGAGCCATGTCCTCTAGTAAAATCATCACACTCTACAGTAAAAGGCTATATTGAATCAGAAAGGCATTGCTTCTTTATTTAAGCTTAAATAAATATATAAATTTATATCAATGGTGTTATAATAATTTATCTACTAGAAGGAAATTGGATTTATTTCCTCAACTAGCTTTCTCCAACATACATTTAGGTTCATTTTCATAATCCCTAGATTATTTCCAAGTAGTGTGGTCCAGGAACTTTAACACAAAGTGGGGGTCATTCTACAGCAAATATGTATCAACAGCCAACTTTTTGTGAAATACTTCTCAAACTCAAGGAATTATGCTAGAGGCTTAGTACATTTCATTTGAACCACCGGAAAATGGAAATACCATAATATTCAATATAATACACTTTCTTGTTTAATCTTTACAACAACCCCAAATAAAGAGTTCTATTATTACCCCTACTATACAGATGGGGTAACTAAAATTTAGAAAACTTGGCTGATTACAGTTAAAGAGCCATAAAACCGCAGCACAGACAAAAGCATAGTCAAAATACAGAGCTCACATCTACCCCACAGCACACCAGGAGCTGAGGGACAAGATCAACACCATACTCAGTCATTCCCGTCTGATCCCATTTGAGGAACAAAGGAAAGGAGAGAAATGAACTTGCAATTCAGTCTGTGTCCCGCCACTTATCCTGATGCAGATGACATACACACTAGAAGCAGAAGAAACCCTCATGGACATAAATTCACTGGACTGCATAAACTAACAGAGACTCTCATGCCTTTTGAATATTTTTCACCATTTTAAAAGATGGGCATTCTTTCATCCAGAAATTTCACCTTAAGAAATTTATCCTGGGCTGGAGAGATGGCTCAGCGGTTAAGAGCACTGACTGCTCTTCCAGAGGTCCTGAGTTCAAATCCCAGCAACCACATGATGGCTCACAACCATCCGTAATGAGATCTGACTCCCTCTTCTGGTGTGTCTGAAGACAGCTACAGTGTACTTACATATAAATAAATAAATCTTTAAAAAAAAAAAAAAAGAAATTTATCCTAACAAAAATATGAAGATATACATACAAATAATTATAATTTTTATTTGGGAGGTATAATTTTTAGAGGGGTTCCCTTATAATTTTTATAAGAGATGAAACTTGGGGCCTTACACATCTCAGGAAAGCTCTTAACCACTGTGCTATATCTCCATGTCTTTATTATTATTGTTGTTGTTACTATTACTATTATTTTATTTTGAGAGTCTTATTAAGTTGACGGAATTAAGTATCTGTGCCACGTTATAAAAGTATTTATTCATATTTATGATAGAAGGAAAAGAACTCAAAGTCCTAACATGTCCAGGAATAAGCCATTGCCATACCACATCTATATATAATTTTTAAATGTGGGATAAATCTACTTATTAATAAGAGTGTCAAAAAATGTTAGAATATATATGTATATGTATATGTATATATATATATACACACAGATATAGATATATATATATATATACATACACACATATATGTATGTATACATATATATGGATTACATCATTTTATAGCAAAGAGATGTATGAAAATGTCCAACTTTAGCCATTACATACATTCAGGCCAACATTCATGCACATAAAATAGAAATAAACCACCTATAAAGCAAATAACAAAAAGTATAAGAAGCAAATATCCTAACACAAAAGTTAAAAACTAGGGAGCTGGAGAGATGGCTCAGAGGTTAGGACTGGTCTTAAGGTCCAGAGTTCAAATCCCAGCAACCACATGGTGGCTCACAACCATCCGTAATGAGATCTGACACCCTCTTCTGGAGTGTCTGAATACAGCAACAGTGTATTCACATAAGATAAATAAATCTTTAAAAAAAAAAAAGTTAAAAACTAGTACCCACTAAACCCTCCTATGAAAATATTTTCTTGTGTTTCTGAACATGAAATAGGATATTATTGATTACTATGGTCTAAACTGAGATGGAAAATAATTTCATATAGCTGCATGGCTTAAGTTGAGAAACACTATTCCAAAATACAGATATAGTATCTTTAAAGAACAGAAACCTACACAAATCCTTTAAAAATAATTCTTTGTGTATCACCTAGTAAAGAAACAAAATCCTCGATGAGTGAGGAAAACAAAAAAACAGTTCCAGATAACTGAGAGTTAGCCTAACATGGTCAGTTAATCTTAGTGTACTCACATTAAAAACAGCATCACACAAAGCCACTGTGTGACCATGATGGGCCAAATAAAAACAACACAACTCTGTAATTGTATCTAAGCACAGAACAAAATATGAACATTATCCTATCTACAAAAATGACTAGAAATAATCCTATTCTCACTAACACCACTGTCTGGTAAAAGAGACATCATTGTCTGCACGTTGAGATCAGAAGACAACTTACAGGAATTGATGCTCTCCTTCCAACATGTGGGATCAGGTCTCCAGGGTTGGTGGAAGACACCTTTACCTGCTGGGCTATCTCAACCAGCTCATTTCCCAAATTCCTAGAACACCTAATTACTAAATGGTCCCGCTGCCTAGCAACATTCAATTCACTTCTAAGCCCCACTTTCTTACACTTTCCCTAAAATTATGTTAACACAATACTAAATCCTCTATGATTCCCATGACACACTGTCTGGTATAAAAGCATCCCTATTTACAATAATTCCATCTTCTTTAACTACAGATATGTTCTTAGTGATTTTCCCTGGAGGGCAATGACAAGAGTTGGAACTATAGACTCACAGACATGTTCAACACGCAGCCCACTAGATAGATGATTCCCAAGATAGCTATGAATGTGATCTTAACATATTTGAGGATGAATCATGTTACTATGTCAAAGGATAGACACCTCTGGAAAATACAGGATGGAATTAGGAGTAAAATAAAATTATACAAGAATACCTCCAACCTACAGAACAGATAACCTGGTAGAGGAAATTCTGACACATAGTGTTAGGCCTGGTGACATGCACCTCTAACTCCAGCACTCAAAAGGCAGAGGCAGGTGGATCTCTCTGACTCTCAGACCAGACTAGTTTACATTGTCAAGCTACAGGCAAGTCAGGACTATACAGTGAAATCCTGTCATTAAAGGGGGGAGGGGTGATAAATAACTTTATCTGATCCTCAGTTCCACAAATTAAAAATCCTGTGTTTAGTGGCACTACTGATGACAACTGATATTAGCTAAACAAATAAATTTTAAGTTAAGTTCATTTGCTAAATATTCCATCAATCTAAACAAAATTAGAAGCCAGTATGAAAACTAAAAGAAAAATGGTAACTAAATCCTGGACCAAAACCACAGTGCCTAGAACTGCAGAACCCTCTGAGTTAAGCACAGTGTTTCCAGGTAGGTTTTTACTTTCTCAGAGTTCCTAAACACAATTCATTTATCAACCTGAAAGAGGCATGCTTTAATGTTGCCACAAGTGTCCTTACCTCCAGGGTCCTTGTCTGGATTGTATTCTAAAGCATTGCTACAGATGAGGTCAATATCTTGCAGGAAATCTTTAGCTGTTAGATAATTATGTTTATCAATTTTAGTTATTACTGTTGATAAATCCATTGGTTCTTTGATTACTTCAAGATAATCTGAAACCTACAACAAACAGGACACTTTAATGAAAATTACGTCTGGCTTTGCATATGCTTTAGGTCATAAAACCACAATTAAAAACAGAACACTTGATAATTTAAACCTAGGTAGTCAATCATAGAAGAGTAAAATTGCAGTGCGATTTATGCTACTTATTCCACTAAGTTACTGTCTGACACACTTTCCATGAAAAGCTTCATGGTGCTCATCTTGAAATCTGAAACAGATTTTAAACCCTTTGGGTTTATCTGCAAAGAGAATGTGTGAGTGAAGTACATGAGAAGCATCAGTAACTGCTCTACCTCAAGGAAACAAAAAGAGAAAAAGCAGAGTTTTCATACTAAGAGTTTCTGGAACGTGGGTCTTTTTGTTTGTTTTTTGTTTTTATAAAAAGGCAAACAATTTCATGGAAAGCATTTTCTACTCCTTTGGAGTCATTACACACATTTTGAGTCAATTAAATAAGTATTGTTTTTTTCTAACTAAGGGTTTGCTGAACTTGTCTCTGCAAATAAATTTTTCAATAGCAAGACATTAAGTCAGGATTTATATAGAATATTTTATGTTTTCTGTCACATAACCTGTGAGGAAGAATTAGCAACCTATGTCTACTGTTTTCTCAAGTCAAGTAGTGATTATGAAAGCAGTTTCAGAAATTCCTAAAACTAGCTCAGGACCAACTTCCGAGCAGTTTCTGAAAAGTGAGGGTTTGTTTTCTTACAGCTTCTGAGAGCACTGACACTGGTTTTTAAGTTTATGCACAAGCACATGCACACTCATGCATGTAATTTACATATGGCTTTACATTTTTCAGTTCATCCATAAGATGTGACTGTTTGTCAGCTCTAGGGGGACCTTATGCAGGTAGTAATGGAACTATTAGTTGGACTCTGAGATCTTGCCCTTGCTATAAAAATGGAAACAGAAACATTAATAAACAGAAAAAGCACCTTCAAGTTTTATACTATTAAAAGTATCTTAGTACATGCTTAATTTTAAGTTCAGCATGTTTTTTTAATGTTTTGCTTTCTTCAGTTGATTTTAAATTTAATAGGTTTTAACCACTTCTAATTCATTATTTAAATATATACTTTTATGGGTGTTTGGTTAGTTTTGGTTTTTTGAGACAAGGTTTCTCTGTGTGCCCTGGAACTCTGTAGACCAGGATGGCCTGGAACTCAGAGATCTGCCTGCCTTTGCCTCCCAAGTGCTGGGATTAAAGGCAAGCACCAATACCACCAAGGCCTATACTTTTATGTTTTAAGCCACTTAGAAATTATCTTGTTTTTCAAAACATTCTATCCTTCCCGATACTCCTGTTTCAGCTTTGAGAGCAAGCCCAGAATAAACATCAGTCAAAAAAGATTGTAACATTAACAAAAATGTTACCTAAACCTTACTTAGTATTTCTATCCCTTTCCATTTCCTTACCATGATTTATAAAACTTATGTTTTCTTAAAAGCAGATGACAATTGAAATCTGCCAAAATTTAGTGATTAGGAAGAAAACGTTTCTTGAGCAAGAAGAAAGCTAGTTCATCTCAGCAATTCCTTTAAGTGCTTGGTTCCAAATACACCCAGAGGGAGTGATCTATTTGTTTATTTATTTATTTAAAAGTCTTTAGGACCAGGGCATAGTTTGGTTGGTGGAGTCCTTGCAAGATTTTGGGTTCAATTCTTAGTACCATAAAAAGAAAGCTTTACAATTAGCTCGCTCTCTCTTCTCTCCCCTCCCCTCTCTCCTCTCTCTCTCCCCTCCCCTCTCCCCTCTCTCCTCTCTCTCTCCCCTCCCCTCTCCTCTCCCCTCCTCTCCCCTCTCTCCTCTCTCTCTCTCTCTCTCTCTCTCTCTCTCTCTCTCTCTCTCTCTCTCTCTCTCTCTCTCTCTGTGTGTGTGTGTGTGTGTGTGTGTGTGTTACTTAAGGTAAAAGCATAAATTAGGCCTATCTTTCAGGTCCTAGTATTCCAGAAGGAAAAAGCAGAAAGTAGTTACAATGGAAAGGACAAAATAATGTGGGCTTTCAAGCACAGTGATCATGCCTATAATTCCGAAATTTGGGAGCTAGAAGAGTGTAAGTTCCAGGTCATCTAGGTCTAAATAATGAGACTGTGTCTTAAGTTGTTTTTCTTTTTTTTTTTTAAAGAAAAAAAAAAAGACTGTGGGCTTTAAATTTGAAAAACTAAAAAACTTTCAAAACTTGACTATATCACTAGCCAACTTCCTCAACTCTAACACTGTAAAGTAATAAAATGACCTTGCATGTAATTTGAAAGTTATCAAATCTACACATTGTAGTTAAACATTCAACTGAAAATTCTGACAGTCCCTTTTTTCCAAAAGAAGGGGAATATGTATATTTTCAGAGATCACTAACTCATTCTTTCCAGTCACAGATGGCGTAATGATTCCAAAGGAATCGCTCAGGTCCAAAAACACAGATTTCACAATTAGGACACAACATTCAACTTTGAATCACTTTATAATTCAAATATTCTTAATGACAAAGAAAGAAAGAAGTAGACACCAAAACTGCTCAAACATGGAGTCTGAACTATAAGGAGAAGGCCAGAAAGATTATATTATGCTCATCCATGCTATATTATCCCAGGATAAAAAGTTTTTTGAATTGACAGCATTCTGGCATATACCAAATGGAAAATTCCTTTTCTCACCATCACAGACCAAGTTCCCACGATTACACAAAACAATACACATACATAGTGAGGAATTTTCCACTGGGAGCAGAGCAGAGAAAATCTTTGGAGAGGAAAACAGTTTTAAGAACCTGGGATGTGTTTAACTTCTCGTGGCATCTCAGCGAGAGGCCTTTCTAAAGTAGAAAGACTAATAAGGCAGTTGGAGACCTGACTGCCTCTTTCTGCAGTCACAACCAGTTAAGGAAATGCCAATACTGGCCTGATAGGCTGACACCAACAGTTTTAAAGCAGGATTTATCCTGGAATAAAAATAGTCTATTATGGACATTTCACAAAAGTAATGTCAATCCTCCTCTTAAAGAGTGGGTGATCACAGAGAAAAAGAATTAAGAGGACTTATACGAATTGGTCACTAATTTCACTCAAGTCACCAGATGTGTGCTGGTGACACTGGTAGTTATCACACGGATTAAAATTTTACAGGCTAGGGGTAATATTCATCCATGCCTTTGCTTTTTTTCCTTCCAAAAAAGATGCCAATATTTTTTTTTCTTTTAGCCAGTTCAACTTCACTGTTTGCACACTACTGAAACAAGACCTCTTCAATATCCACCGGTTTGCTGAAGATGTTAAAGCGTTTATCTGTGGCCAGCCTCTTGGTAACATCCCTGAGGAACAACCGCAATTCTCGTAATGTATTTTCCTCCTGGTCTTCCATCCGATTTTTTTCTGATTCTGATAACTGACGAGGAGGAGACGGTAGTGCAAGTGGAAGCACTTCCATAGCACGGAGAGCTAAAAAAGTGGGGGAAAGTTAAAATTTAGCATGATAAGCCAGGACTCAATTGGTATTCTGGCATTCTCTCAAAACATCTGTAAAAAAAGTAAAATTACAAGTCCACAAACCATGAAAATCCAGTAAGTAAAACTTCAAATGGAAATTAAAAGGAAGTAAGAGAATTACTTCACCTCATTAAACAACATACAACAGGTCTCCTAATCCTCTAGAACTCTGTCCTCTTATTCGGAGAACCACAGGGGACAGTGAGCAACACTTACAAGAATGGAAGAAAAATAAAAATAGAAATGTGTGTGCATGCATACTTGCACTTATGTCTGTATGGGGCTGTGTGCATGCACATGTGCACGTCTGTATGAAGGTGTGTGTGTATGCATACATACATGCACATGTGTTTATGAGGGTGTGCACTAATGCATGTGTGCCTAGACCAAAGGGGGGTCTTTCTTTCCTCCCTATCTTTCTCTGTTTTATTCCTTCTAGGCAGGATCTCTCACTGAAACTGGAGCTTACATTTTTCAGTGAGAATGGCAACTAGCAAGCCCCAAATACCCTTCTGTTTGTGTCTTTGTCCACACCAGGGTTACATGTAGAACCAAGCCATTCTTGCCTTGTACATCTCCTGGTGCTGGAACTCTGAATTTCAGTCTTCATGCTTAAACAATATACCACTAGGGCCTCTCTCTAGCTCAAATAAATAAATAAATAAATAAATAAGGCCATGGAAGACATGGAAAACCAGGCTGAACTATCATATATAAAATCTAAGGTTTTATTATGTACCTAAAACAAACTAAATACCTTAAAACATTAATTTTCTAATGACAATATCCTCTGATTCTTTTAAAGAACTTTCTGGCAAAATAAATGGACATGGATTGTACAATATTAAGCAAGATCACCCCATCTCAGAAAAAAAAAAAATCAACCCTACATGTTCTCCGTCAGAGTTGATAATAGTCTATATAGTTAAACAAATGTGCATACAGATACAAGATATAGAAAGAAGAACAAGGGGGTAGGGATGAGGAATAACAGAATGCAGGAATTGTGAAAGAGGATAGAAAGCTATTGTCCTAGCTTTAACTTTGTTGTGGATTTTGTTTGTGGTGTTTTTTATTTCAAGTTCATTACAAAAATGTAATTTTACAAAAGGAAATAACATAGGGAATCTTATACAAATTTTATCCACTGATGAAATCTTATAAGACTACAATATGCTAATGAAAATGCTGATGTTATAAGACATTTCCATCACCACATACAATAATTTCATGTTTATTTACCATCTATGTATATCGTATCATTTGCCCATTTTATTACTGAAATGCTTTTATTTTCTTCTGTAAAGTGCTGAGAGATGTCCATATTGTCTTCATCATATTCTTTTGTCAGGTTTATGAACTGAATTACAAAATTATCTTTCAAGCCCATTGTGCTGGCACACACCTTTAATCCTAGTACTCTGGAAGGTGGAGGTAGGTGGATGTCTGTTGAGTTCTAGGAGAGCCAGAGCTATGTAGTTGAGATTCTTTCTCAAAAAAAAAAAGGGGGGGGGAGGGAGATGGGGGAGAAGAAGAGGAGGAAAGGGGAGGGAGGGGGGACAGGGGGAGGGGGAGAGGGAGAGGGAGATAGAGACCTTCATAAAGTTCTTTAATAAAGAAAAAAATATTTTTTCTTATCATCATACTAAAGCTCTGGACTCAAATACTAAGTATTTTCATGGGGTCTTTAACATGAAAAATAAAAGTCAACGAAGTACCCATTCAGGGTGGTATAATAAAACAATCATGAGTTCAAGGCCAGCCGGAGCTATATAGTAAGACTCTGTCTCAAAAAAAACCATAGAGAGGGCCAGTAAGATGGCTTAACAGGTAAAATACTTGCCTTAGAGACTGAGTTCAATCTCCAAAACCCACATAAAGGTAAAAGGAAATAACTAAATCCATAAAGTTATTACAACACATACACAAACGCAATAAATAAAAATTTAAGCATAAAGAAAAAATACTCTAAAAAACAGAGAATTTAAGGCAGACATGGTGACTCTGTTCCAGCACTTGAGATGCTGAAGCACAGTGAGTTTCAAAATAAATTCAGATTGATGAGACTAAAAATATTTAAGAGTATATCAAAAAGTAAAATAAACTGATAATCAAGGTAAAAATATTTGATATACTAACAATATAACACATAAACAACAAAAACCAAACCAAGTAGATATTTATGAAAACACAAGAACTTAACAAGAAAAGGGAAAAATATTTAGTATCCGACAAGAACAGTTAAGATAAATGTAAAACAACAGGGGAGGGACTAGGGGGATAGGGAATGGATTTGGGAGGGAGTGGGAGAAGAGTGGAGGTGCATATTAAAGTGCACTTATGCATGCATGAAATTTTCTAAGAATTAATTATAATGACATTTTAAAAAATAGAACAAGGCAATACAGGCTTAAAATTGTTTTAACAAAAATGGTGTTTTCTTTTAGAGGTTGAAAGATTAGCAGTAGAACCTCTTTTTTTATGTACCTTTAAAAATAAAAAAAAGAAACCTTCCTCAGTGTCTTAGACTGCAGTTCTTCCCTAATTCAGACAGCCTAAAACCCAACAAGTTCTTGAGGTTTTCTAAATGCTATGGTTCCAAACCTAAGAAAAATAAAATGCTTAAAACAAAGCTAAGGTAGACTTTCAAATACTGCATAATATATAGTACGTAAATATTTTTAAATTAGCAAGTAAATGAGAAAAGACAACATTCTAACCAGTTTTTGTTGTTAAACTCCACTGTCAAGATGACTGGATGTGGAATCACCCAGGAGATTCAACTCTGGTTTTGTCTGTGAGCAGAGAGATATCTATGAAGAGGGCCGACACATCCAGTGTAAAGAACACCACTCCATGGTCTGGGACCCATGCAGGAGGAACCACACTGCACCAGCATTCCTTACTCAGCTTCCCGACTAGAGACACAACGTGACCAATGTCTTGCTCACCTGTCACTGTGGTACTTTTCTTATTGGAATCGACTGCATCTATGCAAACCCTTCCTTCCTTATTTTTTTTCAGACATTTTGTAACAAGAGAAAAGTAGCATACCACCTTTCAGATTATCAAACTTTCCCTGCTCCACAAAGTAATTAATAACTTGTTATTCACATCCTACCATTTCAAGAACCAGGTACTTCAAAGAGCAAAACATAGAAGAACTATCAACTTTTTCCCCTTGGTTTTTTGAGCTGTTGAATACAGAATCTAGCAGAATTTCTGAAGTTGGTCTTAATAAAACTTTAACAAAGATGTACTCAACCTTGAATTAGGTAATCCCACAGTCATTTTCCACATGTCTATCTAGGCCAGTGGGATGGCTTAGTGGGTAAAGGTGTTTGCCACCAAGACTGATGAGCTGAGTATTTTTGGGACTTACCAGTATGTTTCCTTCGTGGTGGTGCCATTGACGCCTGATGGAGAATAAGTTCTTGGAAAAATTTTCTTCGATCTTCTTCAATAGGCCTTTGAATATATAATACCTCTTCATACTGTATCCTAAAGATACATTTAACCTATACATACACAAAAAAGAATACAGAATTAAAAGCATACATATTAACTCAAATTAAAATTCCTTCCATTTCTTGTTGCATTCCCAATAAACACAGCACATTCATTCTGACAAAAGGTTTGACTCCATAAAGGAAACCACAATAAAGTGTCCAATTGTCTAAGTCAATAACCAGTGGGAGTATATATGTAAAAATCATCAGGTAAAAGCAAATCGGATAGTTTATTATAGAGATATTATGTAGTACTAAAATATTTAGAACATACAATAAGGAGCTGTAATCATATTAATAACTCTTTAAAATCTTCACATTTCTTTCTATTTCTCATCCTCTGTTCTTTCCCTACCAAGTCTATTCATTGTACCCTATGGAATCCTGGTTCTGCTAACAATAAACTAGAGTTTGAAACACTTCACACAGACTATTCCATCATATAATTTTAATTTTTATTTAAAGTCAGTAGTTCTCATCTCTCAGTATCTCCTGTCTGCTGATTACCTACCTCCCATCTCCTCACCTGCTCTAGCAAGGCTTTCCCCTTCCAAGGACTTAAAGTCCTGTATACCATCCACATTTGTCACATGACACTTAACACTGCCTTTGCTTTTTTTGTCTGATTGGTTGGTTGGTTGATTGGTTGACTGGTTTTAGGTATAACTTCTACCTTCTAGACTCCAAATTCTTTGATAAAAAGCTTTTCTTATTGTTTCGATTATTTCTCCCACTTTATGGATTGCCTTTCACTCTATCAATAATATCCATTTATATATAAAAGTTTTTAATTTTTGCAAGATCCACCTTACTTATTTTTAGTACTTTTCTTTTGTTTTTGCTTTTTGGGTGCCATGTCCAAGAACTCACTGTCACATATGGTGTCATAAAGTTTATTACAATGCTTACTTCTAAGAATCTTAAAAGTTGTGGCTCTTACTTATCTTTGACTTATATAACTTTGTTTAAGTTAATTTTGTATTAGATATTAGGTAAGCATTCAGCTTTGGTTTTTAGCATGTAGAATAGACTTTCCCAGATTTAACAGTCCCAAAACCTTTATCAAAAATCATTTGACGGGGCTGGTTGTAGTGGCACACACTTTTGATCCCAGTACTTGGGAAGCAGTGGCAGGTAGATAGATATCTGTGAGTTCAAGGCCAGCCTGGTCTACAGAGTAAGTTCCAGGACAGCCAAAGCTACACAGAGAGACCCTGTCTCAAAAAACCAAAAGGCACACATGCACAGACACACACACACACACACACACACACACACACACACAAAACATTTGATGGAATTTGTATGTATGTGCGTGCGTGCATGCGTGCGTGCGTGGGTGTGTGTGGGTGTGTGTGTAGTTGCCATAGCATGTCTATGGAGGTCAGGAGGACAACTTTCAAGAGTCAGTTCTTTTCTTTTACCACAGGAATGGCTCAAACACAGGTGGTCATTTTTGGCAGCAAGTGCCTTTACTTACTGAGCCAACTATGAGCCAATTGGATTACTACATTATTAAGTTAAGAGTATTTTTAAAACAAATTTTTAAATGACCTATTTCAAAACTTATCTACCAGTCTGTGGCTTGCTTTTCATTTTTAGTGAAATTTTTTTAGTAATAAAGTTAATATTTCTTTTTTATTCTATTACTGTAGCTTTTCAAAAAAGATAATATTAATATGTATGTGTATTAATATAAAATATAATATTAATTATGTGTGTGTGTGTGTGTGTATGGATTTGTGACAAAAGAGAGTGTCACGGCCACTGCAGTTGTGGTTACAACTGGTTATAAGCCTTCTAATGTGGATGCTGGGAACTGAACCCAGATCTTCTGCAAGAGGATAGCCATCTCTTCAACTTCATACTATATATAGCATTTCCATAATTTTTTGACTTTTTCAATGTCTCTCTTCCCTCCAAACTTTAATTACTGTAGAGCAGTGATCTTTCTATCCTTCACATATTCTGCTCATTCACTCAGTCGAGATCACTGTGCTTGAAATACATGTGTCTGTGTGCTTATAGGTGTATGACCAGAAACTATACCAGGTAGTTTGCTACTCACTGTTGATAGAAGGGTAAAGAAAATAAGCAGCACATGCCTTAAGTAAATTCAGACTTATTAAGACATCACATTGCAACAAACAGGCACCTTAATATATGTACAGAAATTGAGTGATGCCCTTAACTGCTGAAGACGAAAGATGGTATCTCCTTAACCACTCATCAAGCCAAAACATCACAACAGGAAACTGCATCTACAGCATCTTAAAGAATTACAGCCATCGTATCAGGAGGGCTGGAGAGATGGCTCAATAGCTAAGAATACTGGATCTTCTTCCAGGACCCAGGGTCAATTCCTAGCACCAACATGGCAACTCACAACAATCTTTATTTAACACAAGTTCTAGGGGATCTGAGGCCCTCATCTTGTCTTTGTAGACACCAAGTACATATGAGGTACACAGACATACATGCTGACAAAACATCCATACACATAAAATAATAGAATTAAAATTTTTAAAAAATTACTATTAGTTAATTTTTACTAATTAGCAATTAGCAATTATGCCAGAAACCCTTAAGAAAAAGCGAAGGAATTTTACAGAGTTGAAGGTGAAGTGCCTGAGGAAGAAGTTTGCCCTGAAGACACTGCGAAAGATAAGGAGGAAGCTCGTCTATGAGAAGGCAAAGCACTATCATGAGGAATGCAGACAGATGTACAGGACTGAGAATCGGATACCAGGATGGCAAGGAAAGCTGGTAACTTCTATGTGCCCGCAGAACCAAAATTGGCGTTTGTCATCAGAATCCGAGGTATCGATGGAGTAAGCCCAAAGGTCCACAGGGTATTGCAGCTTCTTCAGATCTTCAATGGCACCTTTGTTAAGCTCAACAAGGCTTCAGTTAACATGCTGAGAATTGTGGACTGTCCATACATTGCTTGGGGTACTCAACCTGAAGTCAGTGAATGAGCTCACCCACAAGCCAGGCTATGGCTAAATCAATAAGAAGTGGATTGCCTTGACAGGCAACTCCTTGATTGCTCCATCTCTTGGTAAATTTGGCATCATCTGCATGGAGGATCTAATTTATGAGATCTATACAGTTGGGAAATGCTTCAAGGAAGCAAATAACTTCCTGTGGCCCTTCAAATTATCTTCCCTTCAAGGTGGAATGAATAAAAAACAACTCACTTTGTAGAAGATGGGATGTTGGCAACAGGGAAGACAAGACAAACAGGCTTATTAGACAGATGAGCTAAGGTGTCACCAGCCCATGGTATTTTTGTAATCTGGTCAGTTAACAAACAGTCACAGCTTGGCAAATTGAAAAAAAAAAAAGAATATAAAAGAGGTTCTAAAAAATGGTTGTTATTTGTACTAACACCACAAGTCTCATGGGAATTGTTCTCTTAACAATAAAGCAGAGCCAGGCACCATATCTCACATTAGGAGGCTAAGGCAAGAGGACTGCCATGAGCTAGAGACTAGACAGGAATGGATGGATGGATGGACGGACAGGCGGACGGGTGTGTGTGTATATATGTATACATATACATAGATGAAAACCTTTCCCATTTATGATTTTACAATAGTATTTATTACAGAATTGTTGCAGGGTATTTGATCACACCCTGTTTTACAGAGACAGATTAAAGAGAGAACACGCCAGAGGATCCAGAGGATGAGAAGGAGCCAGAAGGGATGGCTTAGAGTTAGTTGAGGCGAAGCAGAGCAATTGAGCAAGAGGCCAGGAGGGAAGCTAGATTCCTTCAATCAGCTTGGAGAGAATTTAGATTTGAACTAGCCATCCAAAGTTCAGAAAGAGCTAAAAAAGGGTAATCTTATTCAGTAGTACGTCTCAGAAGTTGCAAACATTCTAGGCCTAGAATTAGATTAGATTGTACGAAGGCAAAAAGTTTCCAGGATTAGGCCTAGGTTAGCAGACAGAGGCAGTAAAACTCAGAGATGACAATTACATCAGGTGAGGAAAAGTTACATTTACACAGAGTATTTTTAAATTGCACAATTATGCAATCAGTATATAGAGAATTCATGTAATCTTCATCTCAAAAATGTAAGTATTCTTAATATCTATATGGTTAATAAAGCAAAAAAATACAGAACAGTGATACAAAAGGAAAAGAAGCTAAAATCTCGGGTTCAATGCTGACAAACTTCTGCTAATTAAGGATAATCAATCAATATCTTAGTTTTTCTGACTACTACATACAACTAAACTATGTCCTCTATGACAATAAGCTAAAAGTTATGGTTAATAGTCTTCATATTCTATCAGATACTAAACATTTAAATTTTATTTGGGACAGATGAATTGCCCAGCAGTTCAGAGTAGAAAGGCACTCTTGCAGAGGACCCAAATTCAGTTCCCAGCATCCAAGTCAGACAGCTTAAAACTAACTGCTTGTCACTTCAGTTTAAAAGGACATAACATCCTTTTATGACCTTTGTGTACACACACACACACACACACAATCTAAAAATACAAAAGCCTACTCAGGTCAGTAAGATACCTCAGCAGGTAAAAAGTGTTCGCCACACAAACCCGACAACCTGAGTTTGATCCCTGGAAATGACAATGGAAGAAAGGAGCCCATTCTCAAAAGTTGTCCTCTGACATATACAAGATAGCCTGCATTTGCATACACAATCATATATACAAAATTATTATTATTACTACCACTATTATTTAAAATAAATTGTTTCATAGAAGAGCAATAAATTATGCAAATTCATTCTATCAAAACAACTAGCAAAAGGTAAAACAAGAAAGAACTCAGAAAACAAATACTTGAATCATAAAATTCTATATAATCAGGTTTATATTACATTTCAAACATGTAAATATTTTAGATGAACATCATTTCTACTCCTGGGAAAATATTTTTCAGTATTTCTAAAACATACCATTTGAAGGTCATGTAAAATTGGAGTATTAAAATTTCTTAATAAGGATCTGAAGAGACGGCCCAGCAGTTAAGAGTACTAGCTGTACTCTTCTTCCATAGGACCCAGGTTCAATTCCTAGCACCCACACGGCAGCGCACAACTATCTGCAAATCCAGTCAGAGGATCCAACATCCTCATATAGGCAAAACATGCAGGCAAAACACCAATGCACATAAAATAAAAATCAATCACTTTGTAACCATTGAATCAAGTTGGGCAGTTGTGGCACACTCCTTTAGTCCCAGCAGTCAGAGGAGACAGAGGCAGGCAGTTCTCCATAAGTTTGAGGCCAGCCTGGTCTGCAGAGCAAGTTCCAGGACAACTAGGGCTACAGAGAAAACTTGTCTCAAAAAAGAGGGGCGGGGGAGGGAGTAGACAGATAGACAGATAATTTTGATGAGTTTCATTCAAAGCCAATTTCTTCCCCTGAATCAACTACAGCTCTACTTTTTATTTGAACTCAAAAGTAAATTTCAGGTATAATTTTCAAAAGAAAAATGCACAATAATATTTAACCCAAATAAAATCTAACTCTACAGGCCACATCCCATCAACTGATATCACAAAGAATGAAGAGGGACACTATAAAGGGTCAGGTGATGGAAAAGCTCAGGCTTTCTGAGGAAGTTGCACCCATCAGGTTCTGCTTTAGGCATGGAACTGTCTCGTTTTCACAACAGTGAAGTGAATGGTGGCTAAAAAACTGTAGCTTTGGTATAAAAATTGTGATTTTTATTCTAATTAAAAGTTGTTTAATAAGTCAACAATTTTTTTAACAATGTAATAAGGCAGGCTGGAGACATGGCTCAGCCATTAAAGGCTAGGTTCGCAACAATATAATAAGGCCAAATGGATAGTTAAGCATTTCTTACCTCTTCAGGCAGCTCACTGTACATAGTTTCAGAGGTAGACAATAAAAATATAGGTGAAAAGGATGGTATATCCTGCAGCAATGTCAGGAAAGTTGCTCTCACAGTGTCACTGACAGCGTCCCACCAGTCACCAATATGAGGCATGTAAACAATACTCGGTACTGTTCTTCGAGCTTCTCGAAATATCTAAAGAAAGAACCAGTGTTTAAAAGCTCTAATTGAGTACTCTAAAGCCTAACCTCTGGATACATTAAATATGTCAATCATTCCCAAACTTAATTTCTTAAGATAGGATACAAAAGCCTATATATGTAACTCCTATGCCTCATCATATATAAAAAGGTATTTTATAATTTAACTACTCCTATTTAGTACATATTAATAGCATAAAGATAGAAAATTTTTACCATGTACAAATAATAAGGCACACCACTAAAAATGCTGCAAATAAAAATTAAGCATAACACCTCTATCACCCATATTAATTTTAGTGTTACTAGTGAACTTCAATAAGGAAGAAAAGGACAGCACTGTTGCAATACTTAAGCAGTGTCTAAAATCACTGAATACAAGAATACATATATTAACCAAGACGCACTACCCTAGAGCTTAAATTTAATGGACTTTCTGCTTACATACTTATTCATCTCTATCACTCAATTCTTCATAGTTACAAAACAGTCTTACTTCTCTAAAGAGGATCAATAAGCTCTGAGACACTTCCACTGTCAGAAAATTAAAACGGCATTTTCCTCAGTTGCTAAAACCATCCTTCCCATCACTCTCTGCCGACACATAAGAAGCAGATTGGATGTTAGCTAACTGCTAAGTAGAACTGCTCTCCTTTGCATGTGAGTTAACATCTGTTGCGTCCAACATTGAATTCTTGCATGCTAATATGCAATCTTTTTAACAAGTTTAGATATAAATGTTGAACATCTGACAATATTTCTTCTAACTAGAAATTTCTATTCTTTAGTTATTTCCCATATTTTAAAGACATTACAATGAGCCTGCGTAATGTAAAAGATAAATAAGAACCTAACACAAATGACTAAGAGCAGATGTCATAATGCAAGCCTGTAATCCCAACATGCAGGTGGCCGAGGCAAAAGTACTGAAAGTTCCAAGACAGATGGGGTTACAGAGCAAGTGTGAGGCCAATCTGGGCTACATAGCAAGACTTACACACACACACACACACACATTAGAAATTTTCTAAAGTATATAAAAAGAACTATTTTTATTTCATGAGTATCCTTAGCAACTACAGAAGTTTATTCACTAATATTTCACACATTAAATCTTTTCAATAAAATAAAAGGTGCTGCCAACACTATAAGTAACCAGATGACAGAGGCTCAAATAGACTCTCCCAAGGTGGAAGGAATATAGACGCTCCTATCACATGTTTCAAAAGAAATGTTTGTTCCTTCCTTTGCTTGGTATTTGCATATCCACCAATCCAGAGCAGCTGTAGACACAGTTTCTTCACGACTCACAAACTCTGACCTTTACTAAAAATACTATTATCCTAAATTTTGGAAATCTGTGATTTTTCCCTCTTCAAAGTTCTTATAGAAAATTAAAAAAAAAAAAAGAACAAGCATAAATAATTGGTAATAGGAAGGAACCACACAGGAGTGCAAAGGCAACTGAGTCATTAAAAAAGAAAATTACTGCATGCTGCAAGAGCAGGCACAGTATGAGGAAGACAGGAATTAATTCTTACTACTGCTTTCCAGTTCTCCTGTCTATGCTGGGGAAACCAAGAGGAAGAGAAATTAAGATGACCAGCAAATAATAACTACTCACAAACTTCATAAATGACCACTGCAAGTCACCTCATGCCTGGTGTACAGGAGAAAACAAAACATGCTTCTACACGATTCTCAAACCTTTTACTCTAGCTCCTCTGTTAGACTGTCTAGGAATACATGTTGAGAACACCCAGCTACCACAAGCGTCAGCGTGTACGGCACTACACTGGGTTAAGGACAGGAAGAACTTCACAAAGCTAGAAGTTGAACAATGCAGGCAACAAGTGCTCTGCTCACTGGCAACGTGATCTGTACCTACTCAGTCAATTCCCAAAGATGAGGTTTTGTTTAGATTTCTTTTTTATTTTCATCAAGTTTTCTTTAAAATTTATAACTTAAACATAATATTCTATTATTTCCAATACCCCTAAAAATATCCTCTTTTTGATTGGCAGAGGAATGCCTTGTCGGGCATCAGTGGGAGGAGAGGTCTTTGGTCCTGGGAAGGCTCAATAGAGGCCCCAGTGTGGGGAAATCGAGTGGGGGTCATGGGAGTGGGTTGGGTGGAGGAGCATATTCTTGGAGGCAGGAGGTGGGAGGATGGGTTGGGGGTTTTCGGGGAGGGGGAAAACCAGGAAGGGGTATAACATTTGAAATGTAAATGAAGAATATATTCAATAAAAAAGAAAAAATATCCTCTTTTTTATAAAAATTTACAAATTAGATTAGAAAACCCAGAGCAGATGAGTCTAACACAAATATAGAAAAATCCAAAAGGCTTAGCCTTTTTAACCCATGAGTATAATGATATGACTCTTCAGAATTTTACTACTGAAGACTACAAGAGATAAACAACATCTACAGATTATTTCTATAATGTTTCCTCTAAGCCTTTAGTTGGGAACCATGTTTACTTTCTAGAAATATTGAAAAGCACTACTGAAGGACTTTTCCTTTTAATGCCTCAGTTTGTATATCATGACATTATGGTATACTTTCATAGTTCTAAATATAAAACCAACTTGTTCTAATTTCCCAGTTTTATACTAAAAATTCAAAAGGAGAGCTGAAAGTTTAACTTAGTGAGGAAGTGTTTGTATAGTGTTTCTAAGACCCAAGGTCAATTAGAAGCACTGAATGAATGAATGTTCTGAAACTAGCATTTTAAAATTCTTAAGAACATAAACATCAAAGAAATGTAATTTTATTGTGAATTGTGGGATGTTGGTTGAAGAGTAATGTAAAATCAACCTTTCAACAGTTTACCCATGATCATTAGACCATGTTTTGGTGTTAGGGAAGCAGGGACCTGGGAATGGACCCCAACAGAACACACAACAGGCAAGTACTCTGTCACTGAGCTATACCCCATGTCGGCAATTTTTAAAGCTGTGGACTAAAATAGTCTTTGTGAAATCAAATACCTGTTAGCTCAGAGGAAAAATAGAGCCTAGTTTTAATGAAGTGGCAACTGGCTGGGAACAACTGATGCCATTTGAGAACTAGAAAAATACTCACCTATAAGGTGTCTTGGATTGGTGGATGTGCAAGGTGTAGTAGAAAACAGAAAAACTGTTATAGAGAAAAAAAGACAGTAGGCCAAATTACTGAACCAACCGTTTCCAAACACCTCTGACATGAGCAGCACTCTTGCACACGTAAAATGAGCATGTTCCAGTGTCTGTGCACTGATCATTCCCTCCGGGCTCCCTTCTTGACCCAGATGCTACAGTCTCTTAACCAGGCTTTCTTTTCCTTAAGGTGTTTTGTTTTTGAATTGTTTTTGTTTTTTTAAATCACAAACTACTTATGCCAAATATCAAAGGCAAAACTCAGCTTACTGGAACTAGAAGTACCCATTCAAGGCAGCACTAATGATATAAACTGCACTTATATTTATAAGAGTTCTAATGATCTGAAAAGCAAAACTGAGGAGGCAGTACTCTAGCCAGCACACTAAAGTGTCTGGGGTGGAGCACTCGCCTCGTGTGTGTCAGACCCGCAGCTGGTCTCCCCAGCACTACGTGCATACAAGTTCAATGTGTGAAATTTTTGCCATTTTCTTTCTCTATTTTGGCAGCTCTGGGGATCAGATACAGAGCTTTACACAAGTTTGGCCAGTGTCCTACCAATGAATTATATACCCAGTCCTACGCATGACTTAGTTAAAAATTTATAGCTTCATTACAAACCACTTTGTTTAAAAATTGAAATCTAAAAATCTTGAAATCTGGATGAAAAAAATCAAACGCAAATGTGAATAAAGTAGAAAACTCAAAGCCAGATGTGCTCTGACTTACCTAAGAGGGGCTATCACAGGCAAGAGGCAAACAACTTTATGTCAAAGAAACTTCTAGAATGTCAATTACTTAATATACTAAAATTATGAAACACAGCTAAACATAAAATTTGGGGAGCTAAAACTCAATTTTTATAAAAAGCACTATATTTTAAAGCAGTAATGAGTTGATTTTTTTATCTTACTATCATTAGATTACAGTGTATTACTGATGATTTATTCTGTTAATACCATTTTACTGTATTTATATTCTATTCACCTAAGATTTACTGAGCATCTCCTGTGAAAACAAGGCACTGTATGACCTCTGAAGATCGAGAATTCAGAAAAGGTGCCATGTTTCTACATAAGCACAAACCCAGCCAGTGATGAAGCCCGCCTGTGCTGTTTCTGAGCCGGGGCAATACTACAGAGCGACCTTGGTGAAAGTTACATTTTCTGATATTTTCATTCCATAAAGACTTCAAATCAGCAACTGTTACATATTCTGAAATAAGACCATTTAATTTGCTTACAAACTCAAGGCGAGCGCATGCCACAGAAACACTCAGACACCCATGTGAACAAACACAAAACAACCAGTGTGCGCTTCAGCTGCACATACATTAAAACTGGAACAATACAGAAGATTAGCCTGGCCCCTGAACAAGGATGAAATGCAAATTCGCAACATGCTACATATCTTTTGAAGGGAGGGTAGATATAAAACTGGGTGGGTAGGATGATAGGAATGCTCTGGGAGGTGTTGGGGAGGGAAAAAACATGGTCAAAATATATTGCATGGTAAATTTTTTAAGTAAACTAAAAGGAGGCAACTGCACTGAGGTAAATATTAATCCTTCAGTATTACTGAGTCAAATGCTTTCCCTGAGAACTTCCAGATATATTTTCTCTCTGGGAATAGAAAAATACTAAAATTTTCACCAAATAAAATATTTAATTCATCATTTCAAATTATTCATAATATTATACAGTACCTAAATTCCAAAGCTTTTGATAAACCACATATATAAGAGCTGAAGATTTGGCTCAGTGTCTGAGAACACACATTGCTCTTCCGAAGGCCGGAGTCTGATTTTCAACACCCACATCAGGTGGCTTACAAGTGCCAGAAACTTCAGGCACAGGGGAATCTGACACCTCTGACTTCTGTGGGCCCTTGAATTCATGTGCATATATACCCCACCTCACTATACAGATGTTTAAAATAATTTTTAAAATCTTAAAAAAAACCACATATAAATAATTCTCTTAATATTTCTTTAATAATAATAATATCTTTTAACAAAAAAGATAAAATATTCATCCTTTTTTCTAAGTCAATAATGAGAATAATACAGGAGACAGTATTCACATTTGAGAATGGAAGAGAGGTGGAATTACAGTCATTATTGATTTTTGTCCTGTTTTTTTGTCTCGTGAGTCTGGGGTAGGTTAAGAGAAAAGGTTTCATGTAATTCAGGCTGGCCTTGGACTCATTATGTAGCCCGGGATAATGCTGAACTCCTGATCTGCCTGTCTCGACTTCCATGTACTGAGACTGCAGGCATGCACTACTCACACTGACACTAGTGTTTAGCAAGTCTCTCACTATAGATTACTAACACCTCAGGACGTACAGTAGGGCTCAGTAACTATGTATGAACTTAGGTACCAACCATGAATGTTCTGAGATTTCCCACACCTTGGGATACTACGACACGCTCAAGAATGTAAGAGAGCAGCACATATACACACAGCGAATCGGATTATGCCTACTAGTGCCAGACAGAGACTGCAAAGTACTGTGTCTCAAAATATAATCTATTTAAGACCTAGAATAGTAATAGATTGGGGCACATGTTTAAAAATAGATTCCTAAAACCTATCCCAAATTCAGTGAAATAGGACCCCTGTGTCTGGAGTCAAAAATTAAGAAATTTCAGCAAATTCTCCAAGCAGTTCTAAGACACACTGAATCTTAAACAGGGAGGGAATGCTTCAGTAGGCACTACTTCTTCTAATATATTTCTCCCCTAATATTAATGTATAAGTAAAGGAAGACAGGTGGGGAGAGGAAACTCTGCCTCTCACATACATGCATTTTGTATGTACAGGTACATCTTACATGTGTATGTTTGTAAAAAGAGCTAAGTAGTTGATACCATCACCACAGTATAAAGAACACCACAAAGAGCTCTTCTCCTCTTCATTTTTTCATACATAAGAAATACATTCCTTTAAAGGTTATTTAAGTCTTCTTCCCTCTTTTAACTTTCATGCTATACTATTAAATATCCAACTCATTTTGTATTAAGTATGTTAAAGGGAACCAGTGGGTAAAGTTGCTTGATTAATCCAGACGTCATAAATTCAATCCCATGGACCCATACAGTAGAAAGAAACATCTTCCAAAGGTTGTTCTCTGACTTCCACATGTATGTGTATATGTATGTGTATATGTATACAGTATATGTGTGTGCACATGAATGAATAAATAGATGTAAAACTTCACATACATTAGAGAAATGCATACTAAGAGTAACTTGCCATAGACTGACTCTTCTGCTACACATTTACTTAGGGTTGATCCTCAGGACAGAGTCCTAGTCCCAAGGAGAGAAGGCAGAAAGAAAGGAAAGGGATACAGAGAAGAGAACTTTTTAAATGCTATGATTTAGTACTTGAACCACACCCACTACCCTAGGATTGTTTTCTTATCTACTTTGAACCAGATTTGCTAACTTTTTAAAGTTATTTTTAAAAATCAGTTTTATTCAATAACAATATCTTTTTGAAGAATGTGTTGAGAAACTACTTCATTTATAACCAGTGACTGGCTGGCCCCCAGCAGTGCTCAGCAGAGTCTTAGTCCAGCTGTTCCCCTCACTGCCCAGGCCCAGCCACGGTCTGGCCACGCTGGTGCTTATTCAAGCACGCACTCTTCCTCTAAGAAGCTTTGTACATACTGCACTGAGAAAATAACTTTCCTCAAACTACACGGCCCAATGGTGAAACCAAGGGTTTTTATTACTTTTCTCCTATCAATTGATACCCTTCCCTCCACTTTCACCATCAACATGACCAACAAAAAGAAAGCCAGAAATGAAAGAGAGAACAAAAAATATGAAGCTAAGATTCCTATTTAGCCAAGTGATGACTTTTCTTTAAAAGGCCCAGGCTCCCTGCACTATGAAGTGCTCCTTATGTATGCCTTCCCACACTAAACCCATAACCTGAGCCTCAACACACACATAGCTGACACACACACCAGACAACTACAAAACACAGACTCTCGTTTTGAAAATGGTTCTCTTTTAATGTGACTTTTTAAAAAGGTGTCACACACTTTATCTGCAGCTGAGATATACCTTTTTGAAATGCTCTTATCTCAGCCCTCCAGAGTCCTGGAAATTACAGGTGTTAGCCAACCCAACCCACCAAAATTATTTAAAGAGACAGAATTAGGGAAGGGTTGGAAAAGACAATTTACTGGGTAAAGTTTTTACTACCCAAGTATGAGGTAGCACCTGTCTTTGACTCCACTGCTGACTTCAAAAGACACACACGGAAGCATGAGCTTGTAATCCCAGTGTTGGAAGGCAGAGACAAGAACATACTTGAAACTTTCTGGCCAGCCAGTTTAGCTTAATCAGTTAGACCCAGGTTCCAGTAAGAGCACCTACCTCAAAAATAAGGTGCAAGGCTCCTAAGAAATGACCCTGGAGGTTAACTTCTGCCCTCAACAGGCACCACTCATGTGCGTACATGCACAAAAAGAAAACAAAGGAGAGGGCTGGAGAGATGGCTCAGCAGTTAAGAGCACTGATTGCTCTTCCAGAGGTCCTGAGTTCAATTCCCCGCAACCACATGGGGGCTCATAACCATATGTAATGACATTGGATGCCCTCTTCTGGTGTGTCTGAGAACAGCTACAGTGTGCTCACATACATAAAATAAATAAATCTTTAAAAAAAATTATAAAAAAAAAAAAACACAAAGGAGAGAGGAGGATCTCTCTGTACTGCCCTGGTTGATCTTATATGTCAGGACAGGAACTATCCTCCTGCCTCAACCTCTAAGTATCTAGGAATACATTGGTGATAGATAACACATCAATCTCCTTTGAAGTTAGTTTATCTTTCATTTGTTTGATAGTCAAATATAAGTGCCATAAAAATAAGAGGTTACAAACACATTAGTTGTTATTGTAGGTGGGACTTTTTCTTCCTTTACATTGTAATTATAAATAAACAAAGTTGGCTGAAAAATTTAGCTCTGTGAAAGAGCACTGGCCACGCACATATGCACCAAGTCCTAGGTCTGATCTTCATCACTGCAAAACTAAAAACACACAACAGAAAGAAAACAAACATGGGAGTTTAATCATTCCTAATTTTACAGATTCCTGCCCCTAAATCAAAGCAACCATTCATGAGCAGATCTCACACATGCACACACATCGCCTTTCTTTCCCATATCAACCTGTGTAAACCAACCTCAGCTCTGCTGGTGGCCTCACAGTATAGACATGACTTGTTTTCCAGTGTCCCATTATAGGATTTTGTCTGTTCTATGAATTATGTTTGTCAGTATGCACAAGGCTAAAGAGATGGCTCAGTGGTGAAGAACTCTAGGCTGCTCTTCCAAAGGACCTGGGTTCAATTCCCAGCAACGACATGCAGTTCACATCTGTCTGTAACTCCAGTTTCAGGGACCAGACATCCTCATATGGACTTACATATAATCAAAATACCAAAGCACATAAAATATAAAAGTAATATAAAAATAATGACACAAAGCCATGATTAATATCTTCTGCATTTGACAATGAATTCTTATAGCTAACGAGTCTTTTTTTTAAAAAAAGATTTATTTATTTATTTATTTATTTTTAAAAATTTATTTATCATTATATGTAAGTACACTGTAGCTGTCTTCAGACACACCAGAAGAGGGCATCAGATCTCATTACGGATGGTTGTGAGCCGCCATGTAGTTGCTGGGATTTGAACTCAGGACCTTCAGAAGAGAAGTCAGTGCTTTTAACCACTGAGCCATCTCTGCAGCCCAGCTAACAAGTCTGGGGGAAAAATTCCTAAATATATAATTCTAGATCAAAAGGTTATACCTACTTTAAATTTTATAAGAAACAAACGCATAATACTCTAAAATATATAAATTTACATTTCCATTTAACTAAATACAAATATCCAATATCTCTAGCATTTCTAAAATTAACATTTTAAGTTTTTGTTAACTTTAAACAAAACTTGTGATTTTCATGTATATGTAATGGTAAAAATTTTTTAACTGGTTAGCTGTTTTTTTAATGTCCTTATAAATACAAAGCATATTTGTTCTTTTCTTTTTTTCCTTTTCTTTTCTCTTTGGCAGGTTGCAGGAGAGTAAGATAGATACTCACAGTATGGTCTATTATTATATTGTATCATATCATATCATTGTGAATTCTTGATTGCCCTGCCTCAGTTTTCTGAGTGCTAAAAATTACAGGTGTATACCACTATATCTTACTGTGTTTTGTAAACTTTTATGTTAGACTTTTTATCTTTCCTGATTTAAATACTATTTATATTTAAGAAATTTGCTCTTGACATATGTATAAAAATATATTATTCACCAGACAATGTCTATTCATTTGGCTATTTATTTGAAATATACATTGCTATGTGAAACTTAAATTTTTCTGTAGTCATGTTCCTTTCATTTGGTTCTAGTTTTTGTATACTGTTTAGAAACTACTTTCTTAGGCAAATGATAATAAGTATATGGGTCTTGTGAATTCTTCTAGCTGCAGTTCCAAAGCTGATCTAGAATTTGTTTGTATTATATAACAAATGGGGGATTAAACTGTCTTGTTTTTCTATTGTCTTTAGTTAAAGCATTTGAAAATTTGTGTTTTTGTGCCCGTCCACTTTGTTCCCAGAAATAACAAGTGAGACTTCTTATATATGAATAAATGCTTAGGTCAATAGCTTTGGCACTCTTTCCCAGCTAGTTCCTATCTTAATTATCCATCTATTTTATTCTAAGTCATGCCACACAGCTGGTTACCTGGTCCTCAGTTTCTCATGACCATCTTCTTCTGTGTCTAGATGAATCTCCCTGCACCTGACACAATTTCAGAATTCCTCTCTCTCACTTTCTAAGTGGGTTATCCCACTTTCTAATCCTGCCTCAGCTCATAAGCCAATCAGCAATTTATTGACGGGTGAATGCTTTTACACAGTACACAAGAAATTATCTCTACATTGTCCCTGTTAAGGACAGCCAGTTTTTAAAAAGCACTCACTAAGTTATTTCTTCCATGTTACTGATAGGAACTGTATTTGTAGCCATCATCATATGCTATTTCTACAGAGGTCAGGGTGTATGTTATTTGTTTATTGTTTTTGTTTTATCTTTTTGGTCCTTTATCTATCTGTTCTTGTGCAGGTACAAGTTTCTTATTATTGTCATCCTAGCATACCCATTAAAAAAAATCAAAAAGTTTTATATTTTTTTCTCTAGAATTCACCTGTGAGTCTCATGTTTATTATCTAGAAGAAACAGAAATCTTGTTAGGTTGCTCCCTCAAACTACAGTGGGATTATAAATGGGATTAGACTTAAAATTTATGAATAATTCAGAAAAGAACTCATAGCATTCTCATTTTGGTCATAGCAGCAATGAAAATGTAAACCATGATTACAGCTAACATGTTGAAAGCACTGATATCAAGCCTACTTGATGTATTTATTCTTTAATACAACCTCATACTGAGTATCATTATCTTCATTTCATATGTAATGGAATCAAGGTTCAGCTGAGTTAAACAACATGATCTAGGTCACAATAGTGAAGCTGTGTAGTTATGGTTCTATCCATTTACTCTGACTTGGGTCTATACCTGAATTAAAGTATAAAAAATTAATTTAAAACAATAATTTTATTCAACTGTCCCTTCCAATTGAATTTAATTTTTCTTCTTATGCCTTGCATACTAATTTGTTCAGTTAATCCCCAGGTAAACTTAATGCTGTTTTAAATCATCCTCTCTATCCACTGAATTTCTAACTTATTGTGATTAACATATTAAGAAAGCAATCAGTTTTAGACCATTACGTTTGCAAGTGCCTACCTTATAGAATCCTCTTATTGTCCTAAACAATTTTTGATACTGTAGGTTTTCCAAAAACAATGGCATCACAATCAATATGTGTAACCTTAATGCAGCCTTTCCAATTATTTAATTCCCTCAATGTTTGAATCAATTTGCATGTCTCAATAATGATCTATCCATTTTTAACTAACAGGCTCTATTTAGTGATGCTTTCTCTGTGGCTGCCGTCTAAGGAGGCCAGTCTTTGAAAGGTTGTAGCTGCTACTTTGCTAGTCTCTCAGCTTTCTTCCTCTCCTATGTTTGGAACACTTTAGCATCAGAATGATAGTATTCTTTAAAATGATTCACCTGTGAAACTGTCTAGGTTGAGTGCTTTTATAACACTTTTTCAATTTCTTCTTCTACAATTAGTGCTGTTTAGATTCTCTCTTTTCTGAAGTCAATTTTGGTAATTTATACTTTCCTAGTACAGCATTTGGATTTACTTGAAATGACACTGAATAATTCTCTTACTTGTACAAACCTGCAAAATTTTCTCATCCAGAAGGAAAAATATGAGCAAACATAAAAGTAAATGTTACTGGAAAAAATTCACAGCCAGGGGTGTCAAACTGAGAGCAAAACACTGTATACAGTTTATATTAGGACCACAGAATTTAAAAAGAAACCTTTAAACAAAGCTCTATAAGAAATACTGTTGATTGCCAGAGAACTGTAAATAAAAGACAAATTAGACTGAAACCACTAAAAACTTTTTTTTTTTTTGGTTTGGTTTGGTTTTTTGAAACAGGGTTTCTCTGTGTAGCCCTGGCTGTCCTGGAACTCACTCTGTAGATCAAGTTGGCCTAGAACTCAGAAATCCGCCTGCCTCTGCCTCCCAAGTGCTGGGATTAAAGGCGTGCACCACCACTGCCCGGCTCACTAAAAACTTTTTAGCAAACATGCATTTCCTGCTGCAAGAGTTCAATCTGAGAATGACTTTCAGTTAAATAACTACAACACAACTACCAAGTATTTTTATAAATGGCACCTCATCAGTTTTAAAAGTCATACAAAAATGGACAAAACATTCAAGTACAAATTGACATTAGATATTGACCATGATATTTACTGGAAACATAAATATTCAAATATTAACAAGTATTTCCTGATAAGCATACTATAAGACATCTGAAATCCCAGTTACTAGGAGACTGAGACTAGGATTTCCATGCCAGTGTGAGCAACTGAGCATAACACTCTTACAAAAATGAAGGATGGGCTGAAGAGATGAAGAGATGGTTCTATAGTCAAGTGCTTGCCAAATAAGCCAACTGGAGTTCAGATCACTAGAACCCATGTATATGCCAGGTGGGTATGGTAGCCACCTTAGAGGGCAGAGACAAGGGATCACCAAAGTAAAGTGGCAAGCAAGATAATTCACATTGGCAAGCTCTGGGTCTCGTGGGGAATCCTTCCTCACTGAATAACATGGAAGTTCTACCCAGGATGTACCCCAGCGTCAACCTAAAGACTCCATATGAATTTGTACCTTCAATTGTGCCCATACACATGAAAACAGGCATGCACACACAGAGATATGAAAATGGAAAAAGACAAAAAGAGAAGGGGAAAAAAACTAATGAGCTTCCACTATGTCCACACTATGTAGAGATACAGAAATGGTTATGACATGGTCACCCTTAGCTCAAAAATGTATTTCCCTCATCCCTTCCAAGTTCCAGAATGATACTGTCTGTAATGTAAATTTGGCTATATATAAAATCCTCAACAAATGTAAATAGCCCCATCTATAGGCTTGCTTCACAAGCCATAGGATGTCATAAGAGTTGAAAATCAAGAAAACTACAGATATAAATATGCACAGTTTAATGACTATCACTAGTCTATCATAAATCCTGACGTCACAACTTCTTACGGTAAGGCCCTAAGTTAAAGACATCTACAACATCTTTGAAACCACAGGTTTGAAAAGGGGATCCAAAAGAGGGAGAAAAGCCTTTTTTTTTATAAGACATTACATTTTCAATAAGGAAGCATCATAGAAAAAAAACACAATGAGCTCATTTTTAAAGTATTATACACTGTACTAACATAAGAATATTAATAAATACCTAATGAAAAGTTAGTATTTACCATACTCTGAAAAATCAAATCTTACATACTACATGCATAATAAGACAAAAGCAGTGTACAAACCTACCTGTGCACAGGATTCTTCAGGTGTTTTGGCACTGACTGAGTAAAGTGCTGGGAGGTCAAGCCGATGCACAGAGAATCTTTCTAGTGTGTGCAAAAGTGCTGGAGCAAGGTGTGAAGTTTGTCCTGAACCTCGTTCTCCAGATAGCAACAACCGTGGCCTGTAGGAGGTTGGCTGATGATATGGTGACCTATAAGACATAATAGTAACTTAAAATTATATATTCTGAGTATTGATATGCATGGAATTGCAGGGAAGTATTCCTATTATAAGAATAAAACTTCAAATTCATAAAAACCTCTTTCTTTTAATATAGTCATCTTTTTCATTAATCATGATTCTAAAATATTGACTGTGACTATAATAATAATCAATATGATAAAGTATAAAACCCATTCTAAAAGAAGAAATATTCAACAATATCTCATTCTATCATATCATATATATTATTATATTATATATGTATATATACACATATATTATATATGACATGTATGTGTGTGTGTGTATATATATATATATATATATATATATATATTAGTTTGGAGAGAGAAAGACTGTAACATTTAGCTATTAATCAAACAGTAAAGGTTCCAACTAAGAAACAGACTGGAGCAAGGAAAAACCCAGAAAGAAAAATATGCAGATCTGAAGATTATTACAAATGTAAAACTTAGAAAAGAAATGGTTAAAGCTGGGGCATGATGACTCACACTCATAATCCTGGCACTTATGAGCCAGAAGTCTGACCAGGGTGGGCTAAATAGTGAGCTCTGGCTGCCTAAACTACAACCCTACAACCCATCAAACCAAAATATGGTTAAAAGGCTAAATTTTATGTTAAGCGTATTTTTTCATTGCTATATTCTATGCCTCCCTAAAAATCATTTTGAAACTTAATTACTGTGATAGTAACAAAAGATAGGGCAATTAACAGGTGATTACATCATCATGAAAATAAGGAGTTTTTAAGCTAGACATGGCAGCCCATATCTTTAGTTCCGGCACTGTGAAGGCAAAGGCAGGAGATTCTCTGTGAGTTTTGAGGACAGCCTGGTCTACACAGCAAGTTTCTGGCTAGTCAGGGCTACACAGTGAGAGACTGTCTCAAAATAAGAGCTTCATAACGGGTTCAGGAGAATGAGCTAGCCTTGTTAGTGTATTCTGCCATGTAAGGAGACAGAGCCTTCAAGGTACCATCTTGGAAGAGAGACCAGGCCCCTATCAGAAATCAGTGCCTGGGCATTCCTAGCCTCTCTACCTGTGAAAGTTGTACTATTTATAAGTTACCCAGTTTAGTGGGAAAAAGTGGACTGAAATGCCACAATTTTTTAATAAAAAAAAATTTTCAGAGATGGCAATTTTTATTTTTGTTATAATAAATACTAATAGTTCTTACCCTAATGTGACATGTTATGCCACACACTAGAAAAGAAAAATATATTAAAGCAAATCTAATTTTTATCTTCAATATTTTCTATTACAACTAAAAAATAAATAAATTAGAAGGCTAGAAAGATGGCTCAGAGGTTAAGAGTACACATCATTCTTGCATAATACCTGAGTTCAGTCCCCAGCAACAACAACAGGCAGCTCATAACCACCTGTAACTCCAGTCCCAGGGCATCTGTTACCTTGTCTGGGCTCTATGGGAACCTGCACACACTTGTGCATAAATGCACAGACAGACAGACAGACAGACAGACACACACACACACACACACACACACACACAAACATAAAGTAAAATCTTTCAAATAAAATAAAGAATAAAACAGATCTACTCACTACAACACTGCAAACTCTAAGACAATTCATAAAGCATAAAGAAAAATAAACTCATGGAAAGAATAGGAAAAACTGCTACCTCCAGAGGAAATGATAAAGTACTAAATACAAGAGAATCACTAGTGGTATTAGACCTACCAGCAGAGAAACAAGACAAAAGGCAGAAAAAGAAAAACCAGACTTACTGCTTTACATGTTCCATGTAAAAAAGCAAACAGTAAAAAGAGACCCTACCCACAAAAGCAAAAGCAGTATGAAAGGTAACACAAATAACAGCAAACAATCTTAGCAAGAAGCATGAAATCAGCCAATACAAAAGCCAATATAATACATAAAAATGCCAATTTTTATAAAACATTTATGCTTTACTTTATATATTTGATAAGTTCTAATAAAAAAATCCTACAGAATTTGGGAAGGGGAAAAATTAAAACTTACTCCATATGTAATTATAAGAACATCAAGAAATTTGGGGGAAATACACTAATTTAGATCAAACACTTTGGTAACAAGCACTTCATAAAGCTATCTTCCTCAACCATAGTTCTGAGAGCGTCACTATATAGCCCGTGAGAGTCTTCAATCCACAATCTTGCTTCATTCAGCTTTTAAGTCCTGAAATTACATGTGTGAGCTATTACCTATGACCTCAACTTACCTAAAAATTCTAGAAAATACATAGTTTCATTTTATTAAGCAAAGGGGAACCAAAGCTCAGAGCAGTTAGTATAAGATGGTACAAAAAAGGGGACAGAGTTCAAGCTCCCATTAAGGAGCTCAAGATACAGCTCAAAGCAATGTTTGATGGCCAGTCAAAAGGACCAGGATCTGAACACTAGAAACACAAATCAAACAAACAAAAAGAAGGCATCTCATTCAGGTCTATATGATTGCAAAACCAAGTTCACACTACACTAAGATGTGACATACAAATATGAAAGCATGTTATAAAATAACAATTAGAAGAAAATAGAATATACAAAAGAAAAGAAACACAGGACAGGGGGCTGGAGAAATGGCTCAGCAGTTAAGAGCACTGACTGCTCCAGAGGTCCTGAGTTCAATTCCCAGCAACCACATGGTGGCTCACAACCATCTGTAATGGGATCTGATGCCCTCTTCTGGTGTGTCTGAAGACATCCACAATGTACTCATAAAATAATTAAATATTTTTTTTAAAAAAAAAAAAGGAAGGAAGGAAGGACGGACGGACGGACGGACGGACGGACAAACAGACAGGACTGGGAGATAATCAGTGCACTGCTTGCCATGCAAGGATGAGGACCTGAGTTCAAGTCTTAGAACCCATTTAAAAAAAAAAAAAGTACATGATGTGGGTTTGTGACCCCAGCATAGGGTGGAAACAGGAAAATCCCTGTGGCTCACTGGTCATGCACTAAGTCTAGCCTTGTTCAAAAAAAATTCCTCCTGAGTAAATGGCTCCTGAGAGTGACATTGAAGGATGTCCTCTGACCTCCGCACATGCACCTGCACCCATATGTACATACAAGTGCACAGAATAAGGAAACAAAATGGGCATCCCAGGAAACAAATCACTTTAATTGAAGAATTTTATACAAGAACAGCAGCCCATGGAGTGGAGAGATGGCTCAGTAGTTAAGAACATGTATTTTTCTTACAGAAGAACAAGGTTCAATTTCCAGCACCATCATAGTGGCTTACAACTGTCTTTAACTACAGATCCAGACAATCTGAATCCTTCTTCTGATTTCCATGGGCACTAGGCATACATGTGGTGCACATACAAACACATAGGCAAAATATTCACATACATAAAATATAAATAAATTTTTAAAAATTTTAAAGAAAGGCAGGACAAATATGTAATAATGATGGGTTTTAAGTTTTCAAATACAGAGCATTCAGAATCCCATTTCACAGCATTAAAAAAAAAGGACAAAATTTCCATATGTAAATATTCTATGTATATATTCATCTTTGAATTTTTACATACATTTTTGAGGATGTATGTAAGTGGTATGTGATATCTGAGCATGCAGAGGCCAGAGGAAGATGTCAGGAACCTTATTGTCTGTCGTTTGTCACTCTCTCTCAATGGCCTTGACACAGGTCTCAGCTCACCATTTCAGCTACGCTGGCTAGCCAGTAAGCTCCAATCTATCTGTTTCCTTCTCCTAATGCTGGATTCATAGGCATGCACAACCACACCCAGCTTTCTCTTTTAATGTATGAGTTTTAAGGACTCAAGTTCAGATCCTTATAATGAATAACAAATGCTTTTACCCACTGAGCCATCTTCTCAATCCAAAACAGTATACATATTGGGGGGATATCCGCACTTAGGATCAAATCCAGAGCCTCAAGTATTCTAAACAGGCATTCTACCATTAAGCCACACATCCAGTCACAATAAATTTTTAATTCACGAAAACGAAAAACCTTTATAACTCAAAAAATTATAATCTGAACCATAAAGCAATAAAAGTGAGACAAAGACTTTACCATAAACAAGAAAGAGGCAATAAATACGGAAGCAGGGGGACGGTAGGGTCCACACACCTGACTAAGCAGTAAGACCCTATCTCAACAAACAAACAAAACTGCATGATTTCTAATGCCTGAAGAGTTTGAGCACATAGTATAACAAAAGATTAAATATGCACCCGAAACCTACCTTTATGGACAAAGAACATACACAGACATCAAAGGGAAAATAGAAGGTAATAATTTTAATGTTTAATTATCAAATTACTTAGAATGTCTATAATGCTGAATGTCTTACTCCAAGAAACTAAACACCATTATTATCAGAGTCCAAGATGAATGGTATTTGGTCAAAATGGAAATACACAAACTGCATTTATGTATGATTACAAAGTAGAGTTCTTTAATACCACTAAGAGAGACCCCCATTAGTATAGACAGATTTTCCAGGGGAAATGCTACCATCACTGAAATCAAAATAGATCAGAAGTAGAATGAATTTCATGAAAGAAAAAGACATTATAAGCAAAGGACAAGGGGCTCTGTTGAAGAAACTGACTTAAGTTATGACTGCAGCTTCTTTTCCACCGCTGGGCAGTGAAGAGACAAAGGTGATGGGGTTGGGAAAAGAAGGGGAGGCACGGTGAATCTACAAAGGCCATGTTAAAGTTTAAATGTACCCTAAAGACAATAAGGAAGCATGGCTTTAAGTCCACACCCATGGAATCCACCCAAATATTGGAGGAGAACATGTCAAACGTTTTTTTTCTTTTATTAGTCACTGAATAACACAATGTAACAACTACTAAAATGGCATCTACATTATTTTAGAAATTGTAAGTAATTGACAAATGATTTAAAGCATGAGAGGATGTTGAAGAGTTATGTGTAACTGTTGATTTTTGTTTAAACGTTAAGACTTGAGCAGTGAGGCTGTAACATCCATGAGCTGCAGAGGCATGAGTGAACATGTTCTGAAATATAACTCTAGCTCTGCAGGTCAGCATGTGAAAGGAGGGATTTGATAGAAGGCAAAGGAGAAAAGATGACCACGGAAGGACCGCTTACTGAAACCCAGCTGTGGTATGTCACTGACAGGCTAAATAAGAATGTGAGCGGGGAAAGAAAAACAAAAATGCCCTGAAATAAAGCTGACTTAGCAATAAAAAAACAAATCAAAAGGACTTTGTCAATGACTAGATAGCAGGAAGACCTGAAGGATGGTGTCAAGCTTTAGTAGAGAACTAAATGGAGTGTAGCTCCCAAGTCTTGAGACAAAATAAGACAAAGAAAAGCAGCAGCTAGTCAGGCTTGGAAGCAAGATTTGGCTTGAGAAGGAAATTGGAATCATTTACACAGAAATAAAAAAAAAATTAAATAACAAATACTTTATCAGCCAGATGAACAAAGTAAAAATTAATTTTAGTTGCAATTATTAGTGAGATGGTAGGAAAAATGGTATTCTCACAGTTAGGCAGAATGCAGAAGGAAAAAGCACTAATTTTCTGGCAGGTCTAAATATGCCAAAATAAGTTAAAAAATATTCTATAACTCATGTCTCCACCAAAGACACATTTATCTTTTTCCATTCTGTACATGTTTTAATAATACTTATCCTCTGTCCATCTGTCAGTTTGTCTGCATATCTATCTTTTACAAAATATTGAGTGAGTGGATGAACACATGAAGAATAAGTTAATGACTCAAGTGTTTCTGAGCTGCCTGGCCAATAATGATTCACACAACGAGATAATGGAAACTGAAACACACAACTAGAGGTTTGACTGTGCAGTACATATTTGCCTCAGTGTGCATGGAACCCTGGCTTCACTACCTAGTACTGCCAGAGAAGAGGAAAATGGCTCAAAATTAACAACGGTAAGAAGACAGCCCCTCACACGTGGGAGTGGAAATGGGAAGTGACTCAATCTTTCTAGGAAACAATTCAGCCACTTACATCAAGATTTTAAGCAAAAATACCTTTGACACAGATCAGTTTTTAAATTTTACCTGAAGTTCTGTATGAGATAATGGTGGTATTAAGGCATATACTTACAAAGATGTCTAGGGCAGTATTGTTTTTTAAATGATCACCAAAAACTTCAGATTATATAAAAGTCAATAAATAGTGAAACATCTAAACAATTACATCCTATGTACGTGTTTGTTTTTGTTTAAGACAGGGTTTCTCTGTGAAGTCCTGGCTGTCTTGGAGTCCCCTATGTAGACCAGACTGACTCCAAACTCACCTCCTGCCTCTTCCTCCCATGTGCTGAGATTAAAGGCATGCACCACTGTGGTGCTTTTAATAGGAATGGCCCTCACAGACTCATGTGTTTGAATGCTTGGCCTAGGGAGTAGCACTACCTAGAGGTATGGCTTTTACTGGAGTAGGTATGGCCTTCTTGGACAAAGTGTATCACTGTGGAGGCGGGCTTTAAGGTCTTGTAGATTAAGATTTAGAACTTACAGGTCCTTCTCCAACACTGTATCTGCCCAAATGCCACCATGCTTCCTGCTATGACAATAATGGACTAGACAGCTAAACTGTAAACCAGCCTCAATTAAACGTTTTCCTTTATAAGAGTTACAATGGTCATGTTGTCTCTTCACAGCAGTGGAAATCCTAACTAAAACAGTTACCGTGCCCAGCTTAAAAATTAGATATGAATGTGTATGTGTTTGTATGTGCATGTGAATAAATGTGTCCCTATTCATCTTGTTTTATGAGAGAAGCTCTTGCTGGGTACTAAGACTTGCCAGTTAGGCTTGGCTCAGTAGCTCGAGAGCCCAAGGAACTGCCCACCTCTCCCTGCACAGAGCTGAGCTCACAGTGCACACTGCTGCGCCCAGCATTTCACATGGGTGCCGGAGACCAGACCTGAGGTCCTCATGCTCAGGCTGCGAGCACTTTACCCACCGAGCCACTCCCTAGCCTGTATGCAGAAATCTTAGGACATTAAACATATCCTAACATGAAATTACATTCCCGGAATAATGGACGAAAAGAATAAACCACAGTGCTGGTGATCTGCTCAGCAGTTAAGAGCACTGCTGCTTTCCAGAGGAACTCAACTTAGCTCCCAGCACTCAGCTCCAGGAGATCCGACACTCTTCTGGCCTCCGCAGGCACTCACACACATGCAGCACACACACACATGCAGTATACACACACATGCAGCACACACACACATGCAGTACACACACACACATGCAGTACACACACACATGCAGCACACACACATGCAGTACACACACACATGCAGTACACACACACATGCAGCACACACACATGCAGTACACACACACATGCAGTACACACACACATGCAGCACACACACACATGCAGTACACACACACGCAGCACACACATGCAGTACACACACACATGCAGTACACACACACACACACATGCAGTACACACACACACACATGCAGTACACACACACACACACATGCAGTACACACACACACATGCAGTACACACACACACACACATGCAGTACACACACACACACATGCAGTACACACACACACACATGCAGTACATACACACACACATGCAGTACACACACACACATGCAGTACACACACACACATGCAGTACACACACACACACATGCAGTACACACACACATGCAGTACACACACACATGCAGTACACACACACACACATGCAGTACACACACATGCAGCACACACACACACACACATGCAGTACACACACACATGCAGTACACACACACATGCAGTACACACACACACACATGCAGTACACACACACATGCAGTACACACACACACATGCAGTACACACACACATGCAGTACACACACACATGCAGTACACACACACACACATGCAGTACACACACACACACACATGCAGTACACACACACACACACAAATATAAATAAAAATATTTTAAAAGCAAGTTACATTAACTTGTAGTTAGAAATAATGCATAGGTCTTATCATATGCATAAATAGAACATGAAAGTGTGGTCACAAAACTTTAAAAAATATTACTTTTGGCTGCTGAGAGTTTAATATCTTACTTTCCTCCTTATTTATGTTCTTCTTTATTACTTGAATTTTTTACCAAGTACATCAACTTTCTAATCAGAAAAAACAAAGCTATTTTCATTTGTAAAACATAAAGCTCTGTTTCTAATTCCCAATGGTAATATAAAGGAAAAAAAATCCTATTTTCATCCATACATCTTTCTCTTGCACAGTGCTAAACTACTGACATATAGTTTTTCTTAGCTCTAAAAAAAAAAAAAACAGACGTTGGCACTGTTTTGTGAAACAATGCCAGAAACCTGGCAATAAGGGCCAAGCTGTCTTCTTACCACTGCCTCGTTCTGCATTGACTTTGCATACTAACACATGCTACTCAAACAGAAATCAAAAACAAAATCCATGTATACTCCTTGCTAAAGACCTTTATTTTCATCTGCATGCTTCTCGAAAAAAATCATATGGTCAAGTCACCCAATGAAAATATGATTATCAATCAAGCTCAAAAATCAATTTGAAGCTGGCACTTGGGAGGCTGAGACCAGAGGACTGCTGCAAGTTTATGGCCAATGGTGAATTTAAACTAGGCAGGGCTACACAACGAAATCTTATCTCAAAAGAAACAAAATAACTAATGAGGAACATAATCAGTTTGGAGGATGGTGGGAAATCCAGGAAACAAACAGCACAGAGCCCAGGGGCCTAAAATTCACTAGGAAAGAAAAAAAAAAACAAAACTGGACTTTCAAGGTTACATGTGCTTCAGTTTCCTCATTCATAAAATGACACCACAAATGTATGGCTCATGCATATAGTACACACCTAGTTTGCTACAAGTTTCAGGTGCTGCTGCCATCCCTGCATTCTCACAGGAACATCAATTGCGACTAAGCATCCTATAAAGCTTTTCTGTACTTCCCAGCAGAAACTTTACTTGCATGAAACGCATAACAACCTTTGCAATGACAATAAGAAAAATTTCTTCAGACTAAAGTAACCTGTATCTAGCGCCTTGTGATTTTAACATCAAAAATAAGTCCGGGCATACCAGATACAAACAGAAAATGTTTTGAATGAGTGAATAAAGAGATAAACTACTGAAGTATCTGAAATGTCAGGTGTGGAGGCAGGTACCCGTTACTCCAGCATGTAGGTGGTGGAGGCAAGAAGAGAAGGTCAAGGCCAGCTTTAGCACTGTGGTGAGTTTAAGGCCTCTTGCCTTAAAAGGGGGTGAGGGAAAAGCTTGCTCTAGAAAAGAACTCAATTGGTAAACTAAAATAGCTGTGTAAAGGAAGCTGAAATTAAACAAATTCTTCTAGTAAAGCTGAAATCAACCAATGATCCAGACCAGCAGCACACATTAAACCAGAAGCAGAACAATGCTAAACAAAGCAAACAGCAAACAAACACAGCAGTGGCAACTGTGTTCTGTGTCCTTCACTGGCAGGATCTATCTTACAGCACTGAAATAAAAGACTGATAATTTTCTACCTCTGCTAATGTATAATTCAAATTTAGACTAAAAATAAAAAATCAACACACATACAAGCAGACATGCTAATTGGGTAAAAAGCAGAAAAAAAGTATTTAGTTTGCCTGTAACCATCAACAAAACAAACTAACAAAAAGCTAGTAAAGTCTAAGAAAGCTTCCCTACAAGCAGGAAGAAAAGGTGTGGAAATGAAGACACAGGAACTTCCTGACGGGAAGAGTTTGCCATGAAGAAACACATCAAGGATAAGAGAGTAGATGGAAGATATTTAAGCTCAGTTTTAAAACATGATCAACAACAAAAGAGTTAACAATGCATATACACAGTCAAACAAACATTTCATCACCATCTACAAGGGAGAACTTTTAATTCAGGCTGAAGACTTAAACTTGTTCAAAATAGTTTTTCAAAATTACTTGAAAGAACACATGTAGATCAATGGAACAGAATTGAAGACCCAGAAATGAATCCACACTCCTATGGTCACTTGATCTTTGACAAAGGAGCTAAAACCATCCAGTGGAAAAAAGATAGCCTTTTCAACAAATGGTGCTGGCTCAACTGGAGGTCAACATGCAGAAGAATGCAAATTGACCCATTCTTATCTCCTTGCATTAAGCTCAATTCTAAGTGGATCAACGACCTCCACATAAAACCAGACACACTGAAACTAATAGAAAGGAAACTAGGGAAGAACCTTGAACATATGGGCACAGGGGAGAATTTCCTGAACAGAACTCCAATAGCTTATGCTCTAAGATCAAGAATTGACAAATGGGACCTCATTAAATTACAAAGTTTTTGCAAGGCAAAAGACACTGTCAAAAAGACAAAACGGCAACCAACTAACTGGGAAATGATCTTTACCAACCCTACACCCGACAGAGGGCTAATATCCAATATATACAAAGAACTCAAGAAGTTAAACTCCAGAGAGGCAAGTAACCCTATTAAAAACTGGGGTACAGAGCTAAACAAAGAGTTCTCACCTGAAGAATATCTAATGGCTGAGAAGCACCTAAAGAGATGTTCATCATCCTCAGTCATTAGGGAAATGCAAATCAAAACAACCCTGAGATTCCATCTCACACCAGTCAGAATGGCTAAGATCAAAAACACAGGAGACAGCAGTTGTTGGCAAGGATGTGGAGAAAGAGGAACACTCCTCCACTGCTGGTGGGATTGCAAGCTGGTACAACCACTCTGGAAAGCAGTCTGGCGGTTCCTCAGAAAACTGGGCATGACACTCCCAGAGGATCCAGCTATACCACTCCTGGGCATATACCCAGAGGCTTTACCTGCATGCAATAAGGACACATGCTCCACTATGTTCATAGCAGCCTTATTTATAATAGCCAGAAGCTGGAAAGAACCCAGATGTCCCTCAACAGAGGAATGGATTCAGAAGATGTGGTATATTTACACAATGGAATACTACTCTGCAATTAAAAACAATGAATTCACAAAATTCCTAGGCAAATGGTCAGAACTTGAAAAAAATCATCCTTAGTGAGGTAACCCAATCAGAAAAGAACACACATAGTATGCAGTCACTGATAAGGGGATATTAACCCAGAATCTCGGAATACCCTAGACACAATACGCTTATCAATAGATTTCCAAGAAGATGGAAGGAGAGACCCCTGGTCCTGGAAAGACTGGATGTAGGGGAATCCCGAGACAGAAGCGAGAGGGGGTTGAATGGGGAAAAGAGGGAGGGAAGGGGGCTTATGGGACTTTCAGGGAGGGAGGAAACGGGAAAGGGGAAATGATTTTGAATGTAAATAAAAATATAAAAAATAAAAATAAAAAAAATGGAAAAAAAAGAAAGAAAGAACACTAACAAACAGCCAAACGTGGTGACTCACACCTGTGATCTCAGCACTTGAACGTTGAGGCAGGAAGATTACCACAGATTTGGGCAAGACTGGACTAACTACAAAGTGAGCTATAGGCCAGACTACTGTACAAAGTAGACTATGTCTTTTTTAAAAAATACTAACAGAAAAGGAGAAAGAGGAAAAACAAAAGATAACATGTAAAAGCAGTCTCCCTGACACAAGGACTATTAAACCTACCCAAATGAAACTTGAGTCCTTTAACTATGGTACTAATTATATAAATAGAAGTATTGATACTAGTATTTGAAAATTACTTGGTCTCTTAATTTAAAATTATATTTTCACTATAACACAGACAGTAAAAACATAAAGGTTAGTAGAAAAACAAAACTCAAATTACAAAAGTGTAAACTAACGCTCTGTTAAGAATCAAAAAGTTATTTAATTACTGAGCAATTTCTAATTCAAAATCTCTTTAGTAGCTTTGGAGTTTCTAAACCTTCATCTAAAACTTATCAGAAGTTAATGTACCATGAGAGATGGTAAATATTTAACTGTCCATTTTAGTTCAAATAAAAAGCAATAAAACTACAGACAATGAGTCAGTTTCTAAAGGTAATAATCCTTCCCCACCTTGAAAAAAAAAGAACCACCAACAAACAACACTACTAACAACACTATTTTTCTTAGACAAATTAGCCTATGACAGTCTCTTTCTTGAGAAAAATAAACATTAGGTGACCAACAACATAATTATTACCACACACCAAAATACAGACACAGTAAACACTTTTCTGAATTGTATGCAAACATGTAAGAAAAATGCCTTAAGAATATAACCACAGCAAAGTGCACTGTGTTCTAAAAACGTAAGGCAGAAAAGCGGTTCTAGTTTACTCACATTGTGAAGTGGAGATAAGGTTTAGGGACAGCAGCAGCTGGCGGCAACTTCTTTGGTGATCCCGAGTGACAACTCATCTCAAAAATTGATAAAGCATTCTCATCTTCACTATCATCTAAAATCAGACTTTCTCCATCTGTCAGAAGAAAAGCACAAGAATTACAAGTCTTATAAACTCATACAATAACTAGGCTAAAAGCCAAAAAAAAAAATGGGTTAAAAATCAAGTGACGTCAACTAACATACTATCTAGCATAAATACAGATTAATCAGGCAAAATGATAACACTGTAGTATTTTCCTGTTATAAATATCAAAAACATGATTCTGTCCCATTTATAACTTATCCACACCTGCTATCAACTGTAATTTGGGAGAGTGCTGACTAACAGTCTAGGAAGGAATTAATTAATTTTTAATTAATTAATTAATTTTTAAAAGGGAAGAAGAAAAAAAAAGCTTGGGGGAGCTGGAGAGATGGCTCAGCAGTTATGAGCACTTGCTGCTCTTCTGGAGGACAAGAGTTGCTAGCACTCATTTGTCAAGTAGCTAATAACCACCTGTATTCTAGCACCAGAGGATCCAATGTATAGCATATACTAACACAGACACCAGCACCGACATCAAGCAGCTCACAACTGCCTGGAACTGAAGCCCCATCAAGATCCAACATCTTTGGCCTCTGCAGGCACCTTTCTTCAAATACACATACCCACACATAAATACATATTTAAAAATAAGTAATTCGTTAACAAACAAGCAAACAAAAAAAAAAAACAGAGTTAGATAGTATCAACTCAGAGTGAAAGTGCACCCATTCAAGTAGCATTAGTTCTTCTATGGGCTGGAAGATTATTACTCAGTGAATTAACTGTAACTAAAATTTCCACTGAGAACACAATACTTTTCTAGAACTTAAGTATTAACATATATATTTCACATACATGTCTATTAAAATACCAATTCAGTAGATAAGTGCAGTGTTCTACGTGTAGCAGATAAAGAACTGATATTGGCAGAAATCAACTCTGGCCACACACAGTGCAACACACCTTTGATGTTAGCTACTCAGAAGATTGGAACATAGTAAGAGGTCAAGGTTTCAAGGAAGGAAGGAGAAGGGAAGGGAGGCAGAGAGGAGGGGAGGGGAGGGGAGTAAAGGGAAGGGAAGGAGAGGGAAAGGAAGAAGAGAGAAGGAAATAGGAAAGAAAAGGGAGAAGAAAGGGAGGGAAGGAGGGAGAAAGGGAAGAAATATATACTTCTAAAACAAAAGAATAGAATGCTGTATAAAAATAAGATACAGGGCTAGGGAGATTGCTCAGTGGTTAAAGTGCTTACCGTGAGTTCAGATCTCCAGAACCCACATAAATATCATGTGAGTGTGGCAGCCCTCCTATAATCTCAGTCTTGAAAAGGCAGAAACAAAATTCACAGAGCAAGCTGACTAGCAAGACTAGACAACAGGCTCTGGTTTGCCTGGGCCTCTGAGTCAGTGAATTATGTGAAGTACAAGTAAGGAGGATTCCTGACACCAACTGCATGCTCCAAAAGTACACATGCCAAAATACATGTGCACCCACACACAGAACAGACACATGGCTAACACACACACAAAAATGAAACAGAAAAAAAAATGAGGAGATACAGAATTATTCAAGTAAAAAGAGTTAGCAGTGGCTTTTAAAAGCTAAACATTTAGTAAAACTAAGAGTTTTAAATTTATTTGGGAAATATCAGAAAACCTTTTAGGTGATAATGTCACAAACAAGGAAAGAATACACATCTAAGGAAAAATATTAAAGAATGAAACAAACTAGAAAATACATATGAAGTAATGAAAGACAAGTATTTACAACTTGAATAAAATGTAGTTATCCCACTAATACATTCGACTTAGTTTTGTTGGAAGTAAAGCATACTTTGCACTTACAAAAATAAAAGTATATGAAAAAAGAGAACGATACCATAAAATGGAAACTCTCAAATAGAGAAAAAGAATATCAAAAATCTCTCACAATATGTAATTCTTTCTCATTTTACATATTGATCACAACACTCCTCACATGGTCCCTCCCCCACCTTGTCCTCCTCTTCATATCTGAAAAGGGGGCGTCCCCCCTTGGTACCAACCACCCTAACACATCAAGTCACTGCAGAACCAGGCACAGCCTCTCCCACTGAGGCCAGCCAAGACAGCCCAGTTAGGGGAACAGGATCCACAGGCAGGCAAAAGAGTCAGGGTAAGCCTCTGCTCCTGTTGCTGGGGGACCCACATGAAGAGCAAGCTGTATGTCTGCAGCACAGGAATGGGGAGCCTAGGCCCTGCCCCTGTATGCTCTTTGGTTGGTGGTTCAGTCTGTGGACCCCAGGGGTCCAGGCTAGTGGACTCCATTGGTCTCCTTGTGGAGTCCCTGTATTTCCTAAAGGAACAAATGGTTTTGTTTTGTTTATTGAAGGTTTTAGGTAAAGATATTCATGTGTGTGTTCCCAGTCATAAAATCATAGGTAAGTTGGGGTGATGACTCCTATCTGTATTAGCACACTCAGGAGAATAAGGCAGGAGGATTGTTAAAAGTTTAAATATCATCCAGGACTACGTAGTGATTTCCAGAGTGAAACTGTCTCAGAAAAAAAAAGACAAAGAGCATACCTATCACAGATAAAAACACACAAGTCGCAGCACAGAGTCTGATTCATAGATATGCTTGGGAATAGTTGTCTACACCCTACCTGTCAAAAAAACCTTAAAAAACAAAGAGTTCTATGTAAAGTTTTCCTTTAAAGAAAATTAGTCTTTGAAAAAAATGTATTTCAGTCAAATTGAATAATATTCATGATTCACTGAATATACTCATTTGATATTCATTAAATAACGTCAATGATTTTAATGTTACTATAATTCTCTGAACAATTTTCTATTTGGTATAAGCTACACACTAAGTAAAGAGGGAATTAAAATAATAAAATAATCAAAACACTATCTCACACCAGGAGCATGGCTTTAATCCCAGGTAGAGACAGAAGCAGGCAGATCTCCCAGACCAGCAAGGAATACACAGTGAAACCCTGTATTAAACAAACAAAAAACTAAAACTCTCACTACTTCACCTTCAAATTTAATGGGTCTTATTTGATTTCAACATAAACCTAAACTTTTTAGGGGGGTTCTGGGGGAGATGAGACAAGGTTTCATGTTGTCCTGCTGACCTGGCCCTCAAAAGATGGCCTGAAAGTTGTGATCTTGTTCTCCCCCTCTCCAGTGGCAGAGGTGTGCACCATCATGTCCAGCTGACATGGCACTGAGAGCTGACCCAAGCCCTCAGGCAAGGTGGACAAGCACACTCTCACTGACTTACAGCTCCAGCAGCACTTGGTTTTTCCTCATGAAAATGTATGATTTTTTAGGATGATGCTCTGATTTCATCTCCAGTCCAAAATACAGGCTTGAGGCTTAATTAAATTTAAAACTATGGACAATTAGGTTGAAATTTACTCCCTTACCAACAGCTCACATTTTAATCAGCACAAATGAAGAGTGCTCTGTCCATGTCATCAAAATGAGCTGAGTCTACCACACACTATAACAAAGCATGTTATATGCAAGCAGGCTCGCAGGCTCCCTGACCTGAGTCGGCCTCACATCTTACTGAGTGACCTTACATAACCCAAACTACTTATGACCCAAAGTGCTCAATCTCCTCCTAACTCACAGAATTTTGATATGGATTAATGAACGATAAATTATGCAAGCACTTTATAATAAATATAAGCTATTATTACTTTAGTCTACTTTCTAAGTATAGTAACACCCCTAATATTAAGAGTGTATAAACATTCACCAGGCAACCACCAGTTATGGGCAACATGTGAGTTTTGAAATATTCTGTGATGAGTGTGAAAGAAAGTTCTACCTAATCTTATGAAGAAATTTTTTTTCTTATTTTCACAATACAAAAAAGTAGTTTTCAGTACCTTCTTTCTTATCACTCTGGCTAATTTCTGCATGAGGAAATATTTTTTGCAGGACTGCTAAGATGTTGTTAAAAGTTCTTTCTAGCAATGGCCTTATAATTGGAGACAGCGCCTGTCCTGAAGACATCACAGCACGTTGGGAAGCAGGCACTATGTTCTGCATCGCATGGTAGAAGTCTTGGGCACTGAGCACGATTGAGGAAACATCCAGCTGCAGCTTATGACTGCTGGCATAGATCTGAGGGTAACGCCTCCGAAGAGCAATCAGGGCAGCTTCCGTACACAGGGCCTTGATGTCAGCTCCACAGTAGCCTAATGCACAGAACGAAAAAGTAACAAAATTAAGTTAATTCTTCCAAAGACCTTTATGGTTTGACAATACATACATTTCTATCTAAAATAATCAGTAATCATGTACTATTTTATTGACAAAATTGAAATGAACACTTTAAATCACCTAACAAAGCTGTTCATCTAGGACTAAGTACTAAAAATGTTCTAAGTATTTTAAATTAACAAAAACATAAGCTAATAACATTAATACAAAAAAGTCCTGTATTATATGTCAAAAAACACTGACTACAAAGTATAGCTTTCTTCAGGGCAAGTTTTCAAAGAATTACAGCTACATTTCAATCTTTCATAACTAATCTTAATCAGTACTTTATCCTCACGCTATACCACTGTGCAACATTCTTCATCTTTCTCTGATTTTATTTTAAGACCAAATTTCGATAAATTGTCCAGGCCTCATGCCCTGGCCTCCAAGTACCTATGATTACAGGTGTGTGTCACCACTCCTGGCTTATTTTTCTAAACATTACTAACTTCCTAAACACATATGAAAAGGTGATACACAAAGGTATATATAAGGAGAATCTTCGAAAACTTGTAATTTACCGTCAGACCTGAGCATAGTGCAATAGTCGTTAACAAGCAACTATCCAAAAACACTGTAACTTAATGCTGTAATTCACCCAACAGCTCCAAAGTCATTAAAGAAATTAAGATTTTTAAAAAGAACTTTCCATTGTCTCTCACATTGACTTTCACTATATACCTATTTACTTCTACAAAACATACATTTTAAAAAAAACATGATCTGCTAAAGACCCATGTAACAAAAGGGAAAAACAAAAAAACTTCAGGTTAGTCAAAGACTGTCTTTTCCTATCAACAACTAAATTAAACTTCACTTGGTCATCCTTATCAGTTACACCAGCAGGGGGAGCCGTTTGAACAAGTTATAGAACACTGTGCCCTAAACTCAGGGATCACTATTATCTTTCTCTTTATACTTCACATTGACTTTATGACGCTTATAAATACCAAAATAAAAATGGTGATTAAAAGAGAAAAAAATGACTCATGAGTTTATAATCTGTGAGAATTTGCCTAAAAAACTATAAACAGATTAAGCATAAATATTTTAATAACAATCTGCCTCCCAAATAATTCTTCAGAATAATTATGTTTATCATTAGTCTTCTATTTTATACCTCTCCATTAATAAATTTTTCAGTACACTTTTTTGACATCAAGTTGTTATATTATTTCAACAAAATGAGTATATAACACTTGTATAACATTATAAAGAGGAAAATAATCACAAGTACATGAATTTTAAAAAATAAAGACAAACTACCATCATCAAATAAGAACCATATTTATATTCCTGGTAAATATCTACACAGTTAATGAACATGCAGTGGTCCTCTATACAACAGCAGCTTAAGTTAACAGGAAAAGCTCAGAGGCCGGCGAGATGCAACAGCAACTACAGGATTATTCATAAATTCTCCAAGAACATCAGGCATTATGTTTGCCATAATAACAGGTTAATTATATACAATGGCAATATACTATTCATTCTTTCCTAATTGAGTCCACGAAATTGAATTTATTAACAATAACAGACTCCATTTTCTAAAGTAAATTTTCAGTGGATAATCACAATCAATAGACAAAAAAAAGGCAGAAAATATTTTATCTGCTTGTGAGAAAGTTACTGGCCTGTATCTGTGGCTCTCAATTTTAAAAAACTCTCTGAGAGTTTAAATTTTTAAGTATGTATTTTGGGAAAAATTTAGAAATTACTCTGGTGCACAAAAAAGTTGAGGACCATTCACTTAATATATGCTTCACTAGATTCAAATACTGAGTTAGGATGCATCAGAATCATAGCCAAAATCACGATGCTTTGAATAGACACTGGCCTCCTAGGTAGGGCTCTTGTCCTGCTGTAATTGATAGCACAACTTGTATTCCCACAAGTGTTCTGGTTTAGGAAACCGATAATACTGAAAGAATAAACAACCTTAAAAAATAAAAGTTTACGCTTTTTGTTTAAAGCATCCCTTTCAAAACCCAGATCTCAGCACTCCTAAGCAATGCTCTACTGAACACCAACAGACTGAAGCAAAGAGAAATGACTCTTCTATGACAATATTAAGTTATAATTTTTGTGACAAGATAAAAAATATAACTATAAAGGGTTAGATTAGACAACAACAAGGGACGAAATTTTTATTAGGCTTTTCTAAAAACAATCACAAACAAAATGAAGGCCCCAAATACAGATATTTCATAGACATGTTTTCATTGTTTTAAGCCTCTCACCGAAAATAAACAGAAAAATATTAGATAATCCTTTTATTAATCGTAAGCTATTATTTGTATAAATGTTGGCACCAGCTTTTTATGAAATTTCTTTATTACTTAAAAGAAATACCTGATATGCATGCAAAAACCTCCAAATTATTTCAAGGTAAAAGTCCATAGTCTATAAAAGGCCAACTATCCTCACAGATATTCACCAAGACTGCATAATTTTTTGTTAGGCACAAATCTCACTGAACTGAAGCCATACATGTTAAAACATATTTGGGGTATACAGTAATATTCAACATAAATTTAAAATTTATTACTGTTCTATTCCTACTTGAAGACCTGCATTTGACTATTCTTGACATGAACTGGTTTCTTAAATTAAATAAATGCCATAACTGAACACAAAATCATTTAATTTCAATGGAATTTTATTTAACTCTCCAAGAAGCCAATGGTATATAAACATATTTCATACATACTGCCACCCCATGAAAAGAGGGAAGGCAAGAGAAGTTTCAGTCCAGTAAGAAATTACATTGTGAATATCTTTTAAAGAACAACTACAAGCTAAAATAGTCACTTGGAAAAGTGCAGAGTACTGACTGAACTTTGGAAACACATATGAAAACTGAGACTCAAATATTAAGACAAAGAATTAAACTGCAGTGTGTAACATCTCAGATGAAAGGTAGGGTAATAGAAAGTGATTTTAGAATAGCTAGAGATTTCTCACTTCTTGAAGACGGCTGTAAACTTCAACTAAGGCTCATCCTGTGACAGATTCACAGAAAAATCTACAAAGGTTCCCAGTCTGATCTGAACTCTAATACTATAATATGATAAATAAAGGGGGGGGCATCTAAAAAGGAAAGACTGGGTTCTGTTTGTTTTGTTTCATTTTAACCAAGTACCACCCTCTCCCATAAAGCAGCACAAGGCTTTGCAAAGATCAAGCCAAATGTACATGAAATGGGTCTGGCGCATGCTCTCTTATACCAGGCAAAGCTTAAATTGGTGTAGTGCTGGAGAGATTTACGTTTTCTCCTCACCAGAAGATGTCGAGGTCTTTGTGGTTCAAAAGCTGAGGGATGCTGCTTCGGAGATGGAAGTCCCTGTGGATGAAGAGGATAATTCGGATGTAGCTAACTGAATGGACTAATGTTCTATTTAAGTTTTAATTATTTGATAGTGGATCACAATGAAAAATTTTTTAACTAAGTTGTTCCTTTTGGTTTTGGTAACTTTAAAGTTTTCCCAAGTAGATGTTATTAATGGATTTATTTGAGGGATTTCTTCATAATGCTTAAAATACTCATGGAGACAGGTAGTTTTTTTATTTGTTTTTTATATTTTGCAGAATATGAAAAAAAAAACATGAAATGGGTTTAGTGCATGCTCTCTTGCCAGGAGGAAGGAAGAATGGGGGACCTTCCTTTGTGTACATTCAGTTACTACTAATCTCCTACTTCAGACCTAATTAGAAGAGAGAAAGCCTGAGTTCCATCTCCTGGGGTTATCAGTGCTCTCATCCTCTTAGGCTACCAATGCTTATTTATACTGTGGGTAACATTTTTCTACTGTGATGTATTTAAATTAAGTTGAAAAGTTTTATATTTGAGGCAATACTGGCAAACACCAGTAAGCATTTTCTTGATGGTTCCTCCCACCCAACCTCTTTCTGGCCTCCAGGGATAAAGCTGAGCCCACTGGCTCTGTCCATAAGCATGGAAGATGCAGTCTTGTCATCCACATGGGCCTTTTCTCTTATGTTTATTTTTCTTAGTAAAATTTCTGAGAAGGGATAATTCCTAAAAGGAGACACTACAGTTATATGAAAGATATTCAGCATTCAATGAAACCCATGTCACTTCTAGCTTTGTTCATCAAACACCTGACATAATGAAATTTCGATTCAGTGAAACTTTAAGTAAAACATTTTTTATAACTTTAAATATGAATGCAGAGCCATTTATCACACAGTTAAAGACATAAAACTGTACTCATTCACATTTCAACACAAAGGGAAAGGAACACTGAGTCGGACAAGCAGTGACAGTCAAAGGGTTCAAATAGGAGCACTCACCAACACATTTTTCTGCCAATTCTCCTAAAAATGCATCGGACAGTTTTGGATTCCAATCCCTGGTATGGATCTGCAAGATGTGCTTTCTGGCCTAAGAAGAAGAGTACAGCAACATAAGACAGCACCAACTTCTTGTGTGTTTGCTGTAACAAATTCTGACTGTAACTCCACACTAAGTTGTTAGCTGTTTTAAAAGAATTTTAAACACCTTGGCATTTACATCAACCTGTTAGTTATAAAACCTAAGATTTTGGGGGCTGGAGAGATGGCTTAGAACTTAAGTGCACAGGCTGCTCTTCCAGAGGTCCTGAGTTCAATTCCCAGCAACCACATGATAGCTCACTACCATCCATAATGGGATCTGATGCCCTTTTCTGGTGTGTCTGAAGACAGCGACAGTGTGCTCATATACATAAAAAGAAAACTTAAAAACAAAACAAAAAAAAAAACCCTAAGATTTTTATCTCCGTTTCATGAGTTTAGACAATTAATGTTCTAAGAGGTAAAGAAATTTTACTGGTGGCATTAAATAGTGAATCGCTAATATGTGACTAGAAGTTAAAGCAAAATTTTACTTTCCTACATGCCACCTTTTATATTTTATTATTAGCGGTAGGCAGGGGTGTATATACATGTTACATCACAGAAAAACTGTTGGGATCATCTCTGCTCCAACTATGGGATCTGGGGATCAAACTCATGTCATCAGAATTCCACAAGTGCTTCTTCTCATCAAGCCATCAATAGCCCTAGTCTGCTTTTACAGCAATACTTTGAACATTGCCTCCAATTTCTTCAAATTGTCTCTTGAACAAACTCCACTCCAATCAAATTTATGCAACCACGGTGAGAATCACTGGTAACTTAAATGTTCTGCTAAATACAACGCCTGAACTTTTTCCTCTTACCATTAGCAACAAGTAACAAATTGATCATATCCATGCTCTCACCGATGGTCTATCCATTTGGCTTCAAGAACATCTATCTATCCCTGTATTCCTCACCCACTGCCTATTCTGTAGGACAGAAGATGAGGTAGCTCATCTAGTCTCATGGCCTTAAATACTACATAAGAGCAGAAGTCAGCATCGATCTCTTCCAGAAGCCAGGCCCAAGAACACTGACAATGTCCCTATGAACAAAACATATTCCCCATGAACTGGTAAGGCCACAACCCCGGGCTTAGCCTGTTGTTGGATATCACAAACTGATAATTCTCTGTATCAAAACAGAATGTACCCACTTTGGCCATATCTCCTACAACTAAATCCACCTCTGGGCCCTGAACTGTTCTGGTAGTTGCACCTGAGCAATGAAAGTGAGACTATATCCACCCCTAGCCCAACCCCCAAGGCTCAGGGAACATCAAGAAGGGGCAAAAGGATGGAAGAGTGAGAAGAGTGAGTGTTGTAGAATGCTGATTTCTGATATGATGAGCTATTGAATTCATGAATTTACAGCAGCTGTCATTACTGTACAGATAGACAAAGAATAAAAGAGGGCTGCAGAAAGCCCCGCCCCTGACTATTGGGGGAGTGGACACTGGTAGGTTGCCCATGCTCCAGTGAATGACACCAAACCCATTTATTATGTGTATATGGGCAGCACTAAGTAGACCCAATGAGATAGTTTTTTAAAGGGGTGGAGACCTAAGAGAACACAAAGTAGAGAGAAGAATGGATTGCACTGAGGGAGGATCCACGGCAAGCTGAAGGAAGAAAATTGTGGGTGGATATGATCAAAACATACTATATACGACTGTGAAATTATCAAAGAATAAATTTAAAATATTTGTAAAAGCAAGATATGCTGTCCTAACAAAGGTAAACTTGGTAGCATTTTGAAGCCTCTATATTCGTTTGTGGATCCAAATCTAAGTCAATGACAAGTAGTTATGCAGACATGTCAAACTGAGGTATCAAAATATCCTACAAAGGGTATAGTCTGCCTGGCACTCCTAATCACTACTTCTGCTCTAAGTATGTAAACCAGGCATTTCACAGACAACAATGTAAATTCCTAGTGTATCCTCTCTAATATAAGTTCTCCATGGAAATTTAAGAAACAAATCAAAACAAACAAAAATTTTAATTACAACTAGGAAGGAAAGAACTTTTTATAATTTACTAAAAACCATTTTGTATAATAAAAGACTACATATTATTCTGTCTTTACGGAACATTTTTTAAATACCTCAACATAATGAGTAATATTTACTGCTTTTAACTAACTAGACTTCGTATGTTAACTATGAAACTTTAGTACAGGGTATTTATGGCTATATTTTTAGGGAGGGTGGCTGGAGAGCTGGCTCAGCCCCAGATGTTCCATCTGTCACTTCAGTTTCAGGGGATCCAGTACCCTCTTCTGGCCTCCACAAGAACCAGGCATGCACTAAGTACATTTACATACATGCAGGCAAAACACTCATACTAATAAAATAAAAATTAATAAATGTTTTTAAAAGTTTGTTGGGGAAAATACCTAGTTTGGTCAAATAGAGACACATAACGAGTAAATGTGATAACTGCGTCAGTGAGGGTGTGGGTGTCAGATAAGCATCTGCACAAAGCCAGTCAGGAGTTTCCCTTCCCTAAGATTCTTGAGCACTATGATAACTGCTAGTAGAACAAGAATGACTTGTTCAGTAACTATGCATAAATAGTTTGCTGCTGTTATTCCAATTGTTCTAAGATACCATGTAACCCAAGCTGGCCATAAACTTAGAATTCTCATGCTTCAGTCCCAAAGTGCTAGGAGTATAGGCAAGCATTAACAAGGAGTGCTACACAAGACTTTTTTTTAAAGTAGTAACTAAGATATCCAATAAGCAAAAATTAGTGAAAATACAACCTTCAAAGCTTCTGCTGCTGAACTTTGGGGGCAGGTTACTGGGGCCTGCTGGGAACAGAACTTCTAAAAGGCAACTATGTCTGCAAGGCTGTAGTGCAAGGCCATTTTTGCTGGCTATAAGCGAGGTCTCTGGAACCAAAGAAAGCACACAGCTCTTCTTAAAATTGAAGATGTTTATGGTCAAGATGAAACTGAATTCTACTTGGGCAAGAAATATGTTGATGTGTTGAGAGAGGAAAAAACAAAAACAAACAAACAAACAAACAAAAAACCCAACACAGTGACTTTCTGAAGACAAACCAAACCAAATCAAAGTCATTTAAGGAACGGTAACTCAGGCCCACGAAGCAGTAGCGTGGCTAGTGCCAAGTTCCAGTGCAACCTTCCTGCAAAGACCATTGGCACAGAGTCATGTGATATTGTAGCCTTCCCAGACTTAAACTAATAGAAAGTAAATAAAGCAAAGTGTGGCAAGGGGTATCACCTTCAAAGTATATGCTTAGTAACTGAGTTACAAATGTGTGTGTATACACATGTGTGTATATGTACATATACATATGTATATATGTATACATGTTCATGTGTATACATGTATACACACATACATACATAAATACATACATACATACACCACACACACACACACACACACACACACACACACACACACACACACACACACTTACATCAACAACAACAAAACCCTTACCCTTTGATCAGGCAGGTTGAAAAGGAATTCTCTGTCAAAACGACCAGGTCTCCTGAGTGCAGGATCAATAGAGTCAAGTCTGTTTGTAGCACCAATAACAACAATTTCACCTCTATTATCTAATCCATCCATTAGAGCAAGGAGGGTTGACACTATAGAGCTGTTCAAAAAAGAAAAGTCCACGCAAAACTTAATGAAAGAAAAAAAATGTAAACATTTTTGTTAATAGTAAGGTCCTAAATACTAACACAATAATAGCACCACAACTGTATATTAAGGCAGCACAAAGAAAATAATACTGAAAGTTGGGGAGGGTCACAGTCTTCTATTTTTTAGCAGAGAGCAATCTTGGTGTCATCCATTTGTTTCCCCATCTGGAAATGAATGGTCTCTACAGTCCCCCTATTTCTGGCAATGGTGTTTTTCTTAGTTTGCCAACTGTTCTCACTCCTAGTCTTTATTTTTACTGCTGAAACAATTCCTGGAAAACACAAACCATGTCAAAAATAATTTTCTGTCCCAAACACACTATTCTAGCTGTGTTTTAAAACTTACAAACAAAACTGAAATGTGAGATACTATTTATATTTAGGTAATATCTATGATTTATGTTTTCTACTTGGATGGCTGAAATTTTATGATATAGGCATCTTACCCAGAAATAAAGTGAGCTAGCATCTTTAATTATACATTTATGTTTAACCACTGGTCTCATTTAAATCTGAAATGACCCACATAGGCTCATGTTCTGGATGCTTTGTCCTCTACTGATGGTACTGTTGAGTTCTGATCTTATCTTTAGCTTTGTGGGCCATTTAGAGTTGGTTTTGTATAGAATGGGAAGTTTCAACTGAGGAAATTACAAGTTCCTCGTACCATTTATAGAAGGGTCGTCTTTTTTTTTTTTTGGTTTCTTTAAGACAGGGTTTCTCTGTATAGACCTGGCTGTCTGGAACTCACTGTGTAGACCAGGCTGGCCTCAAACTCAGAAATCCACCTGTCTCTGCCTCCCAAGTGCTGGGATTAAAGATGTGAGCCACCGCTGCCCGGCCTAAGAGTTGTGTTTCTTAAATATTTGATTTTAACACTCCTGTTGGAAATCAGCTGACTATAGACACACTAGTTTATTTCTGGCATCTCTTCTATTCAATTGGTCTGTGTTTTTCTTTAGCCAATAGCAGCCTGTTTGGGTTACAACACTTCTATAGCATGTCATGAAGCTAGGTGTTAATAATACTTCATAGGATACCTCTGATGACTCAGGGTGTTTGTGCTTTCATATCAATTTTAAGGCTGTCTTCATCTAGTTTTCTGAAGAATGTCAATGGTATTGGAGGTGGGGTTTGCATTGATGTGCAACATACTTTAGGGAAAAATGAAGTGACCTACTTCCCCAATTACACACCACCCCCAACTTTTGACGGTCTCCCAACTTGCATATTAGGAGTCTACTAAGGAATTGACCCGTTGCTTAGAGTTTCTGGGGTCACTTCTTGAAAACCAATTACACTTGTCAACCAAGCTCTTAAATATGGGGGCTTGTGTGAGACAATTTATATTCAAGCCACCACCTCGACTGAATGATTTGATAAACAATTTATGTTCATCAGAGACACTGGTCTATAGGGATCTTTGTTGTTGTTATGCTTTTGTCTGATTTTTATATTAAGATGATACTAGCCTCATAAAATAGGTTTGGAAGTCTTCCCAACCTTTCAAATTTTTGGAACAAATGGAAAAGAATAAAATTAATGCTTTTTTATAAAAGCCTGGAAATTCAGCAATGAAGTAACTGCCCTTAGCTTTTTCTCTATTGGATGTCTTTTACACTAATGAACCATTCTAATTGTTTATTTTGTTTCATGTTTGGTTTTGGTGTTACTGTTTTGAAAGGGGGCTCATATACCTTAGACTAGCCTCAACTGCTGAAGTTGTCCTTGAATTCCTGATCCTCTGACCTCCACCTCCTCAGTGCCAAGATTATACACATGCATCACCACAATAGGCTCAATATTGTTAGTTATTATTGTTCTAGCCAATTTTTCTACATCATCAGTGTTCACTCTCAGTGGGTCAAATATCCAAAATAATGTGCCCTTTTGTTTTACATTTTCCTGTTATCATATAGTTTTTCATAAAATTTCCAGTCATATTTTATAATAGCTATTAAATGTTTGTTGATTTGAAATTGCATTTATTTGGGAGTTTTCTCTATTATTTTCTGATTAATCTAACCAGAGATTTGTCAATATTATTAAAAAAAAAAATCTTTTCCCTCGCAGATCACTTGATTTTTATGTTTACAAGTTTCCATTTATTTCTGTTCTGATTATTATATCTTCCTTTTACTAATTTGTGTTTGGTTATTCTTGTTTTACTCTATCTACTAGATGAATCATTAAGTTATTTATTTGAAATTTAACTTTTATTTTGGGTTTATTGCAATAAATTGCCATCATACATACTACTTTTAGTATAGCCCTTAGATTCTGGTATGTTACATATCTATTTTTGTTTGTTGTTTTTTCTTTTAACCTTCTTTGTTTCACTAAACTTTTGTATTTTTAAAGATGTGTGTATATGTATATTTGTGTGCATGTGTATTTACACATATATGTGCAGCTACACATAATATGTTTAGAAGCCAAAATGGGTACCCAATCCCTCAGAACTAGTTAAAGGCAGTCACAAAGATGCATGGCCTGTTCCATGCGTGCTGGGGTCTGAACATCAGTCCTCATGTTTGTCCACTAAGCACTCTTTCCAGCCCCCCTGAGGAATCCCTTTCTCTTCCTCTAATACTAATTTTTATTTGAATTATTGAATTTCTCATTTATGTCATGAATTACTTTCTAAATGTTGTTGAGCTGTCTGTGTTCACTTTAATTCATTAATCTCATTATGCTTATTTTGTAGAATTCTTTCTTATCACTTATATTTTTCCCATAGAGGTCTATTACTTGAGGGCTACTATGCTCAGTTGTCATGTTATTACTTTTCTCATGATTTTTGTGAGCTTACAGTGACATTAAAGTATCTGGTTAATCAGGTATCTCTGCTCCTTTATAGGTGGCATTCATATTAAACAGCTTTCTTTGAAAATGTGTCTCCAAGTGCCAGTCTGGTAAATTATGTAGGTTTTGAGTCCAAAACCATAGTACAGTCTATGATTTCTTTTATGGCCATCAGTGGATTTGGATGTGGCATATGAGTATAGGGTCAAAAATCCTTCTATTTCCAAATGCCACAATCACAAAAGCACTCTAGAGCAGGATGTGAGATACCCAAAAATATTGTTAGGCACTAACTGTGGCTCCAGAAACATGCAAAATGGATGTTTTCTCAAAAGTAGTGCCAGTTTCTTGGGCCCAATGATGATTCTACAGAACAGAAACACAGCAGTAGACATATATGGATGATGTAACTATGTAGAAGCAGGGGCTAAAATGGTAGATTAGGATGGGGATTTAAGCTGACTACAAGTCTTGGACAATCTATGGCAGAAACCTGACTGACTGAACAGCTTCAGAGAAAAAAAATGAAATAGGCGAACTGTACCAAGAGTACATGGTCATTCAATGATCCAAACATTACTTTCTGGTGAATGACTGTATTTGTGAATGAGACACCTTTCTAAATAATAACTGTGTCAAAATAAAGTGAGTGGGATGAATAACAGAAAAACTAGGTTTTGGGGTGGAGTGGGACAAGATAAGGAGCAATTAAAATTCTCTCAGATTATAGGAACATAACCTTGGAGGGTGGGGCTGGAGAGATGGTAAAGACCCTGAGGCAAGCCCTGGAAACCTGAGTTCCATCCCTAGGACCATCATGGTAGGAGAGTAGCACCCGAAAGTTGTCCTTGCATCTCCACACACACATCATGGGAAAACGTGTTCTGCTGCGTGAGCATACTGAATGAATTAGGACGACCTGTTTAGGGAATTCCAAGCTATGGCAACACACTACAACCCTGTCTCAAAAGAATAAAAGATTAAAAGTTTGGCAAGACGACTAAGCAGAAGATAGTTTGCGACCAAGCATGACAGTCTGAGTAGACACACACACACACACACACACAGAGAGAGAGAGAGAGAGAGAGAGAGAGAGAAATGCAATTTAAAACATATTTTAAAAATTCTTAAGATAGGAAAGATTAAAAAAAGGAGGAGGCTAGAGAGATGGCTCAGCGGTTAAGATAGGAAAGATACTGTTAACTTGTAAGTATAACCATTTATCATAGATACAGTAATTGCTATCTTGGATATCTACCCAGAAAAAAGTGAAATACACTCACATAGAATCACAAATACAAATATTCACAGCAGGACTATCACAGTAGCCCAAACCAAAGGCAGCCACATTGCTATAGACTCTAAATTAATCCTGTGTTGAGTAAAGGTACCCCAGGAAATAGACACATTTAAAAATTCTTATAAGCTTTCAAGTGTTTAACCAAGGACTAATGCCAAATACTAAGTCAATGAATGGGGGGAAAAATCAAGACAGTCAGGTCAGGAAAAATTACCTGTGGATCTGATCTTGTCTACTAGAGCGAACAGGAGCTAAGCCATCTATTTCATCAAAAAATATTATAGAAGGCCTCATCAAATATGCCTATAAAGAGAAAATTAATATTAATTTTCATTTTTTAATTTAACTTAGTATTTTCTTAACAGCGAACAGAAAAGCAAACAATACAACATGCAGTAAGTACTTAAAAGCACACAGTAGGGCTGACGAATATAGTTGAATGTGTACAAGACCTGTATTCAAAACATTTTCCTAATGGGTACAAGGACCTAGATTCAAACACCAAACAACAGAAACAAAGACATCACAGTAAAAAGGAAACATCATGAGCAGAGTCAGCTACAAGGTGTCCCACAGCCCACAAGTACTATAATAAATTGTATAATAAAGAAAACTGAGGCTGGAGAGATGGCTCAGCGGTTAAGAGCACTGACTGCTCTTCCTAAGGTCCTGAGTTCAAATCCCAGCAACCACATGGTGGCTCACAACCATCTGTAATGAGATCTGATTCCCTCTTCTGGAGTGTCTGAAGACAGCTATAGTGTACTTACAGCCAGAGCGAGCAGAGGTCCTGAGTTCAATTCCCAGCAACTACATGAAGGTTCACAACCATCTGTACAGCTACAGTGTGCTCATATACATAAAATAAATAAATATTTTAAATAAAAAGAAAGAAAGAAGAGAAGAGAAGAGAAGAGAAGAGAAGAGAAGAGAAGAGATAAGAAAAGAAAAGAAAAGAAAAGAAAAGAAAAGAAAAGAAAAGAAAAGAAAAGAAAAGCTGAACCCAGGGTCTCCCTATGCAGCCCTGACTGGCCTGAAAGTTGCTATGTAAACCAGGATGACCTCGATGTTAGAGATCCACCTGCCTTTGCCTTCCAAGTGCTGGGATCAAAGGCATGAGCCACTAGGTCATGCTCTACACTAATAACTTTTAAATGATATTTGAACTGTTTTATCAATTATACATCTACTTCACATTTTTTTTTAATTTAATTTTATTTTATTTTTTTAATTTACATTCCAAATCACTTCCCCTTTCCCGTTTCCTCCCTCCCCGAAAGTCCCATAAGCCCCCTTCCCTCCCTCTTTTCTCCGTTCAACCCCCTCTCATTACTCTGTCCTGGCGTTCCCCTACATCCAGTCTTTCCAGGACCAGGGGTCTCTCCTTCCATCTTTTTAGAAATCTATTGATATGCTGATTGTGTCTAGGGTATTCTGAGATTCTGGGTCAATATCCCCTTATCAGTGACTTCATACCATGTGTGATCTTTTTGTGATTGGGTTACCTCACTAAGGATGATATTTTCAAGTTCTGACCATTTGCCTAGGAATTTCGTGAATTCATTGTTTTTAATTGCAGAGTAGTATTCCATTGTGTAAATATACCACATCTTCTGAATCCATTCCTCCGTTGAGGGACATCTGGGTTCTTTCCAGCTTCTGGCTATTATAAATAAGGCTGCTATGAATATAGTGGAGCATGTGTCCTTATTGCATGCAGGTAAAGTCTCTGGGTATATGCCCAGGAGTGGTATAGCCGGATCCTCCGGAAGTGTCATGCCCAGTTTTCTGAGGAGCCGCCAGACTGCTTTCCAGAGTGGTTGTACCAGCCTGCAATTCCACCAGCAGTGGAGGAGTGTTCCTCTTTCTCCACATCCTCGCCAACAACTGCTGTCTCCTGTGTTTTTGATCTTAGCCATCCTGACTGGTGTGAGATGGAATCTCAGGGTTGTTTTGATTTGCATTTCCCTAATGACTAAGGATGATGAACATCTCTTTAGGTGCTTCTCAGCCATTAGATATTCTTCAGGTGAGAACTCTTTGTGGAGCTCTGTACCCCATTTTTTAATAGGGTTACTTGCCTCTCTGGAGTTTAACTTCTTGAGTTCTTTGTATATCTTGGATATTAGCCCTCTGTCGGATGTAAGGTTGGTAAAGATCATTTCCCAGTTAGTTGGTTGCCGCTTTGTCTTTTTGACGGTGTCTTTTGCCTTGCAAAAACTTTGTAATTTAATGAGGTCCCATTTGTCTATTCTTGATCTTAGAGTATAAGCTATTGGAGTTCTGTTCAGGAAATTCTCCCCTGTGCCCATATGTTCAAGGTTCTTCCCTAGTTTCCCTTCTATTAGTTTCAGTGTATCTGGTTTTATGTGGAGATCTTTGATCCACTTAGAATTGAGCTTAGTGCAAGGAGATAAGGATGGGTCAATTTGCATTCTTCTGCATGTTGACCTCCAGCTGAGCCAGCACTTCACATTTTTGTGTAAAGAATATTTTGTTTTGTTTTGAGAGTTCCATTCTATAACCTAGGGGTGTCTGGATTTCACCATGAAGACCAGACTGGCTCCAGCATCTGCTGGATTAGAAGTACAGACAGCAAACCTGGCTTACAAAGGATTTCACATATATCACCCCAGAAATGCATGGCTAATAAATTCTTGATTATACTTTTATTCACATATATTTATTGATGTATAATCAAATATAAAATAAATTGCCAAATATGACGTGCTTCCATCGCTAAATCCAGCGAGCACATGAAAACTTATATTAAGACTAATTTTTTTTTTTTTAGTACAGGAAAACTGGGATTTGCCTGTTGTTTGAGACAGGTTCTCACTCTCTAGCTCAGCCAACTTGAAGCTCACAGTCACCCGCCTATCTCACCATGCCAAGTGCTAGGATTACAAGTACATGACCCAATGCTCCTCTTACCTCAAGATCAGGAGTGGGATTCTCTTTCACTGTTATGTTTATCTGTTGTGATTCTAGGGACTGAACTCAGGCCTTACAATATGCAGTGATAATAATAAAAATATCTAGGACTGTTGCATACTACCATGTTGTTTGGGAAAATAACATTTTAAAAGTACCTGTTACATTTAGGCTACTCATTTATTTCATTCTGCCTTTTCTTTTTTTTTTTAAAGATTTATTTATTTATTATATGTAAGTACACTGTAACTGTCTTCAGACACTCCAGAAAAGAGCATTATGGATGGTTGTGAGCCACCATGTGGTTGCTGGGATTTGAACTCAGGACCTTCAGAAGAGCAGTCAGTGCTCTTAACCGCTGAGCCATCTCTCCAGCCCATTCTGCCTTTTCAAAGCATCCATTTATTTCTGAATTCCACAAATCATGTGTTCATAATCTGGCATGGTCTGGACAAGTATACCTCAAACATTCATTTCATAAAATTCTGAACCTTTAGGGTAGCACTTAGATTAAAAGGTAGTAAAATGTTCAAGAGGCAGTGTTGTATATGGTCACTGAAGAAACATCCTGAAAGAGACTGGGATCCTGGCCTACCAATATTTCACCTTTCCTTCCTGTCTAATGAACTAAAATATGAAAGTTTTGTTCTGACATTTGTTCCAACATCATGCACTTTCTTATCAAGGGACCAATCGAGGGAGGATTAAGACCAGCAAATATGAGAGCAGATGTACTTGTTCTCCTCCTAAGAAACTGGCCCAGGTACTTACTATAGTGACAGAAAAGCATTTACAATACAACTATAACAATAAATAACAGAGTTTTATAAGATTCCTTCCACAATATTTAACATTTTCTGTGTGTACCATTTCCTCAGTAACACCGTAATATTACTCTACATCCCAGGTATCCAGTAAACCCTAATAGTCAACCACAAGAGTGCTTTATGGATCATCATAAATATTCAAAATTGGGTACTAGAAAATGGGTACTAGAAGTTGTAGGTACTACAACTTCTACACAGTTCATGCATGTTTCAATCAACTACAGATTAAAATTTTTTTAATCTTGTATCTGTACCAAACATATACAAAGATTTTTCCTTGTCATTACTTCCTGAAGTAACAGATGTATCCAACCTATGACCCATGTGCCACTTATCTATGAATACAGACCAAACCAAGATTGTAAATTTACTTAAAACATAAGGGGTGTGTGTGTGTGTGTGTGTGTGTGTGTATGTGTGTGTGTGTGTGTGTGTGTGTGTGTGTGTGTGTGTGTGTGTAATTCAACTGTATGGTTCTGGAGAAAACAACATGCTCTTGCAAAGTCAACAGGTTGGGGACATCTGCCCAAACTGTTTATACAGCACATGTATTGCATGAAATAGCATAAGAAATGTAGGGATGCTGTTAAGCATACATAAAGATATATATAAGTTACATTCAAATCCTTTACTATTTTATTTATTAGACTTAAACATCTGTAGATTTTGGAATCCTAGAGACTGCTGGAATCAATTTCTCACAAATAACAGAGTATAAGTATGCCTTTAAGGCTTACAATTACTAATCCTAAATTTCACACTCTAATTGGAATATATGTCTCCTCATAACTATATTTGTAGACAAAATACAATATTCTTTTTTTAAGACTTATTTATTTATTTTATATGAGTACACTGTAGCTGTCTTCAGACACACCAGAAGAGGTCCCATTACAAGTGATTATGAGACACCATGTGGTTGCTGTTAATTGAACTCAGGACCTCTGGAAAAGCAGTCAGTGCTCTTAACTGCTGAACCATCTCTCCAGCCCATAAATATTCTTTAAAAAAAAAATTGCACTTGAATTAGTTGGTTTCCTTACCTGATCAAAGAGAAGCCTAAGCTGCCTTTCCGACTCCCCGACCCACTTGCTCAAGCAGTCTGCTCCTTTTCGCATGAAAAACGCCACCTTTTTGTCTCCTTGACTGCATTCATTAGCTAATGCTCTAGCAACCAAGGTTTTACCTGTGCCAGGAGGACCATAAAACAAACAACCCCTAGAAGGAATCAAAGAAAATAATCAATGTTATCACCAATTACCAAGTTAACATATCCTTCTACCACATTTAACTTTGGATTACTACATAGTAATTAAGGACTGATAAAGCTTTTTCTAGTGTATCTGCAAATTTTTCACTTTACTGAGTCCTTGAAGGACCAAACTCCTGCAATCAAGAAAGGTTAAAAGAATAGGACGATTTTGAAAGGCCTGGAATTTCACATCTCCATAAAGAATCTCATCTTGTGCCTGAATGACTCTTAAACTCAAAAATGGAGTTTAAGCAAGCCTTTGAACTCTAAATAATAATTCCTAAGAGTCATTGTTAGAACATGTCAAATAAATATATATGAAATTTTTATAACCAAAGACAAATTAATTGATATTCAATCAATTAAAAATAATAGTACAATAATAAATAATATATGACATACCTTGGAGGTTGAATTTTAAATTTTTCAAAAATTTCTGGATATAAAAGTGGAAACACTACCATCTCCTTTAAAGCGTGTATGTGATGGCTCAATCCACCTATGCTATCAAACCGCACCTTGGAGAAAGAGGGGCAAGTTTAATATAAAGTGATTTCATATGTGCTATAATTTTGTCTGTCTGTTTTTGAGTCAAAGTCTTACTATATACCCCTGGCTAGTCTGAAACTCACTGCAGAGACCAGGCTGGCCTCGAATTCAGAGATACGCCTGCCTCTGCCTCCCAAGTGCTATGATTAAGGACATTCGCCACTACACCCAGACCAGGTTCTATATTTTTTTTAAAATTCATGAGTTCTATGATTCAAAAATACATTGCTTCAGAAGTTTTTTTTTTTCTTTTCTCTTTTTTCCCATCTTTCAAATGTGGCTTCTCTATATAGTCTTGGCTGAAACTCATTCTGTACAAGGTTGGCCTTGAGCTCAAGAGATCCACCTGAGCAAACATAAAAATATGTTTGACAACATACAAATAAGTATAGAAAATATAGTCAAAGGTAAATTCAACTGAGGCAAGTGAAGCTGTTTTTCTATAATCAAGTAACTCAGGATTAAGATCAATGCCCAACCTAAAACATTAATACATCTATACAAGATGCTACATTTATACACTAATACTTGAAATACCTTTCAATATCTTATAGATCTTATGCATCCTCAGCTGGGGCAACACTGTCTCCTCCCAAAATAAAACTTAGTTCATAGATAGGGCACTTAGTTACCAAAATAGCTCTCCAAACCACAAATTAATCAAACAAAAACTTACTCTTAGGTATTTAATTCCTCTACTAGGAAAGAAATTTAATTTTTCCTCCATAGGAAACAATAATGACAACACTGGAAAGCACTAACATAGCACTGATACACCAGGAGTGACAGAGGCTGTTCCTCTCATTCATAGCAATTACGCCAATTAAAATACTTTGTAAAGAATGTACACAGAAAAATATGAAAAAGAAAATTTTACAGAATGTTAACAGATATTGCCTATTGAACCCTGGGAGAGCCTTTCCCTACTACTCATTCTACCGTAGATCTTGGAAATGTTTTATGAATTATTTATTTTGACAGGAAAAATAAACAATAAAAATTGAAGCAGGTCAAAACAGAAACAATCTAAAAGAAGTTACATTTTCTAATGTTATCAAATTAGAATTGACTGGCAGAGACATCTGAAGTTAAAAGATTTGTAAGAATGATTTTGAATGTAAATAAAAAAAACTTAAAAAAAAAATAGAGACTGCAGTGAAGAGACAGGTAACCACGTTCCCCCCAATATAACATCACTTGGGACACGGCCTGTTGGGGCTTCCAACGCTGTGGTCGTCTGGGCGCCAGATCTGCCATAGCCCATCCCCTCTGCAGGGCGACCAGTGCCACCGAGAGAGTGCTGAGTGCACTCCGCCATCTTTGCTCCAGTGGCCTGGAAGTTGGGACTGCCAGGCTCCAAGTTAGACAGGCATAATATCGCTTGGGTCTCCGGCGGCTTGTGTGTACGCTGCTCCCAAGAGCTGGGCGGATCTGCAGTAATCAGCGCGCCAGCTCTGCTGTGGCACTTCTGCCTTGCAGAGGGACGCCCCCTCCCCCCGACTCTGGGAGAGATCACACACCCCTGCACAGGGCAGGAGCCTACCAGCCTCCCTTTGGCGACCTCTGCTCCGGGAATCCATTACGCTGAGCCTCTGGATGTGCAGGGACTCCCCAATATAACATCACTTGGGGCAAGGCACATCAGGGCTCCAAAGTCACTCAGGAGCAGGGCAGGCCCCAGAAATCGGTGCCAGGGGAATCCCGGTAATCCAGGGGGTCCAGAAATAGCTTTGCAGGCAAACAGGAGGTCCAACCAACAACCAGTGACAGCAGGACCAACTAACATCAGAGGTAACGAGATGGCAAAAGGCAAACGTAGGAACGTTACTAACAGAAATCAAAGTAATATGGCACCATCCGAACCCAACTCTCCAACAGCAGCAAGTCCTGGATACCCTACCACACCCGAAAGACAAGATATGGATTTAAAATCACTTCTCATGATGCTATTAGAGGATCACAAGAAGGACACAATTAAATCTAATAAAGAATTACAGGAGACCATGAATCAACAGTTAGAAGCCCTTACAAAGGAAACACAAAAATCGCTTAGAGAAATGCAGGAGAACATGGATCAAAAGATGGAGGCGCACAAGGAGACAACATAAAAATCGCTTAACGAGATGAATCAAAGGGTAGATGCACTCACAAAGGAATCACAAAAATTGCATAAAGAAATGCAGAAGAATATGGGTCAACAGACAGATACCCATAGGGAGGCAACACAAAAAGTGCTTAAAGAAATGAATCAACGGATAGATGCCCTTACAAAGGAAACACGAGAACTGCTTAAAGAAATGCAGGAGACGATGGATCAACAGATGGAATCCCATGAGAAGGAAACACAAAAATCGCTGAGAGAAATGCAGGAGAACGTGGGTCAACAGGCAGAAATCCTGAAAGAGGTAATGCAAAAATACCTTAAAGAAATACAGGAAAATACAAACAAACAAGTGAAGGATCTCAGCAAATCCATCCAGGATCTAAAAAAGGAAGTAGAAACAACTAAGAAATCACAAAGGGAGACAACTTTGGAGATAGAAAACCTTGGGAAGAAATCAGGAGTCATAGATGCAAACATCAACAATAGAATACAAGAGATGGAAGAAAGAATCTCAGGTGCTGAAGATAACATAGAAAGCATCGACTCAACAGTCAAAGAAAATGCAAAATGCAAAAAACGTGTAACCCAGAACATCCAGGAAATCCAGGACACAATGAGAAGACCAAACCTAAGGATTATAGGTATAGATGAGAGTGAAGATTTGCAACTTAAAGGGCCAGTAAACATCTTCAACAAAATTATGGAGGAAAACTTCCCTAACCTAAAGAGAGAGATGCCAATGAACGTACAAGAAGCCTACAGAACTCCAAACAGACTGGACCAGAATAGAAATACCTCCCGTCACATAATAATCAAAACACCAAATGTACTAAACAAAGAAAGAATATTAAAAGCAGTAAGAGAAAAGGGCCAAGTAACATACAAAGGAAGACCTATCTGAATCACATCAGACTTCTCACCAGAGACTGTGAAAGCCAGAAGATCCTGGGCAGATCTCATGCACACACTAAGAGAGCACAAATGCCAGCCTAGACTACTATACCCAGCAAAACTCTCAATCACCATAGATGGAAAGACCAAGATATTCCATGATAAAACCAAATTTTCACAATATCTTTCCACAAATCCAGCCCTGCAAAGGATAATAGGTGGAAACCGCCAATACAGGGAGAGAAACAACACCCTGGAAAAAATGAGATAGTAACCTTCTTGCTTCAAACCCAAAAGTAGATAACCACTCAAACATAAAGATAGCATCAAGTATGGCAGGTGGCAATAATCACTATGCCTTAATCTCTCTTAATATCAATGGTCTCAATTCCCCAATAAAAAGACATAGACTAGCAGACTGGATACGTAAACAGGACCCAGCATTTTGCTGCATGCAGGAAACGCACCTCAGTGTCAAAGACAAACACTACCTCAGAGTAAAAGGCTGGAAAACAATTTTACAAGCAAATGGCCCCAAGAAACGAGCCGGAGTAGCCATCCTAATATCAGATAATATTGATTTTCAACCTAAAGTCATCAAAAAAGACACAGAAGGACACTACATAATGATCAAGGGGAAAATCCACCAACAAGAACTCTCAATTCTGAATATCTATGCTCCAAATGCAAGGGCACCCTCATTCGTAAAAGAAACTTTACTAAAGCTCAAAGCACACATCGCACCTCACACAATAATAGTGGGTGACTTCAACACCCTGCTCTCTGAAATGGATCGTTCAGGAAAGCAGAAACTAAACAGGGACACAGTGAATCTAATTGAAGCCTTGGACCAAATGGAACTAATAGATATATATAGAACATTTCATCCTAGAGCTAAAGAATACAACTTCTTCTCAGCACCTCATGGTACCTTCTCCAAAACTGACCATATAATTGGTCACAAATCAGACCTCAACAGATATAAGAAGATAGAACTAATCCCATGCCTCCTATCAGATCACTATGGAATAAGGGTGGTCTTCAATGGCAACAAAAACAAAAGAAAACCCACGTACACATGGAGGCTGAACAATGCTCTACTCAATGATAACTTGGTCAAGGTGGAAATAAAGAAAGAAATCAAAGACTTTTTGAAATTTAATGAAAATGAGGCACAACATACCCTAATTTATGGGACACAATGAAAGCAGTGCTGAGAGGAAAATTCATAGCCCTGAGTGCCGCCAAAAAGAAACGGGAGACAGCATACACTAACAGCTTAATGGCACACCTGAAAGCCCTGGAACAAAAAGAAGCAAATACACCAAAGAGGAGTAGAAGGCAGGAAATCATCAAACTCAGGGCTGAAATCAATCAAGTAGAAACATATAAAACCATACAAAGAATCAACAAAAAGAGGAGTTGGTTCTTTGAGAAAAATCAACAAGATAGATAAGCCCTTAGCCAGACTAGCCAGAGGGCACAGAGACAGTATCCAAATTAATAAAATCAGAAACGAAAGGGAGAGATAACAACAGAAACTGAGGAAATTCAAAAAATCATCAGATCCTACTACAAAAACCTGTATTCAACACAACTAGAAAATCTCGAGGAAATGGACAATTTCCTTGACAGATACCAAATCCCAAAATTAAATCAGGATCAAATAGACCATCTAAACCGTCCTATAACCCCTGAAGAAATAGAAGCTGTCATTGGAAGTCTTCCAACCAAAAAAAGGACAGGTCCAGATGGTTTTAGTGCAGAATTCTATCAGACCTTCAAAGAAGACCTAACTCCAATACTCTTCAAACTGTTCCACAAAATAGACACAGAAGGAACACTACCCAACTCGTTCTATGAAGCCACAATTACACTAATACCAAAAGCACACAAAGATCCGACAAAGAAAGAGAATCTCAGGCCAATCTCTCTTATGAATATCGATGCAAAAATACTCAATAAAATTCTTGCCAACCGAATCCAAGAACACATCAAAACGATCATTCACCACGATCAAGTAGGCTTCATCCCAGGGATGCAGGGATGGTTCAATATAAGGAAATCCATCAATGTAATCCACTATATAAACAATCTCAAAGAAAAAAACCACATGGTCATCTCATTAGATGCTGAAAAAGCATTTGACAAAATTCAGCACCCTTTCATGCTAAAGGTCTTGGAAAGATCAGGAATTCGAGGCCCATATCTAAACATAGTAAAAGCAATTTACAGCAAACCGGTAGCCAGCATCAATCTAAATGGAGAGAAACTTGAAGCAATCCCACTAAAATCAGGGACTAGACAAGGCTGCCCTCTCTCTCCATATCTTTTCAATATAGTACTTGAAGTTCTAGCTAGAGCAATTAGACAACAAAAAGAGGTCAAAGGGATACAAATTGGAAAGGAAGAAGTCAAACTATCACTATTTGCAGACGATATGATAGTATAGTTAAGCGACCCAAAGAACTCCACCAGAGAACTCCTACAGCTGATAAAAAACTTCAGCAAAGTGGCCGGATATAAAATCAACTCAAGCAAGTCAGTAGCCTTCCTATACTCAAAGGATAAGCAGGCTGAGAAAGAAGTAAAAGAAATGATACCCTTCACGATAGCCACAAACTATATAAAGTATCTTGGTATGACTCTAACCAAACAAGTGAAAGATCTGTATGACAAGAACCTCAAGTCTCTGAAGAAAGAAATTGAAGAAGACCTCAGAAGATGGAAAAATCTGCCATGCTCATGGATTGGCAGGATTAATATAGTAAAAAATGACCATCTTGTCAAAAGCAATATACAGATTCAATGCAATCCCCATCAAAATCCCAACTCAATTCTTCATAGAGTTAGAAAGAGCAATTCAAAAATTCATCTGGAATAACAGAAATCCCAGGATAGCTAAAACTATTCTCAAGAGTAAAAGAACCTCTGGGGGAATCAATATCCCGGACCTCAAGCTGTACTACAGAGCAATAGTGTTAAAAACCACATGGTATTGGTACAGTGACAGGCATGTAGATCAATGGAACAGAATTGAAGACCCAGAAATGAATCCACACTCCTATGGTCACTTGATCTTTGACAAAGGAGCTAAAACCATCCAGTGGAAAAAAGATAGCCTTTTCAACAAATGGTGCTGGCTCAACTGGAGGTCAACATGCAGAAGAATGCAAATTGACCCATTCTTATCTCCTTGCATTAAGCTCAATTCCAAGTGGATCAAGGACCTCCACATAAAACCAGACACACTGAAACTAATAGAAAGGAAACTAGGGAAGAACCTTGAACATATGGGCACAGGGGAGAATTTCCTGAACAGAACTCCAATAGCTTATGCTCTAAGATCAAGAATTGACAAATGGGACCTCATTAAATTACAAAGTTTTTGCAAGGCAAAAGACATTGTCAAAAAGACAAAGCGGCAACCAACTAACTGGGAAATGATCTTTACCAACCCTACATCCGACAGAGGGCTAATATCCAATATATACAAAGAACTCAAGAAGTTAAACTCCAGAGAGGCAAGTAACCCTATTAAAAACTGGGGTACAGAGCTAAACAAAGAGTTCTCACCTGAAGAATATCTAATGGCTGAGAAGCACCTAAAGAGATGTTCATCATCCTCAGTCATTAGGGAAATGCAAATCAAAACAACCCTGAGATTCCATCTCACACCAGTCAGAATGGCTAAGATCAAAAACACAGGAGACAGCAGTTGTTGGCAAGGATGTGGAGAAAGAGGAACACTCCTCCACTGCTGGTGGGATTGCAAGCTGGTACAACCACTCTGGAAAGCAGTCTGGCGGTTCCTCAGAAAACTGGGCATGACACTCCCGGAGGATCCGGCTATACCACTCCTGGGCATATACCCAGAGGCTTTACCTGCATGCAATAAGGACACATGCTCCACTATGTTCATAGCAGCCTTATTTATAATAGCCAGAAGCTGGAAAGAACCCAGATGTCCCTCAACGGAGGAATGGATTCAGAAGATGTGGTATATTTACACAATGGAATACTACTCTGCAATTAAAAACAATGAATTCACGAAATTCCTAGACAAATGGTCAGAACTGGAAAATATCATCCTTAGTGAGGTAACCCAATCACAAAAGAACACACATGGTATGCAGTCACTGATAAGGGGATATTAACCCAGAATCTCGGAATACCCTAGACACATTTCACATATCAATAGATTTCTAAGAAGATGGAAGGAGAGACCCCTGGTCCTGGAAAGACTGGATGTAGGGGAACGCCAGGACAGAGAAACGAGAGGGGGTTGAATGGGGAAAAGAGGGAGGGAAGGGGGCTTATGGGACTTTCGGGGAGGGAGGAAACGGGATAGGGGAAATGATTTGGAATGTAAATAAAAAAAAAACTTGGAAAATAAAATTAAAAAATAAATAAATAAAGAGAGCAGTCCAATAGACATGCTAACCATAAAAGCAAAAAAAATAAATAAATAACAAAAAATAAATAAAAGACTTGTAAGAGTAAAGTACTGGTAAACTAAATCTAAAAAGATACGACCCTCAAAAACTTGTTCTATTTTCTAGGAATTCAGGACATGCATAATCTAAAATTTCCTTTAGTCCTAGTTAATTAAATAGATATTTTACTCTTTAACTTTGATTTGGAGATAATTAAGACTTCATCTTCAATTTTATATGCAAGTCTACTTTGACAACTTCTTTAAATCACATATAAGAATCAGTTAAATTACATTGTAAGAGACCCATAAAAACACCGATGAACTCTTGGTTATGCGGTAATATTTCAAATTATCCCATATGAGATACTGTGATCAGTAAACCGCATCCTTATAAGCTTGTGGTCTTCTCATACCACATCCCTTCCTTGGGGTAATCATTTACTGAACATAACAACTTCAACAGTGTTTTAACATTGATGACACCTAAATTTCTACCTTATACCAAACCAATCAACTGCTCACATGTAACTTCTACTGAAGATACGCCATAGATACCTGTAACATGTGTACAGTCAACCCTTCCAATCTCATTCTTCCTCTTGTATACTCTACTCTAGGTAATGGAATCACCCAATACTTTTCAAATCTATTAGTTATTTACTTAAGCCAAAAACCTACACAGCACACTCAGTTTGTTTCTGTCATTCTCCAAAAGCAATCAGTTCACTAAATTCTATCATCTTTGAATTCTTTACTTCTATTTAATCCTCTTATTTTGATGCAATTACAAATTACAAATAATGCCCAACCGGCTCCTGTAATACCAACCTTGCTTACCTTAAAAATCATTAGCAACATCATAGCCAAAATAAAGCACATAAAATCAAAGTGTTATAAGGAAATCAGGTACTCAGAACAACAACAAATTGGCTCCTGTGGTATACAGAACCATAAAGCATTTCTTATGTGCTATATATTCTTTTGTTTTTATTTGGTTGGTTGGCTTGGTTGGTTTTTTTCGAGACAAGGTTTCTCTGTGTAGTCCTGGCTGTCCTGAAACTCTCTGTAGACCAGTCTAGTCTCAATCTCAGAGATCCACTTGCCTCTGCTTCCCAATTTCTGGTATCAAAGGTATGTACTACCTCACCTGGCATCTGCTGTACATTCTAATTACAAAAACAGGACAAGACTTTTACTAAGCTGCCCAGGTTTTGAGGATCCAAAACATATACATGAAAGTGTTAACACTGGTCATATCTGAGTTTCTACTTTTACATGGGGTTGTTTTAGAAATAAGGAAAATCTTAAGAACATAACAAAAAAACTACTGTGGGAAAACATTTGCAAACTTACTGATTTATCAATGTTCATCGGATCAACATCAGCCAAACTTGCACCCACTTTCACCCGTTCTCGGAGAATGCCGCTAGCTAAATCTTCTGCTCTAAAGTTCATAGGCAAACATCTGAAATGTGTAAAAAATTAAGATAAAGGCATAGAAACATTAAAACATTTAGGGGACCAGTGACATGGTTCAGTGGGTAAAGGCTCTGTCACCATCCTGACGACCTGAACTGGATCCCTGAGACCCATGGTGGCAAGCAAACTCAACTCCCACAAGTTGCCCTCTGACCTTCATACATGTGCATGATGGCATACAAACACAAAATAAATAAATAAATGTTAAATGTTTTTAAATCTTTCACATTTTAATAAGTTAAAATCTTCAACATGGGCCCTGTACCTCACCTGGGCAGCAGAGTGAGCTGAACCTATTGGAGAGGGTGCAAGTGAGCCAGCCCTGAAGGCAAGAGCAAGGGAGAACTGGCCCTGCACTTCACCTAGGCAACACGGTGGACTAGCCCTGATGGCAAAGGCACGGGTAAGCCAGCCCTGAGGGTGTGAGAGCAGGAGAGTGAGCCCCAAGCCTGGACTGGGCAGCACAGTGGAGCTGGCTCTAGAGGCTTTGATACAGGTGAGCCAGCCTCAAGGGCTTGAGAGCAGGAGTGTTGTGTAAGTGAAGATGTGTGAACAGAGGGCTACACTGTGGGTCACAATGTGACATACTACAACATCCATGACAAGATTTTTCTAGGCTTTGTTTTGTTTATTGTGTTTGTAGGTTTTTTTTTTTTTGAGGGGAGGTTGCAAGGGTGGAGAGGCATATCCCACAGATATGAGTGGAGAGGCATATCCCACAGATATGAGTGGAGAGGCATAGCCCACAGATATGAGTGGAGAGGCATATCCCACAGATATGAGTGGAGAGGCATATCCCACAGATATGAGTGGAGAGGCATAGCCCACAGATATGAGTGGAGAGGCATAGCCCACAGATATGAGTGGAGAGGCATAGCCCACAGATATGAGTGGAGAGGCATAGCCCACAGATATGAGTGGAGAGGCATAGCCCACAGATATGAGTGGAGAGGCATAGCCCACAGATATGAGTGGAGAGGCATAGCCCACAGATATGAGTGGGATGGGGGTGCATGATGCTTAACTCACAAGAATCAATAAAAAGCCAAAAAAAATCTTAAGCATTCTTTAACATGTTTTCATCATTCTGCTTTTCATAAAACAACATCAAAAGGTTTCATGTTTTAAATTATTCTTCCTACTTTCAAGTGACCAAAATCAGTGATTCACCAGATAAAGCAAACATGAGCATTATCTATTTTCCCACAGAGTGTCTCTCCCAATAGGGAAAGCTAGGAGCGCTTGTGATAAGAATAGCAGGGCCTTAAGGAGGTGAGGCCCAGGCAAAGAGCCTCTGGTCAGGGGAACACAGTGTAAAAAGAGAGTAATGCCTCACGTGAAACCTTCTTCAGTATCCATTTCCTACCTCACACATGAGAACCTCCAGCCCAGCCATGTGCTCTTGCCACAATGACATCTGCTTGGATGTGGTGCAGCCACAGGGGCCTATCGCCAGAGCCAGCACTATGTTGTATGCACTCAGCCTCCAAAACTACATGCTAAATAAAATAAAATCCTTTTTTATATTTTTACAAATTACCTAGCCTCCGGTGTGTCATTAGAGCACAAGAAATAACTTAGTACAGGTAAAGATCACAATATGGGATAGCCTAAAAAGTGTATAATTTCTATGATAACTCCGACTTCGCTAACATTTCTGAATCCTAATTACCTTTTAAAAACATTAGCAACAAGCGATGGTAGCACATGTATTAATCCCAGCACTCAAGGCAGAGACAAATGGAACTCTGAGTTCAAGGCCAGCCTGGTCTACAGAGTGAGTTCCAGGACAGCCAAGGCTACACAAAGAAAAGAAACCCTGTCTCCAAAAAAAGTTGCTAAAGTGGGTTATAATAACCTGGATATATAGCTTAGTGTACCTACTCACATCTATAAGGCTCTGTGTTTGATCATAGAACCATCATTATTATGTATATTCTCTCTCTCTCCCCTTCTCCTTCTCCTCTCCCCCATACTCCCTCTCAGAATAGAAGATCAAATTGAACAGGCTTTAAATACTTGTATTTAAACTTAGATTTTAAATGATTACAGTGGCACACATATCTAGGGTGAGCTATTCAAGAAGTTAAGAGAAGGACCCCTTGGACCCAGCCTGAGAAGCACTACAAAGACCCTGTCTCAAATTATATTCTTCTCTTACATCTTCTCTCCATCATCTAGATTTTAGTACATAATTTATAATAAACAGGTGATACATACATAAAAATCTATAAACATACATAAATATGTATTTGGGACTATCAATTTCTAGTTATGTAAAAATATGTATTTATTTTTCAGTGCTATATTATAGCTTGTATATAATTTTTTCCTGAACATATTAATTTAACTTATATTGTAAGAATCTCAAAGTAGCACTACCTCGAGTCAAAAAATATTTAAAATACTGAGGCTGAAGAAATAGCTCAGTGTTTAATAGCACTGGCTGCTCTTGCAGAAGTCCCTGGTTCAGTTCTCAACACCATGACAGCTCTTAATCATCTACAGTTCCATTTCCAGAAATCTAATGACCTCTTCTGTCCTCCAAGGGCACTGGGTATGTACATGGTACACATATAAAATAAAATCTAATAAATAAGGGCTATCAGGATACCTCAAGAGGTAAAGGCATCTGTCACTAAGGCTCATGAGCTGAGTTCATGAGCACGCATGTTAGAAGGAGAAAACTGACTCCAAAAATAGCTAAGCGAACACACAGACACACACATACACACAGACACACACCAGTGTAAAATATTTACAATATTAGCATTAACAAAATACCATTATAGATAAGAAACATATCTTTTAAAAAAGAAAAAGCTGTTTTCCCTTCTACCATAGCAGCATCACTAAAACTGACTAACCTGTTTCTCGCCCTTGCCATGCTTTTTGATTTCCTTCTCTCAAAGCGTTCCTCATCAGAAGAAGTTGTGTCGCTGCTATGAATGGCATGCTTCTTCCTCCTATTGGGAAAGGAAATAGTAAAGCCATTACAGTGTCCAACAGCTTCCTAGCCCTGGTCCTCTGTGTCATCTGATTTGTGTCCTTCTTGCTTTGGTAGTGCTGCTCTTAACCCAAGGCTTCCTCGTTCGCGTTCCTCCTCCACTACTGAGCTGGCTCCACTAAGACCTGGCTGGCAATAGCTTTATAAAACAAATTCTTATCATATCTACAATTAGCACTGGAGAAAATTCCATTTATTCACTAAGCAGATGTTTATTCAGATCACTGTCTTCATGCAGTTTACATCTAACAAGAAATGAAGGTTAAGCTCTACAGAGAAGAATAAAAACAAGAACAGAACACCAGTAGCTTTTCAAATATGGTAGTTTAGAAGTTAGTCAAGGAATAAGCTTTCATTCAAATTTAGACAGAACATCTGTCATTGTTGTAAGTATCAAAATCAAAAAACAGGACAGCTTCTTTATTATTCTTCCTTTCCCAAATTATCAGAAATAGTTCAAACATTTTAAAAAGTAACTGTACTTGTTTACAGGAAAATAAAGGCTTTTACTTCCCAATAATGACTCTTCTATCCTGTTTGAAGTCTTACCAAATGCATGAAATATTTTTAATAAAAAAGAAAATACTTAGCCAGGCTTGATGATATGTTTGCAGTACAAGGTAAGAGGATCTCTTGAGCCCAAGAGATCTGTCTGGACAACATAATAAGATCCTATCTCAAAAATAAGTAAAAGAGGAGCTGGCGAGACGGCTCAGCAGTTAAGAGCACTGGCTGCTCTCATAGAGAACCAGGTTCAATTCCCAGTAATCACATGGTGACTCACAGCTGTCTGTAACTCCAGGTCTAGGGGATATAATGTCCTCTTCTGGCCTCCAGAGGTACCAGGCATTAAGTGGTACACAGACATACATGCAGGTAAAACACCCATACATAACATAATAAAAGAATTATCCAAAATAACTAAATAAAAGAGACAAAAGTCATTCCAAAGAAGAAATAATGGTGTTAAATTATTATATAACTGGCCAGGCATGGTGGTAAACACCTTTACCCCAGCATTAGGGAGGCAAAGGTAGGCATATCTCGAGTTCGAGGCCAGTCTGGTCGGCATAGCAAGCTCCAGGACAGCAAGGACTACATAACAAGGTCTCAAAAAACAAAATAAAAAAATATTGCATAACTGATTTAGAAACTACAAAAATTTTAAAAGCTTACAACATTGCATCCCTTCAACATGTCCTGACAGAAGTTATCATAACCAAATTAAATTCTTTATTCTTTTAAATGGTATATTTCAAGACACAGCCACAGCAATGACTTTCTAAATTAATATTCCAATAGCTTAAGAAATAGAAACAAGAACTAACAAATAAAACTGAATCCAACTTAAGGCTGTCTGGCTGGGTATAGTGACCTGTGCCTGGAAACCAAGTATGGAGGGGACTCAGAGAGCTGAGGTTCTAACCCGGTCGAGGCTTTACAGCACGGCGCTGTTTCAAACAATAAATAAGCTTTTCCGTATCACAAAGAAAACAACTACCAGAGTGAAGAGAAGTCTAGAAAGAGAAAAAAAATCTTTGCCAGTGATTTATCAAATAGGAGATTACTATACAGAATATGTAAAAAATAAAAAAACCCAAAGACTGTATAACAGTCCAATCTATAAATAGACACTACGGAAAGAGAAGCTAGATGGTCACCACAAATTCAAAGCCAAAGTGAGATAGCAAGGAATTGTCTCCAAAAATTAATAAAATGATATATTTCTAAATTTCTAAACTTCTGTATCTGCTAGCTTCACTCTGTTTTGTTGCTAGGTATATAAAGGGGGAATGCATTACGACCTGGTGCCCAGGTGTGGTGGGCAGTGAGTATATGTATTCCCAGTTAATAGGGAGCAGAGGCACAAGAATCACTTGAGACAGGAGCTACAGGCAAGCCTGGGTGACAAAACAAAACAAGTTCTCTAAAGGGAAAAAAAGCTAGTCAATGTCTCAAAGAAGGACATCATGGGCCATTTTCCATTCAACTATTAAGATACTTCAACTTTCAGGATATGAAAGTCAAAATTAATTTAAAAATTAAATTCAAAAGTAAACTGTGAACCAAAACAAAAAAAGTCACGTGTAGGATGATAGCTGTTCGTCACTAATGAGAGAAAAGACAGGAGAAAGCCAGGAAGAAAGCAAAGGATGCAATCCAATCTCTCATTTTCTCATTAACATATGCAACTACTTTCTTCTTCCAAATCAAAACACAATTTACCTGATATGACTTCTTCTTGCTGGAGACCTGTGAATATCAAATAGCGTATTTTCCCTCTTTTTTTGATGAGCTGGCACTAAAAGAAAGATAGAAATAACTAGTAAGTCCATGCACTAAAAGAGCATAAATAAATTGCCTCTATTAACTTTCTATGAGAACCTAGTTATGTACCTTCAATTTCCACACTATTGTGTGGAAATACAACAAAGACAAAAACTTTCTATCAGTGCTATTTTTGTTTCAAATAAACATTTTAAATAGATGTTAAATAGGTGTTAATATTTCCAAAAGTATGATCCATTTTTCACAAATTTGTAGTAGGGATGAAAGTAGCATAATGGTATCCCCCAGTAATAGTTTCCTACAAAAACATAAATGTGAGCAAATCTTCATGCTTGAAAACACTGTCACAAGAGCTAAGAAACCATGTTAGCACCTGGTTACAGCATAAGATGGCTGAGTGGTTAAGAGCACTGACTGCTCTTCCAAAGGTCCTGAGTTCAAAGGTAGGAAGAAAAAGTTCACGTTGCCTGCCTTACACCTCCCCCACTAGAACAACGGGAAAGATTCCTTGAGAGCAAGACCCTACATATCTGTGGTAGTTTTAGTGAGATGTCCCTAATCCACCTCAGGTATTTGAATTCTTGGTCCCTAGCAGGCTGTTTGGGACTGTTTGAAAATAAATAAGGCTTTGGGCTGGGTAATAGTATCACAGGCCTTAATCCCAGAGCACCCAAAAGGCAATGAGGCAAGTGGATCTCTGTGATTTAGAAGCCAGGCTGGTCAACAGTGAGTCCCAGGACAGCCAAACCCACAGAGAAACCCTTGTCTCAAAAAAAAAAAAAAAAGTGAGTGAGTGAGTGAGACAGTGAGACAGAAAGAGAGTGGGAGAGAGACAGAAACAGAGAGACAGAGAGCCTTGTCGGAAGAGGTGTCACTGAAGGTTTCAAAAGCATCTCACCTCAGTACTCTCTCTCTCTCTGCTCCTGCTTGTGAATCAAAACATAAGTGCTCCACACATAGCAGATGAGCAGTCTGGTCTTCATGTGGGTCCCCAACAACTAGAGCAGGGGCTGTCTCTGAATCTGTTGCCTACATGTGGATCCCATTCCCCTAGCCCTGTCTGGCCTCAGTGGGAGAGGATGTGCCTAGTCCTGCATGGATTTGATGTGCCAGGGTGGGGTGATACTTAGGGGGGCTCCCCATTCTCAGAGAAGAAGGGGAGGGGGGAAGGAGCCACATCAGGGGGGAACTGAGAAGAGGGGGGCTGCTATTAGGTTGTAAGTGAATAAATAATGAAAAAAGTACAAATAAAGGAAGACATAAGTGCTCAGCTGCTGTTCTAGCCTCCTGCCACCATGCAATCACTTTGTCATCACAGTCTATCCTTCTAGAACAGTAAGCTCCATTAATCTCTTTCCTAAGTTGCCTTGGTCACATTGCTTTATCACAACAATATAAAAATAATTAAGATAGCAGCTAAGCTTCCAACTTGTGATTGGAAAAAGCCTAAGGGGTTGCTTGCTCTTGAATACAGGAAAGCTACAACTAAAGTAGTTGAAGGAGTTGAGACTCTACCCCAAGATGGAAGCCAAATGTGGCAGTATCATGCACATGGTATTAGCTTTGGAGACATTAAAAATACAAGAGTGAGATTGTTATAAATTCTTCCTCCAGTTTCAGAGAGGCACTGAGACCAAGCAACATGGGGTAATGCTGAAGTCACTGTCAGAAAAAGATCCTAAGAAGCAACTATGTAAAACTGTGAAAGTGAAGCCTGGGTTGTAGTGGAGACACCAAGATGTTGGAGATGCTGAAGCCATGAGACATCTGCTGGAGAGTGCTGCATATAGGGAGTAGAATGAGGCCAAAAAAAGATGTATGGGGCAGAGAGCAGCTGGAGAGGCAGAGCCATCTAAGCCCTTTAAAACTAAAGTCGCAGGTATAAGACATGCAGCTACAGGATTTGGCATTTACCCTGCTGGGTGTTCTATCTTGCTTTGGTTCAGTATTTCCTCATGATGTCTCCATTTCTCTCTTTTGAATGGGAAGGTATATTCCATGCCATTGCATACTGGAACTTTTATAATTTGTTTTTTATTTTACATGGGATCTCAGCCAAGAATCTTAAAGTTAGACTAAATGCATTTTGCATTATAATCTCATGGGCCTATGGCACCAGTGAGTAAAATGAGAATGGCCACCGTAGGCTCAAGGTACTTGAAGACCAGCTGGCGGTACTCTTTGAAGAGTTTATGGAACCTTTAGGAAGTGGAGCCTTGATGAAGGCACTCGATCAACAAGCCTGAGCCTGAGAGTTTACAGCCTCCCTTCACTTCCGGCTCACTTTCCACGTTCACTAAGTTTAAGATGTGATCTCTCAGCTTCCAGCCACATGCCACCATGCCTCGCCCATCATAATGGACTACTACTCTGGAATTAAATAAATTCTTTCTTACATAAGTTGCCTTTAGTCTTAGTGTTATCACAACAAAAACAACAACAAAAACCCTAATATAGTGACTGATGAGGACACTGATGTTGATATATACACACACATGCACATACACCTACAGGCACATGGGCACACACACAAAGATTTGCCAAGTCAACATGAAAATGTTCAACCTCATTAGAGAGACACAAACTAAAACTACAATATATACCCTATTATAGCTGGGTTTTACACAACATACATATATACAAACACATCATAACAAGCACTGATGAGTATATGAAGCAAATATTTTATTAATTTCTTACATCTATTTATCAGGGAGGGATGTCAAAGGACAACTCTGTACTCAGTTTTTTCCTTCCATCTTTATGTGAGTTCTGTAGCTCTAACTCAGACTGTCAGACTTAGGCAGCAAACATCTTTACCTGTTGAGCCATCTCACCAGCTCTGGAACATCAAGTTTTTCTTTTGTTTTTTTGAGACAGAGTCTCACTGTGTAGCCTTGGCTACCTAGAACTTACTATGTAGCCCAGACTGCCTCTGTGTCCCAGTTCTGGAATTAAAGGCATGTGTTACCAAGAGTTATGCTTAAGAACATGAACATTCTCTTTTCTCTAGTAGGGAGTATAAAAGGACAACTCTGTGTAGTCCTGGCTGGGAGCATACAATCTTAATGAAAATGCCACAACCAACCACTTTGGAAAATAGCTACTTTTTTACAAAACTAAATATACACACCTAATCATAAAATCTGCCAACCACACTTTTAAGTATTTGCCTGTTGGTCCTTGGTTTTCTGAAACAGTCTCAGGCTCTTGTGTAGTCCTACTGGCCTCAAAATTTAGATCCCTCTTCTGCCCCAGACTTGGAGTACTAATATTAAAGATGTGCTTGTACCACCACACCTGGGTTTATAACAACCAAACCAAAAGCTGAAATTAATCCTAATGTCCTTTAAAAAGCGGATAATGAAACAGTTGTGATGGTCCGTGTCCATAATGAATACTACAATAAATAGCCTGAATGAAAAAGAAGGAAAATGTTTTGTTCTAGTATTTTAAAGTTGGACATGGTGTAAACTAACTGCCTACTAACTGTACCACTGAAAACCGGGAAAGGAAGATCACCACCAGTCTGAAGCTACCCTAAGCTATATAGTAAATTCCAGAGCAGCCGAGGCTAAGAATGAGACTATATCAAGAAATTTAAAAAAACAACAAACACAATTTCATTTGTATAAAATCAAAAACATATAAATCTTATCTAAAGCGAAAGATAAATAGGTACCCAAAGACTAATACAAGGGAGACACAAGTAATAGAGCAGAATCCACACAGGAATGAGGGACCTGGGGGCATGGATGAGTATGTTTGTTATCTTCATTATGGTCTAACCTTCACAAGTATGGACAAATTACAAAACTTGCCAAATTGTAAACTACAAATACATACTTTCGACTTTATTTCAGATAAAGATTCAAAAAATGAAAAACAAAACACCAGAATAATGATTCCCAACATTTTTTCTGCAATAACACATCTCTCTTATCAGTGACAGAGCTATCTGAGACAATGACTCCTAAGGGGAATAGAGGAATGTTTGAACGTTTGAACAGCTTCTAAAATTAGCACACCTCTACCATACAATCACAATTTTAGAGAATAAAATTCTAAGTAAAGGGCTGGAGAGGTGGTTCAGTCAGCATAGTGTGGACTGCATTTAATATTTCCCACAACAAATCTCAACATTCAGAAGGCAGAGACAGGCACCAACTACTTTCTAGAGGAGCCTAATTTGAGTCCCAGTACTCATAGTGGCTCACAATCACCTATAACTCCAATTCCAGGGAATCTAATGTCCTCTAATGGCCCTTGTGGGTATTTGGCATACACATGATGCACAGACATACACTTTCAGGCAAAACACTCATTATTCACATAAAATTATTTTTTCCTTTTTTTAGGAGACATGGTCTATCTACATAGCCTTGGCCACACTAAAACTCTCTATGTAGACCAGGCTAGCCTCAAACTTACATAGACCCATTTGCTTCTCCTTCCTGGGATTAAAGGCTTGCACCACCATACCTGGCCAAAATAAATATATGTTTGGGTTTTTTTTAATCCTAAGTTAAAAAGATTCTTGAAAACATTATAAGTGAAAAGTGTACATAAAATGTCACAGAGACTGACCCAATGACAGAGAATTAGCCCGCATATAAAAACCTCATGTTTAATTCCTAACAACAAAACAAAAATACAGAATACAACATACAAGCAAATCTATACACATAGAAACAAGACAGTAGTAGCAAAAGGATTGAGAGGAAGAGGAAGAACAAGAAATAACGCTATGCATGACCCAGTGCTGTCATCATCCACCATAACTACCATGTGTACACAGAATTATATGGAAAAAGATGCACAGAACATCAAGAGGTTTCATTATCTTAAATTCAGCACTGTTTGTTTGTTTGTTTGTTTGTTTGTCTGTTTTTGGCGGTGTGTTTTTTTCTTTATTGGAAAAGGGATCTTGCCAAAGATGAAGACTTGGGCTTAAGTCTTTTAACTTCACCCTCCTAAACAGCAAAGAACACAGAACTCTATCACTGAGCCCAGAAAAAGAAACATGCTCTTTTATTCTCAAGAGTGGTGAAATTACTTAGTTACATTAGACAAAGAAGTTGTTTAGAGTCACCTACCTATTGGCGGTGCTTGGTATCGATCCACTGTTTTTCTTTGTCTCAAATTATATGGTCTATCATTTTCTTCTCCTTCTGCCTCTTCAACCTCTATGTCTCCATCCTCCTCTTGAGATTCTAGTTTCCATATATGAAAAGGAAGAAACACTTTAATCCATAGGTATGGTTCCATTCTCATCTGAATATTTACTTTCATCTATTATTCTTTCTACACAAGTGACATTTTAAAATGTTAGCAATTTATAATAAAGTATAAACTAGTATAGCCAAAAATAAGCCTAAATAAATAAATAAATAAATGTATATATATAACATATATGTATACACACGTATATATACATACGTATGTATGTATATATATACGTGTGTATACATACATATATATATATAAACAAAAATACCAATATTCAATACACTATAATACACTACCAATATTCAATACACTTCTGGGAAAAAATAAACCATTGTGAGCCAGGTATGGTGATGCACACCTTTAATCTCTGTTGTAGATAGCCCTGGTGCTATTTGTATTTCAATGTTAATTCAGCTTCCCCAAGAGGGATGAAGTGTGTATCATGTACTCAGGACTTCATGTGACCCTTCTAATAAATAAAGAAAACAATCACTGATTCGGAGAGAGAAAGAGAAGAAGCAGAATGATAAGGGCTTTTGAACGGGGACAGCGGGAGGACAAGATGTAGCTACAAGTGGCCCCTGGTTTAATTCGCCACTGGAGGAATTATATTTAATATGGCTTACAAGATTAGGATTCTAGTTGTCATGCCCAGTAATTGAATTACCTATTGACTCTAAACTAAGTTTGTGTGGTGTTTTCCTTCACACAGCAACTCAACTTGGTTCCAGAGAGAAAGGTACAGCAGCAAAGGGTGGGTTTGCAAGAAGTGCACCCCAAACGGGTGTGGGAATTTTAAAGTGTGGGGCTGGTGTGGTAGCGACCCGCCAGTGGGAAATTAGCGAGCTAGGTGGAGAGTTTTCAGAGCTCTGAGTCAGAGAGTCTCCAGGAGATGAGAATAGGCCGGCCATGCCCACCAGTGCCTAGCTGGCCAGCCCACTGGGGTCAGTCAGCATAGTGTGGACTGCATTTAATATTTCCCACAACAAATCTCAACATTCAGAAGGCAGAGACAGGCAGATATCTGTGAGTTAGAGGCTACTCTGGTCTAAAGCTAGTTCCAGGACAGCTAAGGCTACACAAAGAAACCATGTTTGGGGGGGGGGGGGTGAGGGGGAGATTATCTTGGAAGGTAAACTATATTTTTAATATACCAAATCTTCTGAAATCCATTATATAATGATTACTGCTTAGAGAATTAAACCCTATGGGTTTACTGGACACCAGTTTATAAACTGACAGGGCCAATGTGCTCTCTTTATGTTCCTAGTTCCAGCCCTACAAATTCATTCTGGGTTATTCAGTTCAGAACTAGACAGATGTCAGGCAAAAACACAACAACTCCTTCCACTACTATTAGTACTTCTATTTTTCTCTATATACTTCTCAATCTATAACAAAAATTAAAATCCAAATAATCAGGGACTTGAAGTCTTTTAGTTAGAAGGTTAACAAGTAATACAAGAGGGCTACTCACTAGGCAGGCTAGCCCACAGCCAAGGCTTACCCACACTAGACAAGTAAAGGACTACCAATAGCTACTTCATTTTGCCAACTGAAGGAAGTGAAAATTCAGATATTAGCTGAATTTAAATTACTTTAGATTATACAGCATAGACATAAAAAGAAAAAAACAAAAGCAAAACAACCCTCCTCTAACTACATAGCTAGTATACATTCTTCTTCCCTCTCACAGTTTCCTAGTATTTCCATCACACAGTATTGTACAGACCTTCTTCCTCGCCCTCAGTAGAAACTTCATGATGATTCTGTATCCCATAACTATTTCTTCTCAGTGATTTTCTTCGTCTTTTTACCCTTGAATACATATCCATATTTTCCTTTTAAAGAAAGAAATTTGTCAAATATTAACATAGCATTTATTCTCTGCTATAAATAAGTCAATAAATCAACCATGCTTGCTCAATATAATTTATTGTACATGTACTTGCAAGTCACAGATTAATGAGAAGAGTGTCCTAAATCCCTAAGTATAAAGGAGGACGGGCTGCAGGACATGGCGTAGCTCAGAGTCAGCGTCTAACATACACAAGACCTTGGGATCAAGATCATAGGGCTATTTATCTTTTCTTTAGAAGAAGGGAGGAGAGCCGGGCGGTGGTGGCGCACGCCTTTAATCCTAGCACTTGGGAGGCAGAGGCAGGCGGATTTCTGAGTTCGAGGCCAGCCTGGTCTACAGAGTGAGTTCCAGGACAGCCAGGGCTACACAGAGAAACTCTGTCTCGAAAAACCAAAAAAAAAAAAAAAAAAAAGAAGAAGGGAGGAGGGAAAAAAAGCTAAGAGAGAAGAAAATCAGGGAGAAGAAAAAGAAATTGGGGTAAGGGGTTTGAAGAGGAAGTAGCAGGAACAGCAGCAGACAGTAAAATCCCAAACTAGGCATGGAAAGAAGAGGAATAAACAATTGTTAATTTTAAAATATATAACATTGGGTGGCTGGAGAGATGGCTTAGCAGATAAGAGCACTGGCTGTTCTTCCAGAGGGCCCAGGTTCAATTCCCAGCATCCACTTGACAGCTCACAACTATCTCCAATTACAGGGAATCCAACACCATCACACAGACATACATGCAGGCAAAACACCAATGCACATAAAATGAAAAGAAAAGAAAAGAAAGAAAGAAAGCTGCTGTTGGGCTGGGAATGCAGCTCAGTTGATGGACTGCCTGCCTCAAGCACAGCACCCTGGGTTCCATCTGCAGCACTCCACAAACCAGGCATGATGCCACATGCCTGCAAGGAGGAGATCAGAAGTTCAAGGCCATTTTTAGCTACATAACAAGAAAGAGAAGGGGAGGGGAGGGGAAGAGAGGAGAGGGGAGGGGAGAGGAGGGGAGGAGAGGGGAGGGGAGGGGAGGGGAGGGGAGGGGAGGGGAGGGGAGAGGAGAGGAGAGGAGAGGAGAGGAGAGGAGAGGAGAGGAAAGGAGAGGAGAGGAGAGGAGATCTTCTGCTATTCATTCTGTTTCTGGACTCCTAATTCTTTGCAAATATAAAGAAAAATATTTCTCTTCCAGGCAATACAAGTTTGCTTCCCAGCACCCATATCAGGAGGTTCACAAACAACTTGACTCTAGTTTTAGGGGATCCAATACCCTCTACTAGCTTCTGTGGGCATACACACATGAGGTAGACATTCACACAGACAAATGTGAATAAAAACTAAGGAGAAATACTTGCAAAGGTTCCCATAGCTAATATACTCACAAATTCTGTATCTGTCCACATTCGAAGCCGCTCTACTTCGCCTGATCGACGGTTTCGTCGGATATTAATATTATCCATTTCTTGTAATACAGCTTCAGCAGTACTACAATCATATAATAAGAAGAGTTTAGACAATGGTGGGAACACATTTCCACATCATAAACATTAAAGGGCTCATCAAACCAATATTAAACTCTCTTGATATGCGACTATATATAATATCTCAGTTGAATAACTTTCATAACCAGAATTTATCAAAATTCAATTCCCAATTCCAGAGGCAGTGAAGCACACCTTTAATCCAAGCACAGAAAGCAGTTAGGTAGAGTTCTGTGGGTTCAAGACCAGTCTGGTACACACAGTTCCAGACCAGCTAACGCTAAATAGTGAGATATTATACTAAAAGATGGAATTATTCTATTGCAGGATAATTCCCAACATCCATATCAGGTAGCTAATTCACAAAGGCATGTAACTCTAGCCCCAAGGAGTCCAAAGTCCTCTTCTGCTCTCCACAGGTACTGCATTTACACATACAAACATAAAAATAACTTTTAAAAAAAGAGATGAAAGACTATCTTCAACTTTTATACATTTACTAAAACTTTAAAATTATAAACCTTGTTTTTAAGGCTCAAAACAAACAAACACGTTTGCTTATTAACTTTAAAAACCCATAATGTAGGTCAAGCATGGTGGAGAATATTTTAATCTCAGCACTTCAGAGGCAGAGATAAATGAATGACTATAAATTCATGACCAGCTTAATCTACATAGTAAGTTTCAGGCCAGCCAGGTCTACATACTGAGACCTGTTGAAAGAAAGAAAGGGGGTTGGGGGAAGAGAAACACCACCATATCATGATAAATAACTACTAGAATCATGGTACTAGGGCGGGGGTAGGGAAGAGAGTTGAATCTTTTAATCACATTGTTACCAAAAAAACATAGACAATTGGTATATAAAAAGTTTAAAGCTAATAAGGCCAATTGAACAATTTTTAAATTAAAGTAGAACACCAATGTTTAAGAAACCTAGGATAGGGCTAGAGAGATGGCTCAGCATTTAAGAGCACTGACTGCTCTTCCAGAGGTCCTGAGCTCAAATCCCAGCAACCACATGGTGGCTCACTACCATCTGTAATGGGATCTGACACCCTTTTCTGGTATATCTGAAGACAGCTACAGTGTATTTATATATAATAAATATATAATATAAAAATCTTAAAAAAAAAAAAAAAGAAAGAAGCCCAGGATAATATCGTAAAAAATTAGGTTTTTTGTTTGTATTGTTAGGCTTAGTTCATGTAAAAACTGGGAATGGCGCCCATGTGAAAAAAGGTGGTAGAGAATAGCTAACTAGCTACATGTGAGCGGGGAGGTAGAAACCGAAGATCCCTGTCCAGAGCGAGCAGCCAGCCAAGCTAACCAACTGGTTTGCTCCAGATTCAGCAAGAGAGCCTGTCTCAAAAATTAGAGCAATTGAGGAATACACTCTATGTCAACCCCTGATCCAATGGCACCCCCCATAGATACGGAAACAAATGTACATACAAACACATATAGAACATATACACATGTACACACAAAAATAGCTCAAAATCAAAAACTTAAATGAAATTGCTTAATTCATAAACACTCATACCTATTTACTAGTTGATCAAATAATAAACTCTGATTCACACTTTCAAATCTGTTTTTCCTGGACCGACAACTTTTTCTGACTTCCATGTCACCATTTATACATGAAAGGTCGCCATCTCCTTTCTTTTCCCCTCGAAGGGGGTGGCTTCGAAGTGCTGCAAGAGAGATAATTTCATTTCAAAGTGCAGAGTACAGAAAAATAGAAAAAAAATCAAAATTTTAAAGACTACAAAAACAATATAATTTCTTAAATGGCCTTACTATTAAACAATCAAGGTACTTAATATTAATATTTTTGCTGTAAATGAAATTTAGTCATTTCCAACTAAAAGAGTATATACTATTAAGTCACTCTAAGGAATTGGAATATATGGCTCTTAAGTAGGAAACTTTTGGGCTTGCAGAAGGACCACAATTCAATCTCTAGTCCCTAAAAAATGTTAATAAAAACAAAACTAAACTAAACTTTTGCCCATTTTCATACCTAACCTAATACCACTGTAACAATTTCAATATTAACCAGTTTCCCAGCAGGATACTCACACAAGCTACTATGTCCGTTTGGTAATGTAGCACCAGGCTGAGAAGTTAACCTAGAATATAAATATATTTAATACACAAGCATATCAATATTTGTTTAGATAAGTATAAAATGAATAATGCTGTAATTATCCATATTTAAAATGTTTTTTATTTTAATATAATATATTTTACTTTGATAACCTATCAATTAAAATATTCTAGTTCAAAGTCATTTCATTATTTCAAGAGAAACTTAAATAAAACACTGAATATAAGCTGAATTAATTTTGTTGTCAACTGTACCAATTCAAATCCTATTAAAAGATTAAGGTTAAGCAGCATAAATTTAACCATGACCATAAGGAGCCATGGCAACAGACAACAACTATAGACTTCATTGGAAAAATAAAGTCCAAGCTATGACAAATTTATTCAAATAAACTGTAAAAAAGGAAGAAAATTGGAAAAATAAATTCCAAGCTATGACAAATTTATTCAAATAAACTGTAAAAAAGGAAAAAAAATACTTAAATATCATAAACATTTGATAATCCAATGTATTTTAAAACACACACAAAGAACTATTCCCCTTTCTCTCTGGAAAACAAATAAAAAATCCTTAATACACTCTCAAATGTTAAATTTCACAGTTAGCACCTTTGTACATCATAAGCATGATACTCCAGGCATATGAATGTAAGTATAAAGCAATTGATTTAATACATATACTCTAAATGTCGTTGCTACTTAATGGTTTTCGGAAATTCTCCAAAATCAACTTAAAACCACAAAAGAATCACTTTTATTACCTCATAAGTACACTTTGGCACTGGTCCCAACATGACATTAACTCAGTTTACTTGCAAATTATCAGTTTATTCATAGGTTTTGGTGCCAAATAAAGTTTGGATGGATGTAGCTATAAATGACTAAAATTTCACATCATTAAATTAGTCAAAACAGTAAAATACAATGCTAAAAATCATGAGAGAGATGGATGGATGGATGGATAAATAGATACACAGGATGAAAGAATGAAAAGTTTTCTGAATAACAATAGTATCACTGGGTGGGAAAAAAAAGCATGATATGGTTCTGTTTTGCTCTAAGGGCGACAGGGTTTACTTAGCTGTTACTTTGTTGCTTATAAAGTTGCTTTTAAGAAAAGAGGACAGGGGATGTGCTCAAATCTCAGCATTGCCTAACCCATAGCCTCATCCCCAGCCCAGCCCAACTACCACTACCTCACCAGGAAGTGGAGGCAAAAACAAAATTTTCAAGCAATTCAAGTACCTGACTGGCCGGGCAGTGGTGGCGCACGCCTTTAATCCCAGCACTTAGGAGGCAGAGGCAGGCGGATTTCTGAGTTCAAGGCCAGCTTGGTCTACAGAGTGAGTTCCAGGAAAGCCAGGATACAACCTGTCTCGAACAACCAAAAAAAAATCAAGTACCTGACTGTAATAATCATTAGCATCTTTCTCTTTATGAAAAGCTGGGCACAGTAGCGCCCCAATACTCTTGACCCCCAATACTTGAGAAGATTTCAATGCCAAACTTGCTACATAACAAGTTCCAGGCTAGCCTAGGCTGTATGAGACTCTGTATCATAGATAGATAGATAGATAGATAGATAGATAGATAGATAGATGGATGGATGGATGGATGGATGGATGGATGGATGGATGGATGGATGGATGGATGGATGGATGGGCGGGTGGGCGATGGATGCATACATACATACATACATACATACATACATAGACAGACAGGCAGGCAGGCAGGCAGGCAGGCAGGCAGGCAGGCAAAGACTAGTGAGACACCTTTGTGGATAAAATCCCTTGCCATCAAGCCTGACCTAATTTGACCTCCAAGATCTGCATGATGAAAGAAGAAAATAGGCTCCTGCAAGTTGTCCTTTAACCTCCCATGCCCCGCTATAATGCACATTTGCACATACATGTATGCACATACAAATTAAATAAATGCTTTTATAAGTAGAGCTAAGATGAAACTCAGAATTATAACTACCCATGTATATTCAAGACCCATCAAAATCCCTATTCTTTTAGTAACAATAGTTTCTGGTACATGCAATACAGGTCTTTATAAAACAAACACATTTTACAACATATTTGGAAAAATAAAATTACAGAAAGTTTAAAATAAGTCTAGTATCAATTATGAATATACATGAGTATTTGTAAGACACTTTCTATTTTTTTTTTTTTTTTTTTTTTTTTGGTTTTTTGAGACAGGGTTTCTCTGTGTAGCCTTGGCTGTCCTGGAACTCACTTTGTAGACCAGGCTGGCCTTGAACTCAGAAATCCTCCTGCCTCTGCCTCCCAAGTGCTGGGATTAAAGACGTGCTCCACCACTGCCCGGCAGACACTTTCATTTAAAAAGAAAATTAGCATTATTATCAGCCCTGAATCATAGCAAATAATCCATGTAGTCATGAGAAAACAAAAACAATGAGTCCTCACCTGGTCTGACCAGATGGTATGTTCCATTCCTCTCGCTGCCCGGTACTTCGTGATTTTGATTTGTCTTTGCAAACAGAATCTGGCTGTTTCAAAGTGCGTTTGGCTGGAGGAGATATGTGGCTATCACTCAAGCTTCCATCAACTTCAGCCTTCTGAAAGACAGCAATAAAAGTGTTTGGATTATTCCTATCAAGATTAATATGCTTGGATAATATGTTTTTGTTTTAATGTATATATAAGGAGTTTGAACTAGCCTGTAAACACTTTCTCAAAAAATTAAAAAGAAAAGAAAAAGTTTATGACTGCTTGAGGTGCACATATGTATCTCTCCGTGACACGATGCCTCCTTCATACTCACCTAAACACACAAATCCCAAAGCAAGGACACTTTACTCCCATGGAACCTTCCAATTTAGGAAATCATAACACATAGCCAAGCCATTCAAATTCTGCCAAGTCTCTCCACAACATCTCAAGTCCAAGATCCCATCCACGAGCTAGCTCATCGCACTTCATGGTCAGACCTCCCCTTTTACTTTGCAGCAGAGCCTCAGTCTTTAGTTTTCTTTAACAATCGTGACGGTAAGAATAGCGTTTTCAGCCTAGAATGATCGCTCACACCTGTAACTCCTCCTCAGAGGTCGAAGCAAAAGGATTAACTCAAATGTGAAGACTGCCAGAACTACACAGTTAAGTTCTAGAGCCACACCATAAAACTCTAAAAACAAAACAAGAAATAAAAGGGAAGGGAGCATGAGGTGGAGGGAAAGAGAGAAGGACAGAGAAGGAACAGCTTTCATTTGCTAATCCAACCCTCCAGTCTGTGTCTAGGTGATTTTCCTCATAATCTGATTTAGGCCATATATATTAGAGAGAATATATGGAAATAATGTTGTGTACACTAACTCACCCTTCCCCCACCACTTGACCATAATACAGGTCAAGCTGGTATCTGTCAGGTACCACCCAGACCTTGACTTGTGAGAGTGACCCTTACCTACATGCATCACTCTTTCTGCAGGTTTACTTGGTATTCTGCTTTAAGGGAAAGTGTCCTCCTTCCCCACAAATTACTCATTTCTATCAAGTATAGACTCATAGGATCTCTATACTGCCAATTATAACACTTTACTCTTATTTTGTTGCTTAAATTATGTAAGTTTTGGCTAAAAGGAGACCCTTAAAAAGTGATTCCTGAAGCAAGCCAGTAAGTAACATCCCTCCACAGCCTCTGCATCAGCTCCTGCTTCCTGACCTGCTTGAGTTCCAGTCCTGACTTCCTTTAGTGATGAACAGCAAAGTGAACATGTAAACTGAATAAACCTTTTCCTCCCTCCCCCCCCCCAAAAAAAAGCGATTTCTATACCTTCTCACATACCCCATCATTTTGAATACTTTTTTACAGAAGAATTTTCAGGATTCATTTTGTACTTTCTCTTTCTGGCTCTAGAAATAATCGTTTCTGCAAGGATCCCTGGTTCCTTTCGGTAAAGGATGGTATTTAAGAACTAAGAACTAGTACTTGGTACACTTGCTGTTACTGGAGTCTCGCTCCATGGAGTAAGCCCTCTCAGAAAACAGTCACACATATCTGAGCACAGACATAGACATATCTATTTGTAAGTCATAGATAAATAATGAAAGATGCCAGGCAGTGGTGGCGCATGCCTGTAATCCCAGTACTTGGAAGGCAGAGGCAGGTGGATTTCTGAGTTCGAGGCCATCCTGGTCTACAGAGTGAGTTTCAGGACAGCCAGGGCTATACAGAGAAACCCTGTCTAGAAAACAAAACAAAAAACAAAAACAAAAACAAAAAAATGAAAGACATGGACTTATCCCAATACTGCTACTATCTATCCCACATCATAATTCCGCCCATTATTTTCCTCTTCTACATTTATAAAGCCTTCTTAGATATAAACTTGACTTCCACTATTATCAAAACATTTATTTATCCAGGCATAGTGGCTCATACCTATAATCCCAACACTGAGGAAAAAAGCAGGGAGAGCAGCAGTGGCTGGGCACAGTGACACACACCTGTAATCCCAGCATTTGGAAGGTGGAGCCAGGTAGATCAGGAGTTCAAGGCTATATTCTCCTTTCCTACATGAGATCTGGTCTCAACAACAAAATGGCCCTAGGTTTGATCTACAGCACCACAAAAAAAGGTAAAGATATTATATGCCATTCTAGATAAGTATTTCCAAGGCATATATAACTAGCAGCAATATGCCTTTCAAGCAATTCAAGTACCTGACTGACAGTGATGGTGACGCCTTTAATCCCAGCACTTGGGAGGCAGAGGCAGGTGGATCTCTGAGATGATCGAGGCCAGCTTGGTCTACAGAGTGAGTTCCAGAACAGCCAGGGCTACACAGAGAAACCCTGTCTTGGAAAAAAAAAAATTGAGAAAACCTAAATCTGGGCATGGGGGGGGGGGGACGGTGGTTCGTTAGGTCAAGGGCAGCCTAGGAAACATGGAGAGACCCTGTCTCAAGGAAAAAAAAATCCTTTAGATAATCTAATTGTTTCCTTTTATACACTTAAGAAAATGCATTAAAACTATCCAACTCAGGCTGGAGAGATGGTTCAGCGGTTAAGAGCACTGACTGCTCTTCCAGAGGTCCTGAGTTCAATTCCCAGCAACCACATGGTGGCTCACAACCATCTGTAAAGGGATCCGATGCCCTCTTCTGGTGTGTCTGAAGACAGCTACAAGGTATTCATATACTTAAAATAAAAAATTCTTTTAAAAAAATTTATCCAACTCATAAATGCATATTTTTATATTTTCCAAAAGCAAGTTATCTGTATTATACTGGGGGAAAGGCAGTTATTAGTAGCTGAGACTGTAGCTCAGTGATAGAGCTTAATATCCAGGAAGTACCACCAAAAAGAAAAAAAAGTTACTAGTAAATATACAATTAAATGTATATTCAAAAGACATCTTTATTTTATAGAAAAATTTCTCCTAGATCTAAATAGAGCGATCTGGCTTCAAACTTAGAGATCAGCCTGCCTTTGACATCCAATTGCAGGGATTCAAGGTGTGTGCCACCCTCCCTGAACACCATGAACATTTTTGTCTTTTTCTTTTAAAATTTTTTACTTTATTTTTCAACATTTCTTTTCTTCCCTTTCCTCTCTCCCATATATCCCTCCCTACTTCAAATTTTTGGCATCATTTTTCATAAACTGTTATTCAATGCATAATGTATATGTATATACATACATCTATTCCTAAATATAATTCACTCAGTCCTTATTTTACTAGTATGTATGTTTATAGGGCTGACCACTTGGCAATAGACTTCCCTAGGGCAGAGCACCTCTCCTACTCCCATCTTCCCTCAGCTGTGTATAGTTCTTTATATAGGACTCAACTCATGTTTAGGCAGTCATGTTGGTGAGACTTTATGGGTGTACCTTCTGACATTACTAGAAGACACAGTTTTACAGCAACCCCCCTGATCCTGTGGCTCTTACAATTTATCCACTGCCCATTCCCTGAGCCTTAAATACAGAAGTGTTTTATACACCTATCTTTCTGGACTGGGTTCCACAACTCTGTGCATCAATCAGTTGTGGTTTTCTGTAGTTATCTCCATCTGTTGCAGAGTATGAACTATTTTTAAGGCCACGAGTACCAGTACTGACTACACAAAAAGAAAAGCAATTACAAACTCAATCATAGGAACCTGACATGGTAACACATGCCTGAAATCCCAGCACTTGGGCTACAGCAAGAAAATCACAAATTCAAGGTTAATCTGGGCTACAAAGTGAGAACCTTTCTCAGAGGGGGGGGAGAGAGACAGAGACAGAGAGAGAGAGAGAGAGAGAGAGAAAGAGAGAGAGAGAGAGGAGGTTTTTAAACTGTACAGTAGGCCCTTGCTTGCTCCAACACTGTCCTTTAACAGTAAATACTAAGGTTCTGAGTTAACTAGCTAGTCCAAGATCACCTGGCTAATAAATTACAAGAGAAAAAAAGAAACAACCTAGGAGCTGGTAACGATAGTGAATGTCTTTGACCCACCACTGGGGAGACAGGAGCAGGTAGATCTCTATGAGTTTGAGGCCAACCTGGTCTATGGAGTTAGTTCCAGGTCAACCAGTTACACGGTGAAATGTTACCTCCACCTCCAAAACAAACAACAAGAAAAGAAAAAGAAGGAAAGGGGGGAGGAGGGAGGGAGAGGGGCAACTAAAATTTTGCCCTTTTATTTCTAAAATAATTTTCTGTATTCTATCTCAGAAACTGCATTCTATTATATGTATGGTCTCTAAAGAGAAAAATCCGTAAAAGCCACTAAATTCAACGATTCCTCCGAGACATTCACACTAACAACGTAGTATGAAGACCAACAGCACAGGCATCATCAGTCTGGGAGTTCTTGGTGGTCCATCTCTACAATAGGAGGAAACTATTATATAACCTAGTCTAAAGTAATTACTGAGAAGAAATGCCGTATCTTCTAAGTTCAGGAATATTGCAATACCTATAAACTACTGTACCAATTTAGGTAGCATAAGTCAGTAATATTCCTTTTTTTTTCTTTGATACAGAGTCTCACTATGTAGATTTTGCTGTTCTGGAACTCACTCTGTAGACTAGGCTGATCTCAAACTCACAAAGATCTGCCTGCCTCTGCCTCCCAAGCGCTGGGACTCACACCCTGTCAGCATTACTCCTTCTAATCAAATCCTATCACTCACCATATAAGACTCTTTTTTACATTTAATCTTCCTGAAAAAGCTTTAACCTAAATTACTGTATCTTCCTAATAATTTACACATTACAATTTCACAAGCTTATTTGACCAAGTTGTTTATCTACAAGTACTAACATGTTCCAAACAAAATTCTGAAGACAAGTAATATGTTCTAAGGAATTAAACATAATCCAAAAAAAAAGTAAATTTTTTGAATAGAATTTTTAAGTAATCTGTCCATATGATTTTCTAAATATCAATAAGTAAGTTTTTAGTAGCCCTTCTAGTTCTACAATTAAGAGGTTTTAGACCAGGCATGATGGCATATACCTTTAATCCCAGTACCCTGGAGGCAGAGAAGCAGGGGAAGCTACAGGGTAGGGATGTGTTGTATGAAAGAAGAATAAATAAAAAGAAATAGAAAAAAATAAAACATCCTTTACAAAAAAAAATTTTTTTTTGCTAACCATGATAATACACGCCTTTAATACCAGCACTCAGGAGGCAGAGGCAGGCAGTATCCCTTTCCTTTTCTTTTGTTGTTGTTGTTTGTTTTCTTTGTTTGTTTTGGAGGTAACATTTCACCGTGTAACTGGTTGGCCTGGAACTAACTCCATAGACCAGGTTGGCCTCAAACTCATAGAGATCTACCTGCTCCTGTCTCCCCAGTGGTGGGTCAAAGACATTCACTATCATTATCATCTCCTATGTGTGTTTTTTTTCTTTTGTAATTTATTAGTCAGGTGATCTTAGACTAGCTAGTTAACTCAGAACCTTAGTATCTCTGAGTTGGAGGCCAACCTGGTCTATAGAGTAATTTCTGGGCTACACAGAGAAACGAAACAAAACAAATGCTTCTCTCAAACTGATTTCCAAATACCACCTCCATCAGAACCTACCTGCATTAGTCATCATAGACTATAACCTGCTGAACTAGAATCTCTGGAGGTGGAGTGATCTAACAAGGCCTTCAACTGATTCTCAGTATGCAAGTTTGAGACCTCAGGTAAATAACACAATTCAAGTATCATCTGAGGTGCAGCATCCCAACTGATGCACTAGACCTGCATGGTCACTTCTTTTTCCATGACAGGGTTTCAACATGGACATAACAAAGACCAGACCTCAGCATACACAGTACTACAAAAAGGTTCCTCCCTTACAAAAGAATCTAAGGATTTAAGTAATACAAATAGCCAGATCTAAATAGGTACAAAATAATTATTTTAACACCATTTAATTATCTTCAAGGTTTGGGAACGCTTTTATCTACAAACCTGATACTAACAATTTACCTTTAATAGGCTGATCATAATGCTCAACCTTAGCTTTTTCATCTTCAAAGCACTTTACTAGCTAATTATAACCTAACCCTTTGAGGGTAGGTGTTACTGGTTTCATGACAAAGATATTTCAGAGAGATTATGCAATCTACCCACAGCCATTTAGCAATCTGTCAGAGTAATTACAATCCATGAGTAGGAAAAGATCTGAGACTAAAAAAATAAATTCAATTAGCAAACATTTATTGAAAACCTACTATGTACAGAAAACATTCAGAGAAGGAGTAAAAAATGACTTTCTTGAAATCAATACAATTCATTAGGTTGATAGTCACAACACTGATATAAATATAATTGCACAAAATTCTCAGAAAATGAAAAACCAGAAATAATTAAGAGACAAAATAATTGTTAAAAGAGACACATGGCTCCAGAGTTAGACCATATAGTCTGTAGGAATGAACAGTCTTTTCCAATTTCCTTAGGAAGACCACCTTTTAGTCTATCTCTTAAGGGAAAGGGGGGCGACTAGGCACATTCCAGGACCCATTAGAAAGCTTGAAAAAAAATGCAGCTGATCCTTTTTCCCCTTTTATTTGTTTAAAAAAAAATGCCCAGAGGTAGCAGTTACCATGACTGCAGAAAACAAAACCAGGATTGCTCTTTATTTACTTGAAGCAGCCGTTGTCTACCAAGTCCTGAAATTGCAGGCATAGATAATGTCCTGAGTGTTCCTCAAACATCCCAAAGCAGTGCTTACTAACACAGTTTCTAAATAATCATTATGAAATTATGTGCAAGCACAAAAAAGACATGCAAGTGACAAGTGGCCAGAAGTTACAGAAAAACAAAACCAGTCTGCAATAACTTAGATGTACCTCTTCCAGACAGAATTCTCTAGATAATAGTTTTTGTTTTTAATATGAAAATGAAAGAGTGTCATGACACAAGGTTCTAAGCTTGATCTTAAAATAGTAGTTAGTGGGCAGTGGGAACAGATACTACACACTGTGAACTGTGACTGAGTAGAGAAACTACCACCAACTTGGAAGTTAGCCTCAACCCCACATGGAACGCTAACACTATGAATCCAAAACTGTAAAGACTGTTAAAAGGACATATGGTCTTAAATGCAGACACTTGGCAGCTCTTATCTTCACTGATTTACTCCTTCCACACCATTTACTAGATACCTATTCTTGTTTGATATACTGAAGATTATAAGGGATGTAGCAGCCCCTACCTATCAAGAAAGTTAAAACCTAACTCCTAGGTATATAAAAACTTAAATGCTGAGACTACTGTAGAATGAGGGTAGTTATATTTAGGCTCTTTGTAGGGCAAGTCTATAAAAATTAAAATACAGATCAAATAAGATGTCTCAGCAGGGGCTGGAGAGATGGCTCAGTGGTTAAGAGTGTTAAGACTGTTCTTCCAGAGGTTCTGAGTTCAATTCCCAGCAACCACATGGTGGCTCACAACCATCTGTAATGGGATCTGATGCACTCTTCTGATGTGTCTGGTATACTCATGTAAACAAAATAGTCTTTAAAAAAAAATGTCTCAGCAGAAAATCTGCTTGCTTCAAAAGTTTGGCAGGACCCAAGTAAAGATAAAAGGAGAGAATGGACTACAAAGTTGTCCTTCAGTCTCCACATGCACACTGTGGCACATGTGTCCTACACACACACACACACACACACACACACACACACAATTTTAAATAAGATAAAAACAACTCTAACCCAGTGATTTCACTTGCCCTGAAAGAAAGATACATGGTAGCACATATGAGTAATACCAGCAACAGGGATGCAGAGGCAACAGGATCACCTTCAGTTCAAGGCCAACCTCCTTGGATGTAGAAGCTAATGAAGACAGCCTGGCCACTGTGAGCTAGATGAAGCTGTGCGATCCAGCAAATGACTGGCCCTGGCCAAGTGCTCCCAAGATTTCTATGGTGGTCACTCCCCTGGACAGTGCTGAGGGACAGTCAAAACGGTGCTCGCCAGCCTTTCCAGTAACTGCTGCAAGTGGAGCTACAAGAAGTAAATCTCAGTGTATGCTAAGTTTGTTTCCTTACACACACATCCAGTGAATCGTGACCTTTCCCAGCCTACTGTGTACCATGCCCCCACCAAGTCACACGGGGACTTGATCTTCACGGCTGATCTCTCCCCAGCCACAAAGCCCTGCTTACCAACTCCCAGCTCTACTCAAAATGGATACACCATTCCTATTCAAAGGTGGATCTCTGTGAGTTCAAGGCCAGCCTGGTCTACACACAGAAACCTTGTCCTGGAAAAAGAAAAAAAGAAAAAGAAAACAAGGTGGGGGTTAGAGAAATGGCTCAATATTTGTTGCTCTCTAAAAGAACTCAGGATCACTTCCCAGCACCCACATAAAAGGCTCACAGCCATAAGTAACTCCAGTTCCAGGGATTCAATGCCCTCCCTTAGCCCTTATAAGCACCAAGCACACAAATAGCGCACATACATACTTGCAGGCAAGCACTAATGAAAATTTCTGCTACTTCAGAGACACAAAGAGCACTTGAGCCCAGGAATTCAAGAACAGCCTGGACAAAATGGCTAGACTCCATGTCAGAGTAAGAAAAGAAAGGGGGGCTAGGGGTAGGGGAAATACAGAAGTTAATAAAAACTTTAAACCTGGGCTGGACAAATAGTTCAGTGGATAAGACTGCTTGCTGCAAAAGAATGAGCGCTTGAATTTAAATGCCCTAGCACTCACATCCAAAAGCAAACGAGCTAGGCATACCCATATGTACCTGTAATCCCAGCACAGTGGTGGAGGCTAGAGGGGCAGACACAGGAGAAGTGCCAGAGCTTGACTACCACCAACCCAACCAAAACACAGGGAGCTGGGGTTCAGTGAGAGACCCTATCTCAAGGAAAGAAGGTGGAGAGTGACAGGTACACACAATGTCCTCTTCTGACCTACTCATGTGTACTTATGGGCATAGACACTTGTGTGTATGTGCATACACACAAAATCAATGGTCTGGAATACTTTGGAAAATAAGAAAAAAAATAGTGACTTCAACAACAAAAATTAAAGGGGGTTGGGGGAAGATCTTAACTTGCATTTTATAAACAAAATCAAAATAAAATTAGTATGGGTATAATGAGTTGCTCAGAGCCAGTAATTAAAGAAACAATGCTAAATATCTAAATATCAGTAGAAATGTAGAAATACAAGAACTCTTATACACCACTCCTAGACACAGAGACAAAAACAGAAAATCTGAGTAACCATTATTTTTAGTATATGCACACTCTACTTATTCCTAGGATCTATCTCAACACTATTCCCATACCACATCTGCAAGAAGCACTGTATAAAGGTTTTAATTGGAGCAATATTGAAGCATTGTAAGTACTCTCACTCAGGACTTGAAAATGTATGGTTAAATGCAATGGGTACACTCTATGAAGGTATCAATCACACAGCAATCAGACATTGACTATATGTATCCACAACCACTGAGAGACTGAAAATAGAGTTAAAATTAAAACGAGCTCTAGAACTAAATATTATTATTCATATAAACGTATGTATGTGCAGCTACTCACATATCATATTCAACTGAGTGTTGAGGACATTGATTGTTCTTCTGGCACAAACACAGACTGACTGCAGACAAATAATGGTCACCCCACCTAGTAAGCACTGCTTCCCATAACCTACAAAGACTAGGCTTTATTAAAAAGATAAATACCTCATTATTTTTCTAACTAATGTGCTATTGCCTAGATAGCAGATTTCCAATGAAACATTAACTTCAAAAATGTGCTGACTCCCAAGGAGAACAAAAGATAATGAAATATATGCATGAAAATATTCTCATGAGAGATGTAGCTCAGTTAGTAGAATGTTTGCCTAGCATGCATGAGGCACTGGATTTGATGCTTGGTACTATATGAATTACATGTGGTACACGCTATAATCTCAGCACTCCAAGAGCTATATAATATAGCAAGTTTAAAGCCAATATGGGTTATATGAAGCCCCATTTAAAAAAAAAAAAAAAACTCGCTGGGCAGTGGTGGTGCATGCCTTTAATCCCAGCACTCCGGAGGCAGAGGCAGGTGGATTTCTGAGTTTGAGGCCAGTCTGATCTACAGAGTGAGTTCCAGGGCAGCCAGAACTATACGAAAAAAACAAACAAAAAAAAAAATTAAAAATCCAAAACTTTAGCCAGAACCAAATATGGTAGCACTTAGAGAGTAAAGCAAAAGGATTTCGCAGTTCAAGTCCAGTTTGCTACTTAAAACACAGCAAGATATTGTCTCAAAAATCAAATAGGTAAGTAAATCTAAAGAGCAAACATTACACAAAGTTGTAACACAGGGATTAGTTTTAAATTATACTTTATTCTTCACAGTTGTTTATTGTGAATGCATGTGTGTGGTGGGTGTATGGAGGTCAGAGGACTACTTGTAGGAGTCAGTCCTGCTCCCTCATGCAGATTTCAGGGATCAAACTCAGGCCATCAGTCTTAGTGGCTAATTCCTTTACCCTAGAAGCCATCAACAGTCTATATACTGGCTTTGGACTATATTTTTCCTGTATCTTGAAGACCGAAAATTTAATAAGTGATTCAATTTTATTAATCCCCTTAAGTACTTCAAATAAAGTTGGCTAGCACTAAAGATTTTTGTAATAAATAAAAATATTAACACATCTACAGAGTGAGTTCCAGGACAGCCAGGGCTATACAGAGAAACCGTCTCAAAAAAAAAATTAATTTTCTCTATTTCTCTGAAATTACATTTCTACGAAAAATAAAACTGAGGGCTGAAAGGTTTTTAAAGTAACTTGAAAATCCAAAGTCCAAAAGTACCAGATCACTCCATTCATTGTCTCTCAAATACTCTTAAGGCAAAACCAGGCCACACACTAAGCTCACTAACCATAATATGCAAAGAGACTGGGAAGCACACGAGAGCAATGTCTGTAGTCAAAAGCTGTCAATTCACTACAACAGTACTCTTTCATTTCCTCACTTCAGTCTAATTTGCCACTAAAGGAGGTATCCAAGACTTTAAAGACCTAAAAGGAGACAAGAATAAGTATAAAATTCTGACACGATGATTAGGCAAACATAATTTCCAGATGCTTTTGGCCCCGTCCAAAACCCATGGAAGAACTGAGTGTTCAAGTGGTAGTTCTAAAAAGGCTGCTAAGTTATCCAAATAAACATGGACAGAAGGCACCAGATTTCAAAGAAGGGTTAATTATATTTTTATAGTATGTACTTTTCTCCTCCCACTAGGCTTTAAAAATTAAGAGGCGTAGATTTTGTGGTATACCTACCTCATCCCAAGCACTATGCTGGAATCTGGAGGCTTCAAAAGTCATAACATTCAAGAATGATACTGTACAACTCCAGGAGGGGCAACTCACACAGACTATATTCTGAATGAGACCTCAACTTGCAGAACACATCATTCAAGGTGATGTATGCTTAGCATCCCAGCTCCCTGGGAAGCTGAGATAGAGTACAAATTCAAGAACACAGACGACTGGATCTCCTTTGAAGCTACATCTCGACAACAAAGAACATGAAAGAATTCCATCAAAACATTCAGAAGGTAGAATCCAGAACTATAATTGAACTTATCTATGTCAGTGATTTTGTCAGAACCAAGTCACTGTTTTCTCATATGCCTATCACATATACATTTATACTTCTTAATGTGGGGACTAAATTTCATTTGTCCTCTATTCTTTGTTTTTTGTTTTGTTTTTTAATTATCTTTAATAATTTTTTACAGTTCAGTCATTATCCCCTTCTAGGTCCGCCCTATGACAGTTCCTTATCCCATTCCTTCTCTTCCAACTCCAAGAAGATATCCCCATCCCCACCCCCACCTGCAAGGCCTCCCCACTCCCTGGGGCCTCAGTCTTTCCAGGGTTAGGTGTGTCTTCTCTTACTCCTCTGCTGTATAAGTGTCAGGAATTGTCCTCTATTCTTAAAGCACTGGATTTTCATTTCACAAAATAGGTCAGCTCATCAAATTACTATTAATTCACCAGTTACCAGATTCATTGAGTATCTTGTTCATGTCACATGTTGAAGTAGGTCCTGAAGAGATGAATTAATAGGAAAATAAAATAGAGCGCCTGCCCTTGTGATGCCTACAGTCAACTGTCTCAGTCTAAAGGTACTAGGTACACTGTCTATAGTTAGTTATTCAAAGGGCTAAGGCAAGAGTTCAAGGCCAACCTAATCAACATAGCAAGATCTCTTCTTAAAGAGAAAGACAACCTAAAGAAACCTCCCTACCCCAACCCCACCACCACTCCACTCTGGAGACAGGGTTTCTTCTCTGTAGTCTTGGCTGTTCTGGAACTTCCTATGTAGACCTGGCTGGCTTTGAACTCACAGAGATCTGGCTGCCTCTGCCTCCCAAGTACTGGGTTTAAAGGCATGCACCACTACTACCTGTCCCAAAAGGGACTTTTTCTATTGTTGGCTTGGTGTTTGTCTGTTCATTTGTGTATTTGCTTTTTTGGGAGGGTTTTGGTCTGTGACCCATGATGATCTAGATCTCACCTATATAGCCAGTCCATGCTGGCCTCAAACTCAAGCAACCCTTTTCCCTCAACCTCCACAGTGCTAAGATTACAGGAATGAGTCATCATGTGCAGTTACTTAGAGAAAGACTTTAAGCAAAATCTATCTTATCTCCAGATAAGCACAAAACAATATGAAAAATACTACCAGCATATTCATAAATCAAAAGCACCATAAGTTTAGAATCTGACAGCAGCATACACTCAAAACAATTTAAACACCAATACAAACTACAACCTGACATTTATATATAAGATCTGTAAAAAGGTATCTAGATGGACTGGAGAGATGGCTCAGTGGGTAAGAGCACAGACTGCTCTTCTGAAGGTCCCAAGTTCAAATCCCAGCAACCACATGGTGGCTCACAACCATCTGTAATGAAATCTGACAATCTGAAGACAGCTACAGTGTACTTACACATAAAAATAAATAAAATCTTTAAAAACAAAAAAGACATCTAAATGAGGGGTGGGGTGTTTAGGAACAGAGTATATGCTTAGCATATGCAAAATCCTAAGTTGAATCCTCACCTCCTCAAAGGGAAAAAAAAATCTAGTTGATACTTTTTTTTTTGGTTTTGTTTGTTATTTTTGAGACACGGTCTATCATCCAAACTGGCATCAAATTCCTAAGGTTGATCTGATTACTTAGAAGCACAGTCATGCAGCACCACGCCCAGGCTCCCTATTCCACACACACACCTTGGTTTTTCTAAGACAGGTTCTCTCTATGTGGTAGCTCCAAATGGTTATAAACTCACTCTGTAGCCTCAGCTGGCCTCATACTCTTGGCCATCCTTCTGCCTCGGTCTCTCTAAGCGCCCACTGGCAGCTGTAGCTTACATCAAGTTAACACACATACCACACACACTTTCTCTGCCAGCTTTGTACTCCCATAATACACTTAATCCAAACATCCCAACATCTTGCCTCCCAGGTAAGGCACTCTGCCCAAAATTCTCCCCAAGAAAGGAAACATAAAATTGTAAAATATTCCTATTGTAAAACCTAATACCTAATATCAAGACATAAACTCAAATTAGCTGTGTACATAAATGTTCATTTCCTAAACAAAAATGTCCAACTGCTCGAAGTAATGTAGCACTTTAAGGTCCCTTAAATAGCATCCATTTCCATTCCAAAACAAACACAGTTGGACTCCAATACTTCTCAGAACAAGTGGTAATCCTACCACCTGCCCAGCTGGCTGTCAAAAATCATGATTTATCTATAATAAAAAATTTGGAACATCCAGTAAAGGTTCTAAGAAACTATCAAAAGCTGTGACGGAAAACTGGCTTACTCTGGGTTCGATCCCCACCATCTAAAACAATTAAAACCCTAAATAGACGTTTCTCAAAAGAAGGCATAGAAATGACTAATTGGCATATTGAAAATTGGCACAATATTACTCATTAGAAAAATACAAATTAAAAAAAAAAAAAACTAAATGGGGGGATTGAGACAAGGTCTTACTACATAGCTCTAGCTGTCCTGAAATTCATTACATAGACCAGGCAAGCCAGGCTGGCCTCAAACTCATAGATAAGTGCTTGCCTCTGACTACTGAGCCTTTAGGCATTCTCCACTACACCCTGGCTAAAAAAAATATTCTTAAAATATCTATCAAGCAGCAGCGTGTGGTAGTGTAAACCTTCAAACCTAGCACTAGGGAGGCAGAGGCAAGGATCTCTGAGTTTGAGGCCAGCCTGGTCTACATAGCAAGCTCCAGGACAGCCAGGGCTACACAGAGAAATCCTGTCAGGGATTGGGGGGAAGGGGAAAGACATCCTGAAAGTGTTGGTAAACATGTAACCAAAGGGAGCCCCATTTTATTTCCTATCAGTAGCAGGGAAAATGATGTTGCACCCTGGAAAACAGTAGAGGATTCTGAAAAAAATAAAAGTGGAACCACCATGATTCAGCACTCTCACTTCTATACATTCACCAAAGGACCTGAATCAAGACTCCAGTGAGGTGTGCCCACCTGGTGGCCCACACCTTTAATCCCAGCACACAAACAAGAAACTGAGGCAAGCAGACAGATCTGAGTTCAAAGACAGCCAGGCTACAGAGAAATCCTGTCCTGAAAAATAAAAAACAATAAAAAAAAATTTCAGAGGTAACTACATTCCCATCTACTGTATCATTATGCATAATAGAAAAGGTATAAAAATATTAATGCCACAAACCAGATAAATAAATTAAAAAAAATATGCTGTATGTGTATAGAAAGCATATACATTGAAATATTGTTCAACATTTAAGGAAATTCTTTCATTTACAACATAGCAAACTTGGAACACATTATGCTGAGTGAACTAAGTCAGACATGAAAAGATACTGTATGATCTCATTTGTATGCACAACAGAAGACAGGCAAACTCAGATACGCAGAATGAACAAGGGTGAGTGCCAAGAGCTAAAGGGATAAAGAATAGGGAGGCAGCAGTCAAAGCCAACAAAGTTTCAATTATGCCAGATAAATAATTCTGGAAAGCTCCTATACAGCCTATTGACCACAACTAAAAATATTGTATCACACCTAAAAAGAAATACACTGTATCATACCCACAAAAGAATACACTGTATCAAAGCGAAAAGGAAATAATTGTATCATTTCTAAAAATAAGATTGGTAACAATAGAAGTATTAAAGAGAGGAAAAATATGGAAGTGATTTGCTGTTCCTGTGGTTTTCAGTGTGGTGACAGTTTTAATGGTTTATCCTTTTTGTTTTAAATTAGGTTATTTATTTACATCCAAATCCTGGCTTCCCCTTTACAGGGCAGTTTGTTTGTTTGTTTTTTGAGATAATTTTTTCTGGCTACACAGAGAAACCCTGTCTCTAAAACAATTAAAAAAAATCAAACCTAAAAATAAATAAATAAGTAAAAGATACTGAAAAAAATCATTTCAATACAGACAGACTGCATCCTAGTTTATCTACTTCCCTACAGAGACACAACTTAAGAAAAAGTCAAAACTCTAGGAATAACTTTTGGTGCTATAATTTTCTGAGGGAAATGAAAAAATAACAAGTAAAATGAACGAAATAATGTAAAAATCACAAAAAGGGGAGAAAAAGTCAACATAAAATATAGAAAACAGAACATAAGTAGGAAAAAAAAAGGAACTCCTTCATCATTATGTACAAAGAGGAAAGAGTCCATACAAGTCTTACTATATAAAGAAGGATCTTCTAAAGCAACAAAGTAGCAATCCAATTCCCATGGAATTAGGCCTTCCAAACAGGAAGAAATGTCCATTAAAGACCCCACAAACACAGACCGTATGTTTAAGCACCAGAAAGGGTGAACTAGGAGAGCTAAATTCCAATAACACAAAAACAAATTAAAGGGCTAGCCAGATTCAAATCAATTCACTTCAGAAAGAAATTCACTTCACACAAGACATACATAACATGTTTTGGATAGGTAACACTACATAAACATAATAAATTCAAACCTGTAACTTTTTCTCTTCTACAGGTCCAATCGCTCATAGTATGAGAGTATAGCAAAAATTTCTCAGAGAGCAATTTAGATTCATCATCTGCTATAGCTATAATATAAATCCCTTTAAGAATGAAAGGCAAATATTTCAAAGTAAATCTTAAGAGCCAACTGTTTATGGTCTTTTAAAACACTTTGAAAAGAGTTCTCAAGATAATGTTTCATTAGTATCCTTCTAGAAAACAGTATCTTTCATTCTTCTGGCCATTTAAAAGCTACCAAGTGTTCATTTCTACATTAGACTATTGATTCTTTGCCTTTTAACATCCCCATAACAGCTGCCTGACAAATTACCTCACCTTATTCCTCAGGGGGTAAGGACAGCATGAGATCCCTGAATTCAAAAATGGGACCACAAACTGATCAGTGAGAGATGAGCTAATTGCCTCAGATGAGCTTGACACTGCTCGGATAGACTAGGCACTCACGGCATGATACAATTACATGCTTATACTCTAAATATTTAACTTGCACTTTAAGTGTAGAGGACACACTGGTCCTTAAAATTATTTAAGAACGTGATAGCATCAGTAAGTTAGTAAATTTGTATGTTAGGATGGTTTCTGGAGGAAAAAGAAACCTCCGAAATACTTAGCTCAACCAAAGAACTCTATACACTCCTAAAAGTCTACTGAATTAAGACAGTTCAAAAAACCTTTCCAGATTTCTCACAAAAAAAGACTTTCAAAGATACAATAAATACATTTCATAGCACGGTTGCTGTATATATATACTAAGCGTATACATAGCATTTCTGTTGTATATACTAAGATTCATTCTGATTAGTGTCAAAACAGTATAAAACGCAGAGAAAATGTATAAGCAAGCCACAACTTTGTAAATCCCTATAAAACCTTACATATGTTAGTAACAAAAATGGTGTGAATTTAAGGGAATATTTTAAATAAACAACACTGTTCAGCCAAATTACCCTTAGAAAGTTAGCCTCTTTCTAGGCAGAATTAACCCACGCCTTGAATTCAGAACCATTCTCATAGTAACACAAACTTCTCGCTAACCTTAAAAATGACATTTGCGCTAGCTTCATGTTTTACACTACAGATGATAAAAGTTCAGGATCTCAGATCTCATCTTTAAAGAACTAAAGCAGCTCTTGCTTCTTCAAGTGTCACTTTTGCAATTGTAAGGACCACGACAACGCTAGTTTGACTTTTGTAAACCATTTCCTTAACAGAAATGTAGAAACCATGTCACTTTAGAATCACGATGCCCATTCGACCGGTTTCTTTCTACCTACTCCCTTTGTGACTTGAAAGTCCTCTGCTCTCTACAAGAACCTAGGTTAGCTGGCTGGCTCACCCTACAGCTTACAGCACCGTATCTGATCTGCCTACCGAGGCGTTAAGCGTTGGTTTTGTTTTTAAAGTTGGTGTGTCAGAGCAGTTACAAACTTTTTTCAGCATCCCTGCCTGCCTGCCAACTGGAGCTCTGTTCACTTCCTTACCAACTTGAACCACCCCCAAACTAAGTAAACTCAAGACAGCGGCAAGAGCTGACACACTTTCAAGAAGGGTTTGACACCGCAGAAAACTTTCACTTCTCTCTTCTCCCCCTTCCAAGTCAGGGACTGAAGCCCTACATTCTTGCTTCCTCTAGAATTCCCCTCTGAAACCGGGCAAGGACACGGATGGCAGACCGTTCTAATGTCCCCGAAAAGGACCCCAAGAGCCATCTCCCGTGGACTCAAGTGCTGTTCTTTACACAAAAGAACCGGGCCGGCACTGCAAAGGTGCTGGAGTCACGGCCCTTCGGCGGCTGCCACCCTCCACCGCACCCGCAAGACGGTCTCCGGCCAGACAAAGCCCGGGCGGCCCGGCCAGCACTCGCAAGCCTCGGCCGCGGGCCGCCGCTCTTACCCGGGCCTCGTCCAGGGCGCCGCCGCTTCCCCCGGCCTTGGCTGCTGGGCAGCTGGCCGCGCGCGTCTTGGAGGAGCGGGTCCGAGAGGAGATGAAATGGCTGCTGCCGCCGGTCGCCCCCGGCTCCGCTCCGGCCCCAGGCCCAGGCCCGGGCCCAGGAGACTTGGACCCGAGAAGGCGCAGAGAGCTCTTCCGGGTGTTCACCATGGTCCAGCCCGGGGGACCGGGTCCACGCCGCGCCCGCCGCTCCCGGGAGAGGCGAGGAAGGCCGGCGGGCAGGGGCCGGCGGAGCCTTGCCGGGCCGGCTCGCGTTGCCTCTCTGGGACGCAGGCCCGACAGGCTAGAGCGGAGCAGAAGGCAGTGGCGGCGCGAGGAGGCAGGGAGCGGGAGGCGGAAGCGAGGCTGCAGGCCGGCCACACGGACCCTGCGCCCGCTCAGCCGTCCTCAGCGGGAGCCGAGCGGAGCCGCCATGTCTGCCCCTTTCTCTCTCGTTCTCTCTCGAGCTCCGTGCGTCAGGGCTCTGGCGCCGCAGGGCCGACAAGGCCGCTTCTGGACGCGGCCGCTGCGGGGCGCTGCAAGGACGCGCAGCCCTTCCCTCTCCGTAAGCCCCGCCCCGACGTGACGTCAGTGCTCGGCGGGAGGCCTGGGGGGAGGCGCTCTGGGCTGTGAACTCCACTGTGGTCAGCTTTGGCTGGCCTGTCTAGACTGGGGGATGGGCAGAGCAAGCTAGGGCGCAGGACGAGTTTCCGCGTGGAACGTAGTCCGGACCCTTCAACTCCCGGCCAAGACCGAGGACCCCAGATTCCAGTCTCCTGCGGTGGCCTGGATGACGCAAGGAACGGCCGACCGAGCGCGGGGTAGAAGGAATGGAGAGGAGGGTGCGGTGCGGGGAGTTCCTGTTGACTAGCTACTTAAGGCAAGACCCTTAATGAACTTGGGCTGCACTATGCATGGCTGTCCAAATGCTAATGGCAGTGAATGAAAGAAGCCCCTATGGGGTAGTCCACGCAAGATAAACTAAGAAAAAAACAACCCTAGGAACCCTGCATCCTTTTTTAAACTCACTATGGAGACCAGGCTAGCCTTGAACTCTGCATCCCAAGATCCAGGATTGGCTTGAACCACTGGACTCAGGAGGAACTCTGCATCTTTAAACAAAGTAAAAGTGTTGTTCACTATGACTCTAGCCAAGTCTACTGGAGTGATTTCAGCAGCATCTTTTATCTCCATCCTACCCGTGTGCAAAAGTAAGAAAAAACACTTCCAAAGGAAAAGAAATTAAAGTACTCGTAATATGAAAAGATCTGGAGTTATAGAGGGAAGAATAAATGTTCATTTCGAAGCATCACAGTATATCAAAGATAGAGAGCCTACTCTTTATTTGGGCAGAAATTCCCCTGATTATTACATTAAAAAAATGAAGTGAATAAATTCCAGTAAAAACCAAATAGCTTCATAGTTAGAACATTTTAGCCATGTAAGACCCAAACATAAAAATTAATGAGCTTCGTTCCGTTCTCACAATATAGAATGTCTGTGTACAGAGTAGTTTGAATTCCAGAAAAGCAAACATTTGGAAGGCAGAGGCAGAGGGTTCTATATGAGTTCAAAGTCAATTTGGTCTACATAGTTCCAGGACAGACAGAGCTACATAGTGAGACCTTCTGGTTCTCAAGACCGCTCACCAGCAAAAGGATAAGGAACTAGTAAAGTACAGCTGATAGGGTAAGAAGCAAGAGTCCCTACTCCAAGCAAGGATTTAAGGAACTACTCTAGAGATACATTTTAAACTACAAAATGAGGGGAAAGACATCACAAAAAGAAAGGAAGGAAGGAAGAAAGAAACAAAGAAAGAAAGAAACAAAGAAAGAAAGAAACAAAGAAAGAAAGACATGGAGACTAGAGGGCACAGTTGTCTGTACTAGAGAGAAAAAATAAGTCAATAAAATACTTTTTGAACTTTATTTAAAACTATATACAAATAAGACTTGGGAATATAGTGTAATGGCAAAACACATGACTACATGACTACATTGTATAACCCTCCTCCCATGTCAAACTAGCACAATAAAAAGAAAAAAATTACAAATGTTAAAAAGATACTAAGTTTGGTTACTTTGGGAACAACCAAAAGCTAAGGCCTACAGGGAACTCAGGCAGAGTTCTAAAGATCTCTTCTGTTTTCAACATATTTGTCCTATCCCAAGGAAATCAGAATCTCTATTTTGAGAGATTTAAAAAAAAAAAAAAAGCTGGAAATGGTGGGACAGGTCTGTAATCCCTGAGCCAAGACAGCTTCTATTTTATTTTATTTTTTAAGATTTACTTGTTTTATGTATATGAGTACACTATAGCTGTTTTCAGATACACCAGAAGAAGGCATCGGATCCCATTACAGATGGTTGTGAGCCACCATGTGGTTTCTGGGAACTGAACTCAGGACCTCTAGAAGAGCGGTCAGTGCTCTTAACCGCTGAGCCATCTCTATTCTGGGCAAGTGCTCTTCCACTGACCTTCACCCTTGCCATTTGTTTTATTGTCCTGACAGGATCTTACTAAGTTGCCTGTTGTGGTAAATCTCCAACCCAAAAAGATCCGGTTAAAGACATCACAACTCAATTAGTTGTAATACAATCTACACGCCTAGATTGGGCAGATCTACCACTACACTACTCTATTCCCATCTATGAGATCCCATATAGCTTGCTGTTCCTCCAAGCTACGTGCTTCTCTCCATGCTCCTTCCACCTCCTGCTCCATCGATCCTCTCTCCTCCAAGTGTCTCTCCTGAGAATTTTTCTTAAATGCTTCTTTAAGGCTGGAGAGATGGCCCAGCTGTTAAGAGTGCATGCTGTTCTCGCACAGAACCCAAGTTTGGTTCCCAGCACCCACAACCTGTATACATCCAGTGCCAGGGATCAGTCACCCTAATTTGGCCAAGTTTGGCCTCCTCAGGTACCCTCAAATATGTGTGAAGACACACAAATACACATAAATAATGTTTTAAGAAGACAAATCCTTAAATAAAGGAAACCTACAAGGCCCAATTGAAAAAAAAATCAACAATAAAAAAAAAAAACCAGGAAATGACTATTTTGTGCATGATGGTACCTCTAATCCAGCATTTCAGCATTTTTAAGATTGAGTTAAGAGGATTTTGAGTTAGAGCCTGGGCTAAAGAGAGCCATCTTGGAACAGCCTAAGTTACATAGTATGACCCTGCCTCAAAAAAATAAAAATTATATACACATAATGTATATATATATAATGTATATATATGTTTAATGTATATATATGTTTTATATATATACATACAGATAAAGCCTTAATAGGATGAATAATGTAAACTGGGCAGTGATGGCACACCCCTTTAATACCAGCTTCCAGGAGGCAGAGGCAAGTGAATCTTGTAGTATGAGTTCAGCCTGGTCTACAGATTAAGTTCCAGGACAGCCAGGGCTACTCAGAGAAACCCTGTCTAGAAAGAAAGAAAGAAAGAAAGAAAGAAAGAAAGAAAGAAAGAAAGAAAGATAGATAGAAGGAGAAAGAGAAAGGAAGGAAAGAAAGAAAAGAATAATGTAACCGTTAATGTTTTTAAAGACAGACTTTCACTGTGTGGCACATGCTGTCCTTGAACTCCTAATGTTTATGCCTTAGGTTCCCAAGTATTCTGGTTACAGATGTGTGCTCAACTATGGTTAATCATTGTCTATTTGATTGCACTCAGATGACTGAGACAGTTAGATCCTGAGGGCTCTGATCTAACCAAGGGTTTAATCTACTGAAGGATTACAATTTGGATGGACTTTTGTGAGGTGGCAGAGCTCTACAATGTAAGGGCTGGTTAGAAGCTGCTGAGGGCCATGCCTTTGAAGGATACATCTTCCCCCCCCCCCCTTCCTGTTACTCTCTGTGCTTCCAACAAGACAAGAGCAGCGGGCTGGAGAGATGACTCAGCAGCTAAGAGCACTGACTGCTCTTCTGAAGGTCCTGAGTTCAAGTCCCAGCAACCACATGGTGGCTTACAGTCATCTTTAACAAAATCTGACGCCCTCTTCTGGTGTGTCTGAAGACATCTACAGTGTACTTACATATAATAAATAAATCTTTAAAAAAAAAAAAAAGACAAGACACACAGATGTTCTGCCTCACCTGGCCCCATAACAACTAGCTAAGGCGACCATGACTGAGCCAAACTGAACCACTGAGTCTCTCCTAAGTTGATTTTCCTAGGTGTTTGTCATATGATGAAAAGCGAATCAACACAAATTAGCAATGGCAATGTCTTCAAATACTACAAGGCTGTAAGGAATTCCTCAGTGAAGACATGACCCTGATTTAATAAGTATGAGATGCCATCCAAGAGACTATTTCTAAGCTTGATGCATGTGAAGAATCACTAAGTTACAAAGCAAAATTTATGACTCAAAACATGAGATTTGTGTGCTGTCCAATGTGTTTACTAGCCACGCATAACAAATTTGCAAAATTAAAACTTCAGTCCTTCTCAATGGGGCGGCCTATCCTGTAGTTCAAGCTATAGAGTAAACTGAGACAGGATGGTTCAGGGCCTGCCTGAGCAACACCAGAAAACCCTGACTCTTACAAAAACGCCAAGGGTCTGGAATACAACTCAGTTGATAGTTGTTGCTTAGCATACAGAAAGTCCCAGGTTCCTTCTCTAGCACCACATAAGCAGTCTCACCATCAAGGAGGTGGTCTCAGGAGGGTCATTCTTGGTTACATAATAAGTTTAGGATGCAGCATGAGATTTATGAAATCTTGTCTCAAAAAAAAAAACAATATTGTGAACAACTGTGTACTATACACACACACACACACACACACATATATACACATAAAACAGATGAACAAATTATTTTTTATTTTTTTAATTTATTTTATGTATATGAGTACACTGTCCCTGTCTTCAGACACACCAGAAGAGGGCATCATATTCCCATTACAGATAGTTATGAGCCACCATGTAGTTGCTGGGAATTGAACTCAGGACCTCTGAAGAGCAGTCGGTGCTCTTAACAACAGAGCTATCTCTCCAGCCCAACAAATTATTAAAATACACAAACCTCCAAAGCTGATTCAAAAGAAAATTAAGCAGGTTGTGGTGGTGCATGCCTGTAATCCTAGCACTTGGGAGGCAGAAGCAGGCAGAATCTGAGTTCGAGGCCAGCCTGGTTTACAGAGTGAGTTCCAGGACAGCTAGGGCTATGCAGAGAAACCCTGTCTCAAAAAGAAACAAACAAACAAAAAACAAAAAAGAAAAAAAGAAAAAAAAAAGAAAGAAAGAAAAAAGAAAGAAAAAAACAAAAGAAAATTAAAAATCTACTGAAGCCTTCTATGTAGCTCAGTTGGTAGAGTTGAGGACTGTAGTGGATGGAAACTTAAGTGTAAAGAGACCTGATTACTTTTTGTGGTCAACTTCACATAACCTTGGGTTGATGACTTGAGAGACCTTCAATAGAAAAACTGCATCAGGCAGATTGGCCTGCGGCCACGTCCTAAGTTGCTGTCTGGACTCAGCCTACTGTGGGTGGGACCATCCCTATGCTCTCAATGATGGACTGTGGCCTAGGAGTGTAAACCAAATAAAATAAAGCCTTTTATTTTAAAGACCAAAAAGTTCTTTTTGGTCTCAGTTTTTATCACAGTATCAGGAGTCTAAACTACAGGATCTAGTCTAACAAGAAATTGAATTCCTAATCGAAGAGGAGACTCTCCCATTTGAGGCCAGCCTACATGACATAATAAGACCTTGTCACAGAAAAGAGAAAGCTGAAAGAAGCTGGGAGGTAAAAAATCACATACAGCATTGCAAAGGACCTGAGTTCAGTTTCTAGCGCCCAAGCCAAATGGATTAAAAAAATAAATAAATAAACTCCTGGATTCCAGTGCCAGGGGATATGATGCCTTCATCCGGATTCCACAGATCCCCTCACTCACATATGCACACACACGTGCACATAGCCTTTAAAAATAAGGAAGGAAAATATTTACAACCTGTTCTATGGGAACAACATTGTTTTAACAACATAAAATAGATAAAAACTTCACAAGAACTATAGAATATCCCTTGTAAAAAAATAAATAAATAAAGCAAACTTCTTTTTTTCTTGTTTTGTTTTATATTGGTTTGTTTGATTTTTGAGGCGGAGTTTCTCTGTGTAGCCCTAGCTGTCCTGGAACTTACTCTGTAGACCACAGTGCTCTCAAATTCAGAGATCTATCTACTTTTTTCTCATATGCTGGGATTGAAGGCCTGTGACACCATCAAACAACTAAAGCAAATTTCTTAAACAAAATAAAATGCCAACAAACCAAATCCAGAAGTTTAGCAGAAAAGATTATACACAGTGACAAACTGATTTGCCCCATACTATTCAACAAACAAGGAAATAAAGTGTTCTGAAGTAAATGGTACTGGCAAAATTGTACACCGGTCAGAGTGACAGCTCAGTGGATATAAAACCAAATTTTAAACAGAAATAGGAAACCTGGTCTTAGATTTGTATGGATTTGCAGAGAACCCTGAATAGCCAAAACAGTCCTCACAGAACACCAAAGCTAAGGATTCACACTTCCTGGACTCAAAACTTACAAGCTGTATGCAGTCGCTCATGCCAGCAAGCCTACAATCTTGGAAGGTTGAAGCAGTAAGACTAAGGAACTCACAGTCATCCTTGGTAAAGGAGGCAAGTCTGACCTGTTTCAGAGATCAACTAAAAGAAGCACACTCCAGTGTTCAGAGAGAAACCTGAGTGCTGGAGTTCTTGCCTGGTATACAGGAAGCCTGGGTTTGGTAGGCAGCACTTCATGGACCTGGTGTGGCAGTGCCTATAATCCCAGCACTCAGGACCTAGAGGCAGGAAGATCAAATAAATGTCAAGGCTAGCCTTTGTTAAATGAAACCCTGTCTAAAATAGGAAGAAAAGAAAAGTACAGAAATAAACCTATAGAGCTATGGTCAGTTGATTTTTGTCCTTAAGACAGCATCTCACCACAGAGACTGAAGGACCCTAAGGGCTTTTTCCATTCCTGCACCTTCCTTATGGCTTCCCCCTCCTGCCTAGAGTCAAGGCTAGATCAAGTTCCATTCTCCACCCACAGGAACATTCTTGAGTAAAAATTTTCAGAAAAACCAGAATGTACTGACAGTCACTTGACCCTCTGGAAAGTCCCAAGTAGAGTTCAAATGCCTGTCATGCTTGCTAGACAATAGATTAAAAGGTCAACATGCTTAGCCAATAAGTTTGAACTGTAACCTTGCTGATGTACCTGTGTTCCTAAAAAGTATAAAAATTGCTTGTAATAGCCATTTGGGGGTCACCTTCTAGTCACTCGCCTTGAGGGACTAATTAAATAAACCTAGTGCTTTTGCATCAATCTGTGTCTCTGTGACTCACTTGGGGGAGTCTGGAAGTAAGAATCACTGACCAAGGGTAGGGCTTACAAGACTAGGCTGATCTTAAATTTCCATTCTTCTGCACCCATCCAATGCTAGGGTTATAAGCATATGCCACCAATTCAACTTTTGACATAGGAAAGAGTCTTTGTATTGTTATTAGAACAAACCCTATAATAGGACTAGGCTCGGGACAAAAGGACAAAATATTAGATCATCATAGAAGGATCAAAGAAGTTTCTGGACAGAGAGGTATATGCCTATGATACTAATATTTTACAGACCGACACAGGAGGATCTGAGATGGTATTATATAGACACTTAAACAGGCAAAACACTCATACATATACATATGAAAAATTTTTTAAAAAAATCTCAAAAAAAGTATATAAACACACACACACATATATACGTGTGTATATATATATACGTGTATATATATATATACACGTGTATATATATATATATATATATATATATATATATACTGACTGCATCAAACTAAATGTTTCCCATAGAGAATGCCTCAGACTAATAATTATTAAATATATAACATATATACATATAACAATTATTCTATGTAACATATACATAAAATAATTATGTGTATTATAATCCGAATTATTATATGGGTATGAGCCTTTAACTGCTGGTAAAGAAAGTAACAGACAGGACATCAGGAGCTAAACTCACCACTGGATCCCTGAGTCACTCAGTAGGTCTTCAAAAGAATCCTAAATTGCTTTTACTTGGGTAGGTATGGTTGGTAGGTGAATCCCAATTTAAAACTGACTCTAGGCACTAACTGTCAAATAAAAAACAAATCCTAGTTTAGGTAGATCTAGATTCTCTATTTTGTTTTGGGTTTTTGAGACAGGATTTCTCTGTGTGGCCCTGGCTGTCCTGGAACTCACTATGTAGACCAGGCTGGTCTCAAACTCAGATTTGCCTTCTTCTGCCTCCAGTGCTGGGATTAAAGTGCCTGCCACAACTCCCTGAGTAAATCTAGATTCTGTGTAAAAAGATTATTGCAATGGGTAGGAAGGGATGTTGATGATCCATTGCCATAGGCCAAATGTGAAAAAGTCAGAAAAACAAACAAGATAGGTGATAGTGTTGCTTAGTAGCAAGACTTTGTCTGAGAGGTAAAATATATATATATTTAGCTGGTTTACCTAGTGAGCTCCAGGACAGTCAGACCTACACAGACCTTGTGTCAAAAAAACAAAAACAACAACGAAAAAGAGACTATTGTATAGAGGAAAATCGATGAGATCTGCAACATTTTCCTAGATTAGCTAGACAATGTCTTATTCCCCCCCCCCCCGTGTGCGTGTGTGTGTGTGTGTGTGTGTGTGTGTGTTTCCTGTATAGGGAAGAATAAATAAGGCTAGAAAGACGTGTGAGCAGGAAAATGGGATCAGCCAACAATAGAGGAGACAGTGGGCCACACAGGACATCAGAGACATTTTGTTTATTCGAAAATCAATGTGCTTTCTTGAGTGGCAAGAGAGGGGATGCTTCCTGGCTCATACTGTGAGTGTGAAAGTGTGGGAACCTGGAGAAGATATGCTTCACTAAAAATGGTATGTCAGAGCAGCTGGTATTTTGAACACATAGTGATTACAAGCAGTTCTAAAAATCATTTATAAGACAAAGACCGGGTATTTAAAGAGTATATGCCTGACCTTGCTGTGAGTAGAATAAGGGGCATCCTAAAGTCAAATCTAAATCCTATAGAAAGCCAACTTCAGAGGCAGAGGCAGAGGCAGAGGCAGGAGGATCTCCTCGTCTACAGCATGAGTTCCAGGACAGTCAGGGTACATAAAGAAACCCTGTCTCACGCACCCTCCCACCCCAAATATATACACAAGTAAATAAATCCTATAGAAGAAAGTGGTCTTTGCAGAGAGCCTTTTTAAGAACTCAAAGGGCGAGCGAGTTTCTTTTAACAGTCAGTCACAGTTACTCTTATTTTCCCCCCCTCCGTGAGTGAGTGTGTGTGTGTGTGTGTGTGTGTGTGTGTGTGTGTGTGTGTGTGTGTGTGTGTTTCCTGTATAGGAAGATGATAGGGCTCAGGTGAAGTTCACTGACAGGATGCAAGACGATCTCTCCAAAGAAGAGTATTAAAAGGTAAAGAAAGAAATAGGTGGGCGCTGGATTATCAGGTGAACGCCCACCTAGCTCCTGGCATTTTTCCGCCCCTCCTAAGGAAGCCTGCAGCAGCAACGAGGCCTCCGCCATTACTGCGCGCCTTGAGGCAGCCAGAGAAAACCCGCCGCAAGAAGCCCCGCCCCCGGCGCGTTCCCGTCGGCCAGGCGCGCTCCTCGGAGCCGCGCGGAGCCGTCCCCCGCGCGTTCCCGTCGTCCAGGCGCACTCCTCTGAGCCGCGCGGAGCCGTCCGCGGCGCGCCGGGCGGCTTGAGGGAGGCGGGTCAGATCTGCGCGGCGACGCCGCAGGTCTCGAGGCCGGGGCTGAGGGGTTCAGCCCAGCGGCGGCGGCGCTTGCCGGCCGCCGGGGACCGAGGACTAGGCCGTGGGGCCGCGCCCTGAGGTGAGTTTCCTGGCTCCGTGGAGCGTTCGGCCGGTGAGGGATCGGGCGGGCGTTTCCCGGGAGGCGCCCTGGGCTGTCGCCTGCGACGACGACGCGTCTGGGCCGCAGTGAGTCGGCACCTGGGGCTTCTGACCCGCGCGACCGCGGCCGGGGAAAGACGCAGGCGGACCGAGGCCTCCGCCCGGCCCAGGTGAATGCGGACCTGCAGCTCCCGGCTCTGCGGGCGGCGGGACTCGGAACTCGGTAGAAGGCATCGCGCTTCTTTCTCTGAAGGCGCCCAGAAACTTCGAGTTAGGTGCTGTCGAGACGTCTTCATTTCCAAAGGCGAACGCTGCGATAAGCGCACTCCAGAAATTCAGAATGACTAGTTAGTTCGCCGAACGTTTCGTAATTGACTTCACCAGCCTTCCTTAACTGACTTTAACTGATATCTTGGAAAGATGATGCTCACTGTTTTCCTAATTGACTTTTTTTTTTCTTCTAGTATCTCCACCCTCTCCTTTTTCTAAACTCGTGTTATTAAAAGTTTATTACTTCTCAGTAAAAATGAACATTAGAGTGGCTTCCAATGTTTGTTCGTTTCTATGTAATTTGAGATGAAAAATAGGGAACTGATTATCTGTGTTTACTCAGTTTTTTTTGTTTGCTTTTTGGTTTCGTTGTCATTATCAAGTCCCAGGCTGGACTTGAACTTGGGATTCTCACACTCCCAAGTGCGCTGGTATAACAGGCGTGAGTCATCTCCTGAGTTGTCTTGATGTTGATATAGGGAATACTGATGTGATAACTTTGAGGTTAGTGCTAGGTACTGGTGAAATGCAAAGGTCAAAATGTGCTCAAGTAGGAAAGAGCACTTGAGTAGAGAGTACTGGGAAGGGTACTGTAAATAGCAGTTACTGCTCGAGCACTTACTCTTAAGAAATGTTATTTACTGTATTGTGGCCAATTTTTTGTCTATATGCATTATCTGTGCACCATTTTTGTGCCTGGTACCTGTGGAAGTCAGAAGAGGGCATCATCTAAAACTGAAGTTACTGATGATTATGAGCCACCATATGGGGGCTGGGAATTGAAGCCAGGTTCTCTGGCAGAGCAGCCATTGCTCTCACTCAGTGAGCTATGTCTCCAGCTCCTTGAGCATTTAATTCCCTCCCCACCCCCGAACTCCTTTTTGGGACTCAAACCCAGGTTTTTTTCATAAGCTTGAATACGTTCTCTACCACTGAGTTACACCCCAGTCCTACACAAATACTTTAAGTGAACTTTTACTGTGGAGGAGCACACAAATGCCCACTCACCCTAGCAGAGCACCATTGACAGCCAGAAGTGTGAACTCCCTCGGAGTCCAGCTTCACTTGAATTTCTTGGGCTTACTTATAGATCATGAGTGACAGGTTCCTTACAGGAATATAGATATCCCCAAAGCAGCTTCATCGCTGAAGTCTTACCCTAACATGGGTAATGACTTCCTCATAGCTCATAGATGTAGTTCTCCTGCTACCTCTTTTTTTTTTTTTCTTTTTCTTTTTTTTTGGTTTTTCGAGACAGGGTTTCCCTGTATAGCCCTGGCTGTCCTGGAACTCACTCTGTAGACCAGGCTGGCCTCGAACTCAGAAATCCGCCTGCCTCTGCCTCCCAAGTGCTGGGATTAAAGGCGTGCGCCACCACCGCCCGGCCCCGCTACCTCTTTCTTCACTTAACCTTCCACACTCCATAAATCCCAGTACTCAGAAGCCCACCAAGCATAGCTTGTCAGCATTATATTCAACTGGCAAGGAAATGAAGGAGGGAGGGCTGGTGATGTCAGGGGAGGGTCTAATGACTCTTCCCACCCTCTTGTTCTATGAAGAACTGTCAACAGGCTTGATCTTGAAGGTCTCGAAAGTCACAGCTGCTTTGGTGAAAGTGGTAATGGCTGTTGTGCTTGGAGTACAGCATTCTACAATAACGCCTGGGAGAATTAGCTAATGCCTTAGGTAATGTTACTCAGTTTCAAAAACTTATGTACAACTGGGCTTTGTGATTCACACCTTTAATCACTTTAGCACTCAGAAGGCAGAGGCAGGTACATCTCCTCCCAGGCCTGCCCAATCTATACAAGACCCTATCTCAAAGAAGGGGGAGGGGGAGAGGGACTGAGTACTAATAAATGATGGCAATTATTGATTCTACATTTAGATTATAGAGTATAATTAGATAAAGAATTATTAAACACAGAAATAAATCCTGGTAAATCAAGATAGAAGCTATATATAAGATATTTGTGAGAGGGTATTAATGGATTTATCCCCAGCTGAAGAAAGCAAAGTTTCTGTAGGAAAGTAATATCTTTTTTTTTAAAGATTTATTTATTTATTTAATGTTTGTGGGTTCACTTCTCACTATCTTCAGACACACCAGAAGAGGGCATCAGATCCCATTACAGATGGTTGTGAGCCACCATGTGGTTGCTGGGAATTGAACTTAGGACCTCTGAAAGAGCAGGCAGTGTGCTCTTAACCACTAAGCCATTTCTCCAGCCCAAGAAAACATACTTTTATTACAACCTATTAATTGCAGCTATGGAAAAATGTAAAGAACTTTATTAGTTCTCCTGTAATATTGCTCAAAAGATTTGGACCTTATTCTAACAGCAGTTTTGGGGAATCAAAGAGGAATTTTCAGTAGGGAAGTCCAAAAATCAAATTTGTATTTCAGAAAGGTTACTCTGACAGCAGTGTTTACTGGTTTGAATGAAGATAGGAATGGGGTGAGAGTCTTTGGAACTATCATTACAGGCCATCACAGGCTATATAGAGGGACCTGGTCTCAGGAAAAGAAACAAATTGATGAAAAACTTTTGGAAGCTGCAGAATGGCTTAGTCAATAAAGTGCACTCCTTGGGCAAACATGAGGACCTGAATTTGGATCACTAGCATCCACATAAAAGTTAGACTTGCTGGTGATAGATAGTGTTCCCTCGACACTAAGGGAACAGAGATGAGTAGATCTCTGGAGTTCACCTCTCTGGCAATCTAGCTGAATCGATGAGCCCCAGGTTCCAGGGAGACACTCTACCTGGAAAAATAAAGAGGATGGTGTCTGAGGAGGAAACACCTGAAAATGCCCTCTGACCTCCATATGCAGGCATACATACCTGCACAGACACACACAAATACAGTGGGAAAAGAGCTAGGAAGACACTGGACATTGGCCTCTGACCTCCACATCAGGCATACATACACACACACACACACAGAGACAGAGACAGAGAGAGACCGAGACCGAGACCCTCTGGAAGCAAAAAAAAAAAAAGCCCTTTAAAATATTGTTATTATTGTGTCTTTGTGGGATTTTTTTTTCCAAAAATGAATGAGTGTTTTGTTCACACATATGCTTGTCTATTCACCATGTGTGTGCCAGGTACCCTCAGAAAACGGTGTAGCTCTGGAACTAGTGTTATGTATGGTTGAGAGCTGCCAAGTCGGTGCTAAGAATCTAATCCCAGTCCTCTGCAAGAACAATTAGTTCTGTTAACCGCTGAGAAGCCCCTCTAGCCTGTGTCCTTTTGCCTTGTTTTGTTTTGTGACAGGGTCTCATTATGTGGTCCCACTTGGCCTAGAAGTAGATATTGGCTTGCTTCTGCTTCCCCAGGGGCTAGGTTAAAGGTTTGCTTTCTTTTATTTTTTGAAACAGGGTCTTTTTCAAGTCCTGTATTTCTCCTTATCAATATAGCTGAAGATGACCTTGAACATGGGATCATCCTTTCTGATTCCCAGGTGCTGGGACTGCAGGCACTCACCATCACACCCTTCTGGGTATTCTGGTCTGTTCTTTTTGTTTTAGATGAAAATGATCATGTTGAATTTGGTCAGTTCAAGTTTTGTTTTGTTTTGTTTTTGATACTATTGAAAACTTTAATTTTGTTTCTTTTAACTTTTGCAGTAGCAGAAAGAGAATGAAAGAAGTAGATAATCTTGACAGTATAAAAGAAGAATGGTAAGTTAACTCAAGCAATGAATTTGTTAATGCCTTTGTTATTTTCTTTCTGGTTTTCTTGCATGTCACTGGCAGAAATAGTAGACCAGCTTTTAATAGACGTGACCACTTCCACAGAGGGGTAATAGTGATATATTTAATAGACGTGACCACTTCCACAGAGGGGTAATAGTGATATATTTTGAGAGTGGTTTGCTTTTATTCATAGCTGCATTGAATGGTTGTAGCAAAAGTTTCTTCCTTTAACTGTACCTAGAGGTCTTCCTTCTTATAGTCATGATTACCTTTTCTCTTTCCTTTCCTTTCTTTTGTAGGGATTGAACCTCTCATATACAAAGCAGGCACCCTGCCACTGAGCTACATTCCCACATCTTTTTGGTTTTTTTTTTGTTTTGTTTTTTTTTTTTTTTGAGACAGGGCATCACTAAATTGTTCAGGTTGACCTTTCACTCTGTAGCCCACACATTCATTGAATTTGCAAATCTGCTCCAGCCTCCTAAGCAGCTGGGGATACAGGCTTACAGCCCCAGGCCAGGCTATAATTGTATTTTTAAAAACTGCTACTGAATAAAATGCATTACTACTACTACGACGACAACTACTATTATTAGGGTGTGTGATACATATATTCATATATATGTCTACGTGCATGTGTGGAGGTCAGAGGACAACTTCATGGAGTCAGTTCCTTCCTTCCATGATTGTATGGTTCTAGAGATTGAACTCAAACTTACCCAGTAAGTATTTTTTCTGCCTAAGCCAACTTACTGAACACTAGCTATAATCCTTTAGTCTGGTCTTCAGTCCTTGATATTTTTTCTTGGGCCCATCTTAACTATTTACAGTGATTTTTTTTTTTAATTTTATTTTATTTTCTAAGTTTTTTTTATTTACATTCAAAATCATTTCCCCTTTCCCGTTTCCTCCCTCCCCTTCCCTCCCTCTTTTCCCCATTCAACCCCCTCTCGCTTCTCTGTCTTGGCATTCCCCTACATCCAGTCTTTCCAGGACCAGGGGTCTCTCCTTCCATCTTCTTGGAAATCTATTGATATGCGAATTGTGTCTAGGGTATTCCGAGATTCTGGGTTAATATCCCCTTATCAGTGACTGCATACCATGTGTGTTCTTTTGTGATTGGGTTACCTCACTAAGGATGATATTTTTTTTTGTTTGTTTATTTATTTATTGTGCTGTTAATAATTTAAAGTATTTATGTTAAATATTTCAGTCTTATGTCTTTCAATGTAGCCAATTATCATTTGTAATTAAATTATTTTTTATTCCAATAAATTTAATTTTTAAGACACCTTTGAGTAGTTAATTTGTATCTCTTTAACACTGTCGAATATTTTTAACATTAGAGCCTTCACTATAAATATTGTACAAAAGAACAGTTTCCAAATATCAGAGAAGATAGACACATACACTGCATAATATTCAGACAAATCCTAAATACTTTCATCTTCTTCTGTCCAGTATGCAGTATTCTTTTGGATGTACAGAAAGTATATTGTGCAGTAGAAAGCTAGAGAATCTTTCTCCTGTCATATTCCTTGGTCCACTTTGACCAAATATTCCCTGGACTAATTTAGGATCTGACTTCTCTGATCTCATATATATCTATCATCTACTCTTATTGTCTAAGATTTTAATTGTTTTGGGTTCTAAGTATGAGGGAGATCATGTACAGTAACACAAAACAAATCAAGAAGAATGACTAGCCTGCCTATATAGCACAGAAAAGCAAGACAAGAAGAACCAGGGAATTAACCCAACTCATAATAGCCTCATAAATCAGTCCTGGGAATAAATTCCACCAAGAGAAGGGAAATGACTTTAAAAGCAACCCTTTGAGACACCACTGTTCCTTCTCTATTTCCTGAACCTTTCCTCTTCCCATTTATTTATTTTTTTTATTTTATTTTATTTTTTTAATTTACATTCCAAATCACTTCCCCTTTCCGGTTTCCTCCCTCCCCGAAAGTCCCATAAGCCCCCTTCCCTCCCTCTTTTCTCCATTCAACCCCCTCTCGTTACTCTGTCCTGGCGTTCCCCTACATCCAGTCTTTCCAGGACCAGGGGTCTCTCCTTCCATCTTTTTAGAAATCTATTGATATGCTGATTGTGTCTAGGGTATTCCGAGATTCTGGGTCAATATCCCCTTATCAGTGACTGCATACCATGTGTGATCTTTTGTGATTGGGTTACCTCACTAAGGATGATATTTTCAAGTTCTGACCACTTGCCTAGGAATTTCGTGAATTCATTGTTTTTAATTGCAGAGTAGTATTCCATTGTAAATATACCACATCTTCTGAATCCATTCCTCCGTTGAGGGACATCTGGGTTCTTTCCAGCTTCTGGCTATTATAAATAAGGTTGCTATGAACATAGTGGAGCATGTGTCCTTATTGCATGCAGGTAAAACCTCTGGGTATATGCCCAGGAGTGGTATAGCCGGATCCTCCGGGAGTGTCATGCCCAGTTTTCTGAGGAACCGCCAGACTGCTTTCCAGAGTGGTTGTACCAGCTTGCAATCCCACCAGCAGTGGAGGAGTGTTCCTCTTTCTCCACATCCTCGCCAACAACTGCTGTCTCCTGTGTTTTTGATCTTAGCCATTCTGACTGGTGTGAGATGGAATCTCAGGGTTGTTTTGATTTGCATTTCCCTAATGACTAAGGATGATGAACATCTCTTTAGGTGCTTCTCAGCCATTAGATATTCTTCAGGTGAGAACTCTTTGTTTAGCTCTGTACCCCATTTTTTAGTAGGGTTACTTGCCTCTCTGGAGTTTAACTTCTTGAGTTCTTTGTATATATTGGATATTAGCCCTCTGTCGGATGTAGGGTTGGTAAAGATCATTTCCCAGTTAGTTGGTTGCCGCTTTGTCTTTTTGACAGTGTCTTTTGCCTTGCAAAAACTTTGTAATTTAATGAGGTCCCATTTGTCAATTCTTGATCTTAGAGCATAAGCTATTGGAGTTCTATTCAGGAAATTCTCCCCTGTGCCCATATGTTCAAGGTTCTTCCCTAGTTTCCTTTCTATTAGTTTCAGTGTGTCTGGTTTTATGTGGAGGTCTTTGATCCACTTGGAATTGAGCTTAGTGCAAGGAGATAACAATGGGTCAATTTGCATTCTTCTGCATGTTGACCTCCAGCTGAGCCAGCACCATTTGTTGAAAAGGCTATCTCTTTTCCACTGGATGGTTTTAGCTCCTTTGTCAAAGATCAAGTGACCATAGGAGTGTGGATTCATTTCTGGGTCTTCAATTCTGTTCCATTGATCTACATGCCTGTCACTGTACCAATACCATGTGGTTTTTAACACTATTGCTCTGTAGTACAGCTTGAGGTCCGGGATATTGATTCCCCCAGAGGTTCTTTTACTCTTGAGAATAGTTTTAGCTATCCTGGGATTTCTGTTATTCCAGATGAATTTTTGAATTGCTCTTTCTAACTCTATGAAGAATTGAGTTGGGATTTTGATGGGGATTGCATTGAATCTGTATATTGCTTTTGACAAGATGGTCATTTTTTACTATATTAATCCTGCCAATCCATGAGCATGGCAGATTTTTCCATCTTCTGAGGTCTTCTTCAATTTCTTTCTTCAGAGACTTGAAGTTCTTGTCATACAGATCTTTCACTTGTTTGGTTAGAGTCACGCCAAGATACTTTATATGGTTTGTGGCTATCATGAAGGGTATCATTTCTCTTACTTCTTTCTCAGCCTGCTTATCCTTTGAGATAGGAAGGCTACTGACTTGCTTGAGTTGATTTTATATCCGGCCACTTTGCTGAAGTCGTTTATCAGCTGTAGGAGTTCTCTGGTGGAGTTCTTTGGGTCGCTTAAGTATACTATCATATCGTCTGCAAATAGTGATAGTTTGACTTCTTCCTTTCCAATTTGTATCCCTTTGACCTCCTTTTGTTGTCTAATTGCTCTAGCTAGAACTTCAAGTACTATATTGAAAAGATATGGAGAGAGAGGACAGCCTTGTCTAGTCCCTGATTTTAGTGGGATTGCTTCAAGTTTCTCTCCATTTAGATTGATGTTGGCTACCGGTTTGCTGTACATTGCTTTTACTATGTTTAGATATGGGCCTCGAATTCCTGATCTTTCCAAGACCTTTAGCATGAAAGGATGCTGAATTTTGTCAAATGCTTTCTCAGCATCTAATGAGATGACCATGTGGTTTTTTTCTTTGAGATTGTTTATATAGTGGATTACATTGATGGATTTCCTTATATTGAACCATCCCTGCATCCCTGGGATGAAGCCTACTTGATCGTGGTGAATGATCGTTTTGATGTGTTCTTGGATTCGGTTGGCAAGAATTTTATTGAGTATTTTTGCATCGATATTCATAAGAGAGATTGGCCTGAGATTCTCATTCTTTGTCGGATCTTTGTGTGCTTTTGGTATTAGCGTAATTGTGGCTTAATAGAATGATTTGGGTAGCGTTCCTTCTGTTTCTATTTTGTGGAATAGTTTGAAGAGTATTGGTGTTAGGTCTTCTTTGAAGGTCTGATAGAATTCTGCACTAAAACCATCTGGTCCTGTGCTTTTTTTTTTTGGTTGGAAGACTTCCAATGACGACTTCTATTTCTTCAGGGGTTATAGGACGGTTTAGATGGTCTATTTGATTCTGATTTAATTTTGGTATTTGGTATCTGTTAAGGAAATTGTCCATTTCCTCGAGATTTTCTAGTTGTGTTGAATAGAGGCTTTTGTAGTAGGATCTGATGATTTTTTGAATTTCCTCAGTTTCTGTTGTTATCTCTCCCTTTTCGTTTCTGATTTTGTTAATTTGGATACTGTCTCTGTGCCCTCTGGCTAGTCTGGCTAAGGGCTTATCTATCTTGTTGATTTTCTCGAAGAACCAGCTCCTGGTTTTGTTGATTCTTTGTATGGTTCTTTTTGTTTCTATTTGGTTGATTTCAGCCCTGAGTTTGATGATTTCATACCTTCTACTCCTCTTGGGTGTATTTGCTGCTTTTTGTTCCAGGGCTTTCAGGTGTGCCATTAAGCTGCTAGTGTATGCTGTCTCCCGTTTCTTTTTGGCAGCACTCAGGGCTATGAATTTTCCTCTCAGCACTGCTTTCATTGTGTCCCATAAATTAGGGTATGTTGTGCCTTCATTTTACAGTGCTTTTCATTGAGTTTTTTATTTGATTTATTGAGGTTTTCCTAAAACTTTTGTTTACTTGGTGTAGAATGAATTAATTTTAATATAAGCATAAAAAGTGAAATTAATCCAGCTGCTGTAGTTCTTTACCTTTGCTAGTCCCAAATACCCACACAGAGATACCAGGGTTTACTTTAGGCATCACCTCAATGTGTGGGCAGTGCAATCTAAGCTAATCTGGCTACTTCCTAGCTCCCAAGTAATAGTTGCTATTAGGGCTTCCATTGTCCAGCTGAACTCTTTTTTTTTCTTTTTTTTTTTTTTTTTTTTTGGTTTTTTTTGAGACAGGGTTTCTCTGTGTAGCCCTGGCTGTCCTGGAACTCACTGTGTAGACCAGGCTGGCCTCGAACTCAGAAATCCTCCTGCCTCTGCCTCCCAAGTGCTGGGATTAAAGGCGTGCGCCACCACCGTCCGGCCCAGCTGAACTCTTAAGAACTGTTTCTTTCGGAGCTGGAGAGATGGCTCAGTGGTTAAGAGCACTGGCTGCTCTCTTCCAGGATTCCTGAGTTCAATTCCCAGCAACCACATGGTGGCTCACAACCATCTGTAATGGGATCTGATGCCCTCTTCTAGTGTGTCTGAAGACACTATAGTGTACTTAGATATAATAATAAATAAATCTTTGGACTGGAGCGAGTGGGGCTGGAGCGAGCATAGGTCCTGAGTTCAATTCCCAGCAACCACATGATGGCTCACAACCATCTGTACAGCAACAGCGTACTCAAATACATGAAATAAATAAGTAAATAAATATTTTAAAGAAATGTTGGTACTCAGGGTTGGGGATACAGCTAAGCTGGATATGGCTCACTCACAAAGATCTGAATTTGATCCCCATCACCTAGGTGTGCAGGGACGTGACAGTGAATCCCAGCACTCAAGGCAGACACAAGCAGGTTTCTGTGAGTTCCAGGTCAGCCTGGTATACAAAGGAGTTCCAGGCTAACCAGGGTTATTTAGTTTAGACCCTATCTCAACAAATAAACAAACAAATGTTCTAGCAGATGAGATGGTTCATACCTATGGTAATGCTTTAAGTTAGATTCTTTTTACTTCCCCAGATCATTCATTATCCTATATATACTATTAAAACTATTATTATACCTCCTCAAAACAATGGCATATTTCTCACTTAGAAATAGTTACACTGTAAAATGATATTATATGCTATTAATGATTTTTTTCTTTAATCAATATAGCTATATAGCAGTATATCATATTGTTGAAAAGTCCAGGCTTTGTGGTTCATGTTTAGGTATCTTTACTTAGCTACAGTAGGAGAAACTCATTCTCACTAAGGAACTTAAGTTTCTATGATTTGGTTTTCTTATCTCTAAGACACAGATACTGTGCTGGGATGCAGTTCATTTGGTAGAGTACTTGCCTAGCATTCACAAAGCCCTGGGTTCAATCTTCAGTACTATATAACCTGTCATGGTGGTGAATGGCTATAATCCCAGTACTTTGATAGTAAAGACAGGAAGATCAGAATTTCAGGGTGAACCTTGGGTACAAAATATGTTCAAGGATATCCAGGGCTATTGATGCAGATACCACCACAAATGTCCCTGAAGATTCAATGAAAAAGACAGTAAAGCTGGATGTGATGGTGTACACCCTTAATCCCAGAGGAACTCTGAGTTTCAGGCCAGCCTGGACTACAGAGCAAGTTCCAGGGCTAGAGAGATCCTGTATTGAAAACCAACCTGTAGACTTCAATCTGGACAAGGCTTTGTTAGGTTTATTCTTAGAATCTCGAGTCTTAAGTTTGTAATCACCCAATGGCTGGGCAGAAGTGAGACTAGGACAGGTAGGGCAGGACATCTACCGACCAGGAGGGAGGGAGGGAGGGAGAAAGGGAGGGAAAGCTTGAGTGAGTTGGCACGTGTAAAGTAGTACTTAGAATAGATCTTTATAGAGTATCATGGTTAGCAGCACAGATGAGAGGTAAATTAGCAGCAGGATGAGTGAGTGTGTCTATCTTAGAGCTCCTATCAGTAAGAGGTACAAAAAGTTGATATTTCACCACTTCTTGCAAATCTTGTGCCTAATTTCCAAAAGTTCAGATTCCATTTCTTACAAGTAAAATCTTAGATAATATATTTTATATAATAAACTACAAATTCAAACTAAACATCAACAAAAGTCAGGTAGAGTGGCACATGCTTATGATTCTAGTATTCAGGAGATAGAGACAGGAGAATCAGAAATTCAAGGCCAGCCTCAGTTGTATAGAGTTTGAGGCTAGCCTGGGCTACATGAGGTCAGTTTGAAAAAATCAAATAGAAAAGAAAGTGGGCTATTAAAGTAATCATTAGTGGAGAATATCCTTGTGAGTGTACAAAGATAAAGTGCCTAGCCTGGTGTGGTCTTGGTGGGGACAGAATGTCACGGTTCCTGCCCCTGGGACAAGACCCAGATGTGAGTGTGGATGGCTACTTTGGGTAAGGCTTGTTTATAGAATAACTTATTTCACATTCCTCTGGGAATGTCTTCTCTGTTAAGGCTGAGCTGATGATTCCATGATAATCAGAAACAGCAAGAAACTGGGAGTCAAAGGTGTGGCTAATGTTTTAGCAAAATGGTAAATGCTGGGACCTTCAGGACAGTCCTTATGACTGTGGAAAAGAAAATTCTAAAAACACGAGTTCAAAGATATATAATTTCTCAACTATTCAAAAATATAAGGATGCAATATGAATTATGAGAGGCTTCACAAATCTAAAGAAACAGGTAACTACATTATGAGCCAGCTTGTCAAAAAGATACAAAGATAGGCAGATACAAATGCAGGCCCGTTCCCAACATCAAGGTCAGCCTGGGACACAAGGAGTCCAGGCCCAAGTGTCATAAAATTGGTAATTTCAGGGCGTGGTCCCACCCTAGTTTACATCTGTGCTTTACAGAAGCAGGCCCATCTCTGAATTCTTCTGCAGTGTTAAGAAAAAAAAAAAAAACAAAACCGGTTGCTTTCTATCCCTTAAGAATCAAGGGACTAGGGTCCTAGGAGGCCAAGTCATGGGATGATCAAAAGGGAACCTGGATAAATAACTGAATTGATATGTAAATTAAAAACTGGGCTTTTGGTCTGCTTGAGATAAGCTTGCAGAAAGCAATTGCAGATTTTAGAATCTTTCTCTAGAGAGAGCTGAGCAGTCGGAAGTGTCTGGAGAGCAAAAACAGCTCCTCAGTAATTTTTTCTGACAGGATTTCTGACTTGGTCAGAAGATCCAAGAATTTTTTATAGCACCTTTTCTGACTTTAGTCAGAAAACCCATAAACTATCCAGATAGCTTTTATAATTTTTACTAACAGAGAACAGAGGTGAGACCAGAGATTTTTTTTTTTTTTTTTGAATAGCAAGAAAAAGCTGTCTAGAGCAGAGCAGAGCACACACACACACACACACACACACACACACACACACACACACACACACAGCGTTGGGGGTGGGTGAACAAACATGAACACATGAACACAGTCTGGAAAACCATCTCAGCAGAACCGAGGCCAGCTTGGACCCACAGATTTGACTTCCCAGTCCTTTCTTTTTTTTTTTTTTTTGGTTTTTCGAGACAGGGTTTCTCTGTGTAGCCCTGGCTGTCCTGGAACTCACTTTGTAGACCAGGCTGGCCTCGAACTCAGAAATCCTCCTGCCTCTGCCTCCCAAGTGCTGGGATTAAAGGCGTGCGCCACCACCACCCGGCTTTCCCAGTCCTTTCTTTTCCCTACTCCCAAGCACCCCTGCTCTCAGAACGCCTTCCCATGCTGGTCCTTGGCAATAAAGAATATTTGTTAGTTTCAGCATCAAAAAGTACATAGTAACCCCTTTTGAAAAAAGTCATTAGAAACTGAGCACAGTGCACAAGTTTATAGTCTCAGGATCTTGGGACTGCTTGAGCCCAGTAGTTTGAGACAAGCTGTGGCAAAATAATGAGGGTGGGGGGAAGGAAGGGAGAGAGAGAGTGTGTGTGTGTGGGGGGGGGGTTCGGGTGTTGATATTTTGAACTCTTCAGAAATAACATACTTTTGACTGGGCATATACATTAATTGATAGGGTTCTTGCTTAGTATTCATTAGGCGCTGGGTTCAGTCCCTACTACCGTATAAGCCCAGCATTTGGTAGATGGAGGTAGTAGTAGTTCAAGGTTATCCTTGGCTACAGAGAGTTTGAGGCCAGTCTAGGGTATATGAGACCCTGCCTCCAAAAATAAAGCATCTACTTTTTTGTGCTTTTGGACTAGTATTAGGCACATTTGGCATTTATAAAGATATTGGTAATTATAGCACTTTAAGTGTCAATTGGCTAACAAATGTTACTTTCTACTGAGATCTTTAAAAATGTGTTTTTCTTTTTTTTTTTTTTTTTTTTTTTTTTGGTTTTTCGAGACAGGGTTTCTCTGTATAGCCCTGGCTGTCCTGGAACTCACTCTATAGACCAGGCTGGCCTCGAACTCAGAAATCCGCCTGCCTCTGCCTCCCAAGTGCTAGGATTAAAGGCGTGCGCCACCACCGCCCGGCTAAAAATGTGTTTTTCAAAGATTTAATTATGTGTCTGTATGTAGGGATGTTGCACCGTGTGCAGACACCTTCAGAGGACAGAAGAGGGCATCAAATCTGCTGGAGCTTTAGTTAACTGTAGTTGTGAGCTGCCACATGTAGGTGCTGGGAACCAAACTCAGGTCCTTTATGAAACAGTATATACTCTTAACCCATGAGCCATCTTTCTACGTTCCTATTGATCTCTTTAAAAAAATTCTTTTTTAATGTGATAGCTCCTTGTTGCCAGAGTGACAGTCTGACTTTGGTCCTGGGACACACATGGTAGAAAGAATAAACTAACTTCCATAGTTCTCACAAGTTGTTCTCTGACTTCCATAAGTCTTCCATACATGCACACATATACACATACTCATTCACATAAATAATATAACAATGAACAGCTAGCTCGGGAGGCTTTTAAATTAATTCTTAAATTACGAAGTAATGGGTTTATGATGGTATTTTCATGCATATGTATAGCTCAATACTGCATGGCCTGCTAGATATCCTAAAATACAAAAGATACCATACACAGCAAAAAGTTAGCCCTCCCCAGATTTATTAACATATTTATTAACTTAGAGATAACAACACTTAATTTTTTTTTCTTAGGGTTTGTGAAACAGGACCTCCTGATAGTCAACCCCTCAATGATAATCAACAAAAGGACTGTGAATATTTTGTTGACAGCCTTTTTGAGGAAGCAGGGAAGGCTGGTGCCAAATGCTTGTCCCCCACTGAACAGAAGAAACAGGTAAATATCTGTTAGTTATTGACCTCTAGGAGGATCCCTGAAGTCAAAGCTACTTTTGTAATAGGAAAGCTATTTTTTTTTACCATTTTCATTATGTTAAATTTGCACAGGTGCCAGAAAAGTAATGATAGGTAAAGCTGTTGACATCTGAGCAGGAATCAAAGCAGTCACAACAAACTCACTTACAAATTAGTATATTACTTGCTTGAATTTACAAACCAAGTAAATGTTACTTTCAGTTAAGAATATCTATGATGGGCTAAGGATGTAGTTCAGCTGGTAAAATGCTTACATAGTGAACACAAAGTTTTGAGTTCAGTCAACACCAGCACAGCATAAACTGGACAAGGTGATCTACTTCCATGATCCCTAAAGTTGTCTTCAGTTATGTAATAAGTTCAAGGCTAGAATACTCAAGATGGAAGGAAGCTAGGGAGATGGCTGTTAGAAAGTGGTTGCTATGCAAACTTAAGCATGAGGACCTGGATTTGGTCTCCCAGCTGCCACATAGACTCATGTCCAGGGCTGGAGAGGCAGAGACACAAGAGGATCCTTTTGGCTTGGTGGCCAGTCGTCTAGCTGAATTGGTGAACTCCAGGTTCAGTAAGAGACCCTGTCTCAAAAAATAGAGTGGGGAGTGGGGAGAGATGGCTCCCTGCCACCAGGCCCAGCAATCTGAAACCCGCATGGTAGGAGAGAACTGACTCCCTTAGCTGGTCTCTGACATATATGTATGTATGTATGTATGTGTATGTATATATATACACATACATACTCTGACATATATGTATGTATGTATGTATATATATGTGTGTATGTATATATACATGTATATATGTATATGTATATATATGTATATACACACACATACATACATACATACATACATATTCTAAATGTTTTGTTTGGTTTAGATTTATTTTATGTGTTTGGGTGTTTCCTATGAATGTGTACATGTGTGTCCACTGCTCAGAGAGTATCAGTTATCCAGGGACTAGAGTTATGGGTGTTTGGGAACCACAGTGCAGGTACCAGGAACCAAAGCAGGTCCTCTCCAAAATTAACAAGTGCTCTTATCTGCTAAGCAAATTATATAGCCTGAATTTTTTTTAATGGTTTTTTTTTTTTGGTTTTTCGAGACAGGGTTTCTCTGTGTAGCCTTGGCTGTCCTGGAACTCACTCTGTAGACCAGGCTGGCCTCGAACTCAGAAATCCACCTGCCTCTGCCTCCCAAGTGCTGGGATTAAAGGCGTGCACCACCACTGCCCGGCAATGTTTTTTTTAAAAAAAAAGATAAGATAGCAACTGAAGAAGACATTGACATCAACTTGTGGCCCCACATGCACACATGCATATGCACTCATTAGACTTGGCAGGCGTTTCCACAGAATAACTAAGTGAGCCTGGCATTGCAAGGGAAATAACTTATGGTATTTGTTACAAATGCAAACATTTTACTTAGTCAGCTTTTAACTAAAACAAGAATTTAAGAAATTTTTATCATGCACTTGACAGCTTTTCAAACTTATAATATTTCCCCATGAGGTTAGTGTTATTTTAATAAATATAGTATGTATTATATAAGGACATACATTAGCATTTCAATTGGCATAGCTTAGGGAACTACTGTTTTCCAAATGACTAATTTATGTGTTATTATAAAGTCATGCCTGAGCTCGGTGTGGTGACATGGGCCTGTAAACACAGAACTTGGCCTAAGCTAGGAGGATCTTAGCGTTCAAGGCCAGCCTAAGCTATTTAGTGAGCTTGAGGTCAGCCTAGGCTATATAGCAAGACCTTGTGTCAAGGGGGAAAAAATCCATTAGGGTAAAAACTCCAACATACATGGCACAAAGATGGAGGACTTTAATGTAACGGGTATATAAAAAAATGAAGAGTGAGTTTCAGATTTCACATTCAGATTCTCAACTAACTTTGAGATATTACCACTTATTAAACCTTGATGAACTGTCTATATCTAGGAAACATTTTAAAAATAACTTGGTAACTGCATACCTATATAAGGTTTGATTTTTTTTTTAAGTGTATTTCAATTATAATAGTACCAATTATAAGAATCCAGCTGACTTTTTGAAGACTGACATTAAGAGGGTATGTGAAAAAGCTCTCATTGAGAGGTTTTTTGTTTTTTTGTTTTAAGAGAAAGGGTTTTGCCAAAGCTGGCCTTGAAGCTATTCTGATCCTTCTTGCCTCGACCTCCTGTGAGATTATAAGTATAAGTCATCATGTTTGGTTTTATGTAGAGCTCGGGACCAAACTCGGGCAATCACCCTATATATAGACTTTTCCAGGCCCTTTTAAAACTAAGTTTTATCAGAGTAAGAGTAGGTGGCTGGCAAGATGGCTCAGAGAGTAAAGATACTTGCTGCCAAGCCTGATAATCTTGAGTTCAGACCCCCATATGCTAGCAGTGAACTGAATCCCACAAATTGTACTCAACAGATCAGCAGGTGGGTGGAGGTATTTGTGTCAAGCCTGGTGACATGAGCTCAGCTTCAGGGACAATCTATGGTCAGGATAATGGTCTGTAATAGCCATAGCAAGCATAAGAATAAAAATAGCAAGAGGTAACATATAGCTAGTAAATTATCATTAAATCAGGAGCTTACAGAAATCAACTGGGGAAGCCCTACTGAAGCACTCATAGGAAATGCCCAATCAGAGAATGCCCTTGAGTGGAGCTGCCAAGCAAAAAAACAAGTAACAGCAGGTAGATTACATCACCTGACTGGGTGAGCACAATGTGCAGCAGAAACTGACTGGAGATATTATAGCAGTCTGTTCCTGACTGAACTTTATTTCCAAGGATTAGCTTCCCATGGCTGAATTTTTGGCTTCTCTTTCCCCCGGTAAACGTTTTTTGTATTATGAGGTAAACATGAACTTCAGTTGTTCAGATATACTTTCTAGCTGTTCTTGAAGATGCAATGTTTTGGGAGGAAGGAGGGTAGGAGTTTAGGGACAGTCCCAGCTACACAGCAAATTTGAGGCAAACAAAGTGAGCATTTGTATGTACTATGTGCACTCCCAAGGCTTTCAGACTCTAAAGAGTGTTCTTATGGGTGTTCTTATGGGCCCTGAAGTGGGTCCTTGACCATTAATTCAATCCAGAGCGGACTTACCATTCCAGGCCATTTTCTTGTTTGCTTCTCTCTGTCACCCTCTTTGTCTGGGCATGCTTTTTAGATACTGAGCTTTGTAAACTAAGATAACTTCTGAATGTAGGTTCAAGTGATTTTGATAATTTAATTATGGTGTTTTCTGTTTTTCCATCTATGAAGAGATACTTTTCATCTTACGTAAATATCAACAGAAGTAAATTTATATAGGGGAAACTATATTAAAGTGTGAGCTATCATGTGGGAGCTAAGAACTGACTCTTTGTCTTCTGTAAGAGCAGTAAGCAGTCTTAGCAGCTAAACCGTCTCTCCAGCCCAGTGTGTTTGCCTAGGGCAGAATTACACATTGTACCTCAGACTGACCTGCTTGGTACTTGGTATATATCCCAGGCTGGACACTGGAACTCAGTCCTCCTATCTCAGCCTCCTGCATGCTAGGATTATAGGCGTGCATCACTAGACCACCCCTGCATGGTCTTCATGCTCAGAATCATTTCAGATGAAGTCCTCTAATTGGTGAGAATCTAAAAAGCCTTACCTAAGGTGTCCTATGAGTCACACATGGCACAGAACTTTTTCCAAGTGAGTTATCTTAACATTACTCATGATTTTTTAACCATATAATATATAAATACATTATTTTTATATTTCACATTTGAAATGTGCTCTTTACATATGGAACATAGAGTGATAGGGGACTGGAGAGATGGCTTGGCAGTCAAGAGCATTGGCTGCTCTTCAGAGGGTGTGGGTTCCCAACACTGAGAGGTGGCTCAAAACCTTCTGTGACTCCAGTTCCTGAGGATCTGATACCCTCTTCTGGCCTCTGTGGGCATTGCACTCAAGTGGTGCACAGACATCCATGCAGGCAAAATGATCATGTATATAAAATAACAATTTAGAAAACCACAGTGCTAGAAAAGAGTTCAGAGGACTTCACTTATTACTATTCCCTTTACTAACAATGCATTCCTTTCTGTACTGTCTTGTAGGTCGATGTAAATATAAAATTGTGGAAAAATGGATTCACCGTCAATGATGATTTTAGAAGTTACACTGATGGTGCAAGTCAGCAGTTTCTGAACTCCATCAAAAAGGGGTAAGCAGGCTGTAATGTTTCCAATGAAAGAATTATTTGTAATAATGATTGTGCCCCTTTAGGCATTCACAGACATACTGTTTCTTCTGAATTCACATCTCATCCCTTTTTGGAGGGTTGGATGGCAGGGGGGTTGAGTTTGTTTTTTGTTTGTTTTGTTTAAACAACAGCTGGAGCTGGAGAGGTGACTCAGAGGTTAAGAGTGTTTGCTGCTCTAGTTGAAGAGCTGGGGTGGGGGGTATTGAACATCCTCTTCTGGCCTCCCAAGGGCATCTGCTCTCGCATGCATACACCTACACACAGACATAAACAGAATGCAAGATCTTTAAACAACAGTTTCAGCTAGTCTCAGCTAGTCTCGAAATCCAAGGTATAAACTACCGCATTTGGCTTAAATTGATCTTTCTCTTTCTTCCTTTCTCTCCCTCTTTCCTCTCCCTCTCCTCTTCCACCTACCTTCCCTCTCTCTCTCTCCAGGCTGGCCTCGATTCAAAGTGTTAAAGCAGTAAGAAAGACTTGAGCTCTTACTCCGCTCTTGCTTCCTGTCTCTCTCTGTCTCCTGTCTGTCTGTCTGTCTGTCTGCCCCCCCCCCTCTTGGACTCTCCTCCCCTCCCCCTCTCTCCACGTAGTCATGGCGGCCTCTGCTTCTCTACTCTCTTCCTCTCTCTGCCTTTCTCTGCTTCTACTACCCCCCCTTAACTCCCATTCCATGCCCTGAATAAACTACTCTATCCTAAAAAAAAAAAAAAGAAAAGAAAAACTTGAAAATTACAAGTAATTTTAAAGCTCAGAAGTAGCTGCCATTTACATCTTTGTTGAATTTTCATTCCTGTGAAGTGAAAATGTTTTCATTTTTAAGATTTTAATTTTTATTTTATATGTGTGGGCATTTGCCTGCATGTGTATCTATGCACGTGTGCATGCTTGGTGCCTGTGGAAGCCAGAAGATGTCTGATCCTCTGGAGTTACAGATGGTTATGAGTCACCGTATGGGTACTGGGAATTGAGTACAGGTTCAATTAGTACTCTTAACCTTTGCGTCACTTCTCCAGCCTATGCCTTGATTTAAATATAAAATGTGAATATTCGGCCGGGCAGTGGTGGCACACACCTTTAATCCCAGCACTTGGGAGGCAGAGGCAGGGGGATTTCTGAGTTTGAGGCCAGCCTGGTCTACAGAGTGAGTTTCAGGACAGCCAGGGCTATCCAGAGAAACCCTGTCTTGCAAAACCAAAAGAAAAAAATGTGAATATTCTTTTATAAACCAGTTTTTACTTTTCCATCATGAGCTCTTTCAAATATATCTATAATCCCACAATGATAACTTACACACACACTTCATTTTTCTTGGCAATTGAGGCTATTTAACTATTACTATAATAAGTATCTGGCTAGTCATGGTGGTGCATGCTTTTAATCCTAACATTCTCAAGGCAGATAAAGGCATATCTCTCTTGAGTTCAAAGACAGCAAGGGCTATATAGTGAGATATGTCACAGTTTGTGGTTAGATGTTTGGGTCATTTCCATATTTCCGGTTGTTAAAAATAATGCTACTATGAATATTTCTGTGCAAGTATTTTGCTTTTTGTTTGTTTGTTCAGTTGTTGGTTGGTTTGGGTTTGGTTTGGTTTTGCAGAGATATGTATAGATCAAAGCCAGAGCTTTATTCAAGCTGGGCAAATGCTCTACTACTGATTACCCTCACATCCTGTATAAATTAATTAGTTTAGGGAGATATCAGTGTCTCATTTAGCCCAGGCTGACCCCAAGTTCATTACTGAATATGACATTGAAATCCTTATCTTTCTATCTTTACCACTTAATTCCTAGGAGTATAGACATGTATCACTAACCCAACTAAGTTTTTGTTTTAATTTTGTTAAATTATGTGTATGCAAGGGGAAGGGATGCATTGTACACATGCATGCAGATGCCAGAGGCATCATGTCCCCTGGAACTATAGTTAGAGGATGTTGAAAGTCACCTGACATGGGTTCTGGAGCCGAACTTGGGTCCTCTGGAAGAGTGGACTATGTTCTGAACTGCTCCTCTCTCCAGCCCTTGGCTGAGTTTTTATGTAGACAAATGGTTTCAGTTAGGGATATGCATATACAGATAGATTTCAACAAATGTTAATTCTATAACTTCACAAAGAGTTGTTGAACTATATTCCAAAGTAGTTATACCATTTAAAAGAACCCTAGCAATACACCAGCAGTGTGTGGAGGGTACAGTTTTTCTGTCTCCACTAATATTTGTCAGCACCAGCCTTTTTCAGTTATAGCTTTTCTTATAAGTAGGAAACAATGCTTTATTCTGGTTCTTTTCATTTTCCTCATGACTAGTAATGTTGAATGACTTTCCTGTGTTTATTAGCCATTTGTTTATCTATTTAAATTATTTGTCCATTTCTTCTTTGCCTTTTAAAAAAATATTTATTTATTTACATACCAGAGTCTGCCCCCTTCCAGTTCTCCCCCCCTCAGACATACCTCCCCCTCCTTCTCCTCTAAGAGGCTGGGGCCTCCCTGGGTATACCCCCGACCCTGTCGTATCAAGTCTTTGCCAGATTAGGTGCATCCTCTCCCACTGAAGCCAGACAAGGTAGCCCTGTTGAGGAACTCATAACACAGTCAGGCTACAGCATTAGGGAGAGCCTCCACTGTGGTTGTTGTGGTGTCCACGTGGAGACTGAGCTGCAATGACTCCTGGGAGCCTCCCACATCTCAGGTTTCAGGGGCTTCCTAATGGATTCCCCCATGTCCCTTCTTTGCCTGTTTTAATATTAGATTATTTGCTTCCCTAAACCCATTTCCAGAGAGATCCAATTCAGAGGACTTGCACATCAGGACCAATGTTCTACCACTGAGTTATAACCCCCCAGTCTGGTCCTGTGAGTTGTTATATATTCTGCGTCTATAGTCCTTATTGGATATTTTAACTCAAATGAAAAATTATACATTGAATTATTTATGAAGAATATTTAGTCTGGATGTGGTAGCTTTAATCCAGCACTCCGGAGGTAGGGAGGTAGATCAATGAGTTTGAGGCCATCCTGTTCTACATAGTAAGTTCCAGGCCAGCCAGGGCTATATAGAGAGACCTCATCTTAAAAACAAACAAGCAGGGCTAGAGAGATGGCTCAGCGGCTAAGAGCACTGACTGCTCTTCCAGAAGTCCTGAGTTCAAATCCCAGCAACCACATGGTGGCTCTTTCTGGTATGTCTGAAGACAACTACAGTGTACTCATATACATGGAGAGAGAGAGAGAGAGAGAGAAAAGAAAGAAAAGGTATTGTTTTAATATTTAAGATTAGACAAAGCCTAGTGCTGGAGCCAATCTCTGTCATTTAAATCTTTTAGAAGGATGAAATATATGCCAGGCAGTGGTGGTGCATGACTTTAATTCCTGCCTTCAGGGGGCAGAGGACCCTCAGTGGATCTCTGAGTTGAGGACAGCCTGGTCTACAGAGTGAGTTTTAGGACAGTCAGGGCTACACAGAGGAACCCTGTCTCAAAAAGCCAGATTTTTTTTTCAAAGATTTATTTATTTATTTATTTATTTATTTATTATATGTAAGTACATTGTAGCTGTCTTCAGACACCCTAGAAGAGGGCATCAGATCTCATTACGGATAGTTGTGAGTCACCATGTGTTTGCTGGGATTTGAACTCAGGACCTCTGCCCAAAACCAGATTTTTTTTTTAAAGAGGATGAAACTTAAAAAAAAAATTTTTTTTTTTCCGAGACAGGGTTTCTCTGTGTAGCCCTGGTTATCCTGGAACTTACTCTGTAGACCAGGCTGGCCTCGAACTCAGAAATCTGCCTGCTTCTACCTCTCAAGTGCTGGGATTAAAGATATGTGCCACCACTGCCAGGCGTGAAAATATTTTTTTAAAGATTTATTTATTATTATATGTAAGTATACTGTAGCTATCTTCAGACACACCAGAAGAAGGCATCAGATCTCATTACGGATGGTTGTGAGCCACCATGTGGTTGCTGGGATTTGAACTCAGGACCTTCAGAAGAGCACACAGTGCTCTTAACCGCTGAGCCATCTCTCCAGCCCCGAAAATATTTTTTATCTTAATTCAATAGTACTCTGTAGTTTACCATTGTTATTATCAAAGTAAATCTGTATTTTTATTTAAAAACTTAGGTGAGCCAGGGAAGTGTCCTGCCTATTGACTACACACTTGAGAGGCTGAGGCCCGAGTATTGTCATATCTCTGAAGCTAGATATAGTAAATGTATCATGAGTTTTAGGCCAGCCTCTGCTCCCAAGTCAGAACCCGTCTCAAAAACAAAAACCACCACTAGCCAAATATAGTGGACTATGCCTGTAGGTCTACACTCAGAAGGTAGAGCCATGAATCCGATTCAAGGCCGGCCTTAATATATGAGACCCTCATCTCAAAAAAGCAAACAGCAGTAACAAAAACAGAACTGAAACGGAATATTTCTATTCATTCATAGTCCTTTGGCCACCTCTTTTTTGAGGAAAAAACAAAGATAAAAGCCAATGGGCTTTGACAGCTCATTGGATCAAAGTCCTTTCCAATAAAGCTTGAAGCCCTGAGTTCAGTCCCCAGAATTAATTCATAGTGAAGGAGAAAATTGACTCCCGAAAGTTGTTGTCTGGCTTCTGTATACACACCCATATTTTCACATACGTATCATGCACACACAATGATAATAAATGTTTAACTGGGGTAGAGATGACTCAATTGTTCAGAGCACTTGCTCTGCACCATGAGGACCTAATGAACATTGTCTTGTGCACCTGCAACCCCAGCACTGTTGCAGAGCAGAGGCAGGGGGATAACTGGCTGCCAGACTAGTTAAAAAAAAAAAAAGAGCTTTAGGTTCATGGGAGACCCTGCCTCAGTGAATAAGACAGAAAGTAATAAAACACCTACTGCCCTCCTCTGGCTTTCATACACACATTCAATTATTTCATTGTAGAGGTACTGCATATCATTTATATTTCTTGTTTCATGTATTTAAGTTTTTTTACATTCCGCCTTTAATCCCAGCACTTAGGAGGCAGAGGCAGCCAGATTTCTGAGTTCGAGGCCAGCCTGGCCTACAGAGTGAGTTCCAGGACAGCCAGCGCTATACAGAGAAACCTTGTCTCAAAAAAACCAAAAAAAAAAAAAGTTTTTTACATTCATATATACATACATACATACATACATACATACATACATACATACATACATACATACCACCCCTGTGTGTCATGGCATTCATATTAGAAGTCAGAAGACAATTTAGAGCAGTTGGTTCTCTCCTTCTACCATGTGGGTTCCAGTGACAAAACTCAGGTGATCGGGCCTGGTAGCAAGTACCTTTACCAACACAATTATTTTTGCAAGGGTCTCTTGTAGTCCAGGCTGACCTCAATCTTGCCATAATTAAGGATAATCTTGAACTTTTATCAGTTTCTTTTCTTTCAAAGGGAATTGCCTTCAGAATTACGGGGAGTTTTTGATAAAGAGGAAGTGGATGTTAAAGTTGAAGATAAAAAAAATGAAGTATGTATGTCTACAAAGCCTGTGTTCCAGCCCTTCTCAGGACAAGGCCACAGACTAGGAAGGTAAGCGTGCTTATTGTCTGTGCTTTCCATGACAAACACTCTCTCGTATTCTGACCATACAGGACTTGATATTTCTCCTACTAGAAAGGATTTTTTTTTCTAGTGCTGGCAGTTAAACCTGGGGACCATACACACGTGAAGCAGAGAACTTACTACAAAAATACAGCTTCAGTTTATAGAAGTTATGTCTGGTTTTTCTTCCTAGACCCATGCTCCTAGAAATAATACTCAGATTCAAAATATATTTACAGATACCTTGGCCATAAAGCTAGATGCTTCTGATCAGCTCGTAACTTAAGATAGCCCATTTATTCCGATCTACATTCTGCCATGTGGCTGGTTACCTTTGCTTAGGTACCAGGTGTCCATCTTGTCACATCTTCTCAGACAAGTCTCCCATCAGGCACTATCCCATAATCTCTTCTGCCTCCTGGATGTTCCACCTCCTGTTTCCTGCCGAAGCTATAGGCCATCAGATTTATTATTGACAAGTGCCACATCCATATGTATACATATTCTTTCTACACCAGTTCCCAAGTGAGATTGGTTTTTTTTTTTAAGATTTATGTATTATATGTAAGTAAGTACACTGTATCTGTCTTTAGACACACCGGAAGAGCACATCAGATCTCGTTACGGATGGTTGTGAGCCACCATGTGGTTGCTGGGATTTGAACTCAGAACCTTCGGGAGATCAGTCAGTGTTCTTAACTGCTGAGCCATCTCTCTAGCCCAAGATTGTTTTTTTAAGGATGATTTTGGTTTTGGTTTGATTTGCTTTGTTACGAAAGCAAAGGAGCAAAGAGGAGGTGGATTTGCTCCACCTCCGAAGTCCTTGGATTAAGATGTTTGCCACATACTCAGTTTTATGGGGTATTATAGATTGAAATAAAGATTTGTCTATGCTAAGCAAGCACTTTACCAACTGAGCTACATACCGTGTGTGTCCCTTCTATTAATTTTTATAAGGATTCCTGAGGCCTATTTTCCTTAGTTAATATAAGACAGAACCAATCTTGGGCATTTGGTAGGGGCATCAAATCAAAAGTTCCTACTGAGGACAAAATTAAATAAAATCATTTTTTTCTCCCTAGTCCATACCACTAGAGCACCTCTGCTAACTTCCTAATAGTAAAGTTCCACTTTTTCCTCTGGAAAAAACTTACTTATAGTTTCCAGTGCCCACACATTTGATTCTATGATCACTATTTGAATTTTAAAATATTAAACATAAGAATATACCTGGTAAAGTATTACTGTCAAAGATATGTGATGGTGCCCATGACAGAACCTGCAGAGATTAGATATGAGGCCACTTTGCATTTTATAAATTGTCATATTTCAGTCATCAGTAGTGGGAAGGTATATACATTTTCAGCTTTACATATAGAAAGTTCTGGGCTAGAGCAGTGGCTCAGCGGTTAAGAGCACTGACTGCTCTCCCAGAGGTCCTGAGTTCAAATTCCAGCAACAACATAGTAGCTCACAACCATCCATAATGAGATCTGATGCCCTCTGCTGGGGTGTTTGAAGACAGCTACAGTGTACTTACATATAATAATAAATAAATCTTAAAAAAAAAGTTCTAGGTGTACCTTTCAGAATACTTTGTTTGCTCTTTTTTCCTTGACAACTCAAGGCTAACCTCTACAGAAAATGTCTAGTTTCTTTTAGAGAGTCATCCTGTGCCTCAGCTATTGCTAATCTACTTGTCATTCTGAAGGCTTACAGACAGACTGGATGTGCATTGTTTCCTTTTATTCATAGAGCATTATATGTTGTGATCATAACTAACATTATTTATTACTGAGGGAGTAGTTGTGACTTGTAAAACTTGCTAACATGAGCATGATGTCCAATCTTTATAATAATGAGAAACTATGTATCTGCCTTTGTTGTTTGGATTTTCTTAGTGCTACACCAAGAATCATTTCTAAAGCACAGAGTGAGGAAGTTGACGATAAAAGGGCTTCGTCTGCTGTTTCACTGAACAACTTGGAGCCCGTTACCAGGATCCAGATCTGGTTAGCCAATGGGGAAAGGACTGTCCAAAGATTTAATGTTTCTCACAGGTCAGTCCTTTGTTTCTGTACTTGTCTAATTTGTTTTCCAATTTTAAATTTTATTATTTTTTTAAGTTTTGGACAGAGATGATTTTTGAGAACCAAGGAAGACTTTTAATAAATAACTCTCTAAATGTAGTGTGTCAATGCAACATAAGATTCTTAGACTCGGTGGGCAGTGGTGGCACACGCCTTTAATCCTAGCACTTGGGAGGCAGAGGCAGGCAGATTTCTGAGTTCGAGGCCAACCTGGTCTACAGAGTGAGTTCCAGGACAGCCAGGGCTACACAGAGAAAACCCTGTCTCCAAAAACCAAAAACCAAAAAAAAAAAAAAAAAATTCTTAGACTCAACTATTTTTAGTTTTTGTTTTAGATGTTGATTCTATTTTGTAGCATTTCTTCCTCCCTCTGACTCTCTATTGCTGGGTACCTCACATGCATTAGGCATATATGCTCTGCTGTGGGGCAAGTGGACCATGCCTCCAGACACAAGAGCTGCTAAGGTTGATCGAGCCCAAACTCTGTGAAATTCAAGAATTGAGTACAGTAGGCATGGGGCCAAACTTCCTACCAAAACCTGCTCTGGAGCAGGTAAACACGACATCCCACTGAGAGGACCATAACAATCAGTAGGGAAGACACCTGAAATCCTTCCCCATAGAGCATCTCTACCACCTCAAGTTGAGCCAATGGGAAGCATCTATCCCAGTATGCCACCCTACTCATTAATGTTTATAAAGTCCTTACCCACATGGAATAAAGTGCACAAGTTATTTCACTGAGAATCGACTGAGAGTGGCTGTTTTACTGAGCTGTAATAAATGGGGACTTTTTCCTCCCAAAACATTCATCTTTAGACCTTAGACCTGCCTGGCACACTAGGCTCACACCCCTTCCATTCCTGTCTCTGCCACTGCCCATTTGCTGCCCAGCGCAGCTGCCCGCCCCTGCCAATGGCTGGCATTGGCGCTGCCACAGTAGCAGACGAGCCCTGGGACCCCAGCTACCTGCCGTGCATAGACTTTCCTTCTGAGAACTGTAATACTCCAGACCAAAGATCCATGGAACCCCCGGTTCTGCAGAGGACTACACCCTACTAGTGATCTACAGCTCCAGCCCAGTTCCTTTTGTCTGCTGTGGTCTACCATATATAAATGATTGTTTGTTTATCTATTTTATTTTTATTAGCAGTAGTCCAAGTTTTTATGTAGATGTGTTAGTCTTCCTGTTGCACAATATAGTCACAAAATCCCAAAAACATGATTCTGAGTTTTAAAAGTTACAGAACAGTTATGATGGTGCAGGCTTTAATGCCATTCATGGCTTGGGAGGCAGAGACAGTGGCTTTCTATGAGTTAGGCTAGTCTGGTCAACACAGTGAGATCTAGGCCAGCCAAGGCCGAACAGTTGAGATCCTGTCTCAATAAAGAAAAAACAGTTATAGAGCTAGTTCACTATAATTTTGTTTTACTGTTAGAAAAAGCACAACTCAGCTGGGTGGTGCTGACGCACGCCTTTAATCCCAGCACTTGGGAGGCAGAAGCAGGCGGATTTCTGAGTTTGAGGCCAGCCTGGTCTACAGAGTGAGTTCCAGGACAGCCAGGGCTACACAGAGAAGAAACCCTGTCTCGAGAAACAAAACAAACAAACAAAGAAAAAAAGAAAAAGCACAACTCTTGTTTCAAGGTTTTTCTCCTGTGCTCCCTGGTATGACTGTGGCACTCAGCTGGACTTGTTTGCAAGTCCCCTTCTAGATCTGCTCTTCTGTCTCCCACTTCGTTAGAGCATCAGGGAGCTGGCCTTGTCCTCATAGTCCTCATAGTCATGGAGGCACAAGAGGAAGTCTCCTTTGAGCAAGAGTTCACTTGTGTTACTCACTGTTATACTACACTGGCCATAGCATGACACCTGGCAGTTTTCTGTCTGTACAGAAGTCTGTCTGTCCCTTCCCTTCCCAAGCTTTATAAATCAGATGGCTGTATCTGTTCTGGATGCTCCGCTCTGTATTCATGGGTCCATTTTCCTTTCTGCCAGCTCCTCATTGTTTTAAATCATTGCTTCCCTAACATACAACACCCAGCATTAGGGATCAAACCCAGGCCTCATTCATGATATATACCTAGCACATTTTTCTTTATTAGTTACCAGGAAGGCTATACTAAAATGTCCAACTAGAGTCAGGAATTTGTCTGTTTTCCATTTTAGTCTCTTAGTATGTGTTTGCTTGCCGAAGCCCTCTCTTCCTCCCTACGTTTCTGTGTTTATGAGCTCCAGTATCACTTTTATGGCCTGGTCAGTTTTAAATTCATAGACACAGGGAATAACTACTCTTTTCTCTTTAAAGATTTATTTATTTTATATATGTGAGTACACTGTCACTGTCTTCAGACACACCAGAAGAGAGCATCAGAACCCAATAGGATGGTTGTGAGCCACCATGTGGTTGCTGGGAATTGAACTCAGAGCAGTCAGTGCTCTTAACCACTGAGCCATCTCTCTAGCCCTAAATATCCTTTTCTCATTGTCCAGATCATACCCAGCTTGCTTTGTGTACCTAAAGTTATATCCCCCAGAAGTAAAATTACAGTATTTTTCTGAATAACTTACCTTATAGGGGGTAAAATATGTCTTCTTCACCATTAGTAGGCTAAGATCTCCACAGGCCTATGGTTTTATTTAGTAGATGGTTAATCAGCTTGCATACTGTTGGTTGGTTGGTTGGTTGGTTGGTTGGTTGGTTGGTTGAGGCAGGGCCTTGCTAGGTAGCCAAGGTTGATTTGCAACTCTGTAATTCAGGCTAGCCTTCAACTCAATATTGCTTTAGCCACCCTTTTGCTAGGAATACAGGCTTATACCACCATGCCCAATTAGGGTTTGTTTTAATCTTGGGAGGGGATTGTTTAGTCTTTGTTTCGGGGGCTGGTTTTTGAGACAGGGTTTTTCTGTGTAGCCCTGGCTATCCTGGAACTCACTATAGACCAGGCTGGCCTCGATATTCATTCTTCTTATTTTCTTTCTTTTTTTTTCATTTCTATCTTTCCTTCCTTCCTTCCTTCTTCTTCTTTCTTTCTTTCTTCCTTCCTTCCTTCCTTCCTTCCTTCTTTCCTTCCTTCCTTCCTTCCTTCCTTTCCTCCTTCTCAACATACATACATCTACCTGTCTATATACCTTTCTCTCTCTCTCGTTATCTAGTTATCTTTTGTGAACTGGTGCTTGGATAGGGAGTATACAAGTACCTGTGTTTGTGTGGGTGGGGGTGTCAGAGAATAACTTTTGAGAATCTATTCTTTTTCAATCATGTGAGTCCTGGGGATCTAGCTCAGGTTGTCAGGTTTGGTGGCAAGCGCTTTTACACAGTTACAGCCTTTGAAATTTACATTTCTTCTTTAGGGTAGGAGGTTGATGTGTTTTGTTTTGTCTTGTCTTAGAGCAGTATTCTATCACTGAACTATCCTGCTTTGGGACAGTTCTCATCAAGTTACCCAGCAGGCTTTGAACTTTAATCCTCCTGCCTCAGCCTCTCCAGCAACAAGAATTGCAAAACTGTATCACCAGGCTCAGCTTAGATTTACATTTATTTGTTATTTTTCCTGTCTTTGTACAGTTCTTGTTTGTCCATTTGTCTGTAAGACAGGATCTAGTGTATACCAAGCTTAGAAAGTAGAGGCAGGAGGATCAGAAGCATCAGGTTGGAGGTGTATCTCGATGCTTGAACAAAACCTTGGGCTTAATCTCCATTACTAAAAAGTACAAAAGAATTTACATCACTAACACAGTTGGTACAGGAAGAGCCCAGACCTCAGTGATGGAACCAGAAGTGACTGTGGTCTGAGTCTCAGTGTGTTCAAATCTTAACCTACTTGGTGTGTTTATGTTACTTCCTTGTGGAAGTACTTGGTTTTTTTTTTTTTTTTGGTTTTTCGAGACAGGGTTCCTCTGTGTAGCCCTGGCTGTCCTGGAACTCACTTTGTAGACCAGGCTGGCCTCGAACTCAGAAATCCTCCTGCCTCTGCCTCCCAAGTGCTGGGATTAAAGGCGTGCGCCACCACCGCCCGGCTGAGAAAATATTCTTGAGGGCTGGTGGAGTAGCTCAGTTGTCGAACATTTAGCTAACATGCACAAAGCCCTGGGTTTGATCCCCACCACTGCAAAAGAAAAGGAAAGGGGGAAAGAAGAAGAAAGGAAAATATTGTGGCATCATTTTTATTTTAGAATATTTCCTGGAAGACTGAGTTGGATTCCACGATAAAGGTGGATGTAGAGAGCTCATCCACACACAGACAGGATAATAAACTAACAAATATTATAGTTAGTAATAAAATACTGATGTTCTATAAAATGACATCTTATTTTTGATCAGTGGTATGTGAAGTCTCCTTAAACATACAAAGATGAACGTAACTTTGAACATTCAAACTCTTGACATTCAAGATTGCAGTAATTATGGGCTGGGGATGCAGCTCATCTGGTAGAGTGCACACACACACACATGCATCAAATTTAAAAAACCTAGACCTTAGACACTGAGTAGTAGGAGCTCTTGGATAGATAGCATGCATGAGTCTCTGGGTTCATTCACAAAGGATAGCAAGCTTGGGATGTAGCTATGTAGCTCAGATGGTAAAGTACCTGCCTAGGGTGCCTGAAGCCCTGGTTTGATCCCCAGCACCACATAAGCTGGGTATGGTGTCACACACCTGTAAACTCAGCCCTGGCCTGTAATCCCAGCACTCCTTCTAAAGCAACAACAAATAACTAGTTGTATCATAAAAAAATTTCTCTAGTCTCTATTTTAACAAATTGAAATAGCTATTCAAGTTGATGCTACCTTAAATTAGTTTGGATTTTCATAAATTAATAGTTTGTGTTACTTTGCAGGGTGAGCCACATCAAAGACTTCATTGAAAAATACCAAGGATCTCAGAGAAGCCCGCCCTTTGCCCTGGCAACAGCTCTTCCCTTCCTCAGATTTCTGGATGAAACGCTCACATTGGAAGAAGCAGATTTGCAGAATGCTGTAATCATTCAGAGACTCCAAAAAACTGCCGAGCCTTTTAGAAAACTTTGATAGTTTTTATTTTTGAGGGACTGGGAGAAATGATGGTTGGAAGTAGACATGCAGACGTGAGAGACAAGTCAGTGTGACTGAGCTTGTGGTTTGAGGGCTTCGTAATCCTTCATGAGGGGGTTCAGTCATCACAAGCGAGGAGAGTGACATGGTTGTAAGCCAGAGTCAGGGCACTTTGCTCAACAGGCTATTGAGAAAAAATACCTATTTTCAAATACTAGTTAGCTAATATGATATATTAAATAACTGTATCATTAATCTTAATGTGGTCTAAATTAGCAGAGTATTCACTTAGCTAAATCAGCATCAGCATTCAAATATTATTTCCAAACAGCAGATATTTATATAAATGTTAGCAGTCTCAGTTTTTAAATAGCAATACATTAAGATATTATACACGACATATTAAAAGCATCAATGTAATTATTATATTGCCTGTGCTTCATCCTCAGAGCGTTTCAGTTCTATCTGTGATGACAAAAGATATTCAAAGATTCATTTGACAGCAGTATCCAAGACGTATACTCTCCTAGGAATAAAATTGTTTAGCTTAGTATAATGTCAGTATTAGTCTGTCTACACAGTTTTCTATATCTTCTATATAAATTTATGGGCTGGGAATGTAGTTCAGTGGTAGAGAGTATTTGCCATGTGTACATGAGACTAGTTTCAATCGATCCCCAGCACTATAAAAAACAAAATCCTCTAAATTTGTAATGTAAAAGCACACACAAAAAAAATTCTCCAAAGCTGGGTGGTGGTGGCAGAGCAGGCCTTTAATCTTAGCACTTTGGAGGCAGAGGCAGGAGCATCTCCAAGTTCAAGGACAGCCTGTCCTACAGAGCTAACTAACTTCCAGGGTTACACAGAGAAACCCTGTCTAGAAAAGAAAATATTTACTCATTTAAAAACTTGGAAACTGCCTACAGTGGTGCATGCCCTAGCTCTAGCTAACACCAAGCTGCAGGGGAGGAGCCCAGGAGTCCGGGTCAGACTAAGAACATAGCAAAACCCTGTCTCTTGATAGTAACAACTTTCACACCCGGAGAGATGGCTCCGCAGTTCAGAGCACTGGCTGTCCTTGCTGTAGATCCAGATTCAGTCTCCAGCACACACATGGCAGCGCACAGCCATCTGAAACTACTGCTCCAGGATATCCAACTCCCTTCTGACCTCTGTGGACACTGCACTCAAGTTATATGTAGGCATACTTGCAGGTAAAACATTATGCATATTAAATTTTTAAAAATTAAACTAATAATTTCCAAAGAATGAAAAGATTTATTGAGAAAGGTGGCATTGCATTTCCTTTTCTCCAAAAATGGAATGTTTGATTTAATGAAGATTCTCACCTTGTTAGTTTATAGTCTCTAGAAGACAACTTTTTATTTGTGGGAATGAAAGGAAAGACAGTTTGGCAAAGGGTCATTTGGGAGTCCTTCCCTAAGGGCCAATACCTGGCCAAACATGGGAGTTCACATTGATCATAAACACTTGAGAGACTGAGGCAGGAGGATTACCATGAGGTCAAGGCCATCTTGGGCTACAGAATGAGAGTGTTAAATCAAAACAACAAAGTCTATTCCTGCCCGTCACAAGCATCGTGCTTCACTGTCTGCCGGCTGCACTTGGAACCTTGCGTGACTCGGAGGATTTTAGCGTAAATGCAGGAATTCTATGCCAGGCCGGAGTCCACTACGCTTCACCATGGACAGTGAATGGCTCCACCCTCATAGTCTCCACACTTGAGCTTTATCCTCTACCCAAGTTTACTTAGGCTGCCCCTCTTTAAGCTGAACTGCTCCTGGCATAACCTGTGCCTTGCCTGCCATCCACAGATGAGGCAGGGCTGGAAAGTGTGAATGAGGTTTTAAGTAAGACTCAGGAATGACAAGAGGGAGCTCATGTACATAACTAGACGTCCCTTTCTGCAGTCCTGTTTTAAAGATGCTTTCTTCCCTAGCTCCAGTCTTCCCCATGCCAGACTTCTGTATTTTGGGTGGACAGTGTGGAACACAGAAGGAAGGAGAGCATCTTTATTTTCTCCTTTACCTAGGAAATCAGCAGGTATATAATAGAAAAATATTTGTCAATAATGTTTACACACACTATCAGAGCCCTTTTTAGCAATATAAATAATTTCTTTTAAAAAGGGGGGATAGTAAAATCAATGGTTTTATTTTTCAGATACAGGCAAAAACTTTTGATTGTTAATATGTTCAGGAATCTCTAAGGAAATGTTTCATATAGGCCTATCCTGAAACCTTTCTATTTACATAGCTATAATTGATCCTCTGTGTTTTTATGAGGAGCCTCTCACAAGAATGTTTCTTGTGTATCTACAAATAAAGCCTCTAGTCTCTAATTAACCAGAAGGTACAGTGGGGTTTTCTTGTGTGTTCATGTAGAGTACATGCCAGGGAGATGTTCCACTGGGAAGGACAGTCATCAGCAATAACTTGCATTGTTTAAAACTGTGAAAATGTTAGTGTAAATAATATTCTCAAAGATTTCCTTAAAGATAATCATCTGATAAATCTTTTTACTTGAAAAATCAAAAGTTGTAAAGTTGCTAATGTATAGACTCCTTATTGCAGGTTGATTTTGAAAGAATAATTTGCCAAGGGAAGCAAGTGAACATCTCAGGAGTAGAACACAGTTTGACCCAAGTCATTGCTCCAGAATTGTCATAGTCCGTTGTCTTATCTTGCAGATGAGATAGACACTGAGATACATATCTGATTGTACACATCATAATTTGCTAGTTAGGTTACTATGCACTATCAAAGCTAAAATAATCGTACTTCATCACAATTCATTCAGTACACCTCAAGATGTCTCCATTCATTGACAATGTAGTATTATGTATTTATTTTAGTGCCTTAATATATTTTTGATGTACTTTGCTAATGGTAAAAAGAACTGTCTCAAAGATAAAATGCTGCTCATTGAAAGGATCTGTTATGTAATTTACACTTGTCATATAATGGTTACATGTGGATGCTTTTGTCGGCTTTTATTTGGCCAAGTCCTACAGTTTGAGAATCAATGATTATTTGATCCAATGAGTATTAGATGCCTTTTCCTTAACCAATGTTGTTTTCATTTCATCCTCAGAAATGTGAAAAAGTGATATTTTTGTAGCTGTCTAATGGTTGTTATTTATTATGACCTAGCATGGAAGCTTGTTTACAGTGTTTATCCCCTGTGCGTTTCTACCACAGAACAAACTACTCCAGTACACAGTGCTCATCACACTGGGCCCGCAGTCAGAGCGGCTTACTTACTGCAGCTATATAGAGCTGGCTCTTTGCCGATTGTTTTAAATTGTTTTGGCACAGACAATTCATACTCATTATAGAAAATTATATAATACAGATATTCTAAAGATAATCTCAGTATGAATTGACTTGGGATCTAGATAGCTATACTGCCAGGCACACAAAAAAAGTAGAATCAATGAGTTTTTTTTAATGTATTCAGCTATATAACTCAACCATGATAGAGTTTTGGAAATTTGCATCTCCTTGAAAAGGAACTCTATCTGGGCAGTGGTGGTATATGCCTTTAATCCCAGAGCATGGAGGCAATGGTTCTCTGTAGTTGAAGGTTAGCCTGGTCTACAGATTGAGTTCCAGGACAGCCAGGGCTACACAAGGAAACCTTGCCTCTAAGAAAGGCAGGCAATGCCACACCCAATATGGTCATGTTCTTGTGTGCTCATGGTTCATCTATATATCTTTAGGGAATATCACTTTAAAATGAGACATTTTTCTGTTATTGTTGCACATCCCAATACAAGTACTTTATAATTTGTTCTCCACACTCGGGAGAACATGTTTACCTTTGTCACATGTTGTGATTGTTTGCGGCACAGAGTTTTTCATTTCACTGTAGTGCAGCTTGTGCTGTGTCCTAAGTAACAGTTGTCTAATCTAATATGTACATTAGCCTCTTGTTGCCAGACTTATGGTCATAGCCTGTGCCCCCAACAAACTGGGTTGAGTCATCCTCCCTCCACACACCGATTCAAACAGTCAAATGAATGATGAAAGGCAAGAAAGGAGATGTATTCAGTGAGAGCACTGTTGGCGCTCAGGAATCTCCACTTAAACCATACAAAGTGATCTCAGTTCAGCAAGATTAGTTTATTGGACACACACCTCGATACTGGACGTCCAGGACTGCAGGCAGGACTGCAAGAGCCTAATTGCCGTACAGTCTGTTCTCAGGGTAGACTTTTTATAGGAAAAACCAGGTTCACAAGTTTAAAGGGCAGGGAGGAGAGCAGTTGGCTTACTGGCAAAGTATTATCAGCCCATCTTCAGTCTGATTGGTCCTGAGTAAAGTAAGGGGTTGATGGATGGGGGGTGAACAGGGGAATTTCAAAACATTGAGATAACAGAACATGAGCATTATAATAACCTTTTGGCTTATTAGTAGCATTCTTCAGTGTCATCCACAAAAGCTACATGTGAACATTCAGTGCTTACATACATCACATGCATAGGTGCAGGAAGGCTGCCCGGTGGTCAGCTCTGACTCAAGATATTTTAGACATAACGGTTCATATTGAACTTTGATTTGATTTGATTTTGATGGCTATGTAAAGCTTTGTGGAATTGGAATTTCTTTTTTTTTTCTTTTTCTTTCTTTTTTTTTTTTTTTTTTTTTTGGTTTTTCCAGACAGGGTTTCTCTGTGTAGCCCTGGCTGTCCTGGAACTCACTATAGACCAGGCTGGCCTCGAACTCAGAAATCCACCTGCCTCTGCCTCCCAAGTGCTAGGATTAAAGGTGTGCGCCACCACCGCCCGGCATGGAATTTCTTAAGATTAGCAAACCTCATACAGAACATTCAAAATAAGCAGAAAACGGTATGTGGCCAGCATGTCCTTGAGCCAAATCACTTCTCTGTGTCAGTGATTGACAGGCATGAAACAAAATGGCTAAAACTAGGAGGGTCGGGGTCGGGTAAGCAGACCATAATAAGCACACTGAGGAGAGGAATCCAAAGATCCAGTGGCCTCCAAGTCCATCTCCAAGAGAGTGTAACTCAGCAGTCCAGCAAAGCTGACATGTTGGAAATCTTTCTCTAAGAAGTTAGCTGCCCAGGGCCTTTTCTCCCAGGAGGAATTTTTTGGGTTTGAGTTGGGTTTTTTTCTTGGAGTAGGGGTTGACTAATTTTTGGAGCCCATTGTTTCAGTAGTCGGATAATACAAGGAAGGATAGTCACACTATTTTCTTGTTAGATTTTTATATAGTGTGGTCCTTTGCCTTTTGAAAGTATTTCCTGGGTGCGATATTGTACCCAGCACACTTCATTCACGGGCCAGGACTTGGCCGCACAGCTGTAGGTGCAAGTTACCTATAGGAAAGCCTGGGAAATGTGTAGTTCGGGCTGAGAGCCCACTCAGCCATAATTTTAATCTGGACAAGTGAAGTGTATTGCTTCGTTTATAGAATAGATTTATTTGCTGGCTTTTACCCAAGGCGGGGATTAGCTGAGGGTTTCTGTCTACAACGCGTCTGCCAAGAAACAAAATCGTCCCTGAGGACTTGGCAGCTTTTTCCTAGGTGTATGGCGATTGGCGAGTTCTTCCTTGGAGAGGAGAACCAGAGGCTTCGAGGTCCTGGGTATCCCCTTAGGCAGCACGAAGCTACTACTAGGGCTCCCGGGTGCGGGCTGCCTGCACACTGGGACCACGCCCACCAGGCCAGCTCCACCCTCTCCGATAGTGCCTGTGCTGCCCGCAGTCAGAGCGAGCAGCTACGGGATGTCGGTGTCCCACGGACCCACCCCAGCTCCTGTCGCAGAGCCTCATGCCCAGGAGCCAGGCTTGGTGAGTGTCAGGGTGGGAAGAGGGAAGCCAGGCTACTCAGCGCTCCCAAGAGCAGGAAAGAAAGGCATCTGCCACGGTACTTTGTCCAGTTGTTGGGCAGTGTGTAGTTTGGCGCCACTGAGACACCCCAGAGAAATAGGAAGGTATCCTGAGTCCTGGCGTGAAGTAACACAGCTTTATTCAAGTAGGAAGGCAGGCAGGCAGGACCAGATCTCCAGTGTCCTGACTGCAGGTAGGTCCTCCTGGAGGCCTCTTAGCCCTAGCAGATGGTAAGGGGGCTGCTGCCTCCAGGTTCTCCTTAGAGGATTCTCTGGGTGCCAAGCAGGGGGCCTGAGAGGTGTAGGTAGAGGGTAGATGGGAACCCAAGGTATCCTTACACCCTCTGTTCTCTTCGTGGCTGGGAATGGGACTGGGACTGATGTTGAGGCTGGCGCTAATGCCAGAGAAGAGCTAAGAGCCACTGGGCTGTATCATGCTAAATTCCGAACCTATCCCAGTTCCACAGCCAAGCTATTTCTGCAGCTTCGATGGATTGCATCTCCATCTTGACTCAGTGTTACTTTCAGGCATCTTAGATTAAAAAAAAAAAAAGTAGCCCTCAATTGGGAGACCCCCATGCCTAGTGTGCCTGTAGTCCCAGTTTTCCAGACTGGGGAAACTGAGGCAGGAAGATTCCTTGATGTTCTGGGAAATATAATAAGAATCATCGCCTTAACAATTAGGAAAGGTGAGTAAGAGATGTGGCCCCGTGGCAGAGGGTCTCATGGTAAGACTCCTGTAGTGGAAGGTTGGGGGGTGGGATAGAGGGTCCTCTGGGACCTCACCTCTCCCAGAATTTAGAGAACTGAGGTGATATGTGATATTAATGGAAAAAAGAAAAGAAACCTAAGACTGCCATGAAGCAGCAGTGTTTGATTAACCTAATGATGCAATGAGGTGCATGACTGCATTTTGCTTGTCAAGAAACTGAGGCTCAGCAGGGCATGCGTCCAGCTTGTTCATTTGCAAAGTGTAGATTCCATGCACTCTACAAGGCTGATGGGGTAAGGAGACCCAGCATCATTCAGAAGATGCAAGTCTGTCTCATGTCCGGTTCAGCTGGAATTTGTTGTGATGGCCTTTCTATTATCTAAAACCTCCACAGGCCTATTTAGGGTAAAACAAGAGACTCATTAAAGCTCACACTGGATTCTGGCAGTTAAGTTTTTCTGGAAGTTGCAGTAATGTTCACACAAATGTCAGAAGAAGAACACATCCAGCCTTGAGTGTGGGTTTTCTCCTAGGGTAGGAAACGTGTGAAGTTTGCGATATGCCTTATCTAGGCAGACCTTCCTATCCACACAGCCTGCCTGTGGTGGTGTCTACAAGATACTGAAATAGACAAAGTCCTAGTTCCCTCCCACCCCACTCTGTCCCCAGGCAAAGGATGAAAAAAAATTATTCCTATTATTTGAAGATAAGAGTACTTTACAGCATCCTCATAGCCATTTATGGCTTCGGAAACATATATTGAGCACCTACTGTACGCCTAGGTACTAGAAGCTCCACAGTGGGTGAGAGGGCTTACATAGTGGTGGGGAAGGGTGGGAAGTAAGTGAGAGTCTACCAGACAGCTGGGCAACCTGGGTTGTCAGGAATGCCTCTGAGGAAGAAACCTTTAAACTCAGACTCGAACAGCGAGCAGTCAGCTCTTGAAAGACACAGACATACCTTCCAGAGAAAAGAAAGAGAAATACAAAGACCCTGAAGAAGCAATGGTCTCAAAGGGTTTGAACAATAAGAAACCCCCACCAAGAAAGCTATTTAAAGAGATCGAGTGGGTGCAAAGTTGACTCCTGTAGGTCCCCTTGAGGACTTGGGCATTCACTAGACAATAAAGACAAGTTGTGGGTTTTAAGCAGAGAGCAGACATAGTCTGGTTTATCGTCAAAGAGCACTGACAGCTGCAGGGAGAGTGGAATAGCTGCAGAGAAGTCACTTGGGGGCTCACCTGAGAGCTGTGGCAGGGGAATCACAAAAGAGGAACCAAGGTTTGTGACCTGAGCTACTGAGGCAAATGGGGTTCAGAGCTGGTTTTCATACGGGGATAGTAGCAAGCTGTATAGACCACATGGGGCTGTTTGTTGGCAATCAGGTATTTAAAACTCCACTGGATGGTTGACGAACTCTAAATTCCATGTTCCAGACTCACACTAGTTGGTGATACTGCTGTGTTGATAAACAGCCTTTCCAGAAGAAAAGGGAGAGCTCTCATTTGTAAGGCTTGCTGGTCTCTGCAGCATATACACCCCCATCAAAGCTGATGCCAGGGGCTCAACAAGTACCCTGCCAAAGTCACAAATGCTGGACAACTGAGTGGGTAAAGGCAGCTGCCACCACACCTGATGACCTGATGAGTGGGTAAAGGCAGCTGCCACCACACCTGATGACCCGAGTTTGATGTCTAGGTCCCCAGGGTGGAAGGAGAGAACATACTGTGACTTCCACATGTGTGCTGTGGTGCACACACATCTCCCCCCACACAAAATAAATGTAATATAAAAACCCAGACATCGAACGATCAATTCTCAGAGCCACTATCATTCATCACCACATCCTTGTGAAGCTGGCAGGTGACTGCACATGATAAAAGAGGAAAACAAACCCTAGAAGTGTAAAGGGGTTTATTCAAGATCACACCGGGACCCACAGCTCACTCTGATCACTGACTCAGTACAGAAAGTGGCTGTAGCAGGAAGCATGGGGGCAGGATGCGAGGAAGAACTTCCCCCTAGAGTGACTTAGAGCTCGGGGTTTAGATTTCTGTTTTTTAATTCTCTCACTTCCTCATAGGATGTCTTGGGGTCAGCATGAAGCTGAGATTGCTGAGTCCCCAAGCTGTCAGGGAACACAGGATTTTTATGGAAGTCATGGGGAAGTGGGGAGCTGCTTTGTGCTTATATGGATAGGGGTTGGTTCCTGTGTCTCCCCAGGACAAGAGAGATGTTCACCTCTCAGTCTGTACGAAGGTGTGCTATGGCATTGGTGGGGTCCCCAACCAGGTGGCCTCCAGCGCCTCAGCCTTCTACCTGCAGCTCTTCCTACTTGACGTGGCCCAGGTGAGTGTGGGCAGTAGCCCACGGCCGCTGCCTTCCACCTCCTCTACACCCCATTTGTCCCCATGCTGCCTCTTCAGTTCTGGTAGACCCAAGGTTAGTGACAACATAAAATGCCATGGAGGGCAGTCTCTTCAGAGATACCCTTTAAATCCTGCTTGTACTAAGAAGATGGGAAAACAGTCAGGTATAGTGACATTCCTGTAGAAAGGCAGAGACAGGAGGACCAGGAGTTCAAACCCAACCTCAGCTACATAGCTAGTTTGAGGCCAGTCTTATTTACCTACATAAGACCCTGTCTCAGAACAGAATAAGCTGGGATCATTCAACAAGTAGAGTGCTTGCCTAGGATGAATGAAATGGGCACAGTGGCATAAGCCTATAATCCCAATAGTAGAGACAGGGTTATAAGCTCACAGTCACCCTTGTCTACACAGTGAGCTTGAAACATGAAACCCTACCTCAGCGTTCTCAACCTCTATAATGCTATGACCCTTGAATACAGTTCCCCATGCTGTGGTGACCCCCAACCTACAATTACTTCATTGCTACATCATAATGGTCATTTTGCTACTATTGTGAATTGTAATGTATTTTGATATGCAGGATATGTGGGGGTCATGACCCACAGGTTGAGAATCATTGTTCTATCTCAAAAAGCAATTCAACAGATAGTGTCAGGAAGCCTGTACTCAGGTATTAGCATTACCCCTCTCCTCGGTGGTTCTGATGTCCCTCAGAGCTTTCTGGAATCATGTCCTGGGCAGGAGCCATTTCTGCCATGGCTTGAGCCCTAGATGAGTTCCTGATCACTGTCCTAGCAGGCAGATAGGCCTGGCTGCATTGTTGGACTTCGTAGACCCTTGGTTGTATCCACCCTCTCGATGGTTTCAGATCCCTGCTGCCCAGGTGTCGCTTGCCTTGTTCGGAGGGAAGGTGTCTGGGGCCGTTGCGGACCCTGTGGCTGGCTTCTTCATCAACAAGAGCAGAAGGACAGGGTCTGGACGGCTAATGCCTTGGTGAGCGGTCCCTTGGTGCTGAGACTCCTCCCGCCTCTTGACTCTATGGCACTGTCTCTTAGTTGATACCTGTGGATGGTTAGAGGACAAGCCTGTGCAGTGTAGATGAGCTAGGTCAGAGCACAAGCCATTCAGTAGCTCAGAGACAGGCTTAGAGATTATCTGTCTGTCCCTCTTCAGTTGGCACAGGGCTCCCAGGTCTATCTCTGAGTGGTGAGACTGGGCTGGCAGGCCCTAGAGCAGTGGTTCTCAACCTTCCTAATACTTTGGCCCTTGAATACAATTCATATTGTGGTGACCCAACCATAAAATCATTTTGTTTACTTCATAATTATAATTTTGCTACTGTTATGAATCATAATATAAATGTCTTAAGCAGGATATCGGACATTTGACGCCCCCCCCCAGGGGTTATGACTGACTGACAAGCTGAGAACTACTGTCCTAGAGGAAGAGCAACTCGCTTGTGCTCCAAGAAGTCAAGCTCAGGCCTGACATATGCTATCCAAATGCTCTAGCACTAAGTAATCCCCCAGTTCTCCACCAAGGGCCCTGGCCAGAGTTCCAAGAGTGAATGCCCTTTCATCCATTACTTCTCTTCTGTCTCTATGACTCCCTAAAAGCCTCAGCTCCATGGCTTCCCAGGGGCAGAGACAGGGTGAGGTTGTCCCTCCTGGGTCCCATGCCGCAGGCCCAGTACCTCAGCTGTGCTTCTACAGGGCGCTGGGCTGCATGCCCTTAATCGCACTGGCCTACTTCTTCCTGTGGTTCCTGCCCCCATTCACCAGCCTGCGTGGGCTCTGGTATACCAGCTTCTACTGCCTGTTCCAGGCTCTGGCTACGGTAAGTGTGTGACCTCTCCTAGGCCCTGTTCTGGTGAGCCTCACTGCCAGCTTTGATTACCATTCAGAGTAAGGGTGTTATGTCTGGACTCTGCTCTGACCTGCCCAGTGCTTGGAAACCTGTCATTACCTCTGCTGGCCCTGCTCAGGGCCCTTGCTTCTGAGCCCTTAGCTCTAAGGGTCAGATGATTTGGCCTTTTAGGAACCGGGATGGGACAGGGTAGCTTCTGGTATTTGCATAGTCTAGTGGCAGGGGAGGGGAACAGTCCTTGAGTGACAGTGTAGGTGGGAGAGGCCATCCTAACCTCTGAGGGGCCACCCCAGTTCTTCCAGGTGCCCTACACTGCGCTCACCATGATCCTCACACCTAGCCCCAGGGAGCGAGACTCTGCCACCGCGTACCGTGAGTACGGTTCTGTGTTCAGGCTGGGAGCTGCCGTCCACCCTTCAGATTCTGCAGTTTGCCACGTCACCTTGTACATGCTCTGTCTCCAGGGATGACCATGGAGATGGCAGGGACACTGATGGGAGCCACTGTCCACGGGCTCATTGTGTCCAGTGTCCATGGGTCCCAGAGGTGTGAGGATACTGTGCACCCCAGGAGTACTGCTGTCTCCCCAGATGTGGTAAGTGTCTGAGGTATCCAGGACCCCTCTCCCCTTGAGGTCAACTGCTTCCTACAGGGATGCTCTTCTATCCTCTCTTCCTCTTGAGAGGAGATGCTGACTGAACACTCACCCTTTTCCTACATCTCTAGCTGAACTCAGAAGCCCAAAACCCAGCAGGCTCTCTATTAAGCCTGTCTTGAAGGAAGGAAGAAGGAAGAGAGGGAGAAAAGAAGGGGGGGGGACCACTAATTGGCTCACTGGTGGAACCGAGCGCTTGACCAGCATGCATGAGGTACTAAATAGGTTCAGTCACTAGGCATGGCCAAAACCAACCAAATAACAGCAAAAACACATCCAGGCATGACAGCACACACCTGTGATCCTGGCACCTGGGGGACTGAGACAGAAGGAACATGCGTGCAAGGATATATTTGGTCATTTAGTTAGTTCAAGGTCAGCCTAAGCCATATGAAACCTGTCTCAAAAAACCTGAAACATTCAGTGTGTATAATTTTGTGAAAAGCAAAAAAACCACCAATAGACAAGAACAACAACAGAAAACGCGGGGGCCAGGCCACAGCTCAGTTGGTAAACTTGTCTAGCCATCTGAGTTATCCAGCAAGTACAAAGGAAGCCCTTGGGCGTCTTTAAAGCAGGTGTGAAGGTGCACAGCTGTAAACCCAGCACCCAGGAGGTGGAGGCAGGACGATCCCAAGTCCAAGGTCATCCTAGGCTACATAGTTAGGCTAGCATGGGCTACACAACAAGCCTGCCTCAAAAGACAAGAAATTCACATACAAACTTACCACCAGTTTCAGAACAGTGAAGGCAGCCTATCAGAGCCAAGCACAGGGTGCCTTCCAGGGTAAGGCCACTGCTTGGAGCTGAGCTGGGAAAGCCACTCTGCACCCGTTGCCACCTCCTCCCAGAAGCCCCCTGTACTCTCCTTGGCTATCACCCCCATGCATTTCTTTATCTGCACTTTTATTTTTTATTTTTATATTTCATCTGGGTTCCCCATACATCATGTTAACTACCTGTGGATCTGCCCACCCCTCCCTCCCCACTGCCCAGCCCTTATTGTGGATGAGGGGAGACTTACTCTTCATTGTAACTTCAGGGTCTAAGACACAGAAATTAGCAGCTATGCCTATTTGCTGACTAAGATGGGGCAGTGAGCACGTTGACCCCTGGTCGCAGGGATGTTTCCTTCTGCATGGGGGTGAAGAGTCAGCAGTAAAGCACGTCCGTACCGAGCCTTTAGACCTCACAGAGCAGACCAAAGGGTGTGAAGCCAGCATCCTCTGGCTTTTGGAATAATCTTTCTGCTGGCACCGAAGGGTCCCCATGCTTTCCTCCCTGGGCCGGAAACATTATCCCCAGTGCAGTTCTGTCCTGTCCTGCAGGCTCGCCTCTATTGTATTGCAGCTGCCGTGGTTGCCTTGACTTACCCTGTGTGTGGCAGTTTGCTGTGCCTAGGAGTGAAGGAGCAGCCAGGTATGGGGGTGCAGTGAGGGCTTGAGAGGCAGGAGCTGGGAGCAGGACTCCTCCTGGGGAGGGTGTTTTGAACTCTGCCAATCCGGGTACCACCTTCCTGTTTTGCAGACACGTCTGCCCCAGCCTCAGGCCAAGGCCTGGGCTTCCTCACAGGCCTGGCCATGACTTCCCGGCACCCACCCTACCTGAGCCTGGTAGTCTCCTTCCTGTTCATCTCAGCTGCCGTCCAGGTACTGCTGGCCAAGTAATCTTTGATTTGCACTCACTGTGCTTATTGTAAACAGGACTAAGGTCTCATGTAACCCGGGCGGGCCTTGAACTTGCTGTGTAGCTGATTCTGGTCATCACCTCTCGATTCTCCTGCCTCCATGCACATGGTGGGATTACAAGCATGCATCATAGTGTCTAGTTTTACAGGCTGAGAAAGGCTAGTGCTGAGAAGAAAAACCTGAGTGTGGCTCATGTGACCGGGGCTTCTGGGAAGTTGGTGGTGTCTGGGATGGCATCCTCTTAGTACCCGAAGTCTAGTAAAGTCCACTTGATCTTAGCTATGTGAATGGAGACAGTGCACTAGAAATGGCTCATATCTATTTTGGGGGGAAATCCTTTGAGTTCAAGGACTCAAAAGGAGAGGCCCTACAGGAGACTATCTCTTACACATGACTTCTGAATTCCTGTCATTGACTGCATATTCCTGTGCATCTCCTCAGGTGGAACAAAGTTACCTGGTCCTGTTCTGTACACATGCCTCTAAGCTACAAGATCATGTCCAGAACTTGGTGCTAACCATCCTGGTAAGGGGACCAAGGAGGTGAAGGCTGGAGCCCTTGGGAGCCTGAGCTGAGAATCTCTATGGCTAAAGTTCTAATAGTCACATCTTGTTTTAATTTCATTCCAGCCAAGGGAGGAGTTGGGGGCCAGGCTCAAAGTTAATAGCTACTGGTTCAAACCAGACAGTTTGAGGTTAGGTGTCCTACCTAAAAGCCAGGGCTTTGAGATCAGGGAAAAGGTGTGGCCTTCAAGGGTGATGCTATCTGCTCACAGGTCTCAGCTGTGCTGAGCACCCCACTGTGGGAGTGGGTTCTCCAGCGATTTGGAAAGAGGACATCTGCATTCGGCATCTGTGTAAGTGAAGCAAGAAGCAAGGCCTGAGGGTGGCTGAGGAGGTAACCATGGAGCCTGAGCCTAACAGGGCTAGGCCCATGTTCCCTTGTGTCTGATGGGCCTAGCATAGGACCAGGTGTCGGGCTTCTCATGAACGGCGAAGGCTGAGCTTGCCAACGAGAAAGCAAGGCAGGAAGCAGTGAGGGCCAGCTCACAGTGCTCACAGGTGTGTCTCCCCAGGTGATGGTGCCCTTTTCTATCTTGTTGGCTGCTGTGCCCTCAGCACCGGTGGCCTATGTTGTGGCCTTTGTCTCTGGCGTGAGCATTGCTGTGTCCCTGCTGCTACCTTGGTAGGCTGGATGACGGGATGGGGGATTGGGAGCCTCATAGCCTTCCATAAGGGAGTCTCTCTCCTCCTGCTGTCCTGTTCCCTGTGTGGGGCCACCAGTTGCTTCCTTCGAGCTTTCCTAAGAAGGAGCCAACAGCAGAACAGAAGGGAACACAGACATACTGCTGGATGGTTGTGGGCTAGTTCTGGGCAGAGAGGACTCCAACTCAATCTCTGCCCTCTTGAGGACTCACAGGCTGGCTGCTGATTTTCAAAGGGAAGAAGGCTGACTGCATGCTGCTCCTACCTAGGTCCATGCTGCCAGATGTGGTGGACGACTTCCAGCTGCAGCACCAGCATGGCCCAGGCGTGGAGACCATCTTCTACTCATCCTATGTCTTCTTCACGAAGCTGGCAGGCGCAGGCGCCTTGGGCATCTCTACCCTCAGTTTGGAGTCAGTCCTAAGGCGGGGGTATAGCAAAAGCACAAAAGACAAGGTGGGGTGGGAAGAGATCAGAGCCTCCGCCCTAGAGCCACCCATGAGTCTGGAGCGCACGCTCCACTCCATGCAGCATGGGGGACTCCATCATCAGGACTAAGGGGCTCTTAACTCCTCCCTGGCCTTTCATATGGCCTGCTAATCTGGCTAGAAGTCAGTTTTCAGAGGAGGGTGGGGTGACATGTCTGTGGCTTCTGCACCCAAAGGATAATGCTCAGCAAAGCTGACAAAATAAGGGAGTTGGTGGTGTTTCTCCAGTTTTGCAGGGTATGAGGCAGGAGCCTGCCAGCAAGCAGAAGAAGTGGTGGTCACCCTCAAGGTCCTCATCGGTGCTGTGCCTACCTGTATGATCCTTATTGGCCTGTGCATCCTCCTGGTTGGCCCCACTCCCAAGATGCCACGCCAGGACACTTCCTCCCAGCTAAGCCTTCGGAGGTGGGCAGTGTTTGCACATGGGCACACATGGGCAGGGTTACCAACACACACACACACACACACACACACACACACACACACACACACACACACACACACACAATGCCTAACAGCTAACAGCAGCCTGCAGGTCCTGCCGCACTGGCCAGCGAAGCCTCCTGTTTTCAGGCCGCTTGCCTTGGCTTCAATGACACTCCTTGCTCCTAGATTTCCTTCCATTTCTAGTCTTCATCCTCAGTCTTCCTCTTAGGCTACCTCATGGATGGGGGTGTAAGGGACCCCTAGACCTCCCTTGTACCCCATCTACTTATGAAACCTAGACCACCTCACACCTGGTGTGTTGTCACCCTCTACCCTGCACTTCTGTCAAGTTCCACATCCCAGGACATGAGTTTTTGCATGGCTGTACTCGCTGACCCCCCTGGCACATCAGCCAGGTGCCGTAGCCAGAACCTCAGCTCATCCCCTTCCATAGGCTTCTCTCTGGTCTTCATCCCAGAGAGTGGAATCATTGTCTGCCCCAGTGCCAAGGCCTGGGAGCCTCCTTCTCTTCTCCTCCTGACCGCTGAGTGGCTGTCTGTGCTTGTCCTTCCTCTACCACACGTCCCGCTATATGGAGGATGTGTGCTCACGGCTTTCCCAGGACAGTGTGGGAATCTTGCAGCTGGGAATATATTACATGAATCCCAGTATCCCAGGAGCTCAGCACAGAGCCTGAGGCTAAATATCTACTTCAACTCACATCTGGCCCCAGATGTTCCTACTTACAAATACACATGTGGGTGTCCACGGCTGCACGGGACACACGAGGTGGCATTATCAGCAGCCCCTCACTTCTCATGGCTGGTAATGTTGTTTTCCAGCAAAAGGGCCCAGAGATGACTCTTTCACTCTGGCGATGCCTAGAGGAGTGGGGCTTGCCTGATGGGACTTGGAAGGGACTGGGCTGTGGCTGTAACAGAGCTGTGAGTGGAGAGTTGTTGGCAAGACAGGGAACAGCCACTGAAACTTCTGTGGCACTCTGACAGGGCAAAGACCCTCACCTCACCTCTCTTCCTCCTTGGCTTTTCTTCCCTCAGGAGGACTAGCTACAGCCTTGCCTGAACTTTAAAGGGACCTCTGTGAGCTGGAAAGGAAAAACCTGCATTTTCTGGAACTCTCTTCGTCCAGCCCCTGAGCACATCCTAGCAGCTTAGCTCAGGGATTTTCCCTTGTGCATGGAGACTTTAGTGACATCCCCTAAAGGGGATGGTCCAGGCTCCAGGAACTCTACCCCACAGCTACTTGCCTGTTGAACCTGGATCCTATTAGGCTTATACCCCAGACTGCTCCACCTTCAAGAAACCTGATTCTGAAAGCATCTTCCTTCAAGATTTCCGACATCAGGAAGCCCCTGCCTCCCCTGGCCCTGACCATTCCCTTTGCTAATGGCAGGGTTCCAGCACAGGAATACAGACACAGGCCTGGTTTGCACTGAGACTCTGGGGTACACCCGGCCACAGTGCGAATGAGCAGGCTGAGGAAACAGGGCATGTTGGAGGCTAAGCAGGTATTTATCCAGCATTTTGCTTTGTTCATACGAGCTGAGGTCACTTTGTCTATCAGTAGCCAGAAGATGACATGGAACCATCAGAGGCCAGCCACTTTTACAAAATTGTGAAATATTCTGAAATTCTATGATTATATATATATAAAACCATATAATAGGAATTGCAGTCTTCTAGGGTCTCTGTCTTTGGAGAAGAAAGATTCACTGTTTTTTTGTTTTTTGTTTTTGTTTTTTCAAAATCAAATGTAGTTGGGTATGGTGATGCACACATGCAATCCCAGCACTGAGGCAGAAGCAGGAGAATCAAGAGTTCGAGGCCAGCCTCTGCTACATATCAAGTTTGAGGCCAGTCTGAATAACCTGAGACCCTGTCTTAAAAGCTTATTTCTTACCAATGGGTAAACTATGACTATGGGTGGCCTGTGGCCTATCGTCCCATGCTGGAGTCCCCTGATGAGAAACCATTAAGATAGCTCTTGCCTCTGCCGCTATTCCACCAATCCGGCACCATGTTGAGTACTGGATGAATTAGTAAAAATCAGGGCCGCCCCCAGCCCAAAACCAAACAGCTTACATCTCTTATTGCTCTCCTCACCTCTTTCCATTCCTATTGGCTCCTTACCTGCCACCCCAGAAACCCATTTAACTTGGTTTCAGCCTCCATAATAAAGACAGTGCAGCTCCACAGGACAGACTCCAGCACATTAGAAGAGAGAAGGATGTTTGTACACTGTTTCTACTTTTGCGACAAGTAACTGCTTGATTTACTTGTTTTTTCTAAAGATTTATTTCCTTCTGGTCATGCTTTCCAAACCCCAGATCTCTGAGCTAGAATAAACCCTTCCTTCCTTGCGTAACTTTTATCAAGGTTCTTTAAAACAAGGACAGGACAATACACTGAGGAAACCCTCGATGCTACTTAGCTAATGCTGAGCACTGCTCTTCAAAACTCCATCTCCCTTGGCTTGCTCACTACCGTCTGTGACCCCCCCCCCCTTTGCTCTGCTCCTTAATCTTCGCAGTGTGATCTCACACATCACCACCAACCACACGGTGCCACAGACGCCACTTCAGCCCGGAGCTCTCCGCTGAGGTTCAGGTCCCCAGACCAGGGCCTGCGTGGTCCTCAGGCAACCTCAACATCATGCATCCAAACAGAGCCCATCGCCTCCCTCCACTGACAAACACTAAATGCTTCCATAGCAGAAGTAGTTAGCAGACCAAGAACAGAACGAAATACTCCTTCCTGAAAGAAATATCTGCCAAAATCCTATAGCAAATATCATTTTTTTTTCTATGTGTGAGGCAGGACTTTGCTGTATACTCTAAGTTGGCTTCAAATTCGCCAGTGTTGGCTTAGCCTATCAACTACTGGGATCATAGGCATGTGCCCTGCTTGACAGGCATTTGGAGTGGGGGGGGGGGACAGGTAAGGACTGAATCATTGATAAGCTATGAACTATATCCCTAGCCCAATGTCCTTCATAGGGATAGAAAATAAAGCAATCCTCATATTCACATGGAAGCACACAAAAGTACTAGTACTTGAGCAAAAAGAGAAGAGCATTGTGATGCCTGGCCTAGAAATACACTACAACACAATGTGCAGTACACACACGGCACAAGTGTAGTCACGTCAAGGTAAGAGACCACAGAGGGACTTCTCAAATATCTGCATATGGAGATATTTACAAAAGTATTCAAAGCAATATGGTTCATAATTCCAAAATTAAAGCCAGGAAACACCAAATGCCCATGCCAGCAGTGCTATAAACTGTGCCAACTCACAACAGTAAAAATAACACACATACAAAGAGGATGCATCTAAGAGACAGTACTGACTAGGGCCTGGGAGGTGGCCTCATGGGGAATGTGCTCCTGTGTAAGGATGAAGACTTGTGTTCAAACACCCAAGTAAAGATTGGGACAGCATGGCAGTGCTCACCCCAGTGTTTGGGGAGGAAGGGAGAACGGGCAGATCCTAGGGGCTCAATGGTGGGTCAGTCTAGCTAAAACGGAGACTCACTCCAGGGTCAGTGGGAGCCACTGCCTCAAAAAACAAAACAAAACCAAAAGCAACAAAAAAAGAATGATTAACTGGAAAGATGGCTCAGTGGTCAAGAGCACTGGCTGCTTTCCCTGAGGACCTGGGTTTGGTTCCCTGCACTCACATGGTGGCTCACTATCATCTGGATCTCCAGTTGCAGGGAATTCAAAATCCTGAGACATAAAGATAAAACATGCACACAAATAAAATAGGGTGGAGTGATGGAGGAAGATGCCTGGTGCTCCTCTCTGGTTTCTACACACAGACACGCGGGCAAGGGCACCTGCACATGACATATTCATCAACCATACATGCAGGGAAGATGGCTGACAAGTCAGAGGGCGGGGGAGGTGGCTCAGTCAGAGCACCTCTCGCACAAGGATCTGAGTCTGATTCCCAGAACTCACATTAAAAAATCAACAAAAACACCACACCTGGTGGCTTAGGGTTCTAATCAAAGCATTTGGGGGCGGCTGACCGGCCAGCTAACCTAAACCTATTTGGTGAGTTCCAGACTAGTGGGAGATACTATTTCAAAAGAAAAGAGGGGATGGGACATGAGGAACAACACCTGAGGCCTCTATATAAATATGCACACATGCACATTCATGCACTTAAAGAGAGTCAGAGAAGACTGTATATAATATACCACTTGTTTAAAGTTCAAAACCAAGAATAAACATTGTGTCTAGGCCAATGTGCATACAAGGTGGTGACACTCCCTTTTATAAAGGGGAGGAATGTGGGAGCAATAATTACTACAATCAGGATACCTTCCAGTCACCTTCAGTGCTATGGAGACCAGACTAGAAGAGACAGGAAGCTTGAAAGGGTTCTGGTAATGTTTCAGGTCTTGGGAAAGACATCTTCATTTTAGTCTGGAACTCACAGTGTAGACCAGGTTGGCCTCCAACTCGCAGAAATCTGCCTGCCTCTCCCTCCTGAGTTCTGGGATTAAGAGTGTGCACCAGGGCTGGAGAGATGGCTCAGTGGTTAAGAGCACTGACTGCTCTTCCAAAGGTCCTGAGTTCAAATCCCAGCAACCACATGGTGGCTCACAACCATCCATAATGAGATCTGACACCCTCTTCTGGTGTGTGTAAAGACAGCTACAGTGTACTTACATATAATAATAAATATTTTTTAAAAAAGTGTACACCAGCACTGCCCAGCCCCTACAAAATCTTTTTAATGTGACATTAAAGACATTAAAGGACTTAGTGCTTCTCTCTAAAGATAGCAAATATCTAGACTGGCTTCTATTGTTCCAAAGACTGTATTAACAGCAGAGGCCATGGAAACATCTGTGTAAGAGTTGCCATCAGTTGGAATCAGATTTATTATAAAGAAACAACCATCATTCTGTACTATGTCCACCAGAATAAATACAAAAATGGCAACTACGCATGTGCAAATCCAGAACGTCATAAAGATATTCATCAGATGTATCATCAAAACAATCAAAACAGTCACAGTGGCTGAGATTGCACTGAAGACTCACTGTGAATATTCTGCCCTGAGATTATTAAGTACATCTTGAGCAGTCACACTGATCTTACTTGGGGTCCCTTAGTCCCCCTCTTTGCGTTTATAATAGCAGTGACTTCATCATACCCCGACACTTCCTCAGCAGATGGGGCCAGGCCCTAGCCGCCCCCCCCCAGCCCCCACTCTCCAGGCCACTGATGACAGGCGTGCGGCCTTCCCGTCCATTATCCCAGCAGTTGTCTAATGCATCCGAACCGCAAAATAGGCCTTTGCAGCTTTCCTAGCCCAGCTCCATCTTCATAAACTGCAACAGACAGACAGGGGTCCCCAAAGGCACAAGAGATTTCCTCTCTGGGTACTTTTAAAGGAAAAAGGAGGGGGAGTACCCGTGTTAATGGAGCCTGGATGGCTGAAACAAGGCATCTGCAGATGGGCTGTCCCCCCTCCCAGTCCACTCCAGTCTGATCAACCTGCTGGCTGCAGGGCCTGGGTGGGACACTGCCTGCAGCAGTTAGGTGTCCAGTTTAAGGGACCAGGGCCTTGCCCACTGGACTAAGCCAGTGCTTTATCAAGTAGTCACAAACTGAGACTTTCTAGAACTCGTTTAGATTTTTGTGAAACTTTCAACTTTCTAAAATACTTTCTGATCCTACACTCGTCTCTGAGGTTTAAAAGGAGTTAAGAGAAAATACCAAAGTTAAAGTGACATGCTGGGTTGGGGCCGCGTGGCTCAGCAGAAGCCGGAGCACCCACCTGGCATGCTCGAGACCGGTCTGAGCCCTACTCACAAACAAACAAACACAAAGTTGACTAAGAAGGCTTATTCTTGGGAGGGGAAGATGGGAAATTTTTTTGTGATCCTCAAACTGATAAATAAAAGAACACATCTCAAGGAGAGCACTACAAATAGCAAGGCAAGAGAACAAGACGTGGTCTCCCCAGATGGGTGGCCACGAGCTCTCAGGCGGTACTAGAGGGCTCAAATCTTGGAAGTTTATTAAAAATTTGCACAGAACACTTTTTAGCAGTATCTGTCAGCCAGAACTGTGTACAGGAGCAAGAGGATTGGTTTTAGATCTGGAGGGAGCAGACCGGCCTCAGAACTTCCTCCTGATCCAGGCAGTCCTGAGAGCAGAAGTGGGGTCTCTGACTTCCTATGCACTGGATCCCTGCTGCCCAGAAATTGGATTAAAAGGATCTCTGCTTAGTTCGTCTAAACATAGCCTATTTTCTTGAACATTAAAGCTTGTAACCTAAAGATAGGATCTCATTTTCAGTGAACTTACAGACTAGTGCAGTCTTCCTTTCCTTCTGTAGAAAGTAGCTGTTGCCAAAGCGAAGGGGTAGATGGGCTCTTGTATAATGGGAAAGTGCTGTGTGGGGCTTCTGGGATCAGTGTTTATTATGACATCTGTCAGTCCCCAAATGGTTAAGTCTGAAACATGTAATCTGAAATCCTTAATAAAATTGGATCTATGCTGGGCAGTGGTGGCGCACGCCTTTAATCCCAGCACTCGGGAGGCAGAGGCAGGAGGATTTCTGAGTTCGAGGTCTGCTTGGTCTACAGAGTGAGTCCCAGGATAGCCAGGGCTACACAGAGAAACCCTGTCTCAAAAAAAAAAAAAAAAAAAAAATTGGGCTGGAGAGATGGCTCAGTGGTTAAGCGCACTGACTGCTCTTCCAAAGGTCCTGAGTTCAAATCCCAGCAACTATGTGGTGGCTCACAACCATGTTTAATGAGATCTGATGCCCTCTTCTGGGGTGTCTGAAGACAGCTACAGTGTACTTACATATAAATACATATAAAAAAACTTGCATATAAAAAAAATTGGATCATATATATATATAATATAATATATATTATATATATATTAGATTGGATTGGATTGAAAGGCTGCATATATATATAATATATATATATATTATATATATATTAGATTGGATTGGATTGAAAGGCTGCACTGAGGCACAGGCTCCGCAGGGGCTCTTCTTACCTGCATCTTTAGAGCAAGAAGACCTACCACTAGAGTCATTGCATCCTATGAACACTCATAGGCAGCGCTAACACAGCTTCAGGCAGGGAAGCAAGGCCTTGGAGACATCATAAAGTACTATCTATATGCCCATGTGATATTGTTGTTTCAGTCTTAGAATTCTGTCCTCAAAGGGGCACAGTCATGAATACATAAGTAGTCACTTGTCCTGTTGGCCAGAAGCACACAGCCCGAGGGGACTCTGGTAGCACGAGCGCTCGGCACAACAGCAATCAGGTCACGCTGTTGAAGCAGCCAGTTTTCCAAAGGTCTCCAAAGACTTCAGTCAGGATCCTGACTGTGAGAAAGAGAGCCCCTAGCTTCCTCTGGCTCGGACAGGCTGCCATCTCTCACCACGACTGTCTGGGCAGCTGTGAAAGTTAATGGTATGAAATCTTGGCTGTCGGCAGAGAGGAGGATCCAGTGGGAATCTACAAAGTAAATTAAGTGCAGAGTGCTTTAGGCCACCATACGAGTCTGTAAGGACAAACAGATGACTGCAGGATGTGGTTAAGGCTGTGACGTCTCATTCTGGGGCAGGAGCTGCTCTAATACCATGTAGCCCAAGGTTAGCCTCAAACTGGTAATCATGAGAGACTCAAGTGCTGGGTCACAGGTACATAGTACTACATGGGGCGAATTTGTAAAGACGGAGATTCAGCAGTTGATATAAAACCTTACAAACTCCATCATCTAACACTTTTCAGAAAACATGGAGATGAAAAGATGGAGTTGTATTAGAGTCAGAGCACAGGGCAGTGCAGGAAACGGGTGTCAAAGACAACCACCTCAAGTGGGTCTCTCAAAGCTAAGAGCATACAGTTTTCCTCAGGACTGACATTTATCATATGGGGCTGTGTACATAACAATATGCAAGTGCACATCAGGACGTATATTTCATGAGGAACTTTTTTTCCCCACTCTACAGAGCAACATTTTATTCTGTACATTAGGACCAACTGTGGCTATCCAAGGTGGGTGAGCTGATTAGAAGTAGGATAATGACCTGGAAAATCCCAGTTAGCTCTGGGGCACTAATGTGACACGTAACTGGACCATCTCTGGTTCCTTCAAGTCTCAGAGACCCTGTACTTTATTTCTGAAAAAGGCACACTCCAAAAAGTAAAAGACAACCATGTAGAGAGGTTTTCTTAGTGTTATTTATAACGATTTAAACCAAAAATGACTGGGGCTGGAGAGATGGCTCAGAGGTTAAGAGCACTGGCTGCTCTTCCGGAGGTCCTGACTTCAATTTCCAGCAACCACAAGGTGGCTCATAATTGCCTGTAATGACACCTGGTGCTCTCTTCTGGTACACAAGGATGCATGCAGGCAAAATATTGTATACATAATAAATGAATAAAACCTTTTTTTAAAAAAAATGACTTAAATCTCTATTTTTTTATTTTATTTTACAAGTATGAATGACCTGCCTGTATGTATGTGTGTGTTTGTGTGTGCACGGTGAGTGTTCAGAGCATTTCAAGGACAGACAGAAGATGATCCAACATGCTAGGCCAGTCTCCTAGACCAGTGTGCCCATGGTATACAGGTAAAACTCATACATTTAAAATAAAAATAGAGCTTGAGAGATGGCTTAGCAGGTAAGAGCACTAGCTGTTCTTCCAGAGGACCAGGGTTAAATTCCTAGCAAGTGCATGAGGGTGAACATACATCGGTAACACCAGTCACAGAGAATTTAATGCCCTCTTCTGGCCTCCATGGGCACTGAATACATATACATTACTGGAGAAACACATAAAATAAAAAAAAAATGATAATAATAAATGTTTAAAAATAAAACCAAAATAAATAAACAAGAAAATGTGGAAATAAAAATGGTATACCTCAGAAATAATACTAATCTATCTGTCAAAAATGGCAATTGTAAAGCCATATTATAAATGTTTATCTGTCAAAACAGAAAAATGTTACAATACTGAAGGGAAAAATAAAATGTCTTATGTTCAGCGTGGTGCCTGCTGTTAACAAAATGAGCTGGCCAGTGGTGGTGAATGCTTCCTTTAATCCCAACTCTTGGGAATTCTGTAAGTTTGAGGCCAGCCTGGTCTACAGAGTGAGTTCTAGGACAGCCGAGGTTACAAAAAAAAAAAAAAAGCAAGCAAGCAGCCATGTTCCTCGTATGCCAAGTAGAGCATCAGGTAGACCTTGCTAACATGGTCTCACTGTGTCGTCCTGTCTTTCACAACCCGCATTTCCTCCACGAGAGAATGTCAACTCCACCAACACCGAAGTGCTTCCATGACGGGTGCACTGGACTGCCACAAGCACACTGCAGCTATGTGTTGCCTTGCAGCTCAGTTTCCTTTTTAAAAAGGTGTGCATTTCCCAAGCTGGTGTAAGTGCCTCAGGAAAGGGCTCGTTTCAATGGGCTGTACTATCTCTAGTAGGCCTGGGCATATAGCAGGCAATTAATCACATTTATTAACTACTTAGTGAGTCTCTTGAATGGCTGGTACCATTTCCATTCCTGAAGCTTCGGAACAGAAGGGAGGGAGAGGGTGCCTGGCTTTCACCTACCATGCAGCATTTCAACAAGGTGGAGGCCAAACATCTGTTGAACGGTACTGAGCCTTAGCTTGCCGTCGCAGAGAAGCACAGCTCTTCTCTCAGCAGGACCTACAGAACAAGGCTTCTTCCAGTAAAAGGAGAAATGGTTAACCCACTGTGGAAGCAATGGAACGACATCTCTTAGAACAACGTAGAGGGAGCTGAGCCTAGCGAACATGCCTCGGAGCCAGCACTGGGGGACAGGGAGCAGAGACAGGCAGAGCTCTGTGAGTTTAGGGCCAGCCTGATCTACAAGGCAAGTTGAGGCCAGCCCAGGCTTACTGGAGACCCTGTCTCAAAACACAAACATTTTTTTTTAAATCATGAAAGAATGAAGTTATTTTAGAAGTGATTTAAAATATACCTAGAGGAAAATATCCTTAAATTGTTACAGTTCTAACTTAAGACTCATTATGAGCCTAAAAGCATAATCATGAATATAGAATAAAAATATTACTTCTAGCCAGGTATGCTGGCTAGTTTTATGTCAACTTGGCACAAGGTATAGCCATTTGAGAGGAAGACATCTCAACTGAGAAAATGTTGGCATAAGATTGGATTGTGTGGGCTGGAGAGATGGCTCAGTGGATAAGAACACTAACTGCTCTTCCAGAGGTCCTGAGTTCAATTCCCAGCAACCACATGGTGGCTCACAACCATCTGTAATGGGAGAGGATGGCCTCTTGTCTGAAGACAGCTACAGTGTACTCATATACATTAAATAAATTAATCTTTAAAAAAGCCGGGCAATGGTGGCGCATGCCTTTAATCCCAGCACTTGGGAGGCAGAGACAGGCAGATTTCTGAGTTCAAGGCTAGCCTGGTCTACAGAGTGAGTTCCAGGACAGCCAGGGCTACACAGAGAAACCCTGTCTCGAAAAACAAAAAAACAAAAACAAACAAACAAAAAAGACTGGGCTGTGTGCAAGATAGTAGGGCATTCTCTTAATAAGTGATTAATGGGGAGGGCCCAGCCCATTATAGGCGGTGCCATCCCTGTACTGATAGTCCTGGGTCTATAAGAAAGCAGGCTGAGCAAATTGTGGGGAGCAAGCCAGTAAGCAGCACCCCTGCATGGCTTCTGCATCAGCTCCTGCCTCCAGGTTCCTGACTAGCAGAGTGGTGAACTTAATTCTTCCAATGAGCTGTTATATGAAACTATGGGTGAAATAAACCCTTTTCTCCACAGGTTGCTTTTTGTCATGGTGTTTCATCACAGCAAAGTTCCATTACTAAGATACAAGGCCAGTGAGATAGCTCAGTGGGAAAAAGCACCAGACCCCATTACAGATGGTTGTGAGTCACCATGTGGTTGCAGGGAATTGAACTCAGGACCTCTGGAAGAGCAGTCAGTGCTCTTAACTGCTGAGCCATCTCTCCAACCCTCCTAATAGCTTTTTAAATACAAGTAAAAAAAATGGTATTAAATGGGCAGTTCTCCTCAAATGGTAGAGGTTAGTTTAGCACACACAGGACTCTGAGTTGGTCCCCAGCACAGAATGAAATCAGGTGTTGGGGTACATACCTGTAGCCCCAGTACTTCAGAGGTGAAGGCAGAAGGATAAATAGTTTGGTGTCTTAGCATTAGAGCCAGAGTTAAATGGGAAAAAAAAAAGCAGGGTGGGTGCTGGCTGGGCTGAGACAGGTGACCTTGAACTCACTGGTCGAATTGGTAAGATCCAGGCTCAGTGAGAAACCTGGGCAAGTCGAAAGCCTTCCCTCCAGACACAACATGCACAAGCACATGACTCCCAGGAGCACATACACACACTATCCACAAGAAGTTCAATGGCATCCTTGAGAGGCTAGCCTGAGCTACATGGCATCTGATCCCCAAAACAAAACAAAACAAAATTGTAGAAATACACTCTTCGGATTTGCACTTCGCTTCTTGAAACCAGTTCAACAAAAATAAAGGTACTAGCTGGGCGGTGGTGGCGCACGCCTTTAATCCCAGCACTTGGGAGGCAGAGGCAGGAGGATTTCTGAGTTCGAGGCCAGCCTGGTCTACAAAGTGAGTTCCAGGACAGCCAGGGCTACACAGAAAAACCCTGTCTCGAAAAACCAAAAAAATAAATAAATAAATAAAATAAAATAAAGGTACTAAATCAGATGACTAAATACACTATTTCAGCATCATTCGAGGAGCCCAGCTGAAACTGAAGCTGGCTCACCGTGCTTACTCAGCTTGAGGTACAGTGCACCCCATGACCCCACTGCTGCAAACAGTGACAGCGCATTCCACACGCTCCATGTACCACACGAGGATCTGGGTTAGGTTTTATATGTACGGAGGCAAATGTGGGAGGAGTCACACGGCTGCTCTCGAAGTAAGTGAACGTGAACAGAGTCAGGTCTAACCGAAAAGGAAGTGTCCTTGACAAAAAAAATGTGTGACGGATTTGCATTTGCATCTGCATATATAAGGATGCATCCAAAACATTTTATTTTTATTTTGTGTGCATTGGTGTTTTATCTGCATGTATGTCTGTATGTGTGTGTGAGTGTCAGATCTTGGAAATATAGACAGTTGTGAGCTGCGCTGGGAATTGAACTCGGGTCCTCTAAAAGAACAGCTAGTCCTCTTAACTGCTGAGTCATCTCTCCTGCCTCAAAACATTTTAAATGATTTCTCTCTCTCTTTCTCACACACACACACATACATACACACACACAAGGTTTTCACAATGAACAGACACAACTAACCCTATTTTTCCCCTAAATATAAGTCAACAAAGTGTAGTTAATTTCCACACGAAGGATAGGATAAAATCATGCTAAGCCCTGGTGTGAGCACTTTTGGCAGGCTGCCATCCATCTAACTCTACAAAGGAATGACAAACTGCTCTAACAGGTCACTGGGCTTCATTCAAAGCCCTCCCACCCTCCCCACAGTGTTTCTGGCAGGACAGACTGGATGCAAGAGCTTCCTGTATAGTGGAAGTTCCTCAAAAAAGACGTTACCTGGTAAATGAGGTGAACATAGGGAGGATCCTGAGAGGGTGGATACGTGGGAGAGACTCGCTTCTCCTTGTGTAGAAAATCCATGAGTTCAAAAAGATATTCCTGCATCCCAACCAGGTGCCGAGATAGAATTTCCAGCTCTCTGGAAAGTGGGCAAGTCTCCTTTTCTTTTTGTGAGTTCTCTCTTTGAGGTGAATTCAGTTCTGGGGTACTGGGGTGCTCTGGGGTCCTGCTGGGTCTAGGCAGTGGTGTGTAAAGCCAGGAGGGCCTGGGAAGGGCTTCCTGGACAATGGAATCACTGGACAGAGGGGACAAGGGACTTTTAATTTCTTGAACAAGGGCTCTTCCAGACCTCCCACTCTGAGTACTGGAGTTAGCTGTTAGCAAGAGCCCTCGGCTCAGGGGACCTGGGGAAAGGCTGTCAGTGAACTTTTTTTCTCTATCTGCTTTATTTAATAGAGCACTGAAGTTAGAGAAAGCAGCCTGACTTTCAGCAGATGTTCCAGAAGATTCTCTTTCCAGGGTTATTTCTTTAACTATCAGACGAACAGTATACTGATCAGATTCTGAAGAAGGAAGAAAGGCTGTTTCAGTGGGCTTTTGTTTCCCTACAGCAATTAATAATAACCTGTCTGTCAAGAAACATATGCCTTTCGGTCTTTCGTTACTCTCTAACTGAATTTGCTGGATATTTGGAATAGAAGATGGAGCAACCAAATAGATCAAAATTACGTTACACGAATTGGAAGCCACTGCCACTAGCTGTGCTGTCATGTTAAATGCTATTAAATCAGGAACCAGAATACCCGGAATAGCGACCTTTTTTGTCATGGTAATTGACTTCTTAAAGGTTACCAGGATCAAATGTGAAGAATCTTGGCCAGTTCCTGTCAAGTAATCTTTTTTTCTTAAACAAATAAGAGAGCTCTGCTCAGCTCGTGATGGGTTGAAATGTATGTGAGTCAGATCCAGCGGAAGTGAGAAGGGAGAAACCTTCACTGCAGAACTCATGTCCGTAGTGGCTACCTGCTCATCTGCAGGGGGCGTTTCACCTACAGGATGAATATGGACAGCACCATAGTCACCATTAGGTAAACCATCAAAGGCTTCGGACGCGTTTAAGCTACAAAGCTTATCGAGTGGAAGTTCAGTGGCTATAGCAACCTGTGAGTTCACGGTGGCTGTGATGGAGCGGATGGAGCAGTTCACGGGAAACACTGGGCAGAAGGAGCAGCTGTGAAGGGACTTCTGAGAACTGTCCCAAATATACGAATGAAGGCTGCTGTCTATTGCCACCATCAGCCGCTGGCCATCCAGGGTCCAACAAGCACAGTAAACGCGGCCCTTGGAGGGGATGTCCACTTTTACCCTGGAACCATCTTGGTGGACATTAGGAAAAATGGAAACATCCTGAGCAGTCAACACAGTCAGGACAGCGTCCTGTGGGTGCCACACACAGCCCTGAGGAAGGATAGGGAGTGACTCTCTGATTTCAGAGGCCTGGGACACTTGCCGTTTGCTTGGCCCTGCAGTGTCGGGATGCAGCTGCCACACGGAGACAAGCGTCCTGTGCTGGATGGCAAGCAGCGCGGGCATGCGCACTGTGCTGACTGGGGCCCAGGAAACCCCGCAGACAGAGTCAAAGCTTCCAATGACTTGGGAGTCCCCGAACTTGGCCTCTCCACTATGAAGCTGTAAATCAGTCAGGACCACACGATTCCCATCAGTCCAGGCCAGGCCCTGGGTTGGATGTATGGCTTGATTCAGTGTGTTCAGTCCTGTCCTAGGCAGTTTTCCGTTTCCCAACTCCATCCTTTCTGACAAAGGCTATCTGAAATGATTAAGGAGGAAAGTTACAAAGGGGCGTGGTGGCGCATATCTTTAATGTCAGCACTCAGGAGGTCAGGGTAGGAGAATCTCAGTGCGTTTGAAACCAGCCTGGTCTGCAGAGTGGATTCTAGGCCAGTTAGTTCTGTAGAGTGGGTCCCTATCTCAAAAGAGAGGAGAGGGGAAGAAGTTATAATCAAGCAAATGCATAAGTTATATCTTTACGACAGACCTGGACCGTCACAGGTTAATGCTGTGGGACACAGGAGAGCAACTTGAAAATTAAGAGACTACTATAAAATGTAGGCCTGGTAAGCAATGCTAGGAAACGAAACTTTCTCAGGTAGTTTCAGAATTGGAACATTTGAATATGGAATGAGTATTAGAAGATACTGAGTTTGGGAGGGAGCCCAATGACAGAACATGTGTTTAGCGTATGGGAGACCCTAGCTTAAAACCCTGGTGTGACACAAAAAACCTAACACGTAAAATGGTTAAAAATACAGCAAAACCATCCAGTATGGTGGTGCACAGCTTTAATTTCAGGTCTACCTTGTGAGTTAACAGTCCAACCTGTAACATATTAAAACACAACACACATGGACAATTATTCAATTTAGATTTAGAGCTTGTCCTGGTATTTGTAGTTCTTTTTCTTTTCTTCCTATTTTTAATTTATTTATTTATTTTATGTGTAAGAGCATTTGCCTGCATGTATGCAAGATGTACTATGTGTGTTGTCTGGTGCCTGAGGTCAAAAAATGGTGTCAGATCCCTTGGACCTGGAGCTATAGACAGCTGTGAGCACACATACACACAAACTATCAGAGACTAGGTAGGGAAAAGCGAGTCATCTCACCTGTCCCATGCCTGTTTGCATCTATTTGTGTGTGTCCTGGGGATTGAACTCAGGCACTCAGACTTGGCCCTAGGTTGTTTCATTCTGAGACAACAGTTTGCCTACTGTGTCACCCTAGCTGGTCTGAGACTAAGTTGTCCAGGCTGGATCTGAACTCTCTGAAATTATTTTGCACCTGCCTCCCAAATGTTAAGATGGTGGTTGGTATTGATCACCACAGGCAGTTTTGCCTAAGGCTTTCAGATGCACATCCAATCTTTATGTCAGAATGAAGAAAAAGCAAACGTAATCCTTAAATTCCTATTACTCACTGACACAGGAGGTTTAATTTTATCTTTTCATGTGGTGCTGGGTATCAAACCCAGGGACTTGTGCATGCTAGACAAGTGTTTAACTACCTGATCCCTGCCACTAGTTTACATTAGAACTTTATTACTCCAAGTTTGATACTAAAATGTGAGTAGTCTTTTCTATGAGTTGAAAAATGAAGTAGGCAGGTATACAGAGTGAACTTGAGGTCCAAGGTTAGCCTGAGCCATGTAGGGTTTTGGTTTTTGTTCTCAGATTTATTTATTTATTTTATATATATATACTCATATACTGTAGTTGTCTTCAGACACACTAGAAGAGGGCCTCAGACCCCGTTACAGATAGTTGTGGATGCTGAGAATTGAACTCAGGACCTCTGGAAGAGCAGTCAGTGTAACCACTAAGCCATCTTTCCACCCCTCATCCCCTTTTTTGAGACTAGCTCTTTCTATTATGTGGCTCTGAATGTCCAGGAACTTGCTTTGTGCACCAAGCTGGCCTTGAACTCATAGAGCTCTGCTTGCCTCTCTGCCTCTGTCTCCTGAGTGTTGGGATTAAAGGCACGTACCACCATGCTGGGTGAGAGAATAACTTTTATTTTAGATAATAAAACTGAAAGCTCCAAAATGATTAAAAAAATTTACAACAAAATAAACTCCAGATGGTTAAAGACCTAAATGAATAAAAAAATGGATAAGCAAGTCTGCAAAATATAAGACTATTTTACCATACCATGTAAGTCAATCACATATATAAATGTTCCTAGCAACAGTCTTTGCAAGGAAAAAACCTAGTACAAGCACGTAACTCAGTGGTGGAGCACTTGCCTGGGATGTTCTAGTGCTAGGTTCAACCACTCACACAGCAAGCATACGCAGAGGTTCAGGTTCATAGTCTCTGTACCTTGGAGTAACAGGCAGGAGGGTCAGGAGTTCAAGGCCATCCTTAGCTATACGGCAAGTGCGAGGCCAGCTTGGGCTGCATGAGACCCTGGCAGGTAGGTCAGAGCTTGAAGCGAGATGGATTGTTTAGCATGTGTGATATCTTAAAAAAAAAAAAAGAGTATGTCAATACAGAAGAAATTAGACCAATGATTCTGAACCTGTAGGTCTCAACTTTTTTGTGGGGTTGAACAACCCTTTCACAAGAGTCACCTAAGACCATCAGAAAACACAGATATCATTACGACTCACAACAGTAGCAAAATTAGTTATGAGGTAGTAACAAAAAATATTTTATGGTTGGGAGTCACCACAACCTGAGGAACTGCTTCAGAGGGTCTCAGCATTAGGGAGGCTGAGAACCACGGCGTTAGATAACTGGAGGCAGGGGGGTGCCCATCTATAGGCCCAGATACTCAGAAAGCTGAAGCAGGTAATCACTAAGTCCATATGTCTGACACCAGCCTGGGTAAGATCTCAAAAAAGAGAAAAAGGACCTTCCGTAAGTGAGAAATCTCAAATAAGAATGGAATTCATATGATAACCCACAAATATGTGCTATTTAGGAAAAACATGCACCATTATGTGTCTACTCGTGTGTGTGTTTCATAAAGATTCAGGGGAAGGTCAGGAATGACATGTAAACTGTTCACAGTAGATAGTAAGATAAGGTAAGAGACAAAGTGGACTTTCCAATTTCTGTATTTAGAGGGAATTCTTTTTAATAATCATATATTCAAATTATCTTCTTATAGTAAAATATTAATATATAAAAATATACTTACTTCATAAAGAGTTTTAAGACTTAAAATAAGATCTTAGCTTTTAAACAGTCAAAGAATATTAACCATTTTTTGTTCACCACTGAGGGTTGAACCCAGAACCTGGACATGCTACACAACTGCTAGGCAACCTGTGAACTAGATCTATGCCTATCAGGCAGTTTCCCCAACACAGATCAGTGAACATGTGTAAAGGCTGGGTGCCAAGCCCCGCAGGGCCCTGATGGGGACAGAGTGACACGGTTCCTGTCCCTGGGACAGGGTCCCAGTGTGAGCCTCCAGGAGTGTCGAAGGCTGCTGTGGGTGTACGGCTTGCTTGTGTAATATGTACATACTCTTTGGGCCACAGCAGTGGGGGACTCTCTTGAGGAGTGTTCCCTGTTAATGACTCCATGATAATTAGAAACACCAGGACTAGAGGATGTGGGCTATGTCTCAGCAAAATGGTAGACACTGGGGCCTTCAGGACAGCCCTTAAGGATACGGGAAAGAGCTCTAAATACTTGAGTTTAAAAATATATTATTTCTCAACTATGCAACAAAAACTATGCAAAATGAATTATGTGAGGGTCTTCACAAATCTAAAGGAACAAAAGCAGCTGAGCTGAAAGCCAACTTGTTAGAAAGGTACTAAGGAAGGAGATAAAGAGATTTAGGGAGGGGTGGTCGCAGGAGATCCCAACCAGCTAAGTTTTTTTTTTTTTTTTTTTTTTTAGGCAGATGGATTCCTGAGTTCAGGATCAGCCTAGGACAGAGCAAGGTTAGGCAGACCAAGGTTAGGCTCAGGCAAGGTGGAAGTGGTAATTTCAGGCAGGGTATCACCCAACTAGCTTAAAGTCTGTGTTTAACAAAGGCAAACAGGGGCTGGAGAGATGGCTCAGTGGTTACGAGCACTGACTGGTCTTCTGAAGGTCCTGAGTTCAAATCCCAGCAACCAGATGATGGCTCACAACCATCCATAACAAGATCTGACACTCTCTTCTGGAGCGTCTGAAGACTTACATATTTTAATAAATAAATCTTTAAAAAACAAACAAAAAAACAAAAACCAAAAAAGGGCAAGGGACAGGTCTCTGAATTCTTTAGCAAGGTTAAAACCCACACCAGCTTGCTTCTACTGCAGCCTGGTCCTCTTCCAACTCTCCCTCACACACCGTCCGACTAGTTCCCAACTTCTCCCCACGCCTACATCCCTGGGCCTTAAGTGCCACCCACCTCCCTCTATGCCCAGACCGGGCCTCCCTTACACCGGCCAGGCCAAAAAAAACCAAAAAACAAAAAGCAAAAACAAAACACGAAATACCTTAGTCTCTCTGCCTCCCCGCCCCACACATAAAATCCCGGGGCCGCTCACGTCACAGAACCGCGGATCAGAAGTCCCGGGCAACTAACGGAAGCCTCGGCCTTTGAACCTCGGAAACTATTGGCTACTGAGTGCATCACGTTAGCGGCGGGTCCTTCCGATGGCCAATAAGCGTGGGCTTTGCTGCAAGGGTTTCTGGGAGTTGTAGTTCCAGTGAAACCACCGCCTGTAAACCTTCACAATCCATCTCAAGTGCTTCAACCTCTTCTCCTACGCACGTCTCATCTGTTCTCTTAGAAGAGGTTGGCAAGAAGGAATCGGAATTCTACGGTCAACATGTGTCAATAGTTTTTAGTGTAGTGGGGAGTCAGGGACTCCCCATTTAAAAATCCCATAAAACATCACTCCCAATATGTAAATAGCATCCGTTTACCTGAAGCCTGCCTCCTAGGCCTGCCCAAGTAGCAGATCTGTTCTGCCCCTAATCTCAAAGTACCTGCCCAAGGCCATAGCCAGTAGGGTTGGCGGAGGTGGGTGGTGGTGGGTACGTGAGGTGTCTTAAGCTTTTTTGTCTTAAACCCTGAAGACTCTAGGCCACATCCTCGGGCTTTTCTGATTCTGACCTGCACAGTACCATAAACCATCTTTTCTGAACGTCCTTGCACCTGGATACTGACAACCTCATCTGCGAGCTAGCCATTTGGAAGAGCGGAGATGGAGAACCCGAGGAGAACGCCTCAAGTTCCAGTTCTGGGCCTTTGAATAGGTCTTTCTCCCATACTCACCTCCCATGGTCTCTTGTCAGAAACAAAATCATGTCGATTTTTGCAACGAAGTAGAAAAGATGGGGGAGGGGCATTTCTTGAAGTCTCCTTCAGCCTTCAAGCAAATGCTACCTTCTCCCAAGGTATCTTCCTAGGGGCCATGGATGTAGCCTCGGTTAGCTTAGCGTGTGTGAACAGGCACTAGTTTCCCTGGGTCCAATTCCCAGGGCCAAGAAGCGGAGGATTCGGTAAGGACAAAAGTATCTTTCTAGATTCTGATTTGGTTTAGGTAGAGGTAAAAGAATTCATTCATTCCTTCTATAGCATTCACCACTTCAGGCTTGTCCTCAGCACACAGCAGATCCTGCTTTAATTCAGTTGGAATCCCCAGGGAGCAGTCCTTTACCTTGAAAAGTGAGACACCCCCCTCCCCCGCGCGCCCCAATACATATACCTGCTGTAAAACTTTGAGGGCCTAAGGTGGTTGGGGAAAATTCATCAATAATTGGTTTCTTCCCTCCCCCGGCTCTGCTCCTATTAGATTCGGGGAGCCTAGCCAGGGTAGGCAGCAGTCTCGGGTGCTCCCGTTGTGCTTTGAACCCCACGGCACTGAGCACATGTATTTAAAGTGTTAGTTTAATTACCGACTTTCTCCTAGTCTGTAGGATTGAGTGGACTCCCTGGAGCTTTGCACCCTGTAGGTGCTAAGTAAATATAAAATTGAGCCGATAGATGGATAGATGTGTGGATGTGCTAGCGACGGCACGCCTCGCTCACCCTGCCTCCTCTCTCAGCCAGAGGGTTAATGGTGGTTAGTCTGGCCAGGATCCGGAGCAGCCACGTCAGGGTCGCTTCCCCCGGGCCCCGCCCCGGCCGACCCCACCTTGTCGCACAGCTCCACCCCGCCGCCCCCTTCCCGGCGGCCCCTCCCCGCGCAGGTCCTGACTCCAGCCGCACCTCCTCCGGCTCTGCAGTGGCGGCAAGAAGGAGAACCGGAGCGCCTGCGGGGTCCGGCCTGAGCGGAGACGGGGTCGGGTCAGCCGCGAGGACCCCCTTGGAGGCGGGGCCTGTGGGACCGCGATGGGCGTGGAGATCGAGACCATCTCCCCAGGAGACGGTACCGGGCAGCCGGGCCGGGGAGGAGGCGGGGTCCCGGGGCGGAGTCCGCGGGCTGGGATCTGATTCCGAGGTGGCTCCGTGGACCTGAAGCAAGGAGAGGGGCAAAGACGCGGGCGTCAGGAGGAGACCCTCTGCCCCGATTCTTGTGGGTTTTAGAGGACAACTCAACATTCCCTTCTGCGCCCGCTCACCTTGGGGAGTGAAGGCGGCCACCTTGGGGCAAAGGGTCTGTGTCCGGCCACTGTCCTAGGCTGCGGCTGCTGCCGCCTGAGCTGCAACCTCGCTATTAACCGCTGCTACTGACTTCCCAGGTTTCAATTTCTGTTCCGTTTTCCCTGTTCGGCAGCAGGAATGGTTCCTCTTTGGGGGGGTTCCTGCTTACAGGGAAACCCTTCCTAATGCGCTCCACCTCTTCGGCCCTCTTGTCTGGCGCCCCCAGGGCTGGGCAGTGGTTAGTTGTGGAGGGAGCCAATTTGGGAGCCTGCCACTCCTTTGGCGCTTTTGCTTCTTATTTCACCCTCTAGGTCGCCCTAAGCCTTCCTGGTGATCTGTCCTCTAACATGCCCTCCTCAGGACCTGCTGCTTGGTCCTCCTGGAGGGTCCATGGTCCCTTAGTCAGTCAGGCCAAAACAGTGATCCCTAATTCTGTTCATCGCCCCCACCCCAGCCTCACCTCCCGGTCAGCCTCTGGGTTCCCTGTCTCTCTCAAGAACCAGCACCAAGTTTCTTCAACTACTTAGGACATCGGGTGTATTCAACATATTCAAGGAGTAGCTATTTCTTAAGCAAAATTTAATCCAGACCCAAAGCCACCCCAAGGTCTAGAGTGTTTTAAACAAGCAAACTTGCTGTTAGATATTATTGGCATGCTCCTCCCCAGGAAATTAAAGGGCTTCTTGGTTACAAACCGAGGGATTCGCTATTACCCAGATCGCTTCTTGTGGGTACAGTTTCTCTGTCCATACAAAGAATCTTGGTGCTGGGATCGAGGAATCCTTTCCCAGGCCTTGTCACCCACACAGCCTCTGAGCTGTCTCCCCATCTTCGTTCTCCCTGCCATCCAATTGACTTCCGTTCTCACTCCCCCCATTTTTTTCACAGGTCTCCTAAAATGCAGAGCTTTATGGGCCCCTCCCTCAGGCAGAAAATCATTAAAACGTTCTGCAAACAGTTGCCCCCTTGGTGATAGACAGGGTGGGCCTGATCCACACTTCCTCTTTCGCTGCTTACTATCCGTGTATCCACAACCAACTTCACCAAGTCACTTGCGAGTTGTTAAACAAACCACTCATTTAGCAAATATTTATGGAACGTGTACTGTGTGCTGGACCCTAGGGTTACAGGATGGAACCAATGGGCTCTCACTGTGACTGGACTCTAGGACCCTAAGGCTTTGTGTGCTTCCGGGTGGAACCCAGGTGCTGTGCATGCTAGGCACATCGAGTTACATCCGGACTCTGGATTCCAGGTTTTTGAACTTGTCTTACAACTAATTCTATTTCCCAGGTCTCTTTACTTCTCCAGACAGACTCCCACGCATCTTTTAACAGCCAATTTAACTATTTTCTGCAGGGCTTTCTCTGGCTCCCTTTGATAAGCTCCTACAGTCCACTAAACATTGTCTGTGTTGCTAACGTTCCCCCAAGCTCATAATCTAGTCTCAGAGCTTTCTATCCCACCCAGTTAGTTTATCCAGGGTTGGCTCTGCATCTGCCTCTGTGCAGTAAAAACTTGCATGTCTAATAGGCAGCTCAAGATTGCCACCCTCACAAATCTGTTCCTTTCCAGTTTTCTCATCTCTTAGAACAGCTCTACCACCTTCCAGTTACCCAAACCTAAAATTCAACCATCATTCTTATTTTCTCCTTTTCCACCGTCCAATGGTGAGATGAGCAGTGGGTTCCTTCCTCTCTCCTCTCATCCACTTGCATGCCCTTGTCAACCCTGCTTCCAAAATGTATCTCCAATCTCTTTCACTCTCTTCTCTGCTGCCACTACCTTAATTCATGCAACCATTGATTTCTTGTCTAGATTATCGCAACAGATGTCTAGCCATCCATCCCACACTCGGGAGCCAGAGTGGTCTTATAAGATCTTAATTCAGATTAGGTCATTTCCATGCTTTTAAACCCATCAGTGGTTTCAGATTGTATTTAGTTATTAAACCCATCTCTGCAAGCTGCATGGTGCATCTCTTTCACATTCCTCTCCTCCATCTCACCCTCTTCCTTTCTATTCTGAAAGCCCACCAATCTTTTCCTACTTCATGGTCTTTGAGTTGGTTCCTTCTTAAAGCACCAGCTCAAACCTGATCGTCTCTAAAATGCCTTCCTGGCACGCCCTTTCTGAAATTTGCTGGGCTCACCGGCTTAATGTGTGTCTCTGAAATTCATCAGTGTTAATTTTCTTTAGAGGACTTATTTAGAGTACCTGTAATTATCATATTTATATGAGCATTGTCTCCTTCCATTAGAATGTAAACTGGGGAGATGGCTCAGTGGCGAAGAGCTCCAGCTATAGAAACACGAAGAATCTCCTTCATTCATTCAGAAAAGCTAGGTGTGACAGCTAATGCTTGTAACTCCAGCCTTGGGAAGCAGAGGTGGGCAAATACTATGAGCTCTGTGGCATAGCTTCTGGGTCAGTGACTGACTCTATGTCAGGGAGATAAATTTGAGGAGGATAGAGGTAGACATAATATCTTTCTCTGGTGCATGTAAGCTCATGGGCATGCACCACACACACACACACACGCACACACACGCACACACACACACACACACACACACACACACACACACACACACCCCACTCCCTCCCATCCCATATACACATTTTCTGCTTCTCTTCTTCATGGGTTTATATTTTACTCTCTGTTCTGGAATCTACTTCAGGTCATCTGACACACAGTAGGTTATTCATGATTCTGGTCTAGTACATAGTATCTATTTCTGAATACTTGTAAAATAGATGAAATAAAGGGAGCAATAAGCAGCAATGGGGCTGTTTTTTGTTTTTCTTTTAGACTAGGAAATTGAGAATAGTAACAAATACAAACCAGAAAGGAGCCATCATTAGTTCTGGCTTATACAAGGCACAGAGATCTTTCTTTCCTTGTTTCGTTTTGGTTTTTTGAGACAGGGTCTCACTCTATTGCCTTGACTGTCCTGGAACTTGCTCTGTAGACCAGGCTGACCTCAAATACACGAAGATCTGCCTGCTTCTGCCTCCCCAGTGCCACCACTACCCATCTTAGTGAGCTTTTCTAAATAAGTTTTGTTTTGTTTTGTTTTAAAAAAAGATTTAATTTTATTTGTGAGTACACTGTCACTGTCTTCAGACACACCAGAAGAGGGCATCAGATACTATTACAGATGGTTGTAGCCACCATGTAGTTGCTGGGAATCAGGACCTCTGGAAGAGCAGTTGGTGCTCTTAACCACTCAGCCATCTCTCTAGCCCTCTTGGTGAGCTTTTCTAATACCCTAATTTTTCATCTGCCTTAATCTCTCCTGACAGGAAGGACATTCCCTAAGAAGGGTCAGATATGCGTGGTGCACTACACAGGTAGGTTTCATTCTCTTAGTGCTGGCCTAGGCTTGCCCCTCCCAAGGCAGAGCTGTCCTATAAGCTTCCTCAAGAGGGTCTTGTCCATGGATTACCCTCAGAGCTCAAGGCAGCCAGGTTGCTTGTGACCAGTTTTACTTTTCCTTACCCACAAAGACCATCTATCTATGGTTCCGGCCTCTGGTAAAATCAAACACCTCCAGTTTTTACAACCTGGTACCCTGACCTTCCTGCTCCTGTCTGATATTTCAGACTTATTCTGAAAGGTCTGAGCACCCTCAAAATCCCCTTTTACCCTATTACTCTTCTTTTGTGCCCTCCCAACTCTACTTCAGTGAAAGAGATAAGGTTAGTGGCACCACTGTCTCCAGGTGCTGGGAGAATCCAGAGGAGGTCGCCACAAGTCTGCTGTCTCTTCTTGAATGATGTGTGTTTGAAGATCCAAGGACCAAGGGACATTCTATACTTATTTATTTTATCTTATGTGTATGGATGTTTTGGCTGCATGCATGTATGTATGTGTGCCGCATGCATGCCTGGTGGAGGTAAGAGGTATCAGATCCCCTGGTACTGGAGTTATGGATGTTTAGGATCCACCATGTGGGTGCTGGGAACTGAAGTGGGATGCTTTGGAAAAATCAACAAGTGCCCTTAACTGCTGAGCCATCTCCCTCCTCTCCGCCCCCAGGAACCTTCTAGATGAGTTCTTTAGGACTGCTGGCAGGAAGATTACTGGCAGGTGTTTGCTCTAAGAGGTGTGAGGACTCTGCCTTGTGACTCGCTTCCTAATGTGGCAAACTCTATGGGTGACAGCCATTTAGCATACAGCAAGGCCAGCCTAATTCCTGGGACATATTCAGATGGGGCCATTTTTAGCAGTTCTCTGGGCCAGTGTGAAGCACCAGATTGGTTCTAGCAGATGACGTGGCTGTTTTTTTTTTTAACAGTTTTATCTCCAGCCGCTGATGTCAGCACAGAAGGGCTGTTTTATCTCCTAGTGATGTGGCCTAATTACCCTGGGGCCTCTGGAGCCTCTGACCAGGGTAATTGATTTATCTGTTCTACATGTTATGGACAGACCATTGTTTATCAAGTTAATGAAACCAAACATCCTTTTGCAGAGTTTCCTGACAATGTATACACATTGAGTAGGTAGGGTGCATTAAACACATCAGCCCTGCTTTGGGAGAACCTGTTTTATCGAATACAGCAAGAGACTGTATGTAAGAAACTTTGGGCAAACTTTTAAAGAATTAAATATAAGCTAGGCTTGGTGGTCCACACCTATAATACCATCACTTGGGAGTAGGAACAGAGGATCAAAAGTTTAAGGCCAACCTTGGCTACATAGTTTGTGTGCCTAGTGCCTGCACAGGTTGGAAGAAGACATTGGATCCTCTGAAACTGGAATTGCAGACTGTTGAGAGCTGCTTGTGGTGGCAGGTACTGAACCCAGGTCCTCTGCAAGAGCAGCCAGTGCTCTTAATCACTGAGCCATCCCTCTGGTCTTGCCACTAGTCTTTTAATAGTATCTTTTGAGGAGAAGTTCTTCATTTTTGTAGTGACGTCATACTAATCAGTCTTCTTCATGCTTACATATTTCTCTGTGTTCACTTTAAGGAATCTTTCACTCTATTGTGAAGATACTCATTTATTCATGTTTATCTATCACCTATTGGAAATATTGGTGGTGGTGTTTGTTTTTCTTTTCTTTTTTATTGTTTTTGTCATTTGAGAGTGTCCCATGTGACTGAGGTTGGCCTTGTATTTGTTCTATAGTCAAGGCTGACCTTGAATTTCTGCTCCTCCTGCCTCTAGCTGAATGTTGGGATCACAGTGTGTGTACCATCATGCCTAGCTACTTTGTAGAAATTTGAATGGCAGTATGCCTACTACTGCTTTATTATTTTTATTATTCATATTTAGGTCTATGATTTATCTAGAATTGATTCTTATGTGTAGAGGTGGTAGAGGCTTAAGTTTAATTTTCTTTTCTCCATGTGGATATAGATTTGATCCAGCAATGTTAATCCAAAAAGTCATCCTTTATTTGTTGTATTAAAGAAACATCTTTGCAAAAGAAGTCAACATATTTATGTGGGCCTGTTTCTGGATTATGTAGCTTTGGCTGGATTTGCAGCCTCAGATAGCTGTTATCTGGTTTCTAGTAGATTCAACTTTATGAAAGCTGAAGGCAGTGGGGAAATGGGGAAGGCAGTCTATAAATGGATTATGCATGTGCACATATTCAAGCATGCATTTGTCCAAGGTCCTATCTGTATGAATATATGTAGGTCTGTCGATCTAAATATTTTCTTAGCATCTGTTTGACCATCAGGGCTTCTCTCCTGAGTGTCTGTGTGTAAATGCATGTGAACATGCATAAATATCTCTGTGAATGTGACTATCTTAGCAACTGTGTATATGCATGAGATTGTGTTTGATCTCTGTAGCATCCATCTGTGTGTATCTCTGGGTAGCCAGAAGGGTTTCTCCTTTGCCACATTTAGAACTCAGGGCAGGAGCCCAATCTATTCTACCCAGAAGGTAGGTAAATAAAACTCTCTAGTACACATTCAAGCTGTAGGAATTCAGAAGTAAAATAATAGATGCTCAGATACTTGTAAGCTGGCAAAGCTTGCTGTGTTAAATACGGAAAATATGAGGCCTATTTCTCCAGTATCACACAGTGAGTTAGTGCCAGGCCAAAGTCAAAACCCTGTCTAACTGGGTGTGATGACTCACACCTGAAATTTGGCACCTGGAAACTCCTGCAAGTTCAAGGCCAGCCAGGCTACATACTGAACTCCAGGCTAGCCTGGGCTATAGCCTGGAAGTAGTGTGAAAGGTTTAGAAGGTATGGAGGAACTTGAGAACAATGTGCTCTGAATAGGTAGGGAAAGGGGTTGTGAGGGGAGAGAGAACTTGAAGGCAGGTGTCACTAGCATCAGGCTTTGGATTCTGCTCTGGGAGCTGTTGAAGTATTCTAAGCAGGGAAGTAAATATAAGAATTGTGGGGAAAAAGAAAATCTGTTGACTTAGACAGTGGAAGATTGGTGAGGAGTAGACACACCAGTCTGGAGGCTGTTCCAGTCCACAGGTGAGCCATGGAGGTGACTCCATGACACCACAGGTGGCAGTAGCAGAAACTGAAACTGGGTTCCAAAGAGATGTAGGACTTGGTGTTAGACTGCATCCTTATGTGGGGGTGAGGCAGAGAGATGGGTCCACCCTTCCTGCTTGTCAGCAGGGCTCATGGGGAGGGTCGAAGAGGAGTTGGTTTATGCAGCAGAGGAACTCTGACTAGACACGCTGGGTCTAACTGCCGGTTCACTCACAACCACGCCTCTTTTCTGCCCTCTTCTTTCTTTGATAGGAATGCTCCAAAATGGAAAGAAATTCGATTCATCCAGAGACAGAAACAAACCTTTCAAGTTCAGAATTGGCAAACAGGAAGTCATCAAAGGCTTTGAAGAAGGCGCTGCCCAGGTAGGCTGAGGATGGATACTAAAGGTTTTAAGGAGGCTGAAGATTCAACTAAGTGGGTTTTAGGATTTAGATTTCCCCGACACCACCTTAACACACCACCCACAGGGTGCAGCAACGCCACCTAGTGCTCACTCCTGGCTCTGTCCTTCCCCTTTTCTGTGGCTGACATCTATGTCTCACCCCAGGCATTCCTCCTAGGATTGCTTGAGTAGGCTGAAAAGGCCAACAAGCTGTCTGAGCTAAGAAGAGCTAGAGATGGATAAGCCAAGAAGCGCTTTGGGTTTTGCTTTTTAACAGTGTTGAAGCTATTCCAGACATTAAAATATTATAGAAATAGTGAAGCTCCTATATAATTTTCACCCAACTTCCTCAAATGTTAACATATACAACCATACTATGGTGATTCAAGTAAAACATTAGCATCAATACAACATTAGTCAGCCAACTCGGGTTTTTTGGTATTCTTTCAAATGCAAACCTCACAGCTCTCTTGCTGACGGATGTCCAGTGGGATGGCGGTACTGGTGGACTTTGGTTCCAGCTCTCCCTCAGTTTGTCTGGGAAGTCACAAGATGTCCCATTCCTGTAGCTCTGCCTCTGTCACCTCGATGTGGCCTTTTGTTGCTGAATCTTAACCGTTCCTGTCACAAGTATATTCAGTACTGTAACACACTCCTCGAAGGCTACCTCTGAAGAGGACCAGGAATAATTAAGAGCAGACACAAGTGTTTGGGCCATGCCATTGCTGGAGAACCAATAACATTTGTTGCTTGAATGAGTCTGAGACTACTTTGTGGCTGTTAACTGCCCCATAGCTGGGTCTACTTCAAGACAGAATCTGCATGTTTAAGCTCTTAGCTCAAGTTTATCGTGCCCCGAATAAAATTAATCTCAGGTCTTTGGAATTACCCTAGAGATGGTTTTGGGGGAAATGCCATAGTTACCTTACTTTTTTCTTTTAAATCAAGCTGGGTCCTCTTTCTCCTCTCCCCATCTGCCCCCATCCCTGCTAGATGAGCTTGGGGCAGAGGGCGAAGCTGACCTGCACCCCTGATGTGGCCTATGGAGCTACTGGCCACCCCGGTGTCATCCCTCCCAATGCCACACTCATCTTTGACGTGGAGCTGCTCAGCTTAGAGTGAAGGCAGGAAGGAACTCAAGGTGGCTGGAGATGGCCCATGCTCTCTGTCCTAGCCTGCTCTCTCTGCCACTGGGACGGCTCCTCCTACGTAGGGCTCTTGATCAGTGTGCTGACCCCACCGCCCCTCCACATTATCTGTTCTTTCTGCCCAACGTGCTCTATATGTGTCGGCCATTTAATTGTCCCGAACATCTTTGCTTGAGAAAACTTTACAGATCCGAACATTTCAGACTGCATTTTGTGTGATGCATGTAGTAGCCATTCCTGATCATAGGACACAGATCTTGTTTGCACAATCTATATTGCCTTACCTGCACTTAAGCCAGACATACAAGGTGCTCAGACATGCGCTGTACATGGTTACATGGAGGGACTTGAGCCAGTTACCTTTGCTGTCACTGTCTTATCTTCTGTTGGCTGCTCACTTTAAGCACTGCCCTCTTTGGAAATACTATGTAAAATAAAGGCTCTGTGCTTGGCATCTTCCTGTCCATCATGTTGTGGGAGGTTCTTTAATGACACACAAGCCATTTTTTTGGTGAAAAAGAGTGAAAGGGGACTTCCAAGTGGCTAAGAGAGTGGATATAACAGCTGTGTGAGCAAACTGCTTGTGCTGGACCTTTAGACAGGGTGACAGAGCTCAGGCTGACCTAGAACTCCTTCAGCCAGCCTGCTGACTGCTGGCATTACAGGTGCAGATATACTACTGTCAGGTCTAGTTTTACTTCTTAAATAAAATGATCACAAATCCTCTAAGCAACTTTGGAAATTAGCTTCTACCCTACTAAACTCGCCAGCTCAGAGTCCTCTGCATAACTAACCCAGCATCCTAGCAATCTCATGTGGGATTTGATCTCCCGGGGTGGTCCTGCAACTTCATCTGTTTGAAGAGATTGAGGGATGAGCCTCCCTCGCTAGTCAGGAGCTGTGTGCATCTGAGCACGTGAATATGTTAAAGGCTTGAAGCCTTGGACTCGCTCACTCTGGAAAGTAACTTTTGAAAAAAAAAGTGTGGTTCTGGGTTTATTTTCATAGGCAACACTTAGTTACATCTGAATTTGCTCTAGCTTACCTTGAAGAATTACTTCTGATAGTAATGTAGAATGTGTGTGCATGCCCCTGCATGTGCATGCATGTAGGTGCGTATGGAGGTCAGAGGACAACCTAGAATGGTAATCCCCAGGAGCCATCAATCTTGTTCTTTACTTATATATTTATTTGAGTCAGGATCTCACTGCATATTATTTATCTGCAACAGATCTCACTGTGTAGCACAGGCTGGCTTTGAACTCAAACGTTCAAATGAACAGAGATCTATCTGCCTCTGTCTCCCAAGTGTTGGGGTTAAAGATACACTGGTTTACATCATGCAACATTCCATGAAGGATACGGGCCACAATTGGGGCCATTTTATCTACCGCTCATCCCCAGGATGCATGCTGAGGCTGGGGGTTCACGAGAAGGTAGTGCTCTGGATGAAATCATGAATGGAAAGGAGTTACCTTGGGCCAAAGGATGCTGTACCCATTCCTTCTTGGGGTGTCTCCTGTGGAATATCCTGCTTCCTTACTCTCCTTGATGACTCCAACACCTATAATTCCTCAGAACTCAGTCTGTGTAGAAGACACACCATGCTTTCTGCTGTGATACCAACAGGATGAGCAAAAATGACATCAAAGACTATTTCATGGGCCCTCTGCAGGGCACGCAAAAGATCTGTTCACGGCAGTATAGCCTGGGTGGCAAGAGGCTATAATGACACTAAGAAACCCCTAAAAATGCAAAATTACTAGCTAGCACCTGAAGGATACACGAGGGTTTACAGGTAAGCTGAGAGATGACTGCTCTCTCAAGTCTTTGGAAGATGGTGTAGAAAATCATGACACATGCCAAAGAGTGTAGATGGTATCCTGCGAGAGTCATTAAAGGTTGGTAAGCAACTGACCAGTATTAAGATCCATGTCCTATCAGTTGTTTTCAAACTGCTCAATCAGTCTCAGGAGTCCTTAGAAACTTGACTCAGCTCACTTAAAGTAAAGCAACTTGGACATACCTACCCAGGTGAATTCAGGAACACCATTTGCCCCTTGCACTTTCTGTCCTTTGAGAAAGGAGTTCACTGTGTAGCCTAGGCTGGCCTCAGATGTATGATTCTCCTGCCTCTGTCTCTTGAGTGTTTGGATTATAGGTGTGTGCCACTATGTTCAGCTCTGCCCCTTACACTCTTAACCTGGTTTAAGAAACTGAATTTTAGATGGCTGGTATACAAGACAATCATCAACTAGAACCCTAGATTTAGCAATACACCTCCTGCAGAGAGGCCCAGTGCCTGACCCTGGGTCTAAGCTCTTGTAACTAAATCACAGAATTCCAAATAATCAGAACTGAATTTGTTTTCTGTAGTGCTAGGTCAAGCCCAGCGCTTAGCTCCAAAAGCCCTCTTCTGTTGAGCTATATTATCCTCAGCCCTAGTTTTAAAACTCAGCTTTGGGTCATGAAATTCAGCTAATAGACACATAATCCAATGAACCAACTGTTCTTAACAGCTAATAGAAGTTTTCCTGGTTGTTCACACCATTGACAGTGAGCTGGCTGCCATGTGGAGACCTCACTCTCATGAGTCTAATTTCAGTTGTCTCGACATAGGGGTCTTTGAGAACACCATCTAAGTCTGCAAACACCTAGGCGACAGCGTGCACTAGAGTTAGTAAGGAAATCATAAAGGCACTCACATGAGAGTTACAGCTGTGACCTCTTTATCTGCCCATCTTTCTTAGAAATGGCTTTTTGATGCCTGTGGTGCTATGGTGGTTTGTGCCTTTAATCCCACTCAGGAGGCTGAGACCGGTCTATCTCTGAGTTTGAGGCCACCCTGGCCTAGAGAGTGAGTTCCAGGACAGCCAGGGAAACCCTGGCTTAAAGAGGGGTGGGGGTGGGGTTAACAGTGCTGTTGAAAACTATTTGGACATAATTTCATTTTTGAGTAAGATTTGAAAAGACAGTACAAACTCTAGAAAGTGGCCTAGCTCCTTAAAAGTAATAACAGTCTTTAAATGCATTTAAAAGTAGCCATTGACACTAGTCACTCTATGTAGCCTTCAAAGTGACTCTAGATTCTGGGTATACAAAACAACTGATTCACATGTCTCCATTTGGCCCATGCTTGAACTATAAAAAGAAAATTTATAGCTGTCTTCTCCTAAGCTGTCAAGCCACAACGAATGTGACAATTATTACAGTCTTCCCAAGTCATGGAAACTCCTATAACTAAGCATTTTATTTATGGCAAAGACATACTGTGAGCTAAGTCCAAAATATATAGATTGTAACTACAACCTTGGCCAAGTAATAGCACCACTCTCTAAACAGCTTGCTCTCAGATTTCTGAAACATCACTTCTGTGATGGACCGCTGCCGTAACGATAATGACCTCTGTTGTAAGGACACGGGTTACCACACTGACAGGAGTCTGGTTCTTTGTGGCTCTCATACCAGACCTTTCATGTCTTTGTTTTTTGAGACAGAGTCTTACTCTGTAATCAAGACTGGCCCACAATTTGCAACGTAGCCTGGTAAGCTCATGGTGATGCTCCTGCCTCAGCTCTCCCAAGTGCTGGCATTATAGCTGTGTGCTATACTAGCTTTTTATGAAAGCATTTTATTCAACCAACAGGTTGAATTTTGGTGTCCTCGTATGTGACCTACTCATTGGGTTATTAGTTATAACAAGCCTAGGCAGGATATGGTGGCGCATGCCTTTAATCCTAGAACTTGCAGGCAGAGGCAGGAAGAAATCTCTATGAGTTGGTGGTCAGCCTAGTCTACATGGAGAGACCCTGTCTCAAAAAACAAAACAAAACAAAAACCAAGCCTACAAGTTCCTCTGGCTCAGAGTTTTAAAGGCATTTGCTATTAAGCCTGACAACCTGAGTTCAATCCCCCGAGATCCACCTGGTCAAAGAAGAGAATCAGCTCCTACAAGTCATTCTGATTTTGACACATGTACACATCCACACACATACATACACAATAAACAAGTATTAAAAGAAAAAAAAGAAAAGTCAATGTTTTCAAGGACTTAGTTAGGGTTTTAAAGCCGTGGGCAGACATCATGACCAAGGCAACTCTTATAAGGACATTTAACAGGGGCTGGCTTACAGGTTCGGAGGGTCAGTCCATTATCATCAAGGAGGGATCATGGCAGCATCCAGGCAGGCATGGTGCAGGAGAAGCTGAGAGTTCTACATCTTCATCTGAAGGCTGCTAGTGGAAGGCTGATTTCCAGGCAGCTAGGATGAGGGTCTTAAAGCCCACACCCACAGTGACACACCTACTCCAGCAGGGCCACACCTCCTAACTGTGCCACTCCCTGGGCCAAGCATGTACGAACCAACACAAGGACCTCAGTCCCTAGGCTCATCTACAGTCCTACATGTAGTTCTCCTCATTTGTTTGTTTTTTTTACTGGTATTTAAAAAAGGAGTGAGAAGTTTAACAGAAAACACTGACACATTTTACAAAAGCTACACATTTATTAACATTATATATTCTAAGGCTAGAAAACTTTCAAACAAGTCATTCTAGGTCTAAAATAAGAAATCACAATATTCAGTATTAATTAAAAAGAGAAAAGGTAATGGGGACCACGAAAGGCTGTGGTTCATTTGGGAGGGTCTGTGTTGATGCCATACTTTTCCTTGAGAAGCTTCAGCTGCTCCTCCTTCTTCTTGGTGTCCATCTTCTGGAATGCCTACAAGTGTGACACACACCACAGTTAACGGTACTGAGCTACACAGTTCACCAGCAGCACAAGCCTAGAGGAAACCCCACCCCACCCCACCCCCAGCACCAGCCTCTTGTAGAGTGGGCCGCACTCACCCGGTTAGCATTGTAATACAAAACTACAAGGTATCTGTTACAGACGTTGAATCCTGATAGGTGATCACAGGCGTTCTTAGCATCAAAGATGTCTTCATAGACCACGTAGGCTGTTCCTCTGGTTTCAGGTGTATTCCCTCTGCACGACAGTTAGAAGACAGTTACCCAAGCATCAATAATTTCTAGTCTTTTTAAACCTGTAACTGGGTCTTGTTTATTTTGGCACTGAAGTTTTAAAAATACACAGGACAGATCCAAGCCCTCCGTTCCAAGTGCTCTCTCTACTCCCAGCCCTGAAAGAATTGTTTGCAGACAATAAACAGAAGTAAGTTTAAGTAATTTGAAATCACCCTGAAAAATAGCAGAGGGAATAAACACTCTGAATAGATATGCTAAAGGAGTGTGGAATCTTTAAAGCCAATGTATTCTGCAGTGGAATATCTCAAGACGAAGAGCAAAGCTGCATGCTCATGAGCACAACCAAAGCTGCAGGAAGCCAGCACACTGCTCATGTTTCTCCTGCTCAGAACTCCTCAGGCTTGAAGTAGGGACAGTACCCAGGACTGATGGCCCGCTAGCCACAAATGGCTGACCAAGGTTCTCTGTGCAGCCTTCGGTTGGGGAAACAGCTTCCACTCAGAGGGCAGAAGCACACCAGTGGGCAGAGTTAGCTGTGAGCTCAGCAAAATGCTGGCAGGTGAGGCCCTTACCCAGCTACAGGCTCCTCCTAGGATCTCCTCTCCCTGCCTCACTTTCTCTTAGCCCCATGGGCTTCCTCGGAGAGCTGGGGAAGTGAGAGAAGTCACAGGAGCCCTGACCTGCAGTCACCGGGTGCAGGCCAAGGTGAATGTGCTGTCGGAGAGCCCACTTTCCAGTGGTCTGGAATATAGAATAGACCCCTTGTGCAGCCACGGGATGAGGTTTGGGACTGTGTGCCAACTCTTCACCTGCCGAACACACACAGTAGGTGAAGCAAAACACTATTCTGGCTCAGAAGGACAAGTAAAAGTCTAACTTCAAAATTGTACCTTTGGAGCTGGGAGGTGGTGGCACATACCTTTAATCCTGGCACTCAGGAAGCAGAGGCAAGGGAATCTCTGTGAGTTCAAAGCCAGCCTGGTCTACAGAGTTCCAGGACTATTACACAAAGAAAACCTGTCTGGAAAAACAGGAACAACCAAACAAAAAAGCAATCTCTGGGCATGGTAGCAGTCATCTTTAATCCAAGTACTTGGGAGACAGGCAGGTAGGTCTCTGTGAGTTCAAAGCCAGTCTAGTCTACATAGTGAGCTATGCAGAGACCCTGTCTCAAAATAGCAACCCCCCCTCCCCCCAAAGGGACAGGGAGCCAGCATCATTTGCTGTGGAAACACAGTGAGACCCTGGCTCAAAGCAAAACAAAATTGTAACTCCTATTCCTCCTCTCCAATCTAGACCCTGCTCAGAGGCAGGGAGAGAACAGAGAGAGGTGGTGGGCCTAGCTAGGAAGTCCAGTGCCGACGAACTCATATTAAGTTGCTGGGATCTGACAGGAGATGTTTGTTTCAGACAAGCTGTGTCTTGAATCACTTCTGTCTTCTCACTCTGGGTTCCCAGCAGGAACCATTACCTGTTTGAGACAGCCTACCCTTTCTCCTATTAATTGATTCAAACATTCATTCTCTATGAAGTTCTTTCCTATTTCTTCTTTTCACTTTATAAAGAATTATTTATTTATTTTATGTATGTGAGTATGCTGTTGCTGTCTTCAGACACACCAGAAGAGGGCATCAGATCCCCCTCCTATGGGGGGGGGGGAGGCTGGAGAGATGGGTCAGCAGGTAAGAGCAATGACTACTTTTCCAGAGGTCCCGAGTTCAATTCCCAGCAACCACATGGTGGCTCACAACCATCTGTAATGTGATCTGATGCCCTCTTCTGGTGTATCTGAAGAGAATGACAGTGTACTTACATACATAAAATAAATAAATCTTTAAAAGAACTGCAATAGGGACAAAGCTTAACCACATTCTTTTTTTTCTTTTTTTTCATTTCTAGGGATTAAACTGGAGTCCTCTCAGGTACTAGGCAAGTGTTCTACTACTGAACCATATACGACCAGCCCTTCACCTGAGTTTATGCATTCTCCATTCCAGGCGTCCCAGCTCTCATTATCATCCTCACACCTTGAAATCTACACTATAATTTGAATTTTAAAAGCATGCATTTAGAATGTGCCATGTATTGAGCACTGAGCTCAGTAACATTTTCCTGACTGGTAGTAAATAGGAATTAAAAACCTCATCCACAATTTAGCCTTTCTAGCTTCAGCTACATTACATCATATACTGATTTCAGTATCATTTGTTCTATATTATAGTGTTTTTAAAAATGATTTATATGTGTCAGGCAGTAGTGTTGCACACCTTTAATCCTAGCTCTCAGGAGGCAGACACAAGCAATCTCTGAGTTTAAGGCTAGCCTGGTCTACAGAGTTCCAGGACAGCCACTGCTACACAGAGAAACCCTATCTCAAAAAACAAAACCAACCAACCAAACAAACAAAAAAATTTGTATGTTATGTGTGGAGGTGTTTATATGTAAAGCGGGTACCCTTGGGAGGCCAGACATGATATAGGTATCCTGAGCCACCCAAACGTGGGTCTTGGGAATAGAACTTGGCCCTCTGGAAGAGCAGGAAGCACTCTTAACCCCAGTCATCTTTCCAACCCCTATACATGATTTTAATAGGAAAGGTAACGATGTTAAAAGGCTGCACAGAATACAAAGTGCTACGTGTCTACTGCATGCCAGGTAGAGTGGTCAGTTGTCCTGGTGATGAAGAAGCATGGCTAGGTTTACCAAGTTCCCTTCTAGGAAGTCAGCACTAGCTGGGCGGTGCTGGCTCACATCTCTAATCACTGCGCTCAGGAGGCAGAGGCAGGCCAGCCTGGTCTACAGAGTGAGTTCTAGGACAGTCAGGGATACAGAGAAACTCTCTCTGAAAAAACCAAAATCAGCACCTTAGTAAAGCCACAGAGGTTGATCACAGGGAGGGAACAGAAGATCCACTGTTTCCCATTCTGCAGTTAAGACTCAAGCTCTTGTGCCTCAACATTCTGACTTTATTCAACAATCACAGCATTCTCCTAGGACAGGCAGCAGAACCAACAGAGAAAGGCAGGTTATCACCCTTTCCTTCCTTCCTTCCTTCCTTCCAGCAAGAGAAAGACATTACATCGAAAGTATGAATCCCAGATCATATGGAGCCATGTGAGGAAGGAGAGCTGCGACAGAGATTAGCCAGGAGAGAGCTACTTTTCAGGGGAAGCTCTCTGAAAAATCCTCCCTGGAGCTGAGAACAGGCTGAGGAGGAGCCAGGTCAGAGCGGCTGTGTTGGGCAGCCCGAGAGAAGCTCGGAAGCAGAGGCCCTGAGCTACTGCGGCCCTGCTCAGGCTTTGGCTGCACTCTACTCCCAAGCTGTAACCCCTGCCGGGTTTAATTTGCCACACTACACTGCCCAGACTGGTCTCAAACTTGCAGTCTTTCTGCCTCTGTCTCCACTGTGGCTCTGATTACAGGTATGTTCTACCATGACTAGTTCTTGTGTTGTGGTTTTGATATCATTCTCCAACTTCAACTTAAACTTCTCTCAAGTGAGTGCTATAAGTAAGCTTTATAATGCCTTCATAAATTAATCACAGCCATACTATTATTTTATTCATTTATTTTCTTTTTATAGTTTTGAGGACTAAACTCAAGGCCTTGCACACTCAACTAATAAGCTGTATCACCAGCCCTATTCATTTGCTGACATATATGGGTAGTTACTGTGGGTCATGTTTGAGGATTGAACTCAAGGCCTTGCACACTCAATTAATAAGCTGTATCTCCAGCCCTACTCATTTGCTGACATATATGGGTAGTTACTGTGGGTCATGCAGCAATGCTATCAACACAGAGCCTGGGGGCAGTCACCTCTGCCAAGAAAGACAGGCGAGTTCATGGGCAGTAGCATGACCACGTATTAACTACTAGGCCTCAGTAGTAACTAAGGACTAAGTTATGGTAACTAAGGGATGGACAGAGAAGGTTCAGTGCCTTTATGAAGAGTGGTGATCCATACAGACTGTGTAATCTGATCCAAGCTAAGTTTCTCTCTTATAGAGAACTGAAGCCCAGAGAGATGAAACACTGCACAGCTTCACTTAACTTGAAAGACTCCGTTAGTATCTGAACTTGGGTCTAACAATCAGTGCAGTCGATTTATCACACTACCTCCACATGGAGAGCCAAAAGGCCATCCAAATTATCTTAAAAAAGAAAGAAAAACTTAGCAAGTCTGGCCACTTGTCACATGGCTAGTTACAGGAATTAAAGGCAAACCCTTGTTCCCTGGCTCCCAAATCAGAGACTATCTACATATTATTCTTTGTTCCTCGAAGGACTTGGAATTCTTGCATCCCTCAAAATCTGGACATCATGTATCCTGTAGGGAGTACAGAGCCCTGAGCAGCTGCTCAGAGGACTGAGACCTTCTAAAGGGAGCACCCACTCTATGGTATTTTTGTTTCATCCTCATTCAGCTTCTAGTGGGAATACATCACAAATGATGATACATTCCCAGGAAGCAGCTCACTCCCAGGAGAGATGGGCCATTTGAAAGCAAAGGCATTAGCCTCTCATATTCCTAAAAGCCAGGAAGGGGCTCTGAGGTTATAAAAAGAAAATCTTCGGCTTGATTTGAGATGTGGTCTTAAAAAATTCGGGTTGACCTCAAAATCACTGTACAGATGAGAACTGCCTTCAACCCTTGCCTCCACCGCACAAACTGAGATTATAGGTGTGTCCCACCACACTTCAGAAAACTTATAAAAAAATATAGTGGGGTTGGGATTATAGCTCAAAGGTCTGTGCCTGCCTAGCATGTACAGGGCCCTGGGTTCAAACCCACAGGACCTACCCAATGGTGCCTTCCTGAAGAGAAACATTATGACTAAAAATAAAAGCTTTAAAAATCCTTCCAGAGGGACCCTTAAATGGCACAAGTTTAGGTACTGTAGTTTAATGGTTCAATTCAGGATTAGAAGATTTTATCACTAAATATTACATGATACTAGAAAGGAACTTTTACTCAAGGGCCTTACAGTTTCACTGCAAAACAGACACATCACTACACACCATACAGCACAGTCTTGCTGCAAGCTACAATTCTGAGATTATAGATTAGGCAACCATATCCTTTAAGTGACATTATAAGACTTAGAAAAACTTACACTCTGATTTGACGAATAGGTCCATATTTCCCAAATATATCATACATTTCTTCTGCTGTGATTTTGTATGGCAAATTCCTTATATACAAAATCCGATTTACTTCAGGTGGGAGGCGAATCTAAAATGAGAAATAAATATCATTATACTGAAGAACAGCAGTGCGGCCAAGACAAGGACCCCAGTGATGCCAAAGAAGAAACCAAGAATAAGAACGACCACCAGATGCTCCTCAGAGAAACAGCAGAGAGAAGACTATCAGGAGGAACTAAACCCCCAGTTTTTGGTCACTCTAATTTAACAAGTATTTCCCATTTCACTTACACATCCTTAATGTCTCCTGTGAAAGAAAAGACAGTAAAATCCCACTCATAAGCCTTCTTCTGTCTTAAGAACCTGTGTCAGTGACTTCTCTTGTTCTTACAGGCTTTCCCTTCCTACCAGCTTCTAGTCCTCAGCTGAGTAGCTGATCTGGTCCTCCCAATCCACCCAAAACAAAGTACTGGACTCCACTTACTCATCAAACAGTTATTAAGTGCCTTTTAAATGTACATAGTAAGCTAGGTATTAAGAGAGATGCCTTGAGCCGGGCAGTGGCTGGCCTTTAATCCCAGCACTTGGGAGGCAGAGGCAGGCAGATTTCTGAGTTCGTTCGAGGCCAGCCTGGTCTACAGAGTGAGTTCCAGGACAGCCAGGGCTACACAGAGAAACCCTGTCTTGAAAAACCAAGAAACCAAAATAAAAGAGAGAGAGAATAAGGGGGGTGGGGGGGGGAAGGGTGTCTTGAAGGAAAGACCTTCACTGCACTTTCCAGTTCTCTCAACTTTTTAAAATCTTGCTTCTGTTTTCATTCATGCGGGTTGAAAAGGAAAGTCTGTACTGACTGACTCATCTTTACCTGAGCTACCACCTGAAAGTGCCTTTACTAACATCTTTCATCCCAGTGTTCCCTCCTCAGCCTTCTAGGGGCCGGACTGTTGTTCCTCCTTGCAGCTGTATTCCCTCCTATCTTTGACATGAATACTGCCCCCAGTTTATTGCTCCTCACTCTTAGACTCTTCTTACTCTACACTGCGGACTCTCAGCTCACTCTTTGCTACTACAGTCAATTATATACCAAACAAAAAATTTCAATAACTTATCAAATTGATATAACTTCTAGTATAAAGCTAAGTATTTTATGAATGAAAGAATAAAATATTTACCCTCAGGCTGGTGAGTTAGTTCAGCATGTGAAAGGCACTTGCCAGCAAATCTGATGACCTGTTAGTGCCCCGGGGCCCACATGGTAGAGAACTGACTCCCAAAAACTGTCCTCTAACTGCTACATGTGCTTTGTAGCACATGCACATACAATAATAAATAAACATAAATTTAAAAAAGCTTATTCCCTACCTTCAAATGAGTAGTGGTGATAATTATTAAACAAACTATAAGAGTTTACGATTTCCAGGTTGAGTTTTATTATCAACAACTGCCACACAAATGTATTTCTCCAGTAAATCCCTTTCTCACTGTGCTAACCACTGTGTAAGCCTCTCTCTTCTCTCCTAGAACATCACCATCGTTCCCGGTAAAATTCGAAAGGGCTCTATACTCTTCTCAGCCAACACAGGAGATGACCCTGGCCCCACACCTCTTGAAGAAAACAGATATAACCAAATGGGAACTATCTATTCCTGTTGCTAAGCTTTGTCCATCCATGTCCATCCATTTTTCTTCTACTGGTATACCAACCACTCCCTTCTTTAATTATTTTTCTTTCCTGTCATGGCTTGAGGTGCTGGGAATCAAATCCACGGACTCAGGCACATGAGGCAAGCACTCTAGCACTGAGCCACAGTCCAGCTTCACTCCAGAATTTAACAAATTGTTCTTTTATCAGGTTGTTCCTATACTGTCAGCTCACTCTCGGTATATAAAAAGCACTTCTCGTTGGTATATAAAAAGTACTTTAGGTATCTTTAGAACAGTTCAATTTCTCTATTAATAAGAAAAATCAGAGGACCGGCTCTACAGTTTTTGTCTGAATTCCACCATCTTTTCATTCTACAGGAACCAAGTTTTCATTCACTGAAATGACTCGCATAATCGTGGTTGCCCAAAATCTTCATCTGAATTTCCAATGGTCAATTGTGTGTCTTTGTTTTGGTGTGATTCTAAATTTTGACCATTTCCTACTTTCTTGAAAGAATATTTTTTTTTCTTAAAGATTTTGATAACACTCCGCTCACTGACAACAGTAGAACATAAGCCCGACTTTCGTTTATAATTCACTGCTGTGTCCCAACACAATACAGCATGTGGCACACAGTAGGTATTGAATAAATACAACTGATGAATTGCTTCCAGTTCGTAATACAAGAAACACAGCAGGCGCTTACTTATATTAACAGAAGATTCCCAAAGTTCTACATTCCAGAAAAATCCCAGGCTCCAGCTGGCAATGAACCAAATAGTTACTCGGTACGTCTATGTTATCGACTTTCTGGACTCAGAAGATCCTAACGCCTGGTCCTAGGTGTAGGTCAAGCAGCAGAGATTGTAGACCTTACATAGTCACTGATACCACGGGGCTCTGAATAGGGGTGGGACGAAAAGTCGCTCAAGGAACACACCCCTGAGGATGAGCCCAGGACAGAATCTCCTCTGACTGAACAGATAATGAACTTTCCCCACCTGTGGGCGGACGGACAAAAACCTCTCCCCACCCACGCTGCGACAGTCAAGCAAAGACGTCGCTTCCCTACCGCGCAGAAAGCGGGGTACTCACATTCGCCCTCTTAGCCGCTTGCATCGCCATCTTGGCGGGCTGATGTAGGTTACCGTAAGATCCCTCTGGATATTTCTAAACTCGGTCGCCTTCGTGGGCGACACGGCGTCACATACAGAGTATTTACAGCCAGGTAGCGCCGGAAGCTGTTACAGCACTGCCGGAAAGTCCGCGTTCCAAACTAGGACGTGTCTACTTCCTAGAATAGACGCTCCAAGTAAAACTACACAGAACGCCTTCTCAAGCCGGAAGGCGAAAAAGAGAGCTCCAGGCCGCTTCCGGATACCGGACCGGAAGGGGCGGGGCAAATGCTACGGGAAGGGAGGTGTTCCGCTTGAGGGGGTGTGGCTTGAGGGCCGAGGGGCGGGGTCCATGGAAGATACCCAGCTCTGGGACTGCTGCAATTTAAGTCGTGGAAGTGTACGTGACTCGCCAGCACTTCCAACAGGGTTCCCAATCTGGACTTTACGCGGAAGGCCGATCCCGGAGCCTGGGCATCAGGTCGCGCTTCACCTGACGGTCGAACTCCCTTACCCGGCTCCCGCGGCCCCTGTCCACGCAGACAGAGCACACTGCACGTCACATACACTTTTTTTATTTCCTTAGACCAGCTTTTCAGGAGCGGACTTGGGAAGAGAGCCCACTCCCGAGTTTCCTCTGAGGTTCTCCTTCACTGAGGCAGCTCCAAGACGATTTTGCCCACGTTCCTATTAGCCTTCACATCTTAGCCACTTGAATATCAGTTGCCGGGTAGATTCTGTCCAAAACAGGCAGCAGACGTTGGGGGCTGTCCGTAGAGAAGGGCAGAATCTGCTCCGTGAAAGTTTTCACCAGTGTTTGTTTGTACTAAGGAAAAGATTATCAACCTGAAGAAAGGCCTTCCCTGCTATTCCCCATCCTGCCTAGCCTTAATGTTCTCTGAGTATCTGAGTACCTTTCACTCCCATCATAATAGAGCATGCTTTCAAATGTGCAACCTCATTCTGTACCAGGTAAGATTGAAGGCTGCAGTAAAATACTAGTGTTACTGACGGACTTACATAGCTTAATACAAAAGGAGTGCTGAAGTCTTATCTTCCCCATTAGGTATGAAACTGATGGAATATATCTGTTGAAGCTTACTTATCTAAAAGGCTTTCTTAGTACACTGAGGTCTACCCTGAAAACAAAGCCTTGAATCTATATGAACACTTAATAGTATGGCCGATGTTTTTGTTCATCCTGATATTAAGTTATGTAAATATGACGTATAGAAATGTGTGGGAGGGTTCAGAGCATGAACACATCGGTACACATGGTGGCAGATTTCTTTATAGGCTCCCTAAAGCAAGCTATGACCAGGTATGTGCAAAGGCTGTTTGACAGTCATACTTTCTTTCACTCACCATTCATCTTATTATCCCTAGATCCCAGCAAACTAGTGATTTAAAAAGTAGTTTTAAAAACAGGGTCCACTAAAACTAGCAACAGTTCCTCCTATTAAACCACAGAGAACCCAGCGACCATCAAGAGTCAGGCAGTTGACATTCTTCTCCCAATAGGATCTACCTTCCAATAGGACCAACTCCAGCATCTTCCAAAAGAGAGATAGGTAGTCATGTTAGACACAAAAATTAATACAAATAAGGTTTCAAGGTATATCTCTGGATATGTGAGTAAAAAAAAGGTAGGTATGGCAGTGCATGCCTGTAATCCCAGCACTTGGTGGTTGAGACAGGGAGATCTCAAGCTTGAGGCTAACCTGGGCTACCTAGTGAGACCTTGCCTGAAAATAACAAATCAATAGAAGTGCAGGAGGCAGGTACAGTTGGACCTAAAAACACTGACTGTAGAAATACTGTAGTTAGTAGAATTATATAATAGCCTGTGTTACCTTGTGCATGTCTTGCATGAGTCCCTGTTGCCCACCTCATCACAGCAGGAGGGGATAGCTACACTAAGACCTGGTATTTTATCTCATTCCCCCCCAATAAATTCATTCCCACTGGAAGTTCTGTTCCAGGCTACAGAGCAGACTGATTGTCCACGTCTAAGTTAGAGGGTCTGTGTAGTGAAAATTTTGGTTTCTTTGAAAATCACAGAAATATTAATGGGAATATGTTTTCATTTTAATCCCAGGTGTGGGATATGGGTTGCTCTAGATTGTCCACAGCAGCTGACTATGATTTGCATTGTGCTCCTGCAGGGGTGTGATTTTGTCAGCTGCAGGCAGTTTCTGAGATTGTGTGATGTTTGAAATTCTGGGGACTCTTCAAAAGGGTATATAAATGCTAGGGCCCCGAGAGGCGGATGAGCTGTTGGTTTGTCATGGTTTGTTAAGTAGTTGTGCACAAAGAAGAAACAAGGGGAAATTAGGTATCCTGACTGGAAGGATCAAACTTGCCCCAAGGGACTCAACAGCCCTAACCAGCAAGAAGTAGTCCCTCTTTTTGTTTCTCTCCTATCTAGCGTTAGAGGGTTGAAAGGGTGGAAGAAAAGGGGTGGAGAAGAGTAGAAAAAAAGAGAACCCACAAAGTGGCAAATGCCGCTACAGTTCTGTGGGGTTGTCAGCTTGGTTCCCACCCCTCCTTTTCTACTCACAAGGAAAATGGAAAAAGATGAATGGGAAAAAAAAAAGAGGCAGATTTGAGCTAAAATGTAGCTCAGTTGGTAGAGTATCTGCCTACCATACATGAAGCTTTGGCTTTTGTGATGGTTTGTATATGCTTAGCCCAGGGAGTGGTACTATTAGGAGGTGTGGCCTTGTTGGAGTAAGTGTGTCACTGTGGGCGTGGGCTTAAGACCCTCATCCTAGCTGCCTGGAAGTCAGTATTCTGCTAGCAGCCTTCAGATGAAGATGTAGAACTCTCAGCTTCTCCTGCACCATGCCTGCCTGGATGCTGCTGTGCTCCAGCCTTGATAATAATAGACTGAACCTCTGAATCTGTAAGCCAGCCCCAGTTAAATGTTGTCCTTATAACAGTTGCCTTGGTCATGGTGTCTGTTCTCAGCAGTATAACCCTAACTAAGACGGCTTTGATCCCCAGAGTCACATAATCTAGGTAATGTGGTGTACATCTGTAATCCTAGCACTCAGGAGATAAGCGATGAGAAAACCAGAAGATCAAGGTCACTCTCTGCTACAGTGAGTTTAAGGCCAGCATGAATACAGGAAAACCTATCTTTAAAATATCCAGATTTGGTATTAGAGTGCACACATGTGCACGCACACACGCACACACACACACACACACACACACACACACACACGCCTGCTTCCCGGATTCCCACCCCAGCCCTTCTTTGACCATCTCTAGATTAGTCTGTGCTGCATCGCCTTTTGGTTCTTAGAGTTGCTTCAGAAAACCTTTCTCTATGACTGAATCCAGCTGCATCCACGAGCTTCCCTGCCATTTGAAGCTTATGCTGGAAGCCAGCTCTAACCAGAGGAATAGTGCCAGCACTCCAAGCCAGGGAGATGACAGCTGTGCCCAACTCCACTTGATCCTCCGTGGATCAGTACAGAGCCTCCAGCCTGAACATGGCCTGTGATGGAAAGTATAGAAACTGGAAACTTTCTCTTCTGTCCAACTATAGAAATAGCCTGTGTACATCAGCTGACTCTTGGACCAAATGCCAAATAGCTTGCATTATGAAGGGGCTCATTGACAGTTCTCCATCTCTGCCTCTCTTCTCTCTCTCTCTCTCTCTCTCTCTCTCTCTCTCTCTCTCCTGTGTGTGTGTGTGTGTGTGTGTGTGTGTGTGTGTATGTCCCTTACTGTCTCTGATCAAGTGGAAAATGGGGTTTAGTTACAAAAATATTGTAGCCATATCCATTATCACTATTCAAAATACGAAATATACCCAAGAAATCCTTTTCTTTTTCATTGTTGAGGACTAAAGTCAGGGCCCCTGAGCATGCTAGGAAAATATTCTACCACTGAGACACTCATAGTCTTCCTCTTTTATTGCCCTGGGCCCCATAGACAAGTCCTCATGATTTGAGGTGCAGATTGCTCCTGGGTCTTGTGTTTAGATGTTCATAGACCTATCTGCTAACTTTGGCTCTCAGCCCCCATAGCAAGCCATATAGCATGGTTTGATGGCCTTAAGTGAGACTGCAGGGTAGGGTAATGGGTTCTGGGTATCCTAGAGGATGGCTGGGGTTCGGAGAAGTTGGCTTACTGTGGAATGAGCCATGCTGTGTAAAATGAGCACCAGGCTTTCTCACCTACAAGAAGTAACATCTGAAAGGTGGCAATCCAGACCTCTGGGATGGCTGCAGCTTGAGACACTCGGTTCTGGGGTAGGTACAAGGAGATCTTCAGGGACAGTGAGGTACTGAGCTTAGGCTTCTACCAGGCAGCAGAGACACGGCCACATCTCCAGTCTTCCTGTGTCCCTAGCAACCAGGCTCCAGCTCAGTCACATGTCCCAGTGCCTCAAGTTCCAAAATGCTACTGGCTCCTGGGGTTAAGACTTACTGGCTCAGTCACTGCAGAGAGGTACATTAAGTAGGGAACATGATCAGAGACCTGTGTTTCACCAGCCCTGGCCCCTCCTAACAGCTCTTCCTTTTCTTGGAGAAAAAATTCAGGATGAAGTCCAGTTTTGTGAGTAAGAAAAAAGGAGAGGGAGATGGCTTGGTTAGTATAAATAAAAAGCCACAGGTCACAAAATCAATAGTATCTTAACTGATAGATTCTCAGCTAGTTACTTTATTTAAGCCCTTATTTGCACAAAGAAAGGTGCCAAGGTGGGGATGTGGCTTACAAAGATTGCAAAGTAAATTATTAGAGAGACTAGGAGCAAAACTGGACCTTTCAGCAGTGACTGATATTTAATGAATGACAAACTGTGTTCTTACCCTGGGCCTCGAAGGCTTTAGATCATAACGACTTAACTGCAGCTTTGCACCAGAGCCATTTCAAACTATAGTTGCTTGGCCCTGACTTGTTAATTTTACAAAGTTCCCTGGCTGGTTCTGATTCACATTTTGTTCTCTGTGTGTGCATGCATGTGGAGGCCAGAGGTCAATACACAGTGTCTTCTTGATTGTTTTCCACCTTATGGTTTGAGACAGAATCTCTCGCTGAACCTAGAATTACTTGCTCAACTAGACCGAATTGCTAGCAAGTCCCCAAGGATTCTCCCGTCTCTGGGATGGCAGGCCCACACCTGGTTCTTAATTGTTGTGCTTACAGTCCAAAGGCAGGTCTTCATGCTTGCTGCTAAAGCAGTTCACCAGCAGAGTCACCTTCGAGACCCCTGACATACATTACTAATTAATCCTGACCAACTCAGCTGGGAAGGAAGCACTGTACATGCAGCCCTGGGGATCAAACCCAGAGCTATGCGTGCTAGGCAGGCATGCTGCCAGCTGAACTATGTCTTACTCTTCCTTGCTTGTATAAATCTGCTTCGCTTTGTTTTTGCAGTACTGGGGACCTTGAGCCTATTAGGCAAATATTCTACCACAGAGTTATGCCCCTGGCCCTACTTCATTTAATTTTTATAGTCCTTGGTTTAGCCCCACAACCACCACTACAAGGTCTTTCTTTGTAGTCCATGCTAGTCTCAAACTTGAAGCAATCCTCCTGCCTCATCCTCTACAGTGCTAGGATTCTCATTCTTAAACTTATAGACTGGCTTGGTGGTACATGTTTGTAATGTCAGTCAGCATTCTGGAGACTGAGATGGGGTGGTCTCAAGTTTCAGACTGCCCTGGGCTACATTGTTTTAAAATTAAAACAACAAATGAATAAAAGTTGCCTGTTAGCATTCCATCTTATGGTTGAATTGTAACTCTTTTTCCGAGCCAGTGAGTTTATTTGGTTTACTTACAGGAGCATGGGTGAGAGGTTATTTAAATTATAACTTATTAATCAGTCCACATTGGTGCACACAGTTGGCTTCCTTCATGCTACCTGGAAGCCAGACTATTTTCAAGAGTTTGTTAAAAAGAGGTCATGGACTAACTAGGCTTTGGATGGGTTTAAAATCAAGACCAGTGAAAAGAAAATCCTAACCAAAGTTTAATTAACAAGCACTTTGTCCAGTTTGGAGTTGGTGGGCACAGCAGTTCTGATAAGCCGTTTATGAAACTCGGGGTGGGAATCTAAAGGGACTGTGATTGACTTTGTTTTATGTCTTCCTCGGCGATCTGTAACATAGGATTGTCTGAGGAGTTAATTAGGGCCAAATGTATCCTACACACACACACACATCTACCCTGTTTCAACCAGGGGTCCATCCCTACCCTTTGCCAGGATGCCAGAGGAGATAATGTGTGACCACATGGTGATTTCTGCTTTGCAGAACCCTTGGATTTTGTTGTTTTGTTGTAGGGGATTACCCAGGGCCCTGAGCTTGCTAGGCAAAGGCTCTACAAATGAGCTACAAGGTCAGCACAACCCCCTCATTTTATGTAAACAAAGTGACTACGTCTTTGGGTCTCAGAATACCCAGCACACCAAGATCTTCTCTGTGTCTGCCCAGCCCACTGAACAAAAAAGGTTGATCTCTGGAGTCTGACCTGGATTGACCATTAGAATCCCTAGGACCTGGAGTATGTTAGCCCTGTTTAGGGTGCTGGCTGTCACCTTCAGGAGGACTTCACCATCTCCTGGACTTGGTTTGGCCTCATCTTTCACGTAGAAAGAGGTTTTCTGGTCCACCTGGCCGGCCAAAGTGCATCGCCAGCATGCCGTCTGAGGATACTGGATGGCAGACAGAAACCCTAGGCTCTGAGGGGAAAAAGGAAGGACACCCTTGTTCAGTACCCACTGCAAGTGTCTGCTGGCTAAGATCCTCAACCCTGTCTCACAGGACCTTGCAATCTCTAGACTGGAAGACACTGTTTCAATGACCATCCAGGACTGGAAACACATTACCCTGTTTCTGGGTTGGAATCTCTAGTTCTGTTGACAGGCCCCTTCAGGCCATGGAAATGACTTAACCAAGCTGGCTCAACAGGTACTGTCCAACCTGGTTCCTTTAGGTGCTGTAGCTGCATCCCAGAGTCAAAGGATTGCCCTCAGCTGCCACTGCCTCAGTCTGAACTCTGAAAAGTCGGTGATAGTTTTCTGAGGTAGTCTCTGCCTGTGGTAAAGAGACATTTTCTTGATGAGGGGTGAGGACTACACTTGTCTGTGGGTATAAAAACAAAACTTTAGAATGTAGTTAGGGATTATGCTGATTTAGTTCGGTGGTGGACATAGGTTTTCCTCTAAGACTCATGACTTCATTAGCCCTGAGCAGTTGGCTAGGCTTCCAGAAGCAGGGATGATTAACCTCTTGTTGAGTGGGTCTTAATCCAATTAGGGAACTGCTTATTGCCACCAAGGTATTTGTACCATGGCTGCACCTGTAGCGGTATCAAGCCATGTTGGCCATCATGGTTCATAGCTGTTAGAACTGGGTAGGGCTGTTGGCTGCTTCTTTCCTTTGGAAGATTGCATGGCACCTTTTGGAACCATGAATGCTAGTCCTCAGGATGAAGGCATTCGGGTCAGTTCCAGCTCAGGGACCTCTGGGTCCTGTGTCTGATATATTCAGCAATAGGGATTTATTTACCTTCCACCTCTGGGAGGCAGCCAAGGCAATGATAACTGCCTTTAATATTTTAAAAGTCTATTGGATAGCCGTGACTCAAAAGGGGGTTTCTCATGCCTACATTAGGATTTTTTGACCTTGACACAACTGACACTTAGAAATAGGTAATTCTTGCTGTGGGAGAATGTCCTCTGCACTATATGAATTTAGCATCACAGCATATTCAATTGTGTCAATAACAACTGTCTTTAGACATTGTCAGATGCCCCCCTGAGGGGTCCTATTGGGATACCACCTTATTAGGATATACAGAAGCCACTTGCCTATAATTCAATTACTCTAGAGGATGAGACAGGAGTACCATCAGCTCAAAGCTAAACTGAGCAATAACTCGAAGACTTGCCATTATTTTTATTACTTTTAATTCAATATATTTGTTTATTATTTAAGAATTTCAACATGCTGTTGTGAGTGACCACAATCTAACTCACCAATAGCCATCTTGAGTTCAGCTGCACCTCCTTGCAGAAGGATTCCTTCTGAGCTTGTTGATTGTTAGCACTTGTAGGGAGAATGACAGTTCCTTCACCTGAATATGTGCTGGGGGAGGGACTAGACTGTATAGATTGGGGAGGGATAGGGCTTCCATATAAAGGGAAGCCTTTATCCCTTCTGGATAAGAGCTTAATGAATGTGGTGTGTTGTGGGGGAGAAATGTTTATAACCTTGTAAGGAACCCCTTACCTATGCTCTAAGAAGCACAATAGATTCATTGGCTCCCTGAAGTGAATTTGGCAGGACCATTCCTCTGTTTGTTGTTGGAAACTTAGGAGAAGGGGTGGTGTCTTAGGGTTTTACTGCTGAGAACAGACACCATGACCAAGGCAACTCTTTTAAGGACAACATTTAATTGGAACTGACTTACAGATTCAGAGATAATTACTATAGATTCAGATAATTACTATTATCATCATGGTGGCATCCAGGCAGGCATGGTGCAAGAGAAGCTGAGAGTTCTACATTTTCATCTGAAGGCTGCTAGCAGGATACTGACTTACAGGAAGCTAGGACTAGGGTATTAAAACCTAACAAGGCTACACCTCCTAAAAGTGCCACTCCCTGGGACAAATGTATACAAACCATCACAGGTGGACACTGATTAAATCTTCCCCTGGGAAGGAGATTTAACAGCATATAAACTCAATGTATTTTGATCATAGAACCTTGTCTTTTTTGTTTTGTTTTGTTTGTTTGTTTTTGTTTTTTGAGACAAGGTTTCACTGTGTTGTCCTCGAAGTAGCTCTATAGACCAGGTTGGCCTTGAACTCAAAGACTCTCCTGCCTCTGCCTCCGTGTTCTGGGATTAAAGGAGTACACCCCTATTATGCCAGGGAAGAACTGCTCTGCAGGGAGTTCCGTGTTTAGAGGTGAAGCCTCCATCTTTGCTCCTGCAACTGAGCAGGTACAGCCAGGAATGCAGGGAACACCCAGGTGTCAGAACATCTGGGATAGGATCCGCCAGGGCCCCACCTGTACCCAGGAGCTGGGAAGTACCACAGGACTCTGTGCCAGGGAGAGCTGAGACAGGCTTGCAGACACACAGGAGGGACAAGCACCAGCCAGAGACAGCAGGACCAACTAACACCAGAGATAACCAGATGGTGAAAGGCAAATATAGGAACGTTACCAACAGAAATCAAGGCATCATGGCACCATCTGAACCCAATTCTCCCACAACAGCAAGTCCTGGATACCCCAACACACTGGAAAAGCAAGATCTGGATTTAAAATTACAGCTCATGATGCTGATAGAGGGCTTCAAGAAGGACATAAATAACTCCCTTAAAGAAATACAGGAGAACACAGGAAAACACGTAGAAGCCCTTAAAGAATTACAGGAAAGCACAACCAAACAGGTGAAGGAATTAAACAAAACCATCCAGGATCTAAAAGTAGAGGCAGAAACAATAAAGAAATCACAAAGGGAAACAACTCCTAGAAAACTTAGGAAAGAAGTCAGGAGTCATGGATGCAAGCATCAACAACAGAATACAAGAGATAGAAGAGAGAATCTCAGATGCAGAAGATACCATAGAAAGCATTGACTCAACAGTCAAAGAAACTGCAAAAGCAAAAAGCTCCTGACCCAAAACATCCAGGAAATCCAGGACAAAATGAGAAGACCAAACTTAAGGATTATAGGTATAGAAGAGAGTGAAGATTTCCAATTTAAAGGGCCAGTAAATATCTTCAAAAAAATTATAGAAGAAAACTTCCCTAACCTAAAGAAAGAGATGCCCATGAACATACAAGAAGCCTACAGAACTCCAAATAGATTTGACCAGAAAAGAAATTCCTCCTGTCACACAATAATTAAAACTCCAAAAGCACTAAACAAAGAAAGAATATTAAAAGCAGTAAGGGAAAATGGTCAAGTAACATATTAAAGGTAGACCTACCAGAATTACACCAGACTTCTCACTAGAGACTATGAAAGCCAGAAGAGCCTGGGAAGATGTCATACAGACCCTAAGGGAACACAAATGCCAAACCAGGCTACTATACCCAGCAAATCTTTCAATTACCATAGACGGAGAAACCAAGGTATTCCATGACAAAAACAAATTTACACAATATGTATCTACAATTCCAGACCTTCAAAGGATAATGAATGGAAAACACTAACAAAAGGAGGGAAACTACACACTAGAAAAAGCAAGAAATTAATCTTCTTTTAACAAATCAAAAAGAAGAAAGTCACACAAACATAACTCCACCTCTAATAACAAAAACAACAGGAAGCAACAATCACTTCCCCTTAGTATCTCTTAATATCAATGGACTCAATTCTCCAATAAAAAAGACAGACTAACAGACTGGATACATAAGTAGGACCCAACATTTTGCTGCATACAGGAAACCCACCTCAGGCACAAAGACAGACACTACCTCAGAGTAAAAGGATGGAAAACAATTTTCCAAGCAAATGGTCCCAAGAAACAAGCTGGTGTAGCCATCCTAATATCGAATAAAATTGACTTTCAACCTAAAGTATTCAAAAAAGATAAGGAAGGACACTTCATACTCATCAAAGGAAAAATCTACCAAGATGAACTCTCAGTTCTGAACATATATTCTCCAAATACAAGGAAACCAACATTCATAAAAGAAACTTTAATAAAGCTCAAAGTGCATATTGCACCCCACACAATAATAGTGGGAGACTTCAACATCCCACTCTCATCAATGGACAGATCAAGGAAACACAAACTAAACAGAGAAACAGTGAAACTAACAGAAGTTATGAACCAAACGGATTTAACAGATATCTATAGAACATTTCATCCTACATCAACAGAATATACCTTCTTCTCAGTACCTCATGGTACCTTCTCCAAAATTGACCATATAATTGGTCACAAAACAGACCTCAACAGATCGAACTAATCCCATGCCTCCTATCAGATCACTATGGAGTAAGGGTGGTCTTCAATAGCAACAAAAACAACAGAAAGCCCATATACACATGAAAGCTGAATAATGCTCTACTCAATGATACCTTGGTCAAGGAAGAAATAAAGAAAGAAATCAAAGACTTTTTAGAATTTAATGACAATGAAGGCACAACATACCCAAATTTATGGGACACAGTGGAAGCAGTGCTAAGAGGAAAACTCATAGCTCTGAGTGCCTCCAAAAAGAAGCTGGAGAGAACATGCACTAGTAGCTTAACAGCACACCTGAAAACTCTAGAACAGAAAGAAGCTAATACACCCAAGAGGAGTAGAAGGCAGGAAATTATCAAACTCAGGGCTGAAATCTACCAAGTAGAAACAAAAAGAACTATACAAAGAATCAACAAAACCAGGAGCTGGTTCTTTGAGAGACTCAACAAGATAGATAAACTCTTAGCCAGACTAACCAGAGGGCACAGAGACAGTATCCAAATTTACAAAATCAGAAATGAAAAGGGAGATATAACAACAGAAACTGAGGAAATTCAAAAAATCATCAGATCCTACTACAAAAGCCTATACTCAGCACAATTGGAAAATCCAGATGAAATGGACAATTTCCTAGACAGACACCCAATACCAAAGTTAAATCAGGATCAGATAGAGAATCTAAACGGTCCCATAACCCCTAAAGAAATAGAAGAGGTCATTGAAAGTCTCCCAACCAAAAAAAAAAAAAAGCACAGGACCAGATGGTTTTAGTGCAGAATTCTATCAGACCTTCAAAGAAGACCTACCACCAATACTCTTCAAACTATTCCACAAAATAGAAACAGAAGGAATACTACCCAACTCGTTCTATGAAGCCACAATTTTGCTGATACCAAAACCACACAAAGATCCAACAAAGAAAGAGAACTTCAGACCAATTTCCCTTATGAATATCAATTTTTTATTATTTTTTATTGAGTATTTTTATGCAAAAGTACTCAATAAAATTCTTGCCAGTTGAATCCAAGAACACATCAAAATGATCATTCACCATGATCAAGTAGGCTTCATCCCAGGGATGCAGGGGTGGTTCAATATACAGAAATCCATCAATGTAATCCACTTCATAAACAAACTCAAAGAAAAGAAACCACATGGTCATCTCATTAGATGCTGAAAAAGCATTTGACAAAATTCAGCATCTTTTCATGTTAAAAGTCTTGGAAAGAACAGGAATTCAAGGCCCATATCTAAACATTGTAAAAGCAATATACAGCAAACCAGTAGCCAACATCAAACAAAATGGAGAGAAACTTGAAGCAATCCCACTAAAATCAGGGACTAGACAAGGCTGCCCTCTCTCTCTTCATATTTATTCAATATAGTACTTGGAGTTCTAGCTAGAGCAATTAGACAACAAAAGGAGGTCAAAGGGATACAAATTGGAAAGGAAGAAGTCAAATTATCACAATTTGGAGATGATATGATAGTATACTTAAGCAACCCAAAAAACTCCACCAGAGGACTCCTACAGCTGATAAACAACTTCAGCAAAGTGTCCGGACATAAAATTAACTAAAAAAAAAAATTAGTAGCCTTCCTATACTCAAAGGATTAACAGGCTGAGAAAGAAATTAGTGAAACGACACCCTTCACAATAGTCACAAACAATATAAAGTATCTTGGTGTGACTCTAACCAAACAAGTGAAAGATCTGTATGACAAGAACTTCAAGTCTCTGAAGAATGAAATCAGAGAAGACCTCAGAAGATGGAAAGATCTCCCATGCTCATGGATTGGCAGGATTAATATAATAAAAATGGCCATCTTGCCAAAAGCAATATACAGATTCAATGCAGTCCCCATCAAAATCCCAACTCACTTCTTCATAGAGTTAGAAAGAGCAATTCAAAAATTCATCTGGAATAACAAAAAACCCAGGATAGCTAAAACTATTCTCAACAGTAAAAGAACTTCTGGGGGAATCAGTATCCCGGACCTCAAGCAGTACTACAGAGCAATAGTGATAAAAACTGCATGGTATTGGTACAGTGATAGGCAGGTAGATCAATGGAATAGAAGTGAAGACCCAGAAATGAACCCACATACCTTTGGTCATTTGATCTTTGATAAAGGAGCTAAAACCATCTAGTGGAAAAAAGATAGCCTTTTCAACAAATGGTGCTGGTTCAACTGGCAACTAGCATGCAGAAGAATGCAAATCGATCCATTCTTATCTCCTTGTACTAAGCTCAAGTTCACGTGGAATAAGGACCTCCACATAAAACCAGACACACTGAAACTAATAGAAAAGAAACTGGGGAAGAGCCTTGAGCACATTGGCACAGGGGAAAATTTCCTGAACAGAACACCAATAGCTTATGCTCTAAGATCAAGAATTGACAAATGGGACCTCATAAAATTACAAAGTTTATGTAAGGCAAAGGACATTGTCAATAGGACAAAATGGCAACCAACAAATTGGGAAAAGATCTTTACCAACCCTACATCTGACAGAGGGCTAAAATCCAATATATACAAAGAACTCAAGAAGTTATAGTCCAGAGAGCCAAATAGCCCTATTAAAAATGGGGCGCAGAGCTAAACAAAGAATTTTCACCTGAGGAATATCAAATGGCTGAAAAGCACCTAAAGAAATGTTCAACATACTTAGTCATCAGGGAAATGCAAATCAAAACAACCCTGAGATTTCACCTCACACCAGTCAGAATGGCTAAGATTAAAAACTCAGGAGACAACAGGTGCTGGCGAGGATGTGGAGAAAGAGGAACACTCCTCCACTGCTGGTGGGATTGCAAGCTGGTACAACCACTCTGGAAAGTAGTTTGGTGGTTCCTCAGAAAACCGGGCATGATATGACCTGAGGACCCTGTTATACTACTCCTGGGCATATACCCAGAGGGTTCCCTAGCATGTAATAAGGACACATGCTCCACTATGTTCATAGCAGCCCTATTTACAATAGCCAGAAGCTGAAAAGAACCCAGATGTCCCTCAGCAGAAGAATGGATACAGAAAATGTGGTACATTTATACAATGGAGTACTACTCAGCTATTAAAAACAATGAATTCATGAAATTCTTAGGCAAAGGGGTGGAACTGGAAAGTATCATCCTAAGTGAGGTAACCCAATCACAAAAGAACACACATGGCATGCACTCACTGATAATTGTATATTAGCCCAGAAACTTGGAATACCCAAGACACAATTTACATATCAAATGATGCCCAAGAAGAAGGAAGAACAAAGTATGGATACTCTGGTCCTTCTTAGAAGGGGGAACAAAATACCCAAAGGAGGATATACAGAGACAAATTGTGGAGCAGAGTCTGAGGGAAACACCATCAGAGACTACCCACATAGTGATCCATCCCATATACAGTTACAAAACCCAGACACTATTATCAATGCCACAAGTACTTGCTGACCAGAGCAGGATATAGCTGTCACCTGGGTGACTCCACTAGTGCATGACAAATACAGAGGGGGACACTCTCATCCAGCCATTGAACTGAGCACAGGGTCCTCAATGGGGGAGCTAGAGAAAGGACCCAAGGAGCTGAAGGGGTTTGCAGTGCCATAGGAGGAACAATGATATGAGTCACCCAGTACTCCCAGGGTTCCCAGGGACAAAACCATCAACCAAAGAGTACACATAGTGTTACCCATGGCTCCACCTGCATAGGCAGCAGAGGATGGCCTTGTTGGACACCAAAGGGAAGAGAGGCCCTTGGTCCTGGAAAGGCTCGATGCAGCAATATAGGGGAATACCAGAACAGGGAAGTGGGAGATGGTTGATTAGGGAACAGGGGGAGGGGAAATGGCTTATGGAATTGTCGGGTGTGTGTGTGTGGGGGATACCAGGAAAGGGGAAATCATTTGAAATGTAAATAAAGAATATATCTAATAAAAAAGAAAGAAAACTGAACATAGCACTACTTGAGGACCCAGTAATACCACTCCTGGGCATATACCCAGAAGATCCTGCAACATGTATTAAGAACACATGCTCCACCATGTTCATAGCAGCCTTATTTATAATAGCCAGAAGCTGGAAAGAACCCAGATGTCCCTCAGCAGAAGAATGGATACAGAAAATGTGGTACATTTATACAATGGAGTACTACTCAGCTATTAAAAACAATGAATTTATGAAATTCTTAGGCAAATGGATGGAGCTAGAATATATCATCCTGAGTGACATAACCCAATCACAAAAGAACACACACAGTATGTAATCACTGATAAGTGGATATTAGCCCAAAAGCTTGGAATACCCAAGATACAACTCACAGGCCACGTGAAGGAAGACCAAAGTGTGGATACTTTGATCCTTATTGGAAAGTGGATCAAAACACCCATGGCTCACAGCCAACCAATAGACTGAGAATAGGGTTCCCAATGGAGCAGCTAGAGACAGGAGGAACAATAGTCGTACTAACCAGGATCCTCAGAGCTCCCAAGGACTAAACCACCAACCAGAGAGTACACATGGAGGGACCATGGCTCCAGCTACATATGTAGCAGAAGATGACCATTTCAGACATCAGTGAGAGGAGAGGCCATTGGTCCTGTGAAGGCTGGATTCCCCAGAATAGGGGAATGCAAGTCAGGAAATTGAGGGAGGGGTAAACGGGGGAGGGGAGATGGGATGGGGGTTCTCGGTGGGGTAACGTGGAAAGGAGTTAACATTTGAAATGTAAATAAAGCAAATATAATAATAATAATAATAATAATAATAATAATAGGAATGCACCACCGCAGCCCAGCTAGGACCTTGTCTTTAGAAAAAAAAAACTGCCTGTCTGGGTGTTTAGGCTTGCAAGTCAAGCACCTCCATGGGAAATCTTTTCTGGAGCTCATACAGTGGGCATATGCTGCTACCTGATGGTCAGATTCTAGTGTTTTTGAACAACAACCATTCCCCAAGGTAATAAGATCTAAACTCGGTAGTACTAAAGGTTGTGACAGTTTTAATCAAACTTTCCAAACTTAACTAAAATAGAAGTGTATGTGTCAACCCCAGCAAACAATAATAAAGCCATAAGATTAGAAATGAAGGGTTCTTATGTACAGCTGCTTGATGGTAACTGTCATGGAAGACCAACAGGCTATGTGCTTGCATAGATGCCATCATAGGCTTATGTACTTTTGATTACAGCAACTCAAAATGCTGAGCCAGGAGAATCATGAACTGGAGGCCAGTCTAAACAACACATCAAGACTCTATTTCGGGAGTGAGGGGTTGGGGTGGAGTAGGGAAAGAATTGTTGAGGTGGACTGGAGAGATATCTCAGGGGTTAAGTGCACACTGACTGCTCTACCAGAGGTATTGAGTTCAATTCCCAGCAACCACATGGTGGCTCACAATTATCTGTAATGGTATCTGGTGCCCTCTTCTGGTTTGTCTGAAGACAGAAACAATGTGCTCATATAAATAAAATGGATAAATCTTAAAAAAAAAGTGTTGAGGTTTGGTCTGTTGCTATGTATTATAATGTTAAATTCTGTACCTGAAGGGAAGGTCTAGGCTTACTAGTGAATTCTCACTTTTGCAGGTTTTTTGTTGTGCAAACTGTGTTCCTTGATTTCAAACTATTGGTTAAATACGATAGGCTATAGTCAATTACTGGAGGGATTAGAGGTAGGTGGGTTTGGAGTGACCTGGTTGGGGAAGAGTAGGGAGGAGGAAGAAAATGGAGGAGAAGCTGCCATGGGTTTGGTGAGTTCAACAGAACATGGCCCTGAGACCCATTGGAGCTAAGAGCAGCCCAGATGAGTTAAGGGCAGTAATAACTTGGGGTTATCTATAGGAATTTTCCAATAGCATAGAGGGTAGATACCTGCCCAGCTCTTGTGCTGTCTAAGGTTTACTGTAAATGTGAAGATTGTGTGTGTCTTTTACTTGGGATCTGAGTGGTCAAAGGCAGGGTAGAAACCCCAGGTTGGGGTTAAAAGTTTCCACAAGAAGCACCTCCACAGGGGCCTCTTGTGAATCAGCCTCTCAATGAAGCCATTGCTAGTCATCCTTCTCACCAGGGATTATTGTTTCAAGAGGTTGGATCCTGTGGTGAATACTTGTGTTCATATCCCTACCTGTGTGTGTGTGTGTGTGTGTGTGTGTGTGTGTGTGTGTGTATACAGAGTGAGTTCCAGGACAGCCAGGGCTACATAGAGAAACCCTGCCCCCCCAAAAAATCTATATTTGATGTATACGGGATGTGGATCTGGTAGATGGTCAATGCCTTGTCAGGGCCATAAGCATGGCTATCTCATCAACTCCTACTGAATATTTCAGCAAAGAGAAAAGGACCAAAGTGGAGAGAAGAAGCTGGCCAAAGTAGCTGGTCTTGAAACAGAAGAGACCACCATGAAGTAGTGTCATTTTAAAAACAAAATCCTCATCATTAGACTTTACCAAACGAAAACTCAGGAGCCAGATGCTAGAGTGGAAACTTACTAGTTCGGATAGAAATCACAGAGAAATCACTCTTCAACCAACGTCCCAGAAGAAAAACCCACTTCTCCATACTGTCTTTAAAAACCATTTCAACTGAAGGTCCCTTCCTTCTACGTCCTGTGCATCTCTCTTGTCTTCCTGACTTTCTCTCACCCTCATTAGTTTTTTTTATGTTCACTCCCTGTCAACTGGTTGCTTACTCCGCCTCTTGACCTATGGTTGACTTTATTCTATCTTGTTTACAATAAACAGAAACCTCTCCGGATTAATGGTGTGTGTTAGGACTGAGCCACACCACAAAAACCTAGAGACAGGTTTTTCCAGTATACAATCTTGGGGTTCACAATGTGATCAAATATCCTACAACAAAGGAGTGAGTGGCGTATGCAGTGCCCTTTCTGCTGTGTAGATTTTCCTGTTTCCAGGGTTTTCTCACTTCTGACAGATCTGTGGGCAGATCCCTGCTCCAATACCCTTTCTGGGATGATACAAATTGTAGGGTTGACTGGTTATTTCCTAGTATCTCTTTATTGGGCTTTTAAAATACATTAAATGGAATCTAAATTTTAGAGTAATGTGATAATACATAATCACCCATTAAAAAAGACTCAAGTGTTTACTCTTTGCCTGCTGCCCGGGGATGAGGATGTAACTCTCGGCTACTGTTCCAGTGCTATGTATGTCACCATGACGATAATGGCTCAGAAACGGGCAGATCTTATATCAGTACCCCAGTGATAAGCACAAAGAGGCCACCCAGAGGCCTGCCAGTCACAGGGCCACCTGCACCAGAGCCACTACAACGTGCAAGAATGTAGTGGACAGATGGGAGAGAAAGAGAAGTGGAACAGTTTGAGCATCATGAAGAGAGATGGGACTGGAGATGAAAGGGTGGAGAGGAACAGCCTACAGTGAGTACCCAGCCTTTCCACCTGAGGCCACGGTGAAGTCCCAGCCAGTGCTGCTACAGAGGGCCATGTCTGGGTCCATGGAACTGCAGCAGCTGGTGTTGACATGCATGGCTCATATTACAATTAGAGACCGTGGTCTGGCAGCAGCCTGGGGCCGTGTAGATGTCCAAAGGCTGTGCAGAACTGTCCCTGTTCCTCACTGGCTTTGGTGCTCATCAGCGGCTGCACTTGGGAGAGCCCTGCACCTTGTCCAGGCAGAGTTCGCCCCTATGGCGTGAGTATGGAAGAGCTGACCTGGCCACTCCTCCGCCGTGAGATGGTGCAGGCAGGGAGGTGATGCTCTCCCCTCTTTGCCACCTGTGGTGGAACCAAGGTCATGAGAGTGGGAGAACTATCCCTGCCCCTCACTGGATGTAGCACTGGGAAAAGCAGACCCTGCACCTCAACAGAGGAGCTGACTCTGGAGCTGTGGGTGTGGATGAGCCAGACTCTGAGGATAAGAGAGCCGGAGAGCTGACCCTGCCTCCTGTACCTGGCAGCACTGGGTGCGTTAGCTGGAGCAGTGCTGGAGAGCTCGCCTTGATGGACTGTATGTGAGAGAGTCAGTTGGTTGTCCAGCTTAGCTACCGCCCAGGCCCAGATCCAGGGCTTTAAGTTGTCCCAACCCGAAATTCTATATCATCTGTGAACTGTTGTGGCATGTGAAAGGTCTGGTCCTGATCTAAAGCTGCAGGATCTCCATGACATGGGGCAACAGGATAACTGGGAGGTGTCTTGGTGTGAATCCAGTATTGATGTTGTGACAGAAACTAGAGGCCTGGAATAAGACCAATGACTCATTGCAATGAACATTCTCAAATGAAGATGTGTGGATAGAGGGACATACTGTGGACACACTGACACACTGCAGCTTCCACGATGAGATGTTTCCCACGCTTTGTTTGGTTTGTTTTATTTTCTTTTGGGGAGGACATTGCAAGGGCAGAGGGCAGATATGAGGGGATGGGGTGATGAGTGGGATTGGGGTTCATGATGTTAAATTTCCAGATCTGTTGTTGAAAATGGTCTTTACTGCTCTTTTGTGACAAATAAGCCATCCTTCAGTTGCGCTGATGGCAATGATTTGGAGACCACCCAATCAATAAAGGATTTGTTCTCAGAATTGCCATTCAGAGTCTCAATTTTAGAATTAGATTGTATTGTGGTCTAGGAGTCACTCCACAAACCACATGAAAACTGCTGACCTCAGTCAGACAGGGATGGTTTATTGAATGCACACCCTAATACTGATCAGATCATGGATGTAGCTCACAATTATCTGAGTTATGACAACAAACTTTTCTCAGGGCAGGTTTATAAAGAAAAAACACCCCACAAAAACTCATGTCAGTGACTGGCAGGCAGATTACAGCAACAATATGAAACAGCAGGCGGGCTTGGAACAAAATGGCTACAGTCATTCAAAGGCTGGGCTTAGACCTCAACAGACAAAGCTTTTTGAAGACTTAATTATAGCTGCTATCTTGTTACTTAGAGACACCTTGTGTATGGTTGTATACTCAGGAGGAATTCCAACACTAAAAGTGTTAATCTTGAACACATTTGATAAGATTTGTTTACTAAATATGCTTAAATATATTTTCAGTAACATCTAGCTGCTGCAGACTTAATTCATTTATGAAAGACATTTGTGGTATTCCTATTGGCAAAGCTGTTCCTCATTGTTAATAAAATAAAAATCTCTCAGAAAGGATTTCTCACTTGTCAATTCAAGTAATAATATTCATACATGTCTTGGGACAATCATCTTGTCTCTGAAATTTAAGAAATAGTTGATGGTAAAGGTGTGAAGCCTTCCTTTTCTAGATGAATTATAAGGTTTTAATTTTTGAAACATTTATGTGGTTTAACTCACCTATGTGAGTTCATGTGATTCCCTGACATTGGAATTACGTGGTTGTGAGTGCTGGGAACTGAACCCAGCTCCTCCAGGGAGCAGCCAGTGCTCTAAGCCACTGAGCCTCCTCCAGTCCACACAGATTTTCACCTTTCTCGCTAAGAACACTTTTGTTTTACTCTCGTAGGACTCCATTTCACAGATGGTGCATTTTTCGCAGGATGAGGAGATTATTGCATCTAAAAGTATCCAGTTTTTTCCTTTCCTTTAGCACCATGCAGTTTTTACTGTGGACTAAGCACCAAAGTGGGGCCAGGGAATCAAGATTGTATCCTGGAGATGGGAGGTGGGATGGAGGAAGGAAAGACAGTCTACCGGACATGAGTCCTCCATCTCAGCGGCAGTTTTAGGGAAGAACATGTAGGAGATAAGAATCTAGAGCTTGTTGCCCTCACATCCCTCTTAATCTAAGAATTATATGGGAACTCTAAGGAGACTTCCAGTCCCTCACTGGGCAGCATCACTGGCACTCACAATAATAACGATTGATCTCTTTCAGGCATTGCTATTGGAGCAGTTTAATGATTCAATCACCACCCTAGGGAAGACATTAGAGATGTCGGTTGTCAGCAATGACCACCACACTTAGAAAGCATTTGGAAAAGTAAAATTGTTAGTGAATCTAGGTTAAGATGTTTTTGATACTTGCTCTGATGTAGAAAATTAGGGAACAATTTAAAGTTCAGAAAGGTACACTCTTAATAGTTAAGCTAGGGCCTTTTATAGTCAGGGAACAAGAACAACGGCAGCACTGGCTGACATGACTCTCACTGAGGCTGGAATGGAGATGATTTCTTGTACCCATTTTTCCCCTCAGCTTCCTGATACGACTTAATAAGAATTGCTGATGAGTAGATATGCATCCTGAGGATTTAACAGATTTTTTTTATTCAATTTACATCCCAATTCCTGCCCCTTCCCCGCCCTCCCCTCACACAGTCCCTCCCCCCATTCCCCCTCCCCTTCTCCTTTGAGAGGGTGATCCCCCACCCACCCCACCCCCACCTGGCACATCAAATCTCTGCAGGGCTAGGCACATCTTCTCCCACTGAGGTCAGACAAGGCAGCCCAGATAGGGGAGTGTATTCCATAGACAGGCAACAGGGACAGCCCCCTCCAGTTGTTGGGGGGCCCACATGAAGACCAAGCTGCACGTCTCAGCTAAGGTCACCCCCGACTGATTATTTTTTATATAAAATGTTAGGTTTGCGATTTTTAAAAGATTCTTATAAGATTACTTTTTAAGGTAACAAAATAATCCTTTCTTTTGTAACCGCAAATTGCTGCCTGCCGGTAAGAGAAACTGACTGAGAAACCACCTTGCTTGCTCACACTTTGTTAGTCTAGAACAAGTTGCTTAGTTATGAATGTATGTGGGTTTTTTAGAATAATTTTTATTTTAAATTTTTTTTATTTATTTAATGCATGAGGGCTCTGCTGCATATACATCTGCCTGCCTGAAGAGGGCATCAGTTCGCTCTATAGATGGCTGTGAGCCACCGTGTGGTTGCTGGGAATTGAACTCAGGACCTCTGGAAGAGCATCCAGTGCTCTTAACAGCTGAGCCACGTCACCAGCCCTAGAATAATTTGTTTTCTTTACCTGTACTATAATAATGTTATTTCATGTGAAGGCATTGGGGAACATACTGTTTTTTTTTTTATAGTCATTCACTAAAAGAAAAATAGAATGTAATCACATTGTAATTTTACACTGCTTAAAAGATTTTGCTGGGATATATAAGCTATGGAAGAAAATATAAAGTGGTACTGGAGCTTGCTAGATCCATCAACTGTGTGTATGTGTGTGTATGTGTATATGTGTATGTATGTGTGAAATGTTTGGAGCCTGCTTGTTGGAACTTTGCTCAATCCAGTGTGTGAATGAATGTGAATGTGTCTGTAGATCTGAATGCAAGTATGTATGCATGTATGTATATTTGTATGTATGTATGTATGTATGTGTATGTATATATGTGTATGCATTTATGTCTGTAATGTGGTTATTAGAGTTTGCTTTGCTTCATTCACTAAATGTGTATGTGTATGAATTTTCTCTCTTTCCTTTGTTTTTTGATGGCTCCTAAAGAGTTAGAAGAGCTCAGAGTTTTTCCACTGTCCACAGGGAGTGCCAGCCCCCATGAATCAAACTTTGCTGAGTAATTTCTCTAATTGCCGGCTGCCAGCAGCAGCAGCCCCATCAGTTGCTATCATTATTGACCAGTCAGCCCTTATAGTCCTGACCTTTGTAAGATGCTATCAGCACTGACCCCGATCACTGATACCATACTTCACTGCCTGCCTCGGTTTACCCTGTGGTGTCAAAGTTGGTCTTTGACACCTTTGACAGTTGATGCTGTCACCGGGGGCTATATTGATGTGAGTGGCCTGAGCTGCCACCTGAGGCCATGCTGCCACTGAGGACCATGTCTGGGTCCATCCTACAGGAGATGGTGGTGTCCTGATGTCTGAGGCTGTGTTAACACTGAGGGCCATGAGAATATCCTATCCGTGGGTTTTGCTTCTGCCTAAAGCCATGTCGTTGTTGGCCTGTGTTGCCACCAGAGGCTATATTGGTATCTGTGGTCCATGCTGTGGCAGAGGGCCTTGTTGATGTCTGTGGTCTGTGTTGCCACTGGAGGCCATGCTGAGGTCCATAGCACATGCTGATGCTTGAGACCATGTGGAAGTCTATAATCTGTGCTTCCAATGACTGTAAAGGGCAAGGAAGCTATTTTTGTAGTGGTATTGACTCACAGTTGAGAAGGAGGGACATCGAAGGCTTATAGGACAATTCCTATCCCCCCTCAAAGTAACAGCCTAGACAGAAAACCATTGAAGGGAACTCTTAAAATTGTGACAAGGATGTCGAAATGTAGCTCTTCACAAATGGTGGCTTCGATGTGGGTGCAGGTGGGAAAGGACTCAGTTTTCTTTAAGGGCTGGCTACTGGGAGTTTGGTTATGTTCCAGTGAGCATACGGGCAACACAGACTGGACTTACTTCTTCTTTTGGGGGCATGGGAGGAGGCACACCTGGGAGGACTGGGAAGTGAGTGTGATTGTGGTTCATTATATGAAATTCCCAAATAATCAATAAAAATATTATGAAAAGAAAAATAAATTTGAAAATGAATTTTATAAATATCGAAAGATATTTTTTCTCAGAATAGAATGTATTTGAGATTCAAAACTCTGAATCTATCTTTTTTGCCTGACAGTGTCAAAACTGCAAAGGGATTAAGAGTTGAGTTTACTCTATCAAAGCTAGAAACTTAGACCAAGCAATTATCTTGAAAGATTGTGGCACAGGATCTAGGAGACAAAATAATTTAAAAAGCTCTACCACTTCTCCAGGCCCTGAAGTCTAAGGTCACCTCTCTGGGTGCTAGAACCTCTGTGTATACTGTGTAACTGGGGTATCCGTCAAAATGATTCACCCTTTAACCCAGTCCCAACTAGTCTGTGTGCATCTAGACCTTTTGTTTACAAGAGTCATATGTGGGATCAGAGGTTTCTAGCATATTTAGAGACCCATCATATGTTCCTTTTGGCCCATTTAAAGTACACTGTAGAGGGACCTGGAGAACAATGTAGTCACTTAAATGGTCATTATCCTTAAGGATCATGACAATCCAATCTGGTCAAAGCAGAGTTAAATTTTTATTTCCCAGGTCCTCTCTTGGCCAAAAAACCAGACCATTGTCTCCCTAGAAGCAATGCCTGAAGGTGCTCTAAAGGGTGCTCTGAGGAAGGGTGAGCTGAGGAAGGGTCACTGAGGAAGGGTGCTCTGAGGAAGGGTGTTCTGAGGAAGGGTTCTCTGAGAAAGGGTGCTCTGAGGAAGGGTGCTCTGAGGAAGGGTGAGCTGAGGAAGGGTCACTGAGGAAGGGTCACTGAGGAAGGGTGCTCTGTGGAAGGGTCACTGAGGAAGGGTGCTCTGAGGAAGGGTCTCTGAGGAAGGGTGAGCTGAGGAAGGGTGCTCTGAGGAAGGGTACTCTGAGGAAGGGTGCTCTGAGGAAGGGTCACTGAGGAAGGGTGCTCTGAGGAAGGGTGCTCTGAGGAAGGGTGATCTGTGGAAGGGTGCTCTGAGGAAGGGTCACTGAAGAAGGGTGCTCTGAGGAAGGGTCTCTGAGGAAGGGTGAGCTGAGGAAGGGCTCTCTGAGGAAGGGTGCTCTGAGGAAGGGTGAGCTGAGGAAGGGCTCTCTGAGGAAGGGTGCTCTGAGGAAGGGTGAGCTGAGGAAGGGTGAGCTGAGGAAGGGTGCTCTGAGGAAGGGTGAGTTGAGGAAGGGTCACTGAGGAAGGGTGAGCTGAGGAAGGGTTCTCTGAGGAAGGGTTCTCTGAGGAAGGGTACTCTGAGGAAGGGTGAGCTGAGGAAGGGTAAGCTGAGGAAAGGTTCTCTGAGGAAGGGTGCTCTGAGGAAGGGTGAGCTGAGGAAGGGTACTCTGAGGAAGGGTGCTCTGAGGAAGGGTCACTGAGGAAGGGTGCTCTGAGGAAGGGTGATCTGTGGAAGGGTGCTCTGAGGAAGGGTCACTGAAGAAGGGTGCTCTGAGGAAGGGTCTCTGAGGAAGGGTGAGCTGAGGAAGGGTGCTCTGAGGAAGGGCTCTCTGAGGAAGGGTGCTCTGAGGAAGGGTGAGCTGAGGAAGGGTCACTGAGGAAGGGTGCTCTGAGGAAGGGTGCTCTGTGGAAGGGTGCTCTGAGGAAGGATCACTGAGGAAGGGTGCTCTGAGGAAGGGTGAGTTGAGGAAGGGTCACTGAGGAAGGGTAAGCTGAGGAAAGGTTCTCTGAGGAAGGGTGCTCTGAGGAAGGGTGAGCTGAGGAAGGGTGAGCTGAGGAAGGGTGCTCTGAAGAAGGGTGCTCTGAGGAAGGGTTCTCTGAGGAAGGGTTCTCTGAGGAAGGGTGAGTTGAGGAAGGGTGAGCTGAGGAAAGGTTCTCTGAGGAAGGGTGCTCTGAGGAAGGGTGCTCTGAGGAAGTGTCTCTGAGGAAAGTCACTGACCAGCCTGCCCGGGGCTGCTGTCAGGGAAAGAGAGATGCTTCCTTTTCAGTGTCTACAGCAGAACCCTAAATTATGAAGACAGGCTCTCTCTCTCTTATTGTCCTAACCATCATGTAGCAGGTGATCAACAGAACCCCCTTTCTCAGAAAGGTTTCTCAGTAGTCATTCTGCCTTACTAAGACATACTCAGAAGCAGTGAGGGAGGTGAAATCTGAAGTGTCCAGAGTTTTGGGAAAGTCTTTATAATGATGAACAATATCAGATACCTAAAGATAAGACAGTGAGTATCCATCCAACACCGATTAGTGGCCCATTATTGGGTGATCTTTACATTGCCTTGCTTCCCCATATGTCCACATTTCTGCTGAGAACACGAAGGCTGTCACACACGAAATGTGGTCTACATTTTAATAAAGGGGTGCTGAATCAGGAACTCTACTTCTTTGACAGAAAGAACTTAGCGAGTTTTTCCTACAAGAGTTATTTTAGACTTTTAAGGAGGCATGAGACTGGCATGGCCTAGGTACAGAGTGGTTTCGAGAACTAGTGAGATGACTCAGTGGGTTTACTTGCCACAGAGACTTATGGCCTGCATCTCACTTCTAACACCCAGAAGAGAAGTGACTCCCATGGCTGCCCTCTGACTTCGATGTGCATGTGCTTCGCACATATGAGTGGCTAGGGTCTATATTCTTGGCATATCTGGCAAGATGTGTGAGGACTCGGAGGTAAGATTCCCAGTGGACTTGCCCTGTGAAAAACCATAAATGCACTCAGGTGTCACATCTGTGACCAACGCTTAAAGAAAAGGAACAAGTTGGTCCGGCCCTTCCAGTCAGAGAGGATGCTCTCCTGAAATAAGAAAACTGGCTCCCTTAACTCAGTCTTTGTTGTACTCTTCCATACAGTGTTTTCAACCACAAAATATTTTTCTTAAGGATCTATACTTTTCTTCTAAAACAACAAAGTTGTCTTCACTAGTTATCTGATGTCTTAGTTTCCTTTTGTTCTTAGATACTCTCCTGAAAGAGAACACAGCATGTTAACAATTTATGAGTAGTGAACTACCACTGCAATACAGTTCACTCATTTCCCAATGAACAGGGTGGGGTGACTATGATGTGCTGGCACCATGCTATGTAGTGGCATTACAAGGATAATGGGAGAGTTAAAACACAAGTTTGTGTCTACTAGGAGAGAGAGATGTAGCACTCCTCAGCTCTATTTCATAGTTATGCGGATATTTCATCAGCTCTAGAGAATGATTGATCCTCCATGCCGAGAAGGAAGGTGCTCATAACTATCACCGGAAACTGGATGGGGGAGGGCTAAAGGAACAGTAGAACCTGCTGCCCGGTCCTTATGACTAGATTCAAAACTGGTCAATAGCACTTCATTAAAAATAGGTTAATAAGCTGGAAAGAACCCAGATGTCCCTCAACGGAGGAATGGATTCAGAAGATGTGGTATATCTACACAATGGAATACTACTCTGCAATTAAAAACAATGAATTCACGAAATTCCTAGGCAAATGGTCAGAACTTGAAAATATCATCCTTAGTGAGGTAACCCAATCACAAAAGAACACACATGGTATGCAGTCACTGATAAGGGGATATTAACCCAGAACTCGGAATACCCTAGACACAATACGCATATCAATAGATTTCCAAGAAGATGGAAGGAGAGACCCCTGGTCCTGGAAAGACTGGATGTAGGGGAATGCCAGGACAGAGAAGCGAGAGGGGGTTGAATGGAGAAAAGAGGGAGGGAAGGGGGCTTATGGGACTTTCGGGGAGGGAGGAAACGGAAAAGGGGAAATGATTTTGAGTGTAAATAAAAAAAATTAGAAAATAAAATAAAATTAAAAAAAAAAGGTTAATAAGAAAAATTTGAAAGCTGCATTTCATTCATCAAAAACTCTATTGTTTTTGAAGCCAGTGCTGGATATTGCTCCATTGGCTGCTCCATTGGCCTTCCTCTGCTGCAGCTGTGGCAGATGCAAATAGCAGGAGAGCAGGGGAGTGCCAGCAGATTTTTAGTCAGGTATGGTGGCACGCTCCTGTAATCCCAGGACTTGGGATTAGAAACAGAGATATTATATCAAGTTCAAGGCCAGTCTAGTCTACACAGTGTTCTTGGCCAGTCAGGGTTATATAGCAAGACTTTGTTTCAAAAAACAAATAAAAAAAGACCTTTAAAAACTTAACTTACTGAAATTTTACTGCCAGGCAAATTCAGCAAAATGAATTATATATTTCTATTCATCTATGTTATAAATCTGGCAATAGGGTCTTAGATGATATTCTTATGAAAATAAACAAAATACCCAAACCATTGAACATCTGCTTCTTTCTGTGTAGATGACCAAACACAGAGCCTGATTTCTCACATGTGGATTTAGTTAAGATCTTGGCAACTTTCCCGTCAAGGATCCAGGGCATTTAGTTGTCTAGGAATTGAGTCATAGGAAGTTTAAGGAAAAATTATAGTTCTTTAATAATTTCATACCAATTTTGAAAAACTGAGGTCCATGAATTGTGGTTAACATTTTACCAATGCACGAGCGCCACCAACGGTGTTGTTTAAATAAGCCTGGCTGACTTGTGTGAAGCAGTACAGCATTATTTGCCTATTCACCTCTTAAAGCTGTCATCAAGTCATGCTGCTAGAATCTTCCATAAGAAAAACAATTTTGAGAAGGGCCTCACCATGTAACTCTGGCTCGCTTGAAACTAGCTATGTAGATCAGTCTGGCCTTGAACTCACTGAGTTGTGCCCACCTCTCTTCCTGAGTGCTGGGAGTAAGGGTGTGTGCTAGTACACCCAAAGAATAAAAAACATCAACCGCCATGATTCTTTATTTCTTGAATATTCTATAATAATCACAAAATTTTTGATAGAGACAAACATAGTTGTTGGGCAGAGCATGTGCCTGTCATCCCAGAATTTAGTGGGCTAAGGCAGGATGATGGCAGGCTTGAGCCCAGTCTGGGTACATAGTGAAACTCTATCCCAGAAAAGGAGGGAGGGAGGGAGGGAGGGAGGGGGGAAGGAGGGAGGGAAGGAAGGAGGGAGGGAGGGAGAGAGGGAAGGAGGGAGGGAAGGAAGGAGGGAGGGAGGCAAGGAGGGAGGGAAGGAGGGAGAGAAAGAGGGAGGGAGAGAAAGAAGAAAGAAGGGAGAGAGGGAGGGAGGGAGCACAGTTTAGTAGTGAAAACAAACAGCCTGGATGCAGTTTGGCCATCCCTCGGGATCCCAACACTTCTAACATACCTGGGACTTTCCTACAACAGTGGGCTCTAACTAGCAGTGTCAGTTGTATTATTCTTTGGAGTCTTTTGTAGCCATGGATTTAAAGGGACACAGAATCTTCATTATCACGAAGTCAGGGAACTTTCTGGTCTTCTCTATGGAATTGGCCTTGAGTCTGAGCTCATAGGCTTATTGACAGCCTAATGGCCTGCCTTCCTACTTTCATTATATGGATGCTTCAATGAGATACATTAGTTCAAATTATACATCTCTGTTCTGTTTCTGCTCCTACTCTGCTGAAACCAGGCCTCCTTTTCTGGCACTTAATTTCTCACATAGTCATTTGAGGTTATCTCACTAGATCTGTCCTGGATTTTGTTAGGTAGAAGTCATCCACTTCTCTGTTTATCAATCAAAATTTGTTTACTAATTTGTTTACTAATCAAAAATTTGTTTACTAATCAAAATCAGGTGCTATGTTAGGTATCAGATGGGAGGATGATTAAGAAGGCATGTTGCCTCCTGGGTTCATAATCCGGATTAACAAAGAGCTCTAGCGGGAATAGCAATGGCAGTGTTGATAAAAGTACAGCCCAGTGGAAGGCCAGCTCTGGTTCGGACCTTCCGTGATGTGAGGAGCACAGACAGAACCGGGATGTATATCTGGCAGGTATGATGACATCTACATAAGCATGGGAGGCAGAAGGTATGTCTTATCCAGCTTTAGTCTGAGATAGTGCAGGGCACATGAGTGGACACCATAGTTATTTGCTGCAAGAGTAAGTGAACGAATGAATGAGTAGATAGCTACTCTTCTTGCTAGAAGCTCCACCCCCCTACATCAAATGACTGTTTTAAACAATTCTAAGGTCATTAGAAACACAAAATAGATGTAAAATAAAACATAAAATGATTTACCATTTAATTCACACACATTTAAACCAGGGAAGGGGACACGGACAAGATGGCTGCTTCTGTACTGGCACTGTCTTCCTACAGAGTGGGTCCCTAACACTTATTATTTGCTTTTTAACCTGCTTCCTCTCTGCTCCCCTGCCCATCTCTCTTGTATAGCTTACTGATGTAGGGGTAGGAGTAGGGGTAAACTAGATGACACAAATCAGGGTCCTCAGAGAAAATAAGGGAGACTTCACCATGATACCAAGCCAGAGAAGAAAGCAGCTGCATTGCAAAGGGATAGACCAAAGCTGACTCACTAGAAGCAGGGACAAGACAGAATCCCAGTAGTGCTCCCATCAGTGGCACCTGCATTCCCATGGCTCCCCAGTGATCAATATACTTTCTGTGATTATGTATGCTACTTCTGGATCCCCCAGGAAATTCTTCCTTTCTCCTGAGCCTAGTTTGAGTAGGTCTCAAACCTTAATGGGAGGCAAACTTACCCAGCTTCTCTGTGGCTTCCACACAGATGCTAGGATACATGCCTGCAGTGTAAGTTGCCACCACAAGATACATGTGGGTCTTCACCACCACCACACCAGTGTTCTCCTAGAAAAAGAAGAAAACACAACAGGTCCTAACCTTAGGATCAAGTTACCCCCAGACACTTAAAAACAACCACCACCACAACAAAACCCAAAAAACCCTACTTCCTGACTTCTTTGTATTCATATATTTTTGTTTTAATTTTCCATTCCTTTATTAGAAATTTAGTACTGTTTTCTGAAAAGGTTTCAGGTTTTTGTATTAATATCATGCATACTGTGAGGAAAAGTTCCTGGAAAGAAACTGTACCACACACTGACAGATTAGAACTCCACTGTCCATGCAGAGGTTGGAGTGTTGCAGGTCTGGAGCCCAATAACTAAGTGTTATAGACCCCTGGCAACCATCCTTTGCCCACCTCTGTGTCTGACATAACATTCTTGTGCCTAACAGGGGCACAAACTTTTGCAGTGTGTTTAAACTCCCACAGGACCCCAGCTCTACAGTTTGTATCTCTGTGTCTGTCTTTCTTCCGTCCCTCACTGCCCTGGTCAGGGTTTCGGGACCCAAGCTAAGCAGCTTGTGGACCATGAAGGATTAGAAAGAGATAACTCAGTCGACAGATTCCAGAATAAATATTTACAACAGCCGGCATATCTGGCTGAGGATGCTTTCTTTGTCTTTATTTAATTTCAGTGCAGGACATCAGACCTAAAGCTTTGCACATGCTCTGCAAGTTCTCTACCCCTGAGATCTATCCCCAGCCCGACTGTGAGCATTTTCAGATATGCCTTGCTGGCACTAGGTTGCTATCTGAATGACTCAAGGCAGTAATGATCTTATTCCGTTTTGCAGAGAGCATCAGGAGGGGTGAAAAATATTGAAGTAAAATTATTAGGTTTTTTTTTTTTTTTTTTTTTTTTTACCCATTTGTCTTCAAACCTTGGATACTTACATTCTTAGCATAGAGAGAAAAATCATCTGCCCGGACACATTTGTAATCCTTTTCCTTGAAATACAACCCTTCCCTTCGGGTTAATAATGGGTTTTTGGCAAATCCATTCAAAAGTGTTCGAACGTCACTTGGCATTACCTGCAGAAGTTAAAATAGGCCAAGTCAGAAGAGCAGGACCCTGGACATTCCCCCCTGAGGGCTGGGAATGGGTTTCGCTGTTTGTTTGTTTGGTGTTTGTTTTGTTGTTCTGTTTTTGAGGCAGGGTTTCTCGGTGTAGCTTTGGCTGTCCTGGAACTCACTCTGTAGACCAGCTTTGGTACAGGACATTTGAACCTGTTTCTAGTTGTGGTGTGGCTCAGCCTTTAGTACAGACCTTTAATTCCTCTAGCTGGCAGAGCAATTCAGAGGCTGAGAGAAAAGCCAGATTGAATTAGTCAGCTTGGAGAGGAATTTGAGCCAGAACAGCTGAGTTCAGCCAGTGAAAGCTAAGAAAAAACAAAAGGGACTTATTCAGCAGGAAGTCTCAGAGGCTGAAAACATTTTAGGCCTAGATTAGATTATGCAGAAGCTAGAAACTTCCAGGACTAGGCCTAGGTTAGCTGACGGTGGCAGTAAGCCTCCCAGACATCAATTAAAACAGGAGAATAAGTTACTTTTACACAGGCTGGCCTAGAGCTCACAGGAGGTTTGCCTGCCTCTGCCTCCTGAGTACTGGGATTAAAGGTGTTTTCTGCTACCTCCTGACTTAGTTTTCATTTTGTGACATGCCATCATTACATGACCTTGCATAAGACTGTGTCAGCAAATAGCTTCACCTATCCTTTTGTGCCTTCTCTACAGCTGCTCTTCCATGACAACCACATAATCACTGATGGTTATGGCTGTGTGGTCCAGAATCCTAAGGCACTCCCATGGCTTTTATCAGAACAGTTCTTTCCATTTAAAAGTCACACCCTCAGGAAGAGACTTTCAGAAAAGAATTTCAGTAGCACAGGAAACAACCTCAAGAACCGACAAGTGGGGTCGCATGAAACTGAAAAGTTATGTACAGCAGAGGAAACTATCACTGAGCAAAGTGGCAGAATATGAAACAAAAAAACCATCAACCACATACATAGGACAGGGATTGACACACCAAAGGTATATAAAGAACTCTGGGACTCAGAACACCAAAACTCCAAATCATCCAGTCAACCAATCAATTGAATAAGTGATTCTTGAAAGAGATACAAAAGGCCCAAATACTTGAAAAAATAAGATTTAGCTATCAGAGAAATGCAAGTTAAAAACTGATTTGAGCTTGGCAGCAATGCCATATGTCTTTAATTTCAGCATTTAGGAGGCAGAGGCAGGCAGAGCTTTGTGAGTTCAAGGCCAGCCTGGTCTATAAAATGAGTTCCAGAATAGCCAGGAATACACAGAGAAACCATCTCTCAATATCGCCTCCTCCTCCACCCCTTACAAAACCCTAATCCAAACCAAGAAGTGCTCTGAGGGGCTGGAAAGATGGCTCATTACTTAAGAGCACTTGTTCTCTTCCAAAGGACCAGAGTTCAGTTCGCAATGTCCATGTCAGGCTCATAACTACCTACAGCTCCAGCTCCAGAGGATTTGAAGCCCTTTTCTAGCCTCCAAAAGCACTGTACTCAGATGTACATATATACACACTTATACATAAATGAAAATAATAGTTCTGGAGAGACAGCTCAGTGGTTAAGAATACTTGTTACTCACGGGGAGGATCTAGATTCAGTTCCCAGCACCTCTATGGTGGCATACAGTTCTAGGGGACACAAGTCTTCTGAATTCTGAAGGCACCAGGCATGCATGTGACACACACACAGTTAAAACATTGATACACAAAATAAAACTTACACACACACAAAAAAAACCCCTGCTTTGAGAATCCGTTATATACCAATTCCAATAAGTATCAAGAAACAAAGCAGATGGCAGCAGGGACGTAGCTCTGTAGGTAGAGTATTTTGTTTAGCGTGCTGAAGCTCTGGTTTAGTCCTCAGCACTGCATAAACCAGGCGTGGCGCTCCATGGATACAGTCCTAGCACTTGGGAGGTAGAGGCAGGAGGTTCAAGGTTATCTTTGAATACCTAGCAAGTTGCAGGCTAGCCTAAGCTATATGAACCTTCTTTAAAAATAGAAAATAAAAAAGAAAACAAATGACAATAAGAGCTGGCAAGGACATGAGGAAAGAGAGGAGGAACTCAGTTCACTGATGCTGTGGATGCAAACTTATGCAGCCACCGTGGAAATCAGCATGCAAGTTCCCAAAGCTGCGCCTAGAACTACCATGCACCCACTGGGTACATATAACGGAAGGACTCTGAACCAACAGAATCAACCTGTCAGCAGAGACAGGCACATGTAGGTGTTTATTGTTGTAGTTTCCACAATTGCCAAGAAATGGAACCCACCTAGATTCCTGTCACAAGATCAATAGATATAGAAATTTAGTACATATACACAATGCAATTTTATATAGCCATAAAGAAATTGAAATGGCTGGAAATGGAACATGCCTTTAATCCTAGCACTTGAGAAGTAAAGGCAGGCAGATCTCTGGGAGTTTGAGGCTGGCCTGGCCTACATAATGAGACTCTGTCTCAGAGGAAAAAAATAAAAATAAAATCATGACCTTTGTAGAAAAAAATCATTATGTTAAGGATTAACAAACCAGACTCAGAAAGACAATTACCACAGAACTGCCCCTACACATTTTCTTTTATATCTGAAACCTGGATTTAAAGTTATGTGGATGCGGCTGGAGATGATTCAGCATGTAAGATGATTTGTTGCTCTAGCACAGAACCAAGGTTCAGTTCCCACTGCCCACCCACATTGTGGGTACCAACTGTTTAGTCCTAGAGATCTGAAGCCCTCCTTTGCCCTCTGTAGGCACTGCATATACATGGTGCATGAACACACATCCAGACAAAACACCCATACACATCAAACAAATCTTTACGGTTATGTATATGCAGATATTTACTTATGACAAACTATCATAAGAGGGGAGGAAGATCTCTTAAGGAATGTGGGAAACAGGATAATGGAGTACACACGATAAGAAACAGAAGAATTAAAGGAGGAAGAGAACCAGATGAAGATAGAAGGTGGATAGAAAGCCCTTGGGGACGCAGCTAAATCAAAACAAGGTATAATGTCATATGGGATCAGGCTGTGCTTTGCCCTAAGTTACTCTATATTTTGTAAAACAGTGGTTTTTCAGTGTGTCTTGCCCCGAGAGACTCCATTTTGAAGATGGAGGATAACTTCACACCTGGATGGACAAAGGAACAGCAGGTCTACCCACTCAACACAGACTGAAAAAATGACTTATTTCTGGGAGTAGAGAGAATGTTGAAATAGTAGAGTCATATGGACATATTAAAAACATATCAGAAAAACCAGGCCCACAAAATTACAACAGAGCAAAGAATGGGAAAAAAAAGTGTCTCCCTTACCTGACTCCATAAAGAAGCAAACACCTAGCACTGAGATGGTATTGGTTCCTACTGACCTGGACCTGCCCCATCTATCAGTCTACCAATCTGTCTGGACCCATCTTGGCCCCTTAATTCCTGGAGTTGGTTTCAACTCTGCAGCTTCACTCTCAAACTTGTGATCTGAAGGAGCCTACGTCATCACTGCAGCGTCTCCAGATTCTTTCCTGAAGCTCTGGTTCTGTTCATTTATCAATAGATATTATCAAATATCTGCTGATATTTCTACCAACTGCCCTGCTTTTCAGTACTTCTGAAAACTCTTGACCTCTGCTGTGGTTTCATAACATTTTATTGCCATTCTGTAACCGTGTGTGTGTGTGCGTGTGTTCCAAGAGTTGATATTAGTAATTAAGATAGAGGAATAAAAGAGTCTGTGTTTACCCCAGTTAGGTTACCAAAGAAAGCGGGTATATGTATGAAATTGATGTCACAGAAACTATTCACTATGTACCTTGTGAATTTATCATTACTCAATAAATTCTGACATTGTTGAAACATGTTTGGATTTTTACATGGCTTACAACACATACATGAAGATGACATATGAAAACCAACATTTATATGCTAACCTAAAAAAATATTTTTATAAAAGCTTTCCCCCTCTTACACTAAATCCTGGTGATGTCACACTCAGGGTCTTTTCTTGGAGCTTGATGAGGGCCGCACTGTCAACATGCTTTGTCCCCAGTAGGGTATCTAACAGTAAGTTTTGCAAGTGACTCATGCTTCCTCAGCTCTGAACGGGAAACTGCAGTCGAATCCACGGGTCCACGAGTGAGAATGCAAGCGCTTCTTTCTGATGCTTCAGTTTTATTATCAGTGTGTGTCCTTTAAAACGTTGGACGAATGAAAATGGCGGTCCGTCATCCAGTGTTCAACAGAGGGAAAGAAAAACTATTATAGAAAAATCAGAATTCACAGAGTGGATTATGAAGTTAAGTTTGGAAAAAAAAAATCAGAGCCTCAATATTTTTAGCTATTTAATGGTTTACCTGAGATTTAAAAGCAAAAGTCCGTGCCTATTATTTCGGGTACTCTAAGGGCAGGAAGGACACAAATTCCAGGCCAGAGAGAACCCGTCTTAGAAAAATAAAGATCTGAGAATAAGTTTCGGTGGTAGAGCTGGATACGTAAAGTCCTCCATTCAATTCTCAGCCCCGCAAAAATGAACAAACAAATAAATAAAAGTGAAATAAAGTATAAACAAAAAGAAACAACCAGTTATCCACAAAATCTCAAAACCACTCAAGGTGCACCACCGAGATAAAGATAACCCTTTCATTCCTCCTCCTTGGCCAGCATCAACACTGGTGACAAGACACTGGTCAACAAACCCGAGCTCTAAGACCACTTTGGAGGCTCTTTAGAGCTACATTTCCTGCTCATGTGCTGCCATCTTGGACGGCCCTCATAGGGTCAACCGCCACAAACACGCTTTCACCGCAGGTACCTAGAAAGGCGAACGACTCTCTCCCTCCGCTCCCTTCAGAGAACTAATTGATGGGAGGCCGGTAACCAAACGGTATCCTGAATCCTGGCGGTCAGGAACTAAACACGGAGTACCAAGGCTACAGAGGAGGCGAGGCTCCGCCAGGGGCGGGCGTAGCACGGATCTGAAGAGCTGATTGGCTGTGATCGCTGCCTGTTAGCGCGAAACAGGCACAAGGCCTCTTTCTGGACCCGCCTCCCGCCCAGGCCTGAGACCGCTCTTCTCCGTGCTGTTCGACGAGGTGCGCGCGCGTCCTTGTCTCCCCCTCCTTCCCTCGGCCGAGGGGCGCGCGTGGGGTAACGTCCCAGGAGACGGAGGTCCGAACGTCCGCGGGTTCTGAAACCACGGTCTCGGGCTGAGGTGCTGAGAGCGGAAGCGCCTGCCTGCCGCCAGAGGGGGCTGAAGGGCGGCTCGCGCACGCGGTCGGTGTCAGAGCCTGCGAATCGGGAACGGGTACTCCCTGGTGAGCAGGCCTGGTACCCTAGATCCATCATGGGCGCAGACCGAGAAGTCCCCTTCTCCCTCCTGGGGGAGGGCTTTGGATCTCTCGGAGTTTGAAGACCTGAATTTTGTCCCAATTTCCCTTCTTTCTCCAAGAGTTTTATTTGCCAGTAGCTTGAAAGTCTCAACATGTCATATCAAACCTAGAAAACTGCCGGGAACTAGATTCCCAGCCAGGAGGGGTTCAAGAGAGCCCTGTTTCAAGCCAACTGGAAGGGAAACGCAGACGGCCAGTTTTCGAAGACTTGCTCCATAAGTGTCCAAGGTCATGAGTGCTGATGATTAAACAGAAGAGAAAATTATTGTAAATTGTAATTACAAAATAAATGCTATTTTAGCTTTTCTAGGGACTCTGTTACTTGATGACCACAATGAAAAATAGGAGCCAAGACGGCACGCTTCCCACGCCCAAGAGCTCCAAAGAATGGTTGGAACCACAGTCGCCTTCTTCTATGGAGGTATAGTTGTATGGCTGCTGAGGTCCTTGCTTAGAGAGGTGCCTCGTACATAGTTTTATTTATTTTTTTTCTATTTTAATCTATTGGATAGAGCCTATCCCCTTGGCTCCACTAACTTTGTTACTTACTGACTTTGCTCTTTAAGAGCTTAAAGTAGAATCATAGATCGTTGATTATAAATTTTAACAGTATAACAAAGCTGTTAAAAAACCTACTTAAACTTCGATATGTTGTGTTTTTTCTAAAGAGTTTTATTAAGGTATAATTGGTATGGAATAAATACATACACTTGAAATGCATACCTTGATAAGTTTTAACACGTGTATGTTCCTGAAGCCATTTTTTACACATCAAGATAACAAATATATTCACTCTTTCTAGTTTTCTCACCGAGTTCTTTTGGAGTACCCCCTCACACTTCCCTCCTTTCCTGTAACCATTCCGTCTTTATGGTTTTGCTTATTTTAACAAAATTTTTAAGCAGTGAAATCTTGGGTGTTCTTTTTTTTTTGTTTTGTTTGGTTTTGTTTCTTCTTTGTTTGAGACAGAGTTTCCCTGAGTAATCCTGGTTGTTCTGGAACTCTGTAGACCAGGCTGGCCCGAAAATCAGAGATCTTCTTGCCTCTGCCTCCAGAGTGCCTGACTCCTGTGTATTCTATTTTAATTTGGCTTCTTTCACTTAAAATTACATTTTAAGTTCATCTGTGATGTTGAATGTATTAATATACTCCAGTCTTTTTTTTTTTAAAAGCAACTGCTATTCTATTTAACAGATATATCCCAATATGTCCATTGTATTAATGGACATTTGGGTTATTTCCAATGTGCAGCTATTAGATTTGTGTCATTGTATAGACATGTTTTCATTTTCCTTGGGTAGCATTTAGTTGTGGAATGGCTGGTGATACAGTAAATTAACTTTTTATGACACTGCCCATTAATAATGATTTTTTAAACTTTGTTTTCATTTGTTGGGCATTTTTTCAAGTCTTGCTTGCTATTTATATATCTTCTTTGGTGAAGTTTGTTCAACTATTTGTTCTTTTTAAAATTAGGTTATTATTGAAATTTTAATATTAAGATATAATTTCTAAACTATACAGTCACTAAAGTATATGATTAGTATCATTTTTAGTCTATTCACAAGAATATGAAACTTCTACCACTCTCTTAATTCCAGAGTTTTTTCATCATTCCTATAAAGCAACTATATTCATTGGCAGTCACTCTTCTTTCTTTGCCCCCTAGTTATTGGTAACAGCAATCTACTTTCTAACTCTGTAGATTTGTGTATTCTAGACATTTATAGAAATGAGTCATGTGTAATATGTGATCCTTTGTGACAGGCTTCTTTTACGTGCAATAATGCTTTCAGGGTCCATCCATGTTGTACCATGTATTACTTCATGGTCTTTTAAATTATACATTATATGTGTCCAGGTGTTTGTGTAGGTCAGAAAGAGGTGTTGGGTTCCCTGGAGCTGGGATGGTTTTAAGCTGCCTAGTGTGTGTACTGGGAGCTGAACTCCCTCCTGGAAGAGCAGCAAGCACTCTTAACCACTGAGCTGCCTCTCTGGTCTCTCCTTCATCTTGTTTATGATGAAGTCCTGCTACAGTGCTTGGATACCACGTTTGATTTCATCAGCGGATGAACATTTGAATTGTTTTTAGTGTTTTGTTACAAACATTGCTCTCAGGAACATTCGTGTATAACTTTTAGTTTGAACATGTTTTCAGTTCTCTTCTAACATAGGCTTGGACTCGCTGGAGCAAATAACTCTATACATAACTTTTTTGGGAAACCAGCACAGAGATTCCCCAAAGCAGCTGTGCCATTTCATTATATATTCCCAGCAATGTATGATGACTCTAATTTCTCCACTACTTGAAGTTTATTGGATTTCTTGTATCTGTTGGCTTACAGTTTCCAAAATGGACTTCCTCTTTCAAGTATTCTTTCCTTCCCTCTCTTGGCACCCCAACCTTTATCTCTCTGACAAGGTCTTTGTATTGTCTCTGCTGTTCTCAAATTCTAGTCCTCTTGCCTCAGCCCTCTTGGGGCTGGGTTTTCAGGCACATGTCACTAAGTCTGGGTCTGAAGAGAATTATTCCTAATGCTATACTTTCTTTCACATTTACTGATTCTTATTTATGCCATCTTCAATTTTCTGATAAATTCACTGAAATTTGTTTCTTTTTAAAATTTAAGTAAGAACTGGATTTTTTCACTGGTTTTTTTTTTCTTGCTTCTGTTTGTTTACTAAGTCTGTTCATTAATTGTTAGCATTTTTTGGAAATATCCCTTCCCTCTTTTTCCTTTGGATAGGACCTCACTGTATTGCATAGCCTGGTTTTCGGTTCTTTGTCTTCCTGTAGCAGCCTCCTGAGTACCTGGAATAACTGGAATTAGGACTTGTGTAGGAAGCTGTACTCCCAAAGTCTTGTTTTGTTTTGTTTTGTTTTTCAAGACAGGGTTTCTCTGTGTAGCCCTGGCTGTCCTGGAACTCTCTCTGTAGACCAGGCTGGCCTCAAACTCAGAAATCTGCCTGCCTCTGCCTCCCAAGTGCTGGGATTAAAGGCGTGCGCCACCACTGCCCAGTACTCCCGAAGTCTTTATCTTTCAGTTACAATACAGGAACCATTCCAGATTCTGCTGATTTTTTTTTGTTAAGTATGGGGCACATTTCCTTTTCCTCTGTATCTAGTAATTTTAGATTCTATTTTAGACATTATGAATGATGCATTATAGAGGTCCTGGCTTCTTTTATGTCATAAAGAATATTGAATTTACCAGGTAGTTGCCTTGGCACAGTTCAGACTCTAAACTTTGTCAGTTAGCAGTAGGTGAAACCACTTTAATTTTCTTAAGCTTTGGTTGGGCTGCATAAAGCACTGTCCACAGACAGTTCGCATGCTTCAGTGGTAGAGCATTTGCTTAGCTAGCATAAATAAGATTTAATCACTACTGTTGGGGAAAAAAGTCTTCCATAATTGCCATGAACTTTGCTTTCTAATTCCTCAACCAGTGAGATCACATGTGTGAGTTTCAGCTTCCTCCACCAGCTCTGGTTGAAACTAGTCTGGCAAAAGGAAGTGGAGCCTTTTAGTCATTCTCCAGTGTCTTCAGATTTTCAGATTGCTGTGTCTGTGTGTGTGTGTGTGTGCGTGTGCGTGTGCGCGTGTGTGTGTGTGTGTGTGTGTGTGTGTGTGCATACACACCTATATAATCTTTTTTTGGTCTGGAGTTACAATATTAATCCACTACCAGTCTTACTTGAGGACAGCAGTCTTGTCAGAATCAGCAATTCTCAGTACAAAAGGAGGAAAGAAAATAAATAAAATAAATTGTGAAGTCCAGGGCATTGGTTCATACTTGTAATCCTTGCACTTAGAAGGTTGCGGCAGGAGGGCCACAAGTCTGAGGCTTCTGAGCAAATTTTAGGACATGTTAGAATACATAGCTAGATCCTGTTTCCTCAAAACTATTATACACACATTTGTGTGTGAATTGTGGTCCAGTGGGGATGGGGGTGCACTTCTTTAATCCCAGTACTCAGGAGGGAGAGGCAGGTGGATCTCTGTGAATTTGAGGACAGCCTGGGATACACAGTGAGTTCCAGGACAGCCAGGGATATATATTGAGACCCTGTCTTAAAATCAAACAACAGCAAAACTCCATTAAACCCACACAAAAATATATAAATTTACTAGGTGATTACAAGATCTTCATGAATGTTAAATGTATTTATTCATTTATTTGTTATATTTATGTCTCTACTGCCTTTGAGAAAAAAATGTTTCAGTCTACTAAGCAACTGGTCAATTGTCATGGAAAATTAGTTAAGGGACATAAGATGGGCTGGGTTGGTGGCACAGGACTGTCCTGCCAGTACTTGGGAGACTGAGACAAGGAATGGATTGACACTAGTTTGAGGTCAGCCTGGGCTATAATGTAGTCCTGGCTAGCCTGGGCTACATTATAAGATCCTATCTTAAAACAATGTAAGAAGACTTTAAGGACAAATGTCTTTTTTATTTTTTCAAGACAGGGTTTCTCTGTGTAGCCCTGGCTGTCCTGGAACTCACTCTGTAGACCAGGCTGGCCTCGAACTCAGAAATCCGCCTGCCTCTGCCTCCCAAGTGCTGGAATTAAAGGCGTGCGCCACCACCGCCTGGCAGGACAAATGTCTTTGTATTTCAATACTCTATTCTTAAATTTTATGACAATCCAGCCACATTTTTGTAATAATTTTACATTTCGTGTAATTTTGTAGATAAAAATCCATGATTCATTTTATCCATAATCTTTACGTTTCAGTTTTTAAAAAACAATTTTAAAAACACATCAACAGGTAAATTTATTATCAAAAAGTAAGATGGGGAGCATGGCGTGGAGTATTCCCACCTCTTAGACCCTGTGCTGTTGTCTCTCAGAGCATTTGTAGGGATAACTTTGCCTAAGGGGGAGCCAAGTTGGCATAGCCTTACATTAAATGTACAGTAAGATTTGTCTGTCTTCTATGGTTAAGATGCCTCACACAGAGGCCTATGCATATCTGTCCTAGCTCAGGAAGGGGAAAACATTTTATCAGGTATGGGAGAAGATTGTTCTAACTGACATAGCTCTGGGAAAGTCATTTGATTGTCCTTGGACAGAAAATATCTGTGAGATGAATTATTTCTTACCTCGGAATGAGCTGTAACCAAGAGTAGGAAGATCAAAATAGTATTTGAAAAAGTGCTTAGTGATACAGAAAATTGGATTTACAGAGAACACTTGAGGGATATGCCTGTCACATAAAAGTAATAGGCACAGATAATGCTAATGATCTTTCAAGATTTTTTGATTTTTGGGCTAATTCTTTTCTTGTAGGCTTTAGCTAAAGAAGATACTGATGCAGCTGTTCAATCAATTTTATATAGAGAAAATTATATAATGAAGGTAAGAATTGGCTACAAAATGCGTCTTAAATATTCTTTTCATTTTCAATGTAGTATTTACTCAAGAATTTTGAGTACAGTTCAAAGTTTTAGATAATATAGAAAATAAAACTGAAAGTACTTATTAGCAGTTGGGATTAAGTGGAGGACATCTCCGAGAGTGTGCTAGTGATTGCTAGTCTTGTGAACTTTAGAGGACTTCTTCAACACTTCACAGGTAGGTACCACTGCGCGCGCGTGCGCGCACACACACACACCACACATGCACATCACACATACGCAAACATAAAATAATTTTTTAGGATGACTTCACTTATGATGTATACTATGTTGCTTATATTGTGTCTTCTTCCAATGTGTGGTATATTTAATTTATTTTGTTTAAATAAGACTTTTATTTTTATTATTATAGATGTGTATAGATGTATGACGTGTGTGTGAACACACGTGCCACAGCACACATGTGGAAATCAAAGGACAACTTTGTGGAATTTGTTCTCTTCTTCACCTTTATATGGGTTCTGGGATCACATTCAGACTGCCAGGCTTGGGTGACTTTACCTGCTGAGTCATCTCATGGCTCTGTGTATTTGATTATCAGGAAGAGTGGGCATGTTGCCTCCATTGTCCATGCATCCTTGGTTTTGGCAGTGTGTGCCAAATGGAGAAAGTTAAAGGGTTGAATGAATGGGTCATTATTAGGAATAATTGAATCTTACACAATTTTTGGATATAAAAGCTTCAGGAAGATATGTTTGTCTTTCTGTTACTGTTTACTAGGAACTAGATAAGTATTTACATCATCATGACTTCTTAAACACAAGAAGAAAAGAGATGTTGTATAAAAAATGGGTTGAACGTGTGGCAGATCCTCTCCAGAAGAAAATTTTAGAAAAAGTTCAATCACATAAGAACATTAAAAAGAGGAGATATCAAGAATTAGACAATTTTTTGAAACATTCAAATAAGAAGGTACTAAGAGATCATTTTATACTTTTTATACTGGTTTAAAAACTCAAGGTTGGGCTGGAGAGATGGCTCTGCGGGTAAGAGCACTGACTGCTCTTCCGAAGGTCCTGAGTTCAAATCTCAGGAACCATTGGGTGGCTCACAACCACCCATAATGAGATCTGATGCCCTCTTCTGGTGCATCTGAAGACAACTACAGTGTACTTACATATAATAAATAAATAAATCTTAAAAAAAAAAAAACCAAGGTTATCTTTGTTCACTTCCTCTTTAGTTATCCAAATAGTCTGCCTTTTTCTCTTCTATTTATATACAATCTATACTCTGATATAAATAGTATTTTTTTAAAAATTAAAATGTATTTATCTATTCACTTACCTCCATGTGTGCATACGTGTGTGTGTGTGTGTGTGTGTGTGTGTGTGTGTGTGTGTGTGTGTGTGTGTGTTTATGTTCTTGAACTTGTACGGAAGTCAGAGTTCTTTCCATTGTGTTAGTCTGGGGATTGAACTGAGGTCATCAGTCTGGTGGTAAAGGGCCTTTACCCACTGAGCCATCTTCTGCATGGAGGGATTTTTGATGCTGTTTTGAGGCAGAAGACTGGAACCATGTGGGACAGGGACTGGAGCTCAATGCCTCAATTTTGTCCCTTATAACTGAGGGGCAGGAGTTCTGATATCCTCAAAATTAATTGTGTACCTCTTTCTTATGTGTGGTTTTATTTCCTTTTTATAGGGAAATGCATTTATAGAGCATTATGATCCAAAAGAATATGATCCTTTTTATATGAACAAAGAGGACCCCAATTTCCTGAAGGTAGGCAGGTTTCTCAACTGTGATAGTGTGTGTCTGGTTGTTCTGAGCAGCCTTAACATATGCGTTGCCTTGTAGTGATTTATGAAAGTTTAGTAGCATTGTGAGAGTGCTTTCCTATCTTCGTACATTACAAAAGAATAAATAACCCAAAGGTCAAAGATGAGTTAATCTCCAGAAAACACAAAAATTCAGTATAACTGAATAATAGGAAATGTTTAAACATTTTCAAAAACTTTAAAACTTGCTACAACAGTAATACATTCTTTTGTTTTGTTTTGTTTGCTTGTGTTTTGAGAGAGGGTCACTCTATGTAGTGTTGGCTGTCCTGGAACTCATTATGTAGACTAGACTGACCTCACAGAGGTCCACCTGCCTCTGCCTTCCTTGTATTTGTATTAAAATCATGCACTACTACATTCTTTTTTTTTTTCCGGTTTTTCGAGACAGGGTTTCTCTGTGTAGCCCTGGCTGTCCTGGAACTCACTTTGTAGACCAGGCTGGCCTCGAACTCAGAAATCCTCCTGCCTCTGCCTCCCAAGTGCTGGGATTAAAGGCGTGCGCCACCACCACCCAGCGCACTACTACATTCTTATAACAAATGAGAAAACTGATTAAAAAAAAAAACTAAAAATTTTATTACCCAAAACTAATTGCTTGTATTCTTATATACCTTTCTGGATTTAATTTATTTACTTATTTATTTGGTGTTAACCAAATGTTTGCTTTTCTTTCTATATATTAAGCATATGTTCTACCACTGAGCTATACCCCTAGCCCTACGGTTTCTTAAATTTATCTCCACTGCTGCTGTGTAAGGTAATTCAAGATGAGGCAGGGCAGCAGATAGGTCATTTGTGAAAGCCATCCAGCTGTGAACATCAGGCTTACATGAGTCTCTAGGCCTTTACCACACCTTGCTATGCTCTTACAAATATAAGTATTGCTCTTACAAATGATTCTATGATATTTTTTTTCAGTAGCTAGGTTTTATTTTTCCTTAGTGCAAGTTACTAGAAATGAAATTGATAAGTTCATATTACGAAACTGTCTGCATGATAGGGCGTATATATTGAAACTATCATCCAATTTTTATATTTTACTAATAGTGGATATTATGAAACAAAGAAACTTCCCAATAAAACTATCTTGGGTCATAAGACACTTTTAATCTGCTGGTATTTTTACAATGTTCTCCCCATTTTCCTTTGAATTTGTGTGTGTGTGTGCGCCATAGACCCAATTTACATAGGTGAGAATTACACTTTAGTGTCTTAAACATACCAAGTAGTAACTAACATAGAGGTGGAACTGTGATTTGAAACCAGAGTTGTTGATACTCTTTTGGTCCATTTCTGCTGCTGTAACAAAATACTTTGGACTAGGTAATTTATAAATAACAAAAAGTTATTATCCATGATTCTGAAGGCTAGTGTGGTAGCTCAGATAAGAGTGGACCCCATAGACTTATATATTTGAATACTTGGTCCTCAGTTGGTGGAACTGTTTAGGAAGAATTAGGAGGTGTGGCCTTATTGAAGGAGCTGTGTCACTGGGTGGGCTTGAAGTTTCAAAAGATTCAGTGCTGTTCTCAGTGTGCTCTCTGCTTTGTGGCTATGGATTAAGATGTGAGCTCCCAGTGGCTGCTCTAGCCTTTGTGCCCTTAATCTGCCATCATAAACTCTTAGCACTCTGGAACTATATGCACAGTTACTCTTTCTTTTATAAATTGCCTTCATCATGGGTTTTATCATATCAATAGAAAACACACTCTGTATCTAATGGAAACCGGTCTAAAAGGATAACAATTTCTGTATGCCTTCACATGGTATAAGAACAACCAGCCTCTTTCAAGAGGGTTCCACCCATTTGATCTAATCAAGTCCTAAGAGTCCTCTTTATGGCCGTTGCATTGGTGATTAGTTATCAATATATGAGTTAAGGGAGGGACACAGACATTCACACTGAATTCCATATTTCCTTTTTAAAGTAATCTGAATCATTGGAATTTTAGTAGCTATTCTTTGATTGAGCTCTGAGGACACTTGGGGTCAGCTGTTTCCAGAATAGTGCTAAGTATTTGCCTTTCCCATTGTGATGAATTTTTACTCAAGGTATCGAAAGCCATGGCAGTAAAACTGTTCCCACCACAGGATAATATGTCACATTACCAAATTCTGCTTATGGTAAGAAGTATATTGTCATATATAGTAAAAATGAATTTAATTTCATTTAACATTCCTAAGAGTAGCTAAATTTTTGATATATGCAAACTACATTCTTTTTTTACATTTTGAAACAACTTTAATATATGGTTAGCTGAACCATTACTCTCTCACATTTAAAAATAGATAAAAATAGATATTATACTTTGTCATATGTTATTTGGAAATCCTTAATAAGGTGGCTAAATGGAGTTTATTAACACATGCAGTAGCTCACATATTTATCACTTTCTGAAATTTATATTATTATTATTGTGTGTAAATGGTCATGTGTGTACATGCATATGCCAAGATATGTGGGGACCTAAGAGGACAAGTTTGGGAATGAGTTCTCTCCTTCCACCCGTGGACTCCAGGGAGCAGGGCATCAGGCTTATGTGGCAAGCACTGTTACTCCTGAGTTGTCTTATTGGCTTGACTTACTACTGTTTAAAGAGAACACTTAAAATCCACTTTCAGCAATATTAAATAATATAGACCATTGGTATTAATTGTAGTCACCATATTTCACAATCGATTTTTATATTTTAGATGTCTTTAAAAGTTTATATATGTGTGTGCACATGTTCTGTGTGGACGATATCTGCATGTGAGTGCCCACAGAAGCCAGAAGAATGTATTGGATCCTTTGAAACTAGAGTTACAGGGTGTTATGATCTGCCTAACATGAGTGCTGGAATCTGAAATCAGGACTTCTGGAAGGCCAATATGTACTCTTACTACTGCTAAACCTATGCTCTACCCCTGCGCCCCTTTTTTTGAGACAGGATCTCACTGTATAGTTTTGGTTAGCTATCATGAAGCTCACTATATAGTCCAGGCTGACCTTGGATTCACAGAGATCCATCTGTCTCTGTCTGCCGTACCACATCCCAGGGCTGTCTGAAAAAAGATTTATGGTTGCATTCAAGTAATTTGTTAATGATGTTTTCATATGGGTGTGGTTGTGTTCTTCTGTAATTGTAACTCCTCTGGCTGACCATAACCTGGGCATTGTATAGACACCCTGAAATAAAAAGGAGGTCTAGAATGCCTCCGCTGGTAAAATGTGTGCTGCTCAAACATTAGATGCCCAAGTTTAATTGTAGCATTCATGTCAAAAGCTGGATGTGAAGGTGTACACTCCCAGAGGTCAAGACAGATCTTCAGGGTTCACTGGTCAGCCAGTCAGGCTTAATCAATGAGGCTCAGGTCCCTCTGAGAGACCTGGTATCCAAAGCAAGGAGGATGGCTCCTGAGGTGACACCCAAGGTTGACCTCTGGTTTCCACATGCATGTGTGTGCATCTGTGCACACACCTATACAAGTTTCAAAAATTATAAACAAAAAAAGATATAGTTCAGTGGTAGACCATTTGCTCAGCATGTGTAAGGCCCTGTGTCCAATGCCCATCATTACAAAGATGCCTTTTTTTCATGCCATCAAGGAATGTTTTCATTTTGAGAGGCCTTTTACTAGAACTAATGTGACTCTCCATATGTCCAAATCAGGGAGTAATCTAATATTAATTAAGCCCAATATATAGAAATTCAATATGCATACCTGTGTTTTATAGTGTATCCTGAGAAGAGTCCCAAAAACCTTCTAACTCTTGGTAGGGACAGCTTTAAGGTCCCACTAGTCATCCTTGTAGCCCTATGGTGCTGTGGCTCTAATGCTGGCCATGTTTGTGGACTTGGCATTGTTACCCCATGGCTGCAAGCCCAGGCCCTTGCTCAGGTTCTCCCAAGGCCTTAAATGAGAGAACCCAGGGAAAACTCCCCTGACACTGGGTTTCTGCTGTCCTACTCTGTGCTCTTGATGCATGTGATATCTCCTTCAAGGCCTTGCACTTGAATTGCTGCAGTACGTAAGAACACAGTTGTTCTTATTCTCAGTACTGCTTGTTAAGTAGAGCTGTCCATTGTTACCATCTTTCCCACCTTGACCCCCTTGTAGAGAAAATGGCTCATCTTACTCCTAGTAGTAAGGTTGCTGATGGCACAGAGACAGCCTTGGCCAATCAAAATGAACCCTTTGTCTTTCCTGGCATGGGAAGGACCTGACTTTTAGGAATGTAGGGGATTGATTTCTTATTTCGTATTAGTCTACAGCCTTTCTGTATATCTATGTAGCTGTACTCAAGAATTGTTCAACTTAGGGATGGGCATGTAAGCACATTCCTGTAATTCCAGCAGTCAGAACTGGAAATAAGGTAGGAGAATTTCAAGTTCAAGACCACCCTAGGCTACATCTCAAAAAGCAAAACAACATAATGGGATTAGAGGGATGCTTAGGTGTTTAAGAGAACTTGCTGCACTTTCAAAGGACCCAGGTTTGATTCCCATGCCAAGTGGTTTATAGCTACCTGTAATTCCAGCTCCAGGGGATCAAATGATTTCTTCTAGCCTCCAAGGGACTCTCACACACATGACACATGTACACAGACACACATATGCATAAATAAAAATATTTTATTAAATCATGCTCCTTTAGCATAGCAAGACATTGTAATATTTGACAAATGAAAGCACACAGAAGAGACTCCTGCTGTGTGGTGAAGTGAAGTATGGCTGCTAGATTGAGAGCAGAACAGGCTAGCTTAGTTCTTTTTCTGAGACAATGCTTTTACCTGAAAGAATGGTTTACAAACCATGGTTATTAAATTTTAGCTGGTTGGCAGACATTTTCTGGAAAATGAGTGAAATGATGATAACAGTGTTCACAGATAACAGAGTGACAAAAGACCTAACTTTCCAACAGACATTTGACTTTTGGAAAACTCACATGTCTGACTACCCAGACTGCGCTGGCTGGACAGGCAGTGCTATTGTGAATGTGAGCCTTGGTATTGTATAATGAGATGTGTAAGCTCTTGGAAGAACTTATATGCCTCAGACTATATTCCCCTCAGATACTAGTTCATTCTGCTTTGGAGTCATACACAGGGAAAAGATTCATTCTAAATGTTTTCAGGTGTGGCTTTAGATTCCATATCATGACTAACATATAGGAAACTTGGGGATGGGAAGAGGGCTCAGTGGTTAAGAGCACTGGCTGCAAGAACTCTCTCAGAGGACATTGTTTATCAGCATACACATGGCAGCTTATAATTGTCTATAATTCCAGTTCCAGGGGATCTGATGCTTAGTACCTTTGTAGGTACCAAGTAAGCACATGTTGACATAACATGCAGGCAGAACACCCATACACATAACATAAAATAAAAATAGAAACAAGCAAAAAGGAAACAATCATTTGTTAACTTTGAATAAAGTGTCAAATAAAAATATTCACACTGGGTCCTGTAAGGTGGATCTGCAGATAAAACTGCTTGCCACATAAGCCTCAAACCTTACTTCAGTCCCTGTAAGTCACCGTGGAAGATAACCATTCCTGAAAGTTGACTTCTGACCTCCATATGTGTACCTGTACTTACAAATGCAAACACATAGTTACTAAAAGGAATATCCATGGTGATGTGGAAGGCTGTCAGAATGCTTCTCTCCTAATGTGCATGCTGTGTACATTTGTCAGCTTCTTCAACTACGACAAATCAAAGCAGATTATATGCAGAAACAGGCTAAAAAACTTTTAAGCAAGACATTAAAGAAAATTACAAAAATATAAAACAGTATTATTTAAGTTTTTATTTTGAAAAATGCAATTTTTAAATAAAAAATTTCAAATATAATAGAATTATTTTTAATTAATAAAAAATTTCTTAGTCTTAATTTCATATATATATATACATACATATATATATCCAATATCAACATATCTAAATGATACAGATACAAGTGTTTTGGAGCTATCAACAACTCTTTATGGTTTGTTTCTTACATATGGAAAAAATGTGGAATGCAGAGATTTGGCATGGTGGCATACACTTGAGTTCTAGGCCAACCTGGGCTACATGAGTCTCTGTTTCATCTAGACCAAATAGACCAGTGAAATGCTACATGATTTTGTGTGCCCTCCTTACACAGGACCATGCTAATATTTTCTGTGTTGTTTCAGTAGTAGTATGTGTTCTGATAAAGTGAGCATGATAAGTTTTAAATTCTTTTTCAAGAATTACTAGGTTTCAGTATTTTTAACTGGGTTCTATGCTTCACAAGTCATTATTATGTATCCCAAAATATAAAAATTCACTAGTTCCCTAATTCTATAATTCCCTAGAAATAGGGACGTGTGACATAGTTGCAGATTAAACTTATGATTGTTGTTACTTTCTTTAAAGTTTAAAGCTTATGTCTTCATTCATCAAAAGTCACATACAAATAATGAAGATGCTAGCACTGCTTTTTGTCCCTACACAGCAAGTTAATGCTTGCTTCTCCTGTTTACACTCCAGAACTTGTAGAGAAGCAAACTAGAGAGGGCAGTCTACTCACTGCTACATCTGAACAGTCATGTTCTGTGTTACAGTTCCCCAAGGAGACAAGTCTGACCATTCCTGGAAAGGCACATAGGTAACCTTTCACAGTAGCAGGCTAACCCATGACTGGGACAGATTTCAAATGCTGTTGTCTCGTGTTGAATTTTTATTTTAGAAATGTTGGCCAGCAAAAGACATTTAGTCCTTTAGTGCTTTACAGATAATCTACATTTTCAATATCATGTTAAGTTTTATATAATTATTATGTTGCTGGTTATGTATTAGGATGTAGATGAACATATAGATATATATTTTCATGTATTAAAGGAAAGTGAATATTTAAATTTAGGGATATATGATAATGACAGCAGAGTTTAAGAAGACTAAACCCAAACTTTGAAATAAAAGCTAACCTTGCCTTGGGCTGGGTAGATAGTTTAGTTCGTAAAGCGCCTACTTACACAAATACAGGAGATAAGTTTGGTTCCCTAACATCCTGTGAAAGACTGACATCATAGCATAAACCTGTATGTAACCCAGTGCTGGTGAAACAGCTGGATGGATCCTGGAGCTCACTGGCCAGCCAGTCTAAACAGTTATCTTCAGGTTCAGTGAGAAGCCTTGTTATAAAAAGTAATGCAGAGAATGACAGAGGAGAACAACTGACATCAACCTCTGGACTGCACAGAACCATACACATGTATGCATGTATATATGCCCATATATACATGCATGCATACATACATACATACATACATACACACACACCCACATTAGCATGAACACATGTATACTACTCCCCCACCCCGGACACAGACACACACACAACTAACCTTCCTCTTTGGCTATATAACCCCTTTAGAGAAGTGTCAGAGTGCCCCCATCTCTTTTAATGTGTTAAATACATATAAAAGGCATATAGTTTATACGTCCCATATTCATAACTCTTGCATAAGAACACACACAGGTGCTTAGGTTGGATCAGATGTTAATATTCAGACTAAAGTTCCATCCTCAAAAAATCCTTCTTTTGTAGGTTATCATGCCACCATTTCGTGACCCCTTGAAAAAAGCCCAGAATGACAAGGATGAGGAGAAACGAACTCTTCTGCAGTGTGAGACTGGTACTGAATTCTCGCGTGGCTCCTTGTCCACAGGCAGTGACACTTGCACTTAAGCATGCTGATTTAGGTCACTAATTTTCTTGCAGGCAAAATCTATACAATGAAAGAATTCAAAGAGATCAAGAAGGCCCAGTTGCATTCCAGATTCCCGAGTATTTCTAATTCAAGGCAAAGTATGACTCCAAATGAGTGGCTTAAAGTGCCCATGAGTTATATAGAAAGTGAATTTTGTAAAAGGAGCAGGTAATAATCGACATAATAGAAGGTGTGGTCTTCTTAGACATTGAAAATTCTTTCTTGAGATAGTGGTATATTTCAGTAAGGATTTTCTTAAAATAAAGTCTATTGTGATTCATTATTCCTCTGTATGTGATATTTTTCTTGGTTACTCTCAAGAGTCTCCAGCTTTTGTTTTTATCAGATAAACTCCGAGGTATCTAAGCTTATTTTACTTTTTCCTCTTAGAGTACTATGACATTTTTGTTTTTGTCATTATATATAGTTCATTAATCTGGGGGGGTGGGGCTAGACCATTATCACTTCAAATATTTCTTAGGTACCATTCTGTCTGCTTTTAATTCCCAGAAGTCTATATATTTGTGGCCATGGATAATGTCCTCAGTTCTGTAAGTCTTCTGATATCGGTTGACTTTACCTTTTCTTCTCGTGTTTTGGTTAGATGATTTCTACTGAGCTGTCTGCACGTCCACTGAGTGTCCTTGTGTGTGCTGTCTACTGATGAACCATCAAACACACCATCTGTGACATCACAATATTTGGCATTTCCATTAGATTTTTTATAGTTTTTACCTTTCCTGAAATTCTTCATACATTGGTACACGCTGTCTACTTTTTCAACCAGATTTTTTTCAAAGGCCATATTAATCATAATTACTTTAATTTCTGATCATATAGATCCAACATTAGGATCATTTCTGATTTTGGTTCAGTCTGGTTCTATTGATTGCTCTATACCTTCACTAGGCATTTTATTTTTACCTATTTTGCAAGTCTTATGATTTTATAATTTAAAATTTTGTATGTATATGGGTGTTTCACCTGCATGTCTGTTTATACATCAGGTGTGTGCCTGGTGCCTACAGAGGTCAGAAGAGGGTATTAGATATCTGAACCAGGAGTTAAATGTGAGGCACCATGTGGTGCTGGGCATTGAATCTAGGTACCCTGGAAGATAGCCACTGTGCTTAATTGCTGAGCCATCTCTCCTTCCCAATGTTTTTTGTTTGTTTGTTTGTTTGAGACAGGTTCCCACTATTTCCTGGGCTGGCCTGGAACTCCCCATGTATATCAGTTTAGCTTCAAACTCACCTCTAGAGATCTTCCTGCCTCTGTCTCTTAAGTGCTGTGTTTAAAGGCATGTGCCCGCACACCTGACCTTAATTTTAGATTTTAAAAATTGAATATTAGACATTTAGGATGGAAAAATAGTACAGACTCAGTATTTTTCTTTAGAAACTGACCTGCCTTTCTGTCACACAGTAGTATTGGGAGATTTGGTTTATTGGTCAGAAGTTGATCTAAGTTTGGGTATTCTTATAGTTGTTGTCTCTAGTATTCTATAGACCTTAGAAACAAAGATTTATTTTATTTATGTATATGTGTATGAAAGTATGCAGTGTGTGTGCTGCTCACAGAAGCCAGAAGAGGGTGCCAGATACCCTGGAGCTGAAGTTTCAGCCAGTTGTAAACTGCCTATGTAGATGCTGGGAATTGAACCTGTGTCCTCTGGAAGAGAAGCTAGTGTTCTTTATGTCTGATCCATCTCTCCAGACCTCTGGACAGTTTATTTTAGAAAGATGTTGTTATTTCTAATTTATGTGTATATGTGTGAGCCTGTTCATGAATATGTGAGCATGAGTGCAGGTTCCCGTCGAGTCAGAAAAGAGTATTGGCCATCCTGGTGCTGGTGTTACAAGGCAATAGTGAGATGTCAGAGTGCTGCTGGGAAACACACCAGTCCTCTGGAAAAGATTTAGCAGTCCAGCTATTTCTCCAGTTCCAAGATTTTGGTTTTGTTGGTTTGTTTTTCAGTAGGGATGTTGTATGAGGGTCTCAGGATAATGGTGGAAAAATAAAATAAAAACATTGATATGATAAAAGAAAAGATTTATATAGTTTCAGTACTTGGAGGACCAAAAGAAAGTCAGAGAAAATTGGAAGTTGGAGCATGTATACTGAATGGAGGGTATCATGCTTATTGTGCACTGATACTGAACCAGGCTTCTGGCCCACTGTTCTAGGAGAAATTACCATATGTGTTTATCACTTATGGATGCCATACTTGTGGTCCTCCTGCCTCTGCCTTCTAAGGGCTGGGAATACAGGCCTGCTCTACCATACTGAGTGTAAGCTCCCAGAGGATAGAGGGAGGATTTCAACTTTGCCTGTCTAATCTTGGTTCTCAGAGAACAAAGAGCATTAGTCTGCATTATGGTTTCAAGCACTCTTAAACAGCTAGTATCATTGAAAAGGCACATTAGTGTCAAGTAATGGTATTTTGAACCATATTTATGATAGTTGGTTTCTAACAATAATTATTGGTTAAATGTAAACAAGCATTGTTTTGCAACATCCTGACACACATTCTCTTGTTAAAGGTTCAAAGTGAAGATGAATTTTAATGCTAGTAGTTTTGAGTCCATTGAAAAGGGTGTCTAATTTCCTGGAATACCGGGAGGAAGAAATGATGATCATTTACAAGTAAGCCTGTTATTCTATAAACTTGCTGTCCTTTCATTTAAGATGTTTGGCTGTGTTGCCTTCCCTACCACCCTTCCAGATCACTTGCATTAAGGCCAAGGCCTCAACACTGTTCCGGGTAAGGTAACTTTTCTTTGTTTTTTATGGGTTAAAGGAGTAAAATGCACAGAAACAGAAAGCATGAAAATGGGGCTGGGAAATGGTTGACAGCTTGTGCTAAAGTTGTGAGAGTCTTAGCTTGAGACTAGTTCTATAGGTGTAGTTAGAGTGGAAGGTGCAGTAGGAAAGTGGCTCACAGAACTACGACTGACCATGGGAGATCTGTTAACTAGGCATTGACTTAAAATCAGACAGTTCACACAAACAGAAGAGCTGTGTGTGGCAGTGCACACCCGTGAAGTGGAAACTTAAGGGTTCTCTGGAAAGTCAGTTGTTTTGGATGGTGTTTTGCTGGGGCAAACACATGAAGGAGTGTTTTCCTGAAGTGGACACAGGTGAAAGACTAAGGCAGACTCGTGAAGGAATGTTTCGCTGAAGCAGACACCGGAAAGAGGATGTTCTGCTAAAGCAAGCATGTGAAAGGACACGTGATGAAGGATTCTTTACTAACAACACACATGTATTGGTCCGCCTTACATTGCGTAGTTGAGCTGCATTTGTTGGGACTCCATAGAGAGAAACATACCAAAAATCTTCTGGTGGCGTGCTGCAGTTTCTTCCAGTTTCTGTCGACTCAGGCTGATTGGCAGTGATGTCAGCTGAGACAGATGCACATGCTGAGGCAAGACCCGTGGAGGACAGATGTTTGGAGGGTATAAATAGGACTCATCGGACAGTGATGAGTGCTGAGCTAGCTGTGCAACGCTTGTGGGTCTCTACAGTGATCTTCGCTTCCCTGAGAGGCACAGCCAAGAACTTCTCCTGGCGTTCCTCCTGGTCACTCCTGCTGACTTGTGCCAAGGCTGAGGCCTAGCTGTCTCTGCTAGGTGGTGCCACCGCTTTTGATTCGTGTTTGCTATCCAGATGCTACTGGACTGCTGGTGTATCCATGAAGTGTTTGTGAGTGGATCGAGCTGCTGCTGCTGACCTGTGGACTGAACTGCTGATTCCCAGACAGCACAGATGGGAGTTGCTCCAAAGAACCTTTCTAAACAGGTCCACTTGCCCTGTATCCTTTCTTTTCCACCACCTCTGGTGAGTGGTGGGCTAAAAGAGAGGTTAAAGTGTTTAAAAATAGGATTTGAAAAAATTAAAGTGACACACCTCTGGACTACTGAAGCAGGAAGATCTGGAGTATAGCCTGGGTTACATAGCAAGATCATGTGTGAGAAATTAGTGTGAGGATAGAGATTTCTCTACATAATTGTAGAGAAAGATAATGTCTTATAATCTGATTATAAATAATATGATCTCTCATCATTGCCACAGAGGCTGTAAGATAGTGCAGAGTCTTTGGGAAACAGGTTGTCAGTTTTCTAAAATGGCAAACACAAAGTGTCATGTGGGCCACAAGTTCTACTGAGGATTTTATTTGGATGGTGTGTGTGTGTGTGTGTGTGTGTGTGTGTGTGTGTGAGAGAGAGAGAGAGAGAGAGAGAGAGAGAGAGAGAGAGAGAGAGACAGACAGAGACAGAGACAGAGACAGACAGACAGAGTTCTCATGTAGCCCTGGTTGGCCTGGAACTCACTCAGTATATCTGCCTGCCTCTGTCCCTTGAGTGCTGGGATTAAAGGCATATACCACTATGGCCCGCCTACTGCTAGGTTTATATTCAGAAGAAATGAAAACATAGATCTACCTACAGGCTACTATAACTACTTTAAGTGTATTCATTAAGTGAATTATTCACAAACACTGGAAACTGGACATTCATCAGCTAATGAACAGATAGTACTCACAGGATACAGTATTTGGCAATTAAAAACAAGTACTGATTTACACCATGGATGGATTCAAAACCATCACACTCAGTAAACTAAAGCCCACATCCTATGTGATTATTTCATATGAAGGATAAGGAAAGGAGAACACTCTATTGGGAAAGCTTACTTAGGGCTGCAGTGAGAATGGGAGTGTCAGTGACTGAGCACGAGGTCTGGGGAATAGCAGTGTTCTACAGTTAGACCGTGCGGATAGACGACTGCACACCTCTGAGTGTCCTAAAAGACATCGCTTTAACCGCTGGTCAGAAGTAAAGTTGAAAACCTAGCAAAGCAGAGCAAGATAGAGCTTACCTTCCTTTTTATAGGAGGCTGGCATGTAATTCTTCGTTACTTAATGTGTTGATGTTAGCTGTAATAGTTTTATTTTACTTACCCTGAATAAGCCAAGAATGTGGTTAATTAAATACAGTGTGGCAGAAGCCAGTGAGCTATCAGAGGTGCTTGGCATTGCCATGCATAATTGTCTCACAGGTATTAGAGTGATTTAAAGTAAAAAGAGATTGAACTGGATTCATGTATGCACCCATGATCCAACCACATTGGAGGCTGAATCCTAGAGTCTGAGACCAGCTTCCTTGTCTCATAAAAAACCAAATAGAAACAGATAATGATTGGGATAGTGTTGGTTGTTTTGGACTTCTCAGTGTTCTGGCTGTGCAGCTTGATAATATGATTTTTTGTTCATTGGATGGGGGCTGGAAACAAGGAATAAAATCTGTTGAAACTAGGCCCTATTTATTTGTATATTAGGTCCAAAGGAGCCAACTCCTCCATAATCTCTAAGCGCTATACTTTCCAAGAGAGTAAATGTGTTTGAGTGAGATTTTAGATAACTAACATCTTAAAAATAATATTCCAAGCCAGTCAGTGGTGGTGCATGCCTATGATTCCAGCATTAGGGAGGCAGAAATGGGAGGATCTCTGAGTTCTGAGTTCAAGGCCAGCCTGGTCTAAAGAATAAGTTCTAGGACATCCAGGACTACCCAGAGAAACCCTGTCACAAAAAACAAACAAAAATAATAGTCCATTTAAATTATATTTATTTATATATTTATCTGTTGAGAGAGAGGGAGGGAGGAAGGAAGGGAGGGAGGGGAGGAGGTTGGGAGAGGAGAGTGGGGATAGTGAGCATGCAAGTGTGTACCACAGTACACAGGTAAAGCTCCAAAGGTCAACTTGCCTAAGTTAGTTCTCTTTTTCCATCATGTGTGTCCTGTGGATCAAACTCAAGTCATCAGACTTGGCAGCAAGTGTTCTAATCTGTTGAACCATCTTGTTTACCCCAAAATGAACATCTTAACTATAATTTCATCAATGGTACAAAAAAGGGGGATTTGTTTTCATAAACTTCTCAGATAAGAATATTGCATTAAAAAAAGATTTATTTATTATGTGCATGGTGTTCTGTCTGTATATATGCCTGCAGGACAGATGAGGGCGCCAGACTTCCTTATAGATGGTTATGAGCCAATATGTGGTTGCTGAGAATTGAACTCAGGACCTCTGGAAGAGCAGTCAGTGTTTTCAACCTCTGAGGCATCTCTCCAGACCCCATAATATTGCATTTTTGAGTACTTGGGAACTTCCACTTTAGACTAGAGGCTTAAGTCGGCCAGTTTCCCCTCGAAAAGGAATAAGACTAGCTTCTGTGCATGGAAAAGTAGCCCAATGGCACCAGGTATGGAGAAGGCAGGTGTTGTGTAATTTTGCAGGGACATAAAAAATTGACATCTGCCCCCAAACTGGACTGGTGCCAACAGTCCCCAAATGACTTATTCACGTTCATCCTGATGAGTACAATGAATTTATTAGAGGTTGCTTTTGGAGCAGTTAGTAAGTATGGACAGACCCACTGTCCTCTCTCTTCCCAGTCACTCACTGCATCCCGTTACCAGCCGTGTTCTCTGTAGGGCTTTAAGTATTACTCAGAATTCATGGAAACCTGGGTTTAGAGTGTAACCTAGTGTTAAAGCAGTATAGATAACAACAGGCTTGGGCAGTGTGAGGCACAGGAAAAAGATCCTGGGGAAGATACATCTATTTATGTGTGCTCCATCTGTGTTCTTATTAGGGACTCTGCTGGTCCCTGCAGACACTTGGGAAGACAAGGAAGCATGGCTTGTTATCTGCAGTCTGCCACAAAGCACAGCTAGCTAGCAGCTTGCTGAGGACAGTCACTCTGACCAGGATTTGTTGGACCAGTTTTTCTACATCAGGCTTATTTTAGGTGGTTAGACCTTCCCAGGAGCAGCAAAGGCACAACTCTGAGGGGCTGTTCAGGACAGGGGCCGTCACTCAGCTGTTACAGAGCACAGAGGTTTCAGGCAAAAATAATGCTGGAGCAAGGCAGTTCTTTTCAGTTTTCTTTGCATAAAAATGTGGATTTAAACAGATGACATAAACTTTGATATTTACATAAAAATATTAAGAGCCTGTAGTGAGATAAATGTTAAAAGGATTTCTCCCGGTCCTTCCGCAGGGACAATGGGCTCTTCCGTCTGGATGGCGAAGCTCCACGCCTCCAGGGGAGGACGGACCCAAGTCCCAAAGGGACCAACTCTGCCGGCCACCATTCTGTAAAGCCGTGCCGGGAGGTAGAAAGGGGTGAGAGCTAACCAGGATGTGGTGAGAGCTAACCAGGACAGTCAGCCTCCTCTGACCCCCAGGCCTAAGCTTCTTGATATGGCAGGCTCTTTGGAGGATAGCAGGCAGTGGAGCTCTCCGTGGGCGGGAGATAGAGTAGAAGACACTGAGACAGGCGTCTATTGAGAGGCAGCTTGCTGGATCCACTCCTCCGCAGTGCCGGAGGCCCAAGACTCCTGTCTTCATACTACCTCTACTCTCTCTCCCATTCACCTAGAGTCAACCTAGGCCCCCAGGATTGTTTCTTTTAATTCAGTCAAGAGTTAGTTTGGAAAAGGACCAATACTGAAAGTAATAAACTTTAAGAACTAAAGTAATGAATGTAAAGTGTCTGGAGAGACCTCTCATCCCAAGGTAACTGCAGTACTGTGGTGTCATTTGACAGACTCAGTCTGACACCACAGGTATAGAGGGTACTCTTACACTTCAGTCCCCTTCCCACTGCTGTGTGCATGGAGTCCGTCACTTTCTGACCCCACGAGGGCTTTTTCTTGCGCTCATGAAAGCATGTTAAAGCTGTCAGCACTGTGCTCGCTTTGCCGCCTTCCCCGATATGTTTAGTGTTCCATGTGGCTGCTTGCTTTGCTCTCTACAGTCTAACAGAGAGCTGCTCTGAGTCAGGCTGTGTGTCAGGGCTGGAGCCATAGTGCTGAACGAGGCAGGCAAAGGTGGAAAACAACCACAATAAATGCATAACAGGTGAGTTAACAAAGCGAGGAGAAGAAAATAGACAAGGGACGTTCAAGAGAGGTGACAGATGAGGGCACTGCTTTAAAGGGAGAAATCAGGAAAGACTTCTTGAAGGAGGTGACATTGAACTGAGATACTGAGGATGGGCCATAAAGAGTTTTTGGGGAAGAGTCTGCATGAAGAGAGACTGGTATAGAAAGCAGATTGAGTGGAGTGACGGTGACAAGAGGGGACTGGAGAGGAGGCAGATGCCCACTCATACAAAGCCATCCCAAAGCTCCGGGGAGGAGACATATTGAAATACATTTTGGGGTAGTTTTTATTTTGTTTTCCTTTTTTTTGTCTTTTCCTAATTGGTGGTTGACTAGTTTCTTAGAGATGGGGTATCATGCTTCATGTAGCCTAGGCTGGCCTTGAACTCTATGTAGCTAAGGAAGGAAATCTTAATCTTTCTACCTCCACCTTCCAAGTGCAAGGATTACAGGTGTGCACCTCTCCACCTGACAAACTTGTACCCAGTGAGACACAAGCCGGGACAGAAGCTGGGAGCCTAGCTAGCAGGCCAGGGTACTGCGTCAGGAGCATAATCATGTGAGACCTAGTGAGGGCTGTGTGGTCCTGGGGACCTGCGGAGAGAGCACGCTGACAGAGGACATCAGTGCTAGATATGAGAAATGAGTGAGAGCAAGAAGCCACAGACAACTATGCTCTGGAGATTTTTGTCCTGAAGTCTGGATGGACGACGGCCCTACTTGTGACTCAGAAGTCTGAGTGGACCTCCGAGCAAACGTAAGGAAGAAGTACAAAGATAAAGATGATGCTTTCTGGTGCTAAATTAAAGACACCTTGTACCATTACAATATACATTTATAGAGGACCATTATTAAGCAATTTAGTTTTTCTCTAGCTGTTCATTTAAACATGTTCTGGGGCTAGGGATGTAGCCCAGTGTGAGCACTTACCTGGCTTGCACAAAGTTCAGTCTCCTACATCTCAAAAAAGAAACTGATAAACAAGTAAGCCATAGGCATACTCTATTGAAGGCAGTTTTCCCACCCTCCAAGTGGTAAGTGCTTCTGATGACAGAGTATCACACTTGAGCAGTTAATGGGCCTTGGTGGAATAATGATGAATGTGTGAGCATCACTGGGATGCTGACATTATTGGCATAAAAAAACAGAATGAGGCCGGGCGGTGGTGGCACGTGCCTTTAATCCCAGCACTTGGGAGGCAGAGGCAGGTGAATTTCTGAGTTTGAGGCCAGCCTGGTCTACAGAGTGAGTTCCAGGATAGCCAAGGCTATACAGAGAAACCCTGTCTTGAAAAACCAAAAACAAAAAAAAAAAAACAAAAAAAAAAACAAAAAACCAAACCAGAATGAGGTGATGTCTCTCATCCTTTTCTTCATGCATTTTTATTAGTGTCTCTTTTTAAAGATTTATTGATTTATTATATATAAGTACACTGTAGCAGTCTTCAAACATGAGAAGAGGACATTGGATCTCATTACAGATGGCTGTGAGCCACCATGTGGTTGCTGGGACTTGAACTCAGGACCTCTGGAAGAGCAGTCAGTGCTCTTAAGTTCTAAACCATCTCTCTAGCCCCTTATCTCAGTGTCTTAACTCTGTGATTCTTCATCTTTTTAGAGCCTTGGTAGGAGGAAGGAAAGCTGTGTAGTGGGGGCAGGAAGCCTGGCACATGTTAAAAGGGGGCTCTTTTTTCCTCTCATCGTCACTAAGAGAGACTTCCTAGAGTCATGGCAGATGTCCTCATGACTTCCTTCCAGCTAATTTCTTAGTGTTGTCTCTGGCCCTAAGCCTCCACTGGAACTTCCGTAGCTTTCATCTAGAGACCATGCTTCTCCAGAAGTGTAACTTGGATTCATTTTCTAACCATCTGGTCTGTTGCAACAGGTGACATGAGGGATCTTTTTACCTTTAGGTAGAGGCATGTGTGTCTGTGTGTGTGTTGTTGTTTGTTTGTTTTAACAAATTCACCATCTAGCCAAGGATGAACTTGAACTTCAGATCCTTTTGTTCCCACTTCCTGAGTGCTTGCTACAAGCTCAGTTTATGCAGTAGTGGGGGTCAGACTCAGGGCTTTGTTCAAGCTAAGTGAATTATAGTCCTAGCTCAGCAATCTTTCTTCTTCAGTGTATGAGGCTGAGAGCCGGTCTCTGTACATGAGAGCTGCCCTGTTCAGGGACTTCAGGCCTGGGGAGAGAGTTTAGACTCTGCCTTTCACTTCTCTGTAGTATTGACTGAGGGAAAGGACCCAGAAAACACCAACATTGTTCAAGAAAAAGAAATTCTTTTCTCTCGTTAAACCTCTTACTTTTTAAATACTAATGTGGATGAGTTTATTGTTTGTTTGGTTTTTGACATAGGGTTTTTTAATTTAATTTAATTTTTATTTTTAATTTTTTTACATATTCAATTTACATCCTACTCACTGTCCACTCCTAGCCATCCCCTCCTACAATCCTTCCCTCCATCTCCCCCTCCCCTTCTCCTCTGAGCTAGTGTAGGCCCCCAGGGAACTCTACCCCCAACCCTGGTACATCAAGTCTCTGAGAGGCTAGGCATATTCTCTCCCACTGAGGCCAGACAAGGCAACCCAGCTACAATAACATATCCTGTGTACAGGCAACAGCTTTTGGGACAGCCCCAACTCCAGTTGATTGGACCTACATAAAGATCAAGCTGCACATCTGTTATATATGTGCAGAGAGGCCTAGATACAGCCTGTGTATGTTCTTTGGTGGTGGTTCAGTCTTCAGAGAGCCCCAAGGGTCCAGGTTATTTTACTCTGTCGGTCTTCCTGTGGAGTTCCTATCTCCTTCAGGGCCCACCACCCTTCCTCCTATGCTTCCATAAGAGTCCCCAAGCTCCACCCACTGTTTGGCTGTGGGTCTCTGCATCTGTCTGAATCAGCTGCCTCTCAGAGGACAACTGTGCTAGACTCCTGTCTGCAAGCATAACAGAGGATCATTAATAGTGTCAGGGATTGGTGCTTGCCCATGGCATGGGTCTCAAGTTATGCCAGTTATTGGTTGACCATTCCTTCAGTCTGTACTCCACTCAGCCCTACCCTGATCCCCCATCCCTGCATTTCTTGTAGACAGGATAAATTTTGGGTCAAAAGTTTTGTGGGTGGGTTGGTGTCCCTAGCTCCACTGGGGTTTCTATCTGGCTACTGGAGGTGTTCTCTTCAGGTTCCATATCCCCAATGCTGAGTCACAGTTAAGGTCACCCCCCATTGATTCTTTGGTGTCTCCCTTATCCCAAGTCTCTATCGGGTCCTAGAGATGCCCCCCATCTCCCCATCTCTGTCAGTTGCAGATTTCCATTCATTCTCATGGCCATCTGACCATCTCTCCTGAGTCAGGGTCTTATTATGTTACTCTTCCTAGCTTGGAAATTTCTGTATAGACCTGTTTGGCCTCAGATTCACAGAGCTTTGACTGCTTCTGCCTTTGGAGTGCTAGGATTAAAGGAAGAAAACACACACACACACACACACACACATTCTTGATCTTTTTTTGTAAATCATGTAAGACTTACCTTCACACATTTAAAGCATAACAGTTAGTCCCTAAAAGAGTCTAAGACTAAAATCAAGTGTATTGTAGTAATATTCAGCTATAGTTAGCAACATTTAGCTTTTAACTTAACCCAAAGGGAGCAATGAAGTGGGAAGATGGATTAGTCTAGAGATCAGAGGAGTTACTAGGTTGGGCGTCATACTTGAGTCATCTTGATGTTATTTGAAGTCATAGGATAATCTGAAGATGAGTGTCAAGAAGGGCTGAGAGCTAGATTCTGTGAGAGGAGTCAGCTCCGGCCAGAGTGGCTTCAAGGACTGGCTCCCCTTAGCCAAGGGACTCTCTGGTCCTGTAAGCACTTTATCCCTATGTTACACTCATCTCTTTTCTTTTGTCACTTTCCAAAGGTTATGACAGCCACATATCCTGATTCTTGATCTGTGCAAGGGCCCACTGAAGATGGATGCTTTAGAGGAAGTTACCTGCTGGGAGGAGGAATCCTTCTGAGAGGGACCGAGGAAGACACTTAAGAACCATTCTGTTCTTATCTGCAATAAACTCTCATTTTAGTTCAGTGTCTGTGATGATTAAGGAATGACAATGCCTGCCGGGCAGTGGTGGCGCACGCTTTTAATCCCAGTACTTGGGAGGCAGAGGCAGGTGGATTTCTGAGTTTGAGACCACCCTGGTCTACAGAGTGAGTTCCAGGACAGCCCGGGCTACACAGAGAAACCCTGCCTCCAAAAACCAAAAAACAAACAAACAACCCCCCCCCGCAAAAAAACAAACCAAACAAAAAATGACAATACCTTTCCCCAGAAATATATTTTCCTCTGAAGTTAAAAAGTATCACCAAAGGGTCCAATAGAAATGGTGATTTTACTGGATGCCTGTCTCAATTCATTTGGTTTGTGACTAAGTTATTCTTTCTGCCCAGGCACCATTGAAATTGAGCCATAAGATGGTGATTTACTGTCTCATTCCACGGTCATTATCCGCCTTATCCCCTGAACACTTATCCTGAGTCTCTTAAAATCTTTACTTCAATCTACACATGGTTCCAGGAGAAAACTCAATAAAATATTTTAAAATATTGTGAGAAATTTCAGAAAAGTGTATACAAATAGAGATAATTTCAATAATGAAATTTTCAATATTTCAAAATTTCATCCGGTTTCAATAATGAAAACAGTGTCTTGCTTTACTTATTGCTACACAGTTCTCAACTACAACAGAATAGAAGCAGTTCTTAGATATGTTTTCAAAGATTGTCTTTCCAGATGGTGGAGTGTAGACTCCCTTTTCTTTCCCTGTCCTTGGACGGGAATGGCAATTCCAAATACTTCACAAATATTTCCTTTGAAAGAGCCTCTTCCTGGTTGTAAATGACTGTAATCCCCCCACCCCCGGGGGCTGATGCAGGAGGATTCCAAGTTCCAGGCTAGCCTCTAGGTATATGGGCTTAAGATGAAATATGAAAGGTTGTGGACAGCTACCACACAGAGTGTGATACTGTTACATTGTATATTTTACTATATTTAATATTTGGCAGGTATTACGATTTGCTATCATGACTTAAATACATTTGTATTTACAATTTTAAAGTTTTTTTTTATTTCAATAACTACTAGCAAACTTCAACCAGGGACTCTGACATCCCACTCTCCTATAAATTGAGGGCCAAAAGCCTCCGAAAGCCAAGGAGAGAGGCTAAGTTTAAAGACAGTGTTCTAGTTTCCTGTGGATTCGCCATTCTCCTTTCCAGGGACGTTGGTGTCACAGGCCAGCTAGACCGCGTGGCCTTGCTTGTACTGAGGCTGAGGCACCACCCGCTGGAACTGGCTGAGGTAGTGCGCAGTGTGCACAGGGCAGCAACCACCGGGGTGGGGGGTGGGGGGTGTTGGCCAGCCCTGAGGCATCCTGGGAGGCCTGTGGGCCTGAGGTGACCAGTAACCCGCACAGGAGCGTCCGTCTGTTGGGAGGGCAGGCCTGTTTCCTGCGGTGACCAGCGAACAGCGCGGGAACATCCTTCCGAGACTCCGGAGGCCTGCGGGCCTGAAGTAACCGGTAGCAGGAGTAGCCATCTGAGGGGAGGCCCGCGGGACCTAAGGTGGAGCCACCAGTGCAGGAGCGTCCATCTGAGGCCTGAGGCAGCCACCTCTCCCTGCTGAGAGCCATCAGCCTCAGGCTATGCAGTCAGTAATGACGTCCGAGCCGGTCCCAGGACAGCGAGGGAGGGCAAGAAAGAGGGGCGTCTGAACCTAGTTCGAAGTGTCTAAGGCCATGCTTTCCCACACTGACACACTAAGTCTCCTCAGTTTTTCTCGCTTAGGGATTCTACTTACGGCTGACACAAAAACTTCAAAGTGTAATGAACATTTCAGTGTGGAGAAACTAAAGGAATGGCCAGAGCCGGAGTCTGTTTCTTTAATGGAGGGTAACATAGCAGAGCTTTGTTTTTCTTTCTTCTCCCTCCCTCCTTCCCTCCCTCCCTCCCTGCCTGCCTGCCTGCCCTCCTTCCTTCTTTTTCTTTTTTTTCATTTATTTTTATTTTCTATATTCTTTATTTACATTCCAAATGATTTCCCCTTTCCCTGTTCCCCCTCCCCGAAAGTCCCATAAGCCCACTTCCCTCCCCCTGTTCCCTATTTGCCTAAGAATTTCATGAAATCATTGTTTTTAATTGCTGAGTAGTATTCCATTGTGTAAATATACATGGACAATATCTCTGATAAAATTGGAGAAATATATAGAAAAACACGTTAAGATTGACTATTTCATGGAAAAATTATACAGATAAAATGGTAGGCATAAAAATATTCCTAAGTTGATTGAAAGTGGAAATATAAACATTTTCTGATAAAATTGAAGATCTACAAGGAAATATTTCTGATAAAACTCAAGAAATATATAGAAAAACACATTAAAACTATTTCATGAAAAATTATACAGATAAGATGGTAGGCATAAAAATATTCCTAAATTGATTGAAAGAATTAAAAACATTTTCTGATAAAATTGAAGATTTACATGGAAACTATCTCTGATAAAATTGAAGAAATTTATACAGATAAATTGGTAGGAATAAAAATATTCCTAAGTTTATTGAAAGTAGAATTATAACCATTTTCTGATAAAATTGAAGATTTACATGGAAAATATTTCTGATAAAATTGAAAAAAATATATGGAAAATCATTAAAATTGAAGATTATCATGGAAAATCTTCAATTTTGTCAGAAAATGTTTATAATTCCACCTTCAATCAATTTAGGAATACTGTTATGCCTACCATTTTATCGGTATAATTGTTCATAATAATCTTCAATTTTAATGTTTTTCTATATTTTTCTTCAATTTTATCAGACAATGTCTATAATTTTACTTTCAATCAACTTAGGAACATTTTTATACCTTCCATTTTATTTGTATAATTTTCCATGAAATAGTCAATTTTAACATATTTTTCTATGTATTTCTTGAATTTTATCAGAAATATTTTTCTTGTAGATCTTCAATTTTATCAGAAAATGTTTATAATTCCACTTTCAAAAAACTTAGGAATATTTTTATGCCTACCATTTTATCTGTATAATTTTGCCATGAAATACTCAACGTGTTTTTTATATATATTTCTTCAATTTTATCAGAGATATTTTCCATGTAAATCTTCAATTTTATCAGAAAATGGTTATAATTTCACTTTCAATCAACTTAGGAATATTTTTATGCCTACCATTTTATCTATACAATTTTCCATGATAATCTTCAATTTTAATGTTTTTCCTCCTTTTTCATAAGAAGCAAGCTAATTTTATTTGGAGCCAAGTGATATTTCCTATTGTGGGTCCACTGTCAAGATTGACATGGGGTCACTTGAGTGAAAGTACTTCAAAGTCTCTTGATTTCTCTCTCTCTCTCTTTCTTTTTCTTCCTTCCTTCCTTTTTTAAAGAACTATTTATTTATCTTATATATACTATAGCTGTATGTTGTACATTGTAGCAGTCTTCAGACACACCAGAATAGGGCATTGGACCCCATTACAGATGGTTGTGAGCTACCATGTGGTTGCTGGGTTTGAACTCAGGACCTGGAAGAGCACTCTTGCCTGCTGAGCCATCTCTCCAGCCCTTGATTTCCTTTTTGAGGCATCTTTCAGTGGGACACAGAATCCCTTGAGTTCAGGGCCAATTTGGCCTCAATCGTGTATATTTCCAGTATTCAAACGGCTTAGATTAGGTATGTAGAAGAATCCAGGGAGTGGAAATTTGACCAAAAACCATCCTGAAGGACAGGATGACTGCCAGGTAGGTAACCTAGGAAGGTAAATGTGACATCCATGTCTGATAATGATTTGTTCATAAAGCTTTAGTTTTATAGGATTCTACGGGTTACCTCATTATAAGGAAAGCTCTTGAGAATTTTTCTTGCCCCCTTTGCCATGGTGACAGTAAGAATTGTGAAATGAGTTTAATATTTATGCATTTGTGAACAGGGGATTTCATTGAAGCTGCTAAGAATCACTAACATGTCTATATTTTCTGAAAAAAAAGTTCAAAGAATGACTTATCAATAACAGACTATCTAGATCTCTTTTTAAAAATTAAATTACATTTATCTGTCTGTGTGTGTATGTAGGAGGCAGGGTCAGGAAGTCAGAGGACAATTTTCAGGAGTGGGTTCTATCCTACCATGTGTGTCTCAGGGATTGAACCCAGGTGGTCAGGCATGGTGGCAAGCTTCTTTACTGGCTGACCCATCTTGACAGTCTCTCATCATCTCCCCCTCCTCTTCTTCCTCCTCCTCCTCCTCATCATCATCACCATCATCATCCTCATCATCACTATTATTATTCTATAGTAGGCTTGCCTGGACTGGAATTTACTATGTAGATTAGGCTAGCCTGGAACTTTTGGAGTCCTGGCTCAGCCTCCATAGTGGTAGGAGTAAAGGTATGTGCCATCCTACCTAGCTAACTTATATATATATAAAGAGTTGTTGACCAATAGTGTATATTGCATTTGTTCATTTACTTATAATCTTTCTAAGAAGTCTAAAATATGTGATAAGTATACCAATGATACCAAAATATGTGTTTCTACTTCTCTAAATAGTGATTATTTTATATTTACAGTATAGTATCAGGGGAACATTTTGTTTTACATACTCTTTTTTTCACTGCCATCTTAAGATAATTTTGACCAGGCTTTAAAGTAAAATTGTACATATTCTAGAACTTACACTGGAGAAGATCCAATGAGCTGATCAGATAGCACTTTGGATTTCATTTGAGCATAGATTATGGGTGGAAAAAAAATGCAACTCTCCTTTTGAGACATCTCTTATTTATAGATGTGGTGCCTGAGGTTAGGATTTAGCTGGTCTTGATACATCAGGCATGGTAGACCAGAAGGATGAGCCGCAACTGAGTAACAAAGTTCTAAGAAGTTATAAGAGTTTTCATGAGGGGCCTTGATTTTAGGTAACTGTACATCTTCCAGACTCTGCATTTGCCCTGCCTTTCCAGTTAGTTGTTCCTCTTTAGTCATTTCAGGAGAAAAGCTGCTGAGCCGTTCACAGCCATGCTGCTGAAAAAGCTCCATAGTGAGGGTTTGGTGCCTTGATGTTCTCAAACTCAGAAGGAAAGCATGGAGCTCCCGCACAGCCCTGGGGCTCTGGGCCAGTCGCACTGAGCTGAGTTTTCTCCTTTTCTGAGTCCAGCTCTAAACTGAACTTGCTGAGTTTTGCTGTTAGTTTTTTGAGACAGGGTCTCATGTAACCCAGGCTAGCCTCTAACACCAGCACACCTATTTTGTGCTCTTTTAGGGCTTGAACTGAGAGCTTAGAGGGCTTTTTGTCTGCGAGGCAAGCATTTCACCAACTGAACCATATCCCCAACCCTTGAGGTTTTGATGTATGAAGAGACCTAGCAGAAGGCAAATCTTCAAGGGGCTTCTAAGATATAAGAATGTCTGAGAAGAGAGCTCGTTTTATATAGAAATGATTAGTAAGCTTCTTGGGACTTTCTTATTTTATTTTGAATTATGCGCTATTTGTGAGTATGTGACTTTAGTGCAGGTGCCTATAGAGGCAGAGGTGTTGGATTCAGTGGAGTTACAGGCAGCTGTGAACTGAACTGCTGGGCACAGGTGCAGGGATTCGAACCTGGTCCCCTGCATGAGCAGTATGTGCTTATAACTGCTGAGCCATCTCTTCAGCCCCAACTTCTTGGAACATTAACAAAATACAATTTAATGATATAATGTCAGGGAATGTGTTTCGAAATAGTCTAGGTGGGTGACAGAAAGATGAGTAGGGGTTTATATGAAGTGAGATTGAGATGCCATTTAGAACTAGGTTATGGGTTGGAGGATAGTATTTAAATCTTCCCACAGTAACAAGTTAAAACTATGTTTTGAGATATAGGCATTAGATTTGTACTAGCGATATTGGAATATTGCCCTGGGATTTGCCATTCTGATTGGTCCTTCAGAATTTTTGATCAACCATTCAATTTTGTTTTTAGGTATTAGCTAGAGAAGACATCGACGAAGCTGTGCATGCGATATTATTTAGAGAAAACTATATTGTGAAGGTAAGCTCTGGCTGTGCACTGCATTCTGAGGAGCAGGCGAGACGCCGGCAGCATGACCCACAGCCGCCACTGCCACAGAGCAAAATGGCAGGCAGTGGCAGAGCTGCTCACCTCTGGGTGTCCAGGAAGCAAAATGAAAGGAATGAGGGGGCCAGAGTCTCAGTGTCTTCTTCAAAGGCATGCTCTCCACAACCTAACATCCATCTGCCAACCCTGCCTCCTAAAGTTTCCATCCCACCTCAGCAGCCCCGCCTGCTGGAAACACAAGCGTTCTGGGGACATTTAACACTGAGGCTGGAATACTCTGCCAGACTCACTTGCAGGCAGAATGAGGCACCTCTCGTTCACACCTTTAAGCTGTGGAGCACTGAAAACCTGTTAGTCCTTGCAGGATCACTGAACCGTACCACATCTTGTGTGGACCTGCTTGCCCGTGAGGGGTCTGAGTCACTGTTTTAACTCTTCCCCATCTTTGTCTTATACTAAACAGAACATCTTTTCTACCAAAACTTTCCTCTTTTCCCTTCTTTCCCATTTTGTATTGGGCTATATAAAAATACCAGCAATTAATTAGCACTTAAGGGTAATGACCAGTTAAGTAACTAATAATCTCTGTGGGATTAACAAGCTTTACAGGAGTTTTCATTGAAAGAGTGAAATTTAGTATTATAGCAATTTCTTGGCATTTTTATTGTGATTTATAATTTACATTCTTTCTCCTCAAAATAGTTTATTGAGTACATTGTAAGGGGGCAGTGGGCTAGGCAGTAACTAATCCCTTGCCCATAAATTCTCATTTGAATACAGCAGCGGAGTGGTGCACCCCGCCTGGCTGGCTTGCTGTCTGGGAATTGCTCTTCCCACTCAGACACAGACCTGTGGCAGTGAGTCCTAAATAATGGAACGCATGACCGGGTAACAGTTTGAAAATTTTAGAAAGAAATAAGAATTTGGTGAGTTAGGAAAAGCTAAATTTGGTTTATGAGTTGGATAACAGTTTAATCCAAAGGTGCAAAGAGATTTAGAATTTTCCATATTTTCTTCCTGTCCTGTGTTCTCTTTCTGAAGTTTATTCTGCACTCCAGTTACTTGACGTAAGGAGTAGGCAGCATGGACGGCAGAGCTTAGGGATGGGTATTTCCTCCCTCACTGATAAAATGAAAATAAGTGAAAATGTTTGTAATTTGCCTTTTTATATTACTTTGTTAGAGATTGGATACGTATTTACAGCATCTGGCTGTTTTTAAGGAAAGAAGAAAAGAGATGTTACATAAGAAATAGATTGAAAATGTGGTACAGCCTCTTCAGCAGAGAATTACAGAAAAAATAATGTCATATAGAAGACCTGGAAAAAATCACGTGATATATGAACTCTGCTTAAAGCACACAAATAAACCGGTATGGTTTATCATTTCCTTTGCCTAAGTACGATGTGCTTGGTCTTCTTCCTCTCCTGTTGCTTTTTTCTGCTGTCCTACTGTGTCCCCGTCATTCTGGAGCTCAGAGCTCCAGGCGTCATGTCCACATTGGAGGTAGGAAGAGGGAGGTAATGGTGCTGGGGACTCTGTCCCGCTCCTTTGACCTGGAAGCACAGTCTCCAGCACTGCCCAGGCTGACCTCAGGGAGCTCTGCAGGCCCAGGAGAGTGAGTGTCTGCTTCTCTGCGGCAGTAAGTGGGAGAAGGGGACTGCGTGGTCATGCAGTCAGGTGACCGGGAAGCTTAGGGACAGGCAGTTCTTCTCTTTGTTGTGGCTTTGCAGAATGACAGCATTCCAGCATCTGATTTTAACGTTGCCTTTCAATTTGAGGTCAGGAATTTATGTCCTCGTTTGCAGTGACAAATTGAACTCTGCTGGCTCTAAGTGTGTCCCATAGGACCTTTGCTCCTCGGTATTTATAAGAAATATGCAAGACTGTAGGTAGAGTGTCAGAGACATTGAGAAGCATCCAGTATATTTATAAACAAAACTTCAGAAAATGTGCATTGGATATTAATTCCTAAATATCTTAGGAGCTGGAACTCTGGACGTAATCTAAGTGTCTTGAAATGAAAGCATGTAGTCTTTCAGGAGTGGAGAAGAGCAAGTGAGGTCCTTGTCCTAGGGCTTATCTTAGGGCAGGACATTCCTTTTTAATGGCCTCTGTGCCTCCCACACCCCGAAACTCTTGTTTCTTAACCCTGCTCCTCTTGCCATTTTAAGAGCAGTGGGTGGTGTTCCAAGGAGGACTTCTCCTCCTGGGACTGTCTAGGAACACTGTCTGTGCTCCTAAAGGGATGAATGGAGCCTCTCAGGACCAAGCTGCCGCTGGCGGGACTTGTCCTGTACTGAGAAACCCGTGAGGACAGAGCTTGGCCTTGGCTTAGCATGGAATGGCTGAGCAAATATTATTGACTGATGTAGTGATTTAGTAAAACTACAAAGAGGAGGTCTCTCCCATGTGCGTGGGCCTGCCTCCTTTCTCTTATCAGCATTTACACTCAGTGAAACATCCCCGCTGGAGGCAGGCTTACCCACGTGCTGTGTGCTGACATCATTCCTAAGTGTTGGCTTTGGCAGCTTTGGTGGAGTAAGTCCACGCTCCTGTACTTAGGTCCAGATTTAAACTGCTCACTGTAAAATGTCGTGGGGACCTCATAGAGTCTCTCTCTCTCTCTCTCTCTCTCTTTCCCCTGTAGACTGAAGTGTCTCCATCGTGTGAATGTCTGTTTCAAAAACAGCAAGCACTCAGAGAAGCGAAAGGAACCAGTTACCAAGATGGCAGAGGTGATTTGCGACCAACCAGAGACTGCATTGAAGACACAGCTAGGTGTCAAATAGTACTGCCCCAAGAGCACCGGACTTGTTTTTAAAGAGTTTGATTTTGCTCTGATGTCTTCCTATAGGAAAACCGCACGTCACACAAAAAGAAGCCAAAGAAAAGGGTCATCCCTTCAGCAGATCGCCCCCGTTCCCGCTCAGGTCCCATTGCCCTGTCCCCAGAGAGAGGCAGAGAGCTTCTCCACAGTTCATGCAGAATAAGCCTGGTGGCAGGAACAGGTACAGGGGAGCCAGGTAAGCCAGCCAGAAGGGAGGGGTGGGGGCGAGCAGTGGGGTGGCTGGAGGGGGAGCTCTAGGAAGTATCCAGAAAGAGAATAATAAGGGAGCCTAGTGGAGGGAAGGGGTGTGGTCAGCTGCTGGTGGCCATTGAACCCCAGTGATAGACTCAATATATTTTTTATTAGATATATTCTTTATTTACATTTCAAATGATTTCCCCTTTGACTCAATATATTTTTAAGTTTTTATAACAAAGTAGTTTTTGAAAACCACTGTGATTTTTCACATTAACAGTAGGAACAGAGTCATAATGTTTTCACTAAATGTAGAAGATTAATATAATTAAAAATCTAGTTACAACTCCCCCAGTTAGCACAGTTTAGGGAGATAGAAATGAACTTACTTCATTTTCAAGAGTTCTATAAATCATAGACATCACAGTGAAACATAAAAGCTTTCCCTTTGAGTTTATGAGCCAAAGAAACTCACTCTTGCCACTTCAGCTTTGTGCCAGAGGTCTTTTTTTTTTAATTGTATTTTTTTTAATTATTTATTTTATTTTATTATTTTTTTAAATTTACATTCCAAATCATTTCCCCTTTCCCGTTTCCTCCCTCCCCGAAAGTCCCATAAGCCCCCTTTCCCTCCCTCTTTTCTCCATTCAACCCCCTCTCGTTTCTCGGTCCTGGCGTTCCCCTACATCCAGTCTTTCCAGGACCAGGGGTCTCTCCTTCCATCTTCTTAGAAATCTATTGATATGCAGATTGTGTCTAGGGTATTCCGAGATTCTGGGTCAATATTCCCTTATCAGTGACTGCATACCATGTGTGTTCTTTTGTGATTGGGTTACCTCACTAAGGATGATATTTTCAAGATCTGACCATTTGCCTAGGAATTTCGTGAATTCATTGTTTTTAATTGCAGAGTAGTATTCCATTGTGTAGATATACCACATCTTCTGAATCCATTCCTCCGTTGAGGGACATCTGGGTTCTTTCCAGTTTCTGGCTATTATAAATAAGGCTGCTATGAACATAGTGGAGCATGTGTCCTTATTGCATGCAGGTAAAGCCTCTGGGTATATGCCCAGGAGTGGTATAGCCGGATCCTCCGGGAGTGTCATGCCCAGTTTTCTGAGGAACCGCCAGACTGCTTTCCAGAGTGGTTGTACCAGCTTGCAATTCCACCAGCAGTGGAGGAGTGTTCCTCTTTCTCCACATCCTCGCCAACAACTGCTGTCTCCTGTGTTTTTGATCTTAGCCATCCTGACTGGTGTGAGATGGAATCTCAGGGTTGTTTTGATTTGCATTTCCCTAATGACTAAGGATGATGAACATCTCTTTAGGTGCTTCTCAGCCATTAGATATTCTTCAGGTGAGAACACTTTGTTTAGCTCTGTACCCCATTTTTTAATAGGGTTACTTGCCTCTCTGGAGTTTAACTTCTTGAGTTCTTTGTATATATTGGATATTAGCCCTCTGTCGGATGTAAGGTTGGTAAAGATCATTTCCCAGTTAGTTGGTTGCCGCTTTGTCTTTTTGACAGTGTCTTTTGCCTTGCAAAAACTTTGTAATTTAATGAGGTCCCATTTGTCTATTCTTGATCTTAGAGCATAAGCTATTGGAGTTCTGTTCAGGAAATTCTCCCCTGTGCCCATATGTTCAAGGTTCTTCCCTAGTTTCCCTTCTATTAGTTTCAGTGTGTCTGGTTTTATGTGGAGATCTTTGATCCACTTAGAATTGAGCTTAGTGCAAGGAGATAAGAATGGGTCAATTTGCATTCTTCTGCATTTTGAGCCAGAGGTCTTTTTTAAAAGATTTCTTTATTTATTTTATGCATGTGGATACACTGTAGCTGTCTCAGACACACCAGAAGAGGGCATCATATCCTGTTACAGATGGTTGTGAGCCACTGGGAATTGAACTCAGTACCTTTGGAAGAGCAGTCAGTGCTCTTAACTGCTGAGCCATCTCTCCAGCCCCAGCCAGAGATCTTAATTGATAAGACAAGGGAAAGAAATAAAAGGGGAAAGAGATGGGAAACAGTAAATAAAACCCTTCATATCTAACAGATAATATGATGCTCTATATAGAAAAACTCAGAAGGCTATAAATAATTGTTTTTGCTTTCTGAGACAGGATTTCTCAGTGCAGCTCTGGCTCTTCTAAAATATAAATAAAGTATTAAAAATAAAAGACTTGCAGGGAGGGTCAGGTGACGGTTGATGACTTTTAGGAAAGGGGAATAGGTTTGTGTTGAGGTGTGGCCCTTGGAAGGTGAACCGTGCTCCAGTGGACGGCCCCCTTATGAGCCTATGGCAGCACAAACCAGCCTTGGTGGGTTGGGGGGGGTGAGGGCTGAGAGATGGAGAATGAGTCTGGGAGGAGGAGCTAAGGGGTGAGGGGTGACATGATCTAAGTGCACTGTATACATGTATGAGATTCTCAATTAATTAAAATATAAAAAAATATAAAATAAAGAAAAGATTATCAAGTACAAAGTCAATTTACAAATCATTTTTAATTCTCTATATCTAGTCAGAAAATTAAAGTATGTGTAATAATAACAAAATAAGAATACCACTAACTATCCACAGCACCACATACATGATTTCCCAGGCATACATGGTACTTACTGGTATTCAGGACCAGAAAATGCTTTGTATTGAGGAACTTTGTTAGGATTGATTTTGTCCAGAGTATTAGTATTTGGAGACAATTCTCATTGTTGGGGAGGGAAGGCTGTATGGATAGAGGTAAGAACATTGCTAAAAAAAAAAAAAAAACCAAAAAACCTGCAACGAAGTTATACCAGAGAAATTCTGTCTAAAAAAACAAAAAAAATTATTTATAACCTTCTGAGTTTTTCTATATAGAGCATCATATTATGTTAAATATGAAGAGTTTTATTGTTTTCCATTTCTTTTACCTTTTATTTCTTTCCTTTGCCTTATTAAGATCTCTGGCACAAAGCTAAGTGGCAAGAGTGAGCTTTTTGGTTCAGAAACTTGGAAAAGGGAAAAGGAGAAAGGCAAAGGGAAAGGTGCTCTTCCAAAGGACTCAAGTTCAAATCCCAGCACAACAGTTCACAACTGTCTGTAACTACAGTTCTAAGGGGATCCAATGCTCTCTTCTGACCTCCATGGGGACTGCAGACATGTGGTGCACAGGAAATACATGAAGGCAAAACATAGAAATGAATGAATCTCAAAAATAAATAAATAAATATAAAGAACTCCCTCCTGAAAGCTTCTCCCTCTTTGGCACTGCTCCGTAGCTATCCAGTGACTTCACAGTCATGAACATTCTAGGTAGATGTCTGGTTCTTTCTGGTTGTTGCAATAGACGCGCTCTGCAAATCTTACCCTCTTGCACAGAAGCACATGTGTCTCTTTCCTCCTCTGTTCTGAGGCAGGATTGTGCATTATAGCATAGTCTGGCCTCAAACTCTCCGTCCCAGCTCTGCTTCTCCAGTGCTGGATACTGGAGGCCACCATGTGCTTCCCTATCCTGCGACCCTGGAAAGAGCAGCTCTGCCTCATTTCACCCCCGGTGATGTGTGCTGCGCTCTACTCTCAGTTTCTTTCACTGCTAAGACTGTTTTTCTTTAAATACTAACAATTACAGAATTTCTCCATGAGGCACTCTGCCATCCATCTAACTTATAAAGGCTTAATTCTACACCTGAATTATGTCCTGGTTTTAGATTATATACCATCTGAAAACCACCCTCTCAAATCTGTCATCTCTCTCAATGCTAAACAGCTTGGGTTGACTATGAGACTACACCCAGTCTTCAACCCCATCAGAAATCTGAAAGCGATTTAAATATGACCTAAAAATATAAGTAGCACAAAACATAGCTTCCAAAACTTAACCAATTTATAGAAACAGCTGATCACCTGGACAGTCCCTCAGTCCACAACATGTTAGAGCATCAATCTGTAGCCTTCTGGCTAGGATCAACTGACAGACCTCGTGAAACAGGACTTATAAAGGACTAGCTTATTCTGTCTTGGCAGAACTAAACTGTCAGTTATCCTCTATCTTGTGTCCTCTCATGGACAGACTAGGTCTGTAGAAGAAATAGGCAATTTCCTCCCAGTGGCTAGGTTGGCACAATAAACAGCCTCGCGGAGGCGAAGATGCTCAGTATCTTTGAACTGAAGAAAGGGGGTGCTGTCGGGAGCGGCCATGTCTCACATCAAATGGTCAAATAACATTAAATGTCACATTGTGAGGATCTCTGATGTTTTTGAAAACTATCTATGCAAAGTATATCTGAACTGTTAAGCCTTAACTGCTCTCAGCCCTCTCTAATTGAAATATCTTGAAAATACCCTTTTAATTAACTCAGAACCATGAGTTTGCTATCTGAATCTTAACTCATATTGCTTAAACATTTAAAAACAGTCTGTAACAGTAGCTACAGACTGGGTCTGAGCTTTGTATTCTTGACTCTTTGTATCAATAGAAGAAGTTTATACCACTGAAAACCTTAAATCTGTATCACGATAAATCAAAAATAAATTCTGTACCAATGTCAGAAATTATAACTTTAACTTTGTAACAATTATAAAGGCTTCTAACAATGTAAGATACAGCTGTGCAATGTTTTGTTCAAGAGTAAATTTCATAACCTATCCATACTTGTCTATTTCTCTAATTTATATGATATTACTATTATCCCCCCTTCTCTCTTCCACCCCTCCCTCCCTTACCTAAAAAGGAAGGATAGAGAAGTGGTAAGGAAAGATAGAAATCCCCGAGTTTAAGCTCTCTAGTTCCCTCCCTGTTCAAAGCTGCATTTGTAAAGTATCCCTTAAAATGACAACATATCTATAATTTGTAAAATAACCAGAACCATCCTTCCCAACATAAGGGACTGGGACTATGATTTTCTTTTGTCTGCTTCCAGCTGAATTGGGGCAAAGAATTCCCCTTCTGGGGGCCCAAAGGGAAATAGGAAAATTGGCTTTCTCAAAGTAGCGCTAGCTGGCATCATTTGCCTTCCATTCACTCTGTGCTGAGAAAGTTCATTGCTTAGCTGACATCTTGACTATGACAGTCTGAAAGGCTGGATAGGTGAGCTGGCTATTCTGGAAGCAAGTCTTTAAAGGAAGCAGCTTTGATGTAGTTGAGGTAGAATCAAACCGGGAGAGAATGGAAGGTCCCAGAATCTCAGCATACTGGAATGTGAATCTTGTCAGGGCTGTCTTTTTCTTCTTTATCCTGCAGTACACAAAACTTACAAGCAACATAAATGTCTTCTGTAAAGACATTCATATGGAGCATACAGGGTGCACAGATTGGTTAGTGAAGATCAGTAAAGAAAGACGACTGCCTTTCTTCAGAAGTTAGTTTGATCACATAATCAGACTGCAATATAAATTTCTATACATGCCATCTTAAAGGATGGAATATAATAATAAATCATGAGAATATTGTACCCAATAAGTGTTATTGCCTGTGTATAGACATATTAGTCTCAGCCAGTTCCAGAGCTGTCTCTATAGATAGAGACATAAACATCACCACACATACATCACATTTTGTTGATTGTTTTAGTCTCCCTTTGTCATGTCTGATTTTTATCAACTTGGAAGGAACCCATAGCTTTTCTTTTCCTGTGGAAAACATAAGCATAACCCCCAACCCCCAGTGTAACACATTTCCCATTTTCCATTCTGATGTCAGGATATCCTTAATATAAACAGGCTGGTTTAGTTCAGTAGCTTTTTTCTACAATCCAATGTCTTTCAGCAGCTGTAGTGTTTTTTTTTCATTAGCATTTAAAAATATAAGGTTAATAAAGTGCTATGTAATCTATCTTTAGGGAGTTTTGTTGCCCCCATTTTGCCTGTTAAGCGTCTCCTTTAGAGTTCAATTAGATCTCTCCACAATTTCTTGTCCTGTAGGATTGTGTGATATGCCTGTAACATGTTTATATTATAATATGTAAAAGACTGCTTCATCTTATTAGAGATATATGCTGGGCTGTTGTTCATTTTAATTTGTAGGGGTATTCCCATAGTGGCCCAAACTTCTAACAAATGTGTAATTACAGAATCAGCCTTTTCTGACGGTAATGCAGTTGTCCACTGAAGTATGTGTCTATAGTACGAGGCACATATTTCAGTTTACCAAACTCTGTAAAATAGAACACATCCATTTGCCAAATATCTTTTATTTGGGTACCTTTAGAGTTACCCTCTAGGTAATGGAGTTACTTCCTATAGGTAATAGAGTTTGGTTATATAATGAGCAAGTAGGACATTGCCTCATAATTTCCTTGGCTTATTGCCAAGTGATAGAGAATTCTTTCTTTAAACCTTTGCTGTTAACATGGTGTTTTTTAAATGAAATTCTGAAGCCTCTATTATACTTCCTATCAATAGCTGGTCACTTTTATTATTACCTTGTACCACAGAGCCTGGCAGACCTGAATGGGATCTTATGTGTGTTATATGTAATGGATAACTCCTATTTACGATCATTTGTTGTAACTGAATAAATAGAAAAGTCAATTGAGAATCATCTTGAGTAAGCTCAGCAGTCTCTATGTAAAAAAACAACCCTTTCTGCATATTGAGTCTTGAAAATCTGACACCACCATGAGTATTGCATATAATTTAGATTTTTGAACTGACCTATAAGGACTCTCAGCCACCTTACTTACATCTTCTGATTTATACCCTGCCTTTCCTGATTTATTAGCATCAGTGTAAAATGTAGGGGCTCCAGATATTGAATTTCCCTTTATTAGACGAGGGAGAATCCAATTAGTTCTTTTTATGAATTGGAGTCGCTTGCTTTTAGGGTATCTGTTGTTAATCTCTCCCAAGAAATTACTGCATATTCTTTGCCAATGTTCATCTTGTGCCCATAATAAGGCCATCTCGACGGTCTTCCCTGCTTTCTTTTCTATTTGTTTCAGTATATCTGGTTTTATGTGGAGGTCCACTTGATCCACTTGGACTTGAGCTTTGTACAAGCGGATAAGAATGTCGTTTTGCATTCTTCTACATGCTAACTGCCAGTTGAACCAGCACCATTTATTGAAAATGCTGTCTTTTTTCCACTGTATGGTTTTAGCTCCTTTGTCAAAGATCAAGTGACCATAGCTGTGTGGGTTCATTTCTGGGTCTTCAATTCTATTCCATTGATCTACTTGCCTGTCACTGTACCAATACCAGAGGTCATCTCTGCATTAGTAAAAGGTACCACAATTTCAGCTGGATCCATTCCAACTATTTGTCAGAGTTTCATTTTTTCCTTTTAGTATTAATTCAGAGACCTTCTCAATGTAGGTTTTTTAGTTTTTCACTCTGTTTATGTGCTAAAAGTATCCATTCTAAGATATAGTCTTCCCTCTGCGTGAGAATCCCTGTGGGGATGAGTAGAAGGTAGGATGACTAAGATGCAGGCCATCTTTGGAGCAATACAGTCTAGATGTGTATCCTGCAGTTTCCTTTTTCTATAAGAGCTCCTTCTCAGCCTCTGCTGATCATTTCCTGGGGCTATTTAAATCTTTATCATCTTGTAAGGTTTGAAATAAATTGCTTAGCTCTTGAGTGGTCAAGCCAATTCCAGGCTGCAGCCAGTTAATATTTCTCAGTAGTTTCTGAAAATCATTAAGGGTCCTTAATTGGTTTCTTCTGATGTGTACCCTCTGTGGCCTAACCTTTTGCAGACCTATTCTATACCTTAGATAATTAATAGAATCTCCGCTTTGTATTTTTTCAGGGGTGATTTGCAATCCCCAGCAAGGCAGGGGTTTTTTTGTTGTTGTTTTTGTTTTTTATTTCATGAAACATTCTTTCCAGGATATTTATATCTAGATCAGCCAATAGGATGTCATCCATATAATGATAAATAATGGATTGGTGAAATTGTTTGCAAATTATCTCCAATGGCTGTTGTGCAAAATATTGACACAAGGGCTATTTAATATTCCTTGTGGGAGGACTTTCAAATGATAGCTTTTTATGGGCAACCTCTATTGAAGGTTGGTACTGAGAAAGAAAACCTTTCCTTATCATGTTCATGTAGAGGAACTGTGAAAAAGCAGTCTTTTAGATCAATCACTATGATAGGCCATACCTAAGGCAACAAGGAAGGCAATGGGATTTCAGGCTGCAAGGAACCCATTGGCTGAATAACCTTACTAATCTCTCTGAGATCTTTCAACATCCTCTATTTGCCAGATTTTTTTTTTTAATGACGTATACCGGAGAATTCCAAGGGCTAGTGGATTCTTCTATATGCTGAGCCTCCAGCTGCTCCTGGACTAGCTGTTCTAAAGCCTGCAGTTTTTCTTTTGTCATAGATCACTGATCAATCTAAATGGGTTGGTCAATCAACCACCTTAGTGGTAATGCTGTTGGTGTCTTGTCAGCAGTAGCTCCTAGAGGTAGAGCTGAATTGTCAGCCTCTGCTCTCTCTTGTTTTTGGACAGCCTGGACAGTCTGTAACTGCCTTTGATAATGTTCCCTAATTAATTTAAATTTTTTATTAGGAGCCTGACCAGATTTGTGGCCAGACACTAGATCTGAGGGGATATTAATTTGTGTTTTCCACTGCTGTGATAGATCTCTTCCCCATAAGTTAATGGCTATATCATCCACATATGGCCTTAATTTTTCTACCCAACCTTCAGGTCCTGTACATCTAAGCCATCTGATGCTTTGCTTTATTTGGGATAAAGTCCCAACTCCTTAAAATTGGATGTCTACTTTTTGAAGTGGCCAACTTGCCGGCCAAGATTTTGGAGAGATAATGTTGACATCTACTCCAGTGTTGATCATTCCTTCAATCTCAATATTGTTTACTAGTGTTCTTAGTTTTGGACTTTGATCCTCTATAGAAGTTTGCCAAAATATTCATTTTTGGCTCCCTTTTAAGTTTTTTGAATTGTCTATAAAACTTGCCTCAGCCTTGTTATCTTGTCTCACAACATCTGTTTTGAAGCAGTGATGATTAATTGTCCTGAGGAAGAGAACTCTTCCTGCCTGCCATTGGAACCTGTAGGAGGCCCCCCGGAATTTTTTCGGCAGGGTGTTGCCCCATTTGTCTGTTGTTGCTCTACATTCCCTAGTCATATGTTGGCCTGTGTCACATCTTTGACATATTTCAGAAGGTATAGCCCCTCTTCTGGGATTACTTCGGTTTTTCCTGCAGTTATTTCTGAGATGACCCCGCTCACCACAATTTGAAACCTTGGGTTGTCTAGTTCTCTAGTGGCAGCTTTTCCTATTACAGTGTATCCGGTGAGTAAGGTCTAACATCCGCTGTATATCTTACCCACTCTTCTATTGATGTTGATCCTGCCCTCAGTGGTCTGATTACTTCCTTGCATTCAACATTCACATTTTCAAAGGCTAAAAACTTGACTATTGCTTTTCTTGCTGCTGAATCTGATACACTCCTTTCCACTGCTGAGGTTAGCCTTTGTAAAAAGTCAGGGAAGATTTCCTTTGGACCTTGTATGCCTTGAGTAAATGGTTCAAGTCTTTTCCCTGATTGTGTGACTTTGTCCCAGGACTTTAAGGCTGACAATCGACACAATGACAGAATTTCTTCATTATATACAGCCTGCACCTCTACCTCAGCAAAGTGACCTTCACCAAGCAGCTGACCTTTGGAAATCTCTCTACCCAGGCTCTATTTAGTCATACTATCTCCCTCGACTCTTCTCTCCACCATGAGAACCATTGTAAATGTGACACAGGTTCTAGTATTGCTTCTGCAATATCCTTCCAGTCTTGGGGGATTATTCTATTTTTAATAGACCAAGAAGTCAGGATTTGTTTTACAAATGGAGAATGTATTCCAAAATTTGTGACATTTTGCTTAAATTTCCTTAGTTCTAACACATCCACGGGTTGCCATTTGAATTCCTGGTAACCCTGTGGATGATCATTGTCTGGAGGTCATTATTGTATACTAACCGGATAGACTAAAGCTTGTTTTCTAATAACCTTTTGTTGGCTTTCTCTAATTTTATCTTCTGTTTCTACCAGAGTAATTTCCTTAATTGTGATTTAAAAATTTTTCCCTTAAGGTCTGTGTCCATGCTTCGTGTCTCTCCTTTTGCTGATCTTCCTGTTCCTTGAGTTCCTGTATTCTCTGCCCAAGGTTCTGCCTCCACATTTTAATTTTCTTTATATTGCAACTCTGATAATTTTCTATCTATTTTATTTTGATTGATTAAATTTAAAAGGTTATTCTCCAAGTCTAGCCTCCAGTCCTCATGATTTTCTCTCTGCTGCTCCATCTGATCTGTGAGCTGTTGCATCCTTTGTCCTAGCATCGTTTCTAGCTCCTGTCTCCCACCTTCATTTTCATCTTTCTGTCTCTTATTCTGATGTATAATTTCATGTATCTTCAATTCAGTGTTTCCTCTAGGTCATGTTGCCAAGTCTTAAATTTTTCTTTCTGTTGTTCATGCTGCTCTATAATTTTCTGTATCTTCTGTTCTAGGCCCTGCTTCCATAAGTTTAACTTCTCTTTATGTTGTAATTCCGATATTGCAGCATCTGCCTTATTTTGATTTGCTAGCTTTAGTAAACTACCCTCTAGACTTTGCTTCCAAATGTTATCTCTATCTCCTTGCTGTTCAGTTTGATGTGTGAATTGCTGAATCCTTTTGTCTAGTGTCTCTCCCAGCTCCTGTCTCCAACTTTTATTTTCCTCTTTCAGTTGCTTATCTTGAAAATCCTGAAACCTTTAAAATCCTGAACCTTTAGTTCTAGTGTTATCTATAATCTCTTTTCAAAGGCAAGGAATTTTTTATCCAGGACCTGTCTTTTGAGGAGACATGGTAGATCAAGAGAATGAATATTGCAATACTGGTAAATGACAGGTGTCTATTTCCTTTAAATCCACCCCTGTCAAACCATTCAGAATACCAGCCCTTAAAGCCCAAAAGATATTTATTGTGTTTCTTTTTTTTAATAAATTTTATTTTTATTTTTTATTATATTCAACACAATATATATTTTATACCAATCATAAAAATAATGGACATGTTATTAAATGAACATAAAAAGATAAAGTCTTTTTGTTTGTTTTGTTTTTAGTAGAGCTTAAAATCTTGGCTCTTACTGTGGTACAAACCCGAAATAAGAACAATTTTAGACATTGGAGTTCACTGTAATAAGGCTGTACTTCAATGCACCTCACATTATCAAGGATTTTACCTCCATACTACCTAAGATAAGAGTTGACAGTTCTGCTGCACCAAGGAATGAATTGTAGGCACAATTATTTGGATACAGATTTCCTGCTATGGTCAGAGCTATTTGACTCGAGTGACTGTCATCATTCTCAGACCACAGAGAACAGGTTACATTCATTTAAGAAATGGTGTGTGTATTAAGATGGTCTATCCATGAAGTCATTAATCAACTGTTTCCATGATTTTGAAAAGCATTCATCTCAGAAAAAGAGTAACTTATAAGCTCATCTTCTTGAAAATTGATACCATAATTATAAATATCAAGCAAAACATTCAGTCTCACTCTGTATTGTTCTCTTACAAGACACCTCACAATTAATTGTCTACGTTTCTTTTGGCTATATAAATAATTTTGGAATATGTAAGCTGTTCTGAAAACCAAAGTATAGTATGAAAGCATCAAACAAACAATCCTACTAATAGGCTGAGATAGGAGAAGCATGATTTCAATACCATTATGTCGTTCACAGGAAGACACTGTCACATATAAACAAGCAGAAAGTGTAGATGGATTGTACAATACTGGACATATCTCTTCAATTACCAAATTAGAGAGATGGTGGGTGAGAGCCAACAAATTTCTAATTCCTCATATTTTTTAATTTCAATTGATTAGGATATGTTGGTATTACTAATTTTCATATTAAGAGATATTAAGAAAAAGTGATTGTTACTTCCTGTTATTTTTGTTGTTAGAAGTGGAATTATGTTTGTGTGGGTTTGTTGAAAGATTACTTTCTTGCTTTTTCTAAGGTATAGTTTCCCTCTTTGTGTTGGTGTTTTCCATCTATTATCCTTTGTAGGGCTGGATTTGTGGAAAGATCTTGTTTTCTCTGTCTATGGTAATTGAGAGTTTTGCTGGGTATAGTAGCCTGGGCTGGCATTTGTGTTCTCTTAGGGTCTGTATGAGATCTGCCCAGGATCTTCTAGCTTTCATCATCTCTGGTGAGAAGTCTGGTGTAATTCTGATAGTTCTGCCTTTATAAGTTACTTGACCTTTTTCCATTACTGTTTTTAATATTCTTTGTTTAGTGCATTTGGTGTTTTGATTACTATATGCTGGGAGGACTTTCTGTTCTGGTCTAGTCTGTTTGGAGTTCTGTAGACTTCTTGTATGTTCATGGGCATCTCTTTCTTTAGGTTAGGAAAGTTTTCTTCTATAATTTTGTTGGAGATATTTACTGGCCCTTTAAGTTATAAATCTTCACTCTCTTCTATACCTATAATCTTTAGGTTTGATCTTCTCGTTTTGTCCTGGATTTCCTGGATGTTTTGGCTCAGGAGCTTTTTGCATTTTACATTTTCTTTGACTGTTGAGTCAGTGTTTTCTATGGTATTTTCAGCCCCTGAGATTCTCTCTTCTATCTCCTGTATTCTGTTGGCGATGCTTGCATCTCTTTCCTAGGTTTTCTAGCTCCAGGGTTGTCTCACTTTGTGATTTCTTTATTGTTTCTAGTTCCATTTTTAGATCCTGGATAGTTTCCTTCACCTGATTGTGTTTTCCTGTAATTCTTTAAGGGATTTTTGTGTTTCCTCTTTAAGGGCTTCTATCTGTTTACCTGAGTTCTCCTGTATTTCTTTAAGGGAGTTATTTATATCTTTTTAAAAGTCCTCTATCATCATCAGCAGCAGTGATTTTAGATCTGAATCTTGCTTTTCCGGTGTGATGATGTATCCAGGACTTGCTATGGTGGAAGAATTGGGTTCTGATGATGCCAAGTAACCTTGGTTTCTGTTGCTTATGTTCTTGTGCTTGCCTCCCGCCATCTGGTTATCTCTAGTGCTAGTGCTACCTGCCCTCTATATATCTGACTGGAGCCTGTCCTTCCTGTGACCCTGGTTGTGTCAGAACTCCTCAGAGTCAAGCTGTCTCTGTGATCCTGTGATTCTGGGATCCAGAGATCCTGGGTGTGTCCCAGCTCCTGGGAGTCAAGTTCCCTCTGGGACCCTGGGACCCTGGGATCCTGGTGTGACCAAGTTCCTGGGATCCTGTGAACCTGTAAACCTGTGATCCTAGGCGTGTAAAAGTGCCTGGGAATTCCTCTGGGTGTTGTGGTACTGGCTGTGGAGTTTGCGCCCAAGGTCTGTTCAGGGCATCGACACAGACAAACCAGAAGGCTATTTATTGTGTTTCTTATGCTTATTACCTGATCCAGAGCCCTTTGAACCTTTGTCTCCCTCTGTGTTCAATTCAGAGTCTGGCTGTCCATGTCCTGTGTAGATGGGGGAGGGGTGCGGGGGGGGGGGATACAGGGAAGGAAACACAGAAAGGCTCTCTCTGGTGTAGACGCCCTAATCAGTTCATTGAGCGTATCCAAGTCCAACTCCAGGTTGGGGTGCTGCCCCTGGCCAAAACTGTCTGCCTGGGGCTTGGGGAGGGAGCCTCTCTGCAGTTCTCTGTAGGCCCCTCAGACTCAGTCAGCTTTCAGTCTACACACTGCTGCAGCCTAGATCGCTGTCTTAGCTTTGCATTGGGGGTGAGTGGAGGGGCAGTGATCTTTCATCTCAGGTTAGTTGAGTTGTAATCAATACATTGGGTGCCATTTTGTTGCAGTAAATCTCCAACCCCAATAAGCCCATGCAAGGAAAACGCAACTCAGGTATGTATTTATAAACTGCACACCTATATTGGGCAGATATGCTTCTATACCACTTTCTTCCCCAGCTATTAAATCTCTGCTACTTGCAGTGTCTCCAGGCCATGTGCTTCTGCTTTATCTTCCTTCCAACTCTCTCTCTCTCTGTCTGCCTCCATTCACAGTCTCCTCCAACTCTTGCTCCTCTGCTCCTCTTCCTGTCTTGCCCAGAAATCCTGCCTCCTCATTTTTGCCCAGTGATTGACTATTTGTTATCTTTCTTAGCCAATCAGATAATTAAGGGAAATTCCTCTACAGTACCGTCCCTCAACAAGCAGACCTTGAATGCTGGATGTTGTGGTGATTTCTTACCCCAATAAGCACGTATAAAGAACATATAATCTAGTTATTATATTTATAAGCTATATGTCTAGATTGAGCAGGTCTATCACTATATTGGTTTATTCCCCAGCTTTGAGAGCCCTTGTTACTTGTGGCTTCTCCAGGCCATGTGATTCTGTTGTCTTCCTTCCTCTTCTTCCTCCTCCATACTCTGAGACCTGTCCCACCTTCCCTCCACTGCCCAGCCATTGGCTCTAGCCTCTATTTGACCAGTCAGAATGGGGGAGGAGGTTCAGTGAGATCACCTGAGCACGTGATCTACTCCTCGTGGGGGGCGGGGGACAGCCCCTCTTGAGGATATAGAATTAACATCAAATACAAACAGCAGGGCAACCCACCACAACAGGGCTGTGTCCTGTTTATCTTGATGTTTCCAGGGGATAGACGAACAGCAAATTCTTATGAGATAGATAAAGGATGGGAAAGAGAAGGCATATCTCCTTAGTAGGGATAGGCAATGAGTCTCTGAGAGGACATGTCCGGAGGGTGCCTTGTTAAATGAAGGAAAGAACTTAAGAGTGATGCACTAGACTAACCAGGAGCAGTTGATTGCAAAAAGCAGAATCTCTCTCAAGTGAAAAAGTGGAGAAGGCTATACATTAAAAAGCCTCCTTATATAATCAGCAAAAAAGCCAGGCTGCTTGCGGACCATGACCCCTGTCCTCTCCCTGAGACTGTGCTTCTGACCATCACTTCTCCTTGACAAGCTGCTTCATTTCTGTTCTCTCTGCTTTGTGCATGAGCTGCCAATGAGATGTGCAGCTCTCCCTGGCTTCCTGGTCTGAGTACCCACAGACTGCCTGATGGCTTCTCCGTTCCAAGCCTGGTCTCAGGATTGACGTGCCACCTTAGCCACAGCTGGAGAAAGGTCCCGTGACTCACCTGATGGTTGTGTTAGCCTGTTTCACCTGTGGCACTTGGCTGACAAAATGTTTATTTAGCTCACAATTTGGAAGGATAAAGTTTGAAATCAAGTAGCCTCAATTGCTTTGGGCCTCTGATAGGGTAGCATACCACAGCAGGAGTTTCTGTAGAGTTAGAGTGCTCAGGACACAGGGAGAAAGAGAAAGGAAGAGACCAGAGTTCCACAGCCCCTTTCACCCCTAGACCTGAGCAGTTCCTACTCTAACCTCATCCTTAAGGTCCACAGCATCCCCATAGGAATGTTAGGGAACTTTACCTCAAGCAGAACAGATGGACATGCGCCAGTGATGTCTAGCCAGACCTTTCTTTTCACAAAATGAATATCATGTCCATTGAATAATGTTTGAATGGTAGAATTGTTTGCACTGAGTTGAGATTTTCCTGTCTTTTCTCAGTTCTGAGAAGCTTGTCTGTACATTAAAGTGCCATCTGCCTAAGGAGGAGAAGACTGTCAATTGGAGCCAGCTTGTGTTTGAAAGGCAGTTCCGAGCCTCAAAGCTCAGCCAGGAGAACAGAGAGGCTGAAAAGAAGGGTTCGGTAAGCTGAGGGCTGGGAGTGGGGTCGGGTGGGCAAGGTTTGCAATACCCGCCATGCAGGGAGCACCGGTGCCAGTGTGGAGCCTGGCAAAGCCCTCCCTCCCTCCCTCGCAGAGGAGCCGGCAGCCCAAGTGTGAAGTGAAAAGGTAGAGGCCGCAGGGAGCACTCCCTTCGCACTGTGCCACGAGAGGGCCGGAAGCTGGGAGCTCAGTTCCTCTCCCTGAGCAGGGAAGAGACCCAGAAACACAGCCTATGTGGGTCCCTGAATCCCACAAGTGCAGATCTGTCTTTACAAGGTGAAGGCCGAGAAGACTGGCCAGAGCTGGCTCACCAGTAACTTCAGCTCTCCTCTTTCCCCAGCCGTCGTCCTCTGATAGTTTTCTACACTCACTACTCATTGCACTGAAAACAGACCAAGCGTTCTGCCCTGAGCCCAGCATGGTGGTGCACATCTGTGACCCTGGCAGGAGGATAAAAACTTGTAGACCAGCATCTGGAGGGAGGAGTTAGCTGTCAAGAGCCCTGGGCTGCTCGTTTGGAGACCCTGGGCTGATTGCCAGCACCCACACAGGGACTAACAACCTAGTTCCAGGCAATCTGATGCCTTCCTCTGGCTTCTTTGCACACTGCGTGTGTACAGTGCACAGACAAACATGCAGGCAGAGCTCCCGCACATGTGAAATAACACATACATATGAAATAACACATACATGTGAAATAACACATACATGTGAAATAACATACATATGAAATAACACATACATGTGAAATAACACATACATGTGAAATAACACATACATGTGAAATAACACATACATGTGAAATAACACATACATGTGAAATAACACATACATGTGAAATAACACATACATGTGAAATAACATACATGTGAAATAACACATACATGTGAAATAACACATACATGTGAAATAACACATACATGTGAAATAACATACATATGAAATAACACATACATATGAAATAACACATACATATGAAATAACACATACATATGAAATAACACTTTTAAAATTGAAAAAGAATTTGAGGCCAGCCTAGACACAAATCAAGATCCTGTCTCAAAACTACCACCATCAGCAACAAAAATTGTTCTTAATTAATTCAATTGTAATAGGAAATTTTAAAAATGAAGCATACAAAAAGGTGTGGTGGTACAGGAGCTCTTACAGATTTTACAAAGGAGTTTTCTTGGCACAGATTTTGCATAAGGGGTAACAGTTGCTCAGGCTCCTGGCCCCTGCTCTCCCCCTTCTCCTCCTCTGATGCCTGCGGTGCTGAGCCCCAGGACTGCGGCACACAGCACAGGCGCCTGCCTCCTCTACAGACGGCTCCTTTCACCCTGAGAGCCAGCCTGAAACTCAGAAATTGTTACATTAACTTTCTTTATTCTTGAGAATTTCATACACAGATGCAAGGAAACATATCTACCCCATATTTCTCCCAAACCCCCAAATCACTCTCAGCACAGCCCCTTCCCAAAGTCATGTCATCATCTTCTACTTGTCCCTTGATAACCTGCCTGGTGCAGTTAGCGCTGCCCATATGCGGATGGTTGTGGGGCCGTCTACAACGTGTGGGGAGCCTACCACTACAAGCACATTAAAGCAAAGAAAAAGATTCTCCCTCAGCAGCTATAAACTGCCAATAGCTCCTCAGTAAGGCATGGGCTCGTGTGATCACCCCCCACCTCACCATCTATGCCAGAATTCCTGCTGGATTGATTAAGTACTACAGCTCCTGTGAGTTCATGATGGCAACAGTTCATAATGCTCCTCTCCATTCTCTCTCTCTCTCTCTCTCTCTCTCTCTCTCTCTCTCTCTCTCTCTCACACACACACACACACACACACATATTTTGAGACTGAGTCTCACTATGTAGCTCTGGTTGTCCTAAAACTCCTTATGTACACCAGGCTAGCCTCAAACTCATGGCAATTCACCTGCCTCTGCCTCTCTAGTGCTGTGACACTACTCCTGGCTCTTAGATTCTACCTCTTCTTCCTCAGTGTCCCCTGAGCCTTGATGGTGGTTGGTGGGGCATTGAGAATGGTGCCCTGTGGAGGGCTGGGCACATAAATCTCTATTCTCGGCACATAATCAAATGTTTTGTGATGTAACTTGTACTCAGTTGTGATAGTCTCAGTCTCCTTAGAAACAAAGTCTCCCTTCAGGGAGATCCAATTTTGAGATGTTGAGACAGGACATTGTTATCTACAGAGCTCACACTCAACAACTGTGTTATCATGTTACACACAAATAGCAAAAAGATCTCCTTCCTAATGCTTAAGTTTTTGGCTTTTGTGTTGGGCCTTGCTCCTGTGATCTTCAGTCACTGTGGTGCATTAGCCTCAAGCTGGACCTGCCTGCTGGGATGGGAGTTTGCTTAGACACATCCTACTGTCTGCATCTGCCCCCTTCTCTCTTCACTCTCTGCTCTCCCCTTTGTGTGTAGAAGCACATGTCTTAGGTCCTAATGTGGATTCTACTGTCATGGTGGAGGAGGCTCCCTGCTGCCACTGTAAGATTTAAAAAGCTGGAGAGAGTGGTTTCTTTTTTCATTTTTAATAATTTTTTAAAGATTTGTTTATGTATGAGTATTCTATCTGCATGTACACCTACGTGCCAGAAGAGGGCATCCGATCCCATTACAGATGGTTATGAGCCACCATGTGGTTGCTGGGAATTGAACTTTGGACCTCTGGAAGAGCAGTCAGTGCTCTTAACCGCTGAGCCATCTCTCCAGCCCGAGAGAATGTTTTAAATGCAAGTCTATTTTCTGTTCATATACCAGTAGTGAGTAGATTTGCAGGTCGGCAGACCGTCTTGCTTTAGGACCTTGGGGTCTTTGCCATCTTCAGTACCTGGCTTCTGAGGACTCATTCCTGCTACTGTTTTTATGTGGGACAGGACAGAAGACAGTAAGTTTTTTTCTCTTAGGACACAGTCATATATGGCTGTCTCTAACTGTAGGGTACAAGGTGCTGAGGAAGGTAGCTCCTGGAGGGTCTGAACACAGTGGAGGGGATGGCTTTGGGGACAGCTAGTTATCTCTGCCATACCATAAAGGTAGGTGGAGTTGAAGAAATGGAAAGGCTCATCTGCGAACTACAGAAGCGAACAGAGGTGAGACAAGCAGACTGGCTAGGGATAGGTGTGAGGAAAGGTCTGCAGGGTCCTTCCTCTTGGGGCCCGCTTAACCAACACACCGTTCCTGCCTTCTGTGAACAGGTTTTAGGGGCCGGACCACAGAGACCACACTCCTGGGCGACAGCAGACAGTGTGCAGGGGCCATCACCTGTGGGAAGAAGAGTGATGACAGCCGAGATTCTGGGGAAGCACCTGGCCTCCCTGCAGCAGGCAGCCAGGTCAGGCCTCCAGTGGTCATAGAGCTTCACCTCTTACATGCAACGGCAAATACTGATGGTGCAGCTTTTCTCTAGGTAGGACGCTATAACAAGAAATATCCAAAGAACAGCAGCTAGATTTTCAAGTTCTGTCTGTGATCTAGGAAGTCTGTGTGGTGTTTTTGTCTCATTGAAACATTTAACAAGACAGCTTTATCATCTTCCAGTATTTGGTGCTCAAAAGGGCTCTCAGTGCCTGGCTTCGGGGCAGTCCCCAGTTCAAAGGTATCAGGGCTTTATTCAAGTTCAGTCTTGCTCCTGCTCCTGCTCCAGGGAGCACTCTCCTCACAGCTACTCAGGCATGGCAGTGGGAAACAGATCAGCATGTTGCCTCTGAGGGGGCTTGACAGGAGCTCCTCACCGGGGGAGACTTCTAGTTGTGTAAGGGCTATCTGCTTTCTGGTGACTGAAGGAGTCTCCTCACATCCTCTAGAAAGTTGGGCTCACATTTCAGTGGGGAAGAGAACTTGAGCTCCTCAGAGGCAGATCTGGGTCACTGGGTGAAGAGGACAACTGGAGTTGCTGGCTGTGCCCTTTCTAGTCATATGACTCAGATCCTGAGGGTTCCTGCGTCCTAAATCTGACTAAGGTATTCTGATAGTTGAGCGATAGGGACACAATACTAGTCACACTTACCCTAGGGAGGATTAAAGTCCCCGCAGTCCTGGGAAGAGTAGGATTGATGTGTAGCTCTAGTTATGAGTGACCCCAGAGCTTTAAACTTGCTGGTTTGCCATGTCATACTCCACACAGGGCTGTCTGCAGCAACTTTCCCTGACTTCAGTTGCATCCTGATTCAGCACCAACAAAACATGCTCCCCAAACCCAGGAAAGCCGGAGTAGGCTTGCTCAACAGGCTGGGCCTGGCTCTTCACAGCCCCCTGTAGAAGAGCATGATACTGGCTGTCTCAGTCTTAGGTACCAGGGAAAGGCGCTTCTCTGTCTTAACCAGTGGAGCTGGGGGTCAGTAAGGGATGAGTCTTTAAAACCAATTTCAATACACTGTGTTCTCAAGTGAGTCAGCCAGTGATTATATTTAAATAAAAATGGGGAGAATGGAAGAGCTCTGAGTTCTGAGCTGCTTAGAAACAGATGTTGCCTTAGCAGTCCAAGTGATCCTTTCAGAGGGTGAGAATTTTGTGCTCAAAAATTAGTTAAACATTTTAAAAAATTATATTTCAGTATCCAAAGGCCAAACCAGCAGTATGGATATGGCTCTGACAGGACAGGAGACAGAATGTGATCAGGATACTGGAGCTGCAGAGCAACACATGTGCAGATAGATAGTTCTGACCTTTGCCCTCACCCTTCCTTGTGGGTCACCCCTTTGGTTCCGATGGGCCAAGCACAGCTCCTATGCACTTCACCCACCCACAAAAGCCACCAGTGAAACCCAACAGATGCTACAAAGCCCTGGGCGAGCTGGTAGGGCCAGGCAGACCTCTTGGCCCCACCTCACCCCATTCTTCTTGTTTCATTATAAACAACTTCTGAAAGTAACTGTTAAAAAGCCTTTCACATAGAGAGTCAAGCTTTGAAAGGGGTTACATTCATAAACTTATACTTTTATTCTCTTTCTGTACATGTTGGCAATGATAAAGCTTAAAGATGCATGTTCTATGAAATATGCAAAACAAGGAATTTACATAAATAATTTATACTTCAGAAAATTAAAGTTGAAAAATATTCCCACATTATTAGAGTTCACAGTATATTTAAAGTACATCAAGCTTTCCTCCTTATATTTCAAACTATATTGTCTTAGCAGAGAATGATAAAATCTAATCAGAATAAAACAATCAAGTTTCTGTTTATTCAGTGCACAAGTGGATGCTATTTCAGTATTGGGCTGTAGCATTTCATCTCAGCCCTTCCCCTCCTGAGTGCTGTGACCCAGCAGAGGTCACATAGTGTGGAATGGTTCCAACATCACCAACTCCACAGTGGACACATTCTCCAAGTGGTAACATCCGGTGGTCTGATGCCTCATTTCCACATAATACTTTTGTAGCCCTGAAAATGGAAACCCTGGCATCTAACACAGCTGAACATGTTAACACTAGTACAAGGCACTGTGCTGTGGTGTTTGTGTAAAAGATCATGTTTGCATAGATTGCTAGCAATTTAGTGTGCAATAGAAACAGGCCCCGCGAGTGTGGCTTATGATGGATGAAGCCAAGTAATGCTCCTCTGCCCAGGAGAGCCAAATCTCTCTCTAGACCCAGACGTGTGGGCAGCCCCCCTGGTGCCGGGTTCTCCAGGCCTCAAAGGAGAGTTTTTTGTTCAAAAAGTTGCAGGTCAAAGCGGACCCAGACTTCTCCAGTGGGGACTTCATGCAGTAGTAGTCGGCGGGTGGTGGGGCCTTTGCTTTCCTGTTCTGTTCGGATTTTTGCCACTGGAACTTCAGTACGACCCAGGAAGTCTGGGGAATAAACGTCACGTGAAGATTAGATATCTTTGTTCCCATTAAGATCTAAAAGTCCCCAAGCAGGAGAGTGTGACATAGCATTTACACAACTTTCAGACACTGCATGAAGAGCTCGCTTGCTCACGGATCTCGGATACCGACAGTGGACAAACGTATGGCGACAGCTGCCGATTTGAAATGTTCTGCCCATCTAGGACTCGCCAGTGTTTCCTTTACGTATACAGGTAGTGCCTGTATTCAGAGGGCATGCTCTCCCCAAACACCCACCTCCTGCTGACATGGGCCTGTGTCATTTCCTGTAGGTGTCATGGGGTATACGCACATCTTAGGACCCTGGGCTTAGACTCCAGACCCCAGAAAACTGTGAATACCTTTAGGTCTCCATGCCAAGTTATACTTACCATCTGGAGAAAACTGGTCTCTGTCAAACATAGTGAGACATAAAACATCCTGGTAAAGATCCTTGATGAAGAACTGGCAGTTGAAGTTCCATTTGGGATTTAGTGTGTCTTGGAGGGTCCTGGTGGTATAGCTTTGGGAGCCCATGCTGATTTCACAGTACGGATTACTTTTTCCTGCACAGAAACAACCCAAAGACACATGCATGCAGTGTGTGGTAAGTGAATGGGGAGACCATGGCAGGGTCTGTAGGCTGCTTCACTAGAGACCCTGGTGGGACAGTTACCTTAGAGTCTAGCCCTGTATGGCCCCATATTCCCAATGATGTCACAATCCTGGGGAACAAGTGTATGTCCTAACAGCAGGACTGTTCCCCACAAGTCTGTCCAGGCACCTATGTGGCATGCTTTGTGCACTCTCTTGCAGTAGCAGTCAAAATGGTAGGTGCTGGTTCTTATTGGGAAACAGTGAATGATATTGGCCCAATAGATAGATAGCTTATCAGGGTTCCAGCAACACTAGAGATGCTGCCTTTTAAAAACCACCCATTATTCTATGTTCTAAAGAGGTAAGGAACAGGGTGCTCCCACATCTTCTGAATAAAAACAGCACTTACCATTTGGTTTGCAGGCTTTTAATTCTGTAGCTTCAATGACATGGACCATCAGACGCCCAATACCTGAAGTCTTCTGAGAACGGGCTACAAAAGAGGAAATAAGTCATGTTACTCCGAGAACGTAGACAGCCACCACAGTGAAGAAGCCATGCTGTAGGCCTCTGTCTATTCTCACGTGCTCTCTCTGACGCTGGAGACTGACTCCTGCCTCTTAACCACGCTCTGCCGTCGGCTATGCTTCCAGCTCCCGATGTCTCTCTAATCAACCAGAACTTTAGCCCTGGACTACCTACTATGACCTGCTAGTGCTCTGGCATTAGCAGCTGGCACTGGTTCCTCCCCTGGCTGTGCTGCCTGCTAGGGATGCCTTCCCAGCATCCTTTGCCCATCAGTACCCAACTCACCCATCAAGATCCAGGCTAGTCTCAGTCCCCTCAGCCTCCTTCCCTCTGAGTACCACCAGCCTTGACTGAGAGACACCCCACAACCTGCTTGGTCTGACATTAAGGAGGAGCCACTGTGTTGCATGAGCTGCTTTCTCTAGGTGTAGCAATCCTGCAAATGCCTGTGAATGGTTATATTAATTTAAAATGAACACAGTTTATCCAGTACTTCTTGCAAATAACATTTGCTGGTTACTTTGTGTTAGGCATGTGCTAGATCTTTATACAAAGTATATTTAATTCCATAATTGCCTTACACGGTCGTTCCCATTTTACAGATGAGGAAAACTGGGTCTTAGGAAGGACCATGTGCTTTGCTCACATGATTTTTAAAGAAAGGGTCTCATTGTAGCCCAAGCTGTTGGCCTTGAACTTGGAATCCTCCTGTCTCGGGGATCATTTCTGTTTTTGTTTTGAGACAGAGACTGAGTACCCTGACTGGCCTGGATCTTGCTATATAGACCAGGTTACCTTTGGACTTACAGATGCCTGCCTGTCTCTGCCTCCAATGTGGCAGGACTAAAGGTGTGTGCCTTAATACCTAAGCCAAAGTTTTTAAACGGCGAGGTTAAAATGTGAACATCAGATAACAAAGTGTGAACCACTCATCAAAATTTCAATTATATGTAAGCATTTTGTCTTGGTGAGCAGTTTTATTTCATGTTTAATCTATTTAGAAATTTTATTGAGATATTTTAATGTGGATAGAGGGAGTCCTGTGGTCTGGGCACCTGCAGTTTTCTCACCTTTTTTCTTTTCTTTTTTAATCTTTTCTTCTTTTTTTGAGACAAGGTATTGTTAGGTATCTCAGGCTGGAGGGTGTGTAGCCTGGTCTCCAAGCAGTGGCCCGCTCCCCAGTGTCCTCAGATGTCTACCATGGAGCATGCCCTTGTTCCCTGAAGGCAGAGCCTGGCTTTACTAACTCTGTAGGTCCCATTATGCATATCACAGGGCCTGGCACATAGCACATAACTGTCTGAAGGACTGTACCCATGGAGAATGCAGAACACACACAGTGAGGAACTCAGGAAAACCTTGATTTGCACTTAGACAAATTAGGAGGTGATTATATGTTTTATGAAATGATTCAATCACTGATTTTTCAATAGCAAGCTTTTAAAATAGTATTCAGTTAGGAAAAGACAATTTTCACATACCTTCAGGAGCACAGAACAAAATAAGGGAAACCTGAATAAAAACACACAAAGAGCTTCGGCTTCAGCAGTGGAGCCTAAGTGGGGCACTGAAGGGAGGAGGTTGGGAGGGAGGCCGGCCTACACTGGGAAGATGGGCATGGACACTGCCATGGGGGCCACGGATGCTTTCCAAGGATCCTTTAGGACACTGAGCTGGTGGACAGCCTGTCCTATGAACAGAGGAACAGTATGACACAGATCTCCTGCGCCCCAGGAGTAAGTGGTGACTTCAGAGAACGGAGAAGTGAAGTCTGGGGGCAGTGCAGCCCTAACACAACTCCGCTCGGGCCTTGAAGAGTGGGTAGAGTCCTAAGGGGAGGCCTGGCAGCTGCCTGTGACACAGCAGTGGGAGACAGAGGGGCTCGGGCTAGGTCACAGGCAGTGTTGGGGATGAACCTGAGTTTGGGATAAAAACTCTCCTTAATTTGAGAGGCTAAAAGGAAGATGCTCAGGCAGGGGGTTGGCACATAAGGAGAGTTGGCACTGTCAAGAGAGGAGGCTGATGGAGCATCTGCTAAGGACACAGGCCTTGGGAAGGACAGCAGAGCTGCTGGGTGGGGGCGGGGGGGGACTTGTCTGGAATGCTGGGATTGCAGAGAGTAGCCATAACCCAGCATTGAGCTGATATGGCCATGGGAGGGCAATGCTCAGAGGAGGGTAGCCGCCCAGGAAGATTGGAGGAAAGAGAGCTGAGAGTCAGATAAAGCTGCGCAGAGGAGCCTCAGGGTATGAGGAGGTCTGGATGGGGCTGGGGAGAAGGGTGTGTGTGTGTGTGTGTGTGTTTGTGTGTAAGCAGAGGAAGCTGGAACAAGGAATGGGTGGGTTGCTAGTGTCCTTGAAAGTGCCAGCTATACAGCAGTGGGGAAAAGATGTGGAGTGAATCTAGTGTGCCACAGAGTGGTGGGGCTGAGGCGCTGGAGGGGCTGACTAGGCCTAGAGTACGAGGTCCTGGAGGCCAGGAGGAGGAGGCAGGGGCTGAGAGGACAGGGGCAGAGTACCATACCCAGCAAGTGGAGTCAGGTGGGAGAGGACATGCCCCAGCAGGGTGAGGTTGGTCAGAGTGAGGGGCAGGGGCAGGGGCAGGAGGAGGGACAGCTGGCTACACAGAGAAGGCAGGACCTGCATTTGGTCCTATCGTGTGAGAGCTCAGGACAGCTTGGAACAGCTGCTGTGGGGGGGGGAGGGAGGGGTCCAGGCTCTTCTGCTGTGATCTGAATCCATCTCCCAGGCATTACTGCTGTTCCCACCCACCGGGACACTAGCAGGTACCTTGGTAAGCCTTTTCCCGTTTCTTCTTCTCAGTGTCGATGTATTGCTCTGAGGCGGCCTTGATCTTCTGGACCCAGGCCGTCCTGGTGGAGAGCAGAATGGTGCTCATGAGGACTGCCGGCCAGCTCCTGGTTCAACACAGCCCCGGCTGCACACCTCCTCTCCCTTGCTGACATCAGCTTTAAGTTCATTTAACAGGTTCCCAGTCACACACCTAATCTAAGTCCTAGTGATAGACTGAACTGCTAATTAAAGCTGAGCTGAGACCTTCTAAAGATAGCTTTCAACAGCACAAGGCGCTTGTGAGGGACTGGGGACCCAGAGCTAGAAGAGACAACCTCACTGATGGCAGCTCAGCATGGCAGGTGGTTACCAGAGAACTGTGCAGAGGGACAGCAGTGTCCCTTGGGATTGCCATCAGAGGTGCTTAGCCTGGGAGTTCTAGGGGAGGGAAGTACGGCTGGGGGGCACGTGGCAGGGAGGGCGGCCAGCTGGCCAGGTGCAAGTGTGTGGGGTGCAGATCTGCGGGGAGCAGGCGGACCTGCCATGTGGGAGCTCACGAGGAGACAGGAGGCAGGGGACTGTTAGTAGGCAGCCGTGTGACTAGTATGTGTCTAAGCTGGAGCCTGCTGGGGGCTGGGGGGGCTGGGGCTGGGGTTGGTAGACTTGATGAGTGGAGCTGGCCTTATGGCACTGGGACATGCCCGTGCTGCCTCCCAGCGTTCAAGACAGGCCACAGGATCAGGACTGACCTCTCGTTGATGTTGTCTGTTCGGAGGGTGTACACACGATCAATGTGGGAAATGTGGAAGACGGGCTCATCGCTGGAAGGGTCTGTGGGAAGTTTCACCAACACTTCATTCAGGAAAATGGGCTGAAAGAATTAGGACCAAAATACTGGCTGTGAGATAGGCCACAACACTCCACCCACCAGGGAGTTCTTTTCAAAGTTCTGAAGAGCCTTGTGGTCGAGAATCGAGAAGGGCCTGGTGCCCAAGGTCTGTGCCCATGAGGAAAAGCAAGCCTGACTGGCAAAGTAAATCCCCCGTGTCATGGAGCCGCTGCTGATGTGACTGCCTCTCCGCACACTGATGACTGGCTTGAAGACTCCAGGTACAGAGAGAGAGATGCTGGCTGTGGCACAATGCTGTGTTTGCCGGGAGGAAGCCAAACCCTAAAGCTGGCTCCTGCTGTCACAGCAGTGGGTCTGCCACACAGGGCTCCTTCCCTTGAGAATTGGCAAAGGACACTGCAAGGCACCTGAGGCAGGTGATGAGGCCCTGAGGCAGGGCAGGAGCAGGTGGGAGGGGATGCTCACGTCAAGGTGGTCCCATCTGTGGTGGGCGGCACTCACCGTCTTATACATTTTGAACTGAGCACTGGACTTGGAGCTGAAGAGCTTCTCAGAGCCAGAGGAAGCGGCGAACTGCCTGACCAGGTAGGTGAGCAGCAGGAAGTCGTTGAAGAGAAGCCCATGCAGCTCCTTGTTGCTCTTGGTCTTATATAACTTCCCGCTGTGCAAAAGCTTCCGGGGACCCAGGCAGTTGGTGAGGGAGTTGAAAATAAGTTGCTTAAAAGAGAAGGAAATGGCACTTCGTAAGTCTGAGTACCAATAATCCCACTGCGTGTGAAAGGGCACTGCCCAGAACCTGAGGTTGCTATGGAAAATTTTCTAGGTGGTAATACAGTTAGAATTACCCAACTTTCCCGAACAAATATAAACAAAACTTCCCTATTTATCACTGTCTAGAATTCCTAATGACCCTGTGGGAAAAAAATCAATAGTTGAGTCTACAGATTTCTCCCAGTAAAATTCAAAGAACTTTCTTCAAACACCCCAATTTGCCTCTTCCCAAGGCAGGAAGGCAACCCAAGGGGTGTCCTGCAGGGTAGTGTGGAGAGCCCACATGCTAGGGGAGGCGTGGCAGATGCTCCCTACCCAGAGTCTGCCCAGGGCGCCCAGCCCGGCTCAGCTCACCTCTGCCAAGCCTTCGCACTGCACGTGTGCCTGGATCCACTCCAGCCGGTCTGAGTTCTCCTTCTCCCGGACTCCCTCGTTCACCTGAGAGCACAGCTCCTCAGCTCGTTCAAGGGCCAGCTTCAAGGAGGAGTGGTCAACATGACTCTGTGGAGTGTTCTCCAGGATCTAGAAGGCAGTGGGCAGTGTCACGGAGGTCACTGTGTCCTTTGCTGCCCAGCAGTCTACTGACTCCCATCTACCACACCCTGCTGCTTAAATGAGGGCTGCCTCAGGTGGGACCCCCAGTGGGGAAAGGTACAATGTCTGCCCTGGGAAACAGACAGAGTCCCACAGTCCTTGTGGGAACAGGGACTGGTAACTGAGACTGGGGGTGACAGGAACACTGTGGATCTGACTGAGTCTCGGTAATAAACCATAGGCTAACAGGTACCTCAGATCTCCCCAATAACTTAAGTCATGGGTTTTTTGTTTGGGTGGTTTTGCCTTTCTGATCCAGAGTGTTTGAAGTACAAGCTGGCAAGAAATCCACTATATTACTTTATAAAACCCCTAATCTCCTTAGAAAGCATTTTGCCTCAAGAAGAAAGACTGGAGCCCATGGTTTTGCTACTGGTGACTCCATGTTCTCTCTGGGTTGATGATGGCTTCACAGCTTGAAGAGGGCCTTAACCCTCCTCCCTCACAGCACACAGTGACTGTGGGATGCTGGGGCAGCTCCTGTGGAGGGGGATGGCATGAGATCCCACTTTTATCTTTAAGACATCAGCCTTTAGACTACACACAGAGCCTGGGGCAGGGGGCAGAGGCCTCACTGCTCCTCGGGTGTCTGGGCAGCCAGGTGGGTGGTCCTGCTGAGTCTGACCACCCAAGGACTCACACTTCTGATGAGCAGAGGGTAGCGCGTGATCCTCTGCATGGGTTTCAGCAGGAAGCTGGACAGGGGCATTCCTTTGCATCGTGGGTCTGATGCCAACTTCTGCAAAACAGAGAGGCCTGTGAGGAAGCAATGGAAACATTGGCTAAACACCTGCCTAGACGTCTTTTAATGGTGGGATCTGAAATGACACATTTCAGGTTAGCAACAGGAATCTCAGTTCATGAGGCCAGCTCGGCTCTGCTGAGCTCTCAGGCTGTGTGCTTCATTCTTCCTTTGCTTCTAGCACTGCTCTCCCCTGGCCACCTCCTCCCCCTCCCCCAGCCCACTGGCTTTGGTTTTCATCACATCCTCCCCTCCATCTTCTCTCAATGTAGCTGATGCCCCAGGTTCAAAACCTTGAGGCCCAGTGTCAGGAAGCAGTCACTCCCTGGAGTTCTATCAGGCCCACATTACACTTCTCAGTAACTGTTCCAAAGGCACCTACTCAGTCTCAACATATCCCCCAGGAGGCCAAATCCCCCCAGAGGAGCACATTTTCTCCCTCATTCCACATCCTCCCCCCACACTCAGCCCTCACTCCATCTGTCTGGTGCACAGCGCTTGGCCGCCACTCCTGCTTCATCAGAAACCACTGACATCGCCGCACTGTTCATATGCCTGATACACATTCATTTCTCAAGACCCAGGGCATGCTTCTTCCTGGCCACTCTCCCCTGGGACACCTTCCCTCCTCTCTGGGCACCAGGCCATATGGTGTGAGTGGGCACATCATGCTTTAGGTGTCTCTCCCATCAGACTGTCAATACCGGTGGCCTCGGCACAGTAGCTGAAGGTGGTCGCCAGAACTCCGGGGTGAGGCCTGAAGGGGGTTGCCAGCACTCTGAGGTAAGCGCCTATAGTGACTGAGAACTGATTTACTGCAGTCATGGACAGGACAGATTGTCATCTTTTTGGTGTTTGGATAGCTGCATCTACATATTTGCTATAAAGGTATTTTCATGCTTTTTATTTCTATTAAGAAGTAGTATTTGGGGGCTGGGGTTGTAGCTCAGAGGAAGAATTCTTGCCTAGTATGAGCAAGGACCTTGGTTTAGGTCCTAGTGCCAAAAACCAAAAAGACAAAAATTTTAAAATTAACACTTTGAGATAAAATATATTGGTAAAATTTGCTTTTATTTAATTTTTTTCTTTGAAGTACTAGAGATGGAACTCAGGGTCTTGTGTGTGTCGGAAAATCACTTGACTGTTGAGTTATGCCTCTAGATGTTGCTTTCCATTTTAAAGCGTTTAATTATTTATGTATTTATGTATTTTTTATTATGTGTGTCTGTATATAAACCACATGTACGTGGGTTCTGTAGAGGCCAGAAGAAGGTGTCAGATCCCCTGGAACTACAAGCAGTGTGAGCTGCCTCGTGGGTGCTGGGAACTGATCGTGGTTCTTCTGGAAGAGCATCCGGTGCTCCTAACCACTGGGCCCTCTCCTCTCTCCAGACTGCTCATTTGGTTTTTTGTTTTTTTTTTTTGAAACATCCCTTTTATATAGCCCAGGCTAGCCTTGAGTTTATGCTTTACTGTGCCTCCGCCTCTCAAATGCATGGATTACAGGCATGTGCCACTGTGCCCGACTTAGAAACATGGCAGTGCATTATAGTAGCCAGGCGTAAAAGTTACCTGCTGTATGGCTGCAAGGAACTGAAAACTTACTACATCAGAATTGCAACCGTCACCACATTTGTAGTTTCTTTCCATGTTTATAACTACAGCATGGAGCCAATACTTTCCTCCTCCTCTCACTGGCTTCTAGAAGCTTCACTGGCATCCGTGCACACTGCTGGTGTGCGATATGCACAGGGTCATAGCTAAGCAGTTGTGAGCTGCGACGTGGGCACTGGGAACTGAACTTGGGTCCTCTGGAAGTTGTTGGGAAGCAGATAAAATGTCATTTTGACTTCAGATTTCACTTTACCTAAGCTGATCAACTCCCTCTCTGGTTCCCCAAGCCATACCTATTGTCAACCCCCTCTCAGAGCAACAATAGTTCCCCAAAACATAATGTCTGTTCCTAACTACAACGAATAAATGAATTTGACTGGTCCAGCAAAAACACATTTGATGTCAGCTGATTATGATGGAACACTGGGGAAAGCCCTTAATCCCAGAGTCCTGATTGGCCAAAGTTATAACTGTCACTTGGCCCAGAGACTTGTGGGTTTTATATTTTGACTCCTGCTTCAGCCCCTGCTCAGGATGGCAGGAAGAAAGAAGGCTCTTGAGTCCTTGTCTGGAGGTCCTGATGGATCAGTGACTACGCTTATTTGGTAGGAATAATAAAGATTTTGCTCTTCTTGAGCCCGCCGGTGTTTTCTCTCCCTTTTCTCATGGTGTACAATGACATGGTGCAACAGAAGAGTACCCAGTTACCCTTTTCTTTCTCGTACTTTCATTTCCTTCAATCACAAAGTGGTCACCTAATTACTTAAAGTTTTACTTTGCTGTATTGTATGCATTTAACTAAGCTCTTTTTGTTTTCTTTCTGGAATAAGATGATTATTAAATAAATATAATTTGCCAAATTAAGAAGTGGTGTTACAGTGCAGCTGGAAGGGCTCCGGGTTAAGAGAGGAGCACTGGCTGCTCTTGCAGAGGACCTGCGTTTGGCTCCCAGCACTCATGCGGCAGCTCACAGTCATCTGTAATCCCAGTCCCTGGGCCTCCAATGTCCTCTTCCACGCTCTGCAGTGCCGGGCCTGCCTGTGCTTCACAGACACACGCGAAGCACAGGAAGACACCACACACACACACAAACAAACAAACAAATTGATAAATAAATAAGGAGTGGCGTTATAGACGTTCCTTTGGAAAAACAAACCAAAACAACAACATACTATTACTTAACCAGGATGTGAAGTCAGGGTTCTAGTGCTAAGGACAAGAAGCTGTACCCAGACAGTGCCACACAGTCAGGAAGCTTCGTGCCACGTTTGTGTTTCCTTGGAGACGGATGGGACCCTGCTGAGGCCTGCAGCAGGTGCGCTGCAGCCTCCAGGCTGAGGGCTAGTGTGCTTCTATAGCAGCACAGAGCCCGCGTCCCAGGCTGTGGTACCTTTAGAAATTCCTTGAAGTCTGTGTCCTCGTCGGTCTTCTGCTGTAACAGGGTTGCCCCATTGAGCTGACAGCTGCAGAACCGGATGTAGGCCTGCATGTGGGACAGCTCTGCCGCCAGGATGTCCCCGATCATCTGAACTGGCATCTTCTCACCCCCAGTCTTCTTTCGCACCCGCAAGGCCCTGCAAGTAACGGACGGTCACATCCGTTCTCCATAACTGTCCTTTCTTGGCAATTAAAGGGTGAAAGCTACGGAGAGCACTTGCAATGGCGCCCGGTCTCGGAAGCCCAGACCCTGGGGATGGGCACTGGTTGGAGAGGGCAGAGGCGTGGCCTAAGCTCTACCCACAGAGAAGGAAAAGGCAACGGAGCCTACACACTTGGTGCCTTCGGGGCCTCGGTTTCTTTTCTTTTTTTTTTAATTTTATTTTATTTTCTAAGTTTTTTTATTTACATTCAAAATCATTTCCCCCTTCCCGTTTCCTCCCTCCCCGAAAGTCCCTTAAGCCCCCTTCCCTCCCTCTTTTCCCCATTCAACCCCCTCTCATTTCTCTGTCCTGGCGTTCCCCTACATCCAGTCTTTCCAGGACCAGGGGTCTCTCCTTCCATCTTCTTAGAAATCTATTGATATGCGGATTGCGTCTAGGGTTACCTGCATGCAATAAGGACACATGCTCCACTATGTTCATAGCAGCCTTATTTATAATAGCCAGAAGCTGGAAAGAACCCAGATGTCCCTCAACGGAGGAATGGATTCAGAAGATGTGGTATATCTCCACAATGGGCCTCGGTTTCTTGACAAAGTTTTTTTTGAAAGATTAAATTTGTTTTTCCTGGTTTGAATCAAAGAGAGAAATTCCAAAGAAAGGCTGGGGAGCCATAGCGCCCAGGGGTTGGAACGGAGGGCTGGGGTTTTCATGGTGGACTATGGCCCTGGCAGGACAGGGATTCGGCCGGGGTTAAACAGGCAATTGGCCTGGCATTCTGTAAGGACAGACACTGCAAATGAGCACATCTGCCTGTGGGCCCAGCCCTCCCCGCGGCTGCCCCCCTCCTGCCACCCTGCAAATGAGCACATCTGCCTGTGGCCCCAGCCCTCCCTGCGGCTGCCCCCCTCCTGCTGCCCCCCTCCTCCTGCTGCTCCCCTCCTCCTCTTGCTGCTCCCCCCCCCCCCGAGCAGCCAGCCCTGCCCGCATAGAGATCATACATTGACAGAGCTTTTCTTGTTAATCAATGGGTTCTGCATTATATTTCTTTACCCTCCTAAGAATTCTGTATATGAGTTATAGGGCATTTCACCCGATGCCACTGGAATGCAAAGCCTAAGGGAGCAGGACAGGGTTCCACGTTCTCTTGCTGAGCAGCCCTGAGGGACTACAGTGACCATGGCACGTGGTGCCCACGACTCACTTCAACAGCTTTGTGTTGGACATGATGAGCTCTTTCCAGTTCACAAAGATCAAGGTCATTTCTGCTTCAGTGAGGAAGCCCGACTCAGCCATCCGTTTCTGGAAAACCTAAGTTCAAAACATAGATCGATCTTGAGTGTGGGTATGTGTGAGGCGGTGAGCTGTGCACAGGCAGTCTGGTCCCCGGTCGAGCTCAGACTTAGAACACAGGAGACCCAGAGACCCACCCAAGGCACGGCATGTGTTCAGCCACGCCTCTTGGGCCCCTGGCTCCAGTCACAGCTACAGCCTCCTCCACTCCACCTCTCCAACCCCTCAGAGAGGTGTGCAGTCATCAGTCAAGTAGGAGCTGCACCAAGCCCTCTCAAATGCAAATAAGGTTTCCCCAGCTCCTCGACCAAGCCAGTGAGAAGTACCTGAGGTCAGACCCTGACCCACCCCAAAGTCGGAGAACTTCTGTCATAAGAGCTATTAACACTTGGGCAGAGGTTGGCTTTCCCCAAATGCCACCTGAAGCTCCATCGCACTCCTTGATGGCTAATCAGGCTCTCCTCTGAGACAGAGGTGGAGCTAACTGCAGCAGCAGAAGGGACGTGAAAGGAAGTGGCCACTTCCCCTCCCTGCTCGCACTCGCTCCCCTTTGCATGAACTCTCCACCAGGCCTGGGTCCGAGATCTCTGTGGAGAGCCTCCAGTACACAGGCCCACAGGTCCACAGTCACGCGTGCCTTCTGGCACTCAAACAGCAAGACAGTGGCACTCCTAAGTACGCATAGTTATGGCTGCTAGATTTTTTTAAAGGCTATTTATTATTATTGTGCATATGCGTGCACATGAGAGAAGAGATAGAAACAAAGATAGACAAAGACAGGGGGACATGCATGTCACAGTGCAGGGGGCAGCTTTGGGGGGTTCTCTCCTTTCACCCTTTTGAGGCAGCATGATTTCATGGAACAGTGCAGTGTCTAAGCAGCTTACAAGCTGGGCGATCTTCCTGTCTTGGCCATCCCTCTTGCCAAAGGAGATTACAGATGTGTGCCACCACATGTGACTTTGTCACATGGGCTTTAGGGATGTTTTTATGGGCTGGGTCATGCTGGTTCACTATTGGATTTTAAGCTGCACAATTTCCCTACTTTCACTAGTTAAAACCCAATTAAAGCTGATATTTAAGGGCTGAATCTCCTGACTGGGAACCAAGCAGAGCTGGGTATAGCTCTGCACAGTAGAGCCTGCAGAAAAGGGGTGGAGAGCGACTGCTGACCATCTCAGAGTTCTCGGGACCCTCTGTGTTTGCTGGGCAAGCAAACAGTGCTGCCCTCTGCCATCCCGGTGAGCTTGTGCAGATGTGCCCAGCAGAAGCCAGCGGCAGAGATGCTCTCCACCTGGATTCCACACCACATGGATGCACATGCATGTGAAGCATGTATACAGGGTTCTCATTTAGCTTCACAGGCCATACAGGTGAGCTCTTGGTGTTCCTCACTTGCTTTTGAAGAAATCATGAGTAATTCGCCCAAGGTTTCATATGACATGGGCTCTGAATTCGGCCATACAAAGGCTTCATACTAGCCAAGGGATGAGATGCAAACCCTGGGGTTCACATCCCTTGAGATCCATCCATGCCAACTCACCACCCTAGCTCCCTGACATTCCAGCATAACTCCTAGATCCCCAACCCCTCCACACCTCCACGCTTCCACTTCCTCCTCCTGGCAGAGCAGTCTCATGGTGGTCTGAGCATAACTGGGGAGCCCTTTCTTGTTGGAGATGGACTTATTCTCTGGGCTTTAATTCTTACTGTTCCTCTTTTGGTGTCCTTCAACAGACCGTGGTAAATGAACACAGGACTCCCCAGCTACCAGTGCTCTCTGCCGTAGAACTTCAGCTAATGTTTGCTGAGTTAACGTGGGCCACAGTTGTCAGCCAGAAATGCTGTGAACCATGGCGATGGCTCAGCTGGAGATGGAAGATGCCAGGATGTGCCCGCAACAACCCTGCAAACATGGTCTTCCTGCCCTCAGGCTGCCACTGAAGGGTAGGGAAGCCCCTGTTCTTAATTCACTGCAGAAGCCATGTGAGCAGGCCCAGTGAGGGAAGCAGAGGGAAAAGATGGTTGAGTCTTTAGAAACGTCCATGAGAAAGTCATTTTACACAGTGCTTTCACCTGACAACATGGGTGAGGGGGACAGAATGGGCATTCCTGAGGTGCCTAGCTAGAGTAGGCAAGCACCCCATTTCTGCTCATATTTTAGTGAGGGCTTGAGACTCCAAAGCCATTCATAGCCCCTTGGACTGGGAGCTGACTAGCAGCAGCGTTGACATTCCTAGAAGGTTGGTGGGGATCATGGGCCTTTCCTCTAGGTCATCTGTCCCGGTACGGGGAAGTACAGATAAATGTGTCAGATCCATTCAGTGCTCATTCAAAGGCTAAGTTTGGGGATGAAGATGAACAGGCAGGCAGGGTGAGGGACTGAACTTACTTGGCAGCAAACCTGCCTAGCAGACATGAAGTCTGGTTTAGTTCCTAGCACCACATGGATGAGGTATGATGGTCCAAACCTGTAAGCCCAGTGCTTGGAAGACAGAGCGGCAGGATCGGCTCTTCAAGGTCATTTTTAGTTACACAGCAAGTTCAAGGCCATCTTGGACTACTTGAGGCCAAGTCTCAAAAACAAACAAAACAAAACAATCCCCCCAGAGAATATAGGAGCACACAGTGTGAGGAGGACAGGGCCTCCCAGCAGAGGAGCGAGGGAAGTGTGGAGGAAGAGACGCTGCCGCCGGCAGGGCAGGCCTTGCAGGCAGATGCAGCCCCACTCCACACTGCTATCCAGGTCACGGGAAGAGGAGTGTAGAACCATAGAGTCTTCGGTGCCTTCAGACACAAGCCACTGTAAAGTGTTGCTCTCAAGAGGGCACTGTCATCAGCTTAGATGCCACTGGCCACACGGCAGGCATAGACAGTACATACACAATTTGGGAAACTTTTACAATTTTCTCTTGTTTGGCTTATTAAGCTGACATAAACATTAGCTAGAGGTATCAAACCAAGGGAAATGTCAGGTTTCCAAATGGCAGTAAATACAATTAGGCCAGGACTGGAGTCAAGCCCATTTGAAGGCTTTCACACTCTCCCTATGCCCTTGTCAAACAGTCACGTGGACATTCCCAGGTCCTCTTTTCCCTCTCTACACTGAGCGGGCTCAGCTGAGGGAGCCCATGCCCTCACCAGGAACCTTTAGTTTTCTGCCTTACCAGAAAGCAGAAGCAGCTTTTAGGCTACAGAAGCTCTTGTCACTGTGAGTTACATGGGAGTAGTACCCAGACAGCGGATACAGCTCAATGGTAAAACATGTGTGGCTTGTGAGAGGCCCTGGGCTTCATACCCAGCACTACAAACCAAAACAAGATGGCTCACATTGCGTCCAAGAGAGGGGCAGAGATGGCCGCCCTCCACCTCCTACAGGCGACAGTCAACAGCCCTCACCTCAATGACCAGCTGCAGATCGTCCATGTACCGCTCCTCTGTCTGAATCAGCTCGTGAATGTAGCCCTGTCGCTTCCTCTCCATGGGCTGCATTGTGTCCAGGGCTTGGAGGTCGGCACACCCTGCAGAGAGATGGTTGCAGAACTTGAAATGACACTTCAGTCACCTCATAGAGAGTGGACATTTCTCAGCAGGTGTGCGGGGTCCACAAATGCTGTAGTGCCAGCCAGTGGCAGAGAGCTGGCCGGACGGCTCTGGCTGTCAGGAGCGCTAGGCTCCGTGCTCCTAGAGGGGAATTTAGCATATCTCTAAGGTGTAGTATGGTCCTGTTTTCTGAGCAACAAGGAGAGGATTAAGGATTCTAGAAACGGCCTCATAGAGACCAGAGTTTCAGCATCTCACAGCTTTTGAAAATTATTGAAATGATCAATTAAATCAGTATTTGAGATGAATATTTTCTAAACTACAGATCATGAGCCATCACTGGCTTGACATTTACACAAGAAAACAAGATGGCTCACATTGCTCCAATGTGTAAGCACAGTGCTGGGAAGAAAGAACTGTGAAAGACTCTGGCTATGTATTTATTTAGTTATATGATATAAAGGATCAAAACTCACTGAATTACTGTTAAGAAAACAACAACAAAAAGGTCTGAGAACATGTCTCTAGCGTTTTCCAAGGAAAGTTCTAAGGGTAGAAAATCTAAAGTTCCTAGGACCCAGCAATTCCCAACAAGCCCACTGAAAGAAAGCCTCCGGGATTGACACACCACAGGATCCAGACATGGCCACTCCGAGGGGTCACAGGCAGCTCACAGCAGGATGAAAGGTACTGTCTTCACTGTACACCCGTTCACAGGCACATCAGTCTGACATTACAGCGAGGGTTTGCCTGGGAACAGCAATCCTGAGAACTACCCTGGGAAGCCTCTCCTCATGCAAAGCAGCAGGTAGGGACTGCAAACCCTAATGTGCAGGTGCCTGTGTGATTGGAGGGGGGCAGTTAACAGTTCAAACCAATGCAGAACTTAATCACACTAACTGCCTTCTGGCTGTTCGCAGGAGGCCCTGTGGTCAATTAACGTATGATTATGATTATTTTAATTATTTACATGTATGTACCCAGTGAGGTCAGAGAGGTATAAGGTCCCCTGGTACTTGAGTTACAGGTAGTTGTGAGCTGCCTATGTGGATGCTAGGATTCAAACTCAGGTCTGCTCTAAGAATACGCTGTCTTAATCACTGAGTCATCTTTCCAGCCTGATCACCAATTAAGCTGTACCCAGTGACAGCTGTAGCTGTTTTCTGTAGCCATCATTTCTGGGTTTTGATAAATGCTGTCGGATAACACTGATGGCTAAATTCTCAGCCGTTCTGGTAACTACCATTCAGGAATTACTTTTAGTTTGTGCTTATTTGCGCAAATAAATGCCACTAAATTGAATAGGTCTAAGAAATTTCCCCCTAGATGGTATCCAGGAAGCTGCCACATGAGGGAGCAGGCAGAGTATTTCCAGCCATAATGAAATATAATTATTTGTAAACTAATAATAAATAAAATTTTTAAAAATCATAGGAAAAAAAAAGCTGGGGTCAGTGAGATAGCTCAGCAGGTAAAGGCACTTGCTGACAAACTCCAGGAGCTTGGTGCCCCAGAGTTTGGTCTCCTGGACTCCCATGACAGAAGGAGAAAACTGATTCCCACAAGATGTTCTGTGACTCACACACACACACACACACACACACACATTTCTTTTTTTTGTTGTTTTGTCTTCTTAAAAGCTAAGCCAGAAAAAGACAATGAAGTGTGGATGGGCACTACCCCGAGGTAGCAGGGAGCTGTCCTAGCACAGGTCTCAGGAGAGAAGACAGTCGAGGATGCAGGGTTCCTCACAGGGCTGCCCACAGGGTGGCAAGAGAGCACTCCCCACAGGGAGAACAAACAGGGCTCAGACTCCCTTCTCCTGCTTCAGGGATCCAACCAGGGACTGGTGAGCAGGGGCAAGCAAGCACTTCCGGACCAGAGCCTGAACTCAAGACCTTGTGTAATCTAGGCTAGCTCTCTACTGTGTCCCCACCCTCTTAGTAATTACAATAGCATGTATTTCTAGGTGTGGTAGCACATGCTTTTAACCCCAGCATTTAGGAGGCGAAGGCAGTTGGATCTCTGAGTTTGAGGTCAGCCTGGTCTCCACAGTGAGTTTCAGAATAGCCAGGGCTACACAGTCACTGTCTTAACAAACAACCCTGTGTGTGTGTGTGTGTGTGTGTGTGTGTGTGTGCGCGCGTGTGCGTGCGCGCTTCGTATAAATTTGGGCTATCATGCAGTTTAATGAGGAGAATTTTTCTAATTCTGCAGGCATGGATGAAGGTCTATTATATTAAACGAATCCTGACTTTAGCAGGTGATGTGGGTGCTGCTAGCCAGAGCTCACAGCGCTGTTCACAGACACGCGGCAGACAGCCAGTGAACAGTGCTGTTCACAGCTTCGTGAGAGATGCTGGCCATGGCCAGGTGCCTGATGGGAGTAATCAGAGCCTTTGCTGAGGTTACAGCCCCTCTTACTTTAAAAAAAGAAGTCTAATTTTATGGGTTCAGGTGTTTTGCCTGCATGTGTCTGCCCCAGGTGAGTACCTGGAGTTCACAAAACCAGAAGAAGCCATCGGATCCCTGGAGCTGGTTGTGAGTGCTCTGGGAGAGCAGCCTGTGTTCTTAACCACTGAGCCACCTCCAGCCCCCCACCCTCTGTTTCGGAAACTCGGTCATTCATGTCCCTTGTTTGGGATTTTTGAAACATCTGCCACCCATCTCTATTATTGTTTAGTGCTGTTCTTTAAAAATCTTTGTTTGTTTTGTTCTTGTTACAGGGTTTCTCTGTGTATATCTGATAGTCCCTGGAATTTGCTCTGTAGATCACACTGGCTTTGAACTCACAGAGACCCTTCTGCCTCTGCCTCCAGCATGCCGAGATTAAAGGCATGCACCACCACCTCCAGCTTTAAGCAATTTTTAATCACACTGTAAGTTTAGTGTGTGTGTGTGTGTGTGTGTGTGTGCTCGCGCGTACGTGCTGTGGCATGAGAATGGAGGTCAGAGGACAACTTTCAGGAAGTCTGTTCTTCCTTCCACTTTGGTGGCAGGCACCTTTGACCAGCTGAGCCACTTCACTAGCCCTTAGTATTTTTCTTTATATTTATTCATGTTTAGAGTTAAATGTAGTCATGGCTGTTTTTATGTCATTAAAGTGAATATATAACCATTAAAATGAGTCTGCATGAGTTTGTGGTGCTAGGTCTCAGATGTAGAATGTACACACTAGAAAAGTGTTCTGCCCCTATAGCACGGCATTGTGTACCACTGTGTTGGAATTGGTTTTAATGTCTTATCTCGGCTCCCAAAAGCTGAGCCACGGGTCCCTGCCCCGAGCTGGCTTTGATTGGTTATAAAGAATTGCTGCTGTACAGCCAATGGGTGGGCAGGGAAATGGGGGCAAGGGAGGTAGGAGAGAGGAGGAAGAGGAAGGAATCCCTGACAGGGGAGCAAGGAGAACAGACTTAAAGGCCTGTGACATGGGAGGTTCAAGAAAGTGGCCGCAGGGATGAAATATAGACTTAGCAAATATTAATTCAAGACTACAGGAGGAGAATGTGTGTAAGTCGCAGGGAGGTTTAGAAGTGCCTAGCCATTGAGCTAGTCTAGGCATATAAAAATTAGCCGGTGTGTGTGTGTGTGTGTGTAGGTATGTATTATGTAAGTATATGTGTGTATTTCATTAGAGAATGCAGAGAGCTCTTGGGCAGGTGCAATGTGTGTGGCCCTCTGGGAGCCAGAGCAGAGTAACTAATTCACTGCTGTGCTCATGTTACACTCTCAATGAATCCCCTTACAATGCACCCACTGGCCTATGTAGAAGGACAGCTTAGAGCCTCAAGTACCTCGTTTCCATGTACAGCTGAGATGTCTGCTTTGTCAGGATGAGTGTAGCGTCAACTTGTCACTGTGCCACACTGCATTGCATTCCAATGGCCCTTAAATTTCTATCCTTTGTCCAGGTTCCAACCCTTCACTCAGGTGTTCTTACGTATGATGTCAGGGGGAGATAAGGCAGTGTCCTTAGACCTCTGCCCTTTATCCCTTATTTCCTTCCTGGTCAGGGTACTAGACTCTTGTTTTTTTCCAGAGCCAGCTTAACTGGTCTTCTCTTCCATGGTGCCCCTTTCAGCCCCCCATATTCAGCTTCCCGGCATCATTTTAGGCCATAAGCAGAGTTAGCTGGCTTTCCTATTCATTGGTCCAGACAAGCACAACAGCACGTATCCCCCAGTCCCATTCCCGCTCTACTATCCCTCTCTTTTGTGTCATTGCAAAAGTCACAAGGAGGTCTACACTTGTGACTACTGCACTCTGCTGACACCACTCTCAGGAGGGTGAGGTCCCCAAGATTGCTGGGTTCAGTGCCCTCCTCTAGCTCACAGCCTCCTCTGCTGCCCCTGCACTGATACCTCAGAAGTGCTGCCCCTTCAGAGTCTTGATGTCTCTTCTCAGCCTTTGCGACGATGTTTCTGTTCCTCTTCCTGGTGCCTCCTTCTGAGTGTCTCCCTCTGCCTGCTGCCACGCTCTCTGCTTCTCCCAAACCAGCTAATGCCAAAATAGGATACAGCATTCCTGTCCTGTAAGGTCAGAGGAATCCGGCCACACTGCGGGGGTAGCTGTATTCTTGCTCTTCCTGGGCACAGTGCACATTAGCCTGTCTGATTCTGAGAAGCCCTGCTCTGTCTGCAGATATGTGCAATTCGAGACACCCAGAGTTGCCAAAATATACCCGACAAGTGAGGGAAAGAAGAGAGATCTTTGGATGAACCGAGAACTTGGGTTTTCATGGAATGAATATACACACTTTGTCATCCTCAACACCCTGCACTCATTGAGGAGGCATGTGACAAAACCCTTCGAATGTAACCTGTCCAATAAAGATGTGCTGCAGATGGAAACCACACACTGGGTTTTGAAGATATATTTAAATATAAAATGTAAACTATTCTATCAGTATTGGCCAGATGACAGTAGAATTCAACTGTGATTCCAACACTCAGAAGATTGAGGCAGGGGGATTTGGAGCTAGAGGACAGCCTGGGCTACACAGTAAGACTCTTAAAACAACCTAGCCAAACATCCAGTCAACTGACCAACCAAACTTGTTGTATATTGGAATGATATTTTGGACACACTGGATTAAACACTATTAGAATTTTCTATATTTTTTACTTAAAAATGTGACTCCTAGGATTTTTAAATTTCATAAGGAACTTCTCTAACTACTCATTTCCGTTCCGCAGTTCTAGCCAGCCCCTGTATTATTTATGTTCCTTTCCTCACAAAATGTTAAATGGCTTCCGTTGAGTGCAGAATGAAGGTCTACCTCAGCAGCATGGCTCCAGGGTCTCCATGGTGCCACTCCAGCCTGCTTCCCAGCCCCTGCACTGGCTGCTTAGTCCCCATCCCTGGCACTAGGCTCAGTTCTTACAACAAGGTACACACTCTTCCCACAGCCTTCTGAGCTCTGCCCTCCCTCCCTCCCTCTCTCACAGTCTGGTTCCCACATACAGACCCTTCATGGTGATGCTTGAGGGGCACCACTGCAGGAAAAACCTTCCCACCCTTGGGCCCACTGATACCAGACTTGCTTTTCTGTGGCTCTTTGTTACTGGTTTGGGCCTGTAATCAGTGGCAGCTGTGAGTGGGGGTAGCACGGGACACAGAGGAACAAGGACAGCACACCCTGCATGGGGCACAGAGGGACAAGGACAGCACACCCTGCACGGGACACAGAGGGACAAGGACAGCACACACTGCACGGGACACAGAGGGACAAGGACAGCACACCCTGCACGGGACACAGAGGGACAAGGACAGCACACCCTGCACGGGACACAGAGGGACAAGGACAGCACACCCTGCACGGGACACAGAGGGACAAAGTCAGCACACCCTGCACGGGACACAGAGGGACAAGGACAGCACACCCTGCACGGGACACAGAGGGACAAGGACAGCACACCCTGCACGGGACACAGAGTGACAAGGACAGCACACACTGCACGGGACACAGAGGGACAAGGACAGCACACACTGCACGGGACACAGAGGGACAAGGACAGCACACACTGCACGGGACACAGAGGGACAAGGACAGCACACACTGCACGGGACACAGAGGGACAAGGACAGCACACACTGCACGGGACACAGAGGGACAAGGACAGCACACCCTGCACGGGACACAGAGGGACAAGGACAGCACACCCTGCACGGGACACAGAGGGACAAGGACAGCACACACTGCACGGGACACAGAGTGACAAGGACAGCACACACTGCACGGGACACAGAGGGACAAGGACAGCACACACTGCACGGGACACAGAGGGACAAGGACAGCACACACTGCACGGGACACAGAGGGACAAGGACAGCACACCCTGCACGGGACACAGAGGGACAAGGACAGCACACCCTGCACGGGACACAGAGTGACAAGGACAGCACACCCTGCACGGGACACAGAGGGACAAGGACAGCACACACTGCACGGGACACAGAGGGACAAGGACAGCACACACTGCACGGGACACAGAGGGACAAGGACAGCACACACTGCACGGGACACAGAGGGACAAGGACAGCACACACTGCACGGGACACAGAGGGACAAGGACAGCACACCCTGCACGGGACACAGAGGGACAAGGACAGCACACCCTGCACGGGACACAGAGGGACAAGGACAGCACACCCTGCACGGGACACAGAGGGACAAGGACAGCACACCCTGCACGGGACACAGAGGGACAAGGACAGCACACCCTGCACGGGACACAGAGGGACAAGGACAGCACACACTGCACGGGACACAGAGGGACAAGGACAGCACACACTGCACGGGACACAGAGGGACAAGGACAGCACACCCTGCACGGGACACAGAGGGACAAGGACAGCACACCCTGCACGGGACACAGAGGGACAAGGACAGCACACCCTGCACGGGACACAGAGGGACAAGGACAGCACACCCTGCACGGGACACAGAGGGACAAGGACAGCACACACTGCACGGGACACAGAGGGACAAGGACAGCACACACTGCACGGGACACAGAGGGACAAGGACAGCACACACTGCACGGGACACAGAGGGACAAGGACAGCACACACTGCACGGGACACAGAGGGACAAGGACAGCACACACTGCACGGGACACAGAGGGACAAGGACAGCACACACTGCACGGGACACAGAGGGACAAGGACAGCACACACTGCACGGGACACAGAGGGACAAGGACAGCACACCCTGCACGGGACACAGAGGGACAAGGACAGCACACCCTGCACGGGACACAGAGGGACAAGGACAGCACACCCTGCACGGGACACAGAGGGACAAGGACAGCACACACTGCACGGGACACAGAGGGACAAGGACAGCACACACTGCACGGGACACAGAGGGACAAGGACAGCACACACTGCACGGGACACAGAGGGACAAGGACAGCACACACTGCACGGGACACAGAGGGACAAGGACAGCACACCCTGCACGGGACACAGAGGGACAAGGACAGCACACACTGCACGGGACACAGAGGGACAAGGACAGCACACACTGCACGGGACACAGAGGGACAAGGACAGCACACACTGCACGGGACACAGAGGGACAAGGACAGCACACACTGCACGGGACACAGAGGGACAAGGACAGCACACCCTGCACGGGACACAGAGGGACAAAGATAGCGCACCCTGCACGGGACACAGAGGGACAAGGACAGCGCACACTGCATAGTGGTTGAGGCAGGGAGAACAAAAGAATTGGTAGACAGCATTGAGATGACAAGTTATTCTCTTATGCACTGCATCATTAATGTCTAAAGAGTCATCACCAGCCTGGGTGTGGCACCTCCTGACTGTAATCCAGCACTCAGAAGACTAGGGCAGGGACACTGAGAAGAACTGGAGGCCAGCCTGGGCTACATAGTGAATTTTAGGCAAGAGTCAAATGGCAAAACTATATCCTGAAAAACTAGAATCAACCAAGTAAACCAACAAAATAAAATAAAACAAATCCCAAGGATGTGCCTGAGACGCTGCAGCCATCAGCCAGAAGAGACAAGGCGCTGAGCTCATCTGAGACCCACAGAAAAGCCTCAACTGGAATGATCCTGAAAATACAGACGCCTCCTCAAAAGAAAGAAGAAAGGAAAAGACAACTATAATCAGTAGTGAAGCTAATACTTTTCAATGAAAATTATCAATATGAGCAGTTCAACAGTCAATAAGCTCGACATATGAACACATATAAGAAAATACACATTGCAACAAATATCAATATCTACAGGAAAATGTTTATGGAACATAGCAGGAAATGTATAAATTTAACACTACTTTCAAGTGTTTCTTTTTAAAATTAGTTAAGAGGACGGAGACAGCTCATGAACCAAGGACACTTGCAAAGGACCTGTGTTGGGTTCCCAGCACCCACTTCATGCTGCTCATAGCGCCTGTAACCTCGGGGGACCTACTGCTCTCCTCTGGTCTTCACAGGCACCTGCACTGACATGCACATGTTCCTCCACATCCACACGATTAAAATAAGTGAAAACCTTTGATTTATCATGATTCTGTGTAGAGTGTGTGCACCATGGCATGTCTGTGGGCAGAGAACAACTCTGGAGAGGCTGTTCTCTCCTTCCACCTTTATGTGGGCTTCAGGGACCCAAGTCACCTTGTCTAGCTTGTGTAGCAAGTGCTTTTTCACTAAGCCATCTCACCAGCTGTATTAGTTAGAGTTTGACTGCTGTGAGCAGGCACCATGACCAAGGCAACTCCTATAAGAACATTTAATTGGGGCTGGCTTACAGGTTCAGAGGTTCAGTCTATTATCATCAAGGCAGGAGCATGGCAGCATCCAGACAGACATGGTATAGGAGGAGCTGAGAGTTCTACATCTTCATCTGAAGGCTGGTAGAGAAGACTGGCTTCCAGCAGCTAGGATGAGGGTCTTAAAGCCCATGCCCACTGTGACAACTTCCTCCAACAAGGCCATACATATTCTAACAAGGCCCCAACTCCTAAGAGTGCCACTTCCTGGGCCAAACACATACAAACCACCACACCAGCCCTTCAAACGTTTTTACTGTAATCGTGTTCATGTACATGCATGATGTTTGTGTGTGGACATATGTGCCATGCTGCATGGAGGACAGAGGACAACTTTGTGGCTTTGGCTTTTCTCCTTCCTTTGGACTCATGTCAGGATTATGCTGTGCCTTTACTCGAAGGATCACCTTGCTGGACCCAAATGTTTCTTGCTAAAAGAAAGGCAGCTTCCTGGGCTAGAGAGATGGTTCAGAGGTTAAGAGAACTGGCTGTTCTTCCAGAGGTCCTGAGTTCAATTCCCAGCAGTCACATGGTGGCTCATAACCATATGTAATGGGATCTGGGGCCCTCTTCTGCTGTGCAGGACACTGTATAGTAAATACATAAATCTTTAAAATTTATGTAAATAAATAAATCTGAGAGAGGGAGGGAGGGGGGAGGGAAGGAGAGAGAGAGAGAGAGAGAGAGAGAGAGAGAGAGAGAGAGAGACAGACAGACAGACAGACAGACATAGCAGTTGGGATATGGAACCTGAAGAGGCCAGGAGGAATCCCAGTGGAGCGACGACAGGGACACTAATCCACACATAAAACTTTTGACCCAAAATTTATCCTGCCTACAAAAAATGAAGGGATGCATGCGCGCGCAAGCGCGTGTGTGTGTGTGTGTGTGTGTGTGTGTGTGTGTGTGTGTATGTGTGTGTGTGTGTGTGTGTGTTGGGGGGTGGTGATGGAGCAGAGACTGAGGGAATGGCCAAGCAATAACCAGCCCATGGGCAAGCACTAATCCCTGACACTACTAATGACACTGTTATGCTTGCAGACAGGAGTGTAGCAAGGCTGTTCTCTGAGAGGCTCCACCCAGCAGCTGACACAGAGACCCGCAGTCAAACAGTGGATGGAGCTTGGGGACTTTTAAGGAAGAGTAGGGGGAAGGATTGCGGGCCCCAAAGGGGATAGGAACTCCACAGAAAGAGCAACACAGTCAACTAACCTGGACTCTTGGGGTTCTCAGAGACTGAACCACCAACAAAAGAGCATCACAGGCCGGACCTAGGTCCCCTGCACATATGTAGCAGATGTGCAGGCTGGTCTTCATGTGGTCTGGAACAACTGGAGCGGGGGCTGTCCCTAAAGCTGTTGCCTGTATGTGGAATCTGTTCCCCTAACTCAACTGTCTTGGCCTCAGTGGGAGAGGAACCGCCTAGCCCTGCAAAGACTTGATGTGCTAGGGTGGGGGATATCCAGGGGGACTCTACTCTTTCAGAGAAGAAGGGGAAGGGGGAGAGGGAAAGCAGGATAGGGATATAAAGTGAATAAAAAAAAAAAGGAAAAAAAAAGGCAGCTTCCTGATGTCCCCTGGGGCTATTCCATTAGCAGCAGGAACTCATTTTATCTGACCCATCATTGACTCCTGTGATCACTCTTTCTGGAGATCCACTCAGGGAGATCCACCCAGGGAGATCCACCCAAAGTGAGAGTCCCACCCCAAGCCACACTCTCTCCCCTCATTCCTCTGGGTCAGCACCTCTCCCCACATAGTCCTAAATCCTTGCCCAGCCTTTCCAGGTCTCACTTCCTCATTTCCCCACAGTCATCCCTCATGGTGAGTGTCCTCTGTTTTTGGCCTTGGGTCTCCTCTCTGTGGACTCAGTGACCTGGTTAAGGATGCGCTGGCCCACTCCCACATTTATGCTCTGCATGTGAAAGTACATTCTCTTGCCCATGCAGGATCTCCCTCATCAATGGAACACCGAAAGCCACCTCTTTCCTATCCCTGCCTAACCTCCCAACCCAGTGCCAGTACCGTTTCTCCCCAGCTCGTGCTAAGATCTTTGGATCTTACTCTCCACATTCAATCCACACACTGGCTCTAATGTCAAAACACACCCACAGTCTGACTAGCTTGTACCACACCATCAATGGTTTACCATCAGGATCCAAGCTACCACCATCCAACCTCTGCTTGGATCACTGAGCAGGTTCCTAGTGGACTCTCTTGCTTCTTTCTGGTTCCCCTTCCTCACTTTAATCGAGCAGAGCAATCCTGTTAAAACATATCAGATCACGTCTATCCTTTGATTAAAACCCTTTAAAGGGGTTTTCTTGCTGCATACAAAAGGCAGCGTTATTACGAATCATCCCCAAGAATCTCAGCTAGAGCCCCATCTCCTTGGCTGCCCTGCTCTCGTTCCCCCCTCTTACTGCTCCCTCCGTTCCAGGACACCGGCCACCACCGTTCTCTGAGCATCACAGACACACTCCTATGGCAGGTCCACGGTTATGCTGTCCTCTCCTCCTAGATGGTCCTTTCCCCAGATATCCTCCGTACCCTTCAAGGCTTGGCTTCCCATCTTACCAATTTGGAGACATTTTTGAGCATCCCTTAACACCCCACCCAGCACTCCCCACCCTGCTACTTTATTTTCCTGAGATGCAGCATATTTGGTTAATCTCATCTGTTCATTTTCTACCCTCCACTGGTAGAGGGCTGTATTTTTGCAAGTTTTATAATCTGCTATATCCACAGTGTCTGGCACCCTAGTAGGTTTTCTTCAAGGATTGATAAAATATGATGAGATGGACCCTGACCTACAATACTGCTCAGAGAAACATGATGAAAAATTCCTTGTAGGTACTGATGGACAGGAAGAATGGACAGAGAAGAAATGACAGATCAAAGTTCCCAGACAGATAGTTGCAGTGAGCTGAACTACAAGCCCCTCGCTGCAGAAACAAATTATGGATCATAGTTAATGAAAACTGTCCCACTTCGATGGCCGCGAGCCACTGTTCTAAATCCCCGGGCAAACAAGACTCGAAAAGCAATGCTCAGGAGGGAGACAGAAGGATCTGGGAAGATCCCACAAGTCGGAGGACAAAGGGCAGTCTGTGCTGGCTGTTTGCTCTGATTAGGTCATAAGTACCAGAAAAGCCTTGGCCATTCCAAGGAGAGCAAGGCCACAGAACAATGTGGCTCTCTGTGCTTTGCCCTGCTAGACGCCCTGAGTATTGCATACTGGCTGTTGGTTGCCCTGTGTGCAAGCTCTGTGAAGAGGCAGCCCTCAAATCCAGAAGACTAAACTGCTACTCTCTGCAGGCTGCCTTAATACATAACCAAGTCTTAGAAGGGCTCTAGAAAACTGCTATTTTATAAGACAATATATTTTTTTAATCTACCTGGTAAATATTTTATTAAGGACAAATGGCATATCAAGTAGTATGCTTCTATCATAAAGTGATGGGGAAATACATGTCTGAAAATTTAAATAATTCTTTAATAGATTTTTATTGATTTGCCGGTGTTTCCAGGGATCAAACCTGCACCTTCATGCATGCTAGGCAACTGCTCTGCTGTCGAGCTGTCTACCCCAAAGCTTTAAAACAGATTTAAGTCGTCGTCGTCGTCGTCGTCGTCGTCGTCGTCGTCGTCGTCGTCTTCTTCTTCTTCTTCTTCTTCTTCTTCTTCTTCTTCTTCTTCTTCTTCTTCTTCTTCTTCTTCTTCTTCTTCTTCTCCTTCTCCTTCTCCTTCTTCTTCTTTTCTCCTTCTTCTTCTTCTTCTTCTTCTTCTTCTTCTTCTTCTTCTTCTTCTTCTTCTTCTTCTTCTTCTTCTTCTTTTCTTCTTCTTCTTCTTTTTCTTCTTCTTCTCAGACATAGGTTAGTTCTGCTGTCCAGGCTGATCTTGAACTCTGATCATTCTGCCTTACTCCCAAGTGCTGGGATTACACTCATGCACCATGTGCTTCATCTACTTGGGCTCAGGGATCTTTCTGATGTCTACCAAATTGAACATCAAGCCTTAGGTTGCTTATTTAAATGCAATTGTATTGAAATATTTTAGAACATTAGAAAGCTACCACATAATAGTAGTATTCTAGAATGTCCCCAAAGCAACCCTGTTAATACTTTTATTGGATTTATTTTTATTTCCTAATCTGCTGTGAAAGATCATAAGAGATCTGTGTGCCTAGATCATAAAGATCAACAGAGAACTCTTTTTCTTTGTGTGCATATATGTGTGGTATGTGAATGCATGGTCACATGTATGTGTACACGTGTGTGTGCATATGGGAGAATGTGTGGAGGCCAGAGGCTGATATCAGGTGTCATCCTTGAATACTTTCTGCTCCATTTCCTGAGGAGGGGTCTTTGCTGAAGCTGGGGCCTGTGGATTTTAGCTTAGTTAGCCAGATGGCTCTGGGGGATTCCCTGTGTCTGCTTGGATTCCAGTTTTCTGTTTTTTTTTTTTTTTTTTTTTTTTTTTTGTGGTGCTAGGGAATCTAAACTGCGGTTCTCACACTTGTGTACTTCCCCAAGTTGCAGAGCACTGACTGATGTGCACACTCTGTCCTTGGCAGTTACTTCAGGCTAGGATCCGTGTGCTTCCTACCCGGCCTGTCTCATCACCGACTTAACTGACTTGCTCTTTAGAGTTCGGACTGTATGCGAGGGATGGAACAAGAGGGGCAGTTCCCTCCTTGCTCCTAATCCAGAAGTTGTGACTCTTAACACTATGTGACCTTCTCTGACTAAGGCAGCTCTGACGCCTCTTGACTAGAGGATGGAGCTCTGTAGCTGTGCAGCTGAGCAGCACTTCAGAGCTACCAGGTTTCTTACATCAGAAGGAAAGCAGCATGCAGTGGGGCCTATGCCACACTCGCTGGATGCTGGGTATGGATTACACACCTGATTTGGTTTGACACTGAGCTGATTTCTGAAGGAAAAAACGAAGTAGAATAAATATCCAGAATGTCGAACATCCCCGGTACTGCAAACAAAACCAACATGACTTTTTCTTTAACTTTTTGTGTCTTAGTGATATAATTGGTACTTTGCACACCCTCTATCTGGCACACAATCCTTTGCACACCCTCTACCCAGCACACAATCCTTTGCACACCCTCTACCTAGCAACAATTGGAACCTTAAAGACACTTGCTGCAGTACTTTGGCATCAGGACTCACTCAAACAGCACTGTCCGGGGGCAGAGGGACTTCATAAATCTCCTCTTCCTTGGTGTCTCTTCCCCTGCCCCCGGATATTCATAGAGTTCATATTCCCACTGTCCATGACTCCATAACTGGAGAGCACCCTACACTGTGAGTTCTTAGCATCTCCTGACTCTGGTTTCACAGTGGCTGATGGATGGCGACACTCAGATCCAGCTGCAGACTCTTCCAGGGCTCTGAATGTAACTTGGCCAACCTGTATTCACCCAAAGCTGACTTCCATCACTTCATTCACCTCGCTGGTGATGGTTCTACTTATCTGGTTTGCAGGAAAAGAAGGTTCTGGTTAAGGAAAAGAAGATGGGGTGGCTAGGAACATGAATTCCAGAGTCAGGATGGAATGGAGCTCCAATCTGTCCACCCCAAATGCCTAGTTCAACGAGTGCTGCACAAAAATGTTCATGACGCATTAGCTATCATCTCTAGAACTTACTATATGTTGTGCAGTGAGCTAGTGATTCCTAATGCCAAATGTGCAATGTGACTTTCATCCTCAGTTGACAGACAAGGCGTGGCCTCCCAGGGCCATTCTGCTTCTTCACTTGTTTTGAGACACTGAGTGACTTTTGCCTTTTGACAACAGTGTAAATTGAAGTCTCTCTCGTAATAACGTCTCATAATTTCTTGTTCTTGTTTAAGACAAAGAAAAATGATTCAGAATTAATCCTGAAGTTTACACGGAGAGGCAAAAGACCCAGAATAGCTACCCCAGTATGAAAAAAGGGAAAAGAACCCAGCACTGGACTTCAGGAACCAAGACAGTGTGGTCCGAGCAAGAGGACAGACTGACCAATGAGACCCAAGGGAACACAGAAATTGACTCAGACAACATCCAACTGATCTTTGATGCAGGAGCACAGGCAATAACCGAGAAAATCATCTCAATAGACGGCTCTGGGACGTATGACTGCTACACATGCAAGCCTCCAGAGCAATGGTCTCCGCCTTCCTAACGCTGCAGCCCTTCAAGGCAGCTCCTCATGCTGCGGTGACCCCCAACCATAAAATTATTTTTGTTGCTATGTCATAACTGTAAGTTTGCTACTGTTATGAATCTTAATGTAGGTGTCTGAAATGCAGGACATCTGATAGGCATCCCCTGTGGAAGGGCCACTCGGCCCACAAAGAGGCTGAGACCCACAGGTTGAGAAGGGCTACTCTAGCTAGACCCATTCCTCATTGAAATGAACTGAAAATGTGCCATACTCAAGTCCCAAACGTGAGTCACAGAACGTAGGGCTCACGGAAGACAAGAGGAAAAAAAGTCTATGTGGCTTTAGGCTAAGTGATAACTTATGACACAAAGGCATAGTCCACAAGGAAATCCACAAGCTGGACTTCACTAAAATTTAAATTTTTTGTCTTATGAAAGACAGAGTTAGAGAAAAAAAAAAAAGACAAGTCACAGACTGTGAGAAAATAGTTACAAACCCTACATCTGACATGGGATTGTTACCCAACATTTACAACTAACTCAACAATAAATAAAAACATCTGACTTAAAGAACAGGCGGAAGACCTTAATACCTCACCAAAGACAGCAGGTGGCAAGTGAATGCATGAAAACTGCCAGGGGCGCTCACCTTTAATCCTGGCAGTCAGGAGGCAGAGGCAAGTGAATCTCTGAATTCAAGGTCAGCCAGGATACTGAGCAAGATTCCCTCCTTTAGAAAAGGATTCTGTATACCATCTGTCTTCAGGGAAATGTGTAGGAAAACAAAATACCAGCGCTCGCATTAGCTTGGCCAGAGGCCACAACACAACAGCAAATGCTGAACGGACTGAGGCAACAGTCCTTCAGTGCCAGCTGGACCCACGCACGGTGCTGCCGCTTTGGAACAGTATTGGTGCTACAGAACAACATACTATGAGATCTGGAAACCATGTGTTTTTTTTTTGTTGTTGTTTTTTGTTTTTCAAGACAGGGTTTCTCTGCATAGCCCTGGCTGTCCTGGAACTCACTTTGTAGACCAGGCTGGCCTCAAACTCAGAAATCTGCCTGCCTCTGCCTCCCAAGTGCTGGGATTAAAGGCATGCGCCACCACTGCCCGGCTACCATGTGTTTTAATATTTTCCAAAGGAACCCAAAACATGGCATAGTCAAACAATAAAATTTTAACCTGGTCATAAAATGGAATATTGTGTTGATAAATCCTACAACTTAGATGTTGTGAGAAATAAGCCAATAACAAACACCCACACATCTTATAACACAGAGGAGGAATGTCCAGAACAGGCAGACACATGGAGACATAAAGTGGATAAGTGGTTTCGTAGGGCTAAGGACTATGTATGTTGTATGTTGTGTGTATGTATGTGGTTACAAGGAGACAAGAGGGTGATAATAAAGTTCTTTTGAGGTGATGAAAATGGCTGCATGACTGTAATATGTTAAAACCACCGAGTTGTACATTTTAAAGGGGTATGTGAATTACATCTCAGTAGAACAGCGATGGGCAACCTTCTCCTTCTGGATTCTATCATCATGGGCTCTTGCTGTTGTATTTCATCCTGGCCTCTTCTCTGTGTGTTTCCCCTATTTTCACTGGTATGAGCAATGTGCACTGCCAGACCTCATGATCATAAAGACAGCAGTAGCTTTAGCACACACATACGTGAGGTTCACAGCATGAACTCAGAAGCCAGCCTGACTAAGTCAACTCGCCCCTTATTAGGACTTTAGCCCATTTTAATTTTCCCATCTGTAAAAATGAAACGAGTTATTTTGTTCATGGATCTTAGAAGATATCCAAGAGTCCTACTTTTGACACAGGCAGGATCTGCTTGTTCTCTAAATTGGAGCTCCACAGCTCTCTCCACCCTCACAGATCCTGCTGCCTGTCATCCTGGGTCCTCCTGCATCTCACCCTAGCTGAGGATCGAACAGATCTGATCCTTTCCCTAAGGGGCCTCAACTACCCAAAGCTACTAGTATGCACAATGTGCCCACTTCCAGCTGGCGTGTATTTAATGCTGTGCGTCTGGATTCTATCTTCCTACAGAGCTAGGCAACTGTATCTGGATAGCCCGCCCATGGGTTCTTTATAGTAAAAACAAAGCAAAGCAAAACAAAACTCACCTTCTTCCCCCACCTCTGGCTCCGTACATGGCACAAGTACTCTATCCCACTCTGCCATTCAAGATAAAATTTGGGAATCCAACCCTTCTACCTCCCCTCCCATTGCACCAGTGCCTAAGGCATACCAGATTTCCCTTAGAGCTTTGACACATTCTCTTCACCTCTGATGCATACCAGACCAGAATCATCTGGAGAACTTGGAATTGTCCCTGTGCTCAGGCTAAACTTCAGACCATGCCTGCTAAGACTCCTTAGCATTTTTGAGCTCCAGGTCATTCCAACATAGCCAAGCTATGTTGCCCCACTTATGTCTGAGCCTCTACTTTCCTGTGGCTTCCCAGTTCCACCTTCCCAGTACTCAATGCTTCTCATCATGCCTCCTGCCCACCCCAGGACATTAGTGTGTGTAGAATATTCCTTCATCGGCACTGAGCCAGGCTTCCTCCGACTTATCTCATGCTCTGTTAGCTGCTGCCCGTATCCAGCAAGTCTTCTCTGCCTCACCAGTCTACGGTGCAACTAGGTTCTCTGTTCTCCTTGATGCACAGGAAAAATGAATCTGCCACAGTGCTTGGACTTAGATGATGTGCTGCCCCTCTCCATGGCAAATGCCATGCTGGCACGCCCTCATCCTAAACACTAGCAGCTAGTGTCCTGCTTGGCCTCATGCAGACAAATCCTCAACACATGTTAGCTGGATTACTTAGAAGAGGGAGGATCTGGGAAGGATGGTGTTTATACTAGGTTACATTTGGATCTGTACTTTTATTTTTGCCAACTTCTAAAAATACTGACTTGATTATCAAATATAAAGGCTCAACTCTGAGGCCCCATATATGAGGGACTGCTGCAGGCTCTTCTATTAGCCTCTTATTTTGTACTGATATGCCTTCTAAGTTTCTTTCAATATTTAAAAAAATTGTGGAAAAACCCTGCAAATAAAATATTGCTATTATCTTTGATTATAGTTATCTTTTCTATGCAACAACATAGCAATAGCAAAATAAAAATCTCTTTTGCTTTTGAGATGTATAATTATCTCAAATTACATAAATCTTGACTACTGGTCTGTACCCTGAGATTTCATTAAGAGAAAAGCAAAGTCCCAAAGACATTTAATCACACTTATTATCTAAATAATTAAAGTAACTCTTAAAAGGATGCTTCAAAAGAAATACACAATACAAGTAGTGGAGTTTGTGTTCTTTTAATAAACACACTTGCATAGTTATATTACAATTGTGTAAAAATAAAAACAGATTATTTCATGCCAAGCGTGCCCAGCATTTGCACAATCTCAATACCTTTAATACTATAGTTTTCAAGACACACAAAATAAAAATTTAAGGCAAATACATCACTTTGCAACAATTTAATAGTTTATTACATTACAGTAGCATCACAGCAGCATCTAATAATGCCATTCAGGCACAGGTTTCTCAGTATTCTGTTACTTATTTACAAGAACTCATAACTTGGTAAATTTCATTCTAAGAAAACTTGGCAAATAAAGCTTTGGACTGGACTTGGCATTTCTTTCTCTGCCTTTCCTCCCCGCACTAATTGCTTTCTTTTGAACTCTAGTATCATATTGTATTTTAAAACAGTTGCTGTTTTAAGTATTGTATTATTTCAACATGACTCAAAGAATCAGAGAAAGTATATAATCAATAAGTCTAACTTTTAGTTTTTAATTTTCTAAAATAACAGCTTTGGCTATAGCCTTTTTCTCACTGCTGGAACACCCATCAAGTTCAAGCACATGCTTTAGAAATGCCTGCCACACAGTGTGCTCTTAAACTGGTGTTTCCTACAAGTTCAAGTTGACCCACTGTGTTCTAATCTTTAAATTATGTCTCCAATAAACTCCTCTAAGCAACAGAAAGCTGCCTTATTTTAAATCAGGAAGAGAGCAAAAACGTGGCTGGATAGAGTATTGTCACAGATTGCATGCACTTATAAGAACAATTTAATTGACTACATACCACTCAACTTCCTTTCTTGCAGCTTTCTATCAGATACATGATGAAATACCTACACAGAGTAGTACTCAGTTAACACAGTGAGTGACGTCTACTTTGACTGTTGGCCAGCGTGTGACTTACTCCACAGGTACATGGTGAATATATTTTCGGATTGATTGTAGATGCTAAATTCAATCTGAATGCCAGTTCCAATAATCTACTTTTGTTGTTTCGAGACAGAGTTTCTCTGTGTGACAGAGCCCTGGCTATCCTGGACTCACACTGTAGACCAGACTGGCCTCCAACTCACAGAAATCTGCCTGTCTCTGCCTCCCGGACTAAAGGCATGCACCACCACACTTGGCTAGTAATCTACTTTTCATGATGGCAAAGTAAAGGGATTTGACCAATAAAAATACTTTTGGAATAATTTATAAGTATAGTAGAGAAGTCCCAAATAAAAATTATAAAGAAAAAAGGTACTTTATAAAACAATGCAATTAAGTAGTGGTGCTGGATTTCTGACCTCAGTATATAAAGCAGCTATACACACATGGAATTTAAGGATGTAAAGGCAGAGTGTTGACGGGACAAAAAGAAAGATCAGGTAATCTATATACTGTGGAAAAGTCAGTTTGGAATCAGTCTTTGCACTGTCTCTTAGTGACTGCAGGCAATTCTCTTATCCATCAATAAATTGAAATTATTGCTTTCCTATGAATGTTATATAAAATACTTTCATGATGGCAAATGCTAAAATGGAGGTGGTCTAAGGACTCTAACAGAAATCCCCACCCCAGGGAGCACACACACATCTCCTAATAACCTCAATAATGTGAACGTTTCCAAAACAGATATTTGGGTTTTGCAAAATTGTAACTGAACTCTTGTTTTTTTTTCTCAAGTCATGATTTAGGCAATGCACAATTGTAACAATTCATTCATTATATATAGGCACATTAACATAACTATTGCACAAAGCATGCCTTTAAATTAAAGTGAGAGGTATAAAAGCATGTTTTGCTTTTTTAAAGAACTCTGAGGAATAAGATTTTGATTGTATATACACTTATCTGACATTTCACAAACAGTAGATTGCACGGCAATTTGTAAACATTTTAAATTGCATAAACTGCTCATTGATTTTCAAATATGGTTTAATACTGTATTAAAACTCAAATCAGCTAAGTGCTATCACATATTAATTTATAATAATGTCTACTATGTTTAGGGTGCTTTCCACGCAAAGGAAGAAGTAAAATTCTATGCCAAAGTAGCCAATGTGGGAGATGAATATTAACCAGGAAAGTGTAGATAGTAACATCAATATTCTAATCTCTTAAGAAGCCTCCTGGGCACAGAGGAATGCCAGCTCTCATGTGCTCTCCCTGTTCTATAAGTCCTTGGCTAAAGCCTACACGTCTGCTTCAGTTTTGCTACAAACTCTTTAAGGTTTCCTTATGGATTTTACTAAATGCATTATGAATGCCAACAAGTGTTATTTTGTATACTAGGGTAAGTAGTCACCTGACTACAGAGATAACATAAATTCTACTTTAGAATATATTGTCGATATAAGTGCTCTAAGATAGGGACGGTTTCTCACCTCACAGCCAATGATGGACACTTTCCATTCTTGAAAATAGTCTATGTTTATGTGCTGGAGCCTAGAGCAGCTTAGGAGCTCTGCAGCCTAGAGCACCTAAGACCCTAACAAAACTGCCCTAGTCCTGCACACATTCTTGGGCAGCTGAGCCAGACTAAATATTTACTGCTCTACATCCACTGGTCAGAGCACACTGCTTTCCTCTTCTGTGAGACAAGGCAAGGTCCCCCAATGTTATTGCCCCTGCTCGGATTACAGAGAAAATATAGAAAAGGCTATTTCCAGTTCTTGGCCTTCAAACAAACCTAACTACTGGTACTCATAGTGGCACATTAGAAAGTAACAGATAGTGCTTGAGGGCAAATCACAGATGGAGCCAATTATGGACCTTTGTGATTAGGATTAGATCAAATATAATAGTAGAACATAAGCAAACATCATCTGAATTCTGTAATGAATATACAATTTGCAAGAGCATTGGAAAAGCATGGCAGATCATTCCAAACCAGAGAGAACAGTTTGTGCAAATAGTGGGTCTTTGTGTGTTTGTACTCCCACCATGTAAGGGCAAACTGAATATGCATGCTAATGACCTACAAGTGCCAAATTAAAAAAAAGAAGAAAAATGCTAAAGGATGCCAGAGAGAACAGCAGGGAAAGCCACACAAAGACCCACTATCCTTGAAATTGTTACAAATAAATTTTAACTGTAAATTAGAAACACATAGAAATAATCACAAGTGGCTCTAACATTCAAACGAAGTAAACGAATTGTGTAGGAGATATTTGATCAGGGCTGCCTGCCCTGCCTCCACGCTAGAGTCAAACTTGGATAGTGGGTCTCTGGGGTGCTTTCACAACTGGAAGACAACATTGGGTCCTAAAAAAAAAAATGAGGAATAAAATGAACATAATGTAAATTAGGTGAGTGAGAAAAAAATGTGACTAACAGTCACATGCAACATCAACTGAATACATTTGAACCACTAAAATCCTAAACCTTAAAAGTCCCAATTACATATTAAAATGAAAATAGTGTTTATAAGGGCTGGAGAAACACAAATGGTAATCTACAATTTAACTAGCACTAATGCCTCAAAGAAAGACTATAATTAGTAAATGATTCATTTCTAAATATCTGAGCAGCTAAATATGTTCTCAAATAAATTCCTGACTGTAAGCATAAAGAATTCTCTTGCACATACCCTTGGGAAGATGAAGGCCTGTGTAACTTATGTTTAGTGAACTTCACAGTTACTGACACAATGAACCCTGGTCACTGCTGGAAAGCAACTATGGCTCTCTAGCTGCTCAGAACGGCTATTTTGAGCAAGCATTAACAGGCACTTTGCTGTCTCCTAGGCGATTTAAACAGTTGTTTTATGAAAGACAAACTTTTCAGAGGATCTCTTTGGAAACTGTCCTGAGAGCTCTTTTATTCCAGGATGGGTGACAAACCTTTGTCATTCATTTAGGAAAGTACTATTATTTTTAGATATACTCAAACCATCAAACCCAATATACCTCAGCCCCAACCAAGGTATGAGCTATAGAGAGTAAGTGTAACAAAGAGCACCTTGAAACTATGCAAGTTTGATCCAGTCCTTTGACTGTTCCATTTCCTTATCTTTAGCTAGGCAAAATGATGAAGAAAATAACTAATACCTCCTTTGATCTCCATTTACCTTTCTAGCAACTGTAACTCCTCCTTGGTCCCAGTGAAATGCACTCTGAGAAGCCTTCTGCAAAAGCATGACTTCTTTCCCTCACAGATTTAGGGATCTTTCCCTTTGTATAAAATTCACTATTTCCAATTGATGTCCAAAGCTACTTTACAGCAGAGCATGCCTCTGAATATTTGGATTCTAATGCTTGTAAGTATGTGGCGAACACTTAAAGAATATTTATGAAATGAGCAAATGTCCTGACTGAAGCAAATGAGAACTTCATTTCTTTAAAATGGTATAGAACAATAATATATGAAAGACTTCCCTCCTTCTTTTTGTGCAATATAATTTCCTCATATCATTTCAGTGAGTGCATGAAACTATACAGTTGTACTAACACAGCAGCCACTAACTACAGTGGCTAGTTTTAGATTAAACTGGGCTTATGATTCCCTCTGAGTGCTGGGACTCTAGAGGTGTACCATGTCTGGCCTGCTGAAAGTTAATTTGCCATGTGTCCTTGGCTAACTAATTCACACTTTCTGTATAATCTGTGTACCAAAAAACCTTCAAATTCTGCTTCTCTTTAGAACTAGAAATTGGGAAAATGGCTCAGTTGTAACTGCCTGCCATGTATGAGGCCTTACTTTCAATCAACCTCTAGTACCACACCAATACTGCTAATACTACTGGAGGGAAGAGGAGAGGAGGATGAGGAAGAGGAGGAAGAAGGAGAGGAAGAGAAGGGGGAAGAAGAGGAAGAGGAAGAGGAGGAAGAAGACAGAAAGACACACATAGAGAATTTTACTTGAGCATGGTAGTGCAGGCCTAGAATCTAGGTATTCAGAACCAGATACTCATAACAGGAGAATCAGAGGGTCATTCTTAGGCCTACAACTAATGTGCCGCTACGCTGGGCTACATACGTAAGACCAATACATCGTTTAAAAAGCTGTCCCTCTAGTTAGGTCACTTCTCTAGGAGCCTTCTAACCTTGAGGTAGATTTCTCCAGAGTAGTGGTTTCCTTTCTTTTTTCTCTCCCTCTTCCTCTTTCTCTTTTGTATGTATCAGATACAACTGTGAAACTGATCTTTGATTCACTAATGTTTTGTGACATGATATAGTCTCTAAGGAATCACCTAGTGGGAGTTTTGCAAACATTTAAAATGGGTTATTTAATATTCCCAAAATGGATGATATGTAAACACAGAGAAAATAAATGAGATTCCAAAGCTAATGGCCTGTATACACTAGAGGAATATGCTACAGTACTGGGAAGTTACAGTTCCAGCTACTTTTATTAGCTGATACAGTACGCTGGGTAGTAAAGCGGTGCTGGTGATGAGGGGAAGCTGCAATTTAGATGTCATCACACCAAAGAACCCACACAAGAAATCACACGCTTTTACAAAGATAAAAACTAGCACTGGCGCCTGAAGTTGGCAGAAAACATTCATGGTAGAGCAGTACGACTTCTGAGCTTGTAAACTCTTCTCTTTTGGTTTTTCTTATTTGAAATATTACTTGCATCTACTGTGAGTTTAAGATCTGACCCAGAATAGAAATGCAAGTAACAGCATATTCAAGGTTTCATATCAGATGAGAGATAAGTAATTTGATGTTACTCACACTGTTGGCTTGGATCTGAGTCTGTTGTCATCTTAACATAGTTTGAAGGGAAGAGACCAGTCACCCCATTGACTTCTCCTTGCCACCAGTCAGGATCATCCTTGTTCATAACATTAATAAGCTGTCCTTTGGAGAAATTGAGCTCGTCTTCGTTATTCGCTATATAGTCATACATAGCGATCACTTGACATACTATCAAAAGAACAGCAAAATAATAAATTAAGTCTTCCTACAAGGATCAACCCTGGCCTGGAACTTAAACTATTATTAAATTCTAAAATTAGACTAAAGTTTTTCTTGACATGTTCTCTCTCCCCCAGTCTTCTTCCCCAGTCTGTCTCACAAAACAAAACACTCCCCAAACCTAAGCAACTCTATATAAAAATCTGAGTGAAGCACTTCACATTAATATGACGAAGCAGCAATTTCACATTTCAAGGGGGTAACAGAACTCTGCGGGAAGACATTCCCAGTGGTATGCCGCTCTGAAGCAGAGGAAAGGAAAGGCAAGTTTTCCAGGCCTTCCAAAGGGCCAGCTAATCTAAGACATCCTGCACTTTAATACAGTCTTCTAAGACAAAACACAAGGTAAGCCACTTTCATACCAGCATGAAAAGCAGGCGTGGTTCTCTCACTACTTGGACCCAGCAGCTTTACGTGGCTGGCAGGAAACCATCCCTTCTGTCGTTTCTTCCCTCTGGCCTACAAAATTAGCAAAAGAAACAATTAAAAATAACCATCAAGTTACAACTTAAAACCTAAAGACCTAGGCTTTCCGATGACAACATATACTAGACTTTGCCCTTGGTTCCTTGGATGGAATCTAAATCTTTGGTATAGCATTATTGGCAAGTGTCTTAGTGTTCCTGCAAGGCTTAGGAAACGCCACATCTAGCACTGTGACTTATGGCTGGTGCTCTGTGTCCTGCCATATCAGCTCACTCTGGCGACAGGGCTGGAGTGGCTTCACCACATGAACAATCAACCATATCCATGTGAAAAAGCCCCACTCACAGCTCCAGACACCAGTGCGCCCACAGCTGGTCTGGGTGGCAATAACTTGTGTTGTCATAAATTCTTGCCAGGAAGAGGAAATGCTGCTGGAGAGGGAACCACGAGTTCCGTCTGGCAGCTCCTTGCAAGCTCCAGGCTACTCTTAAGGGTACGGCTCAATGACAGTACACCGTGGAGCCTTGTCAGTCATCAGGAAGTCATAAGCATTTATGGAGGGTCATGTTTCTCATGGCGTCAGTTCAAAGTGAATCAGAAGGTGGAAACTCAGGGGCTTAGTCAAGAACATACCTAATCTGTACACCTCTGTTCTTTAGGATTTCTAAGACTACAATGCCAGAACTAAATGCATTTCCACCACATGCAAACTTACATAAAAACACAGCTATTATTTCTCTTATTATCTTTTAACCCTAAAGTGTATTTAAGCTAGGAAGGAATTATTAGATATGAGAGAAGAAAGTTTTTCTCTATAAAAATACAAATGGCAACTATCTGTTAACACCTTCAGGAAAAAGATTTCAAGTCTGGACTGTGTCCTTTGAGCTGCTGTTTCCAAAGCCTGAGACCTCAGGGGTGGGGTGGTGGCAGCCCAGTGGAGTACTTTCTCAGCACATGGACTATTTTGTTTTTTTTCTTTAGAGGGGTATGGCAAGCTGGGTATCCTAGGCAGAGATGACATTATTCCCTTTTTCCTTTAAGAAAATGACCTATGGCCTAATAAGTGATAGCTGGAAAATGCTTATAGGTCAACAAAACTATGTTAAAAGCAGCAGAAGACTGAAGGAAACAATATATTTAAGTGTTGACCGATTACATCCAAATATGAGTATGACTGGGGGTGACTTTTTTTTCCTGGCTCTTCGTCTTTTTTATGAGCCTGAATTTTTACCTGGAAAAGAACAGTACCTGTAGCTCTCCTTGCCACCACCCACTTGCGTTTTTCTTTAAGATTAATATTAACTGTCCTGGTGCAAGGCTGAGCTGCTCAGTCCCTGAAGCGGCATATGCTGATGTTACTTGAGCGATCTCTGAAAAGAAGAAAACAGAACTGTAAATCCAAGATTACAGCAGAGCAATGCTCATCAGATTTCATGGTTACTGTTATACATACCGGGTTTTTTGTTTGAAGCTCCAGATTTGCTAGCATTCCCAAAATTCTACAAGGAAAAAAATAGGTTGGTTTTGAAATGATAGTCCAGGTTTATTAGGAATTAAAGATTTCTAATACTCAGAAGTCTTGTTTCTTTAAATGAAGACCAAAATGACAATGAACTTTGCATTAATCAAATAACTGAAGAATTCAGAGGTGGCACAAAGATTTGGTCTGTTAACACAATATTTTATATGCAAATAGCTGAGGTTGGCATGCACTTACATCACAGAAAGAGCTTGTGTTCTGAAGCTTTCCTGATGCTAATCATGGCCGTCTGGAGTATCTTAGTTTGGTTTCTGTGCTGGTATACAACACTGACCAAAAGCAACTTGGGGAGGAAAGGGTTTGTTTCTTCTTACACTTCTAGATAAGAGCCCATCACTGAAGGGAAGTCAGGGCAGAAATTCAAGCACGGCAGGCACTTGGAGAGGCCATGAAGGTGCTGCTTACCGGCTTGTTTCTCCTGGCTTTCTCTACCCTCTTTCCTATACCCAAACCACCTGCCCCAGGGGTGACACCTCCCACAATGGGCTGCCCTCCCAATAATCATTAATCAAGAAAATGGCCAAGAGACTCGCCACAGGCTGATCTGACTGGGGCATGTTCTCAGTTGAGGCGCCCTCCTCTACGATGTCTAATTTGGTAGCTCACAGGCCACCCTATTCATGAATGGGGTTAGCATTAATGCTAAGTATATAAAAACATGTATGTTGGGGATATATGAAGGCATATATGAATTTTATTCTTGTTTTCTATAAGGGACCTTGTCTCATCTGTAGATCTTGCTGAATAGGAGGCAATGTTTATCTATTTATTATTATATATTCCCTAAAAAGACTAATTTTGATTTAATAGGAAATTCATATCATGGGTAGCAACTATGACTCTGTTTGACTTTAAAGGATAAACTATAGTTAGAATGTAGCTCAGTGGTTGAGTGTTTGCCTGCTATTTGTGAGGCCCTGGGTTCAATCCCCAGTAATGGAAAATAACAATAAATTGAACTGGATATATTTATAATTTTTAGGAATTTGAATATTTTCTCTTCTATAGTAAATATAGCTACAGTGAAGGTCTGAAATCAAAACTAACATTTGTGAGTATATGGAACAGGCGTGTTCTGCAGTTCTAGACACTCAGCTATTTGGTTTTATAATAACCTCTTTATGTAATTATGGCTGTCCCTATTTTACAGAAAATGAATCCAAGGCACTGACAAGAAATGGTTATCTATCCTCTAAGTGGTAGAGAAAGGTGTAAGCCAGCTGCCTGGTTCTACTCCACATGGGTTCACAGTTCCCTGTAGTCCTCAGAGAACTCAGGAGTCTGTGGAATGAAAACAATGTCTTTTCATTGTGCAGACAGTTACAATGGTGGGTAAAGTGCCAATGACTTAGCAGCATCAAAACATTATATTTGGCACTCACCATAAACAAAGCCAGCTTCTCTTAGAATGTCCTGGGACAGAAACTCTTAACATTTTAAAAAAAGCTTTACTTTTATTTTATGTGGATGAGGGTTTTGCCTGCATGTATGTGCCATCAAATGCAGGGCTGGTGCCATCAGAGGGCAGAAGAGGCTGTTAGGTCCCCTGGAACTGCAGTTAGAGGCCATTGTGAATCACCATGTGGGTGCTACAAACCGAACCTGGGTCCTCTGTAAGAGCAGCAAGTGCTCTTAGCCACCGAACCATCTTTCAAACCCCAACTCTTAATCTTGATTATACACCTGCTTTTCAGTTGAGACAGGGTCTCATGAAGCCCAGGTTAGCTTTGAACTTGCTGTGGCCGAGGAAGACCTTGAACTTGTAATCTTTCTGCCCCTGCCTCCTAAGTGCTTGGATTACAGGCCTGTACCATGACATTCAGCTGAATGTACTTTTCTTTTTGATCCCATATGACTAAATAGAAGTGTGCCTGTAACATTTCTATTATATTCCATAGGCAGTTATCTTAAGGAAAAGTATTTCCGTGATTAAATGCCTTTATAGAATATTTTTATGTTAAAGAAAAGACAAATATTTAGACTTGGGTTTAGGAAACATTTTCTCAAAAATGAATTAAGTATGCTTGCCACTTCAAGGGAAACAGCTGACAGGATTTATTCCAATGTTAAGATTCACACTCGGTCCTATCTATGGCTTCTGCTCTATCCAGTCTATGAAATCCTGTGCCCCTTGTCTTCTTCCTGGGGCCCTAAATAAACCTATGTGATCAGGGTAACTATGAATAGTTTCCTTTTAATGAGGGCAGCATCACCCAAACCATAGGTTTCTGTATTAGCATGTACCTTGATTGGTAACAACAGAATGCTTTTGTTTTAATGCTAAGAACATTACCTCTTGATCTTTTGGCTTGACATAGTTGGACGGGAAGATTCCAGTTCTTTCTCCAATACTTCCTGTCCACCACTCTCCATCTTTCTGGGTCACTAGTATTTCTTCACCTTCAGTGAAAGTCAAATCCCCAGGCTCTATACTTGAGTATGAATAAAGTGCAATGTACTCTGTAGGTAACAAGGAAAAGTGAATGGTTTAGACTTTAAGACCACAGACTAAAAAAGAAAATGGTTAGTTTCTAAGACTTAGGTGTTTACTATAAAAGCCTTTATTACTTACAGAACTTTAAACATGGTCTTCAGGTAGAAAAAGGAATAGAAGTCATTAGTTAACAACTGTCAAGGTGAAGGCTAACAAATTTTACCAATGTCTTCACATTTTTTTCAACTGCTGTTATTTTGTGAAAGAAATGAAAGATTATTGCTTATGCTGCAGGGACAGAGGGCTCTGTGGCAACAAGAGTAGCAACAGCCAATCTTTTACTTTTGAGATAAGAGTTCCACTATGCAGCTAGCTTTGACTGGCCTAGAACTCACTGCTTCCCCAGTGCTGAGATTACATGTGTGCCAGCTTTATAAACCATCTTTGGTAACAAAAAATTATCCTAAACTACAGACATATACTATGTCTAAAAATAATGAAATGACACTTAATGGGAATGATAATGGAGCCAAAACAATCTTTTAAACCTTTGATGTAAAAGTCACCCCAATGTGCTAAATTCTTTGTTCTTTGTTTTGTACAGTTACGGAAACATCAAGTTCTGGCATAAGGCCCCAGTTCCTAGCAGAGTGCTTGGCTCCAAGCAGATGCTAAATGAGTCTTTGTTAGTAAATGACCTCATGTGATAGTTTTCCAGTTTTAGATTCTCTTTGATTCTCATTCCTGTGGTTACTGCTACTTTGAAGAAAGAGCAACTGGGTTTTTGAAATCTTTTTGTTTTGCTTTTTCCCAATTTTTATGTCTATTTGTCAACATAGAATTTGATCTCTTATCGTAAGTAGAGATGATCAGAAACATACTCTGAAGTTCATTTATTCACACTCCCAGAGTCACTCTTCCTAGCTGACTTCATACAACTAAATGTAATTACAGGGTCTAAGTAAACAGCAGTAAGTAAGGTCTGCCCGAGCTCTCCTTCCAGCTTCCTACTTGTCTCCTCAGACTTGGCCCACAGTGCAGGTATGGCGCCAGCCTCTCTAGTGGCCTCGTTTCCTCTCATATCTTGGCTCATTTTCTTTTCTGTGAGAAGCCCTTCCTCCTCTTTTGTCAGTGCTGGGATTAAAGGCATGCACCATCACACCTGATCATTTTTATTTGTGTGTGTGTGTGAATGTGCGTGTGTGTGTGTGTGTGTGTGTGTGTGTGTGTGTGTGTGTGTGTGTGCATGTAGGGAATCGGGATGTGTATGCAACTTGTGTGGGTGTCTGCAGAGGCCAGAAAGGGCACCAGAGCTGTAGGTACAGGCAGATGAGAGTAGTCTCATATGAGTGCTGGGAATGCAACTCAGGTCTTCTGCAAGATCAGTAAATGCTCTTAACCACTGAGCCATCATCCTAGCCCCTGTGCTGAATTTCTCTAGTACCAACTCTCAATATGCCGAGGGTTTCAGTCAGGTGTTCTCTGAAGTAAAGAGGGGCAGGTTTTTTTTTCATAATCTCAAAAACTCCAAAAAAATTAGAACAATAAAAGTTCAAATAAACAAATAATAATAAACTCCCATTTAAAGCAAACTGGCAAAACTTACCTTCTCCAACTGGATAGGTTGTGGAGGTAGGTTTCTTATTTACAGCTGCATACAAAGCTTCTGGCCTACCAAATCAATAGAGAAATAAGACACACACACCTAAGAACAGAAGCTCAATAAAGGTGAGCTGAAGACTACAACAGGGTTAGCAGCATTAAGTACTCTCTCAACTAAACTATTGTTTCCATGTAAACACTAGTAAAATTCTTAGACACAAAATTCTCCTAGATTAAGAACTGTCTAATTATACACCACCACATTTTAAAGCACATAAGGAGACTGGCTTGGCTTACAGATAAAACTACATATATATGTATATACACACATATACATATATATGTATATGTATACATATATATATGAATGTTATTATTTGGTTAGTTTATTATATCTTAAAATATAAACATGATTCTCTTTCTAATATCTCATAATAGGTAAATAGTAATTTCCATGTTACTCCAAGATGCTAGTTTCAAAAGTTTGGAAGAACAATCATGTTTAAAATCTAGACAGCAAGGTGACACAGAGGAGCCCCAGGACCTGTGACTGAATTATGGAGTGGCATAGAAGAACACTTTACTAAACCTCAGGGCTGCCTTGTTTAATGATAATGTCTCCAGGTTCTGGTTATTTTTTGTGGTTTGTTTTGTTTTGAGACAAGGTCTATTGTTTCCCAAGCTAGTTTGAACTTGTAATACTCCTGCCTCAACTTCCTAAGGCGCTGAATCTTTAGGCATGCATACCCATGTCTAGCTTGACTTCAGGCTTTTAAGTAACATGACTCATCTCTTAGAAAGGAGCAGAAATTTAACAGATATCTAGGGGGAAAATGGCCTGTAAAACATTTAAAGCACATTAAAAGACTGGCTTGGCTTAGATAGAGTATACATATGAATGTTATTATTTGATCAGTTTAACTGCATCTTAAAATATAAAAATAATCCTTTTCCTAAAACCTCATAATAGGTAAATAGTTTGCTTAACCTTTTTTTGTAATATACTATCTGAATAATAAAATAATTGCTATAAATGTAGTGTGAAGACGCCAGTATGTATTATAACTTTTACTACTTCATCCTTTCAAAGTCCAGGTCAGTCTGAGAAGTGAACTTCTGCGTCTGAAGTGAATACTAGTAAGCATCCATGCAGCACTAAAGAGTCTTACGGTTCGTTGAGCTTAATTTTTCATCTAATGAGAAATCTGAAGATGAAATAGTTGGTGAGGACAGTGAATTAGGATATGGGCTTCTTGATTTCCAAGACTGGGAGCCTCATGTTAGATTGCACTGTTTCAGCCCCCTTCCATGTAAATACCAGGGGCACTTACCCACAGCTAAGAGTGGAACTTACGTGCCTGTGTTAAAGCCATCTGGCAACCTGACACTCTTGCAGACTTAAGATCTTAGTCTAGCTAAATTTTTGAGTTTTGTGTACTTGCATTTCATTCACCTCTTCACTCATTCTTGCCTGTCCTCATTCCTTAAGATGACATCAGTTACCATGTATTAATTTTATAGTAGACATGGAAAAAAATGGATCAAAGAAGACAGAGTACAGTTTCATGGGGTTTATGACTTAATAGGGAATATGGGTCAAAAAAGTCAGTAACTATAAAGAAGTGCTATGGGGCTGGAAAGATGTCTCAGCGGTTAAGAGCACTGACTGCTCTTGCAAAGGTCCCAAGTTCAAATCCCAGCAACCATATGATGGCTCACAACCATCTGTACTGAGATCTGACGCCTTCTTCTGCTGTGTCTGAAGACAGCTACAGTGTACTTACTTATAATAATAAATAAAAATCTTTAAAAAAAAAGAAGTGCTATGAACAATAGGGAGGTTATATTTAAAGAGTTCTGGAGGCATGGGAATATTTGCTCCAATTTGAAAGGGTAAGACCTAAGTAAAGAATCCATTAAATATTGAAAGATTTCAGTGAACAATGGAGAAACGCTTTAAGCAAAATGAAAAGTAAGGACTCTCATTCGCCTTGTGGTAAAAAGAAAACAAAGATCTAAAAACTGAGTATTTTAAAAACATCACAAATGATGTAGAATGAAAGACCTAAAACAGATACAAATGTGAAGTAATGTTTTTCACAACAGGAATCACCCTCTGGCTTCTGTGGTGAGGATACCAACATCCAGCTCATGTAAGTACATGGAGGTGCTTACTCTCCTCGCTTCACTTCACTCCCAGGAATGATCTTGACGTAAGACTTGGGGAACCATCCTCTTCCTCCGTGTACCTCCCCAAACCACCAGTTTTCCTGCTGCTCCAGGACAGTGATAACATCGTGCTTTGAGAAGTTCAGGTGGTTCTCTTTCTTTGCTGTCCAGGAACAAAGGGCCTGAGCTTTCAGGTTTTCTACAGCTTGTCCCTAGGATACAAAGTCACCAAAACTTACAAACAGACCATGGAGATCATGATTTCTAATTTCTAGTATGTAACAGAGAGCATATCAACTTGGGCAATCTATGAACATAGATGACACACAGCCACGTGGGTACCTCCCTGAGCATCCCACCATTCAAGGTCACGTCACCGCCGGCACTGATACTCGGGAAGTATTCATGAATCCGTCACAAGAAATGAAAAGAGGAGTTTCTGCACTTACGTTCTCTCCCCAGCTCCCACTAGCTTCCACCCGCTGTTGGTGACTGCAGTAGGAATGATCACACTCAGCATCGCCCTTGCTGTTCCCTCCTCACAACCACCTGTCTCCTCCCTTTGCAGGTCATCTGTTCACTCGCACTGAACTCAGTATCCAGCAGTGACACTGAGCCCGCCCTTCTAAAGCCTCCTGCTTCCCCAGCACGTCTCCCACACCATCCTTCACCACCTTCTTCTACATCCCAGGTCTGTGGAGAGCATCAGCTTGCTTTCTGCTGTCACCCCTCAATCCTTCTGACTTAGGTGCTGTCCTGTCAGTCGACTGAACGCTTTCCACGTAAGGTTATTGACAATAATATCAAGCCAAAGGTTTCCAAGACCTTATTTTATTCCTTCACTGACCAGTGGGGACATCACTAAAATCCTTTAGTTTTTGAAGCCGTGAGTTAAGCTCACCTTTTGCCAAGCCTGTTTCTTTATGTTTCTAGTATTACTTTCCCTGAATAATCTAATTTATGCCTGTGGGTTTTAAGATCTATAATTTTAAGGTAACTTTATCTTCTGCATTCAAGATGTGCACATCAAAATACATACTAGCTGTTCCCGTTGGGTTGTCTTAGTGTCCCTGAATGTAATCATTTCTAAAACCTAAACCTTTTTCCTGTGCTGTCTACCAGGGAATGAATTATGTTATTGTTCTTTCAGTTGTTCATGCTAATAACTTAAGTTATTGACTTAAAAATATTTTAACATATATTTAAAAATATTGTGTGTGTGTGTGTGAATGTTAGTACCATGCCTACAGGGTATCAGATCCCCTATAGTTGGAGTCACACGAGCCACCTGACATAGGTGCTGGGAACAGGATACAGTTCCTCTGGAAGCAGCAATACATGCTCTTAGCTGCTGAAACATCTCTCTGGTCTCTGAAGAATTACTTGGAAAAGGGTCTGTCTTTTGTCTATGTTCCTATGAACAGGCAAAGGCTGGAAGGTGTACTAACCCCAGGGGCCTGGAGTTCCAGGCATTTATAGGAAACTCAGCTTGTCCTATGAATGCGTCATCTGATTCCCAGTTGTCAGGAATGCACACTGCTCCAACCTGTTGAGCCATCAGTCCCTGAAGAACTGTTTTTAACTTCAATTTCCCTTTTACAATCCACATTCAACAGATTATTTTATGCCGATTCTTAATATTCTTCTAAATCCAGCCTCCTTTCCATGTATTTCCATTACACTGGAACTGGTCCACCACCACCGCTTGTTACTCAGTCACAACAATACTACCCCTTGCCTAGTCTTCTTCCCTCTGCCAAGCTCCCCTTTACATTATTGCTAGAGTTTGTTTTGCTGGTCTTTTGTTTGTTGGCGAGTTTGTTTTTTGAGACACAGTTTCTCTGTATAGCCCTGGCTGTCCAGTATCTCACTCTGTAGACCAGGCTGGCCTCAAAGTCAGAGATCCACCTACCTTCCCCTACCTCCTGAGTGCTGGGATGAAAGGTGTGCACCACTATGCCCTAGCTAGCTAGTGTGTGTGTGTGTGTGTGTGTGTGTGTGTGATTACGTGTCACAGCTTAGTACAGAGCTTGAAAAACGACTTCTGGCAGTCAGTCCTCGCCTTTCCGTTTTGTTTGGGGCATGGTCCCTCTGGCTTTTGTTGCCATGCTGCATATCTTGCAGAGCTGGCCAGCCCACGAGCTCCGGCTGACTCCAGTTCCCACCTCTCGTCTTCCCACAGCCACAGGTACACATTATTGCTTCAAGTTTTCATGTGGATTCCAGAGATAGAAATGCAGGTTGCTGGACTTGTACACTGGTGCTCTACCCACTGAGCTGTTAACCTGGCCACAGTGTTTCATGAGTGTAAACCTTCATAAGTGTCAGGGTCTCTCCACAACCTCTTTTGGTTTCTTAGTGCCAGATTGTCTAGTACTGTAGTAACTGCCTCACTAGCAACCCTTAACCTCTCTCTAAATGTTTACCTTAAAATGTTACTTGTTGGTTGATATTTTACTGACTGAGACAGTGCCTTGTTTATGTAGCTCAGACTAGCCTTAAATGCTTTATGTAGCCAAAGCTGTCTTCAAAATCTCAGTTCTTCTCCCAGAGCCTCCTAAGTTCTGGCAGAATTCACCCACAGCATTCCTTGACCAACCTGACTTCACTCTTTCCTCAACATTGTGTAATCTAGCCATAAGCAAACAAGTCTCTTTCTGCAGACACCTCTAACTCAGGTGGCCCAGTGACCTTCCTCCCGTTACTTTTTCACTAGAGAACTTCTAGGTATGGTGAAGCCTTGCTTCTGTTGTGGGCCCAAAGCAAATACCTGCTCCTCCTAGAGCACACTCTAATTTCACAGATTGGCTAAGATGCCCTCCCCTCCACAGGTCCTCAGAACTTTGTAGATATAGTTATCATATTTCTCATACTTCACAGTTACATGCATATATGATTCCTTTAGTAGGTTATAAACTACTAATGACAGAGTTTTTAAAAACAAATGTTTTTCTTTAATCTTTAGCACATAATAAAATGCTGGAAAATACACTTCTGGCTTTACTATGATGAAGTCTGCCACTTCTTTTTAGTAGCATTGATGTATCTAAACACATATTCCAAGTACCAAGGCTTCAAGACAAGAAAAAACAATGTCCCTCCCCAGCCCAATCTGTATAGGACTGAATTATTGAGCAAACACTTAGATATCATGCTTCAGTTGCACATCACTTATAAACAAGAACAGAAACTGAATGCTATAGGCTCTGCTTAATAGGGGAAAGATGGCTGCTTCCGTACGGAGTCCAGAGCAAAGCGAACAATAAAGCACACAGAAGTAGAGATAACTACCTGTCCGTGAATGGGGGATACAGATCCAGGAGACACAGTGCGGGTAAAAGCTGACTTCTGCTGCCATGTTGTATTAACAGTAAGGTTCGAGAAGGATACATTTTGATAATCAGTCACTGGTGCTGGTTGATTTGAACAAAGTGGTCTGCAAGTATAAAACTTTAATGTAAGTATATTTTGTTATCCAGAAACTAATAAAGTACTACCAGCTTACCCACATGTCTATTATATGCTGTTTAAATATGTTTTGTAGATAAGACACTAATGCAGTATAAGTTCACTCACTAAATTTTAGTATTGAAGTGTTGAAAGGGCCAGCCCAGATAAAACAATGATCGAGAATCAGGTTGACCCAGTTATGCATTCAGATTTACACACATGCACCCACTGTTAGATCCCGACTCACTGGGAAGAAGTTGAGGTAGCAGAGAGAGACACTGTAGGAGGAAGTAAGGCCTTCTTAGGAGACGGAGCTTTTTCACTTGAAAGCATTTTTTCTACATAGTTGCATGGGAACCAGCCAAACTTTCCCTGAAAACTGCCATAAAGCCAACCAGGCTCTCCTACAGTTTTTTCATCAACCTATGGAAGAAGAAGAAAAAAAAAAAAGTTCAGAATCTATACATTTACAAGAGTGTAGACTATTGCACAGCATTCCTACAAATTATTAGGTTATTATTTCTCATCATGGACAGATTACCTTTTTAAATTTTATCAAGGTTAATATATGTGGCCAGGCATGGTGGTGTGTGCCTTTAACCCCAGTACCCAGGAGGCAGAGGCAGGTGGATCTTTGTGAATTTGAGGCCCGCCTGTTCTACATTCAGTTCCAGGACAGTCATAGTTATATAATGAGACACTGTCTCAAAATAAAGAAACAACAACAACAAAAATAACAGAAAGCTAATATATGAAAATAAGTTATAACAAAAGTAGCATTATATACAGTTTACAACTGAAAAATTAGTTCTCTACTCTATGTATACATATTTTAATAGCACTCACAAAGCCCTGGTTGGTCTTAAACTTGTGACAATCTGCTTTTGACAATTACAGTTCTGAGCCACCGTGTCTAGCTTCAAATATTATTTATAGTGTAACTTCTTGGATTTATTTCAGTCCTTAAAGAATATCTATTGGCTTTTGGTTACAAAAAAAAATTCACCTTCCTTTCATTGTCCTTTTTTACTCTATCCATATTGTTATATAATTTTTAACATCTATGTTATATAATTTGTAACATCTATGTTACAGCTTTATAAGCCCCTCACATCTGACTTATATAGTATTTTGCTGATTACATTTCCTTTCTTGTAAACTTTCAGTATCCTACAGTTAGTCACTTTTGTGGGACTTAGCTGACCTGGAAAACCTCTGGGTACTATTTTCCAAGTGGTAAAAAAAAACCAATTTCCTCTTCCCCTTAAATACTTTTCTTTTTCCTATAGTATAATAGCCTCCAACCTCACCATGTCTCCTGCTCTTCCTGGTTGCTGCCTTAAACAGTGACAAGCACCTCCAAGTTTATGGTTGGCTACCTTGCCTCGTCGTGCTACATACTTCCTGAACAGGCCCATCTGTCCTAGAATTTGGCCAGTGCTCTTACAGGATGCTGAATCCTAAAGCTCTAATCTCAGGATGGACTACTTTCCCAAAGGGACAAACTTAAACTTCCAACTCCTTCACAATATCTTCACTTAGACATCAGCTGGGACCGCCCATCTCAAGTCTAAGATTGAGACCAAGACTGAGCCCATCTCCTGGTCCTAGGCCTAAGCTCTCGGATTGCTATTCATTTTCTTCTTTTGAAATGGTGGGGAAAAGTATGTATTTAGAATTAGCCAGCTGGACTCAGTTTAGATGATTCCAATTTTGTTGGTAACGTCCAGAGCACCATAATCAGTGCCAGCTGAAAATACGCCTTCTTCACTCAGTCAGGCCTTATCAGGGCATTGGTTTTGGTCACATCATTGTCGTAGAGTTTCTTTACAGCCTGTGTAATCAGATGTTTGTTGGCCTTGACATGCATAGTGAGCACAAGTGTGCTATTGTCTTCTATCTTCTTCATGGCTGACTCGGTGGTTGGGGGGTTTGAGGATGGCATAGTGGTCAAGCTTGTTTCCTGGGTGCACTCTTTTGAAGGTATGTGGGCTACCTCCAGAGCCACAGGGTCTTGGGGCACTGGAAGCTGGTGACATGAGGATCTTCTGTTTGTGGCTGTGAACTCCTTTTGGCACTGTCTTCTTGGTTTTCAAGGCGTTAGCTTTGGCTCAGGCTTTGGGAAGGTCAGGAGCTTCCTTCTTTGCTTTCAACACCATCTTCAATTACTATTATTCTTACCATTAAAAACTGAAGCTCTTATAAACAAAAGACTGCTGTTCTTATCTCTCATTTATATCTAGAGTGAAACTAATGACTTCATCATAAAAACAGTTCTTTTTTTAAAATCCCATCTTCAGTAAGTAATAGCACCTTTTTCTGTAGAACATAAATTATTACAATCTTTACTCACACTCAGATTTGGTTAAACTGCTTCAACCCAAGGTGGTGTTCTCCCATAGAAAGATACTGTTATAACCAACATAACTGAGCTATTATTTATGTCTATGCATTGCTTCTGATACTGGCACAATCAGCATTTGTATATTACATGTATCTCTTCTAGCTGTCTGTGAGTCGTTGTTTACTCCATCTAGCACAGTACACATCTGCTTACTTCAATAAATGAATGAATTTGTCAACTGTCTCTCATCTCTATTTTCTTTCAATTGGTTATTTTATTTATTTACATTTCAAATGTTATCCTGCGTCCTGGTTTTCCCTTTGCAACCCTCCCATCCCAGTCCCCTCCCCACTGCTTCTAAGAGGGTGCTCCCCCACTCACTCCTGCCTCACCGCCCTAGCAACAATATTATATTCTCATCAAACCATACAAATTCCATTAGAATTTTAAAATTCATTTTTAAAGTTCACATACACAGCAGTCCATTTTGTCACCGTGTTGTCATGCATATGCATGTCATTTACTGGGTTTTAATTCATCTCTGTCCTCTGTACTCTGCGCTTCTCTCACCTCTACTGATTCCTTTCCTCCATAGTTTTTAAAAACAGCTTTTTGAGATGTAATTAACATAAGTTTCATAGTGACAACAAATGTTTTGGTATATTTATATACAATAAAGCACCTGATACCCCCAGTCTCCTCATTTCACTCTAATTTTCTCTCCTGCCCCTCACCATATCTTCTGGAAAACACTGGCCTACTTTATGTTACTATAGATTAGCTTGCATTTTATGTGAAAAAATTGTGTAATATTTTTCTTGTTTTGTTTGCTTCCTATATATAAAATAGTTTTAGAAATATATAAAATCGAAGTTAACATTATAGGAAACATAGCACAATGTTTGTGATTAGCTTACTTATGAGCAGAAAGGCTTTCATTCCTCTTTATTGGCAGTTATTTGGATATATCATAGTTTGTTCTTGCTTTCCCTGCTTATGGCATCCAGATTGTTTCAAGTGTTATAAACGAGAATACTATAGACACTTTTGTTCATGTAGACATGGGCTTTCTATTCTCTGAGGTAGATAACTTAAGAGTAGAACGACTGGGCCATAACAGATGCATATTTAACTTTTTTTAATCGATAATGGCGAATTGAGTATTACCTTAATATCATTTGGGGACTAAAATCCCAACATACGACTTTTAAAGCCTGTGCTTTTCCAGTATAATACCTTTATCAGTGTGATTCTCTATGTATTTTCTTATTCATCTATTTCACATGGGTTATGATAATAAAGCACAGAGGAACGAATGGCCCAAATTCAGTCAGGACTGCAGAATTTAACTTCATATTTTTAACAGTTGCTAGAAAATAATCAACCCTTCAAAATTCTACTGCATACTTTCACTGCACTCTGTTAGCGCAATGCTGACAGTTACAATCTGTCTAAGTGTAAGTTTTCTTTTTTTGGTAATATTATGGTAGTAATTACTGCCCTGCACAGCTCTGAGAGATGCTGCAAGGGCTAAGTGAGATAATGTTTAAAAAAATTTTTTTAATTAATTTTTTTTACACTCTATATGTTATTCCCCCCACCATCATCCACCCTCCGACTGTTCCACATCCCATACCTCCTCCCTACCCCTTGTCTTCATGTGGATGTCCCCATCCCCCACCCCACCTGACCTCTAAACTCCCTGGGGCCGCCAGTCTCTTGAGGGTTAGGTGCATCATCTCTGAATGAACACAGACCTGGCAGTCCTCTACTATACGTGTGTTGGGGGCCTCATATCAGCTGGTGTATGCTGCCTGTTTGGTGGCCCAGTGTTTGAGAGATCTCAGGGGTACAGATTAATTGAGACTGCTAGTCCTCCTACAGGATTGAAATAATCCCATGCCTCCTATCAGATCACTATGGATTAATGCTGGTCTTCAATCTCAACAAAAACAACAGAAAGCCCACATACACATGGAAGCTGAACAACGCTCTACTCAATGAGAACGTGGTCAGGGAAGAAATAAAAGAAAGAAATTAAAGACTTCCTGGAATTTAATGAAACTATTGACACATTATACCCAAACTATGGGACACAATGAAAGCAGTGCTAAGAGGAAACTTCATAGTACTTAGTACCCAGGCAAAGAAACTGGAGAGATCTTACACTAACAACTTAACAGCACACCTGAAAGCTCTAGGACAAAAAGAAGCAAACTCAGAATAGAAACAAAGAGAACAAAATAGACAAACCCCTAGCCAAACTAACTAAAGGGCCCAGAGGCAGTATCCAAATTAACAAAATCAGAAATGAAAAGAGAGACATAACAGAAATGGAGGAAATTCAAAACATCATCAGCGCCTATTATAAAAGCCTATACTCAACAAAACTGGAAAATCTAGATGAAATGGATGGTTTTCTAGACAGATACCACATGCCAAAGTTAAATCAAGAGCAGGTAGACTATCTAAACAGGCCCATATTGCACAAGGAAATAGAAGTAGTTAAAAACCTCCCAGCCAAAAAAAGCCCAGGGCCAGACAGATTTAGTGCAGAATTCTACCAGAATCTTCAAATTCTACCAGGTCTTCAAGGAAGACCTGATACCAATTTTTCTCAAACTATTCCATAAAATAGAGACAGAATACTACCTAATTTGTTCTATGAAGCCACAATTACTCTGATACCTAAACCACACAAGGACCCAAACAAAAAAAAAGAACTTCAGACCAATCTCACAAATGTGGATGCAAAAATACTCAATCAAATTCTTGCAAATTCTGAATCCTAGAACACATCGAAACAATCATCCATCATGATCAAGTAGGCTTCATCCCAGAGATGCAAGGTTGGTTTAATATATGAAAATCCATTAATGTAACCCACTATATAAACAAACTCAAAGAAAAGAAAATCACATGATCATCTCTTTAGATGCAGAAAAAGCATTTGACAAAATATAATACCCCTTCATGTTAAAAGTATTGGAGAGATCAGGAATTCAAGGCCCATACCTAAACATAATAAAAGCAATATACAGCAAACCAACAGCCAATATCAAATTAAATGGAGACATACTTGAAGCAATCCCACTGAAATTGGGGACAAGATAAAGATGCCCACTCTCCCCATATCTATTCAATATAGTACTCAAAGTGCTAGCTAGAACAATAAGACAGCAAAAAGAGATCAAGGGGATTCAAATTGGCAAAGAAGAAATAAATTATCACTATTTGCAGATGATATGATAGTATACATAAGCGCCCCAAAAATTCTACCAGAGAACTTCTCTAGCTGATAAACAACTTCAGCAAAGTGGCAGGATATAAAATTAACTCAAATAAATCAGTAGCCTTCCTTTATACAAATGATAAACAGGCTGAGAAAGGAATTAGGGAAACAACACCCTTCACAATAGCCACAAATAATATATCTTGGGGTAACTCTAACCAAACAAGTAAAAGACATGTATGACAATAACTTCAAGTCTCTCAAGAAAGAAATCGAAGAAGATTTCAGAAAATGGAAAAAATCTCCTATGCTCATGGATTGGCAGAATTAACATAGTAAAAATGGCCATCCTACCAAAGGCAATCTATAGATTCAATGCAATCCCCATCAAAATTCCAACACAATTCTTCAAGGACATGGAAAGAGCAACTCTCAAATTCATCTGGAAAGGCAAAATTATTTTTAGAAATACTTAAAAATCAAAGTTAACATTATAGAAAACATGGTATAATAATTTGTGATTAGCTTACTCATGAGCAGAAAGGCTTTTATTTCTTACCTGAATTATATCCCCAGAATTAAAACTCATCTCATCATGGTTTCTTGCTTCAAAGGGGTACAATGCTCTATAATTCACCAAAGCACTAGCTGTCTCACCTGAAGAAAAGATAATTCCCATAATTTGCTACTTTAGAGTATACACATCTTTATTGTGACTATAAAGAGCTCTTAAAATCTAAAACAAAAAGAGTAAGTATCAAACAGCATAACAAAGTTATGCTTGAGTTAGACTTACAAGGATCCAGATATCAGGGAGTCAATATAAAGCAAAGACAAATGTTTATCGTAAGTGACATGGGGCAGCTGAACAAAGTGACACCTCACAGACTGAGGCATGCACACAGATCTAAGGGAGAGTGGGGGTCGGCAGGCCAGGCTGTGTATAGTGCAAGGCAAGCAGGAAGAGAGATGGTCAGATCAGCGGAGATGAGACTACAGCAGAGAAAGAATGTACACAAGGGAAGCCACAGGAGACTAGTGAGTAAACAGGACTGGGTGAAGATACAGCTGTAGATTTGCTAGTTTGTTCTAAGGGGAAAGTAGAAGGACTCACAAACATACTGGACTTGATACATTTAAAAATATTTTGTTAAAAAATATGAACACACTGCATCACTATCATGGATCCAAAAGTTTATTCATATAAAAGTAGATGTACTACTGAAGTATGTTAGAATGGACTCCAACTGTATATGGAATCATGCCTTCTAAGATAAGTTCCATGTGAAAAAAGACTTAAATTTTATTACTGTTTCAATCAAATAAGTGGTTCAGTTACACTGGTAAGCAAAGTAAATATTTAAGATTGCATCCATTCTGAAAACTGTAGGCGATCTTTTATGTAAGTCACTAAAACCACCCTGTCTGTCATGTTATGTTGAGGATTCTGCCCTCAGTTAGTTCCCACATGTGAATACACTCTTCACACACATTGAATGCCAAAGGTTTTTCTAACTTAGAGGTGAGCATCTGTCAGTTCATTGTCTTTACTTTGTTGGCTCCTAGCGGGTCTACCTTCATCCTTACTTTGTTTTGCTTCAGCTTTTCGCTCCTCTTCTCGAGTTTTGACCTGTGATTTTTCTTCCTGGAGTCGTTTTTGTTTTTCCTCTTCTTCCTTTCTAATACTTTCTCTCCACAAGTTTTCTTTTCCTTGCTTTGCTTTCCTTTAAATAAGAGAAGTGAAAAGTTTACATAATATCCTAATATTATATTTGGTGTGGGACACCAAAACCAAAACAAACTGATCTGGTTCCCTCTGGCTGGAGAACTAGCAAAGAAATGCTGATGGGTGGGGAAGAGAGAGGCTGAGGGATGGGGAAGGGGAAAGAGAGCCAAAGACTGAGGTGAGCTGGAGAGTACACACAAGAACACTGCAGACCTCAGGTTCCTCTGAACCCAAGATAAAGTAGAAGGGATGTGTGGAGCAAGTGTGAGGCTTCTTCCTGCCTGTATTCCTCATGAGTCCTGCCTGTGGCTTTGATTCCCTAAGCCTTAGCTCAGAGTAGCAGAAACTGTGGCCAGACTGATTCCAGGACTCACCCAACCTCTATCCCACTACAGCATGCTTCCTCTAGAAGCTTTGCACAACTTAGAGTGAAATTTACATATCAGAATCATAAACCAGGGCTACAAAGTTTAAAGCAATTTAGGAGGCTTCCACTTTTTTAATTACCAAGAATTTCCAAATTTCTTCAACAATTAAGGAATAGAGACCTCAAAAATAAGCCAAGGTGCCCACTTTGATGGGGTATAGGTGCTGTGCAATCCCAGAGATATCCCCAGCCACAATCTCTGCAACTCTGTTAGAACTGAGGCTTAGGGAAGGTACTAAATGTAGAAGTAGCAACTCTTTCTCTGAATGAGGTTATAAGAATGTCCGTGACAGAACATTAGTAATACACATTAGTTCTAATACTCAGCTGTCATGTTAAAGACACATCCCTAGAAGGAGAGGAAAAGTGCTGCTGTCTAAGTGAATGTAAACACTTTTCTGAGGTGACAATATAAAAAGTAAGTTATTAGCGAGGAGAAAGAGGAACACTCCTCCACTGCTGGTGGAATTGCAAGCTGGTACAACCACTCTGGAAATCAGTCTGGTGGTTCCTCAGAAAACTGGGCATGACACTTCTGGAGGACCCTGTTATACCACTCCTGGGCATATACCCAGAGGACTTCCTGGCATACAATAAGGACACATGCTCCACTATGTTCATAGCAGCCTTATTTATAATAGCCAGAAGCTGGAAAGAACCCAGATGTCCCTCAACGGAGGAATGGATACAGAAAATGTGGTATATCTACACAATGGAATACTACTCAGCTATTAGAAACAATGAATTCATGAAATTCTTAGGCAAATGGTTGGAACTGGAAAATATCATCCTAAGTGAGGTAACCCAATCACAAAAGAACACACATGGTATGCAGTCACTGATAGGTGGATATTGGCCCAGAAGCTCAGAATACCCAAGACACAATTCACACATCAATTGATTCCCAAGAAGAAGGAAGGAGAGGCCCCTGGTCCTAGAAAGACTGGATGTAGCAGTGTAGGGGAATACCAGGATAGAGAAGCAGGAGGAGGCTGACTGGGGAAGAGGGGGAGGGAAGAGGGGGAGGGAAGAGGGCTTATGGGACTTTTGGGGGAGGGGGGAACCAGGAAAGGGGAAATCATTTGGAATGTAAATAAAGAAATAGAAAATAAAAAAAATAAATAAATTAAAAAAATAAGTTATCATTCTAGAAACATTTTCTCCTATCCACAGCTGTGAATTAATGCCCTAGTTGGGGACTAGATAGGATAGTGGGAATACAAGGCAAAGGATGAACTGGTGACCTTTTTTTTTATTATTATTACAGCATCATAAACAACTCTAGAAAATTAATTAGATTCTTGAATAATCTTCTTAGGCAAGCTAGAGAGTCAAAACTAGTCCAGAAGCAGGTGATGCCGCATCTAAAATATAAAGACCTAACTATTACCAATAGCTGAGAAGAAGGAAAGGACCACGCCTGGGCAAATGGACAAGAAATTAAGGTACAGCACTAACATGAAGCTCTGGACTGACAAGGTCTACATTACTTGTATTCTCTTTAACTTCATTGGCTTACTACAGAAGACAAAATGTAGAAAGATGAATAAAGCGAAAATATGCATCACTAACAATTCTAAGCCTGAGAAAAACTGTGAGATGTAGGTATCCACAGAAAGGTCTTATCCAGTGACTGCGCGACCACTGCATAGATCCTTTGAGCAATGGTAAGTGGCACAAGGTAAGTGCCAAGTGAAGAACTTCCCTGTCTTTATTTCTGCATTATTCTTTTTAAAAATGATATATATGTGTTCATGCCTATATGTGTATGTGTGTGTTCATGCCTGTTTGTGTGTTCTCATGGCTATATGTGTGCTAATGTATTTATGTGTATAGGTGCTCATGCGCTCGTGCACACACGCGCACATACGCGCGCGTATGTGTGTGTGTGTGTGCGCACGTGCTCATGCCTGTATGTGTGCAAGTAGGAGAGTCAGGACACAATTTTAGGTGTCACCCTTAAAAACCCTGTCCACCTCCTTTAGGCAAGTATCTCTCATTGGCTTGGAATTCACCAATTAGGTTAGACTGGCTGGCCAGTGAACTGGAACGATGTAACACCACATTTTTACCTGGATTATGGAGATCAAACTTAGGTCAGCACACTTGCAAGGCAAGCCATTTACTGACTGAGCCTCTCCTTTCTGTATTATTCTAGTATCTCTGGCTAGGAGGTCATGGACAGAGTGTATCTGGAATGACAGTAAAGCTCTTTAACTGTCTGAGCCCATGACTACATAAACAAGGAGTCCAGGAGGAGGAGTAGATCCACATCACATACAGAGCTATTACTCCACATGTGTTGGCACTGGTCATTTCAGGCCCCTAGGACAGAGGCTCACTAGGTGAGAATGTACTTCTTATCTCCCCAGCGGCTGTTAGTTCTTCCACAGATGTTACTTTTCTGCTTCTTACTAAGGAAGAGAATTACTGGCTCACTAATATTTGTTTACCAATTATACTAATTTCTGGCACTGGAGAAACAAAGGATTTTACTGAAAAAAGACAAAACCAAAAAGCCCCACACAAGCCCCATACAGCTGCTAAAGGAAAGGTCTGTGCTTCAGATGTCCCCACCCATCTCTCTGCTCTGAATGGAGCTGATCGATGTGTCTGAGTGGCACCGAGAAATTAGTTCATCTTTTTTTAATGATCTTCTAGAGAACAGACATTTACTGGAGAGACAGAGAACTAATGAGGTTCATTATGTGTAATGTGCAAGATACACGTGATTCCAGCTACATTATTCTTTTAAAGCCTATTACCTATGAATTACCTATGAAGTAAACTGTTTTTCAAATAGAGAAACCAGGCTTTAGAAAGATAAATGGTCTGTTTGCTAGGGTCCTTCAGATAGTAAAGAGAAGGCTAAGAAATCCTAATCCAGGTCTGACTCCCATGTCCTTAACTTTCACTAGTAGACCATATAATTTGTTAATGAAAATTTAATGCCTAAATTTATAAAATTGGAATCTGAGTAGTATTTAAAAATAACAATTTTATTCCCTTTAAATTTTCATAAACAAAAGCAATGTGCAACAAAAGCTAGAATTTTATTTTATTTTTTTGTTTGAGACAGGGTTTCTCTGTATAGCCTGTCCTGGAACTCACTCAGTAGACCAGGCTGTGCTGGAACTCACAGTGATCTGCCTGCTTCTGCCGCTGAGTGCTGGGATTAAAAGTGCACACCACCACTGCTCAGCAGAATTTCAATAGTAATATATTACAATACATTCATGACACATCATTTAATAGTAGTACAGTACAATACAAAGTTATACTAATTACCTTGCAGCTTCATCTTCTAGTTTCTTTTTTTGAATTTGCTCTAATCTTTTTCTTTCGATTTCCTTCAATTTGTCACGTTTGATTTTATGAAGTTGTTCAAGGGCTAACTGCTGTGTATTATAGCTTTCTCTGAGTTCCTAAGGATAAAATACAAGTGAGTCAATACTTAAATATTTTAATCATATTTAATATAGCATTTGCATTAAAAAACAAATTACTAAGACAAGTATAATTCAATTTAAAAGAGATTTAAAGGTTTAAAAAAACCTATTCACATGATATAAAAGTTTTAAATACAATAAGTACTTCATGCATCTACTAAGACATATCTATTTCCACATCAGTTCATATATAAAGAACACAAAATATTTAAAAAACCAATTGTTTGAAGTATTACTTTTGATAGAAAATGCAATTCATTAAAATATGGAAAATTTGCTTGTAATAACATTTAAAGAAAAATGTTGTGAAGTGTACATGGATAGGTGTGTAAGGGTGTGTGTGTGTGTGTGTGTGTGTGTGTGTGTGTGTGTGTGTGTGTGTGAGATGAGGTCAAGGTCAAACTTGGGTGTCATTTCTCAGGCACCAAACTCCTTGTTTTTTGAGACCTCTCTTGGTCTGTGACTTTCTTAGTGCTTTGGGCTGGCTGGCTAACAAGCCTCAGGGATCTGTCTCCACTTCTCAGTGTTAGGATCACAAGTATACACAATGACTTTTTGACACATGGTTTTGACAGGTCTCAGTGTTCCCTGTATTTCCATTCAGAAGCAATCACTACACTTGGTCTAACAGATCACAGCACTTCATTTCCCTGCTGAGAATAACTGCTCAAAAGGACATGAATATGATCCAAGCTGGGTCAGAACTTTTTCCCAGGATACAGACACCTTGATTAGGTATTGTAAAGAGAAACTTGTCTGGATCATTAAACTGAGATAAACTAAATCTGAGTCCCTTACTACCCAGTGAGTCAGGACTGACAGGAATGAGGTCAACATAAAACACAGAGGTAGTGATGGGGACCTGGGGATCTGGTCTCCAATTTCATGGCTCAGTGTGGTAGGAACAGCCTTTCCCAGAAGCTAGCCTCCCACTCCCTCATCTAGGCTATCTTTCAATAGCCACTATTTTGAATCTACAGAATACTTAACAATAATAGATAAGGAAGAAAGAAAGAAAGAAAGAAAGAAAGAAAGAAAGAAAGAAAGAAAGAAAGAAAGAAAGAAAGAAAGAAAGAAAGAAAGAAAGGCTGAAGGAAAGAGAAATCAATAACCAACCAACAAACCAAAAACAGAAAAAGAAAAGAAAAGAAAGGAGGGGAAATCCCTAAAATAATTAAAAGAAATTTAGTGGTAAATGAGAAAGGTAGACAATATTTAAATATATTTTAGTGGTTTTTTAAAAAATGTATGGTATCCCCTCACCCTCCTAGTGACAGAACTCCAAACCCAAACAAGGAAAACCTGTATATTTCCAGAACCAAGCTAAGCCAGAGGTAAACCAACTGAGCTGTGTACCTGGCCTAAGGGTAGTGTGGTGGCCGAGACTGTCCAAGTGTCTGCGACTTACACAAATGCTGTGCTCAGGCTAAGCCTTCACAGCTCTTAGCTTCCATGATTTTATTTGTTGTTTTTGTCTCTAAATTCTACTGAAAAACAAAAGAGGATGGTGGTTATATGGAGAGGTAGGTTGGTTCAATGTTAAGAAGAGTGCCTCTAGGAGAAGTCCACAAAAGATTGAGTCAGGTTCTGTCAATTATACTTGTATTAGCTCATGAAAATTTTAGTTTCCTAATTTGAATGTGTCTCACAGAGCTGCTGTTCAGATAAAATGAATTAATCCAGGTAAAGCGCTTATAGTATTGCAGGCTTCATACTTAGATGCTCAATAAATATTAGCGATTAGTGGTGGAAGCCAGGACTAAAGAGAATTCTACATTTTGAGGGAGTATAAAAAACAATCAAATTAATGTATGATCTTAATCTGTGTAACATTAGCCTCCAACTTATCCTTTAAGACTGAGTCCTTGAGATGGGCCTTCTTCCAATGGTTGACTTAGGAAAAAAAGTGTAGTAACTGGGACCTCTCCCAGCAAAGGCTGAGTAATTCTTATAGCTTCAAGTTCTGCCAAGAACTAGGGAGTTGAAGAAGATATAAAAGATACTCATTTACAGGTACTAGGACACTGTCAAAGCACCAGGGAGAGAGGAAACCAGAGAAAGGTGACGGGTACCCAACACCCAGTGCTTCCTCCTTCCAGGCATCCAGCATCTGAGAAGTTGAGAGAAAGCAGTGGCTAAGGGGCTGAGTAGGGCATCCATCTCTTAGGAGGCCTGGGGTAAAGAAGTGGGAATTCTGTTGGACATTAGTGCTAACGCTTTGAATCTGCATGTCCAGAGGCTGAGGGTCCTTGTCCCCAATTGGGTTTTGAACTATCAAAAAAGATGCCAGTGGCCAATGGTTGAGCATGGGGCGGGACACTGAGAGCTGCCTGGGTAGGACACAGGGGGAATCGGAAGGACTCAGGGCACACGGTAATGACAGGAGATAACGCCAACCAGCCATGTGAGTTTTCGGGCCTAGGGTAGCAAGGAAAGGTTTAGAAGTGCCCAGTCATTGAGTTAGGCAAAAGGCATTTTAAGATTAACTGTCATGTGTGTTTGGATCCAAGATACCTTCTGGGCGAGGGCATACCTGGGACTCATTGGGAGCTCAAAGTGGTGCAGCCAAAAAAACTCACAAGCACACTACAGAATTCCCCCTAGGAGTGCATGTTTTAAATGTCTATCATGGATCTGTCAGGATGAGGGAGTAAGGGGCTCTGGGTTCCCACTGTGATATGGAACATGGATCAGCAAGCAGGCATATTCTGGAGCAGTAGCTGAGAATATACATCTATCTGATCTACAAGTGTGAGGAGAGAGTAGAGAGAAGAGAGAGGAGAGAGGAGGGGAGAGGGAACAAGGAGAGGGGAGAGAGTGGGTAGAAAAGAGAGGAGAGGAGAGAGAAGGAAGAGAGAGGAGAGGGGAGAGAAGACGGGAGGGGAGAAGAGGAGAGGAGAGAGCACTAGCTAGCTAGCTACTGGGAATGAATGGTCTCAGCTTTTGAAACCTCGAAGTCCATTCCCAGAGACACACCTCTCTCAACATGGCCACACCTCCGATCCTTCCGAGACAGTTCTACCAACCAATGACAAAACATTTAATATGAACCTATGAGAGCCATTCTCATTCAAATCACCACAGAAGTATACCAGTCCTGCTTTGAATTAGTTCAGTCAGCCACTGAATTAAGGTGATTCATTTTGTTTGCCAAAAGCAAAAGAAAATTACTTCTGTAAAGAAGATGACCTTATTTATCAAATCACAAATGAATATCCAAATTATTTCTGTGAATTTTTTCATATAAAAAGCTTAGCTGGAATTTAACAAAAAGTTATGTATACTAGAAGTCAATGAACTAAGAAAAAAGGCTAGAGAGATAGCTCAGCAGTTAAGGCTGCTGACCTAGAGGACTCCGGCTGGATTCCCAGCACCTACTCAGCAGCTCACAACCATCTGCACCGCCACTTTCAGAGGATCTGACATCCTCTTCTGGCCTCTGCAGGCACTGGGCATGTACATGGTATACAGATATACAAATTAGCAGATTAATATTGATAATAAATAAATCAAGAACGAAAACTGTAGCCTCCAGGATACCTACTATCAGAAAAATAAAGAAAGGTGTAACTAGGTCACAGAGAAGGAAGAGGTAGTTAACACAAAGACAGTCATTTCCTATCCCTCCCTCCCTGAAGGAACTACAGACAGTTAATGGTTGCTGGGGGAGGGGTAGGTGTAACCACTGTTAAACTGCTTAAGTAAATATCTCCCACCCATGCTCAGACAGAATCCTAATAAATGAAATAGGCTTTTAAAAAATACAAGGAGGAGAAAGACTTTTTAAGAAGTACAAGACCTATAATGGTGGGGGACTATGCTCAAAATATATCATATATGTGCATGAGACTACAAATAGATGGGCAGATAGGTGCAGGGACTATGCTCAAAGTATATTATATATGTGCATGAAACTAAACAAACAAGCAAATAACTAATGTACTAAAAAAAGCAAAGAAAAAGAAACAAAATAGATGAGACAAAGTAACAGAAGAAAAAATATTTTACAGTCCAAATTTGTCAGTAAGTATATTAGACAGACTAACTACTCCAGTTAAATATAAAACTGAAATAAACTGTATGTCACTTAAATGATAAAATATAAATGAAATATATAAGTTTATAAATAAGGTAGAAAAAGGTATTCCATGCCAACAGGGCAAAAGAAAGGCAGGATAGTTAGACTAATATATCAGGAAACATTATCTTGAAAGAATTGTGTGTGTGTGTATGTGTGTGTTGTGTGCACGCTTATGTGCATATGTATACACATACTTGTAGGCCAGAGGTCAACCTTGAGTATCTTTCCTCAGGGTTCTCTACCTTGTTTTTGAGACAGAACCTCTCACTGGGACCTCGGGCTCACCAATTAGGATAGGCTGGCTAGCCAGAAAGCCCTGGCTCAGATAACACTGCCTCTGCTTCCCCTCCCACGCTGTATCTAGTACTTCCTACACTGGGATTAGAAGCATACCACCATGTGAAGACTTCTCTGTGGATAAACTGGGATTAAACTCAGATTTTCATGCTTGCACACTCACACAGCACTTTGCCAAGTGAGCTATCTCCTCAGGTCTTGTACAGTTGTTTTTTTGTTTGTTCTGTGGTTTTTTTTTGGGGGGGGGGGACAGGTTCTTACTATGTAGCCCAAACTGTACTCAAAGTCACTTGTAGCTCAGGGTGTCCTAGAACTTGCAGAACTCCTTAGTCTCCCAGTGCTGGAATTATAGGCAGAAAAACTAGTCCTTAAGGCAAGAAGCATCTCTAGAGGAGACATCATGACAGATAGACCTATCCACCAGTCAACTACAACAGTTTTAAATCTGCTCACACTAGCAGCATAGCCTGAAAATCTGTAAGAAAGCAAAATTAAGAGAGATAAATACATAATCAAAGTTGAGAATCCTCATCTTAATTTCTATAACTGAGAGAAAAAACTGAGAGAAAAGCAGACAAGAAAATGAGCACACCAAGGCACTTTGCCTTTACTCTAAGGCAACAGTGTGTAATCTAAGGGCAAATGTACTTCTAAAGTTTTAAAATTATTTTTAGGAGAATTCAGAAGTCCATGAATGTGGCTAGGAACAAAACTGATTTTTATTTTCACTAACTGCTATCTGAAATTCATCATTTCCATCAATATCAAATGTAAGCAATAAACCAGTATGGTATTACTCATATTTATGACATTTTCAAAAACAGAAACTGAAAATGTTCTTGTAGTTATAGATTACTTGGTATCTTAACTTAAAAATGGTGTATCTGTAGGTAGATCTTATTTAATTCATAAATGTAGAACCACATATACTTGAACTTCTATATTTGAATATATATGGTGGTGCTGGGGATTGGCCCTAGGGCTAAGTGCATGCTAGGCAATGCTCTAACTCGGGTTACACTGCTAGCCCCTCACTTAAAATATGAGATGAGGTCTAGAGACAAGTCCACAGCATAAACATGGGTCAGATGCTTTGCTTCAGAAACCAAAGTTCCTATCCCATGTCTCAAAGCAGGTCTTCAGGTCCACACTTCCTGCTATTGCGCCTCATCTTGGAGAGAAGATGTATATCTGATACACAAATTACCCCTGCCAGCTAGAGGGTACTGCTGAACATTCTGGTGTTGGCAGATTCTGTTTTCCTTCTATGGAAAAGCACTTCCTCAGTTACTACTCAGAGTCAATAGTGTTAAGTTAGCTTTTTTTTTTTAAATCACACTAGATATTTTAGAAATTTTGTGCAACTCTTTGATAAGAACAGCAAAAATATTTGTAAAGGACATGCGGGTTCACAAAGCACCCCACCGGGTGTCAGTGCCTGTGTGCATGCTATTTCATCATCACTTACTGATCATCGGGGCACTGAGTCTCATTTATTCATGCTTTGACCTCTATATTGGTGATCTGATCAAAACCTAATTCTGAGGTCAGATCTTTTAAGTTCTTCTTAATGGAATGTTCCTACTAGTATGCCTTGAGTCCTATTAATATCAAAAATAGAACAACAACTGGGAATATACCCTATTCTTCATAAATTAAGTTCTTGGCTTCTGAGCCTTTGCCACTCACTTCAAGGGTTTCTCAGTTTCACTGAGACCCCCATTCTGTAGGCTTTATCACTCCCTTTCTTCATCAGCACCTCTTCCTCTATGATCCTTTTACATCCAGTTACTATTTCAGAGTTTATCTTTGTCATATTTCTCATGTTAAAATCTGTAATTCCCCTTCTCTTTCATCTTAGCCAGTGTCTGCTAAACTCCCAAACCTATCTGAAGCCATGAACCAATTTCACTCGCCATGTCTGTGCTTGTATCTAAGCAGCTGTAAATAAGTGAAGGAAAATCATATAATTTGGCATGTAGTCTTCAATTTAAACTCATGACCTGGAATAAAATAGACATTTAACATTGCACAACACACTGTTTTCTTCTCTTAGGCTTGTACTCATTCACCCCCACCCACCAAGGCATCTACTTTAGGCTGATCGATCGCGATCGCCTTCTCTCTTCTCTCTTCTTGCTTCTCTCTTCTCTCTCCCCTCCCCTCCCCTCCTTTCCTCTGTCCCTCCCTCTTCCTCTCTCCTGAAACTTCCTAATTCCCCCATACATTCTTTTTCCTAAAAACCTCAACTAGGATTAGAACTCCCACTGATCTATCCCTCCAGTCTGTGAAAATATTCTTTTTAAATTCTCTAATCTATGCTCCAGATTTTTCTTTTCTTTTCTTTCTTAATCTATGCTCCAGATCTCTCTCTCTCTCTCTCTCTCTCTCTCTCTCTCTCTCTCTCTCTCTCCCCCTCCCTCCCCCCTCCCCCTCCTCTCTCTCTTTCTATTTTTCTTCTTTTGTGTGTGTTCTCAGGTATATGTATGTGTACACCAGAGTTCAACTTCAAATGTCTTCCACCTTATTTTCCAATAATATTTTTAATTTATTCTTTGAGAATTTCAATGTGTTGTGATCATATTCATCCTCCCCCCTAACTTCCTACCCACCTAAGTTCATATTCTCTTTTAAAAACAAAGAAAACAAACAATCCTATGGAGTTAGGTTCATGTTGGCTGACTACTCCTAGGCATGGGGCCTACCCTGTGCCCTGGAGTATGATTGACATAGCATCCACTTTATTTTTTGAGACAAAGTCCCTTACCTTCTAGTCTCCCTAGCACTGGGATTACAGGTGGGTGTGCCACATCTGGCTCTTTTACATGGACCCTTTTCATTGTGAACATGTAAGCAGAACCTGTAATCTATAATTATCATACTTAGTATAATCAGCCCCCATCCTTCCTCTCACATCCTCTGCTGTTCTTTGTCCCTTCATTTAACATCTCTCAGCCTCATGCCTTCTATTCTGTCAGAGTGCCTCAGAAGCAGTCAACAGTCTTCATTCATCCCCACCCACCACTGACCCCTGCACCCAGCTTCTGTTTCCTCTGCAACTGAGATGGTACTTTCAGGGGAGTCCTCAGAGGACCCTGCTGCAGGAGTCAATGGAAGTTTTTAACACTGTGTTAAGTGATCCTTCTGTATCATCTTACAGCAAAGACTATAAAGGCTTCTTTTCCTGCTTTCTGTAACCACAGTCAAGTTTTCTAGTCACCGACTAACAGATTTCATATCCCTTTAGTGTTCTAAATAGCCTCTGATGAAAGTATCAATAAGCAGTGAAAAACTAGAAGGCAAGAAGCAGAGGAAGAAAGTAAAGCAAGACAGAGTAGTCTGTTGGCCTGTAGAGAATCAATGCTAACTGGAAGAATCAGACTAGTCTATGAATGAGTATAGTCCACAAATCTGCACTGGACATATTTTACAATGAAGAAAGTCACGCTTTAGTCTCTATATAATCTATAGCAAAATTCTAAGACCAGATAACCTGATCAGTCATGCTTTAACATTTGGGATTCTGCTGCTACCACCTTTTACAATCTGCCTTACATTTTGAAAGAGTGGATTACTGTGGGATATATAAGGAGCTGCCTATTGTATTCATTTTAGCTCTGAGTAGTTGGGTAGGTAAGTGTTTAATATAAATCACCTGTCTTTAAGCTACATTAAAGGAGGACTTCATTGAATATTTTGCATAGTCTGTGTATTTAAGGACACAGCAAAACATATGGTTTACACATATTAATTTCTATCTCAAGTGTAAGTATGTCAAAATACAAGGCCTGGCAAGTAATGATACCTTGTATTACTGATTCTTTACATTTTTTCCTTACATTCAATTAGGACACAGCCTGGTGCACACAAGACATGACCCTACCCTAGACTGAGGGAAGTAGAAACTAAGTAATGGCTTTAAGGGTTATGGGTGATTTACTCTTCAGATTCCCTTAGTTTTCTTGTGAATCACCCCATTAGGTAACCCAGTCCATAGGGATAATGTAAGGGAACCAGCTGGATTCGTCATGAAGGAGGACCTGTGGACAGCCTTCCTAATTTCTGGCATTAGACTCAAACAGGCATTTAGACAGCAGAAGCATATTAGAGCAAACAGAAGGAAAAAAAGGTTTTATTGTATACGTTATTCCAAACAAAGATAATCAGATAAAGGCAAAGAATAGTCCAGTTAAAAAAGAAAACAGTAAAGTAACTTAAAAAAAGGAAGCTAGATATTAGAAAATAACCTTAAGTAAGAGGAAGAGGTTGTTGAGACAGCTTAGCAGAGACAAAAGGCACTGAAGAACAGAGTCATCCATATTCCCACACTGTAAGATAAGGCAGACAAAAGGCCAATTAAACTATGTACAGACTTAAAAAAAAATTTAAGGAAGATAACTGGACTGGCTTGTTTGACCAATGATCATGTTTTAATTTTTCTAAAGAATATATCTTTGTGTATAGTACATTATCAGCATTATTCACCTCAATTTTCTGTCCTTAACTGAAGCCACCATGATGGTTTTTTTTTAAAATCACTGTTTATTCCATAGTTGTTGCTAATGTTACTCTAGTAAGTCAGTGGGATAAAAAAACATATGAAAAATAGCTTTCTTAAAGAATTACTACATAAAACTGTATGCTCTGATAACTTTAAGAATAGTTAGCAAAGGGTGAATTGAGACTACTCCCAAATTTGAATGAAACGTCAATATCCAACTAACATTTTATTATCTCCATTCGTATGGCTTCAGTAACCAATTACCATTGTCCCATAAGAAAACGTGCAGTATGCCTGGGCATCTGCTCTTCTGCAGTGGCAAACAGTAAATCAATGAATCACAAACTTTTCAGATGAAATTTATGGTCTCAGATTCACTTTCGATTTCACTAAGCATTGTATTATTTCTTAAAGGTTAATTATATTAGAACAAAGAAACAAACAAAACAAAGAATTTAGTGTGTTGGAAGACCTACCATCAGAGCAATTTGGAAAATTCCATGTTCACCCCTTCTCCCCACTTTGAGATAGGCTCTCAAGTGGCCCAGGCTGGTCTTAAACTCTCTAGGTGGCTGAGGAATAGCCTTGAATTCTGACCCTTTTGTGTCAGCCTCCCAACTTCTGGGGTTAACAGTGTAGGCCACCATGGCCAGTCTGTTTTCTACTTTAGAGTGGTGCTGACATTACTTCTGAAGTGCTGGCAATGGCAGCTGTTTTTAAAATGCACAGATGCCAATAAAAAGAGCATATAGTCATCAAACCCTGGAAACTCTGGGGAAAATATTTCATCTCATGACACAATATTTACTAAACCTCAGAGAACATCAAAAACAATACTATGATTTTAGTAGTTGAAGTGGTATAAGCAATTATGAAAATGTAACATGTGTGTTAACAGTAGTTTTTTTCAGAAAGAAGCAGCTATAAAGCATGAAGATAATAGGAGATAAATACCTTCAGTTGATTGTTAAATGAATCCATTTCTGAGAGCTTAGATGCAGTTTCTTTTTCAAGAGCATCTAATTGTTCTTTAAGTCTTTGGCATAATTCTTCCTTTTCTAAAGACTTTTTATGAAGTAAATTGATCCCTGAATCTGAAGTACAAAAAGATCAAGTCAGTTTACATTTGGCAAATACATCATTTCCTGTCTGGTCAAAATGAAGTAAAGAGATACTAAAGAGATACAAAAGATATATAATATAGAGACAATACTTTTTATGTCCAAATAATAACTTGTAAAGGTCCTTAAAGGAAATGGATATAAATATTGCTTCTGTACTAAAAGATCAGGACTTGAAAAACTCCACATCAGAAAAGGTGTTTGACCAAACACAAGGGGCATGCTACTATCTACCTCATTAAGCAAGGTGAATTTAAAGCCATGGCCTAAAGTGTGTAAGTGCTCAGTTAACAGAATGTGCTCTTAAAGTACCTTCATACATACTTATGATGATCTCAAGAACAGAGAACTACTCACAGCAAGGACCCAATAAGCATTAATAACAGTATTATTTAATAACACATTTTAAGAGGTAAAGAGAGAGGGTTTCACTGTACATGATTTTTTAAAAAAAATTATACAAGGATAGAGGACAGATAAACTAGGTATAAAAAGTATTTTCTATTAAAATGAAATAGTAAAATTTCTATCTAAATTCATAACCTAAAGTTTTGTATTTTTAGGGCATAAAAATCAAGTATAGAATTTGAATAAAATTAAACTTTATGGAGTAAAAAGCTAAGTCCTCCTGCATCTGAAACCCCAGCTTCTCCTTTTAAGCATTTGTTATGAATGAATAAATGAATGAATGAATGCACATTTAAGATATGTGTATATTCATTCAACTTTTACTTAATAGACTCACAGTATCTACAGCATTCTGTAACATGCATATATTTATTTATTTGAATTTTGGTGACAGTAGAGATTGAAACAGGGCTTCACACACGTGCAAGGTGAGCACTCTATCACTGAGACACAAACCCAGTGTGCAGTTATTTTAAAATTTAATAATATAGTTTATCAATTAGGACATGCAGCTCTAGTTCCATTTCTGCAGTAGCCTACGCTATGCCTTCACCATTTAAAAGTAACTGACCCTTTCTGTGGTAAGCAGTAGTCTACTGTGTTCTTGGAGTTCAACTTGCACACACATTTATTTTCTCTACCTGCTCTCCTATTGATGAACATCTGTATCCACCCCGTTGTGCAGATGTTACAATAGACATGGTAGTGTACATGCCTTTGAGACAGTGTTTACTTTTTTCAGATACACATTCAGATGTGAGTCATATGATAGTTCAGTTTTTCATTATGTAAGGCTCTGCCTTACTACTTCAATAATATCTGTACTGATATACCTTCCCACCAATGGTGTGCCAGATTTTCCTTTACTCTCACTAACCTATACCTTAAGTTTCTGATAACATCTATCCTAACTGGTATGGGGATAATTCAGTTATTAGCAATAGTGATCACCTGTCAAATACTAGTGATTTTTTTTTCCCTTTAGGGGGAAATGTCAATTTAAGTCTTCTTTTGTTTTTAAATTGGACTATGTGGTGTTTTCCTGTTTATTTTGGGGGCATATATTCCTTATATATTTTGGATATCAAACCCCTAACAGATATATGGTTGACACAGTTTTTCTCTAAATCTGTGGGTCACTTTTTATCTTAGTTGTACAGAAACCTTTTAGTTTGATATAAAATGATTTGTTTCATATTTCTTGTCTTATTTCTATGACAATTTACTATTTCTATTATGTTTTGTGAGTTTTAAAAAACTGTTAATGGGGCTAAAGAGATAGCTGAGTGGTTAAGAGTTCTGGTTGCTCTTCCAGACATCTGGGATTGAATTCCTAGCATCCCCGTGGTGGCTCACAGCTGTATATAATCCCAACTATAGCAGATCCAATGCCCTCTTCTGGCCACCTCAGGCATTGCATAAGTGTAGTGCCCAGGCATATATGTAGACAAACATCCAAACACATAAAATAAACTTTAAAATGTCTGCTAAAACCAACAAGAGGACATGAGTTAGAGGTGAGCTAGGGTGGTAGGGGTAGATCTGAGAGAAGTTAGAGGGAGGGGTGGGAGTAAATATGAACCAAATACATTGTATGAAATTCTCGAAGAATTTATAAAAATATTTTATTAAAATGCTTGCAAAAGATGTCACGGTATTTTTGTCTGTTCTCTTTTGGGAGAGTTTTAAAACTTATATCTTACATTTAGGTTTTAAGCTATCTTTGTTGTTGCTGGTTTTGAGAAAGGGTCTTATTCTTTAGCCTAGGCTGACAAGGAATTTGATAAACAGCACAGACTGACCTCAGATTCCTAACAATCCTCTTTGCCTCAGTCTACCCAGCATTATTATGCCCAAGCTTCAGTCTTGAAGTCATTTTCAGCTGATTTTCAGGCCTGGGATAAATGTGGCCAACTGCACTCTTGCATGTGGTTGTCCCACTTTTCCTACACTCTTTATACATGAAGTCATGCTTCCCACTGATTGTTAATGTGATATTTTTCACACTATTTTAAAAATTCTAACATATGGGCAAAATATTATTTTAATAGCATAATGTCATTTTAAAAAATAATTATAATAATATTAAAAATGATTTAGAAAAGAAATAAAACAAAATGTAGAGTCTTACCAGGTGTGTTACTGAGCTGCATGTTTTTAATTCTTTCATTTAATAGTTGCTTCTCAGGTACCAGATAGATAAGCTTATTTTGATATTCCTTTTCAAAAGAAAGTTGGAATCTGATTAAAACCCATATAATTTCCAAAAATTTTCTGAAAACTTTAAAACATGATTTAATCTCTTTTACACAGAACAGAAACACTACATGGTTGCAGTATAGAATTATATAGGATATAAAAAGGAAACATTTAATCAAATACTTAGGAATGACTGGCTGAAATTTAAAGATAATCAAAAATGCCTTCATAATGAGTGTCTAGAGAACAAAACTTTCTGCACTGCACTGGATGACAGTTGTCAAGGCGTCTATGCACTAGACAGCATGTGTAAACAGGCCACAGCTCCATAACGAATATGTACACATCAAATAGGGACTGAACTCTCAGGGAGAAATAGGGAAGCATTGCAAACCACGGAAGAAATGACTTTGCTGTGACAAGAGGAAAACTGACATCCATCTTTGTAGCAAAAGAAGTTATGTGAGACCACTCTCCAGGTGGATAATACTTCTTATATCCTTTTTTTCAAACAGCAATAATTAAACCAGATTCTACAAGTAAATAAGTACCAGGTCTCTGAGAGAAACATTTAATGTTCTCTTATCACAGTTCCAAAAAGAGTAAATTCTAATCAAAATTTCCTAAAATTAATAGCAAAAGCTTTATTGCAATATAAGATATGTAAGAATCCGTGTGTCCTGCCACAGCTCCAGCACTGACACATGACTCCCGGTGCTGTAGTGTTAAGGGGTAAGGCTGTAGGAAGTGATTATGCCATAAGGACTTTCCCTCACTACGGGATTAGTTCCTGCCTTGCCCACTTCGCTATCGAGAGCATATAAAAGAGACACTGCTTCTATGGTGGAGTAAACCTGTCAGACGGTATTAATGCCTTCATCTGCAATGGGCAAAAGCAGTATGTAAAGATATCTTCATTAAAGTTCAATGTGGTGAGTGTTTATGCAGAACCCAGATCATGCCCTGCCCGGGTTTAAGAGGCCTATGGACTTCCTAATCTTCTGTCTCACAGGCCTGCCAGAAACTCAGGGTCTCATGATTCCAAAAGCACAGTGTCTATAGGAAGAATTGCTGATGACTGCATGTGCTTATGGGCCATTCAGCAGCAAAAGACCTACCTGAAGTTCTTGCTGAAGTTGTTTGATTTCCATAATTTCCAGGTCACACTGTTTATCCAAAACTTCTAGCTCAGTCCTTTGAGTTTGCTTTCTGATTCGGACATCTTGTAGTCTGCCTGAGAGCTGCTGATGTTTTCCATTCTACCGGAAGATCATATACATATATACGATAAATAAGTGCTAACAGGACAGGTCCCCCTCAGGAAAAAAGTATTTTTATTAAGTCTCACTTTACATTTATAATTCAAAGTCAGTCTGAGAAGAAGGTCAAAGAACAATTTGTGGGAGTTAGTTTTCCCCTTGCACTAGGTCCGCAAGACTAACCTCAGCTTCCCAGGTACGCATTCACCTGTTGAGCCACCTGGTCAGTCTACCTTCTCCCATTTTGAAGAAAAAATATATCTTCAAAATGATGGTTCTGAGACACCCCTATAGCACACAGAAACTAAAAGTTTTAGACCTCTGTTGTAGCACTGTGACGTGATTAATAATCATGGTATGTAAGCATATTTACTTAAAACATAAAACAGCATCTTTCTGACTAAAGTTATTATGATGCTTTATTTTTAAAAATAATTTCAATGCAACTCAAGACAACCAAAAAAAAATTAGGCTTTCACTGCACAAGATATAAATTTGGTTCTAGTACCTAGGCAAGCATCCACCATGCAGAACTCTGCCATTCTAGCAAGACTAGGCTTAAGAGGGTCTAGACTGTTGTATCTTCTCACCTTGCATTTCAAAGAACTTGACCCTCTAACATTTGATGTATAACAATCAGTTAAGTAGAGTAACTAATATTAGTTTAAAATAAGTTTTTCAAACTGAAGGAAATGGTAAGAGATCATTTAGGTAAGCAGCTTGGTTGTTTTTTCCTGTTTAGCAATCAAACCCTTTTGATTCAAGCACACCCTGGACAGGAAATGCCGGTACCGTTCAGATAAAGTTCACAAAAACTCTAGTCATACCACTGCTTCCAGTTCAAGGTGTAGACTTTTCTTTTTAGAGTTCAGTCTGACAATTTCTTCTTGTTCTCTGTTCTTTTGATTGAGAAGCTCCTGTCGACGGATTCTTTCCCATTCTAAACGGCGTTGTCTTTCAAGCTCCTGTTTTGCTGCCTAAAAATAACAAATTACTGTTAATGTTTAAATTTACAAATCTCTGCATTATTCACAACCTCATAGGATGACAGCATTTAGGAGTGAGTGGCCAGTGCCTAAGGGTGGGTAGAAAATGTAGTTTCCCATGGGTCTTAGGATAGCCACAGAGGTAGCTTTTATTCATCACTCTTCAATTGCTTCACAGAAACATCTTTTTGTTATAGTCATTCTTCTTTTAAAAAGTCAAAGGAAGGCTTCATGAGTATAAAAGCAAGAGAAATAATTATACCTTTATTCTAGAATCAGAGGAGAAACAATTTCATTTACAATTTTTCAGAACACTATAATTTACTGTGTTCCATTCCCGGTCCTTAAAAACACAGTGTTTCTTGGAACCTTGTATAATTCTGGGCTGAACTCTTGATTCACCTTTGTATTCACCTCCCTAAACTTTGAATCTGGGCCTTCAAATCTTCACACTTTGATTCTGAATTCTAAGCTTGCCTTCTGCCAATGACCTCGTCTGCCTGACTTCCTGATGTTCAATTAACTGGAGCTCCTCACTTAGCTCAGCTGTGCAATCGATGCTCCTCTGACTGAGGTCTCACTTGCATATGACACAGGTTTCCACAACTCTGCCATGAAGCCCTTACTGTCCTTACACACAGAGATCCTGTTTCCCTCATCAAGGGAAAGGAGATGCAGTTCTGTTTGGGATAAAGAACAGTGACATGAACTCCTACAGCTGATAAACAACTTCAGCAAAGTGGCCGGATATAAAATCAACTCAAGCAAGTCAGTAGCCTTCCTATACTCAAAGGATAAGCAGGCTGAGAAAGAAGTAAGAGAAATGATACCCTTCATGATAGCCACAAACCATATAAAGTATCTTGGCGTGACTCTAACCAAACAAGTGAAAGATCTGTATGACAAGAACTTCAAGTCTCTGAAGAAAGAAATTGAAGAAGACCTCAGAAGATGGAAAAATCTGCCATGCTCATGGATTGGCAGGATTAATATAGTCAAAATGACCATCTTGCCAAAAGCAATATACAAATTCAATGCAATCCCCATCAAAATCTCAACTCAATTCTTCATAGAGTTAGAAAGAGCAATTCAAAAATTCATCTGGAATAACTGAAACCCCAGGATAGCTAAAACTATTCTCAAGAGTAAAAGAACCTCTGGGGTAATCAGTATCCCGGACCTCAAGCTGTACTACAGAGCAATAGTGTTAAAAACCACATGGTATTGGTACAGTGACAGGCAGGTACATCAATGGAACAGAATTGAAGATCCAGAAATGAATCCACACCCCTATGGTCACTTGATCTTTGACAAAGGAGCTAAAACCATCCAGTGGGAAAAAGATAGGCTTTTCAACAAATGGTGCTGGCTCAACTGGAGGTCAACATGCAGAAGAATGCAAATTGACCCATTCTTATCTCCTTGCACTAAGCTCAATTCCAAGTGGATCAAGGACCTCCACATAAAACCAGACACACTGAAACTAACAGAAAGGAAACTAGGGAAGAACCTTGAACATATGGGCACAGGGGAGAATTTCCTGAATAGAACTCCAATAGCTTATGCTCTAAGATCAAGAATAGACAAATGGGACCTCATTAAATTACAAAGTTTTTGCAAGGCAAAAGACACTGTCAAAAAGACAAAATGGCAACCAACTAACTGGGAAATGATCTTTACCACCCCTACATCCAACAGAGGGCTAATATCCAATATATACAAAGAACTCAAGAAGTTAAACTCCAGAGAGGCAAGTAACCCTATTAAAAAATGGGGTACAGAGCTAAACAAAGAGTTCTCACCTGAAGAATATCTAATGGCTGAGAAGCACCTAAAGAGATGTTTATCATCCTTAGTCATTAGGGAAATGCAAATCAAAACAACCCTGAGATTCCATCTCACACCAGTCAGGATGGCTAAGATCAAAAACACAGGAGACAGCAGTTGTTGGCGAGGATGTGGAGAAAGAGGAACACTCCTCCACTGCTGGTGGGATTGCAAGCTGGTACAACCACTCTGGAAAGCAGTCTGGCGGTTCCTCAGAAAACTGGGCATGACACTCCCGGAGGATCCGGCTATACTACTCCTGGGCATATACCCAGAGGCTTTACCTGCATGCAATAAGGACACATGCTCCACTATGTTCATAGCAGCCTTATTTATAATAGCCAGAAGCTGGAAAGAACCCAGATGTCCCTCAACGGAGGAATGGATTCAGAAGATGTGGTATATCTACACAATGGAATACTACTCTGCAATTAAAAACAATGAATTCACGAAATTCTCAGGCAAATGGTCAGAACTGGAAAATATCATCCTTAGTGAGGTAACCCAATCACAAAAGAACACACATGGTATGCAGTCACTGATAAGGGGATATTGACCCAGAATCTCGGAATACCCTAGACACAATCCGCATATCAATAGATTTCTAAAAAGATGGAAGGAGAGACCCCTGGTCCTGGAAAGACTGGATGTAGGGGAACGCCAGGACAGAGTAACGAGAGGGGGTTGAATGGAGAAAAGAGGGAGGGAAGGGGGCTTATGGGACTTTCAGGGAGGGAGGAAACAGGAAAGGGGAAATGATTTTGAATGTAAATAAAAAAAAAACTTAGAAAATAAAATAAAATTAAAAAAAAAAAAGAACAGTGACATGATTCAGACCGAACAGCACAGCCACAAGTCAGCATATTCTTCTTAAACTCGTGCACTCATTTGGAAAACTACCTCTCGTCTCTCTATCTCCTTTCTCCTCTCTTCCTCCCGCTGTCTCTCCAGTTCTCTCTGTTTCTCCAAGCGTTTCTCCAGCTCCACCTGCTTCTTCCACTCTTGCTCCTGCAGCTCTCTCTGCTTCCGCTCCCAGGCCTCCTTCTCCTTCTGGGCTGTGCGCTCAGCCTCCCTCTGCTGCTGCTCCATCAACACCTGGCGTCGCTTCTCCAGCTCCATGTTTCCTCGTTCATAGTTGGCTTTCCGTTTGTCCTCAAAAGTAACTAAAAAGGAGGGAGAGGGAGGGAGGAAGGGAGGGAGAGTCTATGCTTTTTCTCAAGCCTACAGAGCCTCTCATCTAGTTCAATACACTCTGCCTAGTACTCACTTAAAATGTCTTCTGCTCTTGCTCTCTGGCTATTTCCCCTATGGATACTTCTAACTCAAATATAAATAGGAAAGAATTTACTTTCCTGTAAAAGTATTCACTTAAAAAACCTACAGTTTTCTACATTTGATCCTATTTAAACATTGACTATCCAAGTCAATAAAATTACTTTAAAATAACCTTTCTTAATGCTTTCTTCAAATAACCAAGGTTGTGTTTCATCTGTTATATGTGTGTCATTAACTTTTTGAAGAAGGTGGTTTTTTGTTTGGTTTGGTTTGCAGTAGTAGAGATCAAACTTAGTACTGGCTAAACATTCCACTACTGAGCTATAGCCCCAGTCTTTTCACTAACTTCTAAATAATTTAAAAATAATCATGTGTGCATTCTTTCAATAAAAATCATTCTTTCAATGAAAATTTAAAACTTTTTTCAAAGCTAAAGATTTCATTACAAAGTTTGATCTGCTTCTCCCTAATGTGGAATAAACCACTAATTTTCCAAATATACACATGTTCCCCTCTTCCTTCATCATTTTCAGTTTTACTCTTTATTAAAATGTCTAAATAATTTAAAATATCCCAATGAGCTGGTGATGTTACATAAGTCTATGAGTTGAATCTCCAGTAATACAGAGACACACACATGCACATGCACATGAATCTCATCCATTCACTATTTTCATGTAGCATATAAGTTCTAAGTCTATAAATATTCCAAGTATTTGTTTGTATTTCCAAAATAAAATTTAAAGAAAATACAATTAATTTTCATTTTGAAATAAATTAATTAAAAGTGTAAAATTAATACCTGGCAATTTCTTTTGAGGTTCCTCTTCTTGTGTTTTCTGATATGAAGGCAGAGTTCCATTAACAGAATCAATTTGCTTTCCCCCTCTAAGAAGAACAAACGACAAAGAGTCATCACAAAGAATGAGAATTTTCAGACTGAAAAATACAGATTATCAACAATTAAAACAAGTTCATGTTTAAGATATAGTATTAAGGATATTTACACCACAGCATGGCCCTTGCCTTGGTCTCAATGCACAGAGTACTTGGATGTTAATCAGGGAGATCCAGATTCAGCTAACTGCTGTTCGTGGGCAAATTTTTCTTAATCTTTTCAGTTAAACTTTTCCTCTTTTATAGCATGGTGAACACACCCTTTCTGTTATCTACTTCCCAGTGTGAACTCTCCTCTAAACTGATGCACAGGCTCCAATGAGGTAAAAACAACACCTAGGTGATGCAAACCACGGCTCTGCAGACGCGAACCTGAAGGATGGCGGGACAAGCTCAGGAGGCAGCGTCAGCGGCAGTGGCTGCCCAGCTTTGGCCATGTCAGTGAGGTGCATCGCCAGAATAAACTCTTCAGCTTTCAACTGTCCGTCACCATCGATGTCAGCCAGGGTCCTAGAGGCAATGTGAACACTCACAACTTACAAAGTACTCGGAGTTTTTACTGACTTTTATTTCTATGGTAAATTCTAGGTTAGTATATTTTAGGAAAATGTGAACATATATCAAAGAAAAAAAAAGTCAATTTTTACCCTTAATTTTCATAGCCCAAAACAAAAAGAAAGACAGTGACTCATCATAGCAAATGTCCATCTGGGAAGGTGGTTTATCATATTTCATGTTCAATTCACTATAACAAACAAGATAATCTCTGGATTGCAACGTAAGTCAATAAAGAAAAGAAAGCTACACTGTTTTTTATAAAATCAAAGTTAAGTGCTCAAGAATCTACACGTCCCTAGTGAACGTAACTTTCAAACACTTTCATGGAACATTCTCAAGTAACAAATTTTTACAGAAACAATGATTTTATGTTTCTTCTCTCAGAAACAATCTTCCAAAAAGACTTCTTATAACAGACTGTGTATAGTCTGAATCACTGATGAGCACACTCACCAAATAGTGGCTAGCTGAGTTTGAGAAAGATTTGATTGAAGAAGGGCATTTCTAGCTTGAAAACCTGATTGAGTGAGAAAGGCATAAAAAGAAACGACTTTAGTCTCTGTTAAGTCATGTAGACAATGTTGCTGCTTTCTCAGAACATTTACCATCAATAGTTGTACCAGGGGCCGGGTAGTGGGCATTCCACAGTGATCACACTCAGTCCTGCTCCAGAGTGCAGAGCCTAAGGTAGTGAGGAGGAGTGTTCCTCCATGTTCTTCCGGGAGGAAAGCACCACTCAGCTCTGGGAGCAAGGGCAAGTCTCAGGCCAGGCGTAGAGGGAAGGCTCTTCAGCCATGACCTCCCACACACACCCCTTCCCTCACGCTCTTCACTTGTTCCTTTGTCTTCACTGTCTGTCTTCCTACATAATCTGTAGAGGTTGCCATTCCTCCTGGACTCCTGAGCACACTTTTCTCTGTTTTCAACAAGCATCTAAAGCCTAATGTCCTATATCTGTAGCCCAAACCTCACCTCAATATTCATACTCCTATGTCCAACCAAACACCTACATATATGTTTCACGAGCATCTCAAAAAAAATCCTGCCTCTATCATGTTCCTCTCTCCAATTTTCACTCCAAATTGTTCTCTCTTCTCTATGACTTGCATTACTGTCCTCAGCATGACTCTAGATGGAAATCGCCAAGTCTTTCCTGACTCCTTTTCCTTTATCCATCATTCACTTTGCCCTGAGTGAGAATTATTTGCTGTGGGAATGTGAAAGTTAGGAGGTGGAACATACTCGCCTATTACAAGTATATAACTTGTATATAACACTTTATCATCCCCTGTAGTTTATATAATATTCTAAACCGAACTGAAATGTTCTACAGACATGTGAGTTAAAGCATAAAGTATGAGTCATGGTGGGGACTCTTGAATTTGGACTAAATGTGTTTTGCATTGTGGTATGCTTAGGTATGGCCCCCATAGACTAATATGTTTGAACAAGCCTATGGGGACCAGGGAGTGGAATGTGATGGTTTGTACATGCTTGGCCCAGGGAATGGCACTATTTGGAGGTGTGGTCTTTTTGGAGTACGTGTGCCACTGTGGGTATGGGCTTAAGACCCTCACCCTAGTTGCCTGGAAGTGAGTCTTCCACTAGCAGCCTTCAGATGAAGATGTAGAACTCTCAGCTCCTCCTGCACCATGCCTGCCTGGATGCTGCCATGCTCCCCACTTGATGATAATGGACTGAACCTCTGAACCTGTAAGCCTGCCACAATTAAATGTTGTCCTTTATATGAAAACAAAAACAAAAACAAAAATCCCAAGTGAGCCATGAAAAAGGTGAGCAGAGAAAATGTGCTCTCTCTCTCTCTCAGACAGCCAAGGCTCTCTCTGTTCTCTCTAATTGCTACCACTACCATACCTGTGGTTTGGGGTTTTCATTCACTTCAAAGCTTACAAGATGAAGTCTAATATTTCTGAGAGATGCTTTTCTGAAATACCCCTTGCCCTTAACTTGACATAAGAACTTGAAGAAAGCAATCAAGTCGAATCCATCTTTCAATAATCATACACTTGCAATATTCTTATGTATATAATGCCTTCAATGTTAGAACTTTAGATAAGACACAAAGTACAAATTCAAGTAACAGTTTTTCAAAAGATGTTTACATAAAGAACCAATGCTCTTTCATAGCCACCATATGCAGTTACCTGAGAGGTATCCACTCATGCTTTTGTCTAGACTATTAAATTTTTGCCGATACTTTAATCTTGAAGGCTGAGGAACTGCCCACTCTGAGGTCCCCGTCTTGGGCGAGTTCCCTGAGAGGGAAGCAGTTGAGGAAGTTGAGCTGCAAGGAAAAGTATTTAAAACTTTGTTACCAAATAAAATACAATTAAACTTTATAAGACAGAGACATTAAGAATCAATATATAATATAATGGCAATAGACACATACGATTCCATCTATTAAGAACCTACAATTCCAGGCATTTTACTGGCCAGGGCATTTATAGATGGCATTTCTTATCTTCCAAACACACTTAAAAGACATTGTCTACATTTATTAATTTGTCAAACTATGATTCGGTGATGTTAAGAAAAAAGTCACAAAACCAATGGTTATTTAAGCTACAATACAATATTTTTATAAGTGAAGGGTAACTCTTTGTAAACCGTTTTGAAGAACTATGATGATTTCTATGGCAGGTAATAAATGATACTTTTGTGTTCTGTAAAATTAAAAAATACCACTTTATCCAGACGTGGTGGTACATACCCTTAATCCTAGCCCTTGGGGAGGCAGAGGCAAAGCCAGTCTAGTCTACAGAGAAAGTTCTAGGACAGCCTGGGCTATACAAAGAAACCCCTCCAACAACAACAAAGAAAGCTTGTGTTAAATATTTATACTTGTCCATTACAAAGAACAACTTAGATAAGCCCAGGGCTTATTAAGTAAAAATCTACACTGAAAGCAGACAAAGTTTTTCTATTAAGTATTCATACCTACTAGATCCTAAATCAATCAGAGACTGGGCCTTCTGGATACTAGCACCACCAAATCCTCCCATCATCAGACTGTAAGATGATGCATGAGGCAATGCTGGGGGAAAATGATCAAAAGGAAAAGAGTTGTATGAGGCAATTCCACAAAGAAGGAAATCTCTGAGCAACAAACATAGCAGTTTCCTCTTTACATCTCTGACTTATTAGACACTTACTTGAAGAAGAATAAGGAATGGATAAAGGCTGAATGAGACTGGCAGTTCCATTTGGTAATGAGGATGCACTAACAGAAGGCACTAGAGGAGCAGGCATCATTAGGGGAGGAAGACTGGTCCCTGAAGTAGCAGAAGACAAGGGTGCTGTTATAGGTGCGACTGGAGGCAATGGCTGATGAATGGACAGATTGGGCATGCTTCCCATCCCTAAAGATGAAAGAGAACACATTTTCCAATGGTATTTTCAACTATAAAATACATCTCAAAAAACAAGTTACATCACAAAAAGCACACTCAGTTTTGCAGAATTACTGTGGTAAATTTATCCTTAAAATATTTCATAAAGCAGCTTTGAATCTGAAGTGAAGGAGAAAAGCTACTGCTTGAATATTAATTGTCTTCCATGTATGAACTACAACAGGCCTTCTCTTTTCCTTCTCTTACGGTCACTGAGACTAAGCAATCCTTGTCAACTACATATAGTATCTCAAAGATAAAATGTCTTACCTGACTACATGGTTTTCTGAATAAGGAACTAGACTAATATGCATCCTCATTCTTCAAACAAACAGGCTCTAACTAGTAGATGCTATGGTGGACTTGCTTATGTATGTGTATTATTGGCAAATGAACCACTTATTTCACTTTTCTTCCAAGTTATAAATCTATAAATTCAAAAACAAGTCTTTAAAATTAGTGATAGCTTTTATTTTATTAACTGCAGAACACTAACTACAACGTAAGAATATAGCCTCCATGTGATTTGGTGTTTATCTCTACAGCTGAGTACAATGGTGGAAGAACAAGGTGTTTTAAAACCTAACATCTGGTGTAAACAAATGCATTTCTCAACACAAAGACATCTTATTGAATGTTCCATTCAAAATTATTGCTTTTCACATATAATTCATAAGAAACTGACTAATCAAAATTATATGGAAAACATACCAATTGGTAATATCTGATGAGTATATAAATTAATTAGGACAAAGTATTACAATTTTTAGGCCTCAATTTAGTTGGCTAATTAACCTTTAAGTTAAAGAAATTCTTAATCATCTATGATTTTAAATTACGATACAGATTAGAAACCTCTAGGAGTGTTTAAATTTATTCACTCTTCTTGTTTTATTTGTTTAATATTAATACTTGTACCTATTTAAGAGTTGCAGTGTAGTGCTCTGATACATGTATACACATATGATAATCAAGCCAGGATATTTAGTACATCTGTCATTTCAAGCATTTATCATTTCTCTGTGCTAAAAAACATTCAAAATCTTCTCTCCTAATTGCTTTGGAATATATATTACAAAATTGTTCATCATAGTCACCCTACCATACAACAGAAACTAGAATTTATTTCTCCTCTCTAACAGTAATTTTGTACCAACTGACCACTTGTCCTTGACCCCCAACACTATCACCTCCCTTCTGTAACTTCTAGTGATGAGCATCCTGTTTTCTCCTTCCACAAGAGACAAGAGAGACTGATAAGGAACTGTATTTAGAGTCAGTTGTAACTGAAGAGGCAGATAATTCACTTCACTACTAGGAATTGTGACAGGCAGTTCAGGCAAGACCAGACAGGGACACTTAGCTATGATAGTAATTTAAGATCTCTTCTCTTAAAGGCATGAAATCTAACTTGGAAGTCTAGGGATTGTCATTTTGTGTTAATAAATCCTTTCCTGATCCCCAAGGAATCAAGCTTAACAATCAAATAGGGCTGTTAAATTAAGAAATACATACCAAAACGAGCAGAGATGAGTGGAGAGAACATAGGGGGTTGCTTCATGATAGGAGGGAGAACTACCGGCAGCTGTTGGCCCTGCAGCTTTAGTTTGATGAGTTTCATAGCTATAGAGAACTCTTGCTGGTCCATCTTCCCATCCTTGTTCAGATCTGATAAGGCCCTAAAAGGAGAATGAGGGGAGTAGATCGGTATGTGGGGGTGTTAATGGGGAAATATAAACGACTGCTGAGGTTGAGAAGAAGAAAACAATGTCAAAGCAATCACTGTCAACCTAATTGTGTGTGTGTGTGTGTGTATGTAACAGAAAACCTGAACAGTGAGAAATACTAGCCAGAGACAGTACCTAACAAAACGTTCATAGACTATACAGAATCTAGATAGTTCAGAGAGGATTTCCACCACTGAAGAAAGAAAATAATCATTCAAGAATACTGTAATCATAAGCCAGGAACAACAGCACACCTTGAAAATCCCAGCCATCATGGAGTCAGAGAGAAAAGGATTGTTCCAAGTTTGAGGCCAGCCTGGTCTACATAGTGAGTTTTAGGACATCTAAGGCTACATAGTGTGTATATTTTATATAGGTCCATAATTTCTAGATTTAATCTATTCACTTGTTCAAATAATCAAAAATGTGTTTGCTACTAGCATTCTGTCAAGCACACAAATGTTCTATAAGGAAAAAGAATGAGGTAAAAGTTCTTATTTATTGTAAATATATTTAAAAAACACGACCCCAGATATTCTAGAACATTTTAAGAGATTTTTTCTTCTTTATGTTTGTGAGTGTTTTCTCTACATGTATGTATATGTACTATATGACATGCGTGCCTGGTACCCATGGAGTTCAGAAGAGGGTGGGTGCTGGGAACTGAACCCAGGCCCTCTGCAAGAGCGGCCAGTGCTTTTAGCCACTGAGCATCTCTGCCACCCCTCTAGGATATTTTTAAAGTAAGAGCAAGGAAAGGGATGATGCTTTGGGGTTTAAAAATGATGAAAATCAGTAAAACTACAATAAAATAATAGAAAGGAATGTGAGATTTTTGTCAAGTTATATAGAAATATTTTTCAATGTTAACTCTTTCATTCTGTCTTGAATTCTAATTAAATTAGAATTTTTTCTATAGAACACTTCAAATTATTTTCAATCATTTACTTAGTATAATTTACTTCTCAAAAAGCTAACAAAATATTATTTAACAGCAGAGTACAAATGAAAATAATTTGATGTTAGCACCATACTATTTAAAACAACAACAGCCCATTAGAAATTTAAGTGCATTTATAAAAGAAAGTGTTTTACCATATTTCAGCTAAAACCGGGGCCGGCAGACCTGACTGTAGGAAAAAAGTACGGGCTTGATCACCTGAAAGTAATAAACACAAAAGCCAAACGGTACATTAGTAAACAGAATTATTCTGATACTTACAAATAATAACAGTTGGAACATGATGCTGACTTAACTCTAATCAGTAAAGTTATAAGTGTACATATAAAGTTATTTACATTCTAGAGAAATATAAGTCACCACTAACATTCTACTAATCAGTGAAGAGTGTGTTATTCATCTTTGATTCTTCACCCTAAACAAGTTGTACAATTATAACTACCAAGGGCTAGGGAAACATCTCCCATGGGTTTCCCTGTACTTGTATGTATACTTGCTGAACACACCAAGAACACAAAACCCAATTCCTCTGCTTGGGTTTTCAGAATGGGGTTTATAAGTGAAAATCTTGAAGATTGAAGTAATACTGTCTCCCACTGGAACAAGAAAGGAACTTGCTACAGAATGATGGCTTTTCCGAGTGAGCTCGGTGCTCTCCTGCGGCACTCCAGCATGCAGAGTATCTTTCTGACACTGTTATCACCCTGGTCAGACTCAGGGAACAAAGGAAACCAACAGAAACATGGCCACATGCAAACCACCAGCTGAGCTACTAGTGGTAAAGTCCTGATTCAGGATCCTCAGATCTTCTAGTAGCCATTATTAGCTCGTCAGGAGAGAAGTCAAACTCTGACAGCAGGTATGGTACAGCAGGAATACAAATGACATCAGACTATAATAAATACGGGGATGGATTCTGAAGTCAGCCTGAAAGGTATCAGTAGTCATCATGATAGCCTTAGGCAAATCCCACAACATTCTCAGTCTAGGTTTTACCTTGTGTGAATACAGAGGAACACAGTATCTGCCTCGCAGAGGTGCTGTGAAGGTGAAACACAGTAATGCATACAAAAAAGCCAACCAATGGTATAGGTGTCATTTCTGTGACAACTGTTATACATAAAAGCATTAAGATGCAGTGGAGCAAAAATTGAAGGTTCCATTTCTTGAAAAAGAAAGGAAAGATAGACAAAAACCAATCACTTTATTTGTTCTAGTGGTTTTTCTACAAAACAAGTTTTTAACACCAATAATTAATACTTAGCACAGGCTCAAAGAATAGATAGCATTATGGAAACAGACTTTGGGATGCCATATGCCTGTAATCTAAACACTCAGCAGAAGCTGAGGCAGGAGGATGTAAGAAGTTAGAGGCCAGTCTGAGCTATACAGCAAGACCCTTTCTCAAAGCAACAAACAAACAAATCCTAAATAAATCAAAAATTTAAAAATGTTTTTAGGGGGTAATCTCTGGAAAAAATATCTTGTACAAGAAATAAATAAAAAAACTTCTTGAAATAGCATTAATATGTAATAAAATGGATTCCTGACCACCATTAGAATTCAAGAAAAAATGCCAAATGAATCAACAAATTAAGCCAATTTCAGGAAAAATAAAGTATCTTTAAATTCTAGAGTTTTGATATGAATTTTATTATTTAATACAATTTTGACAGCAGTTATTAAAATTAACTATAAGATATATAAACAGGAACACATTTATGATAAATAATATAACAAAAATTAAATACAAACCTGTTATGTAACCTCCTGAAGGCTTGAGGTTATCAAACTGTTTATCATGCTTAGTACGTTCTTCAGATGTAATAGCCCACATATTTGGCCCTCCTAAAACATATATGAAAGGCCAAGATATTATAGGATGTACATGAGCCTGCTCAAAACTGGGTTGTCCACAAGAACACAAAATTTTAACATGTAAGCATGAATCTTAAACAATCATTTGATGAGACTATTTAATGTCTGAAGGTCATAAAAGTAGAATTCTATCAACTATATACAGCAACCCTAGGGCTTTTCAGTCATCTACTCAGTTAACATCTATTGAATAATAACTATACACAACTCATAGGGATGAGGTAAATACTGGGAATAAAAAGATTAGAGTATTATTTTCATTCTCAAAGAAATACCTAGACAGGACCACCATTTACTATGTTAATTGTGAAGGACTCTAAGCAGAAGCATGGCAAAAGTTGTCGAATTCTAAATCTGAGACATCAGAAGTGAGATGACAGGAAAGACTGAGACCTAAGCATAGGCTGGAAGCTTTAGCTTCTTGCCATGTGCCAAGGTGGTATAAGAGCACTTCTCTCACACAAAAAGGATGTGGTTTGAGAGGTTGGGATATGCAAGATGCTCTAAGTAAACCAAAGAGGCTACTACTAGCTAAGGTACCAATGTGAGTACAGAAAGTAGCAGGAAATAACTAGTCTGAATTTGCTACAATGGGACATTTTTCTTTTTCCTTCACCACTGGGGATTGACAAGGCCTCTCTGTACTAGGTAAGATGTCTACTACCGAGCTATAACCCTGACCTTCCATTTCAGGCTTTATCTCTTAAGGTCAGGGCAGATGTCACTTCCATCAGGAAGAGCCTGGTATCTCTAAATGACAATAATTGCTTCCTCTCCTAGATTCTCAAGATAAAGGTCATGCTTCTGCAAAGCACTTGAGAAGATGCTGTCTGATGTCCCTCTGCTCTACCAGACTATGAGGCATGGGGACAGGGGCTCTGTGTGTTTACCTTTCTATTCCAGGAACTAGTTGAGTATCCAGAAAAGAGCAAACATTTAAAAATGATTGCTAAATAGATGTCTGACTCAATAAAAGAAGGAACAAGGTGGAAAAAATAAAGAGTCCCTCACTACACATCCCTTATGTTCCCAGGGACTCCTTTGCCGCCTGCCTTTCACATTTAATCATTAGCAGCTTTCTGAAGGAGTCCTTGGGAAGCTTTATAAATCACCTTGGGTAATAATCATCTATACATCACTTCTGGCTACTCTTTTGGTTTACTCAACATTGCTCAACAAGGAACCATATGTAGTTAGACACACAACTCATATATCTGCTGTCCACACTGAGTAAAAAATTGGTATTAGAAAGGCAATTTTCAAGAAACATTTATCCCTGAAAAGGCCTACTCTAATTTCAGATGTTAAAACTGATTTGATAACGCACTTTCCTTAGATTAAGTGACAGAATTAAAAAAAAAACCTATAAAGTTTTAATAGTTAGTGTTAAAAATAAAGAAACAGAAATGCTGAGGAACTAAGGATCTAAAATAGCTAAACCATACAGTTCTGATATAAACACATGTACAATAAAACTTTCCTTGTCTTATCAGCTTATTATCAGAGAGACTGAGCATATATCCATGCAATACAGAATATACCTACAATAAAATAACATTAGCCATCATCTTTCACCTATTAAGATTATAGTGGAGACTAGTGTGTGGGGAGGAATGGCTAAGAACAACGTATAATAATATACTCATTTGAAAATTCCAAAAAAATCTGTCTAGAAGTCCTGTGATGAGTAGGACAACCATGTATATTAGAACTTATTTACTATGTATGACTTTGAGAAAATTGATTAAAAAGATGAAAATGACAACAGGGATGAGAACAGGTGTGAGCCCGATGATGTCAGGTACTTATGTGCAGTCTCATTAACCCCAGGGCCACACGATAAATTAGGGGACTATTATGGAGAAGGAAACTAAAAGCAGTGGTGGAAAAGTAACTGGCTTAAGATAATACAGTAAGTAGCAGAGTTGAGATTAGAACTTAGGCAGTTGAGGATTAGCTCAGTGGTAGTGTGTGGCTTAGCAAACACAAAGCCATGGGTTTGGTCCCTGGCATAAGGAAAAACAAAACAAAACTTTGACCACATAGGAACCGAGGTTAGAACTGGGGTAGCTGCAGACAGTCCGAAGCAGTCCCATGTCCCCACTCCTAGGATTAAAGTTAAAATACATTCCTTATTTCTGTGATTTTTAAAGAAACCAAAATTTTCACTACACACTTCTCCCCTAATTCATCACTAAAGTGAGGATGGACTTTCAGAAGAATATCCATTCCTCATTCTCTTCTTGCTACTGACTCTGTTGAGCACACTCACAAAACCAGTGAAAAGGGAAAGTTCTCAGGCAGTCATAAAGGACCAACTAGTCAGTAATCCTATCATCCCTGTTTTCACAAGAATATCTACACATGCATAGCTATGAATATACAGACATACATAAAGAACACAGCTAGATGCCACATCAATATTACAATTCTAAGTGTAAATAATCCAAGCATGCTATATTTATATACAATAAAAACTAAATATTGGAAATAGTCTGCAATGGTATTTGTCTCCAATTGAAAATAATATTTAAAACAAATTTAAACAAATAACACGATATAAATAATGTATACTGGTCTAACACTAATTTAAATCTCTAAAATAAAATAGTTATACTGTTCTAACCCAACCTGTAGCCTAAGTTGTGGGAACTTCACTTATAAAAACCTGGGTTTTGATGGGAGTCTGATATAGCTGTCTCCTGAGAGGTTAAGTCAGAGCCTGACAAATACAGAGGCAGATGCTCACAGCCAACCATTGGACTGAGCATGAGGTTCCCAACAGAGGAGTTAGAGAAAAGACCCAAGGACCAACCCCATCGGAAGAACAACAATATGAACCACCCAGTACCCCCAGAGCTCCCAGGGACTAAACCACCAACCAAAGAGTACACATGGAGAGACCCATGGCTCCAGCCACATATGTAGCAGAGGATAGCCTGGTTGGGCATCAATGGGAGGAGAGGCCCTTGGTCCTGTGAAGGCTCGATGATGCCCCAGTGTAGGGGAATGCCAGGGTGCAGAGGCAGGAGTGGGTGGGTTGGTGGGGGAACACCCTCATAGAAGCAGGGGAAAAGGGGGAAGGGATAGGAGGTTCCTGGAAGGGAGGGGAGGACTGGGAAAGGGGATAACATTTGAAATAAATTGGATAAAGAAAATATCCAACAACAACAACAAAAAAAACCCTGGGTTTTTTAAGCACAGTGCAATGTGTATCTGACTGCACACCCGACATCCAGCTCAGCAGTTCCCTAACCAGATGGTTGAAATATTACTGAGCCCTAAGACTCCAGTGATAAAGCTCCAAGAAAATGGGAGGGAGGTGTTATTCTTAAAGCTACTGGTCTTTGTTTGTTTTTTTTTTTATTCTGTATCACTTCCTCTCTTTACTAGATTATGGAAAAAGTCACTATGATGGGCTTCAGAACTCTTCCCTGGTCTTCAGCACCCCATAATTCTGAGGCTGAAACAAGCTATATCACATTGCAATATCAACCAGTCGCAACACGTATCTGAAATAACCCGTTGCCTAGCACTTGAAGGCCTATCTAATGTTATCTCAATCTGTAAATGTATTCAGTTTTTGAAAAGCAGAATGCAAAGCTGTGTGGTTAAGAAGGTTTTGGGAAGGACAGTTCTGCAGTCCAAAAGCTTAGAAGCAGTGCTACAGTTGTAAAAGCATGAGGCACTGACAACCGCTCTAGTCTTGTTAAAAGAAAAAAGAAAAGGAAGTGAACCACCAATGACAAGTAAAAATTCTTGTTTCCTAGAACCATGTGACATGATAGAAATGTTCTTTATCTGCACTGTCCAATAAGGCAGCCTCAGCTACTTGTGGTTGTAAGCACATGAAATGCAGCAATAGGATTTACATAATTTTTATTAGTTTAAATTGAAACTGAAATAGACGACGTGGCTACTATGCCAGACAGATGTCACAATGAGAATCAAAGTAGCCTACAAAGTCTATAGTTAGCCTCAGAATGAAAAAAATAGACATGGCAAAATTAGATGAAAGGTCACAGCAATAACCCAAACTACTGCGTCCAGGTGTGTGAACAGGTATGTCTCAACAGCCCCAAGCATCAACAACTGTGGCAAATGATTTACCAGAGGTGCACAAACTGCTTTTGAAGTTTTATTATACATGGATGTGACTTTCAATAACATTTTAAATGTTGAATTGGACATAAATTAGATATACACATGTTACTTAACTATTTTTAATAGGCTAAGTACAAAGATGACAGTCTCTCTGCTATCAATTTTCAGAAGATTTTTAAAAAATGATTATCTTTATGCCTACAAACCACTTTCTAATTTATAATCTGTGCCTTATTCACATAAGCAGGTTTGTCATTGAATATTTTATTTGTTTCAAATAATTTTTATGTATAATGCAAAGAGCTACATAATAGACATAAATATTTTGTCAGGGCAGATAATTAGACATTATAAAATTAAGTAATATAAATATTCATAAAGAGAAATTTAATCTTACATTTATATTACTAAATGAATCTTGTGACCTCGCCTATTTGCAATCATCTGTGCAACTAAAAATCCACTTATTACTCACCTAAAGGCACTCAGCTTTTGTCCTTCAGTTTCATGCATTAAGCAGAATATATCTTTACGTTATTCTCACCTGTTTAATGGGAAGCACATATGCCATATACTACCAAAAATGCTTCAACAAAAATATGGAATTTACTGCATAATATTAGTAAGAAGATTCATGTAATGCTCTAAAATGTTCTGCGTTTTTCAATCAGAATACTTCAAGTTTTATATTTAAAACATCAAATTTATCTATGCACAACAATAGTCTTCCTACCACAACAAAAGCCCATGCACAAAGTTACATACCATTCATGGCTGTGGGAAACTGAGTCATCATGGCCTTGAAGTCTTCTTGCAGCTCTCAGCCATCTGCAGCATGAGAACATGGTGCCATTAATACAACAAAGGCAGATCACAGTTTAGTGCACGCACTAAGCTGTAGGCTGTCTGTCCCCTTTAGCATACACATCCAACAAAGAAAGACAACACAGAGCTCCTGTTGCTGCTGAACAAGCAGAATTTGTAGTTGTGGACGGGGAAGGGATTCTGTTGGCAACAGTGCTGCCTTCAGTACAAGGCCATTTAAGAGAAGCATTATATGTAACAGCAAATGCAGAATGAAGAAACCTTTGGCATTAACCAACATTTCTGCAGAAATAAATTCAGGAGAGAGAAAGTTGTTATGACTAGGCAAAAATCGGTTTAAGGAAATCAACTGCATAAAGTAAGTAGACAAAAAATAATATGAAAATCCATAACATTTTTAATCCCCAGCAAGAAATATATCCAAAATAAATGTAACAGTGTCTTTTAATTAAGCTCTATAGCTTTAAAAAAAACAGTCTTAAAAGAGTGGAGTGTATAGCAAAGTACAGAGATACATTGTTTAAAAGTAATTATCAAAAACAGCATAATTATCAAAATGCATCCTTATTTGAATAAGTACACTAGTAAGAGAAGGGTCTTTGTAGATAACACATCTGCCTGGCTCTATTCCTGTGACTGCAGAAAAGTTATTTCACTTTTTTCAAGTCTTCAGTTCCTTGTCTACAATACTTCCAATCAGTTTTTCTTAAGTATTATGAAACATAATACAGTGCCTGAAACAGTCTGTATTCAGTAAATGAGTGTGTTTCTGTAAACGTCCAGAGAAAGTGAAGTATCATTTTGAGCACCACCTCCATGCATTATTTAACTGTATATAAATGCAAAATTTAAAAAATTGTTCCAAGAGTCTTGAAGATAGGATTAGTCAGGAAGTTAAAAAGATCACTCAGTATCTCCTCTATCATTTAATTATTAATAGTTTTAGGGGTCTCAGAAAACTATTTGGATAGGTGATTTTAAACAAAGCAGTCAGGAAAAGTTCACTTGAGCTAGCACCAGGGGGGAAAAAAAGCTGACGAGATATTTAAAAAAGTATTCTTAAAGATACCACTATAGTAGTGAATTCAGCATGCTAGAATCCTATGCTACCAAGGATCCAGTCCTCTAACAATTTAGATAAGTATTTACACTTCATATTGATTTAGTGATTTTCAGTAACAAAAAAATGGTACATAAATCTAATTAATTTATTTGCAAGAGAATGACAGGTGCTTTTTCTCCTACAGAGCAAATTAATTCACCTATTACATGTTAGCCCACATCTTGTGATAAACAAAAGGATTACTGATTAAAATGGCTAATAGCAAAAGAGTATCCATCTACAAAAAAAGAAAAGTCAGGATAGCCAGTGGAACGGGTAAACCTCCACAGAGGCTTATAGTGGGAGTGGTAATAATACTGCCCACCCATCAAAATGCATGTCCTTCCTGAGCAGATAATAAGCTTTATGGCCGCAGGCTATAAACCTGATACCTCTCATGCTTTTACATTTTCTGGGTGTGGAAAAGTTTACTATCAACATGCTGGTTTTCTTCATTCCTTTCTTAGAAAGATAAACGTCAAGTACTGGAGCTCCTACAGAAGGTATGGTGCTGAACCTTACAAGATGAGTAAGAGTTAGTTATAATTAGATAATTATAATTAGTTATAAATCTTGAATTTAACTATCAGACAGGTGCTTTAAAGGGTTTTAGAGAGAGGAACATGCATTTCATTTAAGATAGATAGACAATTATGAAGAAAAGACAAAAGCAAGGAGACCAAGCAGTGCAAGCTACACACAAAACCTGGCACCAGCTCTAGAACAGAGGCAGTTGGAAGAGATGAGCTGAGCTAGAGAAAGAGCACAGGGTTCAAAAGAAACAGAACTCACTTATTCTCTTGAAATGAGTAACAATGTAATAAAAGGAACAAAAAACAGCTCTCAGAATTATAGTATGTTAGGTGGAAGAATAGTGGTATAGCTAGACAGATAAGTTAACAAAAGGAAGTCTCATCAACTACTTATGACAATAATTTCCTTAAACACATAACAGTTCTACAAACACATTTTACTTCCTCCATGTAAATGATCATAGCAATATAAAAAGAAATTAAGATGTATGCCTGAAAGTAACCTACCTACTTACCTACCTACCTAGTTACTTGTAATAGACAATTTTTAAACATGGGAGAAAGCTTGTCCAAAGTATTACATATAACCCACTATGTAGCCACCTAAATCATTATATATAACATAGTATGTAGCCTCTAAAGCAATGAATACATTGTCAATGATGACTGAGATAACAGAAAGACCAATGGAGAATAGAATCCCATAGACAGAAAGCCTTTAATCAGTTAAGGTCTAACTTACAAACCTTATCTGTCTAGAACTTTTGGCTGAGTATCATGTATCCTGTGAGAATAACAAAATGCCATGTGGTAGATACTCAATTATCACAGTTATAATCCTGATACAAAATTAGAGAATAACCAAATAATACAATGGACAGGGAGGGCAAGCCTCCTGGGCTAAGCTGAAAGTACTAGTATACAGAATCATTTTCACCTCATACATAGAATTTACCTATTCATGCACTCAAGCACCATATTGCAGGATTTATACATGTATATAGCATTTGGTTGATTCTGGAAGCATCTGCTCAGCTTACCACTACATCTGTTTTAGTCACATTAACTTTCTGTCCTATTTTAGAATCATTAATTGCACCATGCTTATATTTTCCTAGTTTACTAGCAGACTTGGAGAGAAATACTAATAATTGGGGCTGGAGATGGAGCGTGGGGATGAAGCACCTGCTGAGAATGCACATGGCCTTGGCTCAGCCCCCGGGGTTGCCCAAGAAATGATTACAATTGAAATTTTGAAAAATAACAGATCACATGTCTGTTTTACATTTTTAAATAATTGCTAACATTTGCTTAATGTTTTCTACTAATTCAATACACTTCTATTAATCAACTACCATGTCTCATGGTCAATAAGAATCCAATATTCTAGTTCTGCACACAGAGCTTCAAATACCTAGGTACCCTGTAATACACTCCTGCAAAATCCTTACAAGGACGATATCATACTCCTTTCACAATGAAAAAACGGAGAGCTTAGATAACTTGCCCAAATTCAGTGTCATGGCACAATGAGGAGTTCCAAGCCGCTCTCACTCTAAAGCCTGAGACCTTCTCTCTTGGCCTTTATGGACCTTCTCCTCTCCTAGATGAATATGGTAATGGTGAAAAGGCCATCTGTTTGTACAAGCAGTGGGTGAACTTGATGTTGATATGTTCTAGTGGAGAAGAAGTCTGCCCAGTTGCACAACACCCAAAGCTGCATCAAATGAATTAGGAGTGCTGGCTGTTTATGGCCTCCCCTCCTGGTATAAAACTGTGAAGGGGAGGGAAACTAACCAGCACCTCTTCTGTTACATGGTTCGTGGGTGTCCTACAAACACCATGTTCTATGTCTGAAGAGGATAGAGTACAATAATTAATAGTCATGTTGTGAACTATTAATTACTCCTGTGGAGAACTTGCAAGCTACCTTTGAAGAAACCCTACTAGGTGGATAACAGGTAAAAGGCAGAGACTCACTTGGTTGAATTTATTCTAAATGTAATCTGGAGACAACACCAAATATGAATTTGGGGTTGGAATATATGATCCCGAAGAGAGAGAAAAAGTGGAACTGCCAGACCTACAGTCAGAGATTCTTCTATAAATGGGTCTTTAAGACCCAGGAAAAATTATAGCCATTTAAAATTAAAAGTGGCTCACTAAAGGTTGAGGGTTTTGTTTGTTGAGAAACACACAATTATAGAAAAATTATAGCCATTCAGTCCAAAGGCCACAATTTTCAAGATAGATAAACCAAAAAAGTTGTATAAGCCCACAAGCTCATAAGCAAAAATGGACCTAGAAATCACACAGCTCTAGTCCACAGTTCTATTCACAAAGCCGTTCCCCAATCTGACCATCACATCACTGTTTAACAGTTCCATAGACATGCAGGACCATCACTTGAGACTGTGTCAGTAGCAAGGCATTATGTGTACTCAACAGCAACCTCTAGAATAGTTTTCCTCCCCTAAAATGTTTTCACACAGATTTTGTTTTCTCCCCCTCACTAGAGTGCCACTCCTGCTTAACCCCCCAGGACTTACAAGCTAGTCTCAAGTCCTTGGGTGAGACGCACGGTCAGCCGTCCACTCCCCCTCGATGGCGTGCACAGCAACCTTTCTTGGAGCACTCTTCCCCTGCCTTATTGTTTTCACAGAGAAGTCACAGCCATGAGGATGCGTCTCACCCTTCAATTCCCAACTCAAGGACATCTTTCCTGTGAAAGAAGCCTGACGCTGCTCAACCACAATGATCTTTATCATACTGCACTTCAATTTCATACGACCCTTGTTTGCCTGGGCCTCATGGCCTGGGTACGATTCATTTTTATCTAGTTTGGTATTCTTTGTTCTTAAACCAAATGTTTCACAGAAAATACTTTTAAATATTTGCTGAGCAAGTTAATTTAGCAGATAAATAATATGGCTCACATAGAAACAAATGAACAGTCACAACAAAAAAGAAACAGACAAAGGGAAGCAGAGGAGGCAATGTCAACTTGACCTGTCAGACTGGAGAGGGGAAAGCTTGGAGGCGGAAAGCATTTGCCATGTAAGTCCGAAGACATGTATGTTCAATCCCCAGAATGCATCAAGGAGAGAATCAGCTCTCAAAAAGCTGTCATCTGACTTCGATAAGTGTGCCCTGTCACAGTGCACTCACCCCCACACACATACAAACATCATAATACACATATGCATGCATAAATACACACTAATAATAAAGTAGAATTTTTAAAGATTGAATATATAGAGGAGATCTGTTAAGAAAGGAGAGCAGGCTCCTTGAAATTCTCTAGGCATTAGGAATATGGATTATCAACCATATTGTCCCCTTCAACAGGGGTCTTCTATAACTTGTTGGAGACTTTTTTCTTTTAAGTATACTTTTAGAGATAAAAGTTTATTTATTTCTTACTATATTCTGAGGCTTTTTAAATTTTGAATAAAGAAAGCTTAGATTTTTCAGTTCTACTTTGAATCATAATAGTTGAATAGTTTAAATAAATTTGATTAAAAGCCTGGTATTCAAAAACATGATAGCACAGTTCCTGAAGGTATATATTTTAAATTTGTTACTACATTATCCTTTAGCTGTGCATGTGTTTGTGTGTGGACATGTGTGCATACACAATGCAGACAAATTGAGTCAGTTCTTTCTTCCACTGTGTGGATCCAGGGGAACCAACTCAGGCTGTCAGGCTTGGAAGTAGGTTCCTTCATCTACTAAGTCAATTTGCCAGTCCAGGTATTTTTGGTTTTTGAGACAAGGTTTTAATATGTAACTCAGGTTGGACGGGAACTCATGACCCTTTGGAGCAGTGGTTCTCTGCCTTCCTAATGCTGTGACCCTTTAAAACAGCTCCTCATGTTGTGATGACCCCATACTTCACAACTGTAATTTTGCTGCTGTTACAAATCATAATATAAATAATTTTGGAGACAGAGGTTTGCCAAAGGGGTTGCAACCCAGAAGGTGAGAACCACTGCTTTAAACTTAGCCTCTAAGTGTGTAAGATACCACCTGCAGCAGTGATTTTTAAGCAAGATAGAAGCCCTAAGAAAACAGAGATATGAATGTTAAAGTTGGGAGACAACTCAAAACAACAACAGACTTCAATTGTAAGCATAGCTAATTTGACATCTTTAAAAGACATATTGGTGAGAGTGACCAGGAAATAGAAGGAGCTCTGTTAGAGACTCTGTTGGAGACTGGGTATAGTTGCAATCCTGTCAGATAAAGAATCTGAAACAAAAGAATCTAGGCATGCTGGCACATGCCTTTAATTCCAGCACTCAGAAGGTAGACATGAAACACTGTGGTCTATATAGTAGTTTCAAGACCAGCCAGGTCTACATGGTAAGACCCATAGTGAGTTTCAAATGCAAAGAGAAAAAAAGTACCAAGGAGGAGTTAGCATTGTCAAATGATATGCAAATAAAGGCTAAGCTATTAGTCTTAGCAACCTGTCAAGTTCAGCTGCAATGCAAGCACAGCTCAAAAATCAAACCAATATGGATTATGCAGTAAGGGGAATGTTTGTGACTCAAGAAATACATAGTAGCTGGGCACATGGTGCACGTCTTTTAATCCCACCATTCTGGAGGTAGAGGTAGGGGGATCTCTGTGGGTTTGAGGACAAAAGAGATCCTATTTAAAAAACAAAACAAAACTTCATTCAAAAGAAATATGTTGCTCAAGGAAGACTGGTGGGAGGAGAGGCATGACTCTTTAAGAAAGTGAAGGACGGCCGGGCGGTGGTGGCGCACGCCTTTAATCCCAGCACTTGGGAGGCAGAGGCAGGAGGATTTCTGAGTTCGAGGCCAGCCTGGTCTACAAAGTGAGTTCCAGGACAGCCAGGGCTACACAGAGAAACCCTGTCTCGAAAAAAAAAAAAAAAACCAACAAAAGAAAGGGAAGGACGATTACTGTATTTACTTTTAGACAGGGAAATAAAACTATTTTTCCAAAAAAAAAAAAAATTCTCCAAAAGGAGTGAAAAGAAACATAATCTATAAGAGTGGAATTAGATAGCTCTTGGGCATAAAGTTACACCATGGAGTTCCAGCCAAAAGTGTGGCAGAGGAATGCCTTGTCGGGCATCAGTGGGAGGAGAGGCTCTTGGTCCTGTGAAGGCTCAATAGATGCCCCAACAAAGGGAAATCGAGGGGGTGGGGAGGTGGGAGTGGGTCAGGTGGAGGAGCATATACTAGGAGTCAGGGGGTGGGAGGAAGGGTTGGGGGTTTTCCGGGAGGGGGGAAACCAGGAAAGGTTTTAGCATTTGAAATGTAAATGAAGATTATATTCAATAATAAAAAATTTTTTTAAAAAAGTTATACCATGGGACAGATGTTTCTGACTCTGGGAATACAGTTCAGATATGGCAACAGGGATAAATGCAGATATTCACAAGACTGGAAATTCACAAGCAGGAAAACAGGATGAGAGAAAAGACAGATTTCTGCCACTCTTTTGTTCTTTCCCTCCCTTCAAAGGGGAGAGTCTAATTTCTTGGCCTCTCTAGGGTCTAAGTGTAATCTTCTTCTCTGAGATAGAAAAAGGGAAGGTAACACACAAATAAGTTACAAGAATCAGGCAAACATGTATCCATTCAAATCAACTTTGGCCCTACATTGTCAGACATTTGTTAAATGAATGAACATGGGGAAGATAATATAAAGGAAGGTACGCAATACAGATGATTCCTGTAGTCTGGAAAAATAAATGATGACTTATTCTCACTTGATAATAACGTGAGGAACCCAAAGTCCTAGTGATACAAATATAAATTAACACTGTTTTTAAAAGAAGTTTAAAAAACACTTATCTCCTCCTCACACAGAGATTTAAAATGAAAGTCCACTATCAAGATAACAACCATTAAGAGGTTTGACTATATTTTTCCAGATATTTTTTGTTTATATACTAGGAAAGTAGTTTTGCCAAAAATAATTTTTTTTTAAATTTTAAAAATAAAAATAAAAAAGCAAGCAAGCAAGCAGGCAAGCAAGCCAGGCCTAGTGGTCCACAACTATAATCCTAGCTACTGTGGAAGATGAAGCAGGAGTGTAAGAATTCAAAGATTGCCTGAACTACAGAGTGAGTTCAAGACTAGCCTGCAATTTTCCAAAGATAAAGAGTACACATGGGAAGTGCTTTAGAGTGTATGAACGTTGCAATTTTATTAGATATTACCAAATACCTTAAATTGGACTTCATCTATAAAGTCTTTCGCTATGGCCTGATGGCATAATTCCAATAAGTGGGGCTTAAATACAAACCCCTAGCTCCGGTTTAATTCGGAAAGACATCTCGTCTCTTAACTTCCTCACCTAACAAGTGTGATGACAAGAGCACACTGCAGGGCTAAGGCAATGACTCAGTAGGTGAATGTGTGCCCCACAAGCATGAGGACATGAGTTTAAACACCTAGCACCCACAGACATGCCAGGCACAGCAGTGTAGCCTGTGATCAGAGCTGGGCAGGGTTGGAGATAGGAAATGCATCCCGGGTATGTGAAATGACATTCTCCAGGTTCAATGGGAGACCCTGTCTCAAAAACTAAGGTGGACACAGAGGAAGATACTATTGTGTGCAACACAAGTAAGGTGCACCTAATCCAAATCATGAAAATTTATTAAGCAGACAATGGCTGACCTGAAGACCTCTGTCATAGTTTATTTTACTGTGGTTGTGATAAAATACCCTGACAAAGGCAACTTAAGAAAGGGTTTACTTTGGTTCTTTATCTTCCTCCCGAGAGCTAAGATTATAGGCCTGCTCCAGTGTGCCCTAAACTGTGCATCTTTCATATACTCATCTTGTATTATTCTATAGGAAATTTTTAAAATGTCTTTTCTTTTTACTATTCTTAAAAGAAACATCAGAAACTGGTGTTAATATTTTTTAAAAGATTTATTTTATATATGTGAGTACACTGTCGCTGTCTTCAGACACACCAGAAGACGACGTTGGAAACCCATCACAGATGGTTGGGAGCCACCATGTGGTTGCTGGGAATTGAACTCAGAACCTCTGAAAGAGCAGTCAGTGCTCTAACCGCTGAGTCATCTCTCCAGCCAGGTGTTAATATTTTAACTCATCTCAACAATAATAACTTCAGTATATAATTAGGATAAAATGTATAAGATCTTTTATATTTTTTGATCATCTTCACATTACAGAACATATTTTTTTATAATTATGTTAGTCCAAAGGTAGTGGGGAAACAGCCGACTCAAGGCAATGCCAATGATGCAATGTCTATCCACATGTGGGCATGTATAGTAAGGATTTTTCAGTGCTGGCAAACATTGTACACATGAGATTCTTTTAAAAATTAGACTTCAGTAAGACCTAAGTAATTTTAGTTTATAAACTCTAAGTTTCAATAAACCTTGGTAAATTAAGATATTTGGGATGGGGTAGAACAGAAGCCCTGAGAACTATTCAAGATGAATTGCATATTTGGTTGATTATCCATCAGGAAAAGGCTCATGACTTGGAATCTTGGACCATAATGGAGACCAATATATAACCCGATAATTTTCAGTAATTATTTTCATTATGATCCTGTATAGTGGCTCACCATCAGTACAAAATATACTCTCCTGAAGTAGTACCTTCATACACTGCTTGTGGGAGTACATTTCCACTGCTTTATAAATCAATGTGGAAGCTCCTTAAAAGGTTAAACACAGGTTTTCATATAAATCAGCAATTCAGCTCTAAGGATGAACTTAAAAGAAATGAAGCAAACATGTCCACAAAAATCTGTACACAGCTTCTTATAGTACATCTATTCACAGTAGCCAAAAAGGCACAAGCAACACAAATGTCTGTCAAAAAATGTATAAACAACTGTAATCTTACATATAAGAAAAGACTATTTGGGCATTAAAGGAAACAAAATGAGATCTTTTCCTTATTTTTTTCCCCTGCAAGTTATATAAGATGTCTAGAATCTAGAGTCTAGAATCATCTGAAACACCAGCCTCTGAGCATACCTGTGGAGAATTATCTTGCTGATTAAGGCTTATTTAAAATATAAGGCTGTGTGTGTCTTTCATCAGGAACTCAAAAACCAAAGGTGGGGTAGAAACCCCAGGCCAGGATTTTAAATACTTTAATACTACATGTGGTGCCTTAACATTGGGCAAAATCTCACTTTTGGAAGCAGGTGAAGGAGCACAGGCAATAGAAAAGCAGAAGAGGGAACTGCCTAGGGGAAGAAAGAGAATCAGCTAGAGGGAGGGAGGGAGGGAGGGGTACAGAAGAGGACAGTGGAAGGAAACTAAGACAAACTATATAATGACATGTATAAGATCTTACGATGAAATTCAGTACTTCGTACTTCAACTAAAAATTAATTTTAGAAATATGTTGAAGGTGCCAAACCCTATAGTACATGTTTTACATGTTACCATGGTTACCTCGTTATCACTGATGCCACCATTTCAAGATACTAGGAGCCTCAGGTTCACATATACTCACCATCCTTGAGACTAGCCCAAGATAAATCAACCTTTAGGGCTTGTTTTGATTTGTTTAATTACCTTTTAAAGGAGAGTTCACTAAACAGTTTCATAAGCTACTCATAAATGTTAAAAACAAAAATTTAAATTATAATTATTTCGTTTGTTCCTTCATTCTAAGAAGTTCAGAGCAGTAGACCCTCACTAAGATAAGGCTAACTATGACTGTGATATTAACTATATATCACTTCTTCGTCTTTATAGCCCTAAGCATAAATATTATATAAAATATCTATCTTTTAGCCAGGTGATAGGGGTGAATGCTTTTAATCCCAGCACTAGGGAGGCAGAGGCAGATGGATCTCTGTGAGTTCAAGAGTTCCAAGACAGCCAAGGCTACATACAGAGAAGCCCTGTCTTGAAAAGCTAAAAATCTACCTTTGTGGGGGGGAGGGAGGAGGGGATACAGGTTTTCCTATTTATCCTTGACTGTCTGTCTGTCCTGGAACTTGCTGTGTAGACCAGACTGGTCTTGAATCTATAAAGAACTGCCTGTCTCTGCTTCCCAAGTGCTGGGGTTAAAGGTGTGTACCACCATACCCAGCAAATCTCTACTATTTAAAGAAAAGAAAATAAAGGCTTAATGAGACTGTTACACTTACAAAGCTAACGCCTAAATCCTAAACAAGAAAATCTGTGTTCTCGATTTCAACTGCTGGGCACACAAGCACATACATACAGGCATGCACGGCCCATGGAGGGGACTCTAAAAATGACTGTCACTGGGAGATGAACTTGGAATAAATTTTTATCTTACTAAGTCTCAGCAATTGGCATGTACTATCTTCATAAAGAAAAAAAATATTGGCCTGTAATTCAAGCATTTGAAAGGCAGGGACAAGAGGACCCTGGAAAATCCAAGGTTAGCCTGGTCTATAGGGCAAATTCTTGGCCTGTCTCAAAAAAAAAAGAAAGAAAATAACAACAACAACAACAAAAAAAAAAAAAATTAAGCTACCTACTGAGAAGTTAAATTTAAGAAGTTTAAAAACTTGGAAAAGTATTTCTAACAAACGATATAAGCTATATTGTTAATATAAAGATAGTACATACCCTCTTTCAAGGCCGGCCATTGGTATATCTCAAAATTAAAACTAGTAAGTTAAGAGAGTAAAATGTCTCTTACCCCAGTTAGCAAAACAGAAATCAGAAGCATAATCAAGGCTGGTGAGAAAGAACTGAGATCTATGCAAAAGCCCTGACCTAGGAAACTGACTGGAGGAGAGGTTCCAAAGGCAAGAGCACAGGGATTTTTTCTGGGACTTTTGACAAAGGCTTTGAGTTCACCAAACTTCCCTTCAGAGTCTTAGCAAGATAATGTCAGGACTCTCCAAGTTCTTCACTATCTTAGTAAAAAGGTCTAAGTCAGACGATAAATAGAGCCATGTTCTGTAAGACTCAATATTCTGAACACTATAGGAAAGTATACTGGGTCAGCTGGCTGGAGCAGTGTGTGCCTGTGATCCCAGCTATTAGGAAGGTGTCAAGAGAGGTGGGGTTGGGGGGACTCACTTGTAGCCAGGAGTTTGAAAACAACCTAAGCAACACAGTAAGACCCTTTCTAAAAGCAAACAGAACAAAAGAAAAACAAACAAAAATCCCTACAAAATCAAAAAAGAAAACACTTACACCCATACCCACTGTACTGGCTGGTTTTGTGTGTCAACTTGATAAAAGCTGGAGTTATCACAGAAAAAGGAGCCTCCCTTGAGGAAATGCCTCCATGAGATCCAGCTGTAAGACATTTTCTTAACTAATGATCAAGGGGGAAAGACCCAGCCCCTTGTGGGTGGTGCCATCCCTGGGCTGGTTGTCTTGGGTTCTATAAGAAAGCAAGCTGAGCAAGCCAGGGGAAGCAAGCCAGTAAGTAACATCCCTCCATGGCCTCTGCATCAGCTCCTGCTTCCTGACCTGCTTGAGTTCCAGTCCTCACTTCCTTTAGTGATGAACAGCAGTGTGGAAGTGTAAGCTGAATAAACCCTTTCCTCCCCAGCTTGCTTCTTGGTCCTGATGTTTGTGCAGGAATAGTAACCCTGACTAAGACACCCATAATGGGAATCACCACTTGAGTTTTCCCTCAGATTTAGTCTCTGATCTTATGCTACTTTCCCCACTAGCTTGCAGGCCAGCTTCAATGTTACTTTCTCAGTCCAGGTTTCTGCTTCCTATACTTGGAAGTTAATTTTTACAGCATCCCCTAGGAGGTATGCTGTTATTAGCTCCTTTAAGATTGTCTTTTTTTTTTTAAAGGCAGGATCGCACTGCGTGGCCCTGCCGGCCTTGAACTTGTAGAGATCCACCTGCCTCCCAAGTGCTGGGCTTCTTTTGTGTTTGACTGGGGGGGGGGGGGTAGGGGAGACATATAAGTGTGTGAACATGCGCGCACAAGTACTTAGTTTTTATGTGGGTGCTGGGGATCCAAGCTCAGGTCCCATGCCTGTAACGAGCTCTTCATCAACCAGGCCATCTCCTGACCTTTTACTTCTTGACACCACCAGAGTCACCATGAGCACTTTTAATTCAAGTCATTGTTTTTGCCCAGTCACTAAATGTATAAGAAAAAGGAATGAAACAGAAAAATGCACCAAAACTTAGAATTCATGTAAGTGCTGTGGGAGTGAAAAGCAGATGAGTACCTCACTTTGCCTCGAGAAATTAGAACGTTATTAGATGAGTAATCTCAGAGGAAATGACTTCTAAATTGAGTAAGGAGTATTAAACAATAGGTTTCAGACAGCAGGTTACTGGGTACAGGGTGATTTTTAGGACTGAGAACAGAAATAGGCAAAGGCACAGAGGAAAAATCTAGACTTTAAAAGATGAAGCCAAGGCACACATATTTAAGCCTAGCACTCGGGAGGCAGGTGGATCTCTGTAAGTTCAATGCCAGTAGGGCTACACATGAGACCCTGCCTCAAAAAAAAAAAAAAAAAAAAAAAAAAAAGACAATGTCAAAGGAGCTAAAAACAGCACTGCCTCCTAGGGGATGCTGCAAAAATTAAATGAGTTATTAAATGAAGGACACTTAGCATATACAAGATATATGTACTTGAGTAGAGCTATAACTCTATAGAGATATTAACTACCATCATTATAATCTTCTTAAATCCATAAACAAACCTAAAAAAAAAACTTTGAAAAATGTGTAACTACATGGAAGATATACTATGCTTAACATACAAAGAATTCTTAAGAACAAACAAGACTGCCCACCATGCACAAAGCTTCAGGCTTGTTCCATAACACCCCATAAAGCATAAGAAAGGAACAGAAGAAGACCAGAGACTAAATCTGAGGGAAAACACAAGGGGCAGTGGCATATGCCTGCAATCCCAGTGTTCAGGAGGTGGAGGCAGGTGGATCAGAAGTCTCGGTAACCTCTGTTATCCTTGTCTACATAGTACATTTGAGGCCAGTCTGGGATATATGAAACTCTGTCAAGAGATTGGGGGGGGGGAGTGGGAGGGAGGGAGGGAAGAGAGGACAGGAAAGAAAGGAACAAAAGAACAAAAACAAAACAACTGCAAAACAACAAAACAAAGTGAACGGACCAATGAAATAGCAAAGAAGCAAAAACGAACATTTTTTTCAAGAAAAATGGAAAAAGAATGGCCTGATACAAACACTTAAGAGGTAGAAAAGGTAGTTTTAGTAAGTTAGCATATTTTTAAAAGGCAATACTTTCAAGGATGTTAGGAAACAAGACAGGTTTCATTCACACATTGATACTAATGAATTTTGCTGTAAGGTAACCTGATAATGTTTACATGGGCATTAAGAAGTATCCACATGCTCGTCTTCTCTCTCTGTGCATGATCTTCTGTCTCTTTTTCTCTCTCTCCCTGCTCTAACCCCCCTTTCCCCAGGCGACTTGTCTGGCCTTGGTCCTTGGGTTCAGTGAGCTTGCCCACCAGAGAGCAGCTTCCCAATAAACCTGCCTTTAATATAATCTAAAAAACAGAAGTATCCATACCTTTTGATCCAATGTCTACTACCTGAAATTTATCCTGGGGAAATGCTCATCATCAGCTACAGGAATGCGAGCTACAACGTGACAATAAAGAAAGATTATAGACTACCTTAGTCTACAGAAGCGATGTAAGATAGTGATTATAAGCAGATGATCAAAGTCAAATTTATACCCTAGGTCTCCCACTTACTGGTTGGGTGACTTTGAGGAAATTATTACACTTATACTTGCTCAAATTCCTCAACTATAAAGTTCTGAGAAAGAGGTTAAAGACTAAATGAATTTATGTAAAGTGTCCCCAAAGTAACTAAGATACGACTATTGCTCTATAAATGTTAGACATTATTACTAATATTCAGTAGTAGGGACATATTATTCACTAATAAAAGTGTATTGTGAGTAAGTACATAGTAAAAATAGAGCCATGTTTTGATAAATATTAGTAAGCTAAGGAGAAAAATCATAGAACAGGACCTGGGCATGTAGTTCGATGGAAAAGCACTTGACTAACATGCTTGGGGTAGCACAACAGAAAAAAAAAACATTAACTTCTAACAATATAGTAGGTGCATTATCTGTAGAGACAACGTTCTAGGAGGAACTCTATCAAAACATGAGCAATGACTACATCAAGAAAGTATCATGTTCTTTGTATTTCCCTATAGTGTCCCAATTTTCTACACAGAATATTTATCATTCATAATAGTAAATAGTACACAGAAAAAGCCAATAAAATTTTAAACCAAGCAATATAGTACTTTTAGGAAAAATCAAATTTAGTGCTCATTCTAAACAATTTGGCAAATCTCTGCTTTAAGCATACACTTCGTCAGGGAAGGTTTTTAACTAATTTCAATAATAAGAAATATCAAGAGGTCTGCTAGGTACCAATCAAATATGCAATAATAATAATAACAACAACAATAATAAAACCATCTTAAATATGGTATCCTAAAATATGAATAACTTACTTACATTAAGGCTACTATGGACTTACTTGTAAATGTACACTATGGATTTTTTTGAGGGGCAGGTTGGAGTTTTTTAATAATTTTGAAGATAGCAAATTTATTTCTCCCAATTACTCCACACACATACACACCCCAGACACATATTTTCTGTCTTAATTTTCTCCATAGTACTTGACAATTTCTAAGTTCAAGATATTTTATTGTTTTTATTCTCTTTTCCTGAGTTTAAGGGCCACTATGGCAAGACAGGGTTGTGTATTTTATTCACTGGTTATATAAGTAATATATTAGACATTTCTTGCAAGAAATCATGCAATATTTATGAAATGAAAGAATGAACTCTATGCTATGAATTATGAGTAACTTCTTTTGTCCTTAGCTTTCAAAGACAGAAGACAGAGGCTGGGAACAGAGAAAAGAAAACTGGTTTGGAATGAGACGACAAAGATAAAGAACAGTTACAGTAGTGAAGAGAAGATCTGAGAGAGATTCAAGAGTGAGCTGCAATGTCAGGTCCTCGTCATGCTAAATAAACTAGAAAGCCCAGGTCCGGGGAGTACTATCAGAAAACTTTCCTTACCCAAATCTAATCCAGAGGTTCTTTACACCTCCATCATCCACATTACTCAGTTCTCTGAACCCGTGCAACGCTGTAGGAATCAGTATGATGGAAGGAGTTAGTGAGTCTTAAGTCAGAATCACTGGGATGAAGAGTTAAGGCCAAGGAAAACTCCATACAGGTAGTCTCCACAGCAATGGAAAACCTAAAAGGAGAAAGAGAAAAAAACCTAAAAGAGAAATTTTCCCTTCTACCATTTGGGTTTTCATATATTAATAAAAATGGTTTAAAGAAGTAAGACTACTTTGTATTCCTAAGTGGTCCACACTATTCTTGGCTGTTAATACTGAAAGATAACTTGACAAAATCTACAACAACCTAGGAGGTAAGTCGTTGCACATGCCTATGCAGGATTATCTGGATTAGGTAAACTGAAGTGGGAAGACCCACCTGAAATGTGGACTGCTATTCCATGCCCTGCACACAAAGGAGACAGCCAGGAGAACATGCATCCCTCTCTGCTCTCTGGCTGCAGACGCCTGTGACTGACTTCCTGTCTCATTCTCTTGCTGTGATGGACTATACCCTCAAACCATGTGTCAAAACCTTCCTCAAGTTGCTTCTTGTCAAATATTTTGTCACAGAAACAAGAAAAGTAACTAATGGAAGATTGTCACTAATCTTTAGAGTAATTTCCTATAATCCCTAAGGATTATTTCATGAATACTAAAAAGCAATGCCACCAAATGTTACATAAATTACAAAATTTATTAACTTGTCCTACCCGGTTCTTATATTAAAGCAGTCATTTGACAAATGCACAAAAACATATTAGTTGGAAGACTGAGAAAGGAGAACAGAGAACACAGAAAGAAAATGGCAAAGCAAAGGCTGCTACTGTCCTGATGACTGTACAGTACAAAGCCTTGTCTATTTAGATCTCTCACTGTCTCTGTTCTCTCTCAACACCAGCCTCTTCCAAGTTAAGTCCACTTCACACTGCAAAGAATTTAACCATCTGAATCCAAAGGCACTGAAGTGACGATCCAAAGTAGTAGAAATGAAGGGCACTACAGAGGAAGACTCTTGGCATGAACTGAAGGTTAGACGTTGTGATCCATTGGTTAGCCTTCTCAGATGGCTCATTTCGACCTGGATTAAAAACTGGGCCCCAAAAGAAAAAGCTATTTTCTATAGTCATTAGAATAAATCACAAACCAGAGAGAGACAGAGACACAGAGAGAAGGACAGACTAATCAGCTTGAGATTTCTTATTGAAGGAAGCTGGCTGGAATGATAACAGGTGACATTTATTGGGCACTTAAGCTAAGCGCAGACAATAAGCACTTTATATTATATTCAACACTATGAAATGTGTACTATTATTACCCCTGTTTTATAGATGAAGAAGAAACAGAAATTGAAGAATTAAAGAGACTTGCTTAAGAACTTTGCTTTGGACCTGGAGCTGAGGTAGGAAGCCTAACTAGAAAGCCTATACTTTTATCCAACAGAGTTGTAAATAGTATGCAATTTTTATTAAACCAGACCTTTCCTCAAATGAATATGCATTGACAATGAAAAGGATCCAGAAAACATAAGACAGGTGGTTAGATACAACAAATTAAATGTCTACCATCTGGTAGTAGACCCCCTACTGTCTGTCATAATCACAGTTGAATAGCTGTACAGTACATAACAAAGTTATTCAGTGTCTTGATATGGCTGTGAAATTGCCCTTTAATTGAATCTCTCAAAGCACTGTAAATGAAATGCATTGCACTCTTAAGAGTTATGAAAGTACATTATTTCTCGGTCTATTCACTGTCCTATTTCTGTTCAGTTTCCTCCCTTCCTCCCCCAATTTCCTCTGTGCCTCATATCCTTTAAGCCCCATTCAGTTCCTCTTTCTCAAGAATACCTACATGCATACTTTACCCCAGAGGATTTGTCCATGTGCAACCACTATAAAATGGTACAAACGGAACAAAAAAGAGCCAAGTATAAATACATTTTAGATGTATGTTCAGCTTTAGATCTATGTAACTACAGAAAGAGCTTGGGCGCTGAAGTTAAAAGAATTCTAAACTGAAACAAGACACTTGTTTTTACTAGCTCTGAGACCTAGAGCAGTCAGTTAAAAGCTAACATTTTACTTATCTGATGGGAGGATATTACTTACAAGGCCTTCGTGAGCTTTAAATAAGTATATAAAACACTGAGCATAGACTCTAATTAGTAAGTGTTCTATAAATGACCACCACGGGAGATACACTGTGATACTAAAGGAAGTTTAGTGGGTGATGCACAACAGATATTTTATCAGAAGGATGGAACTCTGTGAAACTCTGTATTGAAGATGAATCAAAACTAAATATCTTGAGACTGCATGCTCCTGGCAGCAGACAGCATGCTAAGATATGTAAAATGGTTGGTTTACTCCTTAATACACACACACACACACACACACACACACACCCCTCTAAAAATTCTAAGATTATATAAGAAAATGTCCACAATAACTATAGAATAAAATGACCAAGACAAAGAAAATCTTGAAAACTTCTCTAAGTTTGGGCAAAAGGTGTGTGTTACTCTATTTTTGTAAAAATGCATTTTTAAAGTACAAATCCAATCCCCTGAACGTACATAACACATCTCTTCACACTCAGGAGAAATCAGGATTTGAGCTTATGATGTGTTGAACATTTTTTTAACTCAATAATTCAACACCGGTCCAGTTTTCACTAATCATTCCACTTTCATCATAAAGATAAATAAAGGGAATGCTTAGAACTGCGTTAAATGGTTATCAATATTACTTTGAAAGGCAGCAACACATCAGTCATAGGAACAATCACCAGCCTAAAGGCAAGCACATAACTTTGAATTTTGCAGGCCTCACATCAATTTGTATAAAGGTTGTAGGCAATCTTTCTAGATTGCTTTTAGATTTTAGCACTGACTGACAATACAGAAAACCGTCAAAGGGAAGTTAGCAATTTCTCAGAAGCTTAAGCAGCTAGTTTGGCCTCTAGTCTGCACGACCTAAATTAAGCCAACAACACAAAATTCCAAGGGACACCTTGCCTCCCCTGAGTAAGCAATAAACACCGTGAAACAGACAAAAAGCATGTAGAAAAACCGTACTTTCTGTGTTAACTTGAATTCCTATTACAAAGTAGCTCTATCCAAAATGTTCCTGTTCATAATGAATTCAAGTTTCAAACGTGCCTATTTGCCACGGGCAATCACTGAAAACACAGCGTGTGATCAATACATGCAAACAGTGTCTTTCTGCAGAATGAAACTTGCAGCCTCAGTTTTCCCATTCACTATGCACTTGCAGGTAGCTCTTCTCCCTTAAATAAGCAATGAACTTTCCTCTGGCTACAGAGATTCCTTCTCGCCGTGCTTCCTATATACGCTGGAAGTGCATAATGCAGAAGTCAGCGCTTAACATTTCTCAACTTTGGCTGTTATAACGCGAGCAGTGGACGCCAAGCATCCGCCCACTGTCCTCTTGTGACTCGGGCTACTTTGACGCACCGGGATGCGGCTCACCTGACACTCTGCAGCAACCCTGACCAAGAAGGAAAAAAAGAAAAAGAAAAAGAAAAATCAATTAAGCCAAAATAAAATGGGTCCCCAAGGCAACGCGCACTCAGCCCAGATGCCCCTAAGAAAAGCCGGGTGGCCACCGGCGATAGGCGAAGGCTGTCACCTGCCAAGCGAGGCCGCGGCGAGGGGCCCCCGGCTTCTCGGCCACTGAGAGGAGCGGCCCGCCAGCCCCGCGGCGGAGGCAGGAACCCGGGGCCGGAGGTTTCCGCCCGGCGCGGCCGTGCTACGCCGGGGCCTAGGGCGGGGGCCGCACGCGCTCGCGAGGACCGTGCCGGGCGGTGTACGGCGCGCGGCCCCCTCTGCCCGGCCCGTGGAACCCCGGGGGCGGTGGCGGCCGCACCTGCCCCGCGCCCCTCCGCCGCGCTGACGGGCGGCTTCACCTACCTGGCGCCTCGCGCACGTCACGGCGCGACCCCGCGCGCTCCTCAGCACCGGCGCGCGGGCGCGGCCAGGCTCCGGGAAGACCCCGCTGGGCCGCGGCCGCCGCCGCCGGGTCAGTCGTCAGGCCGGCCGCAGCGAACCTGTTGCGCAGCCTGTCACGGCAGCTGGGCTCTCCGCCGGCGCCGCCTCAGCCCCACAACAACATGGCGGCCGCGGCCTCCGCAGGAAGCCGGGGGGCGGGGAGGCGAGCGACGGGCGGGCAGTGACGGCCCGCCCGCCTAGCCGCGGGGCACCGACTCCTCACCGTGGGGAGCGTGACACTGCGTGGCGCTCCTCCTCACCCCCGGAACCGTAGAAGGCGTGGGCCGAAGTGCTTCTCCTTCCGCGAGGTCCCGGAGCTCAGCAGCTGACAGCCCTTCCAGGAGCTGCCAAGACCCACCTGGCTCCTCCTCTTCGAGGTGACTCGCGGAGACTGGGTGGGACATTTCCTGCCACACTGGACCCTAAGGTTTTGGAAAGGGCCAAGAGATGTCCAGGGCATCCCTGTTGTACCACACATGGAGCTTGCTCTCTCTCTAGAACCTTCTTATTCACTGAAGGTCTCTTCTTTAATATGTGAGCAGACATTTCCCGAGAATGGGGAAGTTAGAGGTGCGAAGGAGTTTCCTCCACCTTTGCTGAAGACCCTTAAAGGATTTAACCACACCCAAGAGTCAGCTGTCCATTCGCCATCACACACACACACACACACACACACACAGCGCCTGAGAAAGAGCATTCCTCTGTTCACACACAAGTGCAAGCTCATCACAGGAAGACTGCACAGGAAGGTCCTGAGCTTTGGTGACACAGAGACACCTGGCTGCTTGGTATCAGTCTAGGAGGTCTTTTCTACTTGCAGAAGCTAAACATTCTTATTCATCTAATACTCATACTCAGAACTTCTTTCTATTTTGTGATCTCCTCACGCAAATCACCATTCTTTATCTGGGGCTAGCTGATTGACAGAGGCAACAGCACCCTCTGGACAAAAAAGGCTTTCTTTAGGTTGGGTTGAGGAAATGATGGTTCCTAAATGGGCAAATAGGAGTCTTAAGATTCAAGATTTCCGTGGAAGGGGCTGTACTGAGATGCAAGACTCGTAACCTAAACTGGTGCCTGCCTGTAATCCCTGCACTCAAGAGAAAGCGTCACATCAGGCTGACTGATGAGAAGGATTGTGAATTTGAGGTCAGTCTAGGCTATATATAAATTGTTTGAAAAATCCCATAAATAAATGGATGTTTTTCAAACATTAGTATCCCTATGATTCAGTTGAAATGTGAGAGATTTGTGTAGATCAGATGACCCCAGACTTCATTTCTTACCTGTTGGGGCAGATGAAGATAGCAAGTCTGACTTGAAAAGGATGGCTGAAATGCTCAGGCACAACTGAACTGGACAACCAACTCTTAGGAGGAATTTAACAAACATTGATGGTGATAAACAGGCTTTTCTTGCTCTCACAGTGTTTTCTTAACTCTTCGATTAGGACCTGACCAAAACCTGACAGACAGGTCCTGAGCTTTGGTGACACAGAGACACCTGGCTGCTTGGTATCAGTCTAGGAGGTCCTGGAGACCAGTTAATACTTCTCTGCCTACAAACAAGCCACTCGGGTTGAGAAAAGCACTCTTAAGCACTGTCTACCATTTTCATCCCAGTTGTCCCTTCCCATGCCCATACCCAAGGGTCTGAGCCTGAGAATCCTTCTCACACAGTCCTGTAGGGACTGGTCTGTCAAGTAGAACTGATTTTTATACCTCATGGGCAGATAATTAATCTCCCCTTTCCATCCATCACTGGCAAGTGCCACTTGCATTTTGATGTTCTGAATCTGGTAACATTCACCTTGTCTTCTTTCTGCTGAAGAAGTTGCTAGATCCTTGGGAAGAGGATGGTGGGGTGGAGGTGCATTTAAAGACCTCCCTCGAAGAAACTACAAAGCTATCAGAAATTGGAGTTCTGTATGTCTGCCTGCAATATCCCAAACACTAAAACAACTCAGGGCTTTTTGGGGGAGGGGGGGAGCAGGAGTGAGACAGGGTCTCTCTATGTGGCCTTGGCTGTCTTAGAACTCTCTTTGTAGACCAGCCTGGCCTCAAAGTCACAGAGATCCATCTGCCATTGCCTCCCAAGTACTGATAATTCAGGTTTCTATTCAGAACTTTAGACCAATCTATCCTGTCACAAATATGAGGACCTCCACTAGCCTAGCTTCTTTTATACATACATACATGATTCTTGAATAAATCTGGACTTATTTAGTAGATATAAGTAATGAAAAGAAATGAAGGATTCTCAGATTCCTGGGCAGACTTTGCTAACAGTAGTTCTTTCTGTTCAGCAAGCTAAAGGATGGAATTTGAGAGGCTGGCAAACATGGAAGCAACCCAAGAAATGTTCTTGCTGCCTTTAGATCTTTCTTTCCCTACTCGTATGCAAAAAATAAAAAAATAAAGTCCTTTTGTTTTTTAGTTTTGCAACACCCTTCTTCTCTCCTTGTGTCTTCTTTAGCCAAATTCCAGGGCACTCTGTGTCTACCAAGAACTTCAGCACCTGAAATAGTCAGTCCTCTCCACCCAGAACTCTCATCCGCCTCACTCTTTAGGAATTTGTGATTCAGGTAGGTGATGCATCTACCCTCCCAGTTCATTCCCTACTCATGGGCTGGTCCTGAAACTCTACCTGTGAATTTCCTCAGAATTGCCCAAATCCCACTGTCATTTGTTCGCCTCTAGCACGGACTGGAGATGAATAACAAGTCCTACCTAAGACAGAGACGTTCTTGTCGATTTCCTAAAAGATTAGTGTTTGGTGTAGAATGAAAAGCTGAGGGAGCAGGGAAGTAGACTGTGCACTTCATATTTCTCCCCTTCTGCCAAAACTAGGATAGGTTCTTAGGCTCTTACTATAAACCAAGGTTTTACCATGGGGACCCCTAATCACAAGCTTTTTTCCTTTCATGCTCCTCTCAGCCATATAGATCTTGTTTTTAAAGATCCCATTCTTCATCCAAAAACCTATCCAGCCTATCCTCAAAAGAAGACTATCATGGTAGGAACAGGCTAGACTAGACAGAAGGAAAACGTCCAGATTTCAATCATACCATGAGATAAATATCATATAGGAAGCTTATATGAACCTAGGTCTTATCTTTTACATTAGACCTTTACCCTTAATAGACTGCCTATGGCAATGCTATGTAACCTTAGTTTTAAACAAATAATTTATAAAGAAACTAAGAGGCTATGGCCAACAGAAACCATATTGATTTACCCAGACATTTGTTACTTCTGGTGTCCTTCATTCTTTCCTAAGGATCAGAGTTTCCATTTATAATTCCCTGTAAATACCTTTCTTTAGTGTTTAAAGCCATAGTGCAAGTCTGTTTGCCACAAATTCTTACATTCTATATGAAATTTTAGAAGTTTCTTGCTTTCATATTTACACATAAATTTACATCCGTGGATGTAAAATGCTGAGTTAAGTGAGGTGGCTCGGTGGATAAAGCACCTACTGCCATTCCTGATGACTTGAGTTTGCTCTCTGGGTTTCAAGAATGGAAGGAAAAAAATCAACACCCCACAAGTTCTTCTCAAACTTCCACCTCTAACATGCACTGTGGCATATGCACACCCATTTATAATAACAAGCACGTGCTAAATAAAACACAAAATTCTGAGCTACCACTCTTCTTCTTCTGACGTGTGTCTTTAAATGTTTGGTATCCTCATTAGATATGTCCCAACAGGGTAACAGTGCTCCACTGTGGAGCACCAAAGCCCTGCTTGACCCTCCCTATACCCAGGATGTCTGAGGACTTGAGTACTGGGAAAATGGGCCTGTTTAAAGTTGTGCTTCTTTGACCTTCTTGTGTCTACTGTCAGCTAGAGCATCTGTTTTAGTGGATTATAAGAAAAAAAATGGAACCTCAGCATTTGTCCTATATTCTCTCTCTTCCAAGAAATGGGTAAAAGGTGGAGTTTTCCCTCTCTCAGTTCCTTTTTCCTTTCAAAACTTATAACGAACTACTGACAATAGTGATTAAGGCTTAAATATTTAAAGTCAAATCAATCTAGGAAATCAGGTTGAGGGTGACCTATTATAACAGGGTTATACACATGATGAAAAGTAGGTCAGGGTAGGGGTTTAAGGTCCAAGAAAAAAAAGGTCTAGGCCTTCCATGAGGTGTCTTTGTCAAGTCACTAATTGGATCATTTGTTTTTACAAAATTAAAAGTTATTAAGAACCTCATATGTTCCTAGTTCATAACCAGAGTCAATAGAACAAACTGATCTTTAAGTTAGTTTCTCTACTTAACTTACAAACCCTTTTCAGAGTATAGAGTAGAAACAGAAGTGAAAATAGGAATGACTTAGAGAAAGGGGGTTTCAGGGGAATCTCCAACTGTAGCATCGGCAGAGTATTACCACTTTCGGGCCGCTGGTGTTGTATGTATATTAACTTGAGATGCTGGCTTGAAGCTCTATGGTACTGGAAAGGCAGTGCCAGGAAAACTGGGGAGGGAAGTCAGCCCAGACTTGGTTGTGTGCCAGCACTGCAGGGTGGAACCAAAGGCCTGACCGCCCTGAACAGGATGTGCTCATTCATGACTGAAGCACCAGGGGCTTCTAGTCTGGCAGGTGTAGCTCAGAGAATGGGAATTCAAGAGTCAGACATGCTTCCAGTCTGGCTTGTGTCCCCAGCTGTCTGCTTATGTCATTGTTACTGTCTGCAGACAAACTAGATACCAGTTGAGTTCTTGTAATAATCTAACTAATAATATAGCCATCTGCACTAGGCAGGGCTTTTATCTTTTGACCTTTTTAGGTTTTCATTTTTGTGGTGCTGCAAATGGAACCCAGGATCTTATGCATACTAAACATGTTATATCACAGAACTGTACTTTCCACTCCTGAATTTCTGTTTATGATCATCTAACCTTGATTGGCTTGTAAAAAGGAAAGGTAAAGATCAGGCTTCACCTTAATATTTGAGAATTTTCTCATGCCTAGTTTTGATTTTCTTTTGACCCTTTATCTATATATGTATATGTATGTATGTATGTATGTATGTATGTATGTATGCATGCATGCCTTGCTGTTCTGCATTCAGATAGCAGCAGTGTTTTACTTTAAAGCATGCAGTAGGGGCTGGAGAGGAGCACTAATTGCTCTTCCAAAGGTCCTGAGTTCAAATCCCAGCAACCACATAGTGGCTCACAACCATCCGTAATGAGATCTGACTCCCTCTTCTGGAGTGTCTGAAGACAGCTACAGTGTACTTACATATAATAATAAATAAATCTTAAAAAAAATAAGTACGCAGTAGAGTAAATCCTTTGGCATTGCTAGACCCAGAGTGGCCAAACTTTTGTCTCTAACGTTAGCACTTTTTTAATCAGACAGTATCTTGAAATGAATCTTAAGAATGATAACTGCTGTACCCAAGGTACATGCCTGTAATCCCAACTACTTGGGAAGCTGAGACAGGTTCGCAGGTTTAAGGTTTGTTTGGGCTACACAATAGATTCAAGGCCAGCCTGAGTAATGCAACAAGACTGTGTCTTAGGGCTCCCATTGCTGATAAGAGCCACCACGACCAAGGCAACTCTTATTAAGGACAACATTTAATTGGATCTGCCTTGCAGGTTCAGAGGCTCAGTCCATTATCATCATGGCAGAAGCATGGCAGCCTCCAGACAGGCATGGTGCTGGAGATGCTAGAGTACTTTCTACATCTTCATCTGAAGGCAAACAGGAGAAGACTGGCTTCCAGGGCATTAGGAGAAGGGTTTCAAAGCTTCCCAAAGTGACACACTTCCTCCAACAAGGCCACACCCCCTAATAGTGCCACTCCCTGGACCAAGCATATTCAAACCACCACAGACTGTCTCAGAAGAAAATGGAGGCAAAAGGGAAGAAAGGAGAGGGGAGGGAAGGCAAGGAAAAGCAGGGGAAAAAGAGGGGAGAAAAGAGGTCAGGGGAGGAAAGGGAAGAAGAATGACATGTGTCTATGTTATTACTAGCTCTTTAATGACTGAGACAAGTTCACAAATTTGGGGCTAGCCTTGGCTATACCACAAAACACTATCAGGAAGGAAGGAGAGGAAGTGAGGGAAATAGAACAAAATCAGGAGTGGTGGTGAGTAGGCACAAAGTAATCCCATCACTAACATTATATAGTAGGGGGGACCACAGGTAAATGTGAAGATACATTTTGATATTTAAGAAAAAAAAAGGCCTTTAGAGTTGCCCTTTCTTGACTTCACTTATGAAGACAAAATCCAAGCTATGAAATTACATCTCAAAGTAGAATCAACAATGTAATTCTAACCACGCCTAGGGAGGAGGGGCTGGATCAGGAGTTTTCTGCTCAGGGGACTGGTACTGACTTTGAAGTGGATGTTTGGTGGTTATCTTAGTTAGGATGATACTTCTGGGAACAGACACCATGATCAAGGCAACTCTTATAAGGACAACATTTAATTGGGGCTGGCTTACCGGTTCAGAGGTTCAGTCCATTATCATCAAGGCAAGAGTATGGCATTATCCAGGCAGGCATGGTGCAGGAAGAACTGAGAGTTCTACATCTTCACCTGAAGGCTGCTATCTGAATACTGGCTTCAGTAATACTGAATACTGTGGAAGCTAGGACAAAGCCCACACCTCCAATGACACACCTACTTCAACAAGGCCATACTTCCAAATAGTGCCACTCCCTGGGTAAACCATCACAGTGATATTTCTTCCTTTTGTATTGAATGCTTCCAATTGGTGGGTCTTTTTTAGTCTTTACAGTTTAGAACTGCCTAATTCAGTAGACCAATGGAGGAAATCAACAAAGAGCAGAAATGGGCTTCTTATAAATTGATTCAACCTCAAAACCATCCTCAATGTGTGAACTTTTTGCTATTCTCATAAATGGAAAACTTAAAGTCAGAGAAACTCCAGCATTTGAACAACTCATTCATCTATAAGTACTATAATCATACTCTGTTATGATTTTGTTTTTAGCTTTTTTTAATTTTAGGGGAGCATTTATATTTCACACTTAGTTTCAATAAAAGCACTTTCTTCTGCTTTTTTTCATGTTTTTTTCTTAAAACACATAACTGGATTATTTTTAGCCATAGTGTATTTTCTATACTCTTACAAAATTGTACATTATCATACTATCTTTTGAATGGAGCTCCCTAATTCACTCAATGAGTCTCAATGAGTAGCTGGTTCTAAATTTTTATTATAAATAATAAACATTTCATTTCTAAATATGCACATATAGATTATTAACATAAAATGTCCCATGAAAGGACTTATTTTTTAAAGGCTTGGACCCTAGTTTGTGGGCCTACTGCAGGGTTTAAGAACTTGTAAGAAGTGGAAGCTGGGCATGTTTGGCCCTCCCTGTAATCCCAGTACTTTGGGAGGAATTACTATAGAGACAAGAGAATCAAGAGTTCAAAATTTTTCATGACCACATAGTGAATTTGATCTCTATATGAGATCTTGTCTCAAAAACAACAAAAATAGCTAACTAGAAACAATTTGAAAAGAAGTGGAAAATGGTGAAAGCAAGTTAGGTCATTGATAGCCTCAGAGGGAGCATGGGAGTCTTCTCCTGTCTTCCCTTTGCTTCCCAGTCACAAGGTGAGCAGATCTTCTTTCTCACATGGCCTTCTGGTGCCATTAGACCCAGTGACCATAAGCTGAAACCTATACAACTATGAGCTGAAGTAAACCTTTCCATATGTATGAAGCTGCCATAATAAAACCCATTACTTTGTATCTTACCTTAAAAAAATTAATACTATTTTATGAGGTCCCATTTGTCAATTCTTGTTCTTAGAGCATAAGCTATTGGAGTTCTGTTCAGGAAATTCTCCCCTGTGCCCATAAGTTCAAGGTTCTTCCCTAGTTTCCGTGTGTCTGGTTTTATGTGGAGATCCTTGATCCACTTGGAAATGAGCTTAGTGCAAGGAGATAAGAATGGATCAATTTGCATTCTTCTGCATGCTAGTTGCCAATTGAACCAGCACCATTTGTTGAAAAGGCTATCTTTTTTCCACTGGGTGGTTTTAGCTCCTTTGTCAAAGACCAAGTGACCATAGGAGTGTGGATTCATTTCTGGGTCTTCAATTCTGTTCCATTGATCTACATGCCTGTCACTATACCAATACCATGCAGTTTTTAACACTATTGCTCTGTAGTACAGCTTGAGGTCCGGAATACTGATTCCCCCAGAAGTTCTTTTACTCTTGAGAATAGTTTTAGCTATCCTGGCATGACACTCCCGGAGGATCCTGCTATACCACTCCTAGGCATATACCCAGAGGCTTCCCCTGCATGCAATAAGGACACATGCTCCACTATGTTCATAGCAGCCTTATTTATAATAGCCAGAAGCTGGAAAGAACCCAGATGTCCCTCAACGGAGGAATGGATTCAAAAGATGTGGTATATTTACACAATGGAATACTACTCTGCAATTAAAAACAATGAATTCACGAAATTCCTAGGCAAATGGTCAGAACTAGAAAATATCATCCTTAGTGAGGTAACCCAATCACAAAAGAACACACATGGTATGCATTTGCTGATAAGGGGATATTAACCCAGAATCTCGGAATACCCAAGACACAATTCACATATCAATAGATGTCCAAGAAGATGGAAGGAGAGAACCCTGGTCCTGGAAAGACTGGATGTAGGGGAATACCAGGACAGAGAAGCGAGAGGGGGTTGAATGGGTAAAAGAGGGAGGGAAGGGGGCTTATGGGACTTTCGGGGAGGGAGGAAACGGGAAAGGGGAAATAATTTGGAATGTAAATAAAAAAACTTAGAAAATAATAAAAAAATCTTCAATTTAAAAAAAATAATAATAAATAAATAGAGCTTGCCTCTTTATAAGCTTATTATTTCTACTATCACGGAGGTGGAAAACTGATTAATTGCCATTTTCTGGTGTCTATCCTTAGAATTAATTTTCAAAGCCTTAATCATTGAATGAAAATAATTAGTGATAGTTTCTATAAAGTCTATTAATCTACCATAGCAGTATTGGAATATAGTACTTCCACTGTGTTCTCCTCAGTTATATTTTATATGCATTTAAACTTTTACTAATTATACTTATTTTATTTTTGATTTTAAAGTATCCCTTTATTGTTTCTGAATATCTTCAATATTATGAATAATGTCTCCTTTTTCTTTTTTTTTAAGTGTAAAGTAATTTAATCAAACATAATCTAAGAAAACATTGGAAATGATAAATAAATTTCATAAGGCATTCAATGCATTTCAGAGATCCCAATCTAAAACAAAGGTATACATATAGGTTAGGAACAGTATCTAAGAAGTGTTATGAAGAAACCAGGGTATGATACTGGAGATAAAGTTCAGTAGAATAAAGCTTGATGATATGCTCCGGGTAATGATTCAATGAGCAGCTCTGAAAGAAAAAGGAATGATTTTCAATATTTGTGATTAAAAATGTGTTTAAATACAAACAAACACGTGTCATGACCTACTCATATTTCTTTTTTTTTCTTTTTTTATTGTTTCTTAGATATATTCTTTATTTACATTTCAAATGATTTCCCCTTTCCTGGTTCCCCCCTCCCTGAAAGTCCCATAAGCCATCTCCCCTACCCCTGTTTCCCAATCAAACCCCTCCCGCTTCCCTGTCCTGGTATTCTCCTACACTGCTGCATTGAGCCTTTCCAGGACTGGGGGCCTCTCCTTCCTTCTTCTAGGGCATCATTTGATATGTGAATTGTATCTTGGGTATTCCGAACTTCTGGGTTAATATCCACTTATCAGTGAGTGCAAACCATGTGTGTTCCTTTGTGATTAGGTTACTTCACTTAGGATGCTATTTTCCAGTTCCACGCATTTGCCTAAGAATCTCGTGAATTCATTGTTTTTAATAGCTGAGTAGTATTCCATTGTGTAAATATACCACATTTTCTGTATCCATTCCTCTGTTGAGGGACATCTGAGTTCTTTCCACCTTCTGGCTATTATAAATAGGGCTGCTATGAACATAGTAGAGCATGTGTCCTTATTACATGCTGGGGAATCATCTGGGTATATGCCCACGAGTGGTATAACGGGATCCTCCAGTAGTATCATGCCCAGTTTTCTGAGGAAATGCCAAACTGATTTCAGAGTGTTTGTACCAGCTTTCAATCCCACCAGCAGTGGAGGAGTGTTCCCTTTTCTCCACATCCTCACCAGCACCTGTTGTCTCCTGAGTTTTTGATCTTAGCCATTCTGACTGGTATGAGGTGAAATCTCAGGGTTGTTTTTATTTGCATTTCCCTGATGACCAAGGATGTTGAACATTTCTTTAGGTGCTTCTCAGCCATTCGATATTCCTCAGGTGAAAATTGTTTGTTTAGCTCTGTACCCCATTTTTAATAGGGTTATTTGGCTCTCTGGATTCTAACTTCTTGAGTTATTTGTATATATTGGATATTAGCCCTCTGTCAGATGTAGGGTAGGTAAAGATCTTTTCCCAATTTGTTGGTTGCCGTTTTGTCCTATCAACAGTGTCCTTTGCCTTACAGAAACTTTGTAATTTTATGAGGTCCCATTGTCAATTCTTGATCTTAGAGCATAAGCCATTGGTGTTCTGTTCAGGAATTTCCCCCTGTGCCCATGTGCTCAAGGCTCTTCCCCAGTTTCTTTTCTATTAGTTACAGTGTGTTTGGTTCTGTGTGGAGGTCCTTGATCCACTTGGAGTTGAGCTTAGTACAAGGAGATAAAAATGGATCAATTTACATTCTTCTGCATGCTAGCTGCCAGTTGAACCAGCACCATTTGTTGAAAAGGCTATTTTTTTCCACTGGATGGTTTTAGCTCCTTTGTCAAAGATCAAGTGACCATAGGTGTGCGGGTTCATTTCTGGGTCTTTAATTCTATTCCATTGATCTACCTCCCTGACACTGTACCAATACCATGCAGTTTTTGACACTATTGCTCTGTAGTACAGCTTGAGGTCTGGGATACGGATTCCTCCAGAAGTTCTTTTACTGTTGAGAATAGTTTTAGCTATCCTGGGTTTTTTGTTATTCCAGATAAATTTTGAGAATTGCTCTTTCTAACTTTATGAAGAATTGAGTTGGGATTTTGATGGGGATTGCATTGAATCTGTATATTGCTTTTGGCAAGATGGCCATTTTTACTATATTAATCCTGGCAATCCACAAGCATGGAAGCTTTTTCCATCTTCTGAGGTCTTCTTTGATTTCTTTCCTCAAAGACTTGAAGTTCTTGTCATACAGATCTCTCACTTGTTTGCTTAGAGTCACACCAGGATACTTTATATTGTTTGTGGCTATTGTGAAGGGTGTTATTACCCTAATTTCTTTCTCAGCCTGCTTATCCTTTGAGTATAGGAAGGCTACTGATTTTTTGAGTTAATTTTATATCCAGCCACTTTGCTGAAGTTATTTATCAACTGTAGAAGTACTGTGGTGGAGTTTTTGGGTCACTTAAGTATACTATCATATCTCCAAATCGTGATAATTTGACTTCTTCCTTTCCAATTTGTATCCCTTTGACCTCCTTTTGTTGTCTAAATGCTCTGACTAGAACTTCAAGTACTATATTGAATAAATATGGAGAGAGAGAGGGCAGCCTTGTCTAGTCCCTGATTTTAGTGGGAATGCTTCAAGTTTCTCTCCATTTAGTTTGATTTTGGCTACTGGTTTGCTGTATATTGCTTTTACTATGTTTAGGTATGGGCCTTGAATTCCTGTTCTTTCCAAGACTTTTAACATGAAAGGATGCTGAATTTTGTCAAATGCTTTTTCAGCGTCTAATGAGATGACCATGTGGTTTCTTTTCTTTGAGTTTGTTTATGTAGTGGATTACATTGATGGATTTCCGTATATTGAACCATCCCTGCATCCCTGGGATGAAGTCTACTTGATCATGGTGAATGATCATTTTGATGTGCTCTTGGATTCAATTGGCAAGAATTTTATTGAGTATTTTTCATCAATATTCATAAAGGAAATTGGTCTGAAGTTCTCTTTCTTTGTTGGATCTTTGTGTGGTTTTGTTATCAGCGAAATTGTGGCTTCATAGAATGAGTTGGGTAGTGTTCCTTCTGTTTCTATTTTGTGGAATAGTTTGAAGAGTATTGGTGTTAGGTCTTCTTTGAAGGTCTGATAGAATTCTGCACTAAAACCATCTGGTCCTATGCTTTTTTTCTTTGGGAGAGTGTCAATGACCTCTTCTATTTCTTTAGGGGTTATGGGACCATTTAGATGGTCTATCTGATCCTGATTTAACTTTGGTATTTGATATCTGTCTAGAAAATTGTCTATTTCATCCAGATATTCAAGTTGTGTTGAGTATAGGCTTTTGTTGTAGGATCTGATAATTTTTTGAATTTCCTCAGTTTCTGTTGTTATATCTCCCTTTGTTAATTTGGATACTGTCTCTGTGTCCTCTGGTTAGTCTGGCTAAGGGTTTATCTATCTTGTTGAGTTTCTCAAAGAGCCAGCTCCTGGTTTTGTTGATTCTTCATATAGTTCTTTTTGTTTCTATTTGGTTGATTTCAGCCCTGAGTTTGATTATTTCCTGCCTTCTACTCCTCTTGGGTGTATTAGCTTCTTTCTGTTCTAGAGTTTTCAGGTGTGCTGTTAAGCTACTAGTGCATGTTCTCTCCAGCTTCTTTTTGGAGGCACTCAGAGCTATGAGTTTTCCTCTTATCACTGCTTCCATTGTGTCCCATAAATTTGGGTATGTTGTGCCTTCATTATCATTAAATTCTAAAAAGTCTTTGATTTCTTTCCTTATTTCTTCCTTGACCATGGTATCATTGAGTAGAGCATTATTCAGCTTTTATGTGTATATGGGCTTTCTGTTGTTTTTGTTGCTATTGAAGACCACCCTTACTCCATAGTGATCTGATAGGAGGCTTGGAATTAGTTCAGTTTTTTTATATCTGTTGAGGTCTGTTTTGTGTCCAATTATATGGTCAGTTTTGGAGACGGTACCATGAGGTACTGAAAAGAAGGTATATTCTTTTGATTTAGGATGAAATGTTCTATAGATATCTATTAAATCCATTTGGTTCAAAACTTCTGTTAGTTTCACTGTGTCTCTGTTAAGTTTGTGTTTCCCTGATCTGTCCATTGAGGAGAGTGGGGTGTTGAAGTCACCCACAATTATTTTGTGATGTGCAATGTGTGCTTTAAGCTTTAGTAAAGCTTCTTGAATGGGGGTGCTCTTGTATTTGGAGCATAGATGTTCAGAATTGAAACTTGTTCTTGGTAGATTTTTCCTTTGATGAGTATAAAGTATCCTTCCATGTCTTTTTTGATGACTTTTGGTTGAAAGTCTATTTTACTGGATGTGAAAATGGCTACTCCAGCTTGTTTCCTGGTACCATTTGCTTGGAGAACTGTTTTCCAGCCTTTTACTCTGAGGTAGTGTTTGTCTTTGACACTGAGATGTGTTTCCTGTATGCAGCAAAATGTTGGGTCCTGTTTACGTATCCAGTCTGTTAGTCTATGTCTTTTTATTGGGGAATTGAGTCCATTGATGTTAAGAGCTATTAAGGAATAGTGATTGTTGCTTCCTGCTATTTTTGATGTAATTTTTATGTTTGTGTGGTTATCTTCTTTTGGGTTTGTTGAAAGAAGATTAATTTCTTTCTTTTTCTAGTGTGTAGTTTCCCTCCTTTTGTGGGTGTTTTCCATTCATTATCCTTTGAAGGGCTGGATTTGTGGAAAGATACTGTGTAAATTTGTTTTTGTCATGGAATGCCTTGGTTTCTCCATCTATGGTAATTGAGAGATTTACTGGATATAGCAGTCTGGGTTGGCATTTGTGTTCCCTTAGGGTCTGTATGACAGCTGCCCAGGCTCTTCTGGCTTTCATAGTCTCTGGTAGGAAGTCTGGTGTTATTTTGATAGGTCTACCTTTATATGTTACTTGACCTTTTTCCCTTACTGCTTTTAATATTCTTTCTTTGTTTAGTACATTTGGTGTTTTAATTATTATGTGACAGGAGGAATTTCTTTTCTGGTCAAATCATTTGGAGTTCTGTAGGTTTCTTGTATGTGCATAGGCTTCTCTTTCTTTAGGTTAGGGAAGTTTTCTTCTGTAATTTTTTTTGAAGACATTTACTGGCCCTTTAAGTTGGAAATCTTCACTCTCTTCTATACCTATAATCCTTAAGTTTGGTCTTCTCATTTTGTCCTGGATTTCCTGGATATTTTGGGTCAGGAGCTTTTTGCATTTTGCATTTTCTTTGAATGTTGTGTCAATGCTTTCTATGGTATCTTCTGCATCTGAGATTCTCTCTTCTATCTCTCGTATTCTGTTGTTGATGCTTGGATCCATGACTCCTGGCTTCTTTCCTAGGTTTTCTATGTCCCAAGTTGTTTCCCTTTGTGATTTCTTTATTGTTTCTACCTCCATCTTTAGATCCTGGATGGCTTTGTTCAATTCCTTCACCTGGTTTGTTGTATTTTCCTGTAGTTCCTTAAGGGCTTCTCCCTGTTTATTTGTGTTCTCCTGTATTTCTTTAAGGGAGTTATTTATGTCCTTCTTGAAGCCTTCTATCAGCATCATGAGCTGTGATTTTAAATCTAAATCTTGCTTTTCTGGTGTGTTGGGGTATCCAGGACTTGCTTTTGTGGGAGAATTGGGTTTGGATGGTGCTATATTGCCTTGATTTCTGTTAGTAACATTCCTATGTTTGCCTTTTGCCATCTGGTTATCTCTGGTGTTAGTTGGTCCTGCTGTAACTGGCTGGTGCTTCTCCCTCCTATGTGCCTGCAAGCCTATCTCGGCACCCCTTGGTGACCGGCTTTCCCTGGCACAGAGTGCTGTGAGGCTGCCCAGCTCCTTGGTACAGATGGGGCCCTGGTGATCCGAGTCCCAAGTGATCTTACACTCAGGTGTTCTCTGCGTTCCTGGCTGTAACAGCCTGCTCAGTCACAGGAGTGAAGATCACTAATTATAATTATTTTAAATTTTCACTTTTTTCTTCTATCCACAGATGGTCAGAATTTGTATTACTTTTGTTAAATAACAAAATTACATTTGGTAATAATTTAATTCAATGAATTATTCATATACTCTCATCTGTGATCTGAATGTTGTATTCCTTCAGAATTTGTGCTGAGACCCTAAGCCCCTAAGCCATAGTGTTAGGAGGTGAAGATTCTGAGATGATTAAAGTAATCTATCCACAAAGGAGATTAGTGCCTTTATAAGGAAACCTTAAGGGGAGACTCCTTGTGCCTTTACCCATGTAATATGTAATGACTCAACTGGACCATGTGTACCAGAAAGTGAATCCTCATTTGTTGTATAGCAAAACATTTTCTGGGGAGAAGCATCATACATGTCTGCTCATCCCAGACAGAGAACACACAACAAACCAAAGTATGGACACCACCAAAATCCAACTTGGTGAACCATGAGTTTCACTAGGGTGTAGTGACAGTTTTAAGAGTTCTGGAATTTTGGTTTCATTCATAGAGAGGGAGAGGGAGATGGAGATGGAGGAGAGCGAAGGAATGAATACGAATGTGAGAATGTGTTTTCATTTTAATCCCACGTGTAGGAATGTAGGGCCGTTTCAGACTGTCTTCAGCAGCTGACCACAATTTGCCTCATACACTAGCAAAAGCATGCTTTTGCCAGCTGCAGATAATTTCTGCAATTGTGTGGCTGGTTGTTGTTGGTTTAGGGAGGTTGGTTGCAGTTTGCTAGTAGCAGTTATCAAAGAAGAAACAAATGGAAAGAAATTAGATTCAGGGATTTTCCTAATTCATCTCTCTTTTCTATCCTTGTTTCTCTCCTAGCTAGTGTTGGGAGGGATAAAGGGTGGGAAAAAGAAGAACCCACAAAGTAACAAAGACTGCTAAATTGGAGTTACAGGAATATGGGTAATGGGTTACTTGCAGGAGCAGAAATGACTCAAAGACAGCTGCATTACCAAAACCCACCCCAGCATGGGTGACAGCTCCCAAAGTTGAGAACCCGAAGCATACACTAAGAAGCTCAACAGGTTGGAGATTGTCCTTCCCAGTTATCTCAGTTGCTCTAAACCTCTTCCAGGCAGCTCAGCTCGTTTCTGCTTCTTCCAGGAAAGCTGGTACCATACCATCTCATACTGTCTCGGAGTCATCTTTATAGCCCAGCTCTGTTCAGTCAAAAAGGGACTCTCAATTTCTATTGTTTTCTCTGGTAGGGAGGAACCTAGTGAATCATATTGGTTTCAGGGACTTCCTGAAGCTCTTTTGAGTTATCTTCTCATTTAAGGATCTTTCCTCCAGAATGGAATGTTTTGATGCCAGAGGAAACTGATAAGCAAAATCACTACATAATCTGCAAGCACCAACCCAGGACTGAGAATAGTCTGTGCTTTTTTTATTATCTAGTTTGTGATATTTTATTACGGCAGCTCAAGACAGATTAAAGCACTCTCCACATATATATTATAGTATTTCCTTTAAAAATATTTACTATTATTGTTAATTATGAACATATGTGTACCTGCATGTGAATGAAGGCACTCACAGAAGCCAGAGGTATTGGATGCTCCTAGAGCTGGTGTTACAGGTAATGTGAATAGCCAAATGGGGTGCTGGAAATCAAACTCAGGTCTTCTGGAAAGCCAGCATGTGCTCTTAACCACTAAATCAGCTCTCCACCACCTATTTTAATATTTCTATTTTTTCAATTCACATGAGCTCTTTGTATAATACACTTAAAGATTGTCTTATGCTTTTCTTTCTTCCTTCCTGTCTTTTGTATGTGTATGGGGGGAGGGGTGGTCCACAGAGGCCTGAAGAGAGCTTTCAAAAAGCTAAAAGCTGGAGTTGCATGCAATTGTAAACCACGTGAAATGGGTGCTGGGAACTGAACTCTAGGCCTTTGGAAGAGGAGATCAGGCTCTTAATCACTGAACAAACTCTCCAGCCTGCAGAAATGATGTCTTAAAAATCATCATGTGGTGCTGTGTATTGTCTCTCAATAATCTACTTATGAGAAACAAGGATTGATTTTCTTTTGAAATCCATTTGCTTATCTAAAAGAATTCAGTTGGTAATAGGCTTTAATGTTCTGGAAATATGTCCAATGAAGAGTCTATGGCAATAATCAACAATAATTATAACTCCATTAGGTGTCTAGTAAATATTACTGAACACTGGGAAAATAAGCACTGTGACAGAAAATAATTTTATCTGCAATCCAGCAAGGTTAATAATTGACTGGAGGCCCTAAGGAAGTTTCTACAGTTCTCTTCTCTGATCCAAATAACCAGTTAGGTGTTTTTGTAGTTAGGTGTTTATTTGTTTTTAACAAGTTCTGTTTCTATAAATACTAGTAACATTACTCTGAGTCTGAGATTATAGGTACATATTGTAAGACTCAACTCTGTCGTTATTAAAACATATTAATTGTAAAATTTAATCAGATAAACTATGATTTCTTCATAAATGACAATAGCACTCATTGACCATATCCAGCACCCTTCTGCCCTCTCCCTCTCCTCTCCCTAACACCCTCTGTAGTCCCTAGAAATGTTATCATCAGGCTTGAGCAGCAAGAGTTTTTACCCACTGGGGCATCTTGTAGGCCCACCTTTTATTTTTTTAAAGTTTCCAAAAATGATAATGTGTGATACATGTCACTCTGTAACTAGTTTATTTTGCTTAACATTATATCCTCCAGATCCATCTATCCATTTTGCTGCAAGTGACAAACTCTCTTCTTTATGGATGAATAATTCTCCATTATGTACACATACTGCTCATTTTTTGTCTACTCATCTGCTGATGGGCATGGAGGTTGAACCTCCATCTTAGGTGTTGTGAATAGAACAGTACTGCAATATACTTGGATACACAGGTTTTGTACGCTGACTTCATTTCCTGTGCCCTTGTACCCGGAGTGGGACAGCTGTTTCCTGTGGCATTCTCTTGAAGTCAGTGTTCTACCCTAGAACAGGAGCAGTGGGATTGTTAGAAGATTTAAGCAGAAACACAAAATTCTACTTTCATACCAACAAGCTCTGGTGAGACTGTAACTCCTTAGAGATTTACATATAGGTCCATGAACTTTGTGCCTTTCAAGTTTAGCCTTGTTTTTAATTTGATGTACTGTGTAATCTAAATTGACTTGGTTTTATAGAGTAAGCCTTGGGGCAGAGACCAGGTTTTAACATGTACTTAACAGCTTCTACTGTACTTTCAATTCTTGGAAAATAATAATTAATGGTTAGGCATTGGGTGCTTGGCACAAAACCCTGACTCTAAGTATAATTAACTTTAAGAGCTATTTTGGTATCTGTTGAAAGTGAGATGTGAAAAACTTTATGGCTTCATAGAAGGAGTCAGAAATTTATCCTGTGCTTGAGACATGTTAAAATATATAATGCATAAGTGGAATTGCCTGATGAACATGATCTCTGTGTGGTTTTAAAATGGAAGAGCAGTAGAAATTCTAGAATTAAACTCACAAAAGTCAGATTAAAAGTTTAGAGTTTATAAACACTTAAAGCACCCATGCTTGGTGTTTTAAAAAACAAAATCTTGAAATATATTAGATCTTAAAATTAACATCAGTAAATCCAGTAAGTTCTGTAAATTGTTTTATAACTTTACATCAAGACTATTTTTTAAATGCTCAAGTGTTGAATAACTTCTAAATAACTTCATATATATGTGCATGTGCAGACATGTATGCACATATGCAAATACACTTGCACTGAAGGCACACCTTGTTTTGCTACTGTCATAGGAACGTCTTTAGTTCTTTAGTTTGTCTCTTTGATAATCTGTACCACATTCTTCAGAACTTTAGAATGTTGGGGAAAGTGTGGACTTTGGCCCCAAGTGGGAACACTTTGGGTAGGAAAGGTAGCAGCAGCAGAAGCCCAGGTACCTCCAGAGAGCTGCACACAGCATCTTCTGCCTTGCAGGCTGGGACTCAGTGTTGAAATTGAGCATGAGCATTTGGCTCATGTGTGATGCTGACTAAGTCAGTGAGGAGTTGCAGGAGGTCTTGTGTGGCATTCTAACTTCTTCATCTCTTACCTAGATTTAATTATTTACCCACACCGAGTTAAATGCCTTTTTCTAATTTTTGAAAATTGTATCATGTTTCTAAACATGTGAGTGCAGGAATAGGATGCCCTGTGAGAGTGGAGATGTCTCTGGCTTTTTCTAAGACACAGTCTCATGTAGGCCACTGTGAACTCACTGTAAAGTAACAGCTGTGCTTGAACTCTTTGAGTCAGGATCTCACTATGTAGTTCTGGATGTCCTAGACCTAATTATATAGACCAGGGTGGCCTTGAACTCACAGAGCTCCTCCTGACTTTAGCTCTCAAATGCTAAAATTAAAGATGTGCATTATACTACACCCAGCTTTTTGAAAATAGAAGAGTAAGAATATAAGATCATCTTTTAAACTATCTAAATACAAAATTATAGAATAAAAATTGGCAAAAAAATATTTTAAAGAAATGCAACAGCTTCAGACTAGAGTAAACTGATGTGAATATTTAGAGTATAATATAAATAGAAGTATATTGGTTTGGGTGCTTTTTCTAAAAGTATGATCTCAATGAAACGGTTCGGCACTGTGTTTGTGAGGTTATGAAATATATATTTGGTCGTCTCCTTTCCCTGACATATAGTTTCTAAAACCTTTGGAATCTCTAAGCTAGGAGTAGCCTTTAATCACTTGGGAAGCAGAAGCAGGCAGATTTCTGTGAGTTTTGAAGTTAGCCTCTAGCCCCCCACCCTCACTTTTGAGACACAGTCTCACCATGTAGCCCTGGCTGTCCTGGAACTCACTCTGTAGACCAGGCTGGCTTCAAACACAGAGATCTGCCTGCCTCTGCCCATCAAATACTGTGATCAAAGGAGGTGGTGCCCACCTCCCAGCACTAGGGAGGCAGAGGCAGGCAGATCTCTGAGTTTGAGGCCAAGGTGGTCTACAGAGTGAGTTCCAGGACAGCTAGGGCTACACAAAGAACCCCTGTGTCAAAAAAACATAGAAACAAACAAATAAATAAAATGGATAATTATGAAAGAGTGTTTCCTTGAGTTCTGTGAGCCACTCTGGAGGAGGGAATCTTTGGAATCTCAATTTATAAACACAGTTGATTAGAAGTTGTCAACTGGCATCTGAAACTGGGAGTGTTCTTATGGGGCTAAACCTTACCCTATAGAACCCAGAACTACTGTTTCCAGGTAGACCAGGCCAAAACTGACCCAGAGGCTACCTTGCTGTTCCCTGGAAACTCTACTACAATTCATTGGTTAGGGTGTATGCAGGGTGGCAGAACTGTTTATACTGTGAGAACGTAGGCAGAGAAACCGAGTCACCTTCCAATCACTGTCTTACACTTGGCAAGGCTGTATTTATCAGGGGGACACTACCGGTATTTACCCTTCACTCTTTTATCCTTTACACTTTAAGAAACTGTCTGCCCTAGTATTGGTCCAGGCGTGTTCTAATCTTAATTTGGTTCTTCTTTTTCAAAATTTCTTTTAAGGTTTATTTTATTTTATGTGTATGAGTATTTTGCATGCATGTATATAAGTGTACTACATGCATGCCTGGTACCTGTGGACTTTAGAAAGGGCATCACTCCCGGAGGATCTTGCTATACCACTCCTGGGCATATACCCAGAGGCTTCCCCTGCATGCAATAAGGACACATGCTCCACTATGTTCATAGCAGCCTTATTTATAATAGCCAGAAGCTAGAAAGAACCCAGATGTCCCTCAATGGAGGAATGGATTCAAAAGATGTGGTATATTTATACAATGGAATACTACTCTGCAATTAAAAACAATGAATTCACAAAATTCCTAGGCAAATGGTCAGAACTGGAAAATATCCTTAGTGAGGTAATCCAGTCACAAAAGAACACACATGGTATGCAGTCACTGATAAGGGGATATTAACTCAGAATCTTGGAATACCCAAGACATAATTCACATATCAATAGATTTCCAAGATGGAAGGAGAAACCCCTGGTCCTGGAAAGACTGGATGTAGGGGAATGCCAGGACAGAGAAGCAAGAGGAGGTTGAATGGGGAACAGAGGGAGGGAAGGGGGCTTATGGGACTTTTGGGGAGGGAGGAAATGGGAAAGGGGAAATCATTTGGAATGTAAATAAAAAAACTTAGAAAATAAAGAAAATAAATAAAAAGAAAAAAAAGAAAAGGGCATCCGATTCCCTAAAACTTGAGTCACAAATGTTAGCGAACCATGGTGTGGGTACTAGAAACTGAACCTGGGTCTTCTACAGAGCAGCGGTGCTTTTAGTCACTATGCCATCTCTCCAGCCCCATGAATTGGTTCTTTATGTAGGTCACCCCACAGGAGGAGAACGCTGACGAAGCACGAGGCACCAGGCTGCCCTAGGACGATTGAGTCTCCAGTTTGTTCATCAGCCTCTGTGAGTTTGATTAATCAAGTGGGCTGATGAGTGGGGTTTCGGAAACAAGAAGGCTATAGGAAGGAATGCGCCCTTTACTAGAGGCACACTGTATCTAGTTCCTCTCCATCTCCGGTTTGCAGCCCAGGTCCTAGCCCTAGTAGTGGCTGTTTTATCTACACTAACTATCTTTACCATTAAAGCCCATTCTATAATTGTAACCTCATTTTGTAATTAATAAAAAAACCCACATAATCCAAGATTTTTCAGTTTTTAAAAATGTGCCCACATTAACCTATTGTTTTTATATGCTAATTCAGGGTAAGCTAAGGGTATAGCCCAGTGGTAGAGTACTGGTTTAACATGTACAAAAGCCTGGGTTCAATCCAGAAACTGGAAAATATATGTTTGAAATCATATACATACATACATACATATATATATATATATATATATATATATATATATATATATATATATATAGAGAGAGAGAGAGAGAGAGAGAGAGAGAGAGAGAGAGAGAGGAGGGGTTGAGGCAGCATCTTTCTATGTAGCCCTGGCTGGCTTAGACTTGTCTTTGTAGCCCCAGAATGACCTGATCCTCAGCCTCCTAGATGCTAGGATCACAGACATGTGCTGCCATGCTTGGCCTGTAGCCAACCTTTTAAAAAACATAACATAGGGGCTGGAAAGACAGTGCAGCTGTTAAGAGAACTGGCTTCTCTTGTTTCTCTAAAGAACCCTGAAGCATTTGTCAAAAGATGGCTTACTAAAAACAAGTTGGAAATGCCTGACATCCCTTTGCTTAGTGTTGGTGAAGTGATTCTAAGGGTGAAGGAAATTGCAGTGGTAGAGTGGGTACCTTGTGTAAAACCTAAACCTCCACAATGAGAAGGCCCAGAAGACATGCCCTTCACTAATCTTATAAGATGCAAAGTGGCGAGAGGGGCACCAACACTTTTGAAGAGCTTTATTGTCTTTGCCCTTCTGCTCATACCTGACCTTAGGGTTGCTGATGCTGCTGCTCAGTTGGATGAATTAAGTGCAGTAGGTAGCAGGGGCTAGGGGGCAGCACTGAGTCACCAAAGGTAAGATGGTCAAACTTATTACAAGGGGCAGCACAGACAGCCTGAGTTTTATGGTGGCATGACTCACAAACCTTTGGTACTGGCTAATTAGTCATGATGTTTCCAGGCTTGAAATAGAAGTATTAAATCTTTATTTTTAAAAGTGACTTTGGAAGTTCTTTTGATAAGTTCAACCCATATCGTTGGGGAAAATGGGCTGTAAAACATTGCTATGATTTCATTTTAAGTTTAAAGTGTATCTTTGTAACATGATAGGAATGATTTTGAAAGTTCACCTTTAGACCTCATTTAAATTTCTGATTCTGCCTTCCCAGCAGTTTTGTCTTAGTCAAGTTATTTCACCTTTCTGAGTCTTTCTCATTCCTAAAGGAGCCCTTCAGTCCTTGGGTAACTTAGGCCTGTTTTACCCATACACTGAGGGGGAATGTACCCGCGGGGCAATCTTGTAGGCATTTCGGGCTTAATTTGTTTATGACCCATTCTAGGGAGTCTTAATATACTTGGGTATGTAATTAAATTTATTTCCTAGGTCTGTAATAATAAACCAAAGAGTCAGTATTTAAACACATACTTTTTAAATCAGAATATGTGTGAGTGTCCATGTTTCTTTTACACTTTACAGCTAGCTCCAAATTTACAATGATTTAATGTGGGATTTTTCTGCTTTAAAATGGTATAATACCCATAAACATTCAACAGAAACCGTACTTCAAGTTTTCTCAGGCTAGATATATGCAATGTGGTACCACCTCACAATCCCGGGCAGCAGTAGGAAGTCAGCCACACAAGGACAAGCAGTCATTGTTCTAGAGTGTGCTGTGTTGCTAAACTATGTTTGGAAGCTTAATCACATTAAATCATTTTTGACATGACATAGCCCCATTGTAAATCCAGGAATGCTCCTATCATCTAGGTTGTCATCTGTAAAGGAAAGTTTGGATCCTGGACCCCTGAATATTTATTTCAAGTTTAAGCAGAATTTCAGTACTAAGGTCTGTATAGAGAGGTCCTTTGCCCTCAGGGATGTGCTTTAATTATATTCTGAGGAAGAACAGTCAATAGAACCAAAGGAAAAGAACACGTTGTCCTTCAGTCCTAGCAGGACTGTCTCCCTCACCAAATTTTAGTTAGACCCCTTTGCCCCTTCTACAGTAGGTCTTGACCTTTGCTAGGCCTGACTACCCCAGGTTAGCAGGAATCTTACTAAGTCAGTTTTATCTGATCCAATTCTTTATTCTCCAGCCTTTGTTTAAGTCCTTACCTTCCTTCAGTAAGAGTCCTATGAAATCCCTTTAGTAAAACAGCAACCAGAATCTGGGTGTGGTGGTACACACCAGAGGCTGGCAAAGGCAGAGCTCTGTGAACTTGAGGCCATCCTGTTCCACATAGTGAGTTACAGGACAGCCAGGGCTAATTGGAGATAGACACCCCCTCCCGCCCTCCCCCTTCCCTTTCCCGCCCCCCCCCCAACCCGGTCTCTAACCCACCTACCCCACCCCACAGAATAACTCCCAGTCATTTCTTAGTAATTCTTCAAATTTTCTCTCCCTTCCTTCTCAGAGGCTGCCCATGCCTACCTGCCCTTACTGTGTTCAAAATTAAGATGGATTACTTCACCCACTGCAAGACAACTTTGTGGTAGTCCTTCAGAATAAAATTTACCTACTTTTAAAACCACAGAAGGCCAACTTAACTATGGGCCAGCTGGAAAGGGCATTACAAAACTAAGCAAATGCGTTTTATTGCTTAGCACCTTCCATTCTTTTTTTTTTTTTTTTTTTTTGTGGTGAGTCTGATTTTTTTTTTATTTTATTTTTTTAATTTACATTCCAAATCACTTCCCCTTTCCCGTTTCCTCCCTCCCCGAAAGTCCCATAAGCCCCCTTCCCTCCCTCTTTTCTCCATTCAACCCCCTCTCATTACTCTGTCCTGGCGTTCCCCTACATCCAGTCTTTCCAGGACCAGGGGTCTCTCCTTCCATCTTTTTAGAAATCTATTGATATGCTGATTGTGTCTAGGGTATTCTGAGATTCTGGGTCAATATCCCCTTATCAGTGACTGCATACCATGTGTGTTCTTTTGTGATTGGGTTACCTCACTAAGGATGATATTTTCAAGTTCTGACCATTTGCCTAGGAATTTCGTGAATTCATTGTTTTTAATTGCAGAGTAGTATTCCATTGTGTAAATATACCACATCTTCTGAATCCATTCCTCTGATGAGGGACATCTGGGTTCTTTCCAGCTTCTGGCTATTATAAATAAGGCTGCTATGAACATAGTGGAGCATGTGTCCTTATTGCATGCAGGTAAAGCCTCTGGGTATATGCCCAGGAGTGGTATAGCCGGATCCTCTGGGAGTGTCATGCCCAGTTTTCTGAGGAACCCCCAGACTGCTTTCCAGAGAGGTTGTACCAGCCTGCAATTCCACCAGCAGTGGAGGAGTGTTCCTCTTTCTCCACATCCTCGCCAACAACTGCTGTCTCCTGTGTTTTTGATCTTAGCCATTCTGACTGGTGTGAGATGGAATCTCAGGGTTGTTTTGATTTGCATTTCCCTAATGACTAAGGATGATGAACATCTCTTTAGGTGCTTCTCAGCCATTAGATATTCTTCAGGTGAGAACTCTTTGTGTAGCTCTGTACCCCATTTTTTAATAGGGTTACTTGCCTCTCTGGAGTTTAACTTCTTGAGTTCTTTGTATATCTTGGATATTAGCCCTCTGTCGGATGTAAGGTTGGTAAAGATCCCAGTTAGTTGGTTGCCGCTTTGTCTTTTTGACGGTGTCTTTTGCCTTGCAAAAACTTTGTAATTTAATGAGGTCCCATTTGTCTATTCTTGATCTTAGAGCATAAGCTATTGGAGTTCTGTTCAGGAAATTCTCCCCTGTGCCCATATGTTCAAGGTTCTTCCCTTCCATTCTTAACTCCACCCTTAGCAGTAAAACCTTCAGGGTGTCCTTGACCTGTACAAGACTCCTCCCTATCCGTCCCCGCCCACACTGCGCAGCAGGGTTGTTTGTGTAAGCCAATCCTCGTACCCCCAGAGGTCAGGACCCACAGAACCAACTGTGTCTGGCTCCTTGTTGCTGTTTGGCAGTTTAAAAAAAAAAAACAAAAACAAAAACAAAAAAAAAACAAAAATACCGGGGTTTTCATTTTTCTGTCTCCAGGAAACTTAGCAGAGGATTAGAAATATCCTGTCTTTGAGTAGCTGTTTTCTCAGTTCTTGCTTACGTAGGCAGTCAAGCCTGTTTTGAACTATCCTTTGCTGTTATACCAAGGTAGACAGTGAATTCCAACAGAATATTCTGTTAAGTAAGTAAAAAGAAAAACAATAAAACAAAACAAAAACCAAAAAACAAAACAAACAAGTGATTCTCCAAGTATGTTTGGTGTACCACCTGAAGAAAATATCCTGCCGTGTTTGTTTGAATTGAAGATTTCTGCCCAAGAACCTTGGAAGTGATACAGTTCTTACACATATTAAGGTATGAGAACCACTTGAAGACATTATTCTGAACTATACCTCATTTAAAACTATGCAGGGCAATGCTGTAATCAAACCCAACAGACAGGATTTATCCACAGTAAGCCCAGTATACCTGCCAGTCTTTCTTCCTGAACACAGATCTTTCTCCCTGACCATAGACCTAACACTCTTCTCTGTTCAACCTAGATCCATGATATGGTTTTAATACCTGCCTCCCTTATCTGCCTTATTTTATTGTATCTAGATATTACTTTCAAATGGGTTGAGCTAATGTCAGTCTTTTACTGATTCTGGGAAGCCAATGAAAATTGTTCCTTTAAGGAAAAAAAAAGGTTTATGCAGAGCATGGTGGCACATACCTTTGATCCCAGTGCTCAGGAGGCAGAGACATACAGACACCTTATAGTGTCAGGTCCCCTGGAACTGGAGTTGCAGATGGTGTTTAACTGCCATATGGGTGCTAGTAATAGAAACCAGGTCACCTGGAAGACCAGCTACTACTCTTTAACTGTTGAGCCATTTCTCCCACCCTAATACTCCCTTCTTTTAAAGTCTGAAAAATTGAACCAACTGTAAACAAATATTATCACATAAATATCCAAGTATAATTTCTCTTTGGGATTATGTTTAAACTGCCCATTCAAAGAACTCATTCCCAAACCTTCTGGTTTGGTAGATTTTGATTGGCATAAGAAACATATTTTACCAAACACTCCAACTTGATGATTCTGATCCAGACAACCAGGAACTTGGTACTGGTCTTTGTGCTGTTTAAGGTAGGATCCCATGTAGCCCACGCTGGCTTTGAGCTCAAGGATGAGCTTGAATTCTGATCCTCCCACTTCTGCTGCTTCTGCAATTGCATGGCTGTGTCACCACACCCAGGCTTATGGGGTGAGGATGGAACCCAGGGCTTGGAACACACCAGGCAAATGCTCTACCAAGTAAATGCCACTTCAAATCTCTTTGATGGCATCTTAATAAATGCTGTCTTATATGCCAGACTTTCCCAACCAGCATAATGCTTATAGAATGCTGTCCAACCAAATCCATACAGAACTTACAGAGTATAAGTCTTTGACTTTAATCTGAAGAAAAACAATCGAGTAAGATCTGTATATAAGTGGCACAGTGATCATAATTTCACACTTTTCTCTTGCTGTTGTTTTTTTAATTTATTCTTCTTTCCTATATTACATCCTGACCACAATTTCCCCTCCTTCCTCTCCTCTTAGCAACCCCCACTTACCTCCCACCTCCTCTTACCACCTCCCAAGTCTCCCACAGATCATTCCTTTTCCCTTCAGAAAAGAGCAGACCTCCCAGGGATATCAATCAAACATGGCATGACAAGTTACAATAAGACTATTGCATGTGCACATACTCTCATATAAAGGCTAGACAAGGCAGTTCAGTAGGCGGAAAAGGGTCCCTAAAGCAGGCAAAGGAGTCAGAGATAGCCCCACTCTTACTGTTAGTCCCACAAGACCACTAAGCTACACAGCCATAACATATATGCAGAGGACCTAGGTAAGATCTGTACAGACTCCCTGATTCAATCTCTGTGAGCCCCTATGAGCCCTGGTAAATTGATTATGTGGGCTGTGTTCTGGTGGTGTCCTTGGCCCCTCTGGCTCCTACAATTCTTTCTCCCTCTCTTCTAAGGGAATACTGAGCTCTGCCAAATGTTTAGTTGTGGTTCTTTACATCTGCTCCTATCCGTTGCTGAATGAAGCCTCTCTGATGATGATTATACTAGGCTCTGGCCTACCAGTATTATAGAATACCATTAGGAATAATTTCATTGACAGTTTATTTTATCTTATTTTATTTTATTCTATTTTATTTTGCCAGTCATGTTTGGTTCTATTCTAGGTCTCTGGATCCTAGTCCTCCAGGCAGGGTCTGACATAGGCTCCCTCTCATGGTGTGGGTCTCAAGTTGGATCAGTCATTAGTTGGCCACTCCCACAAGGTCTATGACACCTTTATCTCCCATCTTGCAGGCAGGACAAATTGTAGGTTCAAGGTTTTGTGGCTGAGTTGGTGTGATGGTTTGTATATGCTTGGCCCAGGGAGTGGCACTGTTGGAATAGGTGTGGCCTTGTTGAAGTAGGTGTCACTGTGAGCATGGTCTTAAGACCCTAGCTTCCTAGAAGTCAGTCTTCTACTAGCAACCTTCAGATGAAGATGTAGAACTCTCAGCTCAGCCTGCTCCATGCCTGCCTAGATGCTGCCATGCTCCCACCTTGATGATAATGGACTGAACCTCTGAACCTGTAAGCCAGTCCCTATTAAATGTTGTCCTTTATAAGACGTGTCATGGTCATGGTGTCTGCTCACAACAGTAAAACCCTAAGACAGCTGGTATCCAATCCCTCCATTGGAAGCCTGGTTATAGAAGATGGCCGGTTCAGGCTCTCTATCCTCATAACTAGGAATCTTTGCTAGGTTCACCATCTTAGATTCCAGGGAGTTTCCATTGCACCAGGTTTAGATCTCAACTCCCCATGCCCCCCAGTTCCAGTAATCTCTCCCAGTACTCTCTCCCTCCATTCCCTCAAACACCTGATCCCTTCTGTTCCCAAGTACACCCACAAAACCTATTTACCCTTTCCATGGAGATCCTTGTATTCTCCCTTGAGCCCTCCTTGTCACTTAGCCTCTCTGTGTCTGTAAATTGTATCATGATTATCTTTTATAGTTAATATCCATTTATAAGTGAGTACATACCATATTTTTTCTGGGTCTGGTTTGCCTCACCCAGGATGATTTTTTTTCTAGTTCCATCTATTTGCCTGCAACTTTCATGATGTCATTTTTTTAATGGCTGAGTAATACTCCATTGTGTGATTGTACCACATTTTCTTTATCCATTCTTCAGTTGAGGGACATCTAGGTTGTATATAGTTTCTGGCTACTATAAATAAAGCTGTTATGAACATAGTTGAGCAACTTTCCTTATGGTAGGACAGAGAGTTCTTTGGATATATGCGCAGAATAGTATAACAGGATCTTGAGATAGATTGATTTCCAATTTTCTGAGAAACTGCCATATTGATTTCTGACCAAGCCATCTCAGTCAGTCAAAAGATTCTCCAGGGCAGGAGCAAAGACTAAAAAGAAAAAAGATGATTAGACAACATTGTAGCATGACCCCAGCCAGTTCTGAGGCTGAGGAGAGTTTAATTTTTCTAGTCCACTTTTATATCATTCTGGGTACATACAAAGAATATGGTTAGTCATTAAGGCATAAACAAAGAAGTCAAGGAACAAACAAAAGCATAAATAAAGTAGTTAAGGAACAAGCAGGGCAAAAATCAAGGCAATAAAGAAAGTCCCGTGGTCACTATGTCTAGGGGTGTATCAGGATAACCCAGATACAAGGAGTACAATACATTCCTCGGCTGTGTTTGCTTTGAGCCTGTTTCATTGTCCCAGCCAGATATCACATTCCTGCCAAATTCTTTAAAGCGGCCCCTAAAGCTCTCCACATCTCCCCCTTTTTTATTTTATAAACAAGACTACACCTGTCTTAGGTCGTTCTGACAAGAATGCCTTTTCTTACCCATTGTGGAATATGCATTATCAAAAGCAATGCACTTCTGTCTTAGGTTGGTAAGGCTCTGTGCAGAACTTTCCATGTCTCTGACTGCCTGCCTGTTAAATTAATAACTGTGTTTGGGGGCTCATTTATAGTTTCAAGCCATGTATTTTGACCACCAACATATTGATGTTGTTAAAGGCAACTTTTATTACAATGGGCAGGAATAGAAATATTCCCAGGACAAGAAGGGCTAACATGATCAAGCTATATGAGCCATTCTTGAAGCTTGACCAAGATGGAAATACTAACCTTAAGCCACAAATAATTTTATCAGCAGTATCTTCAGCATCAAAGCTCAGCAGAGCAGCATTCCTTAAATTCATAATCTTATTATGCAAAGTTAAAACATCCAGAGAGGTGTTAGAATTATGCCAAACACCCTGCAAGTTCTTTGAATTTTCTCCCAATTATAGTTACTATCATTGTAAATTTAGAAGTAACACAAATCCATTGGTATTTAGTATGACACTCCAGATGGCTTCTTACTCATAAGCTTTGAACCTCCTTTCCAACAATTTGAATGGTATCATAGAGATCATCAATCCATTGTTCCAAATACCTATCTAAATCTTCTTTAATACTCAGCACATTAGTAACATTTTTTTTGCTAAGTGATTAACAAAAGTGGCCGTCTTAACTTCTTGTGTCAAAGCAATTGCAGAAGCAGTGGTGCTAGCTATTAATGTAATCAAAGCTGCTATACCAGCAATAATCAAGGCCACTACCCTCTTCTGCTTAAAGCCTGACTTATTTCTTCCAGTATTTGCAAGCTTTTTTCAGAATATCAAGGTCCTGTAATACTCACAGGCAATAAAACAAAAGCTGGTTGATAGACCATAACAGACGTGCTAGGTTTCAATACACTAACACAAGTAGAAAGTGTACAGTCAATACAACTTATATTAAATACTATGGAAGAAACAAAAGTAATTTATCATGACCAATTTATAAAAGATTAAGAGCCTTAACACATGTACTAACACTTGTTCAGAAGTCCAGATCCTGTCCCAATTTTATCTATTGAAAATGTAACTTCATACAAGGCAGCTCTCAATTTTCAGATATCTCTCTGAAAATGTCCAGAACCAGCCTTCCAAATGAAGACTTATTTCCAATATTGGATTGATTTCTAGACCAGTCCATGATTGAGTCAGAATAACTAGTCACATTAAAGGAAAGAGAAGAGTCATTATAACTCCTTTTGATTCTCTGTCCTAGAATGTCTAAAATATTGAGGCAAGGCAGCTTGTCCAATCTGGGATATAGGCAAGCAAAGATGGGTCAGGAACATATGCCAAATACAGATTCCTGTCACCATTGTCAGGGCACTCAGTAAGCTCACAGATCAGCATGATTCTTTGTCCCTGCATCAGCATGTCACCAATCACTCTGGCAGCTGACATGCTCCTTCAGGGTCCTGAGGAAAAAACACAAACATGTCCTCTTCCCCATATTAAATCTAGACCATGCCATATGCCAATAAGTGGATCCTTCTATTTCACCTAGGCATAAGTATGCCTAGTTGTAGGGTGCCATAGAAACTCAGAGAGTTCCTTGGCATCCAAATTTTAAAATTTTAAAATAAAAAGTAGGACTTAGGCCCTCCGCCATCTTTGCTCCAGTGACCAGGTAGTTGGGACCGCCAGGCTCAGAGACAGACAGGCATAATATCGCTTCGGTTTCAGGCAGCTTGTGTGTAACCTGCTCCCAGGTGCTGGGCTGATCTGCAGTAACCAGCGCGCCAGTTCCGCGGTGGGACCTTCTGCCTGGTGGAGGGACCCCGCGCAGGGAGGGAGCCTGCCAGCTTCCCTTCCGCGACCTCTGTTCCCGCGGACTGCGCTGGAGAGACCGGTACCCAGGCTCTCCCCCCGATATAACATCACTTGGGACACGGCCTGTTGGGGCTTCCGTTTGTGCCCGAGGGCGGGTTGGCGCTGTGGTCGTCTGGGTGCCAGATCGGCGGGCCATCGTGACCACAGGGTGAGTGGCGCCACGGAGACTGCCCTCCGCCATCTTTGCTCCAGTGACCAGGTAGTTGGGACCGCCAGGCTCAGAGACAGACAGGCATAATATCGCTTCGGTTTCAGGCAGCTTGTGTGTAACCTGCTCCCAGGTGCTGGGCTGATCTGCAGTAACCAGCGCGCCAGTTCCGCGGTGGGACCTTCTGCCTGGTGGAGGGACCCCGCGCAGGGAGGGAGCCTGCCAGCTTCCCTTCCGCGACCTCTGTTCCCGCGGACTGCGCTGGAGAGACCGGTACCCAGGCTCTCCCCCCGATATAACATCACTTGGGACACGGCCTGTTGGGGCTTCCGTCTGTGCCCGAGGGCGGGTTGGCGCTGTGGTCGTCTGGGTGCCAGATCGGCGGGCCATCGTGACCACAGGGCAGCTTGTGTGTAACCTGCTCCCAGGTGCTGGGCTGATCTGCAGTAACCAGCGCGCCAGTTCCGCGGTGGAACCTTCTGCCTGGTGGAGGGACCCCGCGCAGGGAGGGAGCCTGCCAGCTTCCCTTCCGCGACCTCTGTTCCCGCGGACTGCGCTGGAGAGACCGGTACCCAGGCTCTCCCCCCAATATAACATCACTTGGGACACGGCCTGTTGGGGCTTCCTTCTGTGCCCGAGGGCGGGTTGGCGCTGTGGTCATCTGGGTGCCAGATCGGGGGGCCATCGTGACCACAGGGTGAGCAGCGCCACGGAGAGTGCCCTCCGCCATCTTTGCTCCAGTGACCAGGTAGTTGGGACCACCAGGCTCAGAGACAGACAGGCATAATATCGCTTCGGGTTCAGGCAGCTTGTGTGTAACCTGCTCCCAGGTGCTGGGCTGATCTGCAGTGACCAGCGCGCCAGATCTGCTGTGGGACTTCTGCCTGGCAGAGGGACGCCCCCTCCCCCCCCCAGGAGAGATCACACACCCCTGCACAGGGCAGGAGCCTGCCAGCCTCCCTTTGGCGACCTCTGCTCCAGGAATCCACTAGGCTGAGCCTTTAGATGTGCAAGGCCTCCCCAATATAAGATCACTTGGGGCAAAGCACATTAGGGCTCCAAAGTCACTCAGGAGCAGGCAGGCCCCAGAAATCGGTGCCAGGGGAATCCTGGTAATCCAGGGGGGGGCAGAAATAGCTTTGCAGGCTCACAGGAGGTCCAACCAACAGCCAGTGGCAGCAGGACCAACTAACACCAGAGGTATCCAGATGGCAAAAGGCAAACGTAGGAATGTTACTAACAGTAATCAAAGTAATGTGGGACCATCCGAACCCAACTCTCCAACAGCAGCAAGTCCTGGATACCCCACCACACCCAAAAGACAAGATCTGGATTTAAAATCACTTCTCATGATGCTATTAGAGGATCACAAGAAGGACACAAATAAATCTCATAAAGAGTTACAGGAGACCATGAATCAACGGTTAGAAGCCCTTACAAAGGAAACACAAAAATCGCTTAGAGAAATGCGGGAGAACATGGATCAAAAGATGGAGGCGCACAAGGAGACAACACAAAAATCGCTTAACGAGATGAATCAACGGGTAGATGCACTCACAAAGGAATCACAAAATTTGCATAAAGAAATGCAGAAGAATATGGGTCAACAGACGGATGCCCATAAGGAGGCAACACAAAAATTGCTTAAAGAAATGAATCAACGGTTAGATGCCCTTACAAAGGAAACACGAGAACTGCTTAAAGAAATGCAGGAGACGATGGATCAACAGATGGAATCCCATGAGGAGGAAACACAAAAATCGCTCAGAGAAATGCAGGAGAACGTGGGTCATCAGGAAGAAATCCTGAAAGAGGTAATGCAAAAATACCTTAAAGAAATACAGGAAAATACAAACAAACAAGTGAAGGATCTCAGCAAATCCATCCAGGAACTAAAAAAGGAAGTAGAAACAACTAAGAAATCACAAAGGGAGACAACTTTGGAGATAGAAAACCTTGGGAAGAAATCAGGAGTCATAGATGCAAACATCAACAATAGAATACAAGAGATGGAAGAAAGAATCTCAGGTGCTGAAGATTCCATAGAAAGCATCGACTCAACAGTCAAAGAAAATGCAAAATGCAAAAAACGCGTAACCCAAAACATCCAGGAAATCCAGGACACAATGAGAAGACCAAACCTAAGGATTATAGGTATAGATGAGAGTGAAGATTTGCAACTTAAAGGGCCAGTAAACATCTTCAACAAAATTATGGAGGAAAACTTCCCTAACTTAAAGAGAGAGATGCCGATGAACATACAAGAAGCCTACAGAACTCCAAACAGACTGGACCAGAACAGAAATACCTCCCGTCACATAATAATCAAAACACCGAATGTTCTAAACAAAGAAAGAATACTAAATGCAGTAAGAGAAAAGGGCCAAGTAACATACAAAGGAAGACCTATCCGAATCACATCAGACTTCTCACCAGAGACTATGAAAGCCAGAAGATCCTGGGCAGATCTCATGCAGACACTAAGACAGCACAAATGCCAGCCTAGACTACTCTACCCAGCAAAACTCTCAATCACCATAGATGGAGAGACCAAGATATTCCATGATAAAACCAAATTTTCACAATATCTTTCCACAAATCCAGCCCTGCAACGGATAATAGGTGGAAACCTCCAATACAGGGAGAGAAACAACACCCTGGAAAAAATGAGATAATAACCTTCTTGAATCAAACCCAAAAGTAGAGAACCACTCAAACATAAAGATAGCGTCAAGAATGGCAGATGGCAATAATCACTATGCCTTAATCTCTCTTAATATCAATGGTCTCAATTCCCCAATTAAAAGACATAGACTAGCAGACTGGATACGTAAACAGGACCCAGCATTTTGCTGCATGCAGGAAACGCACCTCAGTGTCAAAGACAAACACTACCTCAGAGTAAAAGGCTGGAAAACAATTTTACAAGCAAATGGCCCCAAGAAACGAGGTGGAGTAGCCATCCTAATATCGGATAAAATTGATTTTCAACCCAAAGTCATCAAAAAAGACACAGAAGGACACTACATCAAGGGAAAAATCCACCATCAAGAACTCTCAATCCTGAATATCTATGCTCCAAATGCAAGGGCACCCTCATTCGTAAAAGAAACTTTACTAAAACTCAAAGCACACATCGCACCGCACACAATAATAGTGGGTGACTTCAACACCCCGCTCTCTGAAATGGATCGTTCAGGAAAGCAGAAACTAAACAGGGACACAGTGAATCTAATTGAAGCCTTGGACCAAATGGAACTAACTGATATATATAGAACATTTCATCCTAGAGCTAAAGAATACACCTTCTTCTCAGCTCCTCATGGTACCTTCTCCAAAATTGACCATATAATTGGTCACAAATCAGACCTCAACAGATACAAGAAGATAGAAATAATCCCATGCCTCCTATCAGATCACTATGGAATAAGGGTCTTCAATGGCAACAAAAACAAAAGAAAACCCACGTACACATGGAGGCTGAACAATGCTCTACTCAATGATAACTTGGTCAAGGTGGAAATAAAGAAAGAAATCAAAGACTTTTTGAAAGTTAATGAAAATGAAGGCACAACATACCCTAACTTATGGGACACAATGAAAGCAGTGCTAAGAGGAAAATTCATAGCCCTGAGTGCCGCCAAAAAGAAACGGGAGACAGCATACACTAACAGCTTAATGGCACACCTGAAAGCCCTGGAACAAAAAGAAGCAAATACACCAAAGAGGAGTAGAAGGCAGGAAATCATCAAACTCAGGGCTGAAATCAATCAAGTAGAAACAAATAAAACCATACAAAGAATCAACAAAACGAGGAGTTGGTTCTTTGAGAAAATCAACAAGATAGATAAGCCCTTAGCCAGACTAACCAGAGGGCACAGAGATAGTATCCAAATTAATAAAATCAGAAACGAAAAGGGAGAGATAACAACAGAAACTGAGGAAATTCAAAAAATCATCAGATCCTACTACAAAAACCTGTATTCAACACAACTAGAAAATCTTGAGGAAATGGACAATTTCCTTGACAGATACCAAGTACCAAAATTAAATCAGGATCAAATAGACCATCTAAACCGTCCTATAACCCCTGAAGAAATAGAAGTTGTCATTGGAAGTCTTCCAACCAAAAAAAGCACAGGTCCAGATGGTTTTAGTGCAGAATTCTATCAGACCTTCAAAGAAGACCTAACACCAATACTCTTCAAACTGTTCCACAAAATAGAAACAGAAGGAACACTACCCAACTCGTTCTATGAAGCCACAATTACACTAATACCAAAAGCACACAAAGATCCGACAAAGAAAGAGAATCTCAGGCCAATCTCTCTTATGAATATCGATGCAAAAATACTCAATAAAATTCTTGCCAACCGAATCCAAGAACACATCAAAACGATCATTCACCACGATCAAGTAGGCTTCATCCCAGGGATGCAGGGATGGTTCAATATAAGGAAATCCATCAATGTAATCCACTACATAAACAATCTCAAAGAAAAAAACCACATGGTCATCTCATTAGATGCTGAGAAAGCATTTGACAAAATTCAGCATCCTTTCATGCTAAAGGTCTTGGAAAGATCAGGAATTCAAGGCCCATATCTAAACATAGTAAAAGCAATTTACAGCAAACCAGTAGCCAGCATCAATCTAAACGGAGAGAAACTTGAAGCAATCCCACTAAAACCAGGGACTAGACAAGGCTGCCCTCTCTCTCCATATCTTTTCAATATAGTACTTGAAGTTCTAGCTAGAGCAATTAGACAAGAAAAAGAGGTCAAAGGGATACAAATTGGAAAGGAAGAAGTCAAACTATCACTATTTGCAGACGATATGATAGTATACATAAGCGACCCAAAGAACTCCACCAGAGAACTCCTACAGCTGATAAACGACTTCAGCAAAGTGGCCGGATATAAAATCAACTCAAGCAAGTCAGAAGCCTTCCTATACTCAAAGGATAAGCAGGCTGAGAAAGAAGTAAGAGAAATAATACCCTTTACGATAGCCACAAACCATATTAAGTATCTTGGCGTGACGCTAACCAAACAAGTGAAAGATCTGTATGACAAGAACTTCAAGTCTCTGAAGAAAGAAATTGAAGAAGACCTCGGAAGATGGAAAAATCTGCCATGCTCATGGATTGGCAGGATTAATATAGTAAAAATGAGCATCTTACCAAAAGTAATACACAGATTCAATGCAATCCCCATCAAAATCCCAACTCAATTCTTCATAGAGTTAGAAAGAGCAATTCAAAAATTCATCTGGAATAACAGAAAACCCAGAATAGCTAAAACTATTCTCAAGAGTAAAAGAACCTCTGGGGGAATCAGTATCCCGGACCTCAAGCTGTACTACAGAGCAATAGTGTTAAAAACTGCATGGTATTGGTACAGTAACAGACATGTAGATCAATGGAACAGAATTGAAGACCCAGAAATGAATCCACACTCCTATGGTCACTTGATCTTTGACAAAGGAGCTAAAACCATCCAGTGGAAAAAAGATAGCCTTTTCAACAAATGGTGCTGGCTCAGCTGGAGGTCAACATGCAGAAGAATGCAAATTGACCCATCCTTATCTCCTTGCACTAAGCTCAATTCTAAGTGGATCAAAGATCTCCACATAAAACCAGACACACTGAAACTAATAGAAGGGAAACTAGGGAAGAACCTTGAACATATGGGCACAGGGGAGAATTTCCTGAACAGAACTCCAATAGCTTATACTCTAAGATCAAGAATAGACAAATGGGACCTCATTAAATTACAAAGCTTTTGCAAGGCAAAAGACACCGTCAAAAAGACAAAGCGGCAACCAACTAACTGGGAAATGATCTTTACCAACCTTACATCCGACAGAGGGCTAATATCCAAGATATACAAAGAACTCAAGAAGTTAAACTCCAGAGAGGCAAGTAACCCTATTAAAAAATGGGGTACAGAGCTACACAAAGAGTTCTCACCTGAAGAATATCTAATGGCTGAGAAACACCTAAAGAGATGTTCATCATCCTTAGTCATTAGGGAAATGCAAATCAAAACAACCCTGAGATTCCATCTCACACCAGTCAGGATGGCTAAGATCAAAAACACAGGAGACAGCAGTTGTTGGCGAGGATGTGGAGAAAGAGGAACACTCCTCCACTGCTGGTGGAATTGCAGGCTGGTACAACCACTCTGGAAAGCAGTCTGGCGGCTCCTCAGAAAACTGGGCATGACACTTCCGGAGGATCCGGCTATACCACTCCTGGGCATATACCCAGAGACTTTACCTGCATGCAATAAGGACACATGCTCCACTATATTCATAGCAGCCTTATTTATAATAGCCAGAAGCTGGAAAGAACCCAGATGTCCCTCAACGGAGGAATGGATTCAGAAGATGTGGTATATTTACACAATGGAATACTACTCTGCAATTAAAAACAATGAATTCACGAAATTCCTAGGCAAATGGTCAGAACTTGAAAATATCATCCTTAGTGAGGTAACCCAATCACAAAAGATCACACATGGTATGAAGTCACTGATAAGGGGATATTGACCCAGAATCTCAGAATACCCTAGACACAATCAGCATATCAATAGATTTCTAAAAAGATGGAAGGAGAGACCCCTGGTCCTGGAAAGACTGGATGTAGGGGAACGCCAGGACAGAGTAATGAGAGGGGGTTGAACGGAGAAAAGAGGGAGGGAAGGGGGCTTATGGGACTTTCGGGGAGGGAGGAAACGGGAAAGGGGAAGTGATTTGGAATGTAAATTAAAAAAATAAAATAAAATTAAATTAAAAAAAAAAAAAGAAAATACCCAAGGCAAAAAAAAAAAAAAGTAGGACTTAAATAAATTTGTGGTGTACAGGGATATAACTCCCCCTTTATTTATTTTATGAAGATATTGTTGTAAAGTTCCATGGGCCCATTCCACAATACCTTGTCCTTGAGGATTATCAGGAGTCCTAGTAATATGGGTAACATTAAATTGTCGACAAAACATCTCAAATGCTTGACTGCAATAGCCAGTCCATTATCTATTTTAATCTGATTTGGAACACCCAGCACAGAGAAACAATCTAAGCAATAACTAATTACATTTTTAGTTCCTTCTCCTGTTAAAGCAGTTGCAACTAGAAAGCCTGAAAAGGTATCAGTTGTCACGTGTACATATTTTACTTTTCCAAAATCAGAAATATAAGTAATATCCATTTGCCATAATTGATTAAGAGTCCTCGAGGATTAACACCATTATGTGGTATAGGTAGAAATTAAGGACATTCAGGACAAGTCTTTATAATTTGACTTGCACATTCTTTACAATACCAAATTATTGTTTCAAGCTATTACTATTTTGATGATGTAAAGAATGAGATTGTTTAGCCATTTGTTCCTGTGTAAGGCCAATAATCTGTCTGATATACAAATCTGCTGTGTCATTGCTCTAAGGGGTTCAAGCAATCCAGTATGGGCTCTTAAATGTCCTATAAGTTAAGGAACAGTACATTCTCTTAAATTGAGTTGTATTTGCATAAATAATTGCAAAATTTGAGAATTAGCAGTATCTAAAAAAGGAACAATTTCAAGCAATTGCAAACCATGAGCTATATATTGGCTATCAGTAAACAAATTAAAAGCTTGATTTTTCAACATTTCAGAAACAGTGGCTACAACACATAATTCAATTATTTGTGCTGAAGCAGGGGGAAACTCAAGAGAATAAACATGTGATCCAATTATATATGCTGCTTTCCCATTAGATGAGCCATCTGTAAATATAGTAAGTGCATTCTCTATGGACTACATACTTAAATTTACAGGAAATGCAAAAGCATGCATAGACGCAAATTGTAGCAACTTGTCTTTTGAATAATGATTATCAATTTTGTCTGAAAAATTTGCACATGCAATAGGCCAAATATCAGTATTCTGCAATAACCAATTTAATTGCTATCTGGAATAAGGAATAAATATTTCATCAGGTTCTTTCCCAAAATGCTTTCATGGTTCTGCTATCCTGAAAGTCTGTAATAACACAGCCAAAGGACTGCTGGATGTGCATGAGAGGTAGCAACAATGCAAACAGCCAACAATTGGTCATAGTCTATATAATGTGTCTGTTGTTGGCTTATAGCTTCCTCCACTTTTTGCAAAGGTATTCCTCCCTCATCAGTTAATTGTCAAGGAGAATTAGGATTTGTATCCCCCTTGAGAATATCAAACAGAGGCTTAAGTTCTCCTGTAGTAAGCTTAAGATGAGGTCTTAGCCAATTAACATCTCCTAGAAGCTTTTGAAAATCATTTAAAATAAGTAGACGATCTTTTCTTACTTGAATTTTCTGTGCCACAATTTGTTTAGGATGTAACTGATGTCCCAAATATTGAAAAAGATATTGCCTTTGACTCTTTTCTGGAGCAATAACTACTCCAAAATTTTAAAGCTCATTATATAAGAACAAAGACTTGTAGTAAAACTCCTTCAGAGGCTAATAATATACCATCCATATAATGAATAATATACACAGAAAGACTCAAAGTCCTAACTTCTTGTATTGAAACAGCGACAAATTTTTTACATAATGTAGGGCTATTAGCCATTCCTTGAGGCAAAACTTTCCAATGATATTGCTTCATGGGTTCTTTAAAATTACAAACAAGTCACTAAATGCATACCTCCCACAACCACCAGGATGCAAAGAAACAGTGTTAAAAACAATCCTCCAAATCCATAATAATTCTATGTGCATTTCCTGGAATGGCAGCTATAATGGGCAAGCCTCATCAACCCTTCAAAAACCCTGCAACAATTGCCACCTGCTTGATTTTCTTAATTATAAATGTGTGAGAGTTAGAATCCTGAGCCTGTGATCAAACTGCAAACTTCACTAACAGTTTAGTGAATGGAACAGTTTAATGGAATACTAACAGTTTAGCTATAATTTTTAAGTATCCCTTGCAACACAAGGGCACAACCATAAAATTGGAAAGCAAAACTCAACCTCCAACAAACAATCCAGTCTCTCCAAAATCAACACCAAGTGCATTACCCCCATGCTACAAAGTTTGGCTGCCAGTTCCTGCACATGAACACCCAACAATGCAGCCTCCAATACCTCACAAAAGTGGCACTGCTCTAAATTCTATCTTTTATACGTCTGGTTTCTAGGATAAGAATAACTTACCTAATTTAGAGGTATCTTAGCGACCTATTTCCCTGGGTGGGCTCATGCCACCTGTTGTTGTTCTGAATGACTCCAACCCTGAGTTACCAGTTTTAAGCCAACTTTCTGTTACCAGTGTTACAAATGTTTAATCATATCCAATAACTTATAAGCCAATAATCTATAACCAAGACATGCAGAGCGTATTTATACATTTAAAACCAGTCAGAAACAAAAACTAGTGGCAACATACTTCTTATATATTTAAACTAGACAAAATTCTTACTTTTTCTAGCTGTAATTTCAAGAGAGGAACACCTTATCACCTGCTAAACCTAATAACCACAGTCTCAGAGATTTTTCTAGGAGAAGCAACCATCAGCTCCCTTACCATAGAAGCTGAGGAGCTGCTGTTCTCTTTAAGAGCAGCTTGTGCAGACCGTCAGCCCCTAGTAGGGCTTCTCCAACTGCACTAAACTCCTAGCTACAGGTATAGAGCTCCAAAGGCCAATTGAGACTGCTATTTATTTATTTATTTATTTATTTATTTTATTCATTTGAAATGAGTTAAAGCTAAATCAAAGGGTGAACAACCAGAAGAAAGTTTTAACTTTTTTTTTTTTTGCTTTTGAACATGAAACACAGAACAACATTCAAGCAATGAAACAAAAACACAGACATAAACTGACAGATGTGGACAGATTGGTGCACCAAGGACAGAGAATAGACAGAGAGGAAAGAGAACTAGATGTTCCATCAAAGGGACCCAGATATCCTACCTAAGGGTCCCAGAAGCATTTCTCCAGTAGGAGCTAGAGAGGAGGCAGGATGTCTCCTGACCTCCTCCTGTCCCCAGGAGAGCTCTGAAACAGCTTATGTTCATTTTCCTTCTCTTTTTCCAAAGCATCCCCAATAGGAGGATGGGGAGGGAAGGACTGCTTTTCTTCAACCCATTCTCATGTCTAGGGTGTAAACTGTCTCTAGTCAGGGTCCAAAGACCAAAAAGCATCTATGAGAATTATCTTCACTTCTCTAGATTTTAGTGTAACTCTAAACACATACACAAAAACACTTTACCATTACCTTGCCCTATTCTTATGGGGTTTATTCACTGTTGGTCCAAATCTTCTTTTACTTTCCTTAATACGTACTTCCCTCAGTGTTCTTCACTGTACCTGACTTACTGGAGTCTCACATTGGGCACCATCTGACCAAGCCAGCTCACTCAGTCAAGGATTAAAAAGAAAAAAAAGACGATTAGACAACTTTGTAGCATGACCCCAGCCAGTTCTGAGGCTGAGGAGAGTTTAATTTTTTTCTAGTCCACTTTTATATCATTCTGGGTACATACAAAGAATATGGTTAGTCATTAAGGCATAAACAAAGAAGTCAAGGAACAAACAAAAGCATAAATAAAGTAGTCAAGGAACAAGCAGAGCAAAAATCAAGGTAATAAAGAAAGTCCTGTGGTCACTATGTCTAGGGGTGTATCAGGATGACACAGATACAAGGAGTACAATACATTCCTCGGCTGTGTTTGCTTTGAGCCTGTTTCATTGTCCCAGCCCGATATCACATTCCTGCCAAATTCCTAAAAGCGGCCCCTAAAGCTCTCCATAGATCTCCAAAGTGGCAATACAAGTTTGCACTTCCACCAGCGATGGAGGAGTGTTCTCCTTGCTCCACATCCTCATCAGCATGAGCTGTCACTTGTGTTTTTGATCTTAGCCATTCTGACAGGTGTAAAATGGAATCTGAAAGTCATTTTGATTTGCATTTCCCTGATGGCTAAGGATGTGGAATATTTCTTCAGGTTCTTCACCATTTGAGATTCCTCTGTTGAGAACTCTCTGTTTAGCTCTGCATCCCATTTTTTAATTGGGTTATTTGGTTTGTTGATGTCTAGTTTCTTGAGTTCTTTATATATTTTGGATATCAGTCTTCAATCAGATATGGAGCTGATGAAAATCATTTCCCATTCTGTAGGCTGCTGTTTTCTCCTATTGGTGGTGTCCTTTGCCTTACAAAGCTTTTCAGTTTCATGAGGTCACATTTATTATACATGTGCATATATACAATAACATATATATATAATTTTAAAATTTGTATACTCATAAATAATTTAAGATACATTAGAATAATCAGTGAACCACCTGCAGGTACAAATGCTTTTAGATTCTGAGAAAAAGACATAAAAAACTATTACAAGGAGTCAGGTATGGTAGCAAACACATACAATACTATGGTGGTTTGAATAGGTATGGCCCCCACAGACTCATGTGTTTGAATGCTTGGCCATAGGGAGTGGCACTATTAGGAGGCATGGCCTTATTGGAGTAGATGTGGCCTTGTTGGAAGAAGTGTGTCATTGTGGGGGCAGGCTTTGAGGTCTTATATGCTCAAGTTACACCCAGTATGGCATGTAGTCTCCTGTTGCTGCCTGCAGATCAGGATGTAGAACTCTTGACTTCTCCAGCACCATGTCTTTCTGCATGCTGCCATGCTTCCCGCCATGATAACACTGGATTAAACTTCTGAAACTGTAAGCCAGCCCCAGAGTTGCTGTGCTCATGATGTTTCTTTATAGCAATGAAACTCAATCTAAGACAAATATCAACACTTCAGAGATGGAAGCTGGAGGGTCAGAGAGTTTAAGGCCATGCTGGAGTCTATGGAACCCAACTCCTAGGCCCCAAGCACCAACTATACAATGAATGATAAAAGGAGAAATCACAAAGGAATTGAGCATATAAATGCTTAAAACCTGTATATGACAAACCCAGCAGGTGTGACTCACTGGAAGAGGGCTTGTCTGGCATGTGTGAAGCCCTGGGTTCACTCTCCAAAACTACAATAAAAACAAGATTATAACATTTGAGCCCATAACTCCCATAGTTAAATCATGCTTTTAAAATAAAATACTAAAACCATACTAATGATGGTATTCTTCATATGTAACAAACCCAGAGGAGATTCTGCTAGGGGTACAAGTGAAGGAGACCCAGCCACTGGCCTGATTCAATGTGTCTCCCTCTCTGACCTGTTCTCTGAGTTACTCTCTTCTTCTGGTTTATCTTAAATTCTAGGATCACAGATATGACAGAAATTGAAACTTCCTCCCAAGCAGCAGTGATTTCTGTGACACTGGCCAGTCCCAAGCTAATAACCAACCAGACCACAGTCTCACCAGGATTACTAGCTATGTAAATCCCCTTGACTTTGACTTTTCCCTATATATAGCCACAAAGCTGGTGCTTATACCTCAAAGGCAGATTTCAGGTCGCTAGACTCTTTATTCTCCCTGGTACATCTACACTGAAAATAAACCCTATCTTGCTTTCAACACTGCAAGGACTGAGTGACCAGGCCAAACTGTTGGGACCCCTACGACCATGTCTTTACCAAGGATTCTCATTACTGGCATAATAGATTTGAAGGAGACCATCAAGGGATTAGTATCTCAGACTTTTTTTTTCCTTTCAAATGAACTACAGAACTCTGACTTAAGCAATATAGTATTAGTATAGAGAACCAGAAAAAAAAGAAAAAATTAGGATTTGAGATTAACTTAATTCAGGGACTCTGGCTCTTTTCCCTCTTACTAGTCTATTGCAGTTGTCTTCCTCTGAGTGTTCAATCAATCCCTGGCTGCAGCTAGGCCTCATCACTCTACACAGCATCCAGAAGAGAAACCGCACTTCCTGAGGTGTTAACTCTTGCTCTCCCTCCCTCCATTTACGTGTGTGTGTGGGGGGGGGGAGGTATGCATGTAAGCACAGATCAAGGGATATCGTGGGAATCAGTTCTCAGTTCTCTACTTTCATCTTGTAGATTCTGGGTGTTGAACTCACATCATCAGGCTTTGGGTCTGTACCTCTGAGCCATCTTACCTGTCTCTCAAGGCATTCTTAAGAGTGAAGGATTTTCCTAGTAGCCCCTGGCACATCCTTATAGACACCAGTTCATCTTTGGTCATACCTGTTGTGTGACTTTTCCTGGAGAAAACATGACCTATCACATGCCAAAGTAACAATTCCATCAAAATCCGACTTGGGGAGTCAAAGTATTAGTGTTACTTGCAAGTGTGTAGGAAAGAGGTTACTCATAGGAGGCACAGGGACTCAAAGTCAGCTCTATCACCAAAGCCTGCCCCAGCATAGGTAACTACCCTGGAGCAGCACCCTGGAGCTCCTGCTGGACTTCCTTGGGTTGGGAAGTCTCCTGCAGGCAGCTTGGCCGATGGGAAAATTGGAATTGCTGTGCTACTCTCATGGCTTTGGGAGGGACCTTGTGCATCTTGTACATTTCAGCTTTCTGGGATTCAGGAGGTTTCTTTAGTCTCTCTCTTCCTTCTAGTAAGCAATATTTCCATTCCAAGACAATTGCTAGGCACAATGAATCTAAGCCTGAGGTCCAGAAATGTCACATGCCTGTTCAGTGAGACGTGAGAAAATCTTCACTGTCCAGTAAGAAGCAAGAAAATCTCTGAGAGTACCCTTGAAGCGTAACCCCTTCCTCCCAACCCCCGCCTTCTGGCTCCGGCTCACTGGCTACAGTGCTCACATTCCTAGTTCCTCCAAAGCTCTGGTAGTGAAAGAGTTCCTGAAAACCTCATTCCTAAAATTTTGAGTGGTCAGAACATGGGTGATGAGACTCTACCACTTGTTACCATAATAGCCATTCCACCATGAGATCAAGCACGGGAAGGAACAGCCACTACTGCTGAACCGACATGGGGAGGGGCAACATCTTGCTTTATAACTTCAAAGATTTCTTCAGTGCTCTGACAGAGCAAAGGCAGTCCTGGGCTGCATCATGTCTCCAAACAAAGGCACTATACTCAAGAGACTGAAAACCCTCGCATCCTGGAGGCCAGGAAAATTTGAGGCCACATCTAGACACTGATGTCTTGTAATTAAGATGACTTTAGGATTGTGAATTACACAATTAGACAACCATAGCAGAATTTATTGGAGCAGATCTCTTGCCAGTTCAACACACCATAATCCACTGTAAGTCCAGGAGTTCAACTTCTGTATTAGTTTGGGTTTTACTGCTGTGAACAGACACCATGACCGAGGCAAGTCTTATAAAGGACAACATTTAATTGGGGCTGGCTTACAGGTTCAGAGGTTCAGTCCATCATCATCAAGGTGGGAACATGGCAGCATTCAGACAGGCATGGTGCAGGCAGAGCTGAGAGTTCTACATCTTTATCCAAAGGAAGCCAGGAACAGACTGGGCATCCTCAGGCATCCAGGAGGAAGATCTCTAAGCCCATCCCCACAGTGACACACTTCCTTCAACAAGGCCACACCTTCTAATAGTGCCACTCCCTGGGATGAACATATACAAACCACCACATTCCACTCCCTGGCCCCCATAGGCTTGTTCAAACATGAGCCTATGGGGGCTATACCTAAACATAGCATAATGCAAAATACATTTAGTCCAACTTAAAAAGTCCCCACAGTCTGTAGCAGTCTCAACAGTGTTAAAAGTCCAAGGTTCAAAGTCTCTTCTGAGATTCATCCAATCCCTTAACTGTAATCCTAAAAGCAAGACAGAAAACCAGCTGGGCAGTCTCCAAACTCTGCATCTCCATGTCTGATGGCAAAGAAGATCTTCAACTCCCTTTTCATCTTTGTTGACTGCAACAAAGTTCTTTCTCCTGGGCTGGTTCTACTCCCTGTTAGCAGCTTTCCTGGCAGACATCCTGTGGCTCTGGCATCTTTAACATCTTGGGGTCCCCAAGTCAACTTCAGCTTCACAGCTTCTTGTTCCAATGTCTGAGTTCCACACATGATCTTCTGTGCATCTCCAAAGGGCTGGTGTCACTTCTCCAGCTCTGCCCTCTGTAGCACTCTAAGTTCAAGTTGATCCATTCCGCTGCCACTGCTGTTTGTAGGGGTGTTCAGATCTGCAGCTCAGTGGTTGTCTCACTAGGGAGTTGAGACAGTCTTGATACGGTCTCAGCCTATGGGCAAAATGATACATTGGACCCAACTGGTTGTACTTTTATAATCCAGCTCTGAATGGTTGCAATATATGCTGTGATGACTCCTTCCATAGCCATCGAGTCATTCATTGAGTGCACCATCTCGTGGGGCCATGTTCCCAAGTGTGGGTGCTGAGACAACTCTTTTAAATGAACTGTAAGGCGCTGAAGGAAGTGCACGGGAATGTGGATGAAAGCATGAAGGCTTGCTGGCTGTGAGTTGGCTCCTGGAGACTTTCCAGATCTTCACTGAGTTGCCACAGGCCAGAGAGAGGTATATAATGCATTCTGTAGTTATTGCTTCAATCAAGAAACCACGTCAAAACTTACTGATCAAGAAATAGAGAAGGCCCTTCAAGAACCTCCTCTGAAGAAAAGAAGCTTGCTACCAGCAGATGGCTATGAAGCCTCAGTCCTGCAGGAAAGGGTGACATTCCTAGTCCTGAAGCAGCTCTCAGTGTGTTAGTGGATGCTGTCTGCCCACAACCACAAAAATAGTGTGTGTGTGTGTGGGTGGGGGGAAGACTAATCCTCTCAATGGACTATAAGGCCTGTCTGTGATGGGGTGAGCCCTAGGAAAAGACCAGCCAGGCTCAGTGAGCCTGTATGCAAATAAAAAGCAAAGAAACTGATCTTTAGACACATGATATTTCGAAACCTGTTTGATATCAGCAAATCCAGAACAGTGGGAGGAGGTAAGGCTTCCAAGAATGCTAGGTTGGAGTTGGAGCCCACTGAAGTTAGTCAGGCTGCAACCCAACTGAAAACAATTGTAAGTGTAACTGTTGTCAGAGCTAGAGGTTCACAGACCATTGGAACTTATGTAAAAAATACCATGACACAATTAGCTAAATTTGTATTTCTAAGGGGCGAGGGTCTCGTGGTTTGTATGCTTATATATTAGTCTCAAACTTAATTTGTTTCACTCCTGATTTGTATTCCTTCAGTGCTGTGCTTCTTTGGGGTGGCAGCTTCTTTTGTATGTAGACATAAGGTAGGGCAATATGCACATGACTGAAAAAATGAATGTCACAACTTTTATCTTTAAAAGCCTTATCTTTTAGGACTCAGGACTGAGTTTATGGTAACTGTATTGATCGCTGTACCTTTATAATGGGTCTGAAAATTAAGTAGTTTGGAGCCAAGTGTGGTGGAGCATTCCTTTAATGCCATAGTGCACAAAGGCAGTAGAGTCTACACAGAGAGTTCTATGTGTAGCCTGGGCTACATAGTGAGACTCTGCAACAAAAAACAAAACTAGATAGTGTGGTTTATTAATTTTTCTTCTTTTTGTGGGGTAGTGATGCTTTTGCTTTGTTTTGTTTTGTTTGAGACCAAGTCTCATGTAGTTCAGGCTGATCTCAAACTCAATATGTAGTCAAGGATAGACCTGAACTCCTGATCTTCCCTCCTCTATCTCCTGGGTGCTAAAATTACAGGCATGCATCATTTATATACTCCTTTATTTTAAATTTTAGTTTAAGTTTAGCTTAGGTTTAATTACTTTTTAATTTTTAAAATTTATGTGTATGAATGTTTTGCTTGCATGTATATCTGCAGTGCTCATAGAGGCCACTAGAGGGCATCAGATCTCCTAGAACTGGAGCTACAGAGGGTTGAGAGCCACCATGAGGCTGCTGGTAACCAAACCCTGGTCCTTCGCAAGAGCAGCCAGTGCTTTTAACTGATGAGCCATCTCCTTGGTTCAGTATTTTGGTGCTTTGCCCTTTCCATACATCTTAGAATCAGTTTTCCATATTCATAAAATTATGTTTGTACCAGGATTGAGTCAAGGTTATGTGCATTTTGATACCCTCTGGTTTTGTTGGTTTTGTTCGTTTGTTTACCCTTGCCCTTTACCCTCCAGCTGGCGGGAAAGCAGCACATAAAGAGCACTCCTCTTGGCAGGCTGTTTTCTAAGCCGCCTTACCTGTTTCTGTCCATGATCTTTTGTTTTATCTGAAGCTTTTTCCTCCAGGCTTCTTCTGTCCCACTGTGAACACAAAGCCGGCCGTGATCACACTGTGGTATCTTCCCAGAACAGTGGAGCTCAAGGGTGAATCGGAATTCAGAAGCAAGAAGCTCTGGCAATACCAGCTGTTTGCATACATTTTTATATCCTGCTTTAAATCACAAGTTCAGTATATTTAAAGTAGTATTTTAGGGCCGGTGAGATAGTTCAGTAGGTAAAAGTGCTTGCTACTGAACCTGACAGTTACCGTTTGATTCCTGGAACCCACACAGTGGAAGGAGAGAAATGGTTCCTGCAAGTTGTCCTCTGATCACTACTCATGCATCACACTGGAACAACACACACACACACACACACACACACACTAAATAAATTAATGTAAAAAGTTAAAGTAAGAATTATGAAATCAGAACAGTAGCCGGGCGGTGGTGGCGCACGCCTTTAATCCTAGCACTTGGGAGGCAGAGGCAGGCGGATTTCTGAGTTCGAGGCCAGCCTGGTCTACAGAGCAAGTTCCAGGACAGCCAGGACTACACAGAGAAACCCTGTCTCGGAAAATCAAAAAAAAAAAAACAAAAAAACAAAAAACAAACACAGTAGAAAAGGAGCAAAGCCTAGGACAGAAGCTCAGAGCTGTGGTGTGAACACAGAGTGAGCCCCAGTGGCTCAGGCTTTAAGGATTCATCCTTGGGTTGCTGGGGTCATGCCTTCCAAGGGCATCGTGTACTGTGGATCTGCTTGCCCTTTGCTTTTTTGCCATGAAGTGAAGGTGCTTCTTCTGTAGTTTACATCATTGTGTGTTAGAACAGGCCCAGAACAACAGGACCATCATCGGAGGATTGAAACCTCCAAAACTGAGACAAAGACATCCTTCCCTCTTTCCAAGTTTATCACATTCCCGAATGCTGACTGACACGCTTAAAGAAGGAAGGAATGTAACAAGGAGAAATTCCAGCTGCATCTAACCACGGAGGAGTGACAGTAACCAGGCACAGGTGTCCGCAGTTCTAGCTATTTGGAAGACTGAGACTTGATGCTAGTGAGTTCTAGGCCAGCTTGGGTGCTGTAGTGAGACTCTATCTTCCCAAAAATGTGAAAAAAAGAGGTACAATTTTGCATTAAGCAAGCTCTCAGTAATACTGAACTTTGTCAATTTTATGTGGGGAAATAAAAACTCTTAATATTCTGCCAGTGGGAATATAAAATGAGACAACATCAGCTAGTCAAGCAGAAGATGGTGTAAGAACACATTCCCGTTTCTAAGCTAGCATCCTAAAGAAACTCAGAAGTATACATCAGAGGAACAAACTAATTCACAGTGGAACTATTTTTATGGTGCTGGGCATTGACCCTAGGGCCTTTGTGAATGCTAAGTAAGTACTCTATCACTAAGCTATGTCCCCAGAGACAGTGGGACTAATTATAATAGCATAATATTAGAAGCAGCACCAGTGTCCAGCAGTAGTCAAATGATGGATTGCACCATAATTTATATAATGGAATACTATTTAACAGTGACGCTACAACAGCACCAACAAAACTCAGGAATGTAATGTTAATGAGAAGAGGCAGGTCACAAGAGTATATATTATATTATTTCATCCAAATGAAATATAAAGGATGTAAAACTAAACATATATAAGATGCTTAAGCCCTAAGAATTCAAAGATAGCATAAAATTTAGAATACTGCTTAGTTCTATTCAAATTCCTATTTAGATTTATTTACCTTATGTGTATGTTGCCTGCATGTCTATATCTGACCACATTTGTGGTTGATGCTCCAGGATGTTGGAAGAAGGTTTTGGATCTCCTGGAAATGAGGTTATAGATAGCTGTGAACCACCCCAATGTGGATGCCAAGAACTCAACCCCAAGCCTCTGCAAGATCAGTAAGTGATCTTATGACATGGACCAACCCTGGCTTAGAGAGGCGTTCTGAGGAAAGGGTGTCTGGGAGCAGTGAGAATAAAGAACTTGAAATCAATCTGTGGATCCAAGCTGGCGGCCAGTGCTCTGCTAGGGCAGCTTTCCAGCCTGCTTTCTCTCTGTTCTTTCTTTCTCTCTGATCTGCCCTCTCTGGAAATCTTCAGACAGCAATCTCTATGTTCTCCTTGAGACAGTTCTCCAAGCAGTTCTCTCTTGCAGTTCTAAAAATTTCTCTGGATAGCTCATCATAAGCCCAGTCTTTTATTTTGCATATCCATCCAGTCAATTATATCAGGTTTCCTTTTGATTATTCTGTGAATCAGCATCCTGTGACCCCAGCCTTTTAATTCTTAAGAGATTGTCAAGCACACATTTTCTTTTTAACTTTGCAAAAGAATTCAGAGATCTGCCTGCCTCTTTTAAGCACAGATGTAGGTGGGTGGGACCACGTCCTGAAATTACCATTTCTGCCACACCTGGGCTAACCTGGCTCCATTCCAGGCTGATCCTGTTGTCTGCCTTTGTCAGCATAAACAAAACAATCTTAGCTGAGTGAGATCTCCTGTGATCACCACTCCCTAGGTCTCTTTATCTCCTTAGTGTCTTTCTGACAAGTTGGCTCATAGTGTAGCTGCCTCTGCTCCTTTAAATTCATGAAGCCCTTCATATAATTTATATCGCATCCTTATTTTTTGCATAGTTGAGAAATTATATATTTTTGAACTCATGTTTTTAGAATTCTTTTCCACAGCCTTAACGGCTGTCCTTAAAGGTCCCAGCATTTACCATTATGCTGAGACATTAGCCACTCCTTCACCTCCTGGACTCTTGCTGTTTCTGATTATCACGGAGTATTAACATTAACAGGGAGGACATTCCTTAAAGGAGGAATGTAAAATGTGTACATTATTATACAAACAAGCCTTCTGCCCACAGTACCCATCAACACTCTTAGAGGCCCATGCCTGCTTGCCCTGTCCCAAGGGGCAGGAACCAAGCCATTCTGTCCCTACGGAGGCCCTGCCAGATTCTGCACTCTTAACTGCTGAGCCATCTCTGCAGCCCATGGTAGTTATTTCTTGAATGAAAGAGAGAGAGAGAGAGAGAGAGAACTATAGATACAGATCTCCCATTTATTTACCTTTTATCTTATTATTTACCTTTTATTATATTCACTTTGTTTATATTAATATTTATTAAAAATAAATTAAAATTTTATTTTTTGTATGTCATGTATTGTTTTGTGTGTGTGCACGTGCACAAACACACCTCTAGAAGCAAGATGTTAACACTTCACATATTTAACTTCTTCTCCACTTTATTTTTTGAGGCAGGGTCTCTCACTAAACCAGGAGCCCAGAGATTTGGCTGTGCTTACTGGCCAGCAAGCTCTGGGATTTTATGCCTCCTTAGCGCTAAAATCACAAGGTGTGTACTACTGTGCCTGGACTTTAATTTACATTCTAGTCGTTCCCCGCCCCCTCACAGTTCCTCATTCTATTCCTCCTGTCCCTTGTCTCCAAGAGGGTGCTCCATCCCCCCAGGCCTCCCCCTTCCCTGGGGCCTCAAGTCTCTGGAGGATTAAGCACATCTTCTCCCACTGAGGCCACACCAGGCAGACCTCTGCAATATATGTGCCAGGGGCCTTGAACTGGCCCATGTATGCTGGTTGATTAGTGTTTGGGAGCTCCCTGGGGTCCAGGTTAGTTGAGACTGTTGGTCTTTCTATGGGGTCGCCCTCTCCTTCAGCTTCTTCAATCCTTCCCCTAATTCAACCATAGGAGTCCCCAACTTCTGTGCAATGCTTGGGTGTAAGTCTCTGTGTCTGTCTCAGTCAGCTGCTGGTAGGAGCTCTCAGAGGACAGCCATCCCAGGCTCCCATCTGAAAGCACATCATAGCATCAGTAATAGTGTCAGGCCTTGGAGCTTCCCCTTGAGTTGGATCCCAAGTTGGTCTGGTCACTGGACTGCCTTTTCTTCAGTTTCTTCTCCATTTTTGTCCCTGCAGTTCTTTTAGACATGATCAATTCTGGGTCAGGAATTTTGACTGTGGGTTAGTAACCTGTCCCTCCACTTGAGCCCCTATCTGTCTAGTGGAGGTGGACTCTTCAGACTTTATTTGCACGTTGAGGACCTGAATTCAGAAGCTCACACATTTCCAGCAAGCATTCTACCCACTGAGCCAGCTTCTCAGCCCTCAGCAGTTTGCTTTAAGGGCTGGAATTTATAGTGCCTATTTTCAGTTTTGGTTAAAAACTCCAAATTTGGGGGAGGGGCAAATTTGAGTTAAAAGAAAAAATAACTAGTTTGGGTAGTTAATTTCAAGGGTTCTTAAGTGGTATTAAAACCATTCAGCCCAGTTCCTTTACTTTGAGTGTAAGGCAGCTATCCAAGAAGAAAAGAACCTCCATGCTGTGTTTTATGTTTTGAAACTGTTAAGAGCCTCTTTAAAAATTAGCCACTGTGGGAGGCAGACACATAGGGTCTGCTTCTCCAAATATTGGAATGCACACCAAGGTTGTTACGTTGTTTTGGAAATAAACTTTAGTTGGAAGAACTTCAAGGAGTTCATTGTAAGTTCAATTACATCTGAAGCAAAATAATTTATTATAATTTATTAGTCGTTGAATATCCATGCACTCCTGCACATTTCCCAGTTCCCTTGCTGTTAGGGGGTCTGTGTGAGCAGTTTTGACACATGAGCCAGCAGGGGAAGTGACATTTGTCACTTCTGGGACAAAGTACTTGTTAGCTCCTTGAAGCCTCTCTTCTTTCCCTGCCATGGCAACCAGATGTAGAGATGTTGTCTCGAGGCGATGGAGGTTGCTGGCTCAGAAGAGATGTGTCTGGAGGATGATGCAGGGCACCTGCAGCTGACTTTGAGTGAGTCTGGGGGCTACTTACAACCTAGTCTGTCCCAGCTACTATTTGAGAGCAGCATCATTACAGCCACTGTGACACTCACAGTAACCTTTGACACTCACAGATTGGAACAGTTAACATTTCTATGAGTAATATATCTCTTGTTGATTTTTTTTTACAGCAAAGGAATTCTCTTTTTCCCTATCATTAAGAAGAAAAGAGTCCAAAGAAAAACATGTCAGCTATGATTAACACGGAACATAGTCTGAATGACTGAGAGACCAATATTTTTGTCTAGTTTTAAAGGTATAAATCCATTTTCTTTATCACACAGACTAAATCAGTATAGAGGATTCCACACTGATTTTTTTCCATGACCAAGTGATTAATCTTATATTTTCCATTAATTTCCTTTAGTTAATCCTCTCTTAATTTTCCTAAAGACAAGGAATTTAATTTTAATTTGTTCCACAAAATTGAAAACAAAAAGTTAGGTAATTTGCTCTAAAATATACAACAACAACAAAATCTGTAGAAATCCACACCAAAACTCAACGTACACTTTTTTCATCCGTGTCTTTAGTGTGTAAGGGTTAGAGGATGGATCAGAGGAGGAGACGAGAAAGTGGAAATCAGACTTCCATTCCCAAAGATGGCATAAGTATTAAGAGAAATGTTCCTGTTGAAGACAGAGTTGGACAAGGGATGTGACGCTGTCCTTCAGGAAATGGAGTGCACAGTGTCAGGGACTCCCCATCTGAGGTCCTGGAGAAGGTGCATGTCTGTGGCTGTCCGTCAGCACCGACTGGTAGGTACCCTGTGGTTGTCAGCAGGGACTGGTGCCATTTTTGTCTTGAGACACATCCTGATCAGTGCTTTAGGGTACAGGCAACAAAAGTTAGCATCCAGAGCCCATGCCAGCCAGGGTAAGTTACCATGCACCTTGAGTTGGGATTAAAGGGGCATGCATAGGAAAGAAGGGCAAACTGAACAGACCAGCCATGCAGCAGATTGTATTAGTGTCCCCAAGAGCCTAGCAGAAGGAAAACTGTCTTTGGAAAAGGGACTCATTGGTGTTTTGTTGTTGATGGTGGTGGGGTTTTGTTTGTTTGTTTTGTTTTATTTTGGGGTTTTTTTTGGTTGTTTGGTTGGTTTTGTTTTTACTATTTTATTGGGTTCTTATACCTCTATCTCCCTTCCAACCCTTATTCCACTTAATCGCTTTCAAGCCCCCAACACTAGATAGGGGGAGAAAAAAGTTTGAGGGAAAAGGGGACAGAGACCTCTATAGGCTACTTCCTGCTGATGAGGGCATTGGGTTCCTTGAGGGCAAATCCAATCTTAGCCATCAGAATATCCAGCAGTCCAGCAACAACAAATGCAGCAGCGGGGGGGGGGGCGGGGGGGCGGGGCGCAGCAGCAGGGGGGGCAGCAGCAGCAGGGGCAGCAGCAACAGAGCCAGCCGCCACCACAGGCCTCCTTGGGGTCTCTCCCAATTATACCCTCTCCAGAGTCCCCAGAATTAAGCTGTCTGCAGCTGGCAATGATCACAGCCCTGCTAGTGCACTGCAGGTGAACTGCTGTGAAGCAGCCTCTCATCCTGCACCTGAGATTAAAACAAAAACATATTCACATAACTGGGTTTTTAAGAAACCAAAACTCTCATTACAGAGACTATCATTGTAGACTTCCCAAGTTATTTTACAAATAATTAAAAATTCAACTAACGAAACATACAAAACTTTTTTTTTTTTTTTTTTTTGGAGACAGGGTTTCTCTGTATAGCCCTGACTGTCCTGGAACTCACTCTGTAGACCAGAGACCAGACCCTTGAACTCAGAAATCTGCCTGCCTCTGCTTCCCAAGTGCTAGGACTAAAGGCGTGCACCACCACTGCCCGGCTACAATTAAAACACTTTAAGCAAGGAAAAAAAAATAGGCCTTTGAAATGAGCCCTCAACAATTTCAGAAATAGGTTCTAAAGCAACTATTTGTGTTAAGTTCAAGTAAATTAAAGTGAAGTTTTGACCCGTCCAGCAGGTCTAGTTATTCAGGGTCCCGAAGAGGCGCTACCTGAGGGTCATGGGGGATAGAAAGAAAGGAGACCAAGCAAGATTCCATTTGTCAAGGTCTCGTTTATTGTCACACAGGCAGCATGTTTTAAGCAGTGGGGATGAGGAAGTTGGGAAGGGGAGCTAGGGGGAAGTGAGCTATGGGCCAAGCCCTGAATGAGGAAGTTGGGAGGGGGAGCTAGGGGAAAGTGACCTTTGCAAAATGCAAAGGAGGGAGGGGTCAAGGTATTCTTGGCACGAGAAAGCACAAAGGGCATCTGGTGAAGACATCTGGTATCTGCGCACGTAGGGACATTCCGCTAAGGGTGGAGCGATCCGTATCGGCAGTTCCTGGGCAGGGCTTAGTTCAACAATCTCATGGTCATAAGACAGCCATGGCTGAATGACCTTGTTTGGCTCCCCACAAAGTTTGACTATTTTCCTTTGTTTTATTGTTTTTGTTTGTTGTTTAAGACAGAATTTCTCTGCATAGCCCTGATAGTTCTGGAACTCACTCTATAGATCATGCTAGCCTGGAACTCAAAGATCTGTTTGTCTCTGCCTTCTGCCTCCAGGTTGTCTCTGCTTCTAGTGCTGGGATCAAAGGCAAGCACCACTACACACACCTCTTGACTATTTTAGTAGTGAACTAAGGCTAAAGTACTAACCCCACATAGTCTCACACCCACAGGAACTAAGAGTATCATTCAGAGTATAGTATAGTTCTTACCTTTCATACATGAAGACCTGGGTTTGACCCCCAGCACCCACCCTCATAGATAAATAAATAAATGCAAATCAGAGTTAAAAAGAATTAATTAGAAATCCTAATCATAGAAATAAGTGACCTAAATTTAAAAACAAACAAACAGATGGGTCTGGAGAAATTGCTCAGTGGACCTGGGTTTGAATCCGAGGAACCAACATGGTGACTCACAAACAGCTGTAATTTAGTTCCAGTGAATCAAACTACTCTTGTGAGTTTGAGTTCCATAGGCTTCTGTATACATGTGGTGCACACACATACACTGGGGCACACACACATAAGCATAAATGAAAATTTAAAGAGAGCAAGGAACTGAGAGAACAAGAAAGAACAAGAGAGACTGGAGAGAGAGTTCACTGGATAAGAGAGCTTGCTGTGCAACCTTAAGAACAGGGTTCAGATCCCCACATCCATGTAAAAAGTTGGAGGTGACTGCATGATGCCTTTAACGCCAGTGCTGTGAAGGGTGAGGCAAGAGTGTCTCTGGGGCTTGCAGGCTGGTGGCCAGAGCGTCAGGTTCAATGAGAGATCCTATCTCAAAGGAATATGCTGGAGACTGATAGAACAGGACACCCAGAGTCTTCCCTGGTACACACTGTTCTCACACACTCACCACACTCACACATAAACAGGAAGAAACGCTTTAAGATTTATTTATTTATTTTATGTACATGAGTACACTCACTGTCACTGTCTTCAGACACACCAGAAGAGGGCATCAAATCCTATGACAGATGGTTGTGAGCCACCACGTGGTCGCTGGGAATTGAACTGAGGATCTCTGGAAGAGCAGTCAGTGCTCTTAACCACTGAGCTATCTCTCCAGCCAAGGACTAAGCGTTTTTAAATATAGGCTTTATGAACAAATCATATATAGCACAAGACAGTGTTTAGAATAAAGCATGGAGACAAAAACAAATGGACAAAGACAATTGACGGGAGGGGAACCATCTAACATGCTGAGTTGTCCTCCCAAAAGGCCAGAGAAGCAGTGTTTAATGAAATCTTCCATCGTAGGCATCAGCTAACAAATGCAAGGAGACAAGTGGATCATGGGAACAGTCAAGAATGAAGCCACACATAGGAACGCTGGTGGGAAGCAAACCAGAGGCAAAAGGCTTACCCTTTTACTGTGGTATGGGGGCAGGGATGGGCATGTATGTGCTGCACACATTTCTCATTATTTTAAAATCCAGATTTAGGATCCATTGAAGCAGCTCAGTGGATAAAGCTAAACATGACAACCCGAGTTCCATCCTCAGTACCATGTGGTGGAGAGAGAGAACCAACTCTGGATCTCCACATATCCTCTGCAGTATCTGTGGGTCTCCCTCCCCCATCGCCACAGTAAATAAAAATAAAATCCAAGTGTAACTGTATACTACTGAACAGATGTTGCTGGTCTAAGTAGCATCCATTTCCCCACTCTTCCATAATTATAAAACAAAATTGATGAAAGAACATACTAAGAAAAATGTGAATCTTAGGTCTTTGGGTTGAAAGATACCCCACACTTGATCCACTGTAATGGAGCTTGTACCACCAGGCATGGTGGCACACACATTTTTAAAAGTCCCCACTCCCACAATTATTCATTATATTTAGATTGCAAAGCAAAGGAGAAACACACACACCCCAAACACACGTTTAAAATGTTGTAGAAGTAAGGAAATGCTTCTATTTGGAAACACATTCTGGAGCAGAGTCCAAGGAGGATTCAGAGTTAGAAAAATATGTTGGGTTTAGGTTGAATCTAAAGCAGTACACTAAGAACGCTCTCCCACAGAGGCGAGGATAGGGTGAAGATAGAATTCGGGAGTAGAGCATGAAGAATGAGGAGTAGGGAAAAGGGGGAAATGTGAAGCATTTTAGGAGGATGGATGGTAATGAAAATAATTTCATTTGCCATGCAGTAGTGGCACAGGCCTTTAGTCCCAGCACTCAAGAGGCAGGTGGATCTCTGTGTGTTCAAGGCCAGAGTGGTCTACAGATCAAGTTACAGGACAACCAGGGCTATGTAGAGAAACCTTGTCTTGAAAAACAAAAACCAAAGTTTTGCATAACCAAAAAAATTACTTTTCAATTTTTAAGATTTGTGAACATACAAATTTCAACCTTTAAATTTTGAAAGTTGGAGGAATACACACAGACTGTCTGAATTCCATCTGATAGTTAAATGTTCTTTCCCATATAATTAGCTAACAATGCATTCCACATTCCAAAAAACTAGAAGCACTTACAAAAGTATTCACCATGAAGAAAAGCTAAGTATTTAATGAGATAAGTACATCAAATCTGATTGAAACATTACTTAGTGCACTAAATGTGTCAAACATTTAGTACTATTTCAGTGATTTCATAGATGAGTCAAAAATAAATTTTAAAAATTAGATTACATTTTAGTGAAAATTCTTTTTTACCACAAGCCCCTCGGATTTTACTGATTGTTGTAGTTGAGATGAGAGGACAGGTGTCAGCTGCGAGGGAGTGCCAACTTTCTAATAAACTTATTTAGTAGCATTCCAAAGGAAATGATAAAAAGTCTCTAACTTGTTATTCTTTTTTAGACCCTGAGATCAAATTCAAATGAACAGGATAGTTGTGAAGAACAGGTGCTGAGAACGGGCAGGAGACTGGGAGAGAAGTGGGAGGTGGGGAGCTGGTTAACCACAGTTCAGACTGTATGAGGGAGCCCTGTGGCACATGCTGCTCTGTAATCTACTGTAAAAGGTGTTTGAATGGAGATGCCCTGCATGGATGGGTAACACTGCTCCCAGAAAGCCATGGGCTGTAGATGAAAATGCAGTGGTGGCGCACACCTTTAATCCCAGCACTTGGGAGGCAGAGGCAGGCAGATTTCTGAGTTCGAGGCCAGCCTGGTCTACAGAGTGAGTTCCAGGACAGCCAGGGCTATACAGAGAAACCCTGTCTCAAAAAAAAAAAAAAAAGGAAAAAGAAAAAGAAAGAAAAGAAAAGAAAATGCCAGGCCAGGGATAGGTTGTTGGTCAAGGAGACCCCTGACCCCCAATCAATTCAGCTACTGACACTACTCTTGGTTGCCCATGAGAACTAGATAGTAACCCCCTCCTGCCTACTGCTAAGAGCACACACAGCTCGCCAGAGGATGGAAAGAAATCAAGCTGGAGCTAAGCTAGAAGTTTCCTCCCTGCTAGCTAGCTTTCCAAGTGCTTGCAGATGCAAAATTTGGGTGACCGGAAAAGAAAAATCATAAGCACTCTTACCCAGCCATAGGGCCTGCAAGATACAACTCACCAGGCAAGGTGTGCCCAGTGGTGTAATAATGGTGTGGCTGTTTAGAGGGTAACCAACCACTTTCTGCTTACATTCTGGAGGCATTTTATGCATGGTACTATAAAACTGATCAATAAGACCATGGCTGGGGAGACTGTAGACTCTAATCAAGGAAATTATGGCTGATAACTTACTAAACAGGCCTCCTGGGCCCATCAGACTACCTTTTAAATATTTATAGTTTTGTCCATAGAGTAATGCTTCCGTCAGGAAGCTTATTTTTGCAATGGGTGACAGTTACTTCAGGGACTCATGACTGCTCAAAGGGCTGACAGTCAGAGACTGCTGAGTGCTTAGCCCCAGATGAGACAGTACCACCTCCGCAGCTCAGAGGACACCAGCGACGAGGGAGTGGGAAGAACGTGAGCCAGTCTACCGAATTTGACACTCCCAGCATCGGTGCCTGCAAAAGACCACCAATGTTCCAACATGGGTAGATGAGGGACTTATTCGATCCACCACTCCTTGAAGTTGGTGGCATAAGAGAGACGTTTTTTTCTCTGGAGTAGGCACTGGCAAATTGCTGGTACTCTGGTAAACAACCCCTCACCGATGCTCATTCAAGCAACCCTGCTTAAACGGTCGGACACATCAAACTCAAAGGGGACCTAGAAAAGAAAAGGGAATGGGACGAGAAAACAATGAGATCAAAATGCATTATATGCATTTGTGGAATTAGGAGAAATAATTAACTCTTAAATGCCTGTTCAGGAATGAGTTTGTCCTTTGTTTTAGCTTTTACAAGGCAAGTATATAACCTCAAATTTTAACTATGTGATTTTTTAGTATGTCGACCTCAAATTAAAAAAAATTGAGAAGATGTCATCTCGGGACTATTTGGGTTGAAAGTAACAAAATGAGCAGCTAAAGATGTCTCGGCCCCACCCATAATGTGCCATTTCAGATTTCTAGAAGCACCAGGGTGGCTGGCTCTTCTCATACCTTTCTTGTTGTTGCCACAAGATGGCGCCAATGCTCAAAATAGCGCTTCAGGGAGCTAGGAGGAAGGAAGAAAGGCGAGCAAAAGAGTTTTCTCTTCATTCTAAGTCTCCCTAAGTAGAAAGAAAAATGGAGGCTCCCAGCAGAATTCACGGACAACTTCATTACACGTCCCTTTTTAGGGACAGAGAAAAAGCACGGTGGTTTACTAAGATGGAGCAGTGGAGGGAGTGGTTTGCACTTCGGAGCAATTAAGGCTTTTATTTACATATTTAACGTTGTTTTGTTTGCTGTTGTTTTAATCAAGAAAGATGTGGAAAGAACTTCTGGATTAAGCTATGGATAGTGCCTGCCAGAGAGGCTCAGGAGATATCGCACAAATTGGATACCTGGTCTCATGTCAATGTATGAGCCAAGGCCAATTCAGAAATGGTTTTTCTTCCTTTGATAATTACTTATTCTCTGTAGTGACTTAGAAAAATGATTGAACTAAATTTCCTGCCATCAGAGACTTGATGAATACTGAGATTAACAATAAAACTATTTTTAAAAGTCACTGCTTCTAAGCCAAACTTCTTACTCTAGCTCTCACTGGGTTGTACGAACCACCTCCAATTTACATATTACAGAAGAGAGAGAGCCTTACATGGAGAATAAATCATTTTCAAACTAGACATTCCACCCAGAACTGACAGTAGTTGGTTCCCAGCACGTCTTTTATGTCTGACATGCTTTTAGAAGAGTAATCATATTCCCAGTGACTCTCAGGATAAAATTTTCTTCTCAAAGCTCATTTTATGGAGTTTTTTTTTTTTAAAGTTCTGAAGAATAAAGCAATTATTCTTTCCTTTTGATATTACATGTCAAGTCCAGAAACATCAATTTCTTTAATATATTAACATGGGGTGATTTGGGTAATTCTCTCTTGTATCCTCTCCACTTTCCTTCGGGGTCCCTTGCTTGTTTTGGCAGACCCTCACTTTCCACTGCACACCAATTATCCCAGCTCCAGCTGCCCACAGACAGCTGTTCTCACTGCCCTCCACGAAGCCCCGCTCCTTCTGCAGTAACCCTTGCTTCCCCAGGATTGCTACTTCGCCCAGGCTGTACCCCTGGCTTGGGCACTGAACTGCTCGGAACAAGCCTCTGCTCTGAGAGTTTTGTCTGGAGTCCACCAGAAGTGCCAGTGGATGCTGGGATCTTCAATCACACCGTGCTGGACCTGCTAGAGCTTTCCCGAGGGAATGTGATCCGGGCAATCGTTGTGGTGATACTGATAGTCTGAGTGGAAACCAGCCTGTGAACAAAGCTTGAGAGGGAGGAAGCAGGAGGGGAAGCGCTGGGATTGTTTGTTACATAACTTGTTTTGCTTAAGCCTCTGTTTAGATCTTATATTTTCTTACACGTGACCAAAAAGAAGAGTTCTAATTTATACAAGAAAATCCTCAGATACTGAATATTTTATAAGTTAATATAGAAAAAATGTAGGAAATAAATTCTCTCTCTCTCTCTCTCTCTCTCTCTCTCTGTGTGTGTGTGTGTGTGTGTGTGTGTGTGTGTGTTTGTGTCCCAGAACTCTCTCTATAGACCAGGCTGACCTCAAATTCAGAAATATACCTGCCTCTGCTTCCTGAGTGCTGGGATTAAAGGTGTGCGCCACCACCTCCCCGCACAATACATATAACTACTGTTCAAAAGTTTTAGTCCACCTCACTGAAGAATAATTTACACTCGTCAAAGAAGAGTTTACGTTAGCAATCTCTGTAGCGCATGTTCAGTGTAATTTTTGCAACAACAGTGTGCCCTGGGAGTAGCTTCTTCAAGACAGGCCACACATATTTGTTTCCTTTTGAAATCAAAACAGTTTCTCAATACCACGGAATAAGATAGTGTGGTCCATGTCTAGAAACACTGACAAGCTATCGGTATGCGTGAGTCTCAAGCTTCTCTGGCCATTTCGCTCCAACAGCCCCAGTGTGGGAACCAGGCACAGCAGGCTGACACAGCTGCTGTGACCACACTGGCTGTGCCTGGCCGGGGGCCATTTGAGTCTGCATCTGGAGATGCAGAGCATTGTGTAGAAATGTTTCTCTGCAGAAAAGTTCCCAAGTGGATAACTACCAGCTTTCCCCGCTGGTGACTCCTCTCCCACCCCAGCCCTCCCTCATCCCATCCCCCACCCCAGGATCTGAGGACAGATCCCAGAACCTTTTGCTTGCTAAGAAAGCACTCTACCAGCCGGGCAGTGGTGGCGCACGCCTTTAATCCCAGTACTTGGGAGGCAGAGGCAGGAGGATTTCTGAGTTCGAGGCCAGCCTGGTCTACAAAGTGAGTTCCAGGACAGCCAGGGCTACACAGAGAAACCCTGTCTCGAAAAACAAAACAAAACAAGAAAGCACTCTACCTTTGAGCTAAATCTCCAACCCTGCCCTTTGGCAACTTTTACCACTTTCTACTTTAGGTGTCCTTATCCTTGTCAAACTGCAAGACAACTTTTGTAATGGGCTTTGAAGATACAGGGTAAGACTAGTGGCTATAACCAGTTTATCCACGTGGACTGATACCCAGAAACAGGCCCAGTTTGCTTATTTTTTTTAATTCATTTTGTGTATGTGTGGTTTGCCTGTGTGTATGTCTAGTCTGTGTCCTACAAGCATGCAGTGCCCACAGAGGTCTGTGGTTTCAGAAGCCCTGCAATGAGAGTAATGGGCAGTTGTGAGCCATGATGTGGGAGTTGGGAAATGAACCTGGGTCTTCTAGAAGAACAGCAGTGCTCTCAGATGTTGAGCCCCTGCTCCCGGTTTATTTTTTATGCACAATGGAAAACAGACAATAATTTCTGTCTCTTTATGGCATTAAAGGACACATGGATTATATTATTGATTAAAGTTATCTTCATTAGCAACTCCTCTGTTAAATATCATACAATTGTATTAGAAGTGCTGCATCAGGATGAAGAGATCTATTTATTTATTTATTTGGGGATTTTGTTTGTTTGTTTTCAAGACAGGGTTTTTCTGTGTAATAGCTCTGACTTGTCCTGGAACTTGCTTCATAGTCCATGCTGGTCTTGAACTCACTAGATCTGCCTGCTTCAGCCTCCTGAGTGCTGGGATTAAAGACATATGCCACCCGTCCAGCCAAAGTTTTATTTTTAATAGATAACCTCTAAATTACAAACTTTCCTTCTCATTTCCATCCTCTGTAACTGTAGTTCCTCTTCCCAGGGAGGATTTGTCTTAGTTAGGGTTCTGTTGCTGTGATGAAACACCATGACCAAAAGCAAATTGGGGAGGGAAAGGGTCCATTTGGCTTACACTTTCATTTCTGGTCCATTACTGAAAGGAAGTGAGGGCAGGACCTCAAACTGGGCAGGAACCTGGAGGCAGAAGCTGATGCAGAGGTCATGGAGGGGGCTGCTTACTACTTTGCTCATCATGGCTTGCTCAGCCTGCTTTCTTATAGAGCCCAGGAACGACCATGGGGAGGAGAGTGGCCCCACCCTCAATGGGCTGGGTCCTCCCCTATCAATCGCTAATTAAGAAAGTATCCTACAATTAGATCATACGGAGGCAGTTTCCCAGTTGAGGTTCCCTCTTTTCAGATCACTCTAGCTCATGTCAGATTGATATAACAGTAGCCAGCATAGGATTCTTTTTTTTTTTAATTCCTTTTTATCCTTTTGAGCCAGGTGTGGTGGTTTAAATGAGAATGGCTCCCATATGCTTATATATTTGTACACGTGGTTCCCCAGTAGGTGGAACTGTTTGGGAGAGAGTGGTGTGGCATTGGGGCGGTGCCCCGGAGTGGTGAGTTTTGAGGTTTTAAAATCCCATGTTATTCCTAGTTAGCCCCTTCCTCCCTCTCTCTCTCTCTCTCTCTCTCTCTCTCTCTCTCTCTCTCTCTCTCTCTCTCTCTCTCTCTCAGGCTTTATGGATTAAGATGTGAGCACTCAGGTCCTGCTCCAATGACTTGGCTGCCTTGCTGCTGCCATAGTCCTTAACATGATGGTCATGGACTGTTACCCTCTGGAGTCATGAGCCCCAAATTAAATGCCTTGGTCATGGTGTTTTGTCAGTGTAGTAGATAAGTAACTAAGATGCATGGTCTCACTTTGTAGATTAGGCTGGCCTTGAACTCTCGAAGATCTGCTTACCTCTGCCTCCCTAGTGCTAGAAATAGAGGTGTGTGCCACCATATCCACCTTATTTTTATCTTTTGATGAGCCTCCCCCCCACCTCCAACCCCCACCCCCCATAGTGGGAAATAATTAAAAAAGTACTGCCCCACTGCCAGGCCTCTGCACCAAGCCCTAGTGGGTCTCCCTCAGAGCTGAGCCAATCTCTCACAGCGTCCCAACTGTGCTTCGTCTTTGCCATAGACTCAGTAACCAGCAGGAGTCTGTGCTCCCGCCTGCACCCAAATACCTGGTAAAGCAAGACTCTTAGATAACCAAATGTGTGTATATATATATATATATATATATATATATCTCAATTATGTAATGCCAATTTACAATGATAAAGTCTTATTCCAATATCTCTAACCTCTCCAAAACACCAGAAATACGCCTGAATCCATCTGGATATCCGCATCTGTCTTTCTCTGTCCTGCTCTTGTAGACCCCTGAGCCCCCCCTCCCCCTCACTTCTCTTAGCTCCTCCTCATCTCTCCCCTCCAATCACTCGCCTCTCACTGCCTCAATGTGAATGGATAGGAAAAATCTTGCAACACGCCCCCCCCAGAATAATTCTTCTTTTTTGGGGGGTATATGACCTTTATTGAGAATTCTTCATATTTTTAATCAAATATGAGTAAATGTTACCCTCCTCCTTACCTCAGGAATGGGGCACCTTACTCTTCACTGAAGATTCCCACCTCTGTGTTTCGTACACGTGTATGGTGTATATATGTATGTATGTGTGTGTGTACGTGTGTATGTGTGTATGTATGTGTGTGCTCACGTGTGTGCATGTGCATGCATGTACGTGTGGAGGTCAGAAGTTAATGTGGGGCATTTTCTTCACTTGCTTGCCACTTTAATTCTTTGAGTCGGGGTCTTGCCAGCTTACCCCAAGGATCCCCTTCGTCTACCTCTTGAGCCCTAGATGGCTGCCACACCTGCCCAGCTCTTCTACAGGTCCTGGGGATCCAAACTCTGGTCCTCACACTTGTACAGCCAATGGCTTCCATACTGAGTCATTTCCCGTCCACTGAAGGAGACTCAGCCTCACTTCCATCTTCTGGCTACAAGAGCTTCCTCCTTCCTTTTGGCTGCCTCTCAGGATGTCACTGTTTCGTAACACATGGTTTCGACAGTGTCCTACTGTGGGTATTTCGACTGACTCCAAACTGTGGCAATTATAAACAATGCTATCATAAACAAACTTGTACATATGTCAACCTAACCTTGGGTGTGTTGGGGGTTTTTTTTATTTATTTTTCTTTCAGGATAGAATCTCAGACTTCTGGTCTACCTTAGATACATCCCAGACTCTGACTGTATATTTGAAATAAACTTATAGAAGTGGAGTTTGTTTTCTTGTCTAAAGGGGTATATGTGCTTAAAATTTCTTTCCAAGATTTCCATTCATTTGTTTGTTGAGATGGGGTCTTAGTGTGTAGCCCTGCCTGGTGTAGAACTTGTTATGTAGACCAGGCTGGCCTCAAGCTCTCAGATCTACTTGCCATTGCTTGCTGAATGCTGGGATTAAAGGTGTGAGCCACCATTCCTGGCCTCTCCCCAAGGCTTAAAGTATTATCATATTTGAAAAATAATACATACTATAATTAAATATGTACAGAATATAAACACGTACCAGAAAAGCCCATCCCCTGACTCCGTGTGTGCATAATTCTACACACAACACATGTATATGTGCAGGCATGTATATATGACTACATATATGACAGCTTTTGGTTTTGCTCAGATACCATTATGAGCCCTCAAGTTTTCATTTATTTGCTTGCTTAGTAGTTTTGTGACAGGATCACACTATAAAACCAAGCTGGTGTGGAACTTGCTGGGTAGCTCAGGCTGTCTTTGAACTTATTATCCTTTTGCCTTAAAGGTCTCTCAAGTGCTGGTATTCCAGATATATGCCACTATGTCCAGATCTTCACCCCACTTTTCAATTTACTGTATCAAGATTTGTTACATAGCATAGTAGTAGATCAAACTCACTCTCTTTAAAGTCAACAAGACATTTATTTCAAGGATACATACCAGCATTAACATTTTCGTTTTAAGAAAAATTAAGATGTAATTTACATAAAATATAATTCTTTGGTGTGCATTTAAGCAAACCAGTACACCCATTGTAATCTGCTGGAACTTGAACTCAGGGCTGCGTCCATGCTAGGCAAGCATTTCACCACTGAGCTGCACCTCCAGCTCCGACTGTCATTTTGATGAGTGTTTTTCTAATTATCCCCTGGAGGAGTTGCACCAGTCCACACTTGCACCAGCAGTGCATGAGACTTCTTCCTGCAGCCTTGCCAAACGTTGTCAAGCTTTCAGATCGCTCCAATCGATAGGTAAACTAATAATGCATTCTCATTTAAAACATCACTTCTCGGGGTTTTTGTGTGAGGCAGGGTCTTGCTACTGTAGCCCAGACTGGCCTTGCACTTGCTCCTAGTCCGACTTCCCAAGCGCTGGATTTACAAGCATGAGCCATCACACCTGGCTCATTTCACTCGGGAGGAAGCCGAACATGTTTTCATTGGGAGATGGCCCAATTTATATCTCTTCTCCTGGGAACTAGCCATACTTTGGGGGGATTCGTTTCAATCATTGGTTTGTTTCCCCCTTTAAAAAAAATGTATTGATTATTATTACGTATGAGTGTGCATGATGTGTGTGGGCGGCTGCGCCATGATGCTCACGTGAAGGTTAGAGAACAACATGGGAGGAGCTGATTTTCTACTTCCACCCTCTCATGGGGTCTGGGGGTCTAACTCAGGCTGCACTGCAGGTTTCTTTACCTGCTGAGCCATCTCGAGACTCCAGTTTTCTTATTTAGTAGGAGGGATGTTGCGTGTAATTTTAAAAATGCACGATTGATCCTTGCCCAGTGCCAGCAAGGCCTTCTCATCCAGCTCCCACGCTAGCTTCGCTAAGCCGCTCCGATCTCTGTTCCCTGCCCTGTGCCAGCAATGGCCGTTCTCACTCAGCTGCCTTTAGCCCAGAGGAAGGAAATACACTAGAGACTTTTATATTTTAAAACTGACCAGATAACTCAAAGGCTGGGTGAAGAATATTCTGCCCCATCCTCCTGTGAGCGGAGGCCACAAACTATCAGTCCCCAAGAGTTACAAGTCTGCTACCTCCTCCCCACTCCGCAGGCTGGTCTGAATTCCCTCTCCTCCTGTCCAGCCCGGAAATCCTGCCTTATCCTTCGCGCAATGATTGGCGTCTGCCATCTTTATTGACCCAATCAAGAGACAATTAGGGAACCTCCTTCTACAGAGGGACATTTAATAGTTTTGAAAATCTGCCCTTGTCTGTGATATGAATTACAAAAATTTGGGAAACTTGATGTGCATAGAAATATCATATAAGAACTGTACCCCTGCCGGGCAGTGGTGGCATTTGCCTTGAATCCCAGCACTTGGGAGGCAGAGGCAGGTGGATTTCTGAGTTCGAGGCCAGCCTGGTCTACAGAGTGAGTTCCAAGACAGCCAGGGCTACACAGAGAAACCCTGTCTCTACAAAACAAAAATCAACCAAATAATAATAATAATAGTAATAATAATAATAAAGAAGAAGAACTGTACCCCTTAGTTAGGCATGGTGCTGCACACCTTTATTCCCAGCACTCAGGAGGTAAAGGCAGGCAGATCTCTGTGAGTTTAAGATCAGCTGGTCTACATACTGAGTACTAGGCCAGCAAGGGTACTTGGAAAAACTGTTGGAAAGTCTTCTCTAGTAGCTCTTTTGTAAGTTATGATCAGTTGCTGTAAAAGATAGTGTATACTGCTTGTTTTTCTTTTTTTTTTTTTTTTTTTTTTGGTTTTTGTTTTTCGAGACAGGGTTTCTCTGTGTAGCCCTGACTGTCCTGGAACTCACTCTGTAGACCAGGCTGGCCTTGAACTCAGAAATCTGCCTGCCTCTGCCTCCCAAGTGCTGGGATTAAAGGCATGTGCCATCACTGCCCGGCTTGGCTTGTTTTTGTTGTTTTCAAGACAGAGTCTTACTGTGTGGCCCTGATTGTTCTGGAACTGGCTCTGCAGACCTGGCTAACCTCAAACTCACAGAGATACACCTGCCTCTGCCTCCCAAGTGCTGGGATCAAAGGCATGGGTCGCTATACCTGGCTTAAAGTTCATGTTTTATACACAAGGTAACAAATTAAGTTTCTAATTAGAACATCTGAGTATGGCCCAGGCACTGGGCTAGATGAAAAGTCACCCTCTGTGCTTCCATGCTGTGTCTTCCCAGGGTTAGTGTCACTCTAAAGCAAAGAATAGGCTCACAATTTTGGTGTGCTGTCTCTAGCCTGAAAATCTGATGTTTCACAAAGACATTTATAACTCAGGGTTATGAAGAAGGGTCAAGAGTTAAGAAAGTAAAGTGTTTATGTGCACGTGATCTGAAGACATAGTTGTGTTCTTTGGTCTCCAGCTTATGAAAAAAGGAAAAGACCTTGGGAACTGAGGATGAGGCCCAGAAAACTGCACTTGGCGTCGTTCAATAGTTATGGAATGCTTAAGAGACATGGTCATTGATGGGGAGTGCAGAACCATGCTTCTTACATGTGGCATTGTGGATGGGATAATGGATGCAGGACAATAATTAAGTTGCCTGTTATGAGCGTGAGCAGCGGCCATTGGCTTTGATTTTCATTTGTTTATTCTTGGCATTAAACACATACACTCTGTCATCACGCATAGCCTTCTTCCAGCATGGGTAATTGATAGAAGCTACACATGCTTGCAGCCTCCTTATTCTCTCTTTTGATCTCTATACATATCACCAACCCCCACCCTTAATGTATATGACTAGTGCTTCCTAATCGTTAACGATGGTTAGAATGGGAAATTCATGTGCTAAGATTTAAATCTTTTCTTTTACTCTTAAAGGATTCTTTTGTGTCACTGGTTCCTTGAACAAGCAGGACTTGTGTTTTACAATCATGGAGGCAACTTTATTTTTATCTCCAGCTATCCCTTTGAAGCTTGTCACTGGAGGGAGGGAGCCTTTGCTGGCCCCTCTGGATCAGAACTCAAGAAACTCCATCACATTTCTGGCCACTTTGGGGAATAAAAATTCTTATCTCGGTTGAACATCACCAGCACAGCCTAACACTGATGTTTAAGGCAGCCACTTGCCTTCAGCTGGAGCCTGCCACAGGCAAGCGTCTGTCTATGCAGGTAAGGGTCTATGGTCTAGGGAAAGTAGGAGAAGTGATCTCTATCAATCCCCATCCCTCTCCCTCCCTTCCTCCCTCCCTTCCATCTCTCTCCCTTTTTTTCTCTCTTTGCCCCACTTTCCCTAACCCTCACTTTCTATACCATTTAATTTTTATTCTCAACACAACCTGGAGTCACCTGAAAAGAAGGAACATCAACTGAAGAATTTCCTCCATCAGATTGGCCTTCAGGCATGTGTGTGAACCATCTTCTTGATTGTTACACTGACATCAGAGGACTCAGCCCACTGTGTGCAGTACCATCCTCAGGCAGTTGTCTGGGGTATGTAAAAAAGCTAGTTGAGCATGAGTTAGAGAGAAAACCAGAGATAGATCCTCCTTCTTCAATGATTTCTCTTTCAGATTCCTGACTTGAACTCCTGACCTGTCTTCCCTTGTGATGGACTCTTACCTGGAAGTATAAGCTAAAATAAACCCTTTCCTCTCACAAATTGCTTTTGGGCCAGTGTTTTATCACAGCAACATAGTAAACGAGGACAGCTCCTTTCAAACAGTCTCTCTGCATGAGGAGTTCTGCACAGCAGGAAGGACAGGAGAAGAGGACACACAAGAGGCACATACTCAGCTGGTCTCAGATGGCTTCTCATTGGGGATCAGGATACAGACCTGTACATGTAAACCTCCTTGTTTACAATGGTACTGAGGCAGTTCAGTTAGCAATGGTGCTGAGCTAACAGGCTATATACATCTAGAAAAAAAATCATCACGATTTTCTGCATTACTCTACAAACTGGCATTAATTAGACATCATAGAACTAAATGTGAAGGTTAAAAGGATAAGGCATTTTTTGCAAAGGGAATTTTTACAATGGGAAGTAACAGTAATTTCTTAAACAGGCTATAAAAGTTATCGAATGAATATATATATATATATATATATATATATATATATATATGGCATAGAACTCCTTTACAGAGTATATAAAGAACCTTCATTTCAGAAAGGAAAAGCTAGACAGTCCAATTAAAATTCTGTAAGCTTTGCACACTACAAAAAATAAACAGTAACATGATTCACACTTGATCTTAGCCAAAGGGCTGAGAGGCGGCAACCCTGACGACTTCTAAACATCAGAGAGATAAAGTATAAATTACAGAGAGGTCACAGTGAGCTGAGCCTCTCAGAACAGCAAAAATTTAAGGGATTAAGAATACCAAGCAGGCACAAGCTGTGAGGAATAATTTCTGGTCTAGACTGTACAACCCTACCCCCTCCTCCAAGATTTCAACATGGAGCCCAGGATAGCCTCAAAACCCATGCCTTCTGGTCTCAGACTCCCCAGAGCTCAGATTACATGTAAAGCTCTGTTATGCTTGAAAATGTCTTCAGGGTGCCAAAGCTAAAGAAACATACCATATGTCCTAAAAAGCTGATCCTAAAATCTCAGTGGCCTTCTTCACAGAAGTAGCAAAAAAACAATCCTAAAATTCATATGGAAGCACCAAGGCTCCAAACAGCTCAAGCAGTCAGGAAAAAAGAGTGTTGCTGGAGAACACCTGGTCTGAAACCACACTGCAGAGCTACAGTAACAAAACAGCATGGCACTGGCCTAAAGCAGCCATGTAGACTGATAGAGTAGAGTGGAGAGCACAGAAGCAAGCCTATACTGCATTGTCAATAAAGCTGTCAAAAACACACACCGGAGAAGAAACAGTCTCTTTGACAAATGGTGCTAGGGAAACGAATTTCCACACGTAGGTGAATGAGCTATGAAGCTAGATCCATACCTCCTGCATACACTAACAGTCTGAAAACGCTGTGGGAAAATACAGAGCACACGTCAAGATCTATGTATATGCAAGAGTTTTCTGAACAGTACACTAACAACACAGGAAATATTTCAAGAGTTAACAAATGGGATTACATGAAATTAAAACATTCCTACTTTTTAATTGGAAAACTGGCTAATATCAATTGGAGGAGAGTGGTCAATATCAATAGCTGCTCTTGCACAGGATCTAGGTTGATTCCTGTCACCTATATGGTGACCCATAATCATCTGTAACTCCATTTCCTGATGATCTAACACCATCTTCAAATATGTGGTGAACAGACATATATACAGGCAAAGCATCCACACATATAAAACTAAATCGATTTTTAAAAAGTACTCACTGTACAGACTTGAGGACCTGAGTTTGAATCCCCAGCACCCCTGTAAAACCTGGGTGTGGCTATGTGTGTGCCTGTATTGTCAGTGCTACAGGGGAGATGGTGACAGAACACTTGGGTGAAGGGAGGGGCGTTAGTGGGTTGCCACCCTAGTGAGAGACACTTAAGAGTAGACCAGACTTAAGAGTAAAACACTTGCTGGGCAGTGGTGGTGCAGAGGCAGGTGGATATCTGAGTTTAAGGTCAGCCTGGTCTACAGAGTGAGTTCCAGGACAGGGCTATACAGAGAAACCCTGTCTCAAAAAAACAAAAACAAAAACAAAGGGTAAAACACTTGCTGGGTGGTGGTGACACATGCCTTTAATCCTAGCACTCAAGAGACAGACCTCTGTGAGTTTGAGGCCAGCCTGCTCTACAAAGTGAGTTCCAGGACAGCCAAGGCTACACAGAAGAACCCTGTCTGGAGAAGCCAAATATGAATGAATGAATAAATAAATAAACAGTAGACATCCTCCTGCCCTTCACAAATGTAGGCATGGACTTGTCTACCTATACATTTATATACATATACACCATACAATACACTATAAAACATACACTATAAAAGTTCACATACCACAAAAATTAAAAATCAAATAAAAATCAAAAAACTTCTGCACAGCAAAGTAAACAAATCCCAAAGTGAAGACACTGCTCATGAAACAAGGAAAACATCTTTGCCAACTACACATCACACAGGTTACTAATGCTTGGGGTATATAAAGAACTGTAAAAATTAAATAGAACAAAACCAAATCCACTCAATCAGTTCATGGGCTTATCAACTAAATAGACAGCAATAAAAAGAAGGGGTGTGTGTGTGTGTGTGTGTGTGTGTGTGTGTGAGAGAGAGAGAGAGAGAGAGAGAGAGAGAGAGAGAGACAGACAGACAGACAGACAGACAGACAGACTTTAAAAAGTGTTCAACAACCTTAACCAACAGGGAAATGCAAATGAAAACTACTTTGATCCCAGTCAGAATGGCTGTCTCCAATAAAACAAAATGCCAACAAATGCCAGTGAGGATGTGGAGGAAGAGGAGCCCTTAATTACCTCAGGGGAGAGTATTAACTTGTGTAGCTACTATGGAAGCCCTTATAGAAATCCCTCTAAAAACAGAAAATAGAACTACTGTGTGACTAGCTACTAGCACTTGGGTGTTCACCTGAATGGCTCTAGTTGAGCACATCACAGAGATAATTATGTATCCATGTGTCTAGCTGCACTACTTACAACAGCCAGGAATTGGATCAGCTGAGCTGTACATTAACAGATGAACAGATAAAGAAATAATGGTATACATGTACAATGGAATTTTATTAAGTCATGTGTGTGTGTGTTTACTTATGTGTACATAGATCACTAAGTTAGAAAGAGAATCTTGAGAAGGGAGGAAGAGATCTTAGTGGAGGAGGAAAACAGTAATGAAATAACTTATTTTAAAAGCAGAAGTTGGGAAGGAAGAGAACCAGCTAGAGGAGAAGGCGGTGGGGGAGGGGAACAGCTAAGAACAAATTATAAAGTTGTATGTATGAAGATGCTTTGCTGAGACCCAATACTTTGCATGATAACCTTAAAAAATATAAAATAAAATAAAACTATTCGGCCATATATTTCCAGCAGAAATGAATTCTTACATCTACCAAAAGACACTTTGCTATGCGGGAGTCTGAAGGAACTTTCTTGGGTGTGGATACTGTACCATATCTGTCTGAGGGCTGGTCACATGGGTGTGGTTACTTTAAGAAGCCACCACAGTATAAATCTAAGGCTTTCCTGTACACAACTCTTTCCCAAAGGGGAGGAGGGGGAACACCAATTCACTTTGTGTCTTCACTTGCCTTGACATATTTTCCCCCTTAAAACTTTTCATATTTGCTTTGAGCGCACTAAGATAGAGATGAGCTCTCTTTAGTCCCCAAAGCTCACAGAGATTAATCTCGGTCGTGATTTTTACCAGTTTTGTGGTAAGATCCTGTGAGTTGTCTGCTACTTGCTCCTGCCTTGGCCCCATTGAATGAGTCGTTTTGTAAAGATCCGAGCGGCTTCCTGTTCAGTTCTCTCTCAGCTTTGAATGAGGACACCTTTTCCTGCAGTGCTGACACACACCCATTTCCAATGGACAGCGTCTGAATTATACTCTCTTCAAGGGGTGCCATTCATACAGAATATCATCATGAATAGTGTTTCCTGGAGACCTGCTGCCTAGACAATGGTTGACTGGAATACTTGTGGGGAAGGCACCAGAGTACTGAGCCCCACCTCTGCCTGAAACCCCCTGATCCCTACAGGGGTTCCTAAACCGCTCCTGGCTCCTGTGTAAGCTGGTTCAGTCTTTCCTTCTCTGCAGAAAAAAAAGGTCTACACTGTGGGGTTGGTCATCAATGGCAGCTTTTCCTCTACCTATGGCCCAGTGGCAAAGCAGTGTGTCTAGAAGATTCTTCCCTTGCGCCGTTACTCCTGCCTCTCTTTAGTTTGAAATGGAGCCCAAGGGAGCTCATATGGCTGAACTGTACAAAGCCTTTCATTTTTTTAAAACTATATTTATTTATTGGGGGGGGGGCTGCGTGTATATCTGGAGGGAATTGTTCCTCTTTTCCCACCTGGGGTCCTGAGGAGGCAACACAGGTCATCAGATTTGGCAACCTGAGGGAGCCCTTACTTGTGGAGCTATCTTGCTGGCCCACAAAGCCTTGTTCTAAGCAAGATATTTCATTTTGCAACTTGGCATCACAAGAGTACATATTGGGTGTTCGTGTGTGTGTGTGTGTGTTGACTCTTAGCTCTCAATGCCCTGAGTAATTTCCAGCACTCTGTCTGAACCTCTTTCTTATCCTAATAAGGATCATTGCTTCAGAAGATAGACTTCCTTCCTACGCAGCGAGACTCAGGATGAAGGCCGCTTAGCCATTTGATCAAGATACAGTTTCCTTTTCTCCTTACTTTCAGATGGCATATGAGGGCTTATTTTGCGCTCACATACATGCTGCAGTTGTCCACGGTTCAGTTCGTGTATGTGTAAGTGTGTCTGTAAACTGAATTCCCAGAGCTGAGATGCCAGTTAAGAGTCTGTGTAATTGTAACTTAGAAGTTCCAATTTATACTTTCACCAATAAGTATACCCATCTCCCCAGCTCTTGCCAGCACCATGGTTTGGCCTACATTTTGGTCTGTAGCATTCTAAGATGTTAAAAAATGGAATGTCAGCATAGTATTTGAAAACCACATTTTTCCCTTTACATATGTTAAAGAGTTTTTTGTCTTAGTATTTTCCTTCTGTTTCCTTTCCATAAACTATTTGTCTGTTGGCCTATTTCTCTATGGGGTAATTTTGGTCATTACCTTATTGATTTGCAGGATCTTTTTCTATCAGGACATCAGCTATTTGTGATATGAATTGCAAATATTTTGTCACTGGCCTTTTGACTTTGCTCAGAGCGGTTACTGCTCTGTTGTGGTTTCTGTTTTTATGAGAAGATCTGTATATTGCAAAGGGGTCTTTATGGTCATTCTCCGTGGCAAAATAGGGAACAGAACAAATTCCTCAACATCTCGAGCACAGCATAAAGATCAACTTGTATTGGAAAAGCCTACCAGTTTGGGTTAGGTAGGAAGAGAAAGAGGAGGAGCCTCACCATCCTACACAGGCACATACCAGGACGCAGGCAGTCCGCTGGGTACAGGGTGGGTGTGGGCTTAGTGGGTGAGTCCTCTCTTCTCCCCATTCTCTTCCTTTTTACAGCATGGCCATAAAACAATCCGTGGGGGGATAATCAAACTACCTGTACCACGAAGTCTCTGTGTGGCTTTTATGATTATAACTATTTACAGGAATTGTCTAGGAACGTCAGCCATTCAGAATTTGGGGGACTTTGGTACCAGAAAGAAGTTGCATAATCAAATCTGAAGAAGATAAAATGTGCAAATCTTACTCCTTCACGGCCAGAGGTTCAACAAATTTTATTTAAAGGAAATAAATCAGATAACAGAGGTATAATACACTTGGCAGTACTAGAGAAAACTGACAGGTGTAACCTCCAAAATGGGGTTAGGTTCTTGGTTTCAGTAGTAAAACCCATACTAACTAGCCCATAATGTGATATCAGAGACTGAAGGAGTTTATTAAGTAGCTCATATAAGCACGGAAGCTGGAGGAACAGGCTCCAGGCTGCTTCTGGTAACAGCCCCACACTGTGGAACTGGCCTGGTGAGAAGTTCCCTCTAAGCTAAGAGTCGCCACCTCCCATTGCAGAAATGTCTACCCAGGTTGCTCTGCTCCCACACTGTCGCCTGTTCCCGCTTTGGTTTAACTCCTAGCTGGTATCCCTGCCTTGGTCTCGAGCCAGCACCTCCAGTTGGGTACTTCTTTCTGCCTGATCAGTTGGGTTTCTCGGACATTGCTAGGTCCCGCATGGGAGGCTCTGTGCCCCACAGTCTGTCAACCAATTTGTCCTTTGGACACACAAAGCCAACTTGAAATGGGTGAAACCATGAAAGGTAAGAGCTTGTCCAAAAGCTGAAGACTCACAGAGGTAACTGGTATATCGTTCATGAGTTCACTGGCACAGCTTCTCTCAGAGTCGCTCTCCTGCCCAGGTCCTCTCCAAACTGCCCCCACACGAAGAGGTTCAGTGTACTAGAGAATGAGCTAAGGGGAAGGGATACAAAGATAAAACAGGGGAGATGAAAAAGTCTGTCTCTCAGAAACAAGCAGATTGTTGAAGTCAAATATTGATCTGGGGCTGCAGAGAAAACAAGATTTAAAAAAAGAAAACAAGAAAAAGCAAGTGAGAAGCCGCAGAGGTTCTCAGTGGTTAAGAACAAGTACTGTTTTGCAGAGGACCTAGGTTTGGGTCCTAACTCCAATATCTGGTGGCTCACAACTTCCTGTAACTTCAGTTCTAGGTGATGCATTGCTGTCTTCTGGCCTCTGTGGACAACTTCACTCACAGGTGTACACACACACCCACACACACACACACACACACACACAAATCTAAAAAATAGCAAATGAGAAAGCAACTTAGATTGTTGTCTGGTTAGGTGAGCCAGACGTTTATGATAGAAGAACCTATGATCATGTCAGAAGCCACAGAAGAGGGTGCTAGGAGGTTGAGGGGTGGGATAGGGAAGGCTGTTCTGAAATACCAGGTTGCACTGCTCAATATGGTAAACTATAGCCACATGGGTTCTTGAAATGTAGCTAGTGGCACATATTGAAATGACAGTATTTTAATATCTTGGATTAAATAAAATATATCATTGAAATTAATTTCACCTGTTACATTTTTACCTTTTAATGTGATATCAAGAGAATGAAGAAATTTCATACATGAAATATATTGAATTTCTATTGAACATTGCTGAGTTAGACAGTTGAGAGGAGGATCAAAGGCTAGTACTCACAGTATCCTAAATCATTTATAATTTAATAGTGTCAAGTGTATTTTTGCACATGTGGGACAGCTGTTTGATGTTAGTCAAATCAAAAGGTAGGCCCCGGTTGATTTCTGATGTCAAACTCTTATTCAGATCCCCTGGTGTGCTTGTCCTTTTCCCAAATGTGCACACCACATTAATGTGCTTTGTGAAGAGATTATTTTTAGTCATCAAATTCTTAACATGTCGGTGATGAATTTCTGCTTAGATTTTTTTTGTAGTTGAAAAATCAAATCATGGCATGTGTTTCATCTGTGAGCCACATGCCTAGGGAAGTGATTACTGCAAACCCAGGGGAATGACCTACACTAGCTGAAATGGATCCAGTTTATGGTTCTGTGTATGGCTAATAAAGCATTGTACTCTCAACAATCCCACCGCGCTACACACTGGCCACCAACCTTACACGTGTCTTTCAAGATGACTCTGGCTTATACAGTTTGCAGTGTGAGGGAGATTTTAGTCTTTGGAAACAGAAAAGAGGGACTTGATAAATGCTAATTTTGAGGGATTTGGGAGGCATGGTATACAGCTGCAAGAAAACAGTACTATAGAAAAGTTTATAGGAAATCTGCTACCTGTGTCAATGTGTTTATAGATAGAAACTAGGTTATATTTCTTCAGGAGTAGAGGTAGCTGATTCTCAGTGCCTACTTGTCTGGTACAGGTGTTATAACAACAAAAAGAATTAAAACTCAACATCACGGAGGAAAAAAAAAAAGCAGTGTCCTCCCATGGTTTTCATTCCACGAAGAAGGGTCAAAGGACCCTTTAAGAGTAATTCCGTTTCACTCTGCGTCTGTGCTTAAATGTCAGCTTCCTCAGAAAAGGGATTTTTCCCAGTGGAGAAAAACTTAGAATGGAATTGGAAGACCTGGATTTTGATTTTCAGACTTCTGTTTGACTTTGAATATGTCACCATATGTCTCTCAGGCTCTGTGCATTTTGAATAAATCATCTATGAACACATAGTGGACTAGCGCATTCATTTAGGAGAAACAGCCCTGCACTACCTCAAGCAGAAGCTCATTACAGGCCCAAAAGATCATCTCTATGAAGATATAGTTCACATCCGTGGGAACTGGTAACTGAAATATGACAGATATTTTTAAAATTACACACACACACACACACACACACACACACACATGCATACGGAGGCCAGAGTGTCTTGCTCTAGCTCCCCACTGTATTTTTTGAGCTAGGATGTCTTGCTGATCCTGAAGCTCACTGATTCAGATAGACAGTCTAGCAAACCCTGGGATCACCCAGGTCTGGATTTTTTTTTATTTTTTAAGCCATTAAACTTGAATTCTTTTTTTTTTTAATTTTTGAGATTATAGTTTAATTACATCTGTCCCGTCCCTCTCCTCCCTCCAAACCATCTCAGATACTCGTTCCCTCTTTCATTCAAATTCATGGCCACCTTTTCCTCCACTAATTGTTATTGCATGCATATATTCCTAAATACAACCCGTTGCATCCATGTAGTGTTCCTTGTATGTATCGTCCATGTAGTGTTACATGTATGTATCGTCCATGTAGTGTTACTTGTATGTATGTTTTCACAGCTCTTTGGCACCTAGGGAAGATCACCTCTTCCGCTTCCAGCTTTCCCTGGTTCTTTGTGCAGGCTTGAGCATGCCTGACTTTTTACACAGATTCAGAGGATGCACACTTAGCTCTGCATGACAAGCATTTCTCTGACTGAGCTGTCTCCCCAGTCTAATTTGACTTGTCTTTATCACAAAATACTTCAGCAGCTAGATGTGATGAGTTAGAGACATAAGAACAATATAGGTGACCACCTAAAACAGTCTTAGTCAGACCTGGCAATGCATGCTGGTTATCCATAGCACTCAGAAGGCTGAGGCATGGAGATTATGAATTATAAGTCATGAATTGGCTACATAGTGAGTCTCACAAACAAACTTAGCCTTGATTAAATAATGGAGATACAGAACACATTGAACAATTAAAACCACAGTCGTGGAAATAATCCATGTATTTCTCAATTACAACATCTGTCTAAGGACAGCTGCCAAACATATTAGAAAAGAGACCTGAGAAGGTAAAGTTCAGTAACAGCAGTGATACGGAATAGTGTAGCATCATCCAGGCCCAATAGTGAGAAAATAGCAAAAGCACCTCTAGCCTCAGCAGCAGCCAAACCCAACATCCCTCATCACTCTAGCTGGAACTGTCTTGTGCACCATCGGGCTTCTTATCAAGCTTATCGAACTTCTATCCTGGGCTTCTTGGCAAGCCTGCTGTGGGGGTTCACAGGACTCCAGTGCCCTGTCCAGCAACACTAGTGGTGAAGCTTAAAGTTCTTGTGTAGTTTGCAAGTATCCATTTGTTCTTTAGGTTTACCTAGTTTTAAATGTGAATTTTGTGTTAAATGTGAATATGGTAAATTTTTAAAACTTCATGAAAATTAATGTTATTTCTTACAAAGGAGTCTAACTGTTCTGCCAATGTTGAAACATTTTGGATCTCTCTCTCTCTCTCTCTCTCTCTCTCTCTCTCTCTCTCTCTCTCACACACACACACACACACATTGACAGAAAGAAAGGGAGAGAGGGAGACACACACAGAGACAGAGAGATAGAGACAGAGACAGAGAGAGAGAGAGAGAGAGAGAGAGATATTAATGTGCTTAAGGATCATCCAAACTTCATATTATTTTCAAGTCTGTTTTTAGGTTACCTTGCTGTTGCCCACATCTCCAGCCTCTATCTTTCTCTAATTCTCTTCTCTCTATATTTCCTAGTGTTTTAGGTGTCTGTCCCTTCTTTTAGGTTCTTCAGTCCATGTGATACATCATCCCTTGGGGCCTTTACACATAAATGTCACATCCTTAGAGAATCTTTCTCTAACCACTCTACTTAAGAGAAATCTGAAGACTCACTATTTGTTATGGTTTAATCTTTTTTTTTAAATTTGTTTTTAAGATTTATTTATTTTATGTATATGAGTACAGTCGCTATCTTCAGACACACCAGAAGAGGGCATCAGATCTCATTACAAATGAGATCAAAATGTGAAAAACTCAAAATGTGAGCCCCCATGTGGTTGCTGGGAATTGAACTCAGGACCTCTGGAAGAGCAGTCAGTGCTCTTAACCGCTGAGCCATCTCTCCAGCCCATAGTTTAAATCTTAAATGTTCTCCACAGGCTCACATTTTGAGTTTTGGTTTCCTAGCTATAGAATTTTGAGAGAGGAGCTCCAGAGCCTTTAGGAAATGAGGCTTACATGGCCGAAGTAGGTCATCAGGGACCAGCCTGCAATAAGGCTGCTTCCTAGTCAGTCTACTCTGATGAGAACAATTGCTTCTTCACACTTCTGCTGCACAGATGGATGAATCTGCTTCACCACGCCTTCTCTGCTCTGATGGACTGAAACCATCTGAGCTGGAGCCAAAGCAAGTCTTTCTTAAGTTATTTATATCAGGTATTTTGGTCACAGGTTGGCAAAAGCAACCAATAGAGCATGTTGGCAACTAGAGTGTTTTTAATTTCTCTGATTAAACCTGACCATGTGGGTCATATGTCTTTGGAACTGGTTTGCTGGAGGAATGTGGAAGAGCTAGAGAGGTGCTTCAAGCAGAGCTCTACGAGCCATTATGATTAGAGTCTGGAAGACTAGAATGCCATTAGACATGTAGATAGTGAAGGCTATGCTCCTGAGGTTTCAGATGGGAGCAAGACTAGACATGTGAGATTCCCCATAACATCTTCCTTTGTAATTTGCTTTCTCTGTGTCAGTTCGTCTTTCACTCTGCATCTGTTTTTATACCCAGCTATGTGCTCTAAGAAAGAAACAACTATGGTTTAAATTCTTCACAATTTTAATTGTTTAATTTTTATAATTTCCTAATTTTGATACAAAGCTTTGATATTCTGTTTGGATAGGTCTTCCTTCCTTCTTTCCTCCCTCCCTCTCCCTTCCTTCCTTCCTTCCTTTCTTTGTATCATTCATTCATTCATTCATTCTTCCTTTTTTTCCTACGATTTTTAGGCTGTGCTCGAAGGCCAGCATACATTTAGAAAATACAGTTTTGACAAAGAGCAAATTTCTAGATAATGTCATAACAGCTTAAATCCTGCATAACAGAATTTGGACAATTTGGACACAATGTGACAACATCATTTACTTATGATGGTGATTTACACAACATACAGAAGGCTCTGTCCTTTCTATATGAAGAACAATGGCTTGAGAGACTTAAGCCATTTTCTTGTGACTCAGGCCACAAAAACTTGGGTACCTCAATTATTTCACTGAAACAGGGAGAACAGATAGACTGAGACCTTTTGAGGACAGATCCTGCATCCTGCTGACCTTTCCCTACAGTGACCGGCAGAACATACTATGTATACGGGATACTCAACCAGAACTTGCTAAATGATGGATTACATTGTGGGGGAAGAAATTGGAAAAATGAAAAGCAATGAGATCAATTCTTCTATATGACTCATAAATTGGCTCAGAAGATGCTCGACTGAAGAACTCAAAAAAAAAAAAAAAAGCAGCACTGTTGACCTGAGTGTATGGTCACATTTAGCTGTACCAGTGGCACTGCTATCCATCAAGTCACCGTCTCCCAGAGACTCTAGTCTGAGACTCTAAAAGCTCACATGAGTCATCCACTCTGTTCCCTTTCTCATCTGAGCAGTCATTAAAACTCCTGCCAGATTTACATCAGCAATATCCTCAGTCCCCATCGCCTTATTGTCTAATTTTGAAAGCACAGCTACCGGCCTTTCCCTCTGGCAGGCAATCCTCCCCCAACTCATCAGAATATTCTTCTGCAACTAAAGTATTTAACAAGATGGACTGAGAGGGCTCAAGCAGAAAGCAATTGTTCTATCTTATGACAGCCCTTTGCATACGTGTATGCACATGTCCATGCACGTAAGTGCACATGTGTGTGTGCAGGTGCACATGTGTGTGGAGGCCAGGGGTAAAAATCAAGTGTCTTCTATCTCTCTCTCTGCCTCATTTTTTTGAGTCAGACTCTCATTGAACCCAGAACTAAAATGTTTGGCTAGATTGGGGGTGGAGTAGGGGTGCAACAAGCCCCAGGGATCTGTTTATATCTCCCCAGTGCTGGAACCACAAATGCATAGCACCACACCTGGCTTTTCACTTGGATGCTGGAGTTCTGAATTCGGGTCCTCTTGTTTGTGTGACAGGCAGTTTACCAACTGAAGCCATCTCTCTGGCTCCCATAAAATGGTCTTTCAAATCTTTCTTTCTACTCTTGGTTTTCTGATTACCTTCCAGTATTAAAACATTCAATCTGATCTAATGCCAGAACTTTCTTATCCAAATGAAGTGCTTTTCATCCATTAGTGTCGACCATGTCCAGACTCACAAACATGCTGAAGGAATGCATGGTCATTCTCTTCTCTCTATTTCACCTCCTCTACTGTAGTTGGGCCCAGGACAGAAAAAAACAGGGAATGAGAAGTGGCCATTGTAATTCCAGAGGCCTTGGTGAATAGCAGACCTATAGCTGTCATTCTGGGTTTTAAGGACCGAAAGGCCTTTCCTCCCTTGGGCCTCCCTTCATAGAAGTCCCTGTGTGGACAACAGTCGCTTTAGTTAGACCAAATTTCTTCTTTATTGTCTGGATGCCAATGGATCTAGTGCACAGAATGTTTTCCTGTGCTGGAACCATCTAGAAGGACCTCTTAGGGTCCATAATATGACTGAGGTCCTTCTCTTCTCCATGGCCACCTGCCACAAGCCGTCCTAGGGTTTATGTGAGTGCACTGTGTTCTGTTGGGACTCCCAGGCCTTATGCTCCTGCCTGAGACATCTCCAGCAAGCTCTTCACTGCAGACATTTTTTTTCTGGTCAAGTCCAAAGGCATTGGCTAGGTCCCTTGCTTAACTTTTCTCTTACGATGCCTGGAGCTCCAGGCAGGTCTGATCATGGCAGTGCCTGCTCTGGAGGTCCTGCCTAGGCAGTCTTGTACCCCATTTAGCATGTTGAGGTGGGGGTGGGGGAGGACACTCACTTCAACCTATTGTTTTCAGCTTTGGAGCTTGAGCCAAAACTCCCAAGAAAGGAAGAAGCCTATTTTAACACGCTGCCACATTCCTTTAGAAACATCAGATACCGTTTTTGTTTTAATTAACTGTTCCAAGTTTACAATGTTTAATTTTTTTTCTTTTTTTTTTTTGAAGTTCAGACTCAGAACAGACATCTGAAGTGGATCACTGGACCTTGATCATTTTGCAAATTGAGAAATAAAAGCCTGGGGAAGTTAATTAACTGGGAGAAGATCACACACCTTATCATGACTGGACAGGGCTTGATCTGAGGTCTTGACCTTCAAATCTCATGCTTTTCCTACCACATTATCCCACCTACAATGCTTTTTCTTAAAGGAGACCAGATATATTTGCTCCTGAAGTAAAGCTACCAGAGAAGTCTACTGATTATCACAACATCTCTGAATTGGATGAGGTGATTATAAGTGATTTTAATTTGGAGGTTTATCTATATTTCACATGCTTCTATGGTCAAAAATTTATTATAAAAAAGCAAAAATATTTAAAAATTATTCTTTTGGGCTGGATTTATGGCTCAGTGGTTAAAGCGTTTGCCAAGCAAGCATAAGGAAGGACCAGATTTCAAATTCCCAAAACCTATATGCTATGTTAGGTGGGCATAGAAGCCCATGAATAATTGCAGTCTTGGAAGGCGGAGTCAGGGGACCCCCCATATCAGTGAACTCTGGGTTTGATTAGACGATCTTGTTTCAGTGAATTCAGTGGAAGGGTGATCAAGAATGAATCCCAACATCAGCCTACAACCACCACATTTATACACATGCATGTGTGTATGTGTGCACACACATACATACATACACATGTGAAAATGGAAAAATAAAAATAAATAAAATTATACTTCTCAATACATGGCTGTAATCTGGGCACTTGTGAGTTAGAGACAATAGGATTAGGAATTCAAGATCACCCTTGACAGCCTTGGCTACAAAAGACTCTGTACCCCTCCCCCCAAAAACAACTCAAAGAACCAAAAATGAATATTTTAAAGTATAGTTATCTATAGGGAATCATGACTCCATGCATGTGCGCAATCCCCAGCATTGCAAAAAAAAAAAAATTAAAAATCCATATCAATGAAAAGTACAACTCCACTAGAAACTAATAAAGTCTGAACTATCCTGACTATAGTTGACCTTGTGTTAGTCATCTGATCTCTTCGGGACTCATTTTTTCAAGAATAATGCTGAACCCTGCCATATGTAAAATTAATGTTTCCCTATTCTGAGAATAAAAGTCCTTTCTTCCACATTGTGAGCAGGCTGAGGCCGCAGCTCAGTGACAGGGCGAGTGCTTATCACACACAAGGCCCTGGTACTGTGTGGGTGGACAGGATGCTTGTGGAGCAACTAGGAGAACGCTCATGACCAATTTCAGCTTCTGACGCTTTGTGGAAACTCACGACGATAACGGTCTGTGACTTGGTCTCCAATGTGAGTCCCTGAGTGACTGAGACCCGCCTTATCAGTTTATCCAGGGACAGCCCATCTGTGCATTGGCTCGGTCTCGCTTCTCGGAGCCCACCGCTTGCGTGTAGTCTCCTTGACTACTGGAGCCCTCATCGATCCCATTTCGGTTCTGCAGATTGAGCCTCTCTTGCACCATTTACCTAGTAATTTCATGCTCTTCTGGCTGCACGCTGTGAGTCTTTGCATATTTGATTTTCTTCTTCAGGGCATTTGCCTGCAGCCTGCAGCTATACCTGGCTGTCCCCATTTCCCCTACTCTTGTTGAACACAGCCAAGCATTCAAGGGGGCTCTCCACACATTTATTAGTGAGAAATATTGTTGGAAGGAAGGTGAAAGGTTCAGTTAAAGACTCAAGACCTTGCAGAATAGGCTGAGACCAGAGCTCAGGAACAGTGTCTACCTAGCATGCCGGAGACCCTGAATTTGATCCCCACACTCACAAAAGACCCGTAGAGTCCCCAGTTGTCCCTGAAACAGGGTGCCCTTGACAACCTATCTTGGCTCTAATAGCCGATGAAATAAATTCCTTTTTCTCCAGCTCCCTTGGGTCTCTCCCCAACCTGGTCCTGGGCGAGGCTGACTGGGTTTGTGTTTCTGTTGTTATCACTTCCTGGAATTGGACTCGCGGTTTGAACCTCTCCTGGAAAAAGGATCATGACTCTCTCCTTACATGCTGGCTCCAGCACACCTTCCTTCGGCCAGGCTGAGGTAGTGGAGTTGGCCAGAGTACTATCTGTGGTATACTCTGGGCCTCTTGGCTGAGAAGGCCCAGACACTCCCCGTTGCCCGCCCTCCCACCCCCTAGCTCGGGAGAAGGAGCAAGCTCCTCCTTCCTTGCTGCTCTGTTTGGCAGGTCTCATCGGCCCTCTTCCACTCCAGACTCCTCCCCCTCCCCATCTCTGTCCCCATTCTCTCTGGCCAGCATCCCCGGCAGCCTTTAGAGGTTCAGCTTCACTTTTCCTCCCTGTTATTCGCCTCATCTTCTTGCCCACCCCGTTCCAGATCTCACCCTACCTTTCTGATTCTGGTTATATCCTTTCGTCCTCTTCTTAGAGAGCAGACGGAAGACAGGAAGTGATTGTCACTCTTGTGATCCCGGTGGCAAGATAGGTGTTCCCCATTTTGAGAGCTTGACCTTACTGCAGTCATAAGGTGTGGGAAACAATACTTACATCAAGCTGCTCATTTAGAAGCGGTGTGGAGGTCCCCGACAGGAATAACCCACACCGTGTAGCACAGAAACAGCCTAGAAAATGCTGGTGGTGCTGGTGTTGGCTGCAATATTAGGGAGCAGCCAAAGCCCCCCCGAAGTAGGCCACACATGCTTCACTGCACAGTTCTGAGCTCTCCCACCAGCCTTTTCTACCACCCCGCCTCAAGCCACACATCCAAAGTGAAATGTGGGTGTTTTAATCACTGAAGAGAATCCTTAATAGTGCTCCTTCAGCACAGAGCTGCCTCTCCAGTGCCAGGAACTGCAGGGAGCCTATTGCTTCCCGTCCTGAACTGGCTCCAGAAGCGTTAGGTGAGGCTCAGTACAATTTTCAGTTGTTATCATACAAGGCCCTTAGAGACGCTTCTCAATTCTAGCAATTAGCCACATAGGGGTCAACCAAGTGTTCTCAGCTCTAATTAACAGCTGTGTTGAATCTGGGACACATACAATTCCCCTGGGCATACACTCCTCAAACAGAAACAAAACCAGAATATCAGGCTCTTTCCTCCTTATCAGAGGCCACGAAGTCTGAAAATTATTGCCCAGGGTATTTGCAATGAAAAAAAACAAACAAACAAACTCAGAAAACAGGAAGCAGAGGGATTTCTGGATGGGATGCATGGATTTAAAAGCAAAATAATAATAATAATCTCTGCTTTATTCTGAAATTACCCAATGGGCCCAGGAGAGTTAAGAAGTGCTGGGGGAATTAGTTAGTTGCCTCTCAGCTCTGTGCCCAGAGCCCAGCTACACCCAGCAGGCTACATGATATCATCACCACACAAATCAAAGGCTTCTCTCTGGCTTCAAAAGGAACAGGAACAGGATACTTTGTGTTGGGAGTTCTGCACTGAGCGGGAACTACGATGTGCCTGTTGGAGTTGTTCGCTGGGTATTCTGGCTTCGTGCCCTGCCTGACAGCTGCAGGGGTTCTGTAAGAAATCTGGGGGAGAATTTCCTCTGCAGCCATGACTGAGAACCCAGGATCAAGAGCTTTGCAGACAGAAAAGACATTACCCCCTCCCAACCCCCACTAGCCCATTGCTTACTAGGCTCAACAAACAACAGGCAAAAGCTGGACAGCTGGCCCTTTGGCCCTGGATGGAAAAAAAAAGCATTTCACTGGGATCTAGCTAGCTGGCTTCTCTTTACTAATTGAGAGCAACTGCATGGCACTTAAAAATAAGTTGTTGCTTTAAAGCTAGAGTATTTCAAATAAACAGTAATGTTCAGAAAACAACGATGTTCAGAACAATACCTATGACCCCAGATCAGTTAATGTTAATTTTGTGCTACATTTATTTCATATATTTTTCATAGGAGCTTGCATGAATACGTTTGAAATGTTCCTTCCTTCCCCTGACCCCACTGACCACTCCCGTGCTGGTGTTGTTGGTTTGGATTTTTTTTTTTTTTGTATGCATGCGTTCCTGTGTGTGTGCGTGTTTACATGTGTGTGGGTGGTGTGCAAATTGTTTGTGGAGATTGGAAATTGACACCAAGTGTCTTCCTCAATAGCGCTCCACCTTTTTAATTGAGGCAATGTTTCTTGCTGAACCAGGAGCTCACAGTTTACAAATCTAACTAGCTAGGATGTCTCTACATCCTGTGAGCTGGGATTTTAGGTGGGAGCCATACTGACTCGGTTTATATGGGTTCCGGGGATCTGATTCACTCCTCACACATGTGAGGTGCTGGTTTACCAACCTGCCCATCTCCTGAGGCTGGGTTGCTTTGGACCTCTCAGGTAGCCCCAAGAAAAAGTGCGCATTCTTACTATTTATGAGCATATCCATAAGCAATGATGTCAGACTCTCCGGTGTAGAAATGTATACAAGTGGTATCATTCTGTCTCTTACCTTTTGTAACAAGTTCTTATTTCTCAGAATCAACCACATGAGTCCGAGCAAACCTAGCACATCAATTTTAACTTCAAAAGCTGTTTATTATATGACTTAAGGTGTTTACCCATTCTCTTATTGACATAATTCACTAATATGATTTTGAAGAGGAATCACCAACATTGCACTCCAGGTTGGTTGTTTTTTTTCCTTTCTCTTGGTGGGACATGGGACATTTTTAGAGATAAAAATATCTAGCACAAAGAGTCTCAAAGTTTATCTCTTGAGATCCTTTTTTTTTTTTTTTTTTTTTTTTTTTTTTTTTTTAATTTAATTTTATTTTATTTTTTTAATTTACATTCCAAATCACTTCCCCTTTCCCGTTTCCTCCCTCCCCGAAAGTCCCATAAGCCCCCTTCCCTCCCTCTTTTCTCCGTTCAACCCCCTCTCATTACTCTGTCCTGGCGTTCCCCTACATCCAGTCTTTCCAGGACCAGGGGTCTCTCCTTCCATCTTTTTAGAAATCTATTGATATGCTGATTGTGTCTAGGGTATTCTGAGATTCTGGGTCAATATCCCCTTATCAGTGACTTCATACCATGTGTGATCTTTTGTGATTGGGTTACCTCACTAAGGATGATATTTTCAAGTTCTGACCATTTGCCTAGGAATTTCGTGAATTCATTGTTTTTAATTGCAGAGTAGTATTCCATTGTGTAAATATACCACATCTTCTGAATCCATTCCTCCGTTGAGGGACATCTGGGTTCTTTCCAGCTTCTGGCTATTATAAATAAGGCTGCTATGAATATAGTGGAGCATGTGTCCTTATTGCATGCAGGTAAAGTCTCTGGGTATATGCCCAGGAGTGGTATAGCCGGATCCTCCGGAAGTGTCATGCCCAGTTTTCTGAGGAGCCGCCAGACTGCTTTCCAGAGTGGTTGTACCAGCCTGCAATTCCACCAGCAGTGGAGGAGTGTTCCTCTTTCTCCACATCCTCGCCAACAACTGCTGTCTCCTGTGTTTTTGATCTTAGCCATCCTGACTGGTGTGAGATGGAATCTCAGGGTTGTTTTGATTTGCATTTCCCTAATGACTAAGGATGATGAACATCTCTTTAGGTGCTTCTCAGCCATTAGATATTCTTCAGGTGAGAACTCTTTGTGGAGCTCTGTACCCCATTTTTTAATAGGGTTACTTGCCTCTCTGGAGTTTAACTTCTTGAGTTCTTTGTATATCTTGGATATTAGCCCTCTGTCGGATGTAAGGTTGGTAAAGATCATTTCCCAGTTAGTTGGTTGCCGCTTTGTCTTTTTGACGGTGTCTTTTGCCTTGCAAAAACTTTGTAATTTAATGAGGTCCCATTTGTCTATTCTTGATCTTAGAGTATAAGCTATTGGAGTTCTGTTCAGGAAATTCTCCCCTGTGCCCATATGTTCAAGGTTCTTCCCTAGTTTCCCTTCTATTAGTTTCAGTGTGTCTGGTTTTATGTGGAGATCTTTGATCCACTTAGAATTGAGCTTAGTGCAAGGAGATAAGGATGGGTCAATTTGCATTCTTCTGCATGTTGACCTCCAGCTGAGCCAGCACCATTTGTTGAAAAGGCTATCTTTTTTCCACTGGATGGTTTTAGCTCCTTTGTCAAAGATCAAGTGACCATAGGAGTGTGGATTCATTTCTGGGTCTTCAATTCTGTTCCATTGATCTACATGTCTGTTACTGTACCAATACCATGCAGTTTTTAACACTATTGCTCTGTAGTACAGCTTGAGGTCCGGGATACTGATTCCCCCAGAGGTTCTTTTACTCTTGAGAATAGTTTTAGCTATTCTGGGTTTTCTGTTATTCCAGATGAATTTTTGAATTGCTCTTTCTAACTCTATGAAGAATTGAGTTGGGATTTTGATGGGGATTGCATTGAATCTGTGTATTACTTTTGGTAAGATGCTCATTTTTACTATATTAATCCTGCCAATCCATGAGCATGGCAGATTTTTCCATCTTCCGAGGTCTTCTTCAATTTCTTTCTTCAGAGACTTGAAGTTCTTGTCATACAGATCTTTCACTTGTTTGGTTAGCGTCACGCCAAGATACTTAATATGGTTTGTGGCTATCGTAAAGGGTATTATTTCTCTTACTTCTTTCTCAGCCTGCTTATCCTTTGAGTATAGGAAGGCTTCTGACTTGCTTGAGTTGATTTTATATCCGGCCACTTTGCTGAAGTCGTTTATCAGCTGTAGGAGTTCTCTGGTGGAGTTCTTTGGGTCGCTTATGTATACTATCATATCGTCTGCAAATAGTGATAGTTTGACTTCTTCCTTTCCAATTTGTATCCCTTTGACCTCTTTTTCTTGTCTAATTGCTCTAGCTAGAACTTCAAGTACTATATTGAAAAGATATGGAGAGAGAGGGCAGCCTTGTCTAGTCCCTGATTTTAGTGGGATTGCTTCAAGTTTCTCTCCGTTTAGATTGATGCTGGCTACTGGTTTGCTGTAAATTGCTTTTACTATGTTTAGATATGGGCCTTGAATTCCTGATCTTTCCAAGACCTTTAGCATGAAAGGATGCTGAATTTTGTCAAATGCTTTCTCAGCATCTAATGAGATGACCATGTGGTTTTTTTCTTTGAGATTGTTTATGTAGTGGATTACATTGATGGATTTCCTTATATTGAACCATCCCTGCATCCCTGGGATGAAGCCTACTTGATCGTGGTGAATGATCGTTTTGATGTGTTCTTGGATTCGGTTGGCAAGAATTTTATTGAGTATTTTTGCATCGATATTCATAAGAGAGATTGGCCTGAGATTCTCTTTCTTTGTCGGATCTTTGTGTGCTTTTGGTATTAGTGTAATTGTGGCTTCATAGAACGAGTTGGGTAGTGTTCCTTCTGTTTCTATTTTGTGGAACAGTTTGAAGAGTATTGGTGTTAGGTCTTCTTTGAAGGTCTGATAGAATTCTGCACTAAAACCATCTGGACCTGTGCTTTTTTTGGTTGGAAGACTTCCAATGACAACTTCTATTTCTTCAGGGGTTATAGGACGGTTTAGATGGTCTATTTGATCCTGATTTAATTTTGGTACTTGGTATCTGTCAAGGAAATTGTCCATTTCCTCAAGATTTTCTAGTTGTGTTGAATACAGGTTTTTGTAGTAGGATCTGATGATTTTTTTGAATTTCCTCAGTTTCTGTTGTTATCTCTCCCTTTTCGTTTCTGATTTTATTAATTTGGATACTATCTCTGTGCCCTCTGGTTAGTCTGGCTAAGGGCTTATCTATCTTGTTGATTTTCTCAAAGAACCAACTCCTCGTTTTGTTGATTCTTTGTATGGTTTTATTTGTTTCTACTTGATTGATTTCAGCCCTGAGTTTGATGATTTCCTGCCTTCTACTCCTCTTTGGTGTATTTGCTTCTTTTTGTTCCAGGGCTTTCAGGTGTGCCATTAAGCTGTTAGTGTATGCTGTCTCCCGTTTCTTTTTGGCGGCACTCAGGGCTATGAATTTTCCTCTTAGCACTGCTTTCATTGTGTCCCATAAGTTAGGGTATGTTGTGCCTTCATTTTCATTAACTTTCAAAAAGTCTTTGATTTCTTTCTTTATTTCCACCTTGACCAAGTTATCATTGAGTAGAGCATTGTTCAGCCTCCATGTGTACGTGGGTTTTCTTTTGTTTTTGTTGCCATTGAAGACCACCCTTATTCCATAGTGATCTGATAGGAGGCATGGGATTATTTCTATCTTCTTGTATCTGTTGAGGTCTGATTTGTGACCAATTATATGGTCAATTTTGGAGAAGGTACCATGAGGAGCTGAGAAGAAGGTGTATTCTTTAGCTCTAGGATGAAATGTTCTATATATATCAGTTAGTTCCATTTGGTCCAAGGCTTCAATTAGATTCACTGTGTCCCTGTTTAGTTTCTGCTTTCCTGAACGATCCATTTCAGAGAGCGGGGTGTTGAAGTCACCCACTATTATTGTGTGCGGTGCGATGTGTGCTTTGAGTTTTAGTAAAGTTTCTTTTACGAATGAGGGTGCCCTTGCATTTGGAGCATAGATATTCAGGATTGAGAGTTCTTGATGGTGGATTTTTCCCTTGATCAGTATGTAGTGTCCTTCTGTGTCTTTTTTGATGACTTTGGGTTGAAAATCAATTTTATCCGATATTAGGATGGCTACTCCACCTCGTTTCTTGGGGCCATTTGCTTGTAAAATTGTTTTCCAGCCTTTTACTCTGAGGTAGTGTTTGTCTTTGACCCTGAGGTGCGTTTCCTGCATGCAGCAAAAAGCTGGGTCCTGTTTACGTATCCAGTCTGCTAGTCTATGTCTTTTAATTGGGGAATTGAGACCATTGATATTAAGAGAGATTAAGGCATAGTGATTATTGCCATCTGCCATTCTTGACGCTATCTTTATGTTTGAGTGGTTATCTACTTTTGGGTTTGATTCAAGAAGGTTATTATCTCATTTTTTCCAGGGTGTTGTTTCTCTCCCTGTATTGGAGGTTTCCACCTATTATCCGTTGCAGGGCTGGATTTGTGGAAAGATATTGTGAAAATTTGGTTTTATCATGGAATATCTTGGTCTCTCCATCTATGGTGATTGAGAGTTTTGCTGGGTATAGTAGTCTAGGCTGGCATTTGTGCTGTCTTAGTGTCTGCATGAGATCTGCCCAGGATCTTCTGGCTTTCATAGTCTCTGGTGAGAAGTCTGATGTGATTCGGATAGGTCTTCCTTTGTATGTTACTTGGCCCTTTTCTCTTACTGCATTTAGTATTCTTTCTTTGTTTAGAACATTCGGTGTTTTGATTATTATGTGACGGGAGGTATTTCTGTTCTGGTCCAGTCTGTTTGGAGTTCTGTAGGCTTCTTGTATGTTCATCGGCATCTCTCTCTTTAAGTTAGGGAAGTTTTCCTCCATAATTTTGTTGAAGATGTTTACTGGCCCTTTAAGTTGCAAATCTTCACTCTCATCTATACCTATAATCCTTAGGTTTGGTCTTCTCATTGTGTCCTGGATTTCCTGGATGTTTTGGGTTACGCGTTTTTTGCATTTTGCATTTTCTTTGACTGTTGAGTCGATGCTTTCTATGGAATCTTCAGCACCTGAGATTCTTTCTTCCATCTCTTGTATTCTATTGTTGATGTTTGCATCTATGACTCCTGATTTCTTCCCAAGGTTTTCTATCTCCAAAGTTGTCTCCCTTTGTGTTTTCTTAGTTGTTTCTACTTCCTTTTTTAGTTCCTGGATGGATTTGCTGAGATCCTTCACTTGTTTGTTTGTATTTTCCTGTATTTCTTTAAGGTATTTTTGCATTACCTCTTTCAGGATTTCTTCCTGATGACCCACGTTCTCCTGCATTTCTCTGAGCGATTTTTGTGTTTCCTCCTCATGGGATTCCATCTGTTGATCCATCGTCTCCTGCATTTCTTTAAGCAGTTCTCGTGTTTCCTTTGTAAGGGCATCTAACCGTTGATTCATTTCTTTAAGCAATTTTTGTGTTGCCTCCTTATGGGCATCCGTCTGTTGACCCATATTCTTCTGCATTTCTTTATGCAAATTTTGTGATTCCTTTGTGAGTGCATCTACCCGTTGATTCATCTCGTTAAGCGATTTTTGTGTTGTCTCCTTGTGCGCCTCCATCTTTTGATCCATGTTCTCCCGCATTTCTCTAAGCGATTTTTGTGTTTCCTTTGTAAGGGCTTCTAACCGTTGATTCATGGTCTCCTGTAACTCTTTATGAGATTTATTTGTGTCCTTCTTGTGATCCTCTAATAGCATCATGAGAAGTGATTTTAAATCCAGATCTTGTCTTTCGGGTGTGGTGGGGTATCCAGGACTTGCTGCTGTTGGAGAGTTGGGTTCGGATGGTCCCACATTACTTTGATTACTGTTAGTAACATTCCTACGTTTGCCTTTTGCCATCTGGATACCTCTGGTGTTAGTTGGTCCTGCTGCCACTGGCTGTTGGTTGGACCTCCTGTGAGCCTGCAAAGCTATTTCTGCCCCCCCTGGATTACCAGGATTCCCCTGGCACCGATTTCTGGGGCCTGCCTGCTCCTGAGTGACTTTGGAGCCCTAATGTGCTTTGCCCCAAGTGATCTTATATTGGGGAGGCCTTGCACATCTAAAGGCTCAGCCTAGTGGATTCCTGGAGCAGAGGTCGCCAAAGGGAGGCTGGCAGGCTCCTGCCCTGTGCAGGGGTGTGTGATCTCTCCTGGGGGGGGGAGGGGGCGTCCCTCTGCCAGGCAGAAGTCCCACAGCAGATCTGGCGCGCTGGTCACTGCAGATCAGCCCAGCACCTGGGAGCAGGTTACACACAAGCTGCCTGAACCCGAAGCGATATTATGCCTGTCTGTCTCTGAGCCTGGTGGTCCCAACTACCTGGTCACTGGAGCAAAGATGGCGGAGGGCACTCTCCGTGGCGCTGCTCACCCTGTGGTCACGATGGCCCGCCGATCTGGCACCCAGACGACCACAGCGCCAACCCGCCCTCGGGCACAGAAGGAAGCCCCAACAGGCCGTGTCCCAAGTGATGTTATATTGGGGGGAGAGCCTGGGTACCGGTCTCTCCAGCGCAGTCCGCGGGAACAGAGGTCGCGGAAGGGAAGCTGGCGGGCTCCCTCCCTGCGCGGGGTCCCTCCACCAGGCAGAAGGTCCCACCACGGAACTGGCGCGCTGGTTACTGCAGATCAGCCCAGCACCTGGGAGCAGGTTACACCCAAGCTGCCTGAAACCGAAGCGATATTATGCCTGTCTGTCTCTGAGCCTGGCGGTCCCAACTACCTGGTCACTGGAGCAAAGATGGCGGAGGGCAGTCTCCGTGGAGCCGCTCACCCTGTGGTCACGATGGCCCGCCGATCTGGCGCCCAGACGACTACAGCGCCAACCCGCCCTCGGGCACAGACAGAAGCCCCAACAGGCCGTGTCCCAAGTGATGTTATATCGGGGGGAGAGCCTGGGTACCGGTCTCTCCAGCGCAGTCCGCGGGAACAGAGGTCGCGGAAGGGAAGCTGGCGGGCTCCCTCCCTGCGCGGGGTCCCTCCACCAGGCAGAAGGTCCCACCGCGGAACTGGCGCGCTGGTTACTGCAGATCAGCCCAGCACCTGGGAGCAGGTTACACCCAAGCTGCCTGAAACCGAAGCGATATTATGCCTGTCTGTCTCTGAGCCTGGCGGTCCCAACTACCTGGTCACTGGAGCAAAGATGGCGGAGGGCCTCTTGAGATCCTTTTACAAATGTCCACACTGTCCAAATTATTAAAGACTCGAAATAGCTTTTGTGCATATGGATTGGGTCTATTGATCCAAATGTGACACTTGAGAAACAAAACTGTTTTAAAATTCATTTCAAAATAACAATAAGAAATTGTGTCTTTAAATGAAAAAGAACTATTTTCCATATCAAAAAATAAGAGAGAAAAGGAGCTTTGTTCTGCATTTTTCCAAGTCTCCCAATGATGTCTGTCCTAACAGACGTGCTCTTGCTCTCGTCTGAGGCTTCTCATATCTGCCTCTGCATCCAACCTGTTGCAATATGTTGTCTTCACTGGAGTACATGAAGAAATGCAGGCATCACACAGATGTGTAGTTGCAAAGGGGAGCAAGATATCTAATAGCCTCAGATAATTTTTGGATATTCTTCATCGAAGAATCTAAATCCAAATTCAGCAAGTAATAGTTTTCAGAGGTTACTTCATGTGGACTCTGAAATCACATCAACGACCCTCTGTGTTGTCACATAAACCTGTTGGCCCATCTTGCTTACATGTAAACATTAGTTTCCTCGACTGATCTATGTGCCCTTATGATGCTGACAGATTTCATTATGAAATGTCAAAGTGCACACTTTTTATTTATAACACTTCTGATTTGATAATTGAAAGTTTTTCTTTTTAATTGTGAAGTCTGTGATGATAGACGTAATTTCCAAAATTCTGGGGTTTGCCTGAGAGCTTGACATCCATCATTGGCAGCAGATGTAGCCAGTCTCCATCCCTGAAGTAACAGGCTCACTTTGTTCTTCCTCTCTTTTTTTTTTTTTTAAAGAAAATGCCTGCCAAATTCCCAAGTCTGAATAACCATGGTTTGTGAGTCTTTCTTTCAAGTGAAAACGGTATGCCCTGAAAAAAATAATCGTGGCAACTTCAGCTCATAGTTCAAAACAACTCCCAAACATCTTTCTTTGAAAGACCACTATCGAGCCTTGGCAGGCAGAAGTTTTATACATGTTTCCCATTTCATTAAACATATTAAAAAAAGATGTGCACTTAGGATAACTTCTGAGATTTAATAGCATTTATTAGCAATTTATTGTTTCATTTATAAAATGGAATTTATTATTATTAATTTGTTTTGAGTGCAAGACAGTAAAGAATACAATAATGAAGAGAACAGTTAGTGCAACTGTCTTGCTTTGTGTTTAAGTAGTAACAATGTTAGCCACTGTTTCTTTTGCATTGGCAGAACAAGTAAAAGGCACATTGAAAAAGGCAAATATTATAGAGCAGAATTGTTGGGACCTAGGAGGTGGATGTTCAGTTACAGAGATTGTTGGTAGTGTTGCCAGGAGCCCTGCATATTGTAGATGATTACTTTATCATTATGTCATATCCTCTAACTTGGGTTTTTGTTTGTTTTTGAGACAGCACCTGGCTGTGTAGCTCAGGCTGGCCTTGAGTTTACTAGAAGCCTATACTGCCCACGATTTTGCAGCTCTCCCACCATAAGCTCCTAGCTACTGTGATTACATGCATGTCCTAACACACTTGGTTAATTGGGCTTGGTGGTTGATTTTTTTTTTTTTTAAGAAGACATGAAGTTGGGAAGGAGGCATGGAGGGTAGATCTGGGGAAAGATATGATAAAATCATTGTATGTGCATATGAGGTCCTCAAGGAGTAAATAGAAATATATTTTTAAAAGTCTGTATTTTTCATGCAGACTTTTTGTCTTTTGTTAGAATGGTACCTTAGGGATATCTTTCTATAGTTAATAGAATATTTTATTAACTGCATTTTCATTTGCTTGTTGATTTTTTTTGTTCTTATGTGTGTTTGTTTTCGTGAGATGGGTTTCTCTGTTTAGCCCTGGCTGTCCTTGAACTCACTGTGTAGACCAGGCTGGCCTTGAACTCAGAGATCCAACTGCCTCTGCCTCCCAAGTGCTGGGATTAAAGGCGTGCACCACCACCATACAGTTCATTTGCTTGTTCTTAACATATAATAATGCTGCTGAATTTATATATTTATATAGAGAAACCATACTGAACTCTCTTTTTAGTTTTAACGTGGATTATCTTGGTTTTTTATACAGATTATTATATAAGTTATTAATAAAGCCAGTTTAATTGGAGCCTCCTGGTTTCTGGTTTTCAGTGTAAGGCTAGAAGTTGTCATTCCTGCAGGGGATGAAGCTCAGGTGGTGAATACTTGCCTAGCAAACATGAAGTCCTGGACCTGGTGCCCAGCACCACGTAAACTAGATGTGGCGGCGCTTGCCTATCATCCCAGCACTCAGATATTTCGGTCAGAGGGATCTGAATCAAGGTCACCACTGACTATTTAGCAAGTCTGGGCTACATGAGACTCTGTCTACAATATAGTAAATAAAAGAAAAGAAAATAGATAGATATCACCCTAGTCCATGAGAGAAATAGTCAATCAAGCTGAAAATCAAATGTATAAGATATATTTATATTAATTATGCTAGCAGAATTAATATGTAATTACATATCAATTAATCAACATAAAAATCAATTAATGTAATAATGTATATTAATCTAACATGAAACTGATGTTACAGAGCAACCTAACTAATACTCTCTAAACTAAGAGCTAGAGATTGGAGCAAGAACATCACAGCCATAACAGAAGTCTAGAATCAGAAACCGCCCTAGGAACCGGGGTAGGAAAATCCAGGCTGAACTTGAGTCACTGGAGGCTCAGCGTGTCGAGGGTGCCGTTTTAGTGGTTCCTCTGCACTCTTATGAGTTTGAACTTTCAGAATCCTCTACATTTACATCCTCGTGGAGACGGCTACAGAAAATCCCCCGTGCTTCTGGCTGGGAGAGATGGGAAGGACTTGTCTTTGAAAAATGCTCTCATAGCACTGTTCTTCCTCTCACAACAAACTGTTGTAACAGATCCTAAGTGGTTAGGACTTCACTGAAGACTCACCAGGGGTCTGGGACTTCTGCAAGGGGAAAGAGGGAAAGAGAAGTAACCCAACCCTGCTGCCTCTAGCCTCAGGGTCTCACAAGGGCTAGAGGCAGGTATGTGGGGGGTGGGGTGGCCCCAGACAGAGAAAACATATCCCAGTGAAGGTCACAGCCCAGAGATACAGGCTCATTAAAAGCCTAACTGTATGTTTTTAAGGTTTTATTTGTTCATTTAGTTTGTGTGTGTGTGTGTGTGTGTGTGTGTGTGTGTGTGTGTGTGTGTGCACGAAGGTCAGAGAACAACTTGTTGAAATCAGTTCGGGGCTAGAACTCAGGTCCTCAGGCTTAGTGGCAAGCCCTTTACGTACTGGGCCATTTTGCCTGCCTCTTATTCTTACGTCTAACAGACCTCTTCTCTCCCTATAGGTTATTACTGTATCACTTGAATCCCTTTATAAGATTAGAGAATATAGCTGAAGCAATTGTGTGTTGAGCTCAGGCATTCTTTATTATATTATATTAGAGAAACCTAAAGCCAACAAGAGGCAGAAACAAGGACACCAGAGGACATTTTAGTTTCTAGTACCTACAGCCGCAGCCAACAGTAAATAGGGCTTAACCTCCAACCAGATAATATAAAACCTCATGAGTGAGCTCTTTACTTCAGTTTCATGAATCCAGTATATATTATGTCTGGCTTTCAACCAAAGACTTCAAGGCACAGCAAAACACAAAATCACAGGCCAGCAAATCATCAAAACCAGTCTCTGATATGGCAGACATACTGGTGTACCATCATCCTGGGATGATTAGCATGCCATGATAGTTTTCCCCTATGATGACAATCATTATATATTTTATATTTTCAGGACACTGTTAACTGGATGCAATGATAATGGCCACCATTTCTCTCTGAATTTAAAAATGCTTCTAACATTAGACTATTGAGTATATAACCCTACCCTCAGGCTTAGGAAAGTTTGTTTCTCCCCACTTAGCTAAGAGTTGTGTGTTTTCTAAAATCCTGAATGGTTGTTAAATTTTATTGGATGCTTTTCCTGTCTCCTCAGAGAAGGTCCCATGGCTGGCTTCTTTTATTAATGTATTGTGATAAAATTACAGATTTGTTTCCTTCTGGTAATTAATCAGCACACGATAAATCCAAATTAGCATGATTAAAAAGTCTCACGTATCTGGATTTGAATTGTTTAGAACTTTTCTTTGTACATTTATGATTTGACTATGACTGATTTATATTTTCCTCTCCTATATAGTCATTGCCTGGTTTTAGTATTGAGAATATACTAGTCTCATAAAATGAATTTTCCATTTTTTAGTTCAATTTTCTGGAAATGAACTTGACTGTAAAATCACATGAACCTCATGTTTTCTTTGTGGTAGATTTAACTATTACTCCATGTTTGCTTGTGGTCATAGGTCTAGCATATTTTCTACTTCTTAAAAGGCAAAAACTATGGATATGTGTGTGCTATATTGATGAAAGAATTTTAATTGTGGTTATAGCTAAGTTTTTTTTGTTTTCTTTATAATATTGTTTATTTGAGCCCAAGCCTGCTCTGTTTTGTTTTTATTGTGGATCAACTTTATATCATAGACTGGTTTACCATATTTGTTGAATTTTAGATAGCACAAGTTATAAGTTATTTTTGATACTTAAAGTATTTAAGAGTGTCTAAAAATAGGTAAAATAAGGTCCATTCTTAGTTTTGTCAAAGATCTGCATTGTTACTGTTTATTTTTTAAAAGAATGGGTTTCTGTGATTTTCTTAATTTTTTTAAGATTTATTTAATGTATGTGGGTACACTGTTGCTGTCTTTAGACACATCAGCAGAAGGCATCAGACCCCATTATAGATGGTTGTGAGTCACTATGTGGTTTCTGGGAATTGAACTCAGGACCTTTGGGAGAGTAGTCAGTGTTCCTAACCACTGAGCCATCTCTCCAGCCCGGTAGTTCTCTTAATTGTTCCTTCTGCTCTCTTCAACGCTACTCAGTTTTTAATGCCTACAATTAGTGCATTGATTTTCATTCTTGTTAAAAATAATACATGCTCATGATCAGTAGGTGCCCCTTCTGTGCTCCCTGTACTTGAACTTCTTAAGGTTGAATGATCAAAACACGTGTTTTAAAATTTTCAGACATTAAAAAAGAAATGTTGCTTGGTGTGGTGGCACACGCCTTTAATTCCAGCATTCAGGAGCCAGAGGCAAATCTCTGAGTTCAAGGCCAGCCTGGTCTACTTATCCAGTTTTAGACCAGCCAAGAAGGCTACAATGGTGAGACCTTGTCTCAAAAGAAAAAAAAAAGTTGCTTATTTTCACCTTCATCAAATTAGGCTCTGAAAACATTTTCTTCCCAAGACTTCATTTAAGGTGTGGAGTATAGTCTGTGAGTCCATGTTTTTCTGCCTTCTCACTAATGATCCTGAGAAATGATGCCATCTATAGTTGCTGAATGTAGAGTGTATGTATGACATTACTTAGAGACAATCTCACAGCAAACTTCCTGACGCTCAGGCCGTTTCAGTCTTTCCGCCCACCTCTTCCACACTGTTGCCTGAGCCTTCCACCTAGGAGCTGCTTTGTACATGTATGTTATTCTGAGCTGGTATTTTATTTGCAGTTTGTTTTTAATCCCCAATCGTTCATTTAAAAATATTATTACTGTTATGTATGTAAGTGATATTTGTATACATTCCATCTATTTGTTAGACAGTTTATCTGTTGGTCACTGTCCTTTTTTTCTCTATCTGATATCCTCACCTTTGTTTCAATGACTTTGTTTTGTTAGTCTAGGCAGAAACACCTTAAACAGGCTTCATAGCTCCTCCTGATACACTCGTGAACCCACTTGTCCTGTCTGAGAGTGTCTTCTCTATTTCTGTTATTTTAAAAGACATCTTAGTTACAGGTAGAATTTTAAGTTTTATCTTTCTTTGAAGACATTAATCTATTCCTGGAAATGCTATTGTTATGTTGAGAATAGTTGTTCTTTTTTTTTTATTTTTTATATTTTTCTTTACATTCAAAATCATTTCCCCTTTCCTGTTTCCTCCCTCCCCGAAAGTCCCATAAGCCCCCTTCCCTCCCTCTTTTCCCCATTCAACCCCCTCTCGCTTCTCTGTCCTGGCATTCCCCTACATCCAGTCTTTCCAGGACCAGGGGTCTCTCCTTCCATCTTGGAAATCTATTGATATGCGTATTGTGTCTAGGGTATTCCGAAATTCTGGGTTAATATCCCCTTATCAGTGACTGCATACCATGTGTGTTCTTTTGTGATTGGGTTACCTCACTAAGGATGATATTTTCAAGTTCTGACCATTTGCCTAGGAATTTCATGAATTCATTGTTATTAATTGCAGAGTAGTATTCCATTGTGTAAATATACCACATCTTCTGAATCCATTCCTCTGTTGAGGGACATCTGGGTTCTTTCCAGCTTCTGGCTATTATAAATAAGGCTGCTATGAACATAGTGGAGCATGTGTCCTTATTGCATGCAGGGGAAGCCTCTGGGTATATGCCTAGGAGTGGTATAGCCGGATCCTCCGGGAGTGTCATGCTCAGTTTTCTGAAGAACCGCCAGACTGCTTTCCAGAGTGGTTGTACCAGCTTGCAATCCCACCAGCAGTGGAGGAGTGTTCCTCTTTCTCCACATCCTCGCCAACAACTGCTGTCTCCTGTGTTTTTGATCTTAGCCATTCTGACTGGTGTGAGATGGAATCTCAGGGTTGTTTTGATTTGCATTTCCCTAATGACTAAGGATGATGAACATCTCTTTAGGTGCTTCTCAGCCATTAGATATTCTTCAGGTGAGAACTCTTTGTTTAGCTCTGTACCCCATTTTTTAATAGGGTTACTTGCCTCTCTGGAGTTTAACTTCTTGAGTTCTTTGTATATATTGGATATTAGCCTTCTGTCGGATGTAGGGTTGGTAAAGATCATTTCCCAGTTAGTTGGTTGCCGCTTTGTCTTTTTGACAGTGTCTTTTGCCTTGCAAAAACTTTGTAATTTAATGAGGTCCCATTTGTCAATTCTTGATCTTAGAACATAAGCTATTGGAGTTCTATTCAGGAAATTCTCCCCTGTGCCCATATGTTCAAGGTTCTTCCCTAGTTTCCTTTCTATTAGTTTCAGTGTGTCTGGTTTTATGTGGAGGTCCTTGATCCACTTGGAATTGAGCTTAGTGCAAGGAGATAAGAATGGGTCAATTTGCATTCTTCTGCATGTTGACCTCCAGTTGAGCCAGCACCATTTGTTGAAAAGGCTATCTTTTTTCCACTGTATGGTTTTAGCTCCTTTGTCAAAGATCAAGTGACCATAGGGGTGTGGATTCATTTCTGGGTCTTCAATTCTGTTCCATTGATCTACATGCCTGTCACTGTACCAATACCATACAGTTTTTAACACTATTGCTCTGTAGTACAGCTTGAGGTCTGGGATACTGATTCCCCCAGAAGTTCTTTTACTCTTGAGAATAGTTTTAGCTATCCTGGGATTTCTGTTATTCCAGATGAATTTTTGAATTGCTCTTTCTAACTCTATGAAGAATTGAGTTGGGATTTTGATGGGGATTGCATTGAATCTGTATATTGCTTTTGGCAAGATGGTCATTTTTACTATATTAATCCTGCCAATCCATGAGCATGGCAGATTTTTCCATCTTCTGAGGTCTTCTTTAATTTCTTTCTTCAGAGACTTGAAGTTCTTGTCATACAGATCTTTCACTTGTTTGGTTAGAGTCACACCAAGATACTTTATATGGTTTGTGGCTATCGTGAAGGGTATCATTTCTCTTACTTCTTTCTCAGTCTGCTTATCCTTTGAGTATAGGAAGGCTACTGTCTTGCTTGAGTTGATTTTATATCCGGCCACTTTGCTGAAGTTGTTTATCAGCTGTAGGAGTTCTCTAGTGGAGTTCTTTGGGTCGCTTAAGTATACTATCATATTGTCTGCAAATAGTGATAGTTTGACTTCTTCCTTTCCAATTTGTATCCCTTTGACCTCCTTTTGTTGTCTAATTGCTCTAGCTAGAACTTCAAGTACTATATTGAAAAGATATGGAGAGAGAGGGCAGCCTTGTCTAGTCCCTGATTTTAGTGGGATTGCTTCAAGTTTCTCTCCATTTAGATTGATGTTGGCTACTGGTTTGCTGTAAATTGCTTTTACTATGTTTAGATATGGGCCTCGAATTCCTGATCTTTCCAAGACCTTTAGCATGAAAGGATGCTGAATTTTGTCAAATGCTTTCTCAGCATCTAATGAGATGACCATGTGGTTTTTTTCTTTGAGATTGTTTATGTAGTGGATTACATTGATGGATTTCCTTATATTGAACCATCCCTGCATCCCTGGGATGAAGCCTACTTGATCGTGGTGAATGATCGTTTTGATGTGTTCTTGGATTCGGTTGGCAAGAATTTTATTGAGTATTTTCGCATCGATATTCATAAGAGAGATTGGCCTGAGATTCTCTTTCTTTGTCAGATCTTTGTGTGCTTTTGGTATTAGTGTAATTGTGGCTTCATAGAACGAGTTGGGTAGTGTTCCTTCTGTTTCTATTTTGTGGAATAGTTTGAAGAGTATTGGTGTTAGGTCTTCTTTGAAGGTCTGATAGAATTCTGCACTAAAACTATCTGGACCTGTGCTTTTTTTGGTTGGAAGACTTGCAATGATGACTTCTATTTCTTCAGGGGTTATAGGACGGTTTAGATGGTCTATTTGATTCTGATTTAATTTTGGTATTTGGTATCTGTCAAGGAAATTGTCCATTTCCTCGAGATTTTCTAGTTGTGTTGAATACAGGCTTTTGTAGTAGGATCTGATGATTTTTTGAATTTCCTCAGTTTCTGTTGTTATCTCTCCCTTTTTGTTTCTGATTTTATTAATTTGGATACTGTCTCTGTGCCCTCTGGCTAGTCTGGCTAAGGGCTTATCTATCTTGTTGATTTTCTCAAAGAACCAACTCCTCGTTTTGTTGATTCTTTGTATGGTTTTATTTATTTCTACTTGATTGATTTCAGCCCTGAGTTTGATGATTTCCTGCCTTCTACTCCTCTTTGGTGTATTTGCTTCTTTTTGTTCCAGGGCTTTCAGGTGTGCCATTAAGCTGCTAGTGTATCCTGTCTCCTGTTTCTTTTTGGCGGCACTCAGGGCTATGAATTTTCCTCTTAGCACTGCTTTCATTGTGTCCCATAAATTAGGGTATGTTGTGCCTTCATTTTCATTAACTTTCAAAAAGTCTTTGATTTCTTTCTTTATTTCCACCTTGACTAAGTTATCATTGAGTAGAGCATTGTTCAGCCTCCATGTGTATGTGGGTTTTCTGTTGTTTTTGTTGCCATTGAAGACCACCCTTATTCCATAGTGATCTGATAGGAGGCATGGGATTAGTTCTATCTTCTTATATCTGTTGAGGTCTGATTTGTGACCAATTATATGGTCGATTTTGGAGAAGGTACCATGAGGTGCTAAGAAGAAGGTGTATTCTTTTGCTCTAGGATGAAATGTTCTATATATATCTGTTAGTTCCATTTGGTCCAAGGCTTCAATTAGATTCACTGTGTCCCTGTTTAGTTTCTGCTTTCCTGAACGATCCATTTCAGAGAGCAGGGTGTTGAAGTCACCCACTATTATTGTGTGAGGTGCGATGTGTGCTTTGAGCTTTAGTAAAGTTTCTTTTACGAATGAGGGTGCCCTTGCATTTGGAGCATAGATATTCAGAATTAAGAGTTCTTCTTGGGCGGTGGTGGCGCACGCCTTTAATCCCAGCACTTGCGAGGCAGAGGCAGGAGGATTTCTGAGTTCGAGGCCAGCCTGGTCTACAAAGTGAGTTCCAGGACAGCCAGGGCTACACAGAGAAACCCTGTCTTGAAAAACCAAAAAAAAAAAAAAAAGAGTTCTTCTTGGTGGATTTTTCCCTTGATCAGTATGTAGTGTCCTTCTGTGTCTTTTTTGATGACTTTAGGTTGAAAGTCAATTTTATCTGATATTAGGATGGCTACTCCGGCTCGTTTCCTGGGACCATTTGCTTGTAAAATTGTTTTCCAGCCTTTTACTCTGAGGTAGTGTTTGTCTTTGACACTGAGGTGCGTTTCCTGCATGCAGCAAAATGCTGGGTCCTGTTTACGTATCCAGTCTGTTAGTCTATGTCTTTTTATTGGGGAATTGAGACCATTGGTATTAAGAGAGATTAAGGCATAGTGATTATTGCCATCTGCCATTCTTGATGCTATCTTTATGTTTGAGTGGTTATCTACTTTTGGATTTGATGCAAGAAGGTTACTATCTCATTTTTTTCCAGGGTGTTGTTTCTCTCCTTGTATTGGCGGTTTCCACCTATTATCCTTTGCAGGGCTGGGTTTGTGGAAAGATATTGTGAAAATGTGGTTTTATCATGGGATATCTTGGTCTCTCTATCTATGGTGATTGAGAGTTTTGCTGGGTAGAGTAGTCTAGGCTGGCATTTGTGCTCTCTTAGTGTCTGCATGAGATCTGCCCAGGATCTTCTGGCTTTCATAGTCTCTGGTGAGAAGTCTGATGTGATTCGGATAGGTCTTCCTTTGTATGTTACTTGGCCCTTTTCTCTTACTGCTTTTAATATTCTTTCTTTGTTTAGTACATTTGATGTTTTGATTATTATGTGACGGGAGGTATTTCTGTTCTGGTCCAGTCTGTTTGGAGTTCTGTAGGCTTCTTGTACGTTCATCGGCATCTCTCTCTTTAGGTTAGGGAAGTTTTCCTCCATAATTTTGTTGAAGATGTTTACTGGCCCTTTAAGTTGCAAATCTTCACTCTCATCTATACCTATAATCCTTAGGTTTGGTCTTCTCATTGTGTCCTGGATTTCCTGGATGTTTTGGGTTACACGTTTTTTTGCATTTTGCATTTTCTTTGACTGTTGAGTCGATGCTTTCTATGGTATCTTCAGCACCTGAGATTATTTCTTCCATCTCTTGTATTCTATTGTTGATGTTTGCATCTATGACTCCTGATTTCTTCCCAAGGTTTTCTATCTCCAAAGTTGTCTCTCTTTGTGATTTCTTAGTTGTTTCTACTTCCTTTTTTAGATCCTGGATGGATTTGCTGAGATCCTTCACTTGTTTGTTTGTATTTTCCTGTATTTCTTTAAGGTATTTTTGCGTTTCCTCTTTCAGGATTTCTGCCTGTTGACCCAAGTTCTCCTGTATTTCTCTAAGCGATTTTTGTGTTTCCTTCTCATGGGAATCCATCTGTTGATCCATCATCTCCTGCATTTCTTTAAGCAATTCTCGTGTCTCCTTTGTAAGTCATCTATCCGTTGATTCATTTCTTTTTTTTTTTTTTTTGGTTTGTTTTTGAGACAGGGTTTCTCTGTGTAGCCCTGGCTGTCCTGGAACTCACTTTGTAGACCAGGCTGGCCTCGAACTCAGAAATCCTCCTGCCTCTGCCTCGCAAGTGCTGGGATTAAAGGCGTGCGCCACCACCGCCCGGCTCTTTGATTCATTTCTTTAAGCAATTTTTGTGTTGCCTCCCTATGGGCATCCATCTGTTGACCCATATTCTTCTGCATTTCTTTATGCAATTTTTGTGATTCCTTTGAAAGTGCATCTACCCATTGATTCATTTCTTTAAGCGATTTTTGTGTTGCCTCCTTGTGGGCCTCCATCTGTTGATCCATGTTCTCCTGCATTTCTCTAAGCGATTTTTTTGTTTCCTTTGTAAGGGCTTCTAACCATTGATTCATGGTCTCCTGTAATTCATTATTAGATTTATTTGTGTCCTACTTGTGATCCTCTAGTAGCATCATGAGAAGAGATTTTAAATCTAGATCTTGTCTTTCCGGTGTGGTGGGGTATCCAGGACTTGCTGCTGTTGGAGAGTTGGGTTCGGATGGTGCCATATTACTTTGATTTCTGTTAGTAACGTTCCTACGTTTGCCTTTTGCCATCTGGTTACCTCTGGTGTTAGTTGGTCCTGCTGTTACTGGCTGTTGGTTGGACCTCCTGTGAGCCTGCAAAGCTAGTTCTGGCCCCCCTGGATTACCGGGATTCCCCTGGCACCTATTTCTGGGGCATGCCCTGCTCCTGAGTGACTTTGGAGCCCTGATGTGCCTTGCCCCAAGTGATGTTATATTGGGGAATCCCTGCACATCCAAAGGCTCAGCGTGGTGGATTCCGGGAGCAGAGGTCGCCAAAGGGAGGCTGGTAGGCTCCCGCCCTGTGCAGGGGTGTGTGATCTCTCCCGGGGGGGGGGGGAAGGGGGAGTCCCTCTGCAGGGCAGAAGTCCCACAGCAGGGCTGGCGCGTCGATTACTGCAGACCTGCCCAGCTCTTGGGAGCAGGGTACACACAAGCTGCCTGAGACCCAAGTGATATTATGCCTGTCTGTCTCTGAGCCTGGCGGACCCAGCTGCCCTGGTGCTGGAGCAAAGATGGCGGAGTGCACTCTGGCGCAGGTTACTCTGCAGGGGGGATGGCCCACAGCAGAGCTGGCGCCCAGACGACCACAGCGCTGTCCTGCTCTTGGGAGCAGATGGAAGCCCCAACAGGCTGTGTCCCAAGCGATGTTATATTGGGAAGAACCTGGGTACCTGTCTCCTCAGTGCAGTCGATCCAGGAACAGAGGTCACCAAAGGGAAGCTGATAGGCTCCCACCCAGTGTGGGGGGTCCCTCTGCAAGACAGAAGTCCCACAGCAGAGCTGGTGCACTGGTTACTGCAGATCTGCCCAGCTCTTGGAGCAGGGTACACGCTGCCTGAGACCCAAGCGATATTATGCCTGTCTGTCTCTGAGCCTGGAGGTCCCAACTACCCGGACTCTGGAGCAAAGATGGCGGAGTGAGTTCTTTTTTTTTTTTTTTTTAAGTGTGTGTGCCTGTGTGTGCATGTGTGTGTGAGCAATGTACCACCACATGCATGTGGTTCACAGGACAATCTTAGGTGTTGGTCTTTGCCCTTCTGCCTTGTTAGAAAGTTCACTGCTGAGTACGCCAGGCTAGCTGTTCAACAAGCATCCAGGACTTCTGTGTGTCCTGATTACCTCATCACAGAAGCACTGGAATCACAGACATGTGCTATAATACCCAGACTTACATGGGTTCTGGGGATATGAACTCTCGCCCTCCTATGTGTGAGGCAAATGCTTTCCCTACTGAGCCATCTCCTAAGCCCCTAATTGTTACTATTTAATAGTTACATGCTTTTATTTTTGGCTCCAGTTACTTTGTACCTAGTATTCTAGATGTTTGTGGGTGCTTATCAAGTATTCTACAAATTTGTGTACGCACACCCATATGTGTGTATGCATATGTGCATGGGTTAGTGCACTTGTATGTGAATGTGTGTATGTGTGTATTTGTTCCTGTTTCTTTAATATGAGGGAGGACTCACACTTTTACATCTTTCTCTAAAGTACTGCATAGTTTTACCTGTTATCTTTTTAACACTACACTGTTTCTCTCTTGCTGTTTTTTTCCTTTTGTAAATCCACTTAAAGGTATTTAGTAAATTCTCTCTCCCTCTCCCCTCCCTTCCTTCCCCTCCTTCCTTCCCTCCCTCCCTTCTTCCCCCTCAGTACTGAAACTTGAACTCAGGATCCCAGGCATGCTAGGTGTGTTTGCTCTGCCACTGCGAGGGTCAATTTCATGTCCATTTGTCACAAGTTGGAATCATTTGGAAAGGGGACTTTCAGTTGAGAAAATACCTCCGCAAGATTTGCCTACAGGATAGTGTGTAGTGCATTTTCTTGGTTGATGATTGATGTGTTGCCACCCCTCGGCTGCTAATACTGGGTGCTATAGAAGGCAGGCCAAGCAAGCCATGAAGAACAAGACAGGAAGCAGCATTTCTCGGTGGCTTCTGCATCAGTTCCTGCCACCAGGTTCCTGCCCTGACCTCCCTTGATGGTGGAATACAAGCTGTAAGATGAAATAAACGCTTTGCTCCCCATGTAGCTTTTGGCCATGGTGTTCCAGCACAGCAAACCCTAAGACAACCACTGAGTCATAACTGGAACTCTCTGTTTGTTTCCCAACTCTTAACTTTTTCACACATATTTCTTCAATCTTCGTGGGCCACATTTTCCTAGGTTGTAACTTATCTTTCAACATTTAGGGATACTGGGAGCAGGAGTTTAATTTTTGAGACAGGGTGATAGGTGCTGAACCCAGGCCACACGCATGTTAACTGTATATTCTACCAGCTAGAAGTTTTAAATTTTGATAAAATCAAATATATTAATTCTTTAGAATAAAAGGCTTAATATCAACTCCTTAACATTTAACCTATTTAAGAGTCTCTTTCTCGTTTTTATTTTCTTTTTTCCAGTATTGGGATTTGAATTGAGGCTTTACTCCTGCTAGGCAAACTTTCTATCACTGAGTTAAAGTTCCACCCTTCTTTTTACTTTTAATTTTGAGACAATCTCAGTAAGTTGCCTAAGATGGCCTTAAGTCTGTAGCCTGGTTCAGTAGTTAAGAATACTTATTGTTCCTATAGAGGACTACTGTTTCTATAGAGGACATAGGGTGACTCAAAATCAGTTGTAACCCGGGTTCTAGGGCATCAGACACCCACTTTGGGATTTAGCAGATACCTTTGTGGGCAGCACACACACACACACACACACACACACACACACTCACAAACACATTTTCAAAATTATCCAACAACCCTGCAGGCATCCTGCTTCGGTCTCCCTTGTAGCTGGGTATATGAGCCTGTAACCGATTTTCATGGTTTTATTCCATATGTGGTTGTAGCTAGCTAGTTTTTTGGATGCAAAGCTCCCCTGCTGTTGTGTATGTGAGATCTCCCTCGTGTTGGCTTGTTTCTAATTCTGTCCACTGAGATTTCTTGTGGGTGGGAGCATAGGTTGTTTCTTTTTCATCTTGCCCCCTACTGTGAGACTAACTCTACCTTGATATTTTGTGTTTTTTCTTGCCAGGGCATAAGAAATGTTATGGGTCCTAGACTAATTTGGAGATTAATGTACATTTAGGGTACGCTACTTCATTATTTGGCTGACCGTCCGCCCCCTACTCCCATTGGAGTCTTCCTCTGTTGCTCCTCAGGCAGAGAGCCCCTGGAGCAGCATTTATTTTTATGCTCTCTTGCCAAGGACTTCACAAGCATTAAGCAAGAGTTGTGCAGGAATTCCAGTTGTAATTCTGTCTTTCCCAGGTCTGTGGGCATGTATTATTTTCCTGTATGAAAGCTCAATCTATAACCTTGGGCCCTAGGTTCTTATGCACAGAACCAAGACCCCATTTTTCCTAATTACTCTGCATAACTGGGATTTACTGTTTTCATCTGAGCTAACTTTTCTCTTGGCATTTGGGACTTCCCTCCCCCCATTCCTCCTCCTCCTTTTCTTCGCTAATCTTGACTATGTCATTACATTTCATATGATTTTATATAGAATTTAGTTCACGTTAGCACACTATTTCATGCTGTCAGAACCAAAACACTCTATACAAGTATTTTAATATTACATGAGATAATGCATAACTGGAGATTCAGAGAATAAAACATAAGAATAATTTTAAAAATATACTGGAGGAGAAGATGAAGTAAAATTTATCATCTGGTGTGTCACAACCCCTTTGGGGGTCAAATGACTCTTTCACAGGGGTTACCTAAGATTATCACAAAACACAGATACATTCATAACAGGAGCAAAATTACAGTTATGCAGTAGCAATGGAAATAATTTTATGGTGGGGGTCAGCACAGCGTGAGGAACTGTGTTGAAGGGTCACAGCATTAGGAATGCTGGGAGTCAGGAGGTAAGTAGTGTTGTTAAACATCAAGGGCTGGCAGGGAAGCCCCTAATGCTTCTCTACCCATTAAAGTATAGGCTTGGATGGAAAGCACCAAATCTTCTCAAATCTTTCCGATGGAGTCTTTAACCCTCTGGTCCCATCATACAAACTTCAAACAAAAGTCTGAGTCCCTGGAGTGAGCTGACTGCGGGGCTTCATCTTAGCCTCGGTCACCTTTCCAGAATTCACAGCACACCTCCCACCCCGAGCTGGCACCTTAGATCTTCCCTTCTAACCCCATGGGACTTCTGATCCCCTTCCTTGACCCAGGCCTGCCCCCTGGCCAGTGAGCCAGGTTTATCCTAACAGTGCCATTGCTAACTTCCTATCTGTAGTGCCCAGATTATATGCTTACTCCTCAAGCCACAGAGCTTGCTAGTCTCTTTATGGGCAGGATTTTAATATGTAGAAGGGAAAACAGGTCCCACCCAGGGAGTAGAGTCACAACTGAGGTGGAGCTAACTACATGCAAGGCCTTACATGGTAAAGCCAAATATCTCTTCACTCCATACTTGGTTCAAGTTCACATGTATCCTCTTTTCTTAAAAATATATATATATCTTTTAAAAAGAGTGTGTGTGCGTGTGCACATGCATATACACATATGAATCCAGGTGTCCACAGAGTTCAGAAGAGGGTGTTGGGTACCTGGGTGCTGGGAACCAAACTTGGGCCTTCTGCAAGGGCAGAACATGGTCTTAACCACTGAGAAATTTCTAATTTATTTATTTGTTTGTTTGTTTATTTACTATGTATAGGTGCATGCACGTAGGCACGAGTGAAAACACATGTGAACCTTAAAGGTCATAAGACATCTTGCAGGGGTCGGCTCTCTTCTTCAACCATATGCATTTTAGGGCTTATGAGTACCAATCTCAGTCTCATCCATGGCTACTCTTCCAGCTTAGCTCTTTATCGTCCTTTCAGTATAAAGTCTTGGGATATCCTTTATTTCTAGACACTCTTCTGGGTTATGATAATTTAAGAGCATAAATACATGCGTGTGTGTAGTGTTAATCCTCACAGTTGTGGGATGGAGATGACAGCATTACTTCCAACCTAACCACTGGCCTTGAACTATATCGAGAATATTAAAAAGAACAATGTTCATAAAATCCATCCTCTAAGGCAGAAATCTTACTTCCTCGTGAATGTCAATGTATCAATGCTCACATCACTCCCTCCCTCCCTCCTCCCCTCCCCCTCTTTCTTTTTCTTAATGTTTTTTTGTAGGCGGGATTCAACCTAGTACCTTACATGTGCAAGGCAAAGCAAGCCCTCTGCCACTGAGCCACACCCCCCTTTGTACTACTTGCTATGGTGGAATACTTGCAAATCCCTCAGATTCATATATTGCAGTCTAATTTTCGATGTATTTGAAGTTGGACTTTGGGAAGTTAGTACGTTAGGCCAGAGCCTCTGAAGGAAAGGATAGTACCCTTATTTAAAAAAAAAAAGGCCACCAAGAGATCCTTGTCCCTTCCCCTGTGGAGTCAGAGTGAGGAGACAGCTTCTGTGAGAGAGAAGGCATGGATTCTCTCAGCATCTTGGACTTCCCAGCCTCAGAACTGTGAGAACCGCCGGGCAGTGGTGGCGCACACCTTTAATCCCAGCACTTGGGAGGCAGAGGCAGGTGGATTTCTGAGTTCGAGGTCAGCCTGGTCTACAGAGTGAGTTCCAGGACAGCCAGGGCTACACAGAGAAACCCTGCCTCGAAAAAAAAAAAAAAACAAAAAAAACCTGTGAGAACCAAGTTTTTGTTGTTTTAAAGCCATCCAGTGTGATACTTTGTTATAGCAACTGGAACAATAAAGACACTACCAGCTTTCTCCTGGTAGATAGATATTCAGAGTATCCCGTGTTCTCTAAAATTTAGAACAAATGTATGCGCATGTACATATGTATGTATGGTGTATGTATGTATATATGTATGTGTATATGTATACATGTATGTGTGTATGTATATATGTATGTGTATATGTATACATGTATGTGTGTGTATATATGTATGCATGTACATGTATGTATGTATATATGTGTGTGTACATGTATATATGTATGTGTGTATATGTATATATTATATATGTGTGTATGTATGTATGTATGTATAGCACCACAACCTTCTGCTGCAGCTCTCACCACTTGACTTATAACTTTTAGCTCAGTAGCCCAGATCAGGGGGTTCTAGGCTCAGACACACCCAGTGAGAATTCTCAATCTCCCCACTTACTAGCTCTGCGACCTCTGTGTACTCTTGTGTCTAGTGTATAAGCTTTCTTTCCTTTATCTGTCAGATGAAGACCAAAGAAAGTGGCTGGTACAGGGTCTCACACACAGGCATTTTGGTATCTTTCTGTCTACCCAATGCATGTGGTGACAGTGTAAAAACAAACACAGCTCTCATTCACAGGCAATAAAAGATTTTTCTGGAGCCAACAATGAGTGACTGTGGCACAGGAATGTGGCTTCGTCACCCCAAGTACCATGTTCTTACCTGGTAACCATATCATAAAGATTTCTAGTAACAGAACAAAGACATTTATAAGTTAAGACACTTTAAAAATACATTGGGGACAGGAGAGGTGGCTCAGCTGTTAACAATACTTGTTGCTTTCTAAGAGGACCCTGGTTAGGTTCCCAGAGCCCACATAGTGGCTCATGACCACCCGTAACTCCAGCTTCGAGGGTTGCGGTCCCTTCTGGCCTTTATGGGCCCTGGCATGCATGTGGTACACAGGCATACATGCAGCCAAGACACTCATACACAATGAATTAATATATATTTAAAAAGTGGGGAAAAATTTTAAACAAACTATGACATGTTTCTGCTACAGAGTATTAAATAATGGAGAAAAATGAATCCACAATGGAGAAAATAATCACATTATTGATAAATAGCAACATACTGTTGAGTCAAAGGAACAAGTCACATAGTAGGGTAAGTTCAAAGGCAAAGCTGCCATACTGTTTGGCCCCTGACATATGTGTACAGAACCAAATGAAGAACAAGGGTATGAGAAAAATTGAAATTTAAGAGTGGTTATCACTGATAGTGATTGGTTAGTGTCATGGAGATGAGCAAATGGGCCAACACAGTTTGTGGAGAACTTTTAGCTCTTGAGAAGTTGGTTTGTGAATGGCTTAGCATATTGTCAGGACACAAAACAAAGCATGGCTCAGTTAGATGAGGTTTATGGAAGGACCAAATGACCAGTCCACCCCCTTGATTCGCAGCACATTAGTAACAGGAATCAGGACTCAGATGAGACCAGTTTTATCCCTCTGAAGTGCACTGGCCAACCATGCCACTTAGGAAGCTGTCTGATATATGGGCCTGGTTCTCTTTCTATAAACCAGGCAACAAGGATAGATGTGTTTCTATTTGTGTATCTAAATGTTTTCCCTAACCAGGTTTTAAAATAAGCTTTTTAATTTTAGAATAGGTTTAGATTTATAAAATAATTACGAAGCTAGTCTGGAGAGTTGCAATAGCTCCTTCCTTTAACTACTCAATTTATTATTATTATTATCATTATTATTATTATTATTGAGACAGGGTTTCACTACGTAGTTCTGACTGTCCTGGAACTAACTGTGTAGACCAGGCTGTCCTCGAACTCAGAGAGATCTGCTTTCCTCTGTCTCCCTCTACCCACTCTTAACCCCTTATGTTACCCATTGGCTTTGTTTCTAAGGATGGACCAATACCATTGTCCTTGATGGATTTTAAGCTTCCACAGAGCATAGCACTGAGCCCTTCTCTTGTACCTTCTCAGTGCCCCAAATGTGTTGAACTGCTGAGGAAAATAAACTTTCTAAATGACTACATTTTCTGCAAAAATAAGCTTTTTCACGCACACTTCCAATTTGCTCTAAGCAGCTTTAGTTGCTTTGAGCTAGAATTCTGAGCTAAGTTGAGTTTAACGTTCTTGAAAGTCATTGTTTCTGAATTATTTACCAGTGTTCTCATTAGAGCAAACGCAGGAAGCCAAGTGCTGAACTGTTGTTTTTTCCTTCCTTCCCTGGGTTTCTTTTCTAAATCAGGTCACGGAAAATGGATGCTATTTCTTTAAATAATATAACCGAGCTGATCCCTGGATTACAATTAGGTTACGTCACTTGCTTATGAGCTGCTTTTCATTAAGACTTGCAGTGGGCAATGGGGCTTTACCTCTCAGAGCAAAGCTACAGAGAACAATCCTGTAAAAGCCAGAACACATGGGGCGGCAGTGGCAGGGACCGCAGTAATTTCAGCACGGGAACTCGGTTCAGTGTAGGAGGCTCCTTTTCTCTTTAAATCCTTAAAACTGCCTTTGTCCTGCCAACCTTCTTGTTCTAAATACTTAGGAAATTCACATGCCGAGGGCCCACACCGCAAGGGAAGATTGGGGTGGATGGTCCTCAGGAAGCTGAACAACGAGAAGCTCCCCAGGGAGAGTACTATCAAGTTTCTGCAGAACTGTGGCTCTGTTTCATCCCTCGCAGAACACAAATTACTAGGAAACGTTTAAAAGTTGTGGTCAAGGGAGGTAATGAGAATCCCGGTTCCACGACATAGCTGCATCTATGTAAATAAGCATCTTGTAGCTGTAAGAAGCAAAGTATCAGCTATCAGGTCAAGTACAAACCGAGTCGAGATTTCAGATCTTGATGCATCAAAACACACAGACCTATTCTTAAAAATGGAGACTGGTCTGGGAGGGTTAAGTGTATAGAGACAGAGGCAGAGGAGGCAGAGGCGGAGGCGGAGGCGGAGGCAGAGGAGAGGCAGAGGAGGTGGAGGCGGAGGCGGAGGCAGAGGCAGAGGCAGGAGGATCTCTGAGTTCCAAGCCAACTTGGTCTATAGAGTTCCATGATAGTCAGGGTCATGTAGAGAAACCTTGTCTTTAAAAAATGTTCAGGGGTTGGGTGGGAAGGTTGGACACAGGGAACTGATGGAGATGTCTCAGTGGATAAAATATTTGCTGCACATGTCTGAGGACCTAAGTTCTCATCCCTAGCACCACAGAAAAAGCTGACCAATTATACTTGTAGTCCCAAAGCTGAGGGGCCAGGGACGGGGATCCAAGTGGGTGTGGGAGGCCAACCAGTCTCGCTGAGACTGCCAGCTCCAGGTTCGATTAGAGACTCTGTCTCAAAACAAAACAAACACTGTGGACAGTTGTAGAAGAGGGCAGTGGATATCCACTTACCACCTGCAAACACGCACATACAAACACCACAATATTACAATAAACAAACAAATGTGCAATAAGCAAACGAAAATAAAGATAAACCTGTATTCCTGTGTTGTTTGTGGCTACCACGCAGAATGTTCACTCCAGGTTTAGGGGTGAACGTTTTTCATAAAACCACCTCAGACCAGTCCACAATCCCAGCACCTGAAAGGGTGAGGCAGGAGGATTGCTGTGAGTCTGAGACTAGAGTTTGAGACTGGTTAGGTTACATAGTGAAACCCTCCTTAAAACAAACACAAAACAAATGAAATCCACACAAAGAAACACACACATACACAGACACAGACACACACAGACACACACACACACACACACACACACACACACACACAAAACCCAAAAACCACCTCATAGAAAACTGTAAGTATCAGAAATTCACGTTGACTGAGAGTGATCCAAGTGGCCAGAAGAAAGGACAAGACAGGCTTCACAGTAAAGAGGGGAAGGGTCTGCTGACTTCGAGAAGAACCACGAGCTGACTTCGAGAAGAACCACGAGCGGACTTCGAGAAGCAAAATTTTTACCAGATGCAAAATGCTTCCTTAGAATGGGTATCAGGAGCAGTTAAATGAACTTGGGCCATTTTCACATCCTTGAAGAAACACCTAGAGTTTTCTACATGAGAACAGCGAGAAGGATTATTTCTTTAAGTAGCTAAATTCATGCATGTTTCTTAATTTTTGATAAACATGAAAATTTAAAAATTCGATATTTTACTTAGTTATATAAAATGTTGGTGAAAGAAAATTTATTTCTTTTAACGTGTGGTCAACTTTAAAACTTATACACCCACCGTTTAACTTCCAATAAGCTTCTTGCCTAAAACAAAACAAAACAAAAACAAAAACAAAACAAACAAATTTTAACAATCAGTACAACTCATGTGAAAGGGAATGAAATGGTTGAATGCAAAGTAGTTCATTAATTCTAATGGCGTTTGCACATTAATCTTGGCTTCAACACAGTCCACGACTTGCTTAAGCCCTGTTGGTTGCTGGGGAGTCTTTGATTCTTGTGTGTGTGTCCAATTTACTAATGAATCTTGGTGTCATTTAGGGCTGAACTAAGCCACATCTGAACGGGTCTGGGCAGCTGGGGAAGGGCACCCACATTGTGCTGATTGGGGTTGGAAGAACACCAGCACAGAGATGAGTCAGAGGAGCTCAAAGTGTGTAGTAAGTCAGAACAAATGCCCCCACCCCCACCCGAGCAGCAGGGGAGAACTAAGGAAAGGAGTGGGGACCTTCTAAAAGGGAAGGTGTCAAAGAACTTACCACAAAACTCCTCCCTGGGGCCTCTTGCACCCTGAGCGTTGTGGTCCAAGTCTAAAGAGACCCAGACCAGAGGCCACAATCCAAGTGAGGGCCAGAGGAAAACCCAGAGAAAAGTCAGCCCAATTCTAACCTTAACTTGTTGAAAATCAAGAAAACAAAGTCCACGCCTTGACCCTGCGGTGCTCAAACACTTGAAATGCAATCTGGCATGTCTTCCGGTGATCTTGGCAGCTCTGGGATGCCTTGTGGAAAGAGCTTGGGGATCCAATGTCCCAGCAACTTGAATTTAAATTTAAATCCTTCCTCTGGCACTTTAAGTGAGTGGTATCAGGATAAATTATTCTAATGCTAAAACATCCTTTTTGTTTTTTAATCTGGAAGGAAGAATGTCCTTCATAGTCAGTGGTTGCTTATGCAGTGGTGTGGTGATGGTGTGGTGGTGGTGGTGGTGGTGGTGGTGGTGGTAGTGGTGTGGGTGGTGGTGGTGGTGGTAGTGGTGGTGGAGTGTGCAGGTTGCTAAACCGGATTTCATGGTACAATAGTCTCCCTTTATCTGAAACTTCACTCTCCATGGTTTCAGGTACCCAAGGTCAACCTTAGTCCAAAAAATATTAAATAGAAAATTCCAGAAATAAATTCGTAAGTTTTAAATTGCATGTCATTCTGAATAGCATGGTGAAATTAGCACTGTGCTATTCTATCACACACGGATGTGAATTAGTCCTTTGTCAAGTTGTATCCACACTGTATATGTTACTTGCCTGTTGATTGGTCAATGACTTAGCTGTTTATGTGATCAGGCTGACAGTGGCAGTATCAAAGTTCTTGTATTCAAGAAACCAGTATTTTACTTAATAATGAATGAAGGGCAAAACTGGAGATGCTAACATTTCAAATAGGCCAGAAAAAGTTGCTTTAAGTTAAAAGGTTAATGTTATCAACTTTATAGTGGGAGAGAGAGAAAGAGAGAGAGAGAGAGACAGAGAGAGAGAGAGACAGAGAGAGAGAGAGACAGAGAGACAGAGAGAGAGACAGAGAGAGAATGCGCATTATCAGGCTATCAGGTGTTTCAGATCTTGGGACTCATTTGCTACTGATAATAGGGCACCTTTGTGTTGCTTAGTTCAGCAGTGGATTAGATATCAGATTGGTAATTAATAAAAAAAATAGCTGGATAAATATGAGTGACACTCCCAGGAGACCATCCAGCAGGAGTCTGCTTGGTGCCTAGTTGATATGTTTTCCAGGCACACTTGATTTAGACTTTACCCTCCATCTTCCAGAGATCAAGAACTAAATCTGTTTCTTAATCTGGGAATTGTTTATATCCACTGAGGAAAGATTATGATAGTTTACACTGGTAATTCCAGCCCTTGGGAGGAATAAGCAGAAAAATCTGCTTATTATATATAGCTGCCAGACTCAGCTATATAAGTGAGTTTGAGGTTAGCCTGGGCTACATGAAACCTGTCTCAATAAAATAAAATAAAAAATAAAATTCCAAAGGAGGCCAGGCCTAGTGGCACACACCTTTAATCCCAGCACTCAGGAGGTAGAGCAGAAGGATCTAATATCAAAGGAGGAAGAGGGGGGAAAGGAAAGAGGGAAGAGGAGGAGGAGGAGCAAGAGGAGGAAGAGGAGGAGCAAGAGGAGGAAGAAGAGGAGGAGGAGGAGAAAGAGGAGGAGGGGAACAGCAGCAGCAAAAATATCCAAGCATTCAAAGACCTGTTCGAGGGTAGGGTACAGCTCAGGCGTAGAGGGCTTATGCAGCATAGACAAAGCCTGGGTACAATCCTTAGTGCCAGAAACAAGCTCAGTTCAACACACACAGCCTTCATGAACCCAGTTCTCCTCAATCAACACTCTACCACTGAAGATTAATGTCTTGGTGATGAGAGAGCCTAAGGCCTGTGTTCTATTTTAGTATGAGTTCCCTTTTCATGGAGAGGAAAAAAACAAGCCACTGGGCATTCTGCTGACCCATCTTCTGCAATGTTTTGCTTAGGCTGACCCAATAGGAAGCCTACAGATAAAGCACAGAGGCCCATCCGTCTTGAGCCCACAGTCATGTAGAAGGAAATGACTGTACAGATGATGGTGGCCACCAGGCAGGCCGTGGTAAGAAAATTGCGAGGACAGTGTCATGAGGCTGTCTTGCTAATTTTTGCAATTCTCCCAGGGCCTATTGTTCTGTCACACAAGAATAATGAAAATGATGAGGAAGATCATGTAATTGCAGCATCCTGAGTACTCCTGGTGTCCCCAACACTGCGCTAAAGAGCTCCGTGCATTCGTACACTGGTTCATAATTTTTACAACAGCTCTGTCTGGTAGCTTTTATTAAACTAGATTACAGACAGGGGAACGAAGGTAGAATTTTTCTCTGGTCAAGACTGAAAATACTTACTTGCTTGGCCATCAGAGCTTCAGCATCATATAAAAATTGGGACAACTGAAGCAGGAGGAAATATCTTGTTCCCAGATGTTACTAGATCAAATTTGAAGGAGAAGGAAAAAGAAGACTTGGGTATCTAGTAAATGCCAAACACCTTAGCGTATAGATTCTCATTTTCTCTTTTATCATTTCATAGGTAAAGAAAGGGAATGCTAGAGAGGTCACATAATGGGGACCCAGATAGCCCTGACCCCAAAGTCTACCTTCATCCCGACCCACAGGTACAGCTCTGACTCTGTGGTCCAGATCATTGACAGACCTCCAGGTTGCTAATAGTAAAATGAGATGAAGATGCCATGTTGCTTCAGAGTCCTTGAGAAATCATGTGACATAACTGAGGTGCTCTGCAAAAGTGAAACAGCCGTGCATCACAGGAGCGCTGAATCCAATCCAAATGAAGGCACTCTAAGCCAGCAATGGTCCAAGGTCTGAGGGGTCATCATATCTGTTTGAGCAAAATGCTTGCAGGACAGAAAAGAGTTTTGTTATCGCCTGGGTGATCCATAGACGAGTCTGTAGAGAAAGTAACATTCCAACTAAATCTTTACAACAAAGAAGAATTTGTTAGATCAAGGGGGGAAAGGAGGGAGGAGGCTAGGGAGGAGGACATCGTGAGGGGAGGAGACAGTAGAGGCAAGAGCACAGGAGACATGAGAGTTTGTGATAAAAACAACCAGGACAATAGAAGGAGAAAAGGATCAGACACCCATAAGCCCTGAGGCTGGCAGACAAGTCTGGGGTCACTGGACCAGACTGAGAAGGACCTTGAACGCTACGCTAAGTCCTTTGGACTCAATTCTGTAGGCACTTGGGAGCCACCAAGGGTGACTACCCCAAGAATCCATAAGGACAAAGAGTCTGAACAGGGCCTTTTGCCATTCTGTTCTTGTGAAGATCACAAAGTCCCATGTTCAGAACATCACAGTCTGTTGCCATGGAAATAGTAATGGGCCTCACTATGGGAATAAATTAGCCTCATCATTATACCTTTCTTCCACGGAACTCAGAGTGTTTGTTGTATGTGTTTTCTTTTTCTTCTTCTTCTTTTTTTTTTTTAATAGAAGCACCAGATGGTGGTTAAGGGTAAGAAGAAAGCCTAAAGACTCTCGAATTAAAGGAGATTTCAAAGGAATGGAAGGAAAAACACAAGTTGAATTTTGAAAGGTTTAATCAAAACAGATGGCAGAATATCTCAGCCTGAGGGAAGGGGAAAAGTGTCTCAGAATCCATCTGATTTGGGGCTCCCTTGTCCTGGCTTCCTGGGTCCCTGGATGCTCCTCTCTGCCGGCTGACTGATATGCAGGCTGGGTAACAAGGAAGGAAAAATGTGTGGTGTGTGTGTGTGTGCGCGCGCGCGCACGCACATGTATTATCAGATAATGTATACATGCCAGACTCTTAGGAATTAATGTCGTTGAAATGCCTTTTAAATTAAAATTACTATAAATATCGATTTGTTATGCATATTATCTTCAAATTGACTTTAAGAAAAATAACCAGGTGCTGGAGAGATGGCTCAGTAGTTAAGAGCACTATCTGTTGTTGCAGGAGACCCGTTCAACTCCTAGCACTCCTATGGTGACTGACAACCATCTGTAACTTCAGTTCCAGGAAACCCGACACCCTCTTCTGGCTCCCATGGGCACTGCATGGATATGATGCAGAGACATTGAGGCAAAACACCCTTACTCATAAAAATAACACTCAAAAATGCCTTTAAGATTAGAAAGGAAAAAGCAATCAATAGAACGTTTTATCATTGTCTTATAATTATCTCTGCTGTGTCCACTCTTGGGGATAGAGAAGGAAACTATTATGTTTTTCTACTCTATATATTCTTTTCTATGTCAACCTCTTGTCATTCAGTCCTAGAATAGGGTAACTGTGTAAAGAAGACATCGTTATTCATTGTTAAAGAGGAAGATGAGGTCCATAGAGATCTCATATGATGCCCTAGTGGTGTGTATGTGGCAGAGCCTTGGTTGAACTCTGGCTTGCTTAGAGCATCTTTCTAAAAATTCCTGAGGACTTCTAGCTCTACCACTGCAAACCAGAGAGGACCTGGATGAATTATTCTGCCCCTCCTCGGCCTCAGTTTCTCCTATATGTTAGGGAAAAAGCAGGGTTTTCTCAACTTGTTTTCCTTCCGACGTGTGGGTCTGTGTGGGAAGAAAATAAAAATAATAAGCTCTATGCAGGGGTAATAGTCCGTGCTTCTTGTTCAAGGCCTCTGTGCCCTAGTCTTACCAGACTATCTGTATTCTTTTGAGTGACCACATAGTGTGCTGAAGACAAAACTAGTTGGTTTAAAAGAAAAAAAAAGATCATGAAGTTTAAAATTCAGGGAGAAGTTAAGGCATTGAGATGCCAGAGTGATTACATTTATGTGATAAAGACTTAATGAGTGTCTACTAAGTGCTATGCAGTGTTCCAATTGGTGGGGGTCTTAAACAAAACAGGGCCTAGCTATTCCAGAGGGCATAGAATTCTATCTGGAAGTGACATTTGAAACGAGGTTTTAGCCGACATCCTCCACGAAGGCCTGCTTCCTAATTTTATATCTTATTTCTGCTTCAAATAAGTTAGGACATTATATTGCTCTTAACCTGCTCTGACAAATATATCTGAGGCATCTGTCCCCATTGTCAAGTCTTCTCTCTGTAAACTATGCTTTCCATATACTGCCTCTCAGCTTTCTGAAGATTTCTGAGGTTCAGATATGAACCCCAAAGTAGATAGCTCAGAGGAGGAAAGAAAACTGCTTGGATTTAAATCTTTTATCATTCTGCCTTTTCTGGGCTGCTCTACTTCATGGAAACACACTGTTGGCTGATAACCCAACTGTCTGCCTGCAGATGGTGGTGCTACTGTGAGTGGGAAGAGAAAGCGGCAGGGCAAGAGAGGCAGGTGCAAAGCAAGACAGGAGCAGAGACAGCGATTGCCGGGAGAGCCCAGCTCCCACGTTTGTCCCCTTATCTTAAGGATGATCTTGAATTCTTCCAACCTGCCTTAGCACAAAAGGGAATTTCCTGCTACCCCCTAAAAACTGAACCTTTAGATGTATATGCCTTAACACACACACACACACACACACACACACACACACACACACACACACACACACACACCACTTTCTTACTCTTAAAATACTGGTTTAATTGACTCACTAATCTGCCTTCCACAGTTCTGGGAAAAACTAAATTCTACTAACTCAGAAATCTGTTACCCAGGGTCCTTGGTAAGGGGCTTGGGAGGATGAAGGCTGAAACAGAATCGAAGAGACACATCCCAAATAGGTGATAAGGCCAGGTATTTATAAAGCTGATAAAACAAAGACAGAACCATAATCAAACAGGGCTATGAAAACCTGCACAAGCCGGGTGGTGGTGGCGCACGCCTTTAATCCCAGCACTTGGGAGGCAGAGGCAGGAGGATTTCTGAGTTCGAGGCCAGCCTGGTCTACAGAGCGAGTTCCAGGACAGCCAAGGCTACACAGAGAAACCCTGTCTCAAAAAACCAAAAAAAAAAAAAAGAAAAAAAAGAAAAAAAAAGAATTTCATTTTGCCTTTGTTAGGTTTGAGTTATGTCTGTAACTCAGAGGAGAGGTTTGGGTAGAGGAATGAATTTAGAAGCTGTCCAAACGCCTGTGGTGGGTGGGTGTGTGTGTGTGTGTGTGTGTGTGTGTGTGTGTGTACATGACTGCAGGTGCTCTTGGAGGGCAGAGGTGTCAGACACTCCTGGAACTGGAGCTCCAAGTGGTTGTGAGATGCCCAGCATGGATGATGGCAACTGAACTTAACCACTGAGACATCTCTCCAGCCTCACACACTATGGGGATGGATATGATCAACCAAGAAGAGAGTGTAAAAGCACTTACTATGGTCTTTATTTTAAAAAAAGATAAAATGGAAGGAGTCAGGGAGTGGCCACATCTTGTCATTTATGTCATTTTACATCAGTGAATTATGGTACTAAGACTCAAACCAAAGCCCGTAACAGGCAGAGAGAGAGCAGTTTGGGTTTTTGGCCTGTTTGTTTGTTTGTTTTTGAGACAAGGTCATGCTGTGTAGCCCAGGCTGGTCTCAACTCCTGCTTCTTTTGCTTCAGCTCAGCTGAGTGCTGAGGTCACAGTGGTGTACCTGTATGTCTAGCTGCCACCATTATTACTTTTTGTTCCTCTTGCTGCTACTACTTCTTGCTGAGGTTAAAGGCTTGCTTCCATTCATTTATATTTGATCCAAGAAGTGATTGCTCCATTCATTTATGTAAAACCAGCTTAGCATCCTAAACAGCCTCATAAAAACCCCATGTGATGATATGCCTGTGCCCTGGGAAAGCCCAAGGCTCTACCTCCCACCTGTCACTGGAAATGGCTTGCTCTGTCCTAGAAGCCCTGGCTCCTGTTCCTTTGCCCAGCACCTGCCCATTTCTGCTCTTTGCCCAGATCCTTTGGCCCTGTTCTTCCGTGGGACTCTCTGTTTGTCACACTCCCAGCTCTGCTCATGGATGCTATCTTTCCCTTGGCTCCATCAATTACACCCACAGGCCAATCTTGCCTCATCTCTGAGATTAGTTTTGGCTCCCATATCTCTAAAGCAAGTATGAGTCTCTGGATACTCGTCTGCCTAAGAGGAGTGTTCAAGCTATATCCTGTTTCTATCCATGTATGTATGTACATATGCATGTATGTGTGTATGTAGTATCTCCTTTGCACCAGATATCCTCTTTATGTTCCCCTCTCTCTTCCACACTTGGGCTGATCCAAACACTACATGATTTTCATTGCACTGCCTTGTAGATTCTAAGCCTTCCTTTTGACTTTCTCTTCTGTCTGTTCCTATAGACATTAATGCTAGAGAGATGGCTCAGTGGTTAAGAGTGCTGACTGTTCTTCCAGGGGACCTGGGTTTGATTTCTAGATAGTTATGAGCCACCATAACTGTACCACAAGTCCCAGGAAACATGAAGACATGCAGACAAAACACCCATATTTATAAAAGTAATGAATACTGTTAAAAAAAAAACCCTTTTATCCTTGTTTGCAGCTGTCCCTTTTCTCAAAGACATTTTGCATTTCACATCTATTACTTTCTCCCACATCGTATCTAAGTTATTCCTAGTTTCAATGTTAAAAACATAGTTTAAATATCACCATTATCTTTTGACACTGAAATGTCTTCTAAAAATTCATCAATTCTAGGTCTGACACGTCTTTTCAAATTTCATAAATATTACTGGCAGGAACCCTACTGATCCTCTCTTGCCAAGAACACGGGACCTTCAGGAGCACTCTACATATTGGGTTTTGTTTGTTTGCTTGAGTTTGTGTTTATTTTGGCTTTAGACACACACCCCACCCCCTCTAGCCCTGGCTGGTCTGAAACTCCCCATGAGCCTACGGTGTCCTCAAACTAGGATTCTTCTTGCCTTGGTCTCCCAGTCGCTGGGATTACAGGTGTTTACCAAGACATCCAGTTACCATTGACTATTGGTGGTCAACCTTCATTCATATTATCCAGTAGTCATGCTGACCAGATAGTTAATATTTTAAAGAGTCCCTCACTCTGGCTAAAATCTTAACATTTTTATAGCAGACCCACATTGAGAGTGGCAGCCTTTTAACTCTAGTACCCTGCCTGAGAAATCATAGAATCTGAACCTCGGTCTATAAGACTCTTGGTGGCTGGCTGATCTCTAATCTACCTAGAAATAGAGAGATGAGATTCAAATCAGTGGGGGGGGGGGAGGGGATCCCAAACAGAACCCTTTGTAGGTCTTCCGTGTTGGAGGTGTATGCAGTTTCTACCATTCAGGGGCTGGAGTTCTCTGTAACTTTGTCCAGTGATTCTTCAGCCAGGAAATCCCTGGACCTTGGGAAAAAAATAAGACTCCAGGCTCAGGGGAGGAGGTACTTTGAAAAAAAACAAAAACCCAACACATTGCTAGTAGAATACACGTTTCCTAGAATATACATTTGAAAAATAATGAGGCTTTTTGTCGTCCTGATGTTAAGTAAGGAAAGTAAAGCAGGGTGTGCAGAAAATCAACTCCAGCAGAGAGTCATTCCCTACAAGACTGAGGTTGTAAACCTCAGTAAGAAATACAGTTTTCCTTCAGCATAACGTATGTGTGCCTATAATTAGAACAACAATCTTCTCTAGTAAGTAATCTTATTTTTTAAAAAATGTTTTATGACTGTCTAAACTGATTTTACTGAACACCTTTCCCCGAGGTGATGGCTGATAGTGTTAGGGTGTTGAGTTTTTCAAAGGGAACCTTTTCTTTAAAAAAAAAAAAAATGTTGACCATGTTCTTGAGATTAAGACCCCGTTTCCTATGGGGACATTGTTTTCTCGTGTTGCATGGGCAATGCCATTTGCTGCAGTGTGTGGGGCTATTAGACTGTGGACTATCCACAACAGATGGGAGGCACATGCTTCCAGAGTTCATCTTCTCCTGTGTATTTATCTTGTTTTAGCCGCATCAGCTAGCCTCTAACAACCTCTTAAGGGCCAATGAATCAACTGTTTAGTCAAGTGTCTCAATTCAGTCAGCTAGCCTGTTGCTCACCTGACTCAAAGAGATTTCCCCAACTACTTGGGACCTCACCCTGCAAACACAGGATGGGTCACATTCCATTTGGCCTCTTGAAATTCCTAGGAGACACTCTGGACCCTCCGCCCATCAGCATCTCTTGCCACTGTCCTGCCTTGCTGGCTGGCCTTCCTCTTAACCTACTTTTAAAGAAAACTCCCTTCACAAGCACCTTTCTAATCTTCTCTCCTATGTCCATATTCCACCCTCCTTTATTCCTCCTATCCTTTTCTTCCTGGGAAAGAAGGAGCCCAGGGCAGGCAAGTCCCCTATGTCCATTAAACAATTATACAAGTAAAATTTTAATCTAGTCTGGTAGGTGATTTTTTTTTCTGGTATAAACCAATAAGATTCATTTTAATATTTCAAAATGGTGGGGAGAAGAAAGTTCTGTCTTCTGGCCTCTGAATGAGCAAGTTGCTATGTAGTCTAGTTATTGGGGAGGGAAAGGCAGAACTACAGTGTTCAGAGCAAGGGTTGAAGTGATTAACCTAACACTTGACATTGGCTCATGACCTTGAACCACCTGCTATCTCATTAGGTCTTAGGTTTTTCATCAACCGATGGAGGTGATCATAATGCTGGCTTCACAGACATCTCGCAAATAAAAAAGAAATATTGCAGGGAATAGAAGGCCTGGATCCCAGGAAGTACTCAGTAAGTGTTAGTCATTGTCAGATGCTACACCTCTGGTGAACATGTGCATCATGACAAGCATGTCCACTTACTGAAGCTGGAATCGGGAGGCTGTCTCCTTGGCACCCAACACATCTTTTTTGACTTATAGCTTCTTGGCTTCTCTCTGCACTCCATTTATCTTTCTCTACTGATAACTTTTTTCTGCTTTCTCAATGTCTTCTGTCTCTTTTGTTGGAAACTTCACATTCCTTCTGGTTCAGCCACGTGTTTCTTAGTCCAAAATCCAAGGGTTGGTTCTTGACTTGATTAGCTCACCTTTCTGCACATGACGGTCCAGCTCTGGGCATGTTCCTTCTTAAGTCCTTCTGTGTTTGGTTACTTTTGAAAAGAAATAGGCTATAACATCTCCAGTGAACATATTCAAGAAGACATACTTGGGAGAGATGGTAAAAAATGGTATCTGGAGTTGAAAGTCTGGTTTGACACACACCCTTACTTTGATACAAAGGGTCCTACTAGGGGACAATACAGTCCTAAAAAAAAGTGATAAACTGGGTAAATGATTTGTGTATTTGTTTAGTAAACTGGGTCAACCATTCACTTTATGTCAAGAGCTTTGCTTTACCTGAAGACACATTGCAGAACTCCTCCAAATAATAAATTCTCTCTTTTGCATATACAAAATAATTTAGTTTACAAAGAGTTTTCTTCTCAAGCAAAACAAGGGAAATTTGTTTTCTTACCACCACTTGCTTCAGATCCACAACCTTTTAGACCTGTAAGCAAGTGCTCTACCACTGAACCACATCCCCAGCTCTTGATTTAAGATAGAGTCTGTGTTACTCAGTCTGGCCTTGAACTTGCTATGTAATTCTTGTTGCTCTCCAGCTCACAATTCTTCTGCTGCAGCTTTTTGAATGCTCAGATTACAAATGTGTGTCAGTAAGCTTATCTACTTCATAGTTTTTATATGAAACTCACTTTGGCCTGCAGATGCCTATTCTCAGGCACACAAATCTCTTATCACGGGTTTATTTGTAATTGAACCTAATAGGAAAAGTTCTTTCCTAATAGGAAAAGAACCCGGCACTGCCACCTTCATTTTATACAAATATCTTTTTGTTAGTTCTTTGTGAATTTTGTACTATGTGCTTTACTCATTTTCAGTCCCCTGCCTCAACTTTTCCCAGATCTTCCCCCTGCGCTACCTACCCAACTGTGTTTCCTTATAACAAAAAGTCCATCCCCCTGTCCAGGCCGGCATCTGGTGTGGCTCAGCATTGCTTTTACTTTCCCATTTTATTCTTGCTTTTTCTTTCTTCCGTTGCTGCCCATGCCATATCACACCACCATTTCTGTCTTCCTTGGGCTGCTTTGTGGGCGTGTCACACTGCCAGGTGTGCAAAGGTCCTGATGACTGAGGCTCTAGCTGCGCCTAGGTTTTCATTGCATAGAAATGTCGCTGACTGTTTCTCAGATGTCTTCATATACTTACTCTACCATGCAAGTGCGTGTAAGCTTTGGTTTCTGTTGAGCCACACCCCAAATCATATGGAGAAACTAAAGACCTGCCTCCTTAAAAATGGGTCAGACTCCTTTAGTCCATGGTTCCTTCCCTCCCATTTCTATTACACCCACGGGAAGTTAGGCCCGCATTTTTGGTGTAGTTACCATTGATTTTCCTAGATTCTTGTGCAAATTGTATTCCCTTCCCAGATTCACTACTGATAAGGAAGGCCCTTTACATCCTTTACATTCCTGCATAGTCTCTTATCTGTGCTTGACAAGCACACCGAGCGGTTAAATAGAGGCATTTTCCAAAAGAGGAAACTGAGTCAAAGCAGACAAGTGACTTGCTTAAAGTGATGGGGATGGCCTTTTAACCCCAACCCCAGTGCTTTAAGCTGGGGATCATGATGTAGCATCTCAAGTTTAGAACATCATGGTTGTTTCTGTCTCCCTTTCTCCATAGTGCCCCATATCCAACCTATCCAAAGGGTCTCCCAGGTTTTCATTTCATTTACAATGTCTCACACTTGCCACTATCAAAGCAGTTAAAGACTGACCTTCCAGGCCCAGCTCCTCCTTTTATATGCTTTCTCACCTGGACTTCCTTTTGTTTCCCATGGTTCTTTTCTTCTCTGCTACAATTCATCCAGAAGACATGTGTTGCAATATTTTGTCTATTTTCTCTATTATGTTTCCTTCCCTCTTCTCCATTTAGATTTCAAGGTATGACCTCAATTTCCTATCGGGACACCCATGGGGCTCATACAGCAGCTCTAGGGACAGCTGGCACTACCAGCTTCCCAGTGAATAGTAAATACCAAAATAACTGGAAAAATAATGTGTAAATACATTTCCTTTGTGATATCACTCCTTGGTGGCTTATATCAGCTTCCTTTTGTGAAAAATTATGTTCTCCTGGTTCTGTATACAAGACTGTCTATTAACTGATGATGTTGACATTGGCCTAGTTATCAAGGTAGTCCAACATGTCAGCTGTCCCAAGGATGCAGAATTCAAGGGCGTATATAGCCAGAGGACTCCTTATAGAAGAATAGATGATGTATCCACCAACTTGGGTAATGGCAGAAGGGGCTCAAACAATCATCGTGTACCTTCTTGATGCCACCAACAATAACAATTCTGGCTTTTTTTTTTTTAATTGAATGCCAGCATCAGCACCGAGCAAAGCACAAAAGAGTAGAGATGGGGTTCGTGAAATCTCACCTTGGCTGCCTCATCTTGATTTATCTCAAAGTTCTGAGAGATCTAGACATTTGTGGAAGACAGAGAGAATCTATCTGCTTGAAGAATCAAAGATGCCCCAAGAAAGAACTCATTTGAAGGATGATGGGGCGGATCTGTGTAAAAGTGACAGGATGGTCGTGAACATTGGAAGCTCCATCACCGCAGTGTTTGTAGATTCCTACCTTAGTTTAGGGAGAGTGAACAAAAGAGCAGACATAAACAAAACTATTAAAGAAAGTAATATGACCCGAGACACCCTTGCGGGGCAGCTTATGTGGGAGAGTGTAGCCTGGACAGCGCTGGAGGGACTGTGGAAGCAGAAAGCACACACACGCTGATCTTGGAACACAAAGGCAGCCTCAGGCTAGTGCTGGGTCATTGGGCAGCAGGCTTCACGACCCAAGCTAAAGCCAGGAACCTAGGAACTAGGGGCACTAGCAGCTACTTGGATGACTATAGTTATGTGGGGATTTTTTAAGTTTTTGAGGTACTAAGGCCCAAACCTAGGGCCTCACATGATAAGCAAATGCTGTCATCCAGCTGCAGTACTCACTTCCAAAAAACATAATCTAGAAAACACACACACAGAGAGAGAGAGAGAGAGAGAGAGAGAGAGAGAGAGAGAGAGACAGACAGACAGACAGACAGACACAGACACAGACACAGACAGAAAGAGAGAGAAGCAGAGAGATGACAGAAACAGAGAGAACACAAACCACTGTTTCCAGGTTGCTAGAACCCATCCTCATAAATATTTGGGAAGAAACCAAAGAGAGGTATGTCATAAATACAGCAGAAAAGACAGGAGCAGAGAAATGGTAACTATTGTTATTTTAGTTTGTACGTTTTCAGCTGCTAGTCTTTCTTGCACTTGGCATGGTCAGGGAAGCAAATCGCAACCATTTTCATCTTCATTATAGGCTGAGAACAGGCTCAGGAAATGTTAAGTAACTTGCCTAAATGTATACAATTAGAAAATGGCAGAGCTGTAATTTAGATTTAGTTAATGGTAGTTTTTTCAAGTGTGTGTGTGTGTGTGTGTGTGTGTGTGTGTGTGTGTGTGTGTGTTGTATGTGTGTATATGAGCTCATGTGTATGTATAGATATGGAAGCCAGAGGCAGACATCAATGCTTTTCTTTCTCAGTCACTCTCCACCTTCTATTTTGAAGCAGGATCTCTAAGTGAACACAGAATTCACTGATTCAGCTGGCGTAGATGGCCAGCTAGCTCCATGCCTGTTTCTTCCTCCCCAGTACTAGGATTTCAGACCCTTGCTCTGCCTGATATTGTGTAAGGGTGCCAGACATCTAAACACAGGTCTTCATGCTGTGCAGCAAACACTTTACCATCTCCCCAGGCCTGACAAACAATTACGGAATCCTACGACACGCTTACTGCAAGAAGCAGTGTGAATAGAAAATAATCCTGCCCAAATGAACGTACCCTCATGGCAGAGATCGGTGACTGTTCACCAAAGTAAACACTCTCTTATACTACATTTCCTAGCTTCCCTTGCAGTTACACCCCCAGTCTGTGAAAGGATGACTGTGACTGGGCTGGCCCATAGGAACCTCTTTCCTCTGTCATGTTTCTGTGTGATGAGATTACCAATACAACCTTGGACACTGCATGTGGAAACAGAAGAGTTGCTTCCTATGATGAGAAGCACATGGGTTTGGCCGTTCCATGATCAAGAATCAAAACTAAATTGTGTTTGAGAATTTTCACATTAAAGCATGTATGTTTTGAACAGCTAAGTATAGCTTTAAAAATTCTACCATGTGAATGCTCACCTGGGATACTTTTGATCTTACTGAAAGAATTAAAGGTAAAGTTTGCTTCTGTTTAAACTGCTTTTTGGCAACAACTTTAAAAACCGAGAGGCCTTGGATAGAAAGCAGTCCTCCATTGACCTACATGTGTTCTGCTGACTGAATGAATGTCACTTGCCACACACTGTCCACAAAAGGGTCATTTGACCCTAATCTATCTGTAGAGAGAACATCTGCTGTATTGTATAGATGCATCACCTGTCAATCAAAATGCCTTCGGCCTATGGCTTAGACAGGGAATAGAGGTGGAACATCCGGGAGGAAAAGAGATTCTAGGATGGAGCCAGGCACTGGAGATCAACCTGGGAAGATGTGAGGAGATAGACACATGGTACCTGAGTACAGGTAACTAGGCACATGGCAGAATATTAAAATAGATGGGATATCTTACATTATGATTCTAGTCAGAGTAGCACTTAGCTATATGGCCTGGCATTTGTAAATATATTTTGAGTCTAAGCCTTATTTCTGTGAACATGGGGCTGGGAGGAAGAACCTGGCTCCAGCTTCAACACTGATTCCACATTAACCATCCCGTTTTGCAAAGGCTTGACTCACTAACGTAGGCTCTGTCAATTAGTATAAGGTAGTGTCTTAAACTTTCTCCATCAATGTTTTTTGTATTAATTTCTATCTTTTTTCAGACTTGGTTTGGGAAGGTAGTTGTCAAAGACCCCCAAAATTGCTGTGATTCTAAGATAAACCCAAAACCAGTGATTATATAATGATGGGCGTCTCATATGTGCTTTTGACAGGCTTGTCAATAGCAAAGCTCTACTCTCCACCTCCAACATAAAGGCTGACATTTGTTCAAGTTTTGGGTATTTGGTGGCAATAACTTTTATCCCAGGAATATGCATTTTGAGTTGTAAAGGAGAGGAACAGAAGGTGAAGGCAGGGCCAAAGAAAGGATTAATATGTTGCCATGACCAAGATCCTTGAAGTTGCTTTGGTGTTGGCCCACAGAAGCCAAGTGATCCACCAGACCTCTCTCGTCTGCTCAGTATCCTTGCAATGAGTTATGCGTGTATGCAAATTCTTATCAGTGGGCATACATGCATGTGCAGCTCTGTGTGCACAGGTGTGGATACAGGTGAAGATCAGAGGGTGCCATTCCTCACGTGCCTTATACCTTTTGTTTGATATGGGGTCTCTTGTTGTCCTGGAACTTCTCCAAGTGGACTAGACCATCTGGCCATCGAGCTTCCAAGAACTGCTCATCTTGGTCTTCTAGCTTGTCATGGCTGGGATTTCAAGTGCATGCCACTGTGTCTCAGTATGTGGGTTCTGGGGTCTGACCTCTGCCAGGCAAATAATTAAATAATTTACCAACTGAGCCATCTCCCCTGCCTTTATTCTTTCTTTCTTTCTATCTATCTATCTATCTATCTATCTACCCAGCTACTATCTATCTATCTATCTATCTATCTATCTATCTATCTATCTATCTATCTACCTACCTACCTACCTACCCTCTATGTTTAGGTAAGGTTTCACCATGTATCCCAAGCTGGCTTTGAACTTACTATGTAGCTAAGGATGACTCTGAATGCCCAATCCTCCTGCTGCTACCACATCTTGTTCTATGTAAGTCTGGGAACATATCTCAGGATGTTGTACATGCTAAGCAAGCACTCTATGAACTGAGCTACATCCCAAATCAAAGGTTGACATCTAAGTCTCAGTAATCCTCCTGCCTCAGTCCTAATGCTAAGCTTTCAGGTGTGTGCTACCATGCCTAGACAATAAATTAATTTTTAATTTTAGTAACAAATCTATTTCCATTGGTTTTCACCAAAGAATTTCACACCAGACCTTAAGCTTTCAAGATCTAGAAACTCTGTTCTATTAGTTCATCGGACATCACTGGGCTGCATAAAACTGACCCACATGGGCCAAACTCAGAGAAATTTGATATATGAATCCTGATGTTCATTTGTTTATTCTAGGAGACAGTCAAAGGACAAAAGCATTTGTTTTCAGAGGACATTCACTTCATAGTTATCATTTATTGAATAAACACTGCTTGTTAGACATTATTGTGAACAAAGATAAATCAAAGTAGGTATTTCAAGATCACCTTTCTAATTTTCAGATCATGTCTTAATATGCTAATCTTGCAGTACCACTTAATTCACTTTTCCAAAAGACCATTTCGTTGGCCTATGGTCAACAACCTTCACAGTGACCCTTCACTGTCAAAGCAATACCCAAAATGATTTCTCTCTCTAATGCCACCCTCCCTGTCCTTAGCCAAGACATCTATGGGGGCTTTGTGCTACATTCTGGGGTCTCAGAGGGTGGCTCCATGTGTGCTCCCCACCTCCCCGCTCTGCCCCAGCTCCTCTAGGTCTGTATGGTGGCCGCATCTCTAGTTCTGTGGCTGGCTCTGATGTTGGCCATGCATATATATCTCAGGCTCCTTTGACCTGATGCTGGCCATATCCTGGTTTACTGTCTCACTTATCCTCTACCTTCCACTGTGCAAATCTACTGCCAGTCTTTCCTTACATCTTACCCTGTCTCAGCTGCCAGGTCCAGCCGGATTCCTAATTGGAGAAAGGACTAAGCTTTCCCTCTTTGCAACACGTATCCTCGGATCCTCTTTATCCCCTAGTCTCTTCTCATTTTGGAGATTCCAGACATATAGAAATGGGGTTTGTCCTTTGGGTAATCATCCTTTTAGAGGCCCATTCATCAAATGTAGCACCATGCTCAGGTACAGGAAGCTAGGGCTTCAGTAGACCACTCTGGAGAGGGACTCACATCATCTTCTAATGGTATGGAATGCTGGTCAACTGTCATTCTACAGGATAATCCCATATTTCCTGGGAGTCATGATGGTTATGGAATTACCTGTGAGTTTCTGACAAACTTATTTCTGGATTTTCACAGGCCTACCATCAGAGATACTTTAAGTGTTGCTGCTGTTGTTGTTGTTGTTATTGTTGTTGTTTTGCCTGAGACAGGGTTCTCTGGGCAGCCCTAGTTGTCCTGGAACTTGCTTTGTACACCAGGCTGGCCAGGAACTCACAGAGACCCTCCTGCCATTGCTTCCTGAGTGCTGGGATTAATAGTGTACACCACCACACATGGCCTACTTTAAGTTTTATAATACAAAATATAATGTAGGACTCAGAGAAGTTCTTAATCCCACAAGCCATGAACAGAAGTACATTATCTTTGTAGTTGGTTTCAGTCTTTCAAACATACGAATGGGGTCTTTTTATATGACCCACAGAAAACTCAAGTGATTACATTCTTAGCTCCTAAGTTACAGTGATTCAGCCATTTCTTTCTGTTTTAATAAAATCATTTAGATGAGTGTTTTGTTTGTATGGTTTATGTGCACCATGTGCATGCCCGGTGCCCTTGGAGGTCAGAAGAGTGTTGGACCCCCTGAAACTGGAATCAGTGATGGTTGGGAACTACCATGCAAGGGTTGGGTGCTGAACCCAGGATCTCTGCAAGAGCAACAAGAGCTTTTAGCCTCGGAGCCATCTCTCCAGCCTCGGTCTGTTACTTCTTAAAACTTCGGTTCCCTCCATGTCGTATGTATCTCTGCCCCTTTTCTGTGGCCAAGTCTTGTTAAGAACCTGGTCTGTTAGGTACTTCTTTGGGATGGGTGATCATTGGGATACTTGCAGGCTAGTGATTGGCATTAATGAAAGTCAGATCTCGCACGGTGCTGCTGGCCTAAGAGCCAGATGAGTCAAGGAAGACAGAGATTGGGCAAGTGGCCAGTTTGGGGGGTTGCCAGTGCCTGAGGACAAAGTTGAAGGAACAGTGAGTCTCTTCTTTAATGGACAGGGAAGCATTAGGCTAAGATTTAGTGGGGAAGAAGTTCCTCTGAAGGCATGCAAGATTGCTTTATACGTCCTCTCTTTCACCCCGTAAACAATTGTACCGGGGTTGCTGAGGTGGTGGGATGACCTGAGTTTGATCCCCAGAAATGCTGTGGAGTTTGGTACATAAGAAAAACTGTGTGTGGTGGAACATGCGCGTAATCCTAATCCTGGGGAGATGGAGATGATGAAGTTGATGGAGATGGAGATGGGAAGACTCCTGGGTTTGCTGGCCAGTCAGTGAGAAGCAGGCCAGTGAGAGACCCTGTCTGAAGATAAAAAATGCTGGACAGCACCTAAGGACAACACCCAGGACTTCTCTCTGACTTCTACAAGCATTTGTGTATGAGTACACACACACACACACACACACACACACACACACACACACACTTAGGGCAGATGTAGCCACCCTCACTGGTCACTTTAGAGCTGATTTGCTGCCAGGCTTCTGGGTCACACTAGTCATTAAATAATTTGAACATCATCCATGTATCAAGCATACACACACACACACACACACACACACACACACACACAATTCAGGTTGGGCGGTAACATTCTATACATTCTGTCAAGGGCACCAACTACTCTGTTATTCACATAAAGATTTGTATGATAAATTTCACTTCACATTTAGAACTCAGGATGATAAATACCTTGATGCTGTAATGTACAGTTCCAATTAACATCAGCACTGAAGTCACCATAACTGTCAGTTTCTCTCTATGGCAGCCACCACTGACAGTTTGTCTTGCTTTCCTGGATGCTGTCCAGTACTCTGGCCAAGGAGGCCTAAATGGGCATCTGCACAGCAGTTCAGCCTCCTCTGTTTTTTGTCTCTCCCTCTGCCCTTTCTTTAGTCTGGGTCTAATGTTTTGCTACTGAGTGCATGCATACACCACTGGAAAATTCCTGTATTTGTGTTCAGACATTTACTCATCCAATAGATATTACAGAGTTCCTACTATGTGTCAGGATCTGAATGCAGTGTCAAGTGGACCTTTAAGTGGCCCCCTATCCTTATCCTCAAAGTTTCAAGTCAAAAGCATTGCTCATGGTAGAATGAGCTAAGAGGTCCTGTTCCCGCTTACAGCTTTTACCCTATCGCCTTCTATTTCTTCAAAACCTTGTGTGGTGAATTCTCATTCTTACAATTTGAATCTTTTCTAGTACAGTCTTGCAGTCTGCCCTCCAACCTGCTCATGTCTCACATACAATACATGGTGATCCTTTTATCGCCATTTAACTTTTTAAAAGATTTATTTTATATGAGGAATGTTTCACATGCAAGCATGTATTTTGTGCACCGCCTGTGCCCTGGGGCCTGCAGGGGTCAGAAGAGGGCTCCAATTCCTGGTAACTGGAGTTTGTCTGAACCATTCGTCCAGCTCTGCATCTCTGTTTCATTTCTCCATTATCATCTTTCCCATCTAATAGACTTCAGGAGACAGTCAGCATGGATCCCTCACTGCCTACTCAATTTTTAATAGCTTGAAATCTTGCTTTCACGCCTCTATCTCTTATTGGCGTGTGATACTTTGTGGGCGCACATGTCTGAGTTGACATCAGCTATCGTCCTTAATCGCTCTCCAGTTTTGTTTTTGAGACAGGGTCTCTCACTGAGCCTAAAACAGGCTGATTTGCCGGGGCAGGCTGGTTAGCTAACTCTAGGGGTTTGCCTATCTCCACCTCCCCATCCTTGGTGTTATAGGCATGCGCCCCTGGCCTCAGGTCCTTATGAAAATGAAGTAAGCGTTTTATCCACTGAGTCACCTCACCAGCCCCTAATGGTTTCACTGTGCTCAGACTTCCTTTATTTAGTTAACTGAAGGTTCTGACTTTTCCTTCTGATAGGGAGCAGAAGGTAAGCAGCTGTTCTAAGCAGGTAACACTGGCCTTGAATGCCTTTCCCTACACTCGCCTTAGGGACAGAGGAAGGCTCCTACAGGAAGCAGCTAGCTCCATAGCCATTTGACATTGAACGACTTGCTTAAGCTCTCTCAGCCTTAATATGACTGAGTTATACCAGGAGGTTCTTCCAGCCATAGGGGTTTTGAGAGCATAGGAAGTGCAATCCAATTAGACGAGGAAAGAACCAGAGGAGCATGCGTCCCAGAGTCTTGAGATTCTGGAAATAGAAAAAGCAAGGAGGTGGCAAAGTCTTCCTTAGCTCCCGGAGAAAGGACAGTCAGGGTAGAAGAGACAGGGAGAACAAGAATAGGCAGTGTGATGGAGCAGAAGGGTGACATTAGCTCTTCCTGGAATCATTGCTACACATCCTCATTGGACGAGAAGTCAGATGCAGGCTCTGTGTTTGTGAACCCAGGATACACTGAGCTTGAGGCATAATCTGTGAAAGGTTCTAGCTCCGAATGAACATACAGACATTGTTCTCCTCCCTTTAAAAAATCGGTTTAATGATTATTGGCATCACAAAATGCCTTGAGCATCTGTCTACATAGCAACACCACTTGGCATTAAAACTGTGACTCACTTTCGTTTAATTAATAAACAACTTCAGAAACTGTGCATTGGTGAAAATAAGCTGAAGGCAGAGAGAAGAGGGAGGGAGAAGGTAACAGTGGCCTCATTCCCTAAGTGTCTAGAGCTGAGAATCCCCAAATATTAGAGACAAGGTAAGGCTGGAGGAGGCAAGTTGGGTCAGGGGATGGTAATCAGTGAGGTTTTCTTCTCAAATAGCTGATCATTCCTAACCTGCTTCTCATGCTGTATTTCATTAAATTGTGGCTAAGACTTTCAGACACATATTAGCCCAAGGCTGCAATATGAGGATTTGAAGTTCCATTACCCCATGTCCTCCCAGAATCCAGGACTATGGACAACAGTAGCTATAACCCAGGAAGCTGAGGCAATGGACAGTGTATATTCCTGCACAGAATATAAAGATATGACACCTTCGACACGGTACAACCACCAACCTGAACATATCTAACTTCCCCCACTAGTCTCGTTTTTTTTCCTCCCAACTTTTGTGTATGAGTGTTTTGCCTGTGTCATGAATGTGCAGTGTCCACAGAGGCCAGAAGAGGGCAACATATCCTCTGGGACTGGATTATAGAAGGTTGTGAGGCTCCCTGTGGGTGCTAGGAATGAAGCCCGGGTCCTCTGGAAGAGTGGCCAATGCTGATCACCATTGTGCCACCTCTCCAGCTACAGGACCCAGGCACTTAGTCTATGAAACTGAACTCAATAATATTCTTAGATTTTTAATCCGCTTAGGGCTGGTAGGAAGTTCTCTGAATAATTAACACATTGAATTGCTTTGGTGCTAATGTCTGTACTTTATATATCATATTTACATGAAATATTTCCTTATTTATTTGCTTATTTTTCATGTATCTGTTTCTCTTGTAGTATAAATTATTAAGTACAGAAATCTTGTCTAATGCATTCAACAGTTAGATGTATTTGGAATAATTTTAGATTAGGATTTAATAATGTTGATTGAATAGTCACATGGCTGAATCTCAGGGTGGAATACCTACTTCTGGTTGTTGCATTTCAAAACTCATTGCCTGCCAGCATCTTAGGGACTGAGGAGTTAAAGTTAGTACAGCTGAGATTTGTCTGGTTTCTCATGCCTTTCCTTTGCCTAAACAGTACAGTTTGAGTAACCTTTCCTTCTCTCACTATTCTGAGAGAGTAGACTTTTGTCACATGGCCACCCAGAGAGTCCCATGGCTGCCTGCTTGGGCCTCATGCTGTATGCAGACAGAGAGTCACAGAAGTGTCACCAGTCACACATCTAAGGACTCTGAGAGGAAAGCGAATAGGGAGCACCAACAGCACCACTGAGAGACCTCACATGTGTCAACTGTCTTAGCAGGTCTTGTTCCAGCATCAGCACCTGTTGGGATGATGGCTGTCTTGACTGACAGTTCATAGACATCACTGATATGCAGAAATACAAAGGAACAAATTGGCATATCAGAGTTACTTAGTAGCAGCACTTTGGAAAGTGCTGGAGTGTGGGCTCTTCTACAGAAAGCCAAGTCTAATGGAAATAAGGCTGTTGCTACATGCTGGATGCAGCAAGTTCTGCCCTCTAAGACCTGCGGGTGCTGGAATCCATCACTTAAGGAGGGTGAAAGTGTGTCACTCCCACCAACCACTCCTGTGTTTCTCAGTAAGGCTGGCTGAAACTTTCCCTGGTGGCCTCTGGTTTTGTTTGGTGACACATCCCTTTTGGTAATCCCACCTCCAGAAACTGGGAAGAAAACCATTTGCTTGATTACATCCACAAGGAGCTTAAGGTAGATTATCCGATTCACCTTCTTGCTCAAATGAGTGACCATTATGTCTTTTGACTTTATAATTTCACTGAGGAATAAGTCCCAAGAAGAGGAGTCAGGAGCAAGAATGGAGGGGAAAATATCTAAAGTTAACAAAATAGAATACTATAACCCCTAGAAAACAAGAAGTTTGAGGCATATGTACATAGTACGTGTGTGAAATAACTGAAAAGGAGGTAGATCATACAATAGTAAATGCTCAGACTACATGTTTGATCAGACATGTAAAATGTATGCATATTCACGTACCGATAAAGAGTTCTGTAGGTCCGATCAGGGTTTATCTCAAGAACACTACTTGTATGTGATAGGTACTTAGTAATGTTTACCAAATGAGGGAGGGAACTGGAGGCAAATTTAGAAAAATGCCTGGAATTTATACTCATCAGATTGCTTTTACCATGAATCCGTTAAAATGCATAACGAGTAGCTTTCATACAAAGATTAACTTTTAAATTTCAGGTTCAGGAATAGGGAAGGGAGGAAAAACCGAAACATTAACAACAGGGGTGTCTGAGTTGCACAGGTAAATTCTTGTTTTCACTTATCAACTTAATGAATTTAGTTGTTCTCAATTTTCTGCAGTACCCAGGGAGGAATGGTTTGTCTCAAAGATTATCCCAAGATAGAAGGTTACAGACCTAAGGGAGCGGATCTTGTTGTTGAGATTCCAGGCACTATGGTAAGCTTGGGGGGTGGGGATATGCCTGGCATTTCCCAAAGCCCACAACACAGGCCGCTGCCAATCCTATCCTCCCACTGGTACAACTGACTTTGGCATCCAGACTTCAAATTTGAGCTGCAGCCACTACAGCAAGTCTGATTGAAGGCTACATATGTTAAGGAGACACGTTTGTGTGTCACATCGTTAATGCCCAAAAACAGAGTATCTTTTAATCTCAGAAGATTGCAAGGAAACCACTCACTAAAGTGTGCTTTGATTCTTGAAAATTTAAAAAATAACCAAAATGTCCATCACACAGAAGATAGTCTCTGCAAATCATATGTAAAACCCCAAAGAGGTTGCTGTGGTGTGGTTTGTCTGTAATGTTAAGGCAGGAATGTTGCCAGGTCAAAGCCAGCCTGGGCTACATAGAGAAAGACTCTGTCTTATAATACCAGCCAGGCCTGGTGGTCCATACTTGAAATCTTAGCACTCAAGAAGTGGAGGAGGAGAATTGCTGCAGGTTTATAGCCTGGGTTATATTGTAAAAACCCTGTCTCAAACTAAACTAAACTAAATTAAACAGGAACAAAACCAAAACAAATAATAACAAAAATCTAGGGCTGAGGATTTGGCTCAGTGGTAGGGCATATGTCCATCATGCACAGGGTTCTGAGTTCAAATCCCAAGCACTACAAAAGAATAAACAGCAACAATGGCAACCCCAAATGAATTATGGTATCATAAGATTTGTATGCATGTCCATCCTAGGAGAAACAAGCCAGTCATTGAGGCTAGAGGTGTGAAGAAGCCATTCAGTCAGCAAAGGAAGACCATCATCTGAACATGTCCCTGTCTGTGCTGCCACTATGTTCAAGATCTATGAGAGCTGCCCATACTGGGGACAATTCACCACACAAAGCAAGATGATGTCACTAGTCACACAGCCCTGGGAAGTGGATGAACTGCCGCAGAACCCAAGCACATTAAAAAACAAAAATCAGCCGGGTGGTGGTGGCGCACGCCTTTAATCCCAGCACTTGGGAGGCAGAGGCAGGAGGATTTCTGAGTTCGAGGCCAGCCTGGTCTACGGAGTGAGTTCCAGGACAGCCAGAGCTACACAGAGAAACCCTGTCTCGAAAAACAAACAAACAAACAAACAAACAAAAAAATCAACTACTGGATAACATATAGGAAGTTGTAGTAACTAATCACCAAGACTGGTGGGAAGAACAGTGATTTTAATTTTTGATAATAAGCATTGACACAGGCTTATCTGTTTATCTATCTTAAAAAAAATCAGCCGGGCGGTGGTGGCGCATGCCTTTAATCCTAGCACTTGGGAGGCAGAGGCAGGAGGATTTCTGAGTTCGAGGCCAGCCTGGTCTACAGAGCGAGTTCCAGGATAGCCAGGGCTATACAGAGAAACCCTGTCTCGAAAAACCAAAAAAAAAAAAAACAGAAAAAAAAAATCAACCTCATGGGTGAATAACTTTACTGACCAAATAATGATTAAAGGCATTCTAGAACTGAGATAAACTCTAGGAAATTTAATTGGAAAAGAAAAATCAGTTTCATGTGAGGCAGAGCTCATTCAATTTACTGACTTATAGTTAACAAGTCATCCATTCAAATAGTTAAAGCTTCATGAGACTCCAAAAGGAGCTCTGCACATATGTAATAGCTAGTTCTACTTAACAACAGTAGAAATAAAGCCCTCGTCAGAGAGTAGAAGCAGTCTAGTCAAAACCGAATATGGATAGGCTTAAAGTCAGGCGCAGCGGCTTGTAAAAGGGTCTTTTGGACTGCAAAGTGGATTCAGGGTCCTGTTGTTTGGAAATAATAGAGATCGAAATAATAAAGATCGATGCATCTCAAAATCCCATTTCTAAAATGCTAGGCCTGGGTTTGTACATTGAGGCTTTATCTTTGTTTTTTTTTTTTAAAAAGGCTCAGATACTGCTATAATTACAAACAGCAAGGTTTTTGATATCTATGATTTTAGAGAACAATGTTTTTGAGTGAATAGGAAAGCAGAAGCCACTCAGAGAAGGGAGTGGTTGCAGCATATACAGCTGCAGCATGTCCTCAGAAGACTCCGCATCCTGTTAGCTCCGCAGCTGGCTTTATCTGTGCCTATTATCCCAGCCTGATGAGGGGCTGCGCAGATTTTCACCTTCTCGGTTTGAGCTAAATTTTACTTTCCCATGGCAATCCTAAATGCCAAACGCTGTATGAAGTATTTGGCAGACATTTTACTTAGTCTTTGCAGCAGTCCTTTGAAGCAAAAGCTAGCCTCCTGTTTTACAGATGAGGACAATGTGGCTAGGAGATGCTGAGATGGTTAACGCAAGGTCAGAGCAAACCGCCAGAGCGACCTCAGATCTGGGGCTGGCTTGTCCTAGTCCTTCCTTTGTTCTCCCCTTTCTCCTCTTCTTCTTCTCTAAAACATTTTCCCCTTCTTTTTGTTTTTTGTTTTCAGACAGGGTCTTGCCTTGTAGTTTAGGCTAGCCTAAAATTTGCTGTGCATCTCAGCTGGCCTCCCACTTGGGCTGGTCCTCTTGCCTCAGCTTCTCAAGTGATGGTTTATAGATGTTAGCTACCATGCCTACCTTTAATCTACTCTTCTTAACATCTCTACTTCAAGCCAAGGTAGAAATTAAAGACTAGTCAATATAAAATAGATAAAACCCGTGGCAGTTTTCCTGTAGGGAAGCAGAAAGCTAATGTACTATAGGAACATGGTTTGGGATAAGTTTTCTGGAGGTCAGTTTGGCAAACAATGCACATTTTAACTTAGCAATCAATCTAAGAATTTAAGAAAATTATTTCCAAACTGCATAGAGGCACATAATTATAGAATTAACCCCGAAACCCTGTAAGCAAACTTTTGTAACACTGTGTAAAGGCATTCAACCATTAATGATGAAATTATATTGTTCAGCAAAAGATACCAGAGTACCGATAAATGTTTAGAGTGTAATTTTATTTTTGTACATAGAATTGAATAATAAGAGCTGGGACTCTAGCTCAGTCAGTAGGTTGCTTGCCTTACACTCATGAGGCTCTGGCTTCATTCCCAGCATATAGGGGAGGGTACAAAAGTACCACAGCCAAATTGAGTATATATACAGTATTTATATGTGCAAATATGCATATGTATACAATGTGTGGAAAGGTATTCACTGTAATCTTATCTGGCTTACCAGGTGTTTTTTCTTTATTTCATTTAAGTGTGTAGTATATGCACAGATATAAGTATTAGGCATGCCAGTGAATGCACATGTGGATGCCTGAACAACAGTCAGGTGTTTTCCTATATCACTGTCTCACCTCGCCTCGAGACAGGGCCTCTCACTGAACCAGATCCTCACCATTAGACTGGTTAGCCAGCAAGCTCCTGGGACCTGCTGGTCTCTGTCCCCCAATGCTGAAACTATAGGCATATACATATTTACATGTTTTTTTTTCCTGTTGTTTGTTTTTGTTTTGAATGGGTGCTGGGGATTCGAACTCAGATTTGCAAACTCATCCTTGAAAAGCAAATGTTCTTACCTACTAAACTTTTTCTCCGTCTGCTTTATTTTTTTTAAAAGTTTTCTTACTGTTTATATATGAGTCAGTACCATTGTTATAAAGCAAAACTATTTGAAAAAACAACAGTTAAGTCAGCTCTTGCCTTAACAACTAAAGCGCTTGATGTATATAAGCCTTAAGGTTTTTGGAACTGGAAATGATTAGGTTCTGGAGATATCCAGTAGGTCATATTACAGATCCTATTCACAAAACTAGTATTTTTTATATGTCTAAAGGATCATTACTGATGTGTGGGGTCAATAGTATCTGGGCTAACATCACATCTATCTGGGCCATAAAGTTTAAATACTGCATTGGATTTTCATTTTTAAACCTCTCCTTAATTTACCTTCATTGAATGGGGTTAGTTCGACTTGCTGATTGATACTACAATTTATAAATAAAGAAATTTTCTCTTAGATAACTAAAGTAACTAGATTTCAGAGAGGTGATCATGAGGTTCCAGAAGTAAATGTAACTAATGAATCCTTGGCTCTGTTGTGTGGGGATTCTGGGGGAGGGCAGGGTTAGTGGGACTTAAGGAAGTGGCTTCCTTAGTGAAAGCAGATGGAACCAGAGAAGTCGACCTGGACCAGAGAAAAAGCAAACATTGAAGAAGGACAGGAGAGTGGCATAACTGTGCCAGTAAGGGAATATGAATGAGGAAGGTCAAAGGGTTTACTTTCACTCCGAAGAAAGAATTTTCTTTAGCACCCATGAATAGCTATAGCAATATAAATATAGCAAAGTAAATACTACTCAAGTTACATTCATAATTCAGTAAAATCTTAGCAGGGTGGCACACACCTATATTTACATAACTTGGGAGGCAGAGGCAGGAAGACCCAGACTTTGAGACCAGTCTGTGTTATGTAGCAAGGTACTGACCAAATAAACAAATGAATAAGTACAAAACAAACAAACAAAAATCTCAGTATTGAGTAGTCTGAGAATGTTTTAAGAAATGTATTTAAAATTTTTTATTTATTTAAGTGTATGGGTGCTTTGCCTGCATCTATGCCTGAGTACCACATTTGTGCCTGGTTCCCAGGGAGGCCAGAAAAGGATGTCAGAATGGAGTTATAAACAGCTGTCAGCCATCAAGTGGGTGCTGGGAATTGAACCTGGATCCTTTGGAAGAGCAACCAGGGCTCTTAACCACTGAGTCATCTCTGCAGCCTGAGAATGGTTTAAAGTTAAGACAGCATCTAATAGTTAAAGCTATGGACACAAACCAGATCGACTTATATGAGAGAAGAGGAAGGAAAGACAAACATTTGTAAACATACCGATATTTACAATTCTTTATGCCATTGTAAAAAAACGGAACAGCAAGGGGTTGGGGAGATGGATGAAATGCCTGACACCTAAGCTTAATGGGACCGAGCTCCTGTCTCCAGCACCAGTGTAAAAGCTGGTTTCAAGCTGTGAACCTACCACGCTCAGAACTGAAGCCTGGAGGTGCAACCTGGTGGTGAGTTCCAGGCTCAAGGAAAGCATTCTCAGAAAAAGGTGACCCACAAGATGGCTCAGTGAGAAAGGGAGCTTGCTAACAAGCAAGCCTGATGGGTCTAAAGTTGATTGTCTTCTGACCTCCACATGCACATGCATGAATACACACACACACATAATTTAAAATTAAAAAATTAAGGGGAAGCACTATAGAGCACACATGTATACATACCTGCATGAACATAGCACACACACACACACACACACACACACACACAGGAGAAGACACAATAAGTGTTGGTGAATCAAAGTTCAGAAAACAGGTAGAAAGAATGAGGTACAAAAGAGGAGAAGGGGAGAGTAAGAAAGGAGGGGCTAGAAACATCCAGTAGAAAAACCAAGATAAGGCTGATGTGCCCTCTGCGTTTACACATCAGCGGTTACTGAAGTCCGGTAGAGGCAGGGGGACTGCCTACACTCGGCTCATTAGTAAGAACCAGAGGTCAGGACAAGGCACTTTGCACAGTGTAGAAGGCACTAGACCAGGAAACAGGCCCCACAGAAGTAGACTAAGTAGATATGACTAAGGTATCTACTAAGAATTCGATAGAGACCTTCAGGCATTTCAGCTATTAATAAGGCTTTGGATTGTGCAGGTGGTACTGTAAAGAAGGTGAGGGCAGGAGCTAATCAAATGCACTAGGGCACTGACTCTGATAAGAACCAACGGAATGAACACAGGGATGGATGGATGGATGGATGGATGGATGGATGGATGGATGACTGTATAAATGAAGGCCTACTGGCTGCTTTATGACCATGACCAAGACAGGAAGATGAAGGCAGTAGTAGTAGGATGGAGGTACCTGCTTTGTGTAAGAAGTCACAGGCTGTCGTGCCAGGGAGTTGTCAGGTTTGTGTCAGGAAAGGGACACGGAGGACTTAAGGATTCCCACAGGCTGCTTTGGGGCATCAAATGCAGGATGGGAAACAGCAGAAGACAGCAGCACAAGTAAGCTAAATGAGGACAAGAACTCAGGAAAGCCAAGGATGGCCACACAGCACTTCCACTGCCAGGGAGAGAGCCCCGAGTGTTACACTGCGGGTCTTGGGATAAGGGCTGCTTCCAGATAAAGTGATCAAGGATCAAGGAGCTGTCCTGTGGCTGCTTGATTCCTCTGGTGACAAGGAACACTACCTTTGAAAGGAGCACTTCCATTATAGAATAAGAAAAGGAGGTAAAAAAAAATGTGGGTCCCCCTCGAGAGAAAAGATCTGTGAATGACAGACATTTTAGTCAATTCATGCAATTGCAGAGCCAGACACTGTCAGTCAGATCTTTTCATCTGCAAAAAGAAAGGGGGCAGATGATCTTTCTTTTCCGTTGTCTAATAGTCTGTGAAATCATCTAGGCAAACCACCTCTCAAATTTTACAGAACAACAACAACAAAAAACGAGGCCCGAGGGATGTCTCTTACTCAAGTAATACAACTCACGAGTGGAGACAGGCCCAGGTCAGATTCCTCTGGGATCCCCAGGGCCTCCAGGTCGCTCCCCAACCTTCCCTAAACGATAAAGAACAGCAGGCCACAGGTCCCACAGCCGGCTCTGGGGCACTCTGGGGTTCGAGGCTTCCTGGCAGCGGGCAGAGGACCGCCCCGAGGGGAGGGTCCGTGCGGGAAGAGTTCGGGCCTCCTTTTTCCACACTTCCTTAGGACATCGGCCCCGGCGTGCCTGCAGCCGGCAGAGGGCGCGGGGCGGCTTCACGCCGCACGGGGCCAGAGGGGTCGCGCTGCCCGGTGCGCGCCGTCGGAGCCAGAGGGCAGAGGGGCTCTGGGCAAGCCCGCGGAGGGGGCAGGGGTGAGGGCGGGGCCGCGAGTGGGTGGGGCGGGACCCGAGGGCGGGGCGCTGCGGGCGGGGCACGGGGGGCGGGGCCGTGAGCGGGGGGCGGCGGCGGCGGCGGCGGCGGCGGCGGCCGTGGAGGAGGAGAACATGGCGGCCGCGGAGAGCGGCTGAAATGCCTGTTCTTCAGGCCGGCGAGCGGGAGACTGACGCGATTCACCTCGTCCTGTCGTCCGTCGGTCGGAGCGCGGCTTCAAGCGCTTCGGCTGCAGTTCGCTGCTGTTCCCTCAAGCACAGCTTGCGCCGGGGTGGTTCTGCATCCCCCTGAAGTGGGGGGACTCCTGCTCCGGAGGAGGGGGCCGGAGAGCCGAGGCGGCGGCGGCGGGCCGCCTGGGCCCCGGGGACGGGCGCCCGGCCGGAGGAACGGCGGAGTCCGCGGCGGCGCCGCCACAGTCGCGAGCGAGCGCGGCGCAGGGGAGCGCGGCCCAGAGGCGGCGGAGGCAGGTGAGTGGCGGCGGCGGCGGCGGCGGCGGCGGTGGCGGCGGGAGCCTCGCGGTGGGTGCAGCTGTCACGAGCCGCGCGGCCGAGGCGGCCCTAGGGGGCGGGGAGCAGCTGGCGCCCTCCGTCCCGGCTCCGCTTGCTCTGGGACCCATCTCCCGCTGCCACTTTTCTCGAGTTCCCCTGCTGGCCTGGCGCGGCTGCAGGGGGCGGAGGTCGCAGCTGTCACGGCACCAGCTGGGGGCTGCTCGGGGCGAGCGGCGCGCTGCAGAGCGCCGTCCCTGCGGCGCACTCCAGTTGCCCTAGTTAGTGGAGTGCGAGCATCCGCGGAGGGCGCGCGGCCGCGGGCCGAGTGGGGAGCGGGCGCCCCGAGCCGCCGCCGAAAGGGGGAGCCGGAAGTAGGCGCGGGCGCCCCTCGGCCCCGACGAGCAAGCACGGTGACCTTGGCCAGCCCGTCAGCCTCTCTGAATCTTGTTCTCCGGGACAGCGAAATGGGGGCGACCTAGGCATGCCTTTCTATGGGTGCAGCTTTCGACGGCCCCCTTGCCTAGCCTGGCTGCACTTGCCTTTCCTCCCTTTGGGACTAGGGCTTCGGAGGTAGGAATGGGCGGATAAAGGAGATTTTCCTCTTGCGGCTGGGATTTGGTCCCCTTGCAAGGTTCTGCTGAAAGGACCTAGAAAGACAAGCAACACACGTTGACTCGACGATTGTAGGTAGGGCTGGCTGGTAAATGGTCAGTGATGGAACTTGAGCTCTCCGTAGTCGCTTGGAAGAGACTCGGAGAAACTGGACACCGGGGTCCTCGGTCCTTACCACACATCTGCGGCGGCTCGTTTAATTTTATTTGTATATGCATTTTTTTTTTTAAAAAAAGCAGTCACTCCCATGGGCCAGACACCCTGTAGTGTGACGATGTTAGAGGGAGACGTAGGGATTGACAATACACCCTGTGTGTGACAAGGACAAGCCGAGGTGCTGTGGCCAAAGAGTTTTTGGTAGGGAGGGAAACTTTAAGCTGGGGAGTATCTGTTAGCCTTTCTTTCAGAGTCCCTTATAGAGACTCTGAAGAGGCGAGGCAGGTGTCCTTGTGGAGAAGGTGACTTCTCTTTTTCTTTTTTCAAACAGTAAGTTTTTAAATGTGAAGTATGATGTTGGCGAGTAAGGAGTTCGTAGGTGAATCGCTGTCCCAGCACCCGGTGATTGACAAGAGAAATGATGGTGATGATTTGTGAAGCATAATGGTTTCACTTGATGAAGAAATCTTTTAAGTGTCTGCATGACAGTCCTGCAGTGAAGCTGAGACTATGTGATAGAGCCGTAGGGGTGGATTTCAAGGGTTAAATTTGTTTGAGGTTTGCTTCCTCGGCTGGAATTGGTTGGAGGTTAGTCTTGAAAAAAAAAAAAAGTCGGCCAAAGGGGCCTCATCTAGCTTCACAGAAGCTGTGATGTAGCAGGAGGGGGGTCGGATTTCTTCATGTTGGGAATAAGGTGAAAAGAAAGTATTTGCGTATTTGCTTGGGTCTTTGGCTCTCGAGCTAGAAATAGTTTTGGGTTAAAGGTAGCCATGGGATTTGATTCAGTTTCATAAATAGGCATTCCTCGAGCAATTTGTCATAAAGTAGGTAAAATGGAAGTGTTTCTACTTAATCTCTTGTACTTTGTGGAAAGGGCCAAGTTGGTTCTGTGACCTAAAGTCTGTCATGTTTTCTCTCCATTTCTTATTCAGACTTCAGGAGCTTGGAGAGAAAATCCGAAGCCATTGCTTGTAAGAGTCGGTTTGATTTTTGCAGACATTTTATGTTAATCTATTACACGTATTTAATCCATACTGAACTTTGGTTTATAGATGCAAAGCTTAAATTTTACATAATTTAAAGCTAATCTCTTCCTTATTTCTGAGAAAATTTATAGGGTTGTGTCTATAAAATTGCTTTTTGTGTGTGTGGTTTAAGCCTAGGGAATGTTTTTAGATCTACAATATTGGCTAAGCGGTTTTATTGAAAGAAAATAAAAACTCTATGGAACTAATGACGATTGTTCACTTTAACCGGGATTATATAGACAATGCATTCCTTTCTCCTGCTTTCTGCCAACATTTGTTTTTATTTCTCCCTCAATTCCAGGATTTTATTTCTAGAAATTTGGGCTGGAAGCAGAAGCAGCAGTTTGTATAATCCCAAGAACTTGTTTCTGCCAGGAAGCTGTGAGGGCAATGTGAAGTGGGTGTGGTGGGAAGATACTGCTAGGACTAAAGACATTCCTCTGACTGCTACAGGAGTTAGGGCCTCAGGATATTTTTTGCTGAATCTCCAGTTTTCGCATATGTGTTGATCTTTTGGTGGACAGACGATTAGTTGCTATGGTGCTGACTGGTGTATACTGTAAAACTGTTGGCAAAATGTCATGCTTCTAACTCTATAGTGAAGGGTGGTAAACAGGTCTAAATAACTTAAATGTGTTGTTCCCAGGATGGAATGTTCTCTGCATGTCCTCTTGATCCTGTTAATCCAGGGAGCGATCTTCACCAGGACTTACTGTTGAGTAAGTGAGGGTGGTGGAGAGGTGCTGAAAGGCAGAGCAGCAGAGAGATCGAGGATGTCGGACATCCCTGGGAAAAGCTGTTTCCAGTCAGGCTCTGGACCAGGTGGTACTGCTAATTGTTTTTCAAGGATGTTTAGCTCTCCTTGTTCAGTTGTCACCGGCTTCACACGCCTTCTCTCGGGGCAACAGTGCCTCTTGTTTCTTGTTTCAGTTTGCTGTACTTTCTGTCAAGGAGTCCAAGTTGTTTGTTGTGTTGAGTTGGTTGGCCTTAAGCTATGGTCCATCTTAGGTTTCATTTTAGGCAAGTATGGAGTTCAACCTAAGTATACAAGACTCAGTAGAATTTCTAGGTTATGAATAGAGGAGGTCCCTAGGATGCTCATTATGATCTTGGCGTTGATAATCACAGTAGTTCTCAGAGGGCTAGCTTTTACTTTCCTGGCAGAGGTCCAAAATCATTGTGGTGGGTGCTTTACAGCATTACCTGCAAATTCTACATGCTAACATGGCTGTGGGGTTGGATGGAATACTCAGACTTCAGGATGACAGAGCCCTAGATCTGGTCTGAGTTATAGAACTGTACAGGATTTTATGCCTCTCCTCACTTGTATAGACTTGACCCTACGAATGGAATAACTAGACCATAGGAACGGATCCCTTCCTTGCTCTGCCATTTTTTTTTTTTGGTTTTTCGAGACAGGGTTTCTCTGTGTAGCCCTGGCTGTCCTGGAACTCACTCTGTAGACCAGGCTGGTCTTGAACTCAGAAATCTGCCTGCCTCTACCTCCCAAGTGCTGGGATTAAAGGCGTGCGCCACCACCGCCCGGCTTTTGCTCTGTCATGTTAACCATTCATTTTCTCCTTTGTCATTGGCCATTGAGGATAGGCCTTGTATGATTTTTTTTTCTTTCTTTCTTACCATAGGAAGTGATGTGTAGGCATCTTAAACTTTAAATTTTAGTTGGACTCTGTGTCTATTCCTTATTATATGGTGTTGGGCCATAAAATGGCCTGGTGGCAGCTGGGTACTATTCTTAGTTACTTAATTTAAGGATATATGACATTTTTTTTTATTTAACCTAGTGTAGTTTTGGAAATGGCTTATGACTGTTATTTGAGTTACTGCAGAGCATAGAAATCATTAATTTCTATTTTCCTGGACATATAGCTTAATGTAGGAAGTCATTATTAAACATTACACCAATGTGTAAGTCTTCCATTAGTGCAAGTTAAAGAGGTTGCATCCTGGTTCCCTCCATGAACCCATCCATAGCGGAGTGTTTTTATTTACTTTGTGATAAGGAGAGTTAAACCCAGGGCCCTTTGAATGCTAGGCAGGCCATCTACTGCTCAGCTGAGCCCCCAGTTTTCTCACTTTGATTTTGACACAGTTGTGCTGAGTTGCCCAGGCTGATCTCAAATTTTCAATCCTCCTGCCTCAGCCTCCTAGTACCCAGGATTACAGAGGTGATCTCACTGTGCTCAGCCCACAGAACAGTACTTCTAAGATTCTCTAAAGTGACAGGCTTTCTTAGTGTAGTGATCACATTTAATGGTAACTAGCTTATGCCAGAATAGATGCTGTCGTTCCTTGAGGTGAAAGTAATCAGACTAGTCATGCTCACCTTTTGTTTTTTAATACATACACACACACACACACACACACACACCATACATGTTTCAATGAGGAGGGGAGGGACATGAATTGTATTGAGTGACCCTGAATCTTATCTCTAGGAACGGAGATCATACTGATAAGAATAGACGCCAGAGCCGGGCAGTGGTGGTGCATGCCTTTAATTAATCCCAGCTCTTGGGAGGCAGGAGCAGGCGGATCTTTGAGTTCAAGGCCAGCCAGGTCTATAGAGTGAGTTCGGGGAGGGCTATACAGAGAAACCCTGTATAGAAGTGTAATCCCACCAGCAGAGTCAGAATCCAAACAACAGATTATCCAATTCTCCCACAGTGATGCCTTAAAAAAAAAAAACAAACAACTCGTTAATATGTGTGTGTATGCATGTGTGCATGTATGTTTGGTCACACTCATGTAATGGCACACATGTCTAAATCAGAGGACAACTTTTGGGAGTAGGTTCTCTCCTACCCTGTGGGTTTCAGACTTTGGTCATATGGCCTCTCAGCAGGCATCTTTACCTACCAAATCATCTCTTTGACCCAGGTCCTGTACTGTATCCCTTTAGTTTGTAGCATTTTACCCATCAGTTTGTAATTTTGAGGCAATTTTAAAGGTTGTTTTAGAAACCGAACTTTGACTTTAGTCAGAAGGGGAGTGGGGGTTGGGTCATGGCTCTTCCAGATTCCTAGTTCATGTAAGCTTAGGTATTTAAACCTTAGGTTTTCATATTTAAAATTGGAACAATGTACTCACTTTCATATTATTGTGCTTTTAAAAATGAAGCTAAGTAACGTTGTTTAGCTGTGATCTGGCCTGTAATAAACATCAACTCATTAGCAAGTGGCCATTCCACTCCTAGCCCATCACCAAGCCTCTCACCTTTTTCTATATTCTTCTTTCTTTCTTTCTTTTTTTCTTTCTTTCTTTCTTTCTTTCTTTCTTTCTTTCTTTCTTTCTTTTTCTTTCTTTCCTCTTCCTCCTCCCCTTCCTTCCTTCCTTCCTTTCCTCCTCCTCCTCCTCCTCTTCCTTCTTCTCCTCCTTCTCCTGTAGAATAATCTGGTCCCTGGTCATTCGAATGTGGAACAAAAGGAGTCACTGTAAGGGTCTGAGCTTCTTTGCCATCAAGTCAGATTTCACTTTTTGTGCTAAAATTATAATTTATATGTTTAGAGCTATTTGCCTTCATGCATTTGTTTTTCTAATTTACTCTACACATAGCTACTGAAAAAAAAATCCTTTCTAAATGTCATTTGATGTTTTCTGTGAAGACTCTACAAATTTATCAAACCCTAAAATGTTTAAGTGGAGTCTTTTATTTCCCATTCTAGAAAATCTGCTGTAGACAGCATAAGAAATGCTTTATAACCTTCAAAGTACTACATAAGTGGAGAAAGCTTATAATCTCCCGTAGTCCAGTCTGGAGGACATAGTAAGACCTGTCTTAAAAAATAGTCATCTATAGGAATGTTGCTTCTTAGCTTACATGTTTCATTTTCTTTACTTAAATTGTGTTTCCTTTTCTTTTATGTTCTCTTCATCTTCGAAAACAGTGTCAGAGCTGGTCTATTGCAGCTGGTCTCCACTCCATAGCATCACTCACTCTTCTGCACAGCCCCTCCTCCTTTCTTTCCCTGCCTCCTTCACCCCCTCCCTGATTGGACTGGGAAATCCTTGAGATCCTTGCAGGAACCACGGCATTCAGAGTAGAAGAGTAGTAAGGGTTATTTAGAATACTCTCCGTAACATTATAGAGGAGATAACTAGGTCTAGGCCAAAGGTTTTAGCTACCGAGATTTAAAATTTTAGGAATTCTAGTAAATTTGAAGTAATCTCTGAGCTAAGGAAGGAAGGAATATAGCCAGCCCATGGCTATCCTCAGGTCAGCCAGCCATTTAGAGAGAACACCTCGGAGGGGTGGTGAGACGGCTTAGTGCTGGGTGCTCACCTAGCTTACTGAGGCCTTGCGTTCATTCCCCATTCCTGGTTGGGGTGAATAAAGAAAACATTTTTAAACAATTTTAAAACATTTTAAACAATTTTTAAACATTTTAAAACAATTTTTAAAATTGTTTCTGTATTGAATATGTGCAGTTTTTTGTCATCATTCCATAAATAATACAGTCTGATACAATTTAAAGCCTTGATATTGTATTAGTTAGTAGTACTTTAAAGTGTACAAAGTTAAGAATAGAGGTTATGTGGAAACACTATGCCATTTTATGTAAGGCACTTGAACACCCATAGATTTTGATATCTCCATGGGTTTCTGGAATCAGTCTCTCATAAATACCAAGAGATTATTTTAACAAGGAAGTAATTAAGAGCATTTCCCCTCAAAACTTTCAAAAACTCTTTGGAGAGGGATACCTGCTTTTCTTCTATTGCTCTCATTCAGAATCAGCAAATGTTTACTGAGTGTTGTCTCTGAGCCAGGTATTATGCTAACTCTACAAACCACATTTTATAAACGAGGAAATAAGGTTCAGGGAAGTTAAGTGGCCAGTGTAAGATCACATGGCTTGTAGGTGTTAGGATGGCATTGGAGCCTAGGATGGCTGACTGGAAGTCCCGTTCATACCTTTAAACTGGCGTCTATCCAAGAGTGTTTGCCACACTTGTCTACATCAGAGTCCTCTTTTCTGGACTTTCTTTGGGTTCCATACAGAAGCTGTAAGACTCCTGCAACTTTCTTTCTTTCTGGTAATCTAGGTACCATGTATACTCACCAGTTAGTGAAAGTGTCACTTTAAGATTCTTGTGCTCTCTGGTCTCACCTTTGTACTTTAGTAATGTTGATTCTTTTGTGCTTCTGTCCAGGGAAGCTTATCTTTGAATGGCTGGTTTTGGATTCTTAGCAATAAAATTCTGCCTCTTAAGTTTTGATAGTGTTTAAATAAAGCTTAAGGTATTTCCTTTCATTTGGAACAAATTTTTTGATCATTCTCTGTGTTTGCAGTGTGTTTTAGCTGGTCATCTTACCCTGTTTTAATATATTGTACCTTAAAATTTTGGTTTGCCTATATGGTTGAAATATGTACATACTTATATTATCAGTCATAGATTTCATTGTTTGTGTACATATATTTAAATATACCACATTGTATTTGATCAGATAGTTGAAGGATAAAATGCCCTTGTTTTTTGAAATGTATAATATTGGCTTTACTTTGGCAAGTTTGTTTGGAGGAAATCAGGGAAAAGTTATTTGTTCTACAAATTCCTGGCTATACTTCGGAATACTTCTACTTTAGATGGTACTGAAAGTCTGTAATTGATTCTAAGTAGCTACGGGCATCCACTGAAGCTATAGCTACATGAGTACCTTGTTCAAGGTGCTGTGCTGTTAAAAGATAAGGATGTGAAACGATAAGATACAAATTCTATTCTTAAGGCGATTATGACCTAGGAGAAGTGATAAGACAACACACATACCTGTAATATTAATTAAATGTGATGCGTGCTGTGAGAGGCATGCTGAGACAGCAGTGTGCTTGAGGATTTGAGGATCCAGGGAGAGAGAGAGAGAGAGAGAGAGAGAGCAGTTATCTCATTTGAGAGAGAGATCAAGGCAGTTTCATGGTGGGCTTGGTGGTGAACTGAAACCTGGACATGCTTTCTGTAAGGGTGGGATGAGGAAATAAGCGTTCTCAGAAAGATAAACCAGACAAGCAGTGAGGCCGGGGAAGCTGGGTTTCTTAGCAGGTGATAAAGGGGACTGTGTGGAGACAGGAGAGCATCAAACTAAGTGAGAGTGGAAGCAGACTTCAAATTGAAGTCATGTGATGCTGATGGACTTTTAATGGTGGAGATAGTGGGAACAGTATGTAGTAAGTATGTAGATCTGGATGAGAATTAGAAATGTCAGTTTTCCAAATTCATATGGATCTTTTCTTGGCAGGTTTTTATATCCCAAATTTTATATTTTCATAATTTTTGAAATGATTCCATATGTAAGGTTTACCACACTGGGAAAATTTTCACTCATTTTTATGTATATTTAAAAACAGGTCACATGGTTTTTGAAATGAAGTTAGTATAAAATCTTTTTAACTGCCTTATACTTTTTTAAAGCAGCAGCTATTCTTTTAGACAGTGCATTATCATTTGCTATTTTAAAATTATTATTCTTTTATTTTGTGTGTGTTTATGGGTATTTTGCTTGCATGTATATCTGTGTGTACCTACCACCACATGCATGCTTGATACAGTTAGAGATCAGAATATGGTGTGCAACAGGAGTTACAGATAGTTGTTATCTGCCATGTGGGTGCTGGGAATTGAACCAGGGTCCCTCTGGAAGAGCCCTCAGTGCTTTCAACTGTGCCACCATCTGTCTAGTCCTTACTTGACTGACTGACTGACTATCTATCTATCTATCTATCTATCTATCTATCTATCTATCTATCTATCTATCTATCTACCGCGTTTTGAGGCAGGGTTTCACTGTGTACCACTGGCTGGCCTAGAATGTTGTACCCAAACTGACTTGAACTCACTGTGCTGCCTCTCGTGAGTGCTAGGATCAAAGGCATGCACCACCATGCCTGGCCTCATTTGACATTTTCACACTGATGCAGTAAGTAGAGTTGTTTTTCCTTGCAAAAATGTCCTCTCCTTGTCTACATACACCTGACTGTATAAGAGAGATTGATCATTCAAGGTGGAAATCCCCAGCTCTCAGTATTCTTCACTATTTATTTATGCCCTACTGTGTTCCAGAAAGGATTTAAGGCAGGCTATACCATTAAGACTTAGGACCTTGGGCAGCTGAGATGGTTCAGTAAGTCAAGGTACTTGCTGCCAAATATGACAACCTGATCTCAATCCCTGGGACCCACATGGTGGAAGAAGAGAAACAACTTCCCCCAGAGTATCTCCTGACCTCTACCCGATGCTGTGACATGGACACACACAAACATAAATACATGAGCTTTGAAATAAAAGAGCCTTGGACCTTGTTACAGCTGTGTGCCCTTAGTCAGCTGTAAGTTGAAAGAATAGTGTTGTCTTTTGCCAAACTGGTAGCACTTTAGGTATGGTTACAGTGCAGTTGGAAGGTAGGTTGTTCAAGGGAAATCAGTTGTAAGGAACTAATAAAGAGTCTTAGGTCGAGGTGCTGATGTGGATCAGTGTTTCTACAGTCAGATTTTCATCAACTGGATGATGCAAGAAATATCAGAGGTTGGTGGGCAAGGGCTTTCACTTTCGGTCTTTGTGATGTCGTGCATGTTAGGGAGGCCCAGGTAAAGAGAACCTTAGATTTATAATTTTACAAGGTAGATATAGACTCCCAACACCACTTTGTATTGCAGTGGTCACTGTGCAGTTCTGTATTTCATAGAGATTAATTGGTTACCTTTAGGCTAAAGACTTAGTGAACATTGTCTAACTTGATGACAGCTTCATCCACAAAAAGATAACTACCATTTACTGACATTTTCTGTAATACATGGTTATGTGGGATATGCATTGAATCTGCCCCTTTGCAACAGCAACTCTTTCTTAAAAGCAACTCAAAAAGTAATTACCTTTTGGTGCTGGAGAGAGGATGTTGGAAATGAGGTTTGGAAGCATTTCTGTCCTATTGGATTTAATTGCTGGTAATGATGAGTGTTAATTTCAAGAACTTTTTTTACATGAACACTTGAATTCATGAACGAAGTTTTCTAACCTGTATAAAAACCTTGTAAAAGAGACATTTTAGTGGTTTTGAGCCCATCTGCTGAAAATATAAAAAGGTAATTTTATCTGATTAGCTTGTAAGAACAACTGATTGCCATCAGGAAATATGGAAATGCAGTAGCTGAATTTTAGCAAAAAGCCTTTGCATAAATGGTGAGTGGAATTGCAATTGAATATCATGTTTTATTCAGTGCAGCCAGTAATGGAGTTCTTTTTTGGTTTTATTCATCTTTGCAAAGTCTGTTTTTCAGCTGTGCTAACCATTAAAACCAAGCAAAATAGTTATTTATTATGAACACGAACTGGATTTAGGACTAGAGCCTCAAGCTGTAGTATTTAAAAAAGTATGAATGCAAGATTAAAACCAGCCCCCCCCCCCATGTTTAAGTTGTAGTACTGTCAAAAAGTAGTGGAATTGATAGTAGCATTTATTGAAAAGCGCACATAACTTTTATGAACCAATGAGTAAAGTAATTGTTTAAAATTGCTTGTTGTAATTGATGATTCTTAAATTTATATTTTGTATATACTTTATAAAGCACATAATTTATCAGCTTGGTGTGCAGTGTGTATAAATCATAAATATGCATGTGAGATTTGCTGTTAAAAAACTTTAAAGCCATGGGATATATGGTAAAAATTGTTACCACTATTCCATAGTAGAGGTTCTTAACTTGGAGTTTATGGACTAATAGCCTCTAGATTGGCTTTAGTCTGTAAACACTTCATATGTAAAATTTTGTGAAGTTATTATTTCTCTGGGAGAGGGTCTACATATCTCACCAAATTCCAGAAAGTATCCATCATCCCTGTGTTGCTGAGGACAGGGACCTCAATAACACTATTCATCCAGTTTTACCCTCTTGCCAAGTTTAATGGATATATCTGATGTCATTATTCAAGCCCGCAGTATGACTGGTTTTGCAGTTTTTCCATTTTGCAATAGATGTGATTGCAAATGCCTTTGGCCTTTACAGGTGTTTGAGCTCTGTTTGTTGCACAACTGCTTGGCTCTACATTATTTGGTTTCTTTTATACATAATTTCTCCCTCAAGCCCTTCTTCCCAATTTCACAAAAGTATGAATGAGGATATAGGAGTGTAAGTGAGGTGTGTGTGTTTGTGTGTGTGTGTGTGTGTCTGGGAAGTTCTGCTGAATGGGTTGGGATTCAGAGTTGCTTGTTTAAATAACCATTAGCCCCCGAATCTCAGCCATACTAGAGTTTTTCGGCTCTGATTTGACATATTAAAAGCTTTCTGAGTGTATGGGCCCATTACTTTGTCCCTTCTTTCCCACTGTAATTTTAATTCAGGTCTACTTTCAAATGTACAGTTAAAGTGGTCCTATAATCCATAGTGAATTGCTTCTGTTCTTTTTTCTTTAATATTTACTTAGAGCTGGAGAGATGGCTCAGCAGTTTAGAGCACTGACTGCTCTTTCAGAGGGCTCAGGTTTGGTTCCCGGCACCTCCATGGCAGCTTACAACTGTCTGTAACTCCTGATTCTGGAGTTCCAGTGCCCTCTCCTGGCTTCCACCAAGTATCCAGACACACACAGTAATATCCTTTCATGCAGGCAAAACACTCACACACATAAAATAAAAATAACTATTAAATAAATAAAACTATTTCTTTGTGTGTGTTGTGTGCCATATGTACATGTGTGCCTGTGTATCCATCCATGTAGTGGCCAGAGGACTACTTCCAGGAGTTGATTTTCTCTTTCCAGCATGTGGGTCCCAGGAATGGAACCCAGGTGACTAGACTTGGCAACAAAGACTTTTGCCTGCTGAGATATCTTATCAGCGCCTCTTCTAGTTTCTGCTACATTTTACTGTAAAATGATCACCCTGCTATTTCGGGGGCATGTGCATGATGTTCCTGTATGCGAGTGCATATATGTATGTACACGTTTGTGTGTGTGTGTGTGTGTGTGTGTGTGTGTGTGTGAGTGAGTGAGTGAGTACAGGGTATGCATATAGAGGCCAGAAGCTAGGAGCTGATGTCTGGTGTTTTCCTTGATCAACCTCCAACTCTTTATAAATTGAGACAGGATTTCTCAGAGCTCTTGGCCAGCCTAGCTTTCTTCCACAGGCCTCCATACCCACCTGGTGTTTACATGGGTGCTGAGGATTCTGGTACACGTGCTTGGCTTTCACCCACTGAGCCACTCCCTGGCCCTATCATGCTAACACTTACTTGTGCTGTATTACTTTACTAAAAAGCCTTCCAAGGTCTTCATTACTATTAAAATAAAGTTGTTCCATAGCCTATCACTTAAACCCTTCCAGTGTCTGACACCAATCTGTTCCCTGGCTTTATTTTCAATTAGTGTTATGCAATAAACTATCTGAAATGAAATTTCTGGCTTATTGTCCTCTAAATATCCTATTTCCTTCGGTGGGATATTTTCCCTTATTTTAAAACTATACCGGGCGGTGGTGGCGCACGCCTTTAATCTCAGCACTTGGGAGGCAGAGGCAGGAGGATTTCTGAGTTCGAGGCCAGTCTGGTCTACACAATGAGTTCCAGGACAGCCAGGGCTACACAGAGAAACCCTGTCTCAAAAAAAAAAACAAACAAACAAACAAAAAAACCCTATACCTATTCTTTAAACTCTTTTTGCTTTTCATTTTCTTTTTGCTTATTCATTTGATAATATATATGTGTGTGTGTGTGTGTATTCTGTATGAATTGTTTTGCATGTCCTGTTACCCATAGTATGGTATAAAATGAGCAAAAAGGTTCATGTGTTATATTTTGTCCTCTGTGATGTCTTAGGCTCAGTAAAAATTAGCAAATGGTGCTGATTAACTCACAACACTACTTGTGAATGTACTTACAGAATATGTGTGTGTGTGTGTGAGTGTGTGTTTATGCAATACTCATAGATTATATATTCTAGGTCTCAAGATGTATAGTGAATTGAAAATAGAATATTACACGGAGAACATGTTCTAAAGTGTAAAACATTGACTATAAAGGATTTTGCTGAATTGTCAGTAATAGCTGTATGTAGTAATACATACTGTTGCTTAGGAGACTGAGACAGGAAGATTTTAAGTTTGAGGCTAGTCTGGGCAACTAAGCAAAACCTTTTCTCAATATTTTTTAAAAGGTGGCAGTGGCTAGACATATAGCTCATTGGCAGAGTATTTGCCTAACCAAGTATTAGGCTTTGGATTCAATCGTTAGAATTGCTGATCAAAACTTGAAAACCAAGGAAAAAGAAATCTGAGATAGACTGGTAAGTCATTATTTTTAGTATGGAGCTATCCTTTTCATGGATCAAACAAACTTGTGTTCCTTTCTGCTTTTGTCCTTAGAGATATTGGACAGATCCTAAGATCTTGATCATTGCTACTTTTCTGATTTCATTTGTTTGTTTGTTTAAACATGTTCTTTATATGAGTTTTTTTTTTAATTGAACACCCATTGTTTAAATAGTAGTATGAAGCACCAAAAGTTATTCTTCCTCCATCAGGAAGATTATAATCAGGCCTGGAGACATGGCTCAGTGGATAAAAGTGCTGGTTTGTCTTCCAGATGACCTGGATTCAACTTCTAGCACCCATATGGCAGCTAACACCCATCTGTGACTGCCAGTTTAGTCAGTGGTTCTGATGCCCTCTTCTGGCCATCATGGGCACCAGGCACATTCATGGTACACAAACATAGATGCAGATAAAACACCCATAAACATAAATAAAAATAAATCTTTTTAAAAAAACAAAAAGATTATAATTTCCATAAGGAAGTCTCTTCTGTCTTAAGCTGTATACAAATTAAAAAAAATATAAAACAGTGCAAAAATGTCTCATGGGAGTATGTATTTCAGCATGCACACATTTAGCACTTGCTTGAAAATTATTATTGTTGGCTTGTTTCTATTTTTACCTGTATTCTTTCCCTTTAACCCAATTATAAATTACAAAGGGGAGAGATGATTTCTCTACTAGTTTGTACTCTAGTGCTTTCAGAGTTCTCTACTCATAGTGTGTATTTATAAAGCTGTCGTGATGGTGCTTGGAGACTAGCATAGTTTGGACAGACAGACTTCTGGAGGAAGTGAATGTAAGTTAGAATTGGTAGGATTTGGAAGGATGCTTGTGGCATAGTTCCATGGTACATGAAAAAGGGGTTGATATCTAGGCAGATAATGAAGCTTCAATATATATTTTCTGGAGCATGAAATAGCTTGTTTGGTTATTGTGGCTTTCCCCAAAATGATATGTTACTTCCCAAGGTAGTCATAGAGTGCTGCATAAGAGGCCAGGAAGTCCAGACAGAAGACATAGCGAGCCGAGGATGGCCTTGCTCACCCTAGAAGAAGTAACTTTCCATCCGTCCGTCCGTCCGTCTGTCCGTCCGTCCATCCATCCATCCATCCATCTATCTTATCTATCTAATGTCTACTTTTCTGGTTTTATTTGTTTGTTTGTTTAAACATGTTCTTTATATGAGTTTTCTTTTTTTATTGAACACCCATTGTTTAAATAGTAGTATGAAGCACCAAAAGTTATTCTTCAAGTTCCTATCCATCAGGAAGATTATAATCAGGCCTGGAGACATGGCTCAGTGGATAAAAGTGCTGGTTTGTCTTCCAGATGACCTGGATTCAACTTCTAGCACCCATATGGCATCTAACAACCATCTGTGACTGCCGGTCTGGTCAGTGGTTCTGATGCCCTCTTCTGGCTATCATGGGCACCAGGCATACTCATGGTACACAAACATAGATGCACTGTAGCTGTATTCAGACACACCAGAAGACACACTCATCAGATCTCATTACAGATGGTTGTGAGCCACCATGTGGTTGCTGGGAATCGGACACAGGACCTCTGGAAGAGCAGTCAGTACTTTTAACTGCTGCACCAATTCTCCAGCTCCAGAACTTTCTTTATTGAGGTAAGTATCAAGATGGGAAGACCCTGTTTGAGAGTTGTTGAACAACAACAGTAAGTTCTTTATATCTGGCTAAATATATTTTAAAAAGATTTATTTATTTTAATTTTATGTGATGAGTGTTTTGTATCCATGCATGTGTGTGTGTATGTGTACTGTGTGTTTGCTTGGTACCTGCAGAGGCTATAAGAAGCATTGAACCCCTGAAACTGAAGTCATAAATGGTTGTGAACCATAATGTGGTGCTTGGAATGGAATCTGTTTCCCTCTGGGCTCTTTTTTCAGCTCCTGAACACATTTTTTTTTTATTGTTAAATTCATTTGTAAAAAAGAGCTTGTAAGTGCTGAATTTTAACCTCTAGGTCAATGAAAGGGTAACTTTTACTATTGTCTCTACTACAGACAATAAGTTATCTGCTATTGTGGAGTAGATATTTGAAACTCATAGAAAGTGAATATTTGCTTTGGTATAGGCTCTTTAGAACTTTCCTCCTTCTGGCACCTGGTTGATAAGATTATAGGCTGAGGAAGAAGGAGTACAGGGCTTTGAGATACCAGTGGGGACTTTTCAATGTCTGAAAATCTATCTGTAGTATCTCTGGAGGTCTTCACTTATCTCCTACCAAAAGTGTGTTCCTTTTTTGTTTTCCTTTCTAATGCTTGCTTGATAAGGCCATTGAGGTATTGTTAAAATTCTGACCAGTTGTGTATAACTGGGCCACTGCCTTACTTCCTGTTCCATTGCTATGAAGATGCACCATGACCAAGACAACTTATAAAAGAAAACATTTGGAGAGGGGAGGAATCACAGTTCTAGAAGGTTAGTCCATGATATCATGTCAGGGGAGATGGGAGGGTGTGGTTGTAGGGGTGGGAAGTGGGGGTGTTGTTTGGTGTCAGGCACACAGGGCAGGCACTGGGGCAGTAACTTACATCTTATCCCAAAACTGGAGGTAGAGAGAAAGCTAACTATAATGGCATGGGCTTTTAAAACCTCACAGCCCACCCCCAGTGATACACTGCATCTAAAAGGCCACACCTCCTAATCCTTATCAAACCAACTGGGGACCAAGCATTTAAACATTCAAACAGGAGTATATGGAGGCCATCCTTATTCAAACTACCACAGAAGTATAGATCTTTATAGGTGATGAAACTATATATTTTCCATCAGTTTTGTTGTAAAGTTATCAATCCTGCACTTTCTAGAACTTGGACTATTTTTTTAAACCACATTACAATATTTTCTTTCTCTTTGAATCAAAAAGTAAACCATATATATGATACTTGGCTGCATTCTAATAAATTCAAATGACTGAAAGTATATAGAGTTAAGAGGTAAAATTTCAGAAGATTACATGGCATATGTTAGTGTAGGCTATCTAATGGTACCTGCTCTCTATTTTTTATTATAGGTGTTAGCATGGCCTTTAATAATGCCCCATTCCTGTGGATATAGTGGTTGTGGCAAAATGTTTAGTCATGTGACCAAAGGAAAGCAGTTTTAGTGTACTTAGCTGAGATTGAAAACCATACAGGATAAGGATCCAGGCTCATCCCATTGGAATTGCTGACCTGGATGAAGACAGAAGAAGTACCATGAGGTCAATGATGTGCTGCAGGAAGGAATAAGGCCATTCATTTAACATCATTTTGACAAAACATGGGAGAATACCATCTCAAAGCAGGAAATATTTAGTTTGGATCATGGTGTTAGCCCCCGTCTCTTGTCTGTTCTCTCTGGGACCCTGTGGGGGAGAAGGCCATGGCAGGGTCATGTGATGGCAAAGCTGCATATGGACGGGCACCAGACGGTAGAGGAAGAGGCCTGGTCCTGGAGCAAAGGTGTGCTCCCAGATCCGTGTCTAACAACTAGGCTCTGCCGGAAGTGTCTACCACCTCTCAGGAGCACCACTGTTGGGGGTGCCAAGCCTTTAACACATGAGGGAGCGTGGGGGAACATTCCGTACACTGAGAGAGGCCAGCATGCGGACTGCCTGAGCCAGAGATTCACACATAGTCACTCTTTTATGCACTCTCGTGTGCGTGAGCACAGAGGATATTCAGAGCCTTTGGACACTGCTGAACCTTAAATAGACCTACCCATCCGTTATTCTCAGTTAAATGACCTAACTGGTTGCTTTATTTGCTAGTGCTAGTGTGAATTGGGTTTCTGGCTTTTGCAATTTGGAAGATTCTTGACTACTCTAGATCCCTGTTAGCACATCTGTTGCTCACATATACATTCACTCAGACACAAAAAGGAAAATACCTTATATGTTGTTATTGGCCTTTTATTTTCTTACACTCATGGATATTTTTGTATGCTAGAACATGTAGGAGCCGTTTTATCTTTTCAGTGGGTAACTAGCCTTACAATTGAATGTATATTATGTTATTTATTTAACCAGTTCCCTTTTAATGAGCATTAAGATAGGTTTTTTTTTTTAGATACATGCTTTTAAGAAGTAAGTATTTAATTTGTATGCATTTGTGTGTATGTGTGTGGGCACACATGTGTGCTGGCACACTTATGGAAATCAGAGGAGTTGGTTCTCTCCTTGTCAGTCTTCATGTGGGATCTTAGGTCCTCAGGCTTGGCAGCAATCACCTTTAACAGCTGAGCCATGTTGCTAGCCCAAGTCAAACAAATTTTCTGTTGCAAAATATGTTTCAGTAAATATCTTTTATCTGTTTCACATGTATGAGAACATGCCCATGAGATTATTGGATATGCACATATAAAACCTAATGTTCATTCAAATTGTCACTTCAAAGGCCACATTAATTTTCATTTCCACTAGCAGCATCTAATAGCAGCTGCTTTCCTTGCCTTTGCTAAAACTCTGTATTATCCGTCATTTCTAGTTGAACATATCTGCTGGTTGAAAATGATAACTTTGTAGTTTGTAGTACCTAGACTATTGGTAAAGTTATCAATAATCTTATCAAATTTTTATTGTACTTAGGATTTCCTATACTAAAGTTCTACTATTCAGATTTGTTCATTATCCTTTTGAGATGCTTGCCCCCACCTTAAATTAGTTGCTTCTTTTATGGGCTTAATATACTAATGTTGTAGTTGTGTTTATACAAACTAGGGATGGCTTTGAAAGCTTGCTAATTATTTCTCTCAGAAATATATAAAATCTACTTCAAAACTCCTATGTATTTTACATATATCTCTAGATATTTAGCTGATATATTTAGTAACTATCTGTGAAAGTTGGTTAAGTAGTCTATAGGTGCTTAACTTAGTTAATTTTACAACTGAGCTGAGATTTTAGAAAGTCTTTGAAAATTTTCTGTGTCAAAATTTTATGATCATTCTAGCCAAGCATGGTCATACATATTGTAGTCTCAGAATTTAGGAGACAGAAGTAGGGGGGTTGCCAGTAGGAGGCTAGCCTAAGCTATACAGTGAGTTCAAGGCCAATTTACATAACTAGTGGGAATCTGTCTTAAACCAAAACCAAGGCTTAAGGATATAGCTTAATGGTAGAGTACTTGTCTAGCATGTGCAAGGTCCTGTGTTCAATTCCTAGTATCATGCACACATAAACACACACACACACATACACAACACACACTCACTCACTCACTCACTCACTCACTCACTCACTCACCCACCCACTCACTCACTCACACACAGAGTTATGACCACATTGTGTTGTTGAATCCTGGGAATGAACTGTCTGCTAGTTAATTAGTAACTCCTCAGAGCTATTTTCAGTTTTGGCCCTTTACTTATTTGGCTAGCTGCCATGAAAAGGTAGGTTGGCTGGCTACTTTGACATGTTACTGATTCCTTAATTTTTATAAGAAAATATTCTGTACTTGATTGACTATGAAATATATGTATATATGCATATGTTATCATTTAGCTTCACTCAAGCAAGTGTGTATCTACTTTCAGCACTGTTGCTTAATTTTTTAAAAATATACCTAGTAATCAGGGTTATCATTTCTTGGAGAATTATGGAAAACATACTCAATACATTGCTTTAAAGCCAATCAGTTTTTACCTGGATCAAACCAGAATATCTGAGAACAAGCTGTGTTGGCTACATTGTTTTAGAGCAGGGTAAAATTGCTCTTACAGAACCTTTCTTCAAACTTTATTGAGAGGCATTAAAACAAACAGCATTGTGAAATTTACTACACTTCTTACTGTGGCGTTCCAGGTGAGGCTTTATCTCCTTTATCACAGTGCCCTTGTTAGTTTGGTGACTACTGCTACTACGGGAACTATTAACAGCTGATCTGGAGGGCTGATACTCAACACTGTGAGCTAATATTTGATAGATAAATACTCCTTCTAGCTGAGGCAGGCAGATGCTTATGTCCTCGCTTTACTGGTGAGGATGCATGGTGTAAGGGCTAGGCGCTGGTCGCTGGAGCTGGACTTCCCGACTGCTCTGCTGACTCCTGGACTGTGCAGCTTTACCTGCTGGGGCTTCAGCTCTTCATCTATAAATGATAATAATGGGAATTGTAGCTACTTCCACACACGTTGAGAGCATTTCCTGAGTTTTCATAGGAAAAGGCTTAGCAATCCTGCCTGGGGGTGGGGAGGCTCAGTGAAGATGAGCTATGAGTACTTTCTTGTTTTGTTTTTCAGCATTGTTAACATTAGAGCACGTGTACTGGACTGCCCCTGCTCACGGTGGCAGGACAAGCTGTTTTTCCTTTGACCAGCTTGTTTATACTACACAGTCATCACAACTCCCGAGACTCATGGGATTTCTCTCTTTAGGAGGGAACTCAGCCTGATGGTGGCCTTTCCCCCACAATGGTATGGGAATTTGTGACACAGGATTTAAATGATAAATTTACTGTTGACTTAATTTTAATAGTCTTCATTTTCTTTCTCTTTTCCAATTTAATTTTTTTTATTAGTTACCTTTGTGTAGATGTGACCAAATGCTTGACAGAAGCCATTTAAATGAACAAAGATAACTTTGACTTGTGATTTCGTAGGTTCCATCCATGACTGTTTGGCTCTTGTGGCAGTAGGTGTGTGGCAGAGGAGAGTTACTTATCTCTTGGCAGACCGGCTGCAGAGAGAAGAAAAGGACTAGGGACCCAGTGTAACTTTCAGAGTCACACCACAGTGGCCTACTTCCTCCACCTGTGTCCACCCCCAAAGTTTCCACACCCTCCTGAGGCAGCAGCTGAAGATCGGTACCACAGCAGGACTCTGTGGCAGACACTTCATATTGAAACCATCACAAACTGCCATGCACCTCCATGAGCTGTCTCAAATATTGGGGGGTGGACTACGAAAATGAGTGATTTGTATTCTAATGCATTCTCATATTGAAATGTCACATTAATTTTCACTAATGACTACTCCTCGATAAGTACATACTAAAATTTCCATTTCCCACCACAGTAGGTAGGCTACTTCTAGATCAGTCCCTGTTAGAGCTAATCCTGTTGAAGGCATGGAGTTTCTCTCAAGCTTCAGCAACATACATGTTCCTTTGTGACTTCTCTTGTATTTTATTTATTTTTTTATCCTTTGATCCTTTTATCCTTTGCTTCTGCCATCTCTTACAGATTTGAGGGTGGAGCTCATTTTAAAAACTCATGAATCTGAAGTCTTTGGAAATACTCTCTAGAATAAGAGTATTCACACTGCAGCATAGGCAATATGAAGGCTACATGTTGTTAGTCCATTTCTTTTTCAAAAGCATGTCAATTTATTGATTTACAAAGAAATGTTCCAAAGGCAGAGCTGCAGGTTATGCCACCAGTGTATCTGCTCCCTCAGGGTGACGTACACGAGGCTGCACTACAGCCTCTCATTGTGAGAGATGTAAAAAGATGAAGTCCATCTCCCTCTTCCCCTCCCTCCCCCTGCTTCACATTCCCTTTGTAATTTTATCTTTTGAAGAACCTGGGTGGTTTGCCCTATAGAAGTTTCTGCAGTCTGGATTTTGATTTACTTTATCATGCTGCTGTGTCCTTGAGTATCTGGTAAGTTGATATTTTGAGGTACACCTGGCTAAGGTGTAATTGTGAAGGGAAGAGGAGAACCAGACATGTGTAATGTCTAGCTATTCCCTTACGACGTTAGCAGTGTTGTAGTTGCTATTGGCTCTTGATTCTTAGACCATGAAAAGGATCAGCATGGTGTTTAGCCGAAAAGGGGGAGGCAATATTATCATACACTGTAGAGACAGGAGCTGTGGACTGTTTGGGGGAGAGCAATACGGCCAGGAATTGAAGACACCCAGTTTAACAAGAGCAAGGCGACAGCAGCCAATATGCACTCATGCTTATTTTATACCAGGTTCTGTGCAAAGTAATTTATGTATATCATGTAATCTTATTTTCATAACTACTCTACGAGCGAGAAAGGTTATGCACTTCAGAAAGGTTAAGTAAAGTGTCTAAGGTCATGCCACTAAGAAGTTGTCTTCAAAGGCCTCCAGCTCTGCTCCACACCAATAATGTGCTGGTGAGTACCTTGTTCTTCCATATCTATAAAATGGGTACATGTATATATCGGCCTTGCAGAATTAATGATGTTATTTGTAAAACTGCCTCGAAAAGTGGAGTCAATGTTAAAATGAGATGTAACTGAGCTGATAGCACACAAGTCAAGAAAGATGGTAGAAACCTTTGTTTCTACACAAATACATGACCTTTTCTATACAATAAATACATGACCTTTTCTGTCAGTTTCTTCTACCTTTACACTTTCAGGGCTCATCCATATTAAAGCAGATATCTGTTCTTTGTTTTTATGACCAAATATCCTATTACATTTCATTTAAAATATTTTAAAATTTTATTTATTTTATGTGTAAAAGTGTTTTATTTGCATGTATGTCTGTGTACCATGTGTATGGCTGGTGCCCACCGAGGCCAGGAGAGGGTGTGGGATCCCCAGGAACTAGCATTACAGATGCTGTGAGGTGCCATGTGAGTGCTGGGAATCAGACCTGGGTCCTCTAGAAGAACAGTCAGTGCTTTTAACTACTGAGCCACCTCTCCAACTCTTCCCTCTTGACTGTTACCATGACCGGCTTCTTAGGGTAAATGTACATAGCCAAAGCAGGCTAGGCTGCCCACCTGACCCCAATGTGCTAATTAAAAAAACAAGTAATTGTCAAAAGCACAGAAAAACTTATGTTATCTGGCCACATTGGGAAGAGGAACAGATAAAGGAGCTAATGACTCCATGCCTAGCTTTGGCTTACTGATTGAGCATTAGACTTAAAGGATCTGGGCAAGAGGCAAGAGAGTACTAAGGAAGTAGTTCCAGTCAGTGTGATCTGGTTGATGATTGTCTCAGTTCTGGCTCCATAGAAGTTCTATTGTGACTATTGTGAAGGGTGTCCTTTCCCTAATTTCTTTCTCAGCCTGTTTATCCTTGGAGTATAGGAAGGCTACTGATTTGTTTGAGTTAATTTTATATCCAGCCACTTTGCTGAAGTTGTTTATCAGCTGTAGGAGTTCTCTGGTGGAGTTTTTTGGGTCACTTAAGTATACGATCATATCATCTGCAAATAGTGATAGTTTGACTTCTTTTCCAATTTGTATCTCTTTGACCTCCTTTTGTTGTCTAATTGCTCTAGCTAGAACTTCAAGTACTATATTGAATAGATATGGAGAGAGAGGGCAGCCTTGTCTAGTCCCTGATTTTAGTGGGATTGCTTCAAGTTTCTCTTCATTTAGTTTGATGTTGGCTACTGGTTTGCTGTATATTGCTTTTACTATGTTTAGGTATGGGCCTTGAATTCCTGTTCTTTCCAAGACTTTTAACATGAAAGGATGCTGAATTTTGTCAAATGCTTTTTCAGCATCTAATGATCATTTTTCTTTGAGTTTGTTTATATAGTGGATTACATTAATGGATTTCCATATATTGAACCATCCCTGTATCCCTGGGATAAAGCCTACTTGATTGTGGTCAATGATTGTTTTGATGTATTCTTGGATTCGGTTGGCAAGAATTTTATTGAGTATTTTTGCCTCAATGTTCACAAGGAAAACTGGTCTGAAGTTCTCTTTCTTTGTTTGGTTTAGGGATAAGCATAATTGTGGCTTCATAGAACGAATTGGGTAGTGTTCCTGGTGTTTCTATTTAGTGAAATAGTTTGAAGAGTATTGGTATTAGGCCTTCTTTGAAGATCTGATAGAATTCTCCACTAAACCCATCTGGCCATGGGCTTCTTTTGGTTGGGAGACTGTTAATGACTTTTTCTATTTCCTCGGGGGTTATTGGACTATTTAGATGGTTTATCTGATCCTTTTTTAATTTTGTCACCTGGTATGTATCTAGAAAATTGTCCATTTCATCCAGATTTTCCAATTTTGTTGAGTAAAAGGCTGAGAAAGTAATTAGAGAAACAACTCCCTTCACAATAGTCACAAACAATATAAAGTATCTTGGTGTGACTCTAACCGAAGAAGTGAAAGATTTGTATGACCAGAACTTCAAGTCTGTGAAGAAAGAAATTGAAGAAGACCTCAGAAGATAGAAAGATCTCCCATGCTCATGGATGGGCAGGATTAATATAGTAAAAATAGCCATTTTGCCAAAAGCAATCTACAGATTCAATGCAATCCCCATCAAAATTCCAACTCAATTCTTCATAGAGTTAGAAAGAGCAATTCTCAGATTCATCTGGAATAACAAAAAACCCAGGATAGCTAAAACTGTCCTCAACAGTAAAAGAACTTCTCGGGGAATCAGTATCCCAGACCTCAAGCTGTACTACAGAGCAATAGTGATAAAAACTGCATGGTATTGGTACAATGACAGGCAGGTAGATCAATGGAATAGAATTGAAGACCCAGAAATGAACCCACACTCCTATGGTCACTTAATCTTTGACAAAGGAGCTAAAACCATCCAGTGGGAAAAGATAGCCTTTTCAACAAATGTTGCTGGTTCAACTGGAGGTTAGCATGTAGAAGAATGCAAAGTGATCCATTCTTATCTCCTTGTACAAAGCTCAAGTCCAAGTGGAGTTGGACAGGAAGAAGTAGTAGGGATAATTACAAGCAATATACTTTATATACAGGAATGTGATTTTTGGAGAATAAATAAAAATATCTTAAGAAAATAAACAAAGCTATTTTCTAACATCCCCAAAACTGGAGAACTATTTGGGAAAAGATCTTTACCAATCCTACTTCTGACAGAGGGCTAATATCCAAGATATACAAAGAACTCAAGAAAGTAGACTCTGAAGAGCCAAATAACCTTATTAAAAAAATGGGGTACAGAGCTAAACAAACAATTTTCACCTGAGGAATATTGAATGGCTGAGAAGCACCTAAAGAAATGTTCAACATCCTTAGTCATCAGGGAAAAGCAAATCGAAACAACCCTGAGATTCTACCTCACACCAGTCGGAATGGCTAAGATCAAAAACTCAGGAGACAGCAGGTGCTGTCGAGGATGTAGAGAAAGAGGAACACTCCTCCACTGCTGGTGGGATTGCAAGCTGGTACAACCACTCTGGAAATCAGTTTGGTGGTTCCTCAGAAAATTGGACGTTTGTACTACCAGAGGACCCAGATATACCACTCCTGGGTCTATACCCAGAAGATTCTCCAACATGTAATAAAGACACATGTTCCACTATGTTCATAGCAGCCTTATTTATAATAGCCAGAAGCTGAAAAAAACCTAGATGTCCCTCAATAGAGGAATGGATACAGAAAATGTGGTATATTTTCACAATGGAATACTACTCAGCTATTAAAAACAATGAATTCATGAAATTCTTAGGCAAATACATGGAACTAGAAGATATCATCCTGAGTGAGGAAACCCAATCACAAAAGAATACACATGGTCTGCACTCACTGATAAGTGGATATTAGCCCAGAAACTCGGAATACCCAAGATACAATTCTCAGACCAAACGAAGCTCAAGCAGAGGATAGCCTTGTTGGTCATCAAAGGGAGGAGAGGCACTTGGTCCTGAGAAGACTGGATGCCCCAGTATAGGGGAATGCCGGGGTAGAGTAGAGGGAGTGGATGGGCTGGGGGTGGGGATGGGATAGGGTGTTTTTGGAGGGGAAACCAGGAAAGGGGATAATATTTGAAATGTAAATAGTAAATAAAGAAAATATCTAATAAAAAAAAAGGGAAAAAATTCTATTGCTGTTTTTGCTTGTATGGATTAGTCTGGTTTCTACAAGATCATTTCTAACCCATGGTACAGCCTTGCCTTTGTGAATTATTTATCAGTATTCACTCCCCACCAGGAAGGGAAGGAGGAAGGGAGGGAGGGATGGATGGAGGGAGGCAGAGAGAGAGAGAGAGAGAGAGAGCGAGCGAGCGCGTTTGTGAAGGGATATGTTCTAAGTCTAAGAGGTTTTGCATTTCCTGGAATCTTAGGGTGGCCCAAAAGGAAAGGTTAAGGGCAATGAGTGATATCTGAGTTTTCAGCCAAAATAAGGAAAGTAAAACACCAAATGAAGGCCAATGCCAAGCTTTCGTTCTGCTTTTTTTGTTTCCTCCAGGCCCAAGTGGGGGCCAGTGTGCTCAGCAAAATGCTACCTGGCCATTCATCAATGAGTTTTTACATGGGCATGTGATTTTATTTTTCTTGAGTATATGAGAACTGAAATTACAGATCATATAGTAACACTATGTTTAACATTTTTGTGAACTCTGAAGGTGTTTTCCAAAATGGCTAAAGCATTTTATACCATTAGCCATCCTTCTTGGCGACACATCAGTATAAGTCTGATTCTGACTTCTCAATCGAGGCTGAGTGGCCTCTCAGATCTATCTTGACCACTCATATATCTTACATAGGGAAACATCAGTTCACATCTTTTGCCCATTTTTAAAAGTTGAGTCATCTTTTTATTATTGAGTTATACAATTTCTTCATGTATTCAGGTTGGAAGCCCCACATCAGATACATGATTTTCCAATATATTCTCTTCTGTGTATGTTTTTAAAACTTTCTTAGTGGTATCCCTTAAAGTTCAAAATATTTAGATTTTAATAAAATTCAACTGACTTTTTTTCCCCTGTGCATTTCATGTCATATCTAAGAAACCATTGCCTAATGGAGATTCGTTTACATTTATGTCTTTGTGCTCGCTCAAGTTTTTTTTGCTATGTAGTATGAGATAGATCTATAAGATTTGTAAGACAAAACCTACAGTGTGTGGGGGTGGGGTGGGGGGGTGGCTCATGCCTTTAATCCCAGCATTTGGGAGGCAGAGGCAGTCGGATCTCTGAGTTTGAGGCCAGCCTGGTCTACAGAGTGAGTTCCAGGACAGCCAGGGCTACACAGAGAAACTCTGTCTTGAAAACTGAAAAGAAAAAGATACAACCTGCTACCTTCCAAGTACACATGGCAACAGCACTTTGTGACTCACCTTTCTTGGCAACATTGTAATTGCTTTATGATTCTGCCATTGCATTAGTTTCTCCCCTGATTCTCTACTAATGAGTATTTTCTTGTTCTTAAGTGGAGTTTCTTTACCAAGAGCATACTAACCTTTGCCCTTAACATAGGATGTAGGGATTATGAGTAAATTTATTGATGATGCAGCTTGTAATCAAGGCTGTAATCAGCCCTCCATGTCTGGATGACCTGTAAACTCCTAGGACACTTGCTCATGAGCATGTATGTCACTATATACAGTACTGGGGACAAGAGGCCTCGTCTATTCAAATATTACTTTATAAACAGTGCTTTAGAAAGAGCGCAGGGTTGGGAGCTCGTATGTCCATGGTTGCAATCAGTTATTTTTGTCCTGCAGCATTTTAAATGAAAAGGAGTTGATGAGCATATCATTACTCACAGTGTTTTAAATGTGAACAAGAGCCTTATATCCATCAATAAAGTAGGAGAAATGGGTTTAATTTTTAGGCCTATGAATGGTTATAAAGCTCATTCTTTTATTCAGCTGCAGTCGGCTCTTGGTAGTGAGTACTTCTTTCTTCAATGCTCCCTTAAATTCCTAAGCCCCAAATTAAACTCAACACTTTACTCACTAGAGTAATACAAAGCTCTGTCAGCCAGTAACTCTTTTGGGTGTTTTTTTTTTTCCTTTTTATATAATTCAGAATTAAGTTGTTTTGAGGAGCCATTGTTTGGGGGCTCATTTGGAGTTTTTAAAAAGTAAGTGAAATCCTTTTCTAAACCAAGAATGTATGTATTCTGTTCCTTTGAAATACCATAGTTATGAAAATTGCTTGGTGACTATGTGTTTTCTGGGTATCCTATGTTACTAATTGGCTATGGCCAATTGAAGCCACTTCTCCTTTTTATGCTGAGTTCAGATACCTCTATTCCCAGTACCATTGAATGATTAAATGAACAAAGGATCATTACCCACTGTTAACTACTGGAAACTGATGCTTACCCTTATTAATAAGTACTTATATTAATTTATATTAATTTTAAAGATTGTCTTGATTCACTTCAGTTCTCATTCAAATAGTGGGCCTTTTTTTTTCTTTTTACCTGTTAGTTTCATATTTCTACTTTTTTTCTTCTGCCTATGATTTCCTTATTGCTGGGAAATTGCTTTTCTAACTGTATCTCATTGCACTTTCCTCTTCCTACCTAGTTTCCTTTTTTCCCTACACACTTCTCTCAACCATGTATTTTTGTGTGCACACTCTATACACACACACACACACACACACACACACCCCGTTTTGTTGGGTTATACAGTGCTTTCGTATCTGATTAATTTGAATGATGTGAGACTAGGGTGTACTCTATTCTGTTTATTCCCTGTGTTGCCTCAGTGTTTATTTCATTTCCTGTGTTTTCTCGGTAAAGATTTTTTTACTCTGACTTTTGCAAGAGTTTCAGTTTGTGAACCTTTACCTATTCAGGGGCTCTCCCTTTTGATGTGCTGTGGGATCCCCTTCTCATCACTCCTTCTGTCTTTGCACAGTCCCATCATTGTCTAGACCCAGTGTGTACCAATATTCTCTGCACCTCCCACACCTTCCTCCTGGACTCCTTCATTGGGAGCTCAGGTCTTTCTCATGTCCACACTGAGAAGTCAAAGATGACCCAGATAAACAGGGAAAGAATTTTGTGTTTATGTATCAGAATACTAACAATGGGTAGGCTATCACTACTCGGCAAACTGTCCTATATATTCAGATACATGTAGGGCAATCCCAATCAAATTCAAACTTTTTTTAATAACTGATAAGTTAAATGTAAGATTCACATAAAATGCAAAGGACCTGGATTAGTCAAAACTATTTTGAAAAGGAAGAAAATGCTGCTTGTTCTCATCAAGATTCTCAGCAACTGCTGTTGGGTATCTGCATGTAGATGCTGAACTTTGATCCATACCTCATGCGATGTTAAAACGCAACAAAAACCAAACCAAACCAAACCAAAAAATAACAAACCAGAGCTCTAATCACAGAACTTAATATATTGCTTAAAACTGACATTTATAGAAAAAGGCATACCATAAAGTTTTTGTATTTTACTGTGTGATTAGATAAAGATTTCTTATAACACCACAAAAGGAAGGCATTTCTGACTGAACCTCTTTGTTAAGTAGCTGATCCTTGGAAGGCGCTGTGGAGATATCCAGACCCAGAAGAAGGAAGCTAGGTCAGCCTCTCACCCTGTACAAATCAACTGCAAATATATCTTAAAACACCTTAATGTAACACCAGAGATTCAAGCTGTTAGAGAGAAAAGTGGGGAAACTATTTTGAGGTACAAGGACTTTCTGAATAGGACTTTAGTCACTCAGGACATAATGCTAGCAACTGACAAATGAAATCTGTGATTCACAAAGCTTCTGCATAGCAGAGGTAAAGCCCTTGAGCAAAGAGAGTCAGTAGAGTGGGAGGAAAAATCTTTGTTTACTTGTGTAACATGTTTACACAAGTCGACAAGAAAACAAATAAGTGCAATGAAAACGTGGGCAGGCACATATGTATGTGCTGTGGCTAGCCACCACGTATGCCACTATGAAATCTTCTCACAAATCTGCAACAGATCTATCATATGACCCAGTCACACCATTTGTAGATACTTACCCAAAGGACACTAATCAACATATCACAGAGATATTTGCATATTGATATTGTATTCTTCACAATAGGTAAACTATGAAACCAACCTAGGTGTTGGACAACAGGGAATAGAATAATAAAAAGGGATGTGCACAATGAGAAACTTTCAGCTGTGTTGTTTATAGGACCAGAGATGCAGCTTAACAATCGTGTTAAGCAAGTAAAGCCAGTCTCAGACAAATGCACTTTCTCTCATTTGTGGTTCCTATGTGCTCTATAAATATGTACAATCATTTAAGTATATATGACTTGAAAATGCCCTTTATATCTCAGTGCCATGTGTAATGGGCATGCACAATGAACACTGCTCTTTACTGTTGGATTAATTTATCCAAGGACAGTCACCTCTACAAGGACCACTGGAAGCCATTTTCTCCAGCTGTAGTTACTTTTGGAGATGCTCTGCCTCTACCCAGGGATACCAGAGTTTTCGGGCTGGAGAGATGGCTCAGTGGTTAAGAGCACTGACTGCTCTTCCAGAGGTTCTGAGTTCAAATCCCAGCAACCACATGGAGGCTAACAACCATCTGTAATGGGATCTGATGCCCTCTTCTGGTGTGTGTGAAGACAGCTGCCGTGTACTCACATACATAAATTAAACAAATAAATCTTAAAAAAGAAAAAAAAAGAAACCAGAGTTTCAAAGGATTTGAAATCTTGGAATTAGAGAAAGGAGAAAAATGTATAAAACAGTTCATTTGTGAGAACTGATTTCATACAGCTTAAGCTTAACATGGACTTTCACAGTATCGTTACTCACAGTAGTGATTTTAAAATGTTTACTTTATGTTGCCTGAACTCGCGTTCATTAAGCATTTTCTTGGAGGTGTCTCTGAGGGGCTAAGGAGGTAGCTCATTGCTGGCTTAACAGATAGGGAAACCCTAGATTTTATTTCCTCCCTTCCACCCACAGTAAAAAGACACACCTCGTTAGGCTGTTTATTACTTTTTAATTGTTTAAATTTTATTGTCCTATTTTAAAATAAATAAATAAATAAATAAATAAATAAATAGTGTGTGGTGTTTTGTCTATATCTTTATCTAGTGCCCTCAGAGGCCAGAGGTGGGTTAGATCTCCTGGATCTAGAGTTAATAGATGGTTCTGGGCCACCATGTGGGTGCTGAGAATTGAATAGGTTCACAGGAAAAGCAGCCAGTGCTTTTAACCATCGAGCCATCTCTCCATCTCTCCATCTCTCCATCTCTCCAGTCTCCATCTCTCCATCTCTCCAGTCTCCGTCTCTCCAGTCTCCGTCTCTCCATCTCTCCGTCTCTCCATCTCTCCATCTCTCCAGTCTCCGTCTCTCCAGTCTCCATCTCTCCAGTCTCCGTCTCTCCATCTCTCCATCTCTCCCTCTCTCCCTCTCTCCCTCTCTCCATCTCTCCATCTCTCCAGTCTCCATCTCTCCATCTCTCCAGTCTCCGTCTCTCCAGTCTCCGTTTCCTCTTTTTTTTTTTTTTTTTTTGATTTACAATAGAGCTGTTATTAGAAGTGAGAGTTGTAACCACGGAATTTACCACAGAATACAGGGGAAACTGGCATTGAGTAAGGTTAGAGTTTAGGTCTATGGTATAGGAGCCTTGGATATTTGAGAGTGGTATGGAGTGAGGAATGGGAACGCTGTCCAAAAGGGTAGAATAGTAAAGGCAAGTGGTTTTATTAAAAAAAAATGACTAGGATGGTACTTTGGGGAGCAACAATTTAGGGGAAGTAAAGACTTTTTCATCGAGCCCTTGTGTTGCTTATCACTCATTCACTCAGACCTTAGGTTTCTTAAGTGGAATCTTTTCTCTATCTCTTTTAAACTTTGGGAGACTTAAATGTAAGAATGAAGATTATATTGCATCTGAAAAAGATAAAAGCAGATACAAACAGACTCAGCTGTAATTAAAGTTGTAGTAAAGCTTTATAAAGTAAGCTTTTGCGGACTTGCCTGCCAATTGAACTATAACTTATGACATTTGTTTTATGAGTAGATGCTCATAAAATACTAATAAATGACTAGCATGCAGTTAAAATAGGATCTAGTTTATTTGTCTTAGAGGATAGGGATTTCAGAATAAGCATAAGAATTAAGGGAACAGCCTGAGTCGTAGAAGGGATTTTGTTGTTCAGGTTATCTCACTTCTGTTCGATTGTCTCCAGTTATGTGAAAACAGCTGCATCAAGTTCTGGTCTTCCTGGTATTAGGAAGTTCTGGTGACCACCAGCCTCACTTTCTCACCCACATATAGATTTTGGAACTACTCTCTGAGGTTGTGTAGGGTACGTTTATGTAGGTTAAGACTTGGCCATTTTGGCTGTAGTCGTCTGGGCGCCAGATCGGCGGGCCATCGTGACCACAGGGTGAGCGGCGCCACGGAGACTGCCCTCCGCCATCTTTGCTCCAGTGACCAGGTAGTTGGGACCGCCAGGCTCAGAGACAGACAGGCATAATATCGCTTCGGTTTCAGGCAGCTTGGGTGTAACCTGCTCCCAGGTGCTGGGCTGATCTGCAGTAACCAGCGCGCCAGTTCCGCGGTGGGACCTTCTGCCTGGTGGAGGGACCCTGCGCAGGGAGGGAGCCCGCCAGCTTCCCTTCCGCGACCTCTGTTCCCGCGGACTGCGCTGGAGAGACCGGTACCCAGGCTCTCCCCCCAATATAACATCACTTGGGACACGGCCTGTTGGGGCTTCCTTCTGTGCCCGAGGGCGGGTTGGCGCTGTGGTCGTCTGGGTGCCAGATCGGCGGGCCATCGTGACCACAGGGTGAGCAGCGCCACGGAGAGTGCCCTCCGCCATCTTTGCTCCAGTGACCAGGTAGTTGGGACCACCAGGCTCAGAGACAGACAGGCATAATATCGCTTCGGGTTCAGGCAGCTTGTGTGTAACCTGCTCCCAGGTGCTGGGCTGATCTGCAGTGACCAGCGCGCCAGATCTGCTGTGGGACTTCTGCCTGGCAGAGGGACGCCCCCTCCCCCCCCCAGGAGAGATCACACACCCCTGCACAGGGCAGGAGCCTGCCAGCCTCCCTTTGGCGACCTCTGCTCCAGGAATCCACTAGGCTGAGCCTTTAGATGTGCAAGGCCTCCCCAATATAAGATCACTTGGGGCAAAGCACATTAGGGCTCCAAAGTCACTCAGGAGCAGGCAGGCCCCAGAAATCGGTGCCAGGGGAATCCTGGTAATCCAGGGGGGGGGCAGAAATAGCTTTGCAGGCTCACAGGAGGTCCAACCAACAGCCAGTGGCAGCAGGACCAACTAACACCAGAGGTATCCAGATGGCAAAAGGCAAACGTAGGAATGTTACTAACAGTAATCAAAGTAATGTAGGACCATCCGAACCCAACTCTCCAACAGCAGCAAGTCCTGGATACCCCACCACACCCGAAAGACAAGATCTGGATTTAAAATCACTTCTCATGATGCTATTAGAGGATCACAAGAAGGACACAAATAAATCTCATAAAGAGTTACAGGAGACCATGAATCAACGGTTAGAAGCCCTTACAAAGGAAACACAAAAATCGCTTAGAGAAATGCGGGAGAACATGGATCAAAAGATGGAGGCGCACAAGGAGACAACACAAAAATCGCTTAACGAGATGAATCAACGGGTAGATGCACTCACAAAGGAATCACAAAATTTGCATAAAGAAATGCAGAAGAATATGGGTCAACAGACGGATGCCCATAAGGAGGCAACACAAAAATTGCTTAAAGAAATGAATCAACGGTTAGATGCCCTTACAAAGGAAACACGAGAACTGCTTAAAGAAATGCAGGAGACGATGGATCAACAGATGGAATCCCATGAGGAGGAAACACAAAAATCGCTCAGAGAAATGCAGGAGAACGTGGGTCATCAGGAAGAAATCCTGAAAGAGGTAATGCAAAATTACCTTAAAGAAATACAGGAAAATACAAACAAACAAGTGAAGGATCTCAGCAAATCCATCCAGGAACTAAAAAAGGAAGTAGAAACAACTAAGAAATCACAAAGGGAGACAACTTTGGAGATAGAAAACCTTGGGAAGAAATCAGGAGTCATAGATGCAAACATCAACAATAGAATACAAGAGATGGAAGAAAGAATCTCAGGTGCTGAAGATTCCATAGAAAGCATCGACTCAACAGTCAAAGAAAATGCAAAATGCAAAAAACGCGTAACCCAAAACATCCAGGAAATCCAGGACACAATGAGAAGACCAAACCTAAGGATTATAGGTATAGATGAGAGTGAAGATTTGCAACTTAAAGGGCCAGTAAACATCTTCAACAAAATTATGGAGGAAAACTTCCCTAACTTAAAGAGAGAGATGCCGATGAACATACAAGAAGCCTACAGAACTCCAAACAGACTGGACCAGAACAGAAATACCTCCCGTCACATAATAATCAAAACACCGAATGTTCTAAACAAAGAAAGAATACTAAATGCAGTAAGAGAAAAGGGCCAAGTAACATACAAAGGAAGACCTATCCGAATCACATCAGACTTCTCACCAGAGACTATGAAAGCCAGAAGATCCTGGGCAGATCTCATGCAGACACTAAGACAGCACAAATGCCAGCCTAGACTACTATACCCAGCAAAACTCTCAATCACCATAGATGGAGAGACCAAGATATTCCATGATAAAACCAAATTTTCACAATATCTTTCCACAAATCCAGCCCTGCAACGGATAATAGGTGGAAACCTCCAATACAGGGAGAGAAACAACACCCTGGAAAAAATGAGATAATAACCTTCTTGAATCAAACCCAAAAGTAGATAACCACTCAAACATAAAGATAGCGTCAAGAATGGCAGATGGCAATAATCACTATGCCTTAATCTCTCTTAATATCAATGGTCTCAATTCCCCAATTAAAAGACATAGACTAGCAGACTGGATACGTAAACAGGACCCAGCTTTTTGCTGCATGCAGGAAACGCACCTCAGTGTCAAAGACAAACACTACCTCAGAGTAAAAGGCTGGAAAACAATTTTACAAGCAAATGGCCCCAAGAAACGAGGTGGAGTAGCCATCCTAATATCGGATAAAATTGATTTTCAACCCAAAGTCATCAAAAAAGACACAGAAGGACACTACATACTGATCAAGGGAAAAATCCACCATCAAGAACTCTCAATCCTGAATATCTATGCTCCAAATGCAAGGGCACCCTCATTCGTAAAAGAAACTTTACTAAAACTCAAAGCACACATCGCACCGCACACAATAATAGTGGGTGACTTCAACACCCCGCTCTCTGAAATGGATCGTTCAGGAAAGCAGAAACTAAACAGGGACACAGTGAATCTAATTGAAGCCTTGGACCAAATGGAACTAACTGATATATATAGAACATTTCATCCTAGAGCTAAAGAATACACCTTCTTCTCAGCTCCTCATGGTACCTTCTCCAAAATTGACCATATAATTGGTCACAAATCAGACCTCAACAGATACAAGAAGATAGAAATAATCCCATGCCTCCTATCAGATCACTATGGAATAAGGGTGGTCTTCAATGGCAACAAAAACAAAAGAAAACCCACGTACACATGGAGGCTGAACAATGCTCTACTCAATGATAACTTGGTCAAGGTGGAAATAAAGAAAGAAATCAAAGACTTTTTGAAAGTTAATGAAAATGAAGGCACAACATACCCTAACTTATGGGACACAATGAAAGCAGTGCTAAGAGGAAAATTCATAGCCCTGAGTGCCGCCAAAAAGAAACGGGAGACAGCATACACTAACAGCTTAATGGCACACCTGAAAGCCCTGGAACAAAAAGAAGCAAATACACCAAAGAGGAGTAGAAGGCAGGAAATCATCAAACTCAGGGCTGAAATCAATCAAGTAGAAACAAATAAAACCATACAAAGAATCAACAAAACGAGGAGTTGGTTCTTTGAGAAAATCAACAAGATAGATAAGCCCTTAGCCAGACTAACCAGAGGGCACAGAGATAGTATCCAAATTAATAAAATCAGAAACGAAAAGGGAGAGATAACAACAGAAACTGAGGAAATTCAAAAAATCATCAGATCCTACTACAAAAACCTGTATTCAACACAACTAGAAAATCTTGAGGAAATGGACAATTTCCTTGACAGATACCAAGTACCAAAATTAAATCAGGATCAAATAGACCATCTAAACCGTCCTATAACCCCTGAAGAAATAGAAGTTGTCATTGGAAGTCTTCCAACCAAAAAAAGCACAGGTCCAGATGGTTTTAGTGCAGAATTCTATCAGACCTTCAAAGAAGACCTAACACCAATACTCTTCAAACTGTTCCACAAAATAGAAACAGAAGGAACACTACCCAACTCGTTCTATGAAGCCACAATTACACTAATACCAAAAGCACACAAAGATCCGACAAAGAAAGAGAATCTCAGGCCAATCTCTCTTATGAATATCGATGCAAAAATACTGAATAAAATTCTTGCCAACCGAATCCAAGAACACATCAAAACGATCATTCACCACGATCAAGTAGGCTTCATCCCAGGGATGCAGGGATGGTTCAATATAAGGAAATCCATCAATGTAATCCACTACATAAACAATCTCAAAGAAAAAAACCACATGGTCATCTCATTAGATGCTGAGAAAGCATTTGACAAAATTCAGCATCCTTTCATGCTAAAGGTCTTGGAAAGATCAGGAATTCAAGGCCCATATCTAAACATAGTAAAAGCAATTTACAGCAAACCAGTAGCCAGCATCAATCTAAACGGAGAGAAACTTGAAGCAATCCCACTAAAATCAGGGACTAGACAAGGCTGCCCTCTCTCTCCATATCTTTTCAATATAGTACTTGAAGTTCTAGCTAGAGCAATTAGACAAGAAAAAGAGGTCAAAGGGATACAAATTGGAAAGGAAGAAGTCAAACTATCACTATTTGCAGACGATATGATAGTATACATAAGCGACCCAAAGAACTCCACCAGAGAACTCCTACAGCTGATAAACGACTTCAGCAAAGTGGCCGGATATAAAATCAACTCAAGCAAGTCAGAAGCCTTCCTATACTCAAAGGATAAGCAGGCTGAGAAAGAAGTAAGAGAAATAATACCCTTTACGATAGCCACAAACCATATTAAGTATCTTGGCGTGACGCTAACCAAACAAGTGAAAGATCTGTATGACAAGAACTTCAAGTCTCTGAAGAAAGAAATTGAAGAAGACCTCGGAAGATGGAAAAATCTGCCATGCTCATGGATTGGCAGGATTAATATAGTAAAAATGAGCATCTTACCAAAAGTAATACACAGATTCAATGCAATCCCCATCAAAATCCCAACTCAATTCTTCATAGAGTTAGAAAGAGCAATTCAAAAATTCATCTGGAATAACAGAAAACCCAGAATAGCTAAAACTATTCTCAAGAGTAAAAGAACCTCTGGGGGAATCAGTATCCCGGACCTCAAGCTGTACTACAGAGCAATAGTGTTAAAAACTGCATGGTATTGGTACAGTAACAGACATGTAGATCAATGGAACAGAATTGAAGACCCAGAAATGAATCCACACTCCTATGGTCACTTGATCTTTGACAAAGGAGCTAAAACCATCCAGTGGAAAAAAGATAGCCTTTTCAACAAATGGTGCTGGCTCAGCTGGAGGTCAACATGCAGAAGAATGCAAATTGACCCATCCTTATCTCCTTGCACTAAGCTCAATTCTAAGTGGATCAAAGATCTCCACATAAAACCAGACACACTGAAACTAATAGAAGGGAAACTAGGGAAGAACCTTGAACATATGGGCACAGGGGAGAATTTCCTGAACAGAACTCCAATAGCTTATACTCTAAGATCAAGAATAGACAAATGGGACCTCATTAAATTACAAAGTTTTTGCAAGGCAAAAGACACCGTCAAAAAGACAAAGCGGCAACCAACTAACTGGGAAATGATCTTTACCAACCTTACATCCGACAGAGGGCTAATATCCAAGATATACAAAGAACTCAAGAAGTTAAACTCCAGAGAGGCAAGTAACCCTATTAAAAAATGGGGTACAGAGCTACACAAAGAGTTCTCACCTGAAGAATATCTAATGGCTGAGAAGCACCTAAAGAGATGTTCATCATCCTTAGTCATTAGGGAAATGCAAATCAAAACAACCCTGAGATTCCATCTCACACCAGTTAGGATGGCTAAGATCAAAAACACAGGAGACAGCAGTTGTTGGCGAGGATGTGGAGAAAGAGGAACACTCCTCCACTGCTGGTGGAATTGCAGGCTGGTACAACCACTCTGGAAAGCAGTCTGGCGGCTCCTCAGAAAACTGGGCATGACACTTCCGGAGGATCCGGCTATACCACTCCTGGGCATATACCCAGAGACTTTACCTGCATGCAATAAGGACACATGCTCCACTATATTCATAGCAGCCTTATTTATAATAGCCAGAAGCTGGAAAGAACCCAGATGTCCCTCAACGGAGGAATGGATTCAGAAGATGTGGTATATTTACACAATGGAATACTACTCTGCAATTAAAAACAATGAATTCACGAAATTCCTAGGCAAATGGTCAGAACTTGAAAATATCATCCTTAGTGAGGTAACCCAATCACAAAAGATCACACATGGTATGAAGTCACTGATAAGGGGATATTGACCCAGAATCTCAGAATACCCTAGACACAATCAGCATATCAATAGATTTCTAAAAAGATGGAAGGAGAGACCCCTGGTCCTGGAAAGACTGGATGTAGGGGAACGCCAGGACAGAGTAATGAGAGGGGGTTGAACGGAGAAAAGAGGGAGGGAAGGGGGCTTATGGGACTTTCGGGGAGGGAGGAAACGGGAAAGGGGAAGTGATTTGGAATGTAAATTAAAAAAATAAAATAAAATTAAATTAAAAAAAAAAAAAATAAATAAATAAATAAATAAATAAATAAATAAATAAATAAATAATAAGAGATCTGATGCCTCCTTCTGGGGTGTCTGAAGACAACTACATAAATAATAAAATAAATAAATCTTTAAGACTATTAACCCTATGATTCAATGGCCCTGAGTGCTTAGCATGCACCAGGCCCTGGGTTCAACCATAAGAATAAACACACACAGAGGAACACATGCACAAACACACACACTTACACACATACACATGCATGTCCAGTACACACACACAGATACATGCACACACATGCACCCCACATCACAGATAATAGGCTGTGGAAAGAAAAGGATCACTACTATTGCTGTTGCTCTGGTTAAACACACACACACACACACACACACACACATACACACAGTGAGAAAAAAAAAAAAAAAAAAGACTTGGCCATTTGATGACGACTTTGAGGTCTTCAATTTTTGAAGAGCGCTGCTCTGTCTTTTATACTTCCTGTATGGAGCTCTATTTCTCTGGGCTAATGGCTTTTTCTGTGTCCCTGTTTTCAGGCCTGGAAACCCTTTTGAATATTCTCTAATTTGTGCCTCATTTAAAGTATGTTATTTAAAGCCTTACATAATGGTTTAGATCAAATCTGATAGTTCAGATTAGGATGATTATTTAATCAGTGTGATTAAGATTGTCTAAATTTGTAATTCATGTTTTTCCCCCAATGGCTGTAGGAATACATGTTTTGTTTGCATCAATCAACTCTTCGGTCGTATAAATACTTTTAGGTAAATCAATCGCAAAATAACCTACCTACCTGCTCTCATAATTACCTATTAAGTCAGGTAGTTAGTTCTTAACTGTCTTCATTTTACACTAAGAGTAGAGGACAGTGGCTATCCTCAGTGAGCTTGGGATTTAGGGGCAGAAGGCTTAGGGCACTGCCAAGTACTAGTAAAGTACCTTTGGACTAGCGACTATTTAAAAATCATAGTCCATCATTACTGATATTGGGAAATAACAAAATAATGAGATAATCATTAGAAAAGATTTCACACTGTGCTTTACTCACTGCAATATTTTATTGGTCTTTAATCTTTTGATTCATATAGTCTTGCTCATAACCACACTTTATTTTTTCTGTGTATTTGCCTTTCTAAAATTATAAATGAAGTTAGACAATATTTTTTTTCTGTGTTTGGCTTATTTCACTTAGTACAGTGCTCCCTGGGTTCTTCCATGTATGGCAAATGGTAAAAATTTCCACCTCTTTGGAGATTGAATCATATTTCATATAGATTTATAGATTATTCCTTTGTCTGTTGATGAACACTTAGATTGTTTTCATATCTTGTTTACTATGGTCCCTGCTGCATTGAGCATTGAGAATGCAGATACTTTTCTGAGGCAATTATGTTTCTCATATATATATATACATATACATACATATACACACACACATATATACTGAGGAAGAGGGAATACTGAATTGTGTGGTACAGTATCACCCACTTGTCTTCAGTGGATATTGTCTGTGACACTCTCACCCACAGATACTGAACACCTTCATATATGTTTTTTCTCCTGTACATGGAGATCTAATGATAAAGTAGTCTATGCATATACACATATAGTAAGAGACTAAGAAGTGGAACTAATAATAAAATTGGGAATTGTATTAGAAGTACAAATGTAGTTTATTTCTTATTAAAGAGTCAAGACAAATGCCTGTGTTTCTGGATTGTAGTTTCTACACATAACTGAAAGAGTGGTAAGTGAAATAAATAGGGGAGACCGTTACCATTCTGTCCTAGATTTCCTTTCTTAGGCATCTCCGCACTGTTTTCCTTAATGACTGCACCAGTTCCTCACACCCTCAATGACACTTATCTCTGGGGTTTCAGCAATTCTTATCTCTTGTTTGGGATGCTATTGTGAGGAGTGCACAGTAATGATCTCTTGGTGGCTTTCATTTGCATTTTCTTTTCTTTTTTTATTACTTTTATTCTTTTACAGTCCAGTCATTACCTCCTTCCCAGTCTACCCTCCCACAGTTCCTCATCCCATCTCCCCCCCCCCCCCCCAGTTCTCCAATAGCATGTCCCCTGCTCTAACACACCCCACCAGGTCTCCCCACTCCCTGGGACCTCAAGTCTCTCCTGGGTTAGGCATGTCTTCTCTCACTGAGGACAGCCCTGGCAATCAATCCTCTGTTGAATATGTGTCGGGAGCCTCAGACCAGCTAGTGTATGCTGCCTGGTTGGTGGTTCAGTGTCTGAGAGATCTCAGGGGTCCAGGTTAATTCTGATGAGTAGTGATGTTCAGCATCTTTTCATAAGAATATCTATTCAGGTCCTTTGCCCATTTTATAAATCAAATTATATTTTCTTTCCTTTAAATTATATGTGTTTTGTAAAATCCTATCTTTATGCTTTGAAAGTTCCATACATTTATGCAGTATATATTGATTATATATCTATGTACTATGGCTTCCTTTCAATCCCTTCTTGCTCCTTACCTACTCTCCCTCCAAGTTTCATGTCTTCTGCTTTGTTAATAAAAACCCCAGTCAGTGCTATGCACATACACATGTGCATGTGGCCATCTACTGGGGCATGAGGATGTATGTATCTGCAGCCTCTCAGAGCAGCTGTGTTTGGGTACCTGTAGAAGACCTGAACAGGTTACTTTTTTTTTTTTTTAAATTTCTAACATCAACTCTTTATCAGGTACATGGTTTGCAAATATTTTCCAGTGCCAGGTTATCTTCAAATTTTGTTGACTGCTTCTTTGCTTTCGTATCCTGAGTTTTGGTGTGATAGTCAAAAAATCATTTCCAAAACCAAAGGTGTTCTCTCCATGATTTTTATTGTTATTGTCTGAGACAGGGTCTCTCTGTGTAACCCTGGCTGGCCTGGAACTCACAGAGATCAGCCTGCCTCTGCCTCCCAAGTGCTAGGACTAAAGCACGCACCGGCACCACCACCCAGCCTCTCCATTTTTTAATCTAAGAGTTTAATGATTTCAGGATTTATGTTTCTTTAGTCTTTTAATTGATTTCTGTGTATAATATAATATTTGAATTCAGTGTCCTTATTTTACAGGTGGGAATTCTAAATTTATTATTATTTATTAGGGGAGCTTTTTATGTACCCTGTGTTGGCTTCCGACTCTCACTTCTGTCTGTGCTCATGAATACTGGGAGTATAGTCCTGTACTGTTTTGCTCAGTTAAAAGTGTTAATACTGATAAACATTAACTAGATATAACAGCATAAGTAAAAATGTTCACATAAAAAGACTACAGCTATTGCTTATGTACTGTTCTTAATTTTGATCTAGCTTATTTTTAACTCAGTGACCTACCATTCAACTATTTACCATTTAAATTTTCTTTCTTATATTTTCTGATTTAATTTTGTGTTGTTAACAGGTACAGTGAACAAGCTTTTAAATTATTGCAGCAAGTCTTGGAAACCATTTAACAGTGTAGCCTGGGATGGAGCAGAGAGGAAGGGCATGCGGTCCTGATCACTGGTTCACTCTGAGTGGCTCCAGGACTTCGCAGGGCTCAAGTTTCTAATCTTCAGGGTCCATCCTTGTTCCCCTCTATAAGGACTCTTGAAAGGTGGATGTCACTTGTTCATTCTCTTTGGTATTTTCTTGATTATTCTCTGTAAATTTACGGATATTAATCTTATGAGCCATATTTACCATAATGAACTTGAACTCAGATATTTTTTCCTAGTGGCAAAGTATAGGCATGTTTTAGTTTTAGTCTATTTAAGATTTTTAGAATGGTTTTACATTTCTCATAGACATTATTTTTAGTTCTCTGTGCAACACGCTATGAATTACTTTTTCTTAAAAAATAATTTTATTAAGTGAGATCCAAGACTATAAAATGTATCAGGTTTTTTAGAGTTAGCAATAGCTCCCCTCTCCCAGCTTATTTTTAAGTCTTTTAGCTGTAAACAATCAGAATATCTATCTGAACAACAGTTAGGCAATTAACTTAAGTTAAAAAAAAAATTCCAGCTAGACATCAGTGGCAGACTCCATTAATCCCAGCACTTAGGAGACAGAGGCAGCCAGGGCTACACAGAGAATCCCTGTCTTGAAAAACCAAAGGAAAAAATTTTATCAGTTTGCTTACCATTAAGACTTAGGAGTGGATCACTGATAAAAAATTGCATTCTTATTTATTTATTTACTTACTGTCATGGGGGCAAAAAAACCTGTTTCTTTTATCTCGCCCTTTCACAGTACTTGGGTATGTGATTCAGATTTGTGGCTTTTGCCCATCCTGCCTCATAGGTTGTTCACAGGTTAACTTCCTCCTTCAGAGTGCTTTTATTATTTATTGCTTACTTTTTTTTTTTTTTTTTTTGGTTTTTCGAGACAGGGTTTCTCTGTGTAGCCCTGGCTGTCCTGGAACTCACTTTGTAGACCAGGCTGGCCTCGAACTCAGAAATCCTCCTGCCTCTGCCTCCCAAGTGCTGGGATTAAAGGCGTGCGCCACCACCGCCCGGCTATTGCTTACTTTTTAATAGTTATTTTAAAATGTGTGTATGAGACTAAGGGCATATCCACTTTTCCATAGCAATCTTATTTAATAAAATCTGATATATTCAAGTGGGGATTTTAGATTCCATGCATTAATTTGTTGAAAAAAAATAAGAATTAATTTTGATAGTGGGAACACAATCTAAGATATACTTTTAGAGACTTTTTTTATTTTTTATTTTATTTTTTTTAAAGATTTATTTATTTATTATATGTAAGTACACTATATTTTACATTTATTATATGTAAGTACACTGGCTCCAGAAGAGGATTCCGATCTTGTTAGGGATGGTTGTGAGCCACCATGTGGTTGCTGGGATTTGAACTCAGGACCTTCGGAAGAGCAGTCGGTGCTCTTAACCACTGAGCCATCTCTCTAGCCCCTTTTAGAGACTTTTTTGATTTTCTGATTTTTTTTTTTAATCTAGGAAATTGATTCTGAACAAACAAACAAACAAAAAACATCGTTACCTTTTTCCTTTTGGAAACCGAGATTGTTAACATTTCTTTTTGGGATGTTTAAGGCATGTCCATATGGGGGTAGTATGTGGGAGAATAGCATCATATTTACTGTGGTATTAGAGTGCTCTAAATCTTGTTTTTAATTAATTAGTTAATTTGCTTTTCATCCCAATCCTAGCTTCCCCTCCCTCTTCTCCTCCCAGTCCATCCTCTCTCCTTACTATTCCGCCTCCTCTGGTCCTTTTCTTCTCAGAAAAGGGGAAGCCTCCCATGGAAATCAACTCACCTTGGCATATCAAGTTGGGAGTAGGACTAGGCACATTTCCTATTGTGGCTCAGCAAGGCAGTTCAGTTATGGAAAAGGGATTCAAACAGGTAACAGTCAGAGACAGTCCCTGCTCCTGCTGCATGCTTTTTGATTGGTAGTTTAATTTCTGTGAGCCCTCACAGCCCAGGTTAGTTAATTCTGTAGGTTTTCTTCTAGTGTCCTTGACCTCTCTGACTCCTTCAATCCTTCATCCCCCTCTTCCATGGAATTCCCCCAAGCTTCAACTAATGTTTTGGTGTGGGTCTCTGCATTTGTTTTCATTGGTCGCTGGATGGAGCCTCTCAGAAGACAGTTATGCTAGGCTCCTGTCTGTAAGCATAGCAGAGTATCATTAATAGTGTCAGGGGTGGCCGGGCGGTGGTGGCGCATGCCTTTAATCCCAGCACTTGGGAGGCAGAGGCAGGAGGATTTCTGAGTTCGAGGCCAGCCTGGTCTACAAAGTCAGTTCCAGGACAGCCAGGGCTACACAGAGAAACCCTGTCTTGAAAAACCAAAAAAAAAAAAAAAAAAAAAAAAAAAAAATAGTGTCAGGGGTGGGCTTTCTCATGGCATGGGTCTCAAGCTTGGCCAGTCATTGGTTGGCCATTCCTTCAATTTTTGTTACATCTTTAACCCTGTACATCGTGTTGGCAGGAACAATTGTGGGTTTAAGGTTTTGTGGCAGGGTTGGTGTCCCCATTCCTCAATTTGAAATCTTTTCTGGTTACAGGAGATGGCCATTTCAGGCTCTGTATCTCCATTGCTAGGTGTCTTAGCTAGAGTCACTCTCATAGATTCCTGGGAATTTCCATTGTCCTAGGTTTCTAACTCATCCCCCATACCAATTCTAGTTCTCTCTCTCAGTTCTCTTTCCCTCCGTTCTCCCCCACTTGATCCCTCCTGCTCCCTTCCCCAACCCCTCCCCCAACAGCTCCTTCCCTCTACCCACTGCCCTCCCATGTCTATTCTATTCCCCCTTCTCATTGAGATTCAAGTATCTCCCTACCCCCCACTTCTTGGGGCCCTCCTTGTTACTTAGCTTCTTTGGGTCTGTGAATTGTAGCATGTATTTTAAACTTTATGGCTGCTATCTACTTGCAAGTGAGTACATACCCTGTTTGTGTTTCTGGGTCTGGGTTTCTTTACTCAGGATGGTCTTTTCTAGTTCTATCCATTTCCCTTCAAATTTCATGATGTCATTGTTTTTAATAGCTGAGTAATATTCCATTGTGTAAATATACTATATTTTCTTTATTTAGTCTTCAGTTCAGGAACATCTAGGTTGCTTCCAGTTTCTGGCTATTACAAATAAAGCTGCTATTAACATAGTTGAGCAAGTGTCCTTCTGGTATGGTGGAGCATCTTAGGGGTATATGCCCAGGAATGGTATAGCTGGGTCTTGAGGTAGAACTATTTCCAATTTTCTGAGGAACCACCAAATTGATTTCCAAAGTGGTTGTACCAATTTGCACTCTCACCAACAATGGAGGAGTGTTCTCCTTGCTCTACATCCTCCTCAAAGTGCTATTATTTTAATCTTGTTTTTGGTTTGTTTATTTCTTACTCATGTGGTGGTAGGAACTGCATCCAGGGCCTCTAGTTTGCTAGCTGAGTATTCCGTTCAGCCACACACATAGCCCATGTGTTGTGTTTCACACAACTCCCGTCCACCACGTCATCTACATGCAGACTCAACATGGTGCCCTGTAGTGACATTCCTGTCCTGTCACAGGCGCACTACTTCAGTTTCTTTTTATTTTGTTCTGTACTTCCTTAAAGATGGCAAAGTCCAGGGTCCATGTTTATTGGCACTTAGGTGTGTAGCATCCTTAAAAAAACTCTCCAGAGCTGCTAGGAAGAGGAAGGACTAAGTGAAATATGTGTTTTCAGTGTGAAGAGTGAAGAGAAAAAAATGTTTATGATTACTTAAAATAGATTTGAAAGGTTTCAGGTGCCAGGGGGATTGCCTTTGGGGTAATGGGTTTATTAGAAGAGAAACAGATGTCACAGACAGCTGTGGGCTCTGAGGAGAGTTCAGGATCATATGGACATTTCAGGGTTATTAATTCTTCCAGTCTGTGAACATGAGGTGTCTATCCTGAGTGGGCATGTGTGCTTTCCATTGTCTTCCATTATGGTTTTCTTTGGAGAGGTTATTTACTTCCTTGGTTAAGATTTTTTTCTGGGGGCGGGGGTGTAGGTATTTTATTGTACTTTATGTTTCTATGGCTATTGTGAATAGTATTGCTTTCTTTTATTCTTAATTTTTTATTTATTGCTGTGTATGTGCTACACATATGCTTACAGGGATGTTTGCCTGTGTTTGTGGAGGTCAGAGGTCAGCATTGAGTGTTGCTGTTTGGCTGTGGTTTGACATATGTAGTCTTCATTGTGTTGCAGTATCTTCCTCCGCTCGCGCTCGCTCTCTCGCTCTCTTTCTCTCTCTCTCTCTTTCTCTCCCTCCCTCTCCTTCCCTCCCTCCCCCCCTTTCCAATGTAAAGATAATGAATTTTCTTGTTGCTTCTCTGCGTATGTTAAGTTGGCCATGTGGTTTTGTCTCTGTTGATCTTATGTAATGTCCTTACTGATTTGTACATGTTGACCCGTCTCAGGTGGTCTTGATGCATAAATTTTAATGTGCTGTTGATTTAGTTATGGTCACCAAGTTTATTAGCCTATAGTTTCCTTTTTTGTTGTGGTCTTGCCTCTAGGTTTAGGTATCAGGATAACACTGGCCTTACAGGGTGAGCTTTGAAGAGTTTCTTCCCACTTTTGTGGTGTAGTTTGAGAATTGCTGTTTATTTTTTTAAAATGTGTTAAAAACATAACTGAAGCTGTCTGTGTGCTTTTCTATGCAGATACATAGTAATATCATCATTACTCATTATTTGTTCCAGTTTTTTATGTCCATGTCATTGTTCTCATAAGTTATGTGTGTAGAAACTTCTCAGATTGTCTATTTGTTGGCGTACACTTTAGAGTACTTTGCAGTGTTCCTTTGCACCTCTGTGGCAGAGCTCAGAATGTCTCCCTTTTGTTTCTCATTTTTATGTGCTTCCCTTTTTCCTTTGTGAGTGTAGCTAAAGAGTCACAAATTTAATCTTTTCAAAAATCTAGCTCTTAAAAACCTGCCTCTTTATTTTGTTTTCTATTCTATATTATTTTAAACTGTATTTGTTTCTGTTCGGATCTTTGTTATTTCTTTTTTTCTACTAATTCTAGATTTGGTTTAAACTTACTTTCTAGTCCTTCAGTTGTATTATCAGGTAGTTTATATGAGTTTTTTTCTTTCTTTTATGTAGGCATTTACTGTTATAAACTTCCATTAAAAAACATTATAAAACTTCAATTACATATATGCATATGTGCTTCTTTGTGTGAGTATATGCACATGGGTACAGGTGCCTTTGGAGGCCAGGGGCATCTGATCCTCCGGAGCTAGGGTCACAGGTGGTTGGAGGCTACCTTACATGCATAAGCCATGCATGCTCCTCACTGCTGCGCCCTAGCTCAACCATAACTTCCAGTCTATTAGTGCTTTTGCTCTGTCTTGTTAGTTTTGGTTTCTATTTTCATTTGTTTCAAGAACATTTTCTTTTCTCTTTTGTTTTTTTATTGACTCAATGGTTAGCAGGTATGTCGCTTAACTCCCCAGACTTTATACATTTTTAAAGTTTCCTTTTGATGATTTTCTTGTCCATTGTGGTCTGAGACTGTGTTATGGTTTTATTGTTGATCTTAGTTTTTTTAATTAAGTAATTTGTTTTCTATTGTGACTTATTTTGTGGCTCAATACATGTTCTCTCCTAGGGCATGTTCCATGTGTGGATGAGAAGAATGTATATTCTGCAGCTATTAGGTGAAATGTTCTGTTAGTGTCTGTTATATTTATTTGTTCTTTAGTATAGTTTAACTTCAATATTTCATTGTTGATTCTTTTCTTTTGTTGGTGGAGGTCTTGAATGATCTCTTGATGAAATGGAATGCCATTACTGTATCATAGAATTGATGGCTCATCTGTTTGCTTTACTCTATTGGGTAAATTCAAGCATTGAATGTATATGTATTTATAATTATTACTTTTTTTGTTGAATTGACCTCTTATTGGAGGAGAGCCTCTTCTTAAAATATGGTTTATCCGCTAAAGTATAAATAAATTTTTATATTTGATTTGTTTGCATGGAATATTTCCCCAGACATCTGCTTTAACTCTCTTAGGTCTCTCAACTGGTAAAGTCTCTTAAGGTAACAATGAAATCACTGGGTCTAAGTACTTTTTTTTTTTTTTTGGAAGAGCAATTTTTTTTTTTTAATTAATCATTCCATTTGTTTACATCTCAAATGATATCCCACTTCCCGGTTTCCCCTCCACCAACCCCCAAGGGTCTAAGTACTTTTATGTATTCAGTTAATCCAAATATTTTAGCAAGTTTACTCTGTCTAGATTCATATTTATTGACACATTAAGAGATTACTGCTGTAATTTAGACTTTTTTCATATTTATTTTCTATGTCATTGTTCCTTCTCTTGCTATCCATTTTTATGCTTTGGTAGCTTTCTGTGTTGATATTGTTTGTTTGCCTTTTATCTTTTCTATAAATGCTCTATTTGTGGGTTTCATATATCTTTGTGTTTTCATGGTGGTAGTTATAATTCTTTGGCTTTTGAATTTAGGATTGCCTCAGTTGTTCGTTGTAAATCGGCGAGGTCGTGATGCCTCCGTCCTATGTTAAGAGAAGTACTGATTGCTGGAGGGAGGCTTTTCTGATATGCTTCCCTTCATTAACAAGTTATTTTTCCCCAGATTATTTCATCAGTTTTTCCCTGACCCATAAGGTTTCTATTGAGATGTCTCTCTATTGAATGTTTTCCTATATTTGAAGTGCTACTTGTTTTAGACTTCTTCATAGTGCACTTTTTAAATTTGACTATAATAAGTCATAGAGTTGAAGATCTCTGAGCTTCTTCAGTCTGGATGTCTCTATATTGGTTAACATTTGGGTCATTTGTGTTGTTACTTCATTAAGTTTTTCTGTGCCTTTTTTCCTCTTCTCCTTTTGAAGTATCCATAGTTCTAATATTTGTCTACATAATTATAGTTTATAAGTCTCATAAGCGCCGGGCGGTGGTGGCGCACGCCTTTAATCCCAGCACTTGGGAGGCAGAGGCAGGCGGATTTCTGAGTTCGAGGCCAGCCTGGTCTACAGAGTGAGTTCCAGGACAGCCAGGGCTACACAGAGAAACCCTGCCTTGAAAAACCAAAAAAAAAAAAAAAAAAGTCTCATAAGCTATAGTACTTTATTTCTTCCATGAGAAGAAAGTGACTTTGGCCTAGTCCTCTGAATCTTGCAGAGGACCTGGGTTCCATTCCCAGTACCCACAGCTCACAACCATCTGTAAGTCTAGCTCCAGGGGATCTAATGCCCTGCCTTTTGTGAGCACCTTCATTCACATGAGCTTACCAAACCTTTAAAAGAAACCTTAATCTTACTGGCTATTTTAAAAAAATCTAAATTTAAGCTCAAATCTGCTTTAGCGAAACTGTTATTGAGATTTGTCAATGTGCACACACACACACATACACACACACACACACAATTGTATTTTGTTCATATCCGCTTCTTCCCACCACCCTTTCTATCCATATACTCTACTTGCTCATCCCATGATGCACTTCAATAGCATCTGCTTTTATGTAAAATTCTCAATTCCATTTATAAGAGAAAATATGTGATATTTTAGTCTGCCATTACCATCTCCAAGATTTGTTTGGTTCTTTTTCAAGACCTGTTGCGTCTTTTTCATGATCTCTGTCTCTGGTGAGGTTTTCTGTTTTCATTGAATTATCTGTATTCCCTTATGTCTTGTTAAATTGTTAAAACTATTATTTTAAATTATTTTTCAGGCACTCTACGTCTTTTCCTTTAGAGTCTGCTGCAGGAGTTGGGATGTTCTTTTGAAGCCATTATTCTTCCTTTTGTATTCTTCTTGTGTTCCCACATTTGCACATTAGGTGGGTCTGTTGTCACCTTACCCAGTTTTGTCATTAGCTTTTGTAGTGATAGCCTGGCTCCTGGTGATTAGTCTTGGATGTCTTTTGGTAGATGGTGATGTTGTAGTCGCAAGTGAATGCAGTGATGTCCTCTCCACATAGTTCAACTGTAATCACATCGGTGATTCCTGTTGGGTGTAGGAATATGGGTCAATGGCCTAGGCTGCAGGGGTATGTGGTTTTATCAGTTGTCACTCATCTCTTTTAGGTGGGAAGTGTCTGCTATCCATTTTGTATGTGGCATAGCCTATAATGTTTGTGGGGGTGCCTTTTTAACATCTGAAGGGTTCACAGGGGCCCAGACAGTCTGACAGATCTTGCTTGGCCTGGAGGTCCCCAAAGTAGCTTTGGGAAATTGCTAACGTCTGAGGAATACAGTGGAGCTGTGTTGCACTGATGGACTTAGATGTGATACATACACAGGCTGCCTGGCTTCTTCACAAGCTTCAGCTACTGAAATTGTTCAGAATAGGTTGCATAGCTGCAAGGGTATGAGCTAGACCACTTCGTTTCTTTGCTGGTTTTTAGGAGTGATATTTCTTCTAACTTCACAATAAAAAATGTTCTCAGAGCATCTGATAATAGTCTAAGACTAGTTAGAACAGCTGGGGTATACTTCTCAGTTGAAAACTATCATGGTACAAATTCTATTTTAATTGAAATTCTAAAACTTTTCTAGTTTGTTTCTAAGAGGAGAAAGGTGATAATCCATTACTAAAAACAAGCAGTCCAAAATGTATTTTCCTTTTGTGCAAGCTAACAGTATGCAAGTTTAGGAACTTTATATAACTTTTAAAGTTAGGAGATGCCTTTTTATGCCTGTTTATTATTATGTTTTTTAGATAGGGCCCCACTATGTAGTCTTAGCTACATAGCTAGTTACTGTGTAGACCAAACTGGTCCTAAATTCACAGGGATCCATCTACCTCTACCTCCCAAATGCTGAGATTAAAGGTATATGTGATTATACCTGGTTGTTTAAGATACCTAATGAAATTATAGAATTCCATAAAACTAGTAGACAGTATCTTTGTATGTTATTTAGATTTTGGTAAAATTAGTAGCCATTGAAGTGTGGCGCCTGGGAAAGGTACAGATTCATTCTTGCTGATGTTAAAAGACAGATGGGGGACACTCACAGCCCCCTTTTGCTCTTCTTTACCAAACCTGTAGGAATAATACTTAAAAAAAAACCACCCACCCATATTTAGCTATGTTGGTATAAGAAGGGGAACTTTTGGTAATTCAGAAACTGGTGAATTTCTAAAAATAGGATTTCTGTGGGTGATAGTCATGCCCAGAGAGGTGGGATATGAGTAGGAGCAGAAAAGTTCCCAGAATAATTAATAGGGTGATTGTTTAGCATTGCTGCAACTTAGCAACTGGGCAGCTCTGAGCACTGTACATTCTAACAACAGTTAGATCCAAACAGATGGTCTGCTCCATGGGTAAGAGGCATGGAGCAACCGGTTCTACCCTGCTGGGAAGCACCCAGGATAACTAGCTGAGCTTATACCTGTAAGGTCAGATAATAATCCTGCCTTCTGGCTTGCTGTGTTCCCCTCCACTCCTACTATAAGCAGTGTGAGACAAGTGTTCATAGTAAGGAGTATCAGATTCAGCAGAGCGTAACAGGAGCTTGAGTACAGAAACAACATCTCCAAATGTGTCTCTAAGCCAGTACCGTAAAAATGGAACCAATAAGCAGGAGACCTTAGGGTCAAGTGATAAGTTACAACAGAGTTCTAAAGTAAGTGTAGCTGGTCATTTTATACAATGAGTTTCTTATACCCTTTAAAGAGACAAGAAGTTTCAAGACAAGAGCAAACTTTTGTTAAAAAAGAGGCAGTTAGAGCTGGAGTGGCTCAGTGGTTAAGAAGTCTGCTCTTCCAGAGGACCTAGATTCAATTCCCAGCACCTATGGGGCAGCTTGCAACTGTCTGTAGCTCTAGTCCTACCCTCACACAGACATACATGCAGACAAAACACCAATCAATACTCATAAAATTATAAAATGCTCATAAATTATTTAAAACGAGGCAATTAGAGATCTGGGGAATGAGAAATACAGTTGTAAAAATGGAACATTTTATTGGTGGCAGTGACCTTTTTGGGGTTCAGAAATGCGATGAGTTCCTTAACTAAGTTATTTGTAGTAGGGATAGAGATAGAGGAAGCTCATAATAGAGGTGATAATTAAATTATGAAGATTGAATGCAGGATTAGAAAAAGAGAATGGAGAATCCTGGAATCTCCTTTAGGTTCTTGATTTTGGTTGTGTGGCCAGAGATGATGTTACTTTAGAGCACGGCATTAGAGCAAATGGAAGGTTAGAAGCAGTTTCTGAGGGAGAATGAAAGATACTGTTGTGTCACTTGGTTTATAGAGATTAAGGTGCTTGTAAGACAGCCTTACAGAAAAGCATAGTCTGCTGACTGGTGAGGGTTTGGATTTAGAAGCAAATATTTGGACTTCATTAAGATTGAGAAGTCATATGATGAGAGTAGTAGTTTGATCTGTTTTTCAAAGGTGATAAAGCTCAGGAAATATAGACAGACTGCTACCATTTGGGAGCTTTGTGCAAAACCAGCAGTAAGCATAGGCAAGAGAGGAAAGAAAAGCTGATAGTGAGAGATAAACCGAGACTAGTATCTTGAAAATCAGAGAAGGAGAGGAGTGGTCACCATCTCTAGCTATGTGGTAATTAAGAGGTGACCAGACAGGAATAGCTTCATAGAGTGTGGGGCAGGGGTGTGCCCCTAAGAGCAGATTACAGGGCATTGGGTCCGTGGCGTTAAGATGGAGGCTACCGAATGTGTGCTGCAGACACTTAGAGGTCTGTGAGCACCATGGCGGCAGCAGCAGGGTGCGGGAGGTGAAGGGAGAGTGAATTAATTCCCATCGGCCCTTTGTCGCCAGACTCTGCCTTTCTCTGCTAGTTTCTTATTGTTCACCTACAGACATTATACAACTGTTATCTTTTTACTTGATGTTTTACTTCCCCCCGTTTCAATCAAATATATGGCTTGAGCAGAAATATTTTCTTCACCTGTTATGTGCTTATTCTCCTTAGCTACTTGAACTGCAAATCTATCATGGTCCAAGAGAGCGCCCCTTTCTGTCTTCCATTTAACCATAATGTTAAAAAGTACTCAATTCCGAGTGCTTTGAGGCTGGCCATACTGGCACACACCTGTAACCAATGCTCAAGCTCTCAAAAGGTTTAAGGCTGGAAGATTGCAGGTTTGAGTCTATACCGCCAACAAAACTGTCTCCAAAAAAAAAAAAAAAAAATCATGCCAACATAGTGGAACACACCTTTAATCCCAGCAGGTGAATTTCTGTGAGTTCAAGGTCAGCATGGTCTACATAGCTAATTCCAGGACATCTAGGACTATATAGGGAGACCTTGCCTTAAAAAAAAAGTCTTTGAAAATCAATTATGCAAACATAGTATGAAGAGATTCTGTTTTGTCACAGTATTTGAAAAAAAAAATCCTGTTTTAAAAGAGGTAGTGGCTTGATTTGACTTACGGCAGCCTTAAAACGCATGAGGTTCTGCCCTACCTACCCTCTCCTACCTACCTACCTAACTGCCTGAGGGAGAACATGGATTTCATCCTACTGGCTTTAATTTGGTATCATAATTAAGAATACTGAAAGTCTAGAACCTTGTTTAAGATAGAAAAAAAATGATGAGGTAGAGCCTGCTGGTTACCTGCCTAATATCCATTCTCCATTTCTTTCTTAGTAACATAACTGCCTTATTGTGGGCATGTCACTGAGCGCAGCTGTAAACTGACACTTCCTAGTGGCTATAAACAGAAGTCTTTGGGCAGGGCTTCTAGGAAAGTTCTTTAAAGGGAATGGACTCATCTGGAAAACCTCAGGAGCTCTTATCCTTTCCTCTTGTCTTCTGCTAGGACATGAATGTAATTGCTGTGGCTTTGGTGGTAGTTTGTTGTTGTTGTTGTTTTGTTTGGCCATGGATGATGTGGAACACTGGATGCTGTGGAGCAAGGCGAGGAGGAAGAAAAGGTGCAATAACCCGGGGCTCTTTGTGGCTATTGAGCTGCCAATCTATCCCAAATGACATTTTTTTCCAAAACTCTTACAATAGAAAAATAAACCTCTCCATTCCAAACCACAGGTATTTGTTCTTGTGCAACTAAATCTAATCCTGCTTGACTAAGGGAGTCTGCAGTTTACTGCTGCAAGGCTGATTACCAAGGCTAGCCTTGGCAGCTGCTTCCCAGGTGCCACGGGAGGCCAGCCTCTTCCCCGGCGCCACGGGAGGCCAGCCTCTTCCCCGGCGCCACGGGAGGCCAGCCTCTTCCCCGGCGCCACGGGAGGCCAGCCTCTTCCCCGGCGCCACGGGAGGCCAGCCTCTTCCCAGGCGCCACGGGAGGCCAGCCTCTTCCCAGGCGCCACGGGAGGCCAGCCTCTTCCCAGGCGCCACGGGAGGCCAGCCTCTTCCCAGGCGCCACGGGAGGCCAGCCTCTTCCCAGGCGCCACGGGAGGCCAGCCTTTGCAGACTTTTCTGTGCAGCCAGAGAGGAGGTTATGGAACCAGCTGATTTGGTTCCAAATTTGACACAAATGAACAATTAAAAGCATAGTTTAAACATGAGTCCAAAAAAATCCTTGAAAGAGCCAGTCACAGCTTCCAGTTCTGAACGAACGTAAGCCCTTCCCTTTGGAGATGTGAGCAGACAGTAAACTAATAGGAGGGAAAATGACAATTTGAGTTTTCACAGCAGATGGCTACCTGTTAAATAATTATAGCACTGTAACATGTTTAAAAAAAAAAACAAATCACAGAGTTCTTAGGCTTAAAGGGAATGTGTTATGATTAGGAGTATTCTGATCCAGGTAAAAGCTTTTGGAAAATGACACCATTCATTCTAAACTAAAATTATAATGTAAAGAAGCTTGGACACTCCAGAAAAACATACTGGCGGATTGGGATATTATTTCAAATGATTTTGCAGGATTTTGGGAAGAGTCTGATATTTTGACAAAGAAGATAGCATACACAGTAGACAGGCCAGGGGGTCCACTATATAAAAGCTGATGTTTCTTGACAGGAATATGTATTAGTAACAAGCAAATGCTCAAAGAAAATGTTGCTAAACTAGAGTCTCACCTTTAAAAAAACTCACCAAATAAAGATGATTAGAAATATGCTAGTTATACTGCTATTATTTAAGGATGAGAGAAAATTCTTTAGTCATTGGTGGGAATAAAGGGTTAGGAAATTATTTTCAAATGATAATCAGATTGGTTGGAATCTAGTCTCAAATTTAATGAAAAAAATGCTGCACTTTTGGATTAAAGCACCAGGAAGATTCTAGTTGAAAATTTGGCTTGCATGTGGTACATGGTTATAATCACAGTAATCAGGAGGTGGGGTTAAGAGGAAACTGAGATTTTAGATTACTTTCAGAGAATATGAAGTAGAAGAAATAGGTTATCATGCAGGGGTAAGCTGGGCAGGTGTCATGTAGAACCCGGAAAGCAATGTCAGGCTATTTGGACTTTATTTTAAGGGAAAGGGAAGCTATGGAAGGATTTTTAATAATTCATAAGTGATATAGATATGATCTAGTTTATTTTATAAAAGATCACTTAAGCTAGAGTATAAATGTATTAGAGGCAGGTGAAATTGGAGGCAGTGAGATTAACTAAGGGGTTGCCTTACTATTTCTTTTGTTCTAGTAATAAATATTTTTAGGTCAGAGCTCAAAATAGACTGGCTATAGTAGGATCATAAAGATAGAAATCCTGAGTAGGTTTAGGTTTAGGTTTTGGTGACTGGATGCTAGCTAGATTGATGCAGAAGCTTTTGCAGGTAAATAGATGATAATGATAGATGCTGCTGCTGCTGCTGCTGCTGCTGCTGCTGCTGCTGCTGCAGACGCTGTTGAGTACATTCAGTAGGTGAGCCCTGAAGAAGACTAGGGAAGGATGATAAGTTTACTAAGAGTTGCTTATAGGGTACCTAAGTTGAGATCTATCTATAGCTATTCAGATTTAAAGTTTAGAAAAGAGACTTAAGGTAGAAACAATGTCATAGTTACTTTTCTATTGTGATGATAAAACAGCATGACCAAGGCCATGTATAAAGGACAGCATTCGTGGCTTCTGTATTAGAGGTTAGAGTTCATGATGTCAGCTGAAGGGATGCTGAGAGCTCACATCTTGATCCATGTCCCTGAGGGAAAGAGAGCTAACTGGGAATGAGTCTTCTGAAACCTCAAAGCCTCAAAACCTCAGTGGCACACCTTCTCCATCAAGACCATCCTTCCCAATCCTTCCCAAACAGTTCTACCAGCTGGGTACCACATATTCAAATAAATGAGTCTATCTAAATCCAATCACCACCGTCTCTAAGGTTATCAATGTTTTAAAAAATCAGCCTGGGAGAGTAAACAGACAGATAATCTAGGTCAGATTCTTAGACAGCACATCTAAAATGAGGATTTTGTTGGTAAGGTTTTAGGATTTAAAAAGGTAAGAAAATTCAGAAAAGTATAGGTATTAGAAACATAAGGAAATGACAGCAGGTGGAGATAGGTTTCTCACTTTGAGGAGTGAAGTTCTAGGTGAGAGGAAGACTAGAATGAACTATGTATTAAAGACTTTAGTATGAGCACTTGTTGAGTTTAGTGTAGTAGTTAACAGCTTCAGAAATGATTGTGAACATGTACCTCATCTTTAGCTCTGTTAGGAGGACCTGGAGACAGTGATACCAAGCAGTACCACACAACACTCAGACTAGGGGGGGTGGGGTTAATACTATTCTCTAATTAAGGAAGGAAAGGAAGGGGGGGAGAGAGAGTGAGAGAGAGAGAGAGAGAGAGAGAGAGAGAGAGAGAGAGAGAGAGAGAGAGAGGGGAAGGAAAGAGCAAGCAAGCTCAGGCTTTTTAAGAATGACTGATTTTAGGGTTGGGGCAGGAAATACTCAAAATCTGAAAGGGCAGCGGCTTGGCAAAAGGATATAGAAACCAATCTGTAAAAAGCACCCAGTGGCTAAGGCTGCAACAACAGCGACAACCAAAACAAGCCAAGCCCATAGTAACTGATTATAATGCAAGCAAGACATAAATATTCTTGAACTCACATTGATAAAAGTTAATGATTAAATACATGATCCCATTTGCCTAGCTTACAATGGAGAATCTTAAATGATTTGTGGGTCACTTTCTCCCAAGGGGCTGGATTTAAGTGGGTACTGCACTTAGTAACTGAGAAGGGGTGTCTCTTTGAACAGAGGTTATTTAACATTAAATATGTCAGGATCAAGGTACTTTTATGGAATATGTTAAAGAATATAAGGTGTTGTTCATGGGAGCAGTTCAGGAGAGATGTGGGGGAGACTTTAGGGCTCTAAATATATGCCTCTAACTTTGACCAATATTGTAAGATATTTATTATAAATAAATTTAACCAGAAACTAACAGTCATTTCATGTCTATCAAAAGCCCACTTAGAACCTCAGCTTTGAGGAGGCAATCTGGTGACTCTCTTAATTATGCATTCATCTGATTCCTTGCATTAAGCCTTCAAAGAACAAAAATATCAAGATCATGTCACCTTGGTCTCCCATGACATGAAAAATGCCTGTGTGTTCAGCTCTGATTTAATATGTCCTCTGTCTGTTCAGAAACTCTCAGCAAGGAACATTATTTAAATAATGTGTTTTTTTCTAAAATTACCTCAGAAACTAAGTCCACTAGACTCATTAGTCCTGGAATAACTTCATTTGTTTGGGTAAAATTTTTACATGTTTTCTTGTCAACCAATGAGAATTTATAGCCTAGAATAGGTAGATTGAATTTTGACATTCAGTATTTATAATTTTCTGCTACCGTAAGCTTGATAGTATCTGTTTCATTTGTTTTAATCACACACAACAGACATTACCCCTAAACTTGATGGCTTAAACAACTTTTTCTTTTGAACAGCTATACAGGACCAGAATGTGGGCAGCAGTTAACTAGGGCTTCTGCTCCGGTGAGCTTGGTTGGGATCACACTAATTCAGCTGCTTGCCCCTCTGGGCTGCTCCGTCTGTAACTCTATCCACGGCCTCTCCACAACATTGTGATGCTAGATGTTCAGATTTCTTACATTGTCTTCTGGCTTCTAAGAGGCAAAAGGGGAAGCTGCTGGTCCTGTCCATCTGTGGAGTTTAAGGACATCATTTCCATCATATCCGCTGGTGAGAGTAAGACACTGGGCCAGGCAGGGCGGAGGGTCTGGGAAGTGAAGTCTCATCACTTGGAAAGAAGGAATCTGCACCAGTCATCTTTGGAGGAGAGCACGTGGCCGTCTATCATCTATCACATGATCTAACATTTTAATTGTATCTAGATGGTTTTGATTGATCTTATATTCTAATTTGTAATCCTGTTAGAAATTTGATTTTATAAATGTTAAATAAAAGTTATCTTAATTTAAAAGGTTTTAAAATCACAGAAGGCCCTGCTACAGGTATTTTTAGCCTGGTGTGGTAGCTTATACCTGTACTCAGGGTGTTTGCCAAACATAGACTTGAAGATTGCAAGTTCAATGCAAGCCTGGGCTCCATAGCCAATTCTAGGCCAGAGTAGGGTATAGAATGAGACCCTGTCTCGAGAAATGAAATAAATATATTTAAGAAAACCTTATTATTTTTACTTTGTACACATTTATCTTGGATTAGAGCTTCCAAAACAGCTATACTTGGTAATTGGAGATGTGCCATAAGAACCTAACCTGATATGGAAATTTGATGACACATTCCCTGTTTTTCTAAAGCCCAGGTAAAGTTTGTGGAACACAGCTCATCAGAAGTATCATAATGAGGCCAATTATGATGGTGCATGCCTTTTGTCTCAGCACTTGGGAGGCTGAGGCAGAAGGATCTCTTTAAGTTCAAGGCCAGTCTGGACTATATAATGAGTTCCAGGGTAGCTAGGTCTATATTGAAAGACTCTGTCTCAAACAAAACAAAACAAAAAAAGTCACCATAATTTAAATGCAGATATTCTTTAGCCTAGTAATTCTGCTTCCTGTGTAACATAGCATTGATAGCTGTGTCAAAATATTGGAAGCAGTACAGTGAGAGACTAATTAAATTACATATATCATGCAATATATTGTGAAATTGTTTGAAGGATGAGGAGATTCTATAAAAATGAAATGAGATGAGCTGTAATATACAAGAAGAATCTGGGAATGAGGCTTACTGGTAAAAGACCTGGCTAGTGTTCCCAGGACTCTGGTTGCATCACCAGCATGAAGGTGGAGTGGGGGCTGAAATATGTCTTATTGTACTGTAAGAATACTGTACTTACCCTTCTAGTAATGACATGGGATGTTACAGTGCCCATGTGATCATCTGAAGCAGGACGAATGACCTAGGCAGTGTGACATAGCCTCAGGCTACTGTTGTCATTCTGAGAACACCTCAAGTGTCTGCCATCTTCCTTTCAGAGTGGATGACACAGGACTACTCTGGGTGACATACAATTTAAAACTTACAGATTGCTTTTGGAGTTTTCTATTTAACATCTTGGACTACCACTGAGCATGGGTAACTCCGGCTGGAAAGCGCACTATGCTTCACTTCTGGATGCTTCTTTGTTTGAGGTAGACTATGAATGCTCCATTCAGACAGGAGTGGGCTAGTGAGGAGGCAAAGGTTAGTGGAAGATTAATGCACAAATTGGATCCCTAGGCTGTGTGGTGCATTGTTCAGGTATTTCCTATTATTTTATTGGATAGTTATTTTTTGCTATATTAAACAATTAATTATATTCTAGAAATAGGTTCTTTGTCAGATATTTATCCTGCAGATAGTTATGGTTTAACATTCTGTTTTCAGGACAGTATCTTTTGCGTGGTGGAAATCTATGTTGAAGTGCTTGATTTATTTTGAGCACATGAATCTTTCATTTATTTTGTTGAACTTATCCTAAGTATTTCTTTGACTTATTTAATGCATATGTGCATGTGGTGTGCATGTGTGTCTCTAGGCTTTGTTGAAAGTTCTTTGTGTACAGAGGGTGATATTGGGAGAATATTTGTTGCTTGTGAGAACTATTACTCCAAGATTTTTAAATATTCATATCTTAGCCAACTTCGGTCCCAGCACTCAGGAGGCACACCAGTGGATCTAAGTTCGAGCTAGCCTGATCTGCATAGTGAGTTCTAGGACAACCAAAACTATATAGGAAGACCTTGTCTGAAAAACAAAACAAAATAAATTTTAAAAAATACATGTTTTCAACATATCACATCTTGCTTAAAATAATATATATTCCATATGATAGACTCATGAAAAATTGTTCTCAATTTTATCTTTCTTTTTTCTGTAATATTTATTTCTATATGTGTTTTTACTCTACAATAATTATATTAGCATATAATATATAATTATATTTAGTATATATAATAATTATATTTAGTAAATAACCTGAAGTGAACATAAATGAGAGGAGAGCTGAAAAAATGGCTTAGTGGTTAATTACTTGCCCCACAAACATGAAGACTAGAGGTCTGATCCCCAGAATTCATGTAAATATTTGTTGTTCATGGAAGCTGCCTGTAATTTTAGCTTTGGAAGGCAAATATTCTAGGGGCTTCTTAGAGCAAGCTGGCTAGCAAGTCTAGCAATATTGGTTAAGTTCTGGGTTTGACTGAGAGACCCTACCTCACTGAATAAGATGGAAGATTGATAGAGAATGCTTCCTGACATCAGCCTTGGGCCTCCACATGCATGTATAACAATGTGCATGCACACACACACACACACACACACATCCACATACATGTAAACATGTACACATACTTGCACATCATACACCAAAACACGAAAATGAAAAGAAAAAGGAAAAATAAAAGTGTATTTCTTTTCCTTTCCAGCACTCTTTGTAGGTACAGACTCTCACCTGGCACTCTGCTCTTGCCTGGAGAACTTCCCTCCACATTTTTCACACTTGCTGGTCTACTTTTTTTTTTTTAACTAGATTCTTTAATATTCTGATTACACTAAAGTTTGTCATGGTTTCAACAATTTTATCATTTTGTATTTGTTAGTTGCTATATGTCTTTGTATACATGTCTCCAGTTCCCCATGCACTCAGTCTCTATTCTCTTGTGTCTAGAGCACTGCATCTGGCATTGTGTGCTTCCTCCCCTCTGGGTTCTGTACCACCCTCACCTTTCAGCCTTTGCATATCTCTTCTGCAGAGGAGTTGTACTTCAGAGGAGTTGTACTTCGTGTGGTTGTCCTTTTCCTAATGATGGCTTAGTGCTTCTCTTTGCTGTGTTATGGAGTAGAGTGGGCTCCTTTCTTATCCTGATCCAGACTGAATTGCAATCGGGCATTGAGGCTTGGGCTTTGTCTACAATCTTGCCCTTTCTCCCTTATAGAAGTCATATTCTACCATTTATTTGTGATTAGTCCTGGGCAGGAGTACTTTCTCTTCCCCTAGTTGTAGGAGATGTGTCTTTGTGATTGGTGTAGCATCCCTTGCCTGTTACCTTTTCCCATTCTTCAACCCTATCCCCGGAAGCCTAAACGTTTTGATCTCATTCTCCCTTTAAGCAGTGGACTTTGCTTGGACACAGAAGTGAAAGAGATTTTATTATTTTGGGTTTTTGTTTTGTTTTGTTGTTTGTTTGTTTGTTTTCCCCATTGGAGAACAGACAAGCTTTTAGACCTGTTCCTAGATTCCTAGACTCCTCCCCCTGCACACTGTTCTAATAATGCAGGGCTCCTCTAGCCTCCTGTTCTCTCTCTCTCTCTCTGTGTGTGTGTGTGTGTGTGTGTGTGTGTGTGTGTGTGTGTGTGTGTAGGCGTGTGTGTGTGTGTAGGCATGTGTATATGATTGTTTACATGCACATGGAAGTCAGGGTATTTTCAGGACTTATTTTTTGAAACAGGTTTTCACTAAACCTGAAGATAATGTGGATCATCTTCCAGTTAAGTCTTTGTGTCTGGTGACCCTCAGCTATTCCAAAGTGACATACTGGTTTATATCAGATTTTGAAGAATTCATTAAAATTTTAGATCAGTTCTTATTAAACTGTTGTATATTGGCCACTTCTTTTTCTGTGATTTACCAAACAGTATGCACTCTTTCCTTGGAGGAGCTTATTCCTCCAAGGAGAATGAAATTTACTTGGGATTTTACTAGATTTACTTGGTAAATAATAAATTAATTAGGTTGCTCCATTCTGCATCATTGTTAAAATAAGAGAAGTGTGTGTGTGTGTGTGTGTGTGTGTGTGTGTGTGTGTGTGTGTGAAAGAGAGAGAGAGAGAGAGACAGAGAGACACAGAGACAGGCAGACAGACAGACAGACAGAGACACAGACAGACAGACAGACAGACAGACAGACAGACAGACAGACAAAGAAACTGATATATCTCCCTCTCCACCTCAGGGGTGACATGCAGGCTTTTGTGGCTTTCTGCCTTCTGTGTAAAAGTAGAGCTGCATAAGCCACTTTCCTGTTGCTGTGATTGAACACCCTGAGAAAGGCAACTTAAGGGAGAAAAGGCTAATTTAACTCATGGTTCCAGAGAGGGTGCATCTGTCATGCTGGGGAAAGCAGGCATGTGGCAGGAGCACTAAAGTGGCTGATCCATGTACAGGAAGCAGAGAGAAAGAACAGGCTCATGGTCACTTTATGTTGCAAAATGCATTTAGTCCAGCTTTTTCAAAAGCCCCTTAATCATTACTGTTCAAAAAGCCAAAGTCCAGAATGCATAGTGGGACACAAGGCAATCTCTTACTTAAGACCCTGTAAGTTAAAAGCACATGAACAAATTCCATAGTTCCTAAATATGTTAGCACTCCACATTGGAACAGAGGATGTAATGAGAAACAAACACATGGACCAAAGCAAGGCTGAACCCAGCAGGGCAAATGCTAAAACCTGTCATGTGTTAGGTCTTCAGTTTTAAAGGGTATACATTGTTCTTCCCCTTTGCTTTGCTGCTTGCCACATACGTTTTTCCTTCTGGGCTGGGTGGACTCTCAGTATGCTTGCTCTCCTGGGTGGACATCCCACAGTCCTGGCACGTTTGACATCTTAGTGTCTCCACTGTATTCTAGACTTTATCTTTACTGCTTTACCAGTGGCCTCTTAAGACCTACTTACAGGCACCTCAATCCCACCACACCTTGCCTAGCCTCGGTGGCTCTCAGAAACTGGGGGAAAACAATCCATGTCCACTTCAGTCTTGTCTCTAAAACCATTTCCACATAAATGAGATTACCACATTGAGATGCTAGCTTAAGATGTTCCCCAGTACCCATAGATCACAACTGCAGCAGTTTCTACACACTGAAGCTGATGAAAGCAATACCAGGCAATTGCTTGCTATGATCAAGTAATTCCTAGGTTCTCTTCACAAGTTGGAGGCTTAATGGATGGGTCTGGCCCCCAGGGCACCTTTTAATTTTTCCAGTGCAGAGTAAGAGACTATCTAGCAATTAATCTCCTTAATGATTACTACCTCTTTTCAAAGCATTTGACTGAAAAGCTTAAGCTTCCCCACCAAACTACATATTTTATTTCTTTCTGCTTCACTTGTTGCTGTTTTTTTCATTGTAGAACTGAATAAGAGTAGTCAGTAATAACCATACCACAGACTCAGTATTACACTGTCTTGAAATTTCCCTGCCAAAGAAATTAACCCGCTTCATTTTAATTTAACTGATACAAATTCTCAGGACCTGGGCAGAACATAGCCAGATTCTTTGCCAAAATGTTACATGGAAGGCTTCTAGCCCAGTTGTTAGTAGCATCCTTTTCTCCTCAGAACCTCATGAGCCGGACTTCCACTCTCTTCATTACCTTTCAGCAGTGCTGTCAGCAAGGCTTCTATTAGAATGACCCAGTAGGCTCCGCTTACAGCATTCAATAGCATTTCTAGACCAACGTTCCAAACCCTTCCATGTTCTTCATAGCAACAATCCCAGTGTCTTGACACTAGTTTCCTCATTGGTTACTTTGCTGTTGCTATGATAAAACACACACAAGCAACTTAGAGGAGAAAGGGCTTGGTTTAGCTTATGGTTCTAGGGGGATAGAGTTCATCATGGTAGGAAAGGCATGGGATGGAGGCAGAAGCAGGAAGTTGGCTACTCATATGTTTATCTACACACGGGAAGCAGAGAGGAAACAAGAAGAATGGCAAAGGTATCAACTCCCAAAGCCCAGCCCCAGTGATGTCCTTCCTCCCGCAAGGCTAAAGGTTCCATAACCTTCCCAATCAGTGTCACCACCTGGGAGCTAAGCATTCAAATGTGTGAGCCTACTGGGGACATGGCTTATTTAAATCACCAGAATTCTTGACAAGGTGTATGCTGTTCTCACTGATCTTCTATGTTTTCCATTTTCCTTTATTTGCCTCATTTATGAAAATTCAACCAGAGGGACTACCTTTTACTGAAGCATTATTGATCCTCCAAGTAGAACAGAACATCTCCATTGGCCTTTATCTCTTTTACACGGTTTCAGTTTTCTCAAGCCAATTGATAACAACCCTCAGTGAGGGTTGGCTGCTTTCAGATTTTGAGACCAGTCACTTTGAGGAGTGTCCCTCTATTTCTCAGTGGGTAGACAGTTAATTGGCTTCAGATAGGGTCATAGAGTCAGCTTGGGAGAAAAGATAAAACGACGCAAAAGGGAACTCATTTATTAATAGGATAAACGTCTTTAAGATTTAAAACTTTATGTGTGTTTTGTGTATCTGTGTATTTGTGTGTCTGCACACATGTAAGCACACATGTAAGGATTTACATGAGGAGGCCAGAAGTCAGTGTTGGGTATTTTTCACATTATTATTTTTCTGAGACATGATCTCCTCACTGAACCCTGAGCTCGTCAATCCAGCTAGACTCTGGAGCACTGCCTGTCTTCACTCCTGGTTACTTGGGTGGCAAATGCTCAACCAAAACACCCAGTACTAGGAATCTGAACTTAGGTCCCATGCTTGTGCAGCAAGCCCTTGGCCCACTGAGCCATTTCCCTAATCCCAATTTAAGATTACTCTACATTCTTTTTAATTTATACATAATCCATACAATAATATTAATGGGGTTGAATTTTAAATGTATCTTTTTTAACTGATGGATGAAAACAAAAGTTGTACTTATTTGTGGAATATCATGTGATTTTTTTCCCTTATGTGTGTGTTTACAGATGCATACGTACATGCATGTGAAGCTCAATCTCAGCTTTTGCTCCTCAGTTACTATCTACCTTGATTTTTTGAGATAGAAACTCATGGGCCTAAAACTTGCCACATAACCAAGTCTGTCTAGCCAGGAAGCTTCAGGGATCTACTTGTCTTTACCTCCCTAGCATGTGATGGTGTTGATATATGTATATGTTCACTATGTAATGTTTTTAATCAAGTTAAACATTTGTCTCCTCAAACATTTATCACCTCTTTGTAGTATAAAAAACACTTAATTTCCCCCCAATCTCTTTGAAGTGCATACTACATTGTTAATACCACTGTACAACAGACCACCAGAATTTCTTATTTCTATCTAAGTTAGTACCTATTGCTCAGTCTCTCTCCCTCCCCTAATCTCCCCAGCCTCTAGTAATGACCATTTTACTCTTAACATCTCCAAGATCAACTTTTTATATGCCACATGGGAGTGAGATTATACAGAACTCATCTTTCAGTTTCTGGCTTATTTCAATTAATGCAATTATCTTCAGTTCTATCCATGTCACAAATGAAAGGATTTCAATCTGTTTTATGGCTGACTATACTCCATTGGGTGTGTATAGCACATTATCTTCATCCATTCATCAGTTGATGGGCCCTTCAGCTGTTTTCATCTCGTGCTATTATGAATAGTGCTGCAGTAACATTGGAGTGCAGATGTCTCTTTGATTCCATTTCCTTTGGATGTATACCCAGAAATGGATTTCTGGATCATATGGTAGTTCTATTTTTAATTTTTGAGGAATCTCCATACTGTTTTCCATAATGGAGGTAGTAATTTGCATTTCCCACCACAGTGCACACGGGTTCCCTTTCTTCCACATCCTCATCAGCACTTGCTGCCTTTTGTCTTTTTGATAGTAGCCATTCTTACTGAAGTGAGATGATATCTCATTGTGGTTTTGATTTGCATTTCCCTGTTTATTAGTGATGCTGAACACTTTTTTCCACATACTTGGCCATTTGTGTGGAATAAAGGACAGCAGTTGTGGAATAAATGGGGCCGGTGAAAAAACAGAGAACACTGCGGTTATGAGACTAGGAGAGAAAGTAGTTGACCACATGGTGTGTGTTCTGAATTAAAGCTGATTGGATGTCAGTCCTGGGAACCACAGGTAGAATTAAGTAGCCCAGGTCCCTAAATTGATCTGATAGAATGACCATCTCTGAAGCTTGATTACTGTTTCTGTAATCTAGAGAAATGTTAAAGAAGAGTTAGCGCTTAGGCTGGGAGTGCAGCTTAGCGCAGGGTGAGCTTCCTAGCCTGCAAATTCACCCTGAGTGGTAAGACTAGAGCCATGAGGTCTCACCCTCTTAAGAAGGCCCTGGCTGTACAGTACCCACTGTTTGGTTGGTGGCATTGCCAGTGGCCCAGATATGAGCACTGTCCACAACCCTGGGCTCTTTGCTATTGCAGAGTTATCTTATTCTAAACTCCTGTTCTTCCCATTGTTTGGTGTTACCTGGGCCAGGGTGTAGAAGGTGCCAAGGCCTCTGCGATGCTGCAGCAGCTCTGTCTGAGCAGAGTCTGAGACCCCTTGTGGCTTTGTGACAGCAGTGCACAGTTTGCTGCAGATCACCAAAGCTATCTGACCTTAAGAAAAAAAAAATTAGTCAACTTCTGAGCAACTTTATATTTTTCCCTGTTATACCTTTAATATTTGATTTAATTTCTTTTCCACCTGTAGCAGTGACATGAATGAGAATTGTCATTTTTTCAACCAATTAGAGCATCTAAGAATCCTTGTGTACTTGCTGGGAAATAGTGAATCCATCATAATTTCCGTGGCCTAAGTGTTCCTTCTTCCTTCTGCTTTAGATCTGTCCATACTAAAGGAAATGTAACTGGAACTGATCTGATGATAAAACCAAGGCCCTTCAGACAAGATCACATAGGAGGAAACCTTACTTCCAAATGAAGACACCAACATTCAGACTTTCTACTAAGTCAAAGGTATTTGAGGCACAGTTTTACTTAACTTGACATGTTGGTAGTGATTTTGTAATGTTGACTTCTGTATGTAGGCTTTATAAGTTTAAATCTTCTTATATGTTCGAGTGTATAGCTTTTAGAGAACAGTTCACTGCTCCCATGTCCTGCCTCACTCCACTTTCCCCAAAATATCAGCAGGGGGAAAAATTTTGATTTTGGAAGATATGTTTCTTCTAACTAACAAAGTGTGTCAATGATAAGAAGATTAATGCTCTGTAAATTATTACTGAAGTAGACCGTACCTGAGTGCCCTGTGCACACCTATATTCCCAAGACTTAGGAGACTGAGATAGGGGAATCACCATGAGATTGAGACCCTGTTTCCACAGAACAAAGATAAAAAGAAAGTCAGTTTAATGGTTATTTGACTATGTCATGATCCTTGACTTTAACCACTAAATCCTATATCCTAACAGACCCACTCATTCATAGTGAAACCTTTAGTGAGGACATCCTGTGGCTTCAGTTAGAAACTTATTTTCCCTCTCTCTTAAACTCAGTGACCAGGAGTGTCACTGTTATTCTTATGGGACCTTTGGGTCTGGTGGACCACTTTCATGTAGAAGAGGAAAACAAGATACATACTAGAGAGTCACGTGACTCCTCTAAACCACAGGGTTGGTACATAAGAAGGTAATGTCAGAGGAAACAAAACCAACAGTACTTACCTAGTTCTTTAGAATGTAAACTGTAAACAGGGGAGAGTTATTTATGTGTTTCATTTAAAAATGAAATATTTGTTTTATTACTATATTTTCCTATACAGATGTAAAGAATGTATGTTGGCATAGGCAAAGTTGATTCATTTCTAGGTATTTTTACAGAAATTTAGAAAACAGTATTTTGTTAGAATAAGATTAAAAAAACAGAATAATGTATCACCTATTAGTAGGATTAATTCCATATCTTTTGTTTTGTTAGGAAAATATGGAAAACAGTATATTAAAAAGACTAAGAACAGTGCTGTGGTAATTCTAAATTGGCCTTAGCTGTAAAAGACTTTCCTCCTAGAAAAGGATGTTGCAATCAATTACTTTCTTAAAGAAAAGTTAGCTCATATCAGGTATCAGTGTGATGTTGCCTTAGTGACAAGTTTAAAAAATGTCACTGGCATCTAGTGATCGGTACATGCACCTTCCCATGTTTATTTTGTGTGTGTGTGTGTGTGTGTGTCTGAGAGATTTTGAATCAAAGGTAAATAATGCATAAATATATGGGTTGTCTTACTCTTAGAACTATCGTACTTATTGTTTTCAGATATGACATGTCTTCTTTACTTAGTATCATTTGAGTGTCCAAGCTTTACAATAAAACAAAAAATGGTATTTAGACTTGTGGAAAGATGTAAATTACTCTAGAACTTTATTATGAATGATGTTGAAGACATAGATTACTCAGCATGTGTACTCTGAGGCCAGCAAGACTAAAATCATCATCTGAAAACAAATTATGTATAACCATAAAATCATGATTTAGATTCCCTTTCTAAGCAATTCAGTTAAGTTCTATATTGAGAACTTACCAATAGACAAGATTTGGGTGTAGGAAATTATGATCATGTGAATTTGTTTGCTAATTGTTTGTGGATGCTGTGATTCTAAACATTCTCTGTAGTTTAAAATAGCTTAAATTCTTGGTTAAAATTTTGAATTAATAGATTTCACATACCTCCCCAATAATGCAAGTAATTTTCATGAGGTAATTTTTCATTTTGAAAATAAAGAGAATTGAAAGTTTCATAATACTTTTGAACTGAAGTCTCTGACAATGTTTTAGAGAAGTTTAGATTCTGAGATTATAGAATTGTGTTGCTGGGTTGGATTCCAGTAGAGTGAAATCAGTAAAACTTAAGAGAATGATTTAAGGCCCTAGAAAAGTTACCAGAGTATATGTTCTTTATTACACATTACACAACTACCGTGTTACCTTTCATTTTTTTTTTTTTTTCATCTGGACTAAGGAAAGAGTTGGACACAAATTTGAGTAAAGTAGGTAAGGGAAGGGTGAGGCCTGTACTGTGCTGTGCTGCGCTGTGTTGTGGTGTGGTGTGCTGTGTTGCGGTGTGCTGTGCTGTGGTGTGGTGTGCTATGCTGTGTTGTGTTGTGGTGTGCTGTGTTGCGGTGTGCTGTGCTGTGCTGCGGTGTGTTGTGTTGCAGTGTGCGGGGGGGGGGGCACAGGCTTCTTTCATGACACCCGGGAAACTGAATTCATGGCTCTTAGCTTCTTTATAATAATTAGCATTTAGAGGTGTCATGAAAATTGAAATGCGTGCACAAAACAATGTGAATGAGTTTTGGACTGATATTAATGAATATTACTAAAACCAGAGTGCCCTGCTACTAAGGTAACTAGGAATTTCCTTTTCATAGAAAAAAAAAATCTCAGTACACACTACAAATGAGAAACTTGTAAAACCAGTTTCAAAGTTAATGATAAATATTATGCTTGGAGAGAAAGTAAAATGAGCTTTTGGCAAAAATGTCTTATCAAAGGCATACCATCTGGAAAAGCAATTAGTGTCATATGTCGCGGGTATTTTGTTTTTTCGGTAGAAGGAAAGCTCTGATATTCAGAGAACATACCAACACTTCATTTAGGTGTTGCTGGTTAGCATTGAAGATCTAAATAAGAGCTTTCTTATTTGTGTCTTGTTTTGGTTGGTTGATTGGTTGATTTATTTTAAAACTACTTATAGCCCAGAGAAGTTGCATTTGTTCCTTCAGCTCAAAGCACAAACAACTACACAAAAACTTCAAAAGGCTATAGGAAAGGGAGTCTTGGATTACTGGGTATAAGAGATTGCACCATATCTGCTCATATTCTGCTCTTTTTCAGGGATAGAATTAGTATTCAATAATGTATTTTCAATTATGATTCAGTATTGAAAAGAGTAAGAATTATGGCTGTCAGCAGCATTTGACCACTAAACCCATATCTTTTCAGAAATTGTAAAGAAATAAATGGTCTGCAACTATAGAATTATGTTTTGCCACAATATCATATGTTGTCTACACAGGGGAAAGTGTTTACATGCTTGTGAATTCATAGTTTGTAAATTGAATACATATTTATTGACAAGTGATAATTTTGTTTTTCTTATTTCAGAGGGCATGATTTAGTATTTCATGTAGGTCAACCTCATTAATATCATAAGTTTTGATGTGAAAGATAGATATATGGACTTTATAAAGTCTGATTTATATATAGAATAACTCAATCTCTAAGAGTTTAGCTATTTCCCTGTCTGATTATTTTACTAAGTTATGAAAAGTAAGATAATTAAAAATTCCTAGAGTCAAGTAATAGTAGCAAAGTCAACTTCCCTGAACTTTTGGGATATAGCTAAGACATTTCCAGGAGGGGAGTTTATAACTGAAGAGGCAACAGGAAGCTCCTTGGGGTTTGCTCACTAGTTAGTCTATCCAAATCTATGAGTGTCTGGTTCAGTGAGACACTCTGTCTTATAGCACCAAAGCTTGCTGTCTAGCCAGCCTAGCTGAAACTCAAAAACTCAAAGTCAAGTTTACTGTGAAACTCTACAATTCGGTATGTCAGAGTGATGAAGGAAGACACTTAATGCCTTGCTTTTGCTTCCACATTCATGTACATGGGCACATACACCTCTGTGCATACACACACACACACACACACACACGATATATCCACACAAATATAAATAAGCATGTAGAAATAAATCAGAGAGAACTCAAATGACTTAAGGATTGTACCCTAAGACCTTAGAAAAAGAACTGGAAAATCCAAATTAGTAGACAGAAACAAATAATGAAAACTGGGTGAAGTTAAAGAAATGTACACTAAAAGAACAAGAGTCAAGGAAACAAAGAATTTGGGGGAAAAACATGATTAACAAAACTGTAGTCAAATTAAAACCAGAGAGAAGACTCAGATTAATAAAATTAGAGATAAAAAGGATGATTTTAGGACAAATTCTACTGCAATCCAGAGGTCAATTAGAAACTTCTTTGAAAACCTGTATTCCAAAGCAAACAAACAAACAAAAGACAAAAAACAAACATGAATCCTTGGAAAATCTAGATACGTATCACTTTCTAAAGTTAAATCAAGAGGACCTATGTATATATACAGCATGCACAGTTGTATAACAAACAGCAAAGTGAAGCATTAATAAATCTCTCAACCCAGAGAGGTACAGGACCGAGGGTATTTGCTGCAGGATTCTACCAAACCTTTAAAGAAGAGCTACCACTAGTGACCTCAAATGATTTCATAAAATATCCTGAGGAGAAACAGTAACAAACTTTTGTGAAGTCAGAATCATTCGGATACAAAAGCAGTACAGGAAAACCAACAACAACAAAAATAAAACTGTGGAACAATTTTACTAATGAGTGTAAGCACAAAAATTCTTAATAAAATACTTATAAACTGAATTCAAGAAGACATCAAGAAGATCATACACTCTAAGGTCAACAATTGACAAATGGGACCTCATGAAATTAAAAAGCTTCTGTAAGGCAAAGGACATTGTCAATAAGACAAAATGGCAACCTACAGATTGGGAAAAGATCTTCACTAACCCTACATCCTATAGAGGGCTAATATCCGAAATTGTATACTTAAGAGCTCAAGAAGTTAGACTCCAGAAAACCAAATAACCCAATTAAAAATGGGGTACAGAGCTAAATAGAATTCTCAACAGAGGAATCTTGAATGACTGACAAGCACCTAAAGAAATGGTCAACATCCTTAGTCATCAGGGAAATGCAAATCAAAACATCCCTGAGATTCCACCTCACACCAATCAGAATGTCTTAGATAGAAACCTCAGGTGACAGCAGATGCTGGCAAGGATGTGGAGAAAGTAGAACATTCCTCCATTGCTGGTGGGATTACAAACTGGTACAGCCAGTCTGGAAATCAATCTGGCAGTTCTTCAGAAAATTAGAAATAGTTCTTCCTGAAGACCCAGCTATACCACTCCTGACATATACCCAGAAGATGCTCCATCATATCACAAGGACACATGCTCAACTATGTTCATTGCAGTCTTATTTATAATAGCCAGAAGCTGGAAAGAACCCAGATGTCCCTCGACCAAAGAATAGATACAGAAAATGTGGTACATTTACACAATAGAATACTACTCAGCTATTAAAAATGAGGACATCATGAATTCTCATGCAAATGGATGGAACTAGAAAATATCATCCTGAGTGAGGTAACCCAGATCCAAAAGGACATACATGATATGCATTCACTGATAAGTGGATATTAGCCAAAAAGTACAGAATACCCAGGATACAACTCATAGACCATATGAAGCTTAACAAGAAGGAAGGCCCAAGTGTGAAAGCTTCAATCCCACTTAGAAGGGGGAACAAAATAATCACAGGCAAAGAGAGGGAGGGATCTGGGCGGGAGAGGGGAAGGGGAAGGAAAAAGGGTGGGGGCAGGATCAGGTATAGGGGAGATAGGAGAGAAGTCCCAAGGGCCAGGAGAAAATAGAAATATGCCGCAGTGTAGGGTGGAGAACAAGGGGGAACCACTAGAAAGTCCTAGACACCAGGGGTGTGAGAGGCTCCCAGGACCCAATGGGGATGACATTATCCAAAATGCCTAACAGCAAGGAGATAGAACCTGAAAAGACCACCCCCAGTAGATAGACGTGGCTCCCAGTTGAAGGATAGAGCCACCTACCCATCTCAAAATTTTTATCCCAGAATTGTTCCTGTCTAAAGGAAATGCAGGGACAAAAACAATGGAGCAGAGACTGAAGGAAAGGCCACCCAGAGACCAACCCATCTTGGGATCCATCGTATGTGCAAACACCAAACCCTGACAGTATTCCTGATGCCAAGATGAGCTTGCAGACAGAAGCCTAACACAGCCAACTATTGGACTGAGGTTGGCCTCTATGGAAGACTTAGGGGAAGGACTGAAGGAGCTGAAAGGGATTTCAACCCCATAGAAAGAACAACACTATCAATTCTCAGAGCTCCCAGAGACTAAGCTGCCAACCAAAGAGTGTACACGGGCTGGTCTGCAGCCCCTGATTCATATGTAGCCGTGGACTGCCGTGTCTTGCCTCAGTGGTGGGGGAAGGCGCTTGGTCCTGTGGAGGATTGATACCCCAGAGAAGGGGGATACTAGAGGGGTAAGGTGAGAGTGGGAACACCCTCTTAAAGGTGTAGGGGAGGGGGACAGGGAAGGGGGACAACATTGGAAATGTAAATAAATAAAATAATAATAAAAATGATGCTAAAAAAGATATGACACTGTAACAAAGTTTACTTAAGGGATGCGAGAATGAACATGGTTCAGCATATGCAAATCAGCAAGTATAACAGCAACAACAAGAAAAATAAAATCAAACAAAACATAAGTAAATTTAAAGACAGAAGTCACAAGATGTTCACGGTAGATGGAAAACATGCATTTAACAAAACTTAGCATCCCCTGCATGATGAAAGTCCTGAAGAAACTAGGAGTAGGAGGTCTGTATCTCAACTTAATACAGGATATATATGACAAACCTTAGAGCCAACATTATACTAAATGTGGAGAAACTAGAAACATTTTCTTTAAAGTTGGGAATGAGACAAGGGTGCCCAACTCTCCACATCTTTATTTAATATAATGTATTCACAGTCTTAGCAACAGCAAAAGTCAAGTCGAAGAAATTAAAGATGCAAATAGAAAAGAAGTCAAATTATTCCCATGTGTAAACAGTACAATCCTATACATGAAAGACTGCAAAAACACTACCATCGAACTCTTAGCTCTGACGGGGCATGGAGGTGCATGCCTTTGGGAGGTAGAGGAAGGCGGACCTCTGAGTTTGAGGCCAACCTGGTCTACACAGAGTTCCAGGACAGCCAGGACTACACAGAAGAAGGAGATGTTTTTAGATTTGATAAACACTCTCAGTTAATTACCAGGATAAAATATCAATATTGGCAAAAGAAAATCAATAGTCATTCAATAACAAGCATGTCAAGAAAGAATGCAGAGCAGTCTTGTTCACAGAAGACTGGGTAGGGGAGCAGAAGTAAGGGAGAAATCGAAGAAGATACCAGAAAATCCAAAAACTCCCCAAATTCTTGAATTAGCAGAATTAATATTATGAAATGGATTTATTATTAAAAATTATTTAAGATTCAGTACATCAAAATTCCAGTATATTCTTCCCAGTAGAAAAAATCTATTCTAAGATTTATATGCTAGTACAAAAGAACATCAAAAGCTAAAGCAATCCTTTGCTAAAGGAGCAGTTCTGAAGGTATCACAATACCTAATCTCAAATTATACTACAGAGCCATCATAGTAAAAACAGCATGGTAATGGCACAGAACCAGATGTGTAGATTGATGTTATAAAACAAGAATGCCAGGAATAAACCTGCACAGCTACAGCCATCTGATTTTTGACAAAGGTGCTCAGACCATACTTTGGAGAAAGACAGCCTCTTTATCAAATTGTGCTAGAATATCTGATGTATCCATATTAAAAGAATGAAACCATGTTCCCATCTTTGGCTGTGTATAATAATCAACTCAACATGGGTATAAGACTTTAATTTAAAACTTGAAGCTGAACTTGGTAAGGGGACATAGTTGAAGTCTTAGACATAGGCGTATCTTTTTGAAAAGGACTCTCAAAGAGTCCACAACGTAATAGCAAGAATGAACAAGTGAGATTGCATCAGAACAAAACAAGAATGCCTGATGCCCAGCAGAGGAGAGAGCCTGTGAAGACTCAGCCTATAGAACAGAACAGGAGAGAAAAATTTCCATGTGCACATCTGATAAGAGATTAGTATCTAGAAAGCTTAAAGAACTCAAAAAAAAATTAAAGAAAATAATCTAATTAATAAATGTGAATAAACTGAACAGAAAGTTCTCAAAAGAAGTACAAATGGCCAAATAAATACATGAAAAATTGTTTACCACATTGAACCACCAAAAGACTGCAAATCAGAATTATCCCAGTCACAATGGGCGTCATCAGGAAAACAAACACTGATGAGAATGTGGGGAGCAGGGCTTGTGGAGGGAAACTGTTGGTGGGGCTGTAAATTATTAGTGCAGCCACCATGGAAATCTGTAGGGAAGTTGCTCCAAAGGCTTAAATTAGAAGTGCAGCATGATCCGGCTGTGCCGCTCCTGGGTTTATAGGAACGGGATCCAAGTAAGCAGACAGCAAAGAGGCCTGAATATCGTGTTTTCCGTGATGCTGCTCACAGCAGCCTAATGATGGGGTCAGCCTTGGTGCTCATCAACAGGTGAATGACCGACCCTCCGTCATCAGGAGGAAAATGGACAGCAGTGAAGGCCATCATATTAAGTAAAATAAGCCACCGGTTTTTTTTCTCATATGCAGAATCTAGATTAAAGTATGTGTATGTATGACAGGGCAGTAGAAGGGAGGCCATCTGAGAAGAGGGAAAGGAGCAATGTGGGGACATCAGAGAGCAAAGAGCATGAGAAGCATGTATGCAGATGTCATTACGAAACCCACATTTCATATACTGAATAAACCCATAATAGAAGAAAAACAATAAAATATATTTTAGCATGAAAACACTTTCTGTAACCAAAGGCAAACAGAAAAGAGTAGGAATCTGTCTTCTAATCACTCAGATTAAAATATCTAATTATCAGCTTTGATATAATAATGCTTTAAAAAATTTAAAAAACTGGAAGTAGACGTGTTGCAGGAAATATTAAAAAATGAACCCGCCAACACTCGGCGGAGCCAGGCCATGCTCTGGTGCTCCTGCCGCCCTCAACAGCTCTCTTCAGCTTGCCCCTGCATCTGGCTCGCTTGTTCCTGGAGCTGCTAGCACTTCCTCAGCCATAAACCCATGTAGTCGATCCCCTTGCAGTTGCATATAACACAATACCCAGTAGAATCAAGACTCCCAAAGCTTAATTAACCAATCAGATTTATGTATCAATACTATCACAATTTACAAGATGCCAATACAATAATTTCAGAGCCAATTGATAATGATAAATGCTTTATCCCAATATTTCTAACTTTGTGAAATCATAACTACTTGTGGATAGTAAATGCCATGCAGGTTCATGTCCTTAGCCATCTTCCTTCCTCTCCTACCCTGAGATGCCCCTCTCTCCCAACTCTTAGCTCCGCCTCCATTTCCCCTGTCCAATCACAGACCTCCTCTGCACTAATGTAATTGGACGGGGAAAATCCTGCCAGTAGAGTAAGTGAAAAATCTTGCTTAATGTCTCATTTCGTGTTCCATCATAATAGCCAATCTATTGACAGGCGATTTTTAACTAGAAAGTTTTACTTTAGTAAAAATAAAGAATAAAAAAAGAAATAGGCTGAATAAGATTGGTTGCATCTCAAATTGATTCCAATCTGTGGTCATAAACATTTTTGCGATGAGGCTATTTTTAAAAAAAAGATGGGGAGAGGGGCTTTGGCAAAACAATTCAAATGCAAAAGCAGTGGGCTGTGGCTGGTCAAAGAGGAGACCTTAGAATATTGGTAAGCATAACAACAGTATAATGAATCACTTTGAATATGTTTACATGTGAGTTCCTAAGATGCTTATAAACAAACAAACTGCCATGTTAATTTTGTTTGGAGTATACTTAGGGACTAGCTATACTTCAGGGTAGCCAAGGAGTTCACGGCTGACAGGAAGTTTCTTTTCTCAGGAATGTTTTAGTTAATAGAAGGAGAAAGGGCAAGGGAGCAGAATGTCACCATTTAGAACAAATTCCTGATCTTAAGCAAAGGTCACTAGTGGCTGCTAACATTACAGGAAGACTCAGTGGGATTTACAGTACAGCCTTCCTGTGAAGTAATCTTGCTTCCAAATTAAATTTGAATCCAAATCTGATCAGGTCTCTATTTCTAACTGCTAGTTTATGGGAATAGGGAAATATATGAAATGAAACACTGAATATTGTCAGCAAAATACATGTCCTTGGTGCACAGGCTTTTCTCCACCCCACCCCCCACAACGCACATACACAGGATGGGTAAAAGGAGGAACAGAGACAAACAGACAGAGCATTAGGTTACTGCTGGCGATGCTGGAACTTTCAGATGGCGTCCAGATTTTGTCCATAGGCGTCTATGGCACAATCATGAAAATTTGAATACTGATCGGATATTTGATATTCAAGAACTATCCTTAGTTTTAAATATGATAATAGCATGAAGTTATGTTTTCACAGTCCTGATATTTTGGGGGACACATTGACATATTTGTGGGTGCAAGGTATGCCTTTGATCTGATTATTTTCCAGTGTACAAGCAAGTCTGTAGTGGAAATGAGTTTTGCGGTCAGATGATGGATCATTGCTCATGTTAGGGGTTTATGACTGAGATAATGTACTGGTAGGAGGGGAAAGAGATAGTTTATAATTTTCTTAAAAGGTTCTTGAAAATTCATCCTTTAAGTAAAAGGTCCAAAAATTGCTCTTTGTTCAGTTGTGTTCGTGTAGCAATGAGCTGAGTTCTTAATTCAGATAATTTCTTGAGTTTTCAGTAAAGAAGATATTTCTCACAAAGGACAGATTGGCTGTGTAGTATTTATTATTTAAGGCTCTATTCTAAGCACTTTAGGCAGATTGACTCACTAGACTCTCACAAGAACTCCAGTGCAGAGAGGCTGAGTGCCAAAAGTTAATTATCTGCTGTACGGGAGGGAGGCTGGACTGACTTCCAGGGCACCTAGCCCTGCAGTCTGCTGCCTCGCTAGTCTTGCCTCTCTCTGTATAACTTTCAATTCTAATCACTTATTTTCAATTATTTTATTGAATTGTTTTTACATTTGTTTTTCAATATGCTGGTTGGTGAGTCCAATTTTAAAAGGCCACTTTTCATTTGTAATTTTGATTTTGGAACTTGTCTTAATGCTTAAGAGAATACAGAGGTCTGTTGAGTTTACTCCTTTATTAATACAAGGAATTGAATAACAGACGAAGAATTATTTTAGTATGTAGCAGAACAATCAAAGAATCAAGTGTGCTATAACAGCATCTGTAGCTGCAGAAATCCCTTGGTCTGTATGCAGCTTATTTGTGGCTCCTTTTACTTCAGTTTCTTGTTGGCTTTATCAGTCTACTTTGTAAATTTCTCTGTGCCTCTCTGTAACATTACACCTCCTCCCCATAACTCCTACACCTACTGCGTAATTGCATCCTACTTGACTTTTTAGAGGCTACTTGAGATAAAATAAGCCAATCTACTTACTACGGTATTTATCACATATGATATGCATTTAGTAAATATACCTCTCCATTTGAGAAACAAGTACAAAGCACTGTTCAAAAATTGTTCTTTATCCTTTAATATATAAAACTGTAAAAGAAAAAAATATGCCTTGGTGAGTTAGGAAGTCCTAGGCCTGGGCATATGGGGAAACTGTGAAGATATATGAGAATGATTTTAATGCATAACTGCTATGTTCTGTCTAAAGAACTTTAAAAAAAATAATCATCTTTGAGTCTGGGGGTGAGTCTGGGAAAGGCTGACTAATAATACTAATACACTGGGATGCCAGAGGAATGTTTGCTGTGGGCAGGCGGTTCAGGAGAAAACCTAACTTTTCCCAGCCCAGTTACCAAAAGGACAGTGTGAGATGCTGATGAGATGGTGCAGTTTTCTGAGTGAGGCACATAGACTCTGAGAAAGAACAAGTTTGATTTCACCCCCAAGAGAAAGAGATGGGTCACAGTTACAGACAGCCTTTTCCTGAAGTGTCTTGATCATGGATGGCTCTTTGATGACCTGGCATGGCTAATTAAATGCAGCGTTGTTTCCCAAGGACCATCACCCTCCTCCCTGCAGCTCACCTGACTGTCTGTGTAGTAAGAAATCTAAGAGACATGTAATGGGTCTTTACTGGTATTTTTTAAAAAAATGTCATTAAGCACCTGAAAACTGAAGATTTTAAAGAAGAATTTCTTTTGTATTCTAGAGTATGCCATTATAACTCTTAAGTGGTTATAGCTATTGAAATCAAGAGTTCATAGCTATTGAAATTATATATGAAGAGGAGGCTTTGCTCCTGGGGCGTAGGTTATTGGTAAGATAAAACATTGTTTTTGAAGGACAAAGCTAATGTTTATGACAGGAGTTTATTATTTTTTCTGTTAAGAGAAATTTTGAGAGAAAAGACAAAGTCTGTACTCCATGGAGCCATAATCTAATACATAGGCATAAGCATGTTTAGTTACCTTCTGGTAGCTGTAGTTGGTGAAAATATTGAAACAGTATTGCTTTAAAGATGATCCTAAGTAAAGAAGTGTGGTCGTATGATAGAGTGTGGGCTGGGGTGAACGCAGGAGGAAAGAGAGCCACTGTGAGCGGGACAGATGTGACTCTGGTACTTAGTTACTGCTGTCTGTCTGGCAGGTCAGATGGAGTTTCTTAGGCCACCCAGGCTGACTGGGGACTCTGGGCTCAAGTGGTGCTCTCTGCTTGCCTCAAAGCTGTCTGAGCAGACACAGGTATGCTCCATGCTGCTGCGCTTGATTGATGCTACAAGTTTAACACAACCCTGATTTCCATGTGACGTGGTAAGAGGGAACAACTGCAGGAAGGCTTACTTAGACGTTAAACATCGCAGAGTAGATGAGGATTCATCCCTTTCTTTGCCTTGGGACGAAACCTGGTTTGAAATGAAGACTTGATTTTTAATCAGATTGTTAAATAATAGGATTTTGGGGTTTTTTTTGTAAACAAATTGCAAGAAATTTAGATTTTGGAAAACAAAGTAGTTGGTTCTTTGATTCAGTTTAAGGTTATGATATGGTGGAACTTCTAGAAATTATTATAATTACAAATACATTTGTTGTATGATATCTTATACAAGAAAGGACATATTTTTAACATGCTACTCACTAGACAAACTACATTTCTTTTTAACTTTTAAAACATTTATAGGTGTATATTAATTGCACAGAATAATGGGTTTTTGTGATATTTTATGCATTCATATAATGTACTTCAGTCATCCTCTAGTTAAAGGAAGGATGCTTTACTGATTTTGACAATAGTGTTGTTTTTGTTTTTTTGTGTTATTTGTGCATTTGTGTGTCTGCTACTATAAATCAACCCCAGTGCCTCTTATGTGTAGATAAATTCTATACAACTGAGCCACACTCCTAGTACATGGAATTTGATATGGCATAGCATTTTAAATATCTTATCACTTTAATTTCCCTAAATAACAATGAACATGAGACTTGGGTGTATCTCAGTGATAAAGTACCTGCCTATATATGCAAGGTCTTTCACTCAACTCTTGCACCAGAGTAAGATAGAGAGGTCTAACGTAGGAACACATAATTTAACATCAAAGTTTTGAGTTTTAAAAGACTATTTTCTTTGTTTGAGAGTCTTTTACTGGCTGGCAAGATGGCACAGTATGTAAAAGTACTTGTTGGCAATCCCCAAAATCCAAGTTCATTCTCCAGGACCCACCTGGTAGAAAGAAAGCTGAGTACTGCTCACTGTTTCGTGACCTTCACACATGTGCTGTGGGTATGAACACCATCTTAATTTAATTAAATGTATTAAAATTTTTAATAGATCCTATGAGGTTCTTCTCTATGTAGCCTATATAACCTTGAACTTGGTAAATAGCCCAGGCTGACTTTAAACTTAGTTTCTTGCTGACTCAGCCTCCCAAGTACTAAGGATTACACCATGCTCAGCTGTGTGTGTGTGTGTGTGTGTGTGTGTCTGTGTGTGTGTGTGTGTGTCTGTGTGTGTGTGTGTGTGTGTGTGTGTGTGTTAATATATATATGGGTATGCAGGCCAGATGTTGATTGTCTGCTTTAATCATCATCTACCTTATTAATTAATTAATAAGTTTAGTTTTGAGACAAGGTCTCTCACTGACCCTGGAAATCTTTGCTTTGCTTATACTGGCTAGCCAGCAAGCTCTAGGGATCCACAAACCTCCTTTCCAGTACTGGGGTTGCAGATTCTCAGTGCCACTGCTTTTACAGAGGTGCTAGGAGCCAAATTCCAGTCTCCATGGTTGTGTGGCAGACACTTCACTGACTGAGTCATCCTTGACATTTTGTTTTTTGTTTGTTTTAGTTTTCCAGACAGAATCTCTCTGTGCTTCCTGGCTGTTCTGGAGCTTGTTCTGTAGACCAGGCTGACCTTGAACTCAGAGATCTGTCTGCCTCTGCCTTCCGAGTGATGGTATTAAAGGCATGTGCCACCACCACTGGGCTTTTGAGTCTTTTAAAATTAAAACTTCCTTATATTAAGAAATTCTTTTTTGCCTTTTACAAATCTAATAAAGTGGAAATAAAATTAAATTAGGTACACAATTTTGAGAGTTGTTTTTCTTACTCTTCATACTGAATAGATAATTTTTTTAAGATTTTGTTTATGTGTATGTGTATATCCTCATATCTACCATGTGTATTTAGATGCCACTGGAGGCCAGAAGAGGGCGTCAGATCCCCTGGAACTGGAGTTACAGGCAGTTGAGAGTTGTCTGATGTAGAACCTGAGTCAAACTCCACTCCTTGCTGAGCCTTCGCTCCAGGCTTTCTCTCTAGATGGATTTAACGCTAGGGAGGATTGCAAGCCTGAAAAGCAGAGCTGATCATGGAGCTTTAGTTGAATAGGAAGTTTCCATTTTACTTTGATTAGAGATGCTTCTCCGTTTGATTGTGGAACAGAAAAAAAAAAATCAAAACAACAACAAAACAAACAAGGCAACTTAGTAAATCCTAGGAAATGAACAAAACTGAAAATATATATCCTTTTTGTAACTATAACAGAAGTTTAAAAATGTTTAACCCTAATTTGGAAAAATCAAATATTTCTCAAATAACTATTTAATAGTAGATAACAATTGTTATTTAGTAAGCTGGAATAGAACTCATTTAAGATCAATACTGTGCTTAAATTAAAATTTATAATCTTAATTAAATTTACTATTTTTTTTTTGAGATAGGATCACCTATAGTTCAGGTTGTCATTTTAATGGTAAAGAGGAAAATAATGTACTAAACATTCAGTTTCAGATTTCTGTAAAATAACCAAATCTCAGCAAAATAAGGAATAGAAAAAGGATGCTGTCAAGCTACGAGCAAAGAGGCAGCCTCGGGCGCCACGGAGGTAGGTAGGGTTTGAGGGGAAAAGGGAAATTACTGGCGAAAATGTGGAAAACCAAAAGAGATGATAAGAATGGAAAATTTACAAGGAAGGTGTGAAAGGGAACACTTAACTTTATGCAATGTATGTGAAATCTTTAGTTATTAGGAAAAACTCAAATTGATTGAAAGAAAAGGAAGAAAGTAAGTAAATCTAGGTAAACTAAAACCATGGTAGGAAGTTAAAGGGATTTTTTTCCTAAGTCAATTCTAGGGCCAGATTGTTTTGCCAGTGAATTCTTTTATACTTTCAAAGCTTATACTTTCAATGTCTATGGTGAGAAATACTCTATTGATTATAACAAAGATAAAAATATGTTCAATGAATGCTATAAAATTATTCTGGAAAGTTCAGGGAAGGTATTTTGTTGTTTGTTTGTTTTGAGTAGTGTAGGCTGTCCTTTAATTGACTGGGTAGCTGGCCTTGAATTCTTAATATTCCTGCCATCCATCCCAAGATCCTAGATTATAGGTATACGCTTGTATACCCGGCCCAGGAAGTGATTTTCTTCTTCTGAGGAGCTCTATTGTCCTTTTAATTCACTCAAGTAGTCAACGAGTCAGCTCTGAATCATGCTGCTGTATAGATAGATGCACAATGACAAAGAAGCTTCCTGTGGGTCTCATAAGTAATAACAGGAAAACAGGATCAGTGTTCGGGAAAGGACTCTGAAGATAGTGTGGTGTGGCACAGTTCACGTCGAGAGTACTCTCTGATGACATGGTTTTTGAGATAAAATATGAAGGAAAAAAGAAAGACTACATTGAGAAAGGAAGAGAAAAAGAACTGGGACCATTCTCTATTACAAAATGCCCTGATGACATGAAAGATGATGACTAGTATAGATGAGGTATTTTCTTTGTGTGTGCATATGTGCATGTGCAACATATGTACAAGTGTGTTTGAAGGCCAGAAGGTGTTATCGGATACCCCCCTCAGTAGCTCTCTATTTTTTGAAACAGCTTCTCTCAGTGAGTCTAGAATTCACTAATTTTGCCAGACTGGATAGCCAACAAGACCCAGACACTCTCTTGTCTCCGCCTCTCCATCATTGGATATTCATGTGGGTTCTGGGGTCTGGATTCAGTTCCTCATGCTTACTTGACACTCACTTTACTGGCTAGGTTACCTCCCAACCTCCCTGATGAGTTTTAGTAAGTGAGCTGACTTTCCTGAGGTACATAGATCCTATCTCAAAACAACAGCAGCAACAACAACCAAAACTCAAATGTTGTTCATTTGTCTTACTCAGTTTTCTGGTTGTCTCATCTGAGAGGATACATTGGATCCCTGTTACTCCTTCATGCCAGTTTGTGGAGATTCATGATCATCTTTTCCATTTTCTTTTTCTGTGGGCTAAGATGTGAACCTAATCAAGAAGCAGAAAATAAGTGACCAATGTGGGCCCATCCCTGAATTATACTACCTAATTATACTAATTATACTACCTAAGGTTCAGGACACCTAGTAGAAGAGGGGACAAGAAGTATCATGAACCAGAATATAGGGTGAAAGGCTATAAAATGCCATCCCAGAAATTCGACATGACTATTGAGATCATTAACTCACATCAGCTATAGTTGCTGCACTGGGCCATGTAAGACCAGTCACATCAACAGTCAGTCAAGAAAGGGGGCGGGCTCACAGGCCCTACATTTACCTCTGAACTATTGGATAGTCAAGAGATCCCAAGAAAGGAGGAATGACTGTCTTTAGTTGTCTATCTTCCGTGGAGCCCTCCAGGGTTCATAGTTCCATACTCTTAGTCATTGGTCCTGGTTAATCTTAGTAGATCATAAAATCAAATGATTAGGCATGAGTTCTCTAGGAGATTTGTGAAGAGTGGAGAGAGTGGAACAAGGAGATAAGAGGTGAGAGTGGTCATTATTCAAAGCACACATATGTAAAATTGTGAAATAAATTAAAATATAAAACTATGTGGACCTAAGAAGGGGGGTCAGGAGAGCAGTTGGCAGACTCTGAGTATTTCAGGTACTGACTTAGCTGTAACAAGTAAAAGGAATAGAAACCCCTTGTTTCCTGTGCCTCAAGCCCTTGGATAATAATAACCTGATCCAGGACCGGGAGTGGGATTTAGCTCAGTGTAGAGCTCTTGATTAACCTGTGCAAGAGTCTGGGTCAGTCCTCAGAGTGCACACATACACAAATGCACAAAGATGATATTTTGCTTCTAGTCCAGTACTACATGGTCTTTGAAAGTTCTTATTACTTTTACTTTTTGGTGACTTAGGACCCATATTTGTTAGCTTTTCCTCAGCTATTTTCTCATGTTGCTATTCATCTGCAATTTTATGAGGTTTTCTTGACTGCGTTTTTTTTTTGCGGCTTGGTTACCTTACTAGTGGTCAGATATTTTTCAGTTGGATTGAATTTTCTTCACTCTTCATATATTTTTTTTCTGGTTCACAATAATTTGATCTTTATGCATTGTGCCAATAATTTTGTAAGCTGCTTCTTTGTGTTATTCTCAAAGAAGAAACAAATAAATAAACGAGTAACTGAATAAATATAGACAAATATATTCATCAATACATATCATTTTTCAATTTTACTATTAATCATAGGTTTAATACTGTGGTAATTAGTACTAATTGTCAAGTGGACAGAATCCATAACCAGCTGGGGGACAAACCTCTAGGCATGCTTGTGGGTGAGTGTCTTGATTGTTAAGACATGTGGGAAAACTCATCTAAATTGTGGGTGGAGCATTACTTGGACAGGGGATCCTAGAATGTATAAAATGGAGAAAACTAGCTGTGCGCATGCTTGCATTTCCTCCTCCGCCCCCAGATTGTGGGTATGATGTGACCAGTTGATTCAACCTCTTACTAACTTACCTTCTCTGCCATGATGGCTGTGAGCTAAAATCACCCCTTCCTTCCTTATGCTGCTTGTGTTGAGAGTATTTTCTCACAGCAACAGAAGTAATTGGTACTAAGAAGTGAGGTTATGTGATAAACCTGGCCTGTGCTTTTTAGGCCTTTGGAACTGGTTTGTGAGAGGAATGGGGATGAGATTGTAACTTTGGTTTAGAAAAGCTGTTGAGTACTACATTCAGTTTGTTCACCCATTCTAAGGAACACTTGGAAAACATGAGCACTGAGATAAACACAGACAGCAGAAGCCCGAGGTTTTGCATTGTGCCATTAATTTTGTAAGCTTGAGGTTTTGGCGTACAAGGGCTCTATCATTAACTAGAGTCATCTGTATGATAATTTGGCCAAGAGTTTGGTTTCATTTTGCCTATGTCCTGAGACTGTGAGCAATAGTGAATTAAATTTGATAGGAAATATCAGGACAGGTAAGCATTCAGGTTGGTATAACTCCATGCTATTCTGAGAAAAAGGTAGTATCCTTGGAGGAGAAGCCATTTCTGCTGCTCATGGGACAGTAGAGAGGCCTGAGGTCCCTTCTTGCTTGTATTTAGAGTCATTTAGTTTAGCAAACCTAAACTAAAGGGGTTTCCACTTCTCACAAGCAACTGGCTATTATAGTGTTTTGGCAGGGTGAGTGCACAGAAGCTAATTGTCTGTGGTGCACATCTTTAGCTGACTACAGAACTAACCATTTGTCGGTGTGGTACTGTTTTTGAGTCATGAGTGGTGAAAGATTGAGGGTTCATGGCGTCTTCCCTGTGCCATGGATTCAGGCCAGGTGATAGCAAGCAGTATCTCGAAGCTGTGGATGTGAAGCCCAAGTTGCAGTCGAGACCCCAGAATAGTCAAGATTCAGAACCATGAGTTCTTCTTCACTGAGAAGAGCTGAACACGGAGAATACACAAGAGACGGTTTCTGTGCTACTACAGCAAGCCCTGCCAATTTTATCACAAGCCTTAGATGTTCCACATGGAGCTGCAGGCTACGGTGTTTGCCTGATGTGTTTTGGACTTGCTTTAGTCTGATCATTGTTTGTTATTCTCTGATCTCTTTTGGAGCAAGAATGCTTACAAACTGCTTCAAGCACCTGCTGCCTTAACTTCCCTGCCATGGTGTACCTTGAACTGTCTGCTAAATTAAGCCCCTTCTCCCTTTACTCACCTCTGCCAGACTGTTTATTCACACCAACAGGAAAAGAACTAAGATGATGTTTTAAAAAGGGGTCTAGGCTTAAAAACAATATTTAAACGATTTATTGATAGCAGTATATACTTATCTATATAACCGTCTTCTTTGGGACCATTAGATTGGATTTAGTCCTTTTCCACATTTTAACAAACTGTGTTCCCTCACCTGTGATTGCTTTACTACTCTCTTTGCACATTATGATTTTCTGAATAAATTTCAGTAATATTGGAAATTCCTGGAATTTAACTGCTTGCCCTCCCTCCCTTCCTTCCTTCCTTCCTTCCTTCTTTCCTTCCTTCCTTCCTTCTTAAAATTACAGTTTCAATTTAGTATAGAGAAACCATGAATTAGATAGCTTCCTTTTTCAGTTGCTGGAAACTTCTAGCAGACTAATTTCCAGCACTTGGAGAATAGTACTTGATAAAATGCAGATTGGTGACCCCAGTATTTCACAGCTTCAATGATTCTGTGGTTTATTCTAAGAGACTGGGCACTTTCTAGCCTTTAATTGCCCTGGCTTGGCTTGCAACAGACAACTTTTGCATCACAATAGCTTTTATTTTAGTGCTTTTTCATGATTCAGTCGTTCTGAGAGCTGTCTCAAGTAAATCAGGCTTTCAAATTAAGTTAAAATTCAACTGCCTGTGAGTTTACACAGGCTCTTAACTAGCTGTGGTTCTAGATAGGCGTAATGAAGGGAAGGTGGTTTTGCATAGGCTTGCACACAGGAAACAGTAGCATGTATTACAATGTATTCTTTCTAAAGTTTTTAAAATTTAATTATACCTTCTGGGATTCAGCACATATAAAATAATTCTCTTTAGAACTGAAGAAACATCATTTAAAGATTTAATACAATAAGTATAAAATGGTATAATTGCTTAAGTTTTAGGATAATCAAATAGCCTTTAGAAAATATAGTGTTGATCCTGTCCATATTACTATTCATAACCATGTTATGGTTAACTTCTAAAAACTGAAAAGCTAGAAGAACTATGCAAAAAAATAGGAATCTAAAGTAAGAAAACTATAAAATGTTAATTGTGTAAAATGAAGCACATTTTAATAAAGAATTTATTGTAATTAAAACTTTTAAAAAAGGATTTCTAAAAGTGACCTTAAATGATCACTATTTTATAAAAAGATTCTAGCAAGTATAGGACATTCCCATTGGAAAAACAAACCAACATAAAAAGAGTTGAACCCCATTGGAAATTAAAACAAATAATTTTTTTCTTATCGAGCAACAATAAGAGGTCTATAGGGAACCAAGTAGACACACATTGCTTTTTGAATTAGAATAGCTCATTTGAAAGCAATATGGTAGTGTATGTTTTAAAAGCCATACACATATCCAAGACTATTGATTTAGTGATACTACTTTTGGGAACTGACCCTAAGTAACAATCCAAGAGATAACAAAGCTGTGTTAAAACTATATTCACAGTAGCATTACTATAATAGTAAAACTAGAGATGACCTAATTAGTTAGCAATGGAAATTTGACGCCTATTAGTTCATAGTGCTTACAGAGAAGTGTAAGCACTGTTGCAACAGGCATGATATCATTTTGTTCTCTTCTGTTAAGCCAATGCCAAGAATATCTTGGAGTACAGTGGTTACTCAACAATTTCTTAGTATTGATTTTACGATGAATAAACCCATGGAATAACGGATTTTTCAATTAAAACATATATAATGAAAACTTCTTTGCTTTTTTGTTGTTTTTGTTTTTAAAACAAGATCTCATGTAGCTCAGGCTGGCATCAAACTCTATACGTAGCCACAGATAGCCTGAACTTCTGATTTTCCTTTCTTCACCTTTCAAGGGCCATGACTGTAGACATGTACCACCACACCTGGCTCAGAATCTCTTTAAGAAACTTGCTAAGAGAGGTGGGGGAACAAACACATGTTGTTTGGTGGAATTTTTTCTTTGGGGACAGGGGGAAGAATTTGAAATAGGGTTTGAAAGTTTAGTAGGATCTGGAGTAAAAGGCCTCTCCAGGAGAGACCAGGAACAGCCTGCCAGGAGGAATTGACTGGAGGACAAGAAAGGAGATGTAGACACAGGTAAGGGCAGGGCTCTGGGTGGACTTGCAGTTCTGTCTATGTAGTAGGATTTCTTCAGTACCGGCAGTCATAGACGGTGTTCTAACAGAATTCATCTCAAAAGAGTTATGTAATTTGGAAGGTTCATCTGGCTTAGATATGGACACCAGATTCAGGGAGCTAAGTGTCATGTGTTGGAAATAGACCAGCAGCATTTGATGTGAGTTGTTTCGGTGGTGACTGTAAAACTGGGGTACTCATTTTAAACTATGAATACAATTCTGGCCATCTATGTTTTGGAAAAACTATTATCCTTGTAAATTCTAAAAGGTGAATTTTGATGTGGGAAAAGATGGTGTTACTACAGCAATTAAAAAAACAATATATGATTTTCTGATAACAGATTATTTACAAAATGTTTATTGATAAAATAAAACTTTTTTTTTCTTCCTCAAGATTACCCCTTTCCTTTCTTTTTTTTTTTAATTTACATTCCAAATCACTTCCCCTTTCCCGTTTCCTCCCTCCCCGAAAGTCCCATAAGCCCCCTTCCCTCCCTCTTTTCTCCATTCAACCCCCTCTCGTTACTCTGTCCTCGCGTTCCCCTACATCCAGTCTTTCCAGGACCAGGGGTCTCTCCTTCCATCTTTTTAGAAATCTATTGATATGCGGATTGTGTCTAGGGTATTCCGAGATTCTGGGTCAATATCCCCTTATCAGTGACTGCATACCATGTGTGTTCTTTTGTGATTGGGTTACCTCACTCCAATAGCTTATGCTCTAAGATCAAGAATAGACAAATGGGACCTCATTAAATTACAAAGTTTTTGCAAGGCAAAAGACACTGTCAAAAAGACAAAGCGGCAACCAACTAACTGGGAAATGATCTTTACCAACCTTACATCCGACAGAGGGCTAATATCCAATATATACAAAGAACTCAAGAAGTTAAACTCCAGAGAGGCAAGTAACCCTATTAAAAAATGGGGTACAGAGCTAAACAAAGAGTTCTCACCTGAAGAATATCTAATGGCTGAGAAGCACCTAAAGAGATGTTCATCATCCTTAGTCATTAGGGAAATGCAAATCAAAACAACCCTGAGATTCCATCTCACACCAGTCAGGATGGCTAAGATCAAAAACACAGGAGACAGCAGTTGTTGGCGAGGATGTGGAGAAAGAGGAACACTCCTCCACTGCTGGTGGAACTGCAGGCTGGTACAACCACTCTGGAAAGCAGTCTGGCGGTTCCTCCGAAAACTGGGCATGACACTCCCGGAGGATCCTGCTATACCACTCCTGGGCATATACCCAGAGACTTTACCTGCATGCAATAAGGACACATGCTCCACTATGTTCATAGCAGCCTTATTTATAATAGCCAGAAGCTGGAAAGAACCCAGATGTCCCTCAACGGAGGAATGGATTCAGAAGATGTGGTATATCTACACAATGGAATACTACTCTGCAATTAAAAACAATGAATTCACGAAATTCCTAGGCAAATGGTCAGATCTTGATAAAATAAAACTTAAGAACTGTCTGTTGACTTTATCCAACAAGTGTGAGTCTTTTCATTGTTTCTTAAAATCTCTCTCTTCACTGAGGACAGAAGAAAACAGTCAACTGTCATGGCTAAATATATTGCTAAAATATGTTTGTAAAATTATACTCCTCTAGTGAGGAATCCAACTTAAAAATTTTTTAAATTATAAATTGAAGATCAAGTTTTCCCCTTAGGGCTTTTGGAGAAATAGGCTGTTTCCTCAGCTTTTAACATGTTAGCAGCAGTTGGATGATGAAAATTGACATTTATGAAGCAGGCTGCTATGCTGAATTAGATCCTAAAATTTATTTGAAATGAACTAAGAAGAAATTTTAAAGGAAAGCCAATTTGTTTCCAATTATTATGTAAAATTAATTCTTTATTGTTTATGAAATGGAAAACCATCATAAATTATCTTAGGCAAACATATACAGACGTTTAGACATGACATTCTAATAAGCAGTTGCACAGCGTTTCTAAGCATCATTGTTTTGTACTACCAAATGGTGAATTTTTAATTGAACTGACTATTCAGTTAAATTGTTTGAATAGTAATTTAGAAGAATATGCCCAAACATCTACAAAATTGTTTTACCTAAGAGCTGGGTGCTGAGTTGAGGTTAGCAGAGTAGGATCTGTCTTACCTGAATCATGAGATTGATAAATTAACTCATCTAGCATGACAGTTTGCTGTGTATGCCAGATGTTGGAATTGCACAAATGTGTAAGGCATGATAGTCCTTGATGGACTTATGATTGTTTATAAACTGGGTATCAGACTTTGAGATGAAAGTAGTTGTATGTCACAGGAACATACTTACATTTGTCTCACAAATGATTATTTGGAGAGAGACCAGAGGAGAGAACAGTCAGCGTTCTGCAGAGATGCATGAGCCAGAACTTGAGTAATGAGTATATATACACACTTTTTAAATTGATACACATAGAATAAAACTTCTGCCATTAACCAAATAATTTCTCATTAAAGTCATTCTGGACTTACTTTTTATATATTGAAGATGAACTTGTCTAGATTATAAAAAAATCATGAAGACGAATTTGGATGAGCTAATGGGAATGTTCATGATAGCAGTCACAGGGGTGATTTTTTTTATGGTTACAACTCCTTGTTCTGTACATTTAAATTGGGTGTGTTTATTGTGTACTGACTACTTTGATAACACTTCTTCCAAATTTGCATTTTAAGAACTGAATTTCCAAGGAAGTGATTTTCAGTTATGCATCACCAAATATGAAATTAAGCATAAATCATGTATCAGAGACCAGAATCTATAAAGTCCAGGCTTTCATGGAACTGACTTTTTAGTGGAAGAGACAAATAAAGAAGAAAAAATACTTAACTCCAGGTACTTGAGTCTCATGAAGAAAATGAAACAGATTGGTGTGAGACCTAGCCATTTCTTAGCTGAGGAAACCAGGGCCAGCGCAGTAGGCCAGCATAGCTCTGGCTCTTGGTTATGTTCCTTTAATCCTATGGACATTGAGCTCGGAGCCTGCAGCTATGGATTACACAGAATATAAATGCTGGAAATGAAGGGAATGATTCAGCACAGTGGGGTGGGGGAGGGGCAGGCGTAGGTCACTTTTGTAAAGGGAGGCCGGCCGGAAACAGGGTCCATTCTCTTTCTTCTCCTTTTGGAACTTCAAAGACAAAAAATGTTGTATTTCTCTGATTGTTCATTACTTCCCTGCAACTCCAATGATTATTTGTCTTTTCAGATTTGATTGTTTCTATTGATCTGTCTTCAAGTTCACTATGTATTATTCACAAATCTTCATTTGCTAATAAATTAATCCTGTAAGCTTAATTTTGAATATTGTATTTTTACATCCGTTTGTTACTATATTCTGTTTCTCTGCTAAAGCTCTGTTTTCCATCTGCTTCAGCTGTTTTCATAGCTGTTTTCTACAACACTTTCTGCTGCTGTGCTCGGACCCTTGCCAGATAGTTCATACATCTGCATCAACTTGGTATCTGGATTTGCTAATTTTCTCACCTGTGTGGAGATTTTCCAGAAATGGTTTCATTTTTCATAATGAGAATATTATAAAGACAAATTAGGAAAATATGACTAAAGAAGAAAATAAAGCCATTTGAGCTGTGAACGCTCAGTGTTTTTCTCTGTAAAGCAGAAATAATGCTGACTAGTTACTTATTGTAAAAATTTTTACATAGGAACATATGAGTAAAATATATAGCCCTATCCAAAGAATATGACAAATGTTCAGAAAATATTTAATTTACGTTTCTTTTTCTGATCTAGCATTTTGAAATTATTACCTCAACAAAGTAACATTTCAAGGGAAAATTACTCTTTAAAGAAAATGCTAACATACTTCCTTCCCCTCCCCGCCCCCAGTTCTATAAGTCGTCTTCTTTAATATAGAGATCACCCTGTTTCTTGACCTTGGCTTAGCTTTTCCAGGTGAATAAACCTTTGTTGTTAAAACCTGGCTTTGCATTCATATGTGAGGAAAATAGAGTGTGATTGTACTCATAGCTTATAAAAGCATTAACTCCAAGAACATTGTATGTCTAAAAATATAAAGTGTGAAACCATAAAGCTTTAGGTAGAAAACAGACCTGCATAGCTTAAGGGTAGGAAAAAGTTCTTAGGCAAGAAACTAGCGGTGTGGTCTGTTAAAGAAGAATGGCAGATTTGGCTTCATAAAAATTAAAAGCTTTTGCTGCAAAAGACACCGTTTAGAGAATGAAAATACCATCTTCAGACTGAAAAGTATTTTCAAATGACATACCCAGTAAAGGACTTGTATCAAGCTCATCCAAAGAACTCTCAAAGCACTACAATAAAGAGACAGCCAATTTAAAAATGAACAAAATGGGGATTTGGGAGATGTCTAAGTCAATAAATGCTCTCTATGCAAACATGAGGACTTGAATTTGGATCCATAGCATCTGTTTGAAAGACTCGGTGTTATAATCCCAGTGCTGGGCGTGGAGAGAGGAGCATACCTGGAACCTGCTGAGCAGTCAATTTAGGCAAATCATATGGATCTAGATTCAGTAAGAGACTCTGTCTCAAGAAATCAGAGGGTAATTGAGAGCTTGTTTGGAGGTTCTATCAGAGGAGCTCAGCTACTCATATACCCTTGACCAAAGACAAGTTCTCCTCTATTGGGGAAGGTTGTCCTCTTCGATCAACTGAGGACTGACCGATTGTGCAGCTTCGGGAGGGGCGCACCCGCCTAAACAGTGAGATCAGCTGCATCAACCCTGGCCATCAATGGGGTGACAGATGTTGAATCCTGATCACCCGCACATTCCAGAGGGTAATTGAAAAAGAATTTTCATGTTAACCTCCATAAATATAATCCGCACAGAAATGACATGTACTAACACAAAATTAATAAAACATAAATATTTCATCAAAGGTTGGAAAGTAAGCTCAATTGAAAAGATATTTGAAATCATTAGCCTTGCAGTCTTTCCACTATTTTAATCTATTTTCTATTTTCCACTATTTAATTTTAGAGAAATTCAGATTAAATCCACAATGATATACTACTAGACAAGTACTATGAACAGTATAGGAAATCGTGACAATACCAGGTCATCCAAGATAACAGAAAAACTGGTACTCTCATATATGACTGGGTACAATGAAAATATTACATATGTATAACTATGTTATTAAGTAGCACTGGAACAAATTTCTATTCTCATAGAAGTTGCAAATATAGAACAAGATTTTCATATATTCCACTTTCCATTAGTGGTAACAGCCTACAAACAGTCAACCTTGGTCCATATCTTAAATTAAGCAATACATCAGTCTATGTTATAGCAGCTCCCTCCATTCACAACCACACATGCCGAAAGCAGCACACAAGGTTTTATAAGGATGAAATGATAAGTGTGGTATATTGATAAGTTGATGTCTAAGCAATGAAACATGCAGCAGCACGGGTCTGTAGCTGCATTGTTCTGGGTGAGAGAAGGTGGCCTCAGGCAGTTGTACACTGTGTGGTTCCACTTGCCTAACATTCTAGTATATAGCAAAGATCCTTCTGGTGGAGAATAGTCACAGGCTAGGCGTTTAGGGGAGTCTGATGTATAAAGCATGAGGAAGTGCCTTAGTTTGGTGGCACTTTTAGTAGATGAGTGTAGACCTTGTAATTTGCACGTAGTGGTAGTTTTAAAATTCTATGCATACATTTATATTCTTAGAACTATACTTTAAAAAGTTGTTTACTGCATGATCTCTTCCTAGCACTGTTTAACAGTAGAGCTAAAGTGGAAAAATTTGACATACCTGAAACAGAATAGCGAAGATGATATGATGCAAATAAAACTAAACTAAACTCTATCTTGTAAGATTTATGGATTTTAAGAGTTTTGAGGAGTTACTGAATGGTTTGAAACAGTTGAATGACCTTCTTAGATTAAATCTTAGACTTAAAATTAGATTAAAAAATAAGGTCTCTACTCATTTTCTCTACTCAATTATTATTGAGTATGTGAGCATATGTGCAAGTATATATGAACATGATGAGGGATGCACGCTACAGCGCAAAAGCCAGGGGAAAATTTCCCTTCCTCGTGTGGGATCCAGGATTGAACTCAGGGTAGTAGCAACAAATACCTTTATCCATTATCCCATCTTGGCAGCCCCTATTTCTGTGTTTTCAACTTTAAAAAACACAACCTATTTTTTGTTTATTATTTATTTTTTATTGGATATTTTCTTTATTTACATTTCAAATGTTATCCCCTTTCCCAGTTTCCCTACTCCCAGATTGCCCCTATCCCATCCTCCCTCCCCCTGCTTCTATTTATTGTTTTTATGTTTGTGCTATGTCTACACTGTGGCCAGATACCCAAGCAGGTCAGTAGAGGGTGCTAAATCCTCTGGAACCGGAGTTACAGTTGGTTGAAAGCTGCCATGTGGACATGGGTACTGAACACCTCCCCCCACACACCCTTCTCTGTAAGAACAGTAAGTACTTTTAAGTGCCAAGCCACCTACCCAGCCCCAGATTAAACACAGATCTGCTGTGCTTTAAGACACTGTGGCCCAGGCTGCCCTTGAACTCACACTACTCCTCTATCTGCTTCCTAATGCCAGGATTACAAATGTGTTACCACACCTGCCTTTCCTGTGTTGTACAGCCCACTTTATTACTTTGAAGTAAATAAATGATATTTAGTAACCAATATTTCATCTAGAATACCTAGTGAATATTTTGGTTTCAAAACTATTGCCATCTCTTTTTAGGAGGGTGGGGGTTTAAGAGTTACCACACTGTGCTAGCTTGCCTTTTCTTTCTTTTAAAGACAGGGTCTCATAATTAGCTATGTAGCTGAGGATGACCCTGAACTTCTCATTATCCTGCCTCCACCTCCCATAGTCTGGCGGTGTAGGCGTGTGCCACCATGCGCAGCCGGGCTGGTGACTGACCCCGAGCTTCTCGAATCCTAGGTGAGTGTTCTGCCAGCTGAGCTGTGTCTGCAGCCTTTAGCGGTGTTATCTACACAGCTCTTGAAATGCTATTACACTGGTCCTGGTTTTGAAAATAGCCAAAAATAGAATAATGAACTCTTGCCTGTCTCAAACAATTAGAACACAGGGCCAAATTTGTTTTTACCCTCTTCTACACCTTTTATTCTCATATTTCGAAACAAATATAAACATCATGTCCTTTGGTCTGTAAATATTTCACTATGGCCCTAGAAAAGGTGAAGTTGTCTGTTTTTTCAAATAGCATAATCACAATTTAATACAATTATTATAGTTTAAATTAGCTGCTAATTATTTACTATTAGTATTCAATTTTCAAAATACATATAAATAGTCAGGTTTATCAATATTTTCCTTTTTAAACTGTAAAGGAAACTATATTCACTTACGTGTTTACTAAAGCTGGTTAGAAAATACTTTATATGACTTATCTTACCCATTTTTAAGTATTAATTCATATTACAAAGCAAAAACGGGGAGGGAGGAAACGGGAAAGGGGAAATCATTTGGAATGTAAATAAAAAAACTTAGGAAAAAAAAAGACAAAGCAAAAAATCTCCAGAATTTCTTTTGTATTACTTCACATATAACTCTGTATTCATTAACCAACTTGGCTACCTTCTTGCTCCAGTTAACTCTTTCTTCTAATAATGAGATTTAATTTCAGCATTTAATCCATTTGACCTTTTTTCCTTCTTCTCTTTGTTGGTGTGGTATGTAAATCACATTAACTTTTACTTCATTGGCTTGCCATTTTTGCCAGCATCATTTACTTACTGGATAGTTATCTTAGTCAGGATATTATTGCTGTGATAAAACACCATGAGCAAAAGCAACTTGTGGGGCAAAGGGTTTATTTTATCTCATAACTTGTAGTGCATCATCCAGGAAATCAGTGAAAGCAAGGCAAAAACCTGGAGGTGGGAGCTTATGCAGAGACCATAGAGGAGTGTGCTTACCGGTTTGTCCCTCAAATCTTGCTCTGCTTGCTTTCTGATGCCCTCCAGGACCACCCACCCAGGGGTGGCCCCGTCCCCAATAGGATGGGCCTAATCAACATTAGTCATCTATCAAGAAAATGTACCACAGGCTTGCTGACAGGCCAGTCCAATGGGAGCATTTTCTCAGTTGAGATTCCCTCTTCCAGATGACTCTAGCCATGTCAACTTGACATAACAGTACAATAGTCTTTTCGGATAGTTTCGTGGTCCTAGAGTGAGAAGAGTCTTGGTAAATACTACAGATTTTTATGGAAACCTCTGAACAATTAAGTCCTAGGTGTAAGGTAAAACAGAAATAGACCAGTTCTCAAGAAGATTGAAAATAAGCTTCAGATTAGTTTAATCTCTGGAGTTTTTTCCTGCTGCCAATCAGAAACTAAATCTCTTCTATTAGAAAGCACTATCTCATTTTGTTGTTGTTTAAAGTCAGGATGTCTTACATCCCACCAGCAGACTCCAAGCTTACCAAGGAACAGGAAACAAGAGAAAAGAGTTAGAAATACACAGATGCATCTAAGGACTGCAGTGAAAACTTGTGTGGCAATTCTGTGGGAATTATTCTTGATACTTAGCTGAGCTTCCTTTAGTTTTAGAATTCTTAACCTTGTTCACTCTCTCCCCACCTCGTGTGTGTGTGTGTGTGTGTGTGTGTGTGTGTGTGTCTGTCTGTCTGTGTTTGTTTGTTTGTAAGTGGTTAGGTTAGAGGGAAACTCTTGAGTGGATTTTGTTCTTCTACCACTCTGTTAAGGGAAGGTCACAGCTTATCTTATGTGGCTTATGGGAATTGAACTCAGGTCCTCAATCTTTTTCAACAAACACTTTTCCCACTGAAGCATCTTGCCACCAACTTTCCACCCCTGATGTTTTTGTTTTTGTTTTTTAATCTGGCCAGTTCTTCCCTTTTGTGATATGATAGCACAGATATTTGCTATCATATCACAGATATTTGCTGAAGTCACACAGGTCTGAGGCTCTGTCAATTTGCTTTTTCTCTGTTGTTAAAATTGGAAAGCTTTATTGTCTTTCAGGCCTGCCGTTCTTTCCTCTGCACCCATCTTTGATTTTTAGCTGTTGGGTTGTTTGAGTCTGAAATGTCCCCTCAGTCCCTCCTCACAGCCTCCCTTGCTTTGCTAATGTCCCTATATTATTCCTCTGGATTTTGTTTGTTTTTTTTCAAATATGTGAGAAAACTAAAGGCAGAGAGAAGGCAGACAACTCATTTCATCATGGCCAGTCATGATTCCTTTTCAGATGATTTCAGCATCTCCAGCATCTTGGTATCTACAGATCCTTTTTCATTCAGTTATATATGTTCATGTTTTTGGTGCTGGAGAAATGGCTTTAGTGGTTCAAAGCCTTTCATAAAGACCTCAGTTGGGTTCCTAGCACCCATATATCAGGTGGTTCACAACTACCTGTAATTCCAACTCCAGGGGAATCTGAAGGCTCTTGACTCCTCATGTACCCACACACATAGATTTAAAAATAATAAAAATAAATCTAAAAATAAATTCCTCGTTTTTGAAATAAGCGATTTTCATTGGATACCTGAACATTATGGGTATTGTATTCTGAGATGCTGTAATCTATTTAAATGTCGAAGTTTAACTGGATATGGTGGCAGAATCCTTGAACTCCTAGTACTTGGAAGACTGAGGGAGGAAGATTGTGAGCTTGACACCAGGCTATATACTATGCAAAGTAACACCCTGTCTCAAAAAGAAAACTAAGTAAACCCCTCATTTAACCTCTGCCATTGTTGCTTTTCAGCTGCTGTATTATTACCCCATGGGTAGGAATTCAACTCCCTACTTTGCCACTCTTAATACTCAGCTTGGGGGCTGGTTCTCTTTATTCCTGGTTCAGAGAGGCAGGGGTGCCTCATTGCCTCATTACCATTCCCCATGTGGCCTCTGCAGGGCATGTTCCCATTACTGTGTAGAGGTAAAAGGCCTAACTCACAGAGGCTTCCCCTGACACCAGCCTATGGCAGAGAGGGTAAGTGACAATGTCAGGCATTCTGCATAGCCTTGTTACCGGCTGGCAGTCAGGCAGGCTTCACTGCTGGGCTCTGGGACAACTCTGGCTGACTGGAGAGCTGGCCTCCATGCTGTACCCTGAGGGGGCTTCCGTGCCCTGAGTTGGCAGTGGTAGAATAGAGACCATGGAACCCCCAACTTACACCCACACCCAATTTTTTGTGTTTGGCTAAGTAAAATAGCTTTTGTCCATATTGTCTGTCTTTTCCCTAATTGTTTGGCAAGAGAGAACAGGATTTTGTTTTGTTTGTTTGTTTCTTTGGTGTTTTTGGAGGTCTTGGCTTCTAGGTGTTTCCAGGCTGCCAGCTTCTTTGCTTCCTATTCTATCAAATTCAAGGTACAAAAGAAAACTCACAAATCTTCCATGTGCTTTTCCTTGGATTATGAAATCCACACATGGTCTGTCATCTCTCTGTGTTTAGTTTCCTTATGTATGTGATAAATATGTCCACAGCTTTTATTTTTACTTAGAAGGAGAAATAGGAACAGGTACCTCCTTCCTAGAAGTAGAATTCAGCAAGTACTTTTAATTTTTTTCTCTTTTCGTGTCTATGTCAAGTGTGTGTGTGTGGGGGGGGGGGAGGTGTTGAAGAGTAAACCCAGAACATCATACAGGCTAGGCAAGCACTCTCTCCACTACAGAACTCTACTACCAACTCAAGTGTTTTTAATTTTCAATTGCTTTATTTTTATTTTAATTATAACTAATAATTCCCCCTTTCTTTGTGTTTATATGCTTGATTGTTGTTGTGGCTCATTTTTAGGACTTTAGCTTATTTTAAATGAAAATATAGTTTATTATCTAGAAATTTAAGTTTCCAAATTAATCTTTTACTTTTAAGAATTGTTTTGTATGCTGGGCAGTGGTGGCGCATGCCTTTAATCCCAGCACTTGGGGGACAGAGGTAGGTGGATTTCTGAGTTCGAGGCCAGCCTCATCTACAGAATGAGTTCCAGGACAGCCAGGGCTACACAGAGAAACCCTGTCTTGGGGGAAAAAAAAAAAAAGATCGTTTTGTATTAAGAGTGATAATTTCTATATTCCATTTTATTAAAATATATACATAAGTTCTCTTGGTTTGCTTGCTGCAAGGGTAATGTAACTTATATGTTAGTTACACTTTTGTAACTAACTTTTTAACTTACTTTGTTAGTAAACACTTTTGGTTGGGGGATCCAGCCAGTTACAATGTCTTAAAGAATGGCAGTTTATTTTCTGCCTCCTTACTGTTTCCTTCATTTTTTATATTAGGTTGCTTCAGTTTTACATGACTGATCCGAGGAGACCCAACTGACCATACCATTGTTTTCCTGATTTCAGGTTGTCTTTATGGCTGTATCAGAGAGTGAATTAATCTCCTATTAATCCCTGTATACTACTGTAACAGATTTAGAAATAAACAGGATAAGTTTAGTGTCATTTCAAATAGTATTGGGCAACAAGGTAGATACCAGGAAGAGGACATCTGCCGTTACCTTTCTGGCTGCCTTCAGTGGCTCTCAGTTTTCAGTCAGATCAGGGACCTCTTTGAGGGTATTCTTAAAACATTCACATGTGTCCACTTAGATTTGGACCTTCTCAACACACACATGCAGGCATGAATGCACACACAGGCAACCATAAATCAAAAGTAAAAAAGTAAATCTATTTTTAAAATAATATGCTACTTCTTTAGTTATGAAATGAGAGCCTAGAATTAAATATTTTCCCAAATTGTTAAAAATTCCCTCAAAGACATCAACATTTCTTGAGGTTCTCACCACTTAATATAAAACTGTTCCTTAACGTGAAAGTTGCAGCAGCTTTTTTCTGTTCCCATCAGCAAGTGACCATGCCTGTTGGACAGTGACACTGTCACACTGAGTGTCCTGACACCACAGGCACTCAGAGATCAAATACTGAATTATTAATAACTCAAAAGATCCCTGATGTTTGGAAAGAGAAAGATTTGCTAGAAATTTTTTGCAAAACAGTGAACAAAAATGATGCAAGTTAGGTGTGGTGGTGCATGCAGGCCTGCTGCTCAGGAGAGACAGAACCTCTGTGAGGCCAGGCCAGGCTGCTCTACAGATACCATCCCCCCACCCCCCCAACCCCACCCCCCCCACCCCCCACCCCCTACTGGGGTGGGGGGGAGGCAGAGAGAGACAGAGACAGAGAGAGGAGAGAGAGACAGAGAAAGAGGCTACTTTTAAAAAAAATGATAATTTTGATCATGTTTTTTCTGTTTCCTCACTCCTTCCTTATCCTCCCCTACCCATCCAACTTTATGTTCTTCCAGACTTGAAAAAAAAGAAAGAAACAAAAAGCCCCACAAGAATGAAAATCAAAACAAACACACAAAAGACCATTATGAATAAAAAAACCAAAAAACAACAACAACAAAAAAAAAACAAAGCAAATGAAACAAAAAGTTCACAAAGATGCCATTGTGTTTATTTTGTTAGCCAACTACTCGTAGGCGTGGCCTGCTGTGAAGCGTGATTGCTATCCCCAGTGACACTCACTGGAGAAAGCTGAGTTTCCCTGTGTTAATCAGTTGTAGTGTCTGCTTCCCCTCTCAGCACTGGAACCCCATCTGTGCAGGTCGTGGGTGCAGGCAACTCCCTTTTCTAGGTACTATCTCAGACAATAAGCCATACAACACTTAGAAAGCAACGTTGTGCTCTTAATTTGTTTTTTACTAGTAAGCCTTTCTGTTACAAATCACAGTCTGCAGTCTCTCACAGAACTATTACTTGGGTTAATAAAGAGAGGGCTGTAAGTGATTGCATCACCATTGCAGGGTTACTCCTGGCTGGGGCAAAGGTACCAAAACTGTGGTGCGGAGAGGCCAGGAACCGGATGGCTCCTCTGAGAGGCACAGTACTGAAACCCGTCCTAGACATCATCCTGTCTTGTTACTATTAGCTTCATTTTCTAAAATTCCAAGAAATCGCTTCTCAAATTTTTATTCCCTCCTACTTTTAAATTTTATATTGTTTTGAAGTAGTGACAGTGGTTACTAACGAATAGAGGCTCCTCGGGAACTTTAATAACCTCAGTCAGCCTCACACCTGGGAGCAGTGCCAGCTAGATAAAAGCCTAAGAACACAGCTGCCCCCGTGACTTTGGTGACTTTGTGACTTCGTTCTTTCATCAGTGAGCACTTGCCATCAAGTCAGATGTTCTCTGTTTTCACTTAGGTCTTCTCTCAACTCCTTTAGGGACTGGAAAGGGGCTCCCTAGAGCTTGCCCTTCACCTAGGCCTGCTCTGCCTGTGGCCTTTTCTTCTCATTGTCTCTATTCCTTGCCATCTTTTTCTGAGTAAGTGATAGAAACAGTTGGCATTGGGGGACTCAGGATAGGAGGCAATGGCTTGGATTAGTGGTAAACAAAGGAATGAACTAGAATTAAAAGTTTGAGGTAGGGTACCAAGAATCTACTTGCCAAGATCAAGAGTCAAGGCTTCAGCTCTTATCAGAAGGCCAGAATAAGAGATTTCAATAGAGCTTAACAGTTAGCATTCCCTTAGTGGATGGCACTGTTGACAAGGGGAAGGAAGCCCATGTGTTACTGAGCATACCGCACAACTGGAAATCCTATATAAACTCTTGGCTACATCACATTCCCACTCATATTGGGCTTTTATTTTTCACCATTCTCAGAAATTTAATGAAATGTAATGAAAATTTCAGAAATTTTGAAAGTATGCCTTTTTAGTACCTAGCTAGGTTTTACACATAGGTTTTGCCTTAAATGATCTAGACTAATAGTTGACAAACTAGTTTATGGAACAAGACTGGCTTTTGCAGCCTCTGTCTTATGAGTAAACTTTTATTGAGCCATAGTGCCCATTAGTTTGTGTACAGACTGTGACTGCTTTCATGTTCAGATAGTAGAGCTGAGCTGTTGTACTCTGTAACCTATAAACCTAAAGTATTTACTAACTGACTGTTTACAGAAAAGATCCACATTGGCTTTAAAGCAGTGGTTCTCGACTTTCCTAATGCCGTGACCCATTAATACAGTTCCTCACACAGTGGTGACCCCCCCCACTGTAAAATTATGTTTGTTGCTACTTTATAACTGTAATTTTGCTACTGTTAGGAATCATAAATATCTGTGTTTTCTGATGGTCTTAGGCGACCATCAGTGTAAGGGTTGTTCTACCCCCAAAGGTTGGGAACCACAGGTTGAGAACTGATGCTCTAGATGGATTATGTCAGGTGGTGATGTTTGGAGAAAGTGCTTAGTATGATGGCTACTTTTGAATTGCTGTGACAAATGTCAGGGGGAAAGAACTGTGGTGAAAGAAGCTTCATTTGCTTCTGTTTCACGAGATTCAATACATGGCTGCTTGGGCGGAACCTCATGGCCAGCAGAGCAAGCAGGAAGGCCAAGGGCGTGATATTCACTTCAGAGACAGGTTCCCAGTGCCCACTTCTAACAAGCCCTACCTTCTGAAGCTTCTACCATCCCGCATAGTCTGTCCCAATTTTGAATCCTTCAGTAAATTAAACCACTCATTATGTCAGAGCCTTCACAGTTTAGTGGTTTCTGGAAAGCCCCTTGCAGACACACCCAGAACTCTGCTTTATCTACTGGGCCTTTCTCCACTAATCCTGTTGACAGTCAAGATTAGGCATCACATACTGGATAGACAAATGATATCCAGTCTTGATAATGGATAACAGGTATTTATTCTGTTTAAATTCTGGTAGTAAAAAGAAACATCATCATCATCATCATCATTATTATTAATTTTCTTTTTTTTTACACTCCAGATTTTATTCCCCTCCCAGTTCATGCTCCTACTGTTCCATATCCCATACCTCCTCCCCACAGATGTCTCCACGAGGATGTCCCCACCCCACACCCCACCCCACCAGACCTCTAAACTCCCTGGGGCCTCCAGTCTCTTGAGGGTTAGGTGCAGCTTCTCTGACTAAACCCAGATCCTGCAGTCCTCCACTGTATGTGTGTTGGGGGCCTCATATCAGCTGGTGTATGCTGCCTGGTTGGTGATCCAGTGTCTGAGAGATCTCGGGAGTCCAGGTTAATTGAGACTGATGGTCCTCCTGCAGGGTCATCCTCCTCAGCTTCTTCCAGCCTTTCCCTAATTCAACCACTGGAGCCAGCAGCTTCTGTCCATTGGTTGGGTGCAAATATCTGCATCTGACTCTTTCAGCTGCTTGTTGGATCTTTTTGGAGGACAGTCATGATAGGTCCCTTTTTGTGAGTGCTTCATAGCCTCAGTAATAGTGTCAGGCCGTGGGACCTCCCCTTGAGCTGGATTCCACTTTGGGCCTGTTGCTGGACCCTCCTTTCCTCAGGCTCTTCTCCATTTCCATCCCTGCAGTTCTTTCAGACAGGAACAATTATGGGTCAGAGTTTTTGAGTGTGGGATAGCATCCCTATTCCTCACTTGATGCCCTGTCTTTCTGCTAGAGGTAAGATCTATAAGTTCCCTCTCCCCACTGTAGGACATTTTATTTAGGGTCCCGTCCTTTGAGTTCTGAGAGTCTCTCACCTCCCAGGTCTCTGGTACATTCTGGAGGGTACCCCCCAAAAGAAACTCTTAAAGCGCAAATATTACATTTTTTAAAAACATTTTGTCATTTCCTGTTTCTACATGTGTTCACAGTCTTGTGTGGATTTACTCTAAATCTGTTGTCTGCTAAGTGACCCTGGTCATGGTGCTCCAACAGCCTCATTTTAGTGATGGAAAACACTGAGTCCCTTAGAAACTGTCATATACCTGGTGTCACAGAAGCAGAATTGCTAATGGCAATTCCTGGGAATAAAGTGCTGGTTTATTTGGTTGGTTGTTTTCTTGTTTTAAAATTTTTCTACTGTGATGCATACAGGTGTTTAAAGATGAAGTCATGCCCATTCTGTCTTTAGTTCTAAGTACTACTTAGAAAAGTAAAGAAACAGCTGAAGAGAAGAAAAGGGTTGAATCTAACTGTAATGTAACTCTGCTACTAATACTTTTGCAAGTGTTAGGAAGCATATCATTCTTTGGGAAATAGGAGCATGGATGAGAATATACACTTGAATTATAGGGTTACTGCAGACAGATCTGCAGATATGTCTTCCTTCTCCAAGCCTTTTACATGGTGTGATTCATGTGTGAGAATTACACAGAAACAAGCACTGCATTCACAGTTCCTGAGGAACTTGGAAGAGCAACGCTGAGGAACCCAGAGCTCACGTTGCTATCAGAAGGTCCTATCACTGTGTTTAAATGCTTTCCTTTTGTGAAGAGAACAAATTGTAATTTGTATTTTATAACAAAAGTACCTGATTTATGACTTTATAACTTAATTAAAAAACACTAAGAAAATGAGGTGTATTTTCACTGAAAAAGGATAAAAGAAATTATAGCCAATTTCCTCTTATAATCCTGGCAAGGTTTTTGCTATCACAATTGGGGCAGAGCCATTATTTTCCTCAAGATTCACTATTAGAAAGGCGTCTCCCTTTATTGCATCAGAAAACAATTAAAGAATTTCTTGCTGCTTCCCTGGGGACCTATTTTAGACAAGAGAAATCCTGAGAGAAGTTTGCGCAAAAGATGTGCACCAAAACTAGACTAGGCTAGCAGATCCTGGCACTTTTTAGGCCTATTCTGCAGATAATTGAGAAAAACCTTAACCCCGGAATTTTTTTTAATTAGCCTCTAAAGAATTGTGTAGTTAATTCTCATTTCCCTCTGCAATAACTCACATTTTTTTAAATTTTCTTTCCTTCTACATTTGAAAAGTGCCTTAACTTTTTCATAAAAATACAATGAAAATTCACATTCTAGCTTAACATACTTATCTTAATTATAAATTAGGCTATAATAGGACCAAGCTCCAATTTTAATATGTATGATTGATATTTAATCTTTCAGAAATCTAAAACATTGTCATAATTTAATTATTCTTGTTAGTTTTGTATTTTTATTCAAGTTCTGTCTCCAAATAGATTGGCTACATGAAAATAATAGAATTGATCTAATGCTTATTTAAATGTGGAATTCTAAAACAGTATTTTCACCATTGCTGGCTGGTTCATTAGAATAGAAAATGACATTATAGAATCATAGTGGTCTAGTTATCATACATCTGAATCTTTGATTACTAGAATAGTTTAGTTGGCTAAGTTGCAAGATGATTATCTCTATTCTGAAATTCTTGAGAGTGGAAGTGTTAGAAATTTAGGGTTTTTTTTTTTCAGACCGTCTAATATTTACATATACACAGTAAGATATGAACATATATACTATGAATTGAATTCATTTATATTTCAAATATTATCTTATACTACAGCTTGAAGATAATATTGTACAATCTCTTTAGAGCAACTGCATTTAGATTAAGACTCACCATGGTGCCAGGTGTGAAGTTTCTTATTTGTAGTATTATGTGGTTGCTCAAAGAACTCAAGATTTAAAGCATTAGATTTTAGATTTACATGTTAGAGATACACAACTTATAACACTTTTTAGTTCTTGTAAATCCTGGTTCTCTTCCATGCTCATAAAAATCAAAATTTCTAGTAAGGTATGGTGGCGTATGCCTGCAATCCCAACTTTGGAAGGAGCAGCAGGAGGATCATTACCAAGTCTGAGTCCAGCCTAGGAAATTTAGGGTATCCTTGTATGGAAATAACAGTTTTTAAAAGGTGAATGTATAGCTCAGTGTTAGAGTGGTTTTCTTATAAGGCAGTGGGTTCAGTTCCTAGTGCTACTTTGTTTTGAAAGTTATTAACACACTTCCAATTTCTATTACACTTACAGACCATAAATCCATAAGGAGTTCCATGAACCACTTCAGACAATCATTAAACTCTCCTGGTAATTTTCACAAAAATTTTGTTCCTGTGGGAATTCTTTTGAGGTAAAATGTCTCCAGCCTTTATTGAGTTTTATAGCTAACCATCACCAAACAAAGTTAAAAGCCATTTTATAGGCCTCTGAAGCATCATACATATCCTTTCCAAAAGAATATACAGAGTAGATTTGTTTTCTTTTCTAAAATCACATAATCGTAGAATTTAGAATGATAATCTCCATTTTCACATTTTGAGGGGATGGAAACTCCTATACATTAAAGATATTGAGACTTAATAATTGTTAAATTATTATTTATTAGGGACCGCACTGATAACAGTAGTCTTTGACATCCTGGTTGATTATATTAGTGTCTTTTTAGCCTTCCAGATTCTGTAGAGAGATTATTGAACTTTTAACAGTGTAAGAAGCTGTTAGTATTTGAAAAGTTTTGATGGGCACAGTAGAATCTCTAACCTTGCCCCATTTATTTCATAAAGTGAGTGTATGATCTGATATGTCTTAGAGAGTGGCATATGGAGGCCCCTGTGTGGTGCCAAGGACAGCAGTAGTCTTTATGAGTTTTAAAGAATGTTTTGTCAGTATCTGTGTTGAAGCAAGCTTTTAAGAACAAAGGTATGAGATTTCATTGAGACGTAAGGAATTCATATGTGTGAGCACTTCACTTATTCTCTTAACAAGTATTTATATGTGCACACAATTACTATGTCGATTTTACTGACTGATAAAGACTTGTGGGCTGGGGTGTGGTTCAGTGGTAGAACACTTACACTACTTGTTAGTCCTCCTGTGTTTGTTCCCAGCACAGTACACACTGTGTACTCACACACAAGAAATACTTGTAGGAAATGGTAAGCGAGCACTGTGCAGCAATTTTTATAGCAAGTTTTGTAAAATAGTTCTCATTATAAATGCTGTAAACTCACAGACTGTCAGGAATCACGGAAATCTCTTTGATGAAATACAAGACCAGTGGCTAAACATTTTGGTTTGTTGCTATTGGCTACTTTCTGATTGAAGTTTAAGTCTTAGGTTTAACCCAGTAATCTTTTAATGTTTCAATTTAGAGGTTGTATTCTTTGTTGTGAACTTGCATCCTGGATTTTTACATTTGGTGATATATGAGAGTACAGTTGTAAGTGTTAAAGTATAGTAAATTAACTCAAAGTAATCGTAAATTAACTTGAATTTTAATCATTTCTCATACTTAGAATGATTTCAAATAAGGACTTTATGTTGAATGTGATATTGCACAGGGATAAATGCTATTGCCATTTTATAATATTCATTTACATGTCTATTTAATGCTAAGAACATTAGCTGAGAGACTGTGTGTATTTTCCAATCTCAGTTAATCTGTTAGCTTTGCTAGAAGGAACAAGATTCTTCAATATCTTGTCTTACTTTACAGTTCTTCAGTCAGCTCAGCTTATGCAAAGAAATAACCCAGAAGAAATATTCACAATATTATATTTATAGTTTTTACATACTATGTTTTTATTTGTATTTTACTTTGCACATTTAGAGTACGCAGTTTGTTTCCAAGGGTCAGTACATGATGAACAGTGTTTTAGAAAGAATTCTCAGACATTGATTCCATTGGTGTGGGATCCTTAGTTGTATGTTCTGTTCCACGAATAGACTCCTAAGCTTATAACCTTAATGATATATATCACATCATTTTAGTTATTGGTTATCTCAGTGCTTTCCCAAGTCCTTAAAGAATAGAAATATTGAAATCATTTTGAACTCTCAATTACTTTTTAAATAAGCAAAGACTCAAGAATCTATCTTTAGGTCTTCTATAGTTGTTCTAAAAGACTTTAAACTCTGCAGTACTGTAGAAAATGAAAATCAATTCTCTGTTCTCTCCCTCCCTCTTTTCCTCCTTCTCCCCTTCCCCCCTCCCTCTCCCTCTATTCCTCCCCCTGCAGACCTCTGTGGGCAGTGTCACCCTGGGTAGGCGGTCCTGGGACGTATAAGGAAGGTAGCTGATGAGAGCAAGCCAGTAAGCAGCTTTCTTCCATGGTCTCTGCCTCAGTTCCTGCCTCCATATTCCTGCCTTGCCAAACCTGTAAGCTTCGGTAGATTCTTTCCTCCCCCATGTTAGTTTTGGTCAGTGTTTCATTATACCAACAGATGGTAAACAGGTAGCATACATGATACATGTACATTAGTCAGCTGTTAGCATTACTATCAGTACTTGATTCTAGAACTTATAGGTTGATTTTAAGTCCTTCATGTATATATCATTTTCCCTCACAGTAATTATATAGCTATCACTACTACTCCCACTTTATAAACTAGCACAGAGGAGATGAATTACCCACAGTCACCTAGTTAGTAGATAGCAGAATTGTACTGAACAGTCATCAGACTGCAGAGTAAGTAATCTTAACTCTTGTCTCTATGTTCTTCAGATAATTCACAAATCCACTTTATTGCTAACATTGTTGCAAGGAAAAGAAACCCAGGTCATTACATACATGTTCATGCCGACACACTGTGAACGGTGGGAAAACAGAATAACAGTGGAATGATGGTTTTAACTCAGGTCAGCTTGGGTGTAAATCTGTCTTTTCTGACCTGGTCCTCTCATTTGTAAAGGAGGATAATTTTTTATTTTTTATTTAATTTAATTTATTATTATTTGAGGGGTGGGATTCAGTGTAGTCCTGGCTATACTGGAACTCACCCTGTTGATCAGGCTGGCCTCAAACTCAGAGATCCACCTACCTCTGTCTCCTAAGTGCTGATATTAAAGACATGTACCACCACTGCCTGGCAAGGATAATTGATTTATTTGTAGGGTTTTATAGAAATAAAATTGAATAGAAGCTATAGTAGTTGGTCAGTGTCTGACTTCCATGTGGCACTGTTTAATAATGTTTGGGGAGCAGTAGAAACACTGGCATCCAGTCATGGCACTTATTGATTTGCCACTGGAGGCTGATGCTGGCACTTCTGAGAATCTGCTTGGCGCCAAGCACTGTCCTTAGCTTCAGCCATGAACCAGTGAGTATACCTTGGTTTTCCTGCTCTCAAGGAGCTATGGTCCCATTGTCTCCATGGTCAGCAGACACATAGATAGTTGCTTTGTTCGATGCTTTAATGAGGTAAGCATAGGATGCTACAAGGACATAAAAGAGTTACTCACCCAGCTATGATAGATGAGGAATCATTTTCCAGAGGAAAAATGAGAATATGACATTAGAGAGTGAGTCCAGAGTAGGGCAAACCCAAAATATGGAGAAATTTGTCATTATTGAAAGGTGTTCCAGTTATCTACCACAAAAATATCAGGTTAATGTTGGAATGTTAAGAGTTTGACTTTAGGTTTGACTTTATTAATACAGTTTTCTAATTAAAATGACTATTTACACAAACAGTTCATTTTCTGTTTGACATCTTCATACATCCTGTTGAGATGCTGTATTATATGTCTGGGGACCAGAGCGGGAGCAGGGAAAGTGAGTTCTCTTCAGAGGATGGAGGTGCCGTTCACTCACTGGGTGGATGGATAACTATTGCTTCCCTTCCCTTGCTTTTCATTCTTCACAGGGGAGGAAGATCATCTAAGTGTCCCATGCTCAGAGCGTGGTTTTACTTTGCTATAGTTTATTGCTGCCATATACATTCATATGTTTAAGAGTTAAGACTTCTTTTCATCTTTTATACTCTTTCCCAGTAAAATAACATATTCAAAACCTTAAAAAGATAGCTACTTTTGTGTAAACAGAGATGAGGAAAGAGAAAGAATAAAGAACTTCTTAGAAGGGGAGGAATGTGGACCTAGGGAAAGGAAGAGGATGGTAAAAACAGGTGGTTGTAACAATATCCCAGGGGACGTGGGAATGATGAATATACTGTCTTTAGGAGTACCCCAGTGCAAGCGGAAGCTGGGCCTGTCCTGATGTCACGTGATGTAAGGTTATGCTTTGATCTCCTACAGTCAGCTCTGGCATCCATATCACACCAACCAGTAGGAAATAATGTTTCCTGTATAAGTATTCCCTGACTGGCCCTGGAGAGGGTAGAACAGTTGCTGTGGATATTTGGAAAGATTAAGAAGCAGTTGTTAGGAGCCTAAATTTCTTAAGATAAAGGAGTGGGGAATGAATTCAGGTGTGTAAAGGAAAAATCTGGAAAGATACTGAGGAAAGTCTGAAAAGAGAAAGGTGGAAGAGCAGCCATAGATGTGTTTACCATGCTGATAAATCTTTATATATGAGAACCAGCCATAGCCTTAAGAAAACCATGAGATTTATAGTGCTAGCCCACACACCTACCATGGCATACTTGATAGCTTGGCACTTTACGGCATGGCAGGAAGGAGGTAGAAACACTGAACATGACGCATGCTGGAGTGGCCCTGGGCAGCCCTGACTGAGCACGCAGACCTAACTGTGGTCGTACATGTTGGCATTGTTGGGCAGGCCCCAACATGTGTCTGAACCTAGACAGTGCGATCAGTCTATTCTTTATTTCGGCAAGTTTTCGTTTTCATTCATTCATATCCCGTCTGTCTTTTTACATGTTCTCCCAGCTTGCATTGTCTTTTCCACTATGTTGCAGTGCCTGGAGTTCAGGAGTGCACTCTCCTCTCTCTGTACTCTTCCTTGGTCATCCCATGTTCTACACTACAGCTTTAATGTTAGAGATCCCAAGAGCTGCAAATCCTCCTCCTTGTAAGTCAGCTACACATATCTCCTAAGGTGTCCTGTTGCTGCCTCATAATTAATGTGCACATAATTGAATTCATTAGCCTTTCCTCAGACATCTGTTATCGACCATATGCCCAGGCTTGGCTAACTGACATTAATGAGCCTCCATGCCCGCATCGTTGGTATTTCTAGGAGTGTAAACAGAGTTTCAGCCAGAAGATACCCTCTCTCAATGTTGTTTGGTTTGTTTTTTTAAGATTTATTTTATTTTATCTTATGTGAATGAGTATTCTGTTTGTAGGTATATGCCTTACTTGTGTGCCTGGTGCCTGCAGAGGTCAGATCCCCTGGCACTAGAGTTATGGATGATTGTGAGCCACCAAATGGCTTTTCGGAAGTGAACATGTCCTCTGCAAGAGTAAAAAGTGTTCTGAACTGCTGAGCCAAGTGAGCCAACTCTCTAGCTCCATGATGTTGTTTTAAATAGAAAAAAATGGAGCAAATCATAATTTCATTAATATGTGCTTCATAGTTTTATGATCATTAAAACCAAAGTATGCATTTGTCTGTATTTGTAGAACAGTGCATGTGAGATACTTGATTAGTTCTCGGTAATGGAGTTGTGGATGATTTTATTTAATTCTCTTTATTTACCTGTATGTTCTAGAGTTATGCAGTAATCATAAATAACTTTGGTAATTTGCATGTGCTGACAGACAACTTCTTTTTGCCATTCCCAGTTCTTGTTGTCCAGGGCTTGCTCACCCAACTGTTGCTGCTCATTGTATCTGGGTGTTTCTGTGATCACAACTCTCCATTGCTCAGATGCCAGGGCCATCTTTAAAAGTCAGGGCTGGCACAGTCCTTCCTTTGCCTAGCCTTTCTAGTTCAGTTGCTTCATATTCAGTCACCAGAGCCATCAAGAGGGAACTTGAATATTCGTCCTTGCTGTCCAGACTTTCAGCTGCCTGGACTTAAGCAAAGACTTCATACATTCCAATCTTAACAAATTGGTTTTTCTCTCCTATAGCACTTGAATTGAAGTTTTAACTCCAAGCCTTGCACATGGCTGGCAAGCGTGGTAGAGTTGAGCTGCATCCCTCGCCTTAGGTCAGTTTTTACCACAGAGAGTTGGGCTAGATTTGGAGCGGGGTGGAGGACACTGAGCAGAGGAAGGGAGCAGGAAGAAGTTGCCCTTCCGTTCTGCCCCTACACGGCGCCGGAACTGTGCCCTTCCTGGGTGTTTATGGGATGTGTGCTTGCTTGCTTGCTTGCTTACTCCTCCTCTATTCTGGGGACAACTTCTTGGCTTTCTTTAGAATTTAGTAGGAACAAATATCCAAATAATGAAACTCTATCCATTCTCATGTCAGTTCTTTTATCAGCGGATCTTGTCAAGAGTGTATCTATTGAAGCACGTCATGCTAGTAGTTCCAGAATGTAATTATACTTGCAAATTCTTCGTGTTTTCAGGGAGTTGTAGTGTGTTCCAGATGGTCAAGTAGCAAAACATAGATCTTTTATACTGCCTTCTCATTTATGATTAAGAATTTGATGTTACTTACTACTTATGTTACCTTTGTTGTTTTAGTGAACTTAAACCTGAGAAGAATTTAAACATGTGTTTTAAGCTCTTTTACAGTCAGTCACTGTTTAACAAGAGTCTTTCATAATAAACTCCTTGCCCCTGTTCCTTGTTTAATTGTGTCAATTTAAGTACCATTCAGATAACCTAATTGAGTCCTAAGGAGTGGTCCTTTATGAATGGTGTCCGAAATTTATCCTTGCCAAATATTCATTTTAATGTGGTTTAGACTTAAAATTAGATGGTAAACCCTCTTGAAAAAAACTTATGTGAAATTGAAAACGAATAGTTTTTCCAAACTGTTGAGTTTTTTGACCTTTTCCAAGTACTAATATGGCCTTAGATTCAAAATCAGTGAAAAGTGTGCTTTCAAATTTAACAGCAATAGTAGTGATGACTTTTCCTTGATCATTCATACTGTGTTTACTACCCATCTGGTCTTCCACCTGCTCTCATTTGAAAGTTAGCTTACCAAAGATCTAACTTGTAAACTCAGCACAGAACAAAGTTAATGAATTACAGAGGCTCCGATCCAGAACTCATGGCTTCCTAAACCATTATTTCCCTTTTTAGGGTTTTAATTTTTATTATTTGTAATTGTGTATGTGTGAACACACACACACACACACACACACACACACACACGAGTGAAGGTGTTGGATACCCTAAAAGCTAGGATTACAGGTGGTTGTCAGCTACCTGGTGTGAGGTACTGGGAACCCCACTTGAGTCCTCTGGAAAAGTAATACATGCTCTTAACTGTGAACTGTCTCTCTAGGCCTCACCATCCCTAATACAGTGATTTAACGTAACCATTGTGTGAATGCGAGTGTGTGCATGTGTGAGTGTGCGTATGTGCGTGGTGCATGTGTATAACACATTTTATATAATTCAGTTCATTTAGCTTATATAACAAATGTTCAAGGTTTTAACAAGAAATGTATTGGGAAATATTAAAAACACAATGGGAAAATTTAGTTTTTGTTTTAATTGTGTTTTTATTTTTTAAAGTTTTTAAACACTTGTGATTTTATGTGTATGAATGTTTGCCTGCATTTATGTGCACCATATGCATATAGAAGCCAGAAGAGAGTGTTTGAATCCTTGAATGACCTAAAACTATGGATGGCTTTGAGTCACCATGTGAGTGCTGAGACTTGAACCTGAGTTCTCTGCAAAGGCGGCAACTGCTCTTAACTGCTAAGCCATCTCTCTAGTCCCTCTTGTGTATGTTTTAGAGAGTTCTATTCATTCACTTGCCTTGCATATATAACATTTCTATTTTTATACAAAAGGTAAACTAAGATGAGTGTCATTTTGAATGAATTGTTTATACTAGGATCCCACTGAAGGAAATGCCTTTACACCTACAAGATAACATTTGGAGAAAAGAGAATGAGATTTGGTAATAAAAGTTGAAATATCATTATGTATGACTTTTCTTAGCCATTCTATTAAGATGTATCTGTAGATGATACAACTGAGTAGAAAAATATAGCTCTGGTTTGTAGGAAGATATGATTGCATGATATGAAATGTTAGTTTTACCACACCATATTATCTTTCTTCTGGTTAACTAAAGGAGATTTTTTTTTAATTTCCTTTGTAGAACTGCAGTTTCTACCTACTCAACCTAAATAATGAATTGAAAAGAATCATTACCATGAGTTTAGGGGAGTTTGCTTATCTAGTTGGAATACTGCATTTAAAAACCCAATGTTGAAACATTTAGGAAATTGTTCTTTACAGGAGAGGAAATAGTTTCCTTAGCTCTCATCCATTTATTCAACTGAACTCTTGTGGGTATCTTGTTGATGAATGATAGCTTTCTTTTTTAGGGAAGTTCCAGCTAAAAGAGTGGAAAACACACATATAGAAAATATTCAACACTCTACAGATTAATACAGAAGATTTTATTCAAGATATTTACTAGGAAGGAAAATGACACCTCTGAGGTTTTAAACAGACTCTTGGATTGGATACATGATTTGAAAGGGGAGTAGAAAGGGTGAAGAAGAGTAGGGGTCAGTGAACTTTTTCTGTAAATGACCAGATGGTAAAAATACAGTTATTGCTGACCATACAGCAGCTACTCAGCCCAGCTGGTGGAGGACGGAATTAGCCGGAGCCAGTAGCAGATGAACATGACTGTATCGCAGCACACTTAGCTTCCGGCACTAAAACTGAGCCTTGGATCTGTGTGTGTGTGTGTGTGTGTGTGTGTGTGTGTGTGTGTGTGTGTGTGCGTGCGCGTGCAACCACTTACAAAAGTGTAAGCATTGATGATCCCTGTTCAGCCCAGGGACAATTGTTTGTGACACCATAGAGATTAGGACCCTGACAATGGAGGATGGACACCACTGGTGCTTAAGTGTGCCATGTTGATTTCCGACATGCCAAAGAAAAAGTTGCCCAGCTAACTGCAGATTGTAAGTCTTGGTAATCCTTTAACCATTACTTTGTTATCGTCTCTATCGTTTGATTCTTTTGATTGATTTCCAATTTTAGGTGTTTTCTTCTTTGGTTCCTTTTATCTTTTTTGCTTTTGTTTTTAGATTTTTATGAGCAAAACTTAAAAACCCGCTTTTGCTTAAAAAAAGAATTTAAGGGGCTGGAGAGATGACTCAGCCCTTAAGAGCACTGACAGCTCTTCCAGAGGTCCCGAGTTTAATGCCCAGGAATCACATGGTGGCTCACAACCATCTATAATAGAATCTGATGCCCTCTTCTGATGTGTCTGAAAACAGCTACAGTATACTCATATGAATATAATAAATACATCTTAAAATAAAAATTTAAGGCAATAGTATCCTCTCCCCTGGTTAATTTTCAACTTGTGTTATAATTTCTATTTTGTTATCATTTTTCATTATCATTTTAATTTTTTTCAAATTCTGTTTTTATTATTTAAAATGTGTTAATTTTAAACATTCAAAGCTTTGGAATTTTTCTAAATTTTACATTCTGCCTTTTAACTTATTTCAGTTATGTTTACCATATTCCAGTGACTTTAATTGCTTTAAATATACCTTAACTTCTCAGTATGTAGTCCTTACTGGTGAAATGTCTATATGTACCTGAAAGTAGTTGTCTGCAATTGTGAGTTCAAAAAAAAAAAAATGTCAGTCTGGTGTCAGGGGTGGCTAGATTGCCTAAGTTGTTTCTGTTTTTGTTCCTGGGGCATCTGTCCTTCTGTCAGCTGCTGAGAAGGACTTGAAATCCTCCAATTACAGACTAGCAGGATGGCTCAGCAGGCTGAGGTTCTTGTGTGCAGAGGCCTGCATACCTGAGTTCAATCCCCTGTCTCATACAGGTGCAAGAAAGAACTGCTCCTGAAAATTAGTCTCTCATCTCCACATGTGCACTTCGGCAAACAAGTACCTGCACTTAAACACACTCTCTCTCTCTCTCTCTCTCTCTCTCTCTCTCTCTCTCTCTCTCTCTCTCTCTCACTCACTCAGTGGGGGAGTGGTGGGGGCAGGGCACTTTGAAAATATTCCGTTATCTTGGTAAATTTCCTTTTCTTCATTTATTTGGTTTACTTTTGTTATATTTTTAATCTCTGCCATTATAGGCTATGTTGAAGGGAAGCCTTGAGTGGTAGGTATGTGAATTCCGGATATCAGTTCTTTGTGGAAAACTGCTAAGGCGTGATTGAGCGCTGATTAGGAGTGTGACATTGTAAGGTCAGACCTGTGGTTGAAGTGCTTTTGATTGCTAACAATATGGAATGCAACAAATTTGATACTGGTCTGATGATATAAAGCAGACAGAAATAGTAGGAGATAGGTGTTCTGACGGCTGTGGTGGTTTGTATATGCTCAGCCCAGGGAATGACAGCGTTAGAAGGTGTAGCCTTGTTGGAGAAGGTGTGTCACTGTAGGAATGGGCCTAAGACCCTCACCCTGGGTGCCTAGAAATCAGTCTTCCACTAGCAGCCTTCAGATGAAGATGTTGTACCCTCAGCTTGTTCTGTACAATGCCTGCCTGGATGCTTCCACGTTCCTGCTTTGATGATACTAGACTGAACCTCTGAACCTTTAAGCCAGCCCCAATTAAATGTTGCCCTCATAAGAGTAGCCTTGGTCATGGTGTCTGTTCACAGCAGTAAAACCCTGAGACAACATCTGTCTGCCTATAACCACAATGTTCAAGAGGATGAGGCAGAAAACAGCTATAAGTTCAAGACCAAAGATAGATGGAGATGGTAAGGGTATAATAGTGACTTTGAGTGATGGAGATGAGAATTTTCTTTTTGGATCATTAAACATTTATTTAGTCTAAATTTTTGAGACAGGGTTAATTGTAGCCTAGGCTACAGATTCATCTGGTAACTGGGGCTGGCCTTGAACTTCTGAGGAGGCTGTCTCTTTCTCTCAAATGCTAGAATTACAAGTTTGTGCCACCACACTCAGTTGTACTGGGTGAGGATGGAACTGGGGCTTCCTGCATGTTAGGCAAACACACTAACTGAGCTGCATCCTCAGTTCCCATGATATTGCCTGGATATCCCAATGTAAGTATTATATAAATAGTAGGTTCACGATTGATGGAAGAGGATTAGAATTACTGAAATAATTTTAGAGCTAGATTTTTTTATAAGATCAGTGGAGCACTTGCCCAGTGTATATGAGGACACGAGTCTGATACCCAATATAAAAGAGTAAAAAATCGCTTTTATATGTGATCTCAGCTGCGATGCCACTTTTGCTTGTACTTTGTTTAGTCACCCAGTCTAAAGTTAAAGGACAGTAGAGGCTTTGCCTCTCTTGTTCATGACTGCGTTCCCAGCATTTGACACAGTGCCTACCACATACTGAGTTCTTAGAGATCCGATGGTTAAAATACTGTCACCAAAAGGAAGGATGTATGCTTAGTAAATTAAATGTATAATTTGTTTTTAAAAATACCTAACTGATGGCAACCATATGCAGGATAGGCCTCAGTTTACTCTTCCTCTCCCCCCCCCCCCAGGGGCTTTGCACGTTGCTGTGTAGAACAGACAGCTAAGTGTGACCGTATGGTGACACGCCTTGTTACATGTGTGACCATATGGTGACACACCTTGTTACATGTGTGACCATATGGTGACACACCTTGTCACATGACTGGGACTTTTAATTCCATAAAGATGGAGTTAATTACTGAAGCCTCTAAATCAAAAGGTAATTTGTAATTTTGATATATGAAAAGTGAAATAGAAATACCTAGATAGAAATAATTGAATGCCTTAATGAGTATTTGCTACCTTTAGGTACAAAGAGGAGCTTTCTGTGTAAAACTGGCTTTGTCAATTAACAATAGTATAATAGATATAAGCTGCTTAAAGAAAAAAATCAACACTATAAACATACATCTGATAAATATATGCTAAATTTAACTATTCAATAATATGATTTCATCTTGGTTTTGTTCTAGCATTTAATTTTGTTTGAGATAGGGTCTCATTATGTAGCCTTGTGTAGTTTGGAACTTATTGTATATACCTAGGTGGCCTCAAATTCATAGAGATCCTCCTACCTCTGCCTCCTGAGTGCTGAGATTAAAGATGTACAGCACAGGGCCTTCCCTGTGATAAGTGTTCTGACCTGATTTGGGTGGGCCTTGCCAGCTGCTTTCTAACTAGGTAGAGCTGTTCATTAGCAGAGAGCTAAATCCTTGCACTTTAGGTGTTAGGGTTAGTTTTCAGCTATTTGAAGATGGACTCAACCCCTAGGTGTTTTCTCTTACCTTGTGGGAAAAGGAAAGGTGTGCGGAGGAGAAGGGAGGGGATGGAGATTATATTGTACAGTGAATCCCAGAAAGGAGCTTTCTCTAGGTTGTAGAGACTCACCCACCAGTTTTACTAACTTACTTGTTTTCATTCCTCTCTGTGTTCTCAGATTTAAACTATCCACGTGGAAGCTTATGGTTTAGTGGGGGAAGAAAGCAATAAATACAGTTACCCAGCAAATATGTGCATTTAAGATGTGACTAAGAAAAGAAAGTCTGAGGGAGCACATTCCCAGCAGAGGATATTTTGGGATGGAGTGAAGGAGAAAGACTGGGAAGGACAAGTGACTGAAGCAGAGAATGCTCTGAGGACGTGGACTGGGAGTGACTCTGGGACTTTATAGTGAGGCAAGACCCCATGGAAGAGAATGAGTGGTAGCGGAGTATCGGATCGCATGTGTGTGCACTTGAGATTTCTTTTTGACAAACTAAACAGTTTGTTTGAATGTATGTGGTGTGAGAGTGGAAGATGATTTCAGTGTAATACTGTGTGCCTGTTGGGTTGGAGCAATTATGGGGTATAATGATCCTTTTTGAGAAGGGAAAAAAGGAGAAAGTGCATGTGAAAGGAGAATGTAAGAATTTGATGAAAAGTTAGTTTTAAACCAAAGCTTAAAATTAATATTAATTTTTTTAAAAGCCAGAAGGGATTGGGGGTAAAGGTGCCTCTAAGTCTGACAACTTGAGTTCTATCCCTAGGATCTACATGGTAGGAGAGAATATATGTGAGCTGTGGCATGCATGCATGGACGGACACACACACACACACACACACACACACACACACACAATAAATAAATAAATAAATGTAAAGTAATTAAGGCAGAGGAATGCAGATATGGAACTTAGTAGAGCATAAAAATAGTAGGAATAATCTTTTGAGACTAATCTCAAGGCTGAATGTGCTTATGTTATATCTAGAATTAATAATGTTGGAATTTATTAGTCTGAAGCTTTCTATATTTCTTCACATAAATGTTATAGTGGGTGAAAAACATTAATATTTTAGCCTTAGTAGTTGATATGGAGACTATTGAGAGCACAGTTTTGACTGTAAATTTATAATCTATCTTCTTTTTTTTTCTTTTTTCTTTTTTTTTTTTTCAAGATTTATTTATTTAATGTATGAGTGCTCTATCTGCATATACACCTGTGTGCCAGAAGAGGGCATCAGATCCCATTGCAGATAGTTGTGAGCCACCATGTTCTTGCTGGGAATTGAACTCAGAACCCCTGGAAGGGCAGCTAGTTCTCTTAACCACTGAGCCATCTCTCCAGCCCATATAATCTATCTTCTTAAAGAGTAGATAAAAAATAGAATTCAAGATTTTAAAAAAAGTACTATGAATTGATTCTTTGTATACATTTTAAGATTAGAATATAAACAACAGTATCTTCTTTGAAGCATAGTGAGAATGGAAAACAAGATATGAAAGTGTGTAAGTCTTCTGAAACAAAATATTATGGACAATTAAACTGATAAACTGTGGGAAGGAGTTGAGAGATAGCGTAGTGAGTAAGAGCGGCATGTGAGTTTGAATCCCTAGTACTCACAGTGGGAGAAGAAAAGAAAGCCAACCAGGTATGGTTGCCAGTATCTGAGATCCCTTCACTGGGGGAGCAGAGATAGGTTCATCCTAAGAACTCACTGACTAGACTAAGAAACATGCTGAGCTTCTAGCTCAGGAAAATATCTTTCTCAAGGCAATAACATAGAAAGCAGCTGACATCCTCTCTGGCCTTCCCTATGTGCACACACCCCTCCACTCATTCACATTCACTAGACACAGACAACATACAGCACACATGCATACAGGTGTTTGTGGAAAATGATGGTTTATATCAGTTATTGGAAGGTGGCTGCCAAATAGAAGGGTTAAAACTTAGTTGGTTAAGGTCTGCTTAACCATGTTTATCATGTGCCATACACTGTTTTAAGTCATTTAAAAATATTAAATATTTCTCCTAACACTTCTTGGCTAAGTACAAGTATTTTATCCAAGATTAAAAGTACAAGGTCAAAAAGTAATAGTATAGGTGGACTCTAGAATCGATACTTTTAATTCTATTCCTATAGTCTCTCAGTTGTACTAAAGGAGTCTGGGTGCCCATGAGCAGATGTTAACAGTTCAGATTCTATTCATTTATGGCACTAAGTGTGAGGTTGTATTGTAACACTATTCTAGAATTTACTAATCCATTCTATTGTTGGAGGACATTTTTGGGTGTTCCCATTTTTACCATTATAAAAACTAAGATGAACATTCTTCACTTTCCTTATTTCTCATATGCCAGAGAATTATTGCTGGCTCCCTGTAGGGTAATACTGAGCATGCTTTGGTCAAGTTTTTAGCAGGATTCCCCTTGGAACTTTTTCTTTGTACACAGACCAGTAGTTTTGTGTCACTTTAAACATAATACAATTGTATTTTTTTTTCTAAAAATTCTCTAAATTTACTCAAATTTTTTAAACTTGTATGAAGAAATACGTTTTTTAAAAAAGATTGCAAGATTTTCATAAATGAATTTTCTAATCATAAAATTAAATGAGTCTTTTAAACAAATACGAAAAGGGAAACTAAAAAATGTCATTCTGTTGTAAAAAGTAAAGAACTTTACTTTTAAAATCTTTGTTATTACTGAGTCTCCTCTCAACAGAGGTATTAAAGGCAAGTGACTACGTACTATAACATATCAAACTTTACTTACTTCTGAATTATGAATTTTAATATTACTATAAATGGCTTTATTTTCATTTTATTTATATACATCATTTTCAACTTAAGTTTAGAGAATACAACACTTTTGTCATTATTAATAGAAAAACAGTAGCATCATTTCTCATGAAGAATTTGTCTCTTCTAAGAAAATCTGCCTTTATATTATTTTTCATATATCTTCTTTTCTAAAATGTATTGGGTAAAAAAAATAAGAAGAATAGTATGGAATCATAATTTTAAGCTATTGAAAAATGTTACAATTTCCACAAAGTATTAATGATTTGTTGTGACCACTCACTACTGAATGACAGCAGAGTTCATCTAAGCTATTAATTTGAACACACTGGGGGTTTGTACTTTATTCATTTCTACCCTGTGTTCATTTTCTGCTGCTGTGATAAAATACTATCACCAAAAACAGCAACAACAAAAACCAACTTTAGAAGAGAAAGGGTATTGTTTAGCTTATGGTCCAGAATGACAGAGTCCAGAGACCATCACAGCTGGAAAGGCATGATAACCAGTAGAGAAAGTGTGCAGCAGAACAGAAAGCTGGATGACCATACTCATATTCAACACACAGGAAGCAGAGAAATCAAACAGGAAGTGGGTGAGGCTATCTGCCCTCAAAGCCCGCCCAGTGACATACTTCCTGTTGCAAGGCTCCTCCTGCCTAAGGTATCTTAACATTTCCCAAACAGTGGAGACCATGTGTGATACACAGCCTGTGGGGGACATCTCTTACTCAAACCAGCACATGCCCACATCAGAAAGTATATCCTAGGAAAAGTAAAAGATGGCTTCTAATGAAAATAACCTTGAATCTCTACTAATTTATTAGAATAATGTGAAATGCTTATATTATAAGTTTATTAATAACAAATGACTCCTACAGTGCTTAACAGCTAATATAACTGGATAAGAGAATAATTCACTATTCTTAGAGATAAATTTCTTTTCATTCATTACTAAAGAACACTGCAGCTTCTTTTGATAGGCTTCTCATAAATCAACTGTTGTTAATGGAAGGAACCATTTTTGCTGCTTTCTCTAAAAGTCACAATTCATAGTGCTAGCTGTGTGTACAGAGAAACATTGCTTTCATCAGTGTCCCTTCCAGTCAAGTTATCGCATAGGACTTACTGCATATCACAGCTGCTTAAATATTTCATTTACCCAATAATTTCACTTTCTAGCTGTTTTGTTTGTTTTTGTTTATTCATTGCTTTGGGGTTTTTTTTTTGTTTGGTTGGTTGTTTTTTTTTTTGAAAGACAGGGTTTCTCTGTGTAGCCCTGGCTGTCCTGGACCTCACTCTGTAGACCAGGTCAGTCTCGAACTCAAGAGATCTGCCTCCTAAGTGCTGAATTTAAAGGTGTGCACCACAAGCGCCCAGCCTACTGGCTGTTTTTTAAAAAATGTCAGAATGGTGGGTTTTAAAATTGTCAAAGCTAAGATGTTTAAGGACACATGAAACAAGATTTTTAAATGTTCTAAAATAAAATAACAGTAATACTTAAAGTGAGAAGTAGCATTCGATATTTACTCCAGGTAAACATGGTAGTTTGAGCAGGTATTGAGTATTGGTCCCTTTCTAAATTACAGTTAAAATAACATCAGCAAAAATAAAATCAATGAGGAGTTTTTAAAGTCAAAATTAGAGAAAGAGGAAAATGTGAGCAACCATCACAAATTTTTTAAGATAGGAAACAGCCTGAATACTAATAACAATCATATGAAACCTAAGAAAAAACAGTTTTAAGTGGAAAAAGAGAAGAACTAGTTAAATCTGTACTGGTTATTCTTCAGAGGGCTCAGTATAGGAACTTTGTTACTCTGGGAGCTGAAGAGAAGGCTAAGTGGTTAGGAGGATTAGCTAATCTTCAAGAGGACCCAAGTTCAAATTCTGGCATCCACATGGAAACTAACAACCATCTGTAGAATCAGTCCATAGGAATCTGATGCTCTCTTCTGGCCTCTGTGGACACTACATGCAAGTGATGCACATAAATGCAGGCAAAATACATATGCACACAAATATAAATGAATGAACACAAAATATGAATGAATGAATGAATGAATGAATGAGATCTAAAGAATTGTGTTACTCTGAAAGTGAAAGCAAAAGAAAAGGAATGGTGACCAAAGCTGCTTAAAGGTAGCAGTTGATGGCCAGGACTCCTTCACTCTTTGCCATTGTGCTAATAACCTTCTCTCTTCTAAGGTATACATTCTGTAGTCCCGATTTCCTATACTGTTTCTGTGTTATAACTCTAAGGGGAAAGGTATTCTGGCATTTGGGTAGAGTTCAGTCTCTCAGGCAGCAGTGAGGATGACAAGAATAGACTCAGGAAATGGCTTCAGTGGGACAGCTTCTTTAATGGAAGGAACAAAGGTTACTTAAACCTTTGGGGGTGGACAGGGGCTTTCAGGGTGAGTGTACATCATTGGCTGGGATCCAGGCACTGAAGATGCCTCATTTGCATAAGGAGGGATTCCAGGTACTACCAGACATGATCTTATAAGGGAATAGGAAATTTAACATGGCTACAGGGCTGTACAACCTCCTGGCAGGGAAGGCGAGGGCACAGCACTATGTGCTCCAGGGCATACAGACCCAGGGCAGGGGAGGGGAGGGGGAGTGATCCTACTCCTGCCTATCTCAGGATGAGATTTCCGATGTTTGGACAGGTCTCAATTCAACTATTGCTCCAGGCTGGCTCCTCCTGGTCCCACAGGTCCCTGACCCCACAGTAGGGAGTCAAGGAATACCAAAAAGTCATGCTGTACAACAAACCTCATACAAGAGATTTATTGGGAGGGAAAAATCCAGAAGAGTGACTGCCTCTGCTCAGGTAAGAAACAGCAGAGAATTGAACAGAAGACAGAGTTTATATAACATTCCTTGGGGGTGGAGCTTTTCAGAGTGGAGATTTCCAGGGTGGAGATTGATGGGATTTCAAGCTTTTGGACTTTTTACTCTGAAGGGTGGGGGCTGGGGCTGGCTGTTAGGGCAGTTAGAGTGTCCTGTGGTGTGGAGGTCCTCAGGACCTGGACCTGGCCACTAAAATGCCTCAAAACGTTTTATATCCCTCCCCCTTTTGCTTATTATAAATAATCAGGAGCTAGGAAAAGGGGGTGGGGTGGGTGATGTTATCATTAAACTGCTTCCTGCTGAATAGGGGTGTCGAAGTCCCTTAAGTGAACTTGACCTTCACTATCAGAGTATAATCAGGAGTCCCAGCCTCTTACTCAGTATCTAGGGGCTGGTAATCCTGTAATATCAACTGATTAAAAGTCTGATTAAAAGAAAAATCTTTGGGTCTGTTGTTGAAGAAATCTAGGCAAGAGGTTTATGAGGTAGTCTGTGACTAGTAGGATTAAGAAAAGGAGGAGAAAGGGAGTTTAAGAAGGGAAATATCCAATTCCATATTAGTCACTGGCCAGAGACATGGAACTGTTTTGTACATTTTTTGGAGATCCATCTGGAATTCTTGGATCTTTTCTTTTACTGTACCTGACTGGTTGACGTAGAGGAACATTCCTCCCTAAGGAAGAAACAAAGACCACCTCTCTCTACTTTCAGTAAATCTGATCTTTGCTGATTTTATAGCACTACAGTGGTCAATGAGTCTATTTAGCCCTGGAGAGTAAGGATGTTCTGAACTACCTGTTGGAGATCCTGGATGAACCTGGTGAACACTGATGGTAAATGCTAGGGAAGTAAGTCCTGTTGCTCCAGTGGTAACACCAGCAATTATTATACCTAAGGCAACAAGAAAGGGTACAACCCGAACCATTCATTTGTCATACCATGAACCATTCATTTGTCATACCATGAACCATTCATTTGTCATACCATGCCACTATAAACCCTGAGATGGGAATCAGCAAGTGTTTTTCACTAGGTAGCACTCCTAATTTTGGAAAAAGAAACAGCAGGTAGGTCTAAGACTGGCTATCAGGTAGGCAGTGGTAAACTTGAGTGCCACTGATAATCAAGGCATGTGAACGTTCACACATAAGGGCTTGATGGCAGTGCTCAGAGTCAAAGTAGTGTTATAGTCTGAGGGATCCAGTGTGCCCATAAAGTATGCCCCTAAGGAGTTAAGACAATCTGAGATACCAAAGAGAGATGGAAGAGATAAGAGTGGCTCAGGACAGTAACAGGCAAGATGAGAGACTCTAGTAGTTCAATGGGTGAGGCTACGATTGGTGGTCATGAATTTGACCTGGGAGGAACATACGACCAGCACTCTCTAAAGCTGCCAGGCAGAGTATTATTCAGTAGCTGATATAAAAATTATGATCACCTAAATTTATCTCATGTTTTTTGCAGGACCATGAGACAACATTAGCAACTCATTAAGTTTCTGGCCACTTTGTATAGTAATCTTCCTTCTGGTCATGGAGAAAACAAGCATAGGGGAAACCCTCAGAGGAGAGAGATGGATAAGGGTGTTATAGGGGATGGGATCAGCCTTTGGCAGCCTGATAATAGAGCAATTTCCTGACTCTGTTAGGATGAGCTGTTGGTTAGAGGTAGAGGGGTCTCTTGAACGTTTAATATCTTTGTAGAGATAGGTGTAGATAGGAAGAAATACTAGAGACAAGTGAAAGTTTAGATATAAATGATTTTCAGATCATGTGATTGTACAGTGGCAAAACCTGTCACTGTTGAAAATCAAGCATGTCAATTTTGGCCTTTGAAATATACTGGGGTCAGGCTATTTGTAGTAACAGAGTGAGGCTTTAATAAAATCTGAGTCCATGAATGGAGAGAGGAAGAGTCACACTCCACTGGACGGAGTTTCTATAAGCTCCAAGTGGGAGCTGAGAGGCCCAGGAGGACATAGTAGCTGTGGGCCTTCTAGGACAGAACTAAGAGATAGGAGGGACACTGTCACAGAGGCCAGGGAAGCTTTAAGGAAACAGGGAGTTGGGTTCCAATAGAAAGAGATGAGGAGCAAGGGTCTTAAGAACTAGAGACTTGCCTGTGTTGAAGGGTTCAGAGTGTATAGCAGGCTCCAGGACCTGAAAGAGGACATTTATAAAATAGACTAGGAGAAACAGATGGTTGGAGCAGGAGGAGGGAAGGGGAAACTGAAGAGATGGACTCTAGAATATGGAACCAAATATGATGGGTGGCAGGAGCCAGCAGAAACAATTTATCTGTACACACCTTAAGAGTCAAATTAGCAACTTGAGTCAGTTTGAAATGTTGAGACGTGGGTGTGACTGAAAGGTAAGTGAGGTAACACTGCCTGAAGAGACCTCAGAAAGGGACTGGTGCTTGGAGAGCCTGCTGTGTTAGAAGGAGGGACAGGTGTGAGAAGAGAAGCAGCAGTGTGCAGCTTGAAGACTGACTTCTCTGTTTCACATGTAAGGAGCTGAGCTATGGCCACAGATACATGGATGCAGGCAAGTGTAGCTTTAATACCTCATTAAACAGGCATTATTTTTAAATTCCTTTATAAACTGGCTCCAGTGACTAGAAAGCCTAGAGATAATTCTGAACCCTAGCTGTCAAAGCAGCCATAGAAAGCAGGGTTAGCAGTGGTGGCTTGTGGCTGGCAGTGGCACAGAAAGCAAAATCAAAACCACAGAACACGGAAAGCTCACACATTCAAGGATGACCAGTCAGAAAGAAAACATGTGGTAGCCGCTCTCATTCACACATTCATCTGATTCTGACCAATTTCCAACTCTTTTACAACAAAACGGATACACCAGAAAACAGAGACTGATCTGCACACAGAAAACAGTTTTCTGTCTAGACAAAACTTTCCAAATAACCAGAACCAGGAGGGTGGACTGTTTCTCATCTTTTGCCCTGGATGGGAGGGAAAGGTTTTTGTAATTGAATGAGAGGTGAGTGATATTTGGCTATCGAGGGTTTGGGGTGTCCTATACCTGACAACAGAGGAATCAGGAGCGGACCAAAAAAGTGGCCCCAGTGTCCAGAAGGCAGATGTTGGATGGCCCTGATTCTGTGATGAATACCCAAAGCTCCCTGTTGGAGATGGGGGTGGTTAGGCCAAGGGAGCCCAGACCTGCCTCAGACATTCATGGCCAGACCTAAGAGGTTGGCTGTAGGGTAATTGGGCTTGATATCCTCATGCCACAAAGGACACAAGGACAATCAGTGGCCCAGTGACCCTGTTAATGGTACCATGGCATGGTCAGAATGGTTTGAAAGGGTTCGGGCAGATTGGGGCCCAGCAACCCTCCTGGCCACATTTGAAACAGGGACCCCGAGGCTCTTGGGCTTTGGGAGCCTAGGCAGCTGCTGAGGCTAGCTGAGAGGCCTTAACCAGAATCAAATGTTTGGTTTTGGACTTTTCCACCTCTCCCTTGGTATATCGTAAAGGCCACAGCTAAGGCTTCTACCTATGGAGTCAGTGGTCTTTTCTCTAGATGTTTAGATTTGGCCCAAATATCAGGAAAATTCTGAGAGAAGATGTAGGTCATAAGGAGTTGTTTCCATCTGGGGTCTTGGGATCCAGAATGCAAGAGGGGGGTTTGGGAATTTAGATGGGTTTTCATGTTTGTCCTGAATGGCCTCTTAGATTTGGGCTTGATATCCTCATGCCACAAACGACACAAGGGACCATGGCATGGTCAGAATGGGCATGGTCAGAAATGGCCAGGAGGCAAGTTATGCATTTATCCCTATTATAATTCCATTTAGGATCCTGGTCAGGAACTGACTCAGCCCTGACTGGGTGGGTGGCATTAGTTTGGTGGGTTTTGTCTGTGTGTGCCCTAGCCTGGTCCCAGACTCCTCTGCACTCCTTGGGGAGAAGGTCATTGGTGAGAATCATATAAACATTGTGGAAGGTGAGGTTGTAAGATTGGGTAACATACTGGAATTCTTTAATGAAGGTGGAAGAATTAAGAGTATAAGACCCCCATCTCTTTTCTGTTTGAGAGAATTTACTTAGTGAGAAGGAAATATGTACACTGACCAAGCCATCCACCCACCTCCCACAAAGGAGAACTGCGGCCAGTTTAGGCCAGGTAAGGGGAGATAAAGGACATCTCATTGGCAGAATGAGGGAATTAAGGTCTGCCAATGGGCTGAAAATGAATGCCTGAGAGGGTTTGTGTGGCCTATCACTAAGAAGGGAGAAAAGGAGACTAAAGAGGCCAGAGGTGGAGAGAGGGAACTGTAGGTTTAGGCCAATAAGGCTTTGGGGTGGGGGTGGGGTCATTTCCATGATGAAAAATTAGTGAAGAAATCATGTGGTCTGGGCCTCATAGCTAGGAGGGAGGGAGTGAAGTCACATGGCAAAATCTATCCTTTCCGACCCTGACAAAAATGACTATCAGCTATGCAGCTGCTTCCATCCCAGTGGGAGAACAGCAGCTAAGTGGCAGCAAGCCATATGTTTCCTGTAAAATTACCTATGTGTAGATTTTTAACCATCAGTCTCAGTGTTACAGGTTTTAACTTTTTTGTTACAGGGATTTACCTATACCCAATATGTTTACAAAGATTTATCCCTTTATCCCAAAAGTTTTAGAGAGTTAAACTGGAACCAAGGGAATATAAATTAAGTAGCGGTAGGTGGTCCATATTGGGACTAGTTTGTCTCTTTATTTTGTTTTGCTCTCCTTTCTGTGTCACATAGTCAAGTGGCTTGACTGACATGGGACAGAGATTTTGGAGGAAACCATTAAATGAACATATTTGGGTCTAGAGGAGTGGAACTCCAGAGTCAGCTTTTAATTGAAGTGGGACGCATAAAACAACAGTCTAAAACACCTGAATCTCCATAGAACTGAATCTAGAAAGCTGAGAGCAAAGAAGGCTTGGAGATAGGAAACCTTTGAGCTCTGGATATAGACAGAGGGAACTGCAGGAGGGAGCTGAGAGATTCACCAGCCAGAGAAGAGTGCACTGTAGTTGGAATAGTCCTTTGCTCCCCTCTCCCCTGGATACGTCAGACTCCTGGCTCCCACTTTACAACAAATGTATAGATTCATCAGCAACAACTTAAAAGATAATACACTTACACCTTGTAAGTGTTGGAGAGAGACTAGACAAAAACAAACAGGCTTGAAGGAGAGAAAAGAGAAATGGGGAATGGGCAATCTCTTTCCATTTCTTAGTCCCAGAGGTTGCTCACAGTATTTGTAAAGGTCCTGAATAATATTAGGATCTAGGGTGCTGTACTGGCTGGTTTTGTGTGTCAATTTGACACAGGCTGGAGTTATCACAGAGAAAGGAGACTCCCTTGAGGAAATGCCTCCATGAGATCCAACTATAAGGCATTTTCTCAACTAGTGATCAAGGGTGGGGGAGGGCCCATTGTGGGTGGTGCCATCCCTGGGCTGGTAGTCCTGAGTTCTCTAAGAAAACAAGCTGAGCAAGCCAGGGGAAGCAAGTCAGTAAGAAACATCCTTCCATGGCCTCTGCATCAGCTTCTGCTTCCTGACCTGCTTGAGTTCCAGTCCTGACCTCCTTTGGTGATGAACTGCAATGTGGAAGTGTAAGCTGAATAGATCCTTTCTTTCCTCCCCAACTTTCTTCTTGGTCATAATGTTTGTGCAGGAATAGAAACCCTGACTAAGACAGGTGCCATTAGGCAGCCATTTGGGTTGATTATCTAAGGACTGTTGAGGTCACATTCTATCACAAAAGTGAATAAATTTAGGGCCCTTCAGGTTGGGTGTCAGATATAGAGACTGGAGACTTTCAAAAGGCATCCCAAGGGGGATTGAGCTAGTATGAAAGACACCATTCCCATGGATGAGGGAGGGAAGGAAAATATCACTTCATCCTGTATTTGTGGTGTTTGAGAGCTCAGGGAGGACCAGAGGAAGATACAAGCCATTCAGTGGGTCATTACCTCACTCAACAGGGGTTGGGTTTAGCCTGGCTAAGCTTAAAAGAGACTTCTGGCCTATTAGCAGGGCTTTCCTGGAGGCCAGGAGTCAAGAAGGAAACTGAGGCTAGGGCAGGGTGGGAGGGGTAGAAAAGGTTGGAGAATAGTTGCCAAAGCCAGGAGGGCCCAGAGGAGCTGTGGGATTTACAGGCAGCTCCAAAGTGAAGGTTGAAGAAGTGGGCAAGGAAGGACATGATAGCCAGGCTGGGCCTGAGGCAACTGCAGGATTGCAGCTCCAAGGCTAGGGACATGGGTCAGGTGATGAGGACCACTGAAGCCTTAAAGACTGGGCTGGGGCACCAGAGGGTGCCAGATACTCAGTGCTCACTTCCTTGGATCTGGAAAGCATTTACACTGACCAAAGGGGAAACTTAACCTAGTTATAGCCGGTGGATGCGTCCTGAGCTGTGCCAGCCGGAAGGTGAATCTGTTGTGGGTTGACCAGATGAGGGATAGGGTACCAGTGCAGTGTAGACCCAGAGGTGGAGCACAGACACCAGGAAGGCATATCTGAGTCTGAGCATCAAGTGTTACAGCTCTGAGGGAAAAGGTATATCCTGGCCGTCGGGAGTCGGGAGCCAAAGAATACCACAAAGACACACCAGACAGCAAAATCTCACACAAGAGATTTATTGGGAGGGGGAAAACCCAGGACTGTTTAGGTGAGACGCAGAGAACTGAGCAGAAGGTAGGGTTTATATGGGATTTCTTTGGGGACTATTTCCAGGGTAGCCTGAGATCTGTGGTCTGATCTTGAAGCTCAGGGTCTAGTGGAATTTTGTGCTCAGGGAATGGTGAGAGTCTACGGCAAGCTCAGGGGTTGGTGGGATTCTGTTTTTTAGTCCTGGTCTTGGGCTTGGGGTAAAGTCAGGCTCAGGGTGCTTTTCCTTTGTTCTTTCATCCTGCACCAGGAGATCTAACACCCTCTTCTGACCTCCACAGGCACAAGGCAACATGTGTTGCAGATATGTACATGCAGGCAAAGCATTCACATACATAAAAGAAAGTCAATATATTTTTTAAAAAAAGATTAAATAAAGAATGAAATCCTGGTTGAATGTTTGATACTACAGGATGCAAAGTATCTTTGGCATTTTTCAGAATTGATCAATATTTTGATATTTTTTAGTTGTCAGTGCTGAGAAAGCTGCTTCACATAAATATGCAGTACAAAATGGCAAAAGCATATCTAGGACCATTTCAGAAATTACTGGGAATTCTAACTCAATCCCAAGCCAAAACTCATTTAATTATATTTTTAAAAAATTAAGTTGAAGGAGCTGGGAAGAGGACTCAACAATCAGGAGCATTTGCTGCTCTTCCAGAAGCCTCAAGTCTGGTCCCCCTGGTCCCCCATACCCAGAGCAAGGGGCTCACAAAGGCCTGTAGCTCCAGGTCCTGGAGAGAGGAGACACACTTATAAAATAAAATTAAATCTTAAAAAAAAAACCCTCAGGCCTGTCATATAAGCAGCCATTTTCAAATCATTTTTCTAAGAATACAGTGAAAATATTGATTTGAGACTTAAATGCTAAAGAATAACAGTTGGAAAATACTGCCTTTGTTTTTCATAATTAAACAATTATATTCTCTAAGAGCAGAAAAGTTTGTGTGTGCAATCCAACACTGTGACTCATAACATGTGATGCCTGACTTCTGAGCTGAGGTGCTTCCGACATCATTGTTAGCATGCTGCAGTGTCCAGGCACTTGTGGTGCAAATGTGCAAGTGCGTGTTAAGAACCAAAGCTACAATGACTTCGTGAGGTGCAATGCCAGAAACATTTCAGACACATTACACATTTAATTTCAAATTAGTTTTTGGTCCTTGAGTGTACAGAAACCTTTTACTGTTGTCAGAACTTCTGTGGTTCTCACATTCAGTTCTATGAATATGGAGTTGCTTGCCACAGTTTATAAATTTGGAGTGTAGATAATCATGTCAACCATTTTGGAGGTTTCCATGAGCTCTGCTCTGCACTCAGTACTGAAGCCTATCAGCTGTGATTTCTCATCTGCCGTCCAGCTTCCCAGCACTTCATAAGGGAAGCCTTGAAAAGGTTCCTACAGAGAAAATCTAAGCACGTGTTTCACCCAGTGTAGCTCCCTCCCATCTTTGAACAACAGTCAGATGTACAATTTGAGTATGCTTTGATCACTTTCCAGTGTCTTCAAACAGTTATTTTTATATTTTGTCCACAGTTTATAACTCTTATCTGTGAGCAGATTAATACAGTACAAGAGAATCCATTATTATTGGAACAGGAGCTCAACTAACTTTAAATATAAAAGCATATAAGCTTTTCCAACAAAAATTTTGAAAGTAAAATGTTATCATAATTTCAATACATAAGAAGAATATTGCATAAATTGAAAGAATGAAATAATTGAAAACATGGAAAATTATGTTTCATAGGTAACAAGAAGGATAAGCATGCAGTGGCAGAGATGATTTCTTTAAAGACTTCTCAGTGGGTCTCTCAGAAATTGAGCAGAATGTAATTATGCATTCATTACCTTAGTGGCAAGCTGCCTCAAATAACATCTCCAGGAAGGTTTTTGCCTGTAAATTCAGATCTTCATCCATTGTGTTTTAGAAATATTTTCCATTTGACTTGAAAATTTGCATTTCTCTCATTTCCTCATATTTTTGAGCTGTATTATTTCTTGAAGAATAAATGGCAATCTAACCTCCCATTTGCTTTTTTCTTCTCAATTATTTTAGTTGTTCATGTAATTGCCCTTAAATGAAGTGAGAGCAAACCGACTAGCGCCACATCTCTGGACACCACTGTGTTACTCCACTCCCCCAGTAGCTGCCCTCTGGAGCACTCGGTCTGACCACATCTGCTTTGAGGACTCATTATGAACAAAGAAGTCTCCCAGGTAGAGAAGATTTTAAGAACTTTGTAACTGTAAACAAGTGGAAGGAAAACCATTATTGCCTGTAGAGCATTATTTTTTTTTAATGGTAGTAAGAGTTTGATCTGGGAAGCTTCAAGGTTATTGTAAAATAAGGGCTCTTCTTCGGTGGAAGTGTTGGCAGATAAGCAGTGTTTTTAGAATAAACAAATTTAAGAGATAGAGGTAAGAATATCAATTGGACAAACAATCTAAAGACTCTTACATAACAAGTGATACAGTTTACAGTAGCACAGTGTACTTAGACCTTGAGTAGATGATAACTGCTCTTGCAGCAGTGAAGAATGCTTATGTGAGATTATGGGTATTAATTTGCTTTACAGAAATAACCAGTTGACTACATATTTGTGTCTGATAACATCATGACTTAGATGTGCACAGTAAATATTTAAATACAGTAAAACTGAGGCAGGTTTCCTTGAAGGAGACCAGGGAGTCCAGAAGAAGATGCATGGAGTCATGAGCAGTAAGGAAACATAAATCAGAGCCACAGTGAAATACCATCTCATACCCACTGGGTGCATTTCACCAGAGAGAACTGCTTTTGACAAGCATATAGAATTGTAGTCCTCATGTTTTGTCACCTTATATTTAGCATTTCCCCAGGAAGTTAAAAGTTAATTACTCTATGACATGCCAGTTCTATTCCCAGTTTTACAGTCAAGATAATTAAAACTTATATCCACAAATGCTTCTGCATAAGCATTCATAACGATGTTATTGATAATCCCCAGAAGTGGAGATAACAAATGTTCACCAATTGATGGATGGTTAAACAAAGTAGAGTATCTCCAAACAATGGGAGGACAGTGACTATTCTAGTCACAAGTCCCAGTCCTTTGTTGTTACATGAGAAAGGTTTCAGTGGTTGTGGAGAACTTGAGGTGTTTGAGGACTCTAGCTTAGGAAATATTCCCTATAGAAACTAGCCTTCTACAGAGTGTAGGAGTACTTTGTCTTGGTTGTTTTTTATATGGAGGATCAGTTTGGGGATCTTTGGCTCTTGGAGTGTCACCTTCATCTTGTGTATTTTTTTCTGTGCCACTTGTCTCTTAGAGTTGTTTGTCAGCATCAGTTAGCTAACTGAACTTTATGCAGTTCTATGCTCAATCTGAGAGACAAATAACTAATTTTGTATGTAGAAAACTAAACAGAATTTAAGGGTACCATCCTGTTTCATGTGCCTTCACCAATTGAGTTTAGTTTGGCACATTTGACCAGAGAGAGATGTAGTTTTTGGTCACTGAAATTACTCTTTAAAAATTGCATGAAATTGGGTATAATTTAGCAGCTCTTTAAGTCAACAGAGTACTTTAACTTAGACACGTTTAGTCTTGTTAAAGAGTGATATGCAAATTGGCTTTGTTAATTGCCCTGACTTACATCCCCTAACAACCACATATAAAGACATTTTACATACTCATGACAGCTCTGATAGCTTGTGCCCACTGGAGGCTTTGTATTACAGTGTATGTTGTATTTTGTAAGTATAAGACACTTGATACAGGACTCGTGCCATCAGCAGATTAGTAGGGGCTCTCCTACAATTCTTTGAACATTGCCTCTTATTTTTGTAAGGTGCCTGTTTGGTGGCTGCTGCTTTGTCTGCTGCCTTTGCTCCAGCATTTCAGAAAACCTCAGCAGATGTTTAACTTGGGAATCTTATCTTAGTCCCATCTTAATAAATACATCTAAATATACTTACATTTGTTCATGTTTGAAAATGAAGCAGCATCTTTACTTCTGTGATACTGAGTTAACCTTAATTCTGCTTCTTTGAATCTCAATGTTAAAAAACTATTCCTTTATTAATAATACCTGTCTAGCTAATATTCTCCCATCTAAGTACTAGCCAGGCCCAACCCAGACTCAAGGGGCATGTTTAGGGGGTATGGCTGTCCACATAACTGATAGTCTTCTTTTGAGATTGATTCAGTTATAGAACTCATGTTAACAAGAGCCTTGTCAGGGCTTTTCTCAGCTTGTGAGAGGCCTTACCTGGTTCTGCCTCCTGTTCTCCCTCTGACTTCAGAACCTAAGATTCCATCCCCAGTCCCAGCCGGTTCATTACTGCTTCTCAAAAGAAAACTATTCTTTTCCTTTTCCCCAGCTCATTCTTCTTACCTGGTGTACCAGCTTCCCGGCACACCCATGTATTTAAACACGATTTTTGCCTCATTTTTCTCCAGAGTACTTACCAGTTTCATAAATGTGCCGTATATATTACTTTTAAGATGATAACATTTACATCCCTCAAAATAAAAAGAAACCATGAGAACAATGATTTTATAAATTGTGTTCGTAGTTGGATGTCCAGGGCCTACACAGAAGGTTATTGCATTCATAGAGCTCAGTGAATGTTAGAGCTTGAGTAAGTTGGACTGCTCCCACACTGAGGTCAGTTTAAACATGCTTCCCTAATTGTGCCTAAAGTTACCTTTGCTAGGAACATAGCATGTAGCCATGAATTTTATTTTAATTTTTATTGAGGATAAAACTAAAGTTAATATCTGTACTACATTTTTGCATATGCAGATTGCATATTTTGCATACTATATAGGTTATATGTGTACTATATAGTACTTAAAACTTCCCAGCACTTAGACAGAGGCATAGACAGGTCAATTTCTGTGAGTGCAAGGCTAGTCTAGAGTACATAGTGAAATGGTACCTAAAACAACAGCAACAACAACAATAAAACACAAGGTGTGTGTGTGTGTGTGTGTGTGTGTGTGTGTGTGTGTGTGTAAAACACTTTACTGAAAAGGCATTTGTAGTCATTCATTCACCAAGTTCCGTCATGTGCTGATACTAGGTGAACTGTGAAACTGTCTACTGTGTAGAAGGGAGATCTATGAATAATGAAAATGTAGTGATGCATTTCAAGCATGCTCAGACTTGCCTTTGGTAGCTATTGTGGTCATTTCAGAAAGACAAGGCTGGAAACTGGAGACTATTTGGAAAACTATTTCTGTAGTCTACTAGGTGATGGCCTGAGCTCTCCTTGATGGCAAAGGAAAATATGAAGGGGAAGTGGATTTAGGAAACGAAAACAGATCCTGGTATGTTCTTACATGTAGCATGTAAAACAAGAGGCTAAAATGGCTCAAAGCACACAAACACACACACACAAATGCATAAGAGACATTAAGACCAAGGACAGGCAGGTAATGGTTAAGCTGTAAATTAAATGATTTTTTTTCTGCCTCTTGCTTTCTTTGATCATCCTTCAGTAGGGGTATCCACTTGACTTTTATGAAAAACAGAACAGAACAAAACAGTGGTATCTTGGGAATGACATCAGGACAAGAGTGCCTTTTTGCTGTTTATGTGACAGATTATAAATGAGAAGGAAGGTGAAAGGAACTGAGAACCAAGAAAAAAAAATCTTACATTAATCTAGAATCCTTGAGATATTTGGTTTCAAGCTAGGATCATAATTATATCTGAGACTGAAGAAGGAGACAGTATAAAATCTCTTAAAACAAAATGTCTCACAACCTACATATAAGAACACACCAGACATTAAAATCTCTTAAGAATGAGTTAGCAGAAAATAGAAATGACAAATGATGAATAAAAAAGAAAAAAAGAATTAAAAAGTAGTTGCAAGATTACAATCCTGAGGGTGGGGACAGGAACTAGGAAGACTGGGACTTTGAGGCCAGCCTGGGCTGCATTGTTAATCCCAGGCCAGCCTAAGATGCATAACAACCTCCTGTCTAAAGAACAGAAAATACTTGAGTGTTAGGTAGTTTAAAAACTATACTTCTAATATGGAGAAATTAGAAACATTTCCTCTTGTCCACATGAAGTAGTCTCATTAAAATTGTAGGTATTTTTTGTATAATGAAAAGAGGGCAATGGTCTGTGGGCTTTGGAAGAGCTCTAGAAAGAGTATGATTTAGAACTAGGAAAGGATTAAGACTGTGAGAAGCTGCTTAGACTCCAATAGTTCTCTAAGTGTTCCCAGCTTGAGTGTTAACATACAATGCTAGGTTATTCAGTAACTTAGACTTAAGTCTTCTTATTTCATGAGTTCCCTCTCCTTTTTGAGGGTAAAGGGAGTACAAGAGTAGCATTTGGCACTATTGAAATCCTAGGGACTGATGACTCTCAGGTCAAGGATAGAGCTCTGAACTTCCTTCGGGGTTCTGCAGAGCAGTGATTGATGCAGACAGATCAACTGGCACATGTGAAGACCTGGCTGACATGCAAGGGGGAATGACTCTGTGTTCTCTGGCATCCATACTAAGATCCTAACATAGACTAAACATTTGATCTTGGTCTCTGGATGATATAAACACAAGGTTAGGAGTATGGAATTAAGAGTGGAAAAGTACAATTCAAAACTCCAAACAGAGCTCATCACTTCAACTTTAATCATATCTATGTTGTTCATTCCCTATCAGTATAATTCATGAATAAGGTTGTTTTAAGCTTTTTTACAAAGTAAGGTATAAATAATAATTTTGAATATGAATAATAATGCTAAAACTTTTCAGTGTCCAGTTTTTATATTTATATATGCAAGTGATTTTCTCTTAGTAAAAATATTTCTACTTAATTATTCTAAGAAAATCTTTATTCTGATTGATTACAACCATTTCATAGTGGATTGTTAATTTTGTTTCACTGGCTTAGAAAAGGAAGCATAGCAACAAGTAGCTGTGCCCCTGTGGTTTTGTTGGAGGCTGGTGCGTCTGTGATGGCTGTGGTCCTTAGTCACTATTTACAAATTTTTGTTGTGGTTGTTTTGTTTTGTTTTTTGATGTTTAGAAATAACAAGGGGGCTTCCCATACCCTTATTTGGTTAGAAAGGTCATGAGAGATTTATTTTTCTTACCCTCCCCATTTAGGTGTGAAGTTCATCAACATGAGTGGCCTTGGGGACAGTTCATGCGACCCTGCAAACCCAGACTCGCATAAGAGGAAAGGATCGCCATGTGACACACTGGCATCAAGGTAGGAGGCGCTTGTCTCTGTTTCTCCAACACTTTGGACTTTGTTTCATCTACTCCACGTTGAGTGGCCACCTGCCTCCTCCCGCTCATTGAGCACAGTCCGCCCCAACCCCACCCAGGTCTTTGTGCTTCTCCTTCCTTCCAACTTCCATCCTCTTTATTTCCAGTATTAATCTGTAGCTGTTATTGAAGATGCTGTGGTAAGCCATTACTTCCTTAAAGGGAGGCTTCTCTTCCTCCCACAACTAGTAGCTCAAATCTCCCTTTTATATATCTGTTCTGTACATCTTTATGGCTTTGATTCATAGTTCCTAGCTGTTGCTAGAATGTGTGCTCGTTGCATGAGTCCTTAGCTCCCTCGCTAGGCTGCATGCTGCTCTAAGGTAAGGGACCTCTCTGACATGCTCACCACCACTCTATCCCTAGTTCACAGTGCAACGTGTATCTTTTAACTAGTAAGGACAATAAATCCTGCCAAATGAATAAATAAGTCTATTGAACATCTTTAAATGCCATCTTAGGAACTGAGAAGTACATTGTTATAATATTTATGTTAAAATGATTATTTGTGGCATTAACTACTTGCTGTGTTTTTAAAAATGACTACATTAAGCAGACAAAAAGAAATTTAGTGCTGGCCGGGCAGTGGTGGCTCACGCCTTTGATCCCAGCACTCAGGAGGCAGAGGCAGAGGGATTTCTGAGTTCGAGGTCAGCTTGGTCTACAGAATGAGTTCCAGGACAGCCAGGGCTACACAGAGAAACCCTGTCTCGAAAAACCGAAAAAAAAAGAAAAAAGAAAAGAAAAGAAAAGAAATGTAGTGCTAAGGGAACCCTAACAAGTGCCAGAAGAAGGAGGGCCTCACTCAGAGCACAAGCGTGTTCTCAGCTACAAGAGGAAAGTCCAGATTTTATTCCATTTGGCTTCTAGGAACTACATCAAGTTTTCTTCAGTTTCTGCACTATTGACATTTTAAACCAGAAAATTCTTTGCTGTGGAGGTTGTCATGTGTGTTGTAGGATGCTTCGTTGTGTTACTGCTTGTACCCCGAAATGCCAGTAGTGTCCTAGTTGTAGTAACAAAATGGTCGGTAAACATTCCCAGATGTTCCCAGGGGCAAAGAGAGCAGAGCACCCGCCGATGATGACACTGGTCTCAGAGGAGAACTGCAGCAGCAGCACACAGCGTCCCTGCAGCTAGCAATGCCTACTTTCTCTCAGGGAGGGAGATGAGAGGGCTTAAAAGACTGCTAGGGCTAGAGAATGGAAAAAGGAACAAGGAATGTGTCCTCACAGGACAGTCACCTAAATGCTCAAGCACATGTGTCCAGATGCTAGGATAAAGGTACATGCCAAGTTGTAAACCAGATGTGTGTTGTCTAAGTACATTGCTCATTTCCATATATACATTCAGTCTTTCTTAAAGGAAAACTTAAGGATAAATAAAATATCATCTTTTATGTTTAATAATCATTTGAGGAAAATTTGACTATATAAGAACAAATACTAAAAAGCTATATATAATAACCATAAAATTGACATGTTACCATATTAACATTCTATTATAATTGCATTTTCCATTTTTGTGATTTCTTTGTTTTGTTTTAGGCAGGGTTTCATTCTGTAGTCCATTCTAGTCTTGAACTTGGGCCAGTCCTCTGCATCAACTTGAGGGTAGCTGGGATTCTAGACATACACCGTCATGCCCATATTGTATTTTCAGATTGATAGTTATTAATGGATATGAATGCTAACAGCTGTGGGCATCAATAACCTATCTGCCTATTGTGCAAACAATCTTCTTTCTTGTAATGGCTTATCTGTAACTTGCCTTTGTTTTGTTCTCTGTGTGTATGTGCATCTGTACATAATAACATCATTACAAATACCGAAATTTTTATGTATTCTTTTTCTCCTCTTTTGATGTTTTGAGATAATTATCTTGATGTTTGCTTGAAAGATATTTGAAAGCACTGACTCCTTCAGGTTTATATGTATGGGCTGCAGTTTTAATAAAGTAATATCTTTGATATGGAAAATCAGAAATTTATTACTTTGAAACTGCTTGTGTATTAATGCCACCTTGCAATGCTTCCTCTGGTCTTATTATTATATGCTGTCTCCCCAAACAGACTGTGAGCTCATTAATCATAAAGAGCATCTGTTAGGCCTCACAAGGTATTGCCAGCCCTGTGGCAGAGCCAAGTATTGCTGTCTACAGAGCCCGAGACAGAGTGACTTCTCAGTTAAACAGTTTCTTGCGGTGAGGTAGCTTCTATCTCTTCAGTCCCTCATTTGTTCTAAGAAAATGAAGGTTGAGGTGTTGGTTTTACATGATGGTTAACTGTGCCTTATCCTTCTTGAGCATTTCCAGCTTAACTCAACAAGTGCTTGTGAAATGCTAACTGTTCAGCCAACACCATCTGTGTGCTGTTATAAGGATACAAATGAAGTGAGAGACAGGTTTTCTATCTTTGAGGAGCTTACAGATCTGGCCACGCCATTAATTCTTGTTAAATCCTCTTGGGTTCCCCATTTTCTTAAAAATAAAGCATTGTAATTAAAGTCATACTAGATGGCATTTATTGAGCTAATAGGACATGTCAAGAACTTAGCAGTGCATTTTACACATCATATCGTTCTTAATCCTCACAAACCCTAGAAGGTAATTAATGTCATTATCCCAGTGGTGCAGATGAAGAGATTGAAGCAGAGAGACTGCTGCTCACTTGTCTGGGGTTTGATAGCTAGTTAGTGCCTGGAAGTTTCAGCCTGAGATCCTGAGCAGTAGTCACCCTGCCCCAGGACAGGCTGAGGTCACCGTGACGCTGCCCCCGCTCTGTCTGTCTTGCCCACATACTTCTGTGGTTCTGCTATGCTCACCTGTTAGGTATCGGCTTTGAGCTTCATATTTCCACTTTTACTTTATACAGTTGATAAAGCCTAGTTACCTTCTAGAGAATAAGATCTTTCCACCTCTAACTTAGTGCCATTCTTTCTCTGGGTTTAGAGCCATTTCTGTGTTTCTGTAGAGTTTGATTCTTGTCATAAAGTATTACAATGGTCTGTTTCCTTTTATTTCCTTTCTAGTGGGAGCTCCATCTAATTTGCTTCAGAGTGCTTAGGAAACATCACATTGTTATCTGTTATATAATTGCTAGTGCATTAATTAAAGAAAGATACAGCAGAACTTCCATATCTGTAGGATCAGAAGTATTCTGGGAAAAAAAATGGCATCTATACCAAACGTGTATCAACTTTGTGTAGTGCTATTGCCTAAATATAGTATGACAACTACTTCTACAGCATTTACACCACAGAAGGTATTGTAAGTAATACAGAGATGGCTTTAAGCTTGGGGAAGAATTCTTATAGTTTGTAAGAGGGTTTGCAAGTGCTCAGATTTTGATGTGTACAGGGATCCTTGAACTGCTACCATATAAGATTGTGAGGCTAACTTTACTCATGAGAATTTAGCTCATGATAGTGTTAGCTAGCATGTCTGCCACATAAAAAGTAATAAAGGGGGTTAGCAAATGAAGAAAGTTAATCTAAAATAGTTAAAGGGGCCTTTTCCATTCAAGATTTTATGTTCTACATTCCTTCAGCTTTGACTTTGAGCGTGTCTGCTGTCTTTTTTTCCCCTAGGTAGTTATTGGCTGCTTCTCTTAAAGATGATTTTCATTTCCCTACCCTGAAACTTAATTCATTTTATTGACATCTGCTATTCCTTACTATGTATAGTTTCTTGTTCCATCTCCTCTCTATATTGGAGCCCTTTTCTTTTACTCCATGGTCATTTCAGGCATTTCAGTATTACCTAAAACTTAGTGGCAAAAACATGTTTGGTGACTAAGTATGGAAGTGCACACCTGTTATCCCAGCACTCTCAGGTAGATGGGAGTGGATCACCAGTTCAAGAATAGCCAGGACCGCATCGTAAGACATTTTCAAAATAAAACCAACAAACAAAAAAATATCTGGGAGACCCACCAAATGGCATCTATACCAAACGTGTATCAACTTTTTGTAGTTCTAAATCTAAATTGATTGCCCCTATTGAAATTTAGACCTTTAAGTTTACACAGCTTCCACTCTATACTCAATCTACTAACCGTGTCTGCTGTCTGTGAGGTTCCCTAAGGTAAAGTCACTGTCCTCAAATACTATCGTGTTACACATAAACCCTCTGCATATGAAAATATGTTCCTCATTTTATTCCTGCTTTGTTTCAGTGGCTCAGAGTGAAGTTTGTCGGGATGCCTTGCTGTGTTCTGTTTAAGTTATTAGATAGAGTTTTACTATGCAAAGTGGAAATAATTCCTCAGTAATGAAAGATTTAATAGATAAAGCCAGAGTGTACAGTTGTTATAGTTTCAAGTCTGATTGTGTTTGGGGATCTGTACCATTGCAGTAAATTAGTTGACTGGGGATCTGTACCAAATGCAGTAAATTAGTTGACTGGGTTACTTCAGCTCACAGTGCTGTATAAGTGCCTTTGCTTTTAAAATCTTTAACATTTTTAAGAAAAGTAAAGGACTTTTTAATTGTTGTTGATTGTAAGGTTTTTAGCAACTGATTTTTCTCACTTCTCACCTTTTTTTTTCCTACTACTTTTATGATTAGCCAAATGATTTTAACAAGCTCGTCATGAATAGTTTTTCTTGTTTTATTTGGATAATGGAAAGTTTCAGAGTAATATTTTACCATCATTGACTGCATTACCTAAAGCAAATTGCTGATGACTTGGCAAAATAAATTAGGGGTAAAGATTGAAAGCAAACCCAACAGTAATCATTCCATATATTCAGGAGACTTCTTTTAAAGTACTGCCTGTGACCCGACCGTCTGCTTTTTTTGTTTTGCTTTAAGGTGACTACGTTTGATTTGGCTTTAATGTGGACAAGAACTTACAATATAGGTTTTATTTTCTGCCATATTTAGAAGGAGGCTGTAGCCTGCTGCTTGCTACCCTTTCAGCAGCTGATTTTTAGAGTGTACTTTTTCTTTTTCATGAGGAGCAACTAATGTTCCTATCAGAATAAGAATGAGGGGCTTATCAGATTCCTCATTACAATTCGTCTGAACTATAATCATAGTGCCACTTAAACTGTAGCAGAATTACTTGAAAATTCCCATTCTATTTCAAATGCACAGTATCCTGAAACATGAGAGGTGCATTTGCTTTCTCTCTAGTTCCTTTAATATCTGTAGCCATTTGTTATCTGAAAATAGTTGAGGTATATACATTGTTAGCAAACCCATCTGTTGTAGCTGTCATTATCAGATATTTTAGCCACAATTATTTTTTGTACTTGAGAATTTTCTAGTGTCTGAGTTTTAGATGTTTTTAATTTGATTTTTAAATCTGGTTTTATATTTTAGGTAAAAACAAGATTTTCTTCAAATGTGTGAACATTAATGTTTGATCAGAAAAGGAAATAAAATGGTATAAATATATGCTAACTGGATTTTTTTGTATGTGTGTCTGTGTATAACAGTACTGAGAAGAGGCGCAGGGAGCAAGAAAATAAGTATTTAGAAGAACTAGCTGAATTACTGTCTGCCAACATCAGCGACATTGACAGCTTGAGTGTAAAACCAGATAAATGCAAGATTTTGAAGAAGACAGTAGATCAGATACAGCTAATGAAGAGAATGGAGCAAGGTAAAAATGAAATTACGACCATGTTCTCAGTTGTTGTGATGTTTATTTCATATTGTTCTACATTTCCGTTAAGAACCCACGTTGCTTTATGCTTTTAGTAAAGAAATGTTTTTGTTTAGACAATTTTTATTTTATTGAGTCAAAGATCCTTTCTTGGTATTGCAAAGTGACTTACTAAATTAACTTGAAAACTAGGGAAGTAATTAAGCAAGCTTGGGATGTTTTGGAGCCCATATCATGGGGCCCTAAGCAGAAACACAAGTTGTGGGTGAGTTCTGAAGCCCTGGCAGCCAGCTAAAGTACAGTAACTCTTGATGAAAATCTCTCTGGCTTGTCTGAGGAAGCTTGCCCATGCCTGGCTCACAGAGGGGAAGTAGTTCTCCGGAGCAGGGGGTCCCATTGTATTTTTTTGAGGTTTATATGTATAGCGCTGATACTTGCTTGGAACCCTACACCACTAATCTCTTGGGTTATGGCCAGAAAGAGGGTAAAGCGCTCTGGGGAACACTGGCTCATGGGGTGCTGCAGAGCTTCCAGGTGAGTGCTCTGACACACACATTATGTCTGAGGAGATCTGTGGTGAGTAGAACACAAGCCCCGAGGCCTTCACAGTAATCACAGCAGTGTAAAAAGACTCAAGTGCAGTGATTTAAAGATCTTAGAAACTACAAAGTAGTCCAGAAACAGCTGACTTAGCAGAGAGGAGAAACTAGAAGCCTACAGACACCAGCATCCTTGCTTGCTCTTACTATCCAAAGCCAGAGATAGCAGGATTTTCTGAGGAAACCCAGCAGTCCCAGGGATGAGGCATTTGGGGTGATCCCTCATGAAAACTTAACTCTTACTGCATTCTAGTTGCCAGGTGGCATTTTTATGCGTCTCACATGAACAAAGCCAAAGGCATCTCAGGAAAGCCAGTGATTACAAAAAGAAAAGCAGGAAGAGAGGAAACGCAGGAGAAGCAGAAGTGAGGGGCAACAACAAAACTAACCTGTTAGTCCCTCGGACAGAAGAGACATTGCACCCTTGAAAGGGGTAACTTCTGGAAGTCAAAACAGGGTACTTGGAAAAGTCTCCACCATGTTACTGCATTTTTTTTCTTTGTCTCTTCATGCTGTCTGCCTCAACCACCACAGGCACACTGGTCAATCAGACTAGCTCTTCCATCTACATGATGTTCTCTCCCTAGGTACCCACTGCCCGTGCCCACTCTCTCACTTCTTCATGTCCTTTCTCAAATGGCTTCTCATTAAAAGTGTCCCCAACTGCTTGTCTTAAAAAAAACAAAAAAAAAGTTTAAATGGAAAATATCATATCCTTCTATGCCTTCTTGATTTCTTTTTCTCACAGTACTTTTTACATTTGCCATATAAGTTAATTTTAAGTAATCTCTTAGTAAAATAGACAGAGAAGTAATAGAAAATAAGAGAAAAAGCTAAGAAATGTATAGGATTCGTTCAAGACTGGGTAGAGGATAACAAATGACAAGAGGGACTTAAAAAATCCTTAACAACAACAACAACCCTTTCTTGAAAACAGAAGGCTCTAATTCTGAATCTAAAACAGTTGTGTAGCTGGACTTGCTGGATGGAGCACACCTGTAGTCCAGTGCTTCCCTGTGACAAGCACAAGGCTAAGACAGCCTGTACTGCATAGGGGACCCTCAACGAGCCGGGGCGGGGGTGGGGACCCACTCGTACAAGCCCGGCACAGTGAGTACAGAATGCTCACACACCACGCACAATGGTTAAAGCACTAAGGAAGAAAACAAAGGAGAGATCTCAAGCACAGCGGATTGCTCTCAGAATGGGTTCAAAGTAATACTGCAAACAAGACCTCTAGACATAGGACGTGTTTGTGATGAGATTATGAATGGAAATCAGGAATTTTAAGACAAAGTCTCTAAATGTTATGATCTGTTATACCCTTTTCAGAAATTGCTATCAAAGCCTTAGTACTAAACTAAGAAACAAAGACATAGGATTTTAACCCGGGAAACTAGAAACTGAACACAGAAAAATGGGAAAAGGAGACACAGGCACTATTGTTGTGTAGACACCTAAAGACAAAACATGAGGTAGGAGATGGTGGTACACACCTTTAGTCCCAGCACTTGGCAGGCAGAGGCAGAAGGATCTCTGAGATTGAGGCTAGCCTACAGAGTGAGTTCCAAGACCACCAGCATTACATAGAGAACCCCTGTTTCGAAAGAAAACAAAGCAACAAAACAAAACAAACAAACATAACCCTAAAACCATAAAAACAGTTGCAATCGCAGCAAGTGGAAAGGGGAGTTTGGAAGAAATGCTGCTGGGCTGTGAGCACGTAAGACTGTCTGATAGATGCCAGGTCTGATAGATGGCCGGGTTTGGGTTTAGTAATGTGGCTGTTGCTTTGATTTGGGTGTTTGTTTGTTTGTTGTGTTCTATTTTGAGACAGGATCTCACTATGTAGCTGTCTGCCCTGTAACTGTTTAGAACAGGCTGGCTTCAAACTCACAGAGATCTTCCTGCCAGCATCTTCCCAGTGCTAAGACCAAAAATATATGTGCCATCATGCCTGGCCAGAGAAAATTTTAAAATCAGAGGAGTGTTTAGAGATGAGTTAAACAACACAAACTATTTGAAAACTTAAAACTACATACAAAGTATAATATATAAAAATATATAAATAAAATAGATGATATACAAAGTATACACCTGGATTTACTTTTAAAATATATTTATGACCACTGTTATAGAGATATTAAATATTGACTAATAAAATGTCTTTAGATATCTGAGAGGATATAATACAGGAGGCATAGATGTATGACTTAGACAAGCTGCAATGGCTTGAACAGAATAGTCTAGGGAGCCGCCAAGGATTCAGACGCCCCTGTGGATTTGGCTGCCATTCCTAGGCTATTTCCATCACAACGTGTAATAAATATGGCTGACCATGTCTGCATCCCAACTGTCCAGATTAGCGTACAGGAAGACAGACAGGCACGCATTTTCCTCTAGAGACAGAATCCAGAACTGTTCATCACTTCTGTTCCAGTTCCATAGGCCATCCCTGATGCATAACTATTCCTGTCTTCAGTTTTTCCTAAAACTTTAAATGTGTTCACATGCAGTAATTTAATCTGTATGAACTTAGTAAATTTTAAAATTTTTTATAATTTGCTTAAAAAATGAATCTTTCTTATACCAATAATATAAATCTATGGCTTCATAAACTGTCTCTGATGAAAATGAGCTCTTTGGATACATAGTTTTTCAAGTTTCATTATTGCAGAGAAATCTACAACTGATGATGATGTGCAGAAGTCCGACATCTCATCGAGCAGTCAAGGAGTGATAGAGAAGGAATCGCTGGGTCCTCTTCTTTTGGAGGTAAGTTTCCTCTCCAATTTAATGTCATATATCCAATTTAAAAATTATGAAACAAAGTACTTCTTTAAACTTTTAAAAATAGGATTTAATTATAAAGACTGCTGCTTCTTAGTTGTTATTTTGGAATTAATATGAATAATGATCATAAAATTTTTTTCATATAGGTATTCCAAGGAGTCTGATGCAAAGTAAAGCCTACATAATGGAGTGATTAGAATTATCTGGGAAAAGAAAACTGAATTAGGTTATCACCTGATACATACCTAGTTTAGCTAGCTAGTACAATGTATGTATATTATAGAATTTCACCTTTAAATGAAAGATCCTCTACTGCATTGGACTAAATATTGCCCTAGAACATTTTCTGAATAAAAAAGTTTTCATTGATTTTATATATACACACATATACATGTACACACATCCACATGTGAATGAGAATTAAATTACTATCAAGTTTTATAAAGTGAAGAACTTTTAGACTTGAATTGCTTTGTAGCTACTGTATCATTTCACCTCTGTTATCTCTCATACCTGTTGCCTGGATTTTGAGTGTAAATGCTGTTTCCAAACCAACTCATCACCTTAAACATCTTCTCTGGTGTACAGATGTTTAAAGCACTTATCTATGCATACATGCAGATGCTTTTCTGTCTCAAAAACAATCCAAGTATTTATTTACCCAAATATGCAAACTAAATTCTTTCCCTGTCCTTTCTGTAGCCAGGGGGTCTTGCTAACAAACTTGTACAATATCTCAGTTTTCTAAGTTTGGAATACCGTTTGTTCCGTTTCCTTAGCTTGTATATGGTCTCCTCTACCTGGTCAAGAGTAGTGTTGCCTTCTTAAAGAGACTTTACTCAAGGAATCTTACCCACCCCCACTGTGGGATCTTTACTCTGGTTTTAACCCTTGTAAATTTTTTGTAATTGTTGTCTTTGCCTGCTTGAGCAAATACTGTAAAGGTATTGGGAATTATGTGATTTATTCCAAAACCTTTGTCCAGTGACCTTAAGTGGCAATCTCGTTTAGATTCATGGCTCTGCAAGAAGTCTTACCCAGTATGAGCCCTGCTGTGAGACCAAGGTGGTTCTCCTGAAAGGGTGACATCCTGGGCAGATGGCAAAGCTCTCAGATTGATTGGGTTGTACTTAATGGACAAGCATTTGTTATCATCTCTGTATGCAGCACATCATAAGGCCAGCTGTCAGGAAGATTCCTCCCTAGGAGCGCATGTGAGACTCGTAGAGAAAGAATAATGATGGCAAATTGTCTCCATCAGAGTTTAGGAAATAGGGATGTTTGTGTATTCATATTCATAACACTAGTCCCAAAACAGTCCCTGAATTTTCATTAATTTATTTTTTCACTTTACATCCCCTTTCCTCCCAGTCTCTCCCCCGCCCACAGCTCTTTCCCCCCTCTCACAGCACCCCCCCCCCACACACACTCTCCCACCCTCATCCTCCACTCCAGCATATCAAGTCAATGCAGGACTAGGCACATCCTCTCATTGAGGCCAGACAAGGTAGACCAGTTAGGGGAATGGGATTAACAAGCAGGCAACAGATTCTGAGACAGTTCATGCTCCAGTTGTTGGGGACCCACACGAAGACCAAGCTGCACATCTGCTACACTGGTGCGGGGGCCCACATCCAGCCCATGTTCACTCTTTGGTTGGCAATTCAGTCTCTGGGAGCCCCCAAAGGTCCAAGTTAGTTGACTCTGTTGGTCTTCCTGTGGAGTCCCTATCCTCTTCGGGTCCCTCAATCCTTCCCCCAACTCTTCCACAGACTCCCAGAGCTCCATCTAATGTTTGTACCTCTTTCCATTGGCTCCTGGGTGGAGCAAGTATAACAGAGTATCATTAATAGTGTCAGACATTGGTGCTTGCCCATGGGATGGATCTCAAGTTGGGCCAGTCATTGGTTGGCCATTCTCTCCTTCTCTGCTCTTTGTCCCTGCACATCTTGTAGGCAAGACACATTTTGGGTAAAAGGTTTTGTGGGTGGGTTTCTGTCCTTATCCTTCTACTGGAAGTCCTGCCTGGCTACAGGATCCACATCCCATACTATCAGAATCCACATCCCATTCTGCTAGGAGTTTCTGCCAGAGTCACCCCCATAGACACCCTGGGGTCTCCCCATCCCAGATCTCTGGCACTTTCTAGAGCTCTCCCCCTACCTGACATTACCGATTTCTGTTCTTCCTCCCCTGCTCTCCCTATATGTGATTCCCCTCTACTCTGCTCCTCTCCCCATCCCTTCTCCCACCCAGGTCCTTCCCTCTATCTACCTCTGATAATCTATTTTATTTCCCCTTCTGAAAAAGATTCAACCATCCTCCCTTGGGCCCTCCTTGTTATTTGACTTCTTTGGATCAGTAGGTTATAGCATGGGCATCCTGTATTTTAATACTTATATCCACTTATAAATGAGTGCATACCATACATGTCCTTCTGGCTCTGGGTTACCTTACTCAGGATGTTTTCTAGTTACATCCATTTGCCTTCAAAATCCATGATACCCTTGCTTTTAATAGCTGAGTAGTATTCCTGAGTAGTATTTAATAGCTGAGTTGTGTAAATGTACCACATTTTCTGTATCCATTCTTCAGTTGAGGGACATCTAGGTTGTATCATTTTTAAAGACTGGGATTGTAACACATCATCTATTATTGACTTTATTTTTTTATGTTGTAAAATGTATATAAGCATGTGTCTCATTCATAATAAAAAACAAAAATTAGGAACATTGAATGGTATGTAACACTAATTCAATTATTATCCAAGGATATCCGAAAAGATTTTAGAGCTACTTTTTCTTTAAATGTGAATTTTTAATTTTTATTTTTATATAAACTGTAAGTTAAATATATATATACTGACCATCCACTATGATATTTATAACTTAGTTGAATATGAAAGTGCCTTTGTGTGTCCATCAACCTCAGAACAGTTTACAGAGTTTTTCGTTCAGCTTGAGGTTTGCAAATCATCGCACGCCTGTCTCTTTTGCATTGTTAGATTAAGTGAGAAGCAGCCAGAGCAATCAGTGTGAATACAAATATCTTTCTCCTTTTTCTTACTAAGAAAAATCTTAGTGGAGTCACAGTAGCTGAATGGTTAAGGTGTTGGACTTGAAAATGTTACAATAATTACTAAAAATGGGATTGTGCTGTTTAAAAAAAATCTTGGCTGTATGCTTTATGATAGCATTATCTAAAACGTAGTTTTAAGTTAAATGTAATATTTTAATCAATAATTCCATCCCTTCATCCACTGATGGACACTGAGGCTGATTGTATCTCCTAGTGCTAGTTTGAGCAATGCTGCAATGATACCTCTTCAAGGAACTGATTTCAATTTCAGTGACTATATATACTCAGGCATATAGTCACCTAGATTGCTAGGTTATCTGATTTCTGGTTTTTGTTTTTTATTTTTGTGGATCTTCTATGCTATGTTCCATATTGACTACAAGTTTTTATTCTTACCAGCAAGTACAAAGATTCCCTTTTCTCTGAATCCTCATCTGTAGCTTTAATTTTTTGTCTTTACAATACTAGTCATTTTGATAGGTATGTCATTTTAATTTACATTTCAACTTAAGTGTCCACTAATGGATAAATCAATAAAGAAAATACAGTATATATTCACAATGGAATACTATTCTACCTTTAAAAAACATAAGGAATGTTACTTATAGCAACATAGATGAGTCTGGAAGTATGATACTATAGGAAGTGGTAAGAGCCAATTAACAGAAAGACACGTGCTTCCTGGGGTCACTTAGTATGTGCAGTACAAACTGGGCACTTACAGGGGCAGACAAAGGGCAGTTTCTAGGAGCTGGGAAGGAGAAGGTTCCAGGATGAAAGATGTCTCTTGTCCAAAGGATTAAGTTTTTCAGTCAGAGAGCTCAGCATTGATGATGCCTGCCTGTAGTCTCAGTACTTGGAAGTTGAGAGAGGAAGAAAATAGCTCAAGGCTATATAGCAAGTTTGAGGCTGGTCGCTCTCTCATTTGAACAGTTGTGGCTTTCTTTAGTAGTTTCCATCTTCTGCAAAAAGAAGCTTCTTTGACAGGGGGCAGGCACTACACTTATTTGTGGATATCCATATATGATTATTTAGGTTGCAGTTAGGAATCATGCTGGTTTAGTTCCTCCTAAACCATGGTCCTCCATGAGCCACAACTTCACTAGCCATTGGTGGTTGACTAGGTGTACAGTACCAGACATGATTTCCCTTCTAGCAAGATGGCCAATTAAGTGCAATTAGACAGCTGCTGCTTACCACCAAGGTATAAGTGCCCTGTTGTACCCTCCGAGGTTGCTGGTACCGACCGTTTCTCTCCCTTAGCAGCTTACCTAGTACCTTTGGGAGGAGGCTTTCAGGGCAGATCGAGCTCTAACCCTCTAGTCCTGTATCTAAAATGGGAATCTTGTATCAGCAATAGGGACCTTATCTTCAACTTCTAGGAGGCAACAACAATGGCCTGTTTTGAGAATCTCTTAGACTCCCTTAACCCAAAACTCATATGGAGTTTTCTCATGCCTCATACAGGAGTTTTGTTAGATGATTCTTTGGAGGAGACATTATCATGCCAAGTGCAATAACTTCATTTAAACTGTGTATGCGCGCGCACACACTTATATTATCATATGCAAATTTAAGAAAATATAAAATAATGTGATTATTTTCAAACATCCTCCCTTATTTCAAACATCCTCTTCTTTGATATGGTCCTCCTTCCCCCTCCCCAGTTAAAGACTCCTCCCCTCTCCCCCTCACCCCCTTGTATCCTACTCCCCTCTCTAGAACGGCTTCACTGCTCCCAGGGACCCTTTCTCAGTCTCTGTGCTTACACCAGGTTACACACACACACACACACACACACACACACACACACACACACACACACACACACACACACACACACACCAGAGAGAGAGAGAGAACACACTAAAAGGATGTATTCACAGATGGACATCTGCGGTTTGGAGCTAGAATCCACAATGAGACAGTATATGTAGCCTTTGTATTTCTAGATCTGAGTTATCTCACTGAATACATTATCTGGTTCTATCTGTTTATATGAAATTTTCCATGATTTCACTTTTCTTTACAACTGAGTAGTATTCTAGTGTGCTTGTGCACATGTGTGTGTGTGTGTGTGTGTGTATCACATTTTCATTATTCATTCATCAGTTGAAGGACATTTAGGGTGTTTCTATTTCTTTTTTTAAAAATTATTTTTTTTAAAGATTTATTTATTATATGTAAGTCCACTGTAGCTGTCTTCAGACGCACTAGAAGAGGGCGTCAGATCTCATTTCGGATGGTTGTGAGCCATCATGTGGTTGCTGGGATTTGAACTCAGAACCTCTGGAAGAGCAGTCATTACTCTTAACCGCTGGGCCATCTCTCCAGCCCCGTTAAAAATTATTTTTAAAAACATTATTTTATTTATTTACATTCTAGCTGATGCCCCCAGCTCCTGGTCTCCCCTCTCACAGTTCCTCATCCTGTCACTCTCCCACACCAAATGGGCACCCACCCCTCCCATTGAGGCCACACCAGACAGTCCTCTGCTGTACATGTGCTATGTGCTGGGAGGGGGAAGGAGGGGGCCTCAGACCAGCCTATATATGCTCCTGGTTGGTGTCTCAGTCTCTGGGAGCTCCCTGGGGTCTGGGTTAGTTGAGACTGCTGGTCTTCCTATGGGGTTGCCCTCCCCTTCAGCTTCTTCAATCCTTCCCCTAATTCAACCATAGGGTCCCCCAACTTCAGTCCAATGTTTGGGTGTAAGTCTCTGTGTCTGTCTCAGTCAGCTGTTGGTAGGACCTCTCAGAGAACAATCATGCCAGGCTCCCATCTGTAAGCACATCATAGCATCAGTAATAATGTCAGGCCTTGGTGCTTGCCCGGCCACTTCCCCAAGATAGATCCCAAGTCAGGCCAATTACAGGACTACCTTTCCTTTAGTCTCTTCTCCATTTTTGTCCCTGCAGTTCTTTTAGACAGGAAAACTTCTGGGTCAGAAATTTTTTTTTTTTTTTTTTTTTTTTTTGGCTTTTCGAGACAGGGTTTCTCTTTGTAGCCTTGGCTGTCCTGGAACTCACTTTGTAGACCAGGCTGGCCTCGAACTCAGAAATCCTCCTGCCTCTGCCTCCCAAGTGCTAGGATTAAAGGCGTGCGCCACCACTGCCCGGCTAGGATCAGAAATTTTGACTATGGTTTGGTAACCTTGTCTCTCCACTTTGGGCCCTGTCTCTCTATTATAGGTGGTCTGTTCCCTTTACCCATTGTTGGGCATTTTGGCTAAGGTCACCCCCAACTTTAAGTCCTGAGGGTCTCTCACCTCCCAGATCTCTGGGCTTCTCTCCTGACCACCCATCCCCCAACCTGATCCGGTTCCACTTTTCCCCTCCCCCTCCCCTTTGTGTTTCTTAACTATTGTGAATAGAGCAGCAGTGGACAGGCTGAGCAAGTATCTATGGAATAGGATGTTGAATCCTTTGGGCAGATGCCAAGGAGGGATAGAGCTGGGTTATAGGGTAGATTTATTTTTAGTTTTTTGAGAATTTCTCACCCCATTTCCATAGTGGCTGTAGCACTGTGCAGTCCCAGCAGGAGTGAATGAGGATTTCCTTCCCTGCTTCCTCAAAGCATTGGCTGCCTCAGCCATTCTCACTGGGGTAAGGCAAAACCTCAGGTGTTTTAATTTCATTTCTATTTTTATTTATTTATTTATTTATAATTGGATATTTTATTTGTTTATATTTCAAATGTTATCCCTTTCCCCATTTCCCCTCTGCAACCCCCCTATCCCATTCCCCATTCCCCTGCTTCTATGAGGGTGCTCCCCCACCCACCCACACCTGCCTCACCTCCCTAGCATTCCTCTACACTGGGGCATCAAGCCTTCACAGGACTAAGGGCCTCCCTCCCATTGATGCCGGATAAGGCCCTTTCAGCACCTTCAGTCCTTCCCCTTACTCCTCCATTGGGCTCAGTCTGATGGTTGGCTGCGAGCATCCCCATCTGTATTGGTCAAGATCTGGCAGAGCCTCTCAGGAGACAACTGTATCAGACTCCTGTCAGCAAGCACTTCTTGCCATCAGCAATAGTGTCTGGGTTTGGGGTCTGCATGTGGGATGGATCCCCAGGTGGGGCAGTCTCTGGATGGCCCACCTAGGGCCTTCCTTCAGTCTCCATTCTACTCTTTCCCTGTATTTCCTTTACACAGGAGCAATTTTGGGTAAAAATTTTGGAGGTGGGTGAGAGTTTTGCTGGATATAGTAGCCTGGGCTGGCATTTGTGTTCTCTTAGGGTCTGTATGACATCTGCCCAGGATCTTCTAGCTTTCATAATCTCTGGTGAGAAGTCTGGTGTAATTCTAATAGGCCTGCCTTTATATGTTACTTGACCTTTTTCCCTTACTGCTTTTAATATTCTTTCTTTGTTTTGTGCATTTGGTGTTTTGACTGTTATGTGACAGGAGGAATTTCTTTTCTGGTCCAATCTATTTGGAGTTCTATAGGCTTCTTGTATGTTTATGGGCATCTCTTTCTTTAGGTTAGGGAAGTTTCTTCTATAATTTTATTGAAGATATTTACTGGCCCTTTAAGTTGAGAATCTTCACTTTCTTCTATATCTATTCTCCTTAGGTTCGGTCTTCTCATTGTGTCCTGGATTTCCTGGATGTTTGGGGTTAGGAGCTTTTTGCATTTTCTTTGACTGTTGTGTCAATATTTTCTATGGTATCTTCTGCACTGGAGATTCTCTCTTCTATCTCTTGTATTCTGTTGGTGGTGCTTGCGTCTATGACTCCTGATCTCTTTTCTTGGGTTGTCTCCCTTTGTGATTTCTTTATTGTTTCTATTTCTAGTTTTAGATCCTGGATGGTTTTTTTCAATTCCTTCACCTGTTTGGTTGTGTTTTCCTGTAACTCTTTAAGGGATTTTTGTGTTTCCTCTTTAAGGGCTCCTACCTGTTTACCTGTGTTCTCCTGTATTTCTTTAAGGGAGTTATTTATGTCCTTCTTAAAGTCCTTTATCATCGTCATGAGATGTGATTTTGAATGAGAGTCTTGCTTTTCCCATGTGTTGGGATATTCCGGGCTTGCTGTGGTGAGAGAACTGGGTTCTGATGATGCCAAGTAGCCTTGGTTTCTGTTGCTTATATTCCTGCACTTGCCTCTCACCATCTAGTTATCTGTGGTGTTAGCTGGTGTTGTTGTCTCTGACTGTGGCTTATCCCTCCTGTAAGCCTGTGTGTTACCACTCCTGGGAGACCAGCTGTCTCGTGGTGGGATTTGGGTATGGCGAGCTTGGCACAGGGTCAGCTCCAGGGCGCAATAGCCCATTTTTAAATTGAGTTGTTTCAGTTGTATATTCTGTAACACACTAACTACATCATTTTTCAAATAGCTAGGAAGATTCCAGATAAGTAAGGTGACATTGACAGCTTCAGTATTCCAAATCTTCCCTAAAAAATTAGAACTGTCTGGACTTCCTAAAAGACCATCATGTTATATGTTTATAGAGCTTGATTTCTTCCATATGTTTTAGATTGTAATCTAAAGGTTCTAACAGTTTCTGTGCCACTGGAAATTTTTTGTGCCCCTAGGGGTGCATATATCTCCTCTTGGAGAAGCCTGGCTCCATCTCTACACATAGGAGGCCCCTAGAACCTGGCTCCTGTCCATTCCACTAACGTATTTGCTACCCACAGGCCTCATTGTGCTCTGTACTCCTCCTCAGCCTTACACTGCTTAGGCCTTGCCATGTACCATGTGCTTCTCTCTTCCTGCAGTAACTTCCCTCAGCCCTCCTCCCTTCTCCCCCTCCATAAGTTGGGTAGGACTTTGTAAGGTGCTTCTCATTACCACCACCACTCCAGAATCAGGCATCCTGCTCTGTGCTCATGGTGTTCATGCGACACTTGAACAATCACTAGTGCCTTATTCTGCGTCTCCACTCTTGAACAGGGTTCTCAAAGGCAAGGCCAAGTATTAACCTACATAATGTAGAGACTTTTAAGACTGAATGAGTCATTTACTTCGCTTTTTCTACAATAAAAATTCTTTCTGGAATGTGGAGACTGTTTTGTGGTTAAGAGAACATACTGCTTTTGCGGAAGACCAAGGTTTGATTCTTAGCACCTACATCAAGCGGCACAACCACTTGTAACAGTTAAAGGACATCCAACATCTCTGTCCTCCAAGGGCATCTCACATGTGTGTGCATACATATGTATATACACACACACTTAAAGATAATAAAAATAAATATTTAAATAAAATTATTTCTAAGAAAGACTGTTGATTGTTTTTCATTCATAACCTACTGTATAGACCATTTGAAAATCATGACCCCCCCCTCACAGAGAGCCAATCTACATTTTAACTTGACATAAATTTGTTTCTAATATCTTTTTAAAGAGAAAAAAGTTTTCCTTTTATCTTTTAACCTCTCAATATTTTGATCAGTAACTTCATGTCTTAATCCTTTTCTTTTCTTTCTTTTTATTTTTGGTTTTGCAGGCTTTGGATGGATTTTTCTTTGTTGTGAACTGTGAAGGAAGAATTGTATTTGTGTCAGAAAATGTGACCAGCTACTTGGGTTACAATCAGGAAGAATTAATGAATACCAGCGTCTACAGCATACTGCACGTGGGAGATCATGCAGAATTTGTCAAGAATCTGCTGCCAAAATCACTAGGTAGAATTAACTTTTTATTTCTAATACTTAGTATTATGACATATACAAGTTAATAGTGTAAAATAATATACTTGAAATAGTTTTAATATGGTTACAGGCGCAGCTATATCAATAGTTGATAATAATTTTGTTGTTACGAGACAGTACAGGTGACGCACAGTTAAGTCGCCGTACTACAAGAAGCCTCTGCTTAGGGTTCCCTTTGCTTTCAGTTTGGATTATATGCAGGGAAGGAGCACCCTTCTCACTGCCCTGATCATAGAAAAAAGAACAGAAGGGAGAGAGAAGCCAGTCAGAAGGGTATGCTGCTGCATTTTATACCTCCAAAGAGTAACTTAGAGTGTAAATTCTTTCAACTCCATAGTTGAACTACGATTGGATGGCCTGCCCATTGGGGAGAAGTCCAGTTGAGAGGATTAATGGCTTTGATCTCTAGCTGTTGTCCACTAAACTGTGTGCTTAAGGCAAGGCTGGGACCTTAGAAGTCAGCATACTTCTGCTGATTCTCCAGGGACCTGAATGGGCTAACAGCTGCCCTTTGTTTGCTCCTGGAATTTTGAGATTCCTGCTAAAAAGGTTTTCAGGACTCAAGGTCCAATTACTCCTACTGATTGAATTCCAAGTCTCTGAAGTAGATAGGTTTCAAGTAGTTGATGTACATGTATTTAGAGGAAAATGGAAAGCCTTTTTATATTTAATTCAGATTCGATCCATTTCAGATTTTTTCATTCCTGTTTTTTCCCATCCTTTCTTTGTTCAACTAGCTCTTAAGACCAACTTATGACACAAATGGACGGAATAAACCTGAGTTTTTTCAGAGATACTGCATGGGAACATCTCTGAGTAGCACTTAGGTGGTCCTCAGCCCCATTAATGTGGGACGTGAGGCAGGAGCGCAGGGAGTAAGAACTCTCCTCAACCCTGATTGTGCCAAAACCACACACTGCTCATCACAGCATGGTCACTATAGATATGGTCCTGTTCAGTTTGCCCATATCACTACCAGGAGGTAAATCGGACTGAAGTGTCATCTAATATATGATGTCATGGTGATACCACTGCTGGCCACCAGTAGGTCCTTGACTGGCCTTTTCCAACTAGCCTCTACCACAACTGGGGGAGGTGTGATAGTTCTGCTGCCATTGCATCATTTCCTCATTCCCCAAGGAAGGAAAGAACAGAAACATAGAAATAATACAGCCTAACCATCTCTGCTACCAAGTTCATTAGAGTAGACCCACAACTACAGGACATGCTCAGTAGTCACACAGCATATCATCTCATTTTTCAGTGGTGTTTGGTCACCTGTTAGAAACCATTGAGACAAATAAAGCCCAATTGTAATAACTTAGAAATTGTAATAACTTAGAAAAGAAACACTTTTTTTTGTTTTGTTTTTTTTTTCTTTTGAGACACAGGGTTTCTCTGTGTAGCCCTGGCTGTCCTGGAACTCACTCTGTAAACCAGGCTGGCCTCTGCCTCCCAAGTGCTGGGATTAAAGGCGTGCGCCACCACTGCCCGGCGAAAAGACACTTTTCTAAGAAACATTGAAGAGAAAACTTAACTACAGCACCTATACTTAAATCTCCATTATTAGAACTATCAAATCATTACAAAATCAAAAAGAGAAACCAGGTAAAATCATTATGTATGTATATCAGCCTCCAGAAAAATTAAGTTTCAGCCTATGAAGAAATTAGAAAAATTAAGATCATTATTTATAAATTTGCATACATATATATACCTTATATATGCATAAGTCACTGACATGATTCATAAGATTATATTCTTGTTCTCACATCAAGAAATTTTGAACAGCTTAAAAAAACTTGTTTCAAAAATGCCTTTCAATTTTGGGGGGTAGAAGACTTCATTGTCTAAAATCTATTTTTAAACAAAATATTTTACTTATAAGGGGTAAAATAACATTTGACCACTGAAAAGCTAATATAGTGAGAGGTTTTGTCCAAGAAAAATGTGGAGCTGGCTCAGTAGGTATAGTGCTTGCCACACAAGACTCGAGTTTAGCACTCTACAGTCCGTGTAAAGAAATGGGCGTGGCAGGTGTCTGTTATCCCAGGCTAGAAAGACAGAGGAAGGAGGACTGCTGGACTTGCTGCTTAGCCAGTCAGGCCAAGTGGGCGAGGTTCAGGGTTAGTAAGAGAAAAAGAGAAGGTGGGGTGTTACTGAGGAAAGTATCCATTATGAACCTCTGGTTTCCACATGCATACACATACATATACCTACACATAGGTGTGTGCATACACCCCACACACATACACTAAGGCTTATGTTGTGAAAGTTTAAGATTTATTTATGAGCCGGGCAGCAGGCAGATTTCTGAGTTTGAGGCTAGCCTGGTCTACAGAGTGAGTTCTAGGACAGCCAGGGCTACACAGAGAAACCCTGTCTCGAAAAACAAAAAAACAAAAACAAAAAGATTTATTTATGAAATTCTAATAAGCTGTAGCTTGAAGTTTGTGGGGAAAATGGATATAAGGTCTCACAATTTGGCATTTATTTCTCTAGTGATACAGAGACTGTAGAAGTTAAGAGCACTGACATTTTGATATAAAATAGACATAAGAAATTCATCTTTCCTCTACCACCTACTAGCAGTGTGATCTTGGAACACATTTCATCCTTAGATCAACCTTACCATTTATGAGAAGTTTGGAGGGCATTCAAATGATACTTAACCTATCACCTAGATGATATAAATTTAAATATAAATTTATATTTAGTTAATATTACTATTGTTGACTTTATCTAAATGTTTTGTAATTTTTAATTTCATGAGAGATCATTCACAACTACTTGATATTATAGTTGTTTTTAGCTTAGAAATTGATGTCATGGAAGAACAATGTCCTTTCATAATGTGCTTCTTTTTCCAGTCCCCACAAAGTTAAGGTGAATAATTTTACAGACCATGTCAATAAGAAAGTTCAGTTCTCCTTAGTTCTTTTTAAAGTTAACTGAGTAGCTGCCTTTTCCCTTAAAAAGGGCTTTGGACTGAGCCTGCTTCTCATTGGTAAAGGACTTGCCTTAAATGTACCTAGCAAGCAATTAGGTCCTAAGTCTAGTTCCCAGTACTGAGACTGCAAAAACATTTTGTTGTTTTGCAATATTTTGATTGGATTTTCATTCCCAGGTTTTTTAAATACTAGCAGTTAGTTGCATTATTTCTTTGTGGAGAATTGTGGTGAAAGGGAAGAGCAAGTAGTAAAGATTAGATGACCCCCAACACTCTCAAACAGAGACTGAGCTTCAGCAGCAGCTCACATTGCTAGTCTAGACCTATCCTGCCCTTCCCCCCCCCAAACAAAGACCGCAGCCTGGGTTTGTCTTTTCTTGAAAATCCCACCATTGTAAGGAAAGACTTAGTGTATAAAAGATTTGGGTTAAAAAAAAAAAGCTTTGAGCTCTGTTGTAATAGATTACTTTAGATGAGCTAAAAGAAATATAATGAATATTATGCTATAGAGGGGATCTAAAAGTATCATCTGAAATAGTTACCTGTATGTATGGAAGGATCAATATGTTTGGTGGTAATTTTACTATTATTTGTTTGTTTAAGAAGTTACAATGGTTAAAAATGCAATTTGTTGCCAGAATAACTTTAGTGGCTTTAGTTATAAGTTCTCAATATTTTTTACTAACCAGAACAAGTTTTCTTATAATCTTTCTGCCCCCTCTTCCTCTATGATCCCAGAGTCTTTGGAAGATGGAATACGATAAGGATGCCCCACTTAGGGCTGAGCACTCCACAGTCTCTCATTATCTGTGCATTGATCGTTTGTAGGTCTGTGTTAATCGCCATCTACTGCAAAAAGAACTTTCTCTGATAAGGATTGAGAGATGCATTAATCTCTGGGTATAACAGTGTCTTTAGTGGTATAACAATACCACATCCATGTAGCAGAATAATAGTAGGTTCTTCTTTAGGGCCTATGGCCTAACTAGCCATAGAATCTTGGCCCCATTAACAGTGCCAGGAACTAGTTCTGTCATGTGGAATGGGCCTTAAATTTAATCAGAAAGTGCTTGGTTATTCCCATAATATTTTTGCCACCAGTAGGCATGTCTTGCCAGGCTGGCTAATATTGTATCTACAGTGTTCTTAGCTGAGAAAGATTAATGGTTACTGTTCTGTCCTGGTAGCAAGCATAGTACCGTGCAGCACAGTGCACGCTGGCCAATGGGGATGAAGCTTTCAGGCTGATACCAACTTGATTAAAAACCAAAGGATTACTACAGCAAAACAGGGAAGCGCAGTTGCACCACATGAACTCACAATGCTGTGCCTGGCTGAATAAGACCTGCACAAACCCAAGCCAGATAAATTCCCAATTTGGAGAGAGGAAGTGATCATAAAATCTCGTGGATAGCTGAGGAGCTATTGGAAGTTGGTGGCTGCTGGGGAAGAGAGTCAGATTTCTTCAGAGATGTGGTCCCTAACAAGAGGATACTATGTTTCAGTAAATGACCCTACAGCCCTACACACCATACACATACTTGCAACACTAAGTGGACTCAGTGGAGTTTTATGAAGCAAACAAACAAAAGGGGCTAGAGAGATGGCTCAGCAGTTGAAAGCACTGTTTGCTCTTCTGGAGACCTAGGTTCCCTTCCCAGCACTCATATAGCTGTTCACAATTGTCTCTCACTCCAGTTCCAGTGGATCCAATATCCTCTTCAGACTTCTATGGGCACTTCCTGCAGGTGAACAGACATACATATAACCAAAACACACACACACACACACAACATAATCAAATTACAAATATACTTGTAAAACATGAAATTGGGAGGAAATGGTGGTAGGGAATAGTGGGAATAGAGGTGGGCTTGATCAAAATATATTATATGCACATATGAAATTCTCAAACAAATAATTTTTTCTTAAATTCTAGGTATAACAGGTTATGAAGTTAACCTTGAGGGAAGTCACTTCACCGCAGGGCTGCCTGTCCTTCTGGCTCCTTACGCTGTCCTGAGTCTAGACACTTCGCTGCCTGCTTTTCTTTTTTCTATCCTATTTCTCATTATCTGAACTGAATTAAGCAGATATTTAGCTGGACTAAGCAAGTAGCTTTTCTTGGCAAGTGTGTTCAACAAGCTAAGATCATCCTTGATAGTTGAATAAATCTGGGTAAATACCATGCAAACCAGGTGGCAAACAAAATCTTAAAAATTATTTTTATCATAGCTCTTTAATTGGAGAAGAAAGCTCTAAAAGTGAATGAATAGGTTAATCTTCACATTAATTATAATGTCTGCTTCATTCTACTGTTTAGCCTATATGTATTTCCAAAGTAGAAAGAAAATGGCCCTAGCCATAAATTCTCTATAAATAAATTAGACATACATGTAAAATGTCAACTGTGGTAACTGGGGCCCTGAAATGATTGCCTGAACAAAGTCTCTAGTTCACATTCAAATTAGAGCACTAAGGACTTCTGGTGTTTTGCTGTAGACCGTAGAGTCTGACCATCTTTAGCACTCAGACAGTGGATCCCTTAATGTTAAAGATGAAGCAACTGGAAATCAAATATTAAGTGACCCAAACCTAACAACTTGTGTAAAGCAGAACTTAGCTCAAGTTGGTTAGCTTGCATGCTTTTCTCTTGTACTCAGAGAGTGATAGGATAGATAAGTGGAGAGTGGGCTGAAGGAGGGGAAGGGGGCTTTAAACCCTCTGCCCACTGAGTTCTGTGATCTGGACAGGACAGTGTGCTCAGGAGTGAGAAACTCAGAGAGATCCACCTGCTTCTTCCTCCCAAGTGCTCACTCACAACAGTGATTCTTACTTGAAATTCATGGTATCTTTTCTAAAACAAATTTAACTTTCTTACAGTAGACAATGTTTGTTTGCAATCTTTTAATATTACTTACTGATTACACGCTATATTCAAAGTATTATAATGTGTTTTATATCCGTTAAATTAATGAAGTAACTAATGGCTGTAAGAAACCAATATTGTTCTTTTCTATTCTAAATCACAGGCTCCATGGACAAACTTTCAGTCTTCTCCCCTATACATAAAGAGCCTGCCCTTCAGATGACCTTTTATAAGTCTACTTAGAACGATAACTGTGGCCTTAAATTTTCTCTCTTGAGGTGCATAGGTGCAAATAAAGAGTTAGCTACCATGCCAGTAATTTTTAATTCTGTCCTTGTTTCTAAGTAATTAGTGAAGTAGTGTATTTGTTGTCTGAGCTCTTATAGATTTTCTTGGAAACGTTCCAGTTTCTAACTGATAGATGTACCTTATTGACTCAGTATACTGTTAGATCTGAGGATGTAAGCTAGTCTTTTAATAATGGATTTCTAATCAGTCAGATGCCTTGAAATGTGTTTTTGTATCTTCAGAGTTGATACTTTTCTTACTCTATTCACAAGCATATAAATCAATTTTGCCTCCCTAGTAAATGGAGTTCCTTGGCCTCAAGAGGCAACACGCCGAAATAGCCATACATTTAACTGCAGGATGCTAATCCACCCTCCAGATGAGCCAGGTACTGAGAACCAAGAAGCTTGCCAGCGCTATGAAGTAATGCAGTGCTTCACAGTGTCACAGCCAAAATCAATCCAAGAAGATGGCGAAGGTAAAGGGTCACTTTAAAGTGATTATTTTATCTTTGACTTGAAAAATCAGGGGAAAATGATTGCATACTATCTTCCTGAGATATTATTTTTGGTTACTCTATTATTTGTCATAACGATAGTTCAATTTTATATGGTTTTTTTTTTCTTGAGACAGGGTCTCACTGTGTAGCTCTGGCTGACCTGGAACTTGCTATATAGACCAGAGTAGGCCCAAACTCAGAGAGATCCACCTGCTTCTTCCTCCCAAGTGCTCATATTAGTGGTATGTACCACCAGGCCCAGCCCATTCAGCATTTTGAAATACAGTTTCACTGTATATCACAACCTAGCCTTCAGCTTACTATGTGGCCTAAGCTAGACTAGAATTTAGAAGTAATCTCCTGTCTCAACTTCATAAGTACTTGGATTTCGGGAGCATACCACCATGCCAGAATCAATGTTTCTCTTAATACTTTAAACAGCATTACAAATATGTAGAGCCAACCCCTTAATAATGCCCCTAAAGTTTCAGTTTTATGCCAGCATTCCCACTAAGATGTCAAATAATTCAAATCTATTTTGCTGCCTTGAAATAAAATAGATAACTACCTGCCTCAGCTGGAAATGTACCAGTTACAACAGACTGTTGAACACCTCTAGTGTTTAGGAAGTTTCATCTGTGGAATGCAGGAGGCTTTGGAGGATAGAGTTGGCATTTTCAGACTAGGCAAAAATCCAGGAGAAAGTTTATTTTAAAAAATGGAAGTCATGGCTGAGGTTCTCATATGAACATGATATTAGCATGGATTTCTGTGTGTGACGGTGGAGTTCAGTATGTAATGATAAGTGGGTCTGTCCTCCATGTAAACAGAGACTCAGATAAGTTTAGGAATTCCACAAACTGAGACCTGGAGTAAGGACCAGGGAAGAGAGGAGACAAGTCTGTCAGAGGCAGTTCAGTAGCAGATTTTACAGAGAGATGGAGGGGATGATTAACTGGAACCTTTTCCCACCTTACCATTCTATGTCATTAGTGTGCAATAGTATATCTAGACCTTTAGTAAAATTCAGAATGGGACTTTGGAAAAAAGTAAATCCTAAAAATATAAAGTCCTCTGTTGCCAGTCTTGGTGACAGAAACCTATAATTGCTACAACTGGGAATATGAGTGCAAGAGAATTGCAAGTTTTGAGACCAGCCTGGTCTACATAGTAATTCTATGGCCAACCTGAGCTACATTGTAAGACCATGTGAATCCATGTTGGGATGTAGACCAATAGATCTACACTATTTTAATAGATCATACTTTTTCTGAATCTACTAAATAAATCTTATATTACTTAGGTCTCTAAAGTAAAATCACCCCAGCCTTGGATACATAGACCCTGACCCCTCTCCTCCTCTAAAAAGTCCTTTGTCAAGACCAAAGTACTGCTACTTCAGTTGTAAATCTTAGTTCTGTTGTATGATCATTATCTTTATAGTAGTTATGAGAATAATATACAGCATGAAGTACTGATGCAGGTAAGATATTGACAATAAAACTATTTTTAAAACATTGTTAAGGGGTGTCCTAGTTATGGTTTCTGTTGCTGTGATGAAACACCATGACCAAGAGCAAGCTGGGGAGGAAAGGGTTTATCTGGCTTCCACTTCCTCATTGTAGTCTATCATTGAGGGAAGCTAGGACAGGAACTCAAACAGAGCTGGAACCTGGAGGCAGGAGCCGATGCAGAGGCCATGGAGGGGTGCTGCTTACTGACATGTTCCCCATGGCTTGCTCAGTCTGGTTACTTATAGAACCCAGGACCACCAGCCCAGGGATGACCCCACCCACAAATGGACTGGGCCCTCCCCTATAGATCACTAATTAAGAAAATACCCTACAGGCCTGCCTACAGCCCCATCTTATAGAGGCAGTTTCTCCAGTGATGTTCCTTCCTCTCTGATGACTCTAGCTTGTGTCGAGTTGACATAAAGCCAGCACAGAAGACAAAAGAGATGAATCCTGAGTTAAGAGCGCTTTTCTAAATGGCCCAAGTTTGATTCCCAGAGTCCATATGAGAGCTTACAACTGTCCGTAATTCCAATTTTGGGAAATCTGATGTCCTTTTCTGGCCTCTATAGGCACTGCATGCACACAGTGCACAGACACACAAGCAGGCTAGGACTCATACACATAATTTATTTTAATTAAAAAGTCATATTGGGGACTTGTGACAGAGCATGTGCTTAGCAGACCTAAGTCCTTTGAATTTAGTTGCTGGCAATGAAACAACAACAAACTTGTGCTGCTTTCATGGAACCAGGACTGTTACTCTGGCTGTTATTTTCATCTGTCTCTTACAGTTTATGTGCAAGTATTCTGGCTTACTTTCTATTTAGGGCTACCAATTTTGTGTTTCCAGGGATTTTATTGCTCCTATGCTATTATGTTACAGTGATTCTAATACAGTGGTAAATCCTGAAACATGCAATTTTAAAATAAAAACTTTCAAGTAATTGATATAAACATTTTCTCTATACTTTGTTCAGTTTTCCCTTCTTGTTTTGGGCAGATTTCCAGTCGTGTTTGATCTGTATTGCTCGACGATTACCTCGGCCTCCAGCCATTACAGGTGTAGAATCCTTTATGACCAAGCAAGATACTACAGGTATTCACAAAATTAAAAATGTTTCATAGCTATTAATAATGTAAACTTAGCACCACACTGATTATATCCAATTCTCTGCTTCCCAGTCTTGTATAGAAAGCATTTTAAATAGACACTCAGAAGCTATAATTGTTGTCATGGGCATCATGCCATAGAGACTGGGTCTTAACAATGTTCCCATGAATAGATCTGTATGATCATGAATCACCTTGATAATCAAGGAAGACACTTTTAAAGAAGTTTGAGTTTGTTAATATATGAATCCATACACTTTCAATTGGATATATATGTGGTGGGTTTAATATTATGTTTAAATATATTTGGTGGAGCCCTCCAGAGGGATCAGTGGATAAAGGCTTTTGCTGCAAACCTAATAGTCTGAATTTGATCCTTGAACCTACATATAGGAAAGAAAGAACCAACTCCTCTCACATGCAAACCATACACATAGACACATGTATACATATAAATAAATTCATGTAATAAATACATGTATTTGGCTATTTTTCCCTTGACTCTTTTTTTAAGTTTATTCAGCACATACCACTTGAAGTCTGTAGAAGTAGTTGCCATGAGTGAGATCGCTCAGGGTGTATGTGGCAAGTAAAGACCAATGGTGATCACACCTGTAGGTGCATCCCACAGTCCCAGCTCCTAAGTGGACTGAAGCAGTTGTGTTGCCTGAGCTCACACATTAGGACAAGCCTAGGCAACATAGTGAGGTCTTATCTCCATCAAATAGAAAGTGAGTGCTATAGTTCCATGCTATGTTTTTGAAGATTAGGTGGTCATTCTAAAAGGTCTTACTGAGGTTTGAGCTAATATTGAGACCATAAACCATGAAGAAGTGCCACACACCCTAAGTGTAAGTGTCAGAAGTGGCCAGTGTGGAAGGGCCTTGGTTTACAGTGAGCACTCCTGACCCGAGAAATAGGTAGACAATCCCTAACGTAAGTAGGACTGAGAGGTAGGCAGTAGGGCTACATTGTGTAACAGGAGAGGGCCTGAAAATAATGCTTTGTCCTTAAAAGCCCATTAAGATTTGATTCCATCTAGAACAAACCAGCAGCTGTTCAGTTTGTCACAGCTTTTTCCTGGTTAATTTATCTTCAAACTGATATTCATGTTTTCACATACTCTGAGTTACATCTCCTGGACACCTCCCTAAGTTTACAACAGAGACAGATAAGAGGGATATATTTTTGAGCAGAAATTTTAAAAATGACTTCAACCTAATTTATTCCTTGTTCATTTTAATGTACATTCTTTTACCATGCTTTAAAGATTCTATTCTATTTTTAACAACTTTTTAACTCTCAGAAATCTGATACTCTTTCATTATATGCTTTATTCTTGTATTTTTAAAGATAAATTCCAAAAACGTTCTTCCTAAAAAGAAGGTGGGAGGTAATTAGGCCAAATATGAAAATAAACAAACCAGCTAAGGAGAGTCCTGGACGCCTGGTGAGCCTGCTGCACTCTCTCCGTCCATCTCTGCCTCTCATGTGGCATGTTCACTTCCATTCTCTGTCATGAACAACACCGGAAAATTTCAACAAACCCTCATTGAAAGCCAGGGATATTTTATATGGAAGAAAATAGGTTTCATTGACAAAGAAAACTGGTCTTTTTATCAGAAACTGATTGCTATGAAAAGAAGCCAAATAGGGCTTTGTGAGAAGGCAGACTGGAAGCTGCTGGGAGGCTGCCGACCAACCAGAGGGACTTACAGTTAGTGACAGAGCCCTAGGGTGGCTCTGTGGGGCAAAGCACTTGGCTCAAGCATGGCAGCCTGAGTTCCATCCCCAGATCCTGCCTAAAGGTGGAAGGAGAGTCCTGATGCCACTAACTTGTCCCTGACCTCCATTCATGCCCCATGGCATATCCGCCACCCCCAAAACACATATGCACAAAATGGCAGTTGAGACTATGAACAGGACTTTTCAACTTACTCTCATTTCTGTAAGTTAAATACTACATTAAATCAGAGAATTTAAATTACATTTTCAGCTGCATCTTACTACGTGTAAGTCAATAAAAATAATCATGACCACTTAAAATAAGAAAATTAACTCCTGGACTTTAACAATAGTTGTTCAACTAAAAGGGACCTCAAAAAATTAACACATTGCAGCATCTGGAAAGAGGGCTCAGAAGTTAAGGGCATTGGCTGCTCTTACAGAGGACCCAGGTTTGATTCCCAGCATCTACATGGCAGCTTAAACTGAAGTCTATAACTTCAGTCTCAGGGAATCTGATGCCTTCTTAGAGCTTCCAAGAACACCAGGCACATAAGTGCTACATGGACATACTTGTGCACAAACACATGTACACATAAAATAATTCAAAATAAGACTTTGGAAAATAACTGATCCCAGCTTACTTGTTTTATGACTGGGAAACAGTAGCTGACTGCTGGGAATGAGAACGTGTGTCCCTAATGAAGCACTTTGTCTTTCTGTTACGTTACCTTTGACCTCAGCACTGGACTTCACCTCTCAGACCAGGTTATCAGAGAACTAGAAACTAGACTTAAAATTTAAAGCTAGTATAATAGGAAGGTAAGGTAAAATATTAAATATTCCATTTCAATGGTACTTTTTAAAACCTATAAATAGAGTGGTTCATATCACATTTTTAAAATTCTTCTATTGGGAAAGATTGAATTGTGATTTTTTTTCTTGTCTTTGTTGTCTTCTGTTTGGTTGGTTAGTGGTTGGTTCAACTCCCATTTGGTAAGTAGACATTCTGAAGCAAAATCTTCACGAGTCTCTTTTTCTGTGCAGAGTTCTTTACATAGCCTGACCATTTAGTACCATTGCTGAAAACATAATCACTTTCTCTTTCATAGCTCCACTATTCCATATTCTTTTGCTATCTTACAGACCATTTTACACACACACACACACACACACACACACACACACCTGATCCATTGCCTATGAGGAGCATTAGTGTATATGAAGATTATATAGCAGTATAATTGCTGCTATAATAAACTTTCATGTGTGGCAGGGCTTTCAGTTACAGTCATCAGACTCTTCAGACTGTTTTAAGTAACAAAATTCTCTTATTTGATTTTCAACTGATTTTTTTTTCTATCTTCATTTCTTCTAAGAGCTGACTGATAGGATCATCAAGTAGGATTGGATACGATCATCAAGTAGGATTGGATACATTAGGTTCCAGACTGTAACAAGGAAAAGCTAATGGATATTTTATTACTAAGAAAACCAAGTTGAAGGAAGAGGAAAATGTGTGATTTAAATGAAGAAGCGTATACATTAGAACAGGCTTGACTTGATTGTATCAAAAGGGATAAATAAAATAGGAATTCATAGAAGAAGCATGACTAGTGAATAAACACGGAAAGTGCTCGGCCTTGTTAGTAATTAAGGAAATTCACATTTAGATAACAGCAAGACACCAACTTTCACTTACTATCTCCAAAAAATGCAGAAGCCTCACCATAATAGGGGTAGAAAAGATCAGCAGTGCCTTTTGGGATAGGGAAGTACAGGAAACTGAACTCATGCTCTTATGGGTGTATATAATAAAAATAGGCTTGAAAATCACAAACTATTAGTTGGCCCCCTATTAACTGAGAAATAACTTACACAGAATTCCCTCAGAGACAAAAGAGAATGTGACCAAATATGACAACTCTAGCAAATTACCACTGCAATTTATAAAACATTATTTCAATAGTGTGGTACCTCATAAATCTAAAGGTTTTGATTTAGTGCCTTTTCTGAGTCCACTTTTATTGCTTCATGCCCTTGTTGTAGAATTGCCTATAGAGATTAACCAGGGGTTTTAAAAAGGGGAGGAAAGCTTGCTTCTTTCTCATAGTCTCCTCCCGTAGTCATTGGGAAATAGCTTAAACTAGAATAATATACATCATGATTACTTCTGTTCCCTTTTGAGCACCGCAGTCACTCATCAGGCTGCAGAAAGCAGTAAAGAGGGACAGTGTATGGAAAGTGGAATCCGGACAGGCCTGGGGGTTTGAACTGGGTATCTCTACAACTTCGACGATTTGGTTACTCCTTCCTGCAGGGATTGTTTATTTATGGTTGTTATGGGTCCTCAAGAAGCCCAGGCTGGCTTCAACTAATCATGTAGCTGGGGATGACCTTGAGCTTCTGGTCCTTGTGTGCCTGCACCTCCCAAGTGCTGACATTACAGGCATGTGCCACCATGCCCTGTTTAGCAGTATTAGGAACTGAGCCCAGAGCCTCGTGCATTGTAGACAAGCGCAGGACCAACCGAGCTATATATATACCCTTAGCCTTGATACAATTTCGATACCTGACTAGAACTGAATCTGACACAGTAATGCATAGCAGTTTAAGACTACATGATCTATATCATGTCTCTAATATACTCTAATATATACTATGACATATGGAACAAGTAGAAACAGCCCTTTTTACTGTTTTTGTCTATCAAGTATTTGGAAAGTGAATATTCACTACATATAACTGATGATTTTGAAGTGTGGATGATTTATAGTCAAGACTTGACCATAAATGTAAATGTTCTTTCTCTGTGCAGGCAAAATCATCTCTATTGACACTAGCTCCCTGAGAGCTGCTGGCAGGACTGGCTGGGAAGATTTAGTAAGGAAATGCATCTATGCTTTTTTCCAACCTCAGGGCAGAGAGCCATCTTACGCCCGGCAGCTGTTTCAAGAAGGTAACACCTCTCTCTCTCTCTCTCTCTCTCTCTCTCTCTCTCTCTCTCTCTCTCTCTCTCTCTCTCTCTCTCTTTCTCTCTCTCTTTCATTAACCTATGTGTTGCTATTGAGTAACTCTTCTTGGAGTTCATAGCTTGATAAGTATTTTCTCCAAATTACAGCTCTGTAATAAGTTTTGGGAAAGGAAGAAATGGGTAAGCAAAGTAACTCATGAGTGGATCCTGAGACCCAGGATGCACATCCTAAAGACTAGGATGCCGTGTGGCATCGCTCACTCACCCACCACTCATTCATTCATCCATCCATTCAGCAGATGCGCTGCAGTCCTTACATGCATAGAACACCATGTATATAATAAGGTGCCAGGGGTACAGTGATAGCTAGGAAGCAGGGTTTGCTCAGAATATATTAGAAGAATATAGGACAGCCCTAAAATCAGTGTGACCCTGGTGATGCTAGAAGTATAACTGTTAAAAGGCAATTTCAAGTTTGATGATAATTTGAGAGAGCAAGAGATTTTTTATTTTTTTTTATTTTTTGGTCTATCAAAAGTTTTTTTCTCCAGGAAAACAAGCGTGTCGGAGAGCCTCAGTTCATTTTAACTTGATGACTGTTGAAATATTATTTTCTGATGTAGATTGAAGTTCTGAATTTACAACTATACTCTGTGACATTAACTGTCAAATACCACGTCTAGGAGGTCTGTGGAAGCACAAAACAAGTATATCTCATGCCCATAAGAAATCTAGCAAAGTCATAGGAAAGGTAGGGGAAGTTATTTGTGAATCAAGGTCAGAAAATCCACAGAGATTCAGAATTAAGGTATTGTTTATGCACTAACAAATGCTGTCATGGATGGTACTCCTTTTTTGATGTAAGCATTAGGTTGATAGTCTCTATCAATTGCTAGTCCTAAAATACAACTAAATTATTCTTGCACCCTTGTTAATTTTAACATTTTTCCCATAACAACATTTCCCTCATAACATTGTGTCCTTAGTTTCCTGATGATGTGTTATTCACTGCATTGCAGATTAGTTGCTTCCTAATAGAATTTCTTTATAAGTTGCATATATCTGTATAAATCTTAAAGTTGTAGTTCTTTAGAGGACTCCTTACTAAATTCCATGCCACTCCTCAAGATTTCTTATTATAAAGAACCAAAAAAAATCTATATTATTTTAACCTTCTCAGGCAGTCCTACATCCTAGCTTGAAAGCCATCATAATAATGATGTATTTTGTCTGCTAATCATGAGTTTGGACTTCCTTTACACAACAGTACTTGACTTTTGAATAGGTTTGGGACTTGGAGCATGGCTTCCACTCATTATCTAATGTGTGAAGTGTATATGGATCTTTGATTTTTTTGCATGGTTTTCAAGGTGGACTTTCTATAGCAAACCTGAGAAATTTAATTTTATATGACTATAATTTGTATACATTTTCACTAAGGTGAAATGGTATTTATTGTCCAAATGATTAAGCTCCACACAGATATAAAATAGCCATAGTTCATAAGTTATTAGTAGTCTCTATGAATTAGGTCAATTCAAATCTAATAAATAATTAACCTGTCAGCATACAAAATACAAAAATTTAGGGGACAGTATAAGGAGAAAGAATTGTAATCCATCTCCTTTTCCTCATTAGGCCTTTCTTAATCCCATGTCCTCCAACTTTTTAGAAAAAGAATTCTGTAAAAAAATGACTTTGACTTTCTTCCCTCAAAGATGGAAAGCTCATGTGTGGCCAAGTTGGTCAAGGTTCATATGACTCTGGTTCTAGGGTTTTTGAAATTATAGACAATTTGCTAAATAGCATGTCATAGATTGCATCTTCTAGTATTTGATTCTCAGTAGATGTAGCCTGGTAAGAGAAATATACTTGTAGAAAACAAATATAAACCACCTGTTAAAAATACCTACTGAATTAAAGTATCAGCTAAGGGCCAATATCTTAGCAGGCCTTAAAGATGATGCTTAAGTTTAAGAACCATTCACCTATAAAGAATGGAAAGAGGGGAGATTTACATTTCCTGGTTATTTTGCATTGTTTTCTTTTGTTTTGTCTGTTTGCTGTCTCAATCACTTAAGTGTAAAGCCACTGAGACATGTCTGTGTTAGAATGGCTGTTATCAAACAGACAAAAGATGAGCATGTATGAACGTGGGATTATAAAGAAAAGAGTGGTGATTCCTCAAAAAAAATTAAAAACAGAATTATCATAGGACCTAGGAATTCCACTTTTGGGAATCCCTGAAGATCATTATAGCAGATGTGATAAGCCAGGCATAGAAATACAGCAGTACATGATCTTATACTCGTAGTCTAGAAACAGTAGCACGGTGGTCATGAGGGGCTGCAGTGGTCTATGGGGATGGGAGGAGTATTGAGATGATGTTGCTCAAACCACTGCATTAGGTACAAAGGATAAGTCTAACAGGTCTGTGGTGTGCATGATGATTATAACTATTAACAATATATTCTTGAGGAATGCAGGAAGGACAATAAATACTAAGTCTTCTCACCATCAAAGTGATAATTGTAGTATAGCATATGTTGATAGCTATATTTAGCCATGAACAATTAATAAATGCTTAAATGGATCATAATGCATAGGAAAAAATGAATAGTGTTTTATGTGTTCACGTAAATAAGTTTAAATTTAGGAAAAAGACAAATTTTACCACTTTATCCTTGATTTTGTATAGATTTTTACAGTGTTAAGTATTTAGACAAGAGAAAATTGTCTTCCATCTGTCATCTTTCCCCTTTCCAGTAATTTACTATTTGAAGGTGGTAATTGCTGTAAAATCCTAATGTTCATTTATCATTTTGTTCTTAGCTTAGTTTTATTTGGGTGGGGGGGTCTTTGTTTGTTGTTGTTGGTGGTGGTGGTAGTGGTTTTGGTTGGTTGGTTGGTTGGTTGGTTGACTGGATTTGTTTTGGCTGCTTTGGGCCAAGACAACTTACATTTTAGTTTGTTTGTTTGTTTGTTTGTTTGTTTGTTTGTTTTTGATGGAGTCCATTAGTGCTGGGGATTAAACCTGAAGCTGCATACAAACTAGGTTAATGCTTTCCCCAGCCTTGTGTTTGTTTGTTTGTTTGACACAGGCTCTCCTGTAGCCCAGGTTGGTCTCAAGCCTATTAGATGACTGAGAAAGATCTTGAATTCCTGACCTTGCCCCTACCTCAAGAGCTGGTATCACAACAGCAGACTACCACACCCAGCTCATGAAATATTTTCAAAGGATGCTTACTGCTTCATCTTCCAGGGTCACATTTGTAACCACATCCCAGCCAAGAACACATAGGAACACTTGCTTGAACCAGAATGAAGTCATGGTTCTGCATTGAGCCTGGGGAAAGTGGGTATTAAAACCACTTGAGGCACTTCAAACTTTGAGAAAGCAGATAGGAGTGGAGATGGTTTGGAGAAGATTCATAGGTTCTGTTGCGTTCAGACCAGTACTTTAAAGAAAGATGAGAACAGGCACTTCCCTGTGTCCTGGATGCAGTGAATGCCAGTGCAGTTGCTAAGTCAGATTTCCTGGCCATACACCATGGAATGAGTTAAATGAGCTGAGGGGAAATGCTTTCTTACAGAGACATTTGGAAAATATGAAGCTAGGTTTCACAAGATTTTAACATCTGTAACCAGGAAGTGTTGTTTTGTGCTTAACTGAGATGATAGATGCTCTCTTCTCCTGTTTTAGGAAATTCATGACATAGTTAAGGTATTTTAAATTCCCAGAAGTTCTACAATAAAGGTGCCATTTAAACCCTATTACTCAGGGTACTTATTTTTCCTCAGAGTAGGAAGTGCTGAGATGTATGTATGTATGTATGTATGTATGTATGTATGTTTGTATGTATGTATGTATTATGTATGCACTATGTATGTATGTTTAACCTATAAAGTCATTTTATAAAAGTTTTATTTATCTACTTATAGTTTAATAATAGGTCATAATTTCTTATCTTTTAAATGTAGATGTATTGTTACGTGAAAAAGTAGGCTAAGCAAGCAGAGTGTGTGTGTATATATATATTCATTCATATATATATATTATATATATATTCATTCATATATATATTATATATATATTCATTCTCACTCATATATATATGAATGAATATATATATATTCATTCTCACTCTTACATGCTTTTCCAGTTCCATATTAATAAAATGTTAATTTACCTCAGTAATAGAATTAAAGATAACTTTATCCTTATTTATTCATTGGTCATTTTTGTTACCTTAACTTTATACTTATAAAATAAAGCACTAGGAATGGTAACTGATCCTGTAATTCTAGCATGTAAGAGACTAAGAAAAGGGGATTCTCACAAGTTTGAGGCTAACCTGGGCTACATAGTGAGTTCCAGGCTTGCCTGGGCTACATAATAAGATCTTGTCTCAAAAAAAAAAAATCCAACAATTGTGTATGTGTATGTGTGTGTGTGTCTGTATGTGTAAAATAACACACCAATATCCATATGTCACAAGTGGAATTTGTAGGATTAATAGTATCAAGAAGTTTAGAAGTATTGCCATAAAACATTAAGTGCCCACATTAATGATTACACAAAATGTTATTTGAGTTTATGTAGTTAATATCAAAGTTTAGATGACCAAAAGTCCTTTTTATTTCAAACTTTATTGAAATATTTAAATATTAACTTACTTGTCTCCTATAGAAAGTTTGATGAACTGAACATAATTTATTCTTTATTGGTATCTTTAAAATCTTAGAATATCTGGAGGAAGAGAGAAAGTGAACACCCATGGAGGAGTGATTCCTTTCTTATCTACCAGCAGCCTTTGTTTTGTCTTGTTTTGTTTATTCTTCTGGTTAGGGAAGACATTTGCTACCTGTCAGTTGGTTGGCTTCCAGAAAGCACCTAGTGCTTTAGGAAAGATCACATTCTTAAGTAGCTGTACTCCTACAGTTGGTCTGACCAGGGAAAGTTTGATTGCTTGTTTATTTTTGCTTACTCAATGCCTTTTCTGAGAAGAAATAAAACAATCAAAGACAGTTATCAAGTTAAAGATTTAGCAGAGTACTTCCCAGATGTCAGCAGTACACCTTTAGTTATAGCCCTTCCGTGGAAATGCTTTAAAGGCAAACACAAGTCAGGACATAAGCTGGGCTTGCTCACACAGCTGTGTGTATATCTTAGTATTCAAGAGGCTGAGGGAGGAAGATAGTGAGTTTGAGGCTAGCTTGAGCTTCGTAGTAAGATCCTATCTCAGAATAAATTTAAAATAGAAAAAGGAAGTCAGAGACCAAAATATTTGCTAAGTAGTTGGCAAAAACTTTGATCAGAAACAAGACCAGGAGACCTAGGGTGAAAATGTAATTCCAAACCTGACCCTAAAATCCAATTAAAGGGACTCTATGGTGTACAGTATAAATGTTTATGCAGTCATGTCTGTAGTGAGCTATGACAGCTACCTTACCCTTAATCCAAAATATCAATGGAGTATACTTCTGGTATATATTAATATAAAGGTTAAGAATTGCTTAAATGTATGTTACTTGGGCCATCTGTACTCTGGAAACTGCTTGTTTTCCTTTGCTGGCAACGCAGGAGGTAGTCACTCAGACCCTAGTGTGGACTAGCATCCTCACCAGATATTACCACATAACATTACCAGCTCCATTTTAATGGTGAAAAACAGACGTGGGTGAGGTTGATTCTCAATATATCGTAGACTTTTACAGAGCAGAGTCAGAAGGTCATGTGTGACTCTGACTCCTAGCCTTACTCCTTTCTTTGTTCATAGTGACTTCATGTTTACTATCTGCTCATGACCAAACAGGCATCAGAATTCTAGTTAACTAGAGAGTCAGATTTTAATAAGTTGAAGGTTTGAGAACTAGGGGTTTTATAGGTTAAAGATTGAGTATTTGCCTAACATGTTTGAGATCTGAGCGGGATCCCCATTATCAGGGAGGAAAGAAAGGAAGCTTTGCTATATCAAATAATTACTTTTTTTCTTGTTTCAAAGAATAATTCTCAGTGAATTATAATCCATACATTATCATCTATAATAATCTAGCTTCAAAACTTTAAGTATTATGTTTAAATTATTATCCAAATTTTAAATGTTTTTACAGTTTTAGCTACAATCTTACAAGTTTATGCAGCCTAATTAATCAAAGATTGTTTCTATAATCCATATCAAATACCCTAAGGATCCCATGTTATCCCAAGTTTCTGGTTGTTTCTCATTTATAATTGATGATCAATAAGGAATTTCCTCTTAATTAATTTCCTTTATAAAATTAAGTCTTGATTCCTATAAGAATAAAAACATAAATTTCAGGCATAAGTGGTTGAAAACATACCTAAGATTGAAAATCTGTTCTTTAGAAAGAACATTCGATCACATGCCAATATTAGCCTAGTTCCATTACATAAGCTTCAGACTGAAGCTCCACCCGCCAGCACTTCCTTACCAGGTAACTACTGTGGAGCTTAGTACAAAGGTCCGTGGAGAGTGGAAACAAGGCAGGCTAGAGCATCAGCTCTTACACTAGCTGATGAAGCACGGTCTGTAAAAGACACTTGGACAGTCATTTATGAAGAAGGAACAGTGTTAAAAATGAAAGAAGTCAGCATTATAGCCACTAATTCCATGTGGGCATCCAGGAATTAAAGTATATGTAGTGTGTCTGAGGAAGTGAATGTTATAGTTCATTTCACATGGGCCACATGTAGGCTCATGCTGCTGGGATGAGCAGTGCAGCTCTGTAAAGGAACTACTGTCCCCCTGTGTAATAAGGAGACTTGGAAAATGAACAAGATAGGTGGGTAAAATGGAGTAATTAAAATCATGTAAGAGTTGTTGTTTTCTCTGGCCCTTTAAAATCTTATGTTAATAATGTATTGTATAATGCCACTTTTCTGTTGAAATTGTGTTTTTATAAATATATATTATTTAAAGATATAAACAGTTTGGATGGCTAACATAATTTTAGGACTCATTGTAGCAAAAATTTGCCTATACTCTTCCACAGAAATTATCGGTGTCCATTAAAGAGTTTTCTGATCCTTTATTATCTTATTAAATACTAATTTCTCCATGCACTGCTTTTGGCAAGCATGGCTATGACTTAGCTGAAAGCGCCATTTACATCCTTGTTTCTGCACTTAGGCAGATTATCATTCTGCCTCCCTCCATAGTCGGAGCTGGGTACCCGAGATAAGAGAATGTATCTTCTCTTTTCTTGAGTAGCATGTAGCTTGAGAAAATATTCGCTGACCATTTTAAATCTCTTCTATGTGATATTTAAAATATAATTGATCAGGTATACGAGCACAGGTTCTTAGTCTTAGTGCTTAGCAGGCTGAGGCAAGAAGAGTGTATGTTATGGGCCAACTTAGGGCTATATGGCAAGCCTGGGCTATACAGAGACTTTATGTCAAAAAGTAAAATGTCTTCAACATCTTCTTACAAGCTAAACTTCAATAGGGCATTTGTGATAGTAGTTCTTGTATTTTGATGGGTTCCATCTTTTTAATTTTTCTATTGCCAAGTGTAGAAGGCCTCAAGATAGAATCCTATGGTGTTACTAAAACATCAGTGACATTTCAGTTCTTCAGTCTTGGACAGTCCCTACATAGTTCACAAGCACTTACCTCCGTGATTATATTCTTGCCTGCTGTTTAAGACAGAAGTTAAGTGATAATATTTGTAAAGTAATTTAACTGACAGCCTAGGATTTGTTCCTTACTAGTAGGCATTGGTTTTATTTTAATTTGCTCATTAAACTTCAAAAATTATAACATTGAAATAATATAGATATGTGTAATAATTTGTCATGGCATGTGAACTATATCTCAATAGAGCTATAATTTAAACCATCAGCCAGCCAAAAATAATAAAAGAAAACTTGTTAACGATAACACTAAAGGCAAAAGGCAGAAAAGTGCTTTCCAGGATTTTGAATGGAGACAATAAACTTGAATAACTTGCCCATTATAGAGGAAGATTTAAGATTTTATTAGGTTGGTGTTTGTCACAGTCCTAGTTTATGTCAGGAGGCAGTCATTCAAATCAGACTGTTAAAATCTGTCAAATGGTATATTTTAACTGGAACCCCCCTTCCCCAAATCTCTGAACTGTTCTTTGAGTCAGAGAAGGAAGCAATTGGGAGGGCATTTTCAATGAGGAATAAGGTTCTCGGTAGAAATAAGACTTGGTAACTCTCCTTTGCCCCGTGTTCAAGTGTCAGAATTTTAACTAGGTTTTTCTTTTGTTTGACACAGTGATGACTCGTGGCACTGCCTCCAGCCCATCCTATAGATTCATATTGAATGATGGGACAATGCTTAGCGCCCACACCAAGTGTAAACTTTGCTACCCTCAAAGTCCTGACATGCAGCCTTTCATCATGGGAATTCATATCATCGACAGGTACTATTTATTTGGAGAGAAATTCTAAGTTAGCATAAGAATAGTTTGATGAGTGTGTCCATAATTAATATTAATTATCTATTAGTATATCCACATTGGATTTTAGAATTTTGTTACCAAATAGCTTTGTTGCTCATAAAGGGAGACAGTAAAGGTGGGACTGAAAAATCATTTTTTAGGGGGTGAAAACAAAATGGTGTCTAAAAATTTACAACATTCTACATAAGCACTTACAGCCTTAGAAGAGACCTCAGAGTTGATAACATTGTTATTTTATTTTTAAAAGCCCTTTATTAGGACATCTATGGCCCTTGAGTTCAAGTTGACAGTTTATTATAGAAGCCTTACTCATTAAACTCTCAACTTGAAGTCTTTCAGTATTGTTTCTAGTTTTTTCCCTATCTCTAAGTAAGATTTATACTGATACACATAGCAAATTCATGAAATTATTCTTTTACGCTGTTGTATGTTAAAAAGCCCTAAGTTATAAGTGAATATAATTTAGCATTAAAAACAAAGACATTTCCCCCTCACTTCATCTTTTTTCCATCTGATGTTTTGCATATTGGAACATGGTAATGCCAGTCACAAATCTGTTGTCATAGTTACACATTTGAGTAAAGAGCTCAGTTAAACCTGAGTTCAATATTCTGGCTTTTTCTAGTTTTAGTTGAAATATTTCTTGTGAGTGGAATTAGCACAGTTCTCCTTTTCATATTGTGATTTCTCTTCCAAAACATCTGCTATGTCTACATATCACCCTCTTTAATTTTTGCATCAGCAACACAATATTTTCCTTACCCAGTCTTCCTCTTTGGAGTTGAAATACTTAAAAGCTGTAACAGGAGAATCATAAATAAAATGCTTTCTAAATAAAGGTGTGGGAAGTTTCTCCTTCAAATTAAATTATTACTGCAATAATCGTTGTTTATATTAACTTTAGAAAAGTTTCTTAGTATATCTATTGCATATTTTCCCAACACCACTTTATTCCTCACACCGCTGAAGCTGTCAGTGACGCAAGAGTCCACAGGCGCCATTTCCTAGGAAGTGGAGCTGCCCTTTCTCAGTGGTAATGGCAGGTCCCTTAGTCCCTTAAGTTAGGGTGAAACAGAAACTCACTACTTGATAGTATGGAACATGAATGAAGCTAATGGCCTTTCTTATAATATCATCATGAAAATGTAATAAAAAACAGATTTAAATGATTGCATAATGATGTATTTTTTTCCCTAGGGAGCACAGTGGGCTTTCTCCTCAAGATGACACTAATTCTGGAATGTCAGTTCCCCGAATAAACCCCTCAGTCAATCCTGGCATCTCTCCAGCCCATGGTGTGACCCGTTCATCCCCGTTGCCACCATCCAACAACAGCATGGTCTCTGCCAGAGGAAACCGCCAACAGAGCTCAGACCTCAACAGCAGCAGCAGCCACAGTAACTCTAGCAACAGCCAAGGGAACTTCGGATGTTCACCTGGAAATCAGATTGTAGCCAATGTTGCCTTAAACCAGGGACAGGCAGGTTCCCAGAGCAGTAATCCCTCTTTAAACCTCAATAATTCTCCTATAGAAGGTACAGGAATTTCCCTCGCACAGTTCATGTCTCCGAGGAGACAAGCTAATTCTGGCTTGGCAACAAGGGCCAGGATGTCAAACAATTCATTTCCTCCAAATATTCCAACATTAAGCTCCCCAGTTGGCATTACTAGTGGTGCCTGTAATAATAATAACCGATCCTATTCAAATATCCCAGTAACATCTTTACAAGGTATGAATGAAGGACCCAATAACTCTGTTGGCTTCTCTGCCGGTTCTCCAGTCCTTCGGCAGATGAGCTCACAGAATTCACCTAGCAGATTAAGTATGCAACCAGCAAAAGCTGAGTCCAAAGATAGCAAAGAGATTGCATCCATTTTAAATGAAATGATTCAGTCAGACAACAGTGCTAACGACAGCAAGCCTCTGGACTCAGGACTTATGCATAGCAATGACAGACTCTCCGACGGAGACAGTAAATACTCTCAAACCAGTCACAAACTAGTACAGCTATTGACGACCACCGCAGAGCAGCAGTTACGCCATGCCGACATAGACACGAGCTGCAAAGATGTACTGTCTTGTACTGGTACTTCCAGCTCTGCCTCCTCTAACCCCTCGGGAGGCACTTGTCCCTCTTCCCACAGCTCTCTGACTGAGCGGCATAAAATTCTGCACCGGCTCTTACAGGAGGGCAGCCCCTCAGACATCACCACTTTGTCTGTAGAACCCGAGAAGAAGGACAGTGCGTCAGCTTCTGCTGTGTCAGTGTCTGGACCAGCCCAGGGGAGTGCCAGCATAAAACTAGAACTGGATGCCTCAAAGAAAAAAGAGTCGAAAGACCATCAACTCCTACGCTACCTTTTAGACAAAGACGAGAAAGATTTAAGGTCCACTCCAAACCTGAGCCTGGATGATGTAAAGGTCAAAGTGGAGAAGAAAGAACAGATGGATCCTTGTAACACAAACCCAACCCCAATGACCAAACCTGCTCCCGAGGAAGTTAAGCTGGAGTCCCAGAGCCAGGTGGGTGAATCCTTGCTTCATTGAATGGGCATTTATTTCTTCTCTATTTGGCCTTTTCTATTCCTACTCTAGACCAGATCTGGATGGGCTCTTATTCTGTCCTTCAGCACTAAGGAATTAGTTCAGAGCCGTGATTCTCAACCTGTGGGTCATATACCAGATAGGCCTGCATATCAGACCTTTACAGTATGATTCATAACAGTAGCAAAATTAGTTATGAAGTAGCAATGAAAATAATTGTATGGTTGAGGATCACCACAGTGTAAGGAACTGTATAAAAGGGTCACAGCATTAGGAAGGTTGAGAACCATTGAAGTAGAAGTTGAAAGCATGGAGTGCCCTCAGACATTCCTTATAAAACTCTAGGGGCTACAACGACCCTGTGTCATTTTTAAATGATACCTTCTTTCCTTTCTCTCTTCCTTTCTACTATTTTTCTATAGAACCAGAGTTTACATATTAAGACTGTTTGGGTATTGTCAGTCTTTTAAAGTAAGACATTCTAGGATATACATGTATTAGCTATAGGATCTGACTATAGACCAGGCTAGCCTTAAACTCACAGAGATCCCTCTACCTCTGCTGTGGTTAAAGGCTTGTGCCACCACACCCAACATCTCAGGACATTTTAAAATATACCTATCCTCATCCCTGCCTCCCAACTTCATCTGGTAACACCATTCTGGGACAGAATTCAGGGATATATGCATTTTAAAAGTTCTTCAAAGGACTCTGGCCAACAACTAATTTGAGGAAGCTCTGATGTCCATGAAATAAGAAAGAAGTGTAAGGACACAGGTAGACCGGCCTGCTGAAGGCAGCTCCTAAGCCTCTTTCCTGTCTTCTGCTTCTGAGCACGCTCAGCAGAAGGCAGGAACTTAGCTATTCTGGGTAGCAGGTCACTGCCTTTACATGGCATGTCCTGAGACAGATGTGAAAAGAAGCTGTTCATAAGTGTTAGAAAGATCTACGTTTAGGGTGGTGTGGAGCTGGTATGAAAGTCAACAGGCGGATTTGTTTATTGAGTAATTGCTTATAAAATGTGAAAGAATGTCATAAATGATGGCCCTTCCCTTCTAAGAGCTTTCACGTTGTGTAGGTAGATAGCCCTTCATGACTGAGTGACACTTGCCCAGTACAGCTTATTCAGACTCTCCATTGGGAAACAAGGGTCACACTTAGTATGTATGCCCAAGCCTTGAATTTCCTGAAGCAGCTTGATTGTTTTCCCTGTCTCTTAAAGTATCTCTCTTCCCTAACACATTCTGCGGCTGGGCTGGGCTGAGCCATGTCCCTCTCTGTATTTTCAGTGTCTCTCTACATGTATGTTCTTGGAAAATAAGGCTATGTCTCATTTTTTAAAGATATATTTATTATATGTAAGTACACTGTAGCTGTCTTCAGACACTCCAGCAGAGGGCATCAGATCTCATTACAGATGGATGTGAGCCACCATGTGGTTGCTGGGATTTGAACTCAGTACCTTCGGAAAAGCAGTCGGTGCTCTTAACTGCTGAGCCATCTCTCCAGCCCTCATATTTTTAAGACAATAAAACTAACATAATTTTAAGCAGAAAAACAGCCTAAACAATCAGATATGCTTTCACATCTGTCTCAGTGGCCATGTGCACACATTTCTGCTGAGTTTATACTTAGAAGTGGAATCGCATAATCCTAAATTATACATAAACTCATTATTAGTAGGTATGTGGAGTTTCTACTATACGAGTATTCCTTGTAATTGTTCTCTATCCTTAGTAATTCTTGGAATTGTCAGTGTTTTAAATTAAGCCATTCTAGGATCTATATGTAATAGTTCATAGTTTTAGTTTACATTCTCTGATAAACGTCCATTGATCGTTTAGATATTTATACGCAAATTTGTAATTTGTAAATTGAGCAATTTGTAAATTGCTGGTCTAGCCATATTTTTTAATGTGCTGGCCTCTACCTGTTAGCCTTTGTATAAGTGTTCCTTGTTTGTCTGAGGATGGGTCCACCACTGGTTAGACATTACAGGTGTCCTCTCTGCACTGTGTCTTGTGTTTTTATTAGAGGTTGGTGGGGCTTCTGTTCTTATTACTTTGTCTTGCCTTGGTTTTAATGAAACAAATTTTATTTTAATATGGTTGAATTTGTCCACTTTTCCCTTATGGTTTATGCTTCTTGCACATGCATAATAAAAGGCATGCTTAGACTGTTTGCAGAGCATTTACTTATAGTAGCCCAAAACTCTGTTACAGAAGAATAGATGATTCTGCCATGACATATTCATATAAAGGGATAGTGTTCAGTGGTGAGAAGTAGGGGACTGCTGGTGCAAGCCGCAGTGTGTGAGGTACAGCTTTGGAAGATTCAGGCATTTTCAAGTGCATACGTGTAGTCTGAAGGAAAAATTAGTTCAATAAAATGATGAGACAGAAATGCATTTTTGCTAATTAATTCTTACAGTATTGTAGTATACTATTACTCTAAAAGAAAGGCCAACTTTCATTTTATATTTATAACCTCAGACAGATCTCTAGTCTGTTAAATTCTTGAGTTTTCTGAGATCTTTGAAGTTCTCACACTTTTTAAAATATTTTCCCACAAACTTCTTGTTATATTTTAAAGGATATAATGATATAAATTTAAAGTATTACAGAATTTTTAATATTAAGACAGAAAAACAAAACACCACAATGCATCACAACACGGTCATCTTTATATCTTTCCAGCCCAATCCTTCTCTTTCATTCACTTTCTACCAAGCTATATTAGATAGATAATGTTACTATATTCTATCATATATTATTTCATACAGTCTAAATTTTCCCTAGTAGAATAGATAGTGTTTGTGCTTTTGTTTTTCATGTCAGGGTTTCTCTGTGTAGTCCTGGCTGTCCTGGATCTTGCTTTGTAGACCAGGGTGGCTTGAACTCAGAGATCCACCTGCCTCTGCCTCCTGAGTGCTAGGACTAAAGGCATGCACCAAATGATGTAATTTCAATAATGTTCCACTCCTATCTCTTCTTAATTCAGTCTCTGCCACATTTGGTTTCTAGAATTGAAGAAAAACCTTTCTTCTCCATTCATTCTCTCAAATGAAAACATAAAATACATTTCTTCTAACTTTGGTTTCTCTTCTTAGTTTACAGCTGACCTTGACCAGTTTGATCAGTTATTGCCCACACTGGAGAAGGCAGCGCAGTTGCCAAGCTTGTGTGAGACAGACAGGATGGATGGTGCAGTCGCCGGCGTGAACATCAAGTCGGAGATCCTGCCAGCTTCACTTCAGCCCACCACTGCCAGATCTGCTCCCAGGCTGAACAGTATGTGCTGGGGCAGGGTGTCACTTTAAGTGTTCAGTGGAGCCGTGGGTTAGCCTTTTGCCTTGCTCCATTATTGCAGAACACTCTCGTCTGTTAAGAATGAAGCATCTCTTCACTAGGCCAGGGTCTGATGTATTCCAGAGCAGTCTCAAACTCGCTTTGTAGCTGAGGATTGCGGTGAACTCCTGATCCTTCCCAATACTAGGATTACAGGCATGCCCCAATCTTGAACAGTTCTAATGTAGTATAACCCCCTCCTTTTGTAATTGTTGTTACAGTGTGTGGTTGGTGATAAGGAGAGTGGTTTGTGTTCCTATCCAGAGCACCCTTAAAAACACTCAGAAATACAGTATTGGGTCAGAGCATGCTTTTCAAATCTCTCTCTTGACTATTAGTCTTATAATTATAAAAAGAAAAGATTCTGTTTCAAAGTACCCTAAACAACTACATGTCCATCATTTCCTGATGAAATTATTTAGGAGACCATGGTGTTAAAGTGTGTCATGACTGTTCTAGCTCTGGGTAGCGTTCTTCTAAGTAAAATAGACTAGTACTATAATACTTGAAGTTCATGAAATTAGAAAAAAAACATTGATGATAATACCACTGTGTGACCTTGAAAATGAAGGAAACTTCTGGAATGTTCTGGAATCCTTCCATCCTCTCCATTGTCTAATGGGCTCAAACACGGGTCTTCACTTCCTTCCTTCTCACTGGAACTTCCAGAAGTCAGAATCCAACCCTAGAAATTTCCCAGGACTTAAGGCAGCTGCAAAGAAGACTGAGTTGTCGTGTTGACACATTGGAAGCAGTATGTCAGTTGGCCAGACCACTAGAGGAGGGGTCAAGAACGTAAAGTCAGGCTTTACATTCCATTTATTAACAAAGAAATAAATCTTCTGAGTCTTACCGTCTTTGGGTACAAAGTACAATTTAGATGAAATGACTGAACTGGGCACTGTAGCTCATACCTGTAATTCTAGCAATTGGGAGGTACACATCAGGATTAAGGTCGTCCTCCGCTGCATGGTGATGTGGAGACCATCCTGAGCATGAGACCCTAAAAAGCAAATAAGTAAATAAATGAATGAATGAATGAATGTTTCTTGTAACTGAAACAGAAAGCCTCTAGAGGCTAGTCTAGCTGGGAAGGCAGTAAGATATAAGACTAAATAAGTAGATAAAATAAAATCTATATATTGACTGATTAGGACTCCGGTTCCTCTTCTCTATCAAGTGTAAGAGAATGGAGGGGCTTTCTCAGGAGACACTGAATGCTTGGAAAGAAGGCCTGGATATATAAAAGAAGATCCTTTTCACTGTGTGCAAAAGCCATCTGACCAACAACAATGATGGCTCCTAGAACTGAGAAAACTTGCACTGAACTTGCCCAGTGAGCAGTACAGGAGAAGATAGAGCCAGAGACTACCACAACTTTAATAAAGACCTGCTTTTGAAAGAAAGCAGAACAGCCAGACAGTGGTGCACTCCTTTAATCCCAGCACTCAGAAGGCAGAGGGAGCTGGATCTCTAAGTTCAAGGCCAGCCTGGTCTACACAGTGAGTTCCAGGACAGCCAGGACTACACAGTGAGACCCTGCTTCAAGCAAGCAAACAAGCAAAGAAAAAGAAAGGGGAAAAAAGAGACAAAGGGATAAGAATTGCATGTAGTAAACTGGTTTCCAAAAGTAATGTTAGAAGGAGCTAAATGAGCCTATTAAATTTTTAAAGGGCTTCCAACCATTGTAGCAGTAGTGGACACTAGACCAGCTCTTCCCCTGTAAATCCTGGGGAATGAATAGATATAGGAAATAGTTCTTTTCAGACTACAGTGTGGCACTATGATCTCTGTGGGAAAGCAACACAGAAAGCCAGCTCTACAGCAAGCCTAGCTCTGTGTGTAAGGCAGAAAGGATTGGTTTGATCTTGAACGCTCCTGTGATTCTGAGACAGTCTTGCTCTGGGGCCCTGCTGAAATAGACCAGACTGGCCTCAAACTCCTGCCTCTGCCTCCCACCAAGCCTAGATAGCCCAGCTTTTTCGTGGAGACATTTACCAGACCAAGTGCAGGAGGGAGGGACCCGAAATGAGAGGGGGAAAATGGCATATGCTATGAACAGTGGAAAAGGGGGAAAAGATAATCATAGTCAAATTACCTAAAACAATGGAAGCAGTGATAAAAATAAAACTCCTTAAAACAAAGAAAATGACAAACGACCAGCCCAAACTGCTCATTTCTATCCCAGTATCACTTAAAATAAACAAAGATGAAAAGGATGTAAAACTGATGGAAGAACAAATACAACAACCAGCACCCTGTCTCCAGGGTCACCAGGAGTTGTTACCAGCAGATTACACTGCTTTTCAAAAGAAAAAAAAAAAGGAGGTGGAAACTCATTTACATTAAGTATTGAAGAAAACCAAATGATAGAAAAGAAAAAATAAGTCATAGTAACTAGAAGAAAGTGCAAAATAATATAAAATAAACTATGAGGTTAGGAATTTATGATAGGTGAATAAATAGCCCAGTCAAGGAGAGAGCCAGGAAAGGGGGAGGGACAGAAGAATAAGGTTAAATGAAGACAGAAGGAAAGGAGTGTAAGCAGGAAGATGGTCTCTGGAGTGGTGCCCACCTAGACCAATGGGGAGGGAAACATCCAAGTATAAAATAAAGGAAAAAATATGTAAATGAAATTAAGTAAATTTCAGAAGGAAAAAAAAGTAAAAACAAAAGATTTTTTAAATAAAGTAAAACAATACTAAAAATACTGAGAAATTACAAAATAACAAAGAACTGGAGAAGTCAGGGCTGGAGAGATGGCTTCTCAGTGGTGAAGGGCACTTGTGCTCCTGCAGAGGCTCCAAGTTCACAGCCCTCAACAGTCAGTAACTCCACACATACCAGGCATGCACATGCATGCAGGCAAACATTCATATACATGAAAGTTAGATATTTTGAAAGAAGACTTGGGGAAGCTCCTTTCTCCTGCTAGGAGGCCCTCCCGTGCCCAGGTCTGTCAAACAGGTCTGGAGTGGCAGTGGCATGCTGGACTCCGCTGCCAGTCCTGTCTGCTCCTGCTGTGCGGAGTGCTGCTGGAGCGCACAGAGCCGCTTGTGCTTGTCACCTTTGTGGATGCTGCATCCGCTTCAGTAGCTTCCCTTCTTTGAATATTAGAACCCACTGCTGGTCCCAAAGAGCTTTGAGACTTGGTTAGATTCCCACTGACTCCAGAGCCTCCTCCTGGAGTTTGTCTCCCCAGGAGTCGGGCTGTCTCTCCCAAGTGTGTCAGAATGGGAAAACAAAGTCCTGAGATCACATTGGAGGGCCCTGGGCACTCTGCCTGCCAGTCTCAGCTGTCAGAGCTCACTCAACAGTAGCACCCTCCTGGGTGTAGGGAGCTGTGAGACTCCAGACTCTGGGTGAGGAGCATTTACTGTAACTACTTCACGATCGATCCATTTCTTTTTTAGTACTTTTTTTTCTTTCATTACTAAATTTGTTTGTCCTCTCTTTGCTTTGTTGACATTGCTTGAGTGGGACATTTTTACTGTCTCTCAGTGTGTACTGGAAGACTTAGAATTTGAAAATTCTGGTAGCTAGCATGTTCCTTTAGCTCTTTTCCTGGCAGTGAACATAGATTCTGACCATAGAGGCCTCATTTCTCAGTTGCAGAGAGGGAATAGAGATCCACAACAGGGAACCTCCTTGCAGCAGCCCTGGCACCCACTATGGGAGACTCCCTGGGCTGGACTTCTACCATGAGTCACAGACTCACCATCTTAATCCATGGGCACATTCCCAGAGACAGCTGCATCAGAGCAGAGGTCTGGTGGCAGCTGTTCATGGTCCTTTCATTGTTCCAGCAACAGCCCATGGCCTGTTCCTGAGTTGTTCTGATCCTCTTCTGAGAAAACCCATTTAGGAAAATCTTCTCCCCTGTGTCTTAATTTAGTTGATTGTGGTCCCAGCTCGTGTCCATCTGTGCTTTATCCTCAGGCGTCCCAAGTCTGCTCTTCTGCTCCTTGTGCCTCCGACTTCCTTTCAGCTGGGGATTTTTTTCTCTCTCCATTTTTCTTATTTCACTGATTTTTGTTTTGTTCTTTTGGGTTTTTTTTTTCCCTTGGGGGCTCTTGCTGTTGCTTTGAGACAGACTCTTGCAAAGTATCCCAGGTTGGCCTCACGCTCTCAGTAGTTGTCTTCTTCCCTGCGGTGTCCTTTTGAGTTGTCTCTATATCCCTGTCTTTGGGAGTCAATTGAATGTTTGATAACATGTAATCTTATTTTTAAAGAAGTGTGTTGATCAAAGAAATAATACCAAGGCTGGAGAGATGGTTTAATTGGCACTGTGTTTGCAAGCAGAGGGGCCCAGATTCAATTCCCAATACCCACATAAAAAGAAAAAGCTAGGCATGACACACAACACATGCCTGTAATCCCAGCACAGACACGGCCCAAATCTGCAAGCTCCAAGTTCAGCGGGAGACCCCGTGAACCTTTGGATAGATCTCTGGTTATGAGGAAGGCTCTTCGCGCTTGCTCTGTCAGACCCTGCCATTGTTGACACATCTGCTATAACCTGTAGCATATAGCCTTACTCCAGGTCAGAGTGAAAAGGAGTACACATAGTGGGTAACCTAGGCTCTCTGACAAAGGAACTCTTCCGATGGTCTGCCTGCCCTATATCCTTCGCTGAGCAGGGCTTTTGAGTTCCATTAGACTAACTTCTGTGGCACCAGGGTTAATGACTACCATTAGCTACTCTCATTGAAAGGTCAACCACATATAACCACACATAAGTGAAACTAGAGTTCACTTCTGCATTCAAAGAAGTTTTCCACTTTGTGATGAAAAGGAAAGAGGAAGAGGCAATAAACGTGACCCTAAAAGCACAGTGGAACAAAAATGTTTGATGTCATGTAAATTTTAATACATGAGGGATCAGCTAGGCATGTTACTGAGAGAAAGTTTACCCTGGCTGGACCATAAAAGTGTTCTTCCTTCCTGTTCAGTGTGGGAATGAAGGTTTAAATACTGGGTGGTACAGTAACCTTTCAGATCCAGCTAGCTGTGTGAGGGTTCACTCCCTCAGGAATGCAGCTAAGCCCAGGAATGCCACTTTTTACTATTTTCAATGGGATCTTTTAAAAGAACAACATGCCACACTCTCCATGGTTGTTAATGCTTTGGGTAGGATCAGGGATTTCCCCAGATCTTAAATTTGTAATAAAGTCTGCAATATTAAGATAAATAGGGAAATAAGGTACTGCTATATAACAGTAAACAGGGATGTAGCACAGCTGGCAGAGTGGTTGTCTAGCATGCATATTGTCCTGGGTTCTATCTCTAACAGCACATAAAACTGATCATGGTGGTATATGCTTATAACTTCCGGGAGGTAGAGGCAGGAGGATCAGGTGTACAAAGTAAAGACAGAGGTCAACCCTGATCTTGATAGCAAGGGCCTTTACCAGCTGTGCCATCTTGCCATCCTAGTAATGCTTGTTTTATTCAAAATTTAAATCAAGTTTACCCATAAAGAGACTCTTTAAAAGACTTGCAGCCTGGTTAAATAGTTCCAAATGAATTCCAGAAGTGTTTAAGTAGACAGGTGAGCTCCTCCTGCAGTTGGTTCTACATTTCCTCAACATATATTTTTTTAATCATTATTTTTTAATTCTATTACCTTGTAGACCATTAAAATATGTAACTATAAAGTAATAAGTTTCCAAATGGAATAAGTTTTTAGTACTTAAGAGTCATTGCACTTTCTTGTCTTAGACATTACATATAGTATGGGATTTAAATTTTATTTTAGTAATTTATTTTAGTAGTTAGGATAGTACACGTAAGATATCAAAACAATACCAATAAAACTATGTAATATTAACTATGTGACATATGCAGACTTCTCTTCATCTTCTGTGTGTGTGTGTGTACACTCTTAAGTATGTACACACACACACACACACACACACAGCAGGAGGCTCACCAGTAAAAGCCAACCTAGCTACATAAGCAAATTCAAGGCTAGCCTGAGCTACATATTGAGAAAGAAAAAGCATCCACTATATATATTGACTGTTTTGATATGTTAACCTTTTCCTTGGATAGCTGGCTGTTCCTAATTTGCACTGTTTTGTATCTGTATGAGGATTAAGATCTCTTAGAGGTGGCTGGTATCTTACTATTACAGAGCTGTAATGAGGAACCTTTCGTAGGGATAGTTATTACTTGTGAGGGTATATATGAAGTACAAATTCTCAATATAAATGTCTGGATCAAAGGACTGATACATTGATAGTACTAAATGATCCTTCTCACAAAGTATACTGCTGATGTTCCTATTTCTGTATATCCTTCACAGCACTTTGAATTATGTATTTTCTCATCATTATAAATATGATGGGTTTTTTGTTTTCACAATATGATTTCAAATTGTATTTATTTAACTCTGAGTTAAGTTGACCATTTTCAATGATTTTATGTGATCTCTTTATAATCTCTGGCCATTTATCTACTTGGTTATTGGGTTCTTACTAATTTATGGGAGCTTTTATTTACTAAAGAAATCAGCCCTTATTTACTTAATGTTTAAAAGACAACGGTGACACTCTATCTGCCATACACAGTTCCAGCCAGATATAACACAAACTGAGCCAGAAGTTTCCTTTTCAACAGCTGAGGAAGATTAACTGTGAATGTGAGAATGGGAAGTTGTTGGGTCAGCCACTGGAGATAGTAACTTGGGCAAAAGCCACCTCCTGAAAGACGATGCCTTCCCCTTGCTGTGCAGAAAGTTGTTAAATTATTTAATAACCTTTTTCTGGATTCATTGTAGCTAATGGGGATACAGAGTTTCTTTTTGGCTAGGTTTAAGTTGATGAAATGTATGTTGACCTGATGGCAGAGTACTGTCTGGATGACTGGAGCCCAGAAGTCATGGACAGTGTAGCAAATTGTCATCTGGAAGAATAGCATTATATGTGTATATGCAGATACTCTATTAGCCATCTTCAGGGAGGGGCTCCTTTTTTAACTCCACTTTAGCTGCATTTAGTTGCCTCTGTCCAAAAATAACCTTTGTCCTGTTTTACTTAGACACACACACATAATATACACGCACACGTACATACAATACATACACTCATTTATGTATGTGGTGAGAAAACAAGCATGACTAAAAATAGGGCTCCCCACCCAACAAAACAGAAAACTTGTGTATTTCCTAGCTTCTATTGAATTGCTATAAAAGGCAGTTTCTGAAAAAAGTCTAAAGACTGAAGTGGTCCTGGACAAACTTCCTTTAAGCATACAACCTATATAAACAAAACTTTTAAGTAAACCAAAGAAGTTTTAGTTGTAGGTTTTATTGTTGTTTGTTTTTATTTATATATGTTTGCCTGAACATCAGACTTAACACATGAACCTCTCTCCATTCTTTGGGGGTTTAGTTTTTTTTAACTCTAGAACTGCCTGCCTTAGCTTCTCAATGCTAAGATTATAGGTATATGCTACCTGGTCTAGCTATTTTGACAATATTTTATCTTATTCTCTTAGCATTTTCCACCAAGACTAGTAAAATAAGATGCTGTGTCCTAACATCAAGTTAAGTAAACTATCTCACTGCAGTGCTTGGCAATGATAGTACACAGCCATGTACATTTTCTCAAAATGAAATACGATTCACTTTTTCTAGACTCTCTTTCTTAAATGGTTAGCTCTAAAGCTCTGCTGTTAGAGCAGAACAGCAGGGCAGCCTTAGGAAACCTGTGGCCACCAGCCTGACTTAGAGAAGTCAAGAGGAGAGTTGCCCATCACTATTTTAGTTTTATCATTTGTCATGCCTTTCAGAATCCTACAGAATTTGATTTTTATACCCTTTGTCCCAGTTGGACTTAAGTTTAATTAAAAGTTATAGTTACATGCATTTAAATAAAGGAAATGTCAGGCTGAACAGTTGGCTTAGCAGTTAAGAGCACTTGTTGCTTTTGTAAAAGACCCAGGCTTGATTCCTAGCACTTACGTGTCAGCTCACAACCATAAGTAACTCTAGTTCAAGATATGGTGTCCTTTTCTGGCCTCCAAGAGCACCAGGTGCGTAGTCTAATAGTGTGTCTTAGTCACTGTTCTATTGCTGTGGAGAGACATCATGACTAAGGCAAATCTATAAAAGAAAGCATTTAGTTGGGGATTACTTACAGTTTTGGGGGTAAGTCAATGACTGTGATGGCAGGAAGCAAACAGACATGGCACTGGAACGTTAGCTGAGAGCTTTACACTCCGACGTGCACACAGCAGGCAGAGAGAGGAGGGGGTGGAGACTGGGTCTTTTGAAACTTCAAAGCCCACCCCCATTGACACACCTTCTCTAACAAGGCCACACCTCCTAATTCTTCTGAAACAGTTCCACTAACTGGAACCAAACATTTAAAAACATATGAGCCTATGCCTCAAACCATCACCTAGTGTACATACATATATGCAGATAAAACACTCATATACATAAAAATAAATAGGTCTTTTTTAAAAATTCATCATCAGTCTTGGGGAGGAGTGGCTTAGTAGATAAAGAGCTTGAGCCCAGATCTGGTGCCAGGGAGAAGAGGTGAGAACCACAGAAGGCTGTAGGCCAGCCAGTCTAGCAAAGTGGTGCACTCCAGGTCCAGCGCAAGAAATGCTCTTAAATAATGATGGGTGCGAGCATGGGCTGCTCCCAGAGGTTTGACTTGTAGCAACCACATGACAGCTCACAGGTCTCTGTGACTCCCATCCCAGGAGATCTGACCCCTTCTTCTGGCCTCTGAACTGGGAGCACGCTCAGTACTAAGACATATGCATAGTCAAAACACTCATACATGTTTTTGTTTTCTTTTTTTAATTAAGAAAGAAACAGAAGGAGGTAGGAGGGGATAGTGAAGATAACCAGTGTCAATCTATGAGTTCCCATCTTACATAGATGAGTATGTATGTACACACGCACATAATCACATATACACCAAAAATAATGAAAGTAAATGTATGTGTGAGTTAAGATATTTTTATGTTAAAAAGTAAACCTCATGTGTGTTTTGTATATTTTTAAACATCTTCAAATCTACTTATTCATAATTAAAATGGGGAACTTGGGGTTTGTGTTTTGGTTCTGGTTTGAGACAGAATCTACCTATGTACCTCAGGCTGGCCATGAGCTCAGGAAACAGACCAGCTTACCTCAAACTTGTGACAATCCTTCCACCTCAGCTTCCTGAGTGCTAGGGTTACAGAAAATGAAACTCTACTTAAGTAAGTTTCCTCTTAAAACTTTCAAGGCCTAGAATGCATTCACAGCATTCATGGGCACTGGCCTCAGTCCCTAAGAACACAAAAGCCACAAACTCCAAGGTCCTTTTACTTTAAAAAAAAAAAAAACTGTTTACTTAGCTAGGGCTGCTGTGACAAAGCACCATACTTTATTTTCTAACAGTCTGGGAGGCTAGGAATCCAGGGTGTCAAAGTAAGGTTTCTTCTGAAGTCTCTTTCTTGGGAATGACCACCTTCCCTCTGTGACGTTAATGTCCTTACCTTCTTTTGTTATAAAGATATTAGTTATAGTGAATTAGGAGTCACAGTTATGGTCTATTTGCAATAAATTACCTCATCAAAGGTTTTGTCTCTGGTTAGTCATGTTTTGAAGTATGTTAAAATTTCTACATAGTGAATTTGGGGGAGAAGAACACAATTTAGCCCATAACAATGATGGATTAAAGTGTATTCACTTTAGAAATTACAAATAACCATTATAAACAGAAAAATAATCTCACTTACTGCTTAACATGAACCAAAAAGATACACAAGGAGAGCCTCATAGAATTTTTCTATCAGTATTTACTCATTTATAGGGAAAGAATCTAGGTGAATATAATGTCTTAGAACATACTTTCTTCTCCTTTGTTCAACAGCACATTGTCAGTATCTATACCTTAATTCATCAGTCCCAGAATTTCTGGAATTTAGGTTATTTTTAGTTTTCCCTAATGTAAATAGTTTTCAGATAGCCATAACACCTTCAGAGAGCTGCTACACGGGGCTGGAGAGATGGTTTAGTGGTCAAGAGCACTGGCTGCTCTTCCAGAGGACCTGAGTTTAGTTCCCAGCAACCACAGGTGGCTCACAACCATCTCTATCTTTAGTTCTAGAGGATTTGACACTCTTCTGGCCTCTTTAGGCACTGTATGCTTGTGATATACAGACAAACATACAGGCAAAACATGAAATAAAATAGTTTTTTTAAAAACTGCTGTAGATAATTTTTCTAAAGTGCATGTATTATTTTCTTGAGTTCCAAAAAACATAATCCAGCCTGTTTTTTAATCTGAGTATCATAAGTAATACTTTACAGGGAAATCCTACTCTCCTATATAGTGTGTTACTTGTGAACTGCTACCTTGTCCTCCTTTGTAACAGTGAACCTTTCTCTTCAATCAGGATTGCCTGAACTAGAATTAGAAGCAATCGATAACCAGTTTGGACAACCAGGAGCAGGGGATCAGATTCCATGGGCAAATAATACTGTGACAGCAATAAATCAGAATAAACCAGAAGAGTAAGTAAGATGCTTTCGTATTTTATACACTGTGAGATATCAGCTTCGAAACTAGGAGCTACCCTCCCCAGACTGGATTCCAGTGTGCACTAGTATTTTTGAGCTATAACTCGATGTGAGTGTAATTAAAAGGGGGCATGAGAGGATGTAGTCGAGCTTAGATCTAACCGAGTATTTACCATACAACCACAGGCAGGCCTACTTTGGAATTGCCACAAGACTGATGTGGTATGCAAGTCTCATTCTGCATCTCATCGCTTGCATTGCTCTGATGTCCATGTATTCCTGTGGATAAACTGGCCTTACTATACCAACTGTGCTGCCCTAAACTTTCAGCTCTGGGTCATTTTGTCCATCATTTGTCTTTGTTTAGAGAAAGAATATGTAAGGAAAGAAAATATATCTGCTCAGTGTTCCATTCTCAGTGGAATTTAATTTCTTAATTTACACAGGCATCTGTGTTTCACAACACAGACTGCATCTCATACATGTCAATCAAGGGAAGAATAAATATATTTAGGACATTTTCTGAACTATTTTCCCTTTTCTTTTCCAAGAAGAATAATTGTTTGTCATATTGCTAATGTAACAATATTTTTTTATTTTCTCTATATATAATTTTTATACATCAATTAATGTCATCTTAGATTAGACTGTAGCTGTCTTCATGAAGTAGTGAGCAATTTGGTGGGATTATTGGCTGAACTATTAACATGTTAATGTTTTTCAACTTAATTTCTTTTGTATATAATAGTCACTTTATATTATTAAGATAATTTTATCAATTTTGAAAGCATAAAATAAATTTGCTATTTTGATTATGATTCAGTCACAGTATTTAACAGTATTCATACAGTCAATAGGATAATAATCTAAGGTCTGGCCACAGGGATCATTGGGTAAAGTACTGCCACACAAGCATGAAGATTCAGCACTGAATTCCAAAACCTGAGAACGTGAGAGAGGGAGCGAGAAAGAGAGGGGGGGAGGGAAGGAGAGAGGGAGGAAGGGGGGGAGAGAAAGAGAGAAAAAGAGAGGGAGGGAGGGAGGGAAGGAGGGAGAGAGGGAAGGAGAGAGAGGGAGAGAGAGGGAGAGAGAAAGAGAGGGGGGAGGGAGGGAGGGAAGGAGAGAGGGAGAGAGAAAGGAAGGGAGGGAGGGATGGAAAAGAGAGGGAGGTAGGAACACACATATAAACATAAACATACATGCACATGCACATACATGCCCGCACACACACAAAAGAATAAATCTGAAAAATAAATTAACTGATTTCTTTGTTTTTTACTTTTATTAAGGACTCTTTATGGGGCTAGGGAGATGGTCCAGTGGTTAAGAGCACTTTCTGCTCTTTCAGAAGACCCAGGTTTGGTACCCAGAACCCTTAACAGGTGGCTCCCACCAACCTGTGACTCAGTCCCTAGAGCCCCGCCACTCTTTCCTAAGCTCTGCAGACGTCTGCACAGTCATGGTGCACACACATATACTCATGCACAGACACAGTGCATACAGTGAACAAATAAACCTTTAAAAAAGCACTCCTCTCTTAATTATATTTAGTTCACTTTCCAGGATATTTCTTTTAAGCTAATAGGAAGAATATGGAAATTTCTCAGTAGTTGACAAAAGAATGAAATTGTTGTCAAACTGTGCATTAACTACTGTTTTACCTAGGAAGGTGGCTCAGCAGGTAAACTCTTTCTGTAGGTTTGAGGACCAGAGTTTAGATTCCCAGAAATCAGTAGATACCAGTGTGCTGGCACATACCTATAATCCCTACTCAGGGAGGCAGAGATGAGAGGATCTCAGAGGCCAGCCAGTCTAGCCAATTGGTGAGCTCCAGGTGAGTGAGAGGCCATTTCTCAGTAACGAAAATGAAGCACTATGGAGGAAGGCATCTAACATCAGCCTCTGGCTTCTCATGTGCACATATGAGGGTATACACCTATGCCACATAGATACACATGCAAATACATCCAAAACATCTTTGGATCTCTGTACACTAATTATAGGGTATTTCATTGCACTAGAACTCATGCCAACATAACAGAACTTTCTAAAACCAGATTTGTGCATACATGTATGTATATGTGTTTGCATTGATTAAAACTGAATCATTTTCTCCTGCCTTTCTTGTCTTCTGCTCCCATAGCCAATGTATTAGCTCACAATTGGATGAGCTTCTCTGTCCACCAACAACTGTAGAAGGAAGAAACGATGAGAAGGCCCTTCTGGAACAACTGGTATCTTTCCTCAGTGGCAAAGATGAAACGGAGCTGGCCGAGCTAGACAGAGCGCTGGGGATCGACAAACTTGTCCAGGTGCCTGTTCAGACATTGCCTGAGCCACTAGAGTGATTTTTAAGCAGTGGTTGCCTTGGGATGAGCTTCTGAAGGGCATGAATTCAGAATGAATGTGTTGTAAGACGTGCTAAGATAACTTCTCCCACATACAAATTTACGTAGACATACATCTCATGTGTTGCCAGAACTTTGTTTATAGATTATTTTGGCTTCTTTCCTAACAGGGAGGTGGATTAGATGTATTATCTGATAGATTTCCACCACAGCAAGCAACGCCACCTTTGATGATGGAAGACAGACCCACCCTCTATCCCCAGCCATACTCCTCTCCCTCTCCCACCGCTGGGCTCTCTGGCCCTTTCCAAGGCATGGTCCGGCAGAAGCCTTCACTGGGGACTATGCCAGTTCAAGTAACACCTCCTCGAGGGACCTTTTCACCCAACATGGGCATGCAGCCCCGGCAGACGCTAAATAGACCCCCAGCTGCACCCAACCAGCTTCGACTGCAGCTGCAGCAGCGGCTACAGGGGCAGCAGCAGGTGAGTGCTGACCTCTGCAGCTCACTCTTCCCCAAGGTTGTGCCAGAGCACTCCGTGACAACATAGGTACTACAGAGTGAGTGTGTCCGGTCCATTCCCAGATCTTAGTGAAAGGCCCAAAGGCCATCCTGGGTCTGCTAGGACGGGAGTAAGGGACCCTTCGCTTAAGGACAGCTGACGTAGCAGAACACTTTGAAACCCACAGCTTAAAAGGAACACAGGTTTTGTGTTTTGAGATACAAACAAGTTTTAGATTAGATATGTACTTACTAAATAAAGAGAACTGTAACTTAGTTTATAAAGTTTATAAAGAGATACCATTAGATTGTTGAGAAAAAATAAAATTTATTATTTGAAGTTGGTCAGATTGAAATCTAGTGATAATATGAATGAGAGAATGGATGCATATTGGATGGCCTGGGGTTTGTGCCTGATGTAAATAAACCTCTTGTGTGACAAGAAATGAATCAGTGTGGTGCTATAAATATTTAAGGTTGTAGTAGGGAGAGACAGGGCCATGGGCAGATGGTGGGACACACCAGCTCTGAGCCTCCGATCGGGCTGGAGGGCGCTGCTGCTTATTGTCAGTTTACAACTCTCCTTGTATATTTCTTTGAGTTTCTAGAAAAGCATTTGAAGAAATTGGTTAGACCGATACTAATTCAGGAAGAAAAATAAATACGGTGCATTAGAAAGCTGGGACAATGGTAGAGGGCATTCCAGCATTCTCACAACCCTGTCTTCAACCCACGCATCCTAAAAAAGGAAGGGCAGTATGGCTTAATAGCTATAAGAGTAACAGGTTCTGACTGCAAGAATAGTCAGATGATTCCTTGACCTCATAAAGAACCATATGGACCCAGTAAGAGACCATAAAGCTCTTAGCTCAGTGCCCAGCATATCATAGCCTTTAATGAGTACTGGCTTTATAAGATTGTGTTCAACGCGTATAATAGACAGTGTAAATGTATTTCTAGTCTATAAATGGGTGGTGATGGAAGAGAGGACAAGAAGCAATGAAGTGGAAAACTCTGATATAATAAAAAGAAAGGAACATATTTAAAATGCTAGGATAAAGTATTCAACGATGAGTTAAGAAACGAGAGGAAGAGAAATGAAAGTCCTGTTCCTAAGGAACAGTGAAGATAAAGGACTTTGTACAGTACTTACTGCTTATTGGTGTGGATTGGGTTCTTGGAGTTTTTGTGGTTTCTGTTTTTGTTTTGTTAACTTTTCCAACAAAATCCATATTGCCCATGCTATCCTCAAACTCAGAATTCTCCCTCCTCAACGACCAAGAACTGAGACTCCAGGTAGGCACATCATCACACTCAGATCTGTCACTCACTTCCAGGAAGAAAATAATCATAGAAATGTTGAATATCTTAGACACCCTTGGGGTGCACTCTTAAGTACTCTAAAGAAAAACAAAAGGTAAATCATACAAGGAACTTAAATAATCAAAACTCAACTGTCTGCTGGAAACATTGAATCACACTGCAAGCTATGTGTGCTAAGTACTAAGTCAGAAGAGTAGAGAGTTGCTTGTGTGCTCAACTTACAAGCTGCAGTTAAGGAAATGTGGTCTCAGCTTAGAGGTTCAGTAAGCGAGGCCCAGCAAGGAATGAGGTCGGGTGCCTGAATTCATGAAATTGATTCATATTCAGTTCAGGTGAAAGCTGGGTTTGCTTCCAGTTGTTCCAAAAGTGGCAAAGGGCTGATGAGCTCAGTACCTGCAAAGATTACACATGTGAGGGGGGGCTGCAGAGGGAGTGTCCTCACTCTGTTTCCTTTACATCCCTTAAACACTTGTTCAGAGTGGGAGCATTTAGCAACTCTGAAACAGAATGTTGCTACATATATGCTCGCGTCCATAGTCTTCTGAGTGTTGTACATACATAGGTTTGGGTACAAAGAGTCCCTTGACTTTATTTTAAAAGCATCTTTCTTTTTAAATGATTGTGAATGTTTTATCTTACTCCGCAAAGCTTGGGCTTTTACTTTAACATTTATATTGTATTAATTTTTCCTCAAAGTCTGTTTTGTTTTGTTTTGTTTCTGATCTAATGTGAGTCAGAAAATGAATGAATCCAGAATTAAGAGGTAAGCTGTTAGGCAATAAGAAATGTAACCACTGCTCACAGGGTTTGGGTTTGCATACGTGTGTGTGTGTGTGTGTGTGTAACTCTAATAGGCTATCTTCTTACATATAGTTCAATAAAACATATCCATAAGTATCCATTTGTATAGTGTATAAGTTATAAACATCACGTAGCACAGAGCTGAATTTTATGGCGTATGCCTACACTACCCACTCCTCAGTAAACCAGTGCAGGAGGATCAGTTTAAAATTAATCTGGGTAACATAGTGAGACCACAGTATAGCTCAGGAATATAGAGTGCTGGCACCATCACTGCATAAAACACCAGATTAATATAGTATTAATGTTATTGTTACTGTTATCAAATTATATTGAGAAAATTTTTAAAAATTAATCTATAGATTATTTACAATGAAATCTTCCAGGTGACTCTATTGTTGTCAGATCAAGTAAAGGTATGCGAAGCCCTATGTTACTAGCCTGATCTAGACTGACCTTCCAAACCAGTGTCCCACAGGTTATTCTTGGAGATCAAGATTGATGGCTGTAAATAAGAAAAAAGAAGATTTGTGATGAACAAGTTGCAGGCTGCCCCTTCTCGGAGATGCACAGTGTACTTTGGCCAATTAAAAGCGCATAACATTACTGCAGTAAATAAATGTTTCACCTTATATAACCCTCATTTCCAGTACTTCCTACAGCACAGTATGCTATTTTCCTGGCACATCTATTAATGTCCTGCAGAACAATGTGCTTAGGAACAGCAATTTGGGAAATGTGGGTCTAAAGTGATTACTTCTTCTAGTTAAATAAATAATCCATTTTCTCAGAGCATTTGTTTCTTATGTAATTCTCTCTGGCTAATGATATCATGTTGGATTTTCCCCAAGCCTAGTTTCAGATGCAGTGCCACCAGGGCCTTGGCGTCCATGTATTCCCCCACAGCTAGCCTTGTAGTCTTGTCCTCACCGCATCTGCTCCGTCCTGATATGTTAAGACCTAAAGCTGTTTCTTTTCCTCTAATATCATACTTTCCTGAAGTGACTATTCACATGCTTTCAGAAGTACACTAATATTGTATATGTACATTTATGTGTATAGCCTACCTTTAAATGTTCTGAGAACAATGATTTTCTGATAGAGAGTGGGAGTTATTAGCTCTTTGGCAAATTGAATGGGAGATGTTAGTAAACTTCACTACTAAAACTTTTCAATAATCAGTAAAGTTTGTGTTACTTTGTAAGCCCATGCCATGTTTGCCTGTAGAAGTGTGACCCTTCCTTGTCTCCATTTCCCTTAGTTGATGCACCAAAACCGGCAAGCTATCTTGAACCAGTTTGCAGCAAATGCTCCTGTAGGCATGAACATGAGGTCAGGCATGCAGCAGCAGATCACGCCTCAGGTAAACAGAAACCAGACATGGCTAGAGCTCCCCTGCTCTAGCGGCGTTTCCTAGTGTTGACTTGAGTGGTGCTGGAGTGCTACCTGAGAGCTCAGCTTTGAATGGCACTCGTGGTGTGTGCTGCTTCTGCAGTGGGTTGGCCTGTTTGTGATGCCCTTTTCATACTTTGTCTAAAGCCCAAGGTTCTGTGTTTCATTTTACTGTTTTTGTTACTGTTTCGTGATACCGGATGGTCAAGTAGAAAGCTGTGCACCCCGACCAGCCAAAACAACAGCACTTTCTAGGTTTATTTACTGTAAGGTCATTGCTTATAAACCTAGAGTCATGGAATTTTATGCTTAAAAATAACTGGATAGAGGCCAGTGAGATGGCACAGAGGTGAAGACACAACTCATAGCCTGGCAACCTGGGTTCTTTGAAGGAAAGAACCAACTCCACAAATACTCTGACCATTGCATATGCAATATGGCATACGTGCATGCACACACATATGCAATTATACAATAAACATTTTAAACTGGATGCATCCAGGTGTGGCAATCTCAACATTTAGGAAGCTGAAGCAAAAGGATCCCAAGTTTAAGACCAGTCTGGGCTACATGGCAAAACCATACTCACCCAACATACACATACACACACTCCAAAACAAACAAACCTAGATGCCCTTCTGAATGGGATCTACCATTCACTTCCATATATATTTTAATATTTTTACTTCAACAACTTAAGCCAAGTTGATATAAATATTTAAGAGACAAGAACTGTAAAAATGAGGAGCTGAAGAGATGGTTCAGTGGTTAAGAGTTCTGGCTGCTCTTCCAGAGATGCCGAGTTCAATTCCCAGTACTTTCATGGTGCCTCATGACTGTCTGATCTATAACAGGATCTCGTGTCCTCTTAAGGTATGCAGGCGTGCATGCACCCAAAGCATCCCCATATACAGAAAATATATAAATAAATAAATCTTTTAAAAAGAACAAAACAACAGGGGCTGTTGAGATGGCTTTGTGGTTAAGGGCACTAGCTGCTTTTCTAGGTTCGATTCCCAGCACCTACATGGCAGCTCACAACTGGCTGTAACTGAGCCTGACACCCTCTTCTGGCCTCCATGGGCACTATTTGCACATAGTACACAGGCATACATGAAGGCAGAATACCCATATACATAAAATAAAAATAAAGAATCTTAAAACAAAAATAAAATAAAACAGTCAAAATAGATCTTGAAAATCTCTTCATGAAATGGACCTTAATAAATGTAGGACAATATAGGAAGCTACCACTAATCAAAGGGATAATATTGATGAGGCCACTTCTAAAACACAGATCTGAGCAGTGGTAGCACACACCTTTAATCCCAGCACTCAGGAAGCGGAGGAAGGCAGATCCCTGTGAGTTTGAGGTCAGCCTGGTCTACAGAATAAGTTTCAGGACAGCCAGGGCTACAGAGAGAAAAACCCTGTCTCGAAAAACAAAACAAAACTAGATATGAGCATCTTCATGAGTCCAAATTTGAGTTTCTTGATCTTTTAAGATGTAAACCTCAGTGTTGAATCCCATGTAGGAGTAACTAGGTTGTAAACAAATCAGACTCTACTTAGCATGTAACATGATTTCTGTCAGAGAACCATAGTTCAGTTTTTTCCGAGTGGACAACATCTAGTTGGCAGATTTCATTTTAAGGGAGCTGTATCTCTGCTTCAGACTCAGTCTGAAATGATGCCTTCTGAAGATGGCCTTATTAATTATGTCGTGTTGCTTTTCAAGTGACACCTTCAACCTAATCTCACCACCTCTTCCTCACTATCATAAGCCTCTTACCATAATACTTAGAGTAGTATTATGCTGCCTAATGATATGAAATAGCTGTTTCCATCTACTTCTGTTGATGATCTTACTTCTAGCTAATTATTTTCTTTTTAAATGATAATTTTTTTAGGCACTGAATCTCCCAATTTGTAGTTTCCCTCCTTTTAATGGCCTTTATAAGTTTTCCTAAGCATAATGATAATACCGGTTTATTATAATTTTGAGAAGTACAGAAAATAATAATGAAATCACTTTCAATCATACTTTATTCATTTAAACAGAGTGCAGCAGTGAAGACTGAAAAGACAGGAAAGCCTGTGTCTCTGTAGAGAAACAGAGACAGGGACTTGCACTAGAGATAGAGGTGTACCTACATTAGGGACTCGGCAAGCAAGCTTCTCTAGCTTCCCTGAGGTTTTGATGTTTCTCAGTGCTTCTCTTGTCCGGTATCACAAAACTACTTAACTTTTACTTTGAGTTTTCTTATGTAGTTCTTTTTGACACTGTTTTTTTAATTTGAGTTTAAACAGCTAATAAATATTACCCTAGCATTTCTTAGCTACTTTGTGGCCTATAAAATGTACTGAAGGGCTGGAGAGATGGTTCAGCAGTTCAGTTTAGAGCACTGGTCTGCTCTTGCAGAGGATCCAGGTTGGGTTTCCAACACCCTCAGGGTGACTCATAACCAACAGTAACTCCAGTACCAGGGGATCTGACACCCTCTTCTGACCACAGCAGGCTCCTGGGTGTATGTGGTACACACATATACACATGAAATAAATTGTTTTTTTAAAAATAAAATACACTATTTTTCTCCTGTGATTTTACTTACAGAATCCTCCATTTTAGTTTTGCTTGTAACATGATAGTTTGCTACATTTAATTTTGTTCCATGCTACCAGGCTTTATCCTATAAGCATTCCAGAATAGGTAGATGGTTATAGTAATTTTAATAACTAAGATATTTTCCCTTCTTTGTAGCCACCCTTGAATGCTCAGATGTTGGCACAGCGCCAACGGGAGTTGTACAGTCAGCAGCATCGACAGAGGCAAATTATACAGCAGCAAAGAGCCATGCTCATGAGGCACCAAAGTTTTGGGAACAACATCCCTCCTTCATCTGGACTCCCAGTTCAAATGGGGAACCCCCGTCTTCCTCAGGGTGCTCCACAGCAGTTCCCCTACCCACCAAACTATGGTACAAATCCAGGAACCCCACCTGCTTCTACCAGCCCTTTCTCTCAACTGGCAGCAAATCCTGAGGCATCCTTGGCCACCCGCAGCAGCATGGTGAACAGAGGCATGGCAGGGAACATGGGAGGACAGTTTGGCACTGGCATCAGCCCTCAGATGCAGCAGAATGTCTTCCAGTATCCAGGATCAGGTAAGCAGGTGTATGCTGCTTTTCTGACACCAGTAGGTGCCCTGTGCTCTGCATGTGTGCCTGCTGCCTGGCTTGGGGGCATTGCAGGCTGTAAGTGGTAAAGTCGAGGCGAGGCTCCAGCTTCAGTCACCACTGAATGCCTGAGCGCTTTAACACTTGTCAGCTCAGAGGCTGAGATTAGTAAATTAGGGAATTTGTAAAGATTTCTGACTCAAACTTTTAACATTTTATGTACAAAGCAAATTCACTTATTTTTCTCTCCTGTATCCCTGTGACATCTACTCAAACAAAGTCCTTCTTGGTAGCAGGTTTTAGTACATTAATTCTAAGTCATTGGATGATTTTGTTTTGGTAGTTTATATACAGATAATCAATATTTACAAAGTATCTCAGACTTCTTATGGATGATACCACTGGTAGCTAAATAAGTTATGACTTCCTCCACAGTGAATATTCTGATTTATAGAAGCTTTGTTTTTAATCTTGTTTTTCACTAATTTTCACTCTATTCATACCATATTTTTAAAAGTAGTTAAGCTTTAAGTGAAAGAAAGATTAGAAAATACACAAATTATAGCTTTCACAGAAAATTTAAAGTATTTTTGAAATTATAGCCTGTGGAAAAAGTAAGAAGAGTAAGTTAAGCACATCTCTGGACAGACGAACCACACAGAAAAATTTTAAATAAGATCCTAAGAATGGCAGCACAGTGGACTGTTCTGTACAGGGACCTGCACGTGTGTGTAAAGACATAAGAACACAGCAGCGGACTCAGTATTACGGCAGGGAAAGCAGAGGTCAGCGCTACCCATGCGGTTGAACGGTGACTACTAGTGCAGAGGACCTAGGGTTCAGCTCCCAGCACCCACATGACAGCTCACTGCTGTAAAGTGACTAGCCAGCTCTCTTAACTCCTGACCAGCCCTCCTCCCAGTTTCCAGACCAGCCCCTCCAAACATTTCTCCTAACAGTTCCTCCCTCAGTTTCCCAACTGTTCTAGCTTCTGCTGAGCTCAGCTTCTCCCAGCTCAACTGTCTCCTAACAATATCTTCTGCACCAACTGCCTTCTCTTCTCACTTTGCTACTCCAATCCACTTTCTCAGCTTCAGCTGGCTTTTTTACAACCTATCCTATTCCCAGAAATCCAAGAGGCAACTAACACGGAAGGTCATAGGGTCTAACAGCTAAGAATTCTTAAAGGGCCAGTTGGCTAGCAACTGTGGATCCTTTAAAGAGTCAGGCGCACAAGATAAACCACACTACACACAATTGTGTTATTCCAGCTCCAGGAGATCTGACATTCTCTTCTACCCTCTGCAGCACAAGGCATGCACATGGTGCAGATACATACTTGCAGACACTCACATATATACATAAAATAAATCTCTTTTAAGAATATACATGACTTTCTGAAGAGAAATTAATTTTCTTTCTGAAAGAATTATACTAAATTATCAGCTGCTTGTTCTTTTCTTCTAGACTTTTTTATAACTTTGTCTTGAAAAGCCTTCAGCTTTGAGATACAATTGCTTAGGGGAACAAGAGAAAAGGAAGCACTCGTGTAACAAAACATGAAGAGAAACACATTTTTAAGGGCTCCTGCTTTAGCCTAAGAGAGTAACAGCAGCCATATTCGTTCTTCCGTGGAAGAGAAAGTGTCAGACAAAGAACAGGAAAGAGCAGCCCTAGGGACCGGCAGAGTGCATTGCAGATCAGGGTCCAGCCCTAGGGACCGGCAGAGTGCATTGCAGATCAGGGTCCAGCCCTAGGGACCGGCAGAGTGCATTGCAGATCAGGGTCCAGCCCTAGGGACCGGCAGAGTGCATTGCAGATCAGGGTCCAGCCCTAGGGACCGGCAGAGTGCATTGCAGATCAGGGTCCAGCCCTAGGGACCGGCAGAGTGCATTGCAGATCAGGGTCCAGCCCTAGGGACCGGCAGAGTGCATTGCAGATCAGGGTCCAGCCCTAGGGACCGGCAGAGTGCATTGCAGATCAGGGTCCAGCCCTAGGGACCGGCAGAGTGCATTGCAGATCAGGGTCCAGCAAGAGTGGCTGGGAGAGTGGAGAGAGCTGGTGCAGAGGGCACAGTATGAGAGAGCTATCCAGAGAAAGCCAGGCCTTCATAAGGGGGGGCCCCCGCTGCAGTTCTCAGCCTGTACGCATGCGTACCCATGTGCACCCAAGCGGGGGCCCAAGCAGCAAGCCTGAAGATTAGAAGAAACAGTGTTCAGAGTTCACATGGGACCATTTCCCTTCTAAGGAGCCTGGAAAACCTCATAACTCATGGGTGTCAAGTAGAATATTGTTTTACCTCAAGTGGGGCAAAATAAGTCCCAACCCAAATCTTGTTCTTAATTTCTCTAGGTACAAGACCCCCTAAAGAGCTTAGGTTTCCATATAACCTAACCACGATCCACATAGTAAGCTCAGAAACACTTAAGAAATATTTGTCTTAAAATATATATACAGCTCTTCAAAAGGTAAAATTCAGAAAATCTGAAGTTTGGCTTTTAAAACCACCAGCTAGGCAAAGAAACAGGAAAATGTAGCCTGCAACACTCAAACCCAACCCAGATTATTTGAGAAGACAAAGGGGACCTGGGGAGAGGGAACAAGAGAGGACAATAAAGGAAGTGAATATAATCCAAGTATATTGCATACATACATAAAATGTCACAGTAAGACCTATCATTTATATAATTCACACACATTAATAAAAACCAGACAGATGTTAGAATGACGTAGGAACTTTCATGTTCAAAAATCATCACTTTAAGGAATTAGAAACTATTAATGCGTTCTGTGTGTTCAGTAAATTAGAAGGAGATTTGAGCATGTTAAATAGAAGTATACATAACATCAGTAAAATAGAAATCAAACTTGCAGAGAAGAGCATAGGTTAAAAAATACAGTAGCTGGAATGAGCAGCTGGTTAAAAGTTACATAAGAAGAGAATAGCAAGGGAAGCTAGAATAACGAGAGCAGAGCAAGGAGGCCAGCCTTGGTGCCTGCCTTTAATCCCAGCTCTTGAGAAGCAGAGGCAGCTGGATCTTAGCAAGTTCAGGGCTGCCCTGGTCTATAAGGTGAGTTTCAGGACAGCCAGGACTACATAAGGATGTCTTGTCTCAATAATCTAATTGTGATGAGGGCTCGAGAGATGGCTCAGCAGTTAAGAGCACCTGGTTTGATCCCCAGCACCCACGACTGTCTGTATCTAGTCTCTGGAGATCCAGCACCCTCTTCTGGGCTCCGTGGGTATTGCATGCATGTGGTACACAGTCAGCCATGCACATAAAAATAATAAATAAAATACTCAATTTTGTTTTAAAGCAGAGTAAAAAAAATCCTGATAATTCATTTGAAATTGATCCTATAATCCATTGCTATCCAAAATTTCAAAATTTCATGATTTTTTTAGCAAAATTGACAACTTACCCTATATTATATATGCTAATGTATATGGAAACTTAAAGGACCTAGAATATACAAAACAGTTTTGTATAGGAAAGATAAAATTAGACAACTATCTAATTTCAAAGACTATACATACATACAGTGAGATGTATATCACTAGAACAGAATAAAATGTCTATAAATAAAATCCTATTTTTATACCAATTGCTTCTTAACACAGTTATATTGATGTCTGCTAATAAGCATGTTTCTAAACTTAAAAAGGAATTAACACTTGAGCTGACAAATGCTTCAAAATGGCTGAATCCCAAAAGTGCCTTGCTAAGTGAAAGAAGCCAGACACAAAAGACCAGATATGATATTGTGATGATACTCTATGAGTCTGCAGCCTTAGCTCCATTGGAAGATTGCTTTCTTAGCCTGCACAGGCCCTGGGTTTATCCCAGCCTCACATAGTGGCATCCACACTTATAATCTCAGCAGTTCAAAAGGTAGAAACAAGAAGGTAAGAAATTCAGGGTAATCCTTGACTCTGTAACAAGTTCAAGGCCAGCCTGGAAGTCTTCAGACCCTGTCTCAAAAACAAAGAACGGTTTATATGATGACACATGCAGATCTGAGTTTGCATGAAAACAGACAGGGATTGTCCATTAAGAACAGGCAGGGCGGAATCAGGTGGGCTCCAAATACCTCAGCCGTATTGTGGTAATGGTTGCACAACTCTGTACATTCACTAAGGTCACTGAGTATGGATGCCATGGGTGACTTCCATGTCTATAAATAAAGCTTTTTTTAAAGAGGGGAAAGGGAGACAGCACACAGAGAAGCCAGGAAGGAGTGGCCAACAACATTCTGATGATTTTGCATTTTGCAAATGGGTTTTTCTTGCCTAATTATTTTCCTTTGTCAAGTTATTTTTTTACTCAGACAAATCTATTATATATGTTCATTGTTTGAACTTGAAAATTCTTATTGGCAAAAAAAAAAAAACAGAAAAAGATCAAATACAGTCCTGCTGTACAAGTGAATATCTCAGCAACTAAAAGCCCTTCCAAACTTCCATCCTTGTTTATCTACTTGTACTAAGATTTCCTGCAATGTTAAGAGGCCACTTCTCCTTAATTTTTGCTCTGTCAAAGAAGGAATTTCTAAATGAATTATAGCAGGTGCTTTTATTATTATTATTATTTTATGATGTTGATACATTTATGGTGTATTTACATCAATTACTGTGTGTCAATTTTCAGGACTGGTTCCCCAAGGCGAGGCCAACTTTGCCCCATCTCTAAGCCCTGGGAGCTCCATGGTGCCGATGCCAATCCCTCCTCCTCAAAGCTCTCTGCTCCAACAAACTCCACCCACTTCTGGGTACCAGTCACCAGACATGAAGGCCTGGCAGCAAGGAGCAATGGGAAACAACAAGTAAGGGAATAGTTTTTCTGTATGAGAATCCTGGCACTCTGCAGCTCACAAGAGCAGCCACGCTTCCTTAAGGTGATTGTATGTTCACAATCAGAGAGATTGGTTACTGCCATTTGTGTAACAGAAGGAACTGAATTTTGTTATCAGCAAAGGAAAATAGGATTGTTAAATGTATGAAGTACTAATTCATCATTTAGGCAAATTTGTGTATTTACAGTGTGAGAGTCTAATGGCTCTGCCCTTATACCCCATTCCTCACACACCTGAGGGTGAGGCCCATGCCTGTCAGTAACAACTTTTCTAGGACAGATGTAGAAAATACTTTCAAAAGGAAAATATTTTATTATCTCAGTAGGTACAGAAAAAGATGAAACTTGATATCCACTGATTAGAATGAAATCTCCATTCTATGATTATAAGAAAATCCTTTTATTGAAAATAGAATACATAATTTCTAGAGTTCATTTGAGCAGAGAGGCACACAGCCTCACCCCACTCACAGTGTTCGAAAGGTCTCAGACGGTCTCCCAATAATCCTGAGGCTGCTTGAGTCATCTGCTTCACCTGCTCTTGCAAGTCTAGAGTCTTAGCGGCCTCATCTTATCCGCTTAGCTTATACAATTACCTCACTGAGTTTTTTTTCTTAATTCTGTATGCTGAACTTCTCACACATCACTTGATTTTATAAGGATTTTAATTTGGTTGTGTCTTGGTTCTGATGACAGGGAAGCCACTTAGTCTGACAATATAATAAGTAAGGCAGTTAAAGTTGAAAACATAAAACCACATTCTCTTAAAGTTCACTGAAAGGTGAGAGAGGAAATCTTTCGTGAGAGAACTGTGTAGCTCTCAGTAAAGACTGTGTGTAAATGTGTTGGGAGTGGAACCATCTCTGAAACATGCAAGAAGCATTTAGCCTCCTAGTGTGTTCTGGTCCCAACTTCCTGAACTCGCTTGAGACTACATGGTCCATCATTGTAATTGCACCCTCTAGGAACTCAGCCCCCTTTTCCAGCTCTTTCTGCTGTGCTCAGACATGGCAACTCCCCAGTGAAACCCTGGGGTTAATGTTCTGTGCTGGGGGTACCTACACATTTAGTTTAAATATGAGTGGCTAGTAGTATAGCCCAGTGATGGAGTTCTTACATAGCACATACAAACCATGAGGTAGAGTCCCTAGAAACAGATAAGGACAGAGAAGAGGGAGGAAGTAAAGAAGAGAGGAAAGGAAGGGGAACAACTGGGAAGCCATGCTGACAGGTTTCACTAACCTGTCTCTGTTGCACCTTGCACTTTAATTCCTTAAAAGACTGTGCTCTGTTCACTACCGCCCACACCCTGTCGAGCCAGTCAGGCTCATCCCCACCACCAAAACCTGTTCCTGCCACAGTGGTTAGTGTCCTACATGGTGCCAGGTGCAGTTCCTGTCAAAGCATTTGACATATTTGCCTTCTTTTTTTAAAGTTCTTTCTTCTTTTGGATTTTAGAACACCTTCCTTTCTTGTTCTCTTGCTGTTGGTGACTTTCCTCCTACTTAGTCTCTCTTGCTGGAGATCATCATTTGCTAGGACGTAAGCCCCTTGGCCTCCATGCAAGCCCAGGAGTCCATCCTAGGACCTCTTCCTCATAAGTACTTGTTCTCGTGGCTATGGCATCCAATCTTAAGGCAGGAACTGTGACAAACCTATGATCTCAGCACTGGGGAAGTAGAGGTCAGGAGTCCAGGATTGACTTCCATTACTTAGTGAGTACAAGGCCAACATGAGCTCCATGATACCCTGTTAAAAAACAAAAACTGTTGAAGCTAGGGGTACGGCTCGCTGCAAGATCTGCCTAAGTTTGAACTCCAGAAACCAACATCAAAATGCCAGGGCTGTTGGCACCAGTTTATAACCCAAGGCTAGAGGATCCCTGAGCTCTCTGACAAGCCACACTAGTCTAGGTGGTGAGCTTCAGGCCAGTAAGAGATCCCGCTCCACAGGAAGAAGATGGTAGTCCTGAAGAGGACACCTAGCTGACCCCAGGCCCTCACACACACCTATAAACACATCCATGTCCTCAGTCACCATCTCTCTCCTTCTAGACCTACTGTAGCAAGTATCTGTATGATTATGTAAAGTTTAATCTCTAGCTTACACATCTCCCCAAATATCACACTGTATATTCAACTGCCCAACTGACATCCCAGACTCAGAAGTCTAAAGCCATCACAAACCTAGCATGACAAACATAACTAATCTTCTCTGACCTTTCTCCATCTTAGTACATGACAGCTCCATTCTTCTAGTTGTCCAGAAGAAAAACTTTTCCGGTTTTTATGTCTCATATCAAACAAACCAACAAATCACACATTGCCCCACTCACCTCCTGCATCTAACACATGACAAGGAAAACACCAACACCTTTGTCCTGTAGCATCCATCACAGTAGCTTCCTGTCTCAGCTATAGCCAGAGTAGTGGCCAGACTCCCAAGGCAGATGTCAGAACTCTAATAGTTACAGCAAATCTATATGTCCTAGAACTGAACTGTCTCTGGGCCACACTCACCTATATGGAGAGTGATTCTAAGTAGAACCACTGTAAAAGCCACACCCTGTTGTCTCTCAGACTTAAACAAGGACCTCTTTGGTTGTTACTAACCTGTAGTGCCAATGGGAATCACTCTGGACCAGTGTCTTCATCTTTCTCTTTTTTTTCCCCTCTATTTATGGGTTGAAAAATAAGTAGCACTACTTAAGAAAACAGTGGTCGTCCCCATGAGGTGGACAGGAATGCAGGTCCATGAGAACTGGACCTAAGGTGCCAGTGAGCCAGCTGACCTACTGCAGTGATGAAGGCCACTGAGGGGTCTCTCTTCTTCCTTTGATGGAAGAAAGTAAAGTGTAATTACAAAGAGTCTGAAGGAACTCAAGCTAGTATATAGTTCCAAATGTAAATCTGATAGACAGTTAAGCTCTAACTAAGCTTTCTTCAGTTTCATGTCACTGTGGTTCTTAGGACTTCCATATGTGTTAACTTGCGGAGCTTGGCAGGGATGACTTGGGTACCAACTGACAAATGAATGCTATCTAAGGCAAAATGTTCTTGTTGGAAAGTGAACATAGGCTAATAGACATATTTAGTCCTTTTAGTTGTGGGAGCACTGCCTAACAAGCGTACAGACTGTGCAGACTCAATAGGTTCATAGATGCAGTATTGACTGTTTCTGAGGCATATAATTTTCAGTGTTTTATAATTAACTTCGGGAGGAAATTGCTACTTTTCTTCAGCCATGATGAATAGACTTTTTCTTGGCTTCTTGATTTCAGTATGATTACCTTAATGGACTGAAGCTATAGATGTCAGGAAATCCTACTTATCACTTGAGAGCTAACGAAGAATAAATAAGTAACAACTGGTAAAATCGTTTTTGGAATCAGAAATAATGATTGAGTAATGATCAAAATATTTGGTATTTTTTAAATCTTTCAAAAGACAAACTGTGTTTTCTTTTAGAAGTATACATTTGTGTCATTGAGGATTTTCGGGGTTTGAATATAAAGTTCCAATTTGAATTTACTTGGAGTGTATTCCAAATTATTTTAACTACTAAAATAAACTTATTTTACATTTGAGATCTTTGGAATAGTAACAATCCAAAACCTGACCACAAATAAGTATGAAAGTTAAAAACAAGCCCTCTGAAAAAGCATAGCTGCCCTTATATGTTGCTTCCAAAAAAAGATGTGAAATTTATCTATGTTCACCACTGAGGACATGAGTCATTTCATTATTAAGCCCATTAGGCAGAATTCAGAATGTACCTGAATTATGATCTGCTCTAATAGATAAACAGCCTTACATGTCTTTAAAATGTAAAATATTTTATTTGGAATTCTGTCTAATACAAACAAAATCCAGTCCCATTAACCCCATGTTCATGAGCAGTGCATGTGACCTGGATTGTTTTTGAGTCAACAGTGTGTTCAGTCAAGCTGTCCAGAGCCAGCCTGCACCGGCACAGCCGGGAGTGTACAACAACATGAGCATCACCGTGTCCATGGCAGGCGCAAACGCGAACGTTCAGAACGTGAATCCAATGATGGGCCAGATGCAGATGAGCTCTCTGCAGATGCCAGGCATGAATACTGTGTGCTCTGAGCAGGTAAGACTTGCTACACACAACCCAACACTGTCAACTACCAAGGAAAACCAGGTATGTTGACAGTTATCAGCAAGAACCATGCTTCTTTATTCCTTCACACCTTCTGATTATTACTCACCCTTGAAAGATAGAACAGGGGATCAATGGTTAAGAGCTGCTCTTCCAGATAACCAGGGCTTAATTCCCAGCACCCACATGGAAGCTTACAATTATCTGTAACTCCAAGGGTTCCAACACCCACTTTAGGCCTCTGCATGTATGTGGTGCACAGGCATACACCCATTTACCTAAATATTAAAATTAAAAATAAAAATATGAAATGCACCAGACAAATGGCTCAGTGGGTAAAGGTGCATGCTAACCAGTCTCGGGAACCCCTAGGGCCCACATGTTAAAAGGAGAGAACTGACTCCTGCAAATTGTCTTCTGACACCCCCCAGAATATTATAGAATACACACACACAAACACTGACTATCTTTCCTATAGATTTCCTTTTTGAATTCCTATTTCCCAGAAATTACATAGTAAGCCTAAGGAAACAGAACCTAGTAACTGAATAATCTGTATTGGTTTGTTTACTTATTTTAGACAAGGTTTCATGTAGCCCAGGCTAGCCTACAACTGTCTCTGTGAAGGAGGATGATCTTGAACTCCTGCTCTCCTTCCTCTACCTCCCAATTACTAGGTGCTTCAATGCCCATCTTGTGATCTGTATCTTGTAGCAAAATAAAGGAACAAAATCAAATTATTTTTATCCTTGTTATTATTAGATAGGTTTTTCACTATCTCCATTAGATTAAAACAAAATATAGTGAATTAGTTAAAAATATATCTGACAGGTGTTCCTTATGTAGTTGTTTTTTACCTTTTTGTTTAATTCAACAGTCTTTGCCTTTTATTTAGATTGGTTATTCTATGTATATTTAATGTGGTTATTGGTATGATTGGATTTTTTGTTTTGTTTTGTTTTGTTTTTTTGAGACAAGGTCTCACTATATAGCCTTGCTGGACCTGGAACTCACTATGTAGTCCAGGCCGGTATTAAACTCATAGAGATCTGCCTGCCTCTGCCTCCTGAGTCCTGAAATTAAAGGCATACACGACCATGCCCCATGGTGTAGTTGGGTTTACATAGCACATCCTATTTGTTTTTGCTTTGTCCTCTCTTTGACTTTTTGAATGTATAATTGAATGTTTCTTTGTTGTGTCTCCTTTGTTGGCTTATTCTCCATCATATAGCTGTTTGCAGTGTGTTTCCACTTAGCCCTCCTATGTTATCTCTCCTATTGTTTATGCATGTTACATATGCCTCGCTACATGGTCATTATTTCTTCAGACAGTCAACTGTTTTTAAATTTTAAGTAATTTTTCTGTATTTGCCTGTCTGGTATAATTCCATTCTTCCGATAGTGTTTATCATGGTGCAGGTCTGCTGCCAAGTCTTTTGGCTTTATATGTCTGAATGTCTTTTGGCTTTATAAGTCTTTGTTCCTGCTTTTTCTTTGGAAATACTTTTCCCAAGTCCCAGTGCAGCAGTGCTAACTTTCAGAGCACTGTCTTGTACTCAAGTATTAGCAACTTTTTAAAGCTACTGTCATTTTATCCTCTTTGTAATGGAGTTTCAGTAACTGATTATGTTGTGCTTTTCTTTGTTTCCTATTCTTGGTACTTATTTAGATTCTTGGTCCATGAACGTATAATTTTCATCAAATTTAGAAAATTGATAGTCATTCTTCAAACTTTTTTTTTCTGTCCCTCTCCCTTCCCTCCACTCACACATATAGTAGACCATTTGAAGGTATTCCATCATTCACTGGTACCCTGGGGCTGAGGGAGGGAGTTGATTTTAGCACAAAGTTCAGTCTCTCTCTCTCTCTCTCACACACACACACACACACACACACACACACACACACACACGGTGAATGGGTCCCATAGCCCAGGCTGGCCTTGAACTTCTGATCTTCCTGCTTCTTCAAGTATTGTGATTACATACATGTGCCACCAACCTCATTTTTTTTAGATGGTGCTGAGTATTGAATCCAAGACTTCATGTACCCTAGCAAGCACTTAATCAGCTGAGCAGGCCCCTATGTGTTTGTTTTAAATACTTTCTATTTCCATAGCTTAAGGTTCACTGATGTTTTCATTATCTAATCTGTTAATTTTGTCTGGTGTGTTTTTTATCTCAGACATTTCAATATCTAGATGTTATATATGAATCTTTTCTATTTCAAATTGCTAATGTATCTTTCCTCTTTCCTCTGCCGTCTTATGTTGTTGAGTCAACTCCCTCCTTCAGCTTGTATGTAGATCTGGAGATGGCTCTCAGGTTATTGGGCTTGTGCAGAAGGTGCTTTACCTGCTGAATCATTCTGTTATATGAGTTACATGAAAAACTGAGTCATCTTGCCAGCTCTCTTTTTTGAATGAGCCAGGTTTTTCATTATTTCATTTCTTGAATTTGAAGTATTCTTTAGTTACAACCTTGCCTTAAGATTCTTTGCCACAGCCTTAACCAGTATTCAGCTATAGCAACCATTTTACAGAGTTTTCCCTCAATCAGTTTTGCAGAAGCTTACCCACTAGGGGCAGTTTCTTGTTGCCATTAGCCTTAGTTAGGTTGGTTTGGTATCCATCACAGTTGGACACAGTGCACAAAGATGGGTTTAGTGCTTGTAAGGCTTAGCGACTTCACAGTTCAAGTGCTAGGAGTTGGCAATGGCAAAGGAAGAGCTCTTCTTGCTTCTTGAACACATGGAAAACAGCGATCTTAAATTCTCACCCAGCAAGTCCTGTCACCTGAACCGTCTTGGAACTGATTTCAGTTCATTGGCTTTCTTTTTCATTATGACTAATAATTCTCTGTTCTTTATGTGACTGGTAATTTTTTGTTGAACATAAGACTATGAAATTTACCATCTATTGTCTTACAAATATTTCTGATATTTGTTATGGGAAACAGTTAGGTTCCCTGGAAGTGGTCTTTTCAGGTCTTACTTTTTATTTGGCATAAAGCAGTATTTATTCTATATGCACTCTTGCCTTAGTAGTAAGACTCTATTGTATTTTCTGCTACTTCATGAGTCTGGCAGTTTTTCACTCTGGCTGTTGAGATGGAGACCTGGTCCCAGCCCTATGTGGGTGTTCGGGATTATCCCATGTTATTTATTCAGACATCTCTTTCCTCTACATTGTGAGCCACAGACCAGAGGACCTTGCACATTTTCAGATCTATCTCTTTGAACTTTTCTTCTTTGATATTCTGTCCTATGAATTCCAACAGCTTCTAAACTCAAGGAGCCTACTCAAGTATAGACTGGAAGATTGCTACAATAGTGAATTCCTAATAGTTTTCCAGATCTCAGAGATGCATTGCCTTTGTCTGGTATCTTAAAATGCCTTTGTTTCACTCTATATAGTTTGTATATAGTTTGGGTGGTGGGAGGTTATTTGGTTGGTTGGTTTTTTTTTTTTTTGTTTTGGTTTGGTTTGGTTTTTTTGATGAATTCAGACAGTGGTATAAATATGATCATTGATCATATACTGATAATTTTTTAAGATTTATTTTAAGTGTGTGTGTGCATGTGTATATGTATGCATGTGGGTGTGTGTATGTGTTTAGGTGCATGCATTCATGTGGGTATGTGCACCCACATATAAGTACAATTGTCTGCAGAAGCCAGAGGTATTGAACTCTCCTGGAGCTAGAGTTATAGATGAGTTGAGCCACCTGATATGGGTGCTAAAAACCAAACTCAGGTCCTCTTCGAGAGTAGCTCACCATCTCTCTAGCCTTTGTTACTGATTCTTAGCTGAGGTGGTGAATCAGCTTGAGTGTGTATCCATGTGTGTGGGGGGGAGAGAGAGAGAGAGAGAGAGAGAGAGATGAACGACAGAGAAAGAGACAGAGACAGAGAGACAGAGCACAAGTTAAGGAAAGAGAGACAGAAAAAAAGAATTTGCTTTTTATTCATGTCAATTATTAGAATATACAGAAAAGTATACAACTCTCACAAGTTGAGCACTCCAGGCCGCCACCTAGGTCAGCAAAATAGTAGCACCAGCATCTAGAAGTTCCTCGTAGTCTCCACCCACAAAGGAGCTTCTGTCTGCCTTGTGGCAGTGTGATAAATGGCTGTTAAGTTGGCAGTCCTCCTAGAACTTTTCTGTCCGTCTGATTGAAGAATGTGATTTTTCAGCTTAAATAACTAGCTGAAAATTTGGTCTTTTTTTATCCTTAATAGATGAATGATCCAGCACTGAGACACACAGGCCTCTACTGCAACCAGCTCTCATCCACTGACCTTCTCAAAACAGACGCAGATGGAAACCAGGTCAGTAAGAAAGGAAATCCCAGTGCAGAGCTGGCAGATGCAATCACTCTGGGTACATGGAGGACATCACATGACATATGGTTCCGAGCTGAACCTTGGAAGTCAGATGTTGGTGTACTCCCTGGCTCTTTCCTTCCCGGCCATGGCACTGTGGGATTTTAAAGACCTCTCTTGAGCTTTGTATGACTACAGACTTGCCAAGGTGCTTGCTTACCGGGTGTTGAGAAGGTTAAATGAGATAAGCTGTAAAGGATTTAACTTAGTTTCTGGGTCAGATAGTGGAATCACAGATGTGGCCACTAATCAGTGATACAAATTCTGCAAGTGCTCTAAAATGCTGTAATCAAAGATCTCAGAATATTTCAGTACGTTGAGATAAAGCATTGTCTGCTGTGCACTGTACCTCCCTAGCAGGGTGCTTCTGAACAGCACAAAATACCAAGACGGTCTCTTTTCTAAATTTGGGGGTGGGGTTAATTCACTTTGTCAACTGATTTAATCTTCAATCTCTCAATATTAACATAGGCCTCAGGGTACACAGAGACATAAAAATACATACATCCTCACTGTAATGTTTATGACTCGCAGGGCACCATGCTCTCCACAGTGGGCTTTATCTCATTTAACCTTCCACTGTAACTGTGGAGGCTGCAGTACTCCTTTCCTTCACAGACGAAGAAACGGAACCTGAGGACCTTTAACTGTGTATTATTCACAAAGCTAGAGAGATCGTCCCACTACCAAAGTCTTCTTGGGACCTGTTAAAGATGCAGCACACAGAATCATGCACATAAATTGTGTAACCAAAGAAGGTAGACTACCCAAAGTATGCTATAAATAACAAAACCCAAGCATTCACAGAAAGGAGAAACAGGGCTAACATACAGCTCAGTAGCAGGGCACGTGTCTACCTCACAGAAGACTCTGGGTTCCATCCCAGTACTGAAAAAAAAAATGAATAAAACTAAGATGGTCAGAGAACATTTACACAGGAGATGGACTATGCTAGGCTTGAACAACAATCCTCAGGTCACATGAAGAAGAAAAGAGTGACAGTTATTGGGATCCAGAGGCAGGAAATACTTATATAGTATAGTTCTTGGAAGTCACAGCCATTGAGAATAAAAAGTTTGTGATAAGAAATCATGGGAATCGGTAGGTGGTGATGGTATATGTCTTTAATCCTAGCACTCAGAAGGCAGAGTCAGGCGGATCTGTGAGTTTAAGGCTAGCCTGGTCTACCGAGTGAGTTCCAGGATAGCCAGGACTAAATTGAGAAACTCTGTCTTAAGACTTTAAGACAGACGACAGAGCGTGGGGAGGGGTCACAGGAATCAAAAGAGGCAGAGCAGATGGTGTCATATTTCTAGATGAGTTGATTACTGAGTGAAGGAATCTGGTCATCTCTGAAGGAGATGACTGACAATATACTAGTTTGTCTTTCTCCTTGGCTAAAAGGGTTCGTGAAGGAAGGTCTGTTGGGGGTTGGAATGGGATGAGTCAGGAGGCTGTGTCCAGAGGCTGAGCTGTAGTACGTCATCTAAGTTCTGTGAGATAAAGAATGGGCATTGTGTGATGGAAAATGGAGGACGGTTTTCATTCCCTAGATGTTGAAAGTCACCCTCATAGAGACACGCCCCAGGCAGCATGACAAATGACTCACAAACAAGTTTTAGGTTCTAGAGTCATCAGACAGTGCTTAAATTAAGGTAAAAAATGTGCAGTGGACTCATGGAGTCTGGTGCTGCGTTCTCTCTCCTCTCCAGCATGTCTCCAGCTCCTTCTGTCAACCCTTACCTGCTTGTGCAGGTGTGGTAGTTTAAAAGTCTCAGGCATCCTCATCAAAGTTTTGGAATCTGACTTAATCTTTATAATTTTTATACACTCTTTTAAAATACTCTTTTTAAAGAAGCAGAATTTTCTTTCTTGGTTGTTTTTTTTTTGTGGTTCCTTTCTTTTTATCAAGATTGTTTTAAAATATTTAGGGAAGAAAATCACCTATGATGTTCTGCTCCAATATTTCATCCTTAGAAACAAATAAACATAGAATTTTCTCTGTTGATTTTAAAACGGAGAGGCATCATTGTTTGTGCTCACATGAAGGTACAGTAGGATAATCATCATTCACTATAACCCATCATGATGTCTTCTTATTCCTTCATTCTGTGTCTGCCAAACAGAAACTGGAAAGTGAATTAGAAAGAACTATAGAAATCGCAGGAATGGTGGCATACAGACTGGTACACAGAAAGGAGAAGACAAAGGGAGTGCCACCATTCAGCTGTGTGAGGCCAGGCAGAGAGGAAAGGAGTGGAGACACAGGAAGTGGGCTGGAGGTTGCTGTGCGAAGGCCCTGTGAGTTCCTAGAAGAAAAAGAACGGGGACAGTAGCCACAGGAGCCCACTGTGAGAAGGAAACAGCTGGAAATGGAGCAGAGATGGTGTGTGGTGGGCTCATGAGAGAGAGCTCAGGGAAGGAGTCTTGGGAGCCCAGCAGAGCCAGGAGCCAACCCTGGGAAGACGGTGACTGAGGATGATGGGGAAGGAGGGGTGCTAGCCTAACTCAGCAGACACTGTGGGGATCCATGGTTGTCTGTGTCCTAGGGAGGGAGTTAAGGGGCACACAAAGGGAATAAGAATAAGAGACCACAGGCTAGCCTGACACAGAAACTTGATGGTGGGACACTGGCCAGTTGAGCAGTGGCGGGAATATAAAACAGTTTATATTCTATTTAGGATAGAACATTTTCAGAAAAGTTGAATGTAACTGGCATGCATTAGTGATAAATGGCCAAAATAAGGAATTACTAATATAAAATCCTTTACAACCTTTTAAATATGACACACATTTGCCGAAAGTCTTAGTCACTGAGCTACCTTAGAAAGCATTTCTATTTGTCACCTGGAGCATTCAGAAGTGTGGCCTCTTAGTCGGTTCTATAGACAATGTTTTAATAAGGTTAGTGGGGAAAGACTAATACTGGCTTTGTTTTCTAATAGGAGATGCCAGAACATTTAGACATTGTTAAGGAATACATTCATTTATTATAATATATACTACTAGAAATAAAGAGAAATTTATACTGTTCTCAAATGATGTTTATTGTGTTTTGAGCTTGTGTGTTTAAGTAAATTGTCTATGAGGGAAAAAAATCAAAGACAAAATTTCTCTGCTGCTATGTGTTGTAAATCTTAAGTCAGTCTGTGAAGGAGCCGTGTGCCGTTTACTACACTAACCGTCTAGATGTGAACCTCAGTGACGCCAGTGTTGGCGCAGTGTGTGCTGACTTTATTTAGCTAATACTCAGTTAAAGCCCTTATTTCTCAGTGACATAAAAAAACTTCCCGCTATTAAAGTCATCCATAGAATGCTTTTGAGCTAGTTTTCCAATTAGCGTGTGACTTTTAAAATCCACCACTGTGTCCCCAAACTCTGAAGCTGGGCTTTTCCCAGCCTTGACAGTATTAGAGAAGACACTTTGAGTCCCCATGGCAACCCTGTAGGAGGCGTGACCAGTCCAGTTTTGGTTTTATTTTAAGTGTGAACTTTCCAGAACCCTGAGCAAAATGAGTGCAGCGATTTTCTTTTTGTAGGACAAGAAGACAGAAGAGTTCTTCTCTGTGGTGACTACAGACTAGAGGAGCTCTAGTGAGTTTCCACTTCACGTAGTACCCACTCATAAGCCGGGGGGGCAGGCCCTTCTGTCTCAACACATCTTTTATTTGTGTTCCAGCAGGTGCAGCAGGTTCAGGTGTTTGCTGACGTCCAGTGTACAGTGAATCTGGTAGGCGGGGACCCTTACCTGAACCAGCCTGGTCCGCTGGGAACTCAAAAGCCCACGTCAGGACCACAGACCCCCCAGGCCCAGCAGAAGAGCCTCCTTCAGCAGCTACTGACTGAATAACCACTTTTAAAGGAATGTGAAATTTAAATAAGAGACATGCAGAGTTATACAAATATATTATATATTTTTCTGAGATTTTTGATATCTCAATCTGCAGCCATTCTTCAGGTCGTAGCATTTGGAGCAAAAAAAAAAAAAGAAAAAAGAAAAAAAAGTTCACTTTTGTTGGGAGATTGAAAGGTGGTGTTTTTGTTTCCTTCTTTGTAAAGGCCTTGGATATTGAAAAGAATAACAAGGCAAAAACAGTTGGACAATCTTATTTCTTGAGCCAAAAGTTAATTATTCTTATTTTTATAATCAGTCATTGGCTTCTTATCTGGATGAAGGCTTTTGGAGGGAAACCAAAATAACAAGTTCGGAGGGGAAGGCGAAGGCTGCTTCACCGGCTCAGCCCTGTCCCTGCCCTGGAGAGGAGTCTGTGGGGCTTCGCCTGTCTGTCCACCGAAGGAAGGCTGTCCTGCCGCCCCACCACGGCCTCCCCTCCCGACCCCAGGCAGCTTGTGTGTACAATCAGCTTCTTCAAGCAACTCTGTATCTGTTGGCATCAAGAGGATATTTTGCATCCACATATGTACCCCTTCTCCTTTTTATAAAGATGGATTTAAACCAAGATGCCTCCAGGAAAGAGGATGAAATGAGTATATTCACCAAGGAATCCAAAAATGCAGTTTGGGGGAAAATGCAATAATTTTTTGATGAGATGGGTGAAGGACAAGAACCGAGTTCTATCAATTATTGTAGATACGATTTTCTGATTAAGTCTGCGGGGAAGGCAGCCTGTTCTTTCTGCTTTTACTCTGTTAACAGCAAGGTAGCTAAAGTTATTTAAAATAAAATTAAGTTTATGATCCGAGTAGCTTTTTTTCCTTAAATCTCACTGTAAATATATTTTGATTTCTTGTAGAAATTGATTTTGTTCTGTTTAATTTTATGCTTTTTTTCATCCTCTTGTTTTTTCTAAATTTGTGTGTGAACTATAATGTTGATTGAATTGCAATTACATCTGGCTGGTAATTTCATTAGCCCAGTAACTGTGAAGCCATGTATGGATTTACTTTGGGTCTCATCAAAGTGGCAGCGCTGGAAAAGAGCTATTCTGGCTGAGCTAGAGGAGGCCACCCCAGAGTGTCCAGGCTCAGCTGCTCAGAGTGCACAGGCCGCTTGTGTGAAGGGAAGTCAGTGCTCACCCCAGAGTGCCCAGGCTCAGCTGCTCAGAGTGCACAGGCCGCTTGTGTGAAGTCAGTGCTCAAAGAAAAGCTCTTTTTTTTTGTCTCAGAATAACTTTGGGAATTTGAATTTCCATCAGTGCAAATGTGTTTCTCTGTTCTGCTCCGAGGCTAATTGGTACCATGTTACCCCCTGTCTTGTTACTCTGCCACATCCCGTCTCATCCTGGCCCCAGAGAAAGGAGCCAGCGGACTGACTCTAGCGCTAGCAGCTGTGCTACAGGCCAGGAGAGCCTGAGCAAGGCGTGGCCAGGCAGGCCAAGGGAGACTCCGGCGCTAACCTTGCCCAGCATCCCTGGGCCTGTGGACGGCAACACTGACCTTCTGCACCAGCTACCTCTGCTTACACGGCAGAGAAAAGGCCGTAAGAACCAATGCAGATGAGGAGCATGGACTCAAGACTTCAAGGAAGAAGCCATTTCCCCAGGTCCTTCCTTCTGCATCTCACCACCCCTCGTACAAACAACTCCATTGAACAGCATCTACTCAGAAACTACAGGAGTTTGAAAATGGTGGAAGGGCTCATGTGGTAGCAACTATGAAACAGAAATAGGACCCTCAGTTATAGACATTATCTTTTTTAGTTTTTCAGAAAATGCATCCCTGTTCCCATTCATTTCCAGCTTGAAAGCCCAGCCATGTTACTCTAGATCCTTCCAAACTGCTCTAGGAGGCCGTTTCCATTCTGTTTGTGATAATGAACGTGCAGCCTTCAGGAAGATCACCTTTAATTTCAGCATTCCAGATGAAGTCTCCTGACTCGGCGCTTTTGCATAAGGACCTAGAAAAGAACAGCAGTATGGAAAGTTGGAGATGCTAATGTCCTCCCCATCCCCACTGCACCTTAAAGCATGCATGTCACCTTCAAGGTTTTATAATTGCACTGTTTGTTTTATGTATGTACAGATTAAAATTATTGCTACATTTGAGGAAAATAAAATTGCTTGCTTCTATGTAATTCCTGTCATTCCACAGGAAATTGACTTTTCCAGCTACTGAATAGAATTTGTTTAACAACCTCATGGGCTGCCTCTTCATTTATGTGCTGTGGAGGGGAGGGTACATATAGGAAGATTACCAAATCCCGGATGACTTCAAATACTAAAAGTTAATAAAAAAGAAATGATCCTATAGTCAAAAATCCTTAAAGTTACTCTAACATGAACCAGTCCTGAAAATTTTGATGAGACCAAAGTTAAGCTGTGACTGGGGACCTTGAGGAAATGCTGACTTAACTGGGCCATTGGTCTGATGAGTAAACTGTTGTGTTTGGGGCTAGAACACTATCCAGGCAACACTAAAGAACCATGAGATATGGCGTCTCTCTCAATTACTAATACAGGTGAGGAATTCTACTTGAGGATGCTGTTTCTCTGTGACAGTGCATTTTATAAAGTTAGGCCCTGGCCAGTGAGATGGCTTAGTATCTGTAAGTCTAACTACTTCAGTTCTGCTCCTAGAACCCACAGTGGAAAGAGAGGACTCCTTAGTCCTGAAAGTTGATCTCTGGTCTCCACAGGAGTGCTATGCTGTACACACACACACACACACACACACACACACACACCCCAATAGCAATTTTTGTTTAAACTTAGACCCTAAGTAGAGCCTATTCCGGAAGGCCTGTTTCTCATATATTCCCACACATAACTACAGACTTGGAGTCTGCTGTTTAGAATCATATTCTGAGGTGAAATAATACATTTTCCCATAGTTGAGATGAGAGAAACATGATACTTCCTTTAGATTCGGCCTCCCACTGGCGCAAAGTTATCCTGAGTGTCAGTGGAGAGAGAACAGCAAACAGAAACCGTGGGGAAAACTGAGATGCTGGAATGAGGAAACTGCCTTCCTTGTGGTCTAGGGAAGATTCCATTCATAAATTCCTAGAAGCTGCCTCTTGAGCTGCCCAAGCAAAAGAAAGGACAGTTTTCTGCTTACATAGTATTAACCTTATGCTGACAGAAACTGCTCTTGTCAGAAGAACACCTGCACTTGAATATGCTGAATGGTATGAGAGCATTCCCCTGCCTCTAAATTTCACTGATTCAATTGAGCCCTTATGTTCTTCTTGCTGGAGGTTGAGCCTGTTCTGCCAGCAATGTTAGCTTTCTTTGTGTATTTTATTTTCATTGCTACCATAATCTTAAGAATGCTGAAAAACAAAAAACTCTATCATTTACCTGCTCAACATATTTTATTCCTTACCCAAGGCTCCAGGAACAAGGAAGGGTAAAAACAAGATTGGCCCCTGCCCTGTGCTGACTTGTGGGGAGTAGTACAAAGGAGAGGTCTCTGAGAGGGGCCACGCTTGGAGGTCAGCACAGGCTTCCATACAGAGATGGCATTGGAGGTGAGGTACTGAGAGTACAGCAGACAGCACCATGAAGGGTGGATCCAGGGCAGATCTGAGGAGCATGGGAAGGCAGGGATGGGAAGGAGTCATAGAGAGCTGGCTTCTGGGACTATTGGCCATGTGCAAGACACTCATAAACAAGCCCGCAGAGTTCTGTCAGCTGGTGGGGCTGGAAAGTAGCTGACAGGGCAGACTCCAGTAGGAACCGTGTGCTAGACTTGGGGGCTTTGTTTGGAAGCCATAGCAGCTGATAGATAAGCCCTACCCAACCAGAAGCAGAGCCTTCTGTTCTTTCTATCTACTAAATTATGACATAAAAAGCTGTTTATCAGCCGGGCGGTGGTGGCACACGCCTTTAATCCCAGCACTTGGGAGGCAGAGGCAGGTGGATTTCTGAGTTCGAGGCCAGCCTGGTCCACAGAGTGAGTTCCAGGACAGCCAGGGTTACACAGAGAAACTCTGTCTCGGGGAAAAAAAAAAGCTGTTTATCAGTGTGGGGACATGAAATACAGCTTTAAAATTTTATTGTATGTGAGTGTTTCACCTGCTTGTGTGTATGTGTGCCACATGAGATCCTGATGCCTGCAGAGGTCAGCAGAAGGCATCGAATCTCCTGGAACTGGACTTACAGATGATTGTGAGTGCAGGGATAACCTGGCACCTCTACAAAGGCAACAGTGCTCTGACCACTGAGCATCCCTCCAGCTACATGTTTTAATTGCAGATTTTGGTTTAATGTCCTAGACTAGATGATTCAAGACTGTTATGAGTCTACAGACTTTAATCTCGTGTATGAACTTAAGCCCAGCTTTCTTCTGTGAAGTATGCTAAATACAGCATTGAAAAGATAGGCAAGAGGCCAAAGGTGGAGAAGAGAGAACCCAACCCCTTTTCTGGAGACTGTGAGAACTTGTCCTTAGGTCTTCAAGTTAATGGGGGCAGGGACTCTTTGGCATGTAGTTAGCCATATAGTGTGTCTCAGCACATCTAAGCAGGAAGTGAAAGATGGACTGTCTGAAACAGGGTCAACCCTTTAGCTTAAAAGTATAGAAGGTGAGGGTTAGAGGCAGGTATGAGAATGTCTGGCAGGATTTGAGGTGCAGCTTGGTTACAGAGCACTCAGCACACATGGGACCCTGGGTAGACGCCAGCAGTGTGTGTGGTTCAGTGAAACCAGGTCACTGTACAGTCTCAGAGAGTAGGTTTCGTGGATCACAGTTGGAAGCATCCTCATCTGTTGCTGTCTATCCTTCAGATGGTGAAGCCTTCCCACATCTGGCCCTGCCGTAATTATTTGTCCTTGGTTCAGAAGTCTATAGCCAGAAAAAAAACAAGTAGCCATAGAAAGTAGAAACCAAGAGTAAAACGTGGAAAGACCAACTACTTTCTCATCAGACATTCCTCCCACCCCTGTGGCCAGAAGTCCCAAGATTTAGAACAGAGAAAAAAAAATCCTAGGCCATAAAAATAGCTTCTGTTTCTGAAGAGCTGATGTGTGACAGACATGGACAGCACCAGAGATAACTGCCTGAGTGGCCTGTTTCCCACGGTGGGGACTCCATAGCTCTTAAACTAGTGGTTCTCAACCTTCCTAATGCTGAGAACCTTTAATGCAGTTCCGCATACCATGGTGACCCCCAACCATAAAATTATTTCATTACTACCTCATAACTGTAATTTTGCTACTGTTATGAATTGTAATGTAAATATCTTATATGCAGGATATCTGATATTCGACCCTCGTGAAAGGGTTGTGACCCACAGGTTGAGAACTACTGCCATAAATGTGGCTATCCCTTTCCACTCTGCCAGGAAGTCCCTGTCAGCTCTTTCCACCTGCCTTTGTTCTTTTAGCATCCCTACCCTCAGATGTTGAAACTGAATCCCCAATTTACGGTGAAGGGGCTCAGAAATTCTGGCCTATGAGTTAGATGTTGAGCTTTGGGATGAAACTCCTTTGTGCTGCATAGAACCACCATTAAAGATGAGACTATCAGATACCAGCATAAAGGCTGGGAACCACCAGGGCTCTGTTGTTGCCATGGTTGTTTCAGATGGGGTTTCACTTCATTACATAGACCAGGCTGGCCCCAAACTCACAGAGATCTGCCTGACTCCATTTCTCTGCTGGTTTGAAGGTATGTACCATGATACCTGCTTAAGGCTGATAATTTTTTTTGAAGATTTATTTTACTTGTGTGTGGTGAGGGTGTGGGGGAGTGTTCACCTGGGGGCCCGCAGAAGGCATTGGATGGCATCAGATTCCCTGGAGCTGGAGTCACACCAGTGTGTGTGCTGTGTGCTAGGAATGGAGCTCTGCTCCTCTGAAAGAGGAGCAGACACTCTTAACCATTAAATGCTTACCCATTTTTCTAGCTCCAACACTGAGAATGCTAATGAATTCAGACTTATTCTTTAGAGTGTAAGTTCCATAGAGGCTTCTAAAGGTTTTTATTTTGAAAATAAAAACGCCTTTGGAAGCTATTAGTGGTGATTATTCACACCTACAGCAAATCTCAAATCAGCCTGAGTGTGGCAACCTCTGCTCTCTAGCAAACAAATGTTCCAAGCACACATCTGGCCTTCATTCTTTATCTGCTGCTGAGGCAGGGTCTCACTTCATAGACCAGGCAGGCTTTGAACTTGAAATCCTCCTGCCTCAGCCTCCAGAGAACTAGGAATATGTGCCTGAACCACCACACTCAGGTTACTACCAATCCTCATACTTAACTGTTGCTGCATTCATTTCTGCCTTGGCTATAATTTCTTTCTAGTTCTCATCCTTCAGGGTCCTGTTCCAGAACCTTCCCCTGGTTACAGCGCGCTTGCTTCACACTCACTGCTGGGTTTGCTTCATTAGCACGTGGCTGTTCACACACTGGTCTCTTTTCTCCACTGAATCATTAAGTCTCCTTCAGAAGACAAATGCATTTTTCCCCTTCTCAGAATCTTCTCCACAGCAGCCTCTTGAATGCCGATTGGAGCAATAGAGTGTTTCAACTGCTAAGGGACAAGTCGGCACTGAGTTGTCCCCCTGCAATCAGGATCATTGCATTTCTGGAAGGTTACAAATGTGTGCACAACTTGCATGTCATGGTTCTGTTTCTGTGTTTTCCCTTTTTCTTGAAATGTAAAGGAATTCTTTTTTACTAGTCTCCAAATGCAGGAACTGAACCAGGCTGAAGATCACTGAAACACTTGCATGTTTCCTTCCCAAATGAGCAGAAAGTGGATCCTATTTCTTTCTGATCTGCAGTATGGACCTCTGAAAAGCAACACTTAGTGTTAAGATTAAGCAATAATGGGATGGCTCTGAAATTTCTCAGACTCGCCTTTAAAGCCAGTGCCTCTGAAAGCTGCCCACTCAAAACGTGAGCAGATGGATGGAGTTGATGAACAGGGAGATCTCAGATCTCAGAGGTCTTACCTGGGATTGCTTTCCTTTAAACAGCCTAGCCCTGCTTAGCTCTTTGCTCCCAGTTCTAAGATGATCATCATACAACTGCCTGTCCCAAATCTTCAGCTCCACACTGCCTGTTCTTTGTCCATTTTAACCTATAAACTTGTATAAACACAAGCGCATCTAAATAGGTTCTCACCTGACCATTCTTCTGGTGTTAGGAATTACATTTTAAATGATAACTACTCTGCAATCTAGAATTTGGAATTGAAATCATACTGTGGAAAATGGTCCCTACTGAACATTCTCTATTTAAAGACTCAGGTGCCCCTACTTAGGCTTCAAATTGTCCTCCAATCTTCTCTTGAAAGCTTTCATGAAGGAAATCCCCAAGCATATATGGAAATAGAAGCAATAGTGTAAAGCTCTAGTTCTCATTTGTGAACTTAGGGCCCTAGGTGATCTGTCTTAAGCAATTTTATGATCCAATCCTAACTGATCTATCTAATGTGATCTTACGATCCTAAGTCAGTGGTTCTCAACCTGTGGACCCCTTTAGGGAGGGAGGGGTCACATATCAGATATCCCGCATATCAGATATTTACACTACAATATTAACTAGCAAAAATACAGTTGAAAATATTTAATCGGGGGTTTCTACTCCTCCTTAGATCATTCAGTTCCCAGATAAAAGACACAAACCCTTTATATTTATGATAAGCCTTTAAAGCCCTAGAGCTGGGCAGATGTCTACCCTCTAAGCTGTTAGTGTCTACTTCCCTATCAATAACCCCGAGTTATAACTTGCCATTGTTATGCCTAGGCCAGCCTTCATGGCCATGTTGTCATGATTCGCCTACCTATGGTGTCTTCTCCTCTCTCTACCTTCTCCTCTCCTTTCTCATGGTCTCGCACCTCAGTCCCCAAGCCTGGGGATGGAAACCCTGCCTATCTCTCCTCTGCCTAGCTATACGCTGCAGGCATCTTTATTGACCAATCAGGGATAACTTGGGGGGCAAGGTTACATAGCATCACTCGGTGGACACGAGAATCTTCTCGTCCCTGTGGTAACCAGAGCCAGTACTTAGCATTGCAATAGCAACAGACCAACCCTCAACAGTGAGGTAGCAATGTAATAATTTTACGGTTGAGGGGTCACCAAAACATAAGGAACTGTATTATAGGGTCACAGCGTTAGGAAGGTTGAGAACCATTACAACCTAAGTAAAAGTAAACATCCCCCACACACACACGCACACACACACCAAGGTCTACCTCAAAGAAGCTGAGACTCTATAAGACTCTTATAAAAACTGCAATACCTATTTTAGGTAATGAATTTTTAAAAAAATAATTTAATAGTTGGCCTGAGAGATGGCTTAACAGGTAAAAATATTTGTCACACGAACATGATAACCTAAGTTTAATCCCCAAAACCTGTGTCAAAGTATGTAAAATGAATTATTTATCCTAACTAGTTCCCAATAATGACACAGAGAGACCAAGATTTGTTTCCAAACTTCACCTCCATATCTTGGCAGTCAAATGATCTGTCTTAACCCCCCTAAGCTAATCTGGCTACCTCCCAGTCAACATAGCAATAATACTTGCACTGAGGACTTCCATTTTTTGCTGAACTCTCAAGAACTCTTTTTTCTTTCCTCATGGCAGATCTACAACTCACTTCCTCTCTCCCTGTCCCTTGGCTGGTGGAAGTCCCGCCCTTATTTTCTCTTCTGCCCAGCCACTGGATGGTCAGTGTTTATTGACAAAGAATAAATGGTAAGAGTTTCTTGTACAAATTTGAGCCTCTTGACATAAGCATTACAATGCCATGTCCTGATTGAAAGAAGATATGAGGGCAGAGAAACCAGCATCTGAATAACACAAGGATGCCTTTACACAGTGCATAAAAACATTATGCCTACAAAAGTAAATGGAGGAAACTTGACTCCACAATGCTGTCCTATACTGTGCAGGTGACATACACACACTATGCACACACTTCATGATAAACGACTGAGTAATCATGACTGGAAATATTAACCGGATACCCACCATTTGCCTGTACAACTTTGGGCATTGGGATACAATACAATCCCTGACCTCTGAGAGCCTGTCAGACAAATTAGTCAAACACAAGTATCAGATGGCAAGTGCTGGAGGGAAAGTTTAAGTAAGGAGGAGGGTAGGCAGGAACTTTGAAAGGGAGGAACTACCATTTAAAATGGGAAACCAGAGCAGGCCTTCAGGAGAGATGATATTTGAGTGACAAGCTAGAGGAAATGAGATAGTGAGGAAAGCGTTAAGGAGAAGAGTCAGGTGGGGCGATCTGGTGTGCTGGAGGAGCAAGAGAACAGGAGACAAGCGGTCAGAGGTTCTGCAGCCTTGGGACTTACAACAGCTCTCAACCTGGGTACTGTGCTGGCTGTTTTTTATCAGCCTGAGAGAAACCTCAACATATCTAGGAAAAAGGAATTTTAATTGAGAAAATGCTTCTCTAATTAGCCTGTAGTAAGTCTATGGGGGTATTGCTTTGCTTGATGATCGGGCAGGTGGAACTGAGTGGCATAAGAAGGCAAGCTTAGCAAGCTATAGGGGTAAGTCAGTTAGCAGCACCCCTCCATGACCTTTGCATCAGCTCCTGCCTCCAGGTTCCTGCCCTAGCTTTCTTCCATAATGAACTATGACATGGAACTTTAAGGTGAAATAATCCCTTTAATCCCCAAGTTGCTACAGAAACCCTAACTAAGCCAGTACTAAGGGACTTTTATGTTGAAAACAGCTGCAAAGAAAGCAAATGCAGAAGCAAGGAGACCTCTGGGAGGTGCTGCAGCAACAAGAGATGATAAACTGAACTAACCAGGATCGGAATCTGGATATGGTCCTCAGCCACGGGCAAAGTTATCTGCTGGCATCTCAGATGCAGGGTATGAGAAAACAAAAAACAAAAAAACAAAAGTGACTCTCACGAGTTGGGCCTGAGCAACTGGAAGGATGGAACAGCCCTAACAGATGGATCGGGCGGTTAAGAGCACTGACTGGGGGTTGGAGAGACGGCTCAGTGGGTAAGAGCACTGACTGCTCTTCCAAAGGTCCTGAGTTCAAATCCCAGCAACCACATGGTGGCTCACAACCACCTGTAATGAGATCCCATGCCCTCTTCTGGTGTGTCTGAAGACAGCTACAGTGTACTTAAATATAATAATAAATAAATCTTTAAAAAAAAAAGAACACTAACTGCTCTTCCCAGCAAGCACATGGTGGCTCACAACCACCCGCAAGAGTGTTGTGTTGTGTACTCATATAAATAAAATAAATAAATCTTAAAAAAAAAGATTCCCATCAGGCATCCAAGTGAACTTATATCAACAGCTGGATAAGTATGAGCCTGAAACTTAGGAGAGAAGTTGGGGTTGAAGATACAGACAGGAAATCATCAGCAAACAGTCTTTAAAGAGTCTGTAAAATGACTCCAAGCCAGGTTTGCAGCTATGCCATCCACTTCTGGGGAGTTTATTCCAAGAATAAAGACTATTTGATATTGGAGTCTAACAGTGTAATACACCACCGTGACAACAGAGAAGAGCCATATAGTTGCCTCCCTAGGTGCAAAAAGGTATTTCATTTTTTTAAAATCTTTTTATGTTAATTTAATTTTAGAAAATGTGACCAAAAAAACCCTTTAATTTGATTCAGTAAAAATCTAAAAGCATCCTGTTAAACCACTAACATAATGGGTTCCTGTTAGCACCACTGCTATAGGCCGAGAGGCTATAACCAATGCAATGAGATAAGAAAAAGAAGGGGGTTGGAGAGATGGCTAAGTGGTTAAAAGCACTGGCTGCTCTTCCAGGGAACCTGGGTTTGATTCCCAGTATCCACATGGTAGCTCACAACTACTTGTAATTCCAGGGGATCAAAAGCCCCCTTCTGGTCTCTGTGGGCACAAGGCACACACATGGTGCACAGACATACACGCAGATAATACACATAAATACAAAATAAATAATTAAATTAAAAGCTTGTTAATTCAGCATATGTAAGTATTTGCCTACATAAATGTCTGTGCGCCATGTGTGTGCTATGCACATGGAGGCCAGAAGGTGGTGCTAGAGTCTCTGCGGCTAGTTGTGAACCACTGTGTTTCCTTACCCATTATCTTACTCAAACATTTAAAACAGTTTCCCATATGGGTCCTTGTAAGCATAATGTCATTGTGCACTGTGTAATTCAGATGCTGATTTCTGTGCCCCCATATTTGGTTGCAATCCTTATTCTAAGTATCTCCTGTCTCAATGTTGTGTAAGCATTGCTCCCATTTATTCTCTGATTTGTCAATAAAAGCTGATTAGCCAATGACTGAGCAGGGGAGAGAAAAGGCAGGACTTCCCTCCCAGCCAGGGTAGGGGCAAGAGAGACAAGAAGAGGGGATTAGCCATAGGGAGAGAGTGCTGGAGACACCATGGGAGAAACAGCTGAAGCAGAGAAAGCCATAAAATACAAGTACGTCAGGGATTTTGGCTGGGAGATAGCCAGATTATATTAGAGGATTATAGTAGAGTAATTCTGCTCAGTTGGTGTGCCCTTAAAGCTTGTTAGATAAATATAATAGTCCAGCCTCAGTTATTTGAGAGCTAGCTGGGTTAAGTGGAAAACTACAACACACACTTATTAAAAAGCCATTAACATGACCTAGAATTCACATTTCCAGCCTCCCTTTAATGATTACCTTCTCATCTTCCTTCTGAATTTCCTGAAATGGTCTCCAGTACTCCCCTCCCACTCTTGTCTCAATAAACTATAATCTGATTTTCACCCTTACACTCTTTACACTGCTTTCTGCAGTGCACGCCCAGCTGCTGAAGCCTTTGCAGCTATTTACTGAGATCCTGTGCTGTCGTTGCTCTCTGACCATGCGCTTCATTTGGCTCCCTGGGCCCAGTGCTGCCCTCAGTACTCCACCAGTTCTTCTGGAGCACCCTACCCACTCAGGTAAACGTCCCTCAGAGGCCCGCATGTTAAGTGCTTGGTCCCTAGAGTGGCCCGAGTAGAAGACGGTGCAGCCTTTAGGAGACAGGGCCTAGGTGGAAGTCTTTAGGTGGCCGAGAACACGCCCTTGAATGAATTCTGGGGCACCAGCCTCTTCCTTGCCGTCTTTCTGCTTCCTGGCTATAAGGCGAGAGGCAGGCTTTACCACATTACTCACCTTTGCCATCCAGAAGTCTGCTTTGTCTTCTGGAACCTCCAAAACGGTGAACCAGAGCAAATATTTTCTCCTTGTAAGTTAATTATTACATGAGTTTGAGTTTCCTTATAGGGATAAGGAATTGATCAATATTTCCTGCCTTTTTTTTTGGACAGGCTCTTGCTCAACAGCACAGACCAGCTTTGAACTCAAGACATTGTCCCAGTTTCAGCTTCGCAAGTGCAGGGCCACTTCCCAAGTTCATAAGCCACTACTCCTAGCTTTCATCTTTCATATAATTCTTTCTACTGAAAAAAATTACTCCATGTAAACAGTTGGGTCAAGCCCTGATGAGTGTCAGGCGAGGCAAGAGAGACACCGGGAGTGGCCGAGACCGCTCTAGAGAGTCGGAGACAGTGACCAGATTCTCGAGAGCGTGGCTTGACCCCGCTAAAGAGTTAGATCACTGCCACTGCTGCCATAGACCTGAGATTAACACAGCACGGCAGCAAGAACCGGGCTGAGCGGGCTGGTCGACTGTCCTGCAGTTAGGGCAGGGGAGAGCGCAAGTTGGGTCATTTTTTAATAATTTGTGCTACAGTTTTGTGCAGTTTGTGTTCACGTGATAATTTCTGCATCAAAGATCTGGATGCAGTCCCAATGTGGGCACTGTCAGGCATCTCCTGCTGTGTAAAAATTATTTTCCATCACCTCTGATTGGTTAATAAAGAGCTGATTAGCCAAGAGCAGGGCAGGAAAGGAGGACGCGGGGCTTCTGATCCCAGTGAGAGGGTCTCAGATGGGGACCGGAGAGAGTTGGATTCACCAGAGAGGGTCACCATGGGAGGTCAGATGGAGCAGCCACGGCAAGACTAAGATGGCAGGTAACTGAGCACATGGCCGGGTAGTAGGCCAGACCAGCATAGTCGGGTTAGAATAGATGTGAACCCCACCCAGCTATAGTGCAAAAAGCTTTTTAGTAAATACACCAGGTCTCCGTGTCGTCATTCAGGAACAAGGAAGACATAGGAAAGTCCATACTTTAAACTTTGCTTCACAAATGTTCAGTTTTTGTTGTCCCATGCAAATGTCTACAGAAATATTTTTGAACAGTGTCCTGTCATGTACAGATGGTTAGAGAAGGGAATAAGTCTTGGCTGGTAAGACCTTGTGAAGGTGATGTGTTAAGTGAAGTTAAGTGTCAGGAAAGAAGGGAAGAAGAGCATTCTATTACTGCATTAGAGAGCGGAGGCCGGTGAGGGGACGTCGAGGGAAGGAGAGGGAAATGGGGAGCTGGGTAGGGGAGGTAAGGAACACAAAGGCAACATTTTACACCTGAGAGACTAGAAGTCCATCATTCCTGACAAAAAAACATATTGTGCTTCAGCAATGACCCACAGATAATACTGCTGCTCATCAATTCTCCTCTCTTGAACTTGGTGGCAATGACACTAATATGATAGTAGTAGGCAGGTACTTATTAATGAGGGCTTTAATTTGAATTTGTGCTGGTTCTTAAGAAACTACCATACCTATCAGGGAAGAGTATGTCAACATTAAAAGGAATCCATAATGCTTCAGGATGGAGGCCATTTGGCTCCCCAGCCCCAGCTGACATCCAGCTCTACCAGAACATCAGTCACTTGAACAATCGGAACTTCTTCAAATACTGGCTGACTTCTTCCTTGGGGTATGGCCGCAGGGCAATGCACGTGGCAATATTCTCTGGCTGCTCCAGCCACAGCATGTGGTCAATGTTCTTCTGCTGCAGGGTCTCAGCCAGCTCCTTCAAGGTGGTCTCATCAGCAGCCTACAAGTTGCAGAACACACGACACAGACTGAATGACCCATTTAGGAAGTGTCAGAGGGTCACAAGAGGGGGGAAGGTCTCTGAAACTGGAGCTGGGGCTCCACCAAAGAATCGTAGAGCAACGGTTGTGTCCGTTGGTTTGCTGTTTCCTTTCTTTCGGATCTTACAGAAGTGGCTAGGAAGGGGCTGAGAAGGCTTGACAGCCAGTTAATAAAATGCAACTTTCTTTTTCGAATTGAATTCTGCTGTATAGTCTCTGGTTTCCTAAAAGCTGGCACTTACTGCAGCTCACCCTAATCCCTCAGCCATCTGGGATTCAGTTGAGTACTGGAAAGATTTCTAAAATCACACATACTTTCCTTCTCCTTCTCTCATCCCCTCAGACCCAAGCCTAAGTTGATGCAGGACACATCTCTCAATTATTTGATTTAAGAGAGCTCAGTCCTCTGTGGGCAGAACCATCCCTAGGCAAATGGGCCTGAAGTGTATAAGTAAGGTAGCTGAGAAGATCTCTGTGGTTTCTGCTTCAAGTTCCTGCCTTGAGTTCCTGCTTTGGCTTTTCTAGATGATGGATGTCACCTGTAAGGTGTAATAAATCCTTTCCTTCCCAAGTTGATTTTTGGCCATGGTATTTATCACAGCAACAAAAAAGCAAACTAGAATGTTGTATTATGCATGCACACTGAGGATAACTTGTAAGATTTGTTTTTTTTTTTTCTTCCCATCAAGTGAGTTCAGGGATAGAACTCAGGTTGTCAGGTTTGGTGGCATATGCCGTTACCCAAACGAGCCATCTCACCGGCCCTTTTTAATCTACCCCAGTGTATGCTTTTGTTCAGCAGAATAGGATCTAAGGCCAATAGGATCTTGACCTGGATAGAAACACAACTTTCTGAAATTCCAGGAAGATCTAGAAGAAGGCTTTCTGGTAAAGAATATCCTATGGTCCTAACCCTTAGGAGTTAGTCCAGGAGCTGAAGAGATAGCTCAGTGTCCAGTCTTCCAGAGGACCAGAGTTTGGTTCCTAGTACCCACATTGGGTTGCTCACACTACTATAACTACAGCTGCAGAAGATCCTACATCCTATTCTGTCCTCCAAGGACATCTGCACTCATGTGCATATACCCCACAGACACACACACCTACACATAATTTAAGTAGATCTTAAAAAAAAAAAAGTTAAAGTTAGTCCAATTGGTACGTGAATCACCTAGAAGGGAAAGCACCCCTCAGAAAGCCGGAAGCAGATGTAAACATGTAGGTTGGCACGTTGGTCCCTTTGGCCATTGTTCCTCCATTCTCACACACACACACACACACCCTTGACAGTGTTCTTCTGCATAAAGATTTCTCTAGAGAAGCAGGTTCTATGTAAATGAGTTATGAGACTCGAGCTTCTGAAAAATGTATGCCTTTTTCCCCCACTCACTGAACATTTCTCCTTTTAAATAAACGGCCTCTATTTCTTACTAACCATATTTATTAAGGCAGTGGTAATTTTAGGCACAGCTTTAAAAGGCAGATTTGTGCACAGGCATAAAGGGCCACACTTTCCCCAGCTTTGCCCTCCCAGGGATCTAGGGGACACTGGAACAACCAATTTCTGGTGAACCCTGTGATAGCAGGGTCTGTGTCCGCTCTTCACAGTCATGCTCTGCACGGTGAAAGGTTCACGGTTGCTCACTCAAGCCGCAGACCATTCCCCCAAACTCTCAAAGATCCCTCCCTCCCACAATCATGCAGCCCGTACTTCCGGAAGCTAAGGATTGGGCCCAAGAGCAGATCTACTTCCGGCTTCCGCACCCCGTCCCTTTAGCGTCCCTCCGGATACTCCCCTACGCCTCACCTCGAGAACCACCTTGCGCATGCGCCCCAGCTCCCGGAGATAAGCTGCTGTGTGCGGATGATCTCGATGAAGGTGCAAGGCCGCTGTGGCGGCGTGACAAGCCTGCGCTACTAATGCGCCCGTGGGCCAGGAAAAAGGAGCCTGAGATAGATCCTTTCGTAATACTAAGTATTGTACAAGGATCTGTGGCTCCACCCCAGAGCTTGCCATCTTCCTGATCATCAGAATGGCCGGATGTACTCTGCGGTGCATGCTGGGATTAGCGTGGAGCTGTGGGCGCCACCATGTTTTTGTACGGCGGAAGCGCAAAGCACGCTGGGATCTGTAGGTTGCGTTATTGAAGTTGCGCTCGGCGGGAATTCTTAAACTGGATCCTGAATGAGGAAGCTTTGACGAGAAAGGAAGACCCAGTGGTAGACAGATTAGCATTACTGTACAGCTTCTTTGGGTGTTCGAGGAAGCCCGCTGGACCGTAGTGGCCACGGCGGTGAGGCAGGCTTGGACAGGGCTGACCAGTACAAGGCAAGGGAAGCCAGCTGGAACACTTAGCTTCTCCCGGGACTGTCAGGCAATAGTGACAATAGATTGATGATTGTGTGTGTCTTTTCTTATTTACAGCTAAGGACGTTCGGGTCCATGTTAACCCTGCCCTGTACGTCCAGCATCGTAAGAAAATACACTTGAGAACCCGAAGAGGAGATGGAGTCTGCAAATACTTTGTATCCAGGCAGAGAATGCAAAGGAGGTATGCAAAGGGGATTGGCCCTCCCTGTACCACAGTAAGATCTCTCTTTCCACACATTATTACAAAGGAAGGGCCACTGTAGGGCAGTAACTTTGGTGATTAGATATGGATTTGATTCAGGGCTCTGAATCAACAATATTAATAAATATTGTGGGTTGGACACATTACAGTTCTGCCTCATTTTCTTTCTCCTTTAAACAAAACTTAATGTGAGGTAATAGGCAACATGTGGGTTGAAATTGTTACTAAAAACTAAAAGTTTGATGACTTAATTGTTAAAAATATGCTGCAGTCAGGTGTAATCCATACTCTAGAACTAAATTACTATGTAATCCCAAATTTGCCCAGAACTCGCCATGATGTGTGTCACCACACCTGGCTAGTGAAAGTTTTTGAATAATCATCAGACTTCGACAGGTCAGTTATTCTCCAGTTCCCTTGTCATCTCTTCAATCCAAGAGATTGAAACATTGAGTTATGATTGTGTTGGTTTTCTCTCTCTCTCTGCTTGGTAATTACAGCTGTTTATTGTGTGAACATGGAGAGGAACTGGATGCAGTAGAGAGATGTGATAACTGCTGTGCTAAAGCTCCTGAGGAAATAAAAGAAGTTAGGAGTCAGTAACCTTAAGACAAGCAAGTGAAATACAGAGCTTGCATACTGTGGGTCTCTCTTGATCTTATGCAAGTTTTTTTTAAGGAGATATACATTAGTAATTTGATGTCTAGTCTTGGCTGGGTATATGAATGAGCTAGGTCTGGACTGTTCCAAGACAAATTAACAGATTTTTGTGAATATGCCTTGTGAAGCCTACAAAGTAAATATTGGATCTGCTTAACCTGGTTCCATAAGGTGAAGCACTGGACTTCTCTAGGGAGATTTCATCTGGGTTGTGGGAAAGCATGGAGAATCGTCCTTTCCCACCCTAGATTTGTGCTTCTGTGATAAGCAAGCTTAGATGAAATGCTGCTGCCTTCAAAGCAAGCAGTAGACAAATCAAGAGTCTTTTGTTCTCTTCAAGTGAGTGTACTATTTAGGGAGTATTTTTACACCAGTGGTTAGCAGAGGGGTTGTTGGTCTCTGGGTTTGGTTGTTCGGGCCTATGGTTTTATAAATTTATGGCAGAACCAATTGTGATGGTGCGTGTCTTTGATCCCAGCACTCTGGGCAGAAGAAAGTGGAACTCTGTGAGTTCAAGGACAGCCCAATCTACATAGTGAATTCTGGGCCAGTCATGTAGGAAAGACCCCATCTCGATAAATACATAGATAGATAGATAGATAGATAGATAGATAGATAGATAGATAGATAGATAGATATGATAGATAAATATGCCCTAGATATATGAGCTATCCTGACAACTGTTTTTGGTTGTCAATTTGATTCATCTGTGAAGAGGGAACCTCAATTGTTGAGGAATTACCTCATAGGATTGGTCTATGGGCAATTTCTTTAGGGCATTTTCTTGATTGCTAATTAATGGAGGAGCACCTAACCCATTGTGGGTGGAACTACCCCAGGTCCTGGGCTGTATATAAAAGCTAACTGAGCAGTAGCAGGAAGCTAATGAGCATGTTCTTCCACGGTCTCTGCTTCAGTTCCTGCCCTGAGTTCTTGCCACCCCTGGGCAGGTCCTGGATTGTATATATATAAAAAAAAAGGCAGAAACAAAGACCCTGAGCGAGCCAGCAAGTGTCGCCTCCATCTGCTTTAGTTCCTGCTTTCCGCTTCTGCCCTGACTCCCCTCACGGCAGACTGTAACCTGTTAGATGAAATAGGCCTCTTCCTCCCTCAGTCGCTGCTTTTGGCCAGCGTTTAGCACAGCAAACTGTTCCTTCTTGGAGTATGCTTTGCCAAAGTTCGTCTGGTTGTGAAGGGTGTTGTGTTTGTTTGCTTTCACTTTCTTTAGGTGTTTTAGCTCACCTGGAAAGACTAGAGGCTCAAATGAACAGATCGAATAGAAATTCCAAAGAACCAACAGTTCGTGAAAAGGAAAGTTCTCTTAGAACCAAGATCCGCGAACTGCGGCAACGGCGAGATGAGCTGAGGGCGGAAGTGAAGCAGCGGAGAGCCCGAGTGAGTAGAAAGGCGATGCCGGCTCTGCCGGGGTGTGAAGATCAGCTGCGAGCACACGCTTACCTTGAGATCATACTGAAGTGATTTCAAGTCTTTGATTCATCAAATAATCAGATCTGTAAGAATATCAACTGCTAGCCAGGCAGTGGTGGCACACGCCCTTGATCCCAGCACTCGAGAGGCAGAGGCAGGAGGATCCCTGTGAGTTCGAGGCCAGCCTGGTCTACAGAGCAAGTCCAGGAGAGCCAGGGCAACACAGAGAAACCCTGTCTCGAAAAAACAAAACCAAAAAAACTATCAACTAGTAATTGTCACGTGGTGATGAGGAGGCCGCAAGTTCTTGGTGTTCTTTGTAACGGTCCCCTTGGCTTTCTCTCATAGACACCTGAGTCTGGTACCTCAGCCTCAGCAGGTCTGAGCCGTTTGTGATTTTACCATTGGTGCCAGTGTTCTGTTACCCAGTCTCAAGATTTCATAGCACACGTTGGCCAGTCCTTTGTTCTGGTTTCCACGGTAGCTGAGGTCCAGTCAGCACATCTGTCAGATGTCCCTTTCTGTTGTCTTTGTACCTAGTGTCTCCTCTGCCTTGCATGAAGTATTATCAACATAAGTGGTAAGTACTTACCAGGTGGTTTGGATACAAGGAGAATTACAGTAGTTTAATATTTCCATTTTTCCACTAAACCCTTCAGGGCCAAGAACATGTTACAAAATGTCACATTCTTTCCCTGCCCAAAGGCAGTCAGTAACCATTCACGTAATGCCATCATTACCCATAGAGCCAGCCATAACGGTGGTATTCCATACAATTTTATGCCTTGTAGTCTTTCAGAGATAGTCTTCTAGAATAGGTTTCTTTCTTTTTTTTTTTTAAATTTTTATTTGTTTTTTATGAGTACAGTGTCTTCAGACACACCAGAAGAGGGCATCAGATCTCATTACAGATGGTTGTCAGTCACCATGTGGTTGCTGGGATTTGAACTCAGGACCTCTGGAAGAACAGTCGGTGCTCTTAACCTCTGAGCCATCTCTCCAGCCCCTAGAATAGGTTTATGTGAGTGTTGTCTCACTGTATGGTAGTTGGTTGTTTCTGGATTGTTTGCTTCCATTGATCTGATAAAACAGCGACCTTATTTTTGTGGGCCAGGTATTTTAGGCTTTGATGTGTGAGGTAGCTGAATAGCTCTACTTCGTTTGTCTGAAAGATGTGTAAAATGTAAAATGGTGTGAGCTGGTTAAAAATAAAAAGCGAGCCGGGCAGTGGTGGCACACGCCTTTAATATCAGCACTTAGGAGGCAGAGGCAGGCAGATTTCTGAGTTCAAGGCCAACCTGGTCTACAGAGTGAGTTCCAGGACAGCCAGAGCTATACAGAGAAACCCTGTCTCAAAAAACCAAAAAAAGGAAAAATAAAAAGCGATCCTGTTGATCGGGGTGGCACAGGCCTTACAATGCCAACACTTGGGGGAGGTTAAGGAGGAAAGATCCAGAGTTCAGGTCTAGCCTGGGCTATAATGATATACGCAATAGTTCTGGTAACCCCTCAAGTATTTTATTTTGTCTTTTAGATGTTTTTCCTAGTTGAGTGCTTTGTTATATAGATGTACATTTGAAGGCTGGATATGGTGAACATTAATCCCAGTACTCTTGAGGCAGAGGAAAGTGGATCTCTGAGTTTGAGGACAGCCTGATTTGCATAGTGAGTTCCAGGACAGCCAGATCTACATAATAGAGAGACCCTGTCTCAAAAAAGAAAAAAAAGAAAAGGAAGGAAGGAAGATCTGCCCATCTTATATTTGGAGTCTAGAGATCAGTTTAGACATCATTTTTGTTCATCCTTGAAAGATGTTATCTGTTATCTCTAGGCTCATATTTTCATGATTAGGCATTAGTTTATTAGGTGATATTCTTTTTTGAATTTGCTTTCTTGCTTTTCCACGATTTAATGTTCTCTGTCTTTGGTGTTTGACAGATTTATGCCATAATGAGGTCAGGTGTAATGATCTTTATTTGACTTGGTAAAGCTTAAATTAGTACTTGAAGTTTTTCTTTTATTAAAAATGTGACCATTAAGTCATCAAAATAATTTATAATAGTTAAATGCCTCTTAAATATATATGATATCTTCTGAAGCTAAAAGTAATATGCACTCAACCAGTTTTTAAAAACTATTTGGAACATTAAACATGATAGAAGTAGAAAAAAAAATCTCCTATGAAGTCTTCTATGAAAGGAAATTGTGACAAGTTCCTGATTAGGCAGAAACCGTTCCAAGGGAGAATACACAGCGTAACTGTGGCTTCATAAAATGAATTGGGTAGTGTTCCTTCTGTTTCTATTTTATGGAATAGTTTGAAGAATATTGGTATTAGGTCTTCTTTGAAGGTCTGATAGAATTCTGCACTAAACCCATCTGGTCCTGGGCTTTTTTTGGTTTGGAGACTTTTAATGATTGCTTCTATTTCTTTAGGGGTTATGGGACTGTTTAGATGGTTTATCTGATCCTGATTTAACTTGTGTATTTGGTATCTGTCTAGAAAATTGTCCATTTCATCCAGATTTTCCAGTTTTGTTGTATATAAGCTCTTGTAGTAGGATCTGATGATTTTTTTTTATTTTCTCAATATCTGTTCTTATGTCTCCCATTTCATTTCTGATTTTGTTAATTTGGATACTGGCTCTGTGCCCCCTGGTTCGTCTGGCTAAGGGATTATCTATCTTGTTGATTTTCTCAAAAAACCAGCTCCTAGTTTGGTTGATTCTTTATATAGTTCTTTTTGTTTCTACTTGATTGATTTCAGCCCTGAGTTTGATTATTTCCTGCTTCTACTCCTCTTGGGTGTGTTTTCTTCTTTTTGTTCTAGAGCTTTCAGGTGTGCTGTTAAGCTGCTAGTATAAGCTCTCTCCAGTTTCTTTTTGGAGGCACTCAGAGCTATGAGTTTTCCTCTTAGCATTGCTTTCATTGTGTTCCATAAGTTTTGGTATATTGTGCCTTCATTTTCATTAAATTCTAAAGTCTTTAATTTCTTTCTTTATTTCTTCCTTGACCAAGTTATCATTGAGTACGGCATTGATCAGCTTCCGTGTGTGTGGGATTTCTGTAGTTGTTATGTTCTATAGATATCTGTTAAATCCATTTGGCCCATAACTTCTGTTAATTTCAATGTGTCTCTGTTTAGTTTGTGTTTCCATGATCTATCTGTCCATTGCTGAAAGTGGGGTGTTAAAGTCTCCCGCTATTATTGTGTGAGGTGCAATGTGTGCTTTGAGCTTTAGTAAAGTTTCTTTTTTTGAATGTGGGTGCCCTTGTATTTGGAGCATAGATGTTCAAAATTGAGAGTTTTTCTTGGTAGATTTTTCCATTGATGAGTATGAAGTGTCCTTCCTTATCTTTTTTGATGTCTTTTGGTAGATAGTTTTATTCTATACTAGAATGGCTACTCTAGCTTGTTCTTGGGACCATTTGCTTAGAAAATTGTTTTTTAGCCCTTTACTCTGAGGTAGTGTCTGTCTTTGACACTGAGGTGCATTTCCTGTATGCAACAAAATGCTGGGTCCTGTTTATGTATCCAGTCTGTTAGTCTATGTCTTTTTATTGGGGAATTGAGTCCATTGATGTTAAGAGATATTAAAGAATAGTGATTGTTGCTTCCTGTTATTTTTGATGTTATTTTTATGTTTGTGTGGCTATCTTCTTTTGGGTTTGTTGAAAGAAGATTACTTTCTTGCTTTTTCTAGGGTGTAGTTTCCCTTGTGTTGATGTTTTCCATCCATTATCCTTTGTAGGGCTGGATTTGTGGAAGGATAATGTGTTAATTTGTTTTTGTTATGGAATATCTTGGTTTCTCTATCTATGGTAATTGAGAGTTTTGCTGGGTATAGTAACCTGGGCTGGCATTTGTGTTCTCTTAGGGTCTGTATAACATCTGCCCAGAATCATCTAGCTTTCGTAGAAGTCTGGTGTAATTCTGGTAGGTCTGCCCTTATATGTTACTTGATCTTTTTCCCTTACTGCTTTTTTATTTTAAAGATTACTTTTATGTATGAGTACACCATTGCTCTCTTCAGACACACCAGAAGAGGGCATCATATCCCATTACAGGTGGTTGTGAGCCACCATGTGGTTGCTGGGAATTGAACTCAGGACCTCTGGAAGAGGAGTTCTCTACCTTCTCTCTGGAAGGGAACAGCTAGGAGCGCACAGGGCATACGATCAGTGGAGCTGCTGGGACAGGAGTCTTCCCTTCCGGCTGCCATTTGAACCAGGGAGCCAGGCAGCTCCACAGCCTTCTGTGCACAGCCAGCCAGGAGAGAGTGATCTCCTAGCAGTGCTTTCACTTCTGAGTGCAGAGGTGAGATCTCCACCTTCTCTCTGGAAGGGAACAGCTAGGAGCACACAGGGCATAAAATCAGTGAAGCAGCTGGGACAGAAGTCTTCCCACCGCCATTTGCAGCAGGAAACCAGGCAGCTCCACAGTCTTCTGTGCACAGACCCTGCCAGAAGAGAGTTGGTCTCCCAGGAGTACAGACATAGGCTTACAGGCCCATAGGAGGGACAAGCTCCAGCCAGAGACAGCAAGACCAACTAACACCAGAAATAACCAGATGGCGAAAGGCAAGCGTAAGAACCCTACCAACAGAAACCAAGGCTACTTGGCAACATCAGGCCCAGTTCTCCCACCACAGCAAGTCCTGGATACCCCAACACACTGGAAAAGCAAGAGTTGGATTTAAAGTCTCATCTCATGATGCTGATAGAGGACTTCAAGAAGGACATAAATAACTCCCTTAAAGAAATATAGGAGAACATGGGTCAAAAGGTAAAAGCCCTTAAAGAGGAAATACAAAAATCCCTGAAAGAAATACAGGAGAACATGGGTCAATAGGTAGAGGCCCTTAAAGAGGAATCACAAAAATCCCTTAAAGAATTACAGGAAAACACAAACATGTGAAGGAACTGAACAAAACTATCCAGGATCTAAAAATGGAAGTAGAAACAATAAAGAAATCACAAAGTAAGACATCTCTGGAGATAGAAAATCTTAGAAGGAATTCAGGAGTCATAGATGCAAGCAAGCATCAACAACAGAATACAAGAGATAGAAGAAAGAATCTCAGGGGCTGAAGATACCATAGAAAACATTGACTCAACAGTCAAAGAAAATGCAAAATGCAAAAAGCTCCTGAGCCAAAATATCCAGGAAATCCAGGACACAATGAGAGGACCTCTGGAAGAGCAGTCGGTGCTCTTTTTTTTTTTTTTTTTTTTTTTTTTTTAATTTAATTTTATTTTATTTTTTTAATTTACATTCCAAATCACTTCCCCTTTCCCGTTTCCTCCCTCCCCGAAAGTCCCATAAGCCCCCTTCCCTCCCTCTTTTCTCCGTTCAACCCCCTCTCATTACTCTGTCCTGGCGTTCCCCTACATCCAGTCTTTCCAGGACCAGGGGTCTCTCCTTCCATCTTTTTAGAAATCTATTGATATGCTGATTGTGTCTAGGGTATTCTGAGATTCTGGGTCAATATCCCCTTATCAGTGACTTCATACCATGTGTGATCTTTTGTGATTGGGTTACCTCACTAAGGATGATATTTTCAAGTTCTGACCATTTGCCTAGGAATTTCGTGAATTCATTGTTTTTAATTGCAGAGTAGTATTCCATTGTGTAAATATACCACATCTTCTGAATCCATTCCTCCGTTGAGGGACATCTGGGTTCTTTCCAGCTTCTGGCTATTATAAATAAGGCTGCTATGAATATAGTGGAGCATGTGTCCTTATTGCATGCAGGTAAAGTCTCTGGGTATATGCCCAGGAGTGGTATAGCCGGATCCTCCGGAAGTGTCATGCCCAGTTTTCTGAGGAGCCGCCAGACTGCTTTCCAGAGTGGTTGTACCAGCCTGCAATTCCACCAGCAGTGGAGGAGTGTTCCTCTTTCTCCACATCCTCGCCAACAACTGCTGTCTCCTGTGTTTTTGATCTTAGCCATCCTGACTGGTGTGAGATGGAATCTCAGGGTTGTTTTGATTTGCATTTCCCTAATGACTAAGGATGATGAACATCTCTTTAGGTGCTTCTCAGCCATTAGATATTCTTCAGGTGAGAACTCTTTGTGGAGCTCTGTACCCCATTTTTTAATAGGGTTACTTGCCTCTCTGGAGTTTAACTTCTTGAGTTCTTTGTATATCTTGGATATTAGCCCTCTGTCGGATGTAAGGTTGGTAAAGATCATTTCCCAGTTAGTTGGTTGCCGCTTTGTCTTTTTGACGGTGTCTTTTGCCTTGCAAAAACTTTGTAATTTAATGAGGTCCCATTTGTCTATTCTTGATCTTAGAGTATAAGCTATTGGAGTTCTGTTCAGGAAATTCTCCCCTGTGCCCATATGTTCAAGGTTCTTCCCTAGTTTCCCTTCTATTAGTTTCAGTGTGTCTGGTTTTATGTGGAGATCTTTGATCCACTTAGAATTGAGCTTAGTGCAAGGAGATAAGGATGGGTCAATTTGCATTCTTCTGCATGTTGACCTCCAGCTGAGCCAGCACCATTTGTTGAAAAGGCTATCTTTTTTCCACTGGATGGTTTTAGCTCCTTTGTCAAAGATCAAGTGACCATAGGAGTGTGGATTCATTTCTGGGTCTTCAATTCTGTTCCATTGATCTACATGTCTGTTACTGTACCAATACCATGCAGTTTTTAACACTATTGCTCTGTAGTACAGCTTGAGGTCCGGGATACTGATTCCCCCAGAGGTTCTTTTACTCTTGAGAATAGTTTTAGCTATTCTGGGTTTTCTGTTATTCCAGATGAATTTTTGAATTGCTCTTTCTAACTCTATGAAGAATTGAGTTGGGATTTTGATGGGGATTGCATTGAATCTGTGTATTACTTTTGGTAAGATGCTCATTTTTACTATATTAATCCTGCCAATCCATGAGCATGGCAGATTTTTCCATCTTCCGAGGTCTTCTTCAATTTCTTTCTTCAGAGACTTGAAGTTCTTGTCATACAGATCTTTCACTTGTTTGGTTAGCGTCACGCCAAGATACTTAATATGGTTTGTGGCTATCGTAAAGGGTATTATTTCTCTTACTTCTTTCTCAGCCTGCTTATCCTTTGAGTATAGGAAGGCTTCTGACTTGCTTGAGTTGATTTTATATCCGGCCACTTTGCTGAAGTCGTTTATCAGCTGTAGGAGTTCTCTGGTGGAGTTCTTTGGGTCGCTTATGTATACTATCATATCGTCTGCAAATAGTGATAGTTTGACTTCTTCCTTTCCAATTTGTATCCCTTTGACCTCTTTTTCTTGTCTAATTGCTCTAGCTAGAACTTCAAGTACTATATTGAAAAGATATGGAGAGAGAGGGCAGCCTTGTCTAGTCCCTGATTTCAGTGGGATTGCTTCAAGTTTCTCTCCGTTTAGATTGATGCTGGCTACTGGTTTGCTGTAAATTGCTTTTACTATGTTTAGATATGGGCCTTGAATTCCTGATCTTTCCAAGACCTTTAGCATGAAAGGATGCTGAATTTTGTCAAATGCTTTCTCAGCATCTAATGAGATGACCATGTGGTTTTTTTCTTTGAGATTGTTTATGTAGTGGATTACATTGATGGATTTCCTTATATTGAACCATCCCTGCATCCCTGGGATGAAGCCTACTTGATCGTGGTGAATGATCGTTTTGATGTGTTCTTGGATTCGGTTGGCAAGAATTTTATTGAGTATTTTTGCATCGATATTCATAAGAGAGATTGGCCTGAGATTCTCTTTCTTTGTCGGATCTTTGTGTGCTTTTGGTATTAGTGTAATTGTGGCTTCATAGAACGAGTTGGGTAGTGTTCCTTCTGTTTCTATTTTGTGGAACAGTTTGAAGAGTATTGGTGTTAGGTCTTCTTTGAAGGTCTGATAGAATTCTGCACTAAAACCATCTGGACCTGTGCTTTTTTTGGTTGGAAGACTTCCAATGACAACTTCTATTTCTTCAGGGGTTATAGGACGGTTTAGATGGTCTATTTGATCCTGATTTAATTTTGGTACTTGGTATCTGTCAAGGAAATTGTCCATTTCCTCAAGATTTTCTAGTTGTGTTGAATACAGGTTTTTGTAGTAGGATCTGATGATTTTTTGAATTTCCTCAGTTTCTGTTGTTATCTCTCCCTTTTCGTTTCTGATTTTATTAATTTGGATACTATCTCTGTGCCCTCTGGTTAGTCTGGCTAAGGGCTTATCTATCTTGTTGATTTTCTCAAAGAACCAACTCCTCGTTTTGTTGATTCTTTGTATGGTTTTATTTGTTTCTACTTGATTGATTTCAGCCCTGAGTTTGATGATTTCCTGCCTTCTACTCCTCTTTGGTGTATTTGCTTCTTTTTGTTCCAGGGCTTTCAGGTGTGCCATTAAGCTGTTAGTGTATGCTGTCTCCCGTTTCTTTTTGGCGGCACTCAGGGCTATGAATTTTCCTCTTAGCACTGCTTTCATTGTGTCCCATAAGTTAGGGTATGTTGTGCCTTCATTTTCATTAACTTTCAAAAAGTCTTTGATTTCTTTCTTTATTTCCACCTTGACCAAGTTATCATTGAGTAGAGCATTGTTCAGCCTCCATGTGTACGTGGGTTTTCTTTTGTTTTTGTTGCCATTGAAGACCACCCTTATTCCATAGTGATCTGATAGGAGGCATGGGATTATTTCTATCTTCTTGTATCTGTTGAGGTCTGATTTGTGACCAATTATATGGTCAATTTTGGAGAAGGTACCATGAGGAGCTGAGAAGAAGGTGTATTCTTTAGCTCTAGGATGAAATGTTCTATATATATCAGTTAGTTCCATTTGGTCCAAGGCTTCAATTAGATTCACTGTGTCCCTGTTTAGTTTCTGCTTTCCTGAACGATCCATTTCAGAGAGCGGGGTGTTGAAGTCACCCACTATTATTGTGTGCGGTGCGATGTGTGCTTTGAGTTTTAGTAAAGTTTCTTTTACGAATGAGGGTGCCCTTGCATTTGGAGCATAGATATTCAGGATTGAGAGTTCTTGATGGTGGATTTTTCCCTTGATCAGTATGTAGTGTCCTTCTGTGTCTTTTTTGATGACTTTGGGTTGAAAATCAATTTTATCCGATATTAGGATGGCTACTCCACCTCGTTTCTTGGGGCCATTTGCTTGTAAAATTGTTTTCCAGCCTTTTACTCTGAGGTAGTGTTTGTCTTTGACACTGAGGTGCGTTTCCTGCATGCAGCAAAAAGCTGGGTCCTGTTTACGTATCCAGTCTGCTAGTCTATGTCTTTTAATTGGGGAATTGAGACCATTGATATTAAGAGAGATTAAGGCATAGTGATTATTGCCATCTGCCATTCTTGACGCTATCTTTATGTTTGAGTGGTTATCTACTTTTGGGTTTGATTCAAGAAGGTTATTATCTCATTTTTTCCAGGGTGTTGTTTCTCTCCCTGTATTGGAGGTTTCCACCTATTATCCGTTGCAGGGCTGGATTTGTGGAAAGATATTGTGAAAATTTGGTTTTATCATGGAATATCTTGGTCTCTCCATCTATGGTGATTGAGAGTTTTGCTGGGTATAGTAGTCTAGGCTGGCATTTGTGCTGTCTTAGTGTCTGCATGAGATCTGCCCAGGATCTTCTGGCTTTCATAGTCTCTGGTGAGAAGTCTGATGTGATTCGGATAGGTCTTCCTTTGTATGTTACTTGGCCCTTTTCTCTTACTGCATTTAGTATTCTTTCTTTGTTTAGAACATTCGGTGTTTTGATTATTATGTGACGGGAGGTATTTCTGTTCTGGTCCAGTCTGTTTGGAGTTCTGTAGGCTTCTTGTATGTTCATCGGCATCTCTCTCTTTAAGTTAGGGAAGTTTTCCTCCATAATTTTGTTGAAGATGTTTACTGGCCCTTTAAGTTGCAAATCTTCACTCTCATCTATACCTATAATCCTTAGGTTTGGTCTTCTCATTGTGTCCTGGATTTCCTGGATGTTTTGGGTTACGCGTTTTTTGCATTTTGCATTTTCTTTGACTGTTGAGTCGATGCTTTCTATGGAATCTTCAGCACCTGAGATTCTTTCTTCCATCTCTTGTATTCTATTGTTGATGTTTGCATCTATGACTCCTGATTTCTTCCCAAGGTTTTCTATCTCCAAAGTTGTCTCCCTTTGTGATTTCTTAGTTGTTTCTACTTCCTTTTTTAGTTCCTGGATGGATTTGCTGAGATCCTTCACTTGTTTGTTTGTATTTTCCTGTATTTCTTTAAGGTAATTTTGCATTACCTCTTTCAGGATTTCTTCCTGATGACCCACGTTCTCCTGCATTTCTCTGAGCGATTTTTGTGTTTCCTCCTCATGGGATTCCATCTGTTGATCCATCGTCTCCTGCATTTCTTTAAGCAGTTCTCGTGTTTCCTTTGTAAGGGCATCTAACCGTTGATTCATTTCTTTAAGCAATTTTTGTGTTGCCTCCTTATGGGCATCCGTCTGTTGACCCATATTCTTCTGCATTTCTTTATGCAAATTTTGTGATTCCTTTGTGAGTGCATCTACCCGTTGATTCATCTCGTTAAGCGATTTTTGTGTTGTCTCCTTGTGCGCCTCCATCTTTTGATCCATGTTCTCCCGCATTTCTCTAAGCGATTTTTGTGTTTCCTTTGTAAGGGCTTCTAACCGTTGATTCATGGTCTCCTGTAACTCTTTATGAGATTTATTTGTGTCCTTCTTGTGATCCTCTAATAGCATCATGAGAAGTGATTTTAAATCCAGATCTTGTCTTTCGGGTGTGGTGGGGTATCCAGGACTTGCTGCTGTTGGAGAGTTGGGTTCGGATGGTCCTACATTACTTTGATTACTGTTAGTAACATTCCTACGTTTGCCTTTTGCCATCTGGATACCTCTGGTGTTAGTTGGTCCTGCTGCCACTGGCTGTTGGTTGGACCTCCTGTGAGCCTGCAAAGCTATTTCTGCCCCCCCCTGGATTACCAGGATTCCCCTGGCACCGATTTCTGGGGCCTGCCTGCTCCTGAGTGACTTTGGAGCCCTAATGTGCTTTGCCCCAAGTGATCTTATATTGGGGAGGCCTTGCACATCTAAAGGCTCAGCCTAGTGGATTCCTGGAGCAGAGGTCGCCAAAGGGAGGCTGGCAGGCTCCTGCCCTGTGCAGGGGTGTGTGATCTCTCCTGGGGGGGGGAGGGGGCGTCCCTCTGCCAGGCAGAAGTCCCACAGCAGATCTGGCGCGCTGGTCACTGCAGATCAGCCCAGCACCTGGGAGCAGGTTACACACAAGCTGCCTGAACCCGAAGCGATATTATGCCTGTCTGTCTCTGAGCCTGGTGGTCCCAACTACCTGGTCACTGGAGCAAAGATGGCGGAGGGCACTCTCCGTGGCGCTGCTCACCCTGTGGTCACGATGGCCCGCCGATCTGGCACCCAGACGACCACAGCGCCAACCCGCCCTCGGGCACAGAAGGAAGCCCCAACAGGCCGTGTCCCAAGTGATGTTATATTGGGGGGAGAGCCTGGGTACCGGTCTCTCCAGCGCAGTCCGCGGGAACAGAGGTCGCGGAAGGGAAGCTGGCGGGCTCCCTCCCTGCGCGGGGTCCCTCCAGCAGGCAGAAGGTCCCACCGCGGAACTGGCGCGCTGGTTACTGCAGATCAGCCCAGCACCTGGGAGCAGGTTACACCCAAGCTGCCTGAAACCGAAGCGATATTATGCCTGTCTGTCTCTGAGCCTGGCGGTCCCAACTACCTGGTCACTGGAGCAAAGATGGCGGAGGGCAGTCTCCGTGGCGCCGCTCACCCTGTGGTCACGATGGCCCGCCGATCTGGCGCCCAGACGACTACAGCGCCAACCCGCCCTCGGGCACAGACGGAAGCCCCAACAGGCCGTGTCCCAAGTGATGTTATATCGGGGGGAGAGCCTGGGTACCGGTCTCTCCAGCGCAGTCCGCGGGAACAGAGGTCGCGGAAGGGAAGCTGGCGGGCTCCCTCCCTGCGCGGGGTCCCTCCAGCAGGCAGAAGGCGCAGTCGGTGCTCTTAACCGCTGTATTCTTTCTTTGTTTTGTGCAATTGGTGTTTTGATTATTTTGTGATGGGAGGAATTTCTTTTCTAGTCCAGTCTGTTTGGAGTTCTGTAGGCTTCTTGTATATTCATGGGCATCTCTTTCTTTAGGCTAAGGAAGTCTTCTATAATTTTGTTGAAGATATTCACTGGCCCTTTAAGTTGGGACTCTTCACTCTCTTCTATATCTATTATCCTTAAGATTGGTCTTCTCATTGTGTCCTGGATTTCCTGGATGTTTTTGGTTAGAAACTTTTTGCATTTTGCATTTTCTTTGACTGTTGTGTCAATGTTTTCTATGGTATCTTCTGCACCTGAGATTGTCTCTTCTATCTCTTGTATTCTGTTGGTGATGCTTGCATCTATGACTCCTGATCTTTTTCCTAGATTTTCTATCTCCAGCATTGTCTCCCTTTGTAATTTCTTTATTGTTTCTGTTTCCATTTTTAGATCCTGGATGGTTTTGTTCCATTCCTTCACCTGTTTGGTTGTGTTTTCCTATAATTCTTTAAGGAATTTTTGTGTTTCCTCTTTAAGGGCTTCTACCTGTTAACCTGTGTTCTCCTGTATTTCTTTAAGGGAGTTATTTATGTCCTTCTTAAAGTCATCTTTCATCATTATGAGATGTGATTTTAAATCAGAGTCTTGCTTTTCTGGTGTGTGGGGGTATCCAAGGCTTGCTGTGTTGGGAGAACTGGGTTCTGATGATGCCAAGTAGCCTTGCCCTTGCCTCTTGACATCTGGTTATCTCTGGTGATAGCTGGTCTTGCTGTCTCTGACTGTGGCTTGTTCCTCCTGCAAGCCTGTGTGCCAGTACTCCTGGGAGACCAGTTCTCTCTGGGAGGAATTTGGGTATGGAGAGCTATGGCACAGGGTAAGCTCTGGGGTGCAGATGGAAACCAGAAGGATCCTGTCCCCGTTCTTGGTTCCTGTATCCTGATGGCTCTGGGCAGGTCCCTCTTGGGCCAGGAATTTGAGCAGAAATGGTGGTTTTACCTGTGCTCACAGGTGTGTTAGCCCAGTGGTATTTGGGTATGGAACACTGGCACAGGATCATCCCGACGCAGATGGAACTATAACAAGTACACAGAAGGCATAGGCCAGACCCGCACAGGCTCCGTGGTATCTGCTTCAGTCTCTGTGAGCCCTGGTTAGTTGACTATGTGGGTAATGTTCTTGTGTCCTTGACCCTTCTAACTCCTACAGTCCTTCCTTCCTCCTCTTCCACAGGATACTCAGTCCACCTAACACTTGGCTGTGAGTCTCTGCATCTGTTCTCATCAGTTGCTGGATGAAACCTCTCTGATGACGATTATGCTAGCTTTTGATCTACAAGCATAGCAGAATATCACTAGGAATCATTTCATTGAGGTTGTTTGTTTGCCTTTTGTATTTGGTTCTGTCCTAGGTCTCTGGGCTATCCAGACTCTGGTTCCTGGACCTCTAGGTAGTGTCAAGTGTGTGCTCCCTCTTGTGCCTCAAGCTAGACCAGTCATTGGTTGGCCATGCCCACAGTTTCTTGCCACCTTTACCCCAGTACATCTTGCAGGCAGGATAAATTACTATAGAAGCCTTGCCTGGTTACAGATGCCCGGGTCAGGCTCTGTGTCCCCCAGAGCTAGGGTTCTTTGCTAGGGTCACCCTCCTAGGTCCCTGGAAGTTCCCATTGCACTCACCCAAAATGCCCCCCAGTACAAAATGTCTCTTCCAGTACTCTCTCCCTACATCCCCGCAAGAAATTTATATTATTTGTGGCTATTGTGAAGGGTATTGTTTCCCTGACTTCTTTCTCAGCCCACTTGTTGTTTGTATATAGGAGGGCTACGGATTTCTTTTTGAGTTAATCTTGTATCCATCCCACTTAACTGAAGGTGATTCCCAACTGGTAGGATTGGGGGGGGTCACTTATGTATACTACCATATCATCTGCAAATAGCGATACTTTGACTTCTTCCATTCTAATTTGTGTCCCCTTGATCACCTTTAGTTGTCTTACTGCTCTAGTTAGAATTTCAACTACTATATTGAATGGATGATGTAAAGAGTGGACAACCTTGTCTTGTTCCTGATTTTAGTGGAATCGCTTTTGAGTTTCTCTCCACTTAATTTGACATTGACTATAAGCTTACTGTTGACTATTGCCTTTATCATGTTTATAGGTATGTGCCTTGTATCTCTGATCTCTCCGAAAGTTTTATTATAAAGGGGTGTTGGATGTCAAAAGCCTTTTCAGCATCTAATAAGATGAGTGTGTGAGTGTGTGTGTGTGTGTGTGTGTGTGTGTGTGTGTGTGTGTGTGTGTGTGTTTCCTTTCAGTTTGTTTACTTGGTGGATTATGTTGACAGATTTTTGTATGTTGAACCATCCCTGAATCTTTGGGATGAAGCCTACTTGATGATGGTAGGTGATCTTTTCAGTGTGTTCTTGGAGTCGGTTTGCAAGTATTTTATTGAGTATTTTTGCATCTTGGTCTGTAATTTTCTTTTGAGTCTTTGTGTGGTTTGAGTATCAGGGTAACTGGCCTCATAGAATGAATATGGCAGTGTTTCTTCTGTTTCTATTTTGTGGAATAATTTGAGAAGTATTGGTATTAGGTCTTCTTTGAAAGTCTGGTAGAATTCTGTGCTAAAACCATGTTTTGTTTTGTTTTTGTTGTTGTTGTTTGGGAGACTTTTAATGACTGCTTCTATTTCCTTAGCGGTTATAGGTCTATTTAAATTGTTTACTGACCTTGATTTAACTTTGGTAAGTAGTATCTATCAAGAAAATTGTCCATTTCTTTTAGATTTTCCAACTCGTAGAGTATTTCTGCTGGCCGAAAATGACTTCTGGTTCAGCAGGGAGTCTCCATCAGAGTTGGAGGCTGGACTTCCTGGCAGTTAGCGTGGTCTTTGGTCCAGCAGGGGTTATCTCTTCTGACTGGCATATCCTGCATGCACCTGTTCACTGATAGAGCTACACCTGAGCAGCAGTTATCTGCTCATGGAATGGGGACTGACAGTAAGAAGGCAGGAAGGGTTGACTTGGGTCTTTGGGATCTGAATGGAGGATATGGAAGGGTTCCGAGGTGGACCTCTTACCTGTTCTGACTGGTGTGGCCTACACCTGAGCTTAGATGTCTACCTCACCTTTTCTTTTTCTTTTATTTGTTTCGAGATAGGGTTTCTCTGTGTAGCCCTGACTATCCTAGAACATGTTCTAGCCTCAAACTCAGAGATCCACCTGCCTCTGCCTCAAGAGTGCTGGGATTAAGGGCAAGTTCCACCACCACCCACCTGACTAATCACCTTTTCTTAATAATTGTTTCTTTTTTTATGTTTTTGCTAGCTTCTAATTATTAAACATGAAGTATTTCATTGCATTTTCATACATGTATGTAATGCTACTATTACCTTCCCTGTTCCATCCCTTGTCAAAACTTGTCTCCTTCTACTTTCAGTTTTTTGTTTTGTTTTTTAAGATAGTGACCCAGTGATTTTCACTGGGTTGCTGATAAGGGCATGCTTACAGGACAAGAGATGAGCACCTTACCAGAGGCTCCATCAGTGAAGAAAGTTCCTTAATCACTGTTAATCCTTAGGGAGGTATAGGATCCCAGGAGCCCTTTTCCTTCCATTATAGAATAACTTTTTTCTTTTCTTTTTAAGATTTATTTTATTTATTATATGTAAGTACACTGTAGCTATCTTCAGACATACCAGAAGAGGGAGTCAGATCTTGTTACAGATGGTTGTGAGCCACCATGTGGTTGGTTGCTGGGATTTGAACTCAGGACCTTCAGAAGAGCAGTCAGTGCTCCAGCCCCAGGATATCTTTTCTTTAATTTTTTGAGACAAGGTCTCATGATATAGCCCTGGCTATCCTGGAATGCACTATGTAGACCGGACTGGCCTCAAACTCACAGAAATCCTCCTGCTTCTGTCTCCTGAGTGCTGGAATTAAAGGTATGTCCCATTATGGATGGCTTGTTTCTCCTTTTGGTGTGTGTATTAGTTAGTTTCTATTATGACACACCATGACCAAAAAGGACTTGGTGGGGGGAGGGGGGCATATTGCTTACAGCTTTCAATTTATAATGAGGGTAGGCACTGAAGCAGGTCTTCATCTTCCTCCAGTAAGGACCTGCTTTGCTTTGTTATACAGCCCAGGAGTTATGGGCTAGGTACCACCCACAGTGGCTAGACCCTCTCAAGTCAATCATTAATCAAGAAATTTCCCCACAGACTTGCCTCCAGTCAGTCTGATGGGGGCATTTTCTCAATTGAGGTTCCACTTTCAGATGACTCTAGAACAGTGCTTTTCAACCTTCCTAATGCTGCCACCCTTTAATACAGTTCCTCGTGCTGTGGTGACCCCCACCATAAAATGATTTTTGCTGCTGCTTCATAGCTGTAATTTTGCTATTGTTATGAACCGTAATGTAAATATCTGTGTTTCTGATGGTCTTAGGCGACCCCTGTGAAAGGCTCATCCAACTCCAAAGCGGTCTCAACCCACAGGTGGAGAACCACCACTCTAGCTTATGTCCAATTGACAAAAGTTAATCAGGATCATATGCTTGGTGATATTTTTCTTAGTCAATGGTGAGTGTGAGAAAATGGGTAGCAGGTTCTGAGTTGCACTGTCTTCCTCCAGAGACCTCAGTTTTGTTTCTTCCAGCAGGCAGCTAGCACATGACTGCTTGGGTGGGCTAAGGTGCAGCCCTTCTCTGGTCACAAGCTTGGAAGGGTTGGGGACAGGTCTGCCCTACGCTTTTATAACCACCAGCAGTTTCTTCTTATGTCGTTTCTTAGAAACAGCCACACACGTGCAGTTCTGGTCTTGGCAAGTACCAGATGGTTTGCAGGCGTGGGCTCCCTTTCTTGTGGGATCTTGGCTACTGTGGTAGCAGTGGTCTTCAGTTGTTATCTCCCTGAAAGTAGGCCTTGGAGTGCAGACCAGCGAGTGCTCTGAGGGAGGGGAGAACTTCAGGAAAGCCAGCTTCTTCAAAAGCTTTTCTTTCTTTTTCTTCTCAGTCCTGTTTGGATTTTCTCTAATACCTTCAGATCATTTTCTGTTTGCTTATTTCATTTGGGTAGTTCAGCTAGCTCAGACTTACCCTCTGAAGAAAAGGTAGCCTGGTAGTGTCTGCTGAGCTGTAGCTGCAAGTCCGAGTCTCGGGAGTCCCGGCTCACAAAGCCCTACAGTCTGACCGAGAACAACTTCAGCTTTAGCTTTCCACAGCCGTCTGTCTGGTCCGCCCCGCGCTCCTCCTGGACTTCGCTCTCACCTCTTCTTGTTCCTCTGCAGTCTTCTCCAGTACCACCAAATCCTGGTTTATTAGCGAGCAGTTCCTGCTCCTAATTCCTCAGAGCGTGGCCTATATCCTCTCTCTCTGCTGAACATCACAGCACCCTGTGAGGCTGTGGTCACGGAAACACCAATTTCTGATGCCTTACAGAATAAACTGCCTTTACTGCTACTCAGTCAGACCGTGACAGAGGCTGTGGTACCCGGTTGTTATCAGTTAGATCTGCTACCTGTCTTGTAGGTTAAAGGATCTTCTGCCAAAAAAGACCCAAGCAAAACAGTGATTAGTGAACAGGAAGGTCTGGAAGAGCAGTGGAACAACGTGAAAGCCATTCTGCAGGCGTATCGCTTTACAGGTAGGACTCTGTTCTGATCAGATTGGTGCTGAGTTAGTTGGCTAGCTGCGTTTTCAGTGCTAGACTTGGTTTCTCAGAACTTACCTGCACACACTGCCATACATACACAAGCTGACATGCTGGTTTGTAGGCCTATCTGCCTATAAGATCCGCCTCTTTAGACAGTAAAGGCTGGGTGGTCGGTGGCTGGCTGGCACCATTTCTTTTCACAGTCGCTTGCTAGACCCTCACTGGAGCTTTCTCTCCTGCTTGCCTGAGTTATAGTCATTGTCATGGTTTGAACCTCAGATCTCTGTCTCATCATAAATAGTAATTGTTCTTCATCTATGCCACAGAGAGCTGTAGGGGAAACTGAGGACTCACATAGCTGTAACTCAGGGAATAAAAAGAATACATAGAGTAAAATTTTCTCATTTTGCCCTCAATTTGATCTCTAGGTATCTTCTCACTTCCCCATCCATCCATAATATTAACAGCTCAGGCTCGTGTGAATCAGTCAGGAGGAGCATACAGTACCACTCATTTGAGCAGCATTTGTGCACACTGTGTCTGTATACCAAGCCTTATGCAAGGTTACTGGAATGCCCAGACGGCAGCCCGAGACCTTTGTCTCACATTTGAGAGGTGTTGCTCACTGTTTACCTAGGGCTCAGCGGGAAGTTGACCAGTCGTGGAGTCTGTGTGTACATCAGCACCGCCTTTGAGGGGCACCTACTAGATTCCTACTTTGTGGACCTTGTCATAGCGAAACCACTCCGGATTCATCACCATTCCATCCCAGTCTTCATCCCTCTGGAAAAGATAGCCACAGCACACCTACAGACTGATGTTCGGCGCTTCCTGTTTAGTCTCTGGGAGTACCTAAATGCCTACGTGGGAAGGAAGTACCAGGCAGACCAACTTGAGGTATTTGTGTAGGGATTTTTGTGTCTAATTTTATTGCCCATGACAGACTTCAAAGGAACATGCTTTCTTAAAGAAGAGAGCTCATTTATTTTTGAGACAGAGTTCTTAAATCCTAGAGGTAAATGTGGTCCAGGGTGGTCTTGCCCTTGAGCCATTATACCTGTCACCACCTCCTAAATGCTGGGATTACAAGTGTGTGCCAACATAGCTGGTTTTTATCTTTAATATATTTATTTTTGGCAAGGTTGGAGATCGAAGGCCCTGTGCATGCTGGGAAAGCACTCTGCCACTAAGCTACAGCCCCAACCCTGAGCTAGAAGTCTGTCCATTACCTTTCTTTACTCCGGTTGGTTGGTTGGCTAGCTGGTTTGAAATAGGTGTTCACTCTGTAGCCCAGGCTGTCCTGAAACTTACTGCGAAGTCCCAGACACTCTCATACTCAAGAGCACAGTTTTCCTGCATTGGCATCAGGGGTGGTTATGGGCATGTGTCACCACATCTGGCTTGGCCACTCATTTTCTAGCACTTGTTTCTTACCTACAAGTGATTTCCCTGTCTTCATTCCCCACCCCTCTCAGTGATGCTGAAGAGTGAGCGGGTCCTGTTACAGGACCACAGTCCTAATGGCGATCCTCACACTTTTATCACAACATGGACAGAGTTTCCATGCTGTTGTTTGAACTCTGATGTTATATGTGCAATGCTGTGCTGAACATAAGTGCAGGGGTCCATTACCACAGAGGACTGGGTAGGTATCCTTTATCTCATCAGTTAAACAGAATGTCTTCCCACATAAGATAGTCTTGGTGAAACTCGGCAGAAATGGTATCTCCCTTGACCTGTTCCCTGATCATCTACTGGGAAGTGCTTCCTGCCAGACTCTTGATGGCCTTCGTGTCATTGAGACAAAGTGTTGTGTGAGGTCAGGCTGGAGAGGTCCCTCCATACTGCATGGTGCCTCTGGAGCAGTCATGACCCTCTCCATCCTTCCCCTGGTAGAGTGACTTCTGCGCTTTCCTCACGGGACCTTTGCAGAGAAACACCCTTTACAACTTGCTGTCGTTCACCTATAAAGTGGAACAGGGACGCCAGACCTTCTCCTTCAGTGCCAGGTTGCTATATGAGGACCTCACAGCAGCCCTTCCCACGGATGTCACTGTGACAAGACCAGGTACAAGGAACAATGCCTCACTGAAGAAATGGCGTGTTCTAGTTCAAGCAAATGGAGATAACATCAAGTAGACCACTTAGAGCCCTTCTGTTCACGTACTAGAAATTTACCAATTTCTACAGTTTTTCCTCTTTGTAAATGTTAAGTATCATTATCTTAGGTTTTCCTGTCCCTTTCCTTTCCCAGATCGGCCAGAATGCTTTCATCTCACAATTTATTTTCATGTGCTCGCCACCCCCAGATAGAAAACTAAGACAGAACCCGGGATTGTCTGTAATGACGTTGGCCTACACTTAGCCCTAGGGTACATTCTGTAGGTGTCAGTTTGTCAGGGCTGGCCAGGAGACTTTGGTTTCTTCTTGCCTAGAGGCACCATGATAATCTGACATGGGCAGTAATTCTGATGATACCACAAGTTGCACACCCACAGGTTTTAAATTGTTCTAGTCTCTGTCTCTATTTTTCTAAGTTCCTGTTCTCAGAATTGTTCTGGTAAGGCATCCTCTCTAGAGCTACAGACAAAAAATAAGTCACATGGGTCCAAAAGAGTGGCGGTCTGGGTTCTGACTCCCCTGGTCGGATTAATGGGCTTGACAGAATCTCTTTCTTTAGGTGTGGAAGCATCATCCCCTCATTGGGAGGAGCACAGAGCATCCCATGAAATGCTCTTCCGTACCAAGCCCCTGCACCAGGTGTTTGCTTCATTTTCCAAAGAAACTGAAAAGCTGGATTTGAGCCTGGTCTAATGAAAAACTGTTTGACTATTTGGGACCCATGGGAAGTGAACACACTTGTGCTGCCTGCGGTCTCCGACCTGTCAGCAAAAGCTGTTGGGAGAGTGCTTGCCTGGGTACAACCATGAGAACAGATGTCCACGTCATGGGAATGGCAAGGAGCTTGTCTGTAGACATAGACAAGTCCGTATCTGTGGGCACTGGGCAATTTGGACAGTGCTCCAGAATGTCTCTTCTATAAGTACCAGTGTTGATTTGATCGTATGCATATATTCTTGCTGGAAATCCGCTAAAATGGGGATAATTGAAGACATTTTGTGAGCATCTCTAGCTTCTGTGGGAGCTATAAATCTATGATAGGGTTTGTTAAGAAGAGAAAGTATTTTTTAGCCTTTGGTTTGGAGCAGCATGTTCTAGGCCACTATTTGGTGGGAGACAGCATTTTTATACTTGGGGGTTCTGTGTATTTAATATTGTTACCTGTAACAATTCGGCAGAGAAGGGAATGCATGAACTCACTGTTCGAAAGCATTGTTGGAAATCTGCACATAGGTCGGGGAAGCTCCCCTGTCATGTCTCCTTCCTGCGAGATCCAGGCATGGCCACCCTCTTCCCACCTTTTCTCTTTAACCAAGAGTCTGTGGTATGCCGCATATATTGTTCCTCGGCTTAGGGCTCCTTGACATCTTTAAAAGGCCTGTTTGCCGGTCAAGTTCTCCCATTACAATGCCTGCCCTTCCTCTGCTAGTCCCAAATAGGATCTTTATTCCACAGGCCCAGCATTTGGGCTTCACTCTAAATTAGCTGCTTCCTAGAAATCTCCATGTGTGGGAGCTCCAGCAAGCTCCGTAAGCCAGCATGGGTCCCCCTAACAGAGGTTTGGAATAAAAGGTTCATGGCTTGGGGTGAGAAGTCTGTGTCACAGTAACAGAATTGCCACAACAGTGCCATCAAGTTGAGTAAAGCTTTTAATAAAACAGTCCTGTTCTTTATCAACACCTGCAGATTCTCTGTTAAAGCAGTAGCAAAGGCGACTGTAGCAAGAGCTCAGAAGACAAGGCAATATTGGAAAGTTGTTTTTTGAACAGGTTAAAAATATAAATGTAGAAGATCTGTTTATATATTTTTCTTTCAGAAATAACCCCCCCCCCTTCCCAACCAGGTGAAAGGAAATATTGCACTTTCTGCTCTCGTGACTAAGGTGACACGGGGGTTCCGGAAGAACCTTTCAAGATTATCAGGAACGTTGGGGTAAGGGCCATTGACCTAACCAGACAGGAGGAAGCAGCCAGGCACAGAGCCTCCTCGGCCCGAGCCCAGCCCCTGCTCCCCGCCCCGCCGCACAGGGGCTTCATTCCGCCTCTGCCGGCAGCCTGCTCACAGTGGCCATGGCCTCTCTAGGGGTGGAGGGCTGAGCTGGAGCAAAGGCTCTGGAAAGGCTGCTCCAGTACTATGCCTAAGACCCCTGCTTTGGGGAAGCTACAGGCACACTGAGGAGTAGGAATAGCCACCCCCAGAGCTCACATCCACACAGGAAGGCTGGAGGAAATCTGAAACCTAAAGTCTATGGGAAGGTGCACTTCAATAATTGGGAACACCAGGACTTGGTCATTTGCCCTTTCCCAAAGCTTTTCTCTGCTTCCAAAAAAAATCACCCTTCCAATGTGGACCACTGTAGAGCCAGAGGCCATTCAGGGGTTGTCCACCACTTGGTGGGGCAGCGTAACAGAGGAGCCGTTGGGGAAGGCAGCTGGCCTGTCCCGCCCCTTCAAGAAAAAGGTCAGAAGCTCCCCCTTGCCTTTCACGAAGATGGGGCCCCGCCTCACAAAGCGGAAGCCGTACTCCCGAAGGATGACCTGCGTCTCTTCTACCACCTGCACATGGAGGACAGAGACAACGTTAGAGAAGAGGAAGTCAAGATTGGGGGGAGGGGGGATGTAGAAGGGCTTTTGGACAGCTCGGTAGTAGGATGTAGATACAGTGTGTATGTTCCTCCCAGCCCCACTTAAGCATCAGACTACCATTTCATGGCACTGATACAAGTCCACATCAGTTTAGCTGTTGACTTTGTACCAAACAGAGGCTTTTTTCACCCAAACCTGAATCTTAAATGTTTTGAATGACCCAAAGCCTTTTCTCCCTCAATCCATGTTTCCTTGGCCCTGTGGCCCTGCCAACACTGACCTGTGGCCCACAGACAGGGGCCTGTAATATACGACAAAGCACCAGGCTCCTACTCCCTGCATCCAAACGTGCTCAGTTCTAGTACTGAACATACCTGGATGTTGCCCATGACCCCTGTGGATTCCATCCTGCTGGCCACATTGACCGTGTTGCCCCAGATGTCATAGTGTGGTTTCCGGGCTCCAATGACTCCAGCCAGAACTCCTCCTTTGTTCATGCCTAGGGTAGAGAGAGTGGAGCGTGATCACAAGCCAGGCTTGTATTAGCTTCTCACTTCTCTTTCATAGATGACCATTTGACCCCCACCACAAGGCTGCTGATAGGAACTTCTGTGTTCCTTGCTAAAAATTCCTTCACAGCTGTCTCTCAGGACTATAGTGGCCAGCTTCAATGTAACCTTCCTAATACTTCGGACTCCTGTAAATTTGCCCAGAAGTGGTGAGGCCACTCCTCATACGAGTAGCTGGCACAGACCTTAGGGGAGTCAGGTGCAGACAGGAATCTGAACTGCCATTGGAAACAGGGATGGGTCTGTCTTTATTCTACTTCATTACTGTAGATTTCTACATGTGGTCACCTCCAAGAGAGCGGAACTAAGGTCATCTGGCTCCCCTACCACTCTGCCTTCGCCTGTGAAGCCTCGGTTCTGCCCGGCCCCCAGCGCTGGCGGTGCCTTTACCTATGCGGAGCATGAAGTTGTTGAATGACTGGTTGTTGATGTTTGTGAGCGTGTCCTTCATGGCTAATGCAAAGTCTGCCAGGTCAGCCAGGTGCTGCCAGCGCTCCTTGTCTGACTTCTCCTCCTGTGTGGAAACGTGATGACACTGTCAGAACTAACAGGCTGCACTGTGGGAATGAGCCCTTTGCACAGGAATCTTCATTAACTTCATCTGATTCTCACTTTCATGGCCTGCAGCTGCCTGTCTCTTACTCTTCTGGGCAGTGCTGCCTTTCTAGTTACCAGGCCACCTTGCTAGTTACAGAGTTACCTTGCTGGAGCTCGTAAAGCCATTGGTGTTGACATCTGGTGTGACTCCTGAAGCTGCCATGTAGGTGCTGCCAATGGTTTTGATCTTGGTGATGACCCGGAATTTGGGATTGTCCAGGAGCTGAGGATGGAATTAGTAGAACTAAGGATGAGGAGTGAGTTGCTATCAAATTTGCCTGTTTACAAGGATCAACAATGCATCTGAGAGACACTCTCCTATAATGGCTTTGTTCATTCCTTGCTACCTTGGCACATAAGCCTCAGCCTCAATTACCATAACCTTGGCACTAAGTTAATGGCTAGTCTCCTTAGGTGGTGGAAGTCCTAAGGGAAAGTGTCCAGTCGATGTTTAACAGGGCTTGAGGTAGGAGAGAAGACAATCATTAATCCCATAACCTTGCCAGGGCTGTCCCAAGATCCTGCCTCAGCCCTGGGACTCATGAGTTCTGGATGGCTGCAGAAGCCCAGTTACTGTAAAAGACTCGTGTGGGAAATGTGTAGAACTTGTCTGAGATGTGATATTAAAGGAGCTAGCTCTGACAGGAGGACACTCACTGAGTCAAAGTCAGAGATGATCTCATTGAGGAAGCGGAGACACTCGATGCCACCATTGTTGATGCTCTCCTCGGTGTAGAAGTCAGCAAAGTTGGGCAAGGAGGCAAACATGACTCCAATCTCGTCATAAGACTGGCTGTACAGCTCCTACAAAGAGGCAGGGTCAGGCTGGGGCACTGCTGCATAAACGTCGAGGACCAGAGTGGAGTGCATGGGAGGTAGAGGCCGGCTGGCTAGTCAGAGTAACAGTGAGCCCTAGGTTCTACAAGAGACTTCCTCCACATACTGGGGACAAGCAGTGAAGGAAAACACCCAATGTGTCAGCCTCAGCCTCCATATGAACACGTGCACATACGTATGTACAGCACACACATGGCTGCCTGGTAGGATGGTCCTCACACATGATGTGTGGACTGAACTATTTGAACCCAACTTTGAACGATTAGAATCTCCTCCATGGCCTCTGCATCCATTCCTGTCCTGCCTTCCCTTGGTGATGGACTGTTTGCCTGGAAGTGTAAGATGAAATAAACCCTTTCCTCCCCAAGTTGGTTATGATCATGGTGTTTCATCCCAGTTACAGAAACCTCTCCAAGGAAGGTCAGTGGAATGATCAACCACCTTAGTTTGAGAAGGTCTTATTGGCAGAAGGGGCAGTCTGGTACTGAAATGGGGTCCCAGAGATGGAGCACATCAGCAATGTTCTGTAGGAGAGACCCTGGTTGATGTTTCTGGATAGGTTGAGCCATACTTGGACTTCCAACCCCAGTTATAAAAGGACTTTGACTGGTGGGTGCTCCTTGGCAGAAAGAATAAGCTTCACATGACATCCTCTTACCTCATCTCTCTTCTTAGACCCCAGGAAATGGCGTGCAACATGCTCAGGCAACATGTTGGTGACCAAGGCCTCGTTCCATCGTCGCATCTCGTAGACACGTTCTTTCTGGTCATGGACCTCAATCTTCCACAAGAATAGTGTTCGGGCCAGTTTTTCCACCTACAGACATCAGTTAGGTGAGATGTGTACTATAAAGCCATCCAATGGAAAGGTTTAGAACAGGAGTATTGAATATCATGTATGATAGCTAAATTACAGAAGAGCTGAGAGGAGTCACCTAATCAAAATGGCATCTCATAGTTGCATTGAAGCCTCTTGATACAGTAGAGATCCAAGCTGGGGCAGGGGCAGAGAGGGCTCTGCCAGAACTAAGAGGCATCCCCATCTCGAGCGGCTCCCTTTATGAAGTGACTTGGGAAAGCTGTACTTTCCTGGCAAACCACTTGGGGGCATCCAAGCTAACTGTCCTTGTATGGATACTTCATCTTTAGTGAACAGAACTTCATTAGGGTCTTTCCTTTCTCTTCTGACTCCAAGGCTAGTGTATCAGTGACCACCACCACCCCCCCCATGCCAGGGTGAGTGCAGAGCCCTGGAGCCCTGCCTAGGGAACATCGCCCATCCTGGAGGAGGGCAGAGGAAGAAGCAGGGACACAGCAGAGCTAGTTCATCCCATGTGCCAGGTTAGGTGAAGGAGCGGCTTTTCGTAGGTGCCTGGACTTCTGAGGTCTAGGATCACTTGCTGGGGGGCCCTTAACACAGAAGAGGGCGTGTCACTCACGTGGCGTGAGAAGTAGTAAAAGCTCAGCATCATGACAAACATCATCACAGTCATTGAGTACTTGGAAGGCACCAGGGGCAGCCTGCTGGACAGACAAGAACATGAAGTGAGCCTTTGCCACCCATCGCTGTGGGCTTCAGACGCTCCCCCACCCCAGTTCCTCCCACAGGCCGGGTGGCCCTCCCCTCCCCCAGCATGTGATTAGGCTATCTTTGGAACCAGCCGCAGCCCCAGCTTCCCAGGCTACAGGCCATTCACATCAATCTGCTCCTCAGATGCTTAGGGATCCCGCTGCAGTGTCTCACACATCCAAGATATAGTTACACTTATAGGATTTTGAAGGGACTCCCTAGCAATGTGACCAGGCTACAATCTTGCTGCAGTGTCTTTCTAACTTTAGCCATAGTTTTGTGTGGACTTAGAGTTAACTTGCATCACTGTATACAACTCTGTACATGAAGAGGCCATTGTATCTGTTATCACTGATGTCACTTGGGCTTTGTATTATGGGTGACCAGGCTGCTAGGGATATTCTCGCATGTCTGCCTTGGGGTATATATGCAAGTATGAACTTTCCTAAGACGTATATAGAAGTGGAGTTTCTGGGCTATGGGTTTTAGATTTTTTTGTTTGAGATAGGATCTCATGTGTCCCAGGCTGGCCATGAACTGTAACCTCCTGCCTCCATTATAGGTACACATCACTGTTTCCAGTTTGTGCAGTGTTGGGAACCCAAGGCTTTGTCCATGCTACGGCAAGCATTCTACCAGATGAGCTGTATCTCCAACCCCATAGGTCTGTTCCTAACCAAATCCAAATGGCTATAACTATACCACCACCAAGAGTATATGCGTTAACACCAAACTTAATAACAGCTTGAAGTTTTTACCAAGTTGGTAGGGTGTCGTGACAGTTTGTTACAGCTTTAATTTGTGTTTGGGTTTTGTTTTGTTTTGTTTGTCTAAATATCATTCACTGGTGTCCATTTAAGACTTTTTTCCCCTGAAACTCACTCTGTAGGCCAGGCTAGCTTTGAACTCACAGAGACCCGCCTGCCTTTGCTTCTTGAGTGCTGGGATTAAAGGTGTGTGCCACCACTGCCTAGCCATTTAGACTTATTTTATGAAGGGCACATTCAAGTCTCCCACCTTTACTCCATTAGCACACCTTTTTAAAAAAAAATTTCACCTCAGAGTCTGCTCTAAAACTTTAGGATGCACCTTAGAGAACGTCGATGTTCTCAGGGAAGACAGCCTAGGAAGGCTGATCTTCACTGGATTCCAGAGGAGAGCGCTAACCGCCTTAATTCCAACTTGGCCCTCTTTCTTTGTTTCCCTGCCTGTGTGTATCCTGCCAGCCTGTTCACCACAGCTGCCATCCCCTTGAGTCTTTCCCGCTCCAGCCTCTACCTTCCACACACACAGCTCTGCTCTCAACTCTTCTGTCTCCAATATAAGAGGAGCCCAGACGGCCAGGTCCACATTGGACATAGCCTCTGCCCAGCTGATCCATAGAAATCCGCAACTCCTCTAACTGACGTACCTGCAACCGTGCTGCAGTTGCTGCCTATGGGACGGGCTGTGAGGTGGACGACGAGGCAATGCAGTGACTCTTACCTGTCAGTGCCATTGAGCCCAGGAGTGGAAAGTACCTGCATCTTCTCTAAGGCCACCATAGGAGAGCTGTTGAGCAGATAATAGAGCACATTCAGGCCACGTCTGGATGTAGGAGGCTGATACCCCAGCCAAACACCGAGGTGTCCCAAATCTACTCGGCAAGATGGAAAGGACCACTCCCGACAGGCTGCGCACGCCTGTGAGAAGCCCTGAATTTTCATGACTCATCATTATTTCTCTGATGAGCCTGAGGTAGAAAGCCGCCTCGGCCCAGGCACCTCAGGCACGTGGCCTTGAAACAGGGATGGGGTGGGGCACGTGAGAGGAAAGAGAGCACGCACACCCTCAGTCGGGCTTCATCTTACTCCTTTTCCTGAAAGCGCTTGTGGTCGTATTCATCAAAGACCGGACACCAGGCATACAGGTTGATGGCAGTCACGGCGCCTGTGACGAGCAGCATGAGCGTCAGCTTCACCATGTGGCTGACCTGCACCAGCATGATGGTGGCGATGAGGGACAGCACGGCGACGTAGTTGTAGTACTTGGGGTTCTCCATACAGCCGCCGTCCAGTTCCACCCCGGTTGTCACATTGTAAGGTCCCATGTAGTACTGGAGACAGCTAAGCTGGGGGCCAGGACGGTGGGGAGGGGAGGGGTGAGAGGGACCATCAGTGGCAGGTCAGAGGGAGCTCGGCTACAGCAGTGATCAGCTGGCTCCCTCCACAGTGCCCCCAGAGAGATGCGAAGGTGAGCAGAGAGTGAGCTTACACACGTTAGTGACTGCTATGGAGAGCCGTATCATGATCGTATCAGATGTTCAGAAAAACGCAGTGTATTGTTAGCACTGCACCTACTCTACAGAAATCCCATGGACAGTCAGGAGGGGCGGGGCGAAAGGAGACCCGGGAGCCAGAGCTCCTGGCTCCTGGTCCAACGTGCTTTTCCCATCACGCTTGCTGCAAGAGAGGCTGTGTGGCCATTCGGAATCTCTGGGGTGACAGCTATTCTGCCACCAGGCCACCCCTACCATCCGGAGTCTGCTCATTGGTTGCACTACTGTCCACCACAGTCAACAGAAAATGTGTCCATAAGCTAACTAAGCCTTTCTAGATAACCTGCAACTCACCCTAGCTTTGGGTAACAACTTGGCACGTAATGCCAGGAGGTGCAGGATCCCTGTGCACCCATCCAAGGTCCTTGGACCTGGGCATCAACTTTATATGTCTCGTAGGATCAGGGGCGTCATTGTGCATGGTGGGCACCATGCAGCCCACAGACTTCCTGCACTCTGGAGTTCTCCCCGGCCAGGTAGGTGTCCAGGTACAGCCCTTCGAGTGCTTCCGGGGTAAGTCTCTAGGCTGATTTTCCTCCCATGCGTAAGTTGTTAAATTACAGTAAGTACTATACAACATTCTTAACAGGACTTGGGAGAATGCATGCGGTATTCCCAAATTCGAACAGTCCTATCGACTGGTAGGAGCAGTGACCTTCCCTGTCACCTTTCCCTCACAGAACATCTGACTGCCCTCTCCTAGAACCCTAGCTCTCCATGAACTGAACAGAACAGAAAATGGCCTCCCCAGAGATCTCCTGGGCTCTGTGACGCTGTGTCCCTGCTCGGCCACCTAGAAATGTAGTAGGGCTACCTGATGAAATGACAAACACCTCAGCCCAGTAGATCCCAACACAGGCTATGCTTCAAGGAATACAACTCGTGAGTGCTTTGTAAGCCTTGTGAGGGGGGGAAGCCATCTCAGGCGTGTGCGTGTAACATACACAAGATGCATGAACAATCTCCTGTGTCATTCTATCAGTGACATCTGCTTGTTTGTTTGTTTTTGAGATTAGGTCTCCCTTGGGCCCAGTACAAGTCAATAAATAAGTTTGCTAGCCAGTGAAACCAGAGATCCTAGTGTCTTTGCCTCCCATCACTGAGACTATAAGCGTCCACCATCATGCCTGGCTTTTTCCACATGCATTCTGGGGAAGAAACTCAGGTCCCAATCAGTTTACCAACTGAGCTCTCCCAGACTCTAAAACTGCTTCAGTTTTTGACTGTTACTATGTGACCTAAAGCAAGCAAACAAACCTTTCTGAACTTTAATCCCTATGTGTGAAACTGCAGATGTTGGTGCACCTAGCCGTGGACTGGGTACACTGGACGGTGGGAGGGAAGGGGCTACAAAGGATGAAGTCAACCTTGGAAGTTTTCTGAATACCTGCAGGAAGACCCTCTCCACCTAACTGAGATGTCCAGTGTCGGATTCATCTACCTGATGAATGCTGACAGATGAACGCACTGGCAAGCGGACAGCGTACAACCGCTCTCCCCTGGGTTTATGCCCCCTTCAACGAGGAAGCAAAAGCTCACCATGTCCACAACATTGGCCATAACCAGAATGAAGATGGCTAACATGGCCCAGGTGTTCCTTGCCCAGCGGGTCCGGTCAATCCAAGACGAGAAGGCCACGAGCTTCTTAGGAAATGACTAGGAAATCAAACAAAAAATGTGATTTCAAGGGATTGAGCCTCCGCTGTATGTCCTGAAGATCAGACTGCTCATGGCTGTATGTCCTAAAGATATGTCTGCTCATGCTCTGCCTGTGGGTCCCTAAAATTGACAGGGAGAGAGTATAAGAATACAACTCCTTGAGGTAGAATACAGCCCTAGACCTTCAGGTCATAGCTCCTGGTGAGGCAGACACTTCCAGAATGTGCGGGCAGCCCCGGAAGCGAGACCAGAGCAGGGAACAGCATTTGGGGCTCGCCATCTGCCTAGCTGCCTCCCTCTTCCTTTTCTGGATCAATACACTAACTCCCAGGTCACCTGTCAAACGGACTGTTAGACTGATTTTCCTAAGATTGCTTTCCCCTCGTTACTCTGATCAAAAACTTCCTGGCATACAAGTGCCTACAGAACTCTCAATCTGGCTTTTAAGGTCTTTCACACAATTGAAGCCAACCCATCTTCCAGTTGGATTTGCGCTTCACTGAGTTATATGTGTTTAGCCATGGTCCATAGGATCCCATGTCACAGAAGGGATGAGTGGGGAAGGGGATGGGTGGGTGGGTGGATGATGGATGCCTAAATGACCCCCCCACAGACAAGTCTATGAGGACTTGACCAGAAGCCCAACTCCTATCATTTACACAGAGTACCACTCTAGAGACTAGAAGGTTCCAGGCTCAACTGGGGAACGCCTCTTACCCTGGGGAAGATGGCAGCCATCGAGCAGATGGTCAGGATCAAGAGCAGAACCTCTCCAACCACAAAGGTCACGTAGTTTGTCATCAGCCTGTGGCACAGAGAAGGTGACTGGGTAGTACGGAGGTCAGCTGGGCACAAGCTTATGACTGGCAGCCTCTCTTTGACACCAGGCAACTGCTGTTACTGTCTTAGCAGAACAAGATGACAGGCCCTGGCAGAGAGGAATGCCAACAAAGTGCCTGTGAACTCCACCCTCGAGCTGCTAACTGTCCACTGGGACTTTTCCGGAGCTGAGGAGGGTCATAGATGCCCTGAAAATAGCCCAGTAACAGCCTGGGAAAGAGTTCTTAGGAATGAACATCGGCCCTGTAGCTGGGGTGAGAACAGTACAGAACAAAACACAGACGTGCTGAGGGCTGGTGAAGTGACCTCTGACCGCGCAGCACACACTGAAATGAGGCTTTTCCACAGCCATTTCTTCCCCTCCACCATGGGAACTCTTTCTGCTCTAGGTCCTTCTCATTCCTCCATGGAGAAAGAACACTCTTGCCAAGGGCCCCCAGAAACTTATGTTGCCAATCCAGTATCCAACTCAGGGTCACTTCTTACATCTCACTTGGTTTGGGGGATCTTTTTGGTCTCTGTTTTTGTTGCCACACACTGACCTTAAAGGGCTTGCTTCTCTTCCCTCTCTCACTCACTCACTCACCCACCCACCCTTGGTGACCTCAGTGAGCCTCACACTCCCAAGTGTACTCTGTGTGGGTGGCTCTCAGGTTTGCTCCTCCAGCCAACCTCTCCCTGAGCCCCGGACTGTGTATCTCAGCTGCCTCATGGGCAGTGCCGCACAGGCAACTCACTCTCGACCTCTACAGCTCTAAAGCCCCTCCAATATTCTCTACCTTGGATAAAAAGGCTCTGGAGATGCCCTTGGCTCTGTCCTTTCATATCCCAGAACAAACCTGACAGTGACTCTTGCCATCTTGTTCTTCCGAATCCAGCCAATCCAGACATCAATTAAACCCAAGAGTCCAGCCCCTCATCCTCACCTTCTCTAACTCTGCCTGGCCCAAGTCACCATTGGCTTACCTCAGTCACTGTCATCTCTTAGCCTGGCCTCAGCTTTCATGCTTGCACGCTAATCTCCCCTGACACACCCAGAGGGTCCCCTTCTCAAATCTGTGCCAAACTTGTATCTTTCTACCAGCCTCTGCATCCACGAGTATGAACTGTGCCCAGCTCTCCACCCTAACTCCTGTCATTTCCCATGCCACCCCAGCTCCCAGCCCTGTCCCCTCATTATGCTCAGCCCACCGCTGCCTCTATGCCTGCCTGAGACGAGCGTCCCCAGACACACACCCCCAGCCCTTCAGGACTGTAAAATACCACCTTGTCAGTGAGGGAGGTCTGCTCTGACCAGTCTACAGAAGCCTACGAACCCTGCCGGTCCCCCCCCCTTACCCTTCTCTGCTGTCCCCACACTCCTCACTACCGCATACATACTTCCCTGTTTAAATGTTCATGCCCTTTCCCATCACCCCCTGCCCCCACGAGATGATGTAAGCTTCACAAGAGCTTGTTCTCTGCTACATCCCCAGACCCAACCCAGCATCTATAAACCCAATGGCTCTAACTTCACAGCAGTCTTGAGAGGCATGCAGGGTGGGTATCCTCACTTGGCAAATGAACAAACTGGTGCTCAGGGTGTCTTCTGGGACCTGCCACTGTCCTGCCTGCAGAGCCTCAGATGGTAGCCAAGCCCCAAGGCTTCTGGCAGCTCTTCCAACTAAGCCAAGCAGGGCTCCATGATCTGTTCATGGAGGACTCTGCAGAGGGGAGATGCCCACTTGTCCCCTGAGGCCAGGAAGGTGATAATTAACCTTCAGTTAGGGCTTCCACAGCTGAGCCCATTCTGGAATACCCTGCCTCGCCCCAGAGGGCCTGCCACTGACGTCGGTTTGTGTCTGGAGCCTAGGATCTAGTTTTACAAAGATGAGCCAAGAAAGAGTCAGCGTGACTCTGTGACTAGAGGTGTGGCTATATCCCCACTCTTCTCCCTAGAACCTCTCTAGCAGACATCTAGCCGTGTCTCCATCCTCTTGGATGGGCCTGTCACCAGCCTTCCCGCCCCTGCTGAGATCCCATTCCGGGGTTGCCCGTTGCTGTGGAATCCAGGTGGAGGTCAGGGAAAGAAACAAGGAACCCAAACAAGGCCAGAGGCACCTGCCCCTCACACTGCTGCCACCCATTCCCTGGTCCCTCTCCTGGCCTGTCAGCCACCCCCTGGACCTCCTCACCAGGGGTCAATGAGTATCTCCACCATGGCCGTGCAGAAAAGGACCACACAGGAACAGCTGAAGGCAGCCCCGCTCTGCTTCTCCTTCTCCACCGAGTAGCGCGTTTCCATCTCTGGGTCCATGAACCTCATGGTCAGGAGGAACGTGTTCCTCTTCTTTACCCTGCCATGGAAACGAGCCCCGTGACCCACACGTCACGCCTACCATGACTGCTGGGATGGGGCCCTGTTTCGGATGACCATCCCCTGCACTGAGTGTAAGCCAGCAAGGGGTGGCAGCCGGGGCCTCGGCAGCAACCACTTACACCTGGGCGGACTCCCGCTCCAGCAGGGCCTCGTTGAGCAGCTGGTTTAGCTCGTGCTCATCCTCGGAGGCGTCCACCACCCGGTCTGCCAGGTCCTGGAGGCGCAGCCTGCGGCGGGGGTTGGGGAACGAGGGGTTGTCAGCCTGTAAGCCAGGGAGGCAGAGTCAGTGGGGCAGATGGGACAGGTGGGGGAGGGTGTGGGAAAGATTGGTGAAGAGGAGGGGAACAGAGGTCACACTCCTGAGGACCAAACCCTTTCCCTGATTCCACCCTGCCATCGTCTCCTTGGTCCCCTAACAGAAGCTCTACGTCGACTGTCCACTGATGCAGGTGCCGTGGGGGACAGCAGCCCAGGTCTCAGATGGGCCTGCTGCCCCTCTTCTCACAAGCCTTACATACAAGTGACCTTGGGATCATATAATCCCAGCCCCAGGACTCAAGATTATCCATTGCTAGTGGTCTAATGAGAAAGGGCTGGCAGAGGAGGCATCTACCACCACTTTATGCCCCATCAGAAAGAGAAGTAGCAAGTCCAAAATGGAAGGCGGGGTTGTATCACAGTCATCAGCCTAAGGGGTGACTGACTGCCCAGACCCACCAGAGCTGGGTGAGTCTGAAAGGCATTTGAAGCCAGAGCTGAGATGCCTGGTTTGAGGCTCAGCATTCCTCTGGCTGCTTGATCCCAGACCATTTTTTCCTTGTATAAAACGTTGTGGGTGGCCTACTCTGGCACCAAGAGCCTCTTTCCATGGAGCATAAGCTAGATATGAAGGACACCCACTGATGGTGAGGGGCTGAAGAGTCACCGGCTTCTACAGCCATGTCTGAGCAAAGCTACAGAGTTTATGAGTCCACTTCCTATGACGAAAAAAACAATCTTTGCTTTTATTTTATGTGCATTGATGTTTTGCCTGGATGTACGTCTGCATGAGGGTGTCAGAAACCTCAGAACTGGAGCTAAAGACAGGTATGAGCTGCCGTGTAGGTTCTGAGACTTGAACCCATGTCCCCTGCAAAAGGAGTCAGTGCTCTAAACCACTGAGCCATCTCTTCAGCCCCAAGAAAATTATTCTAAAGAGAAGCAGCCGGAGGATGTGCAAAGAAAAGCCAGCTTCTGTGAACCTGTCTACGTTCTACAGCATCCAAAAACTTAGGGACAGCTCCTGTGTCCTGTCACAGAGACATGGCAGACCCCAGTTTCCAGTCACCAGACCCTTAAGGCAGATATCACCTTAATCAGTGGGCATGTTTGACAGTGGGCATGTTTGACAGTGGGCATGTTTGACAGGTTTCTTAGTAAAGGGAGATTCTAGCCTGTCTCCTCATCCTTAGGGCAGCACGGCTGGCAGCCCTTACTTCCAGGTCTTCGATGCATAGAACTCATGGGGTATGAGAAGGGCGTGTCTAGATACAAACTCTCACTCCCAAATAAGCTCCCATCCTGCAGAATCCTCACAGATCGTGAGCCTACAAGCCTGGGCTACTCCAGCTAGAAGATGCTTCAGGGGAGTGCCTTTTGGGACCTTATTCTCCCTTCTCCCATGTAACTGCATTTGCCCTACTGAAAAGGGACAGAACCTGAACGGGTGGCCAATTCCCTCCTCCGGCTACAGCAGCCTATCGCTCCCCACACCCACCTGGGCCTCCTGTTCTTCAGCCTCCTCTGATGTGGAGCTGCTGGCCTGGGCACTCCCATTGGGCTCCTTGGTCTCAATAAGGGCAGGGGAGCTGGGTTTGGAGGATGCCGGCGCTCCGTTCGGCAGGGCCTGTCGCAGACAAGAGTGCTCCTGAGGACTGCGAACCATGGCCTGCTACTTACCCCAGCCTGTGACTGTTCTATTATTATTCCAGAATCTTCCACCTACATTTGTGGAAGTCTTGCTGACATAGAAATTTCATTAGTTTGTCCCCTATGATGTTGATGTTTTAAATCCTGTCGTTTTCCAGTATCCATTGCTACTAAGAATAGTCTTCAAAACAGAGAGAGGACCCAATTGCTCCAACTCCTATTTCTAAGACACCAACTCGATGACAGTACCCTGAGGTCTCTGTTGGGTGGGGGCCTTGTCAAGTGAATAACCTCCACAAACCTCAGATTAGTGTTTGTCCTTGATGGAGTGAGTCAGACGCTGTAAAGGGGAATAGTTTGCTCGCCCAATTAATAAGTGTCTGTCGAGCCCTGACTTCTAAGCCACATTCTCACAAGGAAGGGCAGACAATAGCAAAATAGGTAAGAGAAGAAAAGACAGTCACAAGCAAATGAGAGGAAGAAAGAGGAGGATCGTGGGGATTGCTGGAGAATCCAGTCAGAAAGACGGTCATCAGGGCAGGGTCTCCGTGAAGATACCATTTCAGAACACATGTGAAGGAACATCAAGAAAGGGATGAGAATTACAGGACAAATGAACGGCTAGCGGTAGGCTGTGCCCCGAGGATGTGGGCGGCAGCGAGAGGCCAGCAGTGCTGGAGCAGGGTAAGCAGGGGGAGGCCGTGGCAGACACTGTGCAGGGACCAGGCCAGGGCAGGCCCCAGGACAGCTGGACTGCGTTTGTGCTGTTCGCATTTCTGCTGGAAAACCTTCCTTGGCCCTGGCTCTCCTCTTCCTACGGCCAGCCCCGACTCACGGCATCTGGCCCTTGGTGCCCATATCACCACTGTAGCTTAGCCACTTCCACACTTCTGGCCACTGTCTTGAGACGTAGTACAGTCATCTTAACTCCAGCTTGTCACACATGACACTGTTGTCCCTGAGAACTGGTCTCAGAAAGAAGCTACCACCGAACCGAGTGACAGGGGACTCAAGCATTTCTCATGCAGTCCTGCTCTTGTTATGGCCAATAACCAGCCAACCGTCCTATGACCACTCTGTTAATGTGGTTGATTTTTTGACACAGGATCTTGCTATACAGCCCAGGCCAGCCTTGAACTAAGCAGCTCCTAAGCCTAAGCAGATCCTGAACTTGCTGTATAGCCTAAGCTGGCTTTGAAGTCCTGCCTCAGCCTCCTGTGTTCTAGAATTTCAGGTGCGTACCACCACATCACACCTAACTGCTCTTCTCTAAATCCCTTTCTTTCCTCCTCTCTCTGCTTAGAATTGGACAGTGGACTCACCGAGCCGTTGAGGCCATTTTGAGCTGTTTTCTTCACCTCTGGCTTGGAGGCAATGATGAGGTAGGTTTCGATGCCCTTCTCATCTAGGTAGTCGCAGCGACTGCCCCCATCACCAGGCTCTACATCAAATTCCCCCTTCAGGCAGTCCATGGTGCTCTGGGAAATGTGCACGCGCCTGCAGCACAGTGAGAGACCCTGAGCCCTTGCCTGCCCCAGAGACAGAGAGCAGACCACACATTGCTGACTGCTGCTGGGACGAGTGACTCCAGGGTATATGTGGTAGGGACCAAGGGAGCAGACCTGCTGTTGGCTAACTGGATGGGCAGCATGGAGCCTAGTGCTCTGAGCTTCCGTTCCAGAGGCTGTTGAATTCTTAGAACAGGGATGTAATTTTCCTTCCTGGTTGTTAAGAGTATCAGATGAGGGGCTGGAGAGATGGCTCAGCAGTTAAGAGCACTTTCTGCTCTTCCAGAGGACCCGAGTTTGGTTCCCAGTACCTACATCTGGCAGTTCACAACCACCTATAACTCCAACTCCAGAGGACCCAGTGCCTCTGGTCTCTGCAGGTACCTGCACATCATGCGTGCACACCCACATACAGATACATATACCGACACATTTGTGAAGATAATAAAAATAAATCTTTTAAGTATCAAATGAGATACCAGCTCTGAACGCTAACTTCAAGAATTAGATTCTCTCTACCTTGCCTCCCCTGCTGCCAAGGGGACTAAAAGACACATAGTCACTAAGGAAGTGCCTCTAATGAGGCCCCAAAGGCAGGAAAGATGGGGCCAGGCCTCCTGTATCCTGCCCAGAGACAAGCACCTGTCTCCCAGGCACAGCTGGGTGTGCGGGTGTGCTGCTTAATTTTTGTTTGGTCAACGCCACACAACCTAGACTCATCCAGGGAGAAGGAATTTCAGTGGAGCAACTGCCCAGATCCTATTGACCTGTGACCATGTCTGAAAGAAATCATGACTGACAACTGATGGGAAAGGGTCCAGTCCACTGTGGGCGGCACCATTCCTAGGCAAGGTAGCTCTGAACTGTACAAGAAAACTAGCTGACAGGGAGGAAGAGATTGAGCCAGTAAACTTCCATGGTTTCTGCTTCAATTCCTTCTCTGACTTCGCTTAGTGATAAACTGGAAGTATAAGCCAAATAAATCCTTTCTTCCACACGTTGTTTCTGGGCAGAGTTTTGAATATAGGAACAAGAATAAAGCTGCAACACAGGAAGGAACCCCTTGTCCCTCATTATGGCCACAGCTCTGAGAGTGGATGAGATGGTCCCCCTCCCTTGGTCCTTATACCAACCCCACTGGAGGGAGTACTCACCCTGGGATGCCACCAGCCTCCATCTTGTTTGCCACAGTGACATCAGTAGACCATACATCATACTGCCAGCGCTTCTGACCCAGGACACCACCCAGCACAGTGCCTGTGTGCACACCCACACGCATGTCCACTCCGGTCTTGGTCTTCTCCCGCACGTACCTGCCAGGCACAGAGAGGCAGTACTGGGTAAGGCCTGCCATCGTGAGGTGCCCAGCAGCCTTTGCCCTCACAGGTGGAATCCTCCTCCAGACTGAGGACCTAGCATGTCCTCTCTGGCTTTCTGCCTGAGCCAAGTGGCTTGCACCGGGGTTACTGGAGGCCAGCGTCCAGATTCAGTGATGACAGGCATGGGAGACACGGTGACTTCCCCCAGAGGACCTCCTATTTCTCTCTTCCATCCCTCATTCATTCATAAAATTAATGTTTCACTGAATACGTGTCTGGTGTGTTCTGCATGCGGCAGACACAGCCAGCTCCCTTGCCTGAGAACTCCAGGAGCGAGAAACACAAAATTCGGAGATTTGCTTGTCAGGTCCAAAAGAAACTCAGGACGAATGGCTAACTCTGGTTCCTGTTAGCATACCAAAGTGCACACTGGCTTCCATGTCCTCTCTCTTACAGAGGCCAGGCCAGCATCCTGGCTCTCTCACCCCACCCCATCCTACACCTCCAGCTCATGGGCTTCCCTTCCCCTGGCTTCCTATTACTACATAACGCTTATGTTTTGGCCATGCACTCTCTGGTCCCCCCTCCCCCATCTCCCTTTCTTCCTTTCTTGCTCCCCCACCCACCCTCCGCCCCAACTGCAGTCGCTGGCCATGTGCCATGTATTGCTTTCTCTCCCTGCCCTGGACTCTTCCCGATGCCTCTGCCCCTCATGTCTACAGTAAGAACCTTCCCCTCAAACCTACCTTGGAGCAGTCATGTCCTCAGTTTATATTTGCCTGCTGGGTTGGGAGGGAGGCTGAACCTTTAAATCCTAACCTACTGGCTATGGAGGAAGAAGGCAGGGACATGAGAGGGGCTTCAAGTAGGAAGAGGGTAAGAATTCACAGCTGCCCAGAGATAGGATGTGTGGATACCCCAGGCTCTGACCTAGGGGGGAGAAGCCTTCTGGAAGCTTTCTCTCCTACCTTGGCTCCCCAAACTACCATACATGAGTCTAACTGAGGACGGCCTTTCCAGAGCCTTCCAGGCCCAGGTGGAGCAGTGATGTGGTGCAGATGGAGTGGAAGGAAGGGAGTTCACTACCCACAAGCCCACGGGTAGAAGCAGAGCCTGGGCCAGAACAGAGGTTAGTATCCCATAGCACCTGCCACCACTGCTCCCCCACAGTGTGTATCCTCAAAGTCCCTTAATTATAGCATGGAGGACAAGTTCTGAACTGATCTGTTTAGGGAGGGAGATTGTAAAGACAAAGCAGAAAGAGAAAAAAAATGGGAGACGTCCACCAGCGACGGTGGCCATTCCAAACTTCAGCTTCCAGCCAAAAAAACAACCAAACACACAAACAAACAAAGACAAGTCAGAGCTGAGACCCATGTCCTAGAGACTGAGGAGTCTTCCTGTTTCCCTGAGCTGAGAGGAAGCCACGTCTGGATATCAGGACCAGGACTGAGCCTTATTCCATGCATCAAATAGATCCTCCATGGTACTGGACATCTGGCCACCCCACCCTCCCAGAGGGACCCACTTACGATATGGCCTCTACCATGGCAAGTCCCATAAGGATGGAGCACACGGCGTGGTCCTCCCGGTAGTCAGGCAGGCCGCAGATGCAGTAGTAACAGTCACCTAGGATCTTGATCCTCAGCTGGTGGTATTTCTGAAAGGGCAGAGCATGGTCTGTGCTCCTGGCCCCTGGCCATGGAGGTAAGGCACAGCAGGTGGAGGAAGGCCAGGTAGGGACAGCCTAGGAGCCAGACACGAGGCGGAGGGCTGAAGACCCCAGTAGCAGGAGTAGGCACATTTGGGACTTACGGCCGCCAACTTGTCAAAGCGGGCAAAGAGCTCGTTGAGTAGCTTTACAAGCTCCTGGGCGCTGCACGCAGAGGACAGCTGGGTGAAGCCCACGATATCTGCAAACAGGATGCTGCAAAAGGAGAGGGTCACAGGCAGTGAGACTCCAGGCAGTGACTCACCACCCACTCCTGCCAGCAGGGATGGTCTTACTCAACTCTAATGCAGCGAGACCCTGGCATAGCTTGGACTCTGAAGCTTATCCTCTGCAAGGGCCCCGCCTGCTAAGCACTGCCCCTTTGCCTTCTGGCTCCCTCCTGCCCCTAGCCTCAGAGGGTTAGGTGGCTGGCTGCCAGGAGCTCTTTTCTGGGTGATACTTATTCAAGTGCAGTGAAGACCAGGTAGGTGATGCCCGTTTTCACCCTGCTGGAGACTGCTATGCTCCTACCACTTGGTTCCGGGGAACCTAGGTGCACATTGCGGGGAGGCCTTGCCTCTAGTCCTTGGGAAACCCAGGCCCCACAATACAACAATCTACCCACAATACTTCATGGGTAGATCCCATGAGGCAGTGTGCCTCCCTGGCCCATCCTGCGGTCAAGGCCGAGGGCTTCTCCGCCATCATACCTGACATTCTCATGACGGTACATGTACATGGTGTTGAACTGCTGCTGGTCCTTCTGACTCTCATCTTTCTTCATGTCCTTCAACATCTCGTCGGCCACATGCTTTGGCAGGATGGAAAGCATAAGGTTTTCCTGTGAGGAGAAGCACAGGGTTGGAGGGAAATGGCCTGTACTCCTACAAGGCCAAGTTCAGACACTTTTAGAAAGAAACCCCTGATCCTGGTGACGGATGTCATCAAGGAACTACACAACCTTGCACGTAGGCCCCAACGCCAGTATGGCGGCAGCCAAAGTCCAGGCTGGGTGGTTTCTTACCCCAACAAGGCCCAGCATCATGGCAGCCCTGCACATCAACTGACAGGCCCAGGCAGTGCCACGGAGGAACAACGTGCTCCTCTTTCTATAAGAAGTGTGGCCTTTCCTGTGTCCGCCACGCTACAGTCCCTCACTGCGGGGTCGTCTTCATGTCTCCCACAGCACCTTCATAGCACAACCACCAATTCAGACTCAGCCTGACTGAAGGCCTATGACACATAAGGAAATCCCAGAATCAGCAAGAATTCCACCTGAGCCTAGGGTCTCCTGAGGACACAGGTCAGAATTGCATCGCAGTGTGACACTGTGGCCCACCACTGAAAAAATGGAGGCAGCTTGCTGAGACTGGAGCCTGCGGAGACCCCCAAAGCAGGGAGGAGAGCACCACGTGAGGAAGGGGGTCAAAACCCACCACATGAGCGAGTGGTTACCCAGGGGCCTTCCCAGAAGTGAGACAGAGCTAAGTCTAGAAGGCAGGTAAACGAAGGCCTTCCTGAGAGAGCAAGCCATGTATCCAAAGCAGGCACACAAGAAAAGTCCTCCAGGGCTCAAGGACCTGTAAGTATCTCAGTGGCAGTAGAAACAGAAACCCTGCTCAAGTACTAACTCGGTGGAGATCAAGAATCAGCATCCTGGCCTGTGGGCCAAATGTGTTTGCTGTCTGCTTTTATAAAGTTTTATTGGCACCCAGCCAGGCTCGCTTGTTTACACATTGTTTCCGACTGCTTTCACACTCCAAGAGTTGAACGGTTATGACAAAGACCATATGGCTGGCAAAGCCAGAAATATTTGCAACTCTAACTCTTTCCACAAAAAAAAAAAAAATCTGAGGCTTGGACATCAGAGGGGATGGCGCCAGTACCCAAAATACAGAACGATAGAGGAAAACCAGATGTGAGGGAAAGTCAGGAGCGTGGCCACACACGTGCCTGGGCGGAGGAGTCCCACAAGGCCTCCGTGAAGGAACACCCTGCAGTCGGCGCTTAGGAGAGGCCTAGAGGCCTCACCAGAAGCTCTGGAAATCACGGCAAAACATGGGTCAGACTGGGTGGAAGGGAGAGGAGACAGTAGACCTGAACGAAGTGGAGGGGACACAGGACCCCCAGAGGTACAGAGCAGGAATTAGAGGAATGCAAAATGTGTCTCCATCATCCCTCGGGGTTGATGGTGGTGAAGGTCTGTGAAGGTCAAAGGGCAAGAGAACCTTGGAGAGTAGGCGAGGACTTAGCTAGGTTGTAAAGTAGGCCAGGCCAGGTTGAGAGAAGTGGGGGGAAGAAAAGAGTAGAGAGGTGATAAACCTACAGGCCGTGTACCCCAGCGACAGAGCAGAGCCTCGTAAGTAACCAGGCCGCAGTACTCCTCGAGCTCAGCTACTGAAAAGTTAGAGGGTCTCAGGAGCCCAGTCACCAGCCCGAGTCTCATGAGTCACCTACTTCCAGGCTGGCTGGTGCCAGGCTCTAGCCTGAAGTGCTTGCAGCAGCCTCACTATTTGTCCTTTCCCCGTGGTAAGAACCTCGAGATGGCATCATGACAGTACAGGAATGAGAAGGCACATAAATAACCCCAGTGTGCCCTACCCTAGCGCCACCGGAGCCCAGGAAGCAGCAGAGGCCCCCAGGGCCCTGCAGCCTAGCAGAGCAAGTAAGACTCGGGTGACCCCGGCTCTTGGTATCCCCAAGCCCCCGCCAGTGAGGTGAAGTCAGAAGAAGTCTGACAATAAATAAATAAATAAATAACCAGAGCCAGGGCCCTGTTAGCCTCTAGGGCAGCCCAAAGAAAGCCCACTGGAGTCCTGAGTAGCAGAAGCTGGGAATTCTGAAAGAGGTGGAGAGGAGGCAGATGGGGGTACAGCTTTAGACTGAGCATCCCAAGGCCCCAGCCTACCTGGAGTGGGATATATGTAATTGTCCTTGTAAACCAAAATCCACAGAGGTAGGAGCAGGCAGGGTGAAGAACATAACTCTATATTCCCAGTGTGATATCAGACAAGTCACCCACGATCCCTGGAGCCTTGTTTCCTAGGTGGTGAATCGGGACTAAGTGGCTCATTAGCTCGAAGCACTCGGAACAATGCCTGGCCCGCAGGAAGTACTCAGTATATCCTAGCTGTCCTATGTCACGGCCAAGTATGGCTGAGGGAGTTAGGACCTCGACAAGGTGTGGCCCCATCTTCCTCTAGGCTTCCAGGGTGGTAACGGAGTTCCCTTGGATAGCCTAGTGTCAGCAGAACACCTACTGTCCCTCTGCCAGGCTATATGGGGTAATGAAAACATACAAATAAGCGTCCTTCTATTCTCAACCTCCCAACTCTCCTGACCCTCCACTACCTTATGCATGTGCACATGAACCCACACCACCAATGTGCATACAGGTGCTAAGTGACAGAGGCTCAGACACGGAGCCATCTGTCCCGTGTGTAAGCACATGCACAGAACTAGGGGGTTAAGAAGGTCACAGCACTGAGCTAATCTTGCTAGCTTGTGGGCTACAACCCCAGCTATCTGACTCCACTCAGTTGATCCTTCTGTCTCTCTCCAACTGCCTCAGAGCTCTGGGGAAACAGCAAAACCCTTTTGGGCCCCTTAGGACCTAAAGGATACCAGAATCCAGTCCAGCCCTGGGAAGAGTAGTATGTCCCTGATCACAACCCAACTCCCCTTTAAACACTGCCTTCTCCTAGCTGGGTCTGGACCCTCAAGTGTCGGCATGACTACGTCAGCAGGGACATAAGATGAGGGACTCTGGAGACCAAAACACAAAAGCTTCAGAAATCACCTCTCTGCAGAGGCCATTGGGTTCTTCTGGGATGGATGGTCAGGGAGGTCCATTCATCCACCCGTCCTCCCTCCCTCCCTCCCTTCTTTCCTTCCTTCCTTCAGGTTCTGTACTATGTATTTCTTTAACAATGATGAAGAATGATACAGAAGGTGTGAAGGCAGAGGTAATAAATAATTATGTTATCTTAAAGATAACAAGGTTGTGGCTGTAAACGAAGGTCACCAATTTACTTGTGTGATATGTGGAAATCTCCGTCTCAAAAGGCTTGCTTCCCCTGGCTTGCTCAGCTACCTTCCTTATACAGCCTGTGCCCATCTGCCCAGGGGTGGCACCACCCAGAGTGGGCTGGGAGCTCCCATATCAATCAGCATTCAGGAAAGTGCCCCACAGCTGGGCATGGTGCTGTGTGCCTTTGAGCTTAGCATTTGGGGGTGGTAGTGGGAGGCAGAGGCAGGCAGATCTCTTCATGTCTGAGACCAGCCTAATCTACAGAGTTAGTTCTAGGATAGGCAGAGCTATGTAAAGAGATCCTATTTTGAAAAAAAGCCCCATGGCTGTAATGCGGAGTCTCTCTGTAACTGTGTACTGTGTTTGTCAGGAAGTCACCAAGAGGGAGGGAAGTTCTGTGGAAATCCACCGTTAGAGGTTCCTCCTTCCCTGCGAATCTTCCCATTTTCATGATGGTTTCATAGTAGGACCTTCAGAACTGGGTCAGCAAATGGTCGCCTCTGCTCCTTAAGCTTGGAATGTTGAACTCTGGTGCTGGGAGTTACAGCCACTGAACATCGCTATTTACAGATATGGATACACTGATTCACATACTGGACACGTGCAATGGATACAGATCAGCTGAACAACGGAACACATAGCTGACTAATGATACTCAGTGCTACATTGGTTTGTGAGAACTTCAGACTTTGGGTCTCTTCTATTGTCTCTCCTCTAAGCAGCACCTGTGGGCCACATTTTTCAGGATGGCCTTCTCACACTCCAGTGTCCTGCAGTGCCACATGCTGTTTTCTATCTTAGCCTGTCACAGTCATTTGGACAGCAGAGAATCCTTCCAGACAGTGGACAGGGGAAATGCTACTTCCTTAACCTGAAGCTACATTTTATCTAATGGTGTGAACCACTGTAACGTGTGTCTGCTACAGAGGGGGAAGATTTTGAGATAGTAACAACTAGGGCATCTTTGCTGAACAGATAAAGCACTTTAAAAATCAAAATAATCTTTTGCAGGGGCAGACTAGGGATATGGCTCAGTCAATAAAGTACTGAGTTCAACCCCCATGGCTACATAACAAACCTAGGTGTGGTGGCACACACTTGCAATCCTAGCCGGCAGAGGCAGAGATAGGAGCATCCCCAGAGCTTCCTGGCCATTACAGATTGTTTGGTAAGCCTCAGCTAACAAGAGACCCTGTATCAAAGGAGGCGAACAGCATTCCATTCCTAAAGATGATAACCGAGGTTACCCTCTGGCCTCTGTACAAGAGAATACACGAGCATATGAACACACACGAACACACACACACACACACACACACACACACACACACACACACACACACACACACCCTCTTCATGAAAGCCTGTAATTGAGCACCAGAAAGGTAGAAGCAGAAGGTCCGGAGTACAAGGCCAATCTTAACGATATAGCAAGTCTGAGGTCAGTCTGGGCTCCATAATCTCAGGAAGGCAGGCAGGCAGGCAGGCAGGCAGGCAGGGAGATGGGGGCGGGCAGCAGGTGGGAGTCATACTTCAAGGGGTCAGGGCTCCCTGATCCTGGATCAGGCTGCCAAGGCCTCTTGCCTTAGGCAAGCACTTCTGGGTTTAGACTTTGAGCTATACAATGGGAACCCTCTTAGCCTCTTTCCATTGTTCAAAGTATACAACCTTTCAGAGGGAAAACTTCAAAAGTCACAGAAAAGTTGGTTATGTCACCAGGACTGTGGTTTATACAGATTTTACTCCAGGGTAATCTGGTGAAATGGACAGGGTGCCATTCAGACAGCGTGAATATTATAATACGCAGCTAAGTCCCAAACCAACTGTGAAGGAGCAGAATAGAAGAGCTACAGTAACAGGGGAGGGGAAACGCTGACATCGGCCATGCTGGTAGATTCTGAGTGACTTCACAGCATGAGGAGTCACCGAAACACGCCCCTTGCGCCTGGACCTGCGCCTTCAGCTGGTCCTTCCCCCAATACTGCAGGAGGAAAGCACACTTAGGCTTCCCTCAGGAAGTGAGCAAGCGAGCTGGGGCAGGGTACCTGCTGGGGCTGAGGGGCTGAGACGCAGCTGGGAAGCAGGGGGGGGGGAACAGCAGGGATCCCAGAGCCCACCTCAAGTCTGAGCAAAGGTGATGTGTGGAGAAGACAAGAGACTTACTTTGGGGGCCTCAGACGAAGGCTGATAGAGAAGCAGATGCTTTCTGAGAGGGAAAGACTTTTTTTTGTCACAGTACAAAGAATGGGTTGGCCTTGGGGGTGGGATTCCTGAAGCCTGGTGAGAAGGATTGTGGGTATTAAGCTGGAGGTGGGAGGCTGGTCCAAGGGTGGTGGACTAACCAGAGCCTGAGAGCCAGGTAGCGAGGTCTGGGCCACCGAGACTGTGCTCAGCTCTGAAAAGACAGCAGGAGTTTCTCCTCAGCTCTGCCCTAATGGTTACAGGTGGGGGACAAGTGAAGGGCCTGACTCTGTCTAGGAAAAAGGACAGTCTGCAGAGAAAGACTTGAACTCTAGGAGGCCTTCAGAGTAAAAGCAAAAAGCCCTCAGATTTGGGGGAGAAGCACCCAAGACTTGTCTTAAGCAGTGTGCAAACACACCTCAGAGTACAGGACTGGCAAGCGGAGGTGGTGAGGCCTGGACCTCAGAGAAAAGGCCACAGCAGCCTAGGCAGGACCCTTGCCTCCTAACATGGGCCAGGGTCACTTGTGTAAACAGTGCCTGGCTATGCAGAGGCGAAGTCTTTCAGCAGGGCCTCCACCAAGCTCAGAAGGGCCCAGTCGGGCCTTGACAGCAGTGACTCAGAGTGCTGGCCCAGGACTGAGATGGGGGAAGGACGCCAGCATTGTCCCAGGGGCCTCGGTTGTTAGAGTTGACACTCTGATGAGGCGTTCAGGAGTTAATTACAGCAAGGAAGCCAGGAGGGATTTGGATAAATGAACTCTGCTGGTGAGAGGCCAAGAGTCTGCAACAGCCTTGCAAGAGAGGAGAGAAGACTACGACAGCAAAGGAATCCACGTGTGGGAGGTGGGGGAACTGTGTGTGTGTGTGTGTGTGTGTGTGTGTGTGTGTGTGTGAGAGAGAGAGAGAGAGAGAGAATGTATGTATGAGAATGTGAGTGTATATGTGTGAGAGAGTGTATATGAGTGTGTGTGTGAGAGAGAATGTGTATGTGAGTGTATGTGTAAGACAGTATGTGTATGTATATATATGTATGTGAGTGTGCCAGAGTATGTGTGAGTATATGAGTGTCTGAGAGTGTATATGTGTAAGAGTGTTGTTGAGAGTGTGTGTGTGAGTGAGTGTATGTGTATGTGTGAGTATGTATGTGTGAGTGTGTGTATGTGAGTATATATGTGAGTGTGTGTGTGCACAAGTGTGTGTGGCCCTGGTGGCATGGATGTTGAGTATACAGTGTCTGTGAGATGGGAGAAATATACTTCTTTAGGATGGGTATGAGCTTGCTTAACCCATGTATCCTACCTACATGCTGTGTATTTGTATACCTACCCACCCACACACTTACCACTGTAAGCAAGCCTGCAACTACTTAGCCAAATATATCCTGGTCCTGTTTCCAATTTATCCAAATTCTTGGAGCTTCTAGGCCATTTGGAAGCTAAAAGGACACTGAATCCCTCCAAGTGCCCATTCTGGTCTGATCCTCTGGGCAGAGGAGGCTATGGAAGGCAGGAAGTGAGGTCAAAGTCCAAATATCTCAGCTCCTCCCAAGGAGAGGGCCAGTGTGGAAAATCTGGAAACTGCAGGCTATTGTCCTTGCAGAATGTTGTAGTCCCAAACTCAGACATTCAGTGACCAGCCGCTGGCCATCCTTGCAAGTGCATGAAGATAAGCATCAGGTCAGGAAGGACCAGTACCTCAGGGCAGGAATGTTTTACTCTCTTCATTGCTGACCATGCAGCACTTCTGGTCACAGGCTTGGGCTCCCAAGTGCTGTCTAGAGACAAGGAAACTGCACAGGCCAAGATGACTGCAATCTCAGGAGACAGCCCACGGGGTCCAAAGTTGTGTGGTACCTGCCTTCCTCACCGAGTCAATCTGGCACGGAGTAGGTGTTTCTCAGAGGTCTGGTGAGTTAATGAGCCATCAAGGAGGAGACATGGCCTGAGAGGCAAGCTGTCATCTTATAAAAGAGCTCTGACAAAACTTCCTGAGTCACAGAAATGCTCTTGAGTCTATGCTAGCCAATATGGTAGCCACTAGCCATGTACAGCTACTGAGCACACAGATATTGGCCAATAAAACTCAGTAACTGTGGCTGAGGACATGGCTTAGTTGAGAGTCCTTGTCTAGCATGCATAAAGCTCTGGGTTCAGTCCTCGGCACCACCTAAACCAGGCAAGGTTGAGGTCAACCAAGGCTACATAAGACCCTCATTTTTACAAATCCAACTAGGGGACCTGACTTTTAGTTGAAATCAATCAAAGTTTAAACAGTTACCTATGACTAGTGGCTTCTGTATTAAACAGATAGCTTTAAGACACTATGGAAATGAAGTCTAGCCCGAGCCCTGTGCTAATGGGGATGTGCTGGTCACATCTGCATGGCTGGGGAGAGTGTTTGCAGAGTCTGACCAGAGCACTGTCACTGGCCCAGAAAGAGAGCTCAACGTCCTGTTGGGCAGGGTGGCCCCAGCAAACGATGCAGACACACTCCCACCTGGACAAGGTTACCTATGGCTTCAATCCCTCCTTGTGTCAACTCCTCAAGGAAGAGTAAAGCCTTCCAGATGTGCTCCTGCTTTCCAGTACTGTGAGTAACAGCCACCCCTTCCAGCTCTTTCCCCAAGTCAGTGTCTGACCAGTCTCTTCCACACAGAGAACAAAGAACATTCCTCCAATGAAGACTGTCCCCCATCTCTCTCTCTCTCTCTCTCTCTCTCTCTCTCTCTCTCTCTCTCTCTCACACACACACACACACACACACACACAGGCACATTTATACATACACATATGCATAGGGACACAAATACACAGAGACAAACATGCATATGCATACAGATTTGTGCACACTCAAACACATGGAGATAATAAGCACATGTGTACGCACATCACACATGTTCTGCACACACACAGGGCAATCACGTGCCCACACACACACACACACACACACACACACACACACACACACACACCACTGCTCTATGACCCAGATCAACTACTTTCTGCCAGCTCCTCCCCTTCTCCTTCTCCTCCTTCTTCCTTCTTCTTGAAAAGCTCCGAAAGAATCATGTTCTTTATAAACGTTTAACATGTATTATGTGTATGTTGCCTGTATGTATGAATGTGTACCACATGTGTGCAGTGCCCATGAAGGCCACAAGAGGACACCAGATAGGAACTGTAGTTACTGATGATGGGCACTGACAAGAGAACCCAGGCCTTCTCCAAGAACAATAGCTGCTCCTAACTGCTGAGCCATCTCTCCAGCCCTAAGAATCATTAGGTTTTAAGACCAGTTCCAAATACTGAGTATTTCCATAGTCACCTGCTGAGTCCCACATTCCTCTGCTTTTCCTGGATCCTTTGCCTTTACCTCATCATGCGCTTTATTTTACATCTGAACTCTTCTTTCGTAGTGTGTGTCTAACCAAGTCAGTCACAGGACCATGTTTATCCCATGTACAACCCCATACAGATCGGAGTTCCTTATATCTCAAGCCCCCATTGTTAATTTGTATGCATCACATCATGTTCTACACCAGGCAGACCAGAACACCACGGAACTCCTGACTGGAATGGTGAGGTACTGACTAGCTTCTGCTAAGCCCCAGTGACTCCGGGCCAGAGAGAAGGCTGGGGTCAGGCTCTTCAGGAGAAACCTGTCTATCATAAGACCCTGGTGGAAGCAATCAGAGGCTTGCCTGGAGCTGCATGATCAACAGCCTCTGCTGAACCCAGCAACATATTAGGAGGCCCTATCTTACCCTCTTAGCCAAGCAGGGCCCATGCAAAAGTCCACAAATGTGGGTCTCAGCCTCAAACCTACCAGCTGTGTGGTTAATTCACAGGGCGAGTTCTATTCACTGAAAGTGCCCGTGTGGGTTATTTACCCCTCCATTATGATGTCCAGAAGCACCTCAAACTTAACTACAGCCTACCCCTAACCCAATAACCCCCTCTCTGTCCTCAATTCCCCACTTTCTGGTCCACCTAGCTCCTCCTTACACTTAGCATTCTACCATTATGGTCCTGATCTGGGCTACCACATCCTGATGATCTCCCCGCTTCCTTGGCTATCTCTTCCCCATCAACAGCTACACTGTTTGAATTTCTGGGATAGCTAGTCCTAGCTCCCTTCAGCACTAAGCTAAGGCTCTTGCCAGGACTGCAGGCTCCAGGCTGTGGCTCACAGGACCACTGCCTCTCCTCCTTCTCCTGTCCCACTGTACTGTGATCCTGTCCTGTGGACACGCCCCATCTCCTTCTGTTCCATAGTGCTGTGTTCCTCATGTCCTGTGGACACACCCCAGGTTCTTTCCCACGCTGCCTCCCCCTGCATGGCTTGCTGCTTGCCGCCTTCAGGTCTCCACTCCACTCTACCTCAAGAAATCTTTCCCTGGCTCAAGATACTGATACCAACTTCCTTCCGCCTGTGGTTCCTGGTAAGTTCCTTTCCCTGCTCTGTAGCTCATACCAATGTATTTTCAGCCAGCTGCCACACAGAACCTATGCTAAGGACCATGCCCTGGGTACTTGTGACCTGAATGTATGCATACTGTGTGTGTGTGTGTGTGTGTGTGTGTGTCTGCTGCCTGCCAGTATGCATATGCATGTAGGAGCCTGCAGAGACCAGACGAAGGTATCGGATCCCCTGAAACTGGAGTTATGGGCAGTTGTGGCCCCCTGACATGGGTATTGGAACCATGAACTCAGTTCATCTGCAATGACAGTAGATGCTCTTAACCGCTGAGCCATCTTTCCAACCTCTTTCATAGACTTCTTAACCATCCTATTCTCTATTCCCACGTCGTAGACAAGCTGGGGCTCAGAGCACATGAGTAACTTCTCAGGGCCAAATACCAAATGGTTCAGCTAGAATGGGAATCTAAGTCTCACTCTGAAGCTCAGCATGGCGGCTCATTCACTCCTGTAAAGCAAGAGTGCCATGAGTTCAAGGCTAGCCTGGGCCACAAAGTGAGACTTGTCTCAAAAAGGAAAAATTTACAGTGACTTGGCATAGTAATAAACAAAAACAAAAACAAACAAACAAAAAACCCAGGTTGCTGTAGAGGATGTAGACATTTCTTAATTATTAATTAGGCATTTAATAGACTACCTGGATTACTAGCCACAGAGCACCGGTGCCCAGCTGCTGAGAAAGATACGCTACCAGCAGTGGAGGTCAAGACTGGAAACCAGCAGAGGCTCAGAAGGCAGTCTTCAGGGCAGGAAGGGCTGGGGAGGTGGTGCTCAGGTCTGGGGAAGAGCAGGGGGCTTAAGAGTGCTGACCTCATCACTGCTGCCTGGAGACATCACAGCACAGGAGAGCCCTCCCACCCTCACCAGGTGCCCCCTCGCCCCAACTGCCTGAGACAGGGGTGTGCCTCGCTCAGTTCTGAAATACTGGCGTGAAGAACATTCTGTAAAGTCCAAGTGGTGGAAACTGGAAGCAACAGAGAAACCACTAGTTACCGTAGAGTTACCGTAGAGTTACCGTATAGTTACCATACAACAAAGGATGGATGAAGCTTTTCAGGTGATTTCAAAGCTAAACCAAAAAATATCAACTGTATTTAATGTTTCTGTTTAGACGCTAAAATGGAAAGTATTTCCAGATTAATTCTGGAGAAGGGGCATCTGTGGTCCTATCAGGTGACCCACCCACTTTCAACACTGGGGACACTGAGGTCCAGTGCCTAGAGGAAGAGACCACACCCTCGTGGAGAGGGGAGGTGCCCTGCTCTCTGCCCACACCAAGCGTCTTTCCCCACTGAGCAGCTCCCCAAGGAAGCAGGCCCATCAACCCCACCTCACTGTTGCCAGGACAACTTTGGGGTTGGTACTGGAAACCCGATTCTTTCCTCCCCCATGGTCTCCAAGAGAACAAGGCTCAAGGTTAAGGGGACTCTGGGCCACATCCTAACCTAAAGTACCTAAAGTACCTAAAGGACTTGAGGTAAGCAGTAAAGGTCGGAGGACAAGGACATTCAGACCCTGAGCCTGTGAAGCAGTCGAGTTCTCAGCTCTAGGAGAGAAAGCCAGTCTGGTGGCGAACGGGGAGGGAGCTTTCCCCACAGGTAAAGGCCTGGCTCCGAACAGCAGCTGACCTCACATCATGCCTTCGATCATGGCCCAGGCAGAGGCAGACTGAGAAGCAGGTTACAGCAGCCGTTCACCTGTGTGGGCACCACAGAAGTTGTGTCCCCTAAGCCATGATTCCCAGGGCACACAGCTAGTGACCACGGACAGTTCTCTTACAGCCCTGCTTCCCAGCATCTCCCACTGGAGCCTGGATGCAGCTTCCTAAGTGCTGGGGGTGGGGGCTGAGAGTAGCCCTTCCTCCTCTGAAGGATAGGGTGTGCTCTGAGTAAGTGCAAGCCTGGGCTGGCCACCTCCCTTGTCACCTCTCCATGCCCCTCGTTCCCCATCCCTCATTTTCACTGCCTGGGAAGTGCTTCTGGGGGTGATTCAGGTATCTCACGATTCTGGAGTTTGTGCCTGGCAACGGGTGTCATGTTCTGGGTGCCTCTGTTGCCAGGTGCCAGTTGGGGTGCTTAGCAACTCTCAAGGTCCCAAACTAATCCCCAAAGTAAGGTCACATGGGAATCACAACAAATAATGAAAGTCCTTCCCTCTGGGCCCCTGGCTCCACACTAGCATGCCCCTGGAGCTGAGGGGAGACTAGAGAGACCTCAAGGCCATTCAGGTAGCTCTACTCCAACCAGCTACTGGATGTCTGGCCCAAATCCCTTTTCATGCCAGAATCAAGCTCAGAAAGACCAATCAGGCTCAATCAGGCTTTGGAGTTGGCCAGACACAGCTCTGCTCTGCAGGGATGCAGGGGCCGAGTCCAGTCAGGGATGCAGGGGCCAAGTCCAGTCATGGGGCCAAACTACTTTGTTCCTGAACTTTCTTACCTACTTTCTGTCTCTACCTGTCTGTCACCTGAGACATGCCTCCCTTGTGAAAATGTGGGAGGGGATATCTGTGTGCGAAAGGACTGGGCCACCTCACCCCTTCCTGGGAGCCATAACTCTGTCCTGCCTTCATCCCAAGCAGGAAGCAGGACACCTCCATGGAGACAGTAGCAAAGGGACTGGACCCAGAGACACCTGGGCAGGGTCCCTGCAGTGGCAGAGGAGGAAGATGAGGGGAAGAGGTGGCTGAGGGGGCCACGCAACCCCAGAGGCAGGGCATAGCCTGCACCACCAAAGCCATTCACAAAGCATTTGACACATGTTGATACTGTCGCTTGAGACATGGCCCTGAGTGCTGCATTCTCCAAGGACCTCATCCGGCTTCAGAACTGACATTTACACAAGGACTGCACAGACCATATTTGGTGTGGCAGAGACTTCAAGTGGCTCCTTAAAAGTAGGGAGAGGGGGAGGGCCTGCATCTAGAACCCTTCTGTCTGCTCCTACAGCTCTTTGTCCCAAGTATCCCCGTCTGTCATCTCATTTCCATCCGTACCAGGGGCTCTGACAGGGGAAAGCAGACGGAGACCTGCCTCGGATCCAAGCCGCCCTGGCTGAGGCTCCTGTGTACGGTCAGCTCTGATGCCCAGAGAGAGCAGCCATTGTCCTGACTGGACCGGAGGAGAAAGGTACTCCCTCAACCAGCTACCAGCTTCCCCCTCAACTCTCCTTCAGCCAGCGTGTCCCCAGGGGCTGAACATGTCCTCGTAGTTAACAGCGTCAAAGGACTTCAGTTTTTCTTCTTACTTCATGTGCTTCCCAAACAATCCAAGACAATGATTTTTTTTTAATCCCAGTTTTTCACTGAAAACAAAGAGGCACACCCCCAGGGTCACAGAGGAAGCCAGACCCCACTGTCCCAAGAAAGCTGGTGCAAACACTTGATTCAGATCTGAGGCCACTGAGGGTTAGGGATGAGGCTAGTTCCCTGTGGTACAGACATTGGTGTCAGTCACATATGAGGAGGCATAGGGATGGGGTGTGCAAGGGCCTGGGTCTGCTGACTTCATGAAAAATAACAGTCTCTAGGGCATTAGGGGGTCCAAGAGCAAAGAAGTATTTTCTAGATAACAAGAGAAATGTAAGAGTCTAAGTACACATCTCATTCATCACTAAAAGGAGTATAAATTGTTTGAACCTGTATATGAGATGATTTGGCAATGTTTATCAACATTAAAAATGTGCAAGGCTAGTGCCTCGAAAAGCTAAACACAGTGGTGTCATGTGACCCAGCAATTCCACTTCTGGGTACATATCCAAAAGGAGTGAAGTGAAGACTGGAATAGACACTCAGAAACCAGTGTTCATAGTGACATCATTCACAACAGACAGAAGGATAAACAAGGATGCTCAATGGATACGCCACTCAAAGGTCCCGTGGCTAAGCTGTGATCTGCAACAGCATGATGCTGCCTGGGAGAGAAGGAAGTTCTGCACATGCCACACACAGGCGAGCCCTGAAGACTTTATGTTAATCAACAAAACAAGCCCGATGTAAGAGGACTGTTACTGTATGTTTCTACTTAAGAGATAACTACAATAGATGGCTTTGCGGTGGCCACCAGAGGCTGGGGGATGAGGAGTCCATGGTGAACAGGCAGGATTCCTTTCTGTTTGGGATGATGTACTACATAACACCATAAACAGACTTGGTGCTGCCGAACTGTACTGTTCTTAAAAATGGCTAATAGTGGGGCTGAGAAATTGGCTCATCTTGAGAGTGTGAGGGTCTGAGTTCTATCCCCAAAACCCCCGTGAAAAACTCACACATGGTTGTGCATGTTTGTAAGCATGATGCAGTCAAATCCCCGAGGCTTCCTGACCAACCAGCCTAGCCCAATCTAGCCCAGCCTACCTAACCTACCCAAATTCCAAATTTCAAGTTCTAGGCCAGTGAGAGACCCTGACTTTTTTTTTTTAAGGGAGGGGTCAATACCTTAGCTTGTTCTCTGGCTTACACACATACACACACACACATACACACACACACTCACTCACACACACACACATACACACACACATACATACACACACACAGAGTCACATAGACACTGCACACACATAAATTCTAGCTCTCTAGAAGCAATAAGAAACATCACAGTTGTTAAGTCACGAGGAGCTAAGACCTTATAGGAAAAAGAAACATAAATAGGTGAGCCTAATATACTCTGCCATCTTTCCATGAGGCCAGGAACAGAGGGCAATGGTGAGATGAGACTTGGAGCACAAAGACTCTAGACAGCAACAGGTCTGAGACCCTGAAGGATGGAGAGCTGTAGCACAGGTCTGACTTCCGGTACTCTGTTCCTCGTGAGAATGTGCAGGGGCAAGAACGAAATGCTAGAAAATGAGGTACAGACAGAAGACTATCCACAGCATCTGTCAGTTAAGGACTCAAACCCCACCCCTTAAGAAGAGGGCCAACCTCGTGAGAGCATAAGTAGAACTCTCCAACTGGTGTAAGTCATCGTCTCCACCACAGTGGACCAGCGTGATCTGTTCCAACAACAGATGTCTGCTGGGGAAGGTAAGAGATATGGTGCCCCTCAGCCAACCATCCATACACAGCATTTAGTTTAAAAAAAATGCTAGAAGACAGAGCCAAAAATCAAGAGAAATGCAGACCCTCTCTATTTCAGACACTACAGTTGAGAGATCTCAGCATAAGTGCTCTAGGGTACAGAACAGTCTATTTAACCAGAGACCTGAAGTCAAGGTGTGTGTGTGCACACACGTTTGCAGAAGCCAGCAGAGGGCATCCGCTCTCCTGGAGCTGGAGTTAGAGGAAGTGGTAAAGCCAGGTGATGTGGGTGCTGAGAACCAAGCTCAGATCCTCCGAAGGGGCAGCAAATGCTTCCGCCAATGAAGTCAAACTTTAAGGCTTAACTAGAGGTCAGAGCAAATTACTGGGGAGTGAGGTCATGCCTCGGTGGCCAGTCAGTGTACCTTTACACACAATTCTTTTATCACAACAAAAGAGAGCAGGTGCTGTCGTGTGCAGAGGTCCTTCTGTGTTTCAGTGCCGGACTCTCACACAAGGATGTCCATGCAGAGCACACTGCCGAGACTGCTGCTGTGCTCCCCATGCCCTTCCGTGGATGCAGCCGTGGATCCTGTGGCTAATGAGCTACACTGAGAAAATCTACCTGTGGTTTGGACCATGAGTACCACTTATATTAAGACTGGAAAAGGAAAACCCAGAGGTTGGTGGAGACGGCTCAGTGGGGTAGGATGCTTGGTGTGAAGCTTAAGGACCTGAACCTGAATACACAGCACACTCGTAAGAGCCAGACACGGCCACGAAGCCTGTAACCTGCCTGCCATGGGGCACATACACTGGGGGATGCTGGGAGTTCACCGGCTAGCCAGCCGAAACCAAACACGGAGCTTGAGGTTCAGTGGGAGATGTTGTCTCAAAGGAGTAAGACAGAGTAACTCTGACCTCCCTATGCATGTGCACAGGCATGCACACATGCGTACAACACACACACACACACACACTAATTAAATTAAAAAAATCCATCTCTTACACAAGACATGTTATGAACTTTTTAGAGGAAAATAAAAAGCGAAGACTAGAACTACACAGAGTCCCTTCCCCACATGCGGCTGCCGGTGTAGAAGAGAGGGTGATAGAAGAACAGGGCTGAAATTCCAGGACCTGAGCAAAAAGATATGAACACATAAAAAATTCCTAGCCAGGTCCCAGAGGAAGTCAACAACAGAGGCTTCTGTGGACAACCAGGAACTTAAAGAGACTAAAAGAGAGTGATGCTGTGGAAAATGTCTTCAAAAAGGACCAGGACCAAGTGAGCATGTTAGACCATGCCTGCAATCCCTGCACTTGGGAGTCAAAGACAGGAAGACCACAAGCTCAAGGTTATCCTTGGCTACGTTTCAAGTTCAAGTCTAACCTAGGCTATGAGCAATCCTATTTCAAAAAAAAAAAAACAATTTTTTTTGGCCTGAAAGCTGTATGAATTGAGAGTGTTTCCATGTTTCCTCTCAGGGACAGTGCTAAAGTTACTTTAAATATATATATATATATATATATATAAAATAGATGAATACACTGTAGCTGTCTTCAGACACACCAGAAGAGGACATGGGATCCCATTACAGATGGTTGTGAGCCACCATGTGGGTGCTGGGAATTGAACTCAGGACCTCTGGAAGAGCAGTCAGTGCTCTTAACTGCTGAGCCATCTCTCCAGCCCCCTGAAGTTATTTTTATCTGTAAACTTCTAAGTCTGACTGTATAGATTATGTGGCTGCAGGGACCTAAACTAAGGATGCCAATGTAATCACTGTCTCCCCCACACTCCCACACTGAAGAGTCGGCATCACTTTTGCTATTATTCTTTTAAGACTTATAAACCAAAAGAATTTGCACCTCAATGTATCATTAAGTAACATTCCTTGAGAGAATTATAAATAGTGTTGTCTCTGGCATGTCAGGTGACATGCTACAAAATCCTGTATTTAAGGCATGGGCAGAAGAACTGTCAGGGACTGGTTGGCAAAGCCATGAAAGAAAAGATTAGAAGGCAGAAGTGAGGTCAGCACAGTACTCTGCTCTAGCCTGAGGCTAGAAAGAAATCGGAAGAGTTGGGGCAGTGGGCAGGGCAGGCATGGCTGCACACGCCTATGATCCTGGTGTCCAGGGGACTGAGGCGCGGTTGTCCCTAGCTCTAGGCCAACTTGAATGTGACTCTGTATTTAAAAGAGGAAAGAAAAGAATGCTAGCAAGATGACTCTATGGCTGGGTAAGAGGATCCAGGTTCAGTTCCTAGCACCTATGTAGCATCTCACAACCATCTGTAACGGTAGTTTCAGGGGATGTGACAACCTCTTCTGGCCTCCCTGGGTACCTGGCATGCCCAAGACATACAAGCAGGCAAAACACACATACACATTAAATAAATAATTCGTAAAAAATTTTTATTTAAAAAAACAACAACAAAATAGGAACTTAGGAATAAGGTCCTTGCTGTGTACAAGCATGAGGACCTGACTGGATCCCTGGTACAAGCAGGAGAGCTGCATGGCATTGGAGGAGAGATGCAGGGGTGAGGTGCAGGGGTGAGACTCAGAGGCTAGACACAGGGGTGAGGTGTAGGGGTGAGGCTCAGAGGTTAGACACAGGGGTGAGGTGCAGGGGTGAGGCTCAGAGGTTAGACACAGGGGTGAGGTGCAGGGGTGAGGCTCAGAGGTTAGACACAGGGGTGAGATGCAGGGTGAGGCGCAGAGGTGAGTGCAGGGGTGTGGACAGGGGCTCCCAGGGGCTCCCTCCACAGACAGTCTAACAAAAACTCAAGCTCCAGGCTCAGGAGAATTGAGAGGGGTTAGAGAATAAAGTGAATGTGCCTAGTAAATATTAACTACATAAGAAAATCATGATAATGTGTTGTCCATCTTTAAATGCATGTTGAATTAAAACACATCATAACAACAGCTAGAAAGTAGAGAGTAGGAAATCTTTAACTGAAATTAGGCTGTTGCTAAAGAGCCTTCCTTATAACCACTGATTTAATGTGAGCACAAGTTATATTTGTGCCAAAGACATTAGACTCATTTTGCAGAATACACATTATTCTTTGGTGTAACAAAATAAAACCCATGGATGTTTTCTGAGTTAAGCTAAAAATAACAGAAGCATAATTTTAAACAAATTCCTAGATGTTCAGAAATTGGGAACTCATGAATCAGATATATTTTGATGAAAATAAGAAAATAGTCTGAATTAAACGGGAGTGGAAATACAGCATACTAAATGTAGGTTGGGAGTAATGTCATGTCTACCAGCACACCACCTGGGAGGCAGAGGGAGAAGAACAACAACTCAAGACCACCCTTGGCTACATAGCCTGGGCTATATGAGACTTTGTCTTCAAAAAAAAAAAAAAACAAAAAACACAGGTACTGTAGGAGGGGGCTGAAACAAAATGGCCCAGTGGTTAAGGATTCATTCGCTGCTCTTTGCAGAGGACCAAGTTTGGTTCCCAGCACCTACATCCCTTGGCTCACAACTGCCTGCAACTTCAGTTCTAGAGAATCTGCCGCCTCTCCTGCCCTCCTCGGGCACCAGCCACTCACATACTGCATATACATACATGCAAGCACTCCCATATCCATAAAATAAATCTTTTAAAACACAGGATACGCCAAAGCAGTGTAATTAGGAAAAACTTGTCATATTAGATGCATATTTTAGGACCTAGGATGGTGGCTTGAATCCCAGCACTCAGGAGGCAGAGGCAGGCAGAGTTCTGTGAGTTCAAGGCCAACCTGGTCTACATAGCGAGTTCCAAGACAGCCAGGGCAATGTAGAGCAACCCTGTCTCACAAAACAATCAAAGAAAAAAAATTTAAAAGCACGTTTTAGCAAAACATGTCAAAGCATATTCATGTAGGTTACACAGAAGGCAGGGAGGACACGAAGTAAATCAAAGAAAACAAAAAGAGAAAATGACAAAGTTTCTAAAAAGCATAAATTAATGAATGGTAGACAAGAAATGTACAAAGAGAGAAGCAAAGTCTATGGGGTCTCGCCGCTGGGACTGATCCCGAGCCTGTGGTTAGCAAAGCAGATGAAGAAGAAAATGAAAAAGTAAAGGCACAAATTACCAGTGATCAAAAAATCAGGGCCAATCTCACAGATGATGCACCGTCAAAAGCAAGAAAGTATCGTGAGCACTGTGTCAACATTTGAAAATTTAGACAAACTGGACAAGTTTTGGTAGGTAGGAAGGGTCTTCAAAAGTTATCAAAAACCAAAATAAACTCGGAACCACCTGTTTTCTGTGACAAAAGAATCTTCCCATTGTCCCAGGTTCTTGGAACTCCCCTGAAGAACTCGGAACACAGAATGCACACAGTCTCTACAGGCAGCAGGGGGAGGGGGAGTCTGGCAAGAGAACCAAACAGTATGGATATAAAGATGTCAGGTCCCTTCCTACTGTGAGCAGAGTCATGAACGCCTAAGGAAACAGGAGTTCACAGAAATCCCAACAGGGGGCGCAGTCGCACCCCTCCTGTTGGAAGGGCACTGATGCCTCCTGCAGAGTTTACCAGAGCACCCACTACCCTTAAAACAAATCTCTCAAGGGGAGCTTTTCAGGGAGGGAAACTGAGGCCTCAGGAAACCAAAAAATGGAGCTAGAGAAATGGTTTCGTGGTTAAGAGCTCTTGCAGAAGACCCAAGTTACTCTAAGCACCCACATGGGGCCTCAGAACATCTGTAACTCCGGTTCCAGGGAATCCAACACCCTTTAGAAGAGTGCCTCTAAGCACTGCATGCCCAGAGCGCACAGATACACATGCAGGTAAAACACCTATAGATGTAAAATAAAAATAACACCCACACTCAGGATACAGCCTGGCTAAACTCATCCCTCTTAGTGGACACACACAGAGACATACTGTGTGCTCAGTGAACGCTGAGGACCACCCGCCCCTCCTGTCTACCTCATCTGCAGCTTGCTTGCTGGGGGCTGAGTTCCACCTTGCTGGCACAAGTGGACAGGCAGCAGAGGGGAGTGCCAGCACCTATAGGCAGTTCCACAGTGTCCCAGATTTCTAGTGCACCAGGTGAACCCTGACGGCCAGTTCCCAGGCTTTCTGCACTGTCCCTGCCCAGAGATAGCATGTGGCCCTGGGGATAAGGATCTAAAGGTACTGTGGCCATTCCCAAGTTCACAGGTGACAAAGCATTTCCACCCGTGTGCTTCTCGACTGACTCCAGAAACTGCAAAGCAAACCCTGCACCTGTGCTCTCAATGAGGGAAGTGAGCCTCTGAGGGATAAAGGAACGCCCAGGCTGTCTCAGTGGTGACTCTGGAATGCCACCACAGCATCAGACACTAGACACACAGCGTCTTTACAAAGCCTAAAGGGGAATTCTAGAAATACATCCAGGCTGCAGCAGGTCCCCAAGAACACCATGGGCCACACATCCTGGACCTTTCTGATCACAGAAGCAAGGAAAATCCCTCTATAAATCCTGCTTTCTCAAAAAGTTGACTCCAAGGCCTAAGTTGGAAGCTTCCAGATCTTACTGGTAAACACATACCCTAGGAGAGTGGGAATTGGGTCTCATCAGCTAAGTGACTACCTGTGCCTTCAAATACTACTGTCTAGATCAGCGGTTCTCAAACTTCCTAATGCTGAGACCCTTTAATACAGTTCCTCATGTTGTGGTGACCCCCCCCCCGCACCATAAAATTATTTCATTGCTACTTCATAACTAAGTCTGCCACTGTTATTAACTGCAACATAAATATCTGATATGCTGGATACCTGATATGCGGTCACAACTCACAGTTTGAGTACCGCTGATCTAGTGAATGTGAATGAGGCAAACAGCAGGCGCTCATTTGATGATCCCCAAAACTGAAGGCCCATCAGCCTTTGCAGCAAAGCCTAGAAGCTTCTGGAAGGTTATAGCACCGATTCACCCCATCCAGCCTGCACCCACCACCAGCATTAAAATGTCATGTGGCGCAGAGAGGACTAGCCTCAGTGTCAGGGAAGGGAGATAGACCTACAGGACATTGGTGGGTGTCATTTCTAGAGACCTTTAAAAAGTGTTTTAGATGAATCCAGACCAAAACCCATCTAAAAGGCTGAGTCACATGGGAACTGGGGGGACCGTTCTGTGTGCATTAGGCTGGAGCACAGCCAGTAAACAGAGAGCAGGGACAAGCAGGCCCTTCTCCAGATGGAGAAAGGTAAACAGGAGAGCCACAGGGATGGGTTGCTGCTGCTACTTCCTGACTTAGACGGAGGTAGCGGGGGACGCAGGGGCTGAGTGGACTTTTGCCCTGCACAAGCCCACAGCATCAGGAGGCTCTCCTTCCATACTCCATCCCTTAGCACAAACCCAGGCGCCAACCCTCCACCCACCCCATCTCAGGGCCCTCCAGGTCCTGAGTCTCACCTGCTGCTGGCTCTGCTCCTCTAGATTCATCTTCACCTCCAGCGACTGGCGGGCCTCCAGGAAGGCCTTTCGGTGCTTGCGGTCCGCCATGTAATAGGACATGATGCCCACGATGATGGCGCACAGGTAGAGGAAGACATTGGCCAGGATCTACGTGCCAAGGAAGAGAAAAGACAGGGCTGATGACTACACATCTTCAGGAAAACAGGGGCGTGCAGGTGGGGCTGGCAAGGTCAACTCGGAGTTACCTGCTCCAAGGAGCCCAGTACACCTCTGACTGTGATCAATGTTAGAGGCCCCCAAGTGGATCCTACCCTGTAAATCACAATCAACGAGACATGGCTCCAGGCCAGGAAGGTGTACAGGTCACAAGGCTTGCATGGGAGCCTACAAGGCCTGGTGAGAGATGGCTGCTCCTCTCCTGCATCATACGATAGCTGGTCCCTGCCCTGAGAGGCAGAGCCACTCTTGGCTACTCAGTTGTTTAAGCAGCACGTATGAAGCCCCAGCTTACTGGGTGCTGTGAGGACCCACTAGGTGCAGGCACTACCCACTGCCCACAAGCCTAGCACCAGTACAAGAGCGTGGCTGTCAGGAGGCTGCTCTGTCTGCTGCTCTGCAGGCTGCCCTGGGCACCCCAGTCCCCAGGCATGCCTAAAAGGCTGCTGGATTTGCAGACCCAACAGTTTCCTGTGGAGGGAGCCTTGGATAAGGAGCTGAATGTTCCCATCACACATGGCTTCTGGTGTTAGCAGCTGTTCACTGCCACTGAGCTTTGGTCAGTACCTGAAATGGCTGGGCCCGGTATTTATTCCCTGTTGGTCTGCGAGCCCACTGGCCTGAGTGGGCTTTCTCAGGCAAAGCTGCTTCCTGGTCCAGCTCTACCTACTTCTCTAGAACCAGTTCCATGCCTCTCTCTTTCTCTCTTTAGGTTTTTTTCCCCCCATTTTATGCATAAGAGTGTTTTGCCTGCATATATGTCTGTGTACCACATGCACGCTTGGTGTCCAAGGAGGCCAGAAGAAGGCATGAGACCCCCTGGAACTAGAGTTATAGACAGTTGTGAGCCACCATGTGGGTGCTGGGGATTGAACTCAGGTCTTCAAGAGCAGTCAATGCTCTTACCCAGTGAGCTCTTTCTCCAGCCCCCCCTCCACACCTTCCTGAAGCTGTCCTTTCTTCCCTGTCCTGGTTCCTCAAGTCCTGCAGGGAAGGGGGGACAGTTGCCACCGAGAGATGGTAGGTGTGGCTATCCCTCCCACCTGCCCCCCACAAGATTGGCATTGAAAAGCAAGATGGAAAGGAAAATAGGAATTTAGTTTCTGGCCCCACAGGAAGAGAAGATCAGCCCAGTGGCATACATGGCAGAGTCTGGGGTCAGAGAAAATGATGGCGACATCAGCACTAGGATCTTAAATGCATGCTTTAGAAGACAGATAAGGGGATGAGTTCTCACTCATTTTTTTGGGCTCACCTGGTTATGCCACACCCTCTCTGAGCTGTTTTTCATTTAATCAGAGCTGGTTACCGGTACCCTGAGGACTCACCACCACACCCTACAGAGTGTTCCTGAAGTGGGGCAGGGAGGGCACAGGTAGTTGGCAGTGTTGAGTCTATGGGAAGCTCTGCCACAGGGCTGTTGAATAATGATTTAGGAGGTGGACTGTGTGTCTGGGCTACTCAGAAGTCACTGTAGGTAGATTCCTAAGTTCCTGGGTGGCTAGTTCGCCATCTAAGATCTGTGATACTCTTGGGCCAGGGTAACCCCAGCTGTCACTGTCTGGGGTCACTATCTTCAGCAACATCCCTGCACTGTCTGATTCCCTGACAGGCCCCACCATCTAAGTGGCCAGACTCAGTGGGTTACATCAGCCTGAGCACCTGAAAAGCTCCGAGGTGTATCCAGTGAACTGAAGCCAATTGAATGGATGGACCCTGCTGGGCCTCAAAGTCAGTTTAGCAATTTGCTCGAGAATCTCCACCAGCTCAAAGGCCATCCTCCTGTAGGGTCAAATGGCTGTGGACTCTGCCCAGTCGCAAGCTCACAGAGCCACAAACTGGCAGGACTGGATGGCAAGGTCAGGCTGGCCTCCTATGTTTCCTCTACATGGCATCCACTAGGGCTAAGGCTCTGAGAAGCTTGTAAGAAGGACACTGTACATGGAAGTAGCATCCAACTAGGACCCATACAACGAGGTCTTCACTATGAACCCCAGTATCCCCAAAAGAGGGCTCCAGGCAGGGAAGGATGCCCTACAGCCACAGGTCTGACTCTGGAGAATGTATCTGTGCATCTCTCCAACCAGCCTGAACTAGAACTAAAGTTCTGAAATCATCCTGCCTCCCCCAACATGGGTAGGCTCGACCTCCCTACCTGGCCATGTCATAAGGACAGACTGGAAAGACACGGTTACCACCTTATGGGTAACCCAAGCCCAAGAAAACCAAGCCCTCACCAGCAACACTTGAACTCAAGGGATACGGATGCAGGCTCCTGCCTGACAACAGTCTGCAGGACTATGCGTCTGTGGTGTGCGTATTTCTAAAATAAAGGTATACACAGTGGAGACAAGCACTCAGGAGGACCCCAGGTTTATGTCCGACCCTCACTAGCCAGGTGGCCCCTGGAGCTATTTGATCTGTCCTGACACCCAGTCTTGATCCTGCTGGGTCTTCGTTGGTTTTACTTCTGAAGGCAGAAGTTGGGACTGGGGAAGGTTTGGTCCAGGAAGTCCAGGAAGGACTCCAAAGAGCAGGAGAGGTGGGTGGTTCTCAGACTGTCACACTGTCTCTGACCTCGAGCACCCAGCCAACAGCTGTCTCATCCTTTTCCTAACCAGCATTTGATGCCCACTGGCTCCAAAACGCTCTCTGTGGGGAAATACTTTTGCAGGGCCTGTGCATGTCAGGAAACTCCCCCTCCCCACCCTACCTTCATGAATTCACCCATCTCCAACTCTCTAGCAGGAGGCCAGGTTTTGAGTTTCTGAAGCCTCAGTCCAGCTCTTCTGTCCCGTCTCCATGCCCTCCATGGCTGGCATAAAGGTTGCAGGGCCTGAAAGGAGTGTGGCAGCCTCTGACCTAAGTGATGGGTGCTGGTCTCAGTCAGGATCTCACAGAGGCCAATTCAGGGAATGAATCCAGCAAGCCAATGCTGCCAAGCCAAGGGAACCTGGAATAATCCAGGGAAGCAGACGCTGGCCTCGGGGGAGGAAGGTTCAGGTGTGCACAGGTAGTAAGGGGGCTCTGGGGACATCACTGCATGATCCCTCAGAGCCAGAGAGTGCCTGGGTGAGGAAGCCAGGGCAGCAGGCCTCAGTGTTCTCTACGGGGACATCTACTCCTGGACACAGGGACACTTTCTCAGCTTCCTCTCTTTTCTGGTCACTGCTGAGGTGATGGGATATTGTTCTGATTTTATAGGTGAAAGGGTCAAGCCCAAATGAAATGTCCCATTCCCCAAACTCCAATGAAGTCTATGGGCTTTCTTGAGGTTAGATAAAAGCCAGCATTCCTCAGGAACTTGTGAAACTGGTTCCCATCTACCAGAGGAGTCATTTCCCTTAAAAATAGCCAGCAGAAGGGACATATGGCTCCCCATTAACATATACCAGTGGCCTGTTAGCATATCAAAGCCCATGCTGGCCTCCAGGCTCCCTCGGTATAAAGGACCTGTTAAACATTTCATTGTTCAGGCTAGCATCCTAGCTCTCTCATCTCCCTACCCTAAACTCTCTCTAGCTCACGGCTTCCCTCCCCACAGGTACCCATCCTCCTTATAACCCGCTATTCCCATGATTCTCTGCTCTTATTCTTATAACCCGCTATTCCCATGATTCTCTGCTCTTATTCTCACCATACTCTCTACCTGTTGCTATCCACTTACTCTCTCTTCTTGTGACTCCTCTCTCTCTCTCTCTCTGTGTGTGTGTGTGTGTGCGCGTGGATGCACATGCATGCATTCTAGTCTCTTATATTTTTGTTGTGAGCCTAGCCTTTAATGGCTGAGCCATTTCTCCAGCCCACGTGCTTTATTCTCTGTCTCTTGCTTTCTCTACTGTTCTTTCCTGTTGCTCATTCATTTCCCTAGCCCTGGCTGTGTTCAGTCTGCTTCTTTCTCTCTCTGCTTTCTCTCATATCTGCAATAAAAACCATAACTATCTCCTGGAGTGGTCACGCCAACAGTTTCTTTACTGCACAGCCTTGCACACAGAAAGCAGCACAACAAAGCAATGTCCCCAAACCCAAACACACTATCCCCTCCCACACCCAAGGCTTACTCTGGGTTTCAAACCCCTGAAGCAGTCAAGCTTACTTACATGTACAACCCCATCTTTCCCCATAAAGAACACTGGGCATGTTTTAAACTAAAACGGTTACAAAGATATCAACCTTAAGGCACTGGAGTATGGGCTGTGTTCGGTCCAAAGGAAACTCCAGTTTTCCAAATTCCAAAAGGCAGTGCGTATGTCCAGAAATGAGGGTCCCTGCTCAGCTCAAGCTGCATGATAAGACTGCTAAAAGCCTACAGACAGCATTTCTCAGAAACACGTAAAAGGGTTTGTGCCAGCCAGAAAGGACTATTTCCCTTGGCATGTACCTGCAGTTGCACATCAAAGCCCAGGCTGGCCTCCTGGCCCTTTCCGTCCCTATGCACACATGTCCATTTCATAGTCCACGGCAGCCTCCTGGCCCTCCTCACCTCCCCCACTCCTCCTCCACAGTGCCAGCTCCCAGGTCACAGGATTCTGCCCTCCGGGTACCTGTCATTCTCTGTATAACAGGAAGGCTCCCCCGACCCCTCTAATCTCTTTTTTGTTCTTATCTCGCTTCTCTCAAAGCTAGCCCTAGCCATGCCCACTCTGCTTCTTTTCTTTCCACTCTGGACTCGTCCAGACACCTCTGGATGTTCTTCCTCTTAGCCACAATACCCCACCTCCCCAAATCTCAGGGCAGCCATCTTTGTGATTTTTTTTACTGTGGCCCCACTCACAGGCTACATACATTTTAAGCCCAAACAAAGATATATGTTTGCAAATATTCTGTTGTCTCCAAACACAGCAGGAGTCATTTTCTCCTAAGATGCCAAACATAAAGGTTTCCTCTTTCATATTTGCCATCTAAGAGTGTCATATTAGGGGAGATAGACGTGTCCCTCAAAATGTGCTTGGGGAAAGTAACTTCTACTCTGGCAGTGAGCCAGCCCTATGCTGGCCAGAAAGAGAGGTGACTGTCATGTGTCCCTGTCCCCTAGGGACCACTGTCAGGTGGGAGAAAGTCAGGTAGGTATGGCTGTGAGCAAAACATGACAGTGAGAAGCAGGTCTTGCTCTAAAGACCTCTGTTAGCACTGCCTCTCATGTACTTTGAGAGGCTTGAGGGAGGGGGTGCAGCCTTAGAGGGGTACAACCTTTGGGGAGGGGCATGCAGTCTTTGGGAAAACTTGAACCCCAGTGAGGATCCAAAAATTGGGTAACTGTGACAAATGGCTTTCTCAGAAAGGCCTTGGGAGTCACGAGTCTGGGCGTTTCCTTCTCAGAATTCTCTCTCCTCCATCTAGAGCAGCCTCCCTCTATCCTCCACCTTCTCAGCCTCCACCTCCCTCAAGTCACACCCCATCCACCTGCTCAGCCCTGCTCAGGCCTCCCCTGCACTCAACTCCATCCACTCCACAGAACCTTCTGTAGAGTTGGAAGGCATCCTTGCCTTCCCTACATCAGGTACAACTGTCCTGTTCCTTGCTGTGTCCCCAAGGCCCAGTCTGACCCCATCCCCCACCAGGTGATCCGGAAGCTGAGAGGTGTTGAATAGGGACAGACCCATAATGGTGACACCATGATGAGATTTACCATCCAGCCGCAAACAGCACAGAAGTGATCATCAACCTGCCACCCCAGACACAGCTTCTGCTGTTTGAGACTCATTAACATTCCAGGCCTCCCCAACCCTCCCCCTGAGAACAGAGAGGAAGAAAGCTAAGACAGCAGAGCAGGTGGGTCGCGGTGAGCCACCCAGAACACCAGGCACAGAGAACACACACCGAGATGCTGACCACCTTCTACATGGCTGTGCCAGGGAGGTGGCCATGACATCACCATGGAGGCAGGGATATTAGAGAAAGATGGGGACCAGGCATAATGGCACAGTCCTGTAATCCCAGCACTCGAGAGGCTGAGGCAGGAGGATAGATAGTTTGAGGACAGCCTGAGGTACAGAACAATTCTCTATCAAAAGAGAGGAGACAGGGGAGGGTGGCAGGGGGGAGGAAACAGAGAAAGAGAGATAAAGATAGATAGAGATAGAGATAGAGATAGAGATAGAGATAGAGATAGAGATAGAGAGGGGGGGATAGAACACAGAGGAGCCTAGTGTTCCCACACAATAAAGCCTCAAGCCTTTGCCATGTAAAGGAGGTCAGAGAGATGAGATGGTGCCCCACCAAGGCAGCTACAGAGGCAGGAGTGCTGGCACCAGACATCACATCTCACATGGCCAGAGCTGCCATCTGAGGAAGTTCTCCTAAATGTAAACAGTTTTCTTAATTCTAACACTACTCAAAGGAAATTTCTTTTTTAAAAAATTTATTTATTTTTATTTTATGTGCATTGGTGTTTTGCCTGCATGTATGTCTGTGTAAAGGTGTTGGAACCCCTGGAACTGAAGTTACAAGTTTTGAGTTTCTATGTGGGTGCATGCATGTGGGAATTGAACCCAGGTCCTCTGGAAGAGCAGCCATTGCTCTTAACCACTGAACCATCTCTCCAGCCCAAATTTCTTCTACAAACAAACAAATATAATCATTTGGAAAGCAACCAATAGCCAGGAGTGGTTGCACAGCACAGCCTATAGTCCTAGCACTTTGGAGGTAGAGGCAGAAGGTCTGGATGGAGTTCAACATCATCCTTGGATACATGAGAGAGTTCAAGGCCAGCCTGGACTACATGAGATCCTATCTCAAAAAAAAAAAAAAAAAAAAGAAAAAGAAAAGAAAAGAAGAAAAGGTAAGAAGCCAGCAAGATAACTTAGTAGGTAAAGGTGTTTGCTACACACACACACACACACACACACACACACACACACACACACACACGTACACACAAATCAACAAATATCCTTTTTTTTTTTTTTTGGTTTTTTGGTTTTTCAAGACAGGGTTTCTCTGTATAGCCCTGGCTGTCCTGGAACTCGCTCTGTAGACCAGGCTGGCCTCAAACTCAGAAATCCACCTGCCTCTGCCTCCCAAGTGCTAGGATTAAAGGTGTGCGCCACCACTGCCCGGCACAAATATCCTTTTAAATTAAGGCAAAATAAAAACAATGAATACATAGACAAGTCTTCCAAGTAAGTACGGACCCAGAGCAGAGTTTCCTCCAGCCCACGCAGCCTGAGAAAGTGTTTACAGCAGGCAGGCATGAGACAAGTCCCTTGGGGAGTCTTTCCTTTTAGAAGTCTATGCATCAAGATGTTGAACTTTTCTAGCAGCCCTGGGGAAACGGGAGCTCTAAGAGGGCTTTAAAACAGAAGCTGCCCCCTGGAGGTGGTCTGCTTGTTCTCTGGTCTAAACCAGTCTCGCCTTATAGCTCACTGCAGCCTGAAGACTCCCAAGCACTCTGGTACCAGGCTTGGCATGGGTCACCCTGGAGACCGATGATGTTCTGTTGCTGGGGTTAGGCAGCTCTGGAGCCTCGCTTCATTAAGGCATACTTGGATGTTTTGGAAAAAAAGTATCTAAGTAGCTGCAGGACATAGGGGAGTGAAGGAGATGGTAACTCACAAGGCAGCCAATCTCCTCTAACCCAAGACAGCGTGCCCAGAGCCTGTGGCTATGCCATGTGCCAGAGTGGAGTTTCAAGGTCTGGGGAAGCCTTGCTTCAGGCCTCTGGAGACACCTAGAGTGGCTTCCATCAGTCAGGTTCCTACTCAAAAATGTCCCCTCTTTCTAGAGGTCTTGTCCACCACACCAAGTGGCACAACTCCCCCTCCCTCTCTCCTTCCCTTCCTTCCTGCCTTCCTTCCTTCTATTTTTGAATGCTTGTTTGTTTTTTCCAGACAGGGTCTTATTATGTAGCTCTGGCCATCTTAGAACTTACTATGTAGACCAGGCTGGCCTCAAATGCACAGAGATCCTCTCCCTGCCTCTGCCTCCCAGTAGCTGGGATTGAAGGTTCTACCACTGTTCCTAACTTCTTTCATCCTTTCTCCTTTACTCATTTGTCTGTCTCCTAAGTCAGCTCCTTGAGGGTGAGGGTGCTTTGGTGGTTAATCTGATTTTCCCCTAGTGCCTAGAATAACTGGAAAGTTGTCCAGGGTTACAGACAATGAGTGGTAGGAGGAGATCGACTTTGGCCTTGAGCTGATAGGCTATGAAGGCTGGAGCGATAAACTTCACCTGCCTGACATCTGGCTCCTCATCCTCACCATGATCTTGAAGACCAGTCAAAAAAGTTTCAAGCTGGACATGATGGTACATGCCTCTAGACCCAGCACTTGGGAGGCAGAGGCAGGGGGATCATTGAGTTCAAGGCCAGCCTGGTCTACAGAGGGAGTTCTTGGATATCCAGGGCTATACAGAGAAACCCCATCTCTAAATTAATTAATTAAGCAATAAAAATGAAATAAAAGGTTTCAGAGATATAATCTCAACGCCATCTCCCATAGGGCTCAGCATAAAATACATTCTTATGGCATTTTCCTTCTTTGATTCCAGAAAGGAGATAGTGGTTACATAGATCTAATAATGAGGAAGGAATACTTGAGAGCTTCCACATGCCTCATCTCCTTTTTTATACAAGCCCCAACACCATGGGGAAAGAGTACAACATCTTCCATGCTCACTCGGTGGAAGAACTGACCTGAAACCAGAGAGACAGGCTTTCTGAAACCATGGTGTCTTGGCCATGTTGAAAGTGGAACTTGGTCTTCCTCCTGGAGCCTGGGTCTCTTCCCTATATTTCAGTATCCTCTGCCAACTAAGATGAGGGGATTCTCCCAGACTGGGTAAGGGCTAGAGTTCCCCAGGACAAGACAGGCATCTGGAAGAGGCATAAAGTCTGTAGACAGAGATGTAACTATGTGTGGCCTCAAGATTGCAGTGTATCCTGGGGTCTTCTTTAGGTACAGCCATCCTGAATACAATACAGGGCTCAAGTGTGCTTACCCCTCCCCATCTGGGTACTTCTTAAGTTTCTGCCCAAGGGGCTTCCAGAAGCTTCCTGTCTTATGATGTTGTGCATGCCTCTAGAGAAAGATACTTAATGCCTTTTCAAAAACTAAAAGGGCTTCTGGATGAGGCAGCCATCCAACTTGACATTTGTGCAAGCTCCCTCATGGCTTGCTGTACTGCCAGAGCAGCACTACCCAACTCCCAGGGGTGCCACTGTGAGGCTCTGACGTGATGACATCCCCCCAGAGACTCAAAACATGGAGGCCATGACCTTCAGGCTCTTCTGTCGTTGACCTGCTTGGTCCCACAGGTTCTCTTACTGTCTAGTCTCCTCAAAGACAAACAAACAACTCCAGGACTCTGTGGCACTAATTGGAACCCCACTTGCCCCAGCCCTCCTGCCTATTAGGGTCTACACTGGATAAGTCTGTGAGTTTGGCTTTGTCAAGAACCAGCACACTTCTTCTTTGCCCTGCATGGAATGGAACTTGTTGGTATTATATCAAGTCCAAGACCAGCTCCAACATGCTTCCCTGTTCCCGAAAACAGAATTCATTCACTTGTTCATACATGCTCATGAACTAAGAGAAGAATACTAGAGATATATGCTGAGTGTCAAGATTAGTAGCTTGACAACTGCACTCACAAAGAAGGCCCCAGTCCCAGTAAGCAAACCAGAGAAGGCCATCTGGTCTACCTCCTTGCACTCGTGCAGCTGTGAAGCACTGATGTTGAGCTTCTTATGCTAACCCAGGGATTGGTCATTCAAATATGGACTAAGTCTTAGAGTAATAAGTGAGTTCCTAAAACTAGGGAGAGAGTTGCCATTTTGTAGAGCACAAGTCCATTTCTCTTATCAGATTCTCGAAAAGATCTATTAACCGAGATAACTAAGAAGCACAAAGCCAATCAAAAACTGCTGTTGTTGCTTCAGCAAAGAGATGGAAACAGCTGGCCACAGCACTGTCTTTTTTATTGATAGAACCTCATTATTTTTATCACCTTGGTCTCTTTCTCCAAGCCAAATAATTCCAATCCCACTTGCAGAGTCTATTTTAAAATGCTTTAATCATGTTTGACTTCAGGTCTTTCTTTTTAAAGGTGGTCAATTTAAACCTATTGAGCTTTTCCAGTGGGTGGCAGGCCCCATGCAGGGTCCTAGAGATGAAAGACCTCAGGGGGCTTGAATCTCCTGAGGATAAAGATGTTGTAGTAAATAGGAAAGAGGGGATCGATTCAGAGGAGAGTAAGAGCTAAGTCAGCAAAGGGCCAGGGAGGAGAAGCTGTGGTCTAAGCACACACAATTGTGTGCGTCACACAGTGAAAACATGTCACCTGTGCAGTAAATCTTCATGTCTGGATTCTGGGTTGTAAGAAATCCCGTCTGACTCCTACCTGATTGCCAATAACAAATGAAAGAAAGGCAAAAAGGTAAGCCATGTGGAGAGTAATCTGAATATCAGGGTTCTTTTACTTCACTGCCTAGCTGTGGTTCTAAGCCATGGGTTCTCAACCTGTGGGTCAATACCCTTTGGGGGCAGCATATTCCTAACAGTAGCAAAATTACAGTTTTGAAGTAGTAACAAAATAGTTTTGTGCTTGGAAGTCACCACAACATGAGGAACTGCATTAAAGGATCGCACACCAAATTAGGAAGGTTGAGAACTGCTGCTCTAAGCAATGCCAACTGTATTTCTAACACAGGTCCCCCTCACATTCTAGAACTGAATGAGAAGGAACCTGGAGACTATGTCCCAGGGGTTGGAGGGACAAGCAGCTGCGAAAGCACTTGCCAATAAAGCCTGAGGATCTTAGTTCAATCCCTAGAACCCAAGTAAAAACACCAGGCATGGTGATGGCCGTTTATCCTAGTGCTGCAGAAAAGATAAGGGGACCCTGGAGCTTGCAGGCCTGCCTCCCAAGAGAAAGAGAAACGTAGTCTAGAGATGGGAAAAAAAAGTCTAAACTCCAGAAATATCGTCGTCAGATGAATGAACATAGCACGTCAAAATTTAGAGGAAGTCAGTCCATGACTCCACAGGCCCAGAAGCCTGCTCCCCTTGTATCTGAATCATTAGGGAAAAAAAATAAAAGTCTGGGAAACTGAAGTGCCGGCCCTGGAGTTCAGAGACTCAGGTCTTGGCGGTGACACATTCTGCCCACTCAGTGGGCAGAGCAGCATCTACCCTCCTGACCATGCTTTCCTCCTTGGGCCTTGATTCATCCCCAGTTCCTCCACTAGGGCTCCGCAGCCCCTCCCCCACAGCCTCGCAGTGTCCTGAGGACATCCTGGCTTATGTTTTCCAGTTCCCGCTCCTGACTCAATCCCAGGTTCCTATTTTTCGTTTCCTTTTCTCTCCTTTGGCCTTTTGACTCTGACTCTCATGCAACCCAGCCTGGCTTCAAACACACCATGCAGGTTACCCTTCGGATTCCTCCAGTCTCTGCCTCCTGAGTGGCATGATTATGGGCGTGTGCCACCACACTGGCTTCCGTGTGACCCTGCAGAGGGACCCCAGAGCCTTGTACATACAAGGCTAGTGCTATACCAACTGCTGTTTTTCTAGGTCAGTTTCTGGGACAAACATATCACCACCCTGAGGGGGACCTGGTTAAGAATAAGTTCCAGAGCCAATCATGGTGGCACACACCTGTAACCCCAGCACTTGAGAGTCAGGGTCAGCAGGATTTCAAGTTCCAGGTCAGGCTACAAGGGGAGAGCCTGTCGTAAAAATTCAAGGAAACAGAAAGACAGATTCCCCTCGTGCCTGCATTATTGCCTCTCCCTGGTGACTGCTGTCCCTGCACCACTACAGCAAGGTGGAGTACTCTAACCTACAACAAAGCAAAGGCCATCCAACCTTCCTGGTACTTTAAACGAAAGCCTTGGAATGGATGCTGCAGGCTGTCCCAGGTCCATTCATTACCTGTCATTTATTAACAATGACATCATTGGTCCCTACCTCATGTTAAGGTTCCTCCTCCCACCATTTCTTCTCTGACCTGCTTCTTCACACACTCAAGGCTGTCCAGTGAGAGATTCCATCGGTTCGGGCTGTCTCCTGCATGTAATTCAGTTCCCAGTTTTAAATCCAGATGTTAAGTCATCTTCTCCTTGTTTGATCACAGACCAGTCTTCTCAATGTGTCATCTCAGTCACACGACAAAGATACATGTCATCTGTCTTCCCCCATCCTCCAGCCAGCACTGTCTTGAGCTGGGGTCACCTGCATGTATCCTCCTTGCCCTTCCTCAGCAGATCCCAGCTTAGCCACATCTCGGCACCATGTGGGGCACTATAGCCAGGCAACATCCCAAAACAGTGAGATCAAAAGTCCAGACGTTATATTGTTAAAAATCCACCCAGAAACTCAAAGGGGCACCCAGGGGTAGGAAACACTACTTAAAACCAAAGTGAATACCCAAGTGTCCAAGGTTAGTGTCCTCATTTAGGGTCAATTTGAGGTCCCATTCTTGTCAACTGAGGAATGAAAACACAACTCTTCTGACTGACCGCCCCACCTGACTAGGCAAGGCATCCAACACAACCAAGTCTCAGTAAACCTTTGCTGACCATCGTAACTGGTACAGCATGCTTCCCTGGGGCTGTGCACTGTACTTGCAGTGACTGGGTCATTCATACCCCCTGTAATTCCCAGGTCAGTGCTTCAGGTTCCTTGTTACTCCTCCGATCAACACGTACCTTTCTCTCCCATAAGGCTTGGAAAACTCAGGTCTCTCTGGCTCCTCTCCGGTCCTGCTCATCCACCTCTGATTTCATATTAACCTTCCAAATTTGCCATTTTCCAAGTACCACCTGTGGTGGTTTGAATAAGAATGGCTCTCATAGGCTCATATATTTGAATGTTTAGCCATTGGAGTGTAGCATTACATGAGAAGGATTGGGAGGTGTGGCCTTTTGGAGTAGGTGTGGCCTTGGAAGAAGTGTGTCACTAGGGGGATAGGCTTGGAGGTTTCAAAAACCCAATCCTGGCCAGTGCCTTCTCTCTTCCAGCTGCCTGCAGATCCAGATGTAGAACTCTCAGCTAACTCTCCAGTACCACGTCTGCCTCTGTGCCACCATGCTCCCCTCCATGATGATAATAAACCTCTGAAACTGTAAGCCAGCACCAATTAAATGCTTTCCTTTGTAAGACTTGCTGTGGTCATGGCGTCTCTTCACAGCAACAGAACACTCACTAAGACACCACCTCCAGCTAAAGAATCCCAATAGTTTCCTACTGTCCAAAAGTTCTCAGTCTCAGATCTAGCCTGCAAGGTCTACAGACTTTGGGCTTTATGGGTTTTCCCTAGACATCTTCTTACTTCCTCCATGTAGACTGCCTGCACAAGCCAAGCTCTTACCTCATGTACCCTACTCCCTGCCAGGACCCTTGATCTCTACATGTTAGCATCTATATTCAAGATCTCTCAAACTTTTCCACCACGGTCTCTGGGGAGGTAACCTTTCATCTCACTTGGAGTACCCCATTCTTGGAGGCCGCATTCTGCTCCATAAAACCCACAGTTTATCACTACCTTTAAATGTTGAAGTGTTTGTCTTCTACTTGAATGAGTATCTGTCCTTGACAGTATACGCTCACTAAGCAGGGGACATCTACGAGGTCCTCACTGACTTCCCAGTGCTGGGAAAACATCTACCACAGCCACTCAGTACAATACATGGAGGCAGGAGGAGAAGAGGGAAGGGCATGCTGGCCCCATGTTATAAGACATTAGGCAACTTAGGTCTCAAGAAATCCTTGTTCCCAAAGTCTGACATTTAGACAAAAGCCACCATTCCCTCGGGCACTTAAGAAGATAGTTCCTACTTATCTCACTCTCTCTCTCTCTCTCTCTCTCTCTCTCTCTCTCTCTCTCTCTCTCTCTCTCTCTCTCACACACACACACACACACACACACACACACACACACGCACACCCCACCTACCCTAAACCTCCCCAACCCCGAGCTTGCTCTATCCCCAGCTCCCAGGCTTCTCTTTTCTCCTATATAATCTCAACCATTTTGCCTATGCACTCTCTTGGTTCCTGGTTCCTCTATTGACCTCTTGGTCTGTGGCTCCTCTGTGGCTCCACTCTTAGCCACTGCCCCCTTTTCTTCTCTCTCTCTCTGCTCTCATCTTCATTTTTCACTCAGAAAACAAAAACACTTCTCACCCCAATATGAGACATGCTTCTCTGAAATGCAGCCCCCCAAGTTGACCACAGCTCTCCCCTTCCCTCGTGATGTAGCCGAAGGCTGCCTATCTATAGGGCCTTCCTGGCCACACCCCCAGCTCTAAGCAAGCACTCTCTCCCTTGACTCTACACTCTATTATATAGAGATACAGGAACAAGGAAAATGACTGTGAGAAAGATAGGTCTGAACCCAGAACTATGTTCATCATACTCTTGTGGAAATGAAATGGGCCAGGAGCAGAAGCACTACGGGGGCCATCTTGTGCAGAAGAGGGAGTATTTCAAGACTGGCTTCCTTTCTTTCCTCTTCTTCTGCTCTCCCCCTCTGCCTTGCAATCTTTCTGGAATGAATCTATAGTTCCCTTGTGAAGAAGCAATAAGGAAAAGTGCGCGCTATTTGAAATTCCCCATAGTTCCATTCCCTTGGACCCCTGACCGACAGCAGCCTGAAGACCTGTCAGGAAAGAGACTCCACCGTGGAAATCTCCTCCTATTAGGAAGATCCTCCCCCCCCCAACCAGGCAGAATCTCCAGGATTCAGCGCTGAGCACCTTAAACCACTCCCAGCAAATTGCTCCCTCCACAGCCTTCACATTTAACCCATCGGGTATGCCGAAAATGTCACCATTTCACTGACCACACCTCACCTCCTGGCACATGCTGCAAGGGACTGGCAATGGAGGGGCGCCTGCTAGGATACTCGGTCAAGGCCTGGGCACACAATCCACCTGTTGCTCTCTGCTCTGCTTTATGAAACCGGGAGACTCAAAGAGACCTCACCCACACTGCCAGGCCAACCATATGTCACTTACTGTCACCCATCCACCCGTGTCAGCATAGGATTTATTCTTTTTTTTAGAAAGCAGAACTGATAGAGGTTTAAAAAGAAATGGAGCTGCTTAAAGTCAAACTTAGGAAAACATAATCTGTTTCAAATGTAAGTTTCATGTATGAAAAATGACACAAAGTTGCAGCTTTCCAAACGAGGGTTCCAATAATACGCAGGACTTCAGCAAACGGGTTAATCATTTCTAATACTACATAGTGTATGAAGTAAGAGACGTCCCGTGGATCACAACAGGCTGATGTTTCCTTCGCTATGCAAATTAATAGAGTTCAAAGATGATTGATAGCTGGTAGACAGACAGACAGACACGGCTTAATCAGTGGTGACCTATATACTGAGAGATCTGGGCTACTTAAATCATGCAGACCCAAACTCAGAAATAAAATCACACACTCAAAATTGGCTTTGTAGTTAGAAACCCTAGAATTGGGGAAAAAACTAAGAAAGTTCTAAAGATTTCTTATGTGAAGATAAGTCAACATTCATGTATAATTTTACCTATTTGAGTGGCCTTTGGTAGGGATTATTTTCATAGGAGTAATATAAAATAAATTATTATTAATAATTTTTAAAAGATTGCTGGTGTGATTGATAGCTCAGTGGGTAAAGGTACTTGCCACCTGGCCTGACACACAGACAGGCACTGATCTCAGTTTGTTCCATCAGTAACTGAGGAGTGCAGAAATCTCCAAACACAACGATGGACTCACCCATTCTTTTAGTTTTTTTGTTTTTGTTTTTTCCCTGTATGTGTACTATGTGTGTGTGCGGGTGTGCACAGCCATGTGTGTGCAAACAGGGGACAGTGGCTCTCACTGAACCAGAAGCTTGCCACTACAGCTAGACTGGCCGGCAGTGAGCTCGAGGACCTTCTGCCTCTACCCCACAACGTCGTGGCTACACTCACACTGCCATCTTCTTTTCTTTTTTGGAGACAGAGTTTATTGGTTATTTTGTTGTTGTTTTAACTAACCCCTGACAAGAACCCAAATAGGGAAGGAAGAATTAATTCCAGCCTACAGAATAAGGACACTGCCCACTGTGGCAGAGAAGGCACCATGCCAGAATTGGCCTCAGAATTATTGGGGTTTTTGTTTTCCAAGACAAGTTTCTCTGTGTAGCCCGGGTTGTCCTGGAACTCACTCTGTAGACCAGGCTGGCCTCAGACTCAGAGATCTGCCTGCCTTTGCCTCCGGAGGGCTGCGAATAAAGGTGTACACCACCACACCTGGCCAGAATTCTCTTTTTAATGTTTCTTAGCTGTTTTGTCAGGGAACGGGAGCTGACTGTACCCTCTGCCCCTCCGTGGGTGCCAGAGTCCATTTGACCTGCCTGAGCTTGTGACCCCACCTTCACAGTGGAGGGTAGAAGAACATGCATGGGACAGCCTAAGTAACCTGAGGCTAGACCATCTGACTCCAAAGCTAGATCTGCCCTTACCAGTGCTGTGATCTTAGGCAGAGTGACAATGGCTGGAACTTTGACAGTGATGACAGGGTCAAGTCTCAGGGGTTGTGGTAAAGAATGTGTAATGCCAGCAAACAGAGCTCTGGTAAACCTCACTCAAATGCCAGTATCAGCATCAGTATTATCATTGCCTGTTTACTTATAACTCCTAACTCCACAGATATATTTCCACTACAGTGAACTAAACTGCATTTTGTCTGAGTGTATTTGCAGGTGGGAGGGGCAGGGGTGCTCCAGCTACCAAAGGGGACTCTAGTGTCTGCTGCTGCTGCTGCTGCCTGGAACCCGGGCCAGGAGAAGTGTGAGAACAGGTTCTGTGATATACCACTGAGCTTTCCAGAGAGCAGAACTGTAGACGTGACGGTGTCTAACCTACCCAGTTCCTCCACCAGCTAGGGAGCTAATTAATGAGTTCCACAAGGGGCCAACCTGTGTGGTGGGGCACAGGCCTGGAGTAGGTTCAAGACTCAAAGGGGAATGGGAATGGGTCCTATTCATGAGTCCTGTGGCTCTGATGAGAGAGCCAATGTGGAGACAGGAATTGGGCTGCAGAGGATAGAAGTGCTGGGGTAGGCAGACCGTGGAGGCACACGGATGGAGGGGTGTGGGTGGAAGGAAGGTTGCAGAGGGAGGGGTGTGGGTGGAGGGGTTTGGATAAGGGTGTGGATGGAGGGGAGTAGATGGAAGGGTGTGGATAAGGTTATGGATAGAGGAGGTGTGGATAGAGGGATGTGGATGGAGGGGTGTGGGTGGAGGGGAGTGGGTTGAGGGGTGTGGATGGAGGGGAGTGGATAGAGGGGTGTGGGTGGAGGGGAGTGGGTTGAGGGGTGTGGATGGAGGAGTGTGGATGGAGGGGAGTGGATAGAGGGGTGTGGATGGAGGGGTGTGGGTAGAGGGGAGTGGATAGAGGGGTGTGGATGGAGGTGTGTGTGGAGGGGTGTGGATGGAGGGGTATGGGTAGAGGGGAATGGATAGAGGGGTATGGGTAGAGAGGTGTGGATGGAGGGGTGTGGGTGGAGGGGTGTAGGTAGAGGGGAGTGGATAGAGGGGTGTGAGTAGAGGGGTGTGGATGGAGGGGTGTGAGTGGAGGGGTGTGGATGGAGGTGTGTGTGGATGGGGGTGTGAATGGAGGGGTGTGGGTGGAGGGGTGTGGATGGAGGGGTGTGGGTAGAGGGGTGTGGATGGAGGGGTGTGGATGGAAGGGTGTGGGTGGAGGGGTGTGGATGGAGGGGTGTGGATGGAGGGGTGTGGATCGAGGGGTGTAGGTAGAGGGGAGTGGATAGAGGGGTGTGGGTAGAGTGGTGTGGATGGAGGGGTGTGAGTGGAGGGGTGTGGGTGGAGGGGTGTGGAGGTCAAGTATGACTGCAAGGACAGGGGAGGATTAGAAGGAATCTGTCCAGGGAGGAGGCAGAGAGAGGTGGTCACGTGTGATGGCAGGTATCTGGGTACCACTACTGGGAGTGGATGGATACAGTTCTCCACACTGCAGTGTTCACTGTAGGCCAAGGCTTTTGCAGGGAAGAGCTGCTCTTGGTTGCAGAGTAAACTTTGCTCTTGTTCACTCAGTTCTAAAACCGTTGCCTCCCTGGGGATGCTGCGCCTCCCTGGGGATGATGAGGTCGGAGTGGGCCAAAATCCTTTCTCCAGACTTGGGAGGGAAGGAGGAATTTTGTTGTTATCCTTTATACCCTTGCCTAGGTTAAGTTGGTTTCTTATTACAAGTATGTGCATAATATAGAAGAAAATAAGTATCCCATTACTAACTGGGGTCCAATGCTAACAGTAGCTAACCTTAAAGGATAATATTAGGGGTATATAAAATACATACGTAAATATGATAGAGTATTTTCCAGGATTCCCATGTTTCCACTATACTAGACTGAACTACATAAACTAAGTCTGCACTTTGACAAATTGAAAGTGGATACAGACAGTTTCATGTAGGCCAACCTAATTCTTTGATATTTAACCAATTATTTAGGGAGCGATTTCACTGTTACCAAGCCAGTGGGCAGACAATAATAAACTTTTCTTTTAGAGGCAAGGTTTCATGTAGTCCAGGCTAGACTCTGACTCACTATATACCTGAGGATAACCCTGCTTCTGCCTCCACCCCTGAGTACTGGGATAACAAGCATACTCTACCACATCTAGCTTATGTGCTGCTGGGAATTGAACTCATGACCTCGTGCCTGCTAGACAAACACTCTTTTAACTGAGCTGCGTCCCCAGCCACAATAAACCTTGAAGAGGTCATAACAGGAGGCAGTGGTTCTCGTGTAGACAGGGACTCAGCTCTCTATGTCCCCAGAAGCCTGAAGCTTGGGCAAGCCTGCATCCGGCAGCACATGAGTGTGGCGGAGGAAAAAGATCCTTAAGCAAATAGAAAAATCAATGTCCATCACAAGACATACAAATGAAATTACATGTTCTAAATTTAACCTCAGCCACAGCATCTCTCTAACAGAAGTGGGGATCTGGAAAGGGGATGTGTCAGGCCTCAATTATGCTGACCTTTACTGTCCCCACAGGAAGATGGGGACAGAGAAGCAACCAGAATGGAGGCTGCAGGGGGGTGTGGCCCTGGCCTGTCAGCAGGCAGCCCTGAGGAGGACACGGTCCATCTCATGCAGTGAGTGCAACATGCTAGGTAGAAGTCAGCCACCTCAGAAGAGCCAAGCTTCTGCTAATGAGACCTTCTCCACAGATAAGCGTTCCTTCATTAAAGTCTGCTACCCAGGAGCGGGAAGTACCTTCTTCATCTTAAACCTATCACTCTAGAACTGATGCTTCTAAGTAGCTGCATCCTGACAGGTCGGACAGACTTTTAGACAAGTGGGAAATGCAAGTTAATGAGTAGGTGCCTCTAGGTGTGGTAGGGGCCACAGAAGATGTAAAGCTCCAAAAACAGTGACAGCCGGGGCTCCTGTGATGCAAGGTCGGCTGTGCTGATGAGGAGACCAGCGTGGAGCGAGAAGGCTGAATTCAACATGGGGCATAAATGAGAGGCACGAACAGGTTACCTCCTCTCATCTAGGACAGGAATGGAAGCCATGAGGGAAGAGAAGAAGGTTCAAGAAGAAGGGGGCAGGAACCCAGGCCACTTCCAAACTCTAAAGGACCAATACAGACAGGTCAAGATGGAGCGCCCTGTACAACTTCCTGACCTCACAGGCAGGTCCATAGGCGCCTCACTGGAGTGCAGGCATTTGCTTCTGCTCCAGCTCTGCAACTGTTTCCTTCAAGGGTGTTAGTAGCAAATCTATATAGGCAATGTTTAGGACATTATATTTTGTATAATAAAATAGAACCTAAACAGGGGAAATGCACAAGATGGCTGTTGTTTCTAAGAAAAGAAATGTTCAAAAATATGAGTAGTTGAAAGAAAATGCCAGTGAACTGGAGGTCGTCAACAACAGCGACTAAAAACATAGATCACAAATAAGAAAGATATCGCAAATATCTAGGGGTTTCCGTAACCTGATTATTTTCAAATGATTTAATTCTTTAAAAAACGTTTTTAGATTTATCATTCTGTGTGCACACGTGTTTTGTCTGCATGCTTGTGCATCGTGTGCATGCCTGCATGTTTATCTGTGAATCATGTATGTGCCTGGTACCCTGAGAGGCGGGAAGAGGCTCCATATCTCCTGGAACTGCAGTTACAGCTGTGGAGAGCAGCCATGTGGGTGCTGGGAACTGAACTCAGAGCCTCTGCCAAAGCAAGTGTTCTTAAACAACTGAAACAATTCTCCAGCCCTAAATGACTTAACTTTATAGGAATTAGAAATTACAGGTCACACATGCTAAATACAAAAGAAGCCACACTGAAAACCAGCTATACCACAGGATTGAATTTCCCTAATCAAAAAAAAAAATCTGAAATCCAAAATGCTCCCAAGCCTTTGAATTCACACGATACCCCAAATAGAAAATTCCACACTATGCAACATTTTTTCCAGATAGAAATTAGTTAGAATCTTGTACAAAAATTAAATTACCTTGATGCTATAACTCACTGAGTGAGTTAAGTGTTACAGTGAGGACCTAACTCAGATTCCCAGCATGCATGAGGACTGTAGGACAAGCATGGTGATGGGGGAGTTCTCTGTATGTTTTTGACTGGGAATACAGTCAGGCAGCATCCCGCAGCTGTCAGTACCTCTCCAGGATACATTTATAGCATACTCAGGGCTCCAAAAGAGCGGGAGAAGCTAACTATGGTGGCACTGTAACCCAGCACTGCAGACGCAGGGTTTGCTGGACACAAACGTGGCCAGACCACTTTTCTTTTACATCAAGGAACCAAGAGAGTTCTGGGGTCTTGCTGACCAGCCGCTCTAGCTAAATTGGTGAGTTTTGGGTTCAGTGAGAGACCCAGTCCAGCACAGAAAGTGATGTCAACTCTGGCTTCCATGCTCATTTCTGTGTGTGTGTGTGTGTGTGTGTGTATGTTTGTGTGCATGCATGTGTGTGTCAATGTATATGTGTGGATGTGTGCATGTGTATGTGTCTATATGTGTATGTATGCATATGTATGTTTGTGTGTGTATATATGTATTTGTATGTGTATTTGTGTGTGTATATGTGCATGTGTATGTGTATGTGTCTATGTGTGTATGTGTGTATTTGTGTGTGTGTATATATGTGTATGTGTGCTTGAATGTGTGTGTATATGTATGTGTATGTGTGTTTGTGTGTGTGTATGTGTGCATTGTATGTATGTTTGTATACTTGTGTGTGTGTATATATGTGTATATGTGTAAGCGTATGTGTATGTACACAAATACTTTTTTACTGTTTCTTCATCAAATTCACTGTGCCTTAGCCTGCAGCCATTTGAAGCATATACTATGACAGGTGTTGACAGCTATGAGAAGCTATATGTCTATATTCCCAATTAAAAACATATACAGACTTCTGCCGCGGCCACAGAGTCCCACCATTGCCCATGCAGTCAACTCCCCCAGCACGAGCTCCATGAAGGTCCACTGCTCTTAACACGCCACCCTGGCACCACCCATTCCGCCTGTGCTTGTCCTGTTATTGCCTTTTTTAAATGTGGTGCTACATGCTCTGACATGCAGTTATGTAGTCACTGCCACAATAATTCAAAATTTGACATTAATCAAGTTGCACATCCTCTGGAAAGACTCCTTTTGGGGTATTTGAATCTAGAAAACTTGGCCTTGAGACTAGACACCATGCTTCCTGGGGCAGTGTCCCCATCCCTGCCCACCTCCACTTTTTTGGCTATAAAATGCCATGGACGAGGCCAAGCACCTCGCAGAGGGGGCTGGAGGGTAACAGACACACTGTAAGGGGAGCACACGCTCGAGGCTTATGTAAATGTGATTCCTAACTGGCTGTGGTGGCTCACAACTTTAATCCCACACAGCACTTGAGAGGCAGAGGCAGGTGGATCTCTGAGTTCGAGGCCAGCCTGGTCTACAGAGTGAGTGTGATTCCAGAGTAGTTTAGCTTCTTCAGAGCAAACACAGACACAAAGACCATAGATATGTCAGAGGCATCACAGAAGGAGCGTGGGGGCCTGCTTGAATGTTGAACAGGGAGCCTCCAGATCATCTCCTCAGTTATGCCCAAAGAATTCCCAGGGAGGAACATGGAGGGTCAAGCACAGGGAAACAAACAAGGCCATGAGAACCCATGGGAATGTCCCCTGCCTATATGTCTAACGACGCCCCATTTATGGCCAGACCATTTTTATTTTACACCAAGGAACCAAGAGAGTTCACTCAACAGAAGGGTCTTCTTGGCCTTCCTCCACAACATACCAGAGACCTCCACTGCACCTCCTCCTAATTCTTTGCTCTAACATAAGGCAAAAAGAAAAAAACGAGAACCACTGGCATAGCAGAGTGGGGGTGGGGTGGGGACAGCATGAGAAGTGCAGTCCTTTGTCTCCTGGACAGCTCTGCAAGAGCCTCCTTTTTCTGGAAAAACAAGCAAGCAAACAAACCAACCAACCGGTGGCTGCCTCCAAACGCTGTCTTTTGCTGCCTATGCTCTCTCGCCTGCACGGATTGTTAGAGGCGATCACCAGAAACCACACCTCGCCAACGAAGCCACAATCACCCCAACTAGAGTTTGGTTTTTCTTAGTTACTATTGGGAAGTGTTCAATAACTGTAAAGACACCCATTCTGAGGGTGTTAGGTTGTTGTTGCTATTCTTGTTTTGTTTACACTTTTGTGTGTGATAAATGCACAGCTGTGTGTGCAGGCACACACACCTGTGCACGCAGAGGCCAGAGGACACCAGGTTTATCACAAGCCACCTTATTCCCTTGATTCGGGGTCTCTGAACCTAGAGCTAGGCTGGAAGCCAACAAGCCCTCAGCAATCCTTCGTTCCCCTCACGACGCCATGCTGAAGACCACGCCTGGCCTGTTACTTGGACGCTGGAATCTGAAGGCAAAGGCCATTCAGAGTCAGGTATTGTTGAAAGATTGTATTACACACTGAGAAAAAACAAACAAACAAACAAAACGACCTCTTTTCTAGTCGGGGTGTGGCTCAGCCCTTAGAACACACCTTTAATCCCTCTGCCTGGAATACAAATCCTTAGTTCTTACCTTTAATCCCAAACAATGAAGGTAAAGTTACTTTGTAGAAGGAACCACCAGGTTTGAAGGTGAAGTCTAACTGAGTGACAGACAAAGTCACGAATCAGAGAAAGATTTGACAAACTAGGATCCGCCCAACTCTCACACGAGGAGAGAGAAAATGGGAAGCTACTTAGGAGAGCAGTGCAGAAAGAGAAAGGCAGGAGGCAGTTTTACTGAGACAGAACAAGCTAGACACAGGTGAAGACAGAATGAGCCAGAGAATGAGTAGTCAGAAGATCAGACCAGATTGCCAAAGTCACAAAGAAGCCAAGCAGAGCAATTCAGGAGCTGCCAAGAGAAAGAGAGAAGCCAGACTGAATCGGCCACTTGGAGAGGAGTTTGAGCCAGAAGAGCGGAATCGAACCAGCCAGCTAGAGTTCCAAAGAAACTAGAAAGGGTGAGATTATTCAGCAGTAAGTCTCCGAGGCTGAAAACGTTCTAGGCCTAGATTAGATTGTACAGAGGCTAGAAGCTTCCAGGACTAGGTTGGCAGACAGAGGAGAATAAAGATACACTTACAAGGTATGGTGTCGTACATCTGTAATCTCAGCACTTAGGAAATGGGGACGGAAGATCGTGAATTCAAGGTCATCCTTGGCTACGTGGCAACTTCAAGGCCAACCTGGGCTACAAGAGACCTGATCTCAAATAAAACAAAAGAGACAAGGTAGCTAGAAAAAGTACCTGTGGATATTTCTTAAACAGGGAACGAGCATCCAATACCACAGCTGAGGACTGAGAAAGACTGGCAGAGCAGATAGGGAAAAACAGGGAGGTATTGGAGCCCTACCTCTACGCTACTGCCTTTGAAGAGGGTGCCCCTACCATGAGCAGGTTGGCAGGCGCTAGGCTTTGAATACAGTTTCATTCCTTCAAAACTCATGTTGATATATGATTCCAAGTATTTTTGTGGAAAAAAGTCGAGGGGGGGGTTGTTTTGGTTTTGTTTGTTTGTTTGCTTGCTTGCTTGTTTTTGTAAACTTGATACAAGCCAGGGTCTTTAGGGAAAATTGAGAAAAGGCCTTCTTCAGACTGGCCTGTGGGCAAGTCTGGGGAGCATATTTTTGATTAATGATTGGTGGGTGAAGCACCTGTGGGTGGTGCCAGTGCTGGGCAGGTGGTCCTGGTTTGTGTAAGAAAGCCAGCTGAGCAAGCCATGGGGCCCAAGGAGGAAGCAGCCTTCCACTGTGGCCTTCTCCTGCCTTCAGGTTCCTGTCCTGAAGTCTCCCAAAGCTGAACTGTTAAGCTGTGAGGAGAAACAAACCTCCCCAGACTGCTTTTAATCAGGGTGTTTACTACAGCAGAAGAAACCTAACTAGGATAATACAGCCTTTAAAAGGTACCCAGGCCCTTAAGAAATCAATGTCTTCCTTGTATGATTGGGTTGGTCCTGTCAAGAGCAGATTATGGTAAACTCGGGTCATTTTTCCTCCCCAGTCCTGGTTTTCTGGCGGCAGTTGAAGCCACACAAGGGCCTCACCGGAAGTTGACTAGACGCCATGTTCTTAAAACTTCCCAGTCTCTAGACTCATGAGCTATTAATACCACTGTTCTTTATAAATTAGCAGATCTTGGATGTTTTGTTATAGGAATGGAAAAACGACTAAAAGTTACCCAGCCAATCTGCCAGTCACGTAAGAACTTGGCATGGCCCTCGTGGGTAAAAGTCAGGCCTGAAGAACACGCCAGGGGCCCACCTAGAGCCAGCCACGCCGCTGCCAATGGTGGCCGCCACAGGCACTGCAGAGTCTGATCCAGCTGTGTATCTCGACAGCCAATCTTGAAGTGAAACCACAAACAGAAACCTTGATGTTCAAGTCCAACCTACAGTGGTGAAGCAGGTGAGGGTGGGTCCTTCTCAAAGATGCCCTTACTTCTCTGTTTACAGGAAGTGTTGAGAAGGGGAAGGAACCATTTCTAATTAAGATGTCTTTCTCAGGTACCATGAGGAGAAAAGAAAAATTATGATCCAAGGGAGAAAAAGGCATCAAGACAGGAAAGGGTCAGGAGGGGACAGGAGAGAAGCAACAGGCTGCAGCTGGAATATATAAGTGACAACCGTAAGGAGAAAGATAGGGATGATTAATAAAAAGTCAGTGAACAAACACAGGCCCGATGGTCATGGTCTGTTACATTATACAGAGGTTTATGGCTCAAAACACTTTTGATAATTCTTCCAGAGGAGAAATAGTGATTGGAAAAAGAATGAGCAAACTTGGCCTGGTTCATTTATGGATCAAAGGTGAGAGGTGACTGCCAGGACCAGATGGAATCCAGAAATAATTTAGCCAGGCGTGGTGACGGAAGCCTGTAATCTCGGCCCTCAAGTGTTGGAGGCAGGAGGATGATGAGTTGGAGGCCAGCTTGGGCTAAGATCAAAAAAAGAGGAAGGGAGGAGGGAGGGAAGGGAGGGAGGAGGGAGGCTCTGTAGTTTATAAGGTGTACATCAGCCCCTGCCTCCACCAGGCAACAAGGTATCACTCCAGTCCTTGTTTGTCAGGGTACAAAATGCTATCAGACAAAAAATGTTGTCACAGGCCACCTGGGTCATACAGGCCTCCAGCAGGCATAGAGACAGTCACCAAGGACTCTACACAATAGCTGCTTCCCAGCACTTCCGTCGTAAGCCCTCTTCTTTCCTGAGTCTACCCTCTCTCCCCTGAGCAGCTCCTCACCCCTTTAGGTCCCCTTAGATATTTGATGATTACAACTCTCCTTATCTGAAGGTTTCTTCTAAGCTCCAGATCTCGAGGACACAGTATGTGGTATACAGAAGATGGACATACAGAACTGACCTGAATGGATGTCCCACAGGCGCGCCACACAGAGTTCATCTACCCCATTCCTCCCTACCTCCATCTTCGTAGGTGGCCCGAAGGCACCCCCTTGGGCTACTCCAACAGGCTCCCATGCTGCCTTGAATCCACCAGGTTAATCCATGCATGCAAACCTGACCCTGTCTGTCCCTTGCTTGAATTTCTTTGGTACAATTCTATCATCATAAGAATAACGCCCTTGCTTAACTGGGGCTGTTGCTTGGTTGGTAAAGGGTTTGCCTCCTGTGGATGAAGTCAAGTAGTGGTACATGCCAGGAATTCCAGCGCTTGGGAGGCAGAGGCAGGAAGAGAAGGCAAAGCTATTCTCAGCTAGCACAGCGGTAGTGGCACACCTTTAAACCCAGGACTTGGGAGGCAGAGGCAGGTAGAGCAAGCCTGGCCTACAGAGTTCCAGGACAGGCAAGGCTACATAGTGAGACCCTGTACCAGAAAAAACCAAAAACAAACAAACAAAAAAACAGGGCTGAGGCTGCAGTTCAGTGGTGTAAGAGACAGAAACAGAGAGGTAGAAAGCTAGAGAGAGACAAAGACTAAAGTCCTTCCACTACCTGGTTCTGCACCTGTCCGTCCAGCTCCCACCACCCAGGCATGTTCCTGGAACACGGTGATTCTCACCAGGCCCAAGCAATCGTGAACCCTGTTTCCATTGCTCCATCTGGAAAACTCCTACTGATCCTTCAGGGCCCAACTCAAAAGCAGCTCAGGAGTTTCTTCCTGGGTTTCTGCAGACAGGTTCGCTCCTGCACACAGGATCTGTCCCCCAGCCTGTGGGCTCTGTGTGTGCATGGGCCTTAAGATCAACTCACTGTACACATCCCCCCCTGAACAATGTTTGCTGCTCTGGCAAAGTGTTTGTTAAGCAGTGTAAGGAATGGAAATTTCTCCCCAGACTGGAGGGACAAGGGAGGGGAGATGGCCACCGCTCCAACTCCGCCCGGTGGATCTTCTGAGAGATCTTATGCAAATCACTTGTGCCTGAGGACCAGACGAAAACTAGGCCAGTGGAAAGTCAATGACTCATTCTCTAAGCTCCTAAAATCCCTCCTTGGCTGCTGCTCTTCCCTTGGGCCAGGAAAGGTATTTAGGGGCAAGCAGCAGAGGATATTTTAAAGGGTTAAAAAAATCCTGGGGGTGGAGCAGTAGCATTTGTTACTGTCTCGGAGGACCAGAATTTGGTTTTCAGCACCCATGTGTGGCTCAAAACCACCTATTATACCTGTTCTAGGGGATCTTACACCCTCTTCTGGTCACTGGGGGTACCAGGCACGCATGTGGTGCAGGTACATGCATGTGAGCAACAAAATATTCAGACGGATAAAATAATATTGAAAAGAGAGGCGGTGGGGCACGCCTTTAATCTCGGCACTCAGGAGGCAGAGGCAGGCAGATCTCTGAGTTTGAGGCCAGCCTGGTCTTGAGAGCAAGTTCCAGGACAGCCAGGGCTACACAGAGAAACCGTGTCTCAAAAAACATAAATAAAGTGCGCTCGGCCACCCCTTTCTCTGTCTCTATTCCCTCAACTCCCCTCCCCATGCCCTAAATAAACTCTATTCTACACAAAACAAAACAACAACAAAACCAACAAAAATAAATAAATAAATAAAATTACTCTCAAGCCAACACAAGAATACTTTCTCAAAGTCTCAGTAAGAGGTGAAGAAGGAACACGGAATGCTGTTCATTCCACAATCATTTACCCACCAATGGATGCAACCAAGGCACAGCAGAGACTCCATGACAGGTCCTTCTTTTCCCTGAAGCATGTAACAGCCCACAGAGAAAGCTACAGTGTGTATGTCTGAAAGATGCACATAAGCAAAGCCTGCCTCCTGGAGAAAACCAGGAATGTGTGCAGAGCTTGCTGTGTGCAGAGCAAGGCCAACACTGGCACTGTGGTGTAGCTAGACGGCATCTCTTGAGGCACAGATGTCATCCTGTGTCCTGGCACAGTGTCCTGGACATAAGATCTAGCTTGTGTTCTTGAACGCACAGAGATCCACCTGCCTCTGCCTCCCAAGTGCTGGGATGAAAGGCATTCACCACCACTGCCCGGCCTTAAAGCGTATTTTAAACTTTGAAAAAAGCTAAGCAACTACAGAGAGGATCCCATGGAGAATCTTAGTGGGGAGGTGCTGAGATGGTCTCACTGTGACGCTCAGGCTGACCTCAAACTTCAAACCCTCCAGCTCAGTCTCCAGGATCCAGGACCACAGTTAGTAGCATCACTCACACCTGAGACTCAAGAGCTCCGTGAAGAATGGTCAAGCATCCCATGACCATCCTGTATCCCCACTGACTCACAGCTTCAAAACCGAGTCTTGGGCCGGCAAGATGGCTCAGCAAGCAAAAGCGTTTGCTACTCAAGCCAGATGACCTGAGTTCAATCCCCAAAATATACAGCAGAGAGAACCGACTTCCAAAGGTTGACTTTCACACGTACACTATAGAATGTATATGTGTGCCCACACTCACACATATAAACATATCATGCATATGCACACACACAATGATGATTAACAAAATAAAAATTAAATGTAAAATAAATAAAATAAAATGGAGTCCCTTCTCCCTAGCGGATTCCGTGGTGCCTCCTAGCTTGGGGCAGCCTCAGACAGCTGCTCCAACTACAACCCTGCCTTGTCATGCTCAAATCAAGGAGTAAAATCAATTTCCTCTTGTACCTGAGTCAATCTTATATTGCTTTGACCAATATTACCGAGACTACAGTCATTAAAACCTGAGAGCATCCACTTTCCTCCAGAGATCACGTGCTGTGATCCTGGGAGTCCCAGGAGCAGCATGGAGACACTACAAAGACAGCGAGATTCCGGACATAGAGCAAAGCCTTCTGAGAATCTGCCAGGAGAGCCATCAGCCAAACACAGTCTACTGAATGAAACAGGCCCAGCAGCCAGAGAAAGTGACCCCAGACAGAGCCGGATAAATCAGAAAAACTGCCATCAGAACAGAGTCAACGCCCAAGATGACGAGAAATAACAAACTCTTATTCACCGAAGCCCCAAAGCTTTTGGAGGCGCTGGGCCACAGTGGGTGACTATGACACCCTATCTTCAGGCAGGCTGTGGAGAAGCAGGCTATCCCACCTTAGTGAAGTTCTTAGAAAGCACAAAGTGAACTATTCGTCCAAATATGTTTATTTCTGAGGAATCAAATGCTTCCAGTGTCTTTATATCACAGTAAAGGCAATGGGGTAGTCTGACCAGCAGGGTCACTTATGGACATCAGTGGCCAAAGGCTGAAGGTTGTTGATATCCTGCTAGCTTTGCAATGAGACCAGCATAGGATACTCATACGTTGCGGCCACCTGGTCACCTTGCACACATAGGCAGGGTCTCATCCTGAGCACTGTTAAGGCACATCTGCACTGTGACCAGGAATGCATGGTCTGGTGAGGAGACAGGTGGGAAATGACTGAGTGATTACTCTAGACTGAACCACTTGCATGAGATCTGCTGTTATAAACTGCAAAGTCCCACGGTCACACGGCCTTGAACACCCAATCTCTTTTTATCTTGACGGCTAAGCAGGGTCAAGGCTTGTGTGGGAGACTGAAGAATAAGTAGTTTAGAATCCTAGCCATTCTCATGGAGAATTTACCAAGCTCTGGAGAGAGAGTATGGGTGCATGTGTGCACACATGTGTTCATACAAAGCAGCCTCAGCCCCCACAGCTGACCCAGCCCTAAGCTTCAGTTTCCCTTCCAAAAACAAAACCTGGCCATCTACAAAATGCTGATCTTAAAAAAAAAAATCACAAACATGGGACCGCCAATGCTAACCACAAAATGTCAATGGAATAATGTGGATGGTGGGCCCTAAACTGCCTGTGAACCCTCATGACACAGTAGGAAAGCTCTGTTTATACAGAGATAAGGATCGGGAAAGACCACAGAGAAATGTGAGCAGGGAGAAGGGACTGAGGGTGGGGGTTCTACAAACCATTTTTGTGCTCAGGAATTCATTCAACCAAGCCAACACAGTTGGATTCCACGGCCCTACAGCTCCTTGCTTCCATCTTCTCAGCAAGCTCTTCAAAGAGGGATAGCTGCCACTTTCTCATGCTGGGACAGTGGCAGAGCCCAGGGCCCAAGGGCAAAACCAGGGTTGAGGAGGCCTCCTCCTGCATCTGTTTCCAGCACCTCTCCCACATCCGGCTTCCTCTTTCCCAAAGTGCCCGCCCATGCCTGATCCCAGACCCACTGCCCTCCTACCGACCCTCCCATCCCTCGCTCCCCAACCCCTCTTCATTTCTCACAAACACCTGGCTAGGGCTTCACGAAGAACTTCCTGTTACAGGCTTCTATCCTCTCTGAGCCCACTTCCTAGGAGCAGGGAATGCTTTCTACACAGGGCCTTCCATCTCTTGGGCACTGTTCTTTGACAACACTCAGCAAAGATATCTGGGTTATCAAAGCAGCAGGCAAGAGCCCCAGATTCGTGATTCCAAAACCCCTTCATTCCACTCACAGGCAACTGGGCCGCAATCCAGCCCTCCCTGCCTCCTCTGACCTTTTTAAGCCTTGGCGCCCTCATCCTCCCCAAGATGGGGCTCTCTACCTCCAGAACACAAGAGGACAGTGTGTATGACACACATCTGGCTCCAGCTGTGGACAGGACCGTCTTGGGAGGCCTTATCCTCTCTCACATCCTCCTTGCTGAAACCCTCCAGGGCCCCCAGAGTCAACCCTCCCTAAGCGAGTGACTTGCTGGTTCATTTGTAAGCATGGAATGATCACATCCAAGGCTCACCTTGCAAATAGAGGCCTCAGCAGGCTCCTCATTCCCAAACAGCCTTCCCGCTGTGAAGTCAGTCTACAAACTATTTGTCAGGGATTCCTAGGCCCTCATTCACCACAGACTCATTTCTTAATGACACACAGCAGAAGCCTGTGAGTCTCTGAAGCAGTTATGGGTCAGAGGAGTACTCACCGCCATATTGGCTGTCTTTCGCCCTCCACCCTGCCTCGCTCCCTTCATCCCAACCACCAGCTACGGCTCTGGGTTCTGCCTATCTGGATCCCTCACCTCCTCAGGGGCAGCTGTGCTGTAAGAGGCATGGATGTCAGAACCTGGATGAGGGAGCTACAGCTCCTCCCGACCCGACCCTCTCTGTCCCAGACCCAAGGACTCCATGGCTCTACTTTTGACTCTGTAATAGTCTCTCATTCCTGATCTACAAAGCCCCAATACCACCTGTTCTCACTAGAACCCCATTCATTGACCCCTTGACAAGAGCCAAGGACAAAATGTCAGGTTGCCACAAACCCCAGGGCTACTTTTAGCCCCACAGAGCCAAGTACAAAACATGGGTGTGTGGGGTCTGCAAGAGAGGCTGGCACAGGAAATGTTTCCTTGATGCTACTTACAGAGGTAACCAAAACCATTAGACTCCCCCAGAGCTACAGGTGTCCTCTGTGAAACTGAACCTACCTCCAAGACCCAGGAGACAGAGACCTGGCCAGAGGCAAAAAGCAAGGAAAGAAACACATGGGCAGGAATTGAAGAAAGTTGGGCCAGGCGGGGTCTGAGGAAATTCCTGGGAGATTGCCTGATGGAGGACCTGAACTCCTGGCCCTCATTCCCCTGCCCCTCTCATTCTCCAGGGAGTTCTCATCCCACAGGCTGGAGAAGCAAGCACCAGGGTGAAAGAATGACGCTTTTCTTCACACCCAAGGGAGATGGGTCCTTGGTATCTGTCCCCACAGCAACGCTGCATGAACCTTGGTTTCCACAGTACTCAGAGATGCAATGTACTAAAGCCGCAAATGAAGGAAGACTTTGTTGAGTCCTGGGAAAGTAGGCACCTTTGAAAAGGTCACACTGGGTTTGGAGAGACGGTTCAGTGATTAAGCTCTTCCAGAGGCCCAGGGTTCAATTCCCAGCACCTATATGTCAGCTCACAACTGTTTGAAACTCTAGCTCCAGGAGATCCGGCACTCTCACACAGATACATTTGCGGGCAAAACACCAATGCACGTAAAATAAAAATAAACAAATCACTAAAAATAAAAAAGAAAGGAAAGTCACTTTGGTCCCAAAGAAGTGACTCAGAAACTTCTGGAACATGTACTGTAAAAGCTTGGCCTCCAGCTTCCTATCTCAGGCTCCCGAGTTAACCCTGGGAGGCTCCCCTTTTCCCTTCTATCCCCAAAGCCAAGTTCCAGGCAGGATTTCACGTCAAGATCATGATCCCCTGGGGTGCAGAACTCTTATTACACATTTTTATTTTATAAACATGTATGTATATATTATTTTTATAGCAGGCTGGGGATTCAGTTCCAGAGATCCCGGAGCATGCCAGGCAAGCACTCTACCACTGAAATAAACTCCCAGCCTTTAATATTTTTATTATTAAGTTACTACTTTTATCTTTTTTTTTTTCCTATTTCCAATTAGGGCTCTTATTTCTTTGCAGTCCTGGTCTCTTTTTAAGACCAGTAATCCTGAGTTCAAAACTGATCTGCAGGGACCCACCCCGTGGCTGTATCTAATCTAGATCCTTTTCCTAGAGCAGCTTCCAAGTTAAGTTTCTTGCTGAGTGGAGAAGATGAGGCCCAGAGTGACATGGGCCTGAAGTGTCAACCCAAACCTCAGAGCCAGGGGCCTCAAACGAGATGACAGTGTCTCCATCTATTTGATGAACAGAGACTCAAAGACTCTACAAGCTGTGCCTTCTACTGAGATGTGGGTGATAACCACAAATGGGCAGAGAGATTACTTATCCTCAATAGATAAGAAGGAGAAGTCAGGATCCCGCTCTCAGGCTGAGGGGACAGATTCCCATCGCCATGTGGGGGCGCTGGGCAGTGAGTCAGCACACCTGGACTCTACTCATTTCTGCTGCCGGTGATCAACAGCTGCTTATCTGTGATTCCTTCCCTATGACCTGAGGGCTCTGGACTAGATGCTCTCCCAGGCCCTTGCTGAGAAGGCACAGGTAAAGAGTGGAATATACCACACATGGCTCAGTGCTGGCCAGTTTCCACGGGCTGGTGGCGGCTTCCGTCTGAATGAATTTTAGGTAAACCCTGTCTATCCTTGCCTCCTAGCCGGTCACCTCTTTAGGCTGACATCACACCAGTCTTACCCTCCACCACACAGAGCTGAAGCAAGAATCAGGTCCCTCCATCAACCAAATAACCTGCAGGCAAACCTTCCTGGACCACAACTGGGAGACAGCTCCCCCTGTAATCTGATCACTGGTTTGCTGACCCTCTGGGGACACACTATCTACAGTCACTCAAGTCTGCTCCCCACTAAACCTAGAATCTCTACCATGACAAGGCCCCACTATGGCCCATCTCAGCACCCTGGGCAGGCCCAGACTTAGGGAAGGACTGCTCAATTTCACTAGAAGATGCTTTCTGTCCCCCCAGAGTCTCTTGACAAGGAACAGGTCCAGATGTGGTCAGAAGTGGGGGAGGGACTCCGTGCTCTGTTCTCTGATTTGCTCCTCAATGAACAACACACTGGGGAGATGTACTCAAGGCCAGGGACCCTGGCAAGGAGAAAAGGGAAGACGTACTTGTTTATTGGAAGGTAGGTAATGGTTCAGAATATGTCCTCGAGCCCCAAATGCTGCCAGACCTACCTGTCCTAACCAATGCCCAATAGCAATGACTATGGACATCCTCCAAAATAACTGTCCACAAGCAGAGACACAAGCTGAAGCCACCAACCCAGGACAGCAACAACAAGTGTTCACAGGAGAACGCCCAGCACCAGGAAAGCAAAAAACAAAAACAAAAACTGTGTAGTGCTGGTACACACTAATGCCAGCACGCAGGAGGCTGAGGCGGTTGAATCTATGTGAGTTCAAGGACAGCCAGGGCTACACAGAGAAATATTGTCTGGAAAAACAACAACAGCAAAACAACCAAACAAAAAACAAAACTAAACCATGGCAATATGCCTATAACCCCACAGACTCCAGCCTGGTGCTGAGCCACGCAGAAAACGTTTGTGAAATGTAGTTGAGCATGGTAGCCCACATCTGTAATCCTAACACATGGCAGGTAGAAGCAAGAAGGATCGGGTGTTCAAAGTCATCCTCAGTTACTGCAAGACCATTTTGGACTACATGAAACCCTGCCTCCAAATAAGAAATCAATTAAAAAAAAAATCTGTGAAATAGGTTCCTATCTGTCCCAGAATGGGAAAATAGAAAGAACGCTGTACCAAGACCTAGAGAAAAAGTTAAAAACCCAGCAGAAGCCATGTTTCCCTCTAAACAGCTGGGAGGAAATGGAAGAGCCCCCTCAAAGTTCTCTCATCAGAGGTCGCTGTAAGCTACACCCCAATCCCAAGCAGACAATGACAAAGGCTTTGGTAAGACAGAGGCCGCAGTGAGATGTGGGGGAAAGACCTCTGGAAGAAGACGGAGAAACCTGATGGCTGTCCCGGTCACTTCCCAGCTCTCGAGAGGGTCATATATGGAAAACTGGAAAGTGTGCCGTAAGGTACAGAATGCATTGACTCACGTCTCTGGGGAGACCTTCCTGGAATGACCAGATAAACTCAGGCCAGAATCACAGCCCATCTTCTGACCATCTCTCATAGCACTTGGTGGGAACACAAGTTAGCAAAGCTGAATCTCGATTTTTCCGTCCCTTCAGTGGAAATAGCCCACTAGGACACAGCACCCTGCTCCACACCACAATGGCTATGACAATTGTCCCAGTTGTGTCCCTACTTCCTGCCTTCTATGGGAGACCACCCTCCCTTATATCACCTCTGCTGGTGATGCTCTGTGCTCTAAGGAAGAAACAGGGTATCTGATAATCACGCCTTCCCTCCTTACAGCTCTTCACATAAACTAACAAGCTTTCACTGCTGTTCCTTTGGATCTTGATAACTGCCATTTCTGCATTCAGGGCACACAGGATCCCCATCTGACTGAGAGCACAGAGCTCCCACAAGTCAAATACCATCTGGAGTTAAGCAAAGACAGCTAGTGATCAGAACTTGCCACAAGCAGCCTCTTGACCTGGGTCACTGATGGAATGGCTGGACAAGACTTTCTCCACACCAAGACTGCAAGGTGCTGTCACCAACTTCAACTAGGCACAGGTGGCTGAGTGGCCCCGAGGCCCAGTGTTCTTTCTCTAGGATAAACACCATATGGCATCGGGGTGTACACTCCCAGGGGCTGAGAGGTAGTCCTCTGAACTGGCACCCGGGACTCCAAGGCCACTCAGGATGTGTTTGATTCCTGGCATTAAAAGCAATCCCACCTGGGTGAGACCTGGCTGGAAGAGAAGGCACGCGATAGATAGGCAGGAGGGTGGGACTCACCTCCCTCAGCAGCTGTATCCCTTCCAGCTCATCTTGCTGCTGCTGGGCCACAGTGACTCCCAAGACAAGTGTGTGCACAACACAGGAGACCACAGAGATGATCACGATGGGGCTGAGGCTGAGGGGCAGCGTTATGAAGAAGGAGAAGACAAAGAAGGCCTGCCAACCCACGGTGTCGCTGGCTGCGTGGGCACGTGAAAAGTTCAGGCCCAGGTAGGAGAAGATCTGGGCTGTGATGAGAAGCCACAGCAGGTAGGGTACCACTTTGCGGCTCACTCGGTCCGGGAGCAGCCCCTTCTTACAGAGCACAAAAAGGATAATGTCCAACACCAGACCTACACCTGCCACCATGAGAGGCGCCAGCTTGTCGCTGGAGAAGACCACAGCGCACATCACTACCACGTAGCAGTCGAAGAGGGCCGCAAAGACCACCAGCACCAGGAGTGTCTCGTGGCGCTGCCTTTTGAAGTAGGTCTGGTAGAGGTTCTCCAAGGACTCAGGCACGAAGGTCAGCCGCATAAAGCGAGGCAGGCACAGGCAGGACCCGGAGTTCCGCACTGAAATTTCATGGGTCCGGCCGACCCCGCGGTCAGGGTCAGAGGGCAGGCTGACCGAGTACTCGGCTGAGTACTCTGCCGAGTACTCGGGATCCGAGAAGCCCTGGTTCCTCGGCATGTTGGCTGCTGGCTGCTTCTAATGAGGAAGGGAGAAGTCCAGGTCAAGTCACTTCACCAGGGCTTCGTAAGACCCGGGGAAGGCGGGGAGGCTCCTCTTGGTTGTGAATGAAGGGCGTCCAACTGGAGCTGGAATGCTTAGTGGGTTCCCAGGACACAGGTGGCACCGAACATCTGCAACTTAAAAGGACATGGCTAAGTAGACGCGCCTCTTTCCTTGCTATCCACCATACCCCTCATACAGATCCATGCTACACAAGCCTCCAACACCAGAGCCTCCCAAGCACGCCCACACACTCAGTCCGGTCCACACCAGACACCCGGTTTCCTGCGTCGGGTTTCTGGAGGGGCCTAGCCATCTCTCCATCCCTCACATGCCCGGCTCTATCCCTGACTTCCCCACCTAAATTCCCTCCAGGCCCACCGCCTCCAAGCTGAAAATAAAACGTGCCTGGAAGGAGCCGGGGCGGTCCTGGGGATTCCCTCATCTCCCTTCTGTTTACTTCCTTTTCCCCCACCCACCCCTGGGAGACTCCAGCCCCTTCCCAACCTCGGGCTCTGTAGCCTCGTGGAAGCCCGGCCCTGGATCCTGGCTTGGCGCTGACCTGTGCGGGAACTCGGGAGCCGCGCGCTCCGGACTGGAGCTGCGGAGCCGGGCCAAGCGGGCTTCAGCGAGCCGCAGGCTGCTTCCCGTAGTGCCGCCGCGCCAGCTCGTCCGCCCGGAGCCTGTGCGCGGGTCCCCTCGCGGTCAGGCCCCGGGTCGGGCCGGGAGAGGCGCGGGGCTGCGGCTCAGCATCCGTGGGCGCAGAGGACGGCGGCGGCGCACGCTGCGGATGGCGGGCCCAGGCCGGGGCAGCCTGCCAGCATCCTCTCCCCGCACACAGGGCGAGCCAGCCGAGTCCGTGCGCTGCGCTCTGCACACTGATTCACACGCGCCGCAGGCCCCAGGAGGCGGGCGGCCCCTCCCCGCCTTGTCGCCGCCTCCTGGGCGCGGGGTGGAGGGGCCCCTCGCTGTCCCCGGTGTCCCCCCACTTGCCAGTGCCCAGCGACGGCTGCGTGGAAACGCCGAGTAGGTGGCAGACAGAGAGGAGCGAGGCGAATCCACGCCTTGCCCGGGTCAGGCCGTGTTACGGAAGATCAAAGCCCGGGACGTATCCTCCTGCAGGTGAAGCGTGCTGGGGCACCCCAGCCGCCCTTCTTCTACCCTGGCTTCCTTCCGGGGACACGAGAGGCCCGAGCTGAGGTTTGGGGGCCGCTCCCTGAGTGGGCGCGCCCCGTCTCAGTGTCTCCGCCCACCCTGGCTGCCCAGACGTCAAACGTGGGGCTTGATCTCTCCTCGAGGGAATATGCAGCTGAACCTGGTGACAAAAGAGGACTGGAGTAGCTTGATTGGTGCCTGGCACGTGGACCTGCAAGAGGCCTTGCTTCACGAAGATCTCCAGTGCACATCCTACCAATTGAGATGTGTTTGAGTTCTTCCTTAAAGACGCAAATGCTCCTTTTGGATCTATCCGTCTCCTAAGCCGTAGCATCAAATTATTTTCCTTGAATTTGACAGAACACCTTGTTAGGACTGAAAGTCGTTTTAGAAGAAAATGTGCCCAGGGGACTGAGGACAGCCCTCAGCATTAAGGGATCAGTTTTGGGGTCAGCTGAAGATGAGAGAAGAAAAACAGCCGTGGGGGATGGGGGGGAGTGGCTAGGGATGCCCTGTCACGCGTGGATAGGTGTCTGTTTAGAATTTCAGGCATATATTCACACCACCTAAGGAATCACCGAATTGGTCTGTCATTGCTATGTGTGTGGGTGTCCCTCATATTGTCTGAAAAGATCATCATCCCCCACCCTGCACCCTCCCCACACCCTTCCCACCTGCCTCAGCCCACACTCCCCAGGGCTTTGATTAGAAAGGCAGAGCATAATAACTTCAAATATAGATGGAGAGTGATCTGGATAAGGCACCAGCCCCAGCGTTTTAAGTTGTTTTGGTATCCAGAAATTTAACTTGTTACATGATGGTAAAGGATGGTGTTTTTTGTGTTTTTTTTGTTTGTTTGTTTGTTTTACTTTTAACAAACGAATGCATTGATGAGAGAGAGAGAGAGAGAGAGAGAGAGAGAGAGAGAGAGAGAGAGAGAGAGAGAGAGGAAAAAGAAAAGAAACTAGCTGCTAGGCTATGAATCAGTCCACAGGATTGAATCCCAGCATTGCAGAACAGAGGTATTAAATGCCTGAGATCCCAGCGCAATCAAAAGTTCAAGGTCATCATAGCTGCATTTCAAGGTCACCCATAGCTGCTCATCAAGTCTGAAGCCTAACCTTGTCTCATAAAAGGAAACCATTAGATGGGATATGCCCGAACTGCTAGGGATGCAGTCCAGTGGCAGAGAACAGTCGTGTGCAAGGTCTAGGTTCAGTCCCCAGTGCCTACAGTGGTTAAGAGCACTTGCTGTTCTTACAAAGGATTCAAGTTTGGTTTCCAGAACCCACATTGAGTGGTTCATAATCTATAACTTTAGTTGTAGGGGATCTGGCGCCCTCTCCTGGCTTCTGAGAGCATCAAACACTCCAGAAATGTGTATACACACACACACACACACACACACACACACACACACACACACACTGTACATACATACAGGCAAGCAGAAAACTTATTTGTTTGTTTATGTATTTATTTATTTATCTACTCACTTATTTAGTTCAGTTTTTTGAGATGATTTCTCTGTGTATCCCTGGCTATCTGGAATTCGTTTCATAGACCAGGCTGACCTCAAACTTAGAGATCTGCCTGCCTCTGCCTCCTAAATTCTGGGATTAAAGGGGTACACTACCACCCCTCACGGGATTAATTTTGACACAAGGACACTCATATCACATCTCTGAGTCTCCCCAACCCTTGGGCTCCTCACTAGTCCTTCATGTGGCAAGGCCACGCCACATGCCTGGGTCCTGCCCTGAGGTTCCTCAGTAGGCCTTCCAGTACTACCTATGTCCCAGTCCCCACTCTCAACACTGTTTTGCTTAAAGATTTATTTATATTTTCTAGGTATGAGTATTCTGCCCCTGTGTATGTATGTTTACTGTATGCATGCTCAGTGCTCAAAGAAACCAAAAGAAGGCATTGGATCCCTGGGGACAGGAATTAGAGACAAACGTGAGCTACCTCATGGGCGCTAGGAACCAAACCTGGGTCCTGTGCAAGAGCAGCTGGTGCTCTTAGCCATTGAGCATCTCTCCAGCCCCTTCACCTAGTTTTGTGAAGGGAGACGGTCCTGATATCTTCCTTGCTGTCCACTTGTTGTCCTTCCAGAATCCTCCAGTACACCTTACCAATTGCTATAGGAATCTGTTTGCCTGTTCTAAGAGCCAGGTGGACATTAGGGAAACCATAAGAGCTGGCCTCGTCTTCTGGCTATTGCCAGCTCTGCCAGGAACTACATCTACCAACAAGACAGACTCTCATAGCCAGGCGGTGGTGGCGCACGCCTTTAATCCCAGCACTTGGGAGGCAGAGGCAGATGGATTTCTGAGTTCGAGGCCAGCCTGGTCTACAGAGTGGGTTCCAGGATAGCCAGGGCTATACAAAGAAACCCTGTCTCAAAAAAAAAAAAAAAAAGCAAAAACAAAAACAAAAAAACCATATTCTCAGGTATATACCATTCACAGTTGCTGGTGACTTTACAATTGGACAGGGGCCTATCAGGTTGGGAAGGGAGGATCTGATTGGGCCTGAAAGACAAGCATCATAGGTACCTAGAGTCACACAGCCAATCCTAATAACAGGAAAACCTGCAGCACAGCCCAAGCCTGTTCCAGATTCCCAGTCAGGGGTACGCTTTTTCCTGTGGATCCTGGAAGATGATAGGAGGGCAACTGAGGCCTCCCTGGCAGTTAAATGCAAAGGGTGAATATTTCAACTCAAAAGAGCTGCTCACTGCCCCACCCACCCATGAAGGAGATCAGGCACTCACCTGTATGAGCCACAATGCCTCCTAGGGTCTCTGCACTAGCATAATAGATACTCTAGAAGAGTAAATGGCCGAGTCCCTGAAAGAGATGGCATTGTATATAAGGGCACTAGCTGCCCCAGAGGCAGTCACCTGGCTTTCTTCTCTGCTACTACAAGTATTCAGGTCAAAGGACGTTTAAGACTAATCACCCTAGGGTCTGGCGATGTAGTTCAATGGGTAGAGTGCTTGCTTGGCATGCACGAGGTTCCAGGCTCAATTCCCAGCATGGTATAAACCAGGTAGGGTGGCACACACCTGTAATCCCAGCATTCCAGAGGTCGAGGAGCAGAAGCCCAAAGTTGTCCTTGGCTCCAAATCAAGTTTGAGGTCAGCATGGACAACATGAGATGCTGTCTCAATAAAATAGTAACTGCCCTCAGGGGGGGTGGGAGGGGGTAGAGCTCTCGTCTAACATGTGACATGTGAGGCTCCGGGTTCTACTCCCACTATCACCAGGCCGAGGGACCAAGGCGGGCTTGTAGGGTGGTATTTTTCAGTGGTCCATTGTGTTCTGGTCAGGACCTGGCCATCATCGAAGGCTTTAAGTCTGACTTTAAATGCCTAGGTGACTTGTCCCTCACACATATCCACAGGAAAACCAGAACCGTGGGTGTGGGCTGAAGCCAGGAGGGAGTCCGGACCCCGACACCATCCCAGTCTCAGCCCTACAGGGTAGTCTTTGCTGAATTTTGTTTGCCTGGTTCGGGACTAGCATGATTACTGAGAATTAATTGTTATTGGATAAACAAGAGTAGTTTGCCCCGCCCCCACAGGGGACATGGTGGCTCCTGAATGCAGCAAACAATAGGCCAGAGCAGAACTCTGGTATCCCTTGGGCAGGAGGTGGAGGGAGGGAGAAGATCATGAATGCCCCTGGGACCAGGCACCAGGAGGGCCTGAAAGCAGGCAGCCGGAGCCTGCCAGGTGGTTTAATTAGAGAAGCCATTCATTTCAGGGGGCAAGAGGGTTGGGGTGCCAGGGAAACAGTAACTTTTAGGGTTTGTGGGGTGAGGGAAAATAAGAGATGCCATCCTGCTGGTGACACCTCAGGCAACACTAGAGAGTAGTCTAGTCTTCCATCCACTTCCCTACAGGAAGGAGTGTAGGAGCTACAGGGTTCAAGTGTGTGTGTGTGTGTGTGTGTGTGTGTGTGTGTGTGTGTACACGTGTGTATCTGTGTGTACGTCCATGTGTGGTGGCACCTGGGTAGGAACTGAAAGAGCCCAAGCATGATTCTGGCAAGTGCATCTGCTGGACTGACAGGGGCAGACCAGTGGGCAGGGAGAACATGGGCCTGACCCTAGAGTGTCGCCCGCAGGGCTCACACCCCTGCTTGGCTGCCAGCAGCTCTCAGATTTGGGTCCTGTTACCTGGAGGAGAGACGCACTCGGCCTTTACACTAGCTTTCAGGCTATCTAGAGACTTGGGAGTCCTCCCCTGCCTCCCACTCGTCAGTGTTCCTGTGGTGCAAAGTCTGTGTCTTAGTTGGGGTTTCTGTTGCTGTGATAAGACACCCAAGACCAAAAGCAATGAAGCTGGTGGTGGGGTTTCAGCTGACTCTACTGCTGAGGGAAGTCTGTCCAGGAACTCAAACGGGGCAGGGACCTGGAGGCAGCAGCTGATGCAGAGGGCGGTGGAGGACCTTGCTCAGCCTCCGTGACCATTTGTCCAGGGTTGGAGCCACCCACAGAGAGCTGGGCCCACCCACAGCAGTCATCAATCACGAAAACAAATCGAAAGTCAATCTGGGAGGGGTGGGGGGCATCTTCTCCATTGAGGTCCCCTCTTCCAAAAAGACTCTAGTTTGTGTCAAGTTGATATAAAAACAGCCAGTACAGTCAGACTAATCCCCAGACGTGATCACTGCAGACGGGGAAAATGTGAAACAAGTTTGCTGGCAAGGCGTGATTGGTAGCTCATGTCCTCTCTTCATGGAGACCAAGGCAGAAAGATAGCTTGAACCCAGGAAATTGAGGCCAGTCTGAGTAACATAGCAAGACCATGACAGGGTATTGGGGGGGGGGTGTTCAAAATGGTTGGTGAACCTACACGGAACATGTCAGTGGGAGCCCATCCACCTCACAGCTAGCTCTGGCCACTCCGACCCCCAGGACCTGTGCAAGGCTGGACGAGGCCGCCATCAGCCTGTGTCCTCTCCCTGGCTCCATTTAGTCACAGCTCTTGATTCCACTGCCGTTTCTCCCTGGCGCCACCAGCCTGTGGTCTGTGTGCTCTCATTTGTCACTCTGTCCCCCTCTGTGAGTATGTGTAAGCATGTGTGGTTAATGTGTGTGAACAGGTGTTTGTCTGACATGTATTAGAGAGTATATAAGTGTGTATGAGGGCATATGTGAGCATGACTGAGAGCATGTGAGTGTGAGAAAGCATGTGTGAGGGCCAGAGACTGTGGGTGAGAGGATGTGTGTGACAGGGAGGGAGCGTGTGTGAGCACGGGACTGTGTGTGGCATGAGGGGAACATGTAAGTCACTGAGGGTGAGTTAGATGTGAGTGAGCATGTATGAGAGCATATTATGTTCTCCCTTCTCACATGGAGTGGTACTGCTAAGGCCCCTGTTTTACAGATAAGTAAACCCCACTCAGAGACGTGAGGTAATTTACTCCAGACCCCACAGTGGAGAATGGCTCTGGCAAAGTTTCCCGGGTTAGGTTCCCTTGCCCCTGTGTATCTGAGGGCTAAGACCAGGCTTCTCACTGACAGCCAGCAAGACTGGAGACTCCCTGATGTGGGAACCAAAAGAGACACCAACCACCGTTCTGCAGCCCAAATTGAAACCAGAGAGGTGAAATTCAGAGAGGAAGAAACAGGCCCCGGAGCTCGAACCACTGTGAATGCTGAGTCATCCCGCGGCCTCTGCGGGAATGTCACCGTTACCAAAGTGCTCCAGCCAGGGCCCGAGGGAAGAGCCTCCATAGAAGAGCATACTAACAAGCCTCTCCAGGCCTTCTGGGAGAGAGGGAGAGCGGAGGAGGAGCCTAGGACGGCAAAGGGGGCTGAGAGCAGGTGAAGGGTCACCCTAAAAGTCCTCCGTGGGCAGAAAGTCACCTCTACCAAGGTCAAGCCGAGGAGCTGAGGCAGGTGGGACTCTAAAGAAGAGCTGTCCCAAGCATCTCCTGAGGGTGACAAGAATCTAAATATCCAGACAGGAGAGACTGACTGCTCAGAGGTTCAAAACAAAACAAAACAAAAAACAGGCTGCTCTGCCAGAGGGGCCCAGGTTTGATTCCCAGCACCAACACGGCTGCCCACAACCATCTGTAACTCCAGTTCCAGGGGATTCTATGACCTCTTCTGACCTCTACGGGCAGCAGGCACACCAGTGGAACAGAGATATACATGCAGACAAAATACCCATACCCATAATATTAAAAAACAAATCTAATATCCAAGTTCTCTCTCTCTCTCTCTCTCTCTCTCTCTCTCTCTCACACACACACACACACACACACACAGAGAGAGAGAGAGACAGAGAGAGAGACAGAGAGACAGAGAGAGAGAGAGCCTTATTTCAGGAGCTGAGAACATCTCTCTTCCCTCCCCATGCTCTACATCCCAGCAAAGATGATCCTTCCAAGTTTATGGCAGACCTCACTTAAATATCGAGCACACTGACCCTTCTCTCTAGGTAACAGAACTACCCCCCTTCCTGGGTACTCTAAGAATCTTTTTATATTTTGATGTTCATGTGTGTGGAGGCTGGAGGTCAAGTGCATGTGTTGTTCCTGAGACACCACCCTCCATATTTGCTTTTTGTTTTGTCGCTTTTGCTTGGGGTGGGTTGTTTGTTTTGTTTTGAGGCAGGGCCTCTTTATGTAGCCCTGGCTGCAACTACGTAGAGAGCAGGCTGGTCTTAAAACTCATGGAGATCTGCCTGCCTCTGCCTCCTGTGGGCTGGGTTCAAAGTTACATGGCACCACGGTAAGTGCTCCTTGTTTTTTGAGACAGGATTTCTCACTGGCCTGAGGCTGATCAGGAAGGCTAGGCTGACTAGTCCCAGGCATCCCCTTGTCTCCACCTCCTCATAGCTGGGATAGTAAATGCCTGTGGGGGTTGTGGGAGGAGCGGGTTGTTTGTTTGATGTGGGTTCTAGTTGTTTAATTAAGGTCTCCAGGTTTCCAAGCTCTTTGACTATAGGGTCATATAGAACAATCACATTCACCTTCACTTGTCAGGGTCCTCAGGTACCCCTTAGTCACTTTCCTTTGAAATCTGTAGTGGTTTGAGTGCTGCCCCCCAAAATGTGCCCACATCCAAACCCCAGGAACCCATGGTTGAACTACTTTGGGGAAAGGGTCTTTGCAGGTGTAATTAAGTCAAAGATTTGGAAATAAGATCACCGTGGATCACTGGCAAAGACTCCAAAGTAGTGACAGATGTCCTTACAAAGGGGGAGGGGGTGTGGGGCAAAGGTCAAGATGGGTGGGATGTGGCTACAAGCCAGGGACGCTAGGAAGCCACCAGACTATGGAGGGGGCAAGAAGGGCCTCCAGTAAGAACAAAATTCTGAGAAGCTAGGAGTTAGACAGACTCCCTGGTGGGCAGACATGTAGGGAGTGAGACAATGGATAGGTAGGTAATAAAAGTGGCGAACTTCCTAGATGACAAGCTTCTTCCTTACCCTCCTGACCTGAGATAAAAGCCTAGCACCTAAAAAAAAATAAAAAAAGCAGAAGTATCTATGTAAAAAAAAAAAAAGAAAGAAAGAAAGCCCAGGCCTTGTAGTTTTTCTCTCCCATCAGTGGTTCCCTGCTGATGGACAGGCTCAGCAAGTTCAAAGCCTTCACATCAGGACATGTTACGCAATAATTGTGGGCCAATCAACCTAAATCAGGGGAGAAAAACTCTTCAGAAGCTTTAAAAATACATCCTTTGAGAGGAGACTAGCTTTCCCAGCTTCCTGAGCCTCCCCTCTGCTTTACCGAGGGTCTCTTCCCTGAGAATCTGCTGTGTGTGTGTGTGTGTGTGTGTGTGCGCGCGCGCGCGCGCGTGCGCGCGTGTGTCCTCACCCCCAATGTCCGTCTGTCTTAACTGCTGGTCTATCTGCTCCTGTACACTGTCAGAGTTCTTTGCTGCTGCCTGGCGCCCTCCAGTTTCCCTGCCTTTTAATTCCTTAACTGGCAGAGAAAACAAACTTGACCAAGACTCCTAGAAAGTACCAGTTCTGCTGGAACCCCAGATTTCAAACTGCTAGCCGCCAGAGATGTGAGGCAAAAGAAATATCCTAGTCTAATGCCACCCTGTTTGTGCTAACTTGTTATGACAGCCATGGGAAACCCAGGCAGGATCCAACTGCACATTCTTCACACCTGTATTTTAACACATGCTGGAGTCTCTTAGAATTACAATGGTTATCACCCCACTCCAAGACGCTGAGACCAGGAACGAGATCTTGATTCTCTTTTACGCATGGATTGACAGCCCTGATACTCAACAATGCCTTCTTAAATAAAACTTTAAAAATCTCGAAGGGGCCAGGGTGGTGAAAACCTGCCTCAGAAGCACAGGGACCTGAGTTCAGATCTCCAGAACCCAGATAAAAAGGCAGGCATGGTGGTGAGCTCTTGCGGTCCCAGGGATGGTGAGGTGGGAGGCAGAAGGCAGGTGGATCCTTGGAGTCTGACAGTTAGCAGCCAAGCCTATAAGCATGCCTGCACACACACACACACACACACACACACATGCTCACATGATTGTTGAGTGTGTAAGCATGAGGACCTACCTGGCTTGCATCTCCAGTCTCCATGTAAAAGCAGTCATGTAGCATGTGCCCAGGACTCTACCACTGAGGGGGGAAGACAATGGATCCTAGAGCTTGTTGGCCAGTCCAGCCAATCAAAGAGTTCCATGTTCAATGAGAGACCCTGTCTCAAAAGATAAAACGGAGAGCAATAGAGGAGGGCACTGGATACCGACCTCTGACCTCCATGTACACATGCACACACGTACACATTCACACATGGATACACACAGAGAGACAGGAAAAAAGTACTATGCCAGTACCCTTCTTCAACTCTAACAAAAATACCCCTAGGGTATACTGGGGCACTCTAGAAGAAGGCAAACCCCACAAAGTTTGTATGATAATATTTATAATGGAAGCAGTTTTGTTTTTCTTTTTATCTTGGAGGGAAACTGAGCCATCTAACTGCTAAGCAACTGAATCACTTTTTCAAAGAGACGTATCCCTTTTATTTTGTGTGTCTGAGTGTTTATCTGCATGTTTGCACACCATGTGCACGCCTGGCACCAGAGGAGGCCAGAGGATAGCATCAGATCCTCTAGAACAGTTACAGACGGTTGTGAGCTGCCTTGTGCCTGCTGGGAACCAAACCTGGGTCCTCTGCAAGAGCAGCGAGTGCTCTTATAGCTGAGCCATCTCTCCAGGCTCAAATCACTATTTTTATTCTGAAACCATCAGGGATTAATTGTGGAACAGAAGACACAAACATATCCATTTTTTAAAAAATTCTGTGTATCATATTTATGTGGTGTGTATGTGTGTGTGTGTGTGTGTGCGTGTGTGATTTAATAAAAATGACCTCCTATAGATTCTTACATTTAGATATTTGGTGCCCAGCTGGTAGTCTGTTTAGGAATGACTAGGAGGTGTGGCCTTGTTGGAGGAGGTGTGTCACAGGGGGTTGGCTTTGACTCAGTCTTGCTTTCTCTCTCTGCTGCTGATCATGATGTAAGCTCTCAGCTACTGCTCCAGCACCACGCCTGCCTGCTTGCCTGCCGCCATGCTTCCCACCATGATGATCATAGACTAAGTCCTGAAACTGTAAGGCAGTCCCCAAATGAACACTTTCTTCTATAAGCCTTGGTTCATGGTCTTTCATTCCAGCAACATAACCCTAACACAGTGTATGCGGATGCGTGTAGAGGTCAGAGGTCAACATCAGGTGTCCCCCATCCCTTTCCGTCTTTATTTTCTGAGACAGGCTCTCTCACTGAGTCATATGCACAACACATCCTTTTGGCATACACATACAGGCACATGGAGAACCCAGGAGCTGCAGGGGTGTACTGCCATGCCTGGCTTTCTAAATGGGTTCTAGGGACCTGAATCTAAGTCCTAGTTCCTGTGGCCGGTGTTTTACCATCTGAATCAATTCCCAGTCCCTTCATGTCCATTTCTAAGGCACAAATCAAGATTCCAAGAAGAGAGCCAGGTGGGAGCTTCTGTTGACCAGAACTCACATCTCCAAGAAGGCCCTCCTCTCTCAGAAGGCCCCGAAACGCCCTCCTCCTCCTCACTCTGAGGACATTGGAGGATGGATGGACACACGCACTGCCTCTCCTCAGTCCCTAACTCCACTGCCACTGTCTTCACAGGTGGAAATACACCATATTCCTCCTACCCTTGTGTCTTTGTGCATACTATCCCTGAGCCTAGATTTCCCTTCCCCCTTTCTCCTAAAACAAGCAAGCAAAAACAAACTACTACCCATCTTAAAGACACCCCCTAGCTCACCTGCTCTGTGTCTCTCTGCTCCCCAGGCAGAGATGATTCCCCAGTCAACTGGCCCCGAAGGAGCCCACTGCTATGAAGAGTCCTCTTGTCTGTCTCCCTCACTAGATGAGTTCTCCAGGGTGGAAAATGACAGCACCTGGGAAGTGTCTTCCTTTTCCATAGCTGCCTCACACACCACCAGCTTGGCGTCTGAGCTGGGACTCTTTTCTGACCATTCCTGGAGGGCAGAGCCCAAACAGGCCTCCCAGAGCCAGGGTTAAGGTGTGTCAGGGCTGCCTTCCTTTCTAGAGGCTCAGGGGACTCCCTTACCTTCCCTGGCTCCCGGGAGTCCTCACGTTCCTTCAGTAGTCTGGTCTCTGCTGACACAGCAGGAGAAGGTTTCCTCAGTTCCAGGTAAAACTGAGCTTGTTATCACATGCCTGAAATCTCACAATTTTCGGAGTTGGAAGTAGAGGCAGGGGCATAGGGAGTTCAAGGCCAACCTTGGCTATATATCTAGATGAAGGCCAGCCTAAACTACACAAGACCTTGCCTCAAAGAAAACAAACTGGCAGATCAAAAGTTCCAGGTAATTACACTGGACCCTGGCATTTTTCAAGGTACTGAGGTTCCCGTTCACAGACCCCTTTGCCATATAAGACAACATCATCACAGCTTCTAGAGAGCAGGGTAATAACACTGGGGTGGGAAACTATTCTGCCTAGAACAGTTGGCTCATAATATTACATCCAGTTGGTACTTATTAGAGCTAAGACTCATCTTGATTCTTCCCATTAAAATCTTCCCCAGGGCTAGGGAGACTACTCAGTGGGTAAAGGAGTTTGCCTCACAAACCTGGTGACCTAGGTTCAATTCCCAGAACTCACATAAAGGTGAAGGAGAGAAAAGACTCCACAAAATTGTCCTCTAACTTCCATATCCACGCCACGGCACATGTGTCCACACACTTCAAGCACATATACACAATAATATATTTTAAATCTCCCCCAAATGTCTCAATTCTATGCTGTAGGTCAGGATGCTAGCATGTTAACCTGTAGTATCTCATGAGAGGCAAGACCCTGGAAAATGGTCAGGACAGGAGAAAACTGTGGATAGAACGCACCTCATAGCTCTCCCTTATGTCCCGTTCTAGGTGCCCTTCCTCTGTATCCAGATGATGCATACTCCAGTCTACATATGTTGGTTGGGAGCGAGAGGTCACAGAGAGTTGGTAGCTGAGTGGACACCTGAGACTGTAAGCCTCCTCTGATGGTAAACCTTGTCAACTCGGCTGGACCTGGGAGCAGCTAAAAGGCAGGCTGTGGGGTACTCCTGGAGGAATTTTCTCTACCCACTAACATGGAGATGGAAGGAAGGAAGCTTTGCTTTGTGCCTGCTTGCCTTCGCTTTTTTTAAAAATTAAGATTTATTTATTTTATATGTATGTTTTGCCTGTACGTATGTATGTGCACAGCATGTGTACATGCCTGGTGACCAGGGAGGTCAGAAGAGGTGCTGGGTGCCTTGGAACTGGAGCTGAGAATGGCTGCAAACCACAGCATAGGATCCAGAGAGCAGATCCCCGTCCTCTGCAGGCCACGCCAGCTCCCTTGCCTGCACTCTGCACTCTTGTTGGCAACTTCATCTGTGCTGCCGCTGCTGCTGCTGCTGCTGCTGCACTCCTTTGCTGTATCAGAACCCAGCTTCTCCAGGCTTCTAACGCCGACCAAAGACAGATGGCTCTCCAGGAATTCTCCAGGTCTTCAAAGCCAAATTGGGACTGTGGAGACATCTAGCCGCGCAGACTGAACAACCACCACGTTCTTGGCCCCTCTACGACGAGACAGCCATTGTTGACTGCCTAGGTTGAATCATGTGATCCAAATCTAATAAATCTTCTTATAATATATATGTATACATATCTGTACACATATACATGCCATCCATTCTAAAGCGCCTATTAGATGCTATGAATTGTTTCCCTGAAGCATAGTTCAGACTGTATCCTTTCCTCCAAACTGTTTACGGTTTTCATTCTAACCACAGATTACACAGTAAAGGCTTCAGTATCTATGCAGTTCCTTGGCAAGGTCTCAGGCTTCTTACCTCACATAATCTTCACAGCAATTCTAGGTGGAAAGTACAATGACCATGCCCACTTTCTAGATGAAAAAACTGAGGCTGGATTCTGCACTCAACCAAAGTCTTGCAGCCAGCAAAGGGTAATGCACCCATGTTTTACCCACGTATCTATTCTAGAGTCTGATAGTTAGGCCATGACCTGCTCGATCTCATCAGCCATTGCTGGGGGAATGAGGGACTCATGCTGTCTAATCTGCTTAGACAGAAAGCAGGATGGCTCTGAGCCTGTGGGCCATAGGGAAAGCCAAGCAGAGGACTTGGCAGGAATGGCAGGTGGAAGGGCCGTAGCTACCCTGTAAGCATAACTCCATGCATCCTTCCCACCATGGATTGGGGAAAGCTGCCCAGTCAGAAGGCAGAGACCTAGATAGTCAGCCACAGTAGAACCCCAAAGCCTGGCCTGAGGGTGGGGGTGGGGGCTCAAAGCAGCCTGATTTACATACGGCTGACCTAGTGGAGCATGTGTGTGTGTGTGTGTGTGTGCGCGTGCATATCGCTGCTGAGATCTGGTCACAATTCGGTTTCTATTGCTATCTCTGAACCAGGAAGTGTGTGTCCAGGAACCAGGCAGGTGGGCATAACCGCTCTACACAAATTGGAATTGGCAGCTGGGGCCCAATTTTGCATAGGTTTTGGTAACTAACATTCTCTCTGGACTTCAATTCTATACTCAGGCACCAGCATGTGGGGTGACCAGGCACATGTCTGGAAGTGCAGGACCTGCCTGGGGATATAGAAGGAGGGAAAAAGTGGTCTCAAGAGTTTGTGCTGAGGGGGCAGAGACAGGCAAATGCCTGGGCTCCCTGGCCACCCAGCCTACCCTTGGTGAGTTCCCGGCCAGTAAGAGTCCTTATCTCAAAACAGGGAGTGATGATGGTATCCGAGGAGTAACATTCAAGGCCGCCCTCCAGCATCCACATCGCACATACGTGTGTGCACACTTGCACACATACACGGACCTGTACACATACTCTGACACACAGGAGGGTGATAACAAACAGCTGTACCACAGGTGGTCTTGAACACTGAGTTTAAATGTCTCATGTTTTTACAGGAGCTATCAAAGATTCTTTTGAGCAAATGGCCTGTCCTGCTCACTCCATCCTGTCGGAGGATTCACCAGGGGTACAAGACGGTTTGGGTGTGGAAGAAACTCTGGAGAGGAAGTAAGGCAACATCCACCAGAAGACAGGAGTCCAAAAGTGGCTAAAGTGTCCCTGGAGTTCTTCCTCAGAGTTCTCAGGCTTTGCCCAGCAGACAATGGGCAGGCTTATACTCATGTAGAACACGTTAGGGTCTTGTTGAGCATATCTATGCTTTTATAGAGAGTAACTTCTGTAATTGTGAAGTGATTCGCTTTGACAAAGAAAAAGATAGTGTACTGCAAGGGGCAGAGGGGAAGATGAAGATGCTGCCTCTTCTGCCATCTCTCTCTCCATCCCACTGTGTTGTGCAGGGATGACCAGCCAGACCGGGGCGGGGGGAAGAGAGAGAGAAAGAGAGAGAGAGAGAGAGAGAGAGAGAGAGAGACAGAGACAGAGACAGAGACAGACAGAGAGACAGAGAGAGAGAGACAGAGAGAGAGACAGAGAGAGACAGAGAGAGAGACAGAAACACAGAGAGAGACAGAGACAGAGAGACAGAGACAGACACCAACAGACAGACAGACAGACAGACAGAGACAGAAACACAGAGTTTTATTTTTAAGTGCATTCTTTTTTCCCTATCCCATTCAGTCTCACCCCAGTGCAGTGAGCCCAGAGTAGACTTCAGGAATCTTGTCTCTCACTAGCTCCTCTCTGATGCTGTGAGCTAGCTCTGTAGGCCACCAGCTCCTGTCAATGGGGTGTGGGGTGCTCTGACTCACAGCCGGGCTGGGGATCCAGCACCCAGCGCAGGGCTCCCTGATCCACGTGGTGCTTCTATTCATTCACAGCCCCCACCCAGGACCCCACACTACCCACCCGTGTTAAACCTCCGCTAATTTTAGCAGCTGTGATGTTCGGTCGGCCTTTCCACCGGCTGGGCAGGCTCTGCCTGCCTTTTTTTATTTTTTCAACCTGTGCTTCCAGCAGACACCATTGGCTCCAATCTTCAGGCTCGGGTCTGTGTCCCCTCTTTACCCCTTGCACAGGTTGGGACAGGTTTCCGGAAGTCCCCAAGCGCATGTTCTCCTTTGCAGAACAGCCTCCCTCTCCTGAGCTGCTTGTCCACAGTTTCCGTCAAGGAACGTTCAGAGGGAAATGCTACTTTTTTTTTTTTAAACAAGCCATGTCTAAATTCAAATATGCCTTAAGACTGAAAATAATCACATTTAAATAACTTCAGAGAGAATGGTGTGAAGGAAAAATTCAATGCTAGCTATAAATTCATACTCACACTTTCTCTCACTCTCTCTCTCCCTTCCCCCTCCCTCTCCTTCCTTCCTCACAGTGCAGCAGAGCAACTGCTACAGAAAAAGGACTTAGTAAGTCTTAGAGAAAGAAGACAGGAAGACACTCTGAAGCGCTAGTGATTTATACAGTACAGAAGACAATGTGCCCTGTAAAACATGCGCTCTCTCTCTCTCTCTCTCTGTGTGTGTGTGTGTGTGTGTGTGTGTGCGTGTGTGTGTAGTAGCAATCAATCCTTGCATGTGCTCCACTGCTGAGCCATACCATGGCCCCTGAAAAACATCTTTAAAATTCATGTGCAGGCTCCCAAGATGGCTCATCAGGGAAAGGCACTTGTCATGAAAACCTGACACCACGAGCTTGATCCCTAGACCCCAGAGTGGAGGAAGAGAACTGACTCCTGAAAGTTGCCCTCTGATCTGACCTCCATACACACACACACCTGCACATACACACACCTGCATGCACATATCTGCACACACACATCACATGTGAAGACAAAATAATATAATTTAAAAAATACCACCCAAGTGCTTTGCATGTTCGCCCCTGTCACCTTCAGACAGCTGACTTTAGCAGCTCCCACTTATGGCCCTCATGGCTGCAAGCCGGCTGCCAAGACATGAGCATTATACAAAGACAGGGCATTACTTGGCCGAAGAGGAGAAATACTTGCTTCCTGCGCCTTCCTCTCAGGAGTACAGAGTCCTTTCCTGGGAGCTGCTGGGAGAATCCATTCATACCTTTTCTGCAGCAGTAAGGCCGGCTGCCCACTTCCAAACTCACCACTGACAACAGAACTGGTACCAATGTGGATGGCGTCCACCGTTTATGCTTCTAGGCTGTGCAGTAGAGAGATGAACGTAGCAGGAAGCTGGAGGAAGGGCTCCTGTACAAGCCCCTGATAAACAGCGTGGCTCTGGCACTCCTCACAGGCTGGACAAGACTCCAGGATGAAGCCAAGTCCCTTAGGAGACTTTATAAACTCAGCAGATACTCAGGCAAGCTTCGCTGAGATCACACTAACCCAGTCTGACTGGCTAATGAGCACAGTATCTGAGGGCTAAGGGCAGCCACACGTTTATTTCATCCCTCTCGGGTTCCTTTTTACAAACAGCCAGCTGTGTTCTGTAACTTCTTTCATTGTGGCTTGGGAACTACGCTGTTGAGGGACCCACGGTGCATCTCACAGCTCAGCAACAGGATTGCTGAGTCAATCAAGTACCCACCATGCTGTCATCACTCACTTCGGTCACAAAGAGAAACATGAGATGATATTCTGCTAAGAAGGTCCTGGGCCAGGGAAGCCCTCGCCCTGCTGAGAAGGGAGTTTCCTGCAGATGCCCAGGCAGCAAAGCTAAGTCTAGGAAGTTTCACAGGGAGTAGTCAGGGAGCTAGGTATTAAAACAAACCCACTAAATTGTCAGGCAGTGGTGGTGCACACCTTTAGTCCCAGCATTCTGGAGGAGGCAGAGACAGAGGGACCTCTGAGTTCAAGGCCAGCCTGGTCTATAAAGTGAGTTCTAAAACAGCCTGGGCTACAGAGAAATCCTGTCTCAAAAGGAAGAAAGGGGGAAAAACAAAGAATCCACTAACTCGCCAAGTAAGAGGAGAGAGGGAGGTGGCTGTATTGGATGAAGGATCAAGGTCATGAACAAGCATGGTCAAGGAATAATAAGCTCACTGTGTTCAGAATTTATGTTAGATGAAAATGTAAGATCAAGGCCAGAGAATTCAGGGCTCCTTGAGGCTCTGACAGCGAGACGCTGTGGTAATACCCAGGCCCGGATGCAGATGCAGGCTTTGGCCAGCCCCCATCCTTCCAAAAGCTCCAGGGCTGTGCTTCTGTACTGAATCACCATAACAGATTACACACTGAACATAATCGAAAAAGCACCAGGTTGGAATGCTGTAAAATGGGACACTTTTCTAGCATCATTTACTAATAGTCAAATGAACTGGGGCTCAAAGCAGAGAAAGCTTCAAGCCCTGCCACTGATGTGACCTAGCCTTCTTTCTTGTGGGAGCCTCTTACCTGGTCTCTCTCTCTCTCTCTCTTTTCTAAAGGTTTGACATTGGATTTAAGGCCTACCTTCCTCCAGGATGATCTCATGCCAAGATCCCCTACCTTAATGGCATCTGTATAGACTAGTGGCTCTCGACCTTCCTAATGCTGCAACTCACACTACGGAGTAACTCCTATGGCCTGGCAGATGGTGTATGTGGACTTGAGAGACCATGTGAGGCCATTCTAGAGAAAGTTTGGCATGCACTTGATTTGACTTTAAAGTAACAACAACTGAGAAGAGGCCAGCAGGCATGGACCTCACAGATAGTGGGAGAGCTATGGAGGAGAGTCTAGGGCAGGGAACAAGGGACAGAAGATGCTTCTCCAGGCCAGGAAGTCTGTACCAGTTCCAACTCCTGCATGCCTGGGTAAGGGCAAAGAGCAGAGGAGGGGCAGGGGCATCTTGTCCAGACTGCATCTTAATCTTGCACCTATTACAGTCAAAGCCAGAGTGACAAGCTGAGGCTAGCAGACTTTCACTTTGCAGTCCTGGGGGAAGGCATGAGCACAGGAATCCAGACAACCCCAGATTTACAGAAACCCTGCTCTGACATCACAGTCTGCTGTACCAGCTACTGGAGGTTCAGTGCCTCTGTGAGACCAGATACAGTCCCAGTTATGTGTAAGGCATTGGGGGTTTTTATTTAATGAAGACAAGGCAGGGGATCAACAATGCCAGAGAAGTCTAGTTCACTATTTTATTATCTTTTCTATTTTTTTTTAAAGGGTTTTGAGACAGGGTCTTACTCTATTTGGTTCTGGCTGCACTGAAACTCACTCTGTAGACCAGGCTGGCCTCAAACTCAGAAATCCACCTGCCTCTGCCTCCCAAGTGCTGGGGGGATCAAAGGCGTGCGCCACCACTGCCCGGACCACCGCAACTCTTATAAAGGAAAACATTTCATCGGGGCTGGCTTACAGGTTCAGAGGCTTAGTCCACTGTCATCATTAGCAGGGAGCGTGTGAGCATACAGACCTACAAAGTGCTGGAGGAGGAGCTGAGACCTACATCCTGATCTGCAGGCAGCAGGAAAAGAGAGACACTAGGCCTGGCTTGAGCTTTTGAAATCTCAAAGCCTACCCCCTTTGTGACATACTTCATCCAACAAAGTAACATCTCCCAAGCTCTGTCTAGTAGCACCTGATGAGGAAGTCTTCAAATCTATAAGCCTATGGGAACCATTCTTATTTAAACCACCACAAAGGGTTCTGGCAATTTGAACTCAGGTCTTTATGCTTATACACTGAATGCTTTACCAATGAACCATGGCCCCAGCCAACTTAAGGTATTCTTAAAGATCAGAATATAACCTTGTAAACTAGGAGTCTGTAGCTGTAGATTTAAAGTGTGAATTCTTTTGTTTGCTTGGTTTTTTTTTTCAAGGCAGAGTTTCTTTGTGTAGCCTGAGCTGTTCTGGAAATTACTCGTAGATCAGGCTGACCTCAAACTCATAGCGATCTGCCTGCCTCTGCCTTCCAAAAGTGCTGGGATTTAAGGCGAGCTCCCCCACCGCCTGGCTAGAATGTGAATTCTAAAACTGAACAGCCTTTGGTCTGAATGGCTTTCTGCACAACCTTGGGAAAATCAACCTGAGTCAGTTTCTCTAATCTGTTAAATGCAGGCAACAGAGCTGAGGACACGGCTCAGTTGGTAAAGTGTGTGCCATAAAAGCTGAGTTCAATCCCCAGCACCCACATTACAAAAAAGATAAATCTAGGAATGGTAGCAGATGCCTGTAATTCTAGCGCTGGGCAGACAGGAGAACCCCTACAGCTTGGTGGGCAGCCAGGGTAGTCTCATCAGTGAGCTCCAGGTTCAGTGAGAAACCCCGTCTCACAGAAGAAAGTCATCAAGGGGGATGCCAGGCAATGACCTCTAGCTTCAACATTCATGTGCACCACACACACACACACACACACACACACACACACACACACACACACTGTGGATAACAATATATATAGCCTGTTGACTGGCTAGGCTGGGGTTACATTCCTGTCCCCTGGGCTTACCTGTGTCCAGGGGGGACAGACGGGCCCTGTGAGAACTGAGGCACGTGGAACATGTCTGCAAGATACACAGTTAGAGGAGAGTGAAATGGGCCATTTTCTGGGTTCTCGGAGCTCTAGGTAGACCAGGGTCTACATGAGAATGAAAAGCAAAATTCTGATTTGCAGCCTTCAGAGACAGGCTGCTTCCTGTGCGTTGGTCCTGCAGGTCCTCAAACTCCAAAGGGATGCAATCCTTTAGCTTAGGGGTCTGGTTAACCGAATTATCAATCAGTACTACTTTTTTTGGAGGGGAGGGCGTGTGCTGGACATCAAACACAGAGCACCATCTACATTAAGCACAAACTCTCCCACTGAGCTACACCGTTAGCCTGCTCTGCACTATTTCAGAATGGGTTATCAATGGTTTTATGTGAGCTACAGAACCACATTTAATCAAGTCAAACTGGCCTAAGGGACCAACAAATGGAATTTTCTGCATTTTTCCCATTGGAATCTTAACTGAGAGGTCCTCCTTTGCTTATCTTTGCTTAGTGTTTTGAGACAGGGTCTCACTCTATAGCCTGGGTAGCCTGTAGCTGGCTGTGTAGACAAGGAATCTCCACAATCCTCTTGTTCTGCATGGTAAGGTAGACCAGACATTCACCATTACACTTAGCTTGTGTTTTTTTGAGGCAAGGTCTCTCTTTGTGACCTATGTTGGCTTCAAACTCATGATCTTCGTGCCTCAGCCTCCCAAGTGCTGGGCTTATGGTGAGGAACATGTCTTGCGGAATGAAGATCATCACAGCTGATTAGGAACTGGATTCTTGTATAGTCTAGTTTTACACCAAAGATCAGTTCTCGACAAATCAATGCAGCCAGCAGACCAGTGTTTGCTATTTGACTTTACTCTATAAAAATACACAACTTAAATACATATGACACTCTGTATACAAGACATAAACAACTGGTAGATTTAACACTTTCAGTTATTTCAACAGAAGGCAAATATGTAAATTACCTTGTAAGAGCATTCACAGTCAAGGGAAAGAATGTGCAGGGAGCGATCAGCAGGGAGCTAACCCAAACTGTCCAACTCTTCAGTAACAGCCCTCTCAGGAAGGGCCTTTACCAGACTGTCCAGCACCACACCGTGTTAAGACACAGACCCACTGCCTGCCCACACCACGAGTGAACACATCCATTCTGCCCAGGGACAGGAACAGTTAGGAGCAATCAATGTCCAAGGGGCACTAACCATGTCTAAAATTGTGCTCAGCACCACGATGAGAAGGATGAATAGTTCTTTGCTTGCAAAGCCTGCACTGGAAATTGCTTATCTTGATTTTGCAATTTAATTCATCTTCGAAAGTTTTCTAAAAACGCTGAGGACTTAGCTCCATGGTGGCAGCGTGAGGAGTGCCCTTCCTGAACCTCCTGAGCCGCCCTGGAAGGGAGCACTGTCATCGCTAGAGGTGATACACTGGCTCCTTGCTTCCTAGCTTCAGATGGCAATCCCTCTGTCCTCCTGCCACTTGTCCCTGACTCAGTCTGGCAGGAGCTCCTTGTTCTACTCTGACGAGCTTTCAGTCACTTAGCTACCCGACCTACGGCTCGCTGACCATCTAGCTGTCTGACCTATGGCTCACTGAACTAAGACAGAATTAGGTACCATTTTGCAGGTACAAAGAAGTATTTATCACTTGAGATTTCAATCAGTGAGAAGATACTAGAATACGTTTCCTGAGGTAAATACAAGCCTTAAAGAATGGTGTACAGTATATGGAAGGACAGCAATCTTATCTTCAACATCTGGACTCATAAGTTAACAGGCTGGTAAAGCCACAGACACATTTAAATGGAGACATAAAGTGGCAGTGCTTAAGTAAGATACTGAGAGTGAAGCCTAACAGTTCCCAAGGAGGCACAGAGGACACAGATATCAGGGGAGGATGCTCTAAAGTGCTTGCCAAGGCTGGAAGACGAACTCTGAAAGGCCTCCAGGGATTTCCAACAAGGTGAAGAGGTGACTCTGGTTGGTGACTCAGATGGAGAAGGACACAGCTTTTTAAATAACAGTTGTTCAAATATTTTATCCCGGGGGGGGGGCTCTTTATAAAAAATTTTCAGCCACTGAAATGACTGAGTTGCGACTCCTGCTGATGTTCTAAGACCTTAACTGTGCAAATAGTTTTCAAAATGTCAAAGGATAAAGCACATACCTGCACCAAGAATTTAAATGAATGCAGAGGTCTGTACCAGATCACAAAGCCAGGATTCAAAATACTTTTCACTCTGAGGCATGCTTTGTTGTTACTTTAGCAAATCACCTGAGGGATCCAAACGGGAACACTAAAGTGCCCCACTCTAACTGTTCACCTGCCCGTGTTGTTGAATGAGGTGAAGACTGGGCCCACACTTAGGCTGACAGCACCGTGCACAATCCCTCACCCTCACAACTCCCACTTTCTGTTCCAAGAGCAGTTGGATAATCAGATACGTTAGGCATGAGGGAAACCTCAGGCAGAACTGAGGCCCACAAGAACTCTGAGGTGGAGTTCAATCATCTTAGAAACTAATTCAAAGGACAGAAAAAGCCATAAAGCCATATACCAGATCTCTTTATCTTTTTTATACAGATCTGAGTTCATTAAGAACAACATTTTAAAGCTCAGAGCAGCTGAGCACAGCCATGCAAAGTGAGGCTACTATGGAGAAAGGAAAAAACCCAGAAGCCTGCAAGGGTTTAAACAGTAAGACAAGAGCTTGTCTTCTTAGGTAAGAGGGATGTTATCTGGCAACCATTAAGGGATAGGTATTTAAAAGCCATCCTTCAAGTTCCAGGTAGCACAGGTGGCTGCAGCTCAAAATAAGAGTACCACAGTTCAGAGGGATGACAGGAGTGGAGCAGCGAGCCTGCTTCCTAAGGCTGTCCAGCTCCATCCCCTCCACCAGCTCCACCAGCTCCGTCCAGCCCTATGGACCAGCAGGGCCAAGGCAGCCAAGGAAGGCTTCTCTATGCAACATGAGCTTCATACTCGTAGTTTAAAAATACTATTCAGAAATGTGGAGTCCAAGCAGAAACTAGGGATTCTGCCCCACAGAGGCCCCAGATGTCCCACTGTGCCCCAAGTGGATCCTGCTTATTTCAAGTCGGCTGAGCCCAGGGCAATGCCAGGGATTCAAGAAGAAAGGCAATGGCAGATGTGGGAGGGAACAACAGCGAGAGGAGAAGCAGATTACCACAGTGCAGAAGAAAGAGGCCGGCTTGTGGGGGAGGACCCGACTGCCTCTCCCATCACCTGTGTGAGGACTGAGGACAGGGACAAGTCTTGTGTAGGGCTCTCCTAGTGCTCAGGAAAGGCCCGAGTTGGCCTGTCCGTCTGCATGGCATGACTGAGCACACACTCCCGAGTAACCTACGCTGTGCCCTCTGTTCTGGGTTCTGGCCCCTCATTCCCAGGGATACCACATTCCTCACTGCTTGCTACTTGCAACTATTTCTAGGGTAGGGCAAAGACCTGGAATCCAGGATGAGCTTCGGTTCTCCAGCTCCTGTGGCTGGCACTGCCTCTCTCTCTTAGCACTGGCTTGTCTCCCCCTGGTGGCTGGAGAAAGAACAGAGTCAGTGTCGTAAAGGGGCAGGTAGACAGAACAGTGTCAGTCAGCACGTTCTTCAACAGGGGTTCCTGTTTTTCTTTGAAAGTTTTGCCAAGTAATCCAATTCAGACTGGCCTCAAACTCACAATCCTCCTGCCTCCTCCTCCTGAGTGCTGGTTTACAGGCACATGCCACCATGACTGGCTACTAACTATATAGGCTGATGGTTAAAATACTAAGGGAGAAGCTGCTCGTCGGGAGGCTCCCAGGGACTGGGTGCCGCCTGCTTGTTCCCTGTTACCCCTTCTCTGATGGCGGGCGGATGCTAGCTGGTGGGCTGGGAGGAAGCACAGGTGAGGCACAGTCACAGGCTTTCACAGGTGGATGCATAAGCGATGACACAATGACAAACACCCAGGTATCTGGCAATAAGAAATGAAGTGCATAAGAGATGCAGGGCTATCTCTCACACAAACGTGGTCATCTCATGGAGAATGGCCATGACACGGTAACAGGCACCCGTACCATTAACTTACACAAGAGGGAACGTAACAGTGAGCATCTGGGAAGGAAAACTCCATGTTGGCTATTTCACCTCAAGGGGAGTCTGTTTGCACTTGAGCTCGCTTGTCGTTTCTCTGCCTCTACTTGATGTTTTTCAGAAGGGCCGTCCGGGCATTCACAACTGCTTTGAAGGCATCTTCACTGCCAGGCGCCACACACTTGTCCGGGTGAAGCAGCACGGCCAGCTTCCGGTAGGCCTTATTAACTTCCTCCCTGCAGAGAGCAGACAAGCTCTGTCAGCGACCAGGTTGGCCCCAAATCCTGTACCCCAGCTATCTGGGTGCACTACACATCTCCCACGGAATTACCTCCTTTTCTCAAAGAATAGAAAACAACAAACAAGCAATAGGTCGCACACAAGTAGGAAAATACAGCGCAAGTTGAGTCTAGGAGACAGTCAAAGAAGGATCAGCTGCAGCCCTGCATCTCTAGACATTTAGGGGGCACAGAGCAAGCCTTTGCTACCTGAAGGAATGAGAACCTGGGAGCCAGAGGTAATCCCTCAGGAGAAGCTTCTACAAGAGGAACTTGTGATTAGCATGGGGAGGGGGAAGGAAATAGTAGAGAGGACTGTTTCCCAAAGTCAAGAAACAGGTAGGTGATGACCACAGCAGCCCAGGCCTAAGAGCAAAAGTTCAGCTGGAGGTGTCTATGAGAACAACCAAGGGAAGAGAGCGTATACAACATGAGGCAAAAGTCAGTGGAAGCAGCAATGTACTCAACACACAGCCAGAGAAGATAAGGCAGGAGAAGCTGAGACAATCCCAGGGTCCGGAATAGCAGGACCTGACTGGAGAAGGCCCAGGACAACAGGTTCCTTCCTGTCCCCACTCTTCATCATCCTCAGGTGCCAGGCTCCTGTAGAGTGCCGTCACCTACCACATGGTTTTACTTCTCAGGATTCCTTTTGTCATCAGGGTCCCATGATCCTGTCAGCATGGCACGGTGCTGCGTTAGGTGCCCTCACCTGTTTTCATTGGAAGAACTTCTCATAGTACTTTCAGTTAATATATGCTCTTTGCTGGCTTGGAGAAGGTAGAAAAAGTCTGATGTCTGGTCTGGAGAGATGGCTCAGCAGGTAAGAGCACTGACTGCTCTTCCAGAGGTCCTGAGTTCAAATCTCAGCAACCACATGATGGCTCACAACCATCTGTAATGGGATTTGATGCCCTCTTCTGGTGTGCTCACATACATAAAATAAATGTCTTTAAAAAGAAAAAAAAGAAAAAAGAAAAGGACATCTGATGTCAATCTGAAGTGTGACCTTAGTCTGGGGTCACAGCAGTAACTCCCTGTGTTTTAGGCAAAGACACCAGAGCTTTTCCTGCTGCTAGAGGAGTCCTAATTTTCTTGTTCTAGCTTTGCATGTTATACTCTACATATGCAATATGTAACCTTTTGTCTGGTGTTTATGTGTAGGTTCTGTGTGTGCATGTGTGTGTGTATGCGCGTACATGCACACACACATGCACACTCATCTAGAAGTCCAGGGTCTTCCTCTATCACTTTTCATTTTATTTCTTAAGACGAGGTGGTAAGCCTCAACATGGCTGCTTTGGCTAGACTGGCTAGCCAATGGACTCCAGGGATTCACCTGTGTCTGCTCTCTCAAACTAGAATTAGAGACATATGCTGCCATGCCAGGCTTTTATGTGGGTGCTGGGTGTCCAAACTCAGGTCCTCATGCTTGTGTAGCAAGTACTTCATCCACTGAGTCACCTTCCCCTACATGTATACTCTTCGTATTAGTTATCAAGAGGCATTCCCCTTCTTGGAAGAAATTTGAATGGCCAGTCTGTATTTATCCAAAGATTCTGTGTCCTCGAGGCAAGTACAGAATCCCTCCCTTCTCCAAGACAGTCTGGGGCAGGGGAGTCACTGCTTTAGAGGTTACATCTAGACAGGCTCAGGGTTATGCCTGGCCTCTCACTGAGTGCCTTTCAAGATTTATAGGCATAGGAAAGCCTCTCAAGGGAAATTTCTAAAGCAACTAGACTGGTACAGGTGTGTGTCAACAATATATCAGTGCTACCTACAGATAGTAAGGTGTCAACAATATATCAAATGCTACCTACAGACAATAAGGTCTCAACAATGTATCAGTGCTACCTACAGACAGTAAGGTGTCAACAATGTATCAGTGCTACCTACAGATAGTAAGGTTTCTTTAAAGTTGAAGACCTGTAATCACATTTGGCTTCAAACACGTAGCAGAATTCTCCAGAACTTAACAATCTAAGGATTTGTTCCAAATGTGTTTGATGTCATTTGATAGACACAGTTGTATAAAGATAAACTTGTGTTTATATGGGTTATGGAAACAGAAATCACAGGGGACCTGGAAGCTCTGGCAGATTCTAATTTACTGAAGTCAATAAAGAGCCAAAATTTTTCTTTGTCTTCAATACACACTACTTAAAATGTATTAGTAAGGAGGTAAAGAAATGATTCCTTAATAGTAGAGTCAACATCATTTGCAAATGACACGGATGATTCAGAATTAGACTACAGAGAATCCAAAGGGAAATAACACCAAGAAACTTTTGCTACACACACAAACCCATCTGAGTCCCTTCACAAGTGTAAGCACTCTTGGCACACGGGGAGGTCCAGGTGGCCCCAGTTCTCCCCTTTGCCTTGGGTGTGAAGATATGCCATGAGGCCTGAAGAAAAAGAGAGTTGCTGCTGACATGCAATTTCAAGGCCTAGTGTTTCCTCTGTGTCAGTCAAGGTGCCAAAGGGTGAAGCACGGAAGGATAGTATGATAAATGAGATGGAGGTGGGCGGGCCTCTGTGAGCTAGAGACAGACTGCTCTACACAGTGAGTTCCAGCCCAGCCAGAGCTAAAAAACAAACCAAAACCAAAACAAAACCAAAAACAAACAAACAAACAAAAAACCAAAAACAAAACAAAACAAAACAAAAAATGAAAAAAAAAAAACTCCCCACAAAAAGTCAACAGCATCAAAAATAAGCAAAATGAAACCCTCATAACCAGTCACTCAGGAGTCATGCATCATTAGCAATTATGTTACCATGCTCAGTAATGAGTTGGTTTTGCAGATGAAGAATACTTTCTTTTCCCCTTCCTTCTGTGTTGGAGACTGATTCCAGAGCTGTGTTCTGTACCACTGAATTAAATATCCCCAGACCTCTTTTTTAATTTTCCTTTTGAGAAAGAATTTGACTAGCCCAAGCTGGCCTCAAGTTTATACTCTCCTTCAGATTCCCCAGTACTCGGAGTATAGGTGTGCGCCCCTATGCCCAGCTCTTCCTAAAAGCATCTTTTGAATACAACAGGTACCACACATAACCCATTCACAGCAGAGAACAAGCAGGTTCATGAGAAGGCAGCTGGGCAGACTCGGTGCTCCTAGGTCAGGACACACTGCTGTCTCCTGGGGCCCCAATGATCACCCATTTCACTGAACCCCAGTTCCCCAGGAAAATGGGAACAAATTAAAAGATCTTTCTTCTTCTAAAACCCTATGGTTTGAAAATTATTTTTTGTAAAGTTTTCTTAGGTTGTGTCAGATCACTGCTCAACACAGTGGAAGGTGGAGCAAGCCATTTCCTCAGGTGTTTACGCAGACACAGGACCCAGCTTGGTCGGCAGGCAGCATGCCTTCTGTTTCATTTCTCTGGGTTAGGTTAGTGGGGCAGAGCCCTTATGAAACTTATTTCCACACATCTTCAAGTTCCTAACCAATCAGAAGAAGAAAGATTGTGTAGAAGTTTTGGCAACAGAGCCTCGATCTCTTCCAGAACTAGGCGTCCTAAAACTGCTTACCTTGAGGCCCCAGGTCTGACTCCCAGTATCTCCCAGCTGTCCTTACTACTTCGGATTCGGCGAATGGTGTCTGCTTGTTCTTTGGTGAAACTAGCACTGCTATTTGTGGTAGGACGCTTCCCGCCATTTTCACACAAGTCAACTATGGACATGTAAAAGGTCTGCAGGAAGAAAACACACCCCAGATGATTCTTGGAAGCGGGCGTTCCTTTCACACACTTCAGTAACTCTCAAAAGTCACAAGTGAAGGAAATACACTTCAGCTGGAAGATACTGGAAGACTGTTTTCTCCCAGGATGGAACTACATATCCCGCCCCCCCCACCCCCTCGCCCACTTGGCACTGAAGTTGGAGCCCAGGGCCTGGTACTTACTAGGCAAGTGCCCTACCACTGAGCTAAATCCCAACCCTCCCCCCCAACTACATATTTTTAAAACAGAAAAGTGTTAGCTAACTTAAAATTTATTAATTCAAAAAAATTAAAATGATTTGCAATCCTATTCTCAAAGAAACACAGTTGAAGTTGGTAATAGACTTGCACTGTCAGAAAAACTCAAATAGTAAAATATAAAACCTTTTCTACCTTGAGTCTTTCTCCCTGATAAAGCTATCGTTAGCATATTTTAGTATCCCCACAGAAACATCTGCCATCAGCAAATTTCATGTACAAATACATAAATATTTACACAAAGGATCTCGGATGAACACAATGCTTAGCACTTTGCAGTTTCCCTCATAATATATCTTGCCCAGGCCTGGTAGTGCATGCCTGTCATCCCAGCTACTTGGAAGGCTAAGGTAGAAGCAGCAGGAGTTCAAGCTCTGCCCAAACTATATAGTGAGTTCAAGACCAGCTTCAGTAACTTAATGAGACCTGGGCTCAAAACAAAAAGGTAAAAGGAAGACCTAGGATACAGCTCAGTGGTAGGGTGACCGCTTAGCATGCGCAAGGACCTGGGTTCAATCTCCAGCTCCTTCTAGGAATCTTCCTACATTAAGGTCCTTCTTTGCTTTCTAATGACTTCGGAATTCGATTACTGTGCTATAAGAGCAGTCGGTGCTCTTAACCGCTGAGCCATCTCTCCAGCCCACAAAGACACCTTCTAAATGGATGTATAATTAGGCCCTGGCTTCATTACTTACTGTTTTAAGTAGCTTCCTTCCCTAGAATTATTCAAAATTAATGCTTTTAAAAATTGACATCTGGTGCTACGGAGCCAGGAGCAAGGTCAGTGCCCACAGCCGCAATGCTAAGGTGGGGAAGTGGCAGAAAGTGGATCCTGGTGACTCTCTCGCTGCCAGTTGAGACAGTTGGTGAGCTCCAGGTTCACCAAGAGACCCTCAGCTCAAAAGGTGGAGAGCAAAAGAGACCCTTGACATCTATCTCTACACACGTGAGTGCACACCTATACACATATGTATACACATATGCACACACACATACACAGACAACAAGAAATGATCGTCTACTCAGGCTGCCATGAGAGCACATCCTTCTACTGCCTTCTGGGTTTTATGTGTGACCAGCTAGATTCTGCAGTGATGGTCTCCTAGTCTCTAAACTAAGTGAGCTGGGAGCTACTCTGTGAGTACAGACTCAGATAACCTGTGTGGCACGTCAATTTTGCCACAGTAAGGCTTCGTGTGAATGTAACACCATTATCCAAGATGGTTCTGAAGAGGACTCTTCATCTCGGTGAAGCACAGTGACTTGCTAACCCTGTTGACCACCACAGACACCTGGAGGGTTTCTTCAAGACACAAATTTCAAGGGTCTAGTCAGACGTGGTGGCATACACTTTTGAGCTCAGCACTTAGGAGACAGAAGCAGGGAACCCTTTTTGAGTTTGAGGCCAGCCTAGTTTATATAGTGAGTTCGAGGATAGCCAAGGCAACACAGTGAGATCCTGTCTCAAACAAATTAAAAGTAAAATATCTGTAGGCTCCAATGGCAACTTGAGGCTTCAAGAGGTCCGAACCATGGTGAAGAATTTCCCTGTGTGTGAAGGTTCATTCTGAGTGTCTACTTGATGGGGTTTAGTCACTGGGGACCATCTGAGAGCTTTTCTACAATGGGCTAGGAAGACTCACCCCAACTATGACAGCACCATCCGTGACATGGAGTCCTGGACTGAGGAGAAAGCAACTCTGGCCTGTGCTCGCCTCTCTCTACTTCCTGAGTGTCGGCTTCAGCCTTCTGTCACCGTAACGTCCCTGCCACAGAGGCCTGTTCCCTTCAACTGTATCTAAAACAAACCCCTTGCCCTCCTTAAGTTGCTCTGGTCAGGTGTTTTCTGACAGTAACTGAGGCACCAGGTGACTAAGATGACGAGCCTGGTGTGCCCTATAACAGACCACTCGGAGTCTCTCCCTCCCTCCACCCCACCCCTTCTTTGACAAAGTACCATTACTGCTTTGCTTCTCGGAATCTTAACCATGACCTGCCCTAGCTGTCTTTGACACAAACCCTGGAACGGAGAGTCTGGTTACCTGGAACATCTCGTTGATTCCCTCTCCAGTTTGTGCTGATGTTTCAAAGTATAGGAACCCTTTGCTTTCAGCCCAGAGACGCCCCTCACTTTCGTCAATGTAGCGGTGTTTGGAGCAGTCGATCTGAAATAAAGTCAGGACAGGGCAGAGAGAGGATCCATCTTGTCCCACTACATCAGGCCCAGGGAGGTCTTTATCCTGAGCCTCAGAGCTATGTATAAAACCATCAGGCTAAACGGGACCAAACAACGAAGCCCAATGGCAGGCTCTCCATCTAATTCAGAGCACGCTTCCCACTTCCTCCCGTGGGAAAGCAGCTGCTGTGTACTTTGTGAAAGTTGCATCATTACCTGTCCCTACCCAAGAGGCCACCTTCTGCTGTCTGCCATGACCAACCCTCCCACCAGGTCAAGCTACGTATATTAGGCTTTTCCTCAACAGTCCCTATGCTGTTTCCTCAAGATAGAACCCAAGGGGAAAAAAATGAACAAAAATCCAGTTAGACCAGGTTTCATGTCTCAAAGACATGTTTTCAAAGGCTACTTTTTTTTTTGAGATAGGGTTGTGGGTCCTAACTGTGTAGCCCTGGCTTTCCTGGAACTCACTCTGTAGACCAGACTGGCCTTGAACTTAGAAATCCATCTGCCTCTGTCTCCCAAGTGCTAGGATTAAAGGCATCAGCCACCACTGCCTGGCTAAGATTGCTGATTTGCTGATTTCTATGTTAAAAAATAACATGCCCCCACTGTGCGTGTGTGTGTCTACACTTGAAGACTAAAGACAAGGTCTCACTAAACCACCCATGCTGGCCTGGAACTCTCTACATAGCTCAGGTTGGCCTCAAACTCAGAGGCCTCCTGCTCCTGATTGAGTCCCAGGAGCGCGTCCCTTTTCATGTCCTCAGAAGCACAACCGTTAGCAAACCCACTCCAAGCGGGTACCTTGTTGGCACATACAACAAAGACAATACTGTCCATGTTCCCGTGAGGCCCCAGCTCCTGCTTCATTTCTGCCAGCCATGAGTCAAGGGCATCAAATGAGTCTCTCTGCCCAACGTCATAGACCAGTATCACACCTTGTGTGTCCTTGTAAAACTCATTTCGGACCTGCGGATGGAAGAACAGAGGCACGAGGTGTCGGCGCTGTGATCTTTATAAGTACATACCTCACAGTCCTTAATTAACAAACTGTGTCCTTTTCCATATTTGGAGTACTCATTATTGTATCTCAGTATTTACTGGCTTTGAGAGGACTTTATATTAAATCAAAATGATACAAACAGATCTGTAGGCCAGGAGAATGTTTAGCAAGAAACAAGGGCTTGGCTCCTCAAAGGCAGCTCTAACTGTGGGTAGACTTAGAAGCACAGTCATGTAAAGACCATCTCAGGAAGGTAGGTGAACGGTCAAAAGGAACTTCGAGCAGAAGGACATCATCATGGATGAGGGTGGCTACCACACATCACCACACCCTGGTTAACCCAGCATCCTAGGCAGGGCTTCCCAGACTATCCCAGGGCTGAACATCAGTTCTCAGCCTCCAACCTCAGAGCCCAGTGCAATCGGATGGCAAGGAGCACAGCTAAGGAGGCAGGCAGCTCTAGGTCCACACCAACCAGAAGTGTGTGACCTTGGCCTGATCACATGACCTTCGTGCACTTCCTCATCTGGAAAAGGAAATTGTACAATGGCTGGACTAGGGGAGATCATGAAGGCAACACACTTAGCACGGCACCTGGGGAACGATACATACAGTGCTTCTCCTTTCTTCTTTGCATTCTGTCTGCCTGCCCTGAGAGAATTCATCAGAAATGGCAATTTACCTCTGGCACATAGATGCACCTCTCAAAAGGGCTGACAGCAAATGTAGGGTGAACTCAGGTGGTAGAGGCAGTGAGAAGTCAGGTGGGCGTGGGTTCTGGCCAGAACCTTGACAGAGAGCGTAGCTTTACGTTCTTTTTACAAGGTCCCCAATCACTGACTCACTCTAACTAGGCATTCAGAAGAGAAGAGGCAGGGATGGTTGCAATGTCTGCTAAAGCAGCATTCAGGAGGCTGACAAAGGGACTGTGAGTTTACGGCAAGCTTAGATTGCACACTGAGTTTGAGGCAAGCCTGGCTACACAGTAAGTCCGAAGCAAATCTGACCTATATAATAAACCCTATGGGGGTGGGGGAGGCATTTACCTTTCACACTGGGCATGAAAGTTTGAGCCAACAAAAACCTTGATCAAGAATATAAGGTTCTATCACTAATTATAGAAATCTACGAAGCAGCTCACCATGGTAAGAAACAACAGAATCAGGAGAAATTTAAGATGATGGCTGTGTGGATTGACATAGAATGGTCCTGTATTTGAATGGCTGATCATCAGGGAGTGAGACTACTTGGGAGGGATTAGGAGGTGTGGCCTTGCTGAAGTGGGTGTGGTCTCATTCGAGGAACCATGTCACTGGGGGTAGGCTTTGAGGTTTCAAGGACTCAGCTATCCTAGTTGTTCTTTTCTTCCTGATGCCTGTGGATGTAGAACTCTCAGCTCCTCCTCCAGCACCATGTCTGACTGCATGTTGCCATATTTCCTGCCATGCTAATAATGGACTAAACTTCTGAAACTGTAAGCATGCCCAATTCAATATTTTCCTTTATAAGAGTTGCTGTGGTCATGATGTTTCTTCATAGCAACAGAACCCTGACTAAGACAATGATCAGTAGTCTCTCTCCTCAGAGCTTGTGGTCCTTGGCCCTTCTTGGCACCCGGTGACTCTCCTTACTGTGCCAGAGCTTTGCAGGCTTAGCTCCCACACCACATCATATCCTCTAGGTGTGTTTATCCTTCCTTCCTTCCCATCCATCCATCCACCCATCCATCCATATCTGTCTTGTCTGTGTGTATGTTCAGGTACACTTCCTTCCATCCATCCATCCATCCATCCATCCATCCATCCATCCATCCATCTATCCATCCATCCATATATGTCTTGTCTGTGCTTATGTTCAGGTACACTTCCATCCATCCATCCATCTATCCATTCATCCATCCACCCATCCATCCATATCTGTCTTGTCTGTGCGTATGTTCAAGTACACTTCCTTCCATCCATCCATCCATCCATCCATCCATCCATCCATCCATATATATCTGTCTTGTCTGTAAGTATGTTCAGGTACACTTCCTTCCATCCATCCATCCATCCATCCACCCACCCACCCACCCATCCATCCATCCATCCATATATATCTGTCTTGTCTGTACGTATGTTCAGGTACACTTCCTTCCATCCATCCATCCATCCATCCATCCACCCACCCACCCACCCACCCACCCATCCATCCATCCATCCATCCATATATATCTGTCTTGTCTGTGCGTATGTTCAGGTACACTTCCATACATCCATCCATCCATCCATCCATCCATCCATCCATATATATCTGTCTTATCTGCTCGTATGTTCAAGTACACTTCCATCCATCCATCCATCCATCCATCCATCCATATACATCTGTCTTGTCTGTGCGTATGTTCAGGTACACTTGCATGTGCAGGTTATTCACTGCTCATTTGCATGTGGAGGCCAGAGGTTGATATCAGGTACCTTCCTCTGCTACTCTCCACAGTATTTTTAAGACAAGCTCTCTCACTGAACCTTTAGACTGCTATTCATGGATAGTCAGGGAGCCTCTGGGCCTCCTGCCTCTGTCCCGGACAGCCCTAGGGTTAGAGATGTATACTACCACACCTGGCTTTTATATAGGTTCTGGTGATCCAAACTTAGGTCCTCACGCTTGTATAACAAGGACTTTACCCAGTAAGCCATCTTCCTAGCTTCTTAAATTTTCTTCCACCAGAGCTAAGGAGATAGCTCAGTGAGTAAGAGCACCTGCTGTTCTTGCAGAGGACACAGGTTTGATTCCACATATGGCCTACAATGTCTGTAAGTTCAGTTCCAGGGAATTCAACAGCCTCTTCTGACCTCCAAGGACACCAGAAAGTGTACAGTACACAGACATACACAAAAGCATAGAATATATAAATATATATATATTTATATATTATACATGTAATAAAAGAAGTACAAATTATCTTCTACTGACTCCTTTTCTCTGCTTTTGTCTAATACCAGTCCTCTCCAAGTGCTCTCCTGGGCTCTCTCCCTTTCTTTCCAACTCTTTCCTTACGGTCCAGCACCATCAAGCACATGCACATGTCCAACTGTAACAATCGGCATCAGTCTGCTCCCCTTCAGCTTCTGGAGCCCTGCTCCCCTAGGTAGCACAGGACTGAACTGGAGCACAGGAGCCTTCGCACGGGGCATCAGTGACGAGCAGCATGGCTCTCTGGCCCGGGTGCTGAAAGGCCATGGCCACCTTTGCTGTCTGGTCTCCTGTCAGCAGATTCACAGTCCTGTGGGTCATGTCTGCCTGCCTGTCACTTCCCTTCCACGCACAGTGCAATTCTGCCTTCACACACTGCTGCAGTCTTCCATGTTGTCCTCCCAGCACCATGACACACGGTACCTTATCTTTTTACAGCCATGGCTCAAAGCCCCCAGTTAGTTGTTTCCTCACCCATAAGCCCTCTGAAGTCCAACCTCATTTAAATAGGGTTATAAGTCTGGGTTTTTGTTTTCTTTTGGGGGTGGGGGGCTGCGGGCTCATGAAGTGTTTCGATACATAACCTTGGCTGTCTTGTAATTCATTATGTAGATCAGGCTAGCCTCAAACTCAAGAGATCTGCCTGTTTCTGCCTTCAGAGCAGTGGAATTAAAGGTGTGTGCCACTACCTTACCAGAGCTGCTTCTCAAAAAAAAAAGACTTAAAATTTTTAAATATTTATTTATTTGTGTGTGTGTGTGAGTGTGTGTGTATGTGTGAGAAAGAAAGAGACAGAGAGACAGAGAGACAGAGACAGAGAGACAGAGAGGCAGAGAAGAGGATGTTGGATCCTCTGGATCTAGAGTTACAGGAGGTTGTGAGCCACCTAATGTGGGCAGAAACTCAAACTTGGCCTGCTGCAAGGGCAGCAAATGCTCTTTAACTGCTGAGCCATCTCCCCTCCCCCCCATTTGGAGTTCCTGTCTTTAATCTCTCAAGTATAATATTACATTTTATATGTGGTTTCTCCTGTTCCATTTCTCACCATCTAATTTTGCAGATCAGAACAGATGGCAAACTCTTTGACCTCCGAACCACCACAGCTGTGACACTCGTCTCTATTTCTTTTCTCCTCTTCCCCTACCTCACGTCACACACCTCATCCCCATCTTCTCTATTTTTGTTTTTGTTTGTTTTGGAGATGGGGTCTCTTGTAGCCCAGGCTAGCCTCAAAGACTCCATTTTAGCTGTTGATGACTTACACTCCTGATCGTTCTGACTCCACATCTGAGTACAGGGATTATCACATGCACCATCATGATTGGCTGCTGTTTGCATTTGTAGCACACTCCTGTCACTTGCTGCCATTTTCAATGCTGTCAGCACATCCAGCTGTGTTCCACACTAGGTCAAGACATCTGGATGTATCTATTCCTGGCCACCCACAAGGTCAATGGACATTCACTGACCCACCGAGTAGCTGAATGTATGTCTACAGAGGACAAAAGCAGAAGTCAAAGGGAAGGAGCATTTCACTACAGGTCATGTATCCAGGGTGTGCGCACGCACGCACACACACACGGGCATGTGTGTGATAGATTAAAGCAAGCTAAACAGCTATTGCGAGAGACTCAAATTCAGGTCTAAGCTCAGCAACTAGCTACCTACATAGTCTTGGGTAAGTTGTTTTATCACCCCAGCCTTAGTTTCCTTACCTGTAAAATGAAAAGGTCAACACAGATGTCTCAGTTGATCCCTACAGCTCCATTACTCTAGTCTTCCAAAACAGCTTCTGATTACTGGCAGGAGACTCACCACATTTCAAATTTAGTTAGGAAGCTAAGGGAAGGGCAATGTACAACTGGCAAAGACTGAGACAGCGTCTAATGTAATGCTACAGAGGTCTCAGAAAGTTCCTATGAGGGCATCTAATGGAGACTGCATGTTCTTCAATGGAAGAGAGGCTCCATTGCCCCTGGCAAGCCCCGGGGGAAACCTGAACAGGAAGCATGGTGGCTGCAGCCCCAGCAAGGGGAGAGTCTGAGACAGGAGGACTGAGAATCTGGGTATGAGGCCAGCCTGGGCAACACAGCCAGTTCTGCCTCTAAAGAGAGAATGGCCGGAATGTCCCAAAGTGCTAAGGGCCATAGCTTACAGATTCCAGAAGCTGTGAAAAGCACAAACAGCCAACACCCCCGCCCGCCAATCCGCTGAACTGAATGAAAATGAAGACATCATGCCAGTGTTTGCGGACACGAGGCAATGCTGAGGAGAGAATCCACAGCACCCGCGGCACAAAGGAGTCTACAATCGGTAACTCAGGCTCTATCTCAAGAACCCAGAACAAAGAGCCAAATAATGGCAGAGCAAATAGAAAGAAGGAGATAACAACAGTAAGAACAGACATCAAGTTGCCAAGCCAAGCAACACACCAACAGGAAGTGCGTGCTCATCTGGGGACTGCCACCCAGAGGAGTCACCCAGAGGAGCCACCCAGAGGAGCCACGCAGAGGAGCCACCCAGAGGAGCCACACAGAGGAGCCACACTGAGGAGCCACACTGAGGAGCCACACTGAGGAGCATGCACCTAGCAGGGCTGCTTCAGCTTACTCCTGGGAGGCAGCATGTCTGGGAAGTGATGGGAAAGGTCACACTAGACCCTGCTGTGAAGGAGTGACCTTGCTGAGCTGCTACACCCATGCGGGACTGTGATCATTGGCCCCTCACACTCTGGGGTGAAAGGCCAGCATCCACTTACGGTGGAAATGGCCAATACTTTCAAATGTTTGAAACATTAGCCATGAAAGTTTCCATCCCTATTCCAGGAAAGTGTAGTGATCAAGGAATATCCTTTGATATTCCTCGTGTCCGCAAACACTGGCATGATGTCTTCATTTTCATTCAGTTCAGCGGATTGGCGGGCGGGGGTGTTGGCTGTTTGTGCTTTTCACAGCTTCTGGAATCTGTAAGCTATTAATATCTGTAAAGGCTAACCTTTACAGATGATCTAAATACTGGTCATTTGAATTATCTCCCCAGGGTCTCCAATGTCAATATTGGACTTAAGTTTTCTTTCTTTCCTTTTGTTTTTGTTGTTGTTTATTTTGTTTTTTTTAAAGGCATATACTTATTTTTTTTTAAAGAATTATTTATTATTATATTTAAGTACTCTGTAGCTGTCTTCAGACACACCAGAAGAGGGCATCAGATCTCATTACAGATGGTTGTGAGCCACCATGTGGTTGCTGGGAATTGAACTCAGGACCTTAGGAAAAGCAGTCAGTGCTCTTAACCTCTGAGCCATCTCTCCAGCCCTGTTTTGTTTTTTTGTTTGTTTGTTTGTTTTGTTTTTGTTTTTGTTTTTTGAGACAGTGTTTCTGTATAGCCTAGGCTGTCCTGGAACTTACCTTGTAGATCAGGCTGGCTCACAGAGAGCCACCTTAAAGGTGCATCACCATTGTCCAGGTTTTTGTTTTTTAATGAATTTAAGTTTTCTTCTTTCTTTCTTTTTTTTTTTTTTTGTTTTGTTTTTTTGAGGCAGGGTTCCTCTGTAGCCCTGGCTGCCTGGGACTCACTCTGTAGAACAAGCTGTTCTCAAACTCACAGAGTTCCATCCACCTCTGCCTCTCTGTCTCTCTGCCTCTCTGCCCCTGCCCCTGCATCCTGAGCACTGGGATAGCAGTGCTCACCACTGGCCAGCTTTTTGCTATTGTTTTCTGATAGATTTAAGTTTCCTAAAAAGGCTTTCTTACCTCAAAGAAGAAGGGATGTCCAGCCATGTCAAAGATGTTAACTTTGATTTCTCTGTCTCTGACTTGGACCCTGAAATATTCAGATGGAAACAATCTCAAAGGTTGTGTTTCTACACTGACATTTATGGATTTCAAAAGGAAACAGGAGTGACATTTCCAGAGGTTTCTTCATCCTCTTCTTAACTCGGGAGAATCTTTACAGCAGGAGCCAGCAAGTTGGCCAACAAACCCACCTCCTTGTTGGAACTCATAAGCCCTGAGTGAGCACCCACCTTCCACCTCACACACTTCAGTGCGCAATCCTAAGCCAACAAGTTCCCCCACTCACAGAAGGATCACCCCAGCTGAGCTTGTCCTGAGGGTGGGGGTCATAAGACCCTCATCTGATTTCTAGCCGCTCCCTGTCACCTGCTGTATGTAACTCTGCCTTCTTTGCGCATGGCCTTGGGGAAGAGCTAGAGTATCCCACTGAGAATTGGGGATGCCATCTATGCAGTCTCATCCCAGCTAGGTAAAAACTTTCCGGTGCCAACTTTTTAGAGAGGAGCACCCACACCATAGGTGACCCCTCACCTATGTAAGCAAAATTAACTGGTCAGTTCCCTAGGTGGAATCTTGCCTTGGTTAGTCATGGAGGCCTCAAGAGGAGGAGTAAACAAACATTCTTTATGTCTTCCTTGGGAAGGAATTTCAGAATACTTATCATGAGATAATCACATTTTTTTAAAAAAAAAAGTAATAAACAGACTAGCCTATTGAATAAATCCAATTTACTCTGTCTCAACAAACAAACAAATAAGTCATAATTCTATGGCTTTATATAGCAATTCCCATTTGTTAGATAAGGTGTGTGCAAAGTTGCCTTGAACAGAATGCCCCACCACATCACTGATGAACTCCTATGCTCTGAAGTAAAAAATAGGAAAGAAAAAGTAGAAAGAAATGTGGATTTCAAATGAAGAACTTTGTAACTTTCAGTCAAGAGCTACAAACTTCACACTTAAGAGAAAATTGTGCAAAAACATCTCCTGCTGCTTTCAACTGAAAACAGTGATAGAATTTATACAGAACTCTTGGGTTCTACTTTGCCACAGATTTAAACTATTTTAATGCAGTCTAGGACATATGTAAACTCGACCCTGCCCTTCATACAACTGACATTCTGCTATAGATATACCTCATCAACTTTATCTACCTTCTTGAATATTGCCTTCATATTCTGATATGAAAATTCTCACCTTTAAGTATATCAATATTTATTGAGCAGTCACCAGGGAGAAGCAGTAAACCTGGCCCTTGGAGAAAACATACAAAAATCCCTTTTTACAGGACCTACTTTGGATGCAGGACATAAAGAAATAAGCCTTGACTGACCAGGAAATGTCCTCCCTGCTGGCTAGCTTACGTAGTCCCAGAAGATGGTATGGAGGATGCTGGGGGAGAAAAGTGATCATGATCTCCCTTAGTGATGGAACCTACATGCCTCAATGCCAACCTGCCTGGCAAGATATGTCCACTGGGGTAAGGGTGGCATGGCAATTATGAGGTGTGGTGGTTTGAATAAATGGCCCCACAGATTCATGTGTTTGAATGCTTGGCCCTCGGGAGTGGCACTCTTAGGAGGTGTGGCCTTATTAGAGGAGGGATGTTACTGTGGAGGTGGGTTTTGAGGTCTTAAATGCTCAAGCTGCACCAGTGTGAAACACATCCAGTCTCCTCCTGGCTGCCTTCAGATCAAGATATAGAGCTCTCGGCTCCCCCAGCACCATGTCTGTCTGTACACTGCCGTACTTCCTGCCATGATGATAATGGAGTAAACCTCTGAAACTGTAAGCCAGTTCCAATTAAATGTTTGCCTTTATAAGAGTTGCCTTGGTCATAGTGTCTCTTCCCAGCAATAAAACTCTACCTAAGACATGAAGGTAACCAACCACTTGAGGATTTTTTATGAAGCCTGGGAAGATACATACAAGAGGGGAAAACTCTTGTTGTTTTGCTCAATAGTCATCCTGTCAAACTGCCTTCTCAGTATTTATATTTAGACCCACAGACTTGTGTTGCTCTCAACTTTGGTCAGAGAAGCTTCTGCACTGAGTAATTAACAAGAAATGCAAAACTGGTCAAAGTGTCAAGTATAAATAACTATCAATGATTAATTATGGATGATCATTCTATCAGCGTTGACCAAGACAGTTCAGGGAACACCAAGCAAGGAATGGGCGAGCTGGCCAGGGGGAAGAGAGCTGTGAACTGCCGACTCTGGTTACGGGGCTGCTGAACACGTCAGCTCGCAACACCTGGGGTTACCTGGACAAGACCAGATCAAGCCAGTCAAAACTCCAGCATGGATGGAGGATCCTGGGGCCACCCTTGGCAGAGCTGCTGGCAGTTGACGGCTGCTGAGGGAAGGACAGGAACTAGCTTTTGGGGATGTGGCCACCGGTAGATTGCCCATGCGAGTGACGGCCTCACACCCATGCAGAGATGGGGGTAATGGTGGGTGGATATAATCCAAATACATTATATAAATGCATAAAACTTTCAAAGAATGAATAAAAACATTAGCAAAAAAGATCAGGGATATTAAACATATACTAATAATATACAGTCTAGCAAGCCCCAAGGACAGTATAGAAAACTCTAACGTGTGTCACTTACAAAGGTCCTCACTGATAAAGAGGCGCTCAGAGGCTGAAGGCACGGAAGTTCGGGTTTAAGAAATGTGCTCTTTGTCCTGATTCTACTCTTTGGTGTGCTTTTCTTGCCGCTTTCTCTCTCCAACCACTCCTGATTCATCTCCAAAGTCCCACTCACCCTCAATTTCACTATTCTCAGATCTACTAGCTGGATTCCAACCAGCTATCAAGATCACAAGCTAACAAAAGACAGCCTAAAAACACCCTTGCTGGTCAGACTTGCTTACACAGACGTCTGTCCTAAGATGTTCCAGCTGCCACTCGGGCTTTGTGTTGGCCTGCTCACTGGTGCCAAGACTACATCTAAAACCAGGTCTGGCCTGGCAGGTACCTAACACACTGGCTAGCTGAGAGGATGGCACCACAGACCTGAAAAAGTCCCTTAGTCCTGTCTTCTCCCATTTATCTTCAGAGCCTCTATCAGCGTGACCCATGCACGCACTCTAAAGTAGATGCAGGCTCTTAAACACAGGCTGAGCACCTGTGCAGTGCACAGGCCAGAGGAACAGTGTACTTACTTGGTGACTCCATAGTCAATCCCGATGGTTGCCAGGTATTTAGACACAAATCTCTTCTCACAGTAGCGCTTTATAATGCAGCTCTAGAAAGTCAGAAGTGCATGTGTTTAGTAATGCACACAGGAAAGCTGTTGGAAATAAGCACATTTCTTCACTAGGGCTTCCTCAGTCACTCCAGTGAAAATGAAAGTTTCCAAATGCAACAACTGCCTGACGTGGCATCAAGAGATCGAGGCCAGCCTCAACCACATGAGACCCTGACTCAAAACAAAAATAAACCCCTAAAGACACGAAGAAAACAAAAACTATAATGTACCTGAAACAAGTATAAAAAGTGAGGCTTTTATTGTTTTGTTTTAAGAGGGTTCCTGGCTGGCCTGCCACTTGCTATGGAGATCAGACTGGCCTTAAACAGGTTTCTGCCTCCCTAGAACTAGGATTAAAGGCACGTGCCACCAACCAGGCCACAAGTTATGATTTTACAGAAAAAAAATATAACTCTTACCTTCATACTAAATATGGACGTGTTCTGAGTTTTATTACCCATCGTTGTGATCTTGTCTTCTGCAGATCCTTCCTAGCCTTGCACATTCAACACCATTAAAGTATCCACATCTAGCCTTGACTCCCTCCCAGATCCACATCTAAGCATCTACTGGATGCTTTTGCCTATGTCTAGCTCTGTTAATCAAGCCATGATCCCTTCAGTGAAAAAGGATCAAAATATTAAAGTCATATTTGATTCAGGGCCTAAGTCCTCAAGTCTACATTATAATTATCTTTAGTGCCAACATCCAAAAGCAAAAACCCACATGAATAAAATATATTACATCTCCATAATGGAATACATTTCTACAATACAAAGAACATACTGATATATGCCACAGCAAAGAAGCATCTTATACAAATTATACTAAGTAAAAGAAGCTATAGTAAAAAATCATGTAGTATATGGCTCCGTTCACATGAAGTAGCCAAAATAGGCAGATCCACAGAGGCAGGAAGTGGGTTAATGGTTAGGGGAAATAGGGAGAGCCTGTTAATTGTTGGGGTGTTTTCCCCTCCAGAGAATGATGAAAATATTCTACAATTGATCGTGGTAATGGTGTCATAACTCTGTGAATGAAATGAAAATCAGTGAACTATATTTTTGAAATAAGTGAATTCTATGTGAATTATATCACATGAAGGCTTTTATTTTAAATACTTTTACTTCATTTTAACTGTGTATATGTGTGTATGTCTGTATATATATGCACATGTGAATGCAGATGTCAGCAGAATACAGAAGAGGGTATCAAATCCCCTGGAGTGAGATGCAGGCCGTTGTGAGTCAACTGAACACTGGTCCTCTGCCGGAGTAGCAAGTGCTTCTAATTGCTGAGCTATCTCTCAGCCCTCAGTAACCCTTATTCAATTCAAGAATTTTTATGGTTTTCATATAAACCATATGAAATGGTTTGGGGGATGAAAAAAGTTATTTCTAATATTTTCCCCTCCAATTTGAATTTGTGTGTGTGTGTGTGTGTGTGTGTGTGTGTGTGTACATACACCCTGTGTTAGAGGACAACTTTTTGAAACTGATTCTCTTTCTACCATGGGTTCTGGAACTGAACTCAGGTCACTAGGCTTATACAGTAAGGGCTTTTATACCAGCTCACCCTCAACCTCAAGGGCTATTCCTTTCTCTGTGGGCAACTTGAGATTTCTTTGTGCCCCTTGTCTATTCAGCTTCTTGAAGTGACAGTCAATGCACCCCAAGGTCCCATGACAATTTTCAAAGTCTCCCAGGATCTGAAATCACCTAACATGCTCATTCATCACTGACCTTGTGTCTCTTTTTTCATACTATGTTAATTTTGATAGCATATTTTAAAAATAGCAGTGAATGAAATAGTGACTACAGTTTCATTTAATGTATTAAGCACATTTTTCAAAACTGTCCAATATTTATCTACATAGAAAGCCAAAATTTAGGTAGAAAAGAGAATTTTAATTAAGAGCGCAGGTATCATTCTTCAGTGGCCATCTGCCTTCCCTTTTGAGACAAGGTCTCTCGTGGGACCTGGGGCTTGTTGATTAGGTCAGGCTACTTGGTCAGTGGGTCCAGGGATCCAACAGTCTGTGCCTGCCTAGCACTGGGATTAGCAGCTTCCTGCGGGGGTTCTGGGTACAGAACTGTTCTCCGTGCTTGCACAGCACCAACTGGTCTATATTCCCAACTCTCTTTGCTTTTTAAAACAGAGCTGGAAAGTAGTTAATAGTCAATAAATGTTACTCTTCAGCGAATGTTTTGCTAACACTTACATGAAGGTACATACCTAGAACGGGAGCATGCTAAATAGTAAACACCAATCAACATTTACTTAGCATCTTCTAGTGCGGGGCACTGGTTTACATAGGACGCAAGCTCTCCTATTAGCGGCCTTCTGCATTTGGTTTAGTGAAGACGCCATTTCTGATCCCTTCCCTGTCACTGTCTGTTGACCTTGGGAATTCTTAACCAACAGTTTCCGCATGTTAAGGGAAGAAAAAGAGTTAATAGGCATCTAAACTCATTTAGGAAAGGCCTTAGGTCACCCTCCCTTCCCATCTGAGAGGAGGTTTAATAGCTAAGAAGCAGCAGATGGAACACTCAGAAAGATGGTATTAAAAAAAAAAAGGCTTCTCCGAGAAAAATGGACATGACAGTATGAGAAATTAAAAACGCAAGATCCTGGGTGTCAGTGCATGTCCCCTGAAACACATTGGGTTGTTATGCTCGGTGATGGGAATATAGACTCCCAGGCTGTTCAGAGCTACTTTTTTTCTAACACCTCACTGGCATCCCTTTAAACAGCAAGGCTGGCAACGACTCTTCCCCAACCCGCAAGTCCTAGACCCCTCTGCCGAAAAACAGATTTGGTATGTGAATTGATCATCCGACATTGAAATCCAGGTCTCCTTACTACCTTCAAATTACAAAGATCAGAGACCACCCCAGACACCTTCTTAGGGACAATGACGTCAGTAAAGAGCCAGCAGCCCAAAGGTCAAAAAAGGTCAAGATAGTTTTCCTCCGAAGGCCACAAGCCCCCGTGAGCTCAGGATGCGAAGCAGAGAGGAGGCGGAGCTTCAGGCTGTTGAGTGGCGGCTCTGCTAGCCAATGGGTACGTCACTCTGGCACGCGGCGGTCCTGCCCCTCGCTGAACGCGGTACTCACTTTGCCCACTTCGGCGTTGCCCATGGAGATGACTTTGATGCGGAGGGACTTGGCGGGCTCCTTCCGCTTCGGCACGTTGGACTCCATCGTCCTCGCTCTGCCGGGGCCGCGGGTTCTGGTGTCCTTATGCACCCAGCCAGCCCGTCCCTCAGGCTTCCTCGCCCAATGACGGAGCCGCTACGCTCGTCACCACCCTGGCTCCGCGGCTCGCCATCGCCACCGCTGCCTCGCCGCGGACGGACGCGGGCGGTTGGGAAGCGGCGAGCCGCGGAGGGCGAGCGGAGTCTCGCGATGACAGCGCCCCGTGACGTCATTGCGGGGCCCGGGAGAACTGGGTCCTGGGGTCCTGGTGGGCCAATGCGGCCCGGGTGCAGGCGATTAGGCTTTCTTTGCCTGTCCCCAGGTTTGGTCTACACTTAGTGGCAGAAAAAGAGTGACTGCCACGGGGAGTTTTTGAAATTTTGTGTTAAGCCCAGTCTTGCCAAAGGCTTTTTTTTTTCTGGAATCTTCGCCGATGGGAGCCCCTGCTGCCACCCTCAGTGAATACAGTGACCCCTCAGTTTCTGCAGAGGACTGATCCCAGGATCACAGTAGATTTCTGCGGATATCCCAGTCACCTAAAGATGGTGTCCAAGCAAACGCTTTAATCCTGGCACTCGGAGGCAGAGGCAGGCGGATCTCTATGAATTCAGGGCCAGGTGGGGCTATATTGCGCAATCCTGTTTCAAATAAATATATAAAAACCTTTATGTATAAACTTTATATGTATAAAAATCTTTTTGTAACTTATGCACATCCTCATTCTATTTATGTCACCTCTACATTATTTGTCCCACTGTCTTAGGGTTACTATTGCTGTGAAGAAACACCATAACCAAAGCAACTTGGGGAGGAAAGTGTTTAACTTGGCTTACACATCACTGTTCATCATCAAAAGAAATTAGGACAGGACCTCAGATAGGAAAGGAACCTGGAGGCAGGAGCTGATGCTTAGTAGCTTGCCCCTCATAGTTTAGTTCAGCCTGCTTTCTTATAGAAGTGAGTTTTCTTGGCTTCCACCCCAAACCCAGCATAGCCAGCATAATTACTCTATACAAATTAAATTCTATTACAATGTAAATGGCATTACTATGTAAATAGTTGTTATTCTATATTGTTGCCCTTTAGGAAATAATCACACAAAAAGTACATGTTTAATACATAATCCCCCCCCCGATTATTCTTAATGGACTATTGCTTCAATCTGCAGACAGCCTGCAAAGGCAGGGGGCCACCTGCAAGATTTCCTTTGTTCATCTATGAAGGTAGCATCAGATAAGAAGAGAGAGGCTGACCCTGGTTCTGGAAAAGGACCTTGAACAAGACTCTTTCCTTGTTGAAAACCAGAGTTACCTTTTGGAGCAGAGGTAGCAGGGGAGGGAGGAGTGTTAAGTTTTCCTCTCTGTAGCATAGGTCTAATGGCCCCCATCCTCAGGCTGGATAGTTATTAAGGTTTGTCCAGCTCTGTGAAGGTGTGGGATTCGGACAGCTGCCGACATCCAGGCTTAACCCAGAATCTTGTTCTCTTTCCCCTTACTTGACAAGATAAGGTAGAATCATAAATTCTACGATAACTTGTTATTGCCGAAAGAAAGTCATTCTGACAGGCACACTATTCTTTTAGTCAATAATTCAGTTACAGATGTAAACAGAGCTTGACAATGATTATCTAGTGCCCTGGGGAAAGATGGCTGACAGTTTCTCAGTAATCACAAGATGAAGGTTTCTGCTCCCACAGTGCTTTCAACATCTTAAACCAAGTCTGGGAAGACACAGTGAAGACTGGAGTCGTCAGTAGTTACTATGGTAAGTCAGTTTCAGGCATGTTTAGTTTAAAATATTAAATGCTTTTTTGGAAGGAAATTGATAGAATCTATTGCAATAACTGACATATAATGTAATATGTGGCCATGGGAAGAAGTGTAGGAGATGTCCAGCTTCCGGGCTTGGGCACCATCTTATAGGTTGTTTCTCTGCTGCCAATGAAATGAGCCAATTCAAGCCAGATTAGAATATATTTAAGGCAGGGCCATTGGGAAGCTGCTTTCAGGCAAGAAAGTAGGCCATAGGGAGAGAGGGGGAGGGGTAAGACAAAGAGAGGAAGGGCACCTGTGCAGGGAGAGAAGAAAAGGAAGAGGAGGAAGAAGAGGAAGAGGAAGAGGAGGAGGGAGAAGAGGAGGAAAGAGCACCAGCACAAAATGTCTGGATTACATAGAGAAGAGCTTCTAAGGGAAGGTCAGCCCAGCCTTTGGGCTGGAAAGTTCAGGGTTGAGGGAGTAGGATATGCCTATGCCGGGTAGGGACTGAGGGATGCTGGGAAAACCTGGAAGCCAGGTCTGCTTTGATATGTAAAAAATGCACCTCAATCCCTTGGACCTTGACCAAACAGGTAATAAGTAATAATGAGCTAGGCATAGTGGCACACACTTGAGGCAGGCAGATGTCTGTAGGTTTGAGACTAGCCTGGTTTCTGTCAAGTTCCTGGCCAGTCAGGGATACACAATGAGACCTTGTCTCAAAAAAAGAATGACTGGTACTAGATGTGGTGGCTCAGGTCTTTAATTGTAGCATGTAGAAGGCAGAGGTAAGTGGATCTCTGTGAGCTCAAGGCCAGCTTGGTCTACATAGTGAGTTCCAGGACAGCCAGGGTTACATGCTTATCACTTTCTTCACAGAAGCCTATAGCTATCTGCAATCATGCTTTTAATTTCCAGACGTTAAAAAAATGTTTAAATACACATTTTATGTCGCTAGAGGTTTAGTATTACATTTCATCTTTAAAATTATTTTAAAATAGTTTAATGAAGAAAAGTTTTAGGAACAACACAAAGAATAAAATGTACAAATCTTTCTAGAGCCATCATTTGGTAGATGGGTAGCAGTCACTATGTGTACATATATGCACACACGTTTTCTCAGTCATTTGAAATTAGTTTCCTAACTTTTTAAATCCATTAATACTTCAAAATGTATTTCTAAGAACAGGAACTTTATCTTACATAGCAATATTATATGTATCAAAATCAGGCAATATGGAACCAGCAAGATGCCAAAGTGGGCTAAGGTGCCCACTGCTAGACCTAAGCTCGATCTCCAGGCCCCACATGGTAGAAGGAGAGAACCAACTCCCACAAGTTATCCTCTGACCTCCACGCAGACTCTGTGGCATAGCATTGACACATAGGCACACAAAATAAAACGTAAAAGGATTTTTTAAAATCGAGAAATACAACATTTAAACAGCACTGTTCTATGGCCCCATGATTCTCAAACTACACTGAGATCTCTGCATTCCCGCAGCCAGTTCACGGCAGATACCTGCAGGGTATTAAATTTTCAAGGCAGACAAAATGAATCATGACTACAAAAAATACAGCTTGGTGCTATTTGCAATTCTAACAGCAGATGACGCCACATCCCTTGTCTTTGCCATATTGGAGTTGAGTTTTCTGTAGCTGTGATTTTAAAAAGGTTCTAAAAACTCAATCTGATAGAATTTGCTTGAGAAGCACCCTTGTATTTGAATGGCTACTAAATTGTTAAGGTATAGGTATTTAATGAGTGAGTTGTTTGCACCTAGTGTACTGGCTGGTTTTGTGTGTCAACTTGATACAGGCTGGAGTTATCACAGAGAAAGGAGCTTCAGTTGGGGAAGTGCCTCCATGAGATCCAGCTGTGGGGCATTTTCTCAGTTAGTGATCGAGGGGGGAGGGCCCCTTGTGGGTGGTGCCATTCCTGGGCTGGTAATCTTGGGTTCTATAAGAGAGGCCAGGGGAAGCAAGCCGGTAAGTAAGTAACATCCCTCCATGGCCTCTGCATCATCTACTGCTTCCTGACCTGCTTGAGTTCTAGTCTTGTCTTCCTTTGGTGATCAACAGCAATGTGGAAGTGTAAGCTTAATAAACCCTTTCCTCCCCAATTTGCTTCTTGGTCATGATGTTTTGTGCAGGAATAGAAATACTGACTAAGACACCTAGGTATTTCTTTGAGCCAGTAGTACACTCTGTGTGTGTGTGTGTGTGTGTGTGAGAGAGAGAGAGAGAGAGAGAGAGAGAGAGAGAGAGAGAGAGAGAGAGAGAGAGAGAGAGAGCAAGAGTAAAAGAACCACCATGAACAAAGAAAACTAAGAAAATTTGACTTACTACATAGTTCCTACTCAAATTTCATGTGTGTGTGCATGTCTACATGTGTGCACACCCAGAGGGTGGGATGGAATTTGCTATAGAGGTTGTGTTCACTATTTGTACATATATGCACACACATTTTTCTCAGTCATTTGAAATTAATTTATGAACTTTTTAAATCCATAAATACTTCAATATGTATTTCTAAGAAATACATACAGCCATCCATCTTACCTTTGAGACAGGATCTTTTACTGAACTGGCTCACTGGCTGGCCAAAGAATTCTGGGGACTCCATACCCTGTGTGCTGGACAGAGCCTAACCTGAGCAGCACCCCAGACCTCCTCTGTTCTTTCCTGTTTCCACCACTTTTGAGCATTTTCTTGCTTTTTGGCATAACAAGCCTTTCCTGATTCTTGTGTTCTTCTCAAGCACAGTATGGCATCTACACCCAAGTCTTAGGTGTGCTCATTGGTACCAGCATGTCTTTGCTTTTGGCTACTCTAGTTGGCTGGGGTAACACACACACACACACACACACACACACACACACACACACACACGCACACACACACACACACGTCTGAATCCATATTTTAAGACAAGCCATGCATGCATTTTGGTAAAACAGAATGCATTCTGGTGGTCTCCCTCTCACAGCTATGTTCTCCTTCTTACAGGGAGAACCTGGCTTCCCCAGAGCATTTTGTCATTTGCAATACATAGGAAGTTTTTTTCAGAATTGCTAACTCATCATTTCAAAATGGAAATTCTTTGCACAAGAATTCAGTTTTCAGAATTTATTGACAACTCAGTCCTAAACTGACAGATACCATTATCTGTTCTTTTTTACTGTCTCCTTCAATGTGACTCAAGATTTTCTTTGAAATAGAGTTGGGTAGGGCCTGGAGAGATGGCTCAGCAGTTAAAAGCACTGGTTGCCTTGCCAGAGGACCTGGGTTCAGTTCCCACATGGCCGCTCACAGCTGCTGTAACCCCAATGCTCTGCCACTGAACTACATTCTAGGATTCTTCTTTAAGTAACATAGCACTAAGTTATATGACTTCATGTTCCTTTTTCCTGTTTTAAATATTGTTATACTTGGTTCACGAAAAACATTTCGAAGTTTTGTTTCGCTTTCTGCATTTTGGAATCATGTCTGTGACAAAATTTGTGCATTTGCAAAAGTAAAGGAATGAGCATTCCATGTACCCATTTCCCAGCCTCAGTAGTACCAACTTGTACCCATTTTTGTTTTGTCCTCTTGCTCCTAGGTTATTTTGAGACAATTGTTCACAGCCATACATAGTTATGTATGTTTAAAACGCAGAGCTCGTAAACACAAGCACAGTATCATTGCTGCATTATGGAAGACAGAACTCAGAGATGGTTTCTAAGGGATTTGCACACCTCCTCCACTTTATTCACCAACACCAGTTTAGGTGCTATTTTAACAGGACCTTTTCAAATTATTGAGGAGGGTTCTTAATATAGATCTAGAGATCTGTATACGTGAAATCATGCAGTAGCAATCCTTCTTTGGCCGGTCTATTCCCCTCACTGTCGTATCTTGAAAGTTTGATAGTCTCACAACAGATCTGCTCGTCTTTGAGAGGTAGAGAGACTATATGATTTCTCTCTTGTGGATCTGGAAGGTCTTGATATTATTGACATTATACCACTTCTTAAACTTCATCATAAAAGCCAATGCACTATCCTTTAGGCTTCTTGTAATGCCCACCCTTGAAATTCTGTCACCAGACAAGAAGTCCTTGAAGATCATGGAGGGGAGGACCTGTTGGACATAACCTGTGGCCATCAGTCACGTAGGGCCAGGCCCCTAGTGTTCTGGCTTGACTCCACACCCACAGTCCCCTGACTACATCCAGGCTTTCCCCGCCCCACAGTTACCTGGCAATTTCCAGGTAGCCCAGCCCACTATAAAAGGGGCTGCCGGGCCCCTCCTCGCTCTCTTGCCCTTCTCTCTTGTCCACACTCTCCCTTGTCTCTTGCCCCCCTGTTCCCCTCTCTCCCCATTCTTCTCCCCTCTTTCCACATGATCATGCCCAGCTCTCACCCCTCTATCTTTTCTTTCTCTCTTTACTTCTCTATCTCTTTTCCTTTTCCTACTTTTCTATAATAAAGCTTTAAAACCATGGACTGTCTCTTCTTCTCTAAACCCGTCATGTTGGAGAAATGGAACAGGCCTCAGTGTCTCCAACCACCAGAAAGGACCAAGGACTTCCCTGCCTGGAAGGGCTTCCTCCATAGGTACTCAGGTCTCTGCCCCACAGAACCAAGTCTGGATCTCCCCTAGCTGGGTAGCCTCCCTCTATAGGTACATGGGTGCTCGCCATCCCTATACAGGTATATGGGCCCAGCCCAATTTCCCTACAGGGACCATGCAGGCAGGAGCTGAAACTCCCACACCCATCACCCACCACTGAGCTCACATGAACAAGCAGCCTCACTTGCCAGCCCTGGGATTGAGCCATCTTGGAAGTGCCAGGCAATGAAAGTCTGAGGCCACCGAGTAGTGGGATATAGCAGGCAGGCATGCATGACAAGCGACAATAACATTGACAGAAAATTGCCCATTAACCCACCAAGGAACTGGAGCCCAGGACAAGGTACTGGGTCCTGGGAGGCATCCTGGGTTGCTACAGCCCAGTGAGAGTCCCTGCCTTAGGATATAAGAGAGGGTAAGGAACACACTTGAGGTCAATCCCCACACACATGTGCACACATGGACCTACACATATGTGAATGTACATACACACAAACAAAAAAGAAAAGATTAGAGGCCATTTTTCCAGCATTGGCAGAATGGGTAAACTGTGTCATATACAGACTGGGTCTCTCTTGCTGGAAGTGCTTTAAAACAAAAGTGTTTTGGAGTTTGGAGTTTTCATTAAATATATTATTTTTAAATTATGAGCATGTGTGTGTGTACACATGTTTGCCTGCATGTCAATGCAAGGTACCCTAGGCATTGGGTAACCCTGGAGATGGAGTTACAGGTAGTTGTGAGCCACCTGAGGGGGTTGCAGGGAATCAAACTTGGGTCCCCTGCAAGAGCAGTATATGCTCTTAACTACTAAGCCAGCTCTCCAGCCCAGGTTTTTTGTTTTGTCTTGGTTTATTTGTGGTTCTTTGGCAGGGATATATATGTATGTATCTGTATACATACCTGTATGTATATACAATATACACAATAATAATATATTATATATATATATATATATATAATATATGTCATTTCTTGTGGGTAGGGCCCAAGCCTAAGCATGAAATTCCTTTACATTTCATATATATTTTGTACACACAACCTGAAGGTATGTGTGTGTAGTGCATGTATATTTGCTCATGTGTGTGCAAATCTCTCTATGTGTGCACGTGCGTGTGAAGGTCAGAAGTCCACACTGCTCTCCATCTTATTTTTTGGGACAGCATCTCTTACTGGATCTGGAACGCATAGATTCAGCGAAGCTGACTGGCCAGTTTCCTCCAGGAATCTGCCTGTCCCGCCCTCCGCTGCTGGGTTTTCAGGCTCTCACTCTGAGAACAGCTTTGACATGGGTACTGGGGACATAAACTCAAGTCCTGGGACCAGAGAACTGGCTCAGTGGTTAAGAGGACCGAGGTCCAGTTCCCAGCATCCACACGGTGGCTCTATAACTGTAACTCTAGTTCTAAGAGATGCAACACCCTCTTCTGAGCTACACAGGCACCAGGCATGCACAGGTGTGCACATGGTGCCTACCCTTACACGCAGGCAAACACCCATCCACATAAAATAAATAAATCTAAAAAAAATTTTTATAACTCAGGTCCTTGGCACTTGCACTGCTAACACATGACCAAGTGAATTGTCTCTTGGTCCCCAGAGATAGTTGTGTACACTACTCTAATAATTATACACCAGAGAGTAAGTTCATAGTGTGTGCACTGCTCTAACTAATAATCACACAGCAGAGAGTAAGTTCATAGTAGGAAGCTTTCCACTTGTGGTTTCACATCAGTACTCAACAGGTTTTGGACTACAGAGAATTTTAGATTTGGGATATTTGGAGCAGAGATGCTTAACCTATATATTTACAATGCAATTGCTCTTTTTGTGTTCTGTTTCATATTTGTTTGTTTGCTTGTTTGTTTTAGAGAGGGTCTCACCCTCTAGAGGATATCCTAGAACTTGTTATATAACCCCAGGCTAGCCTCAAACTCTCATTAACTTTCCTGCCTCTGTCTTCTGAGTGCTGAGATTACAGATGTGACCACTACCCAGGCTTGCAATTCTATCCTGTTACTACATATTACCACCTACTACAGTTATGAGTCTCATAAGTATAATGTCAAATTTGAAAAGGTAAACGCAAATGAATCTGTTTTTGCCATATAAAGTTTAAGACACACTAAACTCACCCACGTGTGAGGAATATGGGTATGGCTGTCTGGGGACAGCAGGTGACAAGAGTTTGATTGCTGGCCATGTTCAAATTTTGTTGTCATTATTGTTGTCTGCTGCCTTTCTTTCCTCCTTCCCACCCTCCTTGTCTCCCTCTCTCCCTCCCTCCTTCCCCCTGACCCCTTTTCTTTCTTATTTTGACAGTATTTCACTGTGTAGTTGAAGCCGATCTTAAAATTTCTTTTGATCCTCCTGCCTCAGTGTCCCCCATGCTGCAATTACAGACCTGTACCACCAAGCCTGGCATGGTTTCTATCTTAATCTGAGTGTGGTCACATGGATGTATTCTCTTCGTGAGAACACAGTGGTTTGACACTTCAGTGTACCACACTCCAGTTCAAAACCATTTACAGAAACAATTTCTACCTAATTTTCATAAGATTTTGAAAGAAGATTGGGCCTGATGTTTGTCCCTGCTCTCATGCTGTTCTTGGTGTCCATGGAAACCAGACAGAGACTGTGGAAATAAGAAAGGATCAGAGCCTGGGAAGTACAGCGTATGTAACAAAAACCAGACTCTCAACAAGACGTCCGCTGGATTCCGATCCCACTCAGCCTCAGCCAGCTCCCTGCCAAGGGGACTCATCAGGCTTGGTTCACGTCTGCTGTCAATGTTTATAGCCCTAGACCAATTCCAGCCTGATCTGCTACTGCCTTCCACTTCAAGCCGTCAAACAGCCTCCCGATAGAAATCTGATATTAAAGAGGTCTCCTCTACATGAAGGATTCTTCACACCTCACTAACTGGATGTGCTATGTTGGAATCTCAGCTCTAAGGGAGAAGCTAAAGACCTTAGAAGAGCCACAGTGAGTGTTCAGGGGCCATGTGTTAAGCACACACTCTTTTCTCAGGGGAGTTCTTCAGAGCTTATTAATTCCTATTTTAAACATACTTATAGCACCTTGTTATTTGATTTTTCTGGGTCTACCAAAAGACACGTTAGAAGTGAGTGAGTGAAACTACCCCCTGGGGGCGCATGTTCACCTGGCTTTGCTGTGTTTGAGACATGTTCTGGATGTATGTGGGTGTGAATCTGTGTGGGCAAGCATACGCTTGGCATCTGTGCATGTCACTGTGTGTTGGTTGTAACGAACGTGTGTAAAGGAGCTGTACACATATGAGTCTTGTGCATCTGTTGGGTTTGTGTGTGTGGACTGTCTGGGTGGTATGTAAGGACGTTTGTGAATGAGTTTGTCATTTTGTGAGTTTAGGTATGTGTGTGAGATGAGATGTAAAATATGCAAATGAGAACTTACATGTTTGTGACTCTGGGGGAAACATGAGAGAGCATTTGTGGCCACTTCTGCCATTATTTATCTGCGCTAAACTGTAAACTTGCATGTGGATTTATAGAGGGAGCTGCAGGCAAAGTTTTCAAGTCATATGACTCAGCCATATGGAATTGCCTTTCTGTGGGCTAAAAATGGTTAAATATTCAGTGATTTCTGTCTGAGTTGAACTCATCAGTATGTGCGCACACGTATTCCTGAGTTCGAGTTAGCGTGGCCTCTGTACCACATCAGTATCTCCGTTATCAGAACTGAGAAGGAGATGAGTGTCACGTGGGAGACCGAGGGAGCAGCTTAACTCTTGAAGGAAAGACAGGCTGTAACAGAAAGTCGCAACCAGGAAGTAGTGGGCAATGGGGTTCTAAGTTCCTTCCTCCAGGAAACCATTTCTGACCCCTGTTTTGTATCCATGGATCCCAAGTTTGCTTCTATAAGCCCTGGGGACTTCCTCTCCGATGGTGCTTGTCACAGTGGAGTGTGATTGCTATTTCATCGGGCTGTCTCCTTCCCTAGGCAGCAAACTCCATGAGAGCAAACTCCCTGTGTCTCCTTGTTCATTCATATTCCAGGCACAAGGCTTGCTGCAGAATACAAACTCGGTTTGCATTTGCTGAGCTGAACCTGTAAGAGAAGATAAACTTCACCGAGGGACATTAAAGAATGCCTAAGTGAAGAGAGAAACTCTGTTTGTTGTAAAAAAGAAAAAAATTGAAATTACAGAAATGTCAGTGTGGGGGGTTATGGATCCAATCCCTAGCACGCAAATCCTCAACGAATAAGTAAACAAAGAAAGATCACAAAGTCGATGCTAAGCACAATCCCAAAAGGACGCTGACAAGATGGCTCTACATTTTTCATGAAGAACAATGTTTCAATAATATTAGGATATGTCTGAAAAATGGACATGTTGGGGAAGTATATCAAGATATGAAGATGCATTTTAACCATTTCAAGGGGAGATAAAGATCATCATCTGTGTACTCAGCCCCTTCATGGTCATGTTCCCCCTGCTCTGTCCTCTCTCGAGTACCCCTGCTCCTGAGCATGAGGCCTCGGTCCCATCTACTGCATCTTCTCCCACCTCCGCCGCCTTTTTTCTTTCTAGTTCCCTTGCCTTTAATTCACCAACTCCAATCTTTACATCAGCTACTCAATGTCACTGCCAACATATGATTGAAATCTCCCTACCTTCCTCCAAACATTTATGCCACTTTTTCATGCTGTGTAGCCCAGGTTGGCCTTGAACTCACAATATTCTTAGCTCAGCCTGCTGAATGCTATGATTTCAGGCCTGTGCCAGCCTGCCTGATCAATGCTTTTTGTGGTGTTGTTGTTGTTGTTACTGGTGGTGCTGCTTGTACCATAGGTACCTGTAGCATAGAGGAGGGGATGTAGTAGGGAGTGTCATCGTCAGCCAGAGGGAGGCCTCTCACATCTCTTCAGACATTTCTCTCGAGTGTACTTTGAAGATTTATCAGGAAGTCCGCCTAAGAATATGTATATTTATAGTTCTGAGCAAACAGAGACTCTGAGATTTATAAATTCTCTGAAGAGAAGGACTAAGAACTTGGAGATAACCTATAATCAACAATCAAGCCTTGGAAGGTTGAGTCAGAATTGCCATAAGTTCTAGGCCAACCTGGGATACACATCAAGGCCCAGTGCCCGCTCCCCTCCCCCGCCAAATTTCTAGTCATGCTTGTAATTCCAGCGTTTAAGAGGTGGAAGGAGGCAGGATGATCAGAAGTTTAAGGTCATCCTCAGCTATACAGTGAGTTCAGGCCAACCTGGGCTACAGTAGCCCTGTCTCAACAAAACACACAACAGTGGCAAAGCTCTGGGGACATGCTTTTCATTGAACATAATACTGGGTTTTTTGCTTTGTTTTGTTTTGTTTCATTTTGTTTGTTTGTTTGTTTTTTAAGACAAGGTTTCTCTGTGTAGCCCTGGCTGTCCTGGAACTCCCTCTGTAGACCAGGCTGGCCTTAAACTCACAGAGATCCACCAACCTCTGCTCCCCAAGTGCTGAGATCAAAGGCATCTTGCACGGTGATTGTTTTTTAAAAAAAAAAAGCGTTTTAAGAGAAAATAATGAGAAATGAAGATATTTTAAGCAAACAGGACGGCAAAGAGCAGAGTTTTGATTTTTGTACTATATCTTAGGAGATCAAAAGGAACAGTAGCAGGAGACAGGCTGCTCCTCATTCAGGCAACAGCAAAATGCAACTCAGTTCAGACCATCTAACCTGACCATGTCCAGCTTGCGTTTCAAAGCACAGATTGCTCAGCGCTGGCTATTACAGGAGAACCACTCTGATGAATACATGAAGCCAGGGAAGCAGAACCACCTCCGTGTGCAAAGCAGATAGTAGATTTTTACCTACTTCTGCCAGAAGGGGGAGGAGGGGTAGGAAGTCTGGGACCTCTGCTGGCTTCCCCATGGAGACCACACCAAGGGGGCACTGAACAGCTGCTTCAGGCTGCTGGACACCAAAAACTAGAGAGGTGCATCAGAAGAACAAGGGCGAGGATTTTAGAAGAGTACTCAGATTCTGGTCAACACATGCCAAGATACTGCATATAGGAACCGAGCCTTCGAGCAGTGGTTCTCAACCTGTGGGTCGCGACCCCTCAGGTCGCATATTCAATATTTATGTTATGGTTCACAACAGTAGCAAAATGACAGACATGGAGTAGCAACAAAAATGGTTTTATGGTTAGGGTGACTACAATATGAGGAACTGTAAGAAAAAGTCATAGCATTAGGGAAGTTGAGAATCACTGCTTTAGAGGCTGAGAAATGCCCCCAAGCCAGGCAACAACCCCAGAGTTCCCCTGCAAGGGGGGGGGGGGAGTCACAGCTTCACACTAGAAAACATATTAATTTGCCATGAAGCTTCCTGACTCTCAGGAATGTCCAAATGTCAAATTCATAATTATGTGTTGTCAAGAAAACGAAAATAGATTCAGTCATGTACGGGGCGGGCTATTTATTTCAAGGCGCTTGTGGAGCAGGCCTGAGAGACCCGGGGCATGCTGGTGAAAGTGATGTAAGAAGAATAAAATTTTTGGCTAAAAATATTTAATAAAAACATCACAAGAGCCCCACTGAACTCTCATAACTGGTGATTTTCTTTTCCAGGGCTATAGAAATGACAAAGAAACAAGAAGGCCCTTAGGAAAAAGAAGACAGGTGGAGAAAAAATAGCTCATGTAGCAGGATAAATAAATAAACAAACAAATAAATAAATGAATGAATAAAAAGTGGCACAGACACATCTCTGCCCCTGAAGCTGGATCTCAGACCAGCAGCTTCCAGCGCACCCCAGTTGTCCAGGAGCCCCAGGGAGTCAAGGAAGTTCCCATCAGAGATGCTGCAGTGTGACTTGCTTTCTGTGAATATGTGGCCCTTTTCTGGTCCCCATTTATCAGCCCTGTCTGGACATCGGGAAAATGGCAGGTGGCTTCACATTTGCTTTAGCCAAGACAGAGAACCATCTAGTCAGAGCCTATAGACTTGAGGATGTCACCCAGTGGATATACTCTCTCTCTTGTATATGACAAAGCAACTTCTATAGAGTCCGCCATTGCTCCGTGTTAAGGGTTTCAGAAACACACTATAACTAAAATCTGGTATCGGCCCTAGAGGTTTCCAAAGAGAATTGTACTTCCCACATTGTATAAATATGTTGCTGTATAACTATCAAAAGACAGTGGATGGCCTACATTGATATGTTTTACTTTTTGTAATGCACCACAAATATTTGAGAGGTAGGGGAGGGAAAGAGAAGGAACAGGGAGGAGACATAGAATCAAGAAGAAGGATTGAATGTGGAGAAATTCGAATTCTTTAAAATGTTTTTTCGACTTTGTTTAATAGAGTGTGACTCCACACAAAGACTAGGGACCATGGGACTCAAGTCCACCTTCAAGCTATACCAGATCATTGCATGCAGTGGGGATTAAAATCCAGAGGCAGGGCTAGGGAGAAAGTTCAGCAGAAAACGTACAAGCATAAGGACCCGAGTTTGGATCCCTAGAACCCGAAGTCAGACTCAGTAGCCTGGAGACTCTACTCTCAGCAATATGGGACTTGGAGACAGGAGAATCCCTTGAAATTCATGGACCAGCTGTCCTGGTGCATGCAATAGCAAGGAGAGACCCCTCCTCAAACAATGTAGAGAGTGGGGACCAACATGGAAATGTCCTCTGACCTCCTCATGTACACCAGGACATACAAGCACTCTCACAGATAAACACACACAGCACTTGCATGCTCACACTCATGCAAACACACACACAGAGACATACAACACACATCATACATGTACCTCACAGAGATGCTTTTTAAGTTAGAAGCAAGATTTCATATATTTTTAAAAATTTATTTATTTTTATATATTTTGCTGTCTGCAGACACACCAGAAGGGGACATCAGATCCCATTACAGATGGTTGTGAGCCACCATGTGGTTGTTGGGATTTGAACTCAGGACCTTTGGAAGAGCAGCCAGTGCTCTTAACCACTGAGCCATCTCTCCAGTCCCCAAGACTTCATATTTTAGAAATACTTGTTGAATGAATAAAGCATGAGTGAAATATTACTGAGAACCAAGGAGGGGAGAGGAAAGCAGACGAGAAGCAGGCGGTGAGTGTATTGAAAGACTAACTAAGGTTTTATAGCAGGGTAGTGCCAAGTAGGCAGGTGAAGTCACCTGGGAAGAGGAGAGATTGGAAAAGGACTGAGATCGATAAGAAAGAAGAGCTTTTGAAAAGTAAGAAGCAACCTTATGCATAGGCCAGCAAGCATGCTAGCGGGCTACTGTGAAGGCTCAACTCCATGTTGACCAAACAGAGCCTTCGGTTTTCACTCAGCAAATACTTAAGTCGATACCTACTTACTTGGGAGGAACTATACTGGGTGCCAGAAATTAATTGTAAATAAGGTACAGTCTGTGATGATATGAATGCTGAGGCACAACAAAACATGATTTGTCAGCCAAATCTACTGTTTTTATAAATAAAACTTTACTAAAACACAAACATACCTATTCATATATGCATGTCTATGATTTTCAAATTTTAATTGATTGAGGTATAATTCACACGCCATGGATTTGCTCGTCAAAGCTTGCAATTCGGGGTTTTCAGTGTAGGCAGAGCTCTGTAGCCATCATTCACATCTAATATTATAACATGTTCATTATTTCTCAAAGAAATGTGGTACCCGTTTGTCAGAACATGGTCCAGGAATGGAGCTGGGTGAGGAGAATTCTGAATGTTATGAGGGGGGAAAAAAAAACTCCAAAAACACAAGACAAGAGTCCTGTGGCCTCCTCAGCTTCTTCAGAACATAGAATTGTTCTTGGGTTATGTTTTTGTGCTTCCTTCCCAGGCGTAGCAGAGAGGGGTGAGTTTACTGCAAACGATTCATTCCAATTGGCTAGTGATTATTTATAGACCTCTGTGGAAAACCATGTTTCGCCACGTCCGGCTTGCCCTTACGGTTCTACGCTTTACTCATGTGACTCCTCTTAGCCCTCAGAGTATCAATTGTCTGATGCTCAGAATAAAGTTAGCTATTGAATGAGACTTTAGTCTGCCTCGTTCTCTACCCTATTGAGAGCGGTAAATGACCCACTAAGTCATTCCCATTTTCTTCTACATCTCCCTGGTCCTTGGAAAGCACCGATGTGCTCCTGTGTGTGTGCAGATTCACCTATTCTGGATGATGTTTCACAGGAGCAGAACCTAGGCTGCGCACTTTTGATGTCAGCCCTTTTCACTTAGCCTACAGTTTTCAAGGTCCATCTTCTAGGCAGCACATACCAGTGCTTCGAAATCTTCTTTTGTAGTATATTGCGATTGCATTGTTGCGACTGAAATATATAATGAGTGTTATTTTTATTTTTTATTTATTTATTTATTTATTTTTTTGGTTTTTCAAGACAGGGTTTCTCTGTGTAGCCTGGCTGTCCTGGAACTCACTTTGTAGACCAGGCTGGCCTCGAACTCAGAAATCCGCCTGCCTCTGCCTCCCAAGTGCTGGGATTAAAGGCGTGCGCCACCACCGCCCGGCGAGTGTTATTTTTAAATGCCACCTCCTTAGCTGTTCTGCTAGATTTCTCTTGCTGAGAGAAACCCATCTAATCTCTCAGAAAACACTAAGAAAGGACACATTCCTGATGCAGGGTAGGACTGGAGGTTTATTAGTTAGTCTTCTGTTGCTGTGATAAAGCCCTGTGACCAAGGAAACTTATACAAGGAAGAGTTTATTTGGGCTTACAGTTCCAAAGGGCTGAGAGTCCCTCACAACAGGGAGCGTAGTGGCAAGCGGCAGGCATGGCAGCAGGAACAGAAAACCATGAGCTCCCATCTTTAACCAAAAGCAAAGTGTGAACTACTAGTTATGTGGGGCTTTCAGTATCAATGCCCTGCCCTCATGATGCACCTCCTAAACCTCCCTCAGACAATACCACCAACCGGAACCAAGTGTTCAAACATGTGAGCTGTGGGGGACAGTTTCATTCAGACCACTACAGGGGCATAGAACAGTCCCTTAGAGTTTAGAAAGTTAGTTCTTAAAAAAAAAAATAGTTCAATACGATGGTTAAAAATTCAAACGGGAGATATTATAAATAAAAGGAAAAACATCTCTGTGTTTATGAGTTGTAAGATTTAAAATAGTTAAGGTGGGGTTAGGGTTTTAGCTCAGTGGTAGAGCGCTTGCCTAGCAAGCACAGGGCCCTTGGTTCAGTCCTCAACTCTGAAAAAAAAAAGACAAAATAAAATAGATTGACAGATTCAATCTCATTCCAAGAAAGTCTGTAGATTGTGTGTGTGTGTGTGTGTGTGACACACACGTGTATGTGTATATAATCTTAAAAGAACAAAGTAAGGACAGATATATAGACACAGAAGAGAACAGAGAGCCCAGAAACAAACTCTCACGTATATTATCAAACAACCTTCAATGATAATACCAAGGCTCTTCAGTGGAGAGCAGTTTGGGACCAATGACACTCAGAAGAAGACCATCTGCATGCAAAAGAATAATCCTAGATCATTAGTTAACATCACATACAAAGATTAATTCAAGATGGGTCAGAGAACCCAAGGCAAAAACTGTAAAAGCTAGGCTGGCCTTAGACTTACTACCATCTTACCTTGGCCTTCTGAGGACCAGGTAGACAGGCTTGTGCCACCATGCCCAGATTAAGCAATACTTTAAATAAAGCTGTAGACCTAGGGCCATCACACTATCTGCTTGGGAAGGATTGGGAGGTATGGTTGGCTGGAGAAGGTGTGTCAATGGAGGTGAGCTTTGAGGTTTCAAAACCCACACCGTTCCTGGCTCTCTCTCTCTCATATACATATATATGACACATATATACATATGTATATATATATCATGTATATGTATATGAGAAAGAGATATATGTATACATCTCTCTCATATATATGTATATGAGATATATGCATATGCATATATGTCTATGAGAGACATATATGCATATATGCATATATATGCATATGCTTATACATGTATGTATATACATATGTATATATAAACACATACACATATATACATATGTTTACACATAAGCATATATATGTCTACATGTACTGCATCCAGAGCAAATCCCCTCTTCTAACACAGCTACAATAAGCAGTATCAAATATAACAGATGTCCAATGATAGCTTCCACAACATGATGCTATCCTGTGCCAAAACAGAACTTTATTCTCAAAATATCCTTTCCAGACAAACTCAGATTCCTGACTGGGACTAAACCAGGACAGCTGGGGCACACAATCACTTCTGTGGTAAAATGATCCATTCCTCTTGTTCCTTGGGAGTTTCCATCTGACAGAAATCTGAATTTGGATGTATGGTATGCATGATACCATGCTACCAATTATATGACCTGTAATTACAATACCCTTTATAGTCATGGTCGCCACTTCCTTTCTTTTTTTTTTTAAATTGTTTTGTGACTTCTAACACTTTTTTTTTAATTTTCTAAGTTTTTTTATTTACATTCCAAATCATTTCCCCTTTTCCGTTTCTTCCCTCCCCGAAAGTCCCATAAGCCCCCTTCTCTCCCTCTTTTCCCCATTCAACCCCCGCTCGCTTCTCTGTCCTGGTGTTCCCCCTACATCCAGTCTTTCCAGGACCGGGGTCTCTCCTTCCATCTTCTTGGAAATCTATTGATATGCGAATTGTGTCTAGGGTATTCCGAGATTCTGGGTTAATATCACCACTTCCTTTCAAAGTAATATCAAGTGGACTGCTGGGCTGATGGAGACAGGCTGTGGAGCAGAGGCCCTGGTAAAGAGGGTCTTTACAGAGGCGAAGGGCACGCACTCTGGTTCCCTTGCTCTCTCCCCCTTCCTTCCCAGGCTTCACTCTCCTCTGCTCCTCTCCTTCCCACTCTTTCTTCCCTTTGCTGCGTGTGCCTCCACAGTTTGAGTCACAGGCTGCCTCCAGTCTTGAAGGCGTGATCATTAGTCAGGGATGTGGGCTCAGCCTTCCTCTGGCTGTCTGGGGACATCTGGGGAGCTCACAGGGAAAGAGCTCAAGCCGCTGACACAACCTGTGTGCTTCGAAGTTGCGGATACCAAGGGCAGTGACGGCAGCAAGTGGCAGCAGTGACCAAGCCAGACTCAGCGCTGCCTGCTGATGCAGATGCTGATGCAGAAGCTGATGTAGATGCTGCTGCTGCTGCTGCTGCTGGCTGGCTGTTCAGGGAGGGAGGAGCAGCAGCCATCCGGGAATGAACGGAACAGCTGCGAGGCTAATGACATCTTCAGGGTGTCACCAGGGACAGGCAGGACATAAAGGGCAAATTCACCACCTGCAGCACCCATAACAGCCTTGATCTCCCCTCCTCCATTTTGTCTCAGTTCTCCGTGTCCGCACCACCCCTGGTAAAGCTCTCTGGCCCTTCTTAACATTTGAAGCGAGGTCATGCTCTGCAAATCCCTTTTGCTCACATTGTATCAAGGAGGGGCTCAGAGGAGGCCGTCAGGACTGCTCTGAGTCCTGCGCCACAAAGGCGATGAGGAGGCTTTCCTTTCTCCCGGGCTCCACGCTTCATTCCTGGTCACCTTGGGGCAAATTTTTGAAATTTAGGTCTGTCCCCTTCGGCATCCTCTTCGACTAACAGTCCACAGCAGAACTGGGAGTAAAGGGGGACACAGGGCTGAGATTGGGGCTCAGCTGGTAAAGTGTTTATCTAGTACCCAAGAAGCCTGGTTGGATCTCGCAGGGATCCTGGTTGGAGCTGGGCAGGGTGCCTGCAGTTCCCGCACCGAGGAAACAGATCCTGAAAAGCCATCCTCACTGCGTGGCAGGTTTGAGGCTAGTCTGTGTGGGATATCTTAATGTTATTGTTGATGTTTTTTGTTTGGTTTGGTTTGGTTTCTTGAGACAGGGTTGTTCTATGTTGCCTTGGCTGTCCTAGAACTTGAGCTATAGACCAGGCTGATCTCAGATTCAGGGATCCTCCCTGTCTCTGCTTCCAGAGTGCTGGGATTAAAGGCAAGCCCCTCCTTCCCCCCAAATTTCTTGTTTTGAAGCAGAGTCTCACTATGTAGCTCTGGCTGTCTTAGGACTCATTATATAGACCTGGCTGTCCTTGAACTCACAGAGATAGATTTGCCTACCTCTGCCTTCAGAGTGCTGGGATTAAAGGTGTGAACCACTATGCCCAATGAAATACTATCTTTAATAAATGTGTGGTGTGCCGGGCAGTGGTAGCACATGCCTTTAATCCCAGTACTTGGGAGGCAGAGGCAGGCAGATTTCTGAGTTCAAAGCCAACCTGGTCTACAGAGTGAGTTCCAGGACAGCCAGGGCTATACAGAGAAACCCTGTCTTGAAATAACAGAACAAAACAAACAAAAAGATGTGTGGTGGATATTGTGAGGGTAGTGGCAGTCCTTGTGGTGGTAGTGTCTGCAAGACCTAGAAAGGTGTGGCTTCCTATAGTTGCAGGCTAGAGCTGTAACTCCAGGCTACAGGATGGACTCCAGAAATAGTCTGAGGAAATAAATTCTCCTTATTTCCTTCCATATGTCTGCATCATTCAGAGGCAGAGCTCTACCTCTTCCCTAAGGATGAAAACCTGTGACAATTGTTTGAAAAATGGAGGTCCAAGCTTTTAGGACCTAGGGGAGGAAGGTAGGTGTGACCATCTCCTCACCCAAACACAGACCTAAAGGCTGGACTCTTATATTCATCTTTGTATCTCTCAAACAGACATTTGGGAAGACTCGCCATTTACCCTTCACTGCGGTTTATCGTGGTGTCCCCCATTTTTCCTTGCCTGACCCCAGTTTTTTGCACTGGTTTCCTTGTCAGATTTACTTCTGTCCAGGGAAGTCTGTGCTCCACACATTCCGTTTAGAGACAGCAGCCCCAGCACCAGGCCTTGAGAGCATGAGCTCATATCGTCAAAAGGTTTCTTTGTCCTCCCGTACTTCCCAACTTTGGTTCTCATGGGACGGTTTCTCTCAGCTAGTAGTTAGGAGAAAAGCATCTAATTAAGCTAATTCAAATTACAGCCATGAAAACCACTCTCTTTAGAGAGCTTGACTATTTCCCCTCCTAAAAAATCCCCATGCGGGATGCTCAGCTGGGCACAGCACAGAATCCTGTTCTCCCCACTTTTCTCTCCGACAGGGTCTCATTCTAGTCTGATTTACTCTGGAACTCACGTGTAGCACACAGTCCAGGCTTTTCCTTAACTCTTAAAATATCTTCCTACCTCTGCCTCCAGAGTGCTGGGTGATGCTAAAAGCATGCACCATCACAGCCCACCAAAAATATTTTTAAGCCATACATTAGTAAAACATGATATAGAACTTTAGGAGAACTCTGAATATCCCAATTAAGGGTGCTCAGAAGGTCACTTGACACTGTAGACTCAGGGGGTGTTGGACATTTGTCCATAGGTAACCACTGCCCCTCCCCTTCTTCATGAGTCTGAATATCCAGGGGCAGAAGAAGATTGCTGTGAACCTCAGAAGAAAGCAGATGTGATGGCTATGTGTGGTGAGGAGGGGTTTAATGACCGCTGGGACAGAAACAAGTGACAATCCTGGCTATTTGCCATTCCCAGTGTGCCGCCTGGAAGAGACATAGGAGTCATAAAGATGAGCATGGGGCCCCGAATATACTCTCTCCTCCTTCTGAGGCAGGTAAGGCACGACTTAGATAAATGTGCTATCTTCCTGGCTAGCACCAGAGTTCTGGGTAGAGGTGGGGAGTGCTGGAGACAAACTTGGGGGCTCCTGAGATGGTGTTGGTGCAAGCCTCTACATGGTTCTCAAGGAGCAAGAAAGAAGCCAGATAAAGATGTGATGGTACACATCCTCAGTCCTAGAACTTGGGAGGCTGAGGCAGGAGGATCTTCAGATGAAGGTCAGCTCGGGTTATACGGTAAGACTGGAGGCCAGCCTGAGATACATGACAAAACTGTCTCAAAAGCTTAAGCTTTTTTAATTACGTGTATGTATGTATGTATGTATGTATGCATGCATGCATGTATGTGGATGTATGTTAGCACACAAGCATGCTATAGTGAGCACACAAGCATACTTTCTGAGAGAGACAGACAGAGAGACAGAGAGACAGAGGGTTTCTGTGGGTTTCTCTACCCTTAAGTGGGCTTCGTTCTCAGACAGGTCCTCACTAGGCCTCAGAGGAGGTGATGTGTGAGCCGAAGCTTAAGGCCAGGAGAGAGTCAGAGGAGGTTGGAAGGTGTGCATATGGGGGTTGGTGGTGTAGAGACTTTAAGGGGTGCACAGAGAGATGCGCCTGAACTGACAGAAAGGAACCAGATTGCAGAGCCCAGTGACAGGCTTGTCGATCCCAGTGCGTCCCTGCAGGGTTTGAGCGGAGCATGAACATGCCCAGATTGGCAACTGCGCATGCTCACCCTGGCTGCAGACCGCGTGAGGGGAACCCAAGCGGAGGCAGGAAGAAGTCAGAAGTCTGCGGCAGGAGAACGCAGGAGGTGAGATGCGATTCCTCAAAGACAGTGCTGCCCCCATGTCAATCAGAAAGAATCATTTGCAGCCCCAGTTCAAGCAAGGATGAAGATGATCACCAAAAGATACGCTCCTCACACAGTCTCAGAACCGCTCTGTGGAGAAACACAAAGGGAGAAACTGTACTTTTACAAAGGAAAGATCCAAGGGCCACTGCGCTAAGGAGGAAGCCAAACTCAGCAGTGTGTACAAGCTGATGCCGGCTGCCTTCTGATGTGACTCAAAAGAAAGACGCATGTGCGATCTCTCGTGCATAGGCCTCTTTTCAGAGATCTCAGTCTAAGCATGAGGAAATAACCAGAAAAATGCAGAATGCGAGATGGTATGTGAGAAAACTGGTTGAAATCCTTTAAAACGTCAGCATCACAATGAGTAAAAAAGAAAACAGAAGAGGTAGCTCTAAGTAAAAAGAGCAGAGACGTTATAAAATACAGAATGCTTGAGGAGATCCTTGACCAAGAACTGAAACAGCTCTCAAAGACATTCTGAGGACAGCTGGAAAATGTGAACTTGAACTAAATGTTATGCATTGGTCTTCTCTTGCGTTTTCTTTTTTAGCAATTAGCTGCTATTTGTTTGTTTGTTGTGTGTGTGGTGTGCATTTGTGTTTGCATGTGTATGTGTATGCTGGAACATGTGTGTGTGCACCTGCATTCATGTGTGCAGAGACCAGAGGTTGAAGCCCATGTCTTCATCTTTATTTTAGTTTTCTGTATTTGTTTTATTTTGTATGTATAAATGTTTTGTTTTCATGAATGTCTGTACATCACATGCATGCCTGGTGCCCACAGAAGTAAGAGGAAGATGCTGGATTTCTGAAACTGGAATTACAGGTGGTTGTGAACTGCCAGGTTGCTTCTGGGAATCGAACTTGGGTCCTCTGCAAGAACAAGTGAGGTTGGGCACACAGGCCTGGGCATGATGGAACTTTTCTTTAATCCCAGTACTGAGGAGGCAGAGGCAAGAAGGTCTCTGTGACTTCAAGCCAGCCTGGACTACCGAATAAGTTCTAGGACACCCAGGGCTACACAGAGAAACCCTGTCTCAAAAAACAAACAAACAACCCAGAAGTATCCATATCTATCATATATGTACATATGTATACATTGTGCATTTTCCTGAAGCTCTAAAAGTAGATTGGCAATATCCCCACACTTTGTTCTTTAGGTCCCTAGTACTATCCAAGAATAAAAACAGACTTGGGCTGTGGAGATGGACCAGTAGGTAACATGCCTGCATCACAAGCATGAGGGGTTGACTAAAAGACCAGGAGTGGGGCTGGGTGGCTCAGTGTTTAGGAGCACTTGTTGTTTGACTGTCTTGGAACTCGCTCTGTAGACCAGGCTGGACTTGAACTCACAGAGCTCTGCCCGCCTCTGCCTCCTGAGTGCTGAGAGTAAAGGTGTGTGCATCACCATCCATCCAGAGATAGGGAGGCATATGAGTTGTGTGTATAACAATTGGACAGGTTGGCGTGAATATCAAATACTATTGGTGTTTGCATTTGGGTAAAGGACACACAGAGTTCCCGAACTGCTCCTCCGAGTTCTTGTATATTTGGGGTAAAAGAGACTGGAAAGGAGAAGAATTCAGTGAAGCCAGACCCAAGACAGCAGCTTAATCCATGTTCTCAGTCCTGGCTGCTGCAACAGAACAGTAAGGCCTGGGGCTCAAACCAAAGGCTTTGCTCAGAGCCCTGGAGGCTGCAAGGTGAGGGTACCAGCAATGTCTGGGCTCTGTCAGAAGTCTCTTGTGGTTGTAGACATTGTTGACTATGCACAGTTGTTGCCTTCACACTGCAGAGAAATGACAAGAGATTTCTCTGGAGCTCCTTTTATGGGGACACCGATTCCACTTCCGAGGACTCCATCCTCTTTCTCTAACTTCCTCCTAACGCCACACCAGAGCAGAGCAGGATATCAACAGATGAGTTCTGAAGGGACACGGAAGAGAGGAAGGTTAGAGTCAAGAGAAATAAAGGGATATTTGCAATCTGTCCCAATTTGAGATAGTGTTTGGGGATTGTCCTAGTTACTGTCTCATGCTGAGTCAAAATACTTGACAAAAGCAAGCTAAGGCAAAGAGAGTTTATCTTGGCTCAGTTTGTTGGTATAGTCTACCATGGTGGGCAGGGCACCATGGCCAGAGCGAGAGGCAGCTAGTCACATTGTGTCCACAGTCAGGAAGCTAAGAGAGATAAATGCTGATGCTTGGCTTGCTGTGTTCCGTCTGAGACCCCAGCCCACAGGATGGTGCTGCCCAGTCAGGATAGGACTTCCCTCCTTGATTAACTTTATGTAGATAACTTCTCACAGATGCGGCCTGATGTTTGTTTCCATGATGATTTTGTTTTTCTTTTTGTATGAGTGGGGGGGGTGCCCTCAGAGGTGCTAGATCCCCTGAATCTAGACTTACAGGCAGTTGTGAGCCACCCAGCATTGGTGCTGGGAACTGAACTCAGGTCATCTGGAAGAGCAATACGAGGTCTTAACTGATGAGTAATCGCTCTAGCCCAGCGGTGATTCTAAATCAAGTCAACAATCTCAGTCAACCATCACCAGTGAAAAAGACAATTATTAATATTCTGTGTATATCAATAAATGCCAGAAATTAATACTGTGGCAGGTATTCCTTAACCAGCTAGTTCCCCCTAAAATCACAGAGAACTTTAAGTATTTCAAAGCTTAGGCCTTAACTGGGCAGACTCTCAACTAGCTCATCTGAGTTAACCCAACCACCCAGCCCCTCCCAGCCACGTGGCTAGATATACCTTCCAGGACCACAGTCACATCTATCCTGATGTCTTCCGGTGAAAGGGCCTTTCTGTCTCTTCTCCCCAGAGTGCCTTCTTCCCAGGAAGTCCCGCCTATCTCACTCTACTGCCCAATCACACACTTTAGCCTTTTATTAACCAATTAACTTGGAGAGCAAGGTATGCATAACAAAAGCTGGTGTATGTGAGAATTCACACTTGGGGAAACAAGATCTAGGGGTACGGGATTTAGCAGTTGAATACACAGCAGCACCAAACCAACTCCAACACACCAGAACTTACCTGAAGTGAGATTAGTAAATACTATATGACACACTTTCTAGTGACAGAAATCTTTTAATTTTTACTTTTTACTGGTTCTTTGTGAACTTCACATCATGCACCCCAATCCCACTCATCTCCCGCCTCCCTTGTATCTGTCCTTCACTCTTGCAACCTCCCCGCAACAGAGAAAAAAATATCTCATTGTGGAAACTAGTGTGTCACAGTGTGTCCCACACTATACCCTTTTGTCCACACTTCATTGCTTACAAATGTCCCTTGCAATGAGTCAATGGTCTGTCACAAGCCTCTGGCTTCTGCTACACTATCAGTACAGGATCCTCCCTGGGACTCCTCTGGGACATCCTGTTGTTATCCTGTGTCATGGAGATCCTACAGCTTTGGATCTGCAGAACCAGCCCCTTCATACACTACAGCAGTTCATAGATGGGGCAGATGTTGGGGTGCGCCAATTCAAAGCCCTGTCTGGGCCTCAGAGGTGTCTGAGCTGGTGGTCAGCCTGACGGCTCTCCTGTACCAGAGCGAGTTTCTTGCCCCTGTGTTGGCTGGCATATCCAATGTAGCAGGGGAAAAAAAATTAAAGATTTATTTATTTTATGTATGTGAGTACTCTATACATGTCAGAAGAGGGCATCAGATCCCATTATAGATGGTTATGAGCCATCATGTGGTTACTGGGTATTGAACTCAGAATCTCTGGAAGAACAGCCAGTGTTCTTAACTGCTGAGCCATCTTCTCCTCCAGCCCTGTAGCAGAAGTGTTCACAGGCCTAATTGACCCCTCTGAGAGGGCAGGCGCTTATCATGCCAAATCAGAACCTTAGGTGCTAGAGTATGCTCCTGGCTCCACAAGGAGAGAAGGGAGTTCTTACCCCTGGGGCTCTTCCTTGGAAACAAAAAGACTGTGTCAGGCATGCTCTGAGGAACCTTTTCTAGGCTTGTGGTCCTGGTCATCTCTCTTTTCTAATGTCACTGACAGTCACCTGAGCTGAGTGATAATGAGATTTGTCACGTCTGCCTTTCCAGTCTCTCGGCTCAATTTCGTTTTTCATCCCTTCTTGGACGGTCTCTCTCGAGAGGCATTCTTGGCCTGACTAGGCCTTCACCGAATAGTCATTTTAGACGTTGCAGCTGTTGTTGGCCCTGTCAGTTCCTGACCTGTTTGCCCTTGACTTTGTGAGAGCTTCTTCCCAGACTCTTGGATATTGCTTTCTATTAATAACTCTTCTGATTTTTATGTTATAAAGCTAGCACATTTTTTATGGTGGAAAAATTTGGAATCTATGTGGAAGAAAACATCTTTATCTTACAATTCCATTGTTTTATTAGCAATTGCCATTAATATTTCTTTGAATGGGTACAGAGATGTATGTGCACGGAACAGTGGGCTCTCATCATACATATACTCTTGCATTCTGATTATTTTTACTTAATAACATAGCTTAAGCACTGTTTTATGGAGTAATGGGACAGATGGTTGCCTTTCTATCATTTTTGGTTGAAAAAAATATATATAGTACTGGCTGGTTTTGTGTGTCAACTTGACACAGGCTGGAGTTATCACAGAGAAAGGAGCTCCAGTTGAGGAAATGCCTCCATGAGATTCAGCCAATTAGTGATCAAGGGGGGAGGACCCATCATGGGTGGTACCATCCTGGGCTGGTATTCTTGGGTTCTATAAGAGAGCAGGCTGAGCAACCCAGGGGAAGCAAGCCAATAAGTAACATCCCTTCATGGCCTCTGCATCAGCTCCTGCTTCCTGATCTGCTTGAGTTCCAGTCCTGAACTCCTTTAGTGATGAACAGTAATGTGGGAAGTGTAAGCTGAATAAACCCTTTCCTCCCAATTTGCTTCTTGGTCATGTTTTATGCAGGAATAGAAACCTTGACTAGGATATATATATATATATATATATATATATATATATATGTGTGTGTGTGTGTGTGTGTGTGTGTGTGTGTGTGTGTGTGTTTATTTTGGTATTTTTGATCCTGGTGATTAAACCTAGGGCCTCATGTATACTGGGTAAGTACCTTACCCCTGAGCTATGACTCCAACTGATCACTTTTTTTCACAGAATTTTACAAGGTTTGGATGTCATTATGATATTCATGTTTGACAGCCTTCGATATTTAAAACATATTAAATACCAGACAAACATAACATTAAAATGAAATGTGGGGAGAATGGAGAGATGGCCCAACATTTGAGAGCGCTTGTTCTTTTTCTAGTGGACCTGGGTTAGGTTCCCAGCATCCACATGGTGACTTAACATCATGTGTAACTCCAGTTCTGGGAGATCTTGCGCCCTCTTCTGGCTTTTGAGGGTGTGTGTGGTCATGTGTAAGGTCATGCTAGCGCACACACATCTCTATATGCGGCTCTTTATAATTGAAAAAAAAATCAAGATTTTTTGTAAAAGATTTTTTTTCCAAAAATAACCAGCCAACACTCTACCCACACTGTAGTGTTTTGATGGAAGGCTGGCCAGAGCCACTTTGCGGTGCTGGTGGGACTCAGCGTGCATGTGAATAAGAGGACCATAAGAGGGACCCAAGTGGAGAAAAAGGGACCAAAACTAAGAGGTCACATGTGGCAACTCCTTTAGAGCCGCCTTCTTCTTCCTCCTCCTCCTCTTCTTCCTCTTCTTCTTCTTCTTCTTCTTCTTCTTCTTCCTCCTCCTCCTCCTCCTCCTCCTCTTCTTCCTCCTCTTCATTATTATTATTATTATTATTATTATTATTATTATTATTATTACTATAGCTAAATAAGTAAGTCTGATTTTAATATTTTGTTCTGGTGAAGGAGACAGAGAGAGGGGCACATGCACAAAGGAAGGGGTACACAGCAAAGATAATCACTCAGGAGAGAGCATTCTAGAACCTTTAAACAAGACAAAACAAAACCCAGCACTAATTATAACCATTTTCCAGTGCCATTAAATTAATGTGAAAGCGTAGTTAACACTTGACAGACGGGTATTTTTAAATACTTCCAAGATGAATCTCACCATCCGCTTATTCCATCTTCTAATAATTTGATTCAAGAAGGTTCAAACCATTTAATTCACCCTCATAGCTCCATGGGAAGAAAACAGAAAGAGCCCACCACCTCCTCCTGTATGTACAGTTATTTATGAACTCCTCTTGGCAGAAAATGAATCTGCTTATTAAGTAACCACCTCTGTGAACTTGATTTTAACCCTTACTACTGGGTCTATCTTCGCTTGAAGTTTCTGCTTATATACTCCTTGCTTGTCTACATTTTTTTCAGATATACATATTCCAGCAATCATCACACTTATTTTTTAAGCATATATATACATATATATAGTCATTCTATCATTATGCCATAATTTATTTAATCATATCTCTTTATTTGAGAGCTATGGGCATTACATCTAAGTTATTTCAAATATTGTAAATGATACCACGAATTTGTTATTGTGCAAATAAGTTTTTTTTCCTCCTGAAACCTATTTTCAACCCATTGATGCTGGCTTTCAGTTACAATATTTCAACATTTGTTCATCTTCTAGGTAGATGATGGAGCCCTAAGATGTTTGAATTTGCCTTCATCTGTTTCCACTGATGTGTATTTAGTCACATTTCATATTTTCTGACATGAAACTACCCTTGTCCCTGGCCATTTGACAAATAGCCAAGGCTTGCCCCCATAAAACATGGTGAACTCTATTTTTAGGAATATAAGTCATCATAAGCTACATCTTTCATGAATATATCACCTTTGCTTTCCGTGGTCTTCATTCTTGGAATTATTCAATTATGTTATTGTATCTGGTGTATCTTTAAACATTCAGAAGGATAACAGCAGAACTCACCTTGTGAGCTCTTCCCAGTGAGTTCCACTGCCTCTGGGAACATTCACTTAGTTCTACAATTTTTGGCCCTTGAGTTTTTTATTCTCAGGGTGAGAAGAAAGCCCATGGCTTATGGTCAAGGTGGCACCTGAGATAGCCCTTTGGGAGCACCCTCATTTTCTCCTTCATGTTTTGCTTTAAAATAATCATTCAATCGCCACAGTATCACAGGATTAAGTCTCAGGTTGTTCCTTAGACCATGTGGTCTCAGGGAGAAGGAGGCAAGCACATAAGGCTCCTGTGCCTCAGACACTTGCTCTTTCACTGTCCTGGGCCAGACTCCAGCACCATACAGTTCCCTGGCTTGAGGCTAGAGGCAAAACCTTGCTTCCACACAGGTTATCTTTATGGCTGTGGTAAAGTGTTTCTGACTCTGTGTGTGTGTGTGTGTGTGTGTGTGTGTGTGTGTGTCTGTCTGTCTGTCTGTGTGTCTGTCTGTCTGCCTGTAGATCCTGCTAGAATGCACACTGATTACACTTGGGAAGGATCCCCACTTCCACAGTGCTGGAATCTGTCACCTGAGGTCTGGTTGAAGGGTTTGTCCTAGCAGCTGTGGTGAGGAGGACTGAGAATGTGGTCACTCCGCTGAGCCGGGTGACTGTTCTTGGAACGGAGTTCTTTGCTCCAGTTCCACTGAGGCTATGGGATGTGTGACCTGGGGTGAGCGCTGCCAACAGTAGTGCTGGAGTGGCTGTGGGATCCTGTGGGCCTGAGCAAGGGAGTGCTGAGGGGAGGGGGAGAAAGCGAGGCGATCTGGAGATTCTGTACTGCCTGCTGCTCAACCTCACAGAAGGGACTCAGTAAAGCTTTGAAAGATAAGATGGACAGTGTATGGGGAAGGGGCTTTGTGTTTTAAGGCAGTGCCTCACTCTTTAGCCTAGACAGGCCTCAAACTAAAGAAATCCTTGTTTGTTTGTTTGTTTGTTTGTTTTTTGAAACAGGGTTTCTATGTAGCCCTGGCTGTCCTGGAACTCACTCTGTAGACCAGGCTGGCCTCCCCAAGGATCTGCCTGCCTCTGCCTCCCGAGTGCTGGGATTGATGGTGTGTGCCACCACCACCAGGCACAATCCTTCTTCAGACTTCAGAGTGCTGGGATTCCAGGCATGAGCCACCACGCCTGACTTACAAGTATAACTTTTAGAAAATAAAATTGAAAAACCAAATCACTGCCACTAGGACCTCTGAGATTCAAATGAGGCAGAAAACCACAAAAGCTGGGACTGAGGTGAGGAGAGGAAGCTATTCACACATAGGCAGAGGAGAAGCTTCAAGAAAAAGACAGAAAAGGACAAGATTTGGGCAAATGCTGTAGAGTCACAGCCGGAAGTGGCTAGAGAGCAGAGCAGGGAAAGGTTGCCTGCCAGGCAAGGAGGAGACTCTAGTTTCCCACCAGCCAATCTGGGAACACCACCACCAGGACACCAGCAGCTTAATATTTTTTATTTGACTTTCTTTTAGAAACTCAAGTCTCTAGAGGCATCTTAAACAATACCACTTGGGAAATCAAGAGTCTGATATGATGGCTACATGTTTTTGTAACACATTTTAAGGTAAGTAGGAGCTGAGCAGTCCTGGTGCAAGTCTTTATTCCCAGAAGAGGCAGGGGGATCTCTGTGAGTTGAGACCAGTCTGGTCTAGAGAGCAAGTTCCCAGACATCCAGGGTTACACAGAGAAACTTTATCTCACAAAACAACCAATTGAAGATAAATAGGAAATTAAGCAGAGATCCAGGTCTATCTACCTGTGTGTCTGTGAAGTTCCTGAAACAAACTCCTTCTCCACTTCCTCCGCGTCTTATTCTTTGCTCCGCATTTTGTCAGCCTTCCAGGTCAGGTTTTCTTGTGTCTGATGGATGAGTTTTGACTATCAGATTATATCCCAAAATAATTCAGAGGCTGGAGAGATGGACTTCTGCTCTTCCCCAAAACCACATCTGGTAGCACATTAACTCCAGATCTGGGGTTAGGGGTAGGGATGTGAGTGGTAAGGATCGAAAAGCAGCCCCTCTTCTGGTCTCCTCGGGCACATGTGCACATGTGACACAAATACAAATACAGCAACTCTTTAACAATATCAGTATAATGCACCAGTTATTGAGGCACAAGCCTTCAGTCCCATCACTCAGGCAGGAGGATCTCTATGAGTTGGGGGCCAGCCTGGTCTGTATAACAAGCTCCAGACCAACCAGTGCTACATAGAGAGACCCTGTCTCAAAACCACAAAACAAAGAAATTCAACACAGTGATATTCAGGGATGTGGCGGGCAGCTCCTGCTTAATTCTCCTGTCTTCAGCTTCTCCTTTTGCATCTGCACTTCTTGGTACCCAATTCTTGAACCTTCCTGGGGTTCCGTGACCTGAGTCTTCCTGCTCTCCTTAGCATCTTCTGCCCTCACTTTCAGGTTTTGTTGTTATCCCAACTCTGTAATTCCTCATCCACTTCGTTCCCCTCGTCTTTTTAAACTGTGTTGTCACATCTGGTCTTCTCACCCAGTCGCTTTCTCCCTGTAGATTTTTATGACTTATTTTCCTTCTGTATAATTTTATTGTAGTTGTTTTCAGTAAGAAGGGAGTATAGAGCTAAACATTTGGGCTTATTTCACCAGAAATCACTATCTGTCATTTTGGTAACTACCCTTCCCCTCTTGCGCGGTGCTGAGGAGTTAGTTATTTTCTTTAACCATGTGGTTCCTGGGGACTGTATAGGTCATCAGGCTCAGAGAGAAGCAGTGTTACTTGATGAGTCCTCTTACCAGCTCCTTAGCTGGGATTTGATCTTGAAATTTTGGGCTTTCCAATGATTCTGACATTGGCCCTAATATTATTCAAGTGGGGTTGGTTTTTTTTGGGGGGGAGGGTATATTTTGGTTTGGTTTTTGTTGTTTTATTTGTTTATTTTGATTTTGGTGGGTGGGGTTCTTGTGTATGTGTGTTTGAGAGAGAGAGAGAGAGAGAGAGAGAGAGAGAGAGAGCATGAACAAGTATGCATGGAATTTTCTAACTGGTTTATGTGATTAGACTGAGCACCTTGACTGAGGCAGAGAGTCAGTCATGAGGAGAATCTTAGAGATGGGAATTGGATGGTCACTTAGGAACCATAAAGAGTACATTTCTGTTCACATATAGGATGATACCCTTCATGCTATATGATAGTAAAAAATAACAGGTAAGAATTACCTATGATCCCTTCTCATGAAAGCCAACTGTTTGTCCTTGAGCTGTAGGAAAAATCAAAGGGTTCCTTTATTGGTTGTAATCTATTGACACAAGAAGGAACCAGCTTGGGTCCTTAGAACTTTAGATCATAATACAGGTTGATGCAAGGGTCATTTGCTTGCTTTTTTCTTTTTAATTTCTCTCTCTCTCTCTCTCTTGACGTCCCTCCCTCCTTCTCTCTCTCCCTCCCCCTCTCCCTCTCTCCTCTCTCTAATGAGACAAAGTGTCACTCTGTGGCCCTGGCTGGCCTGGCACTTCCTACATAGACCAAACTGGCCTGAACTATCTATGTAGAAGATGCCCCAACTTTCAATCTCCTGCCTCTGCCTCTGAATACTGGCACTATAGGCAAAAGCCACCACACCCACTGGATCGTTCTCTCTGGTCTTATTTTTGCAGCATTGGTGATGGAACCCAGGATCTTGTGCATACTATACAAGCACCTCTCATTGATCCACACCCTCAGCTGCTGGAGATAACCCTGTGGCCATCAGTCATGCAGGGCCATGCCCCAGGTCTCTAGTGTTCTGGCTGGCAGTTTCTATGAGCTGTCAAGTTACAGCGTCAGCCAAGTCCAGAGCTCACCAGGCCTCTCTGCAAAAATTAGGACACCGGCCAGGAAAGCTTTGTCTCTCGAGAGCTGGAATGATAACACACAAGTATTTGAAGAACCTGGGAAGCCCTGAACCAGCCACACTGTCTCCACCAGCAGCCAAAACAAAGCCTTGTCCAATGTCTAATGAGGCTACTGTTGTTATCCACGGAGATGAACCTAAGAGACCTCATCTAGCTCCCTTGCAGGAGGAAGCCAATTATCTGTATCCTCCAATCCTCATTATCTCCAATCGTGTAACTAGGATTAGGGCCCAGCATGCCCAGGGGGCCAATTATCAAGCATAACCCAAGAGGTGATGGCTAGCACACACTGTGGACAAGGGACACACTGAGAGAAGGAGAAGCAAAGAGAGACAGAGACCAACACAGACACAGGCGCGTACACACACACATGACACATAGCATCTTTTCTAATGTGGTGACAACATCATACTCCATGCAAATTATAAAAGATAGCATTAAATTGGGGGTTTGCTGACAGCTTCACAGGGCAAGTCCATGACCATCATGGCAGAGAGCACGGCAGCAGGCGGGCATGGAGCAATAGCTAGGAACTTACATGTTGAGACAACCACAAAGCAGAGAGAGAAAGACAGAGATAGGAAGAAACAGAGACACACACACAGACAGAAGAGCTAACTGGGATTGGTATGGGTTTTTGAAACCTCAAAGCCCATCCCCAGTGACACACCTCCCGCAACAAAACCACACCTCCCAATCCTTCCCACAGTTCCACCAGCTAAGGGAAAGCATTCAAATATACAAGGCTATAGGGGCTGTTCTCATTCAAACTATGACATAGACTTGCGCGTGCATGCACACGTGCGCGCACACACACACACAGAGAGAGAGACAGAGAGAGAGAGACAGAGAGAGACAGAGACAGAGAGCGTGCAATATTTATACACACAAACACACATTATTCTAGTTCACTTTCTATTGATGTGATAAAACACTGACTAAAAACAACATACGGAGGAAAGGGTTTATTTGTCTTACAGATCCCAATCACAGTCCATCACCGAGGGAAGCCAAGGCAGGAACTCAAGCAGGGCAGGAACCTGGAGGCAGGGACTGAAGCAGAGACCCTGGAAGAATGTTGTATATGGGCTCTCTCTCCATGGTGTTCAGCTTGTTTCTTGTATGACTTGTATGACTGCCAGCCCAAGGGTGGCACTGCATTCCATATCAAGCATTAATAGAAAAAAATGTCCCATAGACTTGCTTATGGGCAATCAATCATCAGATGAAGGCATCTTCTCATTCAAGATTCAAGAGTCAGGGACTGGAGCAGAGACCCTGGAAGAATGTTGTATATGGGCTCTCTCTACATGGTGTTCAGCTTGTTTCTTGTATGACTTGTATGACTGAAAGCCCTGGCACTGCATTCCATATCAAGCATTAATCAAAAAAGAAATGTTCCATAGACTTGCTTATGGGCAATCAATCATCAGATGAAGGCATCTTCTCATTCAAGATTCCCTCTTCCAAAATGACTCTAGTTTGTTCAAGCTAACAACAACAAAAAAATTAGCCAGCAAACATATACACATACAGACAGACACATATGCAGACATACAGGGGGACCAATACAGGCAGATGTACGAACCCTGCAAGCTACAATAATAACCAGCCTGGCAAGATATGTCCATAGCGGCACACATGTTAAAGGAATAACCAACTGCTTGATTATTGGCTTTAAGGCCCACTCCATAAGAGGACATTCATGTCTGGTACTGTAAATCTGATGCACTCATGACTGAGGGCTCTTAGGTCCCAGGGATGAACCTACTATTAGTATTTTGCAAAATGGACATCATATCAAACTGCCTTCTAAGTTCCTGTCTCTTTACTGTAGATTAGGACCGCTCTCAGTTCTCATCAGAGAGGCTCTCTGTACAGCAAACTGTGGGTAATGCAGAAACCTTCAAGTGGTCAAAGTACAAGGGATAAGTGTCTCTGGTGTGCTCAACCATCAACAGGACATCTGTATCACACTGCTTTACTCTAAGGTTCAGGGGACATTATAGAAGAGGGGGGCTGAAAGATTGTAAGAGCCAGAAATAGGGGGAGAGGACAGGGGTGAAACGGTCAATGTCTTTTGGACATTTGGGAAATGATAAAACTTACCCAGAAGTAACAAGAGACCTGGGCAAGTTTATCCAATGGTATTTGGTCATGGAGGTCTCCTGCATCCTAGTCTTTCACTTGCTGGTTGAACTGAAATCCCTAGGCCTGCTGGTTAGAGATGAAGAACATTTGGAGAGTTGTGTGGAGTCTATTGTGAAAGTTAGAGTTCCATCACTGTGAAGAGGCACTATGACTCAGGCAACTCTTATAAAGGAAAACATTTAACTGGGGCTGGCTTACAGTTTCAGAAGCTCAGTCCCTTATCATCACAGAGGGAAGAATGGTAGCACGCAGCAGACATGGTGCTGGAGAAGCAAAGAGTTCTACATCTTCATCTGAAAGCAGCCAGGAAGAGACTATCTACTGATTCCACACTGGGCTGAGTTTGATCACTAGAAAACCTCAAGCCCACCCCCACAGTGACACACTTCCTCCCACAAGGCCACACCTATTCCAACAAGGGCACACCTTCTAATAGTGCCCTCCCCGTGAACCAAACATTCAAACACATGAGTCTGGGTGGGTGGGGGGAGCCAAATCTATTCAAAACACCACACGGTCCAACTATATATGATATTCTATGCCCAAGGTCTTTTCAAGATCTTGGGAAAGATCTACCTAGAAAGAAGGTGGCTGAGGGTAATGACCTCCAGTCTCTGGATAAGAAACCTCTCTGCCCAGCTAGGCAGGATAGAAGCCAGAAAGGCTCTTGCCTGGGAAACTGGGACCCAGAGCAGCTCCACATTGTCTATCATTTTTTTATCTCCTGAGCCTGGTGGTCCCCTTCATATCCCCCTCCCTGGTTTTCCTTAGCGTTCAGAAACACATTCTAAAGAAATGGATGTTCTCAGAGTTCTTCTGTGGAAGCTGAAGTTGTCAACAGCTTTGCTTTTAGTCATATACATAAGCTATCTTATTCAGCTATGCGGCATATTCTCGACTTTTCATTAGAGAAACATCTGTCACCCCCTTGCCTCTCTTCCAGAGCACTCTCTCTGTCTCTTCCCCAAAGTGCTCCATCATCACTACCTACCGAAGCTCTCCACTCTGACCCTTGACAGCTGGCGCCACCCTCTACTCCTCAGTAATAGGCTCGTTCTCATCTGCCCACCGCTGCAACCGCCACCACCTTCTTCCCGGGGATGTCAGCCTTCCCCTCAAGAGCTTGCTTTTCAACAAGTTCCCATGAGTGCCAATTATTATCCTCTTTTTCCTCTGACAGAATAGCTTAACAGAGTGTTAAAGGGTCTGCTTAGCTCCAACACATCTCAAACAGCAGATCCATGCAGATGACAAAAATGTATTGTAATCAAGTCACTACTGCCCAATCAAGGTCACAGTTCAGCTTCTGAGTCTGTTCTGTTACCCTAACTGATCACTAGCATCTAGTAGCGTCTTGATTACAATACATTTTTGTCATCTGCATCGACCTGGTGTTTGAGTTGTGTTGGATCTAAGCAGACTCCATAAAAGGAGGAGGGTTTATTTTAGGTTCCTAGTATTAGAAAATTAGTTAACCACAACAGGGAGTCAGGGTGGTGGGCCTGCCTCCATCCGTGGTGTGGGGGACACATCATGGAGACAGCTCCCACCAGGCTAGAGCTGGAAGCAGAGAGCAAGATCAACAGAGATGGGCCAGGCTATCCCCACCAAGGGTTTATTCCCCAGTGATCCATCCCCACCACCCAGGTCTAATAAACTCTAAAACAAGCATTGTCAGCAGGAGCCAACTAGAGACCACGCATTCAAATATCTGAGGTTGTGGGAGACATTTCAAATTCAAACCATAGCAGGGATTGGTGTGAGCAGAAAAGGAGACCTGTCTTCTGCACCTACTATGTATTAGTCCTGAATCTAGTAGGAGATAGCACATTAGTTCCTTCTCCTGCCTGTGCCTTCCCATGGTCCTTACACACAAAGGTATCCAGCTGAGCTCTATCTCCATGGCTGGTTCTGTACCCAACCTAGTTCCCTCCTACCACTCTGATTCCTGAGATCTAAGAACTACAGAACACATTGCAGATGAATCCCTCCTCTTCATCCGTGATTAAGTTTTCTACCTCCAGTCTCTGGGTAAGAAACCTGTCTGCTGAGTTAGGCAGTGTAGAAGTCAGAGCAGCCTTTCTGTCTTGCCCAAGAACCTGAGAGGCAGACACAGCTCAAAATAGTGTGTCACTTCACATCTCCTGAGCCTGACTGAGGCCTCTAAAACCCAAGTAGCCTCCCAGGTAGACAGTATGGTCCATTTCTTGCCATGCTAAAAGCCTCCTCCTAAGTTGAGGGGAAGGGGAATTAATTGTCTTAGTCAGAGTTTCTATTCCTGCACAAACATCGTGATCAAGAAGCAAGTTGGGGAGGAAAGGGTTTATTCAGCTAACACTTCCACACTGCTGTTCCAGGACTGGAACTCAAGCAGGTCAGGAAGCAGGAGCTGATGCAGAGGCCATGGAGGGATGTTCCTTACTGGCTTGATTCCCCTGGTTTGCTCAGCTTGCTCTCTTATAGAGCCCAAGAATACCAGCCCAGGGATGGCACCACCCACAATGGGCCCTCCTCCCTTCATCACTAATTGAGAAAATGCCTTACGGCTGGATCTCATGGAGACATTTTCTCAACTGAAGCTCCTTTCTCTGTGATAACTCCAACCTGTGTCAAGTTGACACACAAAACCAGCCAGTATACGAATGTATAAGAATGAAGAGGAGTTTTGTTCTTTGTTAAAGATTTATTTGTTTATTTGTTATTTATATGAGAACACTGTAGCTGTCTTCAGACACACCAGAAGAAGGTATCAGATCCCATTAGAGATGGTTGTGAGTCACCATGTGGTTGCTGGGAATTAAACTCAGGACCTCTAGAAGAGCAGTCAGTGCTCTTAACCTCTGAGCCATCATCTCTCCAGCCTGAAGAGTTTTGTAATCCCTTCCCACTCTTTTCTAAAAAGATTAGGAAGGAAGAAAAAGTTCTGTACAACCTTGTTATGCATCTTTGTGTGTGTGTGTGTGTGTGCGTGTGCGTGTGCATGTGCGTGTGTGTGTGTGTGTGTGAGAGAGAGAGAGAGAGAGAAGGTTTTGCTTTGTAGCCAGGCTGACCTTAAACTCATGATCTTCCTATCTTGACCTCCTGAGTGCTGGAGTTATAGGTGAGCGCCAATGTGCCCAGCTCCTAGCATCTCTCTCTCTCTCTCTCTCTCTCTCTCTCTCTCTCTCTCTCTCTCTCTCTCTCTCTCTCTCTCTCTCTCTCTGACAGAGGACATCATGAGTCAGGGAGATGTGTCTGGTCACCATGACCACATGGTTACAGCTGCATAAGCACCGCCCTGTCTTCTGCCTCGCCTCTTATCTGGGTTCAGCAGTTCATACTGTTGATGCCTCATTCTGTTTATATGCTGGAAGAATGCTCCTGAAGATTATACTCCTTTTCTTGTACCCAGGCCCTCAGGACTGGGTCAGAACCCACCTTTCTTCCTGTATGTTCCAATCAAATGAACCATCTGCCTTTCCACAGAAGTAAAGGTGACTTCTCAGCACCTGCCTTTGCTCCTCACATTTTCTAGAACCCACACTCCCACCTCTCCATAGTTCATTCCCTTCAGAAATCTTCCCCATTCCTTACCAGAGTCTCTTTTCTTGACTTCTCCTATGACTCTCCTCCCCTCCCCTTTTTGATACAGGATCTCATTTATCCTAGGCTGGTCCCAAAATCATATAGCTAAGAATGACCCTGAACTCCTGATCCTCCAGGAGTGCTGAGATTAAAGGTGTGTACCACCATTCCTGATTTATGCCATGCTAGAGATCAAACCCAGGGCTTTGTAGATACTAGATGCCTTTGTTTCATTTACAAAGATGATCCCCCACAGACTAGTCTGATGTAGGCAATCCCTCTTTGAGGCTCTCTTCCCAAGTAAGTCTAGATGGTCAAGTTGACAATTGGAATGACAAATGACAAAAAGGAGTGACCACCATACCAGGCCAGCACTCCACAACTGAGCCACGTCCCCTGCCCCTCTTAGGACTCCATTTTCAACTCTCTTCTGACACATTTATTGTTCTGTGTTGACTTGCCTGCTCTGATAGATAGTGATCTTTTAGGATATCAAAGAATCTCTTATTTCTCTCTGTGTACTGTGTCCACCAGGAATAGAAAGTACTCTCAGCAGAGGCACATTCCATACCAAAAGTAAGTCCTACCTTACAGACAACAGATGCTGTCAGGCTTCAAACTGACTCTGTTACCTGCATGCTGCTACGGAGATGACTTAGTATTTGGGAGTTGGAATTTTAAAAAATTCACTTATATTTATTTTATGTGGATAGTTGTTCTGCCTGTATGTGTGTCTGTGCACACAAGCATATGGTGCCTGTGGAGGCCCGAAGAGGACATCAGATCTCCTGGAACTGGAACTGATTAGTCTTTCTTATGCTTTCCAGGTTCCCAAATAATCACACGAAGATTTATTTATTTATTTATTAATAAATGCCTGGGTCTTAAGCTAGGCACGTTCCCCAACTAGTCTGTAACTCAATCTGTTTGTACACTTCTATCTGCCATATGACTGGCTTTCTCTCCTCAGTTTTGTATGTCTAACGTCCTCTGAGACTTGGTGGTGAATCTTCCCACATCTATTTCCCAGAGTTCCTCTCTCTGCCAGATGCCCCACCTTCTAATCCTGCCTCAGCTTATTGGCTGTATTAGTCAGGGTTTCTATTGCTGTGAACATACACCATGACCAAGGCAACTCTAATAAGGACATTTAATTAGGGCTGGCTTATAGGTTCAGAGGTTCAGTCCATTATCATCAAGGTGGGAGTATAGCAGCATCTAGGCAGGTATGGTGCAGGAGGAGCTGAGAGCCCTACATCTTCATCTGAATGCCAATAGGAGAAGATTGGCATCCAGGCAGCTAGGATGAGGGTCTTAAAGCCCACACCCAGAGTGACACATTTCCTGCAACAAGGCCACACCTACTCCAACAAGGCCTCACCTCCTAATAGTGCCACTTCTTGTACCAAGCATATTCAAGCCATCTCATTGGTCATCAGCTTTATATTGACAGGCAATGTTTTTTACACAACGCACAAGAGATTATCCCTATGTGGAACTGGAGTTTCAGATGGTTGTAAATTGACACACGGAGGCTGGGAATTGAACCCAGGTCCCCTGGAAGAGCAGCCAGTACTCTTACCTGCTTGAGCCATCTCTCTAGCACTGCCTGAAATGTCATAAAGCATCCTCTTCTTTGGACTAGGTTGTATGACTGAAGTTAGCTGTTACCCATGAGACAGAAAAGTGAGCTTTAGGCTAAAGATTTAGAATCAGATAACTGGCGCTGAATCTCAAAGCTTAGTCAGGCCTGTGGCCACCTAGAGTCGGGTGACTACATGACCAGGGCTGTCTAACTGCGGTTACCAAAGACTGAGCGTGTGAGTGTAAACATCAGTATGCTATAATATGGAAGTAGGGTGATTTCTGAGGGCAAGCCTAATATGAGGCAGCGAACATGCACAGCCTGGGAAGCATGGTTAGGCTCAAAGTAGCTCCGGGCAACCCCTCTATATTCTTGGAGCCAGATTTCTGGTTGATAGGCCCCTTCCATTAGGATAGCCAGCCTTCAGCTCAGCCCAATGCCCCAACTGTGGTAAGATGCAGGTTTCTTCTTCCTAGAGACCCACAGCCGACTTTCTGAGCAGCAGCTGTCCCCTTCCCATTCTTTTTTCAATTGCAAGCCATGTCTATTAACAGTAAGGTAAACATGACGTCATAGGCTTCCGGTTCTTTGGAGCATGGGTAGGCTCAGCTTTCCCGGTGGGATCAGATGTTACATAGGCTGGAAGGAGGGAACTGTGTGTGGAGAGGTGCCTCCTGGCAGCTGGAAGCAAGGAAATGGGATTTCCCTGGTCTTCGTCTGAGCAGGGCAGCGCAATGCCGGTGTGGTGCCAAAAACAAGTGACTATAGGTTTGAACTTTATGTGGGAAATGGGTCTCCAGGGACCAGAGGGAGTTGTAGCTATGGAAGGGGGGACTGAACCAAATATGGTAGCACAAGCCTTTAATTCCAGCACTGGGGAGGCAAAGGCAGTTTCACCTGTGAGTTCGAGAACAGCCTAGTCTACAGATCTTTCTGTATAGACAGCCAGGCTACCCTGTCTCAAAACCTCAAAACAAAACAAAAACAACAATAAATCAAACAAACAGCAGAGGAGAAGTGGGAGGGGAAGCTCGGAGAAGCCTAAGGCAGTGCAGTCGGTAATCTCAAACTCTGCTCCACCACGATCAAATCTGCTTCTAAAATCTGGTCTGTGACAGATGCTTAGGCCTGCCTACCCACTTCTGCCGCAGGCAGCTCTGCCTCCTGCTTCCTTCCTGCAGCTCAAGGTGGCTGATAGCACCTTGGTGACCAGAGCACACGCTGCCCACCTGGCTGCTGAGTTATTTGTGTGTCGTGGAAACTATTCTTTAGCCCTTGGAGACCTCTACTCCCATTCTTGGGCATTGTTTTTATAGTCTGCTCTTTCCCTCTGGCCTCCGAAAAGTAGGCCAAGGTAGTTAACCTGCTTTAGGGAGAAGTGCCAAGGTTCGAGGCATCCAGCCTGGTGTCAGGACTCTTGAATTCTATTTTCAGCCTCACAGATAACAGCTGCACGGCAACTCTTCCAAGCACATTCTCCCTTCTGGGTTTTTCTGAGCCTTGCTTTAGGTATCAGGATTTTTTTCCCCCTGAAGCTGCATCCCCTGGGGCTGTCATTTCCTTCTCTCTTCCCTTCATCTGGAAGATAGCTCTTTAAAGCTGTCCCCTGCTCACGGCTGGTGCCTGGAGCAAGCATAGGGCTGAGAACTGCAGCTCATAGAGAGATTAAAGGCTTTGGGTGGACAAAGAGGAGAGATGGGGGCCTGGAGAAGCTAACTGTCAGGATGCTGGAGAACAGCCGTGGGGATAGTGCGTGGATACTGATACCTAGATGTGAGGGGGGTTTCCTGGGCTATGCACGATGGCTGTAGCTTGCCTTCTATTTCTAAGTCTTCCTTCTGTGCAACACAGAGAACGCCTGGTTCATGCAGAAACTCTGGCAGAGGCAACTATTGGAGCCGTCACGGCAAAGGGCACTGTTACAGAGAAACCACATGGAGCAAGGTGCAGTTTGGTTAAAGAATAATAATCTTGTCTTTGGCCTGAGCAAACCAGTCTTAAGAGGCAACTAGCCCCCAGCCCACACCTCAGGGAGCCTGAACCCAAAGTCCTAGAATGGAGTACATATGAAGGGACCCACTGTGGTATGCTCAAGCAGATAAGGCAAGGGAGGTAATGCAGGTAAAGAGGGAGAGATGGGCAGTGGGCAATGTATTCAACCTGCAAGAAAGAACTGCCACCCCGCTTACAGTGCAGTCATGTATCTCAGTGTGCACTGCAAAGCTTCGTGCTAGCTTGAACCACCTTGCTGCAGAGCCGTCTAATCTCTCTGCACCTCGATCTTACTATAAATTAGAAAGAGCAGTATAGATACGCCTTGTCAACAATGTGTTCCTGATAAAAGCTGCTGGGGATTTGGCTCAGCTGGCCAAGCACTTGCTGCACTAATATGGGGACCAGAGTTTGGATCCGTAGCACCCATGTAAATGGCAGCCCACCTTTAATACCACCTCCTGAAAAGAGGAGCCGGGGTGTCCCTGGAGCAAGCTGGCTGTGTTATGATCCTCACCCGGTGCACTTATGATTCTCCTGCCTGGATCGCCAATGTTATGATCATAAAAAGAGAAGGAGGTTTTAGAGAATGTGGTATACGGCGGTGTGGGGGAAGGGGGTGCCCCAGCAGGCCCATGCCGAGGCATCCCTACCCCCGAGGGACCAGACACACACAGACATAGTACAGAGTAGAGTTTATTCAGGGGCAGAGGATGGGAGTTAATGGGGTAGTGGAGGCAGAGAAAGGCAGAGAGAGTAGAGAGTAGAGAAGTAGAGGCCGGCCATGACCACGTGGAGAGAGGGGGGAGGGGAGGAGAGCCCAAGAGGGAAGAGAGAGGCTGAGAGATAAGAAGTGAGAGAAGCATGAGAGAGAGAGAGAGAGAGAGAGAGAGAGAGAGAGAGAGAAAGGAGGGGCAAGCAGCCCCTTTTATAGTGGGCTAGGCCTACCTGGCTATTGCCAGGTAACTGGGGAGGGGCATACCTGGCTGTTGCCAGGTAATCATGGGGTGGAGCTTAGACAGAACCCTAACAGGCTGTCTAATGAACAAATTCTGGGATCAAGTCAGACACCCTGGCTCAATGAATAAAATAGAGAGCAACAGAAAAAGAAACATGACATCAACCTCTGGAAGTCACATGCATATGCACACATGTTTACACACACACACACACACACACACACACACACAGAGAGAGAGAGAGAGCATACATGTGCAACCCATGAAGAAAACATTGTGAGTAGAAAGTTTACCTACTTCTGCCAACCTACATCAAAACTTAGAACACGGTGCGGTGTAGGCTACTGTTTGCCTCCCTTGGTGAGCCAAGAGCTGACAGAGCTGGTGACTCACTGATGCTGCCCAGTAGCAAGAAAGAATACAGTGCTGTATAGATTGCTAGGCCGAGAAAAGATAAAATTTTCAAGTACAGTTGTACAGATGTATTACTTTCACACAACGTAAAGCCTGGCCATTATAAGCCACAGGCGATCTGTACTGAGCTCTCTAAGAGCCTGGCACAGACCCATTGCAATGGGGCCATTCAGTAAACACAATTTCTTTCCCTTTATGTTCTTACTTGGGATTTTTGCAAGCAAAGAGGAACCTATTTAAGGTAGAAATCCCAATTCTGACTTCCCTCCATCCTAGAGTTCCCCTAAGGAGCTGATTTTTGTTCTGTCTCCTCACAGACAGTCACCTCCTCTAAATGCTTTATTTATTTATTTATTTACTTACTTACTTTATGCATATGAGTATGCTGTAGCTGTACAGATGGTTGTGAGCCATCATGTGCTTACTAGGAATTAAATGGAGGACCTCTGCTCAAAGATTTATTTATTATTATATCTAAATACACGGTAACTGTCTTCAAACACACAAGAAGAGGGTGTCAGATCTCATTACAGATAGTTGTGGGCCACCATGTGGTTGCTGAGATTTGAACTCAGGACCTTTGGAAGAGCAGTTGTTGCTCTTATCCACTGAGCCATCTCTCCAGCCCCAGCTACGTCCTCTAGAGGATGGGACTCTTGAATTCGGCTCTTTGGCTTCACACTGTCTCTGTTGTTTGTTGGGGTCACCCATGTACAGGAGCACGAGAAACTGGGCAGTTTTGCCACTGGAAAGCCCGCACAGCATGGGGAATAACTAAAAACTGCATCATCCGTGCCCTGGTGCAGCATTCAGGCACTCTACAACACTCCAGCAATCGCTTACTGGCCAGGGAACTTTAGGGAAGAATCCTGTCTTAGTTCCTTTTCTGTTGTTGGGATAAGACACCATAACCAAGGCAGGTTATAAAAGAAAGCATTCAGTTTGGGGCTCACCTTTCCAGAGGGTAACAGAGACCACAGCCATCATGGCTGGGAGCATGGCCGCAGGCAGGCAGGCTGTGGATCAGGGCTTACATCTAGTCAACAAGCATGAGGCAGAGAGAGAGAGAGAGAGAGAGAGAGAGAGAGAGAGCCAATTGGACTAGTGTGAGCTTTTGAAACCCCCAAGGCCATCCCCATTGACATACCTCCCCCAACAAGAACACAATTCCTAATCCTCCCTGCCAAACAGTTCTACCAACTAGGAACCAGCATTCAAGCATTCAGGCCTATGGGGACTCTTCCATTCCACTACAATCCATTCAAACCACAACAACTTTCCCCAATGAAGGGCTGTAAAGTTTAATATGACATAAATCCTCTCTTAACCAAATGATTTTTGGTCATTCTGTTTATCACAGCAACAGAAAGCATTAGATTAGGGGAGGTGCAGGTGGGTGTGTCTGGAGGCTTGAAGCCAAAGAAAATTAGAAAATGCTGGTTTGGGGTGCAGTGAGCACTGTCTCCAGTCTCCAGATCCAGGGACTGGATCTCTCTGATTTTATCTTTTGCTTTGCCAAAAAAAAAAAAAAGATGGAAAACAATACGTGGTGCCCATTATGTAGTGTAGGTTTCAGGGAATTTCTCAACATGAAGCAAGGCTCAAAGAGGGTAATGAGCTGACAGAGAAACCCTGTCTCCAAAAAACAAAACGAAGCAAAATAAAATAAAATGAAGGTCGTTGCATTATCATTCAGGTCCTTCTCTAAAGAAAACAAAAAACCTCCACCAAGAGGCAAGAAATTAAGAAATAGAGATAGAAAGGCCAGGGAAACAGAAGGCAGAGATCTCCAGAGCTTGGGGCGTTGGCCTGTGGTTTCGGTCCCTTTGTGTCTGCTTCTCACTCTATCAGGTCAGGTGGAAGAAACCGAATTCAAATCGGCTCTGGGACATCGCTGGAGGGGATGCTGGCTGCAAAGCTAGCAGATTACACAAATAAATCTGGAGAGGAAAAATCAAGCGATCTTCCTGCAGCCTTGGAGGTTGGAAGGGTATTGTATTTCCTGAATACCTGACCAAGGCAGCAAACACCTAGAGTTTGGGGACCCACAGAAAGAAGAGGGTTATGCCTCAATTTCTGCTCCTTAGCTTCCCTGGCTTAGTCTGAGCAGCCTGAATGGAGCACACCTGCAGCTTCCATCGCCGGCTGACCTGGCGTGGGGTGTGTGTGTGTCATCAATTTGAAGGACCACGTCAGCGACACGCTTAAGAGCTGAACCAGGGGCTGGAATTCGGATGGATGATCCACCGAGTGACCGAAGAACCCAGCCTCCCTGGGGCGTCAGGTAAGCAAAAGGCTCGCCCCATACCGGGGAAGGGAGAGGGGCTGGGATGGAGGCGGGGCTCTCAAGGCAGCCCGCCAGTGGCCAAGGGGAGGGGCGTGGCAGGACACAGCTCCGCCCCCTGCGCGCCTCCCAGCTTGCGGACCAGAGCAGGAGGCGGCAGCCAACCTCGGCGCTGAATGGGCGGGTGGCGTCCCGCTCTGTCCCGCCCGCCGCCGGCCCCCCATCGGCTGCTCCCGCCGCGCCCGGGTCTCCGCCCGCAGCCGCCTGAGCCCGCCGGGCTGTGAATGAAAGGCAGGCGCGGCCGGGACTAGCTGCCAGCGACACGGCGACGCCGGCCTCCCGGGAGTCACGCTCCCCGCCGAGATGTACGGTAAGGAGGGCTTGGCGCCCCGACTCGGGCCCGCAAACTTCCAGACGCGGACCTTTGTCCCCCGGAGTGACCCCCGGCGCAAAAGCGAGAACGCCGACTTGATGCCAGGCTGGGCTGTTTCAGTCGCCTGTGAGCGTGCATCTGTGCCGAGAGGACAAAGATGCCTCCGGCCGGGGGACTATCAGGTGCCCTGAGGTCCCTCGGGCAGGCGCGTGCAGGCGCTAGGGGCGGTGGTCCGTTGGCTGGTAGGAACTCTGATGGTCAGAAACACCAGGCTTTGGGAAAAGCGAGTATCTCTGGAGCTGAGCCGACAGAGTGTTGGTGGAGGTGATCGTGTGACACAGTATTTGCAGAATTAACAAAGAGGCTTGTGCTTGGGAGTTTGATGCGCGAAAGTGGTCCAGGGTAGAGGGGATTTGCTCGCTGCCAGTCTGCTGCCGGGCTCCTTGGATGTCGGAGGCGACGCCGGCAGTACAGGAGCTGGCGGGCGAGCCGGCGCTGGAGGTTCATCTCTCTGAGCTAGGTGGACTTGGCCTCTACCTAACACTGCTGCTAGTGGTATGCAGGCTCCCTAACTTCCAGATTGGCCCCACGGAGGGCTGACGGGAAGAGATGCTGCTTCAAGGGTCTCTCCCAATTACGCAGCCACCGCCCCCACGGCCGTGTGGCAGCTCCAAGACCCTCATGGTGCACGTCTCTGCTTGCTCATTTGCCGAGAATTCCTCTGGTTCTGCAGGCAGTGCGGATGAAGAAAGCGCTCCTTGGGTCCCACTTTGCAGCTCATGAGAGTGGAGCAGTCTAGGAATGGACTGCCTTGCAGAGCCTACCAAGGGTACATGTGTGCGTGTATTCCTATGGACAGTTTATTAGAGCCCAGCAGAAGAATTGGAGCCGTGTTCTCCCTCCCCTACTGCAGGGTAGGGGCTCGGGCTGCACCTGAGGGGTGAGTGATCTAGAAGAGCATGTTCCCAATTTAACCCATGTCTAAGGCTGCTGGCTGCCTCTGTGAACAGACCATGAGTCACAAAGTTTGTTAGCACAGAGAGCAGGCTGAAAAGGCTCAGCAGTTGGTGGGCCCCCTGTTTAGAAGACAAAGACTTAACTTTTGCCTCGCAGTCTCCTTCCCAGGCCAGTTGATTACACAGCCACACTATGATTCCTATAGAGGTGTCAGCAGGTCCTCACAGCAAGTATTAATTCCCTTGGGTGGAGCGAATGGGGGGTGGGGGGAAGGGGAGATGTCCTCAGAGGCTGGACCCCATAACCAGTGGGGACTCTGAACCAAGGTGACTGGACTTGCGCTTTGCCTGTTGGGAGGTAGAAAGAGTCCATATACCTCTTTTTTTCTGTCTGTGCTCCCTCCGCCCCCTTTCTGCAGAGGGAGCATGCTGAAGCTGCAGATCACTTGACAAAAGCATGTGACTGCAGGGGCACCTGCAGCCCGGGAAGGAGTTCGCACAGGCCCATCAGTATGGGCCAGAATTAACAGCCCTGGGTCACCATATTATATCTAGTAGATAATGGGATAACTTAGGGTGTCTGAGAATTAGGTTTGGGAGGGTAGATTCCTGGTCTGCCCCTGTTGGAAGAACAGGCTAGTAGAGAAGGCTGTGGAGTCAGTCTAACTGCGGGCTATTTTCAGATGCACCACCAAATTCCAATTCTCTTTAATAATGTTTTTATTTCCCCAGATGCAAACAGAGCAGGGACTAATCCTAAATGATTCATAGAAAGACCGTGATGAAGGGCTCCTCGGGGTAGTTGCCTACAGCACAGGAAAAGCACATTTAGTGCTGGGCTGGAGCTGGCCCCTTGCAGAGGTTGGTCTCTGGAGCTGTCTCTGCTCTCCCAGGGAGCCTGGCTTGCCTGCCTGCATTTTCCTATGGTCTTGCCTGAGTGAAGAGTAAGGGGCTGCAGGGATGTTAGCATTCTCCCCCTAGACATTTCAGTGATGAAAAGGGATGGGAGAAGAGGACAGCCTGGGCTACATAATGAGTTCCAGGTTAGTCAGTGCTGCATAGGGAGAAGCTATCTACATAAGGAGAGGATATCTAAAAAAGAGAAAAGGTGGCATTATGGACTTCCTACGGATTGTTCTTTCACCTAATTTCCTAAGTGACCTGTCCAGGATGACAGGAGGAATAAGACAAGGTGACACCGGGCCTCTAGGCTTAGAGCTGGACCCCTGTCTCCCTTCCCCAAATGTCTCAGGAAAATGCTTATCATTAGATGCCACACAGTAAGGCCATAGAGAACCAGGGGTTGCCTAGGAGCCGTGGATAAAGGTGACCTCTGACCACCTACTTGGTGATGTAATCTATTATAAACTCAGATCCCTGAACTGTGCCCTACCCTCAGCTGTGTCCTCAGCCCTCGCCAGCTCCACATAGGTCTTCATTTTTCCTCTTGTCAGTCTCTACCTTACCTTTGTCCTCCACAACTTGGTTATCTGGCTTGGCTCAGTCTGTCTCCTGCCTTTGACCTAGAGGAGACCAAAGGCTTTTCGTCTTTCCTGGAGGGCACAGCGGGATCCTAGACCTGGGGTCTGTGGATCCAAACTCAAGAGCCCTTCACGGCTTTGTGGCCTTAGACAAGTGGGCTCATGCCTCTGAGTTCTACGTCTCTATAAAATGGGGAGATACCCACCCACCTCCTGGGTCTGTTGTGCCTTTCAAAGAGCCAAGCAACAGGGTCAAGAGCTTCCTAAGTGACTCTACGCTTCCGCGGCAGCGCACAGAAGATTCTATCCATCCTGGGCCCTCCTGGAGCTTCTTCTCTGTGTTTGCCTCTCCTCTCACCACAGCCTAAACAGGCATGTTACCTTGCCCTTGCTAACTCTGACCCACTAAACAGCTCTCCTCTTCCTGTTCTTCTCTTTTTGAGACAAGGGTCACACTATGCGTCCTGGGTTAGCCTCGAACACTTCTTTATACTCCTCCCTTGGCCTCTAGAGTGGCGGGCTTACAGGCGTGTGAAGAACCCCACTCAGCCTGAGCTGCTCTCTGACCTATCCAAGCTGTTGCTACCATCCACTCAGCTCTAAACCAGTCACTTTCTTAAATGGCTCTCCAAAGGGACACAGATTACTTCCTATACTTTGTTTTTCTGTGACAGGGCTTTTCTTTGTAGCCCTGGTTGTCCTGGAATTCTCTCTGTAGACCAGGCTGGCCTTGAACTCAGAAATCCGCCTGCCTCTGCCTCCCTCGGGGACTAAAGGTGTGTGCTACCACCACTGCCCTGCCCTGTAGTTTTGATTATATCTCTGAACATGGAGTAACAAGATTCACAATGAAAAGTACATTGTCCTAGAGAGGGGCAGTCACCAGACAAGTTTTCTACAAAGGTAGATCCCTCTGTCTTTTGGTTGGAATTATATAATTAAGATTTTAACCTGGGCTAGAGAGACGGCTCAGTGGTTAAGAGCACTGACTGCTCTTCCAGAAGTCCTGAGTTCAATTCCCAGCAACTACATGTGGCTCACAACCATCTGTAATGGGATCCGATGCCCTCTTTTGGTGTGTGTGAAGACAGCTACAGTGTACTCATATAAATTAGACAGATAGATAGACAGATAGATAGATAGATAGATAGATAGATAGATAGATAGATAGATAGATAGATAGATAGATACTAAAGATTTAACCTATTCCTCTCACCAGGGCCAGAGGCATGAGAGTGTCCCACTTCCCCACTGAGGCCAGATTGAGCTTTCCCGAGAAGGGTGCCTCTAGAGACTGAAGGCAGCTGGCTGGGAAGCATGAAGAGACAGACTAGAGATTTCCCCACAACACTGTGGGCTGGGCTTGCTGGTCTGTCCCACTGAAGTCAAAGCTGCCTTGCCTAATTCCTCTGTATCCTCAGCTTGTGCTCCCTCCCTACTTTGTGATGGAGAATGTTCCCTGTAGGGAGAGCAGTGGCATCCAGCTTTTGAAATGGGGCTCAGTGCATCCAGTATAATCTGCACACCTGTTATAAATGGAGCAGAGGCATTGTAGGGCCAAGATGACTCTCCTTGAGGTGCAGAGTCACCTTTGCAGAAATCTGCCTGTTCGCCTATCTGTCTCTATGGTTTTGTCTGTCTCAGTTTCATCTGTGTGTGTGTGTGTGCGTGTGCGTGTGCGTGTGCGTGTGCGTGTGTGTGTGTCTGTTTCTATCTCTCTGTCTTTCTCTGTCACACACACACTCAGTCATAGTGACCTCTCCTGCAAATCTTGAGCCTTCTGCAGTTCCTGGTACCCGCCATGCTTGGCCTCAGCTGCACGGCCTGCTGCTTCCTTCCCCATACCTCCCGTTCTTTATTCTCCTTTGGAAGAGGCCCCGTGGGTAGAGTCTGTTTCTGTCTCTTGCTGCTCACAGTTCAGTGATTCAGGCTGTCTCAGTGTTGTTCCTTCAAATCAATTAAAAACAAGAAGTTAACATTACTTCACAGAAGATCTGCAGAAGAGAGAGGGGGAGAGGCGGGGGGTGGGGTGGGACGGGGTGGGGTATCATCCCTTCCATGTTTCCCATTCATACCCATCTTTGGGGCTTGGGATTAGCTCAGTGGTAGAACCAAGGCTTGATTCCCAGCACTACAAAACAAAACAAGCACACAAAACCCCTAAAGAACAAACTCTCGAGCTGCGTGGTGGCGCACGCCTTTAATCCCAGCACTCTGGAGGCAGAGGCAGGCGGATCTCTGAGTTTCAGGCCACCTGGTCTACAGAGTGAGTTCCAGGACAGCCAGGGCTACATAGAGAAACTGTGTCTCAAAAAACAAAACCAAACAAACAAAAGAACAAACCACTGAATACAACCTGCCAAAGCTCCTGGTTTCGTGTTACAGTTTACCGGATACTACTATTTTTGCCGCTTGGTCAAATTCCTGGTCCTTTCCCTTTGCTTTCTTTCTGGATCTCTGCTGTTTGTCACTTGACCAGCGGCTCTGAAAGAGCACTGAGCTCTGAGCACTGACTAGAGCAATACTCTAGCCCAGCTCGGATCCCAGGTCTTCCCCTCAGGTGACCTGATCAGAGCTTTTCTTAGCGCGCATGCGCACACTCGCATGCTCTGAAAAGAACGCCCACCTCACCATGGAAATTAATTTGAATGAGAGTTGCCCCATTTTTCTCCTTTCCTCGATTCTCCACTGCTTCTTTATTTTGTTTGCGTGTGTATGTATGATATATGTGCTTGTAGTGTGTGTGGGGTGTATTGGGGGCACCCACGCATGCTACGACAGTGTGTGGAGGTCAGAGCATAGCTTCAGGTGCGAGTCCTCGCCTCCCGCCTCATTTTGCTTACCACTGCACTGTGTGTGCCAGGCCAGCTGGCCTGGGAGTTTCCAGGGTCATCTTATCTCTGACTCCCATCTCACCCTAAGAATGCTGGGGTCGTGTACTGCCATGTCTGGCTGTCTGTAGTAGGTTCGGGAGACTTGAACTCAAGTCGTCCCCTTTGCATGGCAAAATGCATTTTACCCCCTGAGCCAATTTCCCTATCCCCTTTGCCTCTTGATTTAGGAAAAGAGGCAAACGAAAAAAAAATCAAATAAAAACGTATACCTCATAGCTAAAGTACAGTGCTTATTACGTTAGCCCCCAATTCAAAGAAAGCATAATTTTTCAAAAATGACCTTTATTTTCCTTTACTGCTGCTAAGAGTAACGATCCTTCTAGAGAATCTGAAAATATAGCTAGCTATAACAAATGTTGTCTTATTTAAAAAATATTTATTTTATGTATGTGAGTACACTGTTGCTGTCTTCAGACACACCAGAAGAGGGCATCGTATCCCATTACAGATGGTTGTGAGCCATCATGTGGTTGCTGGGAATTGAACTCAGGACCTCTGGAAGAGCAGTCAGTGCTCTTAACCACTGAGCCATCTCTCCAGCCCCACAAATGTCTTGATGCCTGTTTTATGCACTTGTTTACATGGTTGGAATTATTCATTTTACACAAGTTCCTGTTCTGTTCATTCCCACCTGGCACATATACATCCTCCCCAACCTCAAGTTAATGAGAAGTTGCCAGTTGTTACTTAAAATAGATATTTATTTGAGGCTGAGTTGTTGAAGCTCAGTGGTCAAGTATATACTTGACATTCCTGACACCCTGCAACAGTCTGAATGTTACTTAGTTCTCTATTGCTACATTAAAAATCTGTGATACATTAACTTAAAAGAGATTTTATTAAAAAAGATTTATTGACTCACAAGTTTAGCAATCTGTGGCAGTGGGCCCCATTGTTCTTGGGTCTATAGTGAGACAGCACACTATAGTGGAAGGTGGTAAGAAGCTGCTAACTTCATAGTGACTGGGAAGCTAAGAGAAATCAGAGGGCCAGAGTCCCAGTGTCTTCAGGGGAAATTGTGCCCCAATGACCTGGTCCTTACTTCCCTTACTTAGCCTCAGGGTTTATACCACTTCCCAATAATGCCAAGCTCAGAACCAAGCCTTCAGTTTATAGGCCTTTGGAGAACATTCCAGATCTAAACAATAGCAGATCCCAGTACCGTGTGCATGGGCACACACATGAAAGTATTTAGGGGACTCATGACATTTACATATATGTGTATTATAATGTTCGAATTGGGCTAAACCCGTCTAGATGCTGCAACATTTATCATTCCCCTGTGATGAAAACATTGAAAATTCTATCATCTAGCTAAAATATATGTACTGGGGGCTGGAGAGATCTGAGGTTAAGAGCACTTGCTCTACTTCCAGAGGACCTGAGTTTGAATCCCAGCACTCACATCAGGTGGCACGCAACTGCCTGTAACAGTGATTCTCAACCTGTGGGTCTCGGCCCCTTTGGGGGTTGAATGACCCTTTCACAGGGGGTGAGCATATTAGATATTTACCTTAGGATTCATAACAGAAGCAAAATAATAGTTATGAAGTAGCAATGGAAATGGTGTTATTGTGGGGGTCCCCACAACATGAGGAAGTATGTGAAAGCATAGCAGCATCAGAAAGGTTGAGAACCACTGGTCTATAACTCCAGCCTCACAGGACCCAACACCCTCTTCTGGCCTCCACGAGTGTGCTCGTTCATACACATAAGTGAAAATAATAAAAACAAATCTTTTTTAAAAAGAATTTTTTATTTTATGTCTATGAGTACACTGTAGCTGTCTTCAGACACACCAGAAGAGGGCATCAGATGGTTGTGAGCCACCATGTGGTTGCTGGGAATTGAACTCAGGACCTCTGGAAGAGCAGTCAGTGCTCTTAACCACTGAGCCATCTCTCCAGCCCCATAAAAATAAATCTTAAAAAATAGTAATTAGTTCATTGTAATTATCTTTAGTCACTCTATACCAGATAGCTGCCATTTAAATTTTTTTTATGTATTTCTGTTGAGTATATATGTGCATGGTGTGGGGCAGGGGACACATACCATGGCACACTTAAGAAGGTCAGAGGACAACTTGTTCCTTCTTTCCACCTTCGCATGGCTTCTGGGGATCAAACTCTGGCAGCCCTAGCTTTTTGTTTGTTTGTTTTTAGAGACAAGGTTTCCTTGTGTAACCCTGGCTGCCCTGCAATTCACTTAGTAGACCAGGCTGGGCTCAAACTCAGAAATTGGACTACCTCTGCCTCCCAAGTGCTGGGATTAAAGGTGTGTGCCATTGCCCTGCTATCCTAGGCTTTTTTTAAGTAGGAATTTACTAGGCTAATCTGGACATCGGAGATCGTCCTGCTGAGATTAAAGGCTACTGCCACCTGGCCCTACAGTGATTTTTTTAAAAGGTTTATTTATTTATTATGAGTACATATATATGTATGAATATGGTACACTGAATAAAGAAATACCTGGTGCTCAAAGCTTTTTTTAAACTCTGGAATTTTCCCTTAAGTCGTAGTCAAGGAGTCAATGTAATTGCATAAACACATTTTAGAGTCTTGTTACTATTGTCAAAATTGTAGTTTTTCAGTTTTTGTAAGTAACACTCCTCTGAGCAATTATCAGAATGCCTATCTTCTGGTACCTTCAAAGGCAGTAAATCCTAGGGATCATGGTCTAGCTGCAACGAATCCTAGAGGTTTAGGCTCCAGTGAATGCTCGAGCTAAGGGTATGGTTGATAGAGCCCTGGCTTAGCGTTCCTGAGGCTCGATTTCTTAACTTTGTTAATCTGGTCAGGGTGTTTATATCTTTCCAGCTTGCCTTCTGGGTATGCAGTCTATGTAGACAGTTGGTATGTACACATTTGCACATAGTGTGCCGTCTATCTATGCAGTTGGTATGTATACATAGTGTGCAGTCTATCTAGGCATTTGGTATGTACACATAGTGTGCAGTCTGTCTAGGCATCATTTGGTATGTATACATGTGCACATAGTGTGCAGTCTATCTAGGCAGTTGGTATGTTCACATAGTGTGCAGTCTATCTAGGCAGTTGGTATATATACATGTTCACATAGTGTGCAGTCTATCTAGGCAGTTGGTATGTGCACATGTGCACATAGTGTGCAGAAGCCAGAGGTTGACATTGTCCTCCTTTATCACTCTCTGCCTCATTTCTCTCTGCCTTATTTCTCTCTGGAGAGAGGGTCTCATGGGATCAGAAGTTCACTGCTTTGGTTATGCTGTCTGCCTTTGACCTTGAGGGATCCCCTCCTGTGTCTGCCTCCCTAGAGATGGTGATACAGATGTGTTCTACCACACCCAGCTTTTGTGTGGGTTCTGAGAACCTACCTCAGGTCCTCGTGCTTCCGTAGCAAGCACATCACCAACTGAACCATCTCCCTACCCCCACTGACTTGTATTTTATTAACACATCCATATTTTTTAAAAGATTTATTTATTTTATTTTATGTATACACACTGTAGCTGTCTTCAGACACACCAGAAGAGGGCATCGGATCTCATTACAGATGGTTGTGAGACACCATGTGAGTGCTGGGAATTGAACTCAGGATCTCTGGGAAAGCAGTCAGTGCTCTTAACCACTGAGGCATCTTTCCAGCCCTACACATCCATATTTTTAAGCATTTACATTTCAGTGAATTGTAAGAATACGAGAGTTACATTTATTAAGGGTATTAGCCATTTGATTCTCATTTGGTTGGTTTTTTCTGAATGGAAATAGACAAAAACTGCCAGTTATTTGTGGTATAGCAGCTATGTATGATATACCATAGGGCATCCTAGATGACACAAAAATATATAAAAAGTCTTTTTTATCAAGATTGTGACTTAAAGAGCCAGGGAAATGGCTCAGTAGGTAAGCGTTCATGCCACTGAGACTGAAAACATAAATTCACTTCCCAAGATCCACTTGGTGGAAGGAGAGGACCAACCTCTACAATTTGTCTTCTGACTTCACACACACTAAATAAGTATAATAGATATCATTTTATTTTATTTATTTGTGTGTTTTACAAGGATGTGCTCAGTACATGGCACAGAGTTTATTTAACTTCATCCAGTGGTCTGACAGCCATATTTTGACATGGCAGAGACTTGTAAGGTAAGAGACACTAGGTGCTAACTGACTTAGTGTTGCCTGAACTCTACAAATTGGGGCTATTGTTTCTATTTTCGAAGTGAGAAAATGGAGGCATGGAAAGTTGAATAAACTTGCCCACAACCACCTATTTTGGGGATAAGGCTGAGATCTGAACTTGGACTTTCCAACTCCAAATGCCATCACACGAACTCTAGACCATTGGAACCCTCCAGAGGATACAGACCTTCCTCTGTGGTGCTCACTGTACCACACGCCTTCAGACATGCACATGGTGAACCGGGAAGAGCAGGAGAATAAGGCGACAGTTTCTGAAAGTGGCACACCTCTGTTCGATGGCCCCAGGTCATCTACAGCACCCACTTCTGGATGGGACTGGTCTTGACCTACCCTCTTACCCTTGTTTTGCTCTGTCGGAGAGAAAGGCTCCAGGGAGAACCTTGAAGGACTAGATAAAAGTAAGTAAGAAAACACAAAGACAGATGTGCAGTGGTGGAGGGCATGGGCTGGAGATGGCACATGTGTTTCACAGACAGACAGACGGGCAGGGAGGCAGTCAGGCAGACAAAGCAGTGGGGCTGACACCCTCCCAGACTTTAGGATTGCAGTACCCTTAATGAGGCTGCCTATCCTGGGTGGTACATATCTTTAATACCAGTACTCCAGGTAGAAAGGTCAAGAGTTCAAGGTCATCCTAGGTTATACTGCAAGTTGGAAGCCACCCGGTCTATATGATACCCTGCTTTTAAGAAAAGTGTCTTGTGGCCAGTGTTTGGACTAGACAGAGACCCTTCTGGAATGAGAGGTGCTTTCTGTTTCCCTGAGAGTTTGCTTATGAACTAGAACTTGCCCTCCAACCTCAGGTCTAAGCAGACTGGATTTGGTTGTTGCTGCTCAGAGGTGAGTTTGGAGTCAGCTGTGTGGAGCAGGCCTGAATCCTGTGGGTCTCATGCATAGACTGTGTACCTATGTCCTATGTGGGCCTGGCTGGGACCAGAGAAGGGACAACCGAATGGGCTTGTCAAGTCACAGGACCCTGGACACTTAATTCATGCTTCTAAGTTCCTGTTTATATGTTTTTGAGACAGAGTCTTGGGACGTAGCCTAGGCTGATCCACTGCCAAGCTGACCTTTAGCTTCCTGGGTACTGAGATTTCAGACGGGCACCACCATGCCGCCCAGCTTTCTTCATTTATAACTTGTGTGAAGGATTATCCCTATATTACAAGAACACTCGTACAGACTTCGCCTTAAGATCTCTTAAAATGGCATCATGCTTGCCAGCACCTCCTAGCTTCTCACAACTCGTTCATGAAAGAAACTTCTAGAATGGAAGCATAGAAGATACTGGGAAAATCCAGACCTCTACTACAAGTTTTCTCATGGCTCCGGGATGCCTTGTCTTTTATTGTTATTTTTGTTAAGTATTCATCCCAGTGGATGCCAGTTATTTCCTTACCTAACAGATCTGTGAGCCTCTTTGAGCACAGTCTCTATGGAGCACACAGGCTTGATAATTCCTTTTTATTTTTGTTTTGGGTTTTTTGTTTTGTTTTGTTTTTTGTTTGTTTATTTGTTTATTTAAGACAGGGTTTCTCTGTGTAGTCCTGGCTGTCCTGGAACTCTCTGTAGACAAGGCTGGCCTCAGACTCAGAAATCTGTCTGCCTCTGCCTCCCAAGTGCTGGGATTAAAGGTGTGAGCCACCACTGCCCAGCCCATTTTATTTTTTTTGGGCACTGGTATTTTCCTTCCATGTGTGTCTCTATGAGACAAATGGAGTTATAGACTGCTGTGAGCTGACCTGTGGGTGCTGGGAATTGAACTCTGGTCCTCTAGAAGAGCAGCCAGTGCTCTTAACCACTGAGCCATCTCTCCAGCCCCTGGTGTGTACAGTCTCTATCTTATTCAGTTCTGTTTTCCCAGGTGGAGAACTTCAGCATGCGGTGAGAACTCACAAGTTTGTACTGAACTTGAAAGTCGTCACATATATCATTCACACACACAAATCTGTCTAGCAGCCCATGAGCCTAGGCTTCCAGGGAATAAAGAGTGATGGGCTAGGAGTCTCGCTGAGGTCTGGAACATTCCTGAAATGATAGCAACAGTGATGGTCGCCCCGATTGTGCTTTCCCACACTGGTGACAACTCATAGAAGAACAGTCTCCTGTATAATCATCTGGCTTCCTCTTCTGGTTTGAGGTTTCAGTCTTGGGAAACAGCCCTTGGTTAGCTGTGAGAGGTGGCCAAGGAAGCCAAACATCTGCAAAGATTTCCTCCTTGGTGCGTGGAGCTCAACATTAATGCCACAGCCTTTTGTTTCAAAAAGGAGGGTCGTCTAGTGGTCTAAATATGGGCAAATCTTTATTTTGATTTCCATTCCTGTCACTTGTATATTCTATCACAAAACAAGATAGAAAGGCCCTTTCAGGCAAAGGCAGAAAATGTGTTTCTTGGTGCCTGGAAGTGCTGGTCTGAGTGTTTCTGACAAACACCAAGCCTATGCACCTTCAAGTCTGGGAGATGTAGGGAGCTTACCATGTCTCCTGGTCTCCTGGTGACATTGAACCCCTGAGAGTGTGTGGCCAGGCTAGCAGGCCTGAGCCCGACAGCTGGTAAAGACAGGAAACCCATCTGACCGTCCGGAAGTTACTCATTAGGACTGCTACTAATGTCTTCTCCAGACAGCGCTCTTGAGAACGAATGGAGCTGAGTGTTCTGGAAAAGCGTGGGCGGTGCCGGGCGTCGGCCACACTGCCCTGCTTCATCAAGGACGTTTCTGGAGTGTGTGGGGGTGGGGAGTTGGCCATCAGAACCGGTTCGGGCTCTGTTGCTGTGTGAATTTGGGCAGGATTCTCTACCTCCCTCGGCTTTAGCTTTTACCATCTGTAAATAGGAAGAGCTGGACTGGATGGTCTCCAAGGGTTTCCAAGCTCTTACAGCTCGTGAAGTGATCGGCAAGGCTAGTTTATCCCCTGACCCAGGCTTCTGAGGCCAGTGTGCAACCAAAGCCAGGGTGGGTGGTGGGAATTGGATGGTGATATGGGGGTGGGGATGCACAAATCATCTTAGTGGGAACCAGCCAGCTAAGGTTCTTTCTATAGCCTGGCTAGGAATTAGCTTCCTCACCAGCAAGTCAGGAGTAGGACTAACCATCCTTTGTACTCAGGGTCTGCCCTGGGCCCTGACCACTGGGATGACCATGCTAACAAATATGCTAGGCCAAGATACCTGGGACCACCATTTTTGCTTTACATACATTCAACTCTCATCCAAAATCCTACTTGATGGGCAGGCCTTTCTCCATTTCTTCTCCCCACTCTCAAGGATAATAAGGTCTCAGAAGTTAGATGTCTTGTGCAAAGTCACCCAGCTTACCCTGGTGGCACAGCTTAGTCAAAAACAAGCAAACAAGCAAACAAAAAACTTTTTTATCTCCTGTTGACCCATCTTCCATGTGAATGCTTGAAAACACCTTTTCCAATTGGGCTACATCAAGATTGGAAACATCGTGCCTCTGAGGACAGAACTAACAATAAGACAGGAGAAAATAACAATAGAAGATACCAGCCAGTGATGTATTAGACAAAGAGCAAGTTACAGACTTAATAAGGAACGGAGGAAGCTCAACAAACATGGGGAAAAAAAACCTTCATTTTAAGACGTACAAGAGACTTGAGTTGGGGGGGGGGCTGGTACAGAGCTTGCCTAGACTGTATGAGAGCCTGTGTTCAATCCCTTATACTGCAAAACAAACAACAACAACAAAAACCCCACAAGGCTTCTCAGAGGGGTCAGTTAAACCTTGTTAAGATTTCTGCCAGTGCAGGGCAGTGGTGGTGCACACCTTTAGTTCCAGGTCTTGGGAGACAGGCAGGCAGATCTACAGAGCTAGTTCTGGGAGAGTCAGTGTGTAAAGTGTTTGCCTGATCCTCATATAAAAAGCCAGGCAGGGTGATGGGCCAATCAGCAAGCTCCAAGCCCCAGATAGGGACTGCATCTTAAAAAAACAAGGTAGACGCTTCTGAAGAATTCCTAGAATGAGGATCTTGCTACTGGAAGAGGGAGGATGATCTTTTATAGCATGGGGGGGGGGGGAAGCGATTTGATGTTTTCCTGCAAGCCATTTATGTGGAATCCGTACCTGGATGGAAGGTGGGCTCGTCGCTTTCTTGCTGAGTAGGAACTTTTATAGCATCAGTCTTTTTTTGTGAGACTGGCTATTCTAGAATGTGCTGTGGGTCATTAGGGGTTTAGCTTTAGGTGTTTGTAAGACATCTTAGGTGCTAGGGTCAGGTTCCAAGTGGTCATGGTCTGATTGATAAAGTATGGGAATATTGCTTTTCGTTTTGAGCTTTTGCTTCTACAGACAGATGAATGGCTGGTCAAAATGTGGTGTTTACATAAGATAGAATGCTACTTCTGAGAGTGAAGTGCTGGGGATATAGCTCAGCGGTAGAGGGAGTTCATGCCTGGCATTCATAGGGGCCTGGGTTCAATCCTCAGTGTTGAAAAAAAAAAAACAAATTAAAAAAGAAGGGAGGGGCTGGAAAGATGGCTCAGCAGTTAAGAGCACTGACTGCTCTTCAAGAGGACCTGGGTTCAATTCCCAGCACACACAAAAAAAAATTTAAATGAAGGGAACTCACATTCTACATCATGGATGAACCCTAAGGACATTCTACAAAGGGACAGATATTTCCACTAGCAAATCCTCATTGAACTACTGGAGTTGTTAATTCCATAGAGTTAGAAAATAGAATGAATCCAGGGGCTGGGGAGACAGCTCAGTCATTAAAGCTCTTTCCATGCAAGCATGAAGGAAGACTTGAGTTTGGTTCCCAGAGACCACATAGAAAAGGTCAGTGCGGTGGTGCACGCTGGTAATCCTGGTCACCGATAATTCCGGTGACAAGAAGGGGAGGCTGGCGGTTCCCTGCAGCTCCAAAGTGAGAAATATTGTTTCAAAAACCAGGTGGACAGTGTGAGGGAGAGCAGAGAGCGTTTCATGGATAGCATGCATGGGAAAGTGTGCATGTTTAAATGAAAAGTACTCAAGACGGCAGTAGTGATCCTGTAAAGCAACATGAATGGACGTAGTACCGCTGACCTATACCTTAAAATAATTACAATGGGACTTTTTGTATTACCTAATTTAAATTGAATGTTTTTCATGTGTACCGGTGTTTTGCCTCAGTACATATGTCTATGCACCATGTGTGTGCACGGCCTGCAGAAGACAGAAGAGGGCATTGGAACATTGGATTTTCTTAAACTGGCATTATGATGATTGAGAGTCATCATGTGGGTGCTGGGAGTTGAGCTTGGGTCCTTTGGAAGAGCAGTCAGTGCTCTTAACAACCATTGGGCCATCTCTCCATCCTCTCCCCACCTCTTCCCCCCCCCTTTTGAGGCAGGGTCATGCTAGTTGCCCAAGTTTATACTTATAGCAGCAGTTAAGAGCACTGGCTGCTCTTCAAGAGGACCTGGGTTCAATTCCCAACACACATTAAAAAAAAAAAAGAATTAAATGAAGGGAACCCTCACATTCTACAACATGGATAAGCCCTAAGGACATTCTACAAAGGGACAGATGTTTCCAGCTACATGGGGATTGGAAGGGGCAGTAACTATTGTACTTAGCTATAAATTTTACAATTTTATAGAAGTTGTGTGTGTGTGTGAGTGTGTGTGTTTGTGTGTGTGGGGGTGGGTGGGTGGGTGTGTGTGTGTGGGTGTGTGTGCGGGTGTGCGCGTGCGTGCGTGCACATCTTCAAGTCTGCTTGTACCCTTACCACTGGCCCTGCTGATGACCTAGCAGCAATCACCTATTATTTAGGGCTATCTCCTATAAATGGAGGCTCAGAAGCAGACACTCTCATATTCTTTGGATTTCTGGAAAAGTCCATCTCTAATTATGAATGGCATTAAAGGGCCATTTTTAAAGAAATGAAATTTTTACCTAAATCAGATGAATGGCATGTCTGCTGCTGCTTTTTCTGCGAGTGGCTAGAGGGATGATCGTTAGATCCGAGGCCTATGTCAGGGATGGACGCCTGCACAGCAGATGTACTCTTCACCTAGCCGGCCCTTATCCTGAGTACTGAAGCTGAGACGCTACGAGAGGCCCACATGACTGCTGCTGGGCATGAGGAGAGCCAGGCCTTCTCAGTAGAAACGAGGACCTCAGCTTCAACTGAGCCACAAGAGTTGGTCCTTGAATTATGGGTTGATTTTTGGTTGAGCTACCTTGCAAGGGCAACTCTAGATGCCTGCTCTGAAGAGAGCAGCAAGCTTGGAGGAGAGGGGAGCAGCGGATGAGGAGGAGGGAGTCGGGAGAGAAGAGATGGTGAAGCTAATGCCACGCTCAGGAACTGTGATAAATGCACGCATAGGTCCTAGGCTTGGCGGAAACACATTGGCGCTTCAGCAATGGCTAAGAAGACCGTGGACAATTTTAATTTACTTAAATGCTTTTTTTCATACTTTGTATAATGAGCATTTTAATGTCAGGGCATAAATATAATTAAAAGTAGTTTTCATCACCAACAGCCTTGTGGGTAGTTATCTAGAGTCTTCTAATTATGCTTAAGAAGTAATTACACAAGGATTCGTGCAAGAACAAATCTCTGTTGATAGGATTCAGACCTCAGTTGGATGAAGACATTGGTTGGAAAGATGAACTTTTTAGGGTCTTGGAGATGTCCTATAATATGTTGGGTCGTTGGCTACACAGTTATAAAAACGCTTGTCAAAATGCAAGATATTGAACTCTTAACAAATCTCTGTGTCTTTTGTCTGTTAATTATGTCACAGTAAATGTGTAGGAAACCCAGGAAAAGCAGAAAGCAGGCGGGCAGACAATCACAAGGCTGTTCTGTGGTCCAGGGAGTGGGCGTGCTGGAACTAGCCAAGGGCCTGTGCCAGCCTGCACCATGACTTTTACCCGTAGCCCAAGATGATCCCTGGCTTCCTGGTCAAAGGGCTCATTGAGAGCTGCTGGGCAGAGCCATGATACAAGGCAGCTTCCACGCTGGGCAGCAAACAGGCAGCTGAGCCCTGCAGATCCAGTCCGCCGGCAGCTAGGGGGCTGATGGTGCCCTCAGGGTAAGTGGGCAGAGGGCCCACAAGCAGAGTCATCTGGGCAGAGGGTCTGCCTTGGGAGAACTGAGGTTGACATCGCTGCCTCTCAGGGGACCCGAAATGACAAGGCTCTAACATGCCTTCAGCCATGTCTCAGCCTAACACAGGCGTGACTGAGCAGGGCCAACTTGTGAGGATTGATTTCTTTTTTCCATTTTGTCCTGGGGGGCTTTTGTGTCATGTTCAGCCTACAGTAATGTCATTCTAAGATTGCACAGCCTTTAATGGGTTTGCTGTTCACCTAATGTCTTAATAATGTGCTGGCTGGTGACATCTCTGCACAGAGACCTATGTCTCCATAGATAAAAGATGATTTTTTTTTCTCTAATGACACATTAATGAATAAATGCCCCTGTCTCCCTTTCAGACCATAGGATAAGTATAAAGACCCCTGGAGAGACACATAGCTTTGCGATTGAATTTAGTCACCTCTTTAGCACCTGGGTGTCTTTGAAAATGTTATCTGCTTCATGTCTCATCTTCCTATTCTGTTAAATGGGACGACAAACTCCCCACCATGGCATTGGGATGGGTAAAGAAAACCTCACGATGGTTCCTGACACAAAGTACTTACTGCGGTAATGAACGGTAGATGGTGCTGATGTTAATAGAGAAGCCGCTACACATTTTCCCATCAGCCATTCTGTTATGACAATGTCGCAGGATCAGGGCCCCCTCACCAGGTGCTTTGGAGGAAGGATGCACCTCGCTTCACGTAGTGCTTTCGAAGGAACCGTTCTCCCACCCTGTCTGCCTTTCACTACATGTGATGGGCAGCGTCTGTTGAGGGACTTTGTTCCTCAGCCAGGTGTAACAACACCCATGCGCATCAGAGCGCTGCCTCATTGAAAATGGGTCTTGGCACCGCAAGGGCGTCTGCTTATGTGGCATTTTTAGTAGGACTCAACCTAGTATTTTGCATTCCCTCCCCCCCCCCAGAATTATCATTCAATTTTGCATTTTGAAAGTGTCACTTCTGAGATTTCCCTTTGGCACCATCACCACCCTGAGCCCTGAGTTCTTATATTTTATCTCCCCTGGGCACGATGCCTGTTTTATGTTCTGGCAATCCACACATGATGCAACAGACTCTCTGGTTGTATATTTGGACATCTGAATAATTGATCTTGGATTCTTAGCCTGTAAGAGTCCGTGTCTCAAGTCTGTTACCCATCTGTCTGTAGAGTTAAAAGCACTTATACTTGCCCCCAGTCGCCTTGGCGCCGTGACGAAGAGGCTTCCTCAGGTTTCTATATTTATCAACGTGTGTTCATTTGGAAACTGGAGGTGAGTAACCCTGCTTTTTATAGGCTGCTGTTGACCACAATAGGAAACTGGATGTATTTTAGGAAAGAGGAAAGCAGAAATGTGTTGTGCATTCCAAATCCTGATTTCTGGCTCTTAGCTCCCAACTTTAAACCAAATCACCAGTGACATTACTAACGCTTTAGTGTTTGTCTGTGGTGGATTTTTGGTGCCGAGAGCTCTTTAAGAATGGGATTTATTTACTGGTCCCTTTTACCTCATAGTTTATGTGAACTGGAAGAAACAAATGGAGCATTGCCATCTACCAAGGTATCCCAATGAGGACACTCCCCACAAGAGGCTCAGACCATCTCACAAAGGGCTAGCTAGACACACAGTATGGACTTTCTTAAACCTGAGCTCTCATTTATTGGCATTCCTGGGGCTTAAGAAGCTCACAAAATGCTTCCCTAGATGTAACTGATAGACTGCCTATCCTGGTAAATACTGTTTATGAAGTGGGTGCCTATTACCAATGCAATTATGGAGCAAGACGCCAGCTCTCCTGTGGTCATTTGATACACAAGGCTGCAGGAGAAGCTCGGGGTCACAAGGCTATAAAGGTTGAAGTCAGAAGGCGTTGGGTCACCTCTCAAGTCCACCCTGCCAGGTAGGCTCCCAGGGTCCTTCACGGTTGCTTCTGGAGGCAGCCTGCAGTCCTGGGGACTCACAGCTGGCCAATGAGCGGTGTGCAGCTTGAGAGAAACATGCCCTCCCTGGTCTGCAGAGCTGTCCTTACTTCTGGGATTTGTGTGACATTTTGGGGAGCTCCTGGAGCCACCAGTCACCACAGCTGAGATGACACTTTCTTCTCCTTTTCTGGTTGTTCTTTACTTTCCCTCTTTGAAATTCCAATGTCACTCCTTCCTAAGAGCCTCTCGGAGGTCACCAGTGAGTGTTTGATAGCCATGCCCTGCAGTGTCTTCTCCTCCTTCCCTACCCCCACTGTCTCTCCTCTCTGGCCATTGTTTCTGCTAAGTGAAATTTACTTTCCCAGGATGGCTCAGTTAAGAACATGTGCTGCTCTTCCAGATTTTCAATTTAACTAGAACAGAAAACGAGGAATACATCAAGCTTCATTTTTTTTTAATTTAGATGGATAAACTATAGAATATTTCCACTGAGGGAAGAAACAGAACCAAAAACTAATGCTCAAAATCAGAGATGTCTAAGGACACTTACTAGAAAGACCCAAATGTCACATGTCTTTGCTGTTGAATACAATAGCCACTGGTTATGCATGGCTTTTTTTTTTTTCAGTTCAAAGTATCCTTTTTAACTTTATTCTTTAATTGATACATAAAGGCATAGGATAGTACGTATAAATGGGGGTACCATGTAATGTTTTCAATGTAATTATACACAAACACTGTATAATGTTTAAATCCAGTTAAATTATTTGTCATCCTTTGTTAAAATGTATGTCTTTGTGTGTGCCTGTGTCTTCTTGTCTATGTACACCACAAGCATGCAGTACCCTCAGAAGCCAAAAGAGGGCTTTGGGTGCCCTGGAACTGGAGTTATAGTTGGTTTTAACCACTCAGTATGGGTGCTGGGAACCAGACTTTGTACCTGTGCAAGAGCAGCAAGTGCTCTTAATCACTGAGCCATCTCTTCAACCCCCAAGTATTTGTCATTTCTTCATGGAGAAATTAGGAAACGAAACCAAGATTAATCTCACTGTATAGCTCTGGTAGCCTGGAACTCACTATATCGATGTGGCTGGCCTCATACTCACAGAGATCTGCCTCCCTCTGCCTCATCCTCTGGGTCTATGACACATCCACGAGCTTCACTGTTACTGCCCTATTGCAGTACCATGCCAGGGCCTCTTCCTCTGGTCTAACTGTAGCTGAGTACAAAATGGTCTTCCTTTCTGGTCTCTGGCTATTGAACAAAATGAAACCTGCGTACTTAAGGGGCAGAGTCTTCTCTTCAGTTTAAGAAGCCACAAAGCTTGATAAGATGATACCATCTTCCTGTATTACCCTCTACTGGGGGATTGAGTTAGGAAGGTTGAAAGTTTGAGACCAGTCTGAGAAACTTAGCAAGATAAATAAATAAATGTAAAATAAAACTTAAAAACCCAAGAGACCAGCACACTGTATGGCCCACTCTAAGACCCTCCCTCCCCTTGCTCCCTCATCAGTCGGTACCTAGCTCCAGCCGTAGCCAACATCGCACTGTGCTTGGGTCTGTATGGGTCTTTCTGTATTTGTAGAGTGTTTTACCCACACATTTGCGTACATGCCAGGTTTGTTGCACACACACCAGTGATACCATGTCAAGCGTGTCCTGCAGCTTTCCTTTGAATTACCAGAGTGTTTACAGAGCAGTAAGAGGCAGTACCCACAGCTCAATGTCATTTGTTTCAACTGCTGCATGCATGTCCCTGGTTAGGCAGCCTAGCCCCCTCCTGGAGAGCATTGCATTGTTTCCAAACAAAGTCACGAAGGCCACTCCTGACCTGCTGCTTTGGCAGGTGATATGAAGACATGGGGTTGTCTAGGTGTCCATACTGCTGTGCCTTTGGATGTCCCATCCTGACTTCTGCCCAGGCAGAGTTCCAGAGCCTATGTGGGGTTAGCCCTGATTCTGAGACACCGACACAGAGCCAGCGCTGACATGATGGTAGGAAACTGGCAGCCCTGTCCTATTCTGATCTCTTGTCACTCGTCATGCTGAGAAGATAAGACCTAGATTCTATCAAATGGATGGAAATGAGGCCTGAAAATACGGGACATTAATGACAAGCCAAGATGGCGGGCACAGACAGCATTGCTGAAGGCTGTGCCGAGCAGACTCCAGGAAGATCCAGAGTGCTTATGAGTACCTTGTTTTGGTTTTGAGACTGGATCTTCTTATGTAGGCCAGGCTGGCTCAAACTCATGACAGTCCTCCTGCCTCAACTACCTGCATGCTGGGATTGCTGATGTACACCTTGCCTGACTGTCCAGGGTCTTGTTTTTAAGTTAGATTTCTCAAGTTAACTCACTATACTCATTCTGTGGGCACAGGCATAAAAACTTGGGGTTAGAGGTCCACATAGTACAAACATTTGTGTACTGGGTGGTGACCTGTGAATAAAACACAGATACATTATGTATTGTATACCAGGATCCTATTTTAAAACTCACCCTAGTTTGATACTCCAGCAGTTGACCTACTTCCCCTTTGAACATCCTCTGTCCTAATTCAATAATAGTCCAGGCCCTATTGTAGATACAGTTAAGTGTGGTCATGGTTTAGCATGAAGCATCCCTTTCAGAAAACTTGCATATTAAAGGTTGAATCCCCAATGGCTGTTGCTCCTTTGAGAGGTTCTAAAAGCTTAAGAAGTTAGGTCTGGTTGGAGGAAATTTCTCATTGTCCCAGACTGCTCTTCTCTCTCTCTCTCTCTCTCTCTCTCTCTCTCTCTCTCTCTCTCTCTCTCTCTGGCTGCTGAGAAGTAAGGAGACTCTGATCTGCTACATTTTCCTGCTACCATAATGTTCATCATAGGCCCAGAATCCACCAAGCCCGGCGCTATGGATTGGCCCCTCTGAAATCATGAACCAAAATAAATCATCTCTTCCCTAGGTAGCTTTTGTCAGGTGTTTTACCACAGCAATGAGAAAGCCTCTTATCCCAAGTCCCACCCCTACTGGATATCTGAATCTAAAGATGGTACTGAATTTCAAATAGCCTGTATCTTATTCCTATAACATGTTTAGTTTTATAATACAGTAAGTTCAGTTTATAAATTATGCACAATAATTTATAAACTTATAAGTTTAGTGAGAGATCAATGACAACAAGAAATTAAAACAACTATAATCAGTGGGCTACAAGGGAGGGTAAAGCGTTTAAGAACCATCATTGAAAATAGGATTTGAAAAAACTGGAAGTTACAATAATCACATGTTGTGAAAGTTGCCAGCGTCACTACTCTCACTTTGGGTCCATTTTCAAGTAGAACAAGGTTTAGTGGAACACTGCATTGCGATGTTGTAGCAGTCAGTCTGATAACCAGGATGTCTACCGTGTGAGCATCTGGATGACGGTGTATCCACCTCGAATACCCTGGGCAAAGAGGACATTCACATTCTTGCCTGGGTGGATTGAGACTCCATGAGACTTCACTCTGCTACTCAGAATAGCATGCAGTTTAGAACTTAGGAGTCTTTATTCCTGAAGTTTACCATTTAATCTCTTTGCACCAAGATGGACCTTGGATACCAAACTTCAGAAGGAGAAACTACAGACAGCCAGGGACTGTTCTATACAGTCCTTTCTTATTAAACATCCCCACCCCCTAGGAATTTCCCCAAGGTGTCCCCTTGTCTTCAAAATGATGCCAGTGAAATTTGCACTTAAATTATTTATTCAAACACATTTCAGCCATCTGGCCAAGTTTCAGTGGGAATGCCTTTGTTGGCAGACATCACGGTGAAAGTATGTCCCGTGTCTATGTTTAGGGAACCTGCAGAATAGATTACCAATGCTGGAAGCCTCTCTCCATTCTTCTCCCTGAAGATTACTAGGTAGTTTCCAGACTCTGGCCCCAAATAGCTTGTGTCTTATGCCTGTTTCTCAGACCTCACGTGGTACTCTATTGATACGAGAGTATCAATATTGTTGTTCTGGGCTGTCTAGATGGTTCGGTGAGTAAAGGCACTTGCTATGTATGCAAAGCTTGGTGACTTTAGTTCAGCTCCTGGAGCTCACAAGGTGAAGGAGAGAACTGACTGTTTTCTGACCTCCATGTGTGTGCCCGCTCTCATGCACAATAGGAATAAATACAATAAGTTGGAAAAAAATTTAACCTGCTAGATTTTTAACATACACACACACACACACACACACACACACACACACTCCTCAGGAGTGGGATGAGTTCTAATCCAGCTTTCAGGACCAGTGTGGCTAACACACCCTTGGAAATGGAGAGTCAACCATTTTTCTCAGTAGTCCCAAGATTTTGTGTTTTCTCTCGATGTGCTTTCTGCCGGGTTTGGCCCTCTGGGCTTTCTGTCCTGTTCTATCCCTCCACCGAGGTTCTGACTCCTATCTGTAACAGTCTTCCTTCTATTTGCGCTAAACTTCAAATCCAGCCAGCCAGGTTTCTCTTCTGAGAGCCCACGAGTCACTTCCTTCAGCATTCCTCAGGCTGGAGGTTACCCTCTGCTCCCTCCTTACCCCAGCAAGCGAAGCAACTCCTCCCTCCAGATCCTGTCCTGCTACAGCGGGGACCCGTCCTGCACCTAAAGACCCAGTTGAGACGCTTGAACCTTACGCCTGCTTATACCCAGGGTCTCTGAATGTCCAACCTCAGAGAATGATCTAGAAAAAAATGAGAACAGCTGTAACACACATACATTCTTTCCAACATTATTTTTTTTTTTTACCATTGCATGGAAATGTAAACAAGATAAAATGTCGAAGAATTTGGAAAAGAAGCAGCAATTCTTGTGGGTCTCCCTGGAGTCTGAAGCACCCATTCAAAATGCTACCTTGACAACAGGGAAGATGTGTATGAATTGAGATATAGCCCACGTCTGGAAGTGAATTGTGGGAGTTACTTTGAGCGCCTCCTGCAGACAAAGGGGGATGAGTGTTGCAGCTGATCCATCCTGGTTTGGAGAATTCCAGTGCATGTATTTGCAATGTAGTACACCATTCTTAGATTGTTGCTTTGCTTTTGTTTTAGACAAGGTCTTACTTTGCAGCCTTGGCTGACCTCAGACTCAGAGCTCTGTTCACCTCTGCCTCCTGAGTGCTGAGATTAAAGGCATGAACATTTATCTGTCTAGCTATTTAATTCATATGAGTGTTTTGCCTACACGCATTTAATTCATGAGTGTTTTGCCTGCATGTATGTATGTATGTATGTATGTGTACTGTGTGTGTGCCTGATGCCTGCAAAGGCCAGACAAGAGTATATGATGCCCTGGAACTGGAGTTAAAGATGACTATAAACCAACATGTGGATGCTAGGAATTGAACCTGGGTCCTCTGCAGGAGCAATTGGGATTCTTAACCTCTGAGCCATCTCTCCAGTCTGTATACCATTATTATGTGTAGTGAAGAACCTTGAAGAAAGTGTTCTTTCCTTAATTCCTCCCTCCCTCCCTCCCTTTCTCTCTGAAAGACAGGATCTTACAATATAACCTATCAACCTCTCAGTATATGGTCTAGGCAGCCTTAAATTCAATATTCCCCTGCCACTGTCTCCAGTGTAGTGGGACTAAATTGTATCACCATGCCTGGTTTGAAGATAATTCTTTAGAAATGACCTTCTATGAGCATCATTTAAGATTTTCAGACATTTCAGTGAGTGTTCACTCTACATTGAGACCTTGGGACTGTGAGTCAGCAAGGATTGCCCATGTGACCCTTTGCACAGCAGCCTTTCTGGCCTGGATGACCCCCTTTCTCCTCTTCACTACTAGGCCCATACCCTTCAAGGCTGTGCCTGACTTCTGCCACTCCTGAAAGTCACCCAGCTGGAGGACCTCATGCCCTCCAAGGAACCTCTAACACTGGGCACTTTCCAGAGAGCATCAATACGCCCACCACCGTGTTTTGTTTCTGATTGGATCTGATAGTCACTGGGGGTGGGGGCACAAAGGCCTCTGTGTCTTGTTACTGCTTCATACCTCCCAGTCACCCTGTCACTGCGGGAACCATGGTGCCCTGGTATATTGGCAAATCGTCTTCCTCTCTCCATTCATGGCTAACCTAGTACGAGGCTGGTTATCACTCAGAGGGGAAAGCAGGTGTGGTATGATGCAGGTTTGTGTTCTGGGGCCCATGTGTGTGCGTGAGGCTTCTATCTATATATCCAGTCTCCTATCTCTGCCAGCGGAAACATCTTTGCCTTTATTACAATAATTTTTTTAAAAAATTACTTAGAAATATAGGTTACCAAGTAATAGCAAAGAAACACACAGGAAAGTCCCATGATGTGACACTATGGTTCAGTATCAATACAAAGGACGTTGGTCCTGTCCACAAAGATGATTTCAGTTTCATCAATTATAGATAACGTGATATTTTGTTTTACTTCTGGGGGGGTTCAAGTCAGGGTTTCTCTGTGTTGCCCTGGCTGTCTCACTCCGTAGACTGGGCTGGCCTCAAACTCAGAGATCCCTCTGCCTCTGCCTCCTGAGTACTGGGATTAAAGGCGTTTGCCACCACACCCAGCTTGTTTTACTTTGCACATCTACTTATTGTGTGTATGGGAGTCTGAGGGTGGGTGGAAGGATGCCACAAAATGTGGTGTAATCAGAGGACCGCTTATGGGAGTTGGTTCTCTCCTAACCCTGTGTGGATTGTGGGGATCAAACTCGGCTCAATGGCAAATGCCTTCACCCACTGAGCCATCTCACCGACCTTGTGGGCAACTTTTAAAAAAATATTCCATCCCAGAATTTGGCCTTTTCTACTTAAACACGCTTTCTCCATACTTTCCTGACATACTCTTTTTCCCTTCGGATCTTTATAGGTACTATTGCTCTGAAGTTTGAGAGCTATCCATACACACACACACACACACACACACACACACACACACACACATGCGCGCACAACCAATTCCTTGCTTGTGGGATCTTTTGCAGAGGCCCCAAGTTCAGTTGCCAGCACTTACAGTGAGTGGCTCACACAGCCTGTAACTCCAGTTCTGAAAGATCTGATCCCCTCTTCTGGTCTCTATGGACACCTGTACTCGTGTGCACCTGCATGCATATGGGGACATGGACACACATCCATACACAGAATAAGAAATACGAACATTCAGGAAATGTGGTTTTCTTCTACCCTCTCCTACATTGAAAGCTGCCTTTTTCTCACAATACAGTGGAATTCTCCTCTAACCTGACACTTTCCCTCCCCAGCTCCTGTCTCCTCAGCAACCCCGTGTATGTGTGCGCAATGTTTAATGTGTATGAACCTATGTGTTTCATACTCCTTTTGAATATATTCATATTTCTATTTTTTACCTAGCAACAATATGAGGTATTTGCAGGAGAGACCTCAAATCTTTCATTTCTACAAGTCAGCATATTGGAGGAGAGCCCGGCTTTGCCACCATCTGGAATATAAAGATAATTTTACCAACCTCAGAAACTGTAAAGATTCGCTGAAAGAAAGAAAGCAGAGTGCCCACCACAGACGAGTTCAGAACATGCCGCTGGCGGCTGCTGGCCACGGTCACCACCTTCCACTGGTGTTTCCCCACAGAGCTTTGCCCTTGGACATCCGAGAGGGGGTGGGTGTCATCTGGGTCTGGGATAGGTCTTCTTAACAGCTACGCGTGCTTCACATACTGTGCTGGCTGGTTTTCTGTCAACTTGACACAGGTTGAAGTCATCTGAGAGAAGGGAACTTCAATTAAGAAAATAGATTGGGTTGTAGGCAAGCCTGTAGGGCATTCTCTTAATTAGTGATTGATGGGGGAGGGCCCAGCCCTTTGTGGGTGGTGCTATCCCTGGATTCTATAAGAAAGCAGGCTGAGCAAACCACAAGTGGCAAGTCAGTAATCAGCATCCCTCCCTCCATGACCTCTGCATCAGCTCCTGCCTCCTGGTTCCTGCCCTGCGTGAGTTCCTGTCCTGACTTCCTTTGATGATGGACAGTGATGTGGCTGTGTAAGCCAGTTAAACCCTTTCCTTCCCAACTTGCTTTTTGGTCATGGTGTTTCATCAATGTAACCTTAATTAAAACACACTCAAAGCATAAAATATAGAGAGGCTGGAGAGATGGCTCAGTAGCTAAGAGCACTTGTTCCTCTTTCAGAGGACCCAGGTTTGGTTCCCAGTACCCACATAGTAGCTCACAATGATCCTAACTTCAGTTACGAGGGTTTCCATGCTCTCTTCTGACCTCCATAAGTACCAGGCACACTTTTGGTGCACATACATACATGCAAGCAAAATTATTCATACACATAGAATAAATACATATGGTTGTTGTTGTTGTTGTTGTTTGAGACAGGGTTTCTCTGTGTAGCTCTGGCTGTCCTGCCAGGAACTCACTCTGTAGACCAGGCTGGCCTTGAACTTAGAGACCCACCTGCCTCTGCCTCTCAAGTGCTGGGATTAAAGGTGTGTGCCACCATTGCCTGGCTGAAGAAATACAAATTTACAAATAAATAAATAAATAAAACTAAAGATAGAAATCTGTAGTGGCCGGTTATGTTCTGCTATTTCATTTGCCTCTATCCTGATGTCTACCAAGCTGGGAAAGAAACTGTGTTCGAATGTGTGTGCATGTGCAGGTGGAGGTCAGAGGTGGCTACTAGGTTTATTCTGAGACAGGGCCTCAGAACTGGTTCTCTCACTGAACCTGGAGTTCACCAGTTGGCTGTACTGGCGGGATAGCAAGCTCTAGGGATCTGCCTATTTCTTCCCCTTCTACCCTGGAGTTACAGACACAGGATACAACTCTTAGTTATTGAGTAGTTGCAGGGGATCCAAAATCTGCATGGCAAGCACTCTATTGACTGTGACTTCTCCCCAGCCCTAGAAACGTTAATAATAATTACATGTGTTGGGCTCTGGATGGAAGCTGAGAAAACTCCCTTCAGAGACAGAAGCCTAAAAATGAAAGCTTTATTTTCTGCTCAAATAGGGAGGCAACCAGTTCGGGATCTGAACCAGGTCCCCAAAGGGAGCTTCTACAACATTTTAATAGGACGGGAACACAAAGGAAGGAGTAGCAGGGTGGACTGCTGCATTGATCACTCGTATTTTGATACAAGGAGCTAATCGAGGAAGTTAATGTTGGTGACTGGACCTTATCCAAGTCATCTGGTTTCAGGGTCCTTGAGTCAGGTCCTCTCCTGGACTCTGGTTCAGAATTTAGAATGATAAGGGAACAAAGGACTGGGCAGGCTGCCTGTAGTTGATTAAGTCAAGACAGGTGATACATTTATTATATGTGTGCCTTAGTTTAGATGACAGGATAACACCTCCTTCCCTCTTTACGTCCTTCTCTGGTTAACACACAAACTTGAAACACCCAAGAGAAGCAGGGTAGAAGTTGGTTATGGGACTTGGTAACATGAACTCGGTTTTAACCCTGTCAGCAAGAGGGAGGTTGTTCCTGCAATGGCTGGACACAGGCAACTGTCCCCTAACACTTGAAATTGGGGGTGTAACTGAGTTGGTAGAATGCTCGCCTAGCAGGCCTGGAACCTTGGATATATACCCATGGCCCACTCACCCAGTACTGTGTCAGCCTTGCCTAGGATAGCATGTGCCTACAGTCCAAGCACTGACAGGTGGAAGGAAGAGGACCAGAAATTCAAAGCCATCCTCAACTACATGGGGAGTTCGAGGCCAGCCTGGGCTAGAGACTCTGCTGTTCATGGTGGTGATGATAGTGACAGAAAAATGACTCAGTGACTAAGGGCACTTGTACTTATAGAGGACCCAGGTTTGGTTCTCAGTACCCACACAGTGGCTTCTTAGCCTTCTGTAATTCCTGTTCCTGGGATTCTGGCCTCTGCAAGCATCAGGTACACATGTGTACATACGGGCAAAACACTTATACACATAAATAAAAATAAATCTAAATAATAATCAGTTATCACAGTGCCACATGATTGGTGGTGTGGGGTGCTGGCAATGAAGGCTGTAGTAAACTGAGTGTTTATCTTGTGGCAGAAATAGCTAAGAGCTTTGCTTGTTTCAGGTTAGACTCTGTTAAAGCCCCAAGAAACAGACTTCCTCAGTCCCATTTCACAGCTGCATAGACCAAGGCACACATGGCTTAGATACCTTGCCTCAGTCTATATTCCTTTGTCAAAGCTAGGACTGAGGTTCAAAAACCAAGCTATCAGGCCCCTGGACATGGTGAGATAAATATTTCCTACTGTCTGTGGTCCCATGAGTCAGCTAATCTGAAGAGATTCTGTTTGGTTTCATTATCTGTTTGGAACCCTAGGAGGGGGAAGCCCACAGGTAGTAAAGAATTGAAGTCCTGACACTAAATCAATCAGACACCTTTCTTTTCAAACTCCTGTTCTCAATTAAGGTGGCGATCAGAGAGGGAGACTGGCTGGAACGCGGGCGGTGAGCATCTTGGAGGTTCTGGAGCGTGAGAGGTCAGTCTGCTGTTGCCAGCTCCTGGATCGTCCGCCTCCCCGGAGAGAATTCAGATGCCGCGGAATTCTTTTTTTCAGTGGAGACTGTCTAGAAGCCAGTTCCTGACTCCTTCCCCAGGTCCATTTTCACCTGAATCTTCTCTTATTCTTCTCCATCTAGAATCTTCCAGGATGAGAGACAGATGCTGGCGCCCGCCGTTGTGCCCCCCACAACCATACGCCTGTCCTGCAGTCACACGATACCATCAATGTCCTAATCACCAACTGAGCAGATCCAGGTTGCGCCTGTGTGGCTCCCTGGCTTTAATTACCCAGGGCAAATGGCTGCCTCACTCTGAGCAATGAGAAATCAGGAACGAGAAGGAATGATTAAATAAATCAGTATCTGGCCAAAAGACTGAATAATAAACAGCCATTAAAGTTCCGGGAAAAGAATATGTAGTGAGAAGGTCAGGGCATTTCTGACACAAGAGGAAAGTTCATGTACATATTTTAAACATTTGAAAACATGGAAACAGAGAACACACGCCCCATAATGTCCATCATGATCTCTGAACAAGGTGATTACAGTATTTTACTTTATAAATTTGTCTCCGAGAGCATGATGTCTTTTTAAAATAGAAACAAGGGACTGATAGATGATGGATAAGAGAACTTGGTTGGTTTCTCCTCCCTGGTCAGTGGCTTGAGTTTTTATTAGATGTTCTACCTTGAAGGAGCCAACTCACGTCTTGCCTCTCTAGGTGCTTTTCTAGGTTTATCCAACTCTGATATCTTCAGTTTGATGGACCCCCTAGGACTCCCTGGGACACACCAGCAGCCATGGGGCATGGAGGATTCTTTTCTAACCCAACTAAAGGACAAGTTCCTTGATGGCGGCCTGTGTTTATATTTAACTTCTTTCTCCTGGCCACATGGCCCAGCAAGCACCGCACAGTTGCCGGAGTTTAAGCAGTGTCGGTTGAACACAAGCTGGGTCCTCGTGGGACATACTGCATGGGGGTGACCCGCCTTTCTCTCTGAACTTTGTCCCATTTCCTCCAATTCATCTAAAAGGGCCGTCTGTGCCATTAGCCCTGGGTTAGACTTTATTGTGAATTGTTTTGTTGTTTTTTAAATTCCGTTTGCTTTGGTAGGGACGACCAAGTCTAGCCCTTGTTTTTACAGGGAGATTATAGAAGAAAATAAATAAGGGCTATTTTGAGTTAAAAAGGCTTTGTGTGTGTGTGTGTGTGTGTGTGTGTGTGTGTGTGTGTGAATGGGGATGATGGAGCTGATGTTTTTAAGATGGGAAATGAGAGCCAAGAGGAGAGGACTTCCTTGGGTCTCAGGCAGATCAAAGGCAGGTGAAGGCACGCTCATGTCAGTGCGCCTCCGGCCCGCTGGGCTCAGGATACTGTACCGAGGTCAAGGTTGCAGGACACAAGACCTGGACAATTTACAGTTTCTTTAGAGAAAGAAAAGATGAATCACTGAAATAACAGCCTGAACTCTGCCTGGGAGGCTCAGTGCAAAGTCTGCATACGCACAGACTCCAGCTGGCAGGGAGGACGGGATAGCTGCTGGCAGAGGCGTTAGGGATGGAGGTCCAGCCTGTGCCAGGCCCTGAGTCAGGGGCTTATTGCTGCTGGTCACCACCCACACTAGCTTCTACCCAGGATCCCTGTCACTTCATTTGCTGCATGTTCCACCCTCTGTCCCTTTTAGGACTTCCTATTATAATAGGAAGCCTGAGCCTTCTGAGGTAGAGTATTAAAGAGGTGTCTTAATTCAGAGGAGGATGGCTGAGGAACAGGGTGACCGCCCCCCAAGCCCCTTGAATGGGCTTCCCTGGTCAAGTGCTAAGTGCAAGCGTTGAGGTTTTTGATGCAGAAATGGAGCCATGCTAACTCTTCAACTGGGAAGTAAACTAAGCCAGACTTACCTAATACTCCATCAGAAATGGATGAGAGGAAGAAGACTGGCCAGTGGCTGGACTACAGGAGAGAGCCAAGCATCCAGGTTCAAACCCAGCGTCAGAGAACAGTACAGAATGAGCCTGGGGGGTGGCTGAGGATGGTTCCAGTTATAGCAGTGAGAGAATTAGGGAGCCTCCAGGCAGAGCCATAGACATGCTGTGAGGTCTTAGGCAGCACAGACTCAGATCCTGCCTCTCTATCTTCCCAGCTCGTGACAGGTTCTGTGTGAAATACTTATAAAAATACCTGGCCTAGTGTTTAACCCAAAGCAGTTAGCAAGCCCCGGGGTTTGTTGGCTCTTAAAGACGAACCTAAGGCAGTCAGAGGCATCGAGGCAAGAAGACAAGAATCCAAAGGAGACTGTCTGTCTGTCTTGTGTCTTGGAGACCTGCAGGTCAAATGGGTTGGGAAGAAGGTGTCACCAGAGAAGGCCTAGATTTTGAGAAGTGCGATGTTTAGCAATGTTTAGTATTGGGATATTGTTTTCATCTTCCACTCGTCACAGGCGGTTCTGGCCAAAGGGACAGATTGGTCAAGAACACAGGGTGGGGGCAGGCAGGAGAAAGGCTGCAGTGGGCAGAAGTTGGCAAGGCTGGCAATGCCAGCAGACCAGATGATGTTGCCAGCAACCCTGGGCTGTTTGCCATCAGATCCGGAACAGCCAGAGCTGGGCCTGTGCTCTCACCGTGACTGCACACCAGACCCTCCTCAATGGGAAAGGGTCATCTGAAGAGATGACTCAGGCCATGCAGAGGCCAGCAACGCAGCGAGAAGGCCGGCAGCAGTACCCTGACCTCTGACTGCCCATCTCCAGCATGTCTGTTTCATGCCCTGAGAAATGATCTCAGTGCCCTCCCCCCATCCCCACCACACACCATGGTGGGAAGAACTTTCTATCAGGGGAACCGTCTATGCGCATGTCCTGTGAGGAGCCCTTATGTCTGGCCTGATGGCGTCCTAGGGGAGGAGGAATGGAGGGAACCAGGGCAGTCTGCCACGTTTAGTTTTCAAGTTGTTGGGTGCTACTGAAGCCTTGTTAACTGGATATTCTGTTAACTTTTTTGTTAATCATTTGATTTTTGATTATCCAGTCATATAACAGGAAGTTGGCCAGACCACTTTTCCTTCATTTTTCCTTAAAACAGGTATAAGAAAATTTTTAGGTGATTGAGTTCTTAGTGACTGAAGAGCATCTTTTAGAAAGTTACCTCTGGCGAATGGAGATTGAATCTGTCAGATACGATCTCCAGAGAGTGAGAGATGACCCTGGTGGAGAGCAATTCTCTCCCAGAAATAAAATGGATCAGAATTAAAAGGTACATTATAGGCAAGTGGCTGAGAGTTAATCTCCACCTGCTTCTGTGTGCGAACATTAAGAATCAATGCTCTCGGGAGCAAGATTAAAGGAACATAGACAAGCCTATTGAAGTCTCGTTCCAATGACTGTTCTTAATGCTTTCTTTGGTTTTTCAGGGCAGGGTTATGTCTCCTTTAAATTCACCTGCTCGAGTCTGGTAGAAAACTCAGTGCTGGCTTCCCAGTACTTTCCATACCTGCTTTGGCTCTGGAGGTCAAGCCTCTTCCCAGAATCCCCTTATGGCTCTTTGCCTTATCTCTGGATTGCCCAGGAAGTATGGCTGCTATAGAGGGCTTTCTGCCCTCTGGCTGAGATTCCAGAAAAATCTCTCTAGCTTCTGATTATGACTGTTTGCTTTCTAAAAGGAAGCAGATAATAAGATGCTGGTGCATCCAGCCCTGGGCCGTGTGTCCCCATGACTCCTCTGTTGGGCTGCACTGAGCTACACGGCTCTCTAGTTATCAATATGGTGAACTGCTTACAACAGACAAAACTGTGACTATTTTTCTAAGCTTTTCCTCTCTTAAACCAGGTTATTCCTTTCACATCCCTACCTTATTTTAAACCCTGAAAAGGTTTAAAAACAAACAAAACTCCAGCACCCAACAGAATAGAATGGGTTTCAGACACCTGCGAGCTGGTTTCTTCATATAAACACCCTAACACCCAAACGTGTAGAAGGTTCTACTGTATGGGATTATTTCTTGCCTTTCAGTCTTTAAAACAAAACAAAACAAAGACATGCACATTGGAGAAGATTGCTTCTTAGAGACCAACAGCTTTTGAATTGCTTAATTAGATCTCTTAGATGAGATTTTAGTTTTCAAGGGTTGCTAATGAGATTGACCAGATACCATTGTTAGCTTCTGCCAAGCAAGGCTCCAGTGTCTGGGTTTGGAGGGCCTGAGGAAAGAGGCCAAGAAATAAGGAAGGAAATGGTGACATGCTTTATGGAAATCTGGTGGAGATCACAGGTCACGGACTCCTGCTTTGTTTCTCCCTCCCTACCCCACCCCCAGCAGCAGGACCACCTCCTGCAGTGCAACGTCAGTGCCCCCCCTTAGGCAGGTGACCCCCCCCCCCAGGACTTCAGCCCTGGCCTTTCTGTGTGCAGCTCATCCTAGATGTCTCCTACCAGCCACTCTGTTTTCTCCAGTTCTGTGAGGTACTGTGTTTGGGGTTTTTGCCCACAACATTCTTACTGTGTCTTCTTGCATCTATGAGGTGCCCACGTCTTGCTAGGTCTGCCCTCCCTGTTCTGTCTTGACAAGTCACTCAGCTCAGATCTGTGTCCCCAAAGTATTGCGTGGCTCACCCACACAGCTCCCTGCTAGACACCCCCATGCCATCCTGCATGTCACATCAGGGTGGGTCTTTACTCTCACCTGCTAATCAGAAGACTCTCAAAGCTCCCTGTATCCTGTGCATAGTGGCCCTCAGTCTGGCATTGCCTGGTCTTTGCGTCTTTTATTCTAGGAGGTTGAAGAAAAAAGACGCAGTGTCTCTTGGGGTCCCCTAAGTGGGAACCATTACCACATATCTATGAAGAATTGTGGATTTAGTTTAAATTAGTTACTTAAGGTCACACAGTAAGAAACCAGAAGAGCTGGGGTTTCAACCCAGGCCTCTGTGATTCACGTCTAAATTACTTAACCACCATGCTCCGCCACTTCGCAGACTCCAAGAATGGCTAATAACAGGAGGGAGCATCAGAATTGCCCAGTGATGGGCAGATACGCAGCATCTTGGGCTCCCCACGCTCACGTACACTCTCCGGATTGGGATCCCATCTCTTTGTGCCCTCCATTCCTATGTGTGCTTTCAGTTTTCCTAGTTTAGTAACTATGTGACCCACCCAGCCCTAGTACAATGCTTAAGCCATGGTCTCTGAAGCTAGATTTTGAGGGACCAAATCCTGGCTGCCCATACATTATCTCTGTCTCTCTAGGCATGTCATTTAACGTCTTCACGACTCAGTTTCCTTATCTGTAAAGTAGGAATAAATTTAGTGCCCATTCACCCCATGGAGTTCCAGGTATTTAACAAGTTGGTATATGTCCTATCTGAGCACCTGGAGAAAATATCCAGGCAGATGACAGTGTAGTCTATAGCCTTAAACCCTGGGCTTTGAGGACCAAGAAAGAAGATATGTCTCTCTGGAAGATATTTAATCATAAGAAATAATCCTGAGTGCCAATGAGATGCCCTAAATGCTTTCTCACAGGTGGGAGTTGAGGGCCACAAGGCTTCCTTGTGGGGCAGGAGTGGGACTCACAAACCAGTCCCTGGTACCTCCCTGGCCCTGGCTGCCCTACACTTCTTCATGTCCACATCGATTCCCACATACCCAAATCAGCCCTGGGGCCGGAGCCATGGCTGTCTCCTCCCCTTGGCTGGGTGCCTCGGACTCCCGGCCCAAGCCCCCACTGCTTCTCCTCTGGCCCCATTTCAGAGTCCTTTGTGTGGTGGAATTCCCACTAAAGCAGTTCATTCTTTTCTCAGTGACCCCTAATCTTCCCAGCGAACATTTGCATTTCAAGAGGAGGGTGCGTACAAACAGAACTCATCTCTAATTGGCCGATGGAGGGAGCACTTAGTTTTCTCTTAGGGATGGACTTTCCCAGGCTCTGATGACCTCCTCTGTGAAAGCTCCTCCCATCCACTTTCTGCCCACCCCACCCCCCACCCCCAGCCCAAAGGAGCTGGGATGTGGCAGAGGAAGGTCCTGCCCGGGAAGAAGGCTAAAGAGGACAGTTTCCAGAAGTTTCTATTTCCTTAACCCGTTAAGTTTCTAATGCTGGACCTGGAGGTTTTTTGTTTGTTTGTTTTGTTTTGTTTTAACTAGTTTTATTGTTGATTTCCAAACAGCATCATTTCCCAGCCTTGGAGATCCTGAACAGAGTAATTTGGGACTTCTTGGTGAAATAAATGTAGCTTTGTAAAACCTTGCTACATTGTTCTTAGTTTTTCCATTACCCCACTGACTGACAAAAGCCTTTGGATCAGGAAAGGGCTGGGACGGAGGAGAACTAGCCCAGCTCTCCAAGGCAACTTCAAATACCACAGACAAGGACCTTAAAGAAGCGTTTCCTGTTCATAGTTAATGATCCTGTTCGTGTATCATAGCGTAAAAACCATTCTGAAGTGGGAGTGGCACAGGAAAGGAAACCGAGGCTCAGGAAATAGGGATTTGGGGGCCAGTGAGGGCAGTAGAGCAGTCACCCTGAACGTGGCCTTCATCTTCCCAGGTCATTCTAGACCAGCGGTTCTCACTCTGTAGGTCATGACCCCTTTAGGGGTCAAATGACCCTCTCATAAGGGTCACATACTAGATATCCTACATATCAGAAATTTACATTATGATTCATAACAGTAGCAAAATTAGTTATGAAGTAGCAATGAAAATAATTTTATGGTGGGGGGGCACCACAACAGGAGGAACTGTTTTAAAGGGTTACTGCATTAGGAAGGTTGAGAACCTCTGCTCTTGGACAGCAGGAGGAGGTTTTATAGTCTGAAATTCATGGGGTGGGTGGGGGTAAGTGTATAAATGGTAGGGTGGTGGCAGTGCCTGGTCTCTACATGAGCTCCCCACCCGTGAGGTCTTACCCTCCAAGTGTTCTTCTGAGGCCTGGCTTCTTCCCCTGAATGCCCCACTCTGCCCAATCCCTAAACTAGGCTAATGTCTTGGCCCGTGAGAATCATCAGGAGACCTAGTCTACCCCTTCAGCTAGTTTCTTTCCTCATGGGCCCTGGATCCCTGGTCTTCTCGGCCTCCTAGCAAGGCTTTACACCTGGGTCTTTCTTTTCCCGTTCTAGGTGTGTGTGGCTGCTGTGGCGCCCTTCGTCCCAGGTACAAGAGGCTGGTGGACAATATCTTCCCTGAAGATCCTGAGGTGGGTCACAGTGAGGGCTAAGTGGGCTGCTGACTGGGGAAGGGATTTGGGCACTGACTCTTCCTGGGAATGGCGAGAGGCTCTGTCCTTTGGCCCTTCTGTCATTTGACCCCTCTGAAGGCTGGATGTGCAGGAGGCTGTTAGGAATATGCTGAGCTGCTGCTATACAGTTGGAACATCCTTCTCACTCCTGTCTCAGTTGCTCATCCTCCTGAAGGAAACGTGAAAACGTGCCCTGTCTAGCATTTTGCTCTGGCTCTCCCTGGCATCTGTCAGGTGTCTGGCTGTGCACTGCACAGGAGGCCTGGCTTCCCTCTGTCACATTGTGTTATGCACTGAGGTCTGACGATGTCAGGATCTGATGCATTTGCCTTGCTATTTGAGAACTACTGACCACTTCTGGATGGACAACTGGAGGATTCCATTTCTATTATCCTCTAGAGAATTTCCTACAAGCTATAGAATCATCTTCTTTATGTCTTGGTGGTAACTATCCATATATACCTTAATTCTGAATTACTTTTTTAAAAAGATTTATTTATTTATTTTCTGTATATGGATACGCTGTAGCTGTCTTCAGGCACACCAGAGGAGGGCATGAGATCTCATTACAGATGGTAGTGAGCCACCATGTGGTTGTTGGGAATTGAACTCAGGAAGAGCTCTTAACCACAGAGACAACTCTCCAGCCCTCTCTGAATTACTTTTAATGATGCCTTGTCCTTCATCCACACACCCATGTATGTCTCTGTACCCACACATGTATATGCATTCATGCATATACACATATACACACACTTACACACACACACACACAAATAAAAACCTATCTCTGTATTTATATGTATATGGTGTATGTGCACATACGTGCAGCTACACTTGTCTGCGCATGCATGTGTGGACTCCAGAAGTTGATGACTTTTGGAGCCTTTCTCTATCACGCTCCACTATGGTTTTTGAGACAAGTCTCTCAAGGAACCTAGAGCTTGCTCTTGTGGTTAAACTAGGGACAGCGAGCCTCACATGTGTTTGAGTTTTCCTAGCTTGGTAACTGTAACCCACCTAGCCCTGGTACAGTGGTTAAACCATGGTCTCTAAAGCTAGATTTTTGAGGGTCCAGTTGAATTGGTATTTGTTCTAAACTTCCCATTAGAGCGGAGCCATGGTGATTTTGAGCTGTCTGTCTTCTACAGGATGGTCTAGTGAAGACCAACATGGAGAAACTGACCTTCTATGCCCTCTCGGCTCCAGAAAAGCTGGATCGAATTGGTGCCTACCTCTCGGAGAGGCTCATCCGAGACGTGGGTCGTCATCGATATGGGTGAGTCACATAGGGAAGGACAAGATGGCTTTCCAGAAATTGCTTAATATTTTTAGGGTTAAACAGTGTAAGAATATTTCAAGAAAAAAAAAGCATTGGGTATGTTATTCAATGGACTGAGAAAAACAAGATTGAGACCAAACAGGGCTGGGCTCATGTGGTCCCCTTGAGGTAGGTAAATTTGGATTGTTCTGTGGAGATTTGGGAAGAGGGCATGCCGGCCCCGTAGGAGTAGCTGTTTAGCGTCCACAGAGTTGCCACGTGTCCACATAGAAGAGCTTATGCAGCCAGTCTGACTCAAAATGTGTCGTTATTCACTCCCCTTAGTGGCTGAAAAAGTGAGATGGAGTTCTGAGAAGGCAGGGTTGGAGTAGTTGGTCCACTAAAATCACACTTAGAGAGGCCGGAAATTTGGCACAGGTGCTAGAAGGTCCGGCATGCTAGAACCCTTGGGTTGGATCTCTAAAGCCACAATCAAGCATGCCTGTGATCCTAGCACCAGAAGGTGGAGGCTGGAAAATCAAAAGTTTGAGGTCATCCTCGGCATTATAGCAAGGCTAACTAGCCTAGGAAAGGTGAGGTCCCATCTCAAAACAAGACATTCCCTTTAAAATTTTAAATATCTTGCTGTCAAAGGAGAAACCATTAGAATTTTAAAACTGAGCATCAAAGATAAATATCATCATCAAATAAGGCAAAGTGTTCAAGGTCACATGCTATTCATATTGAATAAATTGTCTGGAAGAGTCAGGAGAGAGGCAGCCAGGGAAGAGATTACAAAGGGTCCCCTCAGAGAGCCAGGGTCACCTATGCGGCATTTGCCAGACTTACAGTCCACACCCAAACCACTGGACCGTCCTATCACACTGACTTTTCTCTAAAAGTAAATATTTAGGTATTAACCAGGAAATGGTGAAAACAGAGGCATTTTCACATGTCCCTGGGAAAAAGAGCAAATTGGTTGAAATTTTCCAGGTCATGAAATATGTTTCTAGATCTTCAAAACCTTTTGTCCTTTCTGTCTGTCACTTCCCAAGGAACCCTTAATGCTCTTCCTTGTCTACAGAGATTTTTTTGCAGTGTTTTCTGTTTGTTGGTTTGGCTTTGCTTTTGTGAGACAGTCTGGGGTTGCCCGGGCTGCCTTCAAACCCGCAATGTGGCTGAGGATGACCTCGAACTCTCGCCCCCACCGCACAGATTCGAGGCCATCCTCAGCCACATTGCGGGTTTCATTTCTCCATCTTTTTGGGGGGGGGGAATGAGAAGGGAGGCCCGATCTCACGTATCGAAGGCTGGCTTCCAACTCACTACAGCTAAGAATGAGCTTGAGCTTCTAAACCCTCCTCTACTCTCACCTCTCCTGTGGTTCTGGAGACCAAACCCAGGGCTTTGTCCTTGCTGGGCCAGTGCAGCTACATCCCTAGCCCCGCCCCTGCCTTTTTCTTGGTTCCACCTTTTAGTCTGTTAGATCAGATGACAACAGGGACTTGTCTTCCCACTGTTTGGGGCTAATGCTGTTAGACATGCTCTTCAACTCGAAGACTAGATGCTCCTTTAGAGTCATCTCCATCTTTCATACCCCTTGTCCTCCACACCCACTGCACCTGCTATGTAGCCAATACAGGCAGACTGGCTGAACAGTCCTAGGGTTGAAAAGTCAAGGACCATCAGTAATGTCGGGTGGGGGAGAAGGGTTAGGATCGAATAGAGGCTTTGTATATCCTAGGGATGTGCTTTACCCCAGGTCTGACAACTCTTAAACCAGGCTGCCCCAATGTGAAAACAAATGCAAATTGATCTGTTTCTAGGATCGTTCTCTGTACGGTAAAATTAGGTTGCCACTCATTAAGGGGAGGAGCATGGATGCTTTGTGCACAGCAGTTATATAAAGAGCCTTGACGTACTGTAAAGCACATCCAAGTAAAAATGACTTTATCCTTGACTGAACCAAACGCTAATGTGCCAGCGATAGCATTAAACATTTAATACCGATTCTGCCCTTGCTCTCTGCAGTGATGTTTCTAGTGATTAAAAATGTCCATAGCCAACAGGGTCCCTTGGAATCCTTCTTCTGCCTGTGGAATGACAATTCAAAATTGGCATCATCCTGTTAAAAATAGCCCTTGCAGCGTCTAGGTATTTAAAGCCCGGGGGAGGGCTTTGATCATAAACATTTGGAGAAACATCTGTTAGGATCTTCTCTCTTTGCCCTCCTGTGTCTTCCTGCCCAACATAGCTGGCCTCTTCCTTGTCCTGGATGGAGGCCCTGGAAGAGCAACATTTTCACACCACACAGTGAGAGGAGCTGTGTCTTCCTAGCATGGTGCGGGTGTCTCTGTGGTTTGGTCCTATCAATGTGAACCTTGGATACGGGTCCCTGTGGCAGAGTCACTCTCTCACGACCACTGCCTTCCTGCATTGCCGCTTTGCCACAGCCTTCTGGGGGTCCTGATTCATGAGCATCCATCCCCACAAGGATGCCGGCTGAGAGCAGGGAAAATTTCAAAGCGTTGGCTGGAATGGGTGGTGATGTGCGGAGAACCCCAGCATTTCTATGCTTCTCTCCTTCCCGCTCCAGACGCCCAGTTCCTCTGAGCACTGGGCAGCAGCGGAGGGAGTGGAAGTGCTGAGACAGGCATCAGTTCACAGGGATCACCCAGCATGGACCACCGTGTGCAGGATATGACGTTAGACAGTATCAGGGGTCCCCCGTGCCTGGAGTTCTGCTCCAGCCCAGGGTTGAGCAGTGAGGATGGAGTCAAGGAGGGTGGGCTGCTCCAACCCGAGGACCCTGGCCCAAGTTAGCCCAGCATTGTTCCTTAGAAGGGCCTGAGGCTGGTGGGAGGGTAGATTGACCCTTCAGAAAAGTGAACTGCAGAAGCCTGCTAGATAGAGAGGGTCGGCCTGCTCTTCTTTTGCTGTAGTCAAACCTTCTCCCTGCTCCTGGGCTCTTAAAAAACCCAGAAAGTTCAGTTCAGGAATTGGTATGTATGTATGTATACACACACACACACACACACACACACACACCCACCCAGAATGCCCAGAATAAGAGGCCCTTTGTCCAGGGTTGCTGCTGCCCTTTGAGGGATGATCCAAGTCCCTGACTCCAGGTCCATATTTCCTCTCCAACTGGGTGGGGCTCCCAGGCGACTCCTCTCACTCTCCTCTGGCACTGCAGGCCTTTCCTGGTTTCTCTGGCTACTTCTGACCTGGAATGAGGTGTCCAAGCAGAGCCAGACACTTCAGGGACTCCACAGAGAGACTTTTTACCTGACCCCTAGGAACCAGGCACCCAGGGTGTTTTGCTCTGTGGTTGTTCATGTGACTGCGTCTGAGTTCTTCCATTTGTAATCTGCCCAGTGTCCTCCCCCTGCTGCTCACAATTCCTGGTCTGTTCCAGCTCACTTGCCTTAGGTCCCCTTCATCTTTGGGAAGCTTCACGCGGTGTGTTTGGAGCTGATGTTTGCTGCAGCAGCAGCCTGTGCTACCCCCATGGCCCAGCTCCATCCTAACCCAGTGTGCTCCAAGTGCCCAGGCAGGCCAATTTGGACTCTCAGATTCAATATTACCTTAGACCCCTTGCAGAACTCAGATCCGATCCCTGATGATGGTAACCTTGTCATGGGAATCCTGTTGATTGATGGTCAGTATCCCCAAAGTCCCCTGCTCTGTCTAAGAGCGAGGTCTGATGGGTGGGACACAGGGGAGGCTGGTGAAAACACTGAGCCCATCACTTGGGTCTGAATTCAAGCTCACAATTAAAACCATGACACTCAGCCCTGGAATCAGAAATGGAGCATCAAGGGTACATGCTCAGGGAACTAAGTGTGATTCTTCTTTATTTCTTTCCATTTCTATTTAAATTCTAATGTGATTTTTCACCTTTTACCAAAATCTCTAGTCTTAGTCAATAGTCCTTCTTTTACTATTAAAGAATAGTTTGGGGGTTGTTTGTTTGTTTTTTCTTATCAGGATATTCTAGATTTCTCCCCCCCAACCCTGTGGGCGGGGGGAAGGCTGAGTCTCTGCTCCAGGATTTGGGAGGCCTTCTAGTTTCTCCTCTTGTCTAGTCCCACCCACAATGTCTTTTCCATTATTTATTTTATTCATTTCAACTCTTAAAAGTAAGATGTCAGTAGAAAAATGTTGGTATGACCTATAGAAAAACTGGAATTTCTCCTTGCCTCCCCTTATATTACCATGTTTGGTGACTTGACTTGTCCAGGTGTCCCTACATGGGAGATCTGTCCCCCTGGACTGTCCTCTCTGGCAGGGATCCCGGTCAGTTTTCTCTTCCAGCTTGGCTGACTTCAACTCTGTGGAATGCCAAGGCTGTAGAAGGTGTCCTCACTGCCTGTCTGTGGAGGTCAGGGTTATGGAGAGTCAGGCGTGTCTGTCTGTCCTACGTAGGAGGGATGCCAAGCCTGGGCTCCCACTCACCAAATGAGTTCCCAGAGCCAGTGCCACCTTTGTGTTCCAAAGCCACCACAGAGAGCTGGAGTTGTAGCTCAGCAACAGCGTACTTAGCAAGCTCATGCTAAGCCCTGGCTCCACCCTCGCCCCTCGAGAAAAATAATGAGGATATTATAGATAAAAGGATGACGGGATCTATTTTTGAGTATACACAGAGACTACTATAGCCTTAATAATCCTTAATAATAATTGAATTTAGTAAAGTTCAAGGATTTAGTAGTAGCTGGATCAGCTCAGAGAGGTTAAAGAAATAAATTTTATAAAAGTAGAAGAGATTCCAAAGTATAGAGGTTCTTTTTATAAGATGTATTTATTTATTATATATAAGCACACTATAGATATGTTCAAACACACCAGAAGAGGGCATCAGATCCCATTACAGATAGTTGTGAACAACCATGTGGTTCCTGAGAATTGAACTCAGAACCTATGGAAGACCAGTCAGTGCTTTTAACCTACGAGCCAACTCTCCAGCCTAAGGCTTTTTTTTTTTTTTAATGACTATTTTCTACAGAAGTTAATGCAAGAGTGTCAAAGAACTGGTGTCTGGTTGCTGTTTTTAAAAACAGATTCAGGGGCCGGAGAAATGGCTTAGTAGGTAAAAATAGTGAATGCTCTTCCAGAGAACCCCAGTTGGGTCTCTGTCACCCTCAGGGATGTTCACAATCATTTGTAATTGTGGCCCCATGGGGATCCAATGCCCTTGCCTAGCCTCCAAGGATAGACACACATGGTGCAGACATGCGCACAGGCAAACACTCATATACATACGATAAATCTTTAAAAATAAATAAATAAAATAAAAGTTAAAAAAAAAAAACCAGACACCATAGATTCTGCTAACTTATGTATGGATGTACAAAGGTAGCTTGAGGCTCAAGTAGTTTTGACTACAGTTTCTATAGCTGGACAGCTGCCACAAGAAATGTGGTTGGGGCCTGTATGGGGCCAAGTAATCTTTTAATTGACCCAAACTTTTTTTAAGACCCCCCAAAAGTCAAGAGTTTATAAATATATGTCTTATGTCTAAAAATGGTATGTATTGGTAAGGAAGAACTGATCTTTGAGCTTCTCCTTTGTGGTGTATATAGCACATGAACTTGATTGGGGAGCCTTAACATTTTTTAAGCTCCCCCCACCCCTTATAGCTCTATGCCATCCTGATTCTCTGTTCTGGGCTGGAGTGAACCCTTGCTAGAAACGCAACTCAGACTCGGACAGCCCACAGACGTAGCTCCTTCCCCAGATCCTGCCCCAGCCAGGTGTGATACCGGGAGACAGAAAGACCAGGTGAAGCCATGATGCCTCTGTCCTCAGGTACGTGTGCATCGCCATGGAGGCGCTGGACCAGCTGCTCATGGCCTGTCACTGCCAGAGCATCAACCTCTTCGTGGAAAGCTTCCTTAAAATGGTGGCCAAGCTGCTGGAGTCGGAGAAGCCAAACCTGCAGATCCTTGGCACCAACTCGGTAAGGGGTGTGCCTGGGGATGCGGGGTGGGTGGGTTAGAAGACCTCTGGTGGGGCTGTCCCATCCGCACTCACTGTCTGACCACCCTAAGCCAGTGGTTTTCAGCCTTCCTAACCCCGTGACCCTTTACCACAGTTCCTCCTGTTATGGTGACCCCCAACCATAAAATTATTTTGTTACTATTTCATAACTGTAACTTTGCTACTGTTATGAATCATAATGTGAATATTTGATATTCAGGATATCTGATGTGCAAGCCCTGTGAGGGTTGAGACCCACAGGTTGAGAACTGCTACCCTAAGCGATATACTTCTTGTCTTACTATCTCTCTTTGTGTGAGCAAAGAGGTGTTGTGTGTTTTGAATTTTAGTAAATATAATATTTATATAAGCATATAAGAAGGGGCTGGAGAGATGGCTCAGCAGTTAAGAGCATTGACTGCTCTTCCGAAGGTCCTGAGTTCAAATCCCAGCAACCCCATAGTGGCTCACAACCATCCATAATGAGATATGACACCCTCTTCTGGTGTGTCTGAAGACAGCTACAGTGTACTTACATATAACAATAAATAAATCTTTTGGTCAGAGGGAGCGTGGCCAGAGCTAGCAAAGGTCCTGAGTTCAATTCCCTGCAACCACATGATGGCTCACAGCCATTTATATAGCTACAGTATGCTCATATACATAAAATAAACAAAAATCTTTTTTAAAAAAGCATATAAGAAAATATGTCCTAAAAATAAGATTTATTGGAGCTGGAGGAATGGCTCAGTAGTTAAGAGCACACTGCTCTTACAGAGGACCTGGGTTTGATTCTCAGTGCCGGTCTTGGGCTTTTCACAGACCCTATAACTCTCACTCTCGGGAGAGCCGGCATCTCTGAATTCCTCAGACATTGATATGCACAGACCTACACATATACACACATGATTAAATATAATATAATGAGTCTTTTCAAAAATAAAATAAAATTCATGGGCTGGGTGTGGCGATGCACATCTTTAATCCTAGTACTGGGGAGGCAAAGGCAGGCTGACCTCTGTGAGTTCAAGGCCAGCCAAGGCTGTATAATGAAGCCTACATCTGTAAACTAACAAACAAACAAATAAGGCTCTGCTCTTTAAACTGATGACCTCTGATTTTTTTTTCCCTAATGAATGGTCCTCAGTTAATAATTTTCATTGAGGGCCAAAGAAATAGAAAACAGGACTGAACTTCGTGTGTGGAGAGTAGGCACGCCCAGGGCACGTGTGACTCATCTCTCCATGGGGCACCCTTTGAAAGCTGGTCTCAGTCACATCCTTCACAGAAACATAAGAGCACACGGATGGAGGCCACAGAGGGGTGGGAAGACTGGTGCGGGGGGGGGGGGGGGAAGCAAACGGCCGTGGTCGAGTTCTGTCTGGCTTTGTTATTTCTACCAAAAATCTCAAGTGGGTTGAATTTGGTCTCTTTGGGTCGCATGTTGCTGGTTACAGTGTAAGTAGGTGGTCCATGACATGCTATGATTTATGAGAGAAGATACAGTAGGCTCGATCAGAAGTCCCACTATGATGTGTTTATCTAAATGTACTCAAATGTTCTGGCTGCTTTAATCTCTTGCCTTTTGTCTTAGTCCCTCCCCTTAGAGCATACTTTAAGTTCCAGGTCTTTAAGAAGCTTATATGCAACTATTCTATAGCTTTAGGAAGTGTATGTGTGTGGGCATGGACATTCCATAGTGAACATGTGGAAGTCAGAGGATAACTCATAGAAGTTATTTCTCTTCTTAACACCCTGTTGGTCTTGGGGATCGAACTTGGGTCATCAGACTTGCCAGCAAGCCCCTGGACTTACTGAACCATCTTGCTAGCCCTACTTCTAAATTTTGATCACACAAATTTCTCCTGCTCTACGGAAGAGTTGCTTTAACAGAAGAAAGTCCTCTAAGTTTTCTTTGCAGGACCCAACATGACAGCCCTTCCCTTCCTTTTCCCCTTTGCACCAGCTGCCTTTGACAAATTACATACACCGCAGCAAAGGGCGAAGCCCTTTGTCTTGTTGCCCTGGCAACAGCTTCCCGGACTGCTTTAGTTGTCTTAAGATAACTACAGACTGGAAAAGAGCATCTGCATGGAAAATAAACTAGACGCCCTGGATCCGTGGAGGCCAGAGCCACAGAGGCAGGTGGCCGGCAACTCTTGTTTTTCTCAACGCAAATCCTAGCTTAAGACAGGAATTTCTCCAGATTCTGTGTCCCAGTGATTCATCACCTCTGATGATGACACGATGGCTGTGCTATGACCATGAAGATCAGCAGGGCTGGCAACCCTAAGGGCGTTCAGTCGGAAGTGCGGTGGGCTGGGGTTCCTACTTGGAGGCAGCCTTTCCTAGCACTGCCCTTCATCCGGAAGCTCCGGTCAGCCGCCTGTGCCAGGACCCTCAGAAGAGCCTGCTTCACATCATTTTAGACTTGCTGGGACCCTGGTTCCCACCTTGTTCTGCCTTGGGATGGTGGGCCCAGGAGTGTCACCATGGTCTTCCCAGGGATCTGAGGCTTTGTGGGAGCTAAGGAGCCTGGAGGGAGAGAAGTTCTGGGTCCTTTCCTCTTTACTGGGCATCCAGCTCCTTTTACCTATGTATTATAGGCACTGACTCACTTTTAACTTAGATAAGGTTTTGCTGTCAGGAGAAGAAAAGGAAAACCAAATGTGGTAGGACACACTAGTAGTTGTTACAGCGTTCAGTGGCTCATGGGAAGAGGACATTGAGTTTGAGGCCAGCCTAGGCTACATAGTAAAGACTGTACCCCAAGACAAAATAGGACAACAACCAAAAGAAAAAAAATTAAGGAGAAGGGAGAAGACAGTATAAAAGTCAAATCAGCATTGGCTGTGAGAGCTTCCTGTTGCTTGGATGATTTCCGAGGGGCAAAGGTACTTCCTGTTTCCCCTATGGGGGTAGAGGCTGCAAAAAAACCCTGCAGCCCCAAGGCTGCAGGAGAAGTGAGGTTCTGCCTCTGCTCCCGTTTTTTCTACTGTCCTGTTCTTGACAATGGAGAGTTACTCAGGGCTAAAGCCATCTGTAGAAGAGGAAAAAGCTAACTCTGCTTGGAGACACTTTGTTGGCGCTCGGCTAGGCGCAGCCAAGCTTTGTGAAGCCCTGGGAGAGCTGTTTGTGCAGAGTCACTATTTGGAGTAGGCTCCTCTTTGTTTCCCAAGCTTTTAATCAGCCCCAGTTTTCTGCACATCTGTGAGAGGCATTGTGAGGGCTGGTGATCCGCTCCAGCAAGCTTGGCGCCCTGTGTTACAGAGAGAGAGCTGGAACTTTGAACTTGAAAGGGTGGCCCTAGCAGTGCTCCTGGCCTTTGAAATGTCCTGTGTTCAGAGTTGTCAGTTTGTTGTCATGGAAACCTTCCTCATTGCTTTATCAGAGAGAGAGAGAGAGAGAGAGAGAGAGAGAGAGAGAGAGAGAGGAAAAGAAATAAAATTTCAACATATTTTCCTTCATTAAGTAACTAGCACTTAAATAAAAATCAGAACTGGGGCTGGAGAGATGGCTCAGTGGTTAAAACAACTGGTTGTTCTTCCAGAGGATCTGGGTTGAATTCCCAGAACCCACATTAGGATGCTCACAACCACTTATAACTTCAGCTCCAGGGTGTCTGATACCCTCTCCAGGCCTCCTCAGGCATCTGCATTCATGTGAATATTCCACACTCGGGCATATGCATACACATAATAAAAATAAATCTTTTTTTTTTAAGTGACAGGCAAGGCCATTTGGTCATTCTGGTCATAGCACGCATACAAGGCAAGTACTCATTAACCCCATTTTATAAATGGGACAGTTGAGGCCAAGGGAACTTAAGTAACTTGTCCCATGTCACCCTGTTGATAATAGAGGAGTTGGAATTCAAATGTATAGGCGGGCTCCAAGCCAGTCCTCAGAATACTTATGTAAGAGAGACAGGCCATAGCAGGTACAATGGTCCATGCTTGTATTCCCAGCATTTGGGAGCTAGAGGAAGGAGAATCATTCATTTCAGGCCATCTTAAGCTGCAAACCAAGACCTTGGTTTTTTGTTTTTGTTTTTTAAGACAAACATACACACACACATACACACACACACACACACACACAGAGAGAGAGAGAGAGAGAGAGAGAGAGAGAGAGCTGGGCCTTAGAACACTTGTTTGGTGTGCATAAGGACCAGAGTTTGTTTCCTAGAACTGTAAAAAGCATAGAAGAAAGGAGAGGAGAAGGAAAGACCGACTATAAAGTTCTGTGGTGGTTTGAATGAAGGGTGGGTGTTCCCTGTTTTGATTGACAGGCTTGGGTTGGGTGGGTCATTATTCTTTCACATAATGTACCTGAGTTCAGTAATAGGCATGCTCAATTATACGTAGGCATAACATGGTAAATAGGGGACAATTTTGCTTTATTGTACATTTACCCAAAACTAGTCTAGGGGCCATTGACGCTAGTTCCATGAAAATGGAGCATTATCAGGAGGATGCTAAAAGGAATCATTATTTCCATTCTTTACAGCAGGTATACAGGTTCCAGTTGCTAGGTACATTTTTTTAAAGAGGTTGTGTATATAGCCCAAGCCAAGCAGAGTCCCAGGTTGCTAAACTATTCCTCATGCCTGCTTCAAGAGGGTAAAGACTTAAGCTATACAGTTTCTCCTGTGCTCTGTGATGAAAACAGGGATGAGATGGGCCAGATGCGAGGCAGGGCTCTGTCTGTTCCTCTAAACTCTAGGTCAAGCCAGTGTTTTAAAAGGTACACTTCTTAATCCCAGCAGTTGGAAGGCAGAGGCAGGCCAGCCTGATCTACATAATGAGTTCCAAGTCAGCCAGGGCTACACGTGAGACCCTGTCTCGAAGAAGAGGAGGTTGAAGAGGTTTCAGTGGCCGTGGACTGTGAAGAGGTGAACCTCCTGGGAACATCCTGTTGGTGCTTAAGATCCTGAGCGTCCTTTGCAGCTGTCTCAAAAACTGAACTTTGGGGGCTGGAGAGATGGCTCAGCGGTTAAAAGAGCACTGACTACTCTTCCGAAGGTCCTGAGTTCAAATCCCAGCACCCACATGGTGGCTCACAACCATCCATAATGAGATCTGATGCCCTCTTCTGGTGTGTCTGAAGACAGCTACAGTTGTACTTACATATAATAATAAGTGAATCTTTTTTAAAAAAAAAAACTGAGCTTTATCTGAGCCATGCATCAGTGAAGGCAGGGGTCACACCTTGGGGCTTAGGAAGGCCACAGAGCAAGGGCCTGGTTCACCCTTGTTTCTGGAACTCCTGAGCTTGGGTGAATCGCTCATCTTGGGGTGACATGGATTCTTCCCATACCTCCCTGCACTACCACATCAATGATGCAAGCAATGCAATTTTCACTTATTGCTGACACTGGAGTATTCTCTCAAATGTACGAATGGGTTTTAGCTTTAGCTCGGGAAGAGAGACCTCCTTACCCACTGCAAATCAGCAGAAAAGAGCTGCTTACTTATGGTTTGGATTAATTACTTCTCTGTCACTGTGACAAAATATCTGTCATGAAGAGTTTAAGGGAGGGGGTCTGTGTTGTGTGTGGTTTCGGAGGTTTGGTGCATCCCGGTGGGCGTGGCGTGGTAAACAGATCATTCTCTGGGATTGAGTTGCCAACATGCCCGTGTATGTGACAGTGGTAGGAGTAACCCACTACCTTCTTATTGTGTCTGAGTCCAGTTCTCAGGGAGAAACCAATGTCTAGTACTATAAATCTGCTCAAAAACCTATGGCTGGAGAAGGCACAGTCCCCGGGCAAACCACTATTTTGCTAACCAGACAGTTTCAAACTGCCCTCTAAATTCTTATCTCTCCCCCCACAGAATAGCGCAGCTCTCAGTCCTCGGCAGAGAGGCTTCTCTGTGTAGCTGGTGTCAGGGTGGAAACTCACACTTGCCAGAATGGAGTATAGGATGTGCCCAACCACAAACGGAGAGTCGGAGAGTCGGAATCATCCCCTCTTCGGGCAGAAAGATTGTAAGAGACATAGACAGGGAGGAGCAGAACAAAACAGGACCGGAGGGCTCATCCGCTCCTGCAACTACAGCTGTCTACGCAATACCTGCACAAGGGCAAACCAGTCTATAGTCCAGCAGGGGGGAGGGAGAGGCCTAAAGACAGAGCCCCTACGCTCGCTTCCTCGCTCGCTAAAGAACTATTGTCAGTTGGTGGCTTCTGAGAGAGGGAGAGTTGGGTTTTGGGGGTTGTTTCTTTGTTTTTTAGAGGTGTGGGTCCTGGTAGGTTGACCATGTTCCTGTGGATGGCCCCACACCCATGAGTATATGGGCAGCACAACTGGTACTCAGTGAGGTTCAAAAAAATCAAAGAGGACATAGAGGACATGTTGGGATGGAGTGGGAGGCATGGAAGGCAGATCTGCGGAGAATCAGGGAAGGAGGCGGGGCTTAATAAAAATACTGTTTGCATGTATGAAACTCTCAAGAATTAATTAGAATTTTAAAACTATAATAAATAATGAGATTAAAGGATGCTGTTAATTTGCACTTAGGATAAAGTTAGCTTTTAACACAGATTGGCAATTAATACCAAATATGATGAAAGTGTATTAACTAGACACTTTGACAAAGAATGTGAGACTTTTTTGTTTTGATTTTTTTAGGACAGGGTTTTTCTGTATGTAGTCCTGGAACTTACTCTATAGACCAGGCTGGCCTCGAACTCAAAGATCCACCTGCCTCTGCCTCCTGAGCGCTAGGATTAAAGGTGTGTGCCACCACTGCCTGGCTTGAATGTGTGTGTTTTTTAAACCAACCAATATTTAGGAAATTATAAAATGTATTGTAAATCTAAGCCCTCTTTTTGAGGTAGGGTCTTATGTCAAACTTGCTCTATAGACTTCTGATCCTCCTGCCTCCACCTCCTGAGTGCTGGGATTACAGCCCTGGGCTGCCACACTCAGTTTATCCTGTTCTGGGGGTGGAGGCCAGGGCTTATGCATGCTAAGTAAGCACTCTGCCCTCTGAGCTATATCTCCAACCCATTAATCTAATCTCCTTGTAGTGTTGTTTGGGGACACTAGCATTTATATCATCAAGTGAAATAAATTGTATTAGTTTTTAGCAGTTTACTTTGTACATGATGCTTCTCTGGGAGCCTGGATTGAAATGAATTCCCTCTTTAAAGCTGGAAATGTACAGCCCAGTACAATCCGGCAGCTGAGTATGCTACTAAAGATGAGGGCTAAAGACAGGCACGGAGGCAAACTCCTGTGATCTTAGCAATTAGGAGGTAAGGGGAGGAGGATCGAGTTCAAGGCCAACATCTGCCCGGTGAAACCCTGTCTCACAGAGAAAGAGATGGGGAGGGAGGGAGACTACTGAAATGTTGAACTTTAAACACTCAAAATTCCCACAGTAAAATGTGATTCTGGTTTTGAAGTCAAATGTTCAGATTTGCTGTCCTGTTTCAGAACTCAGTCAAGGAGGTGCTTCCTGCTTTAACCCAGGTCCCCGTCAAGTCCCAGCGTGTGTCAGCTGCTCCCCAGAGACCTGGATCTGTGACTTTTTTGTAGCAGGTACTTGGGACACTGAGAACTGCCTCTCATGCACATTTTCTCCCTCTGCCTGACAGTTTGTGAAGTTCGCCAACATTGAAGAGGACACCCCCTCCTATCATCGAAGCTATGACTTCTTTGTGTCCCGATTCAGTGAAATGTGCCACTCAAGCCACGATGACTTGGAAATCAAGACTAAGTGAGTACCGGGAGTCAAGGGGCCTGTGGAGCTCCCAGTAGACTCACCATGGGGCTCCAAAAGGCTTCAACACTGGTTGACCACTCTGCCTTCCTTAACTCTCCTTCGGGTCCGCTGTTGCCAGAGTGGGTAGCTGTCAATCAGAAGGGGGCTCCTAGAAGATGGTTCTGAAGGAAAAAATTGGGGGTGGGAGGAGCAGAAAAAAGGCAAAATATAATCAGTTCTCCTGAGCTGAACTTGAGGGCCAGAAACAAAACCCACAAGTGTGCCTGAACACGCAAACCCGCCACTCATTCCTCGGTTTAAAACGTGCACTTAAGGGGGCTGGAGAGATGACTCAGTGGTTAAGAGCACTGACTGCTCTTCCGAAAGTCCTGAGTTCAAATCCCAGGAACCACATGGTGGCTTACAACCATCCGTAATGAGATCTGATGCCTTCTTCTGGTGTGTCTGAATACAGCTACAGTGTACTTAGATAGAATAATAAATAAATCTTTAAGCCAGAGGGAGCAGGGCCGGAGTGAGCGGAGGTCCTGAATTCAATTCCCAGCAGCCACATGATGGCTCACAACCATCTGTACATCTACAGTGTACTCATATTCATAAAATAAATAAGTCTTAAAAACAAAACCATGCATTTGAATACCTCAGAAGCAACCTGCACCCAATATGTGTACCCATCCACACAGCCCAAGTCATCACACTGGCCGACCCTCCCTCACTCCATCCTCTGGGTCCCCCCACTCACTCTCCCTGAGCTATGCTTCCAAGGACACACAGGACGTCCTGCCCCAGAACCTCCACACAGTCCTCCCTTCCATGCATCTCATAGCTCGCTGCTTCCCCTTTGCCATGGCTTTGCTCCCATCGGTAAGGCCTGCCTGGCTGTCCTCACACCCACTCCTTTCCTTCTGTGCCCCTCCCCCATACCATGATTTCCTTCGTTCCCCTCTTATGTCTCTGATCCCTGTCTGTCTCCACCCATTAGCTTATAAGCGACACAAGGACAGGATCATGTTGTTTTTTAATGTATCCCAGCCAGCTCAGAACCCACGAGGAGGAGCAGCTTTGCGAGCCGCTCAAGTCTCTAGATCTTGAGCTGAGCTCCTTTCCTGGCTGTGGAGATGCTCAGGGTGTGGACATGCCTCAGCCTTTTTCCTTACAGAATCCGGATGTCCGGCATCAAAGGCCTGCAAGGCGTGGTGAGGAAGACCGTGAATGATGAGCTGCAGGCCAACATCTGGGACCCACAGCACATGGACAAGATCGTCCCGTCGCTGCTTTTCAATCTGCAGCACGTGGAAGAGGCAGAGAGGTGAGTGGGGTGGGGTTCGACGCTCGGAGCACCGCCCTCACACCCCTGCTCCTGGGACACGCCTAGCGTGGGCAGGAAGGTAAAAGGCAGGTACAAGGTCAGGAATCTTAGCTTTGTGGCTTGTTCCCTGATGAGTGCAAGGCTAGGTGCTTGGATGCTTTGGTCTGTCTTCTGCCGGCCCCTGAGTCCCTTCAGTTCTCATATAAGACCGCAAGGGCAGTACGGCTCAGAGCTGCCTGAGTTCACAGGTGAACTGGTCAGGATGCAAGGGGCAGAGAGACAGATCGCGCCAGCTAAGGAGGCTTAAAACGCCTTTCGTGGTTCTGAATGCTAAAGTCTTTCCCTTGGAATTTCCCTGTCTCGCTTCGTGATGCCATTTCAGACCGTAAACCATGACTGTTTGACAAGCCACAGCCACTCAAGAATTGCAGACACTGGATTTTAATCTTAGAGCCTCCAAAAAACATCAGACTCATCCAGTCCCCTGACCCTTACTTTCCCCAGTTTAATGAGATAGAGAGAAAGGTTCCTGTTGCTGTCCTACCTTGCTTTTGTGCTTAGATGCTCAGTTGGGTCTGGGCAGTTAAACTAGGAAAGTAAGTGTGCCCCCTAGTGGTTATTTCTGATATAACAGCTCACTGATCTGCTTTGCTCTCTTAGAAGGGGCGTTCGGTTCAGAGGCTTGCTCTGATTTGCATACCATTAAGTCACGTGCTAGCCAATCACCATACCTTTATGCCTCTCTTTCCTCTTTTCAGTGCTCACCTCCCTCTTCCTGAACCCTTAGATATATCTAGACCCTCCCAGCGGCAATCCAGCCCACCCTGAAGTGTTTCTCCACAAACAACCCTATTGTCTCCCTCAATCGTCTACTCCCAGATCCCTTACCCTGGTTAATCCCCCGACAGCCAAGACTACTCTATGACCTGAACAGAAACTTAGGGCTATACAATCCTGACTCCCAGCTTTGAACCCCATCCTTTATCCACATGGCTCTATCCACAGCCGGTCTCCCTCGCCCCTCCAAGCACCAGAGAAGGAAAAGGAGAACCCGGCAGAGTTGGCTGAGAGGTGCCTGAGAGAGTTGCTGGGCCGGGCAGCCTTCGGCAATATCAAGAACGCCATCAAGCCGGTTCTTATGTGAGTTGAGTGTTCCTCCCCACCCAGGAAATGCTCTACTCCAATGACTGGTTCAAGGCTCTCCTTGCCAATTGCCCCAGTCCCCCCTATCTGCCAGATGTGTGAAGAGATATGGCCTTGTAGACTTGCTATGGCCAAGTCAATCCTTTTTTGGTTCATACAGCTAGGCTACCTCACACTGTAGTTTGTGCTGATTAAGAGGAGGGTACCAAAAACTGAACAAGCCATAGAGTGGGTACTTGATTGGCAACTGCCAGGGGCTCTCAGGAGGTGTCACTGCCCCTCCAAGTTCGTCTCTCCTCCCTACCTCCCTCTGAGTTTCCTCTTCACCCTCCTCCCCCCATGTTTTCTCCCTTGCAGCCACCTGGATAACCATTCTCTTTGGGAGCCCAAGGTGTTTGCCACCCGTTGCTTTAAAATCATCATGTACTCAATTCAGGTATGGTAGCTTCCCTGCTCCAGCTTGTCCCCCTGCCCTGCGCAAGGGCACTACCTGGTTCTGGACAGTGCACAGAGCAGAAAGCCAGGTGTCCTCTGACTCCGCCCCCCCAGACCCCCCCAGCCGCCACAGATCATGCTCTATCATCCGGGGAAGGAATTGCAAGGGGTTCTCTGTTTAATGTTTAGTACATCCTGGGCCAACATTTTTTTAGGAAATACAGTGGAAAATAATTCCTAAGGAAAATTAAATCTTGAAAAAGACAAACAGCCTGCATTCTCTGAGCGGTCCCGATTACTGCGGGCGTACTTTCTTCCTTCTGATCCTTATCTTAGCCACAGTGTTAAGAGACAGATCTTGAATTGGCACTGGGCTCCCAGCCACACTTTGAGCAGCACTGAGATGAACCACGTGGCCTCTCATGGGCCTTGCCAGTAAAACCTGGGGACAGGGAGAAATGAAAGACAATATTTTGAAATGGATTGCTGGCTGCCTTTGAAGTAAAGGAAATCAGGGAAAATGTGCAAACGCAGATTCCCCGGAATTTGGCTCCGTGTTTGTGGGGGGTTGGGGGGAGGCGAGTGCTGCAGGAAAGAGAGCGAGGTCTGAGTGCCACCTGCGGTGTGGGATGTCATTTTGGTTCATCCTGAGCCTCTGGGTTCCAGCAGAGGGCTACCGGGCCTTGGGGGTAGTTGTTTGGGGACCAGCTCGTCTTCCTCCCCCACAGCCGCAGCACTCCCACCTGGTTATCCAGCAGCTCCTGAGCCACCTGGACGCCAACAGCCGCAGCGCGGCGACTGTGCGCGCCGGCATCGTGGAAGTCCTATCGGAAGCTGCAGTTATCGCTGCCACGGGCTCTGTCGGTAAGGGGGTCGGGGTAAAAGGCAAGGGGCGTGGGGCGGGGGTGTGTGTGCAAGCGTTGGATTTAGAGCTGATTGGCTGCGCGGGCCCGGGCTTAAGGGAGAGCAGGAGGGATTCCTGTCGTGATTTGTGGGTCCCTCCCCCTTGGCGCCCAGGGCCCACCGTACTGGAGATGTTCAACACCCTGCTGCGGCAGCTGCGGCTCAGCATCGACTATGCCCTAACCGGGAGCTACGACGGCGCCGTGAGCCTGGGCTCCAAGATCATCAAGGAGCATGAGGAGCGCATGTTCCAGGAGGCGGTCATCAAAACCATCGGTGGGAAAAGGGGTGGGGCTGGGAGGGGCCATCGAGGCTTGGGGGCCTGACTCTAGAAGAGGAATTGGCAACGATCTGGAGGCGGAGCTAAGGAGGCAGAGCCTGTGAACCAAGGCCTAGGATAGGGTAGTGGAGATAGATCTGGGTGAGGCTTGGAAAGGGGCGGAGTCCAGGGAAGAAATTTAGTAAGGGGAGGGACCCGGTGATGCTTGGAGAAGGGAGGGACTCGGGGGAGGGGCCTGATGAGACTTGATGAGGAATGAGGCTGTGGGGAGAGGTTGCCAGGGACCTAGGTCTCTGACCTGAGACAAACAGGGCCTGCGGGATAAGACTAGGGCTGTGCTGAAAGGAAGGACCCTGGCAAAGCTTGGAGAGGAGAAGAGCTCTAGGGGAGGAGATAGGCTGGGGCCTAGGAAGGAGTTAGAAAAGGAAGGAATCTTGGGAGGATGGGGTGGAACCAGGACTTAGAGATGACCAGGCCTCCGCCATAGCATCTGCGGCATGATTGTCTGGTGCTGTGTTATTTAGGGTCACTGGGGGAAATGGAGGCCGGCTTATGACACATATGCCTGGCTGGCCGTGAGCAAAGGCACCGGGTCGTCTGGGTTTCTCAGTCAGGCTTTCCTGCAAAGGCAGACTTCCTGTGTCCTCATTAGGCATGCCTAGTGCTTCCGGGTGGGGCCACTGGAGGGGAGGTGGGGATTGAGGAAAGGAAGAAAGCAATGTGCCCTATTTGTGCCCTGGATGTGGAGAAACACGGGACCTCAGTATCAGGGATGGACTCCTCCCTCTCAGAGGTCCTTGTGCCCACACCATGGGCTCATCAGCAATGAAACCGTCGAGCTGCCCTGCTCGGTGCCCTATCCCCCAGTCAAGGAGGCCAGATGACAGTAACAAGGGAAGAGCTGGCATCTGGAAGAGCCCTCTGGAGTCCTTCTGCTCCCTCCCCGGGAGACAGGGTCACAGCAGCCTGCCTAGGCAGATCCCTCTGGGCCTGCCCGCCCCTGGGCACCAGGGAGCCTCACTCTCTCCATTCAACTGATGCTGAGCCCGGGAACCTCTCGTGCTCTCTGTCCTCTTCCCCACAGGCTCCTTTGCCAGCACACTGCCGACTTACCAGCGCTCAGAGGTGATTCTCTTCATCATGAGCAAAGTCCCGCTGCCTTCCCTGCATCACCCGGTAGAGACCGGACGGACAGGGTTAGTCCGCTGCTTTTTCCCAGCCTACCTTCTCTGACTCCTGGGTATCCATCCTGACTTCTGTGGCTCTGCTCTCTCTTTTCTCTTGGCTCAAAAACCCCTCAGTGGAGGGGTCATAGGTCCTGTGGCAATTTTTCAGGCTCCCTCCTATACCATCCCCACCCCCACGGTTAGGGAAGTCACAGGTCCCCTAACCTGATTCCTGGTGAGGAAGGCGGGACTGGGGGAGGCGCTCTATTGCCTTCACACTGAGTCTGTGTCTCTCGCCTACAGGGAGAATAGGAACCGGCTGACCCAGATCATGTTGCTGAAGTCCCTCCTTCAGGTGAGCCCCGCTAACCCATCTCTGCTTTGCCTCTCTGGGACACAGCTTCTTTCAGGTAACCAAGGCAGTAGAGTTCCATGATGCACAGATAGGCCCAGCTATTAAAGGGGTAAGGGAAAGGCTGAGACCCAACCTGAGCCCCATTCAGCTGTTCAGAGCAAGGTGGAAACTTAATGCTTCTCTTTGTTAATGGTGATTCTGTGTGGCCACTGGTAGCCTTGTCACTAAATCCTTGTGGGTCTTGAGGTGATCCCTCCCTGTCTGCCTACCTGGTGCCCTTCACCAGGTTCTATGCCTCTGTTTCCCCCATCTCTCCCACCTTCCAGCCACCACCACCTCCTTCCCCCATGTTTCCTATATGTTCCAATGCATCTCAGCTTTCATTGCTGGGGGCTAGTTCTCTTGTTCCCAAGCATCACTCCCACGCCCACCTGGTTAAACATGCAGTTTCCCTAGGGAGCGAGAGTGGCTAACCACAGTGAAGTCCTGAAATCTGTATTGTGTGTATGATTTATTTAGGAGACACCCCCCTCCCCCCCCCCCGTAGTCCTAGCTGACCTTGGATCTTACATAGCCTACGCTGGCATCAAACTCACGATCCTCCTTCCTGCTTTAACCTACCAAGTGCTGGCATTATGGGCACACGTGCACTGCCATGCCCAGCTTTGAAATTTGCTTCTGTAACAAGCTCCCTGCCCCGGCCTAGACTTTGGACATCTCACAACTAGGTTATTGTCTTCAGTGTTTCTATGTCTACCTTCAACCGTCATAAACACCAGAACTTTCTGGGGATGCTGTTTCCTATTTTGCTCCTTGTTTCCTTGAGAAGATCTCAATTTCTAGTATGAACATCTAAAAGTTCGGATGTTTTAGAGCAAAATTCTCAAGATCTTTCTCTCGATAGACCAGCGGTTCTCAATCTGTGGGTCCTGATCCCATGGGGTCATTAAATGACCCTGTCACAGGAGTTGCCAAAGACCATCCGAAAACACATATTTGCATTACGATTCATAACAGTAGCAAAATTACAGTTATGAAATAGCAACGAAAATAACTTTATGGTTTGGGGGGATCACCACGGCATGAGGGGCTGTACTAAAGGGTCGCAGCATCAGGAGGGTTGAGAACTGCTCATCTCATTATTCTGTTTATTGCACTGCCCGACTCCCATCTCTGCTCCCAGCACACCAGTGTATACAGAGCCCCTCACTCCACACAAGACTTCCCTCCCCTCTTCTCCTGCCCTCAGCCTTCTGTTGCATTTGCTTGTTGGCTGCTTTGCTTTGGGTATTGAAGCCAGGTCCTCACACATGACAAGCAAATGCCTCACCACTGAATGTACCTCCAGTCTCTCTCAGTGTCCTTTTGCAAAGTCCCTTTGTTCCTATACTTCCCAAATCCAGTTGTCTAACTTCTCCTCGGTCTCTGTGACCCTGCAGTTTTGCTGAATTGACCCTTGTTCGTTTGTACCCAGTGTCATATGGTGACAGTCTGGGGAACACCCGTATCCCCCTTCAGAGAACACTTGATGTTCTTGGGCTGGGCTGAGCTGGGTTGGCACCATGGAAGCCTTCAGAATCATCAGAGGTACCAGTCTGCAAAATGGACTTAACAGAAAATAACTCTTGCAACCTGAGCATTTGGCATCATGTGCAATGTATCTATTTATGCCGACTGATTTGGGTCAGAAGGCCCCATTATCACAAGGCTGTGTCAGGTATGTGAGCGGAGTCTGCCAGGCAGCTGTGACTTCCTCTGCCATCTAGTTCTTGTGACTACTGATCTTAACAAAGCATTATACACATTGTGGGTGTTCAGTTGTTCCCAGACTCTTGCCTTTCTCCATTCTCACCCTTTACTCATGTTAACATTTACTGCCCCTGCATGCTGTCCCCGTACACATACATGTCAACTGAACTGTACTGAGTAGACTCTACAGGTGGACCCTCAGGACCCATGAGAGGACAGGGTGGCGGCTCTATACAGAGGTTGGACACTTTACACCAGAATTCTTCTGGCTGCTTCTCCAACTTATCTCTGCACCAAGAGAGACTGTGTTCCTAAGTACACCTTCCCCGGGCTTCCTCACAGGTATCCACAGGTTTCCAGTGCAACAACATGATGTCAGCCCTGCCCAGCAACTTCCTGGACCGCCTTCTCTCCACTGCCCTCATGGAAGATGCAGAAATCCGACTCTTCGTCCTAGAGATTCTCATCAGCTTCATTGATCGTCATGGCAACCGCCACAAATTCTCTACCATCAGGTGAGCCTGAGGTCTCTCCTACAGCAGCTGGGTGATGGGGGGGGGTGCAATGAAACCTGTCTTCTTGGCCAGTCACCTCACACCCAGGTGGAGGACATTTTGGGTTCAGTGAGACCCACTAGAACTCATCCCTGACATTGGCCAAGGAGCCGGGTGTGCTTGTGCCTGGGCTGAGGGCTGGAGAGAGTACTGTGGGTATTTGAAAATGGAATAGCAGGTACTAAGGGACATCTCAGATCTAGGGAGAGGGGGACATCGGGCCATTGGCACTGGGGATTTGGAAGGAGTAAGGGGAAAAAGGATACAACCAGAGTCTTTTCTCCCCAGGCTCCAGTTCCCAAATAAACTCTGGGACTTATTTATTAATAAATGTATAGGCCATAAGCTTGGGCGTGTTCCCTGGCTATAATGTATATAACTCATTTATTCTATGTGTGCCACGTGACTGGTTACCTGTCCTCAGTTTCATGTCTGTCTCCTCAGGGTCGGGGAGGCGAGTCTTCCCACACCTCTCTCATAGTTCCTATCTTTCTACTGGAACTCCCACCTCTTACCTCCTGACTTTTGCTAAGAGGCCATCAGCTTTTTATTGACAGGTGATGCTTCCACACAGTTCACAGGAGAGTCTCTCTACAGAAGAGAATAATCCACATAAAGTTTAAGAGAAAGGGAAATGTGAGAACTTCAGAGGAGACGGAGATTGGGCTAAGAATGAAGGGCCGCCCACAGCACTGGGGATAAAACTTAGTGACACCGTGTGAACTCAGGCTGGCCTCACAGGGGCTAACAGGCCACTCCATCCTTTCCTAGCACCCTTGGTGACATCTCGGTCCTGAAGTTGAAAGTGGACAAGTGCTCCCGGCAGGACACTGTCTTCATGAAGAAAGTGAGTGTCACCACAAAACACAGAAGCCCCAGAGGAGGCCAGGCTTATAGGTCCCAACCTTCCAGTCTCTAAGTCACTGTTTGACCACTGGTTCCCGAGCCTGCCTCTTCCCTCCTTCAGTTGACCAGGTTAGCCGGTTGCTGAGAATGGAGATGGGGTACCACGCAGCTGTCACTCCCACAGCAGATGGGCCTTCCTCCCCATCCACTGCACTCGCGACTGACCATGGCTGTTCCGTCCCCAGCACTCCCAGCAGCTCTACAGGCACATTTACCTGAGCTGCAAGGAGGAGACAAACATCCAGAAGCACTACGAGGCACTCTACGGCCTGCTGGCTCTCATCAGCATTGAGCTGGCCAATGAGGAGGTGGTGGTGGACCTCATCCGACTGGTGCTGGCCGTTCAGGTGGGGCTGGATGTGGGCGGGACTGGAAGAGGCTCGTGGGGGGGGAGGGCGGGGCCTGTCTAGCCAGGTACAGATAGGAATGCTCTGTAGCTGTTGCTTGACAGTTGGTTTTGTGTCCAGACTCATGGCTCTCTGTCATCTCTAAGGTAAAGAGGTCACAAGGTCAAGTCCCTCACAGGGTCTGCGTGCCATCCAAAAAATTCCTGAGAGGGTATTCAAAAGCCCTGAGCGGATCAAAACAAATGCATTCATTTAAAAATCCTCTCACTGTTGGATTTAGTTATTCAGATTTGCCTCTGATGCTTGTTTAAAATACAGATGGTGGCACACACCTTTAATCCCAGAGGCAGGCGCTTCTCTGTGAGTTCAAAGCCAAGCCTAGTCTACAGAGCTAGTTCCAGGAGAGCCACGCTACACAGAGAAACCCTGTCTTGCAAAACAAGAATGAGGGCTGGTGAGATGGCTCAGCAGTTAAGAGCACTGACTGCTTTTCACAAGGGCCTGAGTTCAAATCCCAATAACTACATGGTGACTCACAACTATTCGTAATGAGATCTGATGCCCTCTTCTGGTGTTTCTGAAGACAGCTACAATGTACTTACATATAATAATAAATAAATCTTTAAAAAAAAAAAAAGAAAGAAAGAAAAGAACAGACAAACAAAAACCATTGCCCAAACTGGAAAGCCACAGTGTCCCAAGCCTGGGAGCCATGTCTTTAACAAACCTGCACTGTGATCCGTGGCCAGCCAGTGTGGTACTCAACACACAATCTGCCTGGGCTGAAGTGCGCTGCCTTCAAGGCAGTTCCTTCCAACCTCAGAGGTTGCAGAACATCTGGGTCCTGAAGCCAAGTAGGCCTCACATTCTTGAACCTAGTGACAGGTGTCTTAGATTATCTTTGTGACCATGCTAAATCCTGCAGGTCAACCTAGGTTGCAATTTCCTTTATTTACCGTAAGAGATGGAATTTGCAATTCTCTTGAGTCCCAGTCTCCTGACGGCACCCACAGCTTTTAGTATATGGACCCAGTTGAACAAGCCAAGCCAATCAACCAAGCTCCAGCTATGGTATGGTTAATGGTAAGGAGGAGGGTTTGGAGAATGGCGCTCACTATAGCTGGAACCAGAGTAGGGAGATGCGACCATTGCCTCTATGCTTAGTAGGGACTTAGGAGCCTCCAGCTCATGGATTGTCCCTCGAACCATTTTCTCTAGCTTTAGAAGGAAGACGTCTGCCTCCCCAGGTTGTGGGACAAAGACTTAATATAGAGAGATGAGACATCTCTAAGAAGACTGGGGAGAGGTCAGGTGGGAGCGTGTAGAGTTTAAACTGTCAGGGAAAAAATCTGGAAGCCTATTTATATTACCACAGGACGTGGCCCAGGTCAACGAAGAGAATCTGCCTACCTATAACCGCTGCGCGCTCTACGCTCTGGGTGCAGCCTACCTGAACCTCATCAGCCAGCTCACAACAGTGCCTGCCTTCTGTCAGCACATCCACGAGGTTGGTGGCATCAGGGGCCCAAGAGCCCACTGAACCCTTTGCTTTGGAGGAAGTATGGAAGAGCTAAAGATCCTCTGTCCTAAGCCTCCTGGGCACAGGGGTCTCATACCTGCTCCCCACCCTCTGTCCTCATGGAAGCACGCAGCACATACTGCTCCAACCACTCAGAACAAAGCAACTTCATAGGAGTTTGGGGGAGGAGTGGGGATATGATTCAGATGGCAGAGCACCCAGCTAGCTTGCATGAATCCCTGGGTTCAATTCCCAGCACCACATAAAACTGCGTATGGTGACATATGCCTCTAATCCTCAGCCCTCAAGAAGTCTCAGGGGTAGGAAGACCTCAGCATAGCAAGGTTAGGGCCACCCTGGGCTAATAAATAAAGTTTGGGGAAACTGAGTGTGGTGATATAGACCTGTAATCCCAGCCATTCAGGAGGCTACTGGTAGAGGATCTCCAGTTCAAGGCCAGTCTGGGCAACACTGAAACTGTCTTAGGATGAAAGCCCTTGCTTGGCCCTGGAACTCATTTAAGAAATCCTAGCACATGGCTACATGCCTAAATCCTAGCATTCCTGTGGCAAAATGGGAGTCGGAGACATAAGCTTGTGGGCCAGTATATGGTACAGTGGCAAAAGCAAGAGAGACCTGGCCTCACCAATGCAAAAGGCAAGAACCAACTCCCCAAAGCTCCACAGACAACTATGACAAGGGCATGCCCCACCTCGGCTGTTACATAAAAGTCTTTTAAAACTCTCTGAAGGGGGCTGGAGAGATGGCTCAGTGGTTAAGAGCACTGGCTACTCTTGCAGAGAACCTGGGTTCAGTTCCCAGCACCAATGTAGTAGCTCACAACTGTCTATAACTCCAGTCCCAGAGGATATGACGCCCTCTTCTGGCCTTCACAGATACCAGACGCTTGAGTATAGTACATATACATGCATACAGGCAAAATGCTCATACACATAAAAAAATTGTTTTTTAAGAAAAAAATTTGTGATGCAGACTGTCCTAGTACCATCCAGACTTGTTAGTGAGTCAGAGCAAGGGTCTGCTTTGTCTTCAGTGGTGTGGCCCTGGCCATAGGCCTACCTTAGGCTCCTAATCTCTGTCTCTGGGGCCCAGAGGAGCCTCTACCTAGCCCCTCAGTATTACCATGTCTCCTCTTAGGAATATCAGAGGTAGGGCTGCTTGAATGAAGCTGGCACTATTCAATTCTCCTGACTGTGCCAACCTCCTTGGCCTCTTGCAAGGTACTCAGGTAGGGGACAGGGTCAAGGGGAGTTAGAACTTCTGCGTTCCCAGAGGGCTTGATGCCAGTGGGTAGTAAGCACAAGCTCCAGCCCCAAATAGCCCTGTGCCCTCTGCTAGATACAGGTGATCCAAGCAGGCCCCTCATCTGTGCAGAGTAACTGTGGGGGAGATGGGACAGCAGTCTGACCCCTCTAGTTTCTGTAAATATTAAATCAGTGAGTGAATAAAAGTGTGCTAATAAATGAAAAAAAAGGAAAAAAATTCTGAAGTATTTGGGGTAGAGTCATATGATGTCTAGGATTAAATTTAAAATTCTAGGTCTCTGCTGACCTAAGCTGGCTGGGGCACGGGGGAAGGTGCTATGTCAGCATACCACAGACTTCCCAAGAGTGTTGGACTTTCCCAGGCTCTGGGCTGATATGGGAGTAAAAGAAGCCGTCTTCACTAGAAATCCTGGGGCTGTTTCCAGGTCACCCTCACAAACCTGCACGCCACCTTCCCTGGCTTCTCACTATCTTGGTAATGTTCACATCTCTCCCCCCAACACTTGCAAGGGCTATTGAGGAAATCTCAAGCTGCCCCGTCCATCAGACGCAGACGAGCCACCTGCAATCTCTTTTCACTTGTGTAAAGCGAAAGCACGGGCATAAGGCATAGACAACAGAACCTCGGTCCCTCAGGGATGAGCCCCCTGTACTTGGAGGACACTTGGCACCTGTGCGTCATCAATGGCGACAGCCTGAGCAGGCGCTGCTCCCCAGGCAGCTCAGATGATGACTGGGGATCTGGGGAAGCTCTCTGCACTGAATCTCCAAGGAGGCTGTGGCTGGGGAGCTCTGAAATTGAGCTCGCAGCTCTTCCTATCACCCGCTCATAGTCACCTCCCCCAGCTGGACCTGGCTCTCATCATTTGTTTCCTCCCAAACTCCAGGTAATAGATACCAGGAAGAAGGAGGCACCATACATGCTTCCTGAGGATGTGTTTGTGGAAAGGCCCAGGTAAGGACGGTACCAGGTATGGGGGTATGAGGCCAGGCAAGGACGCACATCAGGGTGCTTAGGCATGCCCTAGGCAGACCGGCTTCATCAACCTTCTATGGTTTCCATGCCGACAAGCCTCAAGCAGGTCGTGATGAGCCAGCTCAAGGTGTCATGCTGCATAGCAAGTAATACAACCTCCAGGAGCTTTGGGCAAACCCAGGGGGGGTACATTCTAGAGGAGCCATCTCTGACAGGACTCCGCCTTCAGATGGTGCTGTGGACCAGTATCACTCTGACATGACAGTAATGTCAAGGAAGATATTAAGGAATAAAAGGTGTCCAACAACAGGACTTAGCCTTCTAAACTGTGCCCCCCCCCACACTGACTGTGGGAGAGTAATGATGTTGGGGTAGGGGCTGTATGTAGTTCAGCGATAGAGCACTTGCCTAGCGCTCCTGTGTCTTGGGTTGAATCCTATATAGAGCATCAGAAAAGAAAAAGACTCAGAAAGTCTGTGATGCTTTGAAAGAATATTCAGTGGAACTGTTATTAAATAATAGATGAATAAAGTCAGTCACAGGCTGGTGAGAGAGATAGTTGATGAATTGCTTGTTTCATATTATACATGTGATGTTTGATTCCCCAGAAACCATGTTAAGAAAAGGAAAGAAAAGAAAAAAGAATAGAAAAGAAAAGAAAAGAAAAAAGCCAAGTGTGATAGCACGTGGTTTGTCATCCAGTACTAGGGACAGGGAGACAGTCAGGTGTCTGAGCTCACTGGCTATCCAGCCTAGCTTACTTGGTGAACTCAAGGCCAGTCAGAGTCCCTGTCTCAAACAAAAGGTGAATATTGCCTAAGGAACACAGCCCAATGTTGATCTCTGATCTCTACACATCTGAGTACACACATGTGCACGTGCACCTGTACACACATACACACACCCAAAATTAATCACAGAACAGTGTGCTAGGGAAGGGAACATTTATATGTAGGCATACACGTATTCAACTGAAGGATCCTGCATAAAATAACAGTAGGTGTCCCTGAGAAAAGGACCAGGGGGCTTTTCTTCTATTTTGCTGTTGTTTTGCATACTGAGTATGTTGCTATTGTGATAAAGTCATCCAGAGATTGTTCTAGCTGCCCACGGTTTTAGTCTGCCTCTTCTTTGTCTTTCAGGCTGTCTCAGAATCTAGATGGTGTGGTGATCGAGTTTCTTTTCCGCCAGAGCAAAATCAGTGAAGTCCTGGGAGGCAGCGGCTACAATTCGGACAGGCTCTGCCTGCCCTACATCCCTCAGCTGACAGGTATGAGTTCTAGACAAGGTTTCTAATCTACCTCCGCCTTTCCCGCTAGGCGCAAGCCCTGGGATAAGGGGGTGTGGCCTCCTGAATCGCTTGTGGTGGCATCTCAGGTGTTGCAGAATCTGTAGTGAGATCCTGACTCTGATGCGCCTCCTCTTCAGTTTGGGATTTCAGAAAGCAGCTGGTCCATGAGATAATCTGGCTTGTGAAGGGCTGGTTATAGTATGGCAAAGAGCACATGTAGGCTTACAGAAGCTGCAACGCATTTCAAGATGTCTGTACGGCTTCCTCTTTAAAAGCGCGTCTGGCAAGTCTCTGGAAATCTCTGAGTTACGTGACTACAAAAGTGCCTCATGAGAGGGTTGATGTGGAGGTGTGTGGAAGAATGAAGGCAGATGCATTTAGGGAACACTGCATGCATGTCCATTACTGCTGCTGTGCGCAGATACAACAAGGTTGTGCTAGTTGAGATCTACTTCATAAATGGTTGCAAAAACTCTTAGCGCTAAGAAGCAACCTGACCACCCATGATGGATGGAGAAGGCCCACAGCAGCTAGAAGCTTCTGGAAGCTCCAGGTGTAGCCTAAGTGTGCCCTGAGCCATTAAGGACTGTGGACCAAGGCATGGTGGGTAGGATCAGTGGCTTAGCCCTGGTTGCAAGGACTGGGAACCCCAGCTTCTGGTCTCCTCTTTTCCAGATGAAGATCGCTTGTCCAAGAGGAAGAGCATTGGAGAGACCATTTCCCTTCAGGTAGAGGTGGAGTCCAGGAACAGCCCGGAGAAAGAGGAGGTGAGTGTTGTTGTCAGTACTCTGCGTGCTCAGCGCTCCCTGCCCTTTACAGTGCATTAAACGATCTGTGGAAATTAGTTTCTCATGTAAATCCATTTTCTTACTGACTCTCATCATGTGGACATCTTTGATATTTCCAGCTAGAAGATTTATTACTATTCTTCTATCATGAGACTATCATTTAAAACAAAAAAAAATCACTGTAGAAAGGCTTTCTGGTCTCCGTTCCATACTCATACAAATTAGGGAAATGGCAGGCACAACATCGTACAAAATAAGGAGGGCCCACGTGGGACAGGGACACAAAGATTTATGGGGATTATGCGGTCCACTGTGGAAGACACTGAGTCTTTCCCCAGGTGTGGTCAGAGCATAGAAAAGTCCTAGAAGGTTGGGATTAAGCAACCCTCTACCTAGGGGCAAATTCTACAGAGCTCATCTGTAATATTCCCATAGAAGGCAGGATGCTCTGACCCTGGCTAATTGGGCAAGCGAAGTGAGGAAGTAGAAGGATCCTCAGAGGCCCTTGTGTTTGGCCTTGGAGTGAGCTGACTGCTTCCCCACACTGCAGAGGGGACGCTCCTGTCCTGGGTTCAGAGGCCTTCAATAGTTAGATAAAGCTAAGGTGCAGAAATGCTCACCGAGTCTGTGCCCTTACTCTCTGGTGACCTCCTGGGACATCCTTGGTTCTTTCCCTGGGTCAGATTAGCCCAGGGGTGTCCTGGTAACTGATGCAGGGCTATGACCTCCCCGTCTGCCCTGCTTCACATCTGCAGCCTCTGTTCACAATCCTGTGCTAGCTGGTCCTGCTGTACCATCTCCTTCATTATCTTCAGCATCTTTCCCAAGGCCCTGCATCCATGGAATCACGTTCTTTGGGTTTTATTATTTCCTGCCTCTTTTCATTGTCTCTGCAGAAGTTGAGATCCTTTGCCTCTGGTCTTGGGACCAGTCAGATGAGCAGAGGGGGCCCATCGTTTCTAACCTTCACTGACTTACTATATTAAAATTCATTACTTTGGGGTGTTATTCAATATCATAAGCCTTCAAAATGTTATGAAGTTTTTGGAGTTTATATTGGAGATCATATTTCTCAACTGCCTCTTTACATCCAATTATTTCTCTGAGTATTTTTTTAATTATGTGATGGTTTTCTCCCATGGAGCTTGATGGACAGGCTTAGGTAGGGAAAAGAGAATAGAATTCTCTTCTGAGGGGATCTGATGAGGAATTGGCCTTGTTTACTTTTTTCCATACATGCTTAGACACCTCCGGGAATGGGGGTGTTTTAGAGGTGCTCCCCTAAGGAGCGATGTTCACCTTTCTCAACATTTTTGCCCTTTCAGCGAGTTCCTGCAGAAGAGATCACCTATGAGACACTGAAGAAAGCCATTGGTAAGACGGGGCCCCAAACTCTGGTGAGAAGGGGGGATCAGGGGTCCAGTCCATGGACCTGGTGACCTCGTATAAACTCATCAGCCACCAAAGCTGCAGCTAGAAGTCCCCAATCCCCAATGAGGTGGGTGGCACTGCATATGAGGCAAGCCCTTTCCTGCCTACTGATGGCGGCTGCCTCTGAAAGCTACTGCTTGTGGGTTACAGCGAAAGGCACTGCAGAGAAATTGTATCCGTGTTCATTTAATAAGGGATCTGCAGGATTGGCCCATGAGGTGTCCCTATGAAGAGGTTGTTTCTAACTGATGACAAATTAAGCCACTAAATGTCCTTCCCATGAAGCCCCTTCAGGATTTTGTTATAAGTGCACTCAGCTAGGCAGTGGTGGCACACGCCTAAGGCGCACGCCTTTGATCCCAGCACTTGTGAGGCAGAGGCGGGTAGATCTCATACCTGCCTGGCTGAGGCCAGCCTGGTCTACATAGCGAGCTCCAGAACAGCCAAGGCTATCTAGTGAGAGCCTGTCTGAAAACAAGAAGTAATGAATGAACATACCTCTTGCTGCCTAACCCACTCAAAATGGTTATTGTTTGACCTCCAAACCCACACCATATTCATCATTTGGTGCTAACTCACATGGCATAGTAAGGGTATGTAAAGCCTTAAGTGAAATTTTCTTAGACTGTCTTACTGTGAGGCTCTGCCGTGACTCTCATGGTCTATCTGCCTTTTCCATTGTTTGGGTCCTTTTAAAAACTGCCCTGACAATATTAAAAGGGATGGCAATCAGATCTTTCATTTGAGAGTCCCAGCAGGGATGCAGCCACTTGGGTCTTTAATTTAACTGATTCTCAGAGGGTGGGACCTTGGGCAGAATCAGGAAAAGTCTATGAGGACACAAGAGGTCTCTGCCCCTTTCATGTCTCCGCCCCCTTTTCATCCCAAGAGTTCACCCTTGTTCATCCCCTCAAGCTCCAACCTCTACTCATCCCCGGGACGATCTGAACACTAACCCAGTTCTCTGTGTCACAGTGGACAGTGTGGCAGTTGAGGAACAAGAGCGTGAACGGCGGCGACAGGTGGTAGAGAAATTCCAGAAGGCACCCTTTGAGGAAATTGCAGCCCACTGTGGAGCCCGGGTGAGTGACACACCATAGCGTGCCTTCTTGACCAATCAGAAACCTGATTTGGGTTGAGGGCAGGACTGAGTTCAAACCTTGGCTCTTTGTCCTACAGAAATTAAGGGTTTGGTTCCAGCATGCAGAATGGTGCTGTTTACCCCCAGCACCTCCCCAACATTGCTTCCCCTGAGCCCAGTGACTAAGCATTTAGCACTCAGCATCTTGGACCTTTAATCCTAGCACTTGGGAGTCAGAGGCAGGCAGATCTCTGTAAATTCGAGGCCAGCCTGGTCTACATAGATAATCCCAGGCCAGCCAGAGCTACATAGTGAGACCTCAAAAACAGTGACGTATGGGGGTGGCATAGGAAGAGCCAGCTGGGTGTGGTGCCTCACACCTTTAATCCAGCACTAAGAAGTCAGAGGCAGTAGATCTCTGTAAATTCAAAGCCAGACTGGTTTGAATCCCAGGCCAGCTAGGGTAGTACCCTGCCTCAACAAAACAAACAAATACTTTTACTATTACTATTACTATTATTATTATTATTATTATAAACTTTTGTTGTGGTTCTGTGTGTGTGACATGAATGGAGATGCACATGTAGGTCAAAGGACAACTTTTGGTCTCTCCTTCCACTTTTATGTGGGTTCCAGGGATAGAATTCGGGCCATCCGGCTTGTGTAGCATATGCTCTACCCACTGAGCCATCTCACCAGCCAGGTTCTTTTAAATGAGGGTCTTGTTGTTTGCCCTTGGCCGGCTTTGAACTTTGTAACCCGGGCTTGCACCACACTTTCAACCATCCTGCCTCAGCCTCCTTAGTGCTGAGATTACAGGCATGTGGCTTATATTTTATATCTATATAAGGTCTACATATTTTGTATCTATATAAAAGCCCATAACTTCCAAGCCTGTGCTACAGGCTCGAGTACTAGACGCATGTCGAGAAAGAGTAACATCAGCTCTCCTGACCGCATGCCCAACAGACCGTTACCCCATATTGAAGAGCAGAATCCTGCCAAAACCTCTCCCTCGTATTCCTAGCCCTGTTAGGTCCCCAGCCTTTGCTGGATGGTTGTCCCTGAGCTGAATGTACCAGTCCAACAGACAGGTGCCAAGGATAAGAGCACGCCCACCGGGTTACCTCCTGCAGTTGTTACTGCCAGAAACTTTCAGGTGTTCTTCAGACAGGTGGCCATTCGAGGTGGCAGCTGACACTCTTGGAACCCGAATTTCACTTCCCTTCTGTTTATGTCTAGGCATCACTGCTGCAGAGCAAACTCAACCAGATCTTTGAAATCACCATCCGGTAAGTGACGGCATAAGCAGGGGACCCTAACTCTGTCCCCAGCATCAAGGGTCAGGGCCATTATCCTAAGCCTGCTCCTTACACCTGCTTGTAGCCAGCCCTTCCTCCATCTTCAACCTCAAATGCCAGCCCTAGATTCAGCCACCATGGAGAGGGCAAGAGACTAGCTTAGTGAGGTCTAGAAACAGCCAGGAGTGTTTCTTAGTGTCCTGGGCATGTACTATCTTTAAAGTACCTATGACATCAGAGAGCAGTGGTTCTCAACCTGGGGGCCGCGACCCCTTTGGGGTTGCACATCAGATGTTTATGATTCCTAAGGGTAGAAAAATTACGGTTATGAAGCAGCAACAAAAATAATGTTATGGTTGGGGTCACCACGACAGGAGGAGCTGCATTAAAGGGTAGCAGCCTTAGGAAGGCTGGGAGCCACTACCATGGAGCCTACAGGGAGTCCTGACTGAGCTGAAGATTACAGAACATCTTGAAAATCTGGGAACTCATGGAGTGGCATGCGTTTTAAAGAGAAACAAAAACCGACTGCTGTGTTCGGTTGCACAAGGGTAGGACCCCAGTTCCTGGTTCATACCTCTCTCCTCCGTGTGCCTCCAGGCCTCCTCCAAGCCCTTCAGGAACCATCAGCGCAGCCTACGGCCAGCCGCAGAACCACTCCATCCCTGTCTATGAGATGAAGTTTCCCGATCTGTGTGTATACTGAATTCCATGAGCTCCTTAGAGGACACAGTCTGCGGGAGGACCACCCTCCTGCTCACTCTCACCGTGTGGAAATCTAGCTGGGATAGCTAAGAACTAGTCACCTTGGACAATGAGCAAAGGCAGGAGCCTCTGGTCCTCTGTGGCCCTCCTGCCTCCTCCTCGTCTTCCGTGAGGAGGATCCAGCCACCTGCCCTCTGGGCTAATAAGCATCTCACCTGTCTTCTCTTGTATCAGCCAGGGCCAGAGAATCACAAGGATGTCTCCATTGAGAATCAGAAGGGCCTGGGAAGCCTCCATTGGGGATGTGTCTATGAGGGAGTGTCAACCACTCCCAAAGAAAGACACCTGATATCAGCATGGTTGGTCAAAGGGAGGCATAGATGGCACTCAGGGAAACTGAGGAAATCCCCCCATCCCCCACTCCCCACATAGAGAAGTGACAGTGTGAGAGCTCAGAAGTGACATCTGCTCTCACCTCTTAAGCCTTGGGTGTCTTACCCAGTGTCCTGTTTGCTCTCTAGTTGTCTGCATTTCTTTTTCTATTAATGAATGCTGAGCGCTTGCAGCCAGAGCTGGGGACAGAGACACTGGAGGCAGCAAGGCAGAAGAGCAGCAGACTGGGGATGGAGAGGGGCTGGGTCTCCCAGCCTGGGTGGCAGCGTCTGCAAAGCACAGGTCTGGCATGTCTGTGTCCTCACAGTCTCTGTCCAGAGGACACCTGTGGTGGGTCTTCTCTGGTTCTCTCTCTCCTGGATGTGTCCTGGGTTGTTAAGTTTGGTCCCCGATGTCTTTGTTTCCATAGCCTCTGGGATGAAAGAAAGCTGAGAAAGCTAGCTGGTTCTAGATGGCTGGAGAGGGGAGGAGGTGCCAGGGCCCCGAGGCCTGTCCGCACCACTTCCTGTGGGAGATGCTATTAGCAGTAGTGAGGGCTTGAGAGAGAGGGTGTTGAGCCAGTGACACTTTAGAATTTGGGGAAAGAAAGATTTAACAGCTAGGATTGAAAAAATATTTTCCCTCTCTGGGCAAAGTCTGAGACACGGGGGACAATCAGCCTTGCTCGTAGCCCAGGTAGAGGTGGTAGGAATCACTTTGGCTTCCATTTTCCCTATGTGACACCTCCCTGTCCCTATGTGACTCATGTGTGCTGGGAGCAGCTGACCCAGGACTGGGTGGATACAAAAAAGGCCACCTGCTGTCCTCTTGGTTTGATCCTTTCCTGATGTCCCTCTTGGTGTCTCCGTGCCTCCCAGGATGCCTGCAGTGGGAGTGCTCCACGGTCCAGGATAGTCCTTTCTTTCCCTTTCAAACTTCCCATATGTTTTTTTGAGCTGTTTTTCCTCTCAGGACCAACATTACTCTAGAGATTTTGCGTCTTAGAAAGGGGAAGTGGTTCTGTTGACCTGAAGAGATCATTTCTAGGGTATGGTTTTAGGCAGTGTGGCCTGGGGTCATAAAGGAGCCATTTCTGCTAAGGAGAAGTTAGGCTACTCAGTACCCGGCATGGTGACAACCTGCTCACTAGGACAAAAGGGAACATTTTCCAGAATCAGGAGAACTGGAGCACATTCCATTGCATATGTGATAAATATCACAGATGGGGCCCTCCCGACCCTTTCCCCAGAGTTTCCCATTTGTAACACAACTCTTTCCCATGGTTCCTGCCCTGAGCTACAGGCTCACAGCTCCAGCATGGCCTGCATGATCTCAGGTCCCTGCAGACAACATCCCAACACCACCCACATGGCTTTGGAGCTGTGTGGCTACTGCTTAACCCAACTTTATAAGCATGGCCTTAGGTTTCTCCTCAGTATCTCTTTACTAAGAAGGCAAGTTTAAGCACAAAGGCAAGTAACATTTTAGAAACTAAGAAAATCTAAACCTTGTGCTAAAAACCGTCCTTCTTCACTTGCCGGCCACATCTTTTATCCCAGCATCAGAACCAGATGCCTCCAGGCCCACTCACCCTGCCCTGGGAAGAGAAGAAAAGGCAGACTCAACTGCTGCCCCGTCTTCTCTGTCTTTCTTATTCTTCACACCATGCTGGTGTCACAGGGACCTGCTGCTTTTAGAGAGCTGGCCTCTTCTGTGCCCTCTTTTTTGGTAGAATTGATTTAAATTTACATCCAGTAGGATACTGGGTTGCCTATTGACAGGAAATAGAACCTGATCTCGGCCTAGTATGCCTCAGAGTCAGGAAGTCTAGGTGCTGATCGCAGGAGGATCCATCCCTCCATCACAAGGCTGGGAAGAGAGGCAAAGCCCAGTGGGTGGGAGCAAGAAGAGGAGCCGAGTGCCCGTCCTTGCCGCTCTAGCCCCTGGTGTCTGATCGCAGCGTCTCAAGCCTTGTCCTGTTCTCTTTCCCGTTGTAAACCAGAATCAAACAGAACCAGCAACCTATGAAGTCCAACCACTCCCCACCCCACCCCCACGATCAAAGCACCCAGGGCTCTGGCTTCATAGGCAAGGGCCAGGGCTCGAGGGTGGCATCCTGCTGACAGAGGCTAGTAGGCGTGAATGTGTTTGAGGTCTTAAAAAGTGGATTAAGAGAAAATACCTGATCTAGAAGCAGCTGCTGTCTCCCCTGTGTTGAATCTGTTTCTTATTTTCTCTTTACTTCGAAGACTAAAATATATGGTTCCATGACTCCTAAATGACCTCATCAGAAAACCTAGAAATGTCCCCTGCCTGGCTCCCACCTTCACACAAAGCCGGAGGACATGGGGCCGGGGACCAAGGACCCGGGTCAGAGCAGCCATATCCCGTGTGCTGCCTGGGCACAGGCTGATCCTGGTCCACACGATGCCCATCAGCTGGAGTAGGATTTGGAAAAGCTCTGAGACTCTTGGCTTCTTGAAAAGAAGCTCCAGACTTGTGGAGGGTTCCTGGGTCATGGTGCCTTCCAGTTGTCCTTTTGCTGTCATAGACCTGCCAACCTGCTACAGAGAAAGCTGCTAGGCCCTGTGGCTTAGCTGTGTTTGGGGCCTGGGGGAAAGGCAAGGCCAGAGCCGTGGGTCTGAACTTTATGTTTAAAAGCAGATTTGGAGGTTGGGGAGGGGCGTATCAGACAGTCTGTGTCTGTTTTCTTTGACCTTCTCTGGTAAGCAGATTGCACCAAAGCAAGAATCCTGTCCTCTGAATCTGGGGGGTAAAGTTCAGGGAAAACAGTCTGGTTTCTATGACCCTATAACTCAAGCTGGGTCTAGTCTAAAGACTGCAAAGGGGAATCATGGGAGGCCTTGTTCTTGATTCTGGGTACCCGGAGAGTGATAAGGAAAACACCATGGGTCTGTTGACTGCCCTTTGGCACCAGCCTGGCTCTTTCAGGGAGCACGGGAATCTCTTAAGCCCAGCACTTGCCCTTTTTGAACTCTTAGTGGCTGGAGTCCGGCACATGGCGTATAAAGCGCACACCCAGAGATGTTGCAGCCCGTCTATCTCAGTGTGTCTGAGTTTTTTTAGACCTTCCTGACCTGGCTGAGTGTGTGTATGTGTCTATGTGCGTGCATGTGTGTAATGTAGTTTATAGTTGCCAATGTTGTGTATATAATAGCTGACATATTTATATGTGAGTACAGAATTGGCATCTGTGGCAGTTTTCTGTGTTTTAAACTTGTTGAATCAGATTAGTTTTCCTTCCAGTGGGTGGGTGGGTGGGGGATTCTAAAGTCATTCTTTAGAACTATTAGCTGTGGTTGATGCCCTTTTCAAATAAATGTTAATGTTGTCACCATATGGCTGTCTATTTGAATTCTTAAAAGAAAATGGGTTTGTTTTTTTTTTTTTTGGATGAAAACAGAATCTGAAAAATATCAACATTATACCATTGGCATTTATCCACCCCCACTGACCCTGGCTTTACATCTGGTTCTAATGAAGGAGGGAGGAGGAGGATGTTACAGATTTGGAAACCTGAAGGGACGATTCCCAGCAAGGGAGCATCCTCAGGAGGGCCCAGGCCATTCCTCATTCCAGCTCATTCCCCACGACTCACATTAGTGAGAACTTAACCCGGTTTTCTGACTCCCCTTCACACCAGGACATCCGGGGCTCACCATGTCCTTGTGAACTCCTTCCAGATATAAAGGCTTATGAACAAATATGCAAATACCAGGCTTTGATGTGTGTGGCCCACTGATATCTAATCAACGTGACAGGTATGTGTGCATCCTCTGTAAACATGGCTACAGAAGTGTGGCCCCAGCATTGTAGAGACACCACAAGGAGACAGAAGCAACATGACACAGGCCTGCAGGGATTGGAGCTTCTCTTAGATGGGGGGGGGGACACAAACCAGACACAGCAAATCACTTGCCATCGTGGCCACACAGCGCAGAGGGAGTGGACTGCAGGAGCCCTGAAAATAAACAGGGCCACTGGACAAGAGTATGACTGGCCTAGAAGAGGTGGTCTTGAACCTACGCTTGCATTGAACAAAAAGACAAAGATTCTGAAGGGGGGTGAAGGTGGCATTAGGGATGGGGTCCAGGCATGAAGAACTGAAGAGTAGCAATGAGACCAGCAGACATGAAGCGGGACCTTAATCCCAGGAAACATGAGCTAAAGGTTTGGTAGGAGAATGAACATGAGTGACATGTTCATCCCTATACGTACATGTAGAATTACAAATATACTTTTTCCATACATGTTTATGCTCTATATACTTTGCCCCAAAAGCTTGCAACTGGTGAGAAATTGGGACGTAAGGAACACTATTGGCTTGTAGGCCAAGGACCATGGGACCAACAAGCTCTTTTTCAATATTTGCATTAATGTGAATAATTTGCACGGGCAGGAAAGCTACTGGAGGCAGGTTGGCTAGTGCACTAGAATAGTGGACATCTGCAGGGAGAACTGAGAATGAAGGGCTGAGACTGGACATCACAGGGAGGGGGCTAGGAAGACACAGCAAGGTGGGAAACCAATGCTCTCAAGGCTTGGACCTGAGGGACAGTGCATCTATCTCCATGGTGTGTAAAGAAAAAGGTGAGACCGTGTGTGTTGAGAATTTATGTGAATAACCAAACCGGAACTGCCACCAACTCAATTCTCACATGTTCCTGATAAAGCAATGAAATCTCTATTTTCCTTTTATCCTCCCCAGAGTCCTTAGGCCAAGAATGAAGAGACAGATAACTAAATCCCAGGAGGGTTCAGGGACCTGCCTGAGGTCGCAGATAAGGTCTCAACATCGCGCGAGTGTCCCTGTGTTCCTGAGTGACATCCCAGAGACATTCCCAGTGGGGAATAGGCCTTGAGAGTGCCACCTGGCTTCGAGTCCCTAAAGTCGGTCACTCTTGTAGGACTTGGCTTTGGGGCCAGGTTCAAACCAAGTTGCCCATCCTAGAAGTGTTGGACAGAGAACCACCCTGAACCATCCAAACTATCTAGTCCCCCACCAAGAGTATTTGCTGGGGCAAGGAGGTTGAGCAATGTTTTCTTTATAGTCTACCATCTGGTCACATGATAGTGTAATTGGACAGTTGTGTTTTGACTTTATTCACGCAGTCTATATTGAAGATCAGAGCCAGCTGTGAAATCAGAAAGGTTTTATTTCCTAACTACAGGTAACTCTAAGAGGCTAGAGGTCAGTAGCTCGCCCATGCAGGGAGGGGGCCTTGGAGTGAGGAGACCCCTGCACCCTCACTGGCCCTTCTTGTGCGCGTTCTTGATGATGGCGTTCTTGAAGAGCGTCACCAGGGGCGTCTGGCTCTTCTCGGAGGTCATGAAGCCACCGTAACGCTTGTCCTTGGGCGGGTTGCCCCAGCGGAAGTGCTCCACCCGGTAGGGCCCGTTGTCCTTCTCGGTGTCGGACTCCAGGACGTGCTCCAAGCCATCTGGCTGCTCGCCTTCCATCTCCCTCTTGAACTCTAGGGGAAAGGCCTCTGCCGACTCGTTCTCGGCGACATTGGGGTACACCTTCACCGGGCGCCGCTTCTTGCCCACCGGCTTGCCCCAGCGGAAGTGCTCCATGGAGTAGGAGCGCTTGCCCTCGCGTGGACTCGGCTCCGGACGGCCATCTCCCCCGGCCGCCTCTTCCTCTGCACGCCTCTGCGCTGCGCCACCAGCACTGCTGCTGTTCCTCGGGCCGAAGCGGTCCCAGCGGAAGTGACCCATGACGTACTTCCGGGGGTTTTCAGTCAAGGGCTGTTCATCCCCGTTGCCTGGAAACACAGGCGTCTCCGCCGAGAGGTCGAGTTTGCAAGCCCGGATGCAAGCCTGTAGGGAGGGCGGGAGCGTAAACCAAGCCAGGCCCTGTGGCCACCACCTGTGCACCTTAGCTCGGGTTCCAGTTTGGGCCTCAAGACCAACACGCCAAGCAATGTGGACTCCCGAGGTCCCACCAACATCCTGCACCAAGCTGCTATTGCCCATGCATGATTCTGCCTAGAAGGCAGTAAGCATCCCAATCTTCTCCTTGCTTATTTGTCTTTCTTAGCATTTACGAGCAAGGCCTTGCTATCATATGCACCAAAAAGGGGTGTTGTCAATGGGGTCAAAGTGTGGTTCTATTTAAGTCCGGGGGGGCGGGGCATGGGTCTGGAATTTGGGAAAGAATATGCCTGGTAGTAGGTTTCTGGCTTCTGGGAGCCTGGACTTTAACAATGATTCATTCTTAAGCCAGTAATCTACAAAGTTTTGTGCCTACTCCAATGCTATCCCCAGGTCTCTTGTCTCAAAACTTTCCTGCACACACTAGGTCTTTTACTGTGTGTGTTGATCTTGTGTCATCTCAATCAGAATTTCAAGACAAACTGGTTCGTTTCTCTGCCACCTCATTTGAACTGGAAGAAAGGGTAAAAGGGATGGGATAAATCCACCATGAATAGTCTGGTGCATCTACACCTAGAAGACTCACAACTGCGGTTGTGGTTATTTTCACCACAAAGCCGCGTCCTTAAGGTTTTTTAGATCTTTGGAAATTGCAGAGGAGAAAATAGAAGGATCCCACCCACTCTTCAGTTGAAGGTTTTCTACACTAGAGGTTCGGAATTATAATACTACAGAATGTTAACAATGGATGATAAAAGCAAAATAATTTTAAAGTAGTGTAAATGAAGCAGGGAGCCCAGAAAGAGAAGGTTCTGGTTAAGGTTCCTGGCTCATTGGTGTCAGGGGTGTGAGGTGTCAGAGGTGTGAGGTGTCAGAGGAGTAGAACCTGTGGATTCTGACCTTGTTTACCACCCCCTGACCCAAACCCCTTTCCTAGTGAGATCTCAGGAGAGGCTATGCAAATCTACAGTCTTGGATTTTTCTGAACTGGATCTCCCGGGGTTCCTTGGGCCTTCTGAGTCTAAAACACACTGTATATGAACCTTGATCTTAGGTCTTGAGGAGGTCTCTTTCATCACCTAGCCTCAACTGTCCATTGCTAAAACAAACAGGATGCAGTGGCAGACACTAACAGGCACGTGACATTTGTATGCACACATGTGCATGCACACAGTGACCCGAAAGGGGCCCCAGCCTGTCCCAGAGAGCTTTTACATGCTTCTGCAGGGAAGACTGGAAAGGAACTTGGCTGGAATCCTGCCTTCTAGAAGCAACAAGGGATATTTGGCACCAGTTTGGGGAAGCAAAAAAAAAAAGGTTGATTTGGGAGCTAAAGGGCTGGATTATAGGATCAACTAAGGGAGCAATCGTAGCTACTACGGCATCGTTTTAAACTGAGTATATGGCAAAGAGTCCTCACAGAAAACAGAGTGGGGAAGGAGAACAATGGAGCAGACGTTATGAACCAGCCCCTTTCTCTGAAGCCACGCCCTCCTCACCTTTGCCCAATTCCACCCTTATGGAAAAGGTTCTGTTGCTGCTCAGGGTCTCTCCAATGGACAGAGATGAATCCCCGGCACCCTTCCCTTTTCCTTTTGATCTGTACTAACCCCAGTGCCATCTTCCACCCAAGCCAAGGTGGTGCCTGTGGCCCACATACCAGCAGGTTGCTTTCCGTGGTGAGGTCCCGACACTGGCTACTCTCCAGGCACCAGCTCCACACGTCTATGGAGGTCTGAAGCAGGAGGGCTAGCAGCAGGGCCCCTGAGCGACTGTAGCAGAATCTCGGCATCTTCCAGGTGGCAGGCCGAGGCTCTGCAGAGGCAAACGAGATTGGAGGGACCCCTGCCAGGAGCAGAGCAATGTTGGCCAGTCACCAGGAAGAACTCTGAGCCGACACTGACAGCTCTCACCTTTACAGTCCTGGGCTTTCGGAGGACAGGAGTGGGGCTCAGAAGATGGAAGATGTGTGTGGTTGGGTATCATGGGAGGGATGGGGGTAGTGAGATCAACACAAGCTATGGGCAGTTTCCCTCTCTGTTTCCTGTTAAAATCAAACCCTTAAAAAATTAGAGGTGAGGCTATTTGTGATATCACTTGGCCCAACCCCTCATTTGGGAGGTGGGAAAGCTGAGGCCCTCAAAAGATCATTTCTTTTGTGTCCATGATGACATTTCCCCACATTCCCAGATAGCTTCTAAGTTCACTGCCGGGAGGAAGTTATAGTTCAACACTCCATATCCAAAGGGCAGGAGTAACTAAGACAGAGGATAGGAAAGTCCTGCCTTGCTTCCTCTCACCTAACATTTAATCATTTCCCATGAATGGTTTGAATACAGGCAAATAAAACCAGTCCACTCAATCAAGGTTTGATATTCTATACAGAAATCTCCTAGTAACTGTCATATCCCAGATCCTGGTAACTTTGGGAAGATTTCTTTCCCAAAACTATCCTGTTTTCTAAACATACACACCACACATGTAAGTCTTGTAGTCTAAAATATGTGACCTTGAAGAGGATGTCAATATTGAGGACAGAGAGATGGGCAGAAGACTGGAAAGGAAGCCGTCTCCTCGGTGAAGAACCACTAAGACACTGTCGAGGGATGCAAAGCACCTCTGGGCAGATGTGGAAGTCTAGAGACCACAGGCAGGAGAGAGCAACCTTGGCCCCTGGTGTCCAGCTCTTCCCTAGCACTGTTAGGTTCGCAGGCTGTTACACCCGTTCCCCTCACGCAAGGATCCCTAAAGTCACCCTACTCTGTAATCAGTTCCCCACCAGCTCTACACTCATTCTGGATTTCAGATTGCCAGTCATTAGGAAGACATTTAATTGGATTAGAAAAGTTAGTTCATAGTAAAATGTAAATACCCAAGCAGTGGTGGCTCATACCTTTAATCCCAGCACCCAGGAAACAGAGGCAGGAGGATTTCTGAGTTTGAGGCCAGCCTGGTCTACGGAGAAAATTCCAGGACAGCTAGAGTTACACAGAAATACCCTGACCTGAAAAAAAATAAAATTTATGAATTAATAATAATAAAAAAAAAGGTAAATGACGTGTCTGTTACCCTTGATGAACATTTACATTTTAAACTGAATACGGCAGAAAATAAATCTCTCATTTGGAGAGACGGGAGCCAAGCCTTTATTTTTGGAAGGGAGGATTTGGAAGTGAAAGCCTTCATTCAAGAATCTCTTTCCCCTCTCTGCTCCATCTTTCTTCAAGAGCTGGTTTTTCCTGCAGGCTCCGAGTGGTTTTCCCAGAACAACCATTAGTGGGCGCTAGCAGTCATTGAACTGTGTGGTCTGCACCTCAGCCCAGAAGCAACCTTGTTCACCGTTGCTGGGGCTCAGGTTCAGACCAACAGCAAATTAGCTCAAAATGCTGGGATCACAAAGTGCCCCAAGATAAGAAGGCATAAAAATTGGTAAATAGCATGAAAACATATTAGTAAAGAAAAATAAGATCACGCAAGTCCTCTCAACATTGTCCTGAAAGTTGGGTGACCATTGAATGAGGTTTATCTTTAAAGGAGCCGCAGTCGAGGTTTCAAGTCTTCAAAATTGTGCCCTCTCTTCCTAGCCCACCCGCCGTGTGCTGAAATTCTCATGCTCTACTCCCAGAGCTTTTTATTTGTATTTCTCCCCTTTCTTACAATGAAACAAATGCCTTATTTGTGTCTTTTTTTTTTGTTTTTGAAAAATCAAAAGTATTGGGGGAAATGTCAAATGGTGTGCTTTTCATAGGTAGGAGAGTGTCAGGTTCCAGTCATTAACAGCTCTGGAAGACAGAAGGTTGCGATTTATTCATTTTGACAGAACTACACTTATTAGGGCCCCAGAAAATTCTCTGAACTCAGTAGAGCAGACAAGCTGTCTATAAACCTGAGAGGCACGGAGACACGACTTCATCCATACACAGGGCATGCGCTTCAATGCTATAATACCCAAAGGGAACTATTAATCTGCACATTATAAATTGACAAACGACCTTTCATTTTACTCGACTCCTTCCAGCAATTCTGTGAAAGCTTTCCCTGATTTATACATGGAAAACTTGAGGGAATCTTTCTCTCCATTCGAAACGTCCTTTGCCTGAGTATAGGTCCTTACAAATTGCTTCACCGCCCTCACAGTTTCATAGGCTTCCGAAACTAGACGAAGTGGTTCAGAACCCTGGACAGTTCCCTCCCCAAAATACAGTTCCCTGTTTTTAATCTGAGCTGGATCTTGGAGAGAAGAGCTTACTTTCCGTCCTGTCCTATAACCCACGTAATTATCAAAATGCAATCACCTCGGGTCTGCTAAGATGCGCAGAGAAACGAGGGTTTTGATGTCTACGGCAACAACAAATGAACTCCACTAGTAGGAGTTTATTGTGACTCGGCCTTCTCTCCCGCTATCTTTCCAACGTGTTCAGTATATATGGTCTCTTGCCTTAAAGAAGATACACAAGTTCAAACAATCGGGAGGAGAAACCTAAAGAGAAACTCTCCCAAGATCTCCTCCAGGGGCCAGTCGGAGTCCAAGACAATCCTAAGCCTCCCAATGCTTCATTCCTCCACGCGGACTCTGGGACCACTCCCTCCCCCGACGGCAGTGAGCTTTGGAATCGCCAAACCACCTGCTCTCTGGAGCGTCCCAGTCTGTTAACCCATCGTTCGGGCTCAGCTCTCTCCCGGCTCAGAAAGTTTGCGAAGAGGTCAGGTCCGCTACAAGCCAGAACGCCAGTCTGCATTCCCGCCTGCTGAGGATCCCAAGATCCGAGGGCAGAGCTCAGTGTAGGAGATGTCCGAAGCTGTGACACCCTTACCTGTCGCGGAAAGGCAGCTCTCTGGGGACAGAGATGTTCAGTGGCCTCTCTTAGTCACTGCTCTTAACCTCTTTTCTCCTCCGTCGCCTCCCGTTTGGTCCCTGTCGCTCTTCTCTCTTCTTTTATACTTGCAGGGTTGGGTGGGTGAGCCTTGGACGTGACCTTCCTGGCAGCGCTTCTGCATCGCAACAAGCGAATCCCCGGCCACGCGAAGGGGGGCGGCGGGCGGCGGGCGGCGGGCGGCGGGAGGGGGGCTTCCCGGTCCGGGCTGAGCGCACGGCAGATGTGCCTGGAAAGGCGGAGGCTGGCGTTAGCACAGACCCGCTGAAGCGCACACCTGGCGCCGGTGGTCAGGAAGAACTTAATTAAGGATGGTGTTGTATCTCCACTTACGACTGGACAGAGGCTTAGCATCCTGGTGCGAGGCAGGCCTAGTTCTGAGGTCTTGCAGATCGGAGTGGAATTACCTATGTGCGTCCATCTGCCTTCCTGGCATTTGGAGGTAAATATCACTAATGAGGAGGGGGGTCTGTTATATCGCAAATTTCCCCAATGATGGAAAAGTGTGATGTGTTGTGAAATCAAAATCTCTGTTCCGTTTTGAGAATGGTGACAACAGAGGCTGTCAAGAGTCACGGCAGCCTAAGCCAGGCTACTTTTTGGAGTGTGTGCAAGTGAGTTATACAGTCTGCCTTGATTCCCCAATACTTATTCCAAGACAGGCGCCCTTCTGTGCCCAAACTCCAAGGATAAGGTCCTGCCAGCCTCAGACTATTAACCAGGAGGTGCAGCGCTCTGTGGTGGGCAATGGAAGTGGAAGCTATTCCGGGGCTGAGCTGGCAGAACGGTCCGGGGATTGATGGTCTGACAGCCTTCACCGTGTGGCCAGGCCCGGGGAATTTTAGCTTGACTGTAAACTCACAGGCCAAAACAGAAAAAAGAACAGACCTGGGTGACATCTACCTGAGCCTGCACAAAGAACGAAACTTGGGAAGAGCGCTGTGTCTGTCAGGGGACTAGGACTGGATAGGACCAGTCGGGGTGCCTGTTTAATCTACCAGTTGAAGTAACTTCACTCCCCAAGTTACACATTGTTTGTTTGTCTATTTGCTATGTTTTGTTTTGGGGACTCCAGGGCTCCCTTGAGAGTTCAGCTTTTCTGATGGACATCCAAAAATCTTTTCCTTTTGTGCCACAGGAGAACACACCAAGCTCCCTAACGGTGTGCAAAGAGTGTGTCACCTGGCTCTGGCCTCTTTCCTGCTGTCCATCTTGTATCCTGGATGTCACATACCCTCCAACATTCATACTCCATGAGCACTACTTTCTGCCTTTACTTTCCTGGGTGTTCCCCGGAAGCTAAGCACCCTCTGTCCCTCCACTGTGGTACCTCTCCATCATCACCCGGTTCTTATTTAGCCTCCTTTGGCTATTACTTCTAACAGAATCCTGAGAAGTGACCTCTGTTCTGCAGGGAACCCCATTCCTGTCTCACCTGTATATGTAGCTCATTATACCTGAACTAATTGACTTCTGTCTCTGACCTCCCATCCACCTAAAGAAGAAAAGAAAAACAGGGCCTAGAGAGATGGCTCAGTGGTTAAGAGCATTGGCTGTTCTTCCAGAGGACCTGGGTTCAATTCCCAACACCTACATGGTAGCTCATGCCTGTCTGTAAACTCTAGCTCTGAGGGATTCGACACTCCCATACATTCACACATGTAGACAAACACCCATGGACATAAAATAAAAAATAAAGATTAAAAAAATATTTTTATAAAAGAAAAGAAAACCAGATCAGAACCAGAGTCTAAAGGCCACAGGAGATCCTGTCACCACACAGGCTCTGAGCATGGGTGTCACCAGGGAAAAGTCTCCATTTTCTTTGCATCTTAACACCAGTTGTTCCTCTCTGATAACCTGGAGCAGGTGCCTCTGAAGGCCTCAAACAATACAATTTTCCTCATTTAGTGAAACACTGTAATGAACTCTTAGCACATTGTTGATTGCTTTTCCGATGTTCAACATACTGTGCTTTACAGAGGCCCAGTGTAATGATGATGAGTGTCTGTTCTATGGCCAGCATTTTAATTAAGACTTTTACATCAACGTTCATGACCTCCTTTTTTTTTTTTAAGTTCTTGTCAAAATTGCACTGTTCTCACAAGACAAATTGAAATCTCTCTCCTTGTTTTAACTCAGCCAAGGACAGTGCTATAATGTCTTCCTGGAAGGTCAGAGGTGATACATACCTGATGCCTTCCAGGCTTTTAAGATGTCTGCTTTGTTTGTTGAACATTGTTTTGTTTTTGTTTTTTTGAGGGGGAAGAGGTGTTCTGAGACAGGGTTTCTCTGTGTAGCCCTAGTTGTCCTGAAACTTGTTCTGTAGAACAGGCTGACCTTGAACTCACAGAGATCTGCCTGCCTCTGACTCCCAAGTGCTAAGATTAAAGGTGCTTGCCACCATCACCTGGCCTCCTGAACAGTTTTTATTTACAGATTCAATTGCTTAATTAATGCTATTCCCATTGTCTATTTCTTCTTGTGTTAATTTGAATAAGATATGATTTTTCAGGAATTTATCCACTCACAAAAATTCTTTTAAGTTTCTGGCTTAAAATGGCATAATATAGCTTCCTTTTCTGTTCCGTTTGTTCGTTTGGAGGCCTTTTAGTTTTTGTGGAACTGGGGGGGTTGAACCCAGGGCTTCATACATGTGTTTTCCTTCATGCGGCGGCTCATCTGTGTTCAAGAGAGAAAAGTGGGGCGGCAACGAGTGGGTTTGCCTGATGTGCACCACAAAGGCAGTGGGGGATTTGAAGCACGGGGCTGGTGTGGAAGCGACCCTCCAGTGGGAAGTCAGCGAGCTGAGTGGAGAGATTTTGGAGCTCTGAGTCAGAGAGTCTCCATGAGATAAGAACTGGTCGGTGAGACCGCCAGGGCTGAGAGTAGCTGGGTGAAGTGCGGGAACTTGGAGTTCTTTTTAATATTTCCTGAAACAAGGTAATCACTGACTTATATCCATAGTCTAATTATAGCTTCTTATCACGCCCTTAGCATCTGTAGACTCTGGTTATGCACCTCTTTCTTGTCTGATATTAGTAATTTATATTCTCTTTTTCTTAGTTGTTTATCAATTTTATAAGTTTTGGGTTTTTCTTTTTTTAACAATAGTCATCTTTGGTATTGTTAATTCTCTCTATTGCATGTGTGTTGTTCAGAAGTATTTTTGAAATTTCTACTAATTATTACCTTCTACTTTCTACATGCTTAGTTAGCTATCCTTTCTCTTCTCAAGTTGGATAGTAGGCAATTGTTTTTACTTATATCATTGACATTCAACCTCTATTTTTTTGCATGTGTAGATATGACTATAAATGTCTTTCGAAGAATGGTTTTTGTTGCATCTTGCAATTCTTAGTATGTAATTTTTTAAATTACCATTAAGTTCAAAATATCTTATTTCCAGCAAGGCAGTGGTGATGTGTGCCTTTAATCCCAGCACTCAGAAGCAGAGGTAAGTATATCTCTAACAGTTTAAGGCCAGCCTGGTCTACAGAGTGAGTTCCAGGACAGACAGGGCCACACAGAGAAACCCTGTCTCAAAATAAATATCTTATTTTCATCTGTTCTACTATGGTCTGTTGAGAAATGTTCTGGTTATCTTCCAAGCCTTGGGGATTTTCTGGTTATGTTTTGAAACTATTTTTCGCTTAATTTCCCTGTAGTCAGAGAGCATGCTCTGTTTGATTTCAGTCCTGAGAAAATGTTCATGACTTAATGAGTGGACATAGCCCATTTTGAACAGTATTTCATGTGTGTTACAAAAGAATACATCTGTGGTTGCTAAGACACTCAACACTCTATTATCTGGGTCTGTTCTGGTTATTTGACATCCTGTTAGATTATCAAGAGAAGTATGTTCCTTAAAGTCTCCTTTTATAGATATCAGTTCCCCCCCTTTGATCTTAGCATAAGAACAAAACAATTCCAGAAATCTAATAGTGAATGGATGTGAGTTAAGGGATTGAAACTGAGAGGCCAAACCTATTCCATCTTGGGATCAGTCTCCATCTTAAAGAAAAGAAAAAAAGCCTGAGAACTTGACCTGCATCAGAACCTAAGCTGCACCCACGTACCAGGAAGGACCCCACAGCTTGTCCTAGGCCAGAGTTTCTATCTAGCTACTTCCTAGCAACAGTTAGTCAAAGATTAGTCTGATTGTTTCAGATGTACTTTCAGACTGTTTGTGATTGTATATGGTCTTGCTTCAGAGCACCCACTTATCGGCTTACAATAGACATTTAGTTAGGTACTTGCCAGAATAGGCACCACCACCACCACCACCACCACCACCACCACCACCCCCAACCCAGCTTATTTCCATTTCCTATAAACCTTGTCCTGCAGAGGGTCCGGCTGCTCCGCCTTCCCTTCCCGTCCTGCTGTGTCAGTGTTGGGTTGGAGGAGAGGCCAAGCCCGAGCTTATAATAAGGAGACCCTGATGCTTTTACATCAGAGATGGCTCCTTGGTGGTCTTTTGGGGTTCTCAAACGCTTCCTGCACAACAAAGGTGACGCAGGATCAGGGATAATGACGTTCATCAACAGGCACAGTGGTGCACACCTGTAATCCCAGCACCTAGGACGCTGAGGCAGGGGAATCAAGAGTTCAAGGCCAGCCTGGCAAATATGTAAGACCTTGTCTCACAACAAAAGATAACAGAGGTTAGAGCATATTACTGATGTGGGAAACCCAGGAGCAAGGGGAAACTTACTGTTGCTAATGAGAAAAACAAATCCTCTAAGTCTTTGTTTGTTTTGTTGGTTGTTTTTTTTGTTTGTTTTGTTTTGTTTTGCTTTGACAGGATTTCTCTGTGTAGCCCTAACTCTTCTGGAACTTGCTCTGTAGACCAGGCTGGCCTACAAACTCAGATCTGCCTCTGCCTCCCGAGTGCTGGGATTGAAGGTGTGCACCACCATACCCAGCCAAGCACTTAAGCAGACCAGAGCTGGGATCCAAAGCTGAAGCTGATCCTTGATCGCAGCCTCGGGGTGGGGGGGCTCCTGCTATAACAGGATAGGGGTGAAGCGGGAAGAAGAGGAGAAGATACAAGATTTAAATAGGCTGGTGGGGTAAACCAGAGGAGGAGGAATGGGTTTTCTCTAAATCAAGTCTTCAATACTTCTGACCCAGCATTTCCTAAGGCTTATCCCAAGAAAACTATCTAGCACTAAATTTTCTTCAAGACTTCATATATCAGTTATAGCAACAATAAAATAAAGTCAATGCTAAGATATAGTTATGAGAATTACAGTGAAGTCATACAGTGGAACAATCGGTGACTGTTTAAAATAACAATAGGAGCTGGAAAGGTGGCTCTGCAGATACGAGCCTGCACTGTTCTTGCTGGGACCCGTTAGGCAGCAGCGTGTGAGGCCCCTCACAGCTGCTCCAGCTCCAAGGCATCCAAAGCTTCTGGCCTCCATCGGCACCTGCACTCATGGGCACGTACTCACACAGAGATGCACACACATACACATGATTAAAAATGATGATTCAAAAAGAATACATCTTCTTAAAAAGATAATGTGGCCATTTATTCTACAACATAAATAGCTACTGTGTACTGTTAAATGGGGGGACATAAAAGATGTAGGTACAGATATAGATGAAGGTGTGGCTAGAAGCAGAAACAAAGATGAAAATGTACCCAGGTGTTAAATGATGGCTGCTCTGGTGGTCTAGGTGAGTCACAGCCCACCCCAGTGTTAAGAGGTTTGTAGCAATAGTGTTTAATATGCCCAGGTATCTGCACTGTGAGTAGGATTCAGCCATCAGGTCCCTCCATGCTCCACCATGGGCAGCTTGGAGCCTGAGGTCTTTAGCTCCTGAAGGTATTCATTCACAGTTATGGATCCTGGGCTGAGAATGCTTGAATTGTGAGAGGCAGTGGGTGTTAGGGATCCTGGGATCCCCTCTTTCTATCTCTGTGGAACGTTGGCAGGGATTCTCAGTATGTGCTTCTGAAACTAAAGAACCATAACACTGAAGAGACAGTTTCCCTTCAGCCAACACCCTGCACACAATCACTGCACAGGGGAGGGATAAACAGAGAACTCAAAAAAGGGTTCAGGAACTACACAGGAGTTCCAGTCAGAGGAAATGTTGGGGTACAGCCTGGCCCTTGTCCAAGAACCTTCAGGATGCGACTCTGTTGCCTGGCATGATCCCCAACTCCCATTCTGGGGACTCCTGGGCCTTCTCTGTATTAGCTTCCATTTCCCTAAAACAACTTGGAGGACAGCCGACCACTTTCCTTGCTGCACATGGTGTTTCGGAGATTCACAAAGTTCTTTACCAGTTTGTCTGGCTCAACCGCTGCCTGCCATGTGTTAGACCTCAAGAAGTTCTCAAAGCAGGGCCTGGAACCAAGTGGGAAGCTCTGTCCTCAATGCCCGCAGGAGGGCAGGGGGTGGAAGGAAGAAAGGAGAGGTGGAGAGAGGGAAGTGGGAGAGGGAGAGACTGCCCGGAAGAAGGGCTTCTGACTGGGTCTTGTGAAGCCTGCATGGGAAAGGCTCCTGGGAGTTCTGCACCTGGCTGCAGTCATGCCAGGTGGCCGTGGGCACAGGGCTGAGGCTGCCCCGTCATCCTAGCTTTTCACCTGGGAGGGTTTAATTGGAAAAGAGATGTCACCAGGGTGTGAGTACGCTACAAAGGCAGGTGCAGTGGTGACCTCCTTATGGGAGGAAAGGGCTAGTGGAGGTGGGGAGGAGGACTAGGAGGATGACCAGATGGCAGAGAAGCCAACACTGGACACATGAAGATGGCCTGACCCTCAGCCTCCCCACTGGGGCTGAGCACTAGGGGTCACCTCACCGGGAGAAAAGTCATGGGGATGAGACTGTTGTCTGGCTCTGTTTGGGAGACTGGGCTCCCCGAGCCCTGAGGTGGGAGCAAGCTCAGCCCTGATCCCTGGTCTCCTTGGAAATGCTGGAGTAGCTGCCCTGAGGTAGAACCACACTGTGCCTTTCCAGGGCCCCCGGACAGAGAGACAGCTTCCACTGCTGTTTGAGGAAAGGCCCCCAAAGGCTGGACTGGTGCCACTCTTGGCAAGGACACAGCAAGGGGCAAATTCCTGGCTATTTGTGAGAGGAGAAAGAGACTAAGAGACAAGGAGCCCACTTTCCCCTTAGCCTGATAAGATCCTTCTATGCTGCCCTTGGGGGCCGAAGAGCCTGGAACAGAAGGTGGCTGTTTCCCACCTACTTCAGGTTCATCTGGGAATTAGCCCAGCACCTATTCCTTTGTGTGTTGAGTGTGCTGATGTTGGGAAAGGAGAAAGGAGAAGCCCACAAGTGGGCACAAGACGTGGGGTATATGGGTGCGTCATGGAAAAGCAGATGTGTGCTACCAAGCAGCCCAGGGCCAGAGACACTCTGGGCCCTGGATAGGAAAGGTCAGAAAAGGGCCTCAACTAGATTTTGCAAGTTGGGTTCTGGGAAAGAAGCTGATTAGCGTTTTTCAAGAGTGGAGTTAGGACACCAGATGTGGTGGCACACACCTTAATGGCAGTACCTGAGAGGCAGAGGCCAGCCTGGTCTATGCGTCTAGTCCCAGGCCAGCCCGAGTTACACAAGACCCTGTTTTTATATTAAAAAAATAATAAAAGTTGAAGATTTTATGTATAAACTGGAATCAAAGCCATTATTCTGAGAACTTCTTATTCCCTGGATACAAAATATACATATTCCTCTACTCTAGAGGAGGTGGGACCTGGGAAAATGGAGCCATGCTGGGTCCAAGCCAACGACGAGATCCAGAAGGCATCCTTGCACGGTGCCTCTGGCCATTTCTGCTGAACCAGACTAAATGTTCTGAATTTTCTCAGAATGCCCAGCAGCTGGCTGTACCACACTGGGATGTGGGGAAACTGGGGGGGGGGGGGGGGTGAACGGTTTGAGGAAATCATGAGCTCTGTGACCATGAGTAGTTACTTAACCTCTCTGAGCCTCTCAAAGGCCTATATCACCTGACCGGTGAGAGTTCAAGCAGACTGTAGAAATTCCAATTGCTGCTAAGAGTGTCAGCACACGCCTTTAATCCCAGCACGCCAGAGGCAGAGGCAGGTGAATCTCTGAATTCTACTGTGCAAATTCTAGAACAGCCAGGGATACACAAAAAGATTATCAGTGCAAACACTGGGTCCATTTGCTATGTACAGCTCATGTCTGCCATCCCAGCGCCCAGGATGCTGAGGCAGGGGCCTCTCAAGGTTGAGGTCAGGCTGGGCAACTTAGTAAAAGGGAATTGTGTCTCCTCTGAGGACAGCCTGGTGGATTGGGGGAAGAATGCATAGATGGGTCTGAAGCCAAGAGCACGCTGAAGGAGAGTGTCCCTGGTGCCCCAGATGGTCCGGGAAAGGAGAGAATCCACTGCCCTTTGCCCCAGGGGAAGCCATTTTTCAGGCTGTTCCCATCCAGCTACAGATGGGCCCTTTTATGGCATATGCAACCTCAAGGGCAAAGAGGAATCAATCTGTGTGGAGAAGTGGAATGAAAGAGATTTCAATTGACCTTTGAATGGGGTTTTAATTTGCTTTATTACAGCCAACGGGCCCTGGTGAAGAGCCCCTTGAGACGGCTTTCATCCACTAATGCACGTATTAGCACGGTAGCCCACCACAGCCTGCAAGGACTGCATGCCCCACAGAACAGGAGGGTGGAGGCCAGAGGCCCAAGCCAGGGCTCAGCCTCTCCCTGGGGTTGGCTTTCAGTACCCTGAGGCCCAAGTAAAGACAGAGCGTGGGAGGGAGAAGCCAGGGTGGGGAGGGGGCACAAGGTAAGCTGGCTTCTTGCTCTACCTTGTCCTAGCTCTCCATCTAAACAAACAGGGTTCCATGGCCCTTGGTCCCTTCCAGGATGACATTCTATGGATTAAAATCAGCTCTAAAATGTAACTCTAAAGGAATGGTAGGGTCTGGATGTGGTAGCTCGTGCCTGGAATCCCAACACTTGAGAGCCTCAGGGTAGGAGGAATGCTGTGAATTCAAGGCTAATCTGAACTCCATAGCAAGACCTTACAGAAAAGGGGGGTGTGGGGGGAGGAGGAGGAGAAAGAAGTGGGGGGGAGAATGAGAGGAGAGGAGACTGGGAATATGGTCCAGTTGATGGTTCTTGCCTATCACACACAGAATTCTGGGTTCAATCCTCAGCACTGCATAAAACCAGGTGAGGTGGTCCACACTCTAGGACTCTTGGAGTGACAATTCTGGAATCTGGGTTTCTTTAAAAAAAAAAACAAAAAAACACAGAAATATTGTAAGAAAATGTTTTTATTTTAATCCCAGATATGGAGCTACGGAGATGCTTCGGACTGTTCGCCACAGCTGACTACGATTTGCCTCCTGCTCTAGCAGAGCCATGGTTTTGCCAGCTACAGATAGTTTCTGCCAATGTGTGACATTTAGAGTTACGGGAACTTTTCAGAGGGTGTGTAAGTGCTAGGGCCCGAGAAAGGGGTGAGGTCAGTAGTTGGTGGTTGTTTAGGAGGATGACTGTGCTTTGTTAGTAGCTGTGCTCAAAGAAGAAACAAAAGGAAAGAAATTAGGTGGGGGATCTCTATCTCTCTTCCCCTCTATCCTTTCTCTCCTATCTAGTGATAGTGATAGTGATAGGGGTGGCTCTTCAACTATATAGTGATTTCAAAGTCATCTTGACCTACATGAGACAGGAAAGAAGGAAGGAAGGAAGGAAGGAAGGCAGACAGGCAGGCAGGCAGGCAAAATGTGGCCAATGAACACAACAGAGCCCTCTGAGCCAAGGAGCTAGACACTTGTCCATCTGTCTCTCTGTTTTCCTTTGTATCTATCTGCTAAAGTCTTCTCATATGGGCTAGCCAATGATCCTTCTGTCTAATCCCAGAGAAAACTACAACCAAGAGGCAAGATGGATCTGCTCTCTTGCTAAGTATCAAAACTTCTGGCGAAAGCATCTTGTGAGCTGGGCAGTGGTGGTGCACACCTTTAATCCCAGCACTTGGGAGGCAGAGGCAGGCGGATTTCTGAGTCTGAGTTCGAGGCCAGCCTCGTCTACAGAGTGAGTTCCAGGACAGACAGGGCTACAGACAAGGCTATACAGAGAAATCTTGTCTCGAAAAACCAAAATGGCCAGCCAGCCTGGGCCACAGCCTCTGCATCACTCCTACACGCAGCAGCCATTCCATCACGATGGCATGGCATGGTGCAAGGCTCTGACGCAGGGCTCTGCGTTAGAACATTCCGCTCTCGTTCCATGGCTCAAGGCGTAGGTGTGTTCCTCGTCCGAGCCTCTTATGCCCTTTCCCAAGCTTGCCTTAGTTCAAACCCTCCTTTCAAAACGAGGGATTGTTTCTGGGCAGTCAGAATGGACTTCCTGGTGGTGCAGTCCTTGCTGAAGATGTCCTGGATGTTAGACTCACTCCAGACGATCCCAGATGACGTCCCTGCAACCACTTACTCCAGACTGAGTTCCGGTGCCAGCAATCACCAGTGTGACTCAGTGATGACCACAATGGCCCTTTTGTGGGGCCCTCAGGCACTGACTGATGCCCTTCCTCAGGAATGCAGAGTTCTCCAGCAGGGCCTGAGGAAAGGAGGCTGACTTGGTGGTCAGGAAGAACACTGTTAATGCACATCCATTAGCGCAGTGCATCATGGAAAGAGGCATTCAAAGCTCAGACATGCCCACCTGCTGCTGTCCCCACAATGGGGCTTGAAGTGGCCTTTTTAGAGGCACTCAACTCAGTCCCTGTCCCTGTCCCTGCCACCTGGTGTCCTCTGCTATTTTCATTCCTGCTGCACAAAGGAACAGAGCAGCCTGGACTTCAAATCAAGCAGCAAAAACTGGTTCAGAGCCGCCTGCGTCCTGCTGTCCCAGGTGAATGACACTGGGCCCCAGCCGAGGCAGTTCAGTGTGACCTGCTCCACAACAGAACCAAGAGCCCGTTGCTCTCTGTATGTACCAAATTCTTGCTGTGAATTGAAAGTAAGTCCCTAAGTCAGTCTCAGGGCAACTTTAGCAGACCCCTTACTTGACTCCAAAGCCAGTTGACTCCCAAGTTTTTTGTTTGTTTTAGTTTTAGTTTGTTTGTTTGTTTTGCAAAGTATCAGTTATATTCCTTCATTTTATAAATCAGCCCTGCAGAATTGCTCCTATCATCATAGGTACAATGCATTTCATTCCAAGATAGTCAATAAGGATGATCACGGGGGCAAATACTGTTATCCCAGGTTGGACAACTGAAGTAGCTAGATTGCTACTACTTAGAAGCCGCCCTCTGCTACATGGTGAGTTCCAGATCAGCCTGGACTATGTGATGTGATCCTATTTCAAGAACTAAATCAGTCAGGCGTGGTGATCCACAACTTTAATCTCAGCACTCAGGAGGCAGAGGCAGGGGTGCCTCACTGAGTTAGAGGACAGTCTGGTCTATATAGCATGTTCTATGCCATTCAGGGTTACATGACGACACTCAGACTCAAAAGAAATAGGAAATAATAAACAAGATCTCATAATTTATTTGCTCTTTAAAGGACATCATCAGGGTTGTAGAGATGTTTTAGAAGTTAAGACCATTTGCAGCTCTTACAGAGGATCTGAGTTTGCTTCCCAGCATCTATGTCAGGTAGCTCATGTGTATCTGGAGCTCCAGTTGCAAAGGACCTGATGCTCTCTTCTGGCCTCCACAGGTACCTATCCACACATAGCATACATTCAATCAATACACACATACAATCACACAGACACACTCAAACAAACAAACAAATAAACAAAATAAGAGACTTTGTTTGTTTATTCATTGAGATAGGGTTTCTCTTATAACAACCCTGGCTGTCCTAGAGCTCATTATGTAGATCAGGTCAATAAGGGACATTTTAATCATACGATAGTAATAAATATTTTTAAAGGGCCAGCAGGATAACTTAGGTGCTTAAAAGCCCTTTTCCCACAAGTCTGATGACCTCAATTCAATCCCTAGAACCTAAGGGAAGGTAGGAGAGAACAAACTCTACAAGATTGGTTTTGTTTTGTTTTTTTAAGATTTCTTTATTTAATGTATATGAGTACACTGTAGCTGTCTTCAGACACACCAGAAGAGGGCACTGGATCCCATTACAGATGGTTGTGAGCCATCATGTGGTTGCTGGGAATTGAATTCAGGGCCTCTGGAAGAGCAGTCAGTGCTCTTAACCACTGAGTCATCTCTCCACCCCCTTACAAAGTTGGGTTTTGACCTCCACACATAAACTGTGATACACCTCATGCTCATGTGCACAGACTACAACAATAATAATTTGAAATTTTTTAAAGTAGAAATGTTCTTGTGGTGATATACAATGATGCAAACTATTTTGTAATTCCTACAAAAATTATAAACTGGCAAGGCAGTGCATATTTTTAATCATAGCCAGGGAGGTGGGGGGTGGGGGGGAGGACAGGAAGAGCCCTGAAGCTCATGGGCCATAGCCTGCCACACCAATGGACTTCAGGTACATGGAGAGACTGTCTCAAGAAAATAAAGGTGGAGAACAGTTGAGGAAAGCAATTGAGTCTTGACCTCTGGGGACACACACACACACACACACACACCCTCCTCCACATACATACACACAAACATTCTTCCCCACACACATATGTATACACATACACCCAACTTCCTACACACACACACACTAGACAAAGTTATCATATGACCCAATAATTCCGTTCTTGAGCACATACTCAAATATTTGTACAGGAAATTTTATAAAATGTGTATGCTCACTATATATTATTATAACAACATTGTACATAATAACCAAAAGGTAGAAACAACCCAAAATGTCAGGAACTGATGAGTGGGCAAATAACATGATATACTCATACAATTGACTACTATTTGGCAATAAAAGAGATGAACTGTCTTGTCTAGACACTGCATGGATGAGTATGTAAAACACGATGCTAACTGGAAGCAGCCGCATCACCATACCCAGCCACGTGGTTTTGATTTGATGTGCCCAGAATAGACTAACCGTCCAGAGAGGGGGCAGATGGATGGGTGGAAGGGTCAGGAGTGTTGCTGGGAAGCGAGGAGTGACTCCTGAAGACACCGAATGTCCTTCCTGAGTGTGGAAACATTGTAACAGTAACTGGGTCAAGCTGGCACAGGGTCACTCACCTGCAATCCCAGTTACTTGAGAGCCTGATACAGGAAGACCACGGCTTTAACTTAGGCTAACACAGTGAGAACCCCATCTCAAAGAAAGCATAGAGTCTTGGGACATAGAGACAAGAGGATCAAGGAATTCAAGGTCACCCTTGGTTGCACAGTAAGTTGGAGTTCAGCCTGGGTTATATGAGAGTCTGTCTCAAAAAAAATCAAAAATCTGGGCTGGAGAGATGGCTCAGCGGTTAAGAGCACTGACTGCTCTTCCAAAGGTCCTGAGTTCAAATCCCAGCAACCACATGGTGGCTCACAACTCATAACCATCTGCAACAAGACCGGATGTACTCTTCTGGTGTATCTGAAGACAGCTACAGTGTGCTTACATATAATAAATAAATAAATCTTAAATATTTAAAAAAATCAAAAATTAAACAAAACCAAACAAATACAGAGCGATGTATACATGACACACAGATGTATCAAAGCCATCATATGTCTGATTGTCTGTCACTACCTCACAAACCACTCAAATCTGGTGGCATAAACCAATGACCAACTTTTTACATTCACAAGTGCCTGGAGATTGCGGGTTTGGACAGAACACAGCAGAGATTGTGTGTCTTAGTCTCCAGAACCAGGGAGCTCTGCTATGTATTCTGTACTTACAAAACAAGGAATTATTTGAACATGTGAGGACTGGAGTAGTCCTGAGGCTTGTGCACTCCTGTCAGTGTCTAGGCTCAGTGACTCAAAGACCAGGTTTAGCAGGGCCTGTGTTTACACACCCTGAGCATCTGAGGTACCTTCATGGCATGGCGGTCTCAGGTAACTGTGCTTACTGTATAGAGCAGTAAGCCTCCCTATTGCTACGATCCTTTAATATGGCCTCATGTTGTGGTGATACCCAAACCATAAAATTATTTCATTGCTACTATGTAACTGTAAAATATTGCTACTGTTATGAATCATAATGTAAATATCTGTGTTTTCTGATAGTTTTATGGGACCCCTGTAAAAGGATTGTTTGAAGAGATGGGAAGGGAAAGGAAGGGAAGGGAAGGAAAGGGAAGGGAAGGGAAGGGAAGGGAAGGGAAGGGAAGGGAAGAAGGGAAGATTTCTCACTGGTACAGAGGTTACAGAGTTTCAGAAAGATCATGGACTTTTGCCTGGAATGTTGGCCTCAAGTCACCAAGCGTCTCTTCTGTCATACTTAGTTGGTAAAATGGCCATCGAATTTCTTTGTTACTTTTTTGTCATGAAGAAAAATATCTGATAGAAGCAACTTAAAGAAGTATTGACTTTGACCCACAGGTTCGGAAGATTTCAGGTCAGTCTGGCAGTCGCCATGGCAACAGAAGCAGCTTGGCTTTTGTTGGAAGGAGCAAGGGGATGCTGGTCCCTTCCTGGTAGCTAACCAAGAAATCTCGAACTCATGCTGGAACCAGCAGCAGATATAACCTTCAAGAGCCACCCCCTACCCGTGACCCATTTCTGATAATGACATTCCCCCATTTTCCAAAGGCTATGACCTCCAGCTACTAGCTGGGAACCAAGTATTGAAACAATAGCCAGTGGGAGAACATTTTATATTCCAACCTTGATATTCTACTCTCAGCCTCCATCTGCCCATAGCGATCTCATAATGTGAAATGCATTCAGTTCAACTTCAAAAGTCCCCATCATCCTAACAGTTCAAACAGCTTTCTAAAGCTTACAGTCTTCTCTGAGACTTGAGACAGTCTCTTGGCTATGGGGCCCTGTGAAATAAAATAAAATAACATAAAATAAAATAAAATAAAATAAAGTTCGGGGCTGGAGAGATGGCTCAGCGGTTAAGAGCACTGACTGCTCTTCAGAAGGTCCTGAGTTCAAATCCCAGCAACCACATGGTGGCTCACAACCATCTGTAATGAGATCTGACGCCCTCTTCTGGTGTGTCTGAACACAGCTACAGTGTACTTACATATAATAAATAAATAAATCTTAAAAAAAAAATAAAGTTCATACTTCCAGTATCCAGTGGCATAAACCTTATTGCAAGAGGGATTGGGATATAGATTGACAATCAGCAGGGAGAATCTCAAGTTTTATAACTCAGTGTCCAGGTCAGGTAGCACCATCTAGGCTCCCATGAGCTGAAGAGACCACTCCCCCTGCAGCCTGTAGAACAATATGTCCTCTCTGATGGTTATCCATAGCTTTCCTCTGTAGATGACCCACATACCTTTCTTCAGCACATTGGGGTTTCCAGTGAATCTCGGGTTTCACCTTCACAGGTTGGTCTCACTGCAGAGACTTCCACCGTGTTATATGCTGCCTTGCCTCATGGGCTCTCCCCCTACAATTTTAACACAAGTCTTCCCATCACTTTTGCATTCTGCATGTATATAAAAGCAGTACAAAATATATGATGTTCTGCTATCAGCCCTCCCCAACTGCTGTCTACAGTGACTGGTCCCCAAGGCAGCTTAGTGGCCTGGCCCTTTAATAGTCATAGAGAAGAAACAATGTCATTAAGGGGTACCTCCTTCAGCTGGTTCTCGGGAGGAAGAAGCAGTGGAAAGTTGGCTGCTTGGGGGGACGGGGGAAGGGCACAGGGAGCAGGGGGTGCAGTCACATCTCCAGCTTCTCCCAACTTTCAGAAAGCTTGAGGCTGTGAGACAGGAAGTGGTTTGATAAAAGGCAGGTTTCTCTGATGGAGCTGGCGGGGAGCAAGAACTGGAGAGGCCTCCGCTCTCAGGAAAGCGCCGGTCGAGCATCAATGGGCAGGAGAGCCATTTAGCATTGTGTCCGTGACCTTCAGCCCACTACACTCAAACAAAGGCCCCAGAGCCCAGTGACTCAAGGCCTCATGGATGCTTTAGACATTAATGATGGCTGGAGTGAGGTAATGGGTGGGAAGGGATTGGGGGCTGGGGTGGGGGTGGGTGGAAGAGGCCAAGGACAGGGGTACTTCCAGAAGGTCTCAGAGGATCTGAGACCCCTATCTACAACCAGCCTCCTATGCTGCCCACCCAGAGTCCAACTGGGCCATCTGAAAGGATAAACTTTGGGCACCAAGACATACATGTGTCCTCCAGAGTCAGAAAAGGGACAAGGGCATGCAGGGTCCTCTATTTCTGCATCTCGAGCGTGTTTCCACACAGGTTAGTTACCCAGGAGCATCCTTACACAGCGTCTGCCTGGAGAGAATAAGACAGGACAGGTGGGGGAGAGGGGGCTGTCCCTGGGAGCCCCCAAAGGGTGGTCTTCCAACTGATACCACTAGGCACCTTCGGGTAACAGTAAACCCTGTGATGTCAGATGAAGATATTCGCACTGTGTATGTTGTTATCCCAAACAAGTGGAGAACAGCCACAGAAACCATCATCCCACACTTACCTTTTAAAAGAACATACATAAGAATATCAGAAAATTTGAAAAACATGCGTGTCATGTGAATAACGTCCATCCAGGGACTGTTTGGCATTCCTGTGTTTTTCTTTGTCTCTATTTTCCAAATTTTCTAAGATAAACACATGCTTTTTTTTTTGGTTGTTTGTTTTGTTTTGTTTTTTAATAATAAAAATGTAAAGGCTGAGGCCACAGCTTAGTGCAAGGATGCCTGCCTGGCACGTACAGCCCAAGGTTTGATTCCTGAACCATAAGATGAAATTAGATTAGTAATACATGCTGGGCAAAGTGCTTCACAGCCATATCCTCAAGCACGTGGGAGACTGAGGCAGGAAGCTGGCAGATCCTAAAGCAATTCCATGCTATATAATAGGCCCTGTCTGGAGAAACAGTTGATAAAGTGCGGGCCTAGCCTCTTTGTTACTTGTCCTTTTGCTGCAATAAAATATCCTGACAAAGTCAATGTAAGGGGCTGGTGAGAGAGCTCAGCAGGTAAGGGCAATTGCCAAGAAGCCTGATGATCTATCTGAGTTCAATCCCTAGGGCCCACATGGTAGAAGGAGAAAAACAGATTCCATATATATTCCTGTAGGCATGAGAATTGCACACGTATGTGTGTGTGTGTATGCACACACACACAAATAAATAATATATAAATGTAATATATATTATATATAAATACATGTAAACATTAAAGTAACTTAAGGAAAAGGCGTCTATTACAGCTCAGTGTTCAAGGGCACGGCCTGTGATGAGGAAGTAAAGGCAGCAGGAACTTGAAGTAGCTGCCGCTCTGCATCTACAGTCAGGAAGCAGTGAGCGCACACTGCTGCTCAGCTGCCTCCCTCCACATGCACCCACCCAGGTGCCCACCCAGGTGCCCACCCAGCGAGTGGTACAACCGAAAGTGGGTAGGTCTTTCCACCTCAGTGCATGAAACCAAGATCATCCCCACAGGCATGATGTAGTGGTTTGAATAAGAATGCTCCTCATAGGCTCATTTGAACACTTGGTCCCCAGTTAGTGGAATTGTTTGGGAAGGATTGGGAGGTGTGGCTTTGTTGGAGGAGGTGTGTCACTAGGGGAGGTCTTTGAGGTTTCAAAAGCCCACACTATTCCAACTGGATCTTCTCTGACTCTGTTGTGGATCAGATGTAAACCCTCAACCTCTGCTACAGCACTGTGCCTTCCTGCTGCTATGCTTCCTACCATGACGGACATAAACACCACTATTCTCTGGAACCATGAGTCAATTAGATGCTTTCCTTTATAAGTTCCCTTGATTACAGGGTTTTGTCATGGCACTAGAAAAGGAACTAAGACACATGCCCAGAGCCCTAACTTCCAGGTGATTCTAGATTTCTCAAGTTGAATAATACCAGACAACATATCTAGCTAGCAAATACACATCCTTGGACTTCATTCCCAGCACCATTTAAACAGAGTATGGTGGTGCATACCTATAATCTCAGAACTTAGGATGTGGCTATGTAAAGAGTTCAAAACCAGCTCAGTCTGTATCAGACAGAGCATGTCTCCTAAATAAAAAGAGCCTACTGGGTTGGTCAGTGGGTAAAGTGCTTCCCATGCAAGCTGAATGATCTAAGTTTAATTCCTGGAACCCACACAAGTTAAATATGGTAGGGCTGATGAGATAGCTCAGCAGTTAAGAACACTTTATTGCTCTTGCAGAAGCCCTAGGTTCATGTCCCTGTACCCACATAATGGCTAGAAACCATCTCGGAGAATGGAGACAGGAAGATCAGGAGTTCAAGGCCAATCCGAGCTACATAGTGGGATCTCAAAATACAAAATGGGGTGCTGAAACAATAGCTCAGTCAGTAAAGTGTCACCCAAGCATGAGTTCAGTCCCTAGCACCCAGGTAAAACACTAGGCGCAGCAGCACATGCTTTTAGTTCCAGCAACGGGAAGGTAGAAACAGGAGGACTCCTGTATTAGTCAAGTACCAGAAGTTACAGAATTATTAGAATAACTTACAAGCTGTGGTCCTGCTAACCCACCAATGGCTGCCTATGAATGGAAGGTCCAAGAATCCAGTTGTTGCTCAATTCACAAGGTTGGATATTTTAGTTGACCTTCAGAACAAGCCTGAATCCACAAGAAGTAGCCAGTGAAGGAATGGACTTGGTAACAAAGAACAAAAACTTCCTTCTTCAGTGTCCTTATATATAGCTTCCAGTAGAAGGTGGGTCAAATTAGAGGCGGGTCATCCCATCTCAGAAGATCTGGATTAAAGGTATGTCTTCCCATGCTGGGCAGTAGTGGCGCACACCTTTAATCCTAGCACTTGGGAGGCAGAGGCAGGCAGATTTCTGAGTTTGAGACCAGCCTGGTTTACAGAGTGAGTTCCAGGACAGCCAGGGCTACACAGAGAAACCCTGTCTCAAAAAACAAAACAACAACAACAACAACAACAAAACAAAGGTTTGTCTTCCCACCTTAAAGATTCACATTAGGGACTGGAGAGATGGCTCAGTGGTTAAGAGCACTGACTGCTCTCCCAGAGGCCCTGAGTTCAAATCCCAGCAACCACATGGTGGCTCACAACCATCCATATTGGGATCTGACTCCCTCTTCTGGAGTGTCTGAAGACAGCTACAGTGTACTTACATATAATAATAATAAATAAATCTTTAAAAAATTCACATTAGAAGTGAATCTTCCAGCCGGGCGGTGGTGGCGCACGCCTTTAATCCCAGCACTTGGGAGGCAGAGGCAGGAGGATTTCTGAGTTCGAGGCCAGCCTGGTCTACAAAGTGAGTTCCAGGACAGCCAGGGCTACACAGAGAAACCCTGTCTCGAAAAACCAAAAAAAAAAAAAAAAAAAAAAAAGAAGTGAATCTTCCTATTTAAAATTAAGCAAAAATTCCCTCACAGGTGTGCCTCATTTGGAGTTTTAGTTAATTCCAGGTGTAGTCAAGTTTACAACAAAAAAAATAGCCATCACACACTCTGTGGGCACTGGTCAGTCTTATTCCTAATTACCAAGGCCCAGGTCCCACATGTCGGACAAGGAGCAGGTGTCAGATGCTGGGAATGTCCTGGAAACATCAGGATTTGCTCTAGAAGCTTATGTTCCAATGAGTGAACAAGACAGACAAGAAAATAAATAACCAAATAAATGCACAGTTGCCAAGCGTGATAAGTACCATGGGAGGAAAAAAAAAAAACTCCCAAGAATCTCTAACATGGTGTAATGCTGGAGTATTATCAGGATTATGATAATAATAATAAGCATTTCAGGGAATGAAACAGGCAATTAGATGCTCTGGGAAGAGCAAATGCCCGTGTGGAAAGAAATATAATCAGTATGGGAATTTGTCTTTGCTGTGAACAATATTTACATAGTCATAATGATTTAACTAAATGTAAAATGTCAGTTTGGAAGTAACAGATTACCTATTACCTAATGGGAGAGTCCAGGAAAGTCAGTAGAGGGGTTAAAATGTATAAAAACTATGTTTAAAAAACTGTGCACAGGTGCTGTGATACGTGACTGTGGTCTCAGCACTGGGGAGGCAGAGGCAGGAAAGACGGTACTCGGGTCTAATCTGCGGAGCAGTTAGTGAGATCCTATCTCAAAAACAAACAAAACTACAAAAGTTGGGACAACCGCAAGTTATTTAGAGGAAGAGGAACTGAGCTAGGTACCAGGAGAACCCATGAGAAATGATTCCCTCCAAGAAAACCAACTAAGATTGGGCTGGGTGGGAGGGGTGCCGGTAAAGATAGGAGGTGGGTGAGCAGGTGGGCGAAGAGTAATGAACTGTTGCTTTTCACTCATTGCTTCTGCTGGCTTAATGCCACTTTGTTGCCAGGCCCTATCCCCGGCACTGGAAACTCAGAAGTAAATGTAACAGCCCTAAACAACTAACAACAAAATCCACGCAATGTTGTAGAGTGGTAAATAATATGTAAAAAGCAGACGAGTCAGCCAGCACTGAGACCGAGACCCTCTCAGAGGTTAAAGGTGCTTATCATTATACCCAATAATCTGAGTTCAGCCTCTGGGACCCACATGGTGGAAGGGGAGAGCCAACACCTATAAGTTGTCCTCTGTTCAACACACATGAACACAGACATATTCATACATAAAGAAATGTAAGATTTTGAAGAGAGGATGACAAAGATTTTGCTTTTTACTCGTTTGTTTTGTTTTTATTTAGTGTGTTTGTCTATCCTGTGTCTAGCTGTTTTGCCTGCTAGAATGTCTGAGTACTACATGCATGGTGGCGCCCTCAAAGGTCAGAAGAGGGTGTTGAACCCCCTAGAACTGGAATTACAGTTATGAGCTACCATGTTAGTCCTGAGGACTGAACCTGTCTTCTCTCTCTGTGACAGCAGCAAATGTTTAACCCCTGCATCACTGCTCAACTCTTCATCTTTTTTTGAGACAGAGTCTCATGCAATTCAGGCTGACCTCCTTAAGTAACCAAAGTTAGCCTTGAACCTCCGATCCTGCTGTCTTCATCTCCCAAATGCTAGGATTACATGCCTGCCTCCTCCATGATGGGTTTACACTGTGTGCATCAAACCCAGGGTTTGAAGCACGCTCGCCAGCACCCTAGCAATGGACCCACACCCCCAGTCCCTCCATTCTTTCTCATATCTGAATAAAACTTCACGCACCGCCTATTTTATTCATGTATCTGAGCTGTTCCTCATTTAGCTGTCATGGGTAGTGCTGCCCCGGGCTTTTGCTCTGATTGTCTGTGTAAATGTTCATTGCTTCTCTTGGGCTGAAGCCCAGAAGTGCTGTAACTCATGCGACGGCTCTAGGCTTTACTTTTTTCCTCTGAAGATTTTTAAACATTTTAAATTTTATTCTTAATTACGTGTGGAAGAATGTTCCAGAGAGTCAGTGCCCTTGGGGACCAGAAGCCACCAGATGCCCAGGAGCAGGAATTACAGGCAGTTGTGAGCCACCTGACCCGGAGCTGAGAACTGAACTCAGGTCCTCTGCACACATGATGCTTACTCCTACCTGCTGAGCCCTCTCTTCAGCTCCCTCACCTCCTCCTCTTTTGTGGAGACGCCATCTTACTATGTAGCCCTGGCTAACCTAAAACTTACTATGTAAACCAGGTTGGCCTCCAAATCACAGAGATCCATCAGCCTCTGCCTCTCGGCCCCTCTGTCTCTGCCTCTGCCTCCTAAAAGTTAGGACTAAAAGTGTATGCAGCCATCACATACACTAGTTGGTGTTCTTCCTCCTCTTCCTCTTCTTCAAGATTTTTCTGCAGATAGCCAAGCAGTGATGACTCACACCTTCAATTCCAGCACTCAGGAAGCAGAGGCAGGCAGATCTCTCTGAGTTTGAGGCCAACCTGGTCTACAGAGCAAGTTCCAGGACAGCCAGGACCACCTGGCTAGAGAAACCCTATATAGGAAACTAAAACAAATTTCCTTAAAATATATTGCTCAGTGTTGAAGAGATGACTCAGTGGTTAAGAACACTTATGCTCTTGTACAAGACCTAGGTTCAGTTCCCAGCACCCAGGTCAAGTGGCTAAAAACCATCTGTAACTCCGGTTCCAGGAAAACCGACACTGTCTGGCCTCCTCCGGTGGCCCATGCCCGCCCATGGTGTATATAAACTCCTACAGGAACACACATACGTCTAAATAAGGTTACTGTTCTGCATTGAGATCCCTGCATATGAATCTGCACGAATCCTGCACTGCTATGGGCTGTATCTTACCGCAGGAAGCCCGGGGCCACAGGACAAGACACTTAGAATATCAACAGACATCCTGACCTCTTCCTCTCATCAGCATCACAAGCAAGCACCAGTCTCAGCCAGCACTATTCCTGATCTGAGTGGTAAGTGAGAGGATCAAGGAGCCTGCCAAGTAACCAGAGCTGCCTCAGAGGCTCGGGGAAGCAAGGCAGGGTATGGGCTTGTGTGTGTGGTAGAGCTGGCCTGCTGTTTGGTATGGCACTAGCAGATCTCTGCTGCCACCCAGGGGATGCCATTGGGACTATGGAAACAGAGTTGGTGTAAGAGACTGGAGACACAGCAGCTAGAGTCTGGGTGCCTTCATTTTAGAATCCCGGGAGTTGCTGCCGCGTGGCCTCAGACAAGCCGCATCACTGCCAGTCTGGAATTCATCATCCTGTGGGCATTTCTGGCTTTGAACTCCATGGTTCCTGACAAACAACAGGACTCTCTGTGAATTCCAACCTCCCCAGTTCAGATGACTTTTGTTGTGGAGGTTTTTGCTTCCAGTGGAGGGGTCTCCCTCGTGCTCTGGAAGGGGCTGGAAGGTTCTGATTTCTACTGGTTTGAACCAAAACAGCTCAGTCCAATCCAGCAAGCACTTTCTGAGAGTCCTGGGTGCAAAGCCACCATCCTCTTTCACGTGGATAATTACAGCATTTTCCTGATCTTTGCGATCAATACAGTAACCGACGGAGCAAAAGAACCAAGAGGCAGCGAGACGGCTGGAGTCCTGTACCCCTGCGTATCGCCAGCCCCACAGATACGCAACTCACACGCGCGCTCTGCTGCCACAGGCCTTTGCACATTCTGGCCTAACTTCTCCCCAAGTGTTGTCATTGTTGTTTAAGGAGCTCTGAATTTTATTTTAGGGTTCTGGGGATCTAGCCCAGGTTCTAGGTATACGCTAGCCAAGCACTTCATTGTGTAGCCATGATTCCAGCTTCGCTTTAGTCTTGCCTGATTAATTTCCTGGAGATGTCTTTTCAGGGTTAATCTCATCAGAGAGTTCCCTGACCTTTGTATAAAATAGCACTTGCAGGGGCTGGGGAGACAGTTCAGAGAAGTACTTATAAACGCACTTTTTGGCTACTTTATTGGGTTCTTATATTTACCTCCTTTCAATGCTTCTCCACCAATCCCTTCTAACCCACCAACACTAGGTAGGCAAGAAAGAAGGTTAAACAGCTGAGCCTCTCTGGCGCATGTCTTTAATCCCAACACTTGGGAGGCAGAGGCAGATGGATTTCTGAGTTTGAGGCTAGCCTGGTCTACAGAGTGAGGTTCCAGGACAGCCAGGGCTATACAGAGAAACCCTGTCTTGAAAAGAAAAAGAAAGAAGGTTAGAGGGAAAGGGCTGTGTGGATCTTTTTAGATTACTTCCTGCTGATTAGGGGCATTGAGTTCCTAGGGACAAGTCCAATTGGTGTCATTAGGATTTCTCCAACCAGCAATCCAGCAAGGAGCAAAAGTAGCAAATGCAACAGCAGGATGAAGCGGGGGGGGGGGGCAGCTGCCTTCTCTTTCAGGGCTCCGGCATCTTCCTACCTTTTCAAGGGTGCCCAGAGTTCCAAAAGTAAACTCTCTTCAGCTGGCAGAATCCTGCTCCTGCCGGAGCACGGGACAAATCACAGTCAGCTGCTGTGGACAGTCTGAAGCAGTCAGGTATCCCACACCTGGGATTAAAACAAAAGCATACTCACATAAGATAACTGGGTTTTTTAAGAAGGCCACATTCTCACTGCAAGTGCTTGCAAGTGTGCATTTAGATCCCCAGCACCTGTGGAAAAGCTGTATGTGGCAGACAGTGGGTGCTGCCCATATTCCCTTGCTCTGGTGAGACAGAGACAAGCTGATTCCTGGAGATCACTGGTCTGTCGGTCTAGCCAAATTGGTGGGTTCCAGTTTCAATCAATCCCAGCCCTTCTCTCTCACTCTTCTTGCCTCCTCTATTGTCTTTACAGTACTTATCACAGCCCTCATGAGATCTGTTTATCTCTCATCCATACATACACACCACACACACACCCCTCCACCACCACCACCACCGCCACCACCACCATGAGCTTCAGGGTAGGAAGGACTGTTGCTCAAGGTCGTTTCAGATTGGGCATTTGAGGCCTCCTAGGGGAGATGAACTTGTCTGGAGGCTAGCGAGCTTTAAGCTTGTTCTGGAGAAGATGCAAGGCTTTCCCACTGAGGGTCTCCTGTAAAGTCCTTAAACAGGGTTCTCAGAGATTGGTGTGTTCAGAGAAGGTATTTGATGGGCTGTGCTCATCACACAAGAAGCAGAAAGACAGCTTGGGGCTCAGGGCCTCCGTCTGGGAGTTGTGATTCAAGTGAGGAGGAGCAGGCCGATTCCATAAAAGATCTCCAGGCAGGTGGTTCCTGAGGACTTCAAAACTCTGTTTGGAACTTAGTCAGGTGGTTACAATATCCCCACAGTAGAACAACCCTGCCCTCTGGTGGCCACCTCAGGGGCAGAGCCACCTCAGGACCATTTAGCCAAAAGGGAGAAAATTCTCTCTACTTAACCTAGCTTCCATATAGACATGTTAGAAGGCATAGCATATGGGACTTTGAAAAAAAAAATCAACTAGGTGTTTGAATGCACAACTTGAATCCCAACACTAGGGAGGCTGAGGCAGAACACCCAGGAGCTCAAGAAAGCTTGCCTAGCATACATAGTGAGTTCAAGGACAGCCTGGGCTACATGAGACCCTGTCCCTAAAGAAAGAAGAGAGAGGGAACAATAGTTATCGAAATCTCATTATCTGGGCATGATGATCCTCAGAACTCAGGAGGCAGAGGCAGGTCTACAGCAGGTTGGATGCCAGCCTAATCTATATACGAGTTCCAGGGCATACAAGGCTACATAGCAAGACTCTGTCTCAAAACGAGAGTAGGGCATTGTGGCGCACGCCTTTAATCCCAGAACTTGGGAGGCAGAGGCAGGAGGATATCCGTGAATCTGAGGACAGCCTGGTCTACATAGTGAGTTCCAGAGTAGCCAGAGCTACATAACAGAGAGACCCTATCTCAAAAATACCAACAATCAAACAAAGAAACACCTCAGGGGCTGGGGAAGTGGTTCAGTGGTTGAGTACTTGCTGCCCTTCCATGGGACCCGAGTTCCGTTCCAAGCACCTATATGGGTGAGTACCTGTAACTCCATCTCCTAGGAATTTAACACCCTCTCATGGCCTTCTGAAAACACACATACACACACACACAAATTAAAAACAACAAAAATCAAATCATCTTTTGAAGGTTTGAGGACAAGCCACTGTGCTTGTGTGGTTAGAGAACATGAACTTCCACAGTCTCAGGTCTCCACCTCCCATCTCATGGTAAGAGCTGGATAATAGACTCTGTGGGATAACATCACATGGGGCTCAGTGGTAAAGATCAATCTCAGATCATCGAACTCATGTAGATTTGTAGATCCTCTGAGCCAGCTCACTGGTACTTTGATAGGTGGAAGGCATCTTTCTTCCTTTTTATTTTTCCAAGACAGGGCTTCTTCATGTAACAGCTCTGGCCATCCTGGAACTCACTCTGTAGACCAGGCTGTCCTTAAACTCACAGAGATCTACTTGTCCCTGACTCCAAGAGTGCTGGGGTTAAAGGTGTGCACCACCACACACCACAGCCGGCCCTCTTTACATCACCCCACCACAGCAGGCCCTGTTCAGATCATTTTTATACCCCTGATCCCCCTGGAGTTTTCACTGTTTTGTTCCCGGTCAAGTATTTACAGAGCACCCACCGCATTGCTGGCACTGGCTAATGGTAGAATGGATAAAACTCCCATATGCAGCTTCTTTCTCTTCTGGGTGTAATCATCTTGTGCTTTTCTGCCCTGAAATCTTCACTCCGTGTCACAACCTATATTGTCACACACTTGGCAGGAAATCATTGCTAATGGCCGCAGGCAGCCGCCGAGTGAATGCCCTCAGCCCTTTGTCTAGTAAACAGCCCGGATAAGTGGATGCTGCTTCAGATCAGAACGAGGCAGAATGAAGGGTGTTTGGTCTCTGCAGGAGTGAGCTCAAGATGGTCATTACCTCCTCCAGGTCCTCCGCCCCATGCTGGAGAGTTCCAGCAACAGTCAGTCAAAGCACCCAATACCCTCAATCCTTTCAACAATAGCCACCTGCAGGGTCTGTGCTAGAACAGAGCAGTGACAGACATGAAGGTATCCGAAGCCTGACTTAATCCAGAGTCCACTTCCCTGTTAGAAGCTCGTAGTGAGAATTTGGTTTCTTTAAAATACACAAATACGTTTTTGGTTTAACCCCAGGCCTGGGATATGGGGCTGCTTCAGATTGTCCACAGCAGCTGACTCTGATTTGCATTGTGCTCTCGAAACGGCCAGCTGCAGATAGTTCCTGTGATTGTGCAACTTTTGGAATTCTGAGGACTTTTCAGAGGATATATAAATGCTAGAGCCCCCATGGTGGGGGCTATTGGTTGCTGTTAAGTAGTCATGTGCAAAGAAGAAATAATAAGAAGAAATTAGATGTCCTGACATCTAAGATCAAACTCACAGGAAGTAGTCTAATGATAATAATGTTACCTCCTTTCCTCTCTGTCCTGTTTTCTCTTCTATCTATCTAGTGTTCAGAGGTTAAAAGGAAGAAAAGGGGTGAAAGGTGGAAGGAAAAACTCACAAAGTTGGCATGGCAATCCGAGAAAATCAGGAGGCAGAGGCAGGAAGATCAAGAGTTCAAGGCTAGCCTCAACATAGCAACCACAGTCAACTTAGGCTACATGATACCCTGTTTAAAGCACTTTTTAGAACGATCCCTTGTAATAACCAGTTAGAAAGCACGCTGGATGAAAAGAGTATATTCATACTGCCAACACAAGAAGAGCTGTTTAGAAATTTACTAATGAGAATACTATAAAGCCTCTCTAGATGAAAGATGTGAGCTTGAAGGATATAAAAGACTTGAATAAATACAAAGATACATGCTGGGGGATGTTTTCTGTGCACGGTGTATTCAGATGCTGATTTCTGTACGGGACATCTGGTTGCAGTCTGGACTTGGGTGTTGTCATTACTGTGAAGCATTTCCTGATTCAGTTTTTATAAAGCATGTTCTCCGTCATCTTCTGACTGGTCAATATAGAGTTGGTCAGCCTGTATATAACTGGGTAGGAGAGGAAAAGGCGGGATCTCTGAGCCCTGAGAGCTAGAGAGAGGGTCTCAGCTGGACACTGGGGAGTTCCCACTGGGACACAGATGAAGGAGGCCAGGGTGAGACCAAGGTGGCAGGTAATGGGCCACGTGACTGGGAAGTAAGCCATGTCAGCATGGGCTCGTTAAAATAGCTCAATAGCTGCCCAGCTATCGAGCAAGAAGCTTATTAACAAATATAAAGGTCTCCGTGTCATTATTAGGGAATAAGGGAGGGCATAGAAAAAGACATACTTTTGTAAATATATTTTGTCTTGACCAAAAGAACCATGCTGTGCTCAGTGCAGTAGGGCAAGTGTGTAATCCCAGTATTTTGGAGGCAGGTGAAGAATCGGGAGTTCATGGTCATCCTTGGCTACATAGAGAATTTGGAGGCTACACAGGATTCTATCTTAAATAATGGGCAGGGTAGCTGAGCAGTGGTGGTGGTGCACAGCTTTAATCCCAGCACTGCGGAGTCATAGGGAGGTGGATCTCTATGAGTCTGAGGCCAGCCTGATCTACAGAGCAACTTCCAGGACAGCCTGGGCTACACAAAGGAACCCTGCCTTGAAAAAAACCCAAATAAACGAAAATTAAGGACGTGATGGTTTAATGCAAAGAAACCTTGTCTTGGAAACCCAAATTAATTAATTAATTAAAATAAATGGTGCTATGTGTATTTAATCCCAGAATCTGGGAAACGGAGGCAGGCAGATCTCTTTGGGTTTGTTGGAGGCCAGCATGGTCTACATAGTGAGATCCCAGTTAAAGGGGGGATATGTGTTGAGGAAATGTTTCCCTGAGATAAGCTATATATTTGCCATATATGTATTGTCATAGACAAGACCTTCCGTCTTGTCTTCCCCTTTCCCACACAGGACTCTCCCTCTGCAGAGCTCATGCCAGTTCGATTATGTGGTATGAGTTTTATGTTGCTCTCCCATGAGGCTAAGAAAACAACACTGGAAGTCATCTGGAAAATAAATAAGTGAAAAGTGGCAATAAACCTCTTACCAGGTGGTAAAAGTATAGTGTGAACCTGTGGCAAATGAGGCAACTTGGCCTGAGCTCAAAACTAGGCAGAAAAATCAATAAGACACACCGGATCGGAAACAGATCCACTATGTGTGGACGTTTCACACTCTCAAAGTGGCCCTAAATCATCGGGGAAATGGTCTATTCAGTCAACAGTGCTGGAGACAGGTGACCATGCAGAGAGCAGCTAAATATGGACACAAACCTCTTTTCCTTTGCTTAAACTTAATAGCGGGCGTGTTCAAAATGGAACTGACAAAACTTCGAAATCGGAGCTTTGAGCATGGCGGGGGTGGGGGTGGGGAAGCGGGCCATGCACGTATTCATCTGAGTCTTTAAAATGTAACGCTCCCTTGTGATAACAACACGGCTAGGTAATATGGGAAATATTTACGTCAGGATGAGAGAGAATACTAATTTCCTTAACTACAAAGAAGGATTAGAAATCCGTGAAGCAGACAGGGTGAACCTAGAAGAAAGAGATCAATGCAGGACAGAGGTACAGAAAGCCCAGCTCAGCTCTCCACTGTTAAAATACAAATTAGAATGAGAGGCAAGTGTCAAATGACTAACAAAGACACCCGGAAGTGCTCCTGAGGGTGAGATTAGTTGCGGAAATGGAAATTGCTGGAGCCTTTAAGGATGGTGATTTGACCAAAACAGTCAACATTTTAACTGCACACGCCTGTCTAGCCTGCAATTCCACTTCTAAGGATTGATTTCTCTGCAGCGTTTTCTGTAGGAGTAAAAAACTGCTAGGGTGGAGGTGGGAGCCTGGGCTGGGTGATTCGAGAGCTCTGACACCTGCTTTCTTAAGAGAACAAGGTTCTGAAAGCCAGGCTGGTCTATACGATTACATACAGATCAGTGTAGCTATACATATATATGCAATGGCCACCCTGGGAGAAGCATCCATGTGCTTGAAGAGTATTGGATGGGGGCAGTAAAGTCAGGCTCTAGGTTAGAGCATGTCAGTGAGGGAGACGCCCTTCTGGGCTTTCACCTAATATGCTGTGGGGATTCCTTTCTTCTTCTTCTTCTTCTTCTTCTTCTTCTTCTTCTTCTTCTTCTTCTTCTTCTTCTTCTTCTTCTTCTTCAATTTTGATTTCTCTTCTTTTTAAATATTTTTTAAAATTATTTTTACTTAGCTGGTGGTGGTGCTGTACGATTTTAACCCCAACACTCAGAAGGCAGAGGCAGGTAGATAGAGCTCTGAGTTCAAGGCCAGCCTGGTCTACAGAGAGAGTTCCAGGACAGCCAGGGCTACATAGAGAAACCCTGTTTGAAAAATAAATTTTTGGCTTTTCGTTTTTATTTATTTTTTTAAAAGATTTTTATTTATTATTCTATGTAAGTACACTGTAGCTGTCTTCAGATACTCCAGAAGAGGGAGTCAGATCTCATTATGGATGGTTGTGAGCCACCATGTGGTTGCTGGAATTTGAATTCAGGACCTTCAGAAGAGCAGTCAGTGCTCTTAACTGCTGAGCCATCTCTCCAGCCCCGTCTTTTCTTTTTTGGGTGTGTGTTCATGAAGGTTAGAAGAAGGTACTGTGTCCCCTAGAGCTGGAGTTACATATGCTTGTAAGATGTCCCGCTCAGGTACTGGGATCTGAACTCAGGTCCCCTGAAAGAACACAGTATTCTTTTTTTGTTGTTGTTGTTTTGTTTTGTTTTGTTTTCGAGACAGGGTTTCTCTGTGTAGCCCTGGCTATCCTGGAACTCACTGTAGACCAGACTGGCCTCAAACTCAGAAATTCACCTGCCTCTGTCTCAAGTGCTGGGATTAAAGGCACGTGCCACCACTGTTCAGCAAACACGGTATTCTTAACCACTGAGTCTCTCCAGCTCCCCACACCTTTCCAAACTAAAAGATTTTTTTATTCCATGTGCCTGAGACTGCACGTATGTGTTAGAAATAAGGTTAGGATCACAGAGACACCACCACTTTAAGCGAAGTATCTAGACAGGGCTAAGTTTACTCTTGATCAAGAGGGCGTGCTAAAGCCAGGAGTAGCAGTGCCCACCTTTAATTCCAACACTGAGAGGCAGAGGCGTGTGGAGAGGAGGCACCTGGGAGGAGTTCTGTGGGTTCGAGGCCAGCCTGGTCTACGGAGTGAGTTCTAGGACAGCCAGGACAAAGGTATGCTCAGAAAAGCAGACACACAGACAGGAAGAGCACTTTTTATTCCAGTTCAGGAGGTGACTGAGTTTTTCCCCCTTTGGCTGGGGTCTGAACCCACAGTTTTATTGACTGGCTAATCCTAAAAGAACTGAGGCACAGGAAGGGGAGGGGTGAGGGGTCACTACTGGGGCCATCAAATTCTTGTAATCCAGCAGCAGCCCCTTATGCAAACAAGGGTTTTGCTGCTGGTGTCGGTAAATATATGCATGAAAAGACACAAGGTAGGGGAGATAAAAGATTGAATTTCCAGTCCTAAACACAAGTTTTATAGTATATGATAGAAAAGACTCATATTTAATATTCCTTACATATGTAACTTTACTGCATGCATGCCTGGCACCCCAAAGGGGCCAAAAGAAGGATTGGGGTTACAGATGTTTGTAAGCCACCAAGTCCCTCACCTTTTAAAAACAAACCACATTTCCTTATTGATCCAGATGGGATGGTGCACTGGGAATCCTAAGCCAGTATGTTCTACGTAGCGAGTTCCAGATCAACCTGGGCTACACAGTAAGACCCTGTCTTAAAAACAAACCTAGTGTCTGTATATGTGAGAGGGTATAGCACCTGAGCCATGGCGTGTACACAGGGCAGAGGCTAACTCCCAGGAGTCAGTATTCTCCTACCATGTGGGTTCACGGGTCTGATCTCAGGTTGTCAGCCTTGGTGACCAGCACCTTTTCCAGGTGAGCCATCTTGCCAGCCCCACTCTCAGTGTTAGCACAATGTGTTGTGGTTGCTGCTACGGTGTTTAAGATCTCCCAGAATCCAGGCAGAGGGGCACATAAGTTCAACACTGGGGAGATGGAGGTGGGTGGGTCAAGAGTTCACACTGGAGCTGGAGAGAGGTCTCAGCAGTTAGGAGAATGTTCTGCGAGATTATGAGGACCACAGTTTGGGTCCCAGAACCTACTTAACAAGCCTGAGCCCCACACATTCCAGTAACCCTAGCTTGGAGACAAGACAAGAGGACTGCTGGGTCTTGCTGTCTTCCAGCCTAACCAAGAGAAAGACAGGGAGGGAGGGAGAGAGAGAGAGAAGAAGAGAAGAGGAGAGGAGAGGGGAGGGGAGGGGAGAGAGAAGAGGAGAGGAGAGGAGAGAGAAGAGGAGAGGAGAGGAGAGGAGAGGAGGGGGAGGGGAGGGGGAGGGGGAGGGGAGGGGAGGGGGAGGGGGGAGAGAAGAGAAGAGAAGAGAAGAGAAGAGAAGAGAAGAGAAGAGAAGAGAAGAGAAGAGAAGAGAAGAGAAGAGAAGAGAAGAGAAGAGGAGAGGGAGAGAGAGACAGGGAGAGAGAGAGAGAGAGAGAGAGAGAGAGAGAGAGCGCTCCTGCCTCAAAGAAATGGGTGGGAAGTGATACAAGAGAACACTGATGCCCTTTGCTGACCTTCAAGTTCTCACAAACACATGCATGCACACACGCGCGCGCGCACACACAGACACACCCACACACCCACAAATAGACATAAACCTTTAAAAGAGCAAAGTCAGTTGAAGCTTGGTGGCACACTCCTTTAATCCCAGCACTCAGGAGGCACAGGCAGGCAGATCTGAGTGTCCAGGCCAGCACAGTTTACATAGTGAGTTCTTAGGACAACCACGTCTGTATAGTGAGACGCTGTCTCAAAAGAAACAAACACCCTGAGCTATTAGAGATTAATCAGGGTAGACAATTTGGGCGCACCCTTGTGTGAGCTCAGAGCAGGCCAGCCAGTTTTCAAAATGAAGCAAGAGACTAAGGCTCTTGAGGAGATGTGCTTGTCTCAAATCTGATGACCTGAGTTTGGTCTCCAGGATCCAAATAATGGAAAACAGTGAACTGACTCCTGCAAGTTGTCAAATTGTCCTCTGACCTCCTACTCATGGGCCACTCTGGAGCATCCGTACACACACACACACACACACACACACACACACACACACACACACACACACACAAATTACACAAGTGTAATAAAGTAATCAAAACTAAAGATGAGCTATACCGGCTGGGGATGCGGCTCCCTGGGTAGAGTGCGTAGCTAACATCCACAAAGCCCTGGTTTCTCTGGGCACTATATAAAGAGTGGTGTACTTCAGGCTTGCAGGCCCTCACTCAGGAAGTAGAGGCAGGAGAATCAGCCATTCAAGGTCATTCTCGGGTTATTTTGGATTATATAACAACCCAGAGACAAAAGCAAACTATAAAACAATTAAAACTAAGCATTAAATTAATGAAAATACGTTAGCTCAAGAAACTGGTATTAATATTTTTTTAAAGAAAGTCGAAATGGAAAATGTAATGATTAAGATGAAAATGTAAACTAACTGAGGCCCGAGTGAGTCCACCGTGGGGTGGTTTCTCCAGCTGGTCCTGGGTTGGTGTCATTGTGTCCCCCACCCCATCCCCCTCTAGGCTTGCAGTCCTCACCCTGGACCAGCCTCAGAGGCCATGGGGACTCCAGATACTCCAGCACCAGCCAGCCACCGTCACCAGCAGGAACCGACTTGTACCCAGGGCCTCGCACTCAAACCGTCCTGTGCATCTTAGATGCTCCCAGTTCGCTGCAGGGGCACAGAGCACCGCCCAGTTCTGCAGTTCCCTTCCTGTCCCTGCCATGTGGCTTTGCAGGGGAGAAGCCAAAGGCACTATTCTCACCCGCCGTGTCCCAGGAGACCCTGGAGGAGGGTGACAACCGTGACAGCTCCTCCAGGTGCTCTGGGCTGCCTGTCATCCTGCCACTCACATTCCAGGCGTGACATTGTGTGGGTAGGAACAGGTGGGGGCTTCGATGTTCTTCCCCACAGAAGTGGTTGCCAGGAGGCTGGCAGGGAACTTTTAGTGGCTTCGAGGAAAGCCAGTCTGTGCGGGAAAGGCAGGGTTACCCTGACATCAGCTGAAAATGCAGAATCTAAAACGCGCAAAAGCCCAAAACTATGCCCAGCAACTTGACATACGGGCATTTACCCTAAGACAAATGCTCCCAGGAACACATGTGGAGTGAGCATGCGCCTTCACAGACCTTGCTGGACGCCTAGAGGCCGCAAAGGTTAAGTAGACGAGCTGTCGTGCAGCTGTAGAAGGCCCGGCCATGGCTGTAGTCTAACCTGGCAAATGCTTTAAGTAATAGTACAAAGTTGACCAGTGCTCCTTGTGTGTGTGTGTGTGTGAGATCTTTTCTCAGCCTTCCCTTTTCTTTTACTGGAAAAGGGTATTATTTATGGTTTTTGTTGTTGTTATTGTTGTTTTGTCTCCTAGGGGGATTTTCGTGACAAGGTCTCACATAGCCCAGTGTGGCCTCAAACTACATAGGGCTTGAACTATGGATCCTCGTATCTCCACCTCCCGTGTGCCTCTCTGGAGACATTTGCATAAAAGCTGATATATCACTACCTCAGCCTTAGCCCACTCCCTTCGGATTCTCTCAATCCTGTGCATGGACCAGTGTGATTCTGTACTTTTATCATTTATTTATCGTGTGTTTGTGTCTACATGCGCACATGGATATACAAGTGCCACTGCAGACATTTGGAGGTCAGAGGACCCTTACAGAAGGGTCTCCCTTTGCACCATGTGGCTTCCAGTGTCACCAGGCTTGGCACCAAGTACCTTTCTTTACCCACAGAGTCATTTCACAGGTCCTAAGAAACTTTTTTTTTAATTCTCTACCTCTTCATTTTTAAAAAAAGATTTTATTTATTTACGTATCTGAGTACAGCGTCACTATCTTCAGACACACCAGAGGAGGGCATCAGATCCTGTTACAATGGTTATGAGCCACCCGGTGGTTGCTGGGAATTGAACTCGGGACCTCTGGAAGAACAGTCAGTGCTCTTAACCTCTGAGCCATCTCTCTAGTCCCCAAAACATGGTTTTTTAATGAACATAGTTGCATATAGAGGGAGATAGTGGCCCTGAGAGATTTGACTTTCAGGGTCTCTTCTCCTGTGTCTCAATGGTTTATTTCCTTGGGGGTTAGGGTAGGGTTTTGGTTAGTTGGTTTTTATGTGTGGAGGTGGGTGTTCTGTCTGTCTGTCTGTCTGTCTGTCTGTCTGTCTATCTATCTATCTAGAGAGCCCACGTTGGATGGTTCCCAATGGACTTTCCTGGGGTACCAAGCCAACCCTTCTTAGAAGAAAGATCCAGCTACCACTGGGGAAAAAAATGGTCTGAATTGCAAGAGCCACATGCATGCTCACATATACCTCTGTCACAGCTTACTGAACCAGGGTGACCCTGTGATCCACTGTGAGCAGATGGGGGTCACAGGAACCTGGCGAGGAGCCAGTGCAGAACCGACAGGGGCTTCAAGTTGAACCTGAGACTGGGAGACCAGGGGTAAAAATGAGGGAGCTAAGAAAGGGGTAGGGCAAGAGTTGGTGCACCTATAGCTCCTCACCTGATCTTCCTCCCAACTCAGCAGGCCCCTGTCACAGAGGCCCAGTCAAGGGGCTACTGAGGGACAAGATTTACCCTTTCAATGTGCCCTGAAGCCAAGGCAAAATGGATCCTTGTGGGTGATGCCTGGAGACTTGTGTTACTGTCTTTAACAGCCATTGTCTTACCTCACTGCAGCCCCAGGTCTGACACACACATGCCCAGAGGTTATACCAGAGCCCATGCTAGCTCTGCTGGGTGTACTCAATCACCCTCCTGTCCCATCAGTCAGCCTAGCAGAACCTGAAGGTACAGCCCAGGTAGCAGACTGTGCATATACCACACACCATCTAGCTATGGGGGTTGCCACTCAACTGTCTACCTTCCTTCCACAAAATTCTTGTTTGACTCTGTCAGCCCTGGCTCTGTCCCCCACCCACATTCCTTGCTCCCCCCAAACCTTATATTATCAAGTGACACCAAGAACCAAAGTTTTTATTAATCAAATGGCAGGCAGCTCCTTGCCTTGAGTAAGCTCTCCCAACCCTGGCTTGGATGGCCCTTAAATATTTAGGAATGACTTTCACAAACAAGAGTGTCTATACCAACCTCTCCCCCACCTCTCCGTGTTGTCCCATCTTTCCTGAGCCTCAGGGTCGGTCTTGGGAGATTGAGGCTGGGTCGTCCCTGTCTGTATTCTTGCAGCAAAGAGGATTTGCAAAACCCTCCTGCTTCTTCTAAGTGTCTAGCTTCTCAAAAATAGCAGCCTTGGGCAGGGGAGATGGCTCAGTGGAAAAAGCCTGCCTGCTGTGTTAAGTATAAAGACCTGAGTTCAATCCCAAGAACCTATATCAAAAGCCAGGTGTGGTTGCACACCTATAACCCCGGCACTGGGGGCGGGGGGCGGGCGGGGCACGGGCAGTAAGGAACTGAGGGCTAGTGGGTAGGTCAAGTTGCTTTTATCACACTTGAGGTTATGCTGACTTCCAGACATGAATGTGATGTGTACTAATTTAAAGATACCCACACTTTCCCACTGGGATTAACATGTGTGCTACAGGTCCTGTGTGGCTTTTCTTCTCTGTATTTCTCTGTAGTAGCATTGGAGAACAGGGCCTTTGAGGGCGGGGTTCTATAGGAGGTGAGTCTGAACTCTCTTTTCAGCCTGTGTCGGTGACAGCATGAGGCCCTGGATCCTGGACCCAGCTTTCAGAACAGTGAGCTAAGCTGGTGGCTTCTTTTCTAAGTTAACTCAGCCCCAGGGAACTTGTGATGCTGTAGAGAACAGGCTGAGACCCCGTGGGAACTGCTCACTCAGGGCCCAGTTTGTTTTTCTGCCAGAATCTCTGAGCTGAAACCCAAAGCCTGCTGATCTCTTTGAAGGAATCAGGCAGAAACCAAAATGTCCACTGTAACTTTCTCCAATTGGTCTCATTTCTGGGAATCTATTTTAAGGGAAAAAAAATACAAAAAAGGGGGAAGCCAAAACATAAAGATGTTTATTGAAGCTCTATTTATAGCGAAAATAAAATATATATAAACAAACATTCAACAAGAAAATGCCATGCAGCCTTTGAAAGTAAGATTCCACATCAACATTGAAAAACATCAAGAAAAAAAGTAGAGTGAAAGCCAAATATACATTTACAACCTTGTCAAGGAAAAAAAAAAGCAAGAAAAAGTGCCCGTGAACAAAGCTGTTTAGCTAGCTCTCCCATCTGCTCAGGATCCCCACACAGGATCTCCACATCCCAACCTCTCAAAACCCCCTGGAAGAAACAGCCTGAATGGTCCTTAGGAGCAGAAACCCAGGCCAAGCCTGCTGGCTACCCCCGGAGATGTGTTGGACAGACAGACCCTGCATTCAGACAGCCCTTCTAGATACGTATGACAGAGACACTGTAGGCAACTCAAGGCCCTGCCAGGCAGCCTATACTCAGACCGGCAGTCGCCCTCCTGGCCGCTGGTCCTTGGGTCACCTGTCAAGTGTTTGCAAATATCTCCTTTAAACCCAAGGTTCTTCCAGGATTCCCCCAGGCCCAGCTGTCTCCCTCCTTTCCTGACTTCTTCCTTCTGGGCTCTGGCATTGATAAGTCCCCGCTGCCACCTAGCCCAGATGCTGATGTCTGTCCTGCTCTGGTCTCATGACATCTGCTGTTTCTGGAAGTCAACTAGACAACTTCGGCTTAGTCTAACTTATCTTGAGCCAAACTCCCTCTGCCCTTTGGTTCCAGCCCCTAGTTAACACCCACATGAGAGATACTTTAGAGATCTATTCCCCAGACAACCCCCTCCCAACATTATCTGCACCCACTTCAGCCCGCTAGAGGACTGTGAGTGGTCAAGTCAGGAGAAAGGAGTCGCAGGACAAAAGGACATTATGACGGCGCTTTTTTTTTTCCATTTTTCTTTTTGCACAAAAACAGTCCATTTATTCAAGTGTTCTCCAGCACAAGTACATTAGAAAGGAGCTTTATTATATCCTTCTGGGCACAAAAAAAAAAAAAAGGTGATGAAAGCGGAACTGACGGACTCTCTACACCTGCTGTACGCATTGACCTTTTAATATTTCTTCAACAGCTATGTCACAAGCATCACGTACACAGAGATACAACGGGACACCGGGTGGCGCAGCAAGCTGTGTGCAGCCCCCCACACCCCTCCTGGCTGTCCCAGAACCAGACTGTGAAATGTACATTATTACTGTCAATAAATAGAGAAGCAACCCTAACAAAAAATACAGTGGTAGAAGGAAGCCGGGACCAGGAAAAACAAACGACAATTAAAAAAAAAATTAGGAAAAGAGAGAGATAGGAAGAGGAACTGAAAGAGGAGCAAGGAGGGCTGGGGAAGGTTCTGGAAGGTCCTGCACTTAGCTGCGTGGAATGTGGAGTCAAAGCGCTCTGCCACCGGGGTCAAAGCGAAATCGTCTGTAACAGTAAAAGTTATTACCAAATCAGCTACGGAGTTTATTTTGTAATATGAATACATGATTTCCCACAAGTAAGCACCCGCTACTTCGATGCCTCAGCTAAAACACGTGAAATCGCTCACTTAGTTTTCAAGTACAAAGTTAAAATGCCTTTTTAATAATAATATATCAGAGTAAAATAATAGTCTCTTTTAAACTCCACTACAAGAAAACAAAACAGAACATCATTGTCCAGACAGCAGACTTAATTTAACAATATATATTTTTAATAAAATGTGTTTAGCACCGTGTTGAGTCATCTCCTCCCTCTGCATATTCTAAGGAATTTCGCCTTTTCGTTATTGTTGTTTCTGTAGAATTCTAGGGCCGGGCAATCAAATTAGTCTGTAAAATGGGACTAGGTGAGACTTTAGACCACTGCTCACGTCCTCAGGTTTGGGGCTGGGTGGCTTTAGGGGGCCACTCTATGAGCCCACAAATGGAGCTCATCCCAATAGGGGAGCCAGTTACTGGAGTTTCTTTCTGGGGTCCCCTAGAGAAGCTGTAAAGCCTCACCAGCAAAGGGCCTTCCATATATCTTCATCTTGGCATGCTTCTTGGTCTCAATGCTAAAACTCCAGTGTCTGGGCTAGAGACTTGTCTCCAACCAAAGGCTAACCTAACCTGAGCTGTGTCTTGGAAGCCTGCAAGGACAAGGTCTTTCCTCCCAAAGACCTCAGCTTTCTCCACACAAACATACACGAGCTCACAATGACCCTGATCATGATTCCTTTCCTTAGGGGTTCTTCTGACCCAGCACTGCTCTTAGTGTTGGTATTGACTGGATGGGTCAGGATCAATCAGAAGGGCCACCTACTCCACCTCACCACAGGGTGACAGGCTTCAGCCGTTCTGTGCCAAACTCAGATCCAAACATAGGCCTGCTTGGGGACTCAGCTGCAATGGTCACTCAGTCCCAGCTCACAGCTAGGGCTCCTACGGTGACAGTTCCTGAAGACCGTGTAGTGCTGCACCAACCAGACAGGTCCAGGAATTTGCTTTTACTCTCTGGACACGCTGTACAGTAAAGAATAGAGAAACCAATAATCTGTATCTTCCTGTAAGCACATTCCTTCGAAGTGGCTCAGCCTAACTCCAATTCCTAAGCCAGCATGTGAAGACCACAGCATCTCCAGAACAGAGACACTACTGGGGAGGGTAGATGCTTTTGATGTTGGCCACTAACTCCACCTGTTGCTCCTGCATCCACACTGTAGCTAAAAGCTACAGGGATCTTTATGCCTGCGGATCTCTCCACCTGCTGCCATACCCAGCCTGGCCACAAAAGTGACTTGGTCCAGGAGGCTCTTTAGGGGACCTTTGCTTTCTAATAGGGTGTTCCATAGCAGAGGAACAGCCTACTGCAGGCTCCCAGGCTTACTGGGTCCTATGGAGAGGAATTAGCACCAGCTTGGGACCCGGCTGGTATGTGTGCCTCCTCAAGATGACCCTGGCGCTAGCACCGGCTACCTTCCCTGGGCAAGGGTCACAGATATTCTGCAGAGAGGTAGCTGTCACTCAGTCCCCAGCACCTTAGTTTCTAGGGAAAACAAGCCTATTCTTTAGAACTGAAAGCCCGCAGGGAACCGTTGGGGATCCTCCCATGACCTGACTCTAGCTTCAGCGCCTCCTACAGTGAGCTAGCTCCTAGATGCACTGCAAACTCCCCACAACCTCCCCTCAGCTACCATAGCATCTTAGCAGCTCTCCTCGGAGGTGACCCTAGAAGCCCCACTTGGGTAGAGATGGATGAATAGCCAAATTGGCACAGTCCCAAAGACACCCCCCAAAAGATATTGGGGGCTAACTTGACTGGTGCCTACACACTATAGTAAGACTAAGCCCACAGTCTGGGCTGGAAGGAAAGCTAGTGAAGACCACCAGATGCCCATGAGGAATCCATTAGGGAAGGTTTCAGGTCAGTATTGGCCAGCCACCTGGAGGCCTCTACTCAGTCCCTTGGGAATGCCACATCCTTTGACACTGTGGCTCCTCCTCCTGAGCCCTCAACTAACCCCAGGCATTGGGGAGCACCAGGCACAGCTGAGGCAGGCGGCACTAGGCTCCTGGGAAAGGCTAGCTTCTGCACATAAGCAGTGGGCAGAGGTGGGAGAAGGCCTTTGCAGACAGTCCTGACAGGAGCCGGGAAGACCTTGCCATTGCTAGAGGGGGAGGGAGCACCTTGGACTGCCTAAAGCAGCCGTCCTCCCCTCCAGTCCTCCTGCACGGTGCTGGTGGACTCCAGTTCAGAATGGAGCCCTGCTGGAGCAAGGGAGGACATCACATTTCGTACAGGGACTCCAAGGGGGCAAGCACTTCCTCTCCTGGGTGCTCCAGCCCCACAGTCACTACCTGCGATGGCAGGGAAAACTGGCTGTAATCTTAAAACTCTATCCAGAGAAAATGAACAGAGATGGGCAGGGCTACACAGCCCAAGGTGGGACAAGCCACCAGCTAAGCTCATCCTGAGCAGTGAGCAAGGGGCCAAAGCCTCTGTTTAGCTTTATCACTAATTACTGATTTGCTTTACTCCGAAAGTGAGGTTCACTGTCCCATTTTAATTTTTTCAATATTTTATTTTTCCAACGGAAGACCAATGGCCAAGATAGATTTCAGTTCGACTTTGGTTGGGGAGAATAGGTAGGGGGAGTTGAGGGCTGACTTGACTGGTGCCAAGAGTTGCAGGTCAGTAACCACAGGCTGCTAACAGAAGAATCTGACATCACCAGGGGCAAAGAGAATAGAACACAGACCTGCTAGAGGAAGCACCTGCTTGGATCAAACCTCCTCCTTTTCCTGACTTCAGCACCTAGCAACTTCTGGGATCGAGTCTACCTTCATCAGGGCAACAGATGTCCGAGAGCTGCGCAGCCGACTCCAGCGTCCTGATCCTGGGGAGAAGTGTGCTGGGGGCTCCCTGGTGTGCATCCAGACAGAAATAGGTTCCTGTGCATGTGTTAGACTGATAGACTGATTGTGGGGCTGTCTGTGGGAGGGACCCAGGCTCAACACAGAGCCCACTCCCTCCAACCCCCACTGTGTATATTTCTTATACATGACCCTATCTATGTATTTATACAGAGCCTATCATAGGCCCCATCTTTCTAGGGATGCGGTCTTGGGACCATGTGCTTGACAGCACACCTCCCAGTCTCTGCTGGTCCCAGGAGGTGCCGTCCCCCCTCCCATTATAAAATATATATCTCTATATGCCACATATCTACACTCCATCCATCCAGGCAAGCCCTCACCCTGGGGCCAACGACACCTTCCCTTCCCACTGCCACGGCCAGGCCTCCTGCCCTGGGTAGGAAGCGGAACAAAGTGCGAGCACATGGGTCCCAGGTGAAGCTGACTCAGTAAGAGCACAGCTATCAGACCAAACACTAGAAAAGAAACACACGCCACTCCAACCACACACACAAGGAGGGAGGCTGCCTTGGCCTCCCTCCAGCCCTGACACACCGGACTCACGAAGAGGGGAAGAAGAAGAGAAGAGCGACTGGCCCGGAGGGTGGGCCTCGAACTCCCTGGCTGCCTAGCTTGTTGCTGTACTGCCCAGTGGCCCACCTGGCCTGAGGGGTGGGAGCCAGGGCACCAGAGCCACTGGTCCTTAAAAAAGCACCTGCCACTCCCCTGCACCTTGGTTTGAAACCTAAAGGGAAGGGTGTTGGGTTTTTGTTTTCTGAAAGAAAATCTTAAAACAAACAATTATAGCCAGAACCATAAGAATAATTATAATAAAGGTGTCATCAGCCTCCCAAGTATGAAACTGCAGTCTTTATAGAGATGACCAAAAACATCACATTCCAGGACCGGAGCTGCCGTGTGCAGAGGGGATGGTGGGCCTCATAAAAGAACACACAAAAGGTAACTTAGACGGAAAGCACCAGTACATTTTGTATGTTTTTTTATTTGCTCCGGGTGGGGTTAATGGCGGGTCACTTTCCCTCACTCTGGATTATTTCTGATCCCACGAGGGGCCTTCAATGTGGCTGACGGATTCAAAAAATCAGAGACAACGCTTTCTCAAGCCATTTTTCTGAGGCAGTCATTTTAGATTCATATTCAAAGGTTATTGCACGCGAGTCTGGATAAATTCCACACTCAACTTCCCCGGGTTCCGACCACCTCAGCTGAGCCCCTTTTTGGCAGAAGTTGGGCATGGGGCGGGGGCAGGGGTGGGGTAACATGGTTCCTCCTTTGGTTGTAAAAAAACCAAGAGGGAAGACGACACCCTCTCCCTCCAGCTGCTTCCCTCTCCCCATCCTGGGCTGAAACCCTGTGCACAGAGGGCCAGGTGGAAGCTGATGTCTTTGCTCATCTCGCTGTTTTGAAAGCACCATTATGAAGTCGGGATGTACAGTAGTTAACAGTACCTTTTATATATATATATCTCATATCTATCATATATATATAAACTGTAAACAAGAGGTAACAGCGGCTTCTAGAAACTGGTTTTCTTCAAGGTTTCCTGTGTGGTAGGCACCTGAAATACTGTAGAAAAGTGTCTGGTGTGGTGTTCTCAGCGCCCTGCTGCTAGTTGGGTTCTGTTTGCATGACCAGGAATGGTGCTGTTGAGACTGCCCGGGGGCTGGGAGAGGAGACTCTGCCTCCGAGGGTCTCTATTCTCTTCCTGTTTGTGCTCCTATCTGATCAGGCTAGAGACAACCAAAGATATATAGAAAAGGAAAAAAAAAAAACCAATATTTTAAGTTTTTATAGAATTTTTCCCTCTCTCCCTTTCCTCTCCAAGGCATTACTACCTTTTGTTGTTACTGATTTTGCTGCAATAACTCTCTTGTTTCAGTCACAGCAAGAAACAAAAACCCAAACAAACAGAAAACCCCTCTGAAAAAGAGTAGAAAACAAAAAGTCCGCCTCCTAGGACCAGAGGGGAAGAAGGGGAGGGGCCTACTTTGCTTTTTAGATAGGACTGAAGATTAACATTGAAAACTCAAGAGATGATGTCCAACCCTTTTGCAAGGCCAAGCCCTCCGGCATTTCCTCCTCTGTGGTTTGCTTTAAATTCCTTTTTCTCTTCTGGGTGCTGAACTTCTCTCCGTCCTCTCGTTCTTGGTGTTTTATTGTGTTTTGTTTTTTTTTGTTTGTTTGTTTAACTTTGTTGTCATCACTACTTCAGTTTGCCCCCACGTCCCTTACACACAAGCAAAATATTCCTTCAGCGGAGCAAAGAGATGACGGATGACCGGCACGCTCCACGATCGGCCCAGCAGTCTCTGCCTCGCCAAGCGGCTCATATTGGAGACGTCTGTGTAGTGGACGGGGAAGCCAAATACCCTGTGGGAGGAAGGCAGGGAGGGCCAAGTGAGTGGGGGGTGCAATGGTGGATATTAATTTACTCTGAATTCCTCTCACAGGATGGCCCGATCTTTATGGCAAATCAGCCATGTGCCAGGCTCTCTGTGGATTTAAAGATAGGTAGTATAATCCCAGCTTTGAGGTTCACACTCCCCAGAAACAAAGGCAGTTCTTAAAAACCAAACAACCCCCCAGACCTCTGAGATGCCCTTGGATGTACTCTACCGGCTTCTGCACATGAGATCTGGAGGTGCAGGCAGCCTGAGTCTGAATGCAACTCCATTCATCCCCTAAATGCCTGTCGGAGAAGAGAGGGGCTCTCAAAGAGTGGGACTCTACATGACCTGGTGAGCTCAGGGATTCCCGTTGGTCAGGGTGTCCATGAGAACAACCTTTATATCTGTCTAAATCCTACTCAAACCCAAGGGGGGATCCCGCCCAGCTGTGCACCATCTGGTGTGGTTCACAGGCGTCTATACTGGCTTTCAAAACACATACAAAATACCTATGATTCAAGTCCAGGAGGCCATGGACTGTGTTGAGGGGTCCTAATGGGCTCTTTGGGTGACTCCAAGACCCTTCTGAACAGGGACCAGTTACAGAATGTGCAAGTTCTCCCTCCCCACGAGCCTGGCATGCTGGGAAATGAGGATGTGGCAGCCGACGCAGTGCCTTCCTTCCAACCCAGCCCTGGCCAGACGCAGGCACCAAGCACACTACCTTTCCATCTCAGTGCACCAGAGGATGTCCTCCTTCTCGTTCATGAAGACGGGGAAATGCTGGTCTTTGCCCTGCTTTATGGAGTTTGACCTGGTGGTAATGGTCCTCACTTTACTGAACTAGAAGATGAAGAGGCAGAAGAATGAGCCGGCATCCTCGCTCACTGAGCGGCTGACTGGTCCCTGCTCCCCTTCCCACTAAGAGGCACCTGGACGTTCTTGGTCTAATCAGGCTAACACAACTGGAAGCAGCAGCTGTGGCAAGCTCGCCCCTTAAAGTCTTCCCAGACTGTGACTCTCACGGGGAGCCAGTTTCAGGCAGAAGGACACCAATAACTCAGTAGCACAAAGGCCCACTGCAGGGATCTGCCAGCCAGAAAGCTAGACTGTATGGGCGGGGCCTAAGAGAAACTACTTCAGAAGAGCGCTCTCTCTGTGCTGCAGGCTTGTAGGTCCTAGGCCAAACATAAACAAAACAGAGCATTCTTTCTTGGTGAAGAACCATTTTATTAGTTTTAAGAGAAAAATTCCCGAAAAGGCAAACTGTAAATCTCAGCAGCTGCTTGGAGGAGGAGGAAGGAGAGAAGGGAAACGAAACACTGTCTAAGCAAGCATGTAGATCAGACAGATGGTAGACAAACAGCCTCATCCGAGGAGGGAGGCTTTAGAGATAGAGTAAGGAAGCTCCAAGTTTCAGAAAAAGTAAGTACACTTAGGTTCTAGTCAGCATTCACAAGAAAGAAGTGGGGAAGAAGATACAGAAATCAGAATGTGGGGAGACCCAGGCAACCCTCGCAGGGACTGAGCTGGGAAGTCAAGACCTGGGACACCCAATTTAAAAAGCTCTGAGGCTGGAGAGATGACTCAGAGATTGAGAACACTGGTCCAATTCCACCTACCCACCCAGAGAACTGTCTTTAACTCCAGGCCCAGGGCATTTTACATCCTTTTTGGCCTCTTCAAGCAAACATCAATGTGGTGCAGAGAATATGTAGGCAAAATGCCTATATATGTATACAAATGAAAGCCTCTGTGCTTTCTTGTTAAAGACCCTACAGTGCCTACCCAGGGTGGAATGGACGAAGCCCATGAGGAAGGGTCAGCCGTGCTGTGCACCCCTCAGCCTGCCGCCCACTACCACCCACACTGTCCTGGGCGCTGAGGCTCACCTTGGCTATTCTGCCGTGCTCCAGACACTCTTGCAGCTCCAGCTTATCATTCACAGTGGATGCCAATGGCCTAGAAAGCAAGAGACACCATGGAAGCACAAGCAGGACTCCAGGGAGGGTCCAAAGCCCTTACCCCAAATAGACACACACAGCATAAGCCTCTCCATACCGTGCCTGCCCACAAGCAACCAAACAAGCCTCAATCCTTACAGGAAAATTTAGAAGGGGTTTCAAAAACACATACCAGGCAGCTAACGCCTACCCAGGGACAATAAGTACATGAGCAACATGTATCTTGATTTCTGGTGGTCTGTTTCGAGGGTGAGTATGCTGGTTGAAGCTGATTGGAACATAAACCTTTAAGAGGCACCCTTTATAAAAAAACAAAAACAAAAACCCTCCTGTCTCTGCAGGAGAGCCCGGCAGCAGGGAGGGGAAGGTAAAAGTGTTAGAAATTTGAGGCCAGCCCAAAACAAGTTTTGCTCCAAAAGCTAAAGCTCCGTGTTGCTGTGTGGGGAGTGAAGCCCACTTCAGACGCTGCCCTTTCCTGGGCTAAGAGATAGCTGGGGGCTTCATCCCAACACTCAAGAAGGGGAAAGAAGCATTGAGAACTCCCAAGCTTTTTGAAGCCAGACTAGGATATATAGCGAGACCCTGTCCAGACACCAGGCTGGGGTTGTAGCTCAGTGTCCGTGCCTACTGTGTGCAAAGCAGAAGAGGCTAGCTAGCAGTATCCACTTTCCCAAGAAAGCATTTAAAAAAGCAAAAAAGTTTGTCAGAGCAGCAGCCCTTCAGCAAAGGCAACCCTGGCTGGACACACTCAGCGTTTCCCTCCTTGGGCTGTCTGTCCTGCCTGCAGCCCCTCCTCCCATATCCCCCATGCCAGGACCCCTCACCAACCTGTTCATGCCAGGAAGGTTACCCCAGAAGTAACGGGCCCTGTGTGCAGCAGACACTTCTTTGGCGTCAATCATCACGGGGTTAGACTGTAAAAAAGGAGATGGTTTCAAGATGACCAAAGAGGAAGTATTAATTAAACACTGCTGGGTAACTGGGCTGGCCAAGAGCCTTAACTCCTCAGAGGAACTTCCTTCTTGGGAAGCCATACACAGGAATAACCTGAAGACCCAAACTAAATACATCCCACGTGTGCTTGCTAGAACATTCTAGACAGACCAGCACGGTCCAACTGAACTTTCTGTAATGATAGGAACAGCTATTATTCCAGTAGCACTATGGGTGGTGTCTGCTTAAAATGAGGTTCATTCTTGTAAGAATAGCCACAAGGCTGGTGACTAAATAAGACCTCAGCGGAGCGTGCCTGTTCGTGTCCTATGCCCTCACATTTACGACCTGAGGTTATTTATTACTGAGCTTGGGCTGATGGGACCATAAGCTGACAGCCCACCCCAAGTATGCCTTGGGCAGCAGCAATCCCATGTGGGGCTTGTACTTGGCTCGGTGCTAAACTGGGGCTCACATAACAGGAAATGAAAGTAAAGATAAGCCATGATTTTATCTCAGGTATCACAAAACACCCATGAGAGTGCCAGGGAGTTAGCATAGGCCGTTCTAGTCAGAGGAAACTGAGTTCTCCACAGAAGAACTGGACTGGCCCAGTCCATCTGTTTGATGATGACCACCACACCTCTTAGAGCAAGAGAACTTTCTTCTTCCTAGGTGGCCCTCAGCACTGCTGCTTCCCCTCTACATGGAAAGCCTTCCTCAAGCTGCCCCTTCCAATCCCCCAGCTCCGCAATGCAGAGAAGACAGGGATGAAACAGCAGCCCCAGGGAGAAGTCATTAGTGAGCTGGCCAAACCAAGGTCGCCGTCTATACCTCAAGGAATCGTGAGATGTCCCTCTTGTCACTAACACCCATGGCCACCACATTCTCAAAGAGCCAGAAGAAGGGGCGGTCATCTCCCTCCTTGGGCCGCGCATCATGCAGGAGGCGGTAGAACTCAAAGAAGAGGCGGCCAGTGCCCTCTGAGAGGTTGGAAGAAAGAAAAAGCCATTAGCTGGGGCTGTCTACATTGGACAGTGGTGAGGCCTGGGCAGAAATGTCCAAACCAGATTCCTAAGACCTAAGTGCAGAAGGTACCAGCTTAGAAAGCAGAGGAGCGAGGAGGGCACCTACCGTAAAGTCCCTTGCGGGCAGGGTTGACGATGGAGAGGTCATTGCAGGGACTGCCTCCAATCACCAAATCGAATGGGCCCCACTCCTGGATCTGCGAGGACAAAGGTAATGTGATGGGCTTGCTGCCCAGGGACAGAGGCAGAGGGAGAGAACCATGTATGAGTCCAAGAGGCAGAACCTCTGGGCTTCTCATCTCAGTGAGCAAACAGACCCAGCAAGGAGCCCAGGACGAGCCAAGCACCGCCCACCCCCACGTCCAACGCTTCCCTGGGATGGGGAGGAATTAATTGTGGTGTCATGTGATTATCCCCTTGGATTGCAGAGATGAAACTGCCAGCACTCCCTGAAATGGGGACAGACTGGCAGAAGAACTTTCCAAAAGCACTTAGATGACAGGAACCCCTCTCCAATCTCGAACACGTTACCACAAACAGTCCTGGAGCCACAGCGGAGCAGCAGGAGCCCCAAACAGCAAGCTCCGTTATCCACCCCCCGACTCTGCACAGCTGGGACTAAAGCAAGCCTTCAGGCCCTCCAGGCAAGAGTTCTACCTTCACTTCTCAAATCCCCCTTTTCTAATCTGCCGTCACCCTGAGAAGCCACAGAAGTGAAATGAAAAAATGAGGGAGAAAGAAAGGCCAGGAGAGGGCAAGAAGGAACATAGGGGCAGAATGGAAGGAGTGAATGGCAGTGTCCCCAGGAGCTGAGGACCCTAGGGGAAAACAGACGTCCCCGCGCACGGACATACATGCTTCTGTGTGACGCTGCGGACGTCCCCGACGTACATGATCTTTCCCTGGTGCCGCACCATGCCCACTGTGATGGAGTCCTCACACACCTCCGAGGCAATGTAGCGGTCCACTTGGATGCCCAGGTCCTTCAGCACCAGGAGCCCTGCACCAGTCAGCAGAGAGCAAGTACTGTCACCAGAGCCATCAAGCTCACACCTGGTCTTGCCAGATGCACCCCGGGGGTCACCTGCGAAGCTCCCGGTATCTTCTCTCAAATCAAAGCAGATCAGCACAGACTGTGCCTCAGCTCTACCTAAGTGGATGGTGGCCAAAGCCAGGAAAGACTAACCAAAACGGCAGGTGATTTCGGGTCTAGAGAGGTAGCCTTTTCTTAGACGACTGTGTCACATGACACAGTAGAATGGTGCCTGCTCTAAGGGTTCACCGTTGGCCCAGCTCCCCTAAGCAGCCACTAGAAGCAGCTCTCTGTGGCCAGGCACCCAGCACTTTGTATTCTTCAGCCTGTTTATTTCTGGCTTTGGATTGAGAAGGTCGAGTCTGGGTCCCTACTTTGTTCTTCTTCTCCACTAGCTATGACTTCCTTACCAACCTATGCTGCCTATTGATTCAGGAAAGCAGTACCACACCCAGGGAGGGACAGTGACACTGTTCCCATTGCTCCCAATAGCTCCCCAGGGGGTCTCTATAACAGCACTGTTTGCTTTTTTTTTTTTTGGATAGGTCCTCACTAAGTAGTCTCAGCTGGCTAGATCTTACGGTGTTGACCAGGCTGGCCTCCAACTCAGAGATCTAGCCGCCTCTAAGTGCCGGGATTACAGGTGGTGTGTACACCATATCCAGCTTTAACAAGCGATAATCATTTATTATTTTATTTTTGAGATATAACCCAGGGAGGCCTTGAATTAGCTCTGTAGCCTAAGAGGTATGAACTTCTGACCTCTGTCCAAGTACTAGAATGTGTGTTACCATGCCTACATCTTTCTTTCCTTTTTTCTTTTTCTTTCACAGGGTTTTACTGGGTACCCCTAGCCATCCTAGAACTCACCCTGTAGACCAGGAGGCTGGCCTCAAACTCAGAGATCCACCTGCCTTTCCCTCCTGAGTGCTGGGATTAAAGGCGTGTGCCACCACTGCCTGGCTCATGCTTAGTTCTTAATCACTCAGTTTTATCAGCTATATAAACTTCGTATCTCCACTATCCGAAGAAAAGCAGGCCGGTCTCTCAGGGCCCACGCCACTCACCCGTAGCAATCCCATCAAAGAGAGACAGCACGCGGATGGGTTTCCTCTTCTCAGCTGGCACAGGTGGGTAAACCTTCGGGGGGTCCTAAGTAGCGAACACCGTTGATCAGGTCCGTGCTTGGGGCGGCCCTAGCTCCCCCACCCTTCTAGCTGAGAACTACAGGGCTTCTAGATGGAGCTTCGGAGCTCTCTCTCTCTCTCTCTCTCACACACACACACACACACACACACACACACACCACAGTCCCTTCTGTGACCTGCCCAGGCCCCACTGCCTACTCAAGGGCTCTCATGAAGGACTAGTCTCAGAAAGGCATGAGGCGGCAGCCTAGGCCCAACACTCACAAATTCCTGGTCATGGTTATTGGCAAAGAACATCTGGAGTCGAGAAGGCCAGTCTTCCCGTCTCCGCAGCAGCCCATAGGTGCCCTTGTGCCCACACATGTAGCAGTTCCAGGGGTCTTCCTTAATGGCTGCCTGGGCAGCTCCTGGCCCCACCAAGAGATCCACACACTCGACACAAAAGCACCTGGAAGAAAGCCCAGGAGAGGGGGCTGACGCTCAGACCTGACTGGCTGAGTCTAGCAGCAGGCAGGCGTGCTGGCTGGAGCAGCACTGGTTCAGAGCATGTTGGCTGGAGGACCCAGCGAGGACCCAGGATGCAGCTCTGTGGGCAGGGGCCTCACCTGCAGCAGTTGTTGTTCCCACACATGAGCACTTCACGCCCCCCACAGCAGATGGTGCAGTAGGACTGGTACCCATCGTCATCGTACTGGTAAGCACACTCCAAGAAGCAGTTCTAGGGAGAATGCGAAGGGTCAGTGTGGAGGTCCCGCAGAGCCAAGTGAAGACAGGCTCTGAACCCGAGGAAGGCCGAAGGGAACTGCCACCAAGGGTTCCGCCCTGCAGCCTTCTACAGGGGCTCCCGAGGACAAGGGCATGGCAACCCCTCTCCCGTCAGCTTGCCTGAGCTGCCTCCCTCTGCCACCCACCCACCCTCCCTTCACCCACGTGTACGCCCTACTCCTGCCCATGGGAGGCTAAGACTCAAGTATGAAAGGACCTTTCAATCTTTGTAGCGTATGTACATGTGAGGGTTCACGACATATCCAGTCAGGCGCTGGTTCTCAATGCCAAGAAATAGGGAAGGGGTCAGTAACTCTTGGGGTGAGTTGTTTCCCTACCTTACAGTTCTGGCACATTCCACCAATGAAGAGTGGGTGCTCCAGGGTGACATTGAGGCTTCCACATGAGATACAAATGTCTGTAAAGTAGCAGGTGAGATGAGCATCCATTCCCTGGAGTTGCTGCCCCCCTGGGGCCAGAGCCCAGCTAAAACAGGATCTATCAAAGAGGGCATCAGAACAGCGGCCAACACTGATAACACCGCACTCTATAATCTCAGCATTCGAGAGGCTGAGAAAATCAACCATCAGCGTGCACTACAGAGTGAGTTTAAGGCAAGTTTAGTCAGTGAGACTCTGCCCCAAGACAAGGCAAAATCAGCTAAGAGCTATGAAGAGAGATGGTTCAAGCGAGCTTGCGGGTTCAAGTTCAGATCCCCGAATACATAAAACAGGTATGTTGACCAACTGGACTCAACAGGTTATGGGGGGTTGGCAGACAAAGGTAAGAAAAAGTATGTTGCAGTAAGTCCAACGGGAGTCACAGGGAGAAGCTGGAGTAGGCATGATCAAGAGATACTGTATACACATATGAAAAATTTAAAAAGAAAAGGTGTCGTGTGGTGGCGCTCATGTGTCTAATCAGACAGGTAAATCCCTGCGAGTTTGGGGCCAGCCTGGTCTCCAGAATGAGTTCCAGGACAATCAGAGCTACACATAGAGACCCTGTCTCATAAAACCAAAAAGGAGGAGGAGGTCATCAGGCTCAGCAGTGTAAGCCTGAGACCCAGTGCTGGGAAGGGCAGAAAGAGGAGGGGAAGGAGGGGGAGGAGGAAGAGGGAGGGGGAGGGGGAGATCATCAAGCATGGCAGTGTATGCCTGAGACCCAGTGCTGGGGAGGGCAGGAGATAGATGGGTTCTTAGAGTTCACTGCACATCCAGCTTAGTTAAAATTTCTAAGCGTCTGGTTCAGTGAGACCCTGTCTCACAAAATAAGGTGGAAAGCAATTGAGGAAGGCCTCTGACATCAGCCTAGGCCCTCCACAGACACGGGCACCCACACATGCATCAGCACTCATTCACAAATGCCCCACATGTTTTCTAAAGGCAGCAGTTGGCCCCCATCTCAGCAGCCTTCATCTCTAAGCTACTCCACCACCCAGGCACAGGGTGCCACGAGGGCAAACCCGTTCATGAGAACGGGGTCCTTGGGCCATCCTCAGCAAGTCCTCCAATCCTATCCTTTCCTAATTCTTCTAGATCAAGGCCTTGGAGTTAGATTGTTACCACTGGACCAGGGGAGGTAGATACTGCCTTTGAGAAGGTGAGGGATGAAAGAGGCAAGGTCAACTTCAGTCAAGGCCACAAGGACCACCCTTCTCTGATGGCATCTGGCGGATAGAAGCGTGGGTATACAGATAGGCCCTGGGGCCCGCAGCCTTCCCAAGAACCCATGCCAATGCCACTCTACGCACGACGCCTGTGTGAGGAGCAAGCCCACCTAATTCTCAAGCGACACTTACCCTCGATGTTTCGGCACTTCTGGCGCACCTCGTACACGAGCCGCTCTGCGGAGGATGCAAGGCTGCATTAGGAGGGTGCCCAGATGGTGACCACCCCTCAAAGCTCCCCATTCTCTTTCCAGAGCCAGGCTCCTACCTCTTGTGCGTTCGTCAATGATCTCCTTGACCTTGGGTTTCTCTGTTGTGCTCTTTCTGGGTTTCTTGGCTGGTGGGGGCGGGGCATAAGCCGCTGCCTCAGGCTCCACCCACATGTCAGTGTAAACTTCCTTGTAAGGATTCTTCTCCTCTGCACCAGGAAGGCAGGCAACCACACAGTTACAGACTGGTACTAGCACAGCACCCACAGTGGGACACCACACTGCCCCAGCGGCATCCCACCCCCCAGTTCTAAGATTCTGGTGAGACAACAGATGACCGGGTAGCACACATCCTTGGGCTAACAGAAGGAAGCCTCACCTGCCATTTCTATCCCGTCCTACTGTGCGAGCTCTGAGGCTCTCCAAGTGTGGCTTTCCCAGTCCTGGCTGCACTGGACCAGACCACACTTACCTTCTGGTGGCTCCAGGCCCTTAGGACCCGAGGGCTGGAAGCCGCCGAGGGCCCACTCAATCATCTGCTTGTTCTGCACCTCCACAGCCTTGCCACTGTCACTTTCGTCACTGTCATGGCAAGCTGGAAACAGCTTCCCCGCACGGCTGCTGGCCACCTAGAAGGGAACAAAAGTAGGGACAGATTAGAAGCTGGGGGAAGCCTGACTCACAGTAGCAAAGGTAGGCAGGCAGTGGGTAGGAGAGCAGGGGAGGGAGCCTGAAGAAGGGCCTCAGGCGTGGCTAACACAGCCCTACCAGTTAAACTCCCTGGAGCTGCTGGGGACATGCTCACCTGGAGGACTTCGTAGATGGCTTTGCGGTACATGGGCTGCTTGTTGTAGGTGGCCTGGTGGAATGCACTGCAGAAAGAGCTCAGTGGCATGAGCTTCTCGACACACACCTAGGGACAAAGCCACCCTTAGTTTGTTTCTTCCACGGGACACGGTCTCACTCTATAGTCCTGCATGGCCTTGCATTCACTATGTAGCTCAGGCTGGTCTTGAACTTGTGATCCTCCAGCTTCAGCAGGGATTACTATACCCAGTTAACTGTTATGCATGAGGGACATTAAGAGTCACTGGACCCTTGGGGAACCAGAGGCATTGACAAAGAACACAAATAGTAACAGAGGGGCCCAGATCAAGAGTGGGAAAACGTCCATCTGAAGGGCTCTGGCAGCCGACAGGCCAGCAGGCTTTCTGCCCAGCTCAGTGATGGCGATGGCTATGCTAGCTATGGCTTCATTCACTGACCCCATACAGGGGGGCAATCAGGGCCCTTATTCCAGACAGCACCTAGCAGAAACTAGGCCACAGGACCGAGAAGACCCCTTCTTCTCTTCCCCGACCTCCTAGCCACCGCAAGCCCAACTCACCACTGAGAACTTGCCATCTCCGAACCACATGACCCAGCGAGTGCCTTCAGCTGCTCGGCTCCGGCCCGTCATCCACCAGGACACAATTCGGCCCGGCCACCAGGAGAAGCCCCGAAGTTTCCCCCACACCAGCTCTCCAATGCCAAAGCCCCGGCCATCCTGGAGCCCCAAGGAGCAAAAGTCAATACCCAGCAGTCCTAAGGGCCAGCCACCCTGAAACCTCCCAGAGCTTGACCCTAGCTAGCTCTGGGCATCTGACATGAGCCCATGAGAACATCAGATGACAAAGCCAAGCCAGGACCTGATACTCTGGAAGCAGGAGGAAGGAGGAGGGTCTGACAGCTAAAGAGCCCAGGCAGGTCAAGGCCACACTAGAGAACAACTGGCTCACCTCATACTCGGGCTCATCATCGGCTGCTTTGGTAGCATTCTTGTCCCCAGCATCGGCCCCTACTGGCTCAGGGGTGGTGGCCACAGTAGGAGATGCAGGGTCTGTGGGCTGCTGCACTGCAGGAGGGCTGGCCTCCTCCACCTTCTGAGACTCTCCAGAGGCCTGGTTCTCTTCCACAGCATTCATTACTGCAATTACCTTGGCTTTCTTCTCAGCCTAGGGAAATGGGAACAGGAAGTCATCCTGACCCCTCCAGGAGTGAGCAAGGCTACATGATGCTCAGGGACCTTCGACCTCAGTGGTCTGGAGACACAGCTTTACTCTTACCAACCCACGCAACTCACCGTGTAAATAAAAACAGCGGGGGCTGGAAGACTCAGCTCTCCTTCCTGCCTCCGAGGAAACCTCCCTCTGGGGCTACCCAGCACCTACTCTCTGACCATTTTTTTTTTTTTTTAGGCCAAATCTCACATAGCCAAGGTTGATCTCGAACTTGCTATGTCGCTGAGGATGATCCTGAACTCTTGGTCCTCCTGCCTCTACTACTTAAATTCCAGGATTACAGGCATATACCGCAAGGGCTAACTTCTCAAATATTAATTGTGCACCACTGTTTAGGCAAGGACCTAGGCTCCACCTCTTCCTGTCTTGCTTCCCAGCTGAGAAAGTAAGCCTTTCCGGTTTTCCCCTCGGTTTCTTTTTTGGCAATCAAATCCTTCCCACCAAGTTTCTAGGATCTGGAGTGCATCTCCGACAGTGTGACCTAAGGCTCTATACATGCCTGTTCCCATGCAGACGCCACTTTAAGTTCACTCATTGTGCTGTGGGTTACATGTGCTCAATTATTTGCTCGGCACACTGGATCAAGAGCTGTCGCTGCCATTCTGCCGACAAGAAGCCAAACCTCACTTACTCTCTCACGGAAAGGTCCCCGACCTCTCCCTCTGTCACACTCTTGAGACAAAGCACTGTGAGCCAAAATCATTCTCAAAGCCAGGCACGCTGTGCATGCCCTTAATCTCAGCACTTGGGAAGCAGAAGCAGGTGGATCTCTATGAGTCTGAGGCCAGCCTGGTCTATGCAGTGAGGTCCAAGATGGTCAGTCACATAAGGCAGACCTTGACTTAAAAAAAGGCAAACAGAAATTAAACAAACCCCTGCTCAAGGATCCCTATAAAGTGCAGCCTTGATACCAAGTTCTGGGGACCACACAGTTCACCTCCATCTGGGCACATGTCCTCCAGAACCCAAGGCTCTGACTTACCGTCACTGCTGTCAGTGGGGACAGAGAGCCGGGAGAGGAACCATGACCTTTTGTGGTTTTGGCGACAGGGTTTCTCTGTGTAGCCCTGGCTGTTCTGGAACATATTCTGCCTCCCTCCAGATTGCTGGCATTAAAGGTGTGCATCTTCACACTTGGCCCAACCTTTGAACCTGGAGCCTTATGCACACCCGCACATGTGCTCCACCAAAGCTCCCTGCCCCCACCTCATTTTCTCCACACATCTTTCCCCAAGAACCTGGAGTTATGAAAGCTAACTCGCTCTTTAAACATTCATGCCATGGGGGTTGGGGAGTGCACTCAAAGTAAATGTAACTTTTTACAATTTTCTTTTTAGTGATCAGAAAACAACTTGGAGGTAAGTGTAGTATAACATACCTATAATCTCAGCACAGGCAGAACTGTTAACTGGGAGGCTAACCTGGGCTACTTTGAAATCCCTCTCTTAATAAAAGAAGACAGAAAACTATTCAGGAGCTCTAGAACTAGTCAGAGCACTCCCGCGCACGGCAACTCAAAAGCAGCAGACTGGCCCAATCTCTTAACTGCAGGGCCTCTGGTCACTTTTCTTGACCTGATTTAGAACTTGAAACTTATGTATCAAGAATTCCAAGGAAGCTGCCGCTCCGGGCTGTGAATGCACACCAGGCTCGTGCAGGGTCACCTTTAAGGTGAGTAACCTCGCACCATCTTACTCCAGTCTTCATGTCTTTGCCTCAGGGCAACAACCCAGCTTCTTGTGATTCCCTAAAACACAGAGGGTGGTCATTTTAAGTGCTTGCTATTGGTTCAACAAATCCCAAACGGAATGAGAGGGCTGGGGAAGCTAGCTCAAGGCTAGGTGAGAATGGAGGGCAATTGCTCAACTTTCCCTGGCCCCACCCTCACCTGGCCAGGGCTTGCTTTCCCTTCCTTCCACCAATTAGCTATCACCTCCCCTAAAGAGGTGCACCAAGCTTGGCTTCCGAGTGCGTCCTCCTCTCTCCTACCTCCTCTTCTGGCATGGTCTGCAGAAGTTACACACAGACATACACCCCTGCCCAGAGGTTGGCTCTCTCCTCCCATCATGCCTTCCAGAACTTCTGACAACCACACCAGATCCAACTTAGGCAGCTGCCTCCAATGACCCAGAGACCCTGCACTGCGGCTCCTCAGCCAGCACGAGGCACGCAGCTTGCAGAGGAAAGGACCTGCTACCATTTCCATAGCAAGGACTAGCGGGTAGGCAAAGGCTCCTTCCCAGGCTGCCAGGTCTCTAAGGGAGTCGTGTCTGCCACCACCCTTATTATACTATACCCCCGCAGCTCCTTTGTCTTCCTCCTCACCCTTCACCACAGTTCGTGAAAATTCTTCTCCCACAACTTCCCCAGTTTGTCAGATGCCGCTGCTGATAGCTGCTTTAGCACCCCCAACCCACCAGCACAGAACATGTGCCCAGCACAGCTTGGGCTGGCAAAGGAGGAAAGGGGCCTCCACCAGGACCAGCATAGTAGAGGGGGTTAGCAGCAGGAGGCCAGAGGAAAGGGGAAGAGGGGGCAGCGCGGCCGGTGGGGGAGGGGCTCATTAGAATAGTCAGCCTGGCAGTACAACCTTCCTTCCCACGTCCACTACCTCTACTCACTCCTCAAGCAGACAATAGGAAAGGGAAGGGTTAACTAGAGGCTCTAGCATTTGGTCTCCAAGCCTTGGAACTGGGCAGGGTCCAGGAGGGGCACAACACCATCCCCCAATACCCACAGCCCAAGAAAGCCACTTGGCCTAGAGTTCCTCCAGCCCAAGAAAGCCTCTGGTAACTCTACGGTCTACAGCTTCTCTGTCCAGTTGCACCTCCTCAGGCAGCTGCTGTACCGGCCCCACATCTCTCAGCGACTCCCATTCCAAAGGTCAGAGGTCTGATTGCCTCTGCCGCCAAACCCACGCGGTTTTGGGCTATCCCAGTATCACAAAACACCCTGAGGGTCGCACTACTCCCTGCCATAGCTCACCACTTTTCTGGCTGCTGGCCTAGTGATACAGGAATATTGGGGTGTAGTACGGGAGGAAACTGTCTCTCCACAGGCCTAGCTGGTAGGGCCTTGAGGCCAATATGGTCCCCCAAGAAAGCACACAGGTCATCAGGAACTGCCAGACACCCATCAAGCCACCAGGACAGCCCAGGCTGCTTCCAACCCAACTCTAGTCTTCTACTGTCTTCAGCCGGGACGTCTGCTCCCAGCCTGCGGTAACCGCTGTCCGGGCTGATCTTTCTGTTCCCTGAGCATGCCAGGTGACAATTGAAACCAGTGACGAGTGAGGCCTTGAAGCTTCTAAACTCGAGTGAGTGGGGCAACCCAAATCAGCACCCCCGAAACTCAGTTGGGCCGGAGGCTAACAAAACTCTTTGCAACAGAGGACTGCGGGGATCCTCCCACCGCCCCTACCACCTCCCCGCCCCCGGTATCCCCAGGACTCTGTCCAAGAACCTACCCATAAGGCCAGGTGCGGCCCCTCTGCAGTACAGCTCAGGTGTGAGCCCCGGCCCGAAGCTCTGTAAATAGCTGCCCGTCTGGGGGGAGGGGCAGGGGGCGTTGGGGCTGGGGGCGGAGGGGGCCAGAGGGAGGGGGAGGGGGCGCTGGGGGGAGGGAGGGAACATTTTCTTTGTCTAGAACTCCAGGTCACGTGGGCCCCACTGGAGTTCCTGGTTGGCTACGCGCGGGCCGGGGGAGGGGGCCGGCCTCCTACGCTGGCGCTGGGCCAGCCCCTCACCCGGCCGAGGGGCGCGGGGGGCCTGGGGGAGAGGCTGGCCAGTCCGTTCCCAGGGCCCCGCCCCTCCAGCCAGCTCTGTCGGACGGCCCGCTCTGCTCCCTTCCCCCAACTCTGGGGATTTGGGGGGGGGTACATAGGGAAGATGGGGACCCTAGGGCAGGCAAGGTGCGTGCGGGCCTTGGGGGACCCGGAGCAGCGGTGGTGGGACAGGAGCGCTGGCTGCAGACAGCCTGAAAGTACTGGGAGAAAGTTGTAGAAAGTGAGTTTCGCAAAAGCAAAAACAGAAGGGAAAAAAAATATCGAGTGCGGGAGCGCGTAAGCGAGTTTACAGATTAGAGATGAAGCTCGGAGTTTACGGAGACGCAGTTTAGGGAAAGTCGGAACACAGATGTGAGTGGATAGAAGGTGTCCCACGCAGGTTGAGGGCGCCCCAGGACAGTAACTGCTGGGGAAGTTAAACCCCAGCGCCACGCTACAGTGAATGGGGGGGGGGTGCATTAAAAGCGTGGTTGACAAGTAGACTTTGAAAATTTCTTCCCCGCCCAGTCCCCGAGTCCTCCAGGTCACTATGGGTCTTGCTTGCTTGTCTCATTTTTTTGTTGGTTAAGAGCAGGGCCTAAGTTCACAACCAAGGCATCTGCAGCTGTTAAAACCTTTGGTGGTGAACTACACCTGTAATCCTACAACTTGGGAGACCAGAGATCAGAAATTTAAGATCATCCTTGACTAACACAAGTTCAAGGCCAGCCTGAACATCACCGAAACCCTGTCTCAATAATTATGTAGTAGACACACATACTCTCACGCACGTGCTGATGTCTCCTAGAACCACCAGATAAAGCGTAGGCCATTTCATGCCATTCCTAAGCAAAGGCATAGTACCCCAAGGCCTGCGCGAGGGCATACACACACATACACACACACACCCCACTCCTGGCCCTCCATTAGCATCAGATGCAGAAATGGACACTTGTTCCTGCTCTCAGGAAGTTGATAGATTCCACTAGACTTGGGGAGGTGGGGTGGGGGATGGGGGATCACTGAAAAGTGAACTCCTATGTTGGCGACTACCCAAACCACCGAGCAGAGAGCAGAAGGCTTCATCAAATGAAGGGTGTGGGTGAGACACAGGACAAGAGGTCAGAAGATGAACAGGATTTGGAGGAACCAGGCAGGTAGAAGGGAAGGAAGGAAGAACTCTTCACCCACCCTTTCAATATTGACTAAAGCTAAATGGCTGAGTAGTGGGAATGGGGTCAAGCATTGAATGGAGATGTTCTGTAACTGGCAGATGTTCTGGAAAAACAAGGTGAATGGGTATTTTACAAAGATTAGCCAGGATTCAGTTTGCAAGATGAATTAGAACAAAGAACTGAAGGAGAATGCCCCAGCAGGGTGCCGCTATCTGGCTGGCCCGCTTGTGGAAGACCTGATCCCTCTGCTGTGACCTTGACACAGACCACTTAACCCCAAGATGTCTGTTTTCTCATCTGCAAAACAGGGGTGATGACATCAGCCCTCTAGCCAGAAAACCAACATCCTAAAGACACTGAGGTAACACCCCAGGTGCCTTGCTCCCAGCCAGTGAGCTGGCACATACCAGCTAGAACGGGTGTACAGGTATAACGAGGTGAAGGGATGAACTAGGAAGGGGAACCCTCCAGCTCACCCTTCCTGAGACCGTTAGAGCAGGTGGGCAACTGAAAAGGCTTTCTCCAGGTAAAATGTATGGGGCCAGGGCCAGGCCTGGTAGTGCACATTGTAATCCCATCCCCCATGGCTCCCACAGGAAGAGAGATTGGGAGATCACTTCCAGTAGGTCATCTCAAGTTTGAGGCCAGACTGGGTTACAGTGTAAGACGCTGGCTCAAAAAAAAAAAAAAAAACAAAACCAAATAAAACAAAAAAAACCCCAAAAAACAAAAACCTTAGGAGTACAAACTTCCCCTAAAAAAAAAAAAAAAAAGGCATTCCCCACCCTCTGGGAAACTCTACTGCCCTATGCACCTTTCGACTATCATGGTGGTATTTGTCAAGGCCAGCTATCCAGGTCGCCCAAGCTGTGAGGAGAGGTCATGAGCTTAGGCTATGGTGTAGCCCCACGGTAGACCCTGGTTTCATCCCTAGGACTCTCTCACCCCTAGAATGGAAGGAGGTGCTAGCTGACTCATCACGCTGCCCTCTGACCTTTCAGAAATAAAGGACTATAAAAGACTCGCTCACTGCAATCTCCACAAGCTCAATCATCACCTCAGACCTCTCAAAGAGAAGTTACTGCTCTCTAGCTTGGTTGCACTTTTAGGGTGCAAGCCATGCTGGCTTCTCACTCATTACATATTCAGGTATTACATAGTCAGGCATTACATAGTCAAGGCTAGCCTCGACCTCATCTTCCTACAGGTGTGTACTGCTATACCTCGCCTTCAGGTATTCTTCAAACTTCATTTTATTACATTTTCCAGTGATACTCATGCCAGTAAACTGCCAGAAAGCGTCATGTTGACAAGGGTTATGCTCCAAGTGGCAAGAGTGTGTGTCCCGTGACGAGTCATGAAGTTCCCTTTCTCCTGTTCCTTGCTTTCCTGGGACATTAAAGCACCATAAAAGAGCTGTGAAAACTTGGGTTTCCAGTTGCACAGAGGTAAGATGAGCCTCCAGGCCAGATCACTAAGCAAAGAGCAGTACTGCCTGGAGGCCAGGGGTGACGGTCACTCACAACAGCTTGGCAACCCTTGGCTCTGAGTTCAGCCTCTGCAGCACGCAGTGTCCTAATGAAGGAGGGATTCTACTGCTGCCTTCACTCACAGGACAGGCACCACCCACGGCTCCTGTACAGCCACACCCCACGGCTCCTGTACAGCCACACACGGGAAAGTGCAATGTCTTTTCTTCTTCTACCTATTTACACTAATTGCAGACACTAAACACGGAGACATAGCAAAGGCTACGAGGTCAGTGTGAATGGACATCTGCTCTGAACTTGCCCCTCAGTCCACAGAAGCCTCAGTGTGAAGCAGCTGACATTCCATATGACATTCAAGGCCCCCACAACTTAGAGGTCTCCCTGATAACAACTCATAGCTCCACACTCTGAACCCACCTGCTGCTCCCTCCCACAGGGCCCTTCCCTTTCAGCTTCCACCAGCTGAAACCCTGGCTAACTTTCATGTTAGTTTACCGGCTTTCTCCACCAACAAAGTTCCTCTAACCCTGGGCTGTCCACGGAGGCAGCAGCTAGCTGTATGTAAGTTAATTAAAATTAAGTAAGAATTAAGCTGCAGTTCCTCAGTTGCGTGTTGAAGAACCACCATTTTGGATGCATGCCCAGAATACGGAGCAATCCCATTACCACAGAAGGTTCTGGATACGGCTTCTCAGGCCCCTCCCTCATGCCTCTCCCCACTGTTCTTTATTTCCCACTCCTTTCCTGCTCCCTGCCACTCCACTGTATAATCCCACAGACAGCTGGCTGTGCCTCTTAGGAAGAGGGCTGGACTCATCTCCATGAGATTACAGCTTCCTAGAGGGCAGGTGCAGAATCTTCCTTGGCTTCCTGTGGAATCTATGGGCAGAGCACCTTGCTAGCAACGGTGGAGGAATAACGAAGCTGAACGCAACACTGCCTCAGGAGCCTCTCCTGTCTATATGCATGCCTGAGTTCAGCTGCACACAGATCCTGTCCATAGCAGACATTCTAATGATTGCCAGGAGGTCCTGGCTTAGGGCTCTCCAAAGCTGCCAGGAAATGTTCATTTTCCTATTCCTGTGCAACCCATATGGAGGCTGCAAGCAAATGACCAGGACTGGGCTGCTGGCAGTGAAGCTAAAAATAGCCTCAGAGCCAACAGCCTGGAGTTAGCAGGACTTGTTGCTAAGGAGACAGCCACAGAGAGAGCAACCAAGCAGGAGAAAGTGTCAGACATTCACCAGGAGAGCAAAGGCTGGGCTGGGGGACTCCCACCTAGAGATGCTCAGCCTTCTGGCAGCTTCTGGGTACTGTTCAAGTGGGGTAATATTCCCCTGTCCCTCAGTACCTCGTCTCCATGGCAACCACCAGGGTTGGGGTAAAGTACCAGCCCCTGGAAGGGAGGCCTCTGCCTGGAGCTAGTTGTTATGGCAACATCTCCCCTTTCCTGTCTTTCTCTCCCTCCCAGCTTCTCCTAAGGGATGAGGTGGGGGTCAAGACTTGGCTTAACCAATGGGACCAGGAAACACCTGCTAAGCAGTCAGGGGCTCCAGAGGCTCCTGGGAGCCCAGGAAGGCCAGTAAGTCCTCACATTGTGCAGTCCATCTTTTCCTCTCCCTTAGCTCTTCACAGGTGACCCTGCCAGAAGAGGCCCACACTCACTGGGCTTTAATCCCATCAAGATCATCAGAGGGAGATTTAAAAATACAGATGACCAGGCCCTGCCAACTTGGATCAGTAGGCTTGGATGGAGGCCAGGGCTCTTTTAAAACCACTGCAGGTAATTCTAACATCAGCCAAGTGTAGGGGCTTCAGAAAGCTCAGGCCATGGGTTGGTTACAAGTGAGTAACTGAGTCCTCGAGAGGACTGAACCCACCTGAAGGGTCAGAGTCACCAACTGAGGAGAAAGTGGTCTAGAAAAGAGGGGCACTCCCACATCTCAATGCAGGTGTCCCAGGAGGGCCACCATACCTCTGTCTACCATCTCACGAGGCCCCGTGTTGAAATCAAAGCAATGAGCACGCTGTTCCCTGTGGTGGGGGTGGGGGTGGTGCCGGGGGAGGGGGGCTGGGAAGCCTGCTTCCCAACAAGTGCAGAAAGGTGGCACAGATGATTCAAGCTAAAAGAGAAATCCATCTTCAAAGGTAAAGTGAAAGGGTCACCATGGCAACTGTGTGGTGCCAGCCTGACTGATTCTACATAGCCAGCCTAAAACTTGGCCCTGCAATAGAACCTTGATCCCAGCTCCTAAGAGTAGCATTTGGCCCAATGTCACACGCCCTGCCCCCACTAACCAGATCCATTTTCTGGACCCAATTGTGAGCCTGCCTGAAACACACATGCACCAGGATAGTTGAGTCTGGAATACCTGCAGTAGCCAGGCTGGGGGCAGAACCCTGGGGGGGGAGGGGTGGGAAAGAAGGTGGAAGAGATGAGCCGCCACGCTCATCTTACTCACCACCTAACTGTGTGCCCAGGACCCACCACACATAAACCACAGCCCTCATTCAAGACAGCATGCAATTAGGTGGTAAATTATGTGGTAGTGACGCTTCCTACATGTGCAGAGGGAAATCAGAGGCTGCCAGAACCAGCAAAGGCAGGAGAATTCCAGGGACGCAAACCAGGAATAGATGTAACTCCAAGCTTTTAGGGCAGGATGGGCAGACGTGCGGCAGCTGCCCCGCAATGGCATTATCTTCCTGGTAGCAAGGAGATGGAGGAAAGGTATGGGAAGCATGAGGTAAGACATATTTATTTATCCTTAGAGATGGGCAGTGGCCTGGGCCTGCTGGCCTTGAGAGAATTCTCATTAGCAGCATCTAATGCAGAGAGAGGTTGGAGGATGAGCTAAAAGCCGGTGCTTCCTTCTTGCTGACCCCTTGACTGCCTATCCTGTGCGTCTGTCTAGCCCAAGCAGTCCCCGGCCCTACCGAGCTCCCCCAGTCCTCTCAGTCATTCCTATACTTGGAAGCCCCAATCCACCAGGCCTGCCTGTGGGCTCCTGCTACGTCTTCCTCATACCACCCTGGCCAGCTGTCTTCTGCCCACTTCCCTGGAGCTCTGGAGCCAGTCCCCAGACCAGCCTCATTTTGCCTGCTACGCCTGCACTGTTCCTCCGATGCCTACATGATCCCCATACCACCTGGTGTGGGGACCTGGGCAAGAGACACCGAGGAGACTTCAGGGATGGGGGAGGCTATGCTGCACAGACCCAGGCCTCACTTACCAGACAGTGATGACAGGATTCTATGACCACCTAGCTTCTCTAACCAGTCTAATGGGTCTAGAGACACCATCTGCCCAATACAGATGGGATCTAAGGAAGCGGAGGGCTAACACTTGAACAGAAAGTACCTGAAGATTAAGTTTGCTCAAGTGGGTGTTGTCACCCTGGAAAAACCTGAGTTTGCAGAGAGGTGCTAATCACCCCCCGCAGGGAGAGTGTGCCAAGAGGAACACAGTATAGTACCCCTCCCCCACCCTTTCTCCAGAATCCAGGGGTCTGCGGAAGAGGCAGAGGGACCACCATTCTGATTCAGGCATGCAGACCCTCTCGAGTTTCAGGGTCCAAAGAAGATGGGAGGAGCCCAGAAGGCTAGCTTGGCTATTGCAGAAAACAATAGGGTGGCCTTCATCCCCATCCGGAAGGGGAAATTTAAATCAAAGCCTGGGTCCTTTCTGGCCTTTTCACCCCCCATTTCCCCCCCCCCGTTGCTCCCCTCCCACCCCCAGCTTAGAATGAGAGCTGCAACCCCAGTGGCACCTTCCAGTCACCTGAAGACCTGAGCTGACACTCAACTCCCAGTGTGATTAACCTGTCCCCCCCGCCTGTGACCCTAGTGCTCAGTGAGGCCCCCTCCCTGAAAGTGAGGCAGCCTTGGGGCTCTAGGCTAGGTTCAGTTCTGTTCATTTCAGAGGTCTACTGGTCCCCAAACATTAGTAAGGCCAGCCTCCAGGGTCGGGGGCTGACACTCAGCCTACTGAGGCGCTGCTCAGAGACGGCTTCCATGGCTCAGAACAGGTCTCTGGATGTCTGCCCAGGTGACGTAGAGCAACACACACTCTTTAAAACACCAATATGTTGTTGCTGTTGTTCTGTTAGAATTCCGCTCAGGTCCAAGCTGGCTTCAACTTCCAGGCTCAGGCGATCCTCCCACCTCAGTGGGACAGACAGCACACCTAGCTGAACACTGGCTTCCGTCAGCATCCTTGGGATGTAAAAGGCTAAACGTTTGCTGCCTGAACTTTTGCCCCTCACCCCCGTTTCCTTGCAAACAGCATCAGTTTTTAAACATGAAGTGGAATGAATTGTTCTTTTCGTTTAGCCCATCCGAGCTGGAATACAGACACAGACACAGACGCTGCCTCTTGGCTGACAGAGGCTGGGAAGAGTGGCAGTTATGTGGCAACACAGGGCACTGTGACACTGCAAACAATCAAACTGCACTCCTTACAGCTGCGATGTGAAACCTGAAAGGCCAGGCTGAGGGACTGAAGTTAGGATGAGCTCAGGACAGCTGAGAAGGGGCCCCAGGCCCAGCGGGTGGCCGCTCACACCTGTAATGCCAGCACTTGAGAAGCCAGGGCAGGAAGACCAAGAGTTGGATGTTATCCTCTGCTACAGAATGAGTTCAAGGCCAGCCTGAACTGACAACATGAGACAGACCCTCCTCGAAATGAGCAAAAAGAAAAGTCAGTTCTCTGGCTGGCCCAGAAGTTCTTCAGGAAGCTGGCCTGTTGGTGATCTACCTCCAGAAGCCTCTCCTTGTCTTGGTCTTGCTTTGGGTCTGTTTTTCTGATTGTCTGTCGGTTTCTGTTGCTCCCCATGGTCACTCATGGTCTATGACAGGGGCTGGAGAGAACAGCCTGCCCCAGACCAAGCAAAAGATACCATGTCCTGAGTTTGATGTAGCCCAGGCTGGTAGTTCTGCCCTCCCTACCTGACCCTCAGTAAAAGTTAAATGTAGTGATCCCTTTACTTCCTCTGCTCCTACACACCCTTTTCTGAGTCCCCTTATAACATGTTAAATCAGGTTAGAATGCAGCCGGGTTCTCTCTGCCCACAGTTGCAGACTGAGCCTACATTTCTCACCATGGCCAGAAGGTCCCTATGATCTGACCAGCCACTTCCTCGAATACTCTCTGCAACCCTGTATCCTATCTCTTGCTGTCTCAAACACGTCACCGGCTTTGACTCTCCTCTCTGCCCATGGCGGTTCCTTTTCCGAATTGTCTTATGCATAATGATGTTCTCCGAGGAAGTCTCTTCCAGGACAGGTTTTTTCCTCAAGCAACCCGTCCCTCCCCCAAGCTGTGCCCCCCACCCCCCGCTTTACACAGCTCAGATCAGCTCTGCCTGTAAGACAGCTCTGCTCAGAGCCTGTCAGCCTCCTCCGCCATACAGTATGTGTCAGTCGGTGTCATTTGTCTCTTTGGCCACTAGCACAATAAGCTGCATCTTTAGTCAATACTGAGTTAAGTTTGTTGACTCCCTCTACTAAAGCACAGAGTTCTTGGTGGAGCTATAGAGTCAGAGGGCTTGCTCTCTCCAACAGTAGACATCACTGGGACCTCCCTGATTAGTGGGCAAAAAAATCCTGTGGGTTTTGTTTGTTTTCCCGGTTGCTTATTTTGTTTTTGTTTTTTGGAGACAGTCTCACTTGGCCTAGAACTGAAGGTAGACCAGACTGGCCTAGAACTGAAGGTAGACCAGACTGGCCTAGAACTGAAGGTCAGTGCTTCTTTTGCTTCTGTCTGCTGGGATTGCAGGTAAATATGGGCATCACCATGCCCCGTGTTTGATACAGTCTTGTGTGGCTCTGGCTGGCCTTGAACTTCTGGTCCTTCTGCCTTTCCCTCCTAAGTGATGGAGTTAAAAGTTTGTGCAGTATTGGGAATAGACCCCAGGGCTTCTTGCATGATGGGTAAGCATTCTACCATCTGCCCACAACCCCAGCCCTCTGTCTCTTCCCAGTGTTTTGCCGTGTGTGTGCGTGTGTGTGTGTGTCTGTGGGTCTGTGTGTGTGTGTATGTGTGTGTCTGTGGGTCTGTGTGTGTGTGTGTGTGTGTGTGTCTGTGGGTCTGTGTGTGTGTGTGTCTGAGTACCACATGCATGCAGTGTCCATGGAAGCCAGACAAGGTGTCCCAGCCAGATTCCTTGGGACTAGAGTCCCTGACAGTTGTGAGCTGCACTTGGCTGGGTGCTGGGAGTAGAACCTGGGTCCTCTGAAAGGAGCAGCCAGTACTCTTACCTGCTGAACATCTCTCCAATCCCTCTAGCCTTCTTTTAAGGTCTTAGTTATTTTTATTTTTAATCGTGCGTCTGTGTGGGTGAATGCAGGAACCCATACAGGCCAGAAGATGCTGAGGCTGGCAGATCCCTTGGAGCTTGAATAACACTTTCGAACCTACACATGTGGGAGCCAGAGAGGAAAAGGTCCTCTGCAAGAGCAGTCAGCGCTTTTAACTTCCAAGCCTCTCCCCACCCCTTAAATTCCATTCCCGATGTGCCAACATGCCATGATGTTTTCTGTTTATGCATCTTTCTGTTTTCAAGACAGGGTCACCCTATGACTATGTAACCTTGATGCGCCTGGGACTCACTATATAAACCAGGTTGGCCTTGAACACAGAGATCCATCTGCCCCTGCCTCCTGAGTACTGGGACTGTAGTCATGGGCCTCCCTATTCAGCTCTGGGACTTTAGAATATGTCTAAAACAACCCAGAAGGGAGGAGCATAGCCATGATGAAGGGAAAGCAGAACAAATCTACAGGTTGTTTTATAATCTTTCTCCTACGGGTGCTTCATTCGCATCTCTAGGAGATGTGAGCTCTGAGGCTTCGCTCAGATATTTAATTCAGCACTGACGTTTCAAGTAGTATAGGTGACAGAGGGAGCGGTGGATCCTGATTCCAGCCCTTCCCGTTCCCAGATTACAAATGCCTAGAATTTCTGGAATTAGGCAATCTATTTCTATCACACTACAAATCAGGAAACTGAACTGATCAACTAATCTGGAGCAGAAGCTAAGACTAGAAACCAGGCTTCCAGGATTCCATTCAACATTAGCTTAATCCAATTCTACAACTTCAGACAAGCTGTCCTGAGAAAACAGCCTGTCCAGGACAGGGCGGGGGCACAGGGAAGCAGGCCTGAGTCACAGGGTGACCTTGAGGGTCAACCCAGACAGCAGGACCTAGGAGGGCAGCGAGCTATAGGGTCTCCCTGCTGAGTCAGGCACGAGCTTTGAAGACAAATGCACCTGAGGAAAGCCAGACTAGGGTGGCAGAGAAGTAACCTGAGACAGGGAGTTGGTTTTGACCAGAGACCTTCTACATTTTTGGGGTGCGTGCGTGAGTGTGTGTATGGACATGCCTATACCTGTGTGTCTGTCTGTCTGTCTCTGTGAATGCAGGGTCACATGTGGAGGTCAGAGGACAACCCTCAGGAATTGGTTCTCTTCTTTCATCTACATGTGTTCTAGGGACAAAACTCAGGTCATCAGGCATAGTGGCAGGTGTCTTTCCCTGAATCATCTTGCTTTCCTGATAAAGATATTTCTTATGGAACTGGAGGGTCCAGGACTCTGGTTTCTGCCCCAAGCATCAAGCCAAACACATCCAGTGCCAGGATGTGCCTCAGGTCTGTAGTGGAAGAAGCTCAAGCCCCTTCCCCAAGCTCATCCTTAGCTGTAGCCAGGAGCCCACGCCCTAGATGTGGGTACTACCCTCACTTAAGTGGAGGCTGTTCAAAAAGCTGCTCTTTCTGTGTCCAGAAGTAAATGAACTCTCCAGTGTGCAGTGTCAGACCTTGAGTTAGAGACCAGCATGGGCTATCTAGTGTGTTCCAGGACAGTCTGGGCTGCAGTGGGAGACTCTGTCTCAAAACAAACCCAAAAGGCCAGACCAAAGCTGGGCCTTTTGCACCTGTAAGGCCAGCATTTAAGAGATCAAGAGTTCATGGTGGTTCCAAGAGTCAAGTTTCAAGGCCACCCTGGATTAATTGTAATCCTGTCCCTCAAACAACAGAAACTGTCCAGCCCATCCACTTATCACAGTGGTGGTCTTTTTGACAATTTCCACAGCCTGTTGCAAAGGGCAAGTTAGGAGGTTATTTCTAATTACAGCCTTCATGGGAGCCCCTTTAAAATGCGCTCAGCCTTTTGGTAAAGTTACTTTGTGTCTCCACTGCAAATGTTCAGCTCCTCTCCAGGGTGGTCAGGTCCCCAGGGGCAAGCAAGAGTTGGCTGTGGCAAGAGTGAGGGACATCATCAGGGTCAAGAAGCACCCATACCACTTTACTGGTCTCCTCTGCAACTGGCTGAAGAGATCACACCTACCCACCTCATTGCCCACAGTCTCTCACACAAGGCCCCCTGCTCAGGGGGTGCAGGGTGATTGCTTATTAAATAGTGTATAGCTCAGCAAGAGGTGACCCTCTGGACACTCACAGGCTGTCTTTCCTGGGCAGACAGGAAGTGCAGTCTGCCACAACCCCAGGTTGTAAAGCAAATGGACGCCACATTTGTTAAAACTCCCAGAAGCAGCATCAGCAGCACAAATGGTCAATAAACATATGAAAAGATAAGCAAGCCTCACTTATCATCTGGGAAAAGACAAATAGAATCTGAACAAGACACCCTGATCCACCCGTTCCAGCAGTGGCTGACTGGCGCTGGAAGTTGGACTTCTGTGCAGTTCTTTCCTAGCGATTTGACAGATTTTGTAAAATGCAAAATACACACTCCTTCCATTTGGCTTTCTCTTCCTAGGGCTATGTCTTATGGAAAAACAAAAGCACAAAGGAGAAGGCTAACCCTAGCATGCAAGTAGACCCTGCTTCAATCCCACAGAAAATGGTCTGGAGGGATACAACTAATAATCCAGGTATCTAGGAAGTAAAGGCAGAAAGGGCTGAAACTTAACATGATCTTCAACTGTATACCCGGCTTGGACCAGTCTGGGCTATCGACGGCCTCTTTCACACATACCAAGGATGTATACTGCCACAGTATGACTGAATAGCAGAACACCGCGACATAAGCGGCAGCAGTCAGAGCCTGGTTACATAAAAGCATGTCAGTCCCCACAGTGGAAATAGTCTAGGAATTATGTGGCTACACTGGCCAGCCTTGTTCTAAGTGAAAAGCCAAACTGTAAAATGAAACTCCACAATGGTTCCAGTCCTAGAAGCACAAACCTGTGAGGCTTGCTTAGACCCATAGACAGACAGAAAACTGACGGGCACACAGCAGACAGCATCAAAGGCCTCCAAAAGGATTCTGTCATCTATGTGTGTGCAATTTTTGAGACAGTATCTTATTCTGTAGCCCAAGCTAACCTGGAGCTCACAAGGCAACCCATTCTGGCTTTTAACCTGTGATCTTTCTCCTGCATGAGTCAGGCATGCACCATTGTGTCTAGCATATTGACATTAAATGTGTGTGTGTGGGGGGGGGGAGGAGTCTGTTTTAAAATAAGAATGTGTTTGTGTAATACTTACATAATTTAATGTAACTTTTAAAACTGATCAAATCAGCTGGACATAGTAGCTCATACCTAAAAATCCCAGCCATGGGGAAGTAGGTAAGAGGACTGCAAAAGTTCAAGACCAGACTAGACTGTTTTACAAAATCCTGTCACAGAAACTAGTAAAAACGGGCCAGCAAGACAGCTCAGCTGCTAGCTAGTCCTGATGTAGTCAAGTCCTGGGACATGTGGAGACAAAAAACAGACTCCACAAAATCCCTGACCTCTACACGAGCCCCATGGCACACATAGGTGTGAATACACACTAATAATCTGCCTGGTGAGGTGGCACACACCTGTGATCTGAGCACTTGGGAGGCAGAAGTTAGAGGGTATCTGTGAGCTTAAAGCTAGCCTGGTCTACATAGAGAAACCTTACCTCATCCACCAAGCCCCTGTTCACGCCCACTTGACCAGCTTTAAAGGTTGCTCCCTCTTTATTAATCCACACACATCTGTGTTCAGGATTCTTGCTTTACCTAGCCCATGTCAGGAATGTCTGTCCACAGGGAAGGGTCTCAGTTTGGTGCTTTAGTCTCAGACCCCAGAGGGGGTAGTCGATGAAGTATTACTTGCAAAGTGCCTCCTAAGGTGTAGGAACAAAACCCCCTCCCCTTCAGGAATGTGATAGTTTTATTCCAGGCTGGATAGCCTTGGGTGGAGGCAGGGTTCTAAGGGCCGGAGGGAGCCGGGAGACTGGGATTCTCTGGCTGGGCTGCAGACTGTTACTATCACTATGCAGTATTTTCTGATAAGTACAGAGATGCTTACACCAGGCCCATCCTTCCAGCTGGAGTCAGGAAAGATAACAGATATCCTAGAGCCTGTCTGGAATAAGGGACTCCTGCCCTAAAGTGACTGAGAACCTGCTCAGGGTGAAAGGAATAATGAGTGTCTTCCTATCCACCATGGAGTCCTGACATTGGGCTGATTTGGGAGGTCACAGGATTGAAACCGTGGGAAATAGCCGGAATCTGTATACATGACGAGGTGGGTGGGGCTCAGGGCATGAGGGAGCTGCCGTGGGTTCTGAAACAGAATTTGATCATTTATTATAGCAGAGCTGACCCAAGATAACAGCATCCCCTCTCCAGCAAGAATTCCTAGTCAGAGATGAAGGAAATGGTCACTTTTCCTTATCACTTCACTTTATTTCACTTTGTGCAATTTAAATTATCATTTATTTACTTTTTTTTTTTTTTTTTGGTTTTTCGAGACAGGGTTTCTCTGTGTAGCCCTGGCTGTCCTGGAACTCACTTTGTAGACCAGGCTGGCCTCGAACTCAGAAATCCTCCTGCCTCTGCCTCCCAAGTGCTGGGATTAAAGGCGTGCGCCACCACCGCCCGGCCATTTATTTACTTTTAAAGACAGGTCTCACTTGCTATGTAGAACAGGGCTGGCCTTGAACTCAGAGACCCACTGTCCTTGACCTCCTGAATGCTGGAATTAAAGGCATGTGCCACCTTTGCAATCATGGACAGGTGAAAAGTACAGCTCTTACCCAACAGCTAAGATGTGAACCACAAGCATGGAGGAAGGGGGAACTAGGCTGGGAAAGGTGCTTCTCTTTGTCTGTGGTGCTGACACTGAAGCCAAGGCCTTGCTTGCTGGACGCATGCTCTTCCTCTGAGCTACATTCCTCGCCCTGGGAAAGCAGCTTTAGGGTGAAAAAGGTCTCCTAGGTGCGGCAGACGCAGGGTGGGGGCTTGTGGAAGCTTCCCACAGGGCATACAAGCCCTTCAGACTTGAGTTTCACACTTACATCCAGAAGAGGCCTGGGGACTTCACAAATAAAGCAATCTCTTTCTGCAATGCTCCTTTCTCTCTTCCCTGAAATCCCAGTTCATCCTCTAAGAGCCCAAGCCTGCCTCTAGCTGATGAGTTGGTCTGAAGCCTGCCCCAGGGCCCTGTGTTCTCTGTAGGTCACTGAGCTGGCAGAGCTTCAGGCAGAAGGCTCCACAGTGGGCCTGAAGATGTTTTAAAGCTTGCATGAGTGCCTCATTCCAAGGCTAGGAGATGCTGGCTGGTGGTCATGCCTGAGACACAGGTGCTGTAGAGGCATGAAGTGTGTGTGTGTGTGTGTGTGTGGGGGGGGTGTCAGGAGTGGAGAGGAAAGGAGTGTAGTCAGGAGTGGGGAGGGCAGGTAGGTAGACCTATGAAATCTTTTCTAGTAAATCTGTATATTGGAGAAATGAAGGTGGGTTGCAGAAGCCACACCTGTGATTCCCACTGCTTTGGAGGTAGAGGCCAGAAGATCAGGGGTTCAGGTGAGCCTTAGTCACATAGCAAAAAACAAAAACAACAAACAGACAAACTAAAAAAAAAAACCCAAAGTCAAAAAATTACAGGTGTGTGTTATGTGGGTCAAGAAGAGGGGGCCTGAAGATGTCCTAGTTAAGGGATATCTGCTGAGAAACGTAGGAAATGAGAGTTCCAGGACTCCAGGAGGCCCAGGGAAGCCATATCAGAAGAAAAGCTCAAAGGTGAGAGAGCCAAAATGAGTCTTAGAGATGGCAAGCAGGCCCGGGGGCTGGGAAGGCAGCACAGCAGCTACGAGCCCGTGGCTCTTAGGAGACCTAGGTTCGGTTCCCAGCAGCCCACGGTGGCATATAACTATCCGAGGGACCCAGCAGCCTCTTCTGACCTCCTCGGTCCCTCTCAGGGTGTGGCATTTAGAGCCCAACTCCTTGAGATTAAGAAACCTAAACTAATCAAGTATTAGCCCCACCCCTATGCCCTCAGGACTTGCAGCCAGTCAAGGATCAAGGGATTTAAGTTCGGTAGACCTAACTGCGCTGGAAGTCACAGAGTTCATTTCACTGATAGAAAGTACATTGTGTTTTAAGGTCTCCACACTCCAAGTCACAGGCTACTCTAACAGTTCTAACCGAATCCATTTTTTCCACTTTTCTGTTAACACCCAGAGGCCTTTGTGTTGGCTGGGAAAGCGAATGTCCAAACCTAGCAGACTCACTAGAAAAGCTTGTAATAACTGCTGGTGCAGGGGACAGATACATGCATATAGATATATATCGTTAGATCTATGCATAGATTATATAATAATTTTCCCATCCCACTTTTGTGTATATTAGCAAATATTCCTAATCTTTTTCTTCTGAAACAGGGTCTCACTATGAAGCCCTGGCTGGGCTGAACTCCCTAGATAGATAAAGTTTTAGCCTTAAACTCAAAGAAATCAACTGGCCTTTCCTTCTTGAGTGCTGGGATTAAAAACATGCAGTACCAAGGGCTGGAGAGATGGCACAGAGGTTAAAAGTGAAGGCTACTCTTCCAGAGGTTCTGAGTTCAATTCCTAGCACCACATGGTGGCTTATAACCATCTATAGTAAAAATCTGGCGCCCTCTTCTGGCATGCAGGCATACATGCAAGTAGGACACTATACATAATAAATCTTTAAAAACATGCACCACCACATCTGGCATGTTGCTAATTTATTTATTTATTATTATTATTTTTGTTGGGGGGTGGGGTCTTGCTGTGTAGTGGGAGAGGGGCTTGAACTATGTGGTGTCCTACAGACCAAGCTGTCTTCAAATTTGTATCTTCCTTCTCCAGTTTCCCAAGAATCCCTATCTTATATATTCTTAATTTAAAATTTTAAAATGTAGCCAGGCAGTGGTGGCATTTGCCTTTAATCCCAGCACTTGGGAGGCAGAGGCAAGTGGATTTCTGAGTTTGAGGCCAGCCTGGTCTACAGAGTGAGTTCCAGGACAGCCAGGGCTATACAGAGAAACCCTGTCTCGAAAAACCAAAAAAAGAAAAAAACAAAAACAAAACAAAACATGTTTTTTTTAAATGTTACTTATGCTTATAAGTTTGTTTCTGTGTGCTGCCTGTGAGTGAGTGAGTGAGTGAGAGTGTGTGCATGTGTGTGTGTGTGTGTATGTGTGTGCATAGCACCTATGTAGAGAATTCTTTCCTGTGTGAGTCTCAGTGACAAGTGTCCTTACTGGCTAGGGCCATCTTGACCCCTCAAATCTTTTAAAATTTTAGCAGAAACCGAAAATTGATTTTTTTTCTTAAATCTTCCTTCTCTGGGAGTGGGAAAAATCCTTCTTACTGTGGCTCTGGCCTCCCTGTGATTGATGCTTGAGGGAGACCAGGCCCAGGTCACTACCTCAGCACCTCTGCCTCAGGGCTCAAGAGCAGAAGCACTGCACAGATTAGGGGTGAAGCAGAGCCTCTCTGAGCCCCAGGAGAAGAGAGAGCAGCCCACTTCCTGAAGCCTCAGTGCTAAAGGCGCCCCTCTCAGACCTAGGCCAGGCTGCCCTTTCTCCAGACTTTCAGAAGGATGATTTCTGCCTTCCTGGATCCCAAAGGAACTAGAAACAATGAGACAGCCAGAACCATGACCCCTCCCCTTGTCTGGAACTTTGTCTAGGGCCAGCGAGCACATACTGTCAGAAAGCCTGAGATCAGGACCCTGCTTCCTTTCCCTCCCTGTGGGACTGGTGCCCACCACCCTCCCTTCCCACAGCTGACCTTAGAGGACTAATGACCGCCTGTGGCTTATGGGCTTTCCCTTTCCCTTTCCCAGCCCTGGGCTGCTTCCAGCTCCCTCAAGTTTGACCAGTGTGGGGCATGCCCCCAGCCAGCGCAGCTACTGTATAAGGAAGCAGCTCTCCCAGACATGCCTCTCCTGGTCTCCTGGACACCACCTCAGCCCCACAGCTGCAGCTCATCCTTTCTCATTGTCCCAAAACGTTGGCATGGCTGGGCACGAAATTCTCTCTGCCCTCTACTGAACAGGCTCCATAGACCCTGTCTTCTCACAGCTTGGTCTGTGCAGCCCTGAGCCCGGCCTCTACCTCTTTGGCATCCCATACTGAACTCTCCACCCCACCAGCCAGTCCTCTCATCAGAGCAAACGGCACGACCCTCGCCTGCACCCAGGCCAGACCTGACAGTGTCCGACACGGCTGTAGCAGCTCTCTGCCCTTTCTAGTGATATGCCCTCGGTCCCATCACCAAAATCCAGTCGAAGTGCCCCATCGCCACGGCTACCACCTGCTCCTGAGTCATTTCGCTCACTGTCCATAGTTCTCTAGACAAAGAATGCAAATGCCACTTCTTCCAAGAGACCTACCTTGCCCAGGCACTGCAGGTCTCATTGAGCCTCCAATTCCCCTCTGCTCTGTCCTTCTCACCCACCAGAACATCAACTCCATCCACAGGTGCCGGAGAGCCGTATGCACAGAGCCTGCCTATATGCACACACTACCTCATGCACAGCTAGCACCCATAAACACAATAAAGGACAGCTGAACTTCATACTGCCTAGTAGCGGTTTCCTGGAAACACTAGGAGTTAACCCTAGGGGGAAACAGTCTCAGCTCCGGCCCTACAAAACCCCCAGAGGGCAGCTAGAACTGACTTTTGGTTTGTCAGTTCCACACTTGGCACCAAGGACAGAAGGTGTCTCACCTCCCTTTTCCAACGTGCCAGCCACTCATCCCGCTTCCGTTTGCTGATGTAGTAGGGGTCCCCTGCCTGGAAGGTGAGTCTTGGCATGGGCCGCTGACGGAGGCTGGACTCCCAGCCCAAGCCACCGCGCAGTCGACCCCGAGAGCCCTAGGACAGACAGACAGGTATTAAGGTGAGCACAGATACCCTGCAGGATTTGCTCCTCCTGGAGGGGAAACTGAGAGGAGTCACTCATCCCAAACAGAATACAGAAATTCTGGCTCTTGGCCAGAGGTTGACCCTGCTAAGGAGGGATTCGGAGTTGGTAGGGACAGATGAACAAGGCAGAGAGGGGAAGTGCTTGATCTCTGGAGGGGATGAGCTGGCTGCCTCGCTAGGGGACTTCCAACCTCCACCCCCACATCCTCTCCCTCTCACAAGGGACAACCAAAGATGGGGCAGGGACCCACCCTCGGGCCCCCCTCACACACACTCGCCACAGTCCGTCAGAGAGGTGGCTTTCTTCTAGAGTCAGGATCCACAGAGCCCCTGGGGGGTGAGGAAAACACTTGCCTCCATTTTCATAGATTCGATGTTGGTCTGCTTCTGTTCTTTGCCTGTGGAAAGGGAAGAACAAGAGGACTGTTGACCAAGTCACAGGGGTGGCTCAGAGGGGCCCGGGGGACCTCCATGGGGTCAGGGGCCTCCTCGTGTTTGCTTGTTCATGTGTCACCTACGCTGGCTGTACCATGTGCCAGGCAAGAGAGAGATCCTTGGGTTCCAGGCCCAAGGACACAGGAATAAGAAAAAAGTCAAGGGCATGGTTTCTGGCCTATGGACCCTGGTCTCAAGTATACAAAAGGGGCTTAGAAGTAGCCACCATCTGCTGCTTGCCCCCAGCCCTCACTGAGAGGAGCAGGAGGGTGGAGGGGCAGAGTAGGGATTGGGCGGAAAAAGCCAGACTGTGTTCACGTCTTCGTGTGGGGTAGGAAAAGGCGCTGGTACACAGACAATGGGCCAGCAGGTATAGATCCCAGGAAACAACTCCATCTTTCCTGAGTCTGTCTTTTCCACTACAAACAGTTCTATATGATATGGCCCTGTTATCAACATGGAAACCGTCCTCCATTCCTGGCTCTTTCTCAGGTTAAGATACGGATCGGGGTGGGGCAGGGTTTTTCCATGTAGCCCTGGCTGTCTTGGAATTTACTCTGTAGACAAGGCTGGCCTCAAACTCAGAGATCTGCCTCTCTCAGGTGCTGGGATTAAAGGTGTGTGCTACCCAGCTCAGTCTGGATTCTAACCACCTCACCATGACCCACTAACCTCTGCTGTGTCCTCACTGATCCAAAGTGACATGTTCTAAGGATTGGTGTGAGCAGGGAGTGCATGACCAGAGCTTGGCCTACAGTAGATAGTGTCAGTCTGCCTCTCTTCCCTAAGGAACTCCCCGACGCACACGCTTCTCTGTTCTTTTGGCTTTTCTCAAAGTTCCGGGACTGGGCACTGATTCCAGTTCCTGGGAGGGACATCTGGGCTGGGAGCAGCAGTCTCCACAGCGCCATCTTTAGGAAGGACTCTTTGTGCTTTTATAGGCCGGACATGAAGGCAGCTACATCTTCCTGCCATTTCTGCATGCTTGCCAGGCTCCTCTCCCAGGCAGCCCCGCGGCAGCAAGCTGTATGGCTTTTCCTATTAAGCAGGGAAAATTCGGCTGCCTTTCTTCACCTGGGTGCCTAAATTCTTTTCTTTGAGACTGAGAAAATACAGGGCTTGGGCCCAGAGCAGGAAGGACACTAAGGTTGGCTCATGTAGTTTGGTGTGCATGGGGTGGGGTGGGGGTGGTGGTGGAGGTAGAGGGTGGGGGTGGGGTGCAAAAACAAAGAGCCCCAAACGGAAAAAACAGCCCCTGCTACATCTCCCAGCTTAGGAGCGGAAACCACCCGCAGCATTTATGGCTCCGAATCTTTAGCCTGGACGTTTCCCCCACCGTCAACAGTCAGGACCTGAGGTTCCTCTCTGCACCTGCCTAGAGCGCTCTGTACAGTCACGTGTGCCGGGCTCCATCTACAGGGGCTGGCTGGAGGGATGCAGGTATGGAGGGAGGCAGGGAGGGAGAAGGTAAGGGCAGAGCCCCTGCTGGTTACCCCGTGGGCTGTGGACCCCGTGGTAGGCAGGCGTGTCGCTGGGCCTCGTGGAGGCGGTGCGTGGGAGGAGCGTGGTGGCTGTCACCCATGTGTGGGTGGGGGGAGTACGCCCTCCCAGTACAGGGTACGTGGTTGGCCTTTTAAGGCACGTCTCACCCGCCACGTCTCTTCCTCCCTGTTTCCTCCATGTCCTCTCTCCCACAAGTCTGCTCCCCACTTTCTACGGGGCTCCCCCTCAGGCCTGCCCCGGGCCTCCCACCTCTAGGGCAAGCCCCTCCCTCGGACCTCGGTGCTCGGCCCATGACCTAGGTTGCCAGGAGGGGGCGCCGGCCCTGGATTGCCTGCCCTGGATCGCGGCTCCTGCTCCTGCTTAGGCTGCAACAGCTGCTGCAGCAACCATGCAGCAGTCAGCTGAGGGTAGTGAGTGAGGACTCCAAGCTGGCCCAGGCTATTAGATTGTGTATCAGACCCAGGAGTTTCCTGAATACCGCCCCCTCCTACCCCAGTGGCTTTTGACTACGTTTACCAGGATTGATTTATTCATTAGACTGTAAGAAATTTTGACCAGAAAAGAAGATATGGTTGAGTTTGCTAAATATTTCACAACAGGCTGGTGAGCGGAGCTATAATCAGATTTCAGGGCTTCTGACTCTGAAGTGCACAGCCGCCATTATTCCTTGTCTCCAGGCCCAGAGTCTCCCCAATGGAGACTCACTCCTTAAAAAGTTTCCAACTGGCTTCTTCCTGGAATTTTTTCCCTGAAAGACTGCGCATGCCTATATGAGCTTTCTCACTGTCAGTCACACGCACGAAGGCATGCAAACATGCAGGCGCGTGCGCGCGCGCGCGCGCGCGCGCGCACACACACACACACACACACACACACACACACACAGAGAGAGAGAGAGAGAGAGAGAGAGAGAGAGAGAGAGAGAGAGAGAGAGAGAAAGTCTCTCTTTCCCTATCCAGTCTGGCCAGCAGACCACAAACTGGCTGTCTCTGAACACCAGGGCTCTCACTCCTATATGCTCCTGGCTCAGACTCAGGGTCCCTGGGCTAGGTGCCCGTGTGCCTTCCAGAGTGGCTTGAGGATAGGAACATGACTCCAAGGTACCTCAGGTCCTGGGGACAGGGAAGGTCAGGGGCTTCAAGCACTTAACCTGTTGGCCAGCGACTATCCAGTAAAGACTACTCCAAGATCTCTTTATAATGAGACAATATCTGGATGACAGGGCAGGTGCTAGATTTAATATAAGCTTGGTTACTGGTTCGTATTTGTCCTCATGCTCAGTCTGAGCTGACTCTCACCCACTCCTCCGTTACCAGGGGACCTTCTGATCCTTGTGCTTCTACCTACCAACTTCTGAGGCTACAAGTGTGAAGTACCACCCCTGGCTTCCCTACTTTCTTCCCCATGAGAAAAGTGGAGAGAAGAGGGGGCTCAGAGAGATGAGGATCTTTTGAGTTGAGCTACAGATTGTGCATCTTGGCTTCCAGGCATCATGGAGCACAGCTGGCCCAGGGCTGGGGGGGAGCACTTTGTACAGTAGAGCCAGGCACGGTGGGTTTCCAGGGAGGATGGACTCTCTGAAAAGAGCCTTAGAATGAGGGGACCTATCTCTTCCTCACCTGAAGTCCTCAGCTGAGATGCACTCATTGTCAGCTGACCGCTGGAGCCGTGGCTAGACCCCATACACCAGCACACAGGCCAGAGTCACTCTTCACCTCTCTTGGATGTCTAGGGTCACCCAGGAGTGAGTCTCCCTCCCCAAGGTCAAATGGGAGTTGAGGCTGGAGTGGGCCTATCATGCGCAGACCTTGTCCCCAGCCCAGGTTATCACCTCCTCTTGAACATTTCTTTTTCTTTTTTTTTTTTTTTTTTTTGGTTTTTCGAGACAGGGTTTCTCTGTGTAGCCCTGGCTGTCCTGGAACTCACTCTGTAGACCAGGCTGGCCTCGAACTCAGAAATCCTCCTGCCTCTGCCTCCCAAGTGCTGGGATTAAAGGCGTGCGCCACCACCGCCCGGCTCTCTTGAACATTTCTTTACCCCTTAGACCTCTGGCATTTGGTCGCCTCCCTTCATCTCTGCAGATCTGTTTTGCCAGCCTAAAAATTGTCAGGGCAGTACCTCTTCCTCCCCACATCCGCAGCAACTTCCCAACCTCTCATCTCACCTCCCAGACCTTCCAAACCACTGGGGATCTAGGTGGAAAGTCATCTTTTCCAATCATAGCCTGTCAGGTCAGCTGTGAGATGGTGGCCAGGAAAGCCTGGTTTGGCCACCTGCCACCCAGTGCCTGCCACATCCTTCCCCATGGCTCTCTCCACTCCTGTCTGGTGGCTCCCATCAGGTCCCTGACGCCCTGTTCTCTCTCACTGTCTTCTTCCCCCATGGATCCCGTGACGGGCTTCAGCAGATGCCTTGATTATGACAGGATAGCCAGGGCCAGACTAAGTTCTGAAGTCCTACCTGCCGGTGGCTCTGTCTCCCCTTGCCCCAGGAGCACTGCCCTTCAAGCACAACAGCACATTTGGCTCTGTTGTCATTACTTTGTGTTGTGGAGACAGGAGGCTGGCCTAAAAATTGATAGGCAGAGGATGACCTTGAATTCCTAACTTTATGCCCTTCTCCCAAATCCCAAGATTTGGGCACCCTACACCCTAGCAGTAACTGCAGTGCTGGGGGTCTAACCCAGGGCTACTTGTCTAGTCCTCATGACACATTTGAAAGTACACAGTCTCTAGCCACCTGTGAGGTCCTCGAGGACAAGAGCCAGGTTTCTTTCTGTTCAGGATGGTTTCCACAGACCAGCACAGGACCTGGCACACACCAAACATGTTTAGTGAACACTTGTTGGCTGACTGAGTGCCTGAGAACTAGAATGCAGACAGGGAAGCCCTGACGTTAAATAAACCCTCAAGGTCAAAGAGCAGCCTTGGAGCTTTGGCTCCACCCTGCCAGGTGGAAGGGATTGTTCTGGTACCTGCCTTGGTGTGACCCCAGCAATCACGAGGTGAGTCAAAGGAGCACAGTATCTGGCTAGGAAGGGCACTAAGCTCTCCAGCATACCTGCCACTGTGAGCTGCAAGGAGGCATCTCTGCGTCCGCTCCTCTCTGTTCAGCTCTCGCAACACTCCTATGAGGCCTGGAGAGCTCACGAGCTACACAGTACCGAGCACCGGAGAGCGCAGAGGCCCAAGAGGTTAGCAAGTCCAGCGTGGAGAGGTAGCTCAGCTGCTACAGGGCTTTGCCCAGCATACATGAAGTCCTCCTGGGTTTGATACCCTGGGCCCAAGCCTGAGAACCATATAAAAAACAGGGATGGGCAGCCAGGATGGCTCAGGAGATAAAGGTGCTTGCTGACAGTCTGAGTTTGAACACCATCCCAGGGCTTTACATGATGGAAGGAGAGAACAGGATCCAAGTTGTCCTCTGACCTCTTCATGTATGCTGTGGCACACTCAAGTGCCAGACACACACACACACACACACACACACACACACACATAAATAATAAAATATGCATTGTAGTGCCTGTTTATGCAATCCCAGAATTTAGGAGGTAGAGTAAGAAGTATCAGAAGTTCAAGGTCCAGGCTAGGCATTGATAGTACATGCCTTTAATCCCAGCACTCAGGAAGCAGAGACAGGCAAATATCTGAGCTTGAAACTTGGTCTACACAGTGAGTTCCAGGCCAGCCAGGGCTACATAGTGAGATCCTTTAAAAAAAAAATCCACAAACAAAAAGTTAAAGTATTAGATGCCAGAGGCCAGGTTTGAAGGCCATGGACAAGTCACTTTCTTGTCTTTTTTTTTTTTTTTGGTTTTTCGAGGCAGGGTTTCTCTGTGTAGCCCTGGCTGTCCTGGACAAGTCACTTTCTAAGTTGTACTTTCTTCCTGGATTTAAGAAGGGGCTAATCAAAGCTCTTGAACAAGATCGTTTTGGAAGAGTAAATAGAACAACAAATGCAAAGTGCCTCAGAGCGTGCTTAAATATTTGCTGAATAATGAATGAAAGATATTTCAAAATAAGTTTGGAAACCTCTTTTCTGGAAATGTTCCCTCCTCTGAATAAATATTAGGTTTGGATTCATGCAAAATAAGTTATGCCAATTAATCAATTTACTCATCCCATCATACACACTTGGAACGAAGACTTTTAGAAATTAAAATGCACATATGCAAAGCAACCTGGCAGGGCCCGGGAGGATCAAATGTGATAATGGAGGAGGAGGCGCGGTGTAAACTGTGAAGCCCGGTACAAACGCGAGCTGTCCTCATTACTCACTTGTTTACAGCTTGCTTGGCCCTGAAAGCTCTGGCTTAACCTGAAAGAGAAAAGTGGGCGACTTTCCAAAATTCCAGGGCTAGGCCATAAAGTCCCCAGATGGAGAGGTCTGAGCAGGGCCGTGCGCAGAGGGCCTCCTCCAGCCCTCCCCTCAGTGTCCACGGTCACAGCCAAGTTTTCTATGGAGTCAACCAAACTACAGTGTGTCAGGCAAGACCTCTGCACTGGAATAGGCAAACATGTCACCTGTGGTCCACAGGAGCCAAGGCAGGTCAAGAACAAAAGAAAGTGGGCCAGCTGGCAGTGGAGGGAAACTGAGGCACAGAACCAGCATAGGAAGGGGGCACCTATTACCTCAGTCTAGCATCCCTTGGCATTATGCAAACAAACCCACTGCTGCCTGTTGCCTGAGCCAGCTTTTTTTCCCCCACAAAGAGCCAAAACTCCAGATTTTCATTTGGAATTTCTTGATTTTTTTAAATACTGGCAGCTAATTTTTTTAAAAACTGTTTAGCACATTAGGAGGCCAAGTAGACATGTGCTTGTGTTGTATTGATCTAGTAGCTTCTAGACCACTGCCATAGCCCAGCCCACCTTTGCCCATCACCCTGAAACCAGCCATAGACTCAAGTCTCAGACTCCTGGGAGCTCAGAGGAGCCAGAAGAGGATTCCCTGAGGCTGGGACTCACCCTCTCCTGCAGAGGCTCCACGGCCCTCCTTGGTTACACAGCAGCCATTCTCCACAGCTCTGGAGGCTTCTGGTGGGGTCTCAGTTCCCTCTCCTTCAGCTGGGGCTCCACCCTTCTGCCCTGCAGCTGGGCTCCCCTCCTCAGGTTGGGGTTCACTCCGCTTCTCCAAGTCTCCATTGGGTAGCAGATCTGAGGGGCCAGAGTCCTGGGCCATGGGCTGAGACTTGGTGGTCACCGCTGGGTCCTTGGGAGTGTCACTGCTTTCCACCTGGAAAGACAAAGAAGGACAAACATATGATTTGAAGGTTTAAGGGACTTAGAGGTGGGCCAGCCTGATCCCACCACCCCAGGATACCCCACTGCATTCCGTCTCACTAGGACACAGACTTCCCACATCTAAACAAATGATCCTGCCGCTGTGCATGCAGCCCAGTTGGTAGAGTGCTTATCTAGCACACACGAAGCCCTGGGCTCAGAACCCAGTACTGTGTGAACTAGGCACAGTGTTCACCTGTAGTCCTGGCACTCACCACATAGAAGCAGGAGGATCAGAAGCTCAAGGTCATCCTTAGCCACACACTGAATTGAAGGCAGCTAGGGCTACATGAAACCATGCCTTAAAAAACTAAAAGCAAGACGGTCCTATTGGAAAAGGTTCTTGGTATGCAAGCTGGGTTACCTGAGTTCAATTCCCACACCAAAGAGAACCCACTCTGCAAAACTGTCCTTTGACCCTGAAAACACTCTTGTGTATGTGCCCATACACAGACGAACATAATAAATAAAAACATAACAAAAAACTAAAACAAAACAAAAACGTTCCTCATGCTCCATCATTGAAGTTGGGCCCTTCCTCATCAGGAAATTCAGATGCCACTCAACCAATTCCTGCCGCAAAGGCGCCTGACTTCAGCTCTTGTAGCCTTCCTTCTATGCTCCCATGGGAGAAAGGGGTCAACGTGGTCCTCCAGAAGGAGCATTTCTCTGGGAGTTCGAGAGATGGCTCAGCAGTTAAGAGTACCGATTGCTTTTCTGGAGATCCTGAGATCAATTCCCAGCAACCACATGGTGGCTCATAACCATCTGTAATGGGATCTGATGCCCTCTTCTGGTGTGTCTAATGTAGTGTGCTCACATACATTAAATAGGTAAGTATATAAATAAATGAAGAAGCATGATTATTATTATTATTATTATTATTATTATTCTCTAGACCTAGCCTCATAGCTATCTGTCCCCCAACTCTGGCCCCCATAGGTTCTCAGACCAAGAATAACCAAGGCCCCAATCGCATAGGCCTGCCTGGAAAAACAACAGGCTGTTTCATTCCCCTGGTGCCTGAGGTCAGAACCTGCTAAGGCCCCTACTCGTAGAAACCAAATCACTCTGGCTGTCCTCACATTGTCCTGGAACCCCAGTTCCCTTTCAGTATCTCTTGGCTAGGGAAGCAAGACAAGGAGCTCTGTTCCGATACCGTGTGTGTGTGTGTGTGTGTGTGTGTGTGTGTGTGTGTGTGTGTGTGTGTGTGTGTGTTTTCCAGTGAGCTCTGTTCTTGCTCAGCTGGTGGCAAGTGGTCAGAACATCTCGAAAGACAGGAGGCAATTGGTTGGTTCAGGGTCTGCTAGCTGCACAGGCTCTGAGTGTGCTCAGTAACCCTACAGTGACAAAATATTCAGGGGTAGGAAGGGGCAGAGCAGCTCGGCAAGCCCAGGTGAGACCGAGCCAGGCGTGGGGCCACGTGCCAGGAATCCCAGATTCTGAAGGTAGAGACAAAAGGATCAGAAGCTCAAGGTCACTCTAAGCTACATAGTGAGTTTGAGGCCAACCTGGCTACATGAGACCCTGTCTCAAAAACCAAATCAAACAGACAAAAAGGCTCACTTCCGTTGGAAAGGTAAGGTGACTATGCTTAACTGACGGGTATTCTGCCTGAGCCTCTCTTGTTCTTTGTTTCACAGGGTCCCGGCCTCGAACTCACTATATAGATCATGATGACCCTGAACCTCTGTTCTCGCTTCCTGAGTGGGATCCTCAGACAACTGGCATGTTATCACCTTTTTCTATCATAAAAGTAATGGGTCAGGGGTGGTGGCTCGGAGGCAGAGGCAAGCAAATTTCTTTGAGTGCTAGGTCAGCCAGGACAACATACTAAGAGTCTGTCTCAACAAAGATATATAAATTTTAATTAGTAATTAAAAAAAAACAAAACAAAACAGACATACAGGGCTGGAGAGATGGCTCAGCAGTTAAGAGTACTGGCTGTTCCTCCAGAGGTCCTGAGTTCAATTCCCACAACTACATGGTGGCTCACAACCATCTATAGTGGGATCTGATGCCCTCTTCTGTCTGATGTGTTCTTCTGTTATGCAGGCATACATGTAAATATAGTGCTCATATACATACATAAATAAGTCTTTTAAAATAATCAGACATACATACATAATATATTTTTTCTGTAACAGAGTAACAGCCCAGGCCTGACTCAAACTCACTAAGTAGCTAAGGATCACTTTAAACTCCTGAATCTCCTGCCTCTACCTCCTGAGTGCTGGGATTACTGGCATGAACCAACACACCCAGTTTATGTGAGGTTGGGAATTATACCCAGGGCCTTGTATTTTCAGCAAGTATTCTATTCACTGAGCCAAATCCCAGGCCCCATAACAATTTGAATTGTATGAACCAACCTAAGCTGGCAAGATGGCTCAGCGGGTGAAGGTACTTACTGCCAAGCCTGATGACCAGGACCCATACGTTGGAAGGAGAGAACCAGCTCCTGCAAGTGGTCCTCTGATCACAGTGTCTATCTGTCTGTCTGTCTCTCATGCAAGTCTCAGTCTGTCTCTGTCTCTCTCTGTCTCTCTGTCTCTCTCTCTCTCTCTCTCTCTCTCACACACACACACATCTAATAAATAAAGGCAAACAAAAATTTTTAAAGAAAATAATTGTTTTAAAGGTTAAATTCCTACGTTAATACCCAAGTTATTTTCTCCCTGAAAACCATTAGCAGCTTGATAAACATCCTTTTCAGTCCTCATTCTCATCCCCAAACAGGATCCCAGCATGCAGTCCTGGCTGACCTGGAACTCAGGAGATCCATCTGCTTCTCCTCCTGAGTGCTAGATTTAAAGCCATGGGAACCACACTCCGTCTTTTTAGACTTTTTGTCCCATCTCAGGCTAGAGAGATGGCTCATGGTTGACAGCTCTTGCAGAGGACCTAGGTTCAATTCCTAGTCACCACATACATGGTGGCTTGCAACTCCAGTCCCAGGGGATCCGATGCTCTCTTCTGACATCCACAAGCACCAGGTATGCACAAGGTGATCATATATACATGCTGGCAAAATATTCATATACATAATTAAAAAACAAACAAAATAAAACAAGCCTATAGTCTAGGGTGGCTTCAAACAAACTGTATATCTGAGGCTGGCCTTGACTCTTTTTTTAAAAAAAGATTTATTTATTTATTTATTTAATGTAAGTACACTGTAGCTGTCTTCAGACACCCCAGAAGAGGGCATCAGATCTCATTATGGATGGTTGTGAGCCACCATATGGTTGCTAGGATTTGAACTCAGGACCTCTGGAAGAGCAGTCAGTGTTCTTAACCGCTGAACCATCTCTCCAGCCCTGGACTTCACTCTTGATCCTCCTGCTCCGTGTGCCAAGTGCTGGGACAGCAGGCATGGGCCAAAGAGCTAGGTTTCCTTTTTGGACTTTCCACAGTCACATCTAAGTTACATACAGTGACACACACGAGATCCAAGAACGTGTTTTATCACGCTACCCACAAGGTTCTAGAACTCGCTTCTCCCCTGACAGATATAATGGCATCTCTCCACACGGCACATATGACTCTCCCTCCTGTTAGTGGATGCTCTGTGACTCACGCCAACTGTGGCTTCTGGGCTGAGCTGCTTCCTGCCATAGTGAGCCCTATGCCTCCCAGTTCCCTATAGCTACGTATATCTGTAGGGCAGTCCCAGGGTACTAAGTACAGAGAGATGCCAAGCTCACTTCAGAAGGCTGTGGCATCAGCACAGCGCCTGAGAGGCTCGAGCTGCCGGCCCCTCCCTCACAGCCTCCATTTCATTTCTGGGATGGGAGCTGTGAGCTCACTGCTCTCTGGTGAGGAACCCTGAGAGGTGGCAGACTCCTGAGGGGCCCAGCAGTCGGCCTAGTTGTTGGCAGTCTGTGCTCCAGGCTCTTCATCTGGGAAAGAGAAAATGCTGAGGGGCTGCATGACTACTGCATGCCTCAGCAGCGGGGGGGGGGGGGGTCCGGGAGGCTGGAGCCCAAAGAGGAAGTGCCATGTGGGAGGGCCATGCCAGGCTGCAGGGCAGCCGCATGCAGAAAAGAGGAGCAAACAGATGACCACCCACTTCCTTTATTCCCCAGCCCCCATGCATGTGTCTGACCCACCTCAGGGCGGAAATTGCACCTTGCACCTTCCTGTGTCAGTCTGTCACTCTGCAAGGTTGAGGTGAGTCACGCATGAGAGAAGGCCATGCCTCACTGCCCTGGTGTGAACACTTTCCAGGGACCAGTGGTACCTTAAGTGTCCTACAGGGAGGCGGGCAGGCTGCACTTGGACAGAAGCAATCTCTCTTGTTTGCTCTCTCTTAGCTACTTGCTGCCCCTATAGAGCTGCCCGAAATCATCCCAGAGGTTTACTTCTTGCCTGAGGATCATACAGCCTCCTCTCCTAAGGGCTCAGTTCCTGTTGATACCAACTCCACAGTCCAGAGAACCCGGGGTGCTAGCTCTTTGCCTGGCCACAGTCTTTCAATCACACCCAGAGGTGGATGAAGAGATGGGAATCTACCACTTCTGTGTATTGTGTAAACGCTACCAGTGAGCTGTATCCCAGCCCCACCACCATCAAGCCCTCTTCCTAACACTCCTATCCTCTCCTGCTTGACTCTGGTTCCTATTCTCTTTTGTTTTTGTTTTGTTTTGTTTTTTGAGATTGGATCTCACCTAACCCAGGTTAGCCTCATGTAGCCCAGGCTAGCCTCATGCAGCCCAGGCTAACCTTAAATTCCTGATCCTTACCTCCCCTTACCTTGCCCTCTTGAGTGCTGGGATTGCAAGTGTGCACTACCACACTCCGTTTCTGCAACTCTGAAGGTGGAACCCTGGGCTTCATTTGTGCTGGGCAAGCGCTCTACACGGTAAACCACTCCATTTCCTTTGAGTCAGCCACTGGCCTGAGGTTCAAGTGAACTCATGACTCCTACACCATAGCCATCTCTTGCTTTTCCACACCCTCCAGAACCCTGGGCTAAGCATGGTCTCTCCCCAGGGTTCTTGGGACCTGGGCAACTAGACGAGTAAATCCACCTACAGGAACTACCCAGAGGAAGGAATCCAGACTGCAGTTAATGGACCAAAGTAGCCTTCCAGTTTCTGGGGAGGAGTTGGGGGCTTACTAAAAGGGGAATTTCAGGGGCTGGAGACCTCTTCTAGAGGTCCTGTGCTCAATTCCCAGCAACCACATGGTGGCTCACAACTATCTGTAATGGGGTCCGATGCCCTCTTCTGGTGTGTCAGAAGACAGCTACAGTGTATTCACATACATAAAATAAATAACCCTTTTTAAAAAGGGGGGTGGGGTGGCATTTTGAGCAGCCCGACCTGTCAGTTTACCTTGAGTTCCCTCCCCTCCCCTGTCCCTATCAGCTCCTGGACTCCTGGCACACAGGGGCCTGGTTTAAGCCAGTTAGATGTATCACAGAACAAGACCACAATGTCACTCCATAAATATTCCCAATGGTTCCATTAACGAAAAGACTAGGTTCAAAGTTCAAACACTGAGCTCTTGAGCCCAGAGGGAGCTCTGGCCCTGTGGCCATGCCAGAGTGTCACACCAGCTGTTTCTGTTTGCTTTACTTTGACAGTGCCTCTGAAGATGACAGCACCGCCCTGAGACAGACATTCCATGGGTCACTGCTGGCCATCTTAGGAGGCACTGAGCACAGCTGCAGGAGACAGCATCAGAGAGGCCAGAGCAGCAGTGTGGACCTACCTTCTCCTCTGCAGGACTAGGGGGAGGGATGCTCTGGAGATTGTGATGCTAACACCCCAGAATTCGGTCAAACCTGGTCCCTTTTGTCTGCCTCCCCGACCCAGCATGCATCATTCTGGGTGTGTAAGCCCTGCTGTCAGCCTATGCTCAACCTCACCCCGAGGACCAGGAGAGTCCACAGTGGCACCTCTAGAAGTTCTCAGAGTGTGCTAACCTTTGTCCCCTGCCAGGAACGATCCTATCCCTGTCTCTAGACAACTCTCCCCTGCTTCCCTGCTGCCCAGTACCCTCCTCAGCCTCTGTTTCATGCAACACATTCTGAGCAGAGTTCATGGGTGGTTCCTGGCTAGGGAAACACCGCCGCTCCCCTCAGGACATTTGGCAATGCAGCTGGAGATTGGTTTGGTGTCACGTGTCACATGCTGGCAGCTAGTGGATGCAGGTCAAGGATGTTGTTACATGCCCTAACATCTACCATATCTAGCCTTAAGGAATACATTAAAAAAAAAAACCAAACAAAAAAAATTCTGCAGTAGCTGGCTGTAGTGACCCAGACCTGTAATCCCGGCACTTGAGAGACAAAAGATGATTGCTACAAGTTCAAGGCCAGGTCTGGTAGGGAGACCATGACTCAAAAAATAAAAATAAACAAAATACCCCCCAAATCCATGATAAAGTATATACAAAATTTGTCTTTTTAACCATTTCGAGATGTACATCGACTACATTCATGTTCTGTGACTGTCACTCCACACAGAAGTTCTGCACCCCTGAAACGGTAACTCCCTTACTCCACAGCCCTCACCATACAGATGACAGATGTGGACAACTGCTGGGCCCAGCCTCATCCAGAGGACTGGTGGCATCTACTGTGGCATTCCACCCCCACAGGTCACAGTGTTTACAGAGCTCCCACTCGCCATTCCAGCATTCACGACGCCGGAGTAATGGCTTCTTTATAGTGTGCTTCCCTTCTGGACTGTGGGCTCTGCCTTTTCTTTCTCTACCCCAGCATCCTAGCCCCCAGCAAAGGACCTGGCATCTATTCCTTTATGAAATCAATAAACTTAATTATCTCAAGGCTCCTGAGGCAGTATGTGGAGTCCTAGCTCGTCTGAGGAAGATGGCTCCAAGGCTAGCCTCTGCTCACACACATCCCTATACTGCTCAGCGGAGCTCCCAGGGTGACCCAAGTACAGGACAGTCACCTCACAGGACAGTGAAAAGAAGGGCAACCCCCAGTTCAAGGGGGGGACTAGGGGTCAATCAAGGAGCCTTCTGCAGGGGCTCCTGCCGCCCACCCCACACTCCAGCTAACTTTGCTGCAGTGTAACTCTGACCCATCGTGCTCAGGTGAGGCCATGCCGCCTCTCAAAGCAAAGACAAGGGTCACAGTCCCCATGGGGATTAAAAGTACTATGCTCATCCTACCCCACGTAGTGTGACTCCAGAGTCTTTGCCGCTCTCTGGAGAGCCACAGTCTATTTATCCTGTCCTTAACCGTGTGCCTCCATTCCCTGCCCTTCGCCAGCTGATGTCTTTCCTGAGGTAGGGATAGCTGCTGTGTGTTGCATCTGTTACTTTTCTTATTGAAAACAAAACAAACCACAACAAAGAAAACACCTGGAAAAAGCAACTTAAGGAAGGCAAGGTTCATCCCAGGACGCCCTGCATGATGCTGCCAGCCAGAGCTGGAGGCTGCTGGTCACTGCATCACAGCCAGGAGGCACCAGGCTTGCTCTCTCCGTTTTTATCCAGTCCCGGATCTCGGCCCATGTAATGATGCTTCCCTCATTCTGGTTGGTTCTTCCAACTTCAGTGAATCCAAACTAGCATCTCGCATAGACAGCCAGAGGTTGGTTTGTTAGATGATCCTCAGTCCTGTCAGGCTGGCGGCCAGTGTTAACTATCACATGTGCAATGTTCAGGTGAGGGTGAGAAAAGGGAGCCAGGGTCAGCTCTCCTAGGGTAACATGCACTGGCCGGTGCTGCATGGTAGAGGAGAGGCTAGTGTGACTGGACCCCAGGAGGGAGGATACAGCAGCTGAGACCAGCGCATCTGAGATCACTGTTAGAAGTGGTCCTGAACTGTGGCTCTGGCAAGGAGTCAAGATGAGGCAGAAGTCAAGGTGGTTTTTTGTTTATTCTTTTAAATTCATTGGAATAGTCCCCCAGTAATACCAGCTATCCCCACTCCAACCCCCACCCAGTGTTGGTGGGGAACCTAGCATGCTTGGCAAGCGCTCTACCACTGAGTTCCACCCCCAATGCTAGGAGCAGCCTTCTAGAGTGATCTCTAGCAACTCTATCTCAGAAGGCTTGGTCTCTGACACAGCCCTGACATTGTCCCTATTGAGCCATTGCTGGGGCCTGTGGCTTCTCCTTCATGCCTTCATCTGACTGGTGAAGGCTGCTGTTTTTCTACACCCTCACCAGGTCAGGATGCTTCTTGCTCCATGCTTCCTTTATTCCCATTCCTTAAAGGACACAGAATAAGAACACAAGGTGTGATTGTGCGTGCCCATCAGGAAGCTGGGTACAGTGGCACACACACCTTTAATCTCTATACTCAGAAGGCAGAGGAGGCAGATCTCTGAGTTTGAGGCTAGTCTGGTCTACATTGTGAGTTTCAAGACACCCTGTCCCTAAAATAAGGTAAAATAAAATAGAGTAACCCCCCTCGGGTCTCTTGCAGACTGTCTTTCCAGGTAAGACTCATTTTTAATGGAACCTTGGTCCACACGAGCTGTTAGGCTCAGGGCCTGCCTCGCATCCCCTAGACAACATGCCTGCCCAACCTTCCTCAGCAAGGCCTCAGCAGGACCTGCCACTTTCTCCTTGGCTCCTGTCCTCCAGGCAAGCCCCACAGCTCCCAGTCGGTTTTCCCTGGCTTCCTTGACCCTCAAGGTCCACACACCTGGTGGCACCACCCCCCCTACCGCCACCACTGGCTTCCCTCAGAGTTTTCTTCCATGCTCAGGAGGGCAGACCTTCAGGAGGAGTTAAATTCCTGGAACTGCACATACCCTTTCCTAGCTCTATCTTCCTCAGGCCTCCTGGAAGGCCACCACTGGGGTGTGACCTGGAGCAGAAGCCCAGGACTAAGAGAGCTTAAAATCAAGGGTGCTCAGTCATCAGGTCTCCACTGGTCTGGTCTGGAAACAAGGAGGGGATTTAGTTCCGATGGAGAAGAATCAAAGGGCTCTTAGACTGGAAGAGCCACACTGCAAAGCCCTGAGAGCTGTATAACTGCCCAGACAGCTGAGGCTCAGCCCAGCGCGGCCTGGCTTCCCCTGGCTTCTGCCCTTCTGCCCTCCAGCACTACCCTCTGGAACCCGCTCCCTCCTGGCTGTGCGGGAGGCTGCTGTGGAGTAAGGAGCGCAGCCCGGCTCAGCGGAGCTCGGCGCCAGCTCCCACCCACTCCTCCTCCCGCCCTTGCTGGGTTATTCTTAGCAAGAGTGACCTCAGAATGCTCCCTCCAAGCAAAAATAACCATGGAGGAAGTTGGTGGGTATAAATCCCCACTGATATGCATGTAGCTAGCAAACAGGGTGTAGACTTTGCAGGACCTGTCACCCCTAACACCCAACCCCGAGGTCTGGTGGGCCAAGGCAGAAGCTGTCCTTCTGCTGCCCCGGCTAGAACCACCCACAAAGAACAAAGCCCTCTGCCGAGCTGTCTGGGTTTGTGACCATGCAGGAACCAGCCTTACACAGCTCCACCTGTCACAGTGCAGGGTCTTCAGGAGCTGATGAGCAGGGACCAGCCCTTTCTTTCCACTGAGCTGCGCGCACACACAGGCCTGATTTCACACGCCACATGCCAGTCTCCTCCTCCCCAGCATGGGCACTGGCCAGCCCACGGGCCCTGGCCCAGGTGCCAGCTCCCTTCCTAAGCCCCTCCTAGCCTAGCAGCTGGCTTCCTGTTTCCTGTTGCCGGCAGTATCTTGGCTTTCACCAATGCAGCGCTGCCAGCGCAGCAGGCCAATGCCTCCCCTGAGGCAGCCTCATCTCCCCGTCCTTGGACCTCCCCAACTATACCTGGATTCCCGGGATTTGTGTCAAATTCTCCCTCAGTTATATTTTCTTTCTTTTATTTTTTACTTTTGAGCTGGGTCTCACTGTGGCCAAGGCTAGCCTTGACCTTGATGCTGGCTAAGGATGACCTTGAACTTCTGATCCTATATCTATCTCAAGTCCTGGCATTACAGGCATGTTTATGTGGTGCTGAGAATCAAAACCAGGGCTTGGTGCATGCACAGCCACACTCTACCAACTGAGCTACACACTCAGATCTCAGCTTTCTCTGTATGGGTTTTTTTTTTTTGAACAGTATGCACGTTTTTAAACAGCCCTGTATTCATTTTGGTGGTGGTGGTGCTGTTTTTCGAGACAGGGTTTCTCTGTGTAGCCCTGCCTATCCTGGAACTCACTCTGTAGATCGGGCTGGCCTCGAACTCAGAAATCTGCCTGCCTCTGCCTCCCAAGTGCTGGGATTAAAGGCCTGCGCCACCACTGCCGGGCCAGCCCTGTATTCACATACTAACTGAAAAAGCCTTTGGGGAGCCAGACTCCCGGGGAGGAGAAAAGCATGGGGCTTCACAGTAGGGGGCAGGAGATCCAAGAGAAGACTCTTTTAATGAATTATTATTATTGGAGTGTGTGAGAAAGCATGTGTGCTTGTGTGTACATATGTGTATGTGTAGCACACAAATGTGTTCATGCCATTTGGCACTCTTCTGAAGATTGGAGGACAATTCCTGAGAGCTGGTCTCCATCCTGCACAGATTCTTCAGGCTTTTACCTACTGAGTCATCTCGCTAGCTTGAGGGAAGTCTTCGAACTGGCCTCTGCAGGTGACAGAGTGCTGTGCTATTAGCCTTTTTATCCTTGGTCTAGGTAATGAAATAAGTTCCACTTGGCAGAAGTACAAAGGAGCAGGTATGGATTGTGGCAAGTTCAAGGACAGCCCAGGCTACAAATACAACGTGTTTATCTCAAAAAACAACCAACCAGTGGAGGGGCAAACTCTACTCATACAGAGTTAAAGGCAAATCTAAGATTTAGGTTTGGATTTTGGGGGTGGGGCTGAGAGCACAGGAAGCTGTGATGGGGCTGGAGTCTAACTTCTCTATTTGCTAAGAAAGCGTATCATTGTAGAAAGAAAGAAAGAAAGAAAGAAGGAAGGAAGGAAGGAAGGAAGGAAGGAAGGAAGGAAGGGAAGAAAGAAAGAAAGAAAGAAAGAAAACAGGTGCACTAACATGAATGGTAATATAACTCTATTAAAGAAGGGGTGGGAGGAGGTAGGGGAGGGGGGAGGGTTTCCAGGGCTGGAGGTGGGGCTCAGGGGCCGAGCACTTGGCTGAAGATGTGTAAACTAGGTTTGAGTACCACTTAGTAAGTATGCAAATAAGTAAATAAATTAGATTGCAGTTTAGAAAACTCAAGGGGGATGAAAGGGAGCCAGGAAGTCAGGTGCAGTGTTCTGGAGCTTGTCTTTTTTTCTTTTTTTTTTTAAAGAGATTTATCTATTTGTTTTATGTGTATGAGTACTCTGTCTTCATGCACACCAGAAGAAGGCGTCAGATCCCATTACAGATGGTTGTGAGCCACCATGTGGTTGCTGGGAATTGAGTGCAGGACCCTCTGGAAGAGCAGTCAGTGCTCTTAACCGCTGAGCCATCTCTCCAGCCCTGGATATTGTCTTAAAAGAAATGGAGTTCATGAGCCAGGTGGGGTGGCACATGCCCCTGAAAGGCAGGCGCAGAGGCAGAGGCAGGGGCAGGGCAGGGGCAGGGGCAGGGGCAGAGGCAGATGGATCTCTGTGAGTTCAAGGCCAGCATGGTCTACAAAGCGAGTTCCAGGATAGCTAGGGCTATTACACAGAGAAACCTGCCTTGAAAAACCAAAAGATAAAGAAAGGGGAGGAGGGAGGGAGGGAGTCCTAGGGCTGGAAAGATAGCTCAACCATTAAGGTTGCTACTCTTCCAGAGGACCTGGGTCTCAGATTCCAAGAACCCACATGGCTGTTCACAAATGCTTGTAACTACAGTTCCAAGGGATCTAACACCCTCCTCTGCTCCTTTGGCCTCTGTGGGCACTAGGCACACACATGACACACAGACATACTTGAAGGGAAAACACCCATACAGATAAAAATAAATAAAATAGGAGGAAAATGAAAGAAATGGAATTCTGCTGGGTTCAGTGGCACACACCATACACCTTTAATCCCAGTACTCCAGAAGGCCAGCTTGCTCAATATATAGTGAGTTCCAGGATAGCCAGGGCTACATAGTGACACACACACACACACACACACACACACACACACAGAGAGAGAGAGAGAGGGGGGTAGGGAGGGAGGGAGAGGGAGAGGGAGAGAGAGAGAGAGAGAGAGAGAGAGAGAGAGAGAGTCTAGACTCTCTCAAGAACAGATAGCTGCCAAGCAGTATATTACTGTGACTATGCCTGTCTTCTCTAGTACACTAGAGAAGCAATAGGGGGTTCTGGGAAGTGAGCTAGCTTCGGCATCCCTAGCTAGGAAACTAACACAGCAGCACTCAAGGACAGATGTCTGAGGATCTGTTGCACAGGCTTAAGGACAAAGTGAGGAGGAGCCAAGGGTGCCTAATTTGGGGGCTGGGGAGGACCACGTGGTGCACTTGAAACTCTCTGCCCAGCGCTGCAGAGTAAAGCTTGCATGAAAGAAGTTCTCCCCGGCCACACTTGGCTTCTAGGCCTCCTCTCCATTATCACCCTCCCCTCCTCAGACACAGGGAGACACACAGGGCTGCTCTCATGCTCCTAGGGAATCTAGTCCCAGGGCCGCAGCAGATCCCAGAGAAGCCTGCTGAGCTCTGCAGCAAAGGAGAACGAATACCAGGAGAGAGGAGAACGCCTGGGTGGCACCTGCCCCACAAGAGCGAGGAGCCCAGACTGAGGGCAGGGGTGGCCTGCAGTAACAGGAAACACCCCCAGGTGGCCTGCCAATAAAAGCCTCAGTTTCTAAGCTGACTTTCTGTTCCCTCCAACGCATGTTCCATTCCTGCCTGGTACTCCTGGAGGTCAGAAAGAGTATCCAGTCCCCTGAACCTGGAGTTACATCTGATTGTGAGCCACCATGTGGGTGCTGGAAGTCAGACCCGAGGTCCTCTGCAGGAGCAGCAAGTGCACCTGGTAAGTCAACTCTCCAGTCCCTTACAAAAAAATGTTTAATTTAATAACTCTTTGGACAGGGTGTCACATAGCCAAGGCTATTTAGCTGAGGATTACCTTGAACTTTTATTATTATTATTTTGTTTTATTTGTTTTTTGAGGCAGGGTTTCTCTGTGTAGCCCTGGCTGTCCTGCAACTCACTCTGTAGACCAAGGCTGGCCTCAAATTCACAGAGATTTGCCTGCCCCCGCCTCTCAAGTGCTGGGACTAAAAGCATACACCACTACCACCTGGCTGACTTTGAACTTCTAATCCTCCTGCCACCATGCCCAAGTGCTGCCAATATTATACAGAAGTGGGATCCAACCCAGTGATTCACACATGTGAGGCAAGCACTCTACCAACCAAGTCCTGACCCCGGACCCCAAGGTCTCCTTTATCTCATGTCTCAGACTCCTCAGTGACAAGTTACAGGTGGCTGAAGTGTCACCCAGGGCACCGGCTGGACCACATCCACTTGATGCTTTGCATAAAGTGAACTGAGAGGTCAGGGCTGGCCCCACCCCAAAGGCCCACAGCCTGGTCCGTGGACACTGAAATTATGCAAGTTTATTATCTGGCCCGCGCTGCCCATTTGGGCTCCACATAGCTGTATGCAAGCACCCCAGGAGGTCTACAAGCAGGTATTCACGGCAGAGCATTTTACCAGGGAGGTTAAATAACTGCACAAGGTCACATAGCTCAGAAGCACCAAACGTCCTTCTTTCTCCTGTCAAGCTGTGGCTGTCACGGTGCTAGGCAGGGACGAGCCTAGCCCCTGCTCTGCAGCAGACTGAATTCGTCCCAGGCACCCTGGAAGGAATACATCCTGCCTGCGGTTCTGGCTGTGACTTGTTCGTGCTCATAAAGGAGGTGGATTGTGAAGCGGGTATTTGAACCAGGTCCGCTGGTCTCCAAAGACAGTATTTTCCTTTCTGCACTGAAGCCGGATCCAGGCAAGGGCTGAGTGACTCCCGCCCAGTCCTCGCTCTGTGAATTATTTCCTCATACCCTCTGACCCCAGACTTTCACCCTCTCTTGCTGCTGCGCCTGCCTTTTGATTCCAGAGCGACAAATTGGAGTCAAAGGGTCACTGGGCTCTTTATTTGTTACAGGTGGTGGCTCTGGGTCCTCAGCGCCTAGAGTGCAGAAATTTGCTCTGCAGATTACAGCTGAGGTGCCTCGGGGGGGGGGGGGGCAAGGACACGCCTGCAGTCAAATGGAGCCAGCTGCTCCCTCACACACCTCCACCCCTCAAGGTGCTCTAGGGTGAAAGACTGGGACAGAAGCATAAGAAATCTGCCTGTGCAGCTGCCCCAAACTGAACTCTCCTTCTGAACTCTCCTTCCACTGTCAGATGAATTTTTCATTACAGGCCATAAAAATCCATGTGTACTTTATTATTAAGATGTCCTAAATTACTTACCAGCGAGTTACCTAACTTCTGCCCTTCCCTCTCATGCCATGCAGAATTGGCTGGTTCCCATTGGCTCCCCACAGGTTCCCAGAGCCTCTGACCTCTCTGGAGCCATCGCCCTAACTGGATGTGTGAAAATCGCTACCCCCTGCTGTCCCGCTGCCCCAGAGAAGGGCTGTTACCAATCTGGAACTGCTGTGCCCTTCATCCTCCTGCTCCAAGTTTACCGTTCTCTGCTGGGAGGGCTAAGAGAAAGGAACCAGCTGGCCTTGTGCTGGGAAATAATTATCCACCCTTAGGCATGAGGGAGGCAGGCTCTTCAAGCCCACAGCTTCGCCAACCCGCCCCAGCTCTCCCCATCTTGAGCAGCCCCAGAGCTCCCCCAGACCCCAGCAGCACGGCTCCCTGGAGCGGGAGCTTGTGCGCGGGCTGCACCACCGCCAGCCACCCTGCAGGCCTTCAGCAGTGCCTGGGGCCTCTCCGGCTGAAGCTCAGGCTGCTTGTCTTCCTTTTTCTGGAATCGGGCTCTGTCTGGCCTCAGGTCTTCCTGGGAGCAGAGGACCATGGCTAGTGTACGGCTCTGTGGCAGGGGCCTACAGGGCCAGACTCAGAGGCTCTCAGTCCAGCTGGGAATGTGGCAAGCTTACTTGGTTCCCTTCCAGCAGGAAGCCAGGAGTCAGAGGCTGGTTGAACTCTCAGCTCCCGCACCCACAGACAAGTTCCCTGGCCTCTAGTTCAAAACTGGAGAAAATGTGGAAAGGAAGGTTCAAAGAACGGAGGAAGTAACAAAGCCCTACAGCTGGCCTTAATGTCCCCACGGTCTTGCAGATATACATCGCTGCTGCCCATAGCACAGGCATGAGTCACGTGAGAGAGGACACTCACCGGTGGGTGCTTGCGCTTCCGGCCAGGCCTCCCCACCTTCCGGGCCGTGGCGCTGGGCTCTTGGCGCTCTTCCTTGCCACGATTCTCCTCCTGTTCCTCTCCTTCCTGTGGACAGACACACCCTGTAAGCCAGAGCTGACCCGAGAGGCTATCTGGCCTGGCATTGGCCTCCTCTTGAGCTACCTCCACAACATTCACATTTCCAGGGCTGTGCCATGCTGTCCCCAACCCTCCCGTATGGTAACTTGAACCCCATCCCAGTACCTCCAGAGGGTTGGGGTGCAGCTTCAGTGGCAGAGTATTTGCCTAGCATGCATAACGCCCTAGGTTCAATCCCAAGCATTGGCCAAATGAAATAGTTAGGCAGCTAAATCCTACAGGGACCCCAGGAAACTCCAGTGGATAGGTATTACTCTCTCTGATGACTGCACTGTGTGTGTTTTGAATATATTTTTTTTAAAGATAAGGTCTCACTATGCAATTCTAGCTGACCTTGAATTTGCTATGTAGACTAAGCCTAAAAAGAAGCCATCTGCTTCTGCCTCCTGAGTTCCAGGATTAAAAGTATACACCCCATGCACACAGCTTCTCTTTTAAAATTATTATTATTATTATTATTGGGGGTTTTTTGGTTTTGTTTGTTTCTTCCTTTTTTTTTTTTTTTGAGACAGAGTTCTTCTGTGTAGCCCTGACTGTCCTGGAACTCACTCTGCAGACCAGGCTGCTGACCTCAAACTTGGAGATCCATCTGCCTCTGCCTCCACTGCCCAGCTTCTAAGGATCTCACCTAGCTCTGACTAGGCTCAAACTCCCTATGTCACCAACCCTGAGCTACCATCTCCATCTCTGAGTATGCACATGCCACCATACTTGGCTTTAAGCCCACAGAGAGCACATGTATGTGCACACATGCAGCACCAGTGGACGTGCCAGCCAGAGACCTCTCAGACGCTCATCTTCTCCACCCAGTTTTTACGTGGGTGCTGGAATCTGGCCTGGGATCATCATACTTAAAAGCAGCAAATGCTTTACCCACTGAGTCTTCAACTCCCAAATTTTCCTAATTATAAGATCATAACACAGCCAGGCAGTGGTGGCTCATGCCTGTTAGCCCAGGCCTTAGGAGGCAGAGGCAGGCAGATCTCTGAGTTGCAGGCCAGCCTGGTCTACAGGGAGAGAGACTTCAAGAACAGCCAGGAAACACAGAGAAAGTCTGTCTTGAAAAACAAAAGCAAACAAACGAATGAAGGAACAAACGATCATAATACGAGGCTCTGAGTCTGTTTGGTTTGGATGCTAGGCACTGAACCCAGGGATTCATATTTGCTACATAAGGACTCTACCACTGAGCCACATTCCCAGACCACAGTTGATTTTATTTCTATGACTGGGAAAAAAAACCTTACATATTTACAGACATTCAAGCAGCAAGCTACTTAATGAATCTTTATTGAAAACAAAATATCCTAAAATGTTCAATTTAGTGACATTGTTTAAAATGCATGCAACACTGTGTAGCATGCAGGCATTTCGTTCAGGCTGCAAACACCCCCGCCCCGGAGTCTGGTTCCTGCGGCCCTGGCACTGATGTCACCACGCCACAGAAGTGTCTTGGAGACCATGGCACCTCTTGATCCTTCTCACTAAATTCTATTTGCTTTGCTCCTACTCATCAAAACCTGCTCAGGGCTGAGACCTCTGGGCTTATCTTCTGGGGCAAAGTTGCATACCTAGAAAGTCCTGCCTCACTGCTCCAGCCTGGCCACAAACCACCCACAAGTGCCTTTTGACTCAGCAGGCTCCAACATGACTAACCACTGGCAGAAACAATGTTGGGGAAGGGGAGAGAGCCCTTGACCAAGGGCAGCAGGCAGTTCCCCAAGCCCCACATGATATTAGCAGCTGAAAATGGCAGATCTCTCTGCAGAAAGCTAAGCCACAGAGACACTGGTACCATGGACAGAGAAGGCAAGGGTGCCAGGCTTCCTGGAGATTTGCAATGGTCCTCCACATCCCACTCAACTTTCATTTTCTGTGATTTCAAAATAGTTTGTGGTTCACCACATCGATTTTCAGGTATTGGTAGGGCATGTAATGAAGACCTACTGTGACCAATCACAGGCATCTGACACATAGTAAGAGCAATACTGACCTATTTGTCTGTCTGTCCATCTATCCATCTACTCATGGCATGTCTAGGAAGCAGATAGTCACAGCTCAAGTTCTAACAGCCCTCTGAAGAGATGTGAGTGGAGGTGACAGAGAGGCATACCTCAGCACCTACTGTTGGGGACTGTCCAGCTTACAAGTGGACAGAACAGTCAGAGGCATGGGAGAGGTCTCCAGTGCACTGTAGGAGAAAGGAAGGGCAAGTAGGCAAGAGACCTGATACGATGATGTCAAGATTTGGCTAGGGGTCAGAGCTGGCTTTGGAGGGCACTGCCACTGGGCAAGGCACAATGGCATGAGGACAAAGGGTTGGAGAAGCACTGGAGAGGACCATGGAGGACCCAGCCATAAAGGGTCTCCAGCAAGCAGAGGCTCCAATGTGGAGGGAGAGGCTGCCTCCAGGGCCATGGACCTCTGGGCATTCCTTTTAGGAGAGGCTGACAAAGAGGTGAGGCCAGATGGCTCCAGGGAGACAGAAGAGCCACAGAAGGAACCCTGCCACAGGTAGCCCAGGGACACATGTCCATGAGAAGCCAGACTGTTGGTTCTGTCCAGTTGTTCTGTTGAGTTGTGTCCCAAGGTCCCAAGGAACTAGTGGAGACACGCAGATCAAATGTGACACATGCAGCTCAGAGTGCGCGGGTTACCTTGGCACGGCAACTTTGGGAGTGAGACATTGCTTTTGGTTTGATTCTACCACAGTTTGTGACTGTCTTTATAGAAAATATCAGGGAAAGTGTGAGGTCATAGAGATGACTACAGCCAGTCCACAGCCCCTGGGTCCTCATCATGGGATCCTCCCCTCTGAGCCTCAGCGTCCTCATTCACAGGACAGGGTAAGAACATAGCTGCTCTGCCTGCCTTTGATTTCTAAAGTGAACAAATACCAGGTCCACTGTCTGCTCTGTTCACTGTCTCTACCTCAGACCCTAGGAGGCATCCTAGAGCTACCACTACCAAGAAATTCTGGGATGTGAACTATTATTTCTCTAGCAAACTACATCTATCAGTTTATTTGCTTTCTAGATTTCGTTTGAAAAAAACAGAGTGAGAGCCAGTCTGGGTCTCTCATCAGGAAAAAAGAAAACGTGGCTACCATACAGCAATGACCAAAACCAAAGCCATTTGGCCTAGATGGGTAGACCACTTGCCTAGTGTGCTTGAAATTGAGGCCCGGGTCCCCACCACTGCATAAGCCAGGCGTGGCGATCTATGCCTGCACCAACAGCACTGGGGAGGTAGATGGGGAAGATCATACATTTAAGCTTATCCTTCGCTATATGGAGAGTTCAAAACCATCTTCGGCTATCACAAAAACTAAGCAAAATTGGAAATCACACCAAACCAAAGACACTTGACCTTCCGTTTGTTCAGACAAACCCCTGTTCTCATGACCCTGTGGGAAAGGCCTCTAGGGTCTTTAACAGTAAGCCTATGCCGTGAGGCCCCTCCATGTGCTGCTCACGTGTTTTGCCTCACACAAGCTGTCCAGGCATGCTACACATGGTCAGCACACTTTTGTCCCTGCTGGGTTCAATTCAGGCTAACCCAGCCTAGGAAGAAGGAGCCACCTTACCAGAGCCTAGAGAGTACCAGGCAGGGAGCTGTGTACCAGGCCTGAACCCCACACCCAGCATGAAGCAAGGTATACACAGAACAGACCTCCCAGTCTTCTGGATCCATATCCGGGTATGGCTCCCACCTTCCCATGCAGCTCAGTACGGCGTTGTGGAAAGCAAGCTAACAGCATTCTAAAATGGAGGGTATGCTTTCTGCTCTGAGCCCTCCTGTGGTTCATACCACCGGGCAGGGGGCTGATACACTGATTGGGTGAGCAGATGGTCTAGACCATGCCCTCGGTGACTCCAGGAAGGTCTATCAAGAGGTTTATTCTCGCATCTGTCAGGGGCCTGTTTTATGCAGTGTCAGTGCTGATGGGCTAAGCAAAGGAATGTGGGCTATGCTTCTCAAATCTGCACCGAATGAAGGAGCATCTCTGATACTGAAATGCAAGAACCTGCGCTATAGTAACCTGAGCAGCTGGAAAGGGCAGCACATTTAGTGGGAACAGATTTGAGCCCAGATTGGCCTCCTCATCTGTCAGGGTAGGAGTCTCAATTAGCCCCTCAAGAACAGTTAGTGGGGCAGAAATCATAGACAGGGGGTTTTCCAAGAGCACGGCTGGGCTGAGCTGGGACTTTCACTGTGCTGTTTACTAGTCACCTCGAACTTAGCGTCTCTGCAGCCTGCTTACCTTATCCATAAAATGGAAATCAAGCTTGCTCCACAGCTGTAGCATGAGAAATAAGGCGCTAGAGGAACCTGGGCACGTGACAGTCACCGGGGACCAGCTTACTTCCTCCTGCCTGACTAGAATGTTCACACGGGCCAGCATTCCCAGCCCGCCAGCAGAGGCCCCCTCCTGGCCTCCAGCAAATCCCAGTTCTCTCTCCTCCATGTGCAGCCATCACTCACAAGCAGACAGATCCCAACATCTGGCTGCAGCCGCCGTTGCTATGGTGAGCTATGCGGATGCTGGGGCGGCCGACTTTTCCAAATTGCAAGGTGGATTATGTCATTCTACAGAGCTTTAACCCTCTCTGAGGGGGACCCCAGGGACCTGCAGGATCAAGCCCAGCTCCCAGTCTTTGCAAAGGTCCCTGGGCTTTTCTGAATTGCCTGTATCTCCTTTCTATCCGAGGGCCCCAACATAGGCAGCAGGTGCAAAAGCAGCTGTTTCCCCAGGCTTTCTAGGCATAGCTATTCCTTCTGCCTAAACCACCCTCCCTGAAGGCTTCCCCGGCTTGCTTCCCCTACCTAGACTGAATGGATAGGTCCTGAAAGCGCCCACCCCTGTAATGCTATGAGCTCCTTGAATCGAAACCAGAGCTGTTGGTTTTGGTTTTGGAGGCAGAGTCTCCTCATGAATTTCAGGCTGACCTCAGACCTACAATCCTCCGGCCTCCTAGTGCTAGGATTATGGCATGCACTAGGATTATGGCTTGGTCTGTAGGGACTTCTCAAGAGGTGGAAGCAGGAGGATCAGAAGTTCTAGGCCAGCCTGAAGTACTTGAGTTTCTGTTCTAAAACCAACAACAGGGGCGAAAAAAAGTCTAGCCTGACAGACAGCACAAGACAGACACCGGACAACCCTTAGATGAGTGACTGTCACCTAGCAGATCCTCAGTAAAGAAAAGGGTTCACATGCACAAATGAGACATACATACAAACCTGTGCAAATGTTCAGTGCACAGGGCACAAGGTCACATAGATCTCTATGTCTCCACAGTCGTAAATGGGATTACCATGGGTTTAGCCCAGCCTGGTCTAAAACTCACTCTGTAGCCTAAGCTGGTCTCAAACGTACCACAGTCCTCCTGCCATCACTGCTCAGGTGCTGCTGATAGGGACGAGTTCTCACACCTGTTTTGTTTCCCCTTTTGTGTTGAGGGAGGCCCTCCCTGTGTAACTCAGAATGTCCACGAGTACATGGTCCTCCAGGCTGCATCTCCCAAGTGTCAGGGATCTGCCTCAATACCCAACCTAAAACAGATCGTCTCTACCTTAAACACAATTGTCACTTTCCTTTTCTGGAAGTCTTTACAACTTTGAGGGCACCTTCAGCTAGGGTGGCCTGTTAGATTAAGTGGTTCCCACAAGCCTCTCTCTAAAATTCTGAGGCTATGATTTGACCTACATTTTAGCACAGCTCACCGGATGGATTATTTTAAGCCACACACATCTTTGCCTTCTGACAAGCTAGGCTATGTCAACAATAATCACTCACATTTGTACAATACAGCAAAATCAACTTTTCCATATATTCTTTCTTGTTGCTGGGTTTTGAAACAGGCTCCCAAGTGCCTGAGCCAGCCTGGAACCCGATAGGTAGCTGAGACTGGCTTGTACTTCAGATCTTCTTTCCTCTACCTCCCGAGTGCTGGGATTACAGGCCTGCACTACCATGCCTGGCTCTATTTAATTTTATTTTTATGATTGACAGAAACCACAGTGGGTGTCCTATTCTCCCATCACACAGCTGGTAAACTGAAGCTCAGAGAGATCATGAAATTTGTAGAAGGCAGAGGCAGGAGAGGAAGCCTTCAGAACCAACAGTTCCATCTTCTTGTTTCCAGCCTGTGGGTCTTTCGAGTCTCTATATCCTTCTATGCCGTGTTCTGTGCACACAGAGTGTACCCTGAAAGTACACCTCATTCACTGGTGTGCAAACACACACACACACACACACACACACACACACACACACACGTTTGCCTCTCTGGGCCTAGACATAGGCCCTTGTCCCCCAAAAGAGTATTTCGCCTGAAGCCCTTTCCCAAAAACAGAGAGACATCCATGCTTCGTTAGCGCTAAGAGCAGAAGCCACTGACCCAGAATCCGCTTGAATGGATGCCTCAAGTTGGTGCTGGAGTCAAGGGGATGAACTTGCCAGATCTAGCCAGCTACTTGCCCAGGCCTCCCAGGGCAATAAGCATGTACAGCCTTTGCCAGCTGGCTGACCTCCCAGGAACTGTCTGTGGCCATGGAATTTGATGAAAGAATTGTCTTCTTCAGGAGGCAAAGCCCTGCCTGGGCTACCTGAGCACCCTGCTGCAGGAGCCCTAGCAGGGCATCACAGACCTGTACACAACATGCACAGTCTCACAGGCACACGCGCACCTGCAGACATACCTCATCCCCCTACAGCAAAGGACAGAGGCTGAGGTCCTGGGAATAACAAGAACCGCTAGAGACACTTCCAGAGTCGCCCCTGAAAGCACATCAGCCCTTCATTTCAGTTATGGACAGTAGTCGGCAAACATTCACTGGTTTCATAGATAATTACTGATGGAAAGAAATTATCCCTCCTAGCCAAAGGCCACCGCTTCTCTGGAGACAGGAGCCATGCCTTAGTGTCTCGTTTGGGATCCCCTACAGATCATAGGAACTTGTATATAGCAGGTGCTTCATAAATGTTAAAGGATTTGAAATAGTTTTGCTTCTGGTCGGTGATGGCGCACATCTTTAATCCCAGCACTCAGGAGGCAAAGGCAGGTAGATCTCTGAGTTTGAGGCCAGCCTGGTCTACAGAGCCATTCAGGACAGCCAGGGCTACACAGAGAAAACCTGTCTTGAAAGACAACAAAACAGCCGGGCGGTGGTGGCGCACGCCTTTAATCCCAGCACTTGGGAGGCAGAGGCAGGAGGATTTCTGAGTTCGAGGCCAGCCTGGTCTACAAAGTGAGTTCCAGGACAGCCAGGGCTACACAGAGAAACCCTGTCTCGAAAAAACCAAAAAAAAAAAAAAAAAAAAAAAAAGAAATGAAGCCATGTATGTGCAAATGAAGGGGAAGGCTGAATGTCTGTAAGTTGTGAAAATAAAGAATTGTTGTGGGTGTTTCATGCAAACACTGTATACATATATGAGATAAACAAATTTAATAAAGTGTACAGTCTTAATCATTTAAAAAAAAAAGAAAGAAAGACAACAAAACAAAAATAAACGAAAAAAAAAAAAGACATCGTTTTGCCTGCCAGGGCATCCGTCCTGTCGCTACAAGCTGCTAGCATCATCTACCTCTGGAACAAACGCATAGTAGGCTGGTTCTCATCCCCCACTGTTACCTAAGCCAGGCAACAGTGAAAATATTCACTGAACACCTACTGTGTACTGATACAAATGAAGCTCCGGTCTTGAGCTCTCAAGTGGAACGCCCACTGCTCTGCTTGCAACCAGCCCCATGGACACCAAGCGTGTTCACGCCTGCCCCTTCAGCAGCCCACCTGGGCTCCGATGTCCCCTGATTTACAGAAGCGCTAGTCTAGATGAAACTACTTTGCAGCCACCTGGCCTTTGCCAAGTTCCCTAGCCTCCTCTGGTTCCCCACCTGTGGAATGGGGACAAAGGCAGCAGGTTCTTCCCAGGTTACTATGAACAGTAGCAGTAACTGCCGCGTAAAGGAGATGCCTGGCTGACTTGCCATACCCTACAGTGAAGTAAGATGCCGATGGCTGACACCTTAACTGTCCTGTGGCTCTACAAAGGAAGCAACAGGCACAACCTGGCCTCCTGCGCCCAGGCCAGAAGAGACACTTGGTAAGCTCAGCTCTCCATGTCCCCTCTGCATGGCTGATTCCATTTCCTAACAGGGCTGGGCTCCAATCCTCCCCTTATCATTTAAAGCTTGAGAGACCAATGCAACTGTAAGTCCGGCTGTGGCCCCTGCTCAGTCTCCTGGAGCTAACCACAGTAGGCAGTAGGTCTTGCTGTCAGGGCCTTGGCTTCCCTTCTGTCCCATGAATAAAGAGACCTCAGGCTTTTGTGCCTGCATACCTGGAGAAAGGAGCTTTTTTTCAAATGCTGGGGTCTAGAAGCCTTACTCTCCACACCCCACCGTGACTCCCTTCCCTAACTGCCCAGAGAGGGGCAGGCAGGCAGGTATGAAGGCAAGTGGGTAGAGAAATAAGTGATCCAGAACTAGACTAATTAGGCTAAATTACTATGTGGCAGGTCCCTAAGTTAATCAATCACTCATATGCACCATCTCACCGAAACATCGAGTGCAGGCGGCAGGCGGGCAGGTGGATGGGCAGGCAGGCAGGAGGCTGGCTCTTCAGCTGAGTCATGCAGGAAGCCCTGATGCAAATCCAGGTCTCTATCAAGGGCCTGGCTGACTCTAGGAGGCCTTGCTGAGAACATGGCTAAACTTGCCAGTTCATAGCATCTAACTTAGAGAAGTTTAGAACATGTAAGCCAATCCTGGGCCCTGGTCAGCTCTAGTGGGTCGTGTACATCGCAAGCCTGCCTCAGAAACAAGTATTCAATTACTCCACTAAGTAGATATGTACATGCCATTATCATGTGGAAAGAAAAATACTCAGCTTTTCTCTATTTGAGAGGTGCTCAGTGATTAAAAGTGTGTATAGGCTCTTTTAGAGGACCTGAGTTCTATTCCCAGCACCCACACCAGGCAATTCACAATGGGTTGTAACTCCAGCTCCAGGGGATCCATGCCTCTAGTCTCCACAGGAACCCAGAAACACATAGCGTGCTCACGCATACACATACACACACACACACACACACACACACACACACACACAAAATTTAAAATAAATGATTTTTCAATTTTTTTTTTAAAAAAAAAGAACATAAAATTCCCCGGTGGGCTCAAAGGAATCTCCAATGCCTAGCCAGCCCTAAGTGAGCATGTGAGGAAATCTGAGTGCAGTAAGGCAGCGCCCCCACGGCACTGTGTGCTCCTGCAGACCTGTGGAATTGGTGCGGACCTCATCCAAGGATGCCTTGAGCTTCGTGTCACACAGAGGAAGAGCTCAGTGCCAAGGGAAACCTGCACTTGCCAGGTCTCTGGGCTGCACTTGGAAGGAAAGGAAAGAGCCTGAGCCCCAAGCACACATGTGCAAACCTGCACGTGTGCATGCACACACACACACACACACACACACACACTCACACACACACACTCTCACACACACACACACTCACTCACACACACACACTCACACACACACACACTCACACACACACACACTCACAGCTCTCTAGCACAAATCTGCACCACTGCAGTCTCCTCCACCCCACAACAGAAAAGGCAGAAGGGAGCACCTGCCTGAGTGACACAGCAAGGCCTTACCATCCTGTAGTTCCCACCCCTGTTGTTCAGTAGTTCTCCAGGAGCATCAGTTTCATCCTGCAGACTTACGGAACTGAGCTGTGTGTGAGGCCCACAGAAAGGTAAGGAAGTCTGAAGAAATACAGGGATGGAGGGAGGAAGGAAAGGATCAGACCGTACAGGAAGTGAGGGACAGAGAGCAGTTGGATGCTCACAGCAGTGTCTTCACTGAGGAGGGTCTCTGTCTGTCTGTCTGTCTGTCTGTCTGTCTCTCTCTCTCTCTCTCTGGATGCGCCTTCGACATCCACATGTGAAGAGTTACACAGATCCCAACTTTCATGCTAACCAAACACCCTGGATCTGGCAGCAGGAGAACCCACGCGACACTACAGAGCAGCGCACATGGAAGCCACTGCTCACTCCACCCTCTTCGCCCTGAAGGACCCTGAACAGCAAACTGGGAGACTTCAGACCAGTGACTTAGCATCTCCAAGCTTCAATTCAGTCCTTAATAAGAGAGAACCATGAAAATAATCTGTGCCTTTTGGGACAATTGTAAGAATTAAAATAATTCACACAGAGCGTCTTAGCAAACAGACAATGCTCAGTGCATCTCAGCCACAAAGTTTCTGAAGCCAGATGAAAGGGCAGCATGGAGGACGCAGAGATAGCCTCCCCCACCTTCCCCCCACCTCTGCTGTCAGCCTCCACAAACAGCAGCCCCTCCCAGCTCATGGATGGCAGGGTGCAGAGCTCACTTCCACAAATCCCTCTGTGTATTCTCAGAGACAAGCACAGCCCTTTTGTCTGTCACCCCAACTCCACACCCCATCTGCCTGGCCCTGGGCTCCCTGGTGAGGTGTGATGCCTTTGGCTCCCATCCATGGCATTCCTCCTACTTCACTGCAGACCCTGGGGAATCATGTAAGAGACGGATGGAGACCCCACCCTCCTGGGCTGAAAGTGACCCACTCCCAGGGTCCCAACCCCAGAGCTCTCAACTCTGTAGGTCCGGCAGCGACTTGCACCTTGCAACTCCCGTAAGTCCGCAAGTGATGCTGAAATGGTTGATTTGGGAGTCACAGCTGAAGACGACTGATCTGCAAACTGTAATCCAAGAGAGTACAGCCAGGGCTTTCTCAAAGAGGGGGACAGATCAAGGAAGTAGCTATCAGGAGAGGTAAGACAAAAACAAAGGCCTGAAAACCTAGGACGGGCAAAAACGGTATCTGGAGACTGCAGGTAGAAGGCTAGACAGGCAGGTGGGGCCGTTGAATGAAAAGGGCCAACAGGAGCCTCACCTCTTCCCTCAGGCTCAGCAGATGGCTCTATTGTGCCAGGTGTCTGTGTCATCGCTGAAGATCCTTGGGCTGTAGAACAAGTCCATGTCCCCCATATACAACTACACAATGTCCCTGTCCCAGGCTGGCTTTTAGGGACCATTATGGCAACTGTCAGTGTCTCTACCTGCCGTTACCAGGTGACTCTGCTGGAGCCAGCCCATGGGAGCCAGGTGAGCCAGCATGTGCTGTGGGTGTGGGTGGTTTGAAAGGAGGCCCAGCCAGGCTCTAGCCTCTGTCTATTCAGATTGCTGTCATCTTTTGGTGTAATGGCCCCTGCCAGTATGTAAGTATGCTCACTCTATCAGTCCCAGGATCTAGGGCTGGGCGTGTGTTTGTTGCCACCAGAGCCAGAGCAGTTACTATGGGTAGATAATAATAGCAATCGTAATCCCTCATAATTGGACCAGACTTTGCTGTCTGCAGGGCACTTCCCTGCCCGTGACCTCATCTGACTTCCACAGGCGCCCTGTAAGACAGGCAAGGCTAGAGTTACTATCCCCATTTTCCAGCTGAGCAAACACAAGCCCAGATGGCCTAAAGTCACATCTCCCATAAGTGACAGCCCCAGCATTGGGGCCTGGGACTTCTGACTTCTTGTATAGCGTTTCTTCCTCGGCTTCAAAGTGAACTATCACAATACAGAGACCACGTGACTTGCTGCTGTGCAGGGTGGGGTTCACAGTCTGATAACAGGAGTCTGTCCCAGGAGTATGTGAAGGTGTATCGGCATCCATCAGAACATGGAGCCAGGGCAGAAGAGGCTCAGGGTCACCCAGCCTAGCAGACAAACAAAGCCAGGCCCAAGGAAAGGAGGAGGTAGCTATACCACCACTGCCCTTGCAGAATTCAGGAGACTGTAAGTATCGCCACCATTATGGCCAGGGACTGTGCACTTCTTGAGTTCAGAAGGCCTGCAGGGAACTTAGACTATCTAGTCATTTCTCATTGGATCACAAAGGAGAGGCTGGAGGGCTGGGGATGTAACTCCATGAGTAGAATTTTTGCCTTGTACACACTAGGCTGGGTTTGAACACTCTATAAACCAGTCAGGGGGGCACAAGCCTGGCCCAGACTCAGGAAGTGAAAGATTCAGAACGTCAAGGTCATCCTTTTTCTACATCGAGTATTTAAGACCAGTTTGGACTGCATGAGACCATGTCTAAAGGGGAGGAGCAGTGGAACTAAGAGCTTCCAAGGGCCCCTGTCCAGGAGCACACAAAGATTCCCAGCTTGTCAGCACATATGACTACACGTGCACACACACAGCACTGTGCAGGGTTATAGGCGGGGCCCCTGGATCTTTTGTGTGCACACCTACGTATATGTGTGGGGGGTGGGATCCTTGTCTGCATCAGCACCATGGGTGGTTATAGTAAGGTAAGATCCAGGAGGCAAGAGAGAAGACCCCATCTGGGCTTAATGTTGACTAAGCTCAGCATCCCCTTCTGTAAACCAGACCACTTGTCGCACCTCAGTTGTTTCAAGGGTTGCCAGCAGGACAACAGAACAATGGGTGGAAAACACAAGAACACAGAAATACACTCTAAGGATGAATGAGGCAGAAAAGGGCTAGGTGTGAATGTGAGGGCTCCCAGCTGCTGGCCTTGCCCGTGTGGACATCCCTTGCCAAGAGAACAAACTTCACATACCTCTCCCAGGGACCCAGAGAGGCAGGACAGTGAGGTTGACAGACTGACAGAGGGGACACAGATTCCAGTGTTGGAGTTAGTGGCCACAGCTCCAAGGTGACTTTTTGTGGCCCCTTCAGGGATTCCCTCTGATGAAATCCCTTTTGACTGACTTGATTCCAACCGGGAGTTTAGCAGTAGGGTGAAGAGATTACCTCTCAGGGGGGCTCTAAAAACATAGAAGTCACTGGTTCCATGGCCTAGAGCCACATCAAAGGTTACCCAGTGACTCCCTCTTGGAGCCTGAGTGGGTGGGGCATCATTATCTCCAAAGGTCGATGATGTCACTTGCTCCTTAGCATCTGAACAAAGCCACGTGCTAGAATATCTGTGTGGGCTGTGGGCTCACATCTACAGTGCCCCAGAAAGCTACTAAATACAGGCGGGGGGGGGGGGGGACAGGCAGCTCCAACACAGAGGTGCCGTGATACCTGAGGTCTCACAGCTAGTACAGGGCAGATCCCAAAAGAAATGCAGGTGTTTGGACACCCCACTCCCTACAAGGATGACCCCTCAAAGCTGCACAGACCTCTAGTTTGGGCTGCTGACCCTCAGAGTCCCAGGGGTTATAGCTATGGTCCTGCTTGGGCTCAGGTTTCTGCCTCAGCTTAGGATGTAACCTCTCTAACCTTCAGTTTCCCAGCCAAGCACCTATTGGCAGGAACAAGCAGTATATGTGACCCATGACCCATCACACAGCAGGTCAGCACCCCTAAGCTGTCATCATGTGGGGACAGACCCTTCCTCCTTTCCCGGGCACCAGCCACAGGGTCCCCTAAAGAACCAAGAGGGTTGCTCACCTTTCGATCATCTTCCCGCTCCAGAGAGGAGCTGCTGGTGTCCCCGGGGCCGCTGGAGGGCATTGCTGGCAGCTGGGCAGTAGGAGGCAGGCTGGGGCTGCGAGGGCTTCAGAAGGAATTGCCGTGGTCTTTGTAAGCACGAGCTAAAACTTAAGCATAGATCCTGATGTCAAACCCTCGGGAAAGTGCTGCCTCAGCGCTGGGCTTCAGGTGGTTCTGCCTGTGGGGAAGAGAAGTTGGTCAGCAGGGCCAACCCAGACCCTCCCAGGATTAGCCTCCAGCCCAGGGCTGGCCTGGCCTCTGACCTCTCTTCTCCCAGTCTCGCCAGCACCCCAGAGTGTGAGAAACTGAGGCAGACTCCACTTTCTCTAAGAGCCTGGGGGCTGTGACAGTCCCTTTCAGAAACTCAAAGGTATGCCACTGTTGGGACTTCCAGAGGCCTCCTGCTCCTCCCCTCGGAACACTTCCGCAACCCTCCCTCCCACCCCAGCCAGTCCCTGGGAAACCCCAGCCACCACCAGAGGCCCCCAGCCCAGCTACATTTTCCTTCTAATGTGTCCTCACCCGACCCCCCACCCCCACACTGCTCCTCGAGGGGAGGAGGAAGTGAGCAGCAGCCACAGGATGTAGTGAAATGAATGTCATTTTGCTCAGCCTGCCCAGGACCGGCACCCCACTGACAAAGCTGAGGCCCGAACCCAGGCTGTTCTGGGATGCCGGGTTTGCTGCACTCTCTGGGTGCCAAGGGGTGAGGTCCAAGGCCACGGCCGCACTGAACGGGCGTGCAAGCTGCCCTCTCCAAGCCCCTCTCGTGGCCCCAGCTGCCGTCAGAACTAGTGGCCTTGAGCTCTACCAAACGCGCACACAGCTGTATTTTAGGGGCTTTTCTCTCCCCACCCCTCCAGGTGTGGGCCGCAAGCCAGTGAAATAACAAAGCCTGAGCCTCAGGCCACAGCTCAGGGTGGGTGTGTTACTGCCACAAATCAACCCCCTTCACTCCAGGAGACACACAACGGTTCCTGCCCCCCCCTCCAAGAGACAGCGCCAAGCCCCTGCCTTGAGTGTATGCCTGCCGGGGAGGGGATTGGCAGTAGTGGGAGAGTAGGAGGTAGGCTGGATCCGAGCCCACCCACACCCTTCCCCTTCCAGTTCCCCGCTCGGCTTCCCAGCTCCCCTCCCTGTCGGGCCTTTCTTCCCAGCCCCCTCTGCCAGGGCTCTCTGGAAAACCAGGAACGGGAGACTGCCCAGGCTTGGGTTTCCCATGGGCCCGTCCCTTCCCCAGAGAGGTGACAGCCTGGGAGGTGGGTGCCCCAGTTTGGGCTCTGCACTGGCAGTGATGGGAGGAAGCTGGAACTGGGAGGGGCCACTGCAGAGCCAGGAGAAAGGGACTTAGAAGTTAAAAGCCAAGCCCTGCTGGGGAGTGTGCCCAAGGGCTGCACTCCATCAGGGGAGGCTCCAGGGAGGAGACACCTTCCTCCCTACATTAGGCTTATCTGGGTACTGGGTTCAAGGCTGGCTACCCAAATACCGGAGAGGGTGGTGGCAACAAAGAGTGACTCCGCATAGTGACACCACACCTCATATGGAAAGCTCCAAGCTCTTCCCTAGTTTACTGCTAAGGCTAAGGCTCAAACAGTTGGGACACGTCTGAGGTGTGAGCCAGATCTCGTGACTGAACTCTGAGGGGCTGAGTGCTCTTGGAAGCTATATCCCCTTATCCCCAACCCCACAGAAACTGCTCCCCACAGCCAGGGAGGAAAACTGATCTGACCCACTATTCCAAGAGGCTTCCCTCCTCCTTTTGTAACATAGATGTTTCCAATCACTCCACATCAAAACCTTGACAAGTGGGTGACAACCCAGAGACTTGGTCAGTGGGAAAGAATGCTGGACTCAGAGCTAGCAGATAAGGTCCTGGCCTGACTGGGTTAGCGGACCCCCCGGATGCCATCCAGCTCTCACATGCCAGGCTATTGGAACCTCATGGGCAACAGGAGACCTGCCAACAGACTGGGCATCTTCAAGTACCCCACAGTGGAGACAGACCAGGCACAAAGCAAGCTGGGAATTAGTCTACTCCATGGTCCAGAGAGACACAGGGGAACCTGTACTGGAGTTTGGTGAGAGGAGCCTCTGACCCCAGAGGGGGAAGGGAGGGCGTAGTCAGGAAAGGCGGAACAGCAGAGGGCACTGACCACAAGGGCAGTCACCCAGGAAAGAAGGGAAAGGAAGGAAATGTCTCAGGCCACCCACGTCCCTGACACGTGAGCTTCATAAAAGGTCAGCACAGAAAACAGTGGTCCTGGGTCAAACCTAGGTCCCTTTGTGTTTCTCCAGAGACCTCGAAAGCCCTCAGCATCATCTGAAATCATCAGCGTGTGACCAGGCAGTGCCCCACTTAGTGGTCAAGGCCCATGCCTGGACATAGCACTGTCCACCTAAATGAGAGCCACATTCTTCTCTCAAGCTAACCTGGCGACAGGGAGCAGTGGGCTCTGGGAGCCACTGTCCCAAGCTAGCAGCAGGCTCCTGCAGCCCACAGTACCTACAGCATCCTTCTCATCGAGACCAAGGCTGCACCAAAGAAACCCTCACCTGAGCCCAGCCATCGCTTTATCTCCTCAATAATTCTTCATGTTCATAGCGACCCTGAACGACGACAGCATAAAAGTGCGTATCCTCAGGGCTGGAGAGGTGGCTCAGTGGTTAAGAGTGCTTGCTGCTCTTCCAGAGGACCCTGGTTCCCAACATCCCCACCAGGAGCCTCAAAACAGCCTGTAACTCTAGCTCCAGGAGACGGCATCCCTCTTCAGACCTCCACAGACAGCTGGTGCATATGTGCGCACACATGTGTACACACACACACACACACGCATACACACACACACACACACACACCAATCTTCAGGGGGAAAATGCTCATCCTTGAACTCCTGATCCTCCTGCCTCCACCTCTCACAAGCTAGGGTTGACCAGTATGTCCTATGTGCCTGGTTTCTGTGGGGCTAGAGATGAAACTCAAGGCCTTGTACGTGCCAAGAACCCCACTACCTGAACCACCCTTACAGTCCATTTTGTTGTACTTTTGTTTTCTGACAGGGTCTAACACAGCCCAGGCTGCCCTCAAACTTGCTATGCAGCTGAGAACTTGAACTGATTCTCCTGCCTCCCCAGCCCCCAAACGCTGGGATTACAGGCATGTGCTACCATGCCTGGAGAGGACTGCAGTACCAGCTCGACTCCACATCTTACAACCTTCTTCAACCTAGCAGTCTCTCTCTCTCTCTCTCTCTTTTTTTAAAGATGTGAAATGTCAAGAACAGGCTTAACAAGGAAAAAGACATTACCAACAAAATTTCAAGATTGGGAAAGCAACTTAACAGCCAAATCAAAGCTGATTTCCAATGTGTAGTTCTTAACAGATCCTTGTCGCCATAGCACCGGGCACCTGCGGCACTAAACTGAAGAGGATGCCCGTGCGAGAGCATAGGGGCTGGAGCCATATGACACATAGGACCATTGACACCTGCGTCCCCTGAAGCTGCCACTTCAGAGTCTCTGGAGGGTAAAACGGTTGAGGTAGAGGTGGCATCCCAGCCAGCAGAAGTAAGTTCATTTAGATGCTGATGTGACTCCTCAGCCCCTTCTGGACAGTAAAACAGTGACAGCCAGACCCCACTCTCTGGAGCAAAGGCAGAAGAACCACGTCAGTACTGCATGGGGTCCGGACCGACGGTTCATTCACCAGGGAGGATCTGGAAGCTGACAAGTCTTTGGGCCCAGAGCTTCCAATAAACTCTAGGTTAGTTGGTCTCAGTTGTTTGTTTTGGGTTTTTTGTTTGTTTTATTTTTGAGACAGGATTTCATTACAGACCTCAGGCTGGCCTGACACTGTGTAGCCCAGGATGGCTTTAACTAGAGATTTTCTTGCCTCTATCACCTGATTGGTGATTTCAGGTCTTAACCATACGGCCACTCCCCTGTCCTCCCTTTCTTCCTTCCTTCTTTCCTTCCTTCCAAGAAAGGGTCTCACTAATGTAGCCCAGGCTAACCTGGAACTCCTACATAGACTATGCTGGCCTAGAATTCACAGGGCTCTGCCTGCCTCTGCCGCCTATAATTCTTAATCAAAGGTCAACCAAGGGCCAATAAATATTCTAGGGGAGCCTCTGACTCGTAAGATAGGGACCAGAATAAAACCAAAGCACCTCAATGGTTTCTATAGCCACAAAACAAGAATGTGATGTTACTGAAAAGGAAGAGAACAGTGAAGAGGTCAGCTCAGAAACTTTGGAAAATTCCACCAGACTCCTCTCCTCCTGAAAGAGAAAGGTCATAAAGAACATAGGCATCCCTCCCCTCCAGAAGGAAGGGGCTGATTACACTCCTCAGACCACAGGGAGGGGGGGACCAACCATTGGCTACCTTCGGGTAGGGCCTCCGGGATGACCTCCCACAAAGACCAATCAGTTTAAAAGTCACACTGTTCTGCCAATCACAGTGTGCCTAATGGCTGCTACCTTAAGGACTGTATAAAGGCTCCCTGGACCGGCTGTGTGTGGTTGTTCTCTCTCTCTCTGTGTGCAGGGCGATCCCAACATGTTGGAACAATAAATTCCTCTTGCTTTTTGCATCGATTCCCAACTCCGAGTTGTTCACTCAGGAGGTCCCTAAGGTTCACCAGAGTCTTACACCAGAAGTACTTCCAGGGGCTGGAAGGATGGCACAGCTGTTAAAGAGTACAGACTACTCTTAAAGAGGGCAGAGTTCAGCTCTCAGAACTCATGTCAACCAGAACAACCACCCATAGCATCTGGGCATGTGACATCCCTGGCTTCCTTGGGTATCCACACTCACATGCAGACATGGCCACATACACATTGTTAAAAATAAATGCATCTTATAAAGAAAGGAACTTCTATAAATACAAACATTGTGGTAGTAGAAACAAAACTCAGTGGCCAACTAGAAATAAAATGATTTAGCATATAATTCAGGATCCCACCACACCTCTAGGAATCCCAAAGAAATGAATAATGTCAGAGACATCTGCACTCCTGTATTTCCTGAGATGCCGTTTGCAGTAGGAATTAACCTAGGTACCCGCCAGTGGATGACCAAGTAAAGGAAGATGGGGTGTATGCCCAACTGAGCATTGTTCAGTTACAAAACAATAAAACTGTCATCTGCAACAACGTACAGGTGCCGGGAGCACATTAGATTAAGAAATAAGTCAGCCATGGAAGGACAAATGCCACATGGCATCATCTGCATGTAAAAGTCTGGCCAGGCACAGCAGTGCAGGCCTTTAATCCTGGTGCTTGGGAGGCAGAGACAGGTGGATCTCTATGAGTTTAAAGATCAGTCTGGTCTACATAGCAAGTTACAAACTGCCAGAGCTACCCAGTGAGACCCTGCCTCAGGAGGGAAGAGGAGGAAGAGAAAGCTTTTTACATGTGGGTTTCACAGAAATCAGGTACAGACTAGCAGGTACCAGAGAGGGGAAGAAAGAGGTGAAAGGAAGGAGAAGACATGGTTAATGGGTACAGGGGTACACCTAGATACAAGTAAAAACAGTTCTTTGTTTTTCTGAGAAAGAGTTTCTCTGTGTAGCTCAGCTGTCCTTGAAATCACTTTGTAGAACAGGTTGCCTGCCTCTGCCTCCCACCAGAGCACTGAGATTAAAGGCGTGTACCACCACCACTAGCTAAAGTAATAACTTTTTTAACAAGTTATTTTTTTAATTTATGTGAATGCGACTATGTATGCCACATGTGTATGGGTGCCCTCAGAGGCCAGAAGAGGGTGTTGTAGCTCTAAGAAATGGATCCCATAGCACCCACCCATGGGTGCCAGAAACAATAATAAGAATAAGAATGCAAGAATCATCAACATTCCTTAGTGCCAACTCCCCAGCTCCGGGAAGGACTAACTTTCAATGCTCTGTGGCACCGGAGGACAACTACGGCCAACACCAATTAACTGTAAATTTCAAAATAGCTGATAAGAAGAGTTTGACTGTTCCTAACACTAAAACATGCTCGGTGTCCTGACCTGATTGGACCATTACCCAGACATACAGAAACACCACAATGTAGGCAAGAGAGGAGGCTTTGCAGGTGAGGTGCATCCTCCTCTGTTCTTCTGTGAAACCAAGTCCCACAGAACAAACAGCCCCAGCTCTTTTCACCCACACAGTTCCATCGCCAGCTACCTCCTCCCAATGTTCACCCTGTCCCTCATGGAGCACCCAGCCCTCCCAATGCATTACCTCCCAGTCCAGCCCATGACAACACCTCATTCTCACTACTCCCAAACTGGGGGTGTCAACGCTGAACACACCGCAGCTCAAGTCCAGCCCATGACAACACCTCATTCTCACTACTCCCAAACTGGGGGTGTCAACGCTGAACACACCGCAGCTCAACCGCCACAATACCTCAGCGCTGATGCCTCCAGTCTCTGCGCTTCTCTTGCGCCCACTTCAGGTAGGGCCCGTGTATCACTCTGAACCAAAATAAATCCGTCAGCGCCCAAAGGCCTCAATCCTTGTTCCACCCAAACAGGGTCTAAGTCAGAGCCCAGCAGCCCCTCCCTCCCCACCTCCAGGCTTCTGGGGATTTCTGGAGGTTTTAATTGTGCTTACATTCTTGCCCCAATACCCACCCTGGGGCACAGTGAACATGTGATCTGACAGAGCCAATCAGAGGCCTTACCTGGGACTTTTTTTTTAAGCTAAAGTTACAGAAGGATGAAAGGAACCAAAAGTGAGTCAGGAGCTGCCAGCCACTGTCTTGGAGGCCGCGTGGGACAAGGAGAGCCAGGACAAAGAGAAGGAATCAAAGATGACAGTTGTCAGTGCAGGGCACTGGCCCACCTGATCTGAGGGAACTTCCTGTACTGTGTGAGCGAGTCTGAGGAGGCGGCCGGGAGCCTGATTCAGGAGCTGATTCAAGCCCTGGGAAGTCCTCCAGGGAGAGCTCGGTCAAACCTCGACCTTTTTTTCCTTTGGATCATGTTGGTCTGATACAAAACCAAGCTTCAGGTTCCCCAGCTGTAAAACAGGGGAAAACAGGACTTGCCTCACAGAACCATGGAGAGACTGAAAAAGTAATGAATTAAAAATGCTTCCTAGAGTGCCTGGCACTGAGAAAACATCGATAAATCTTCACAGTTATTAGAGTCTGACTCATCCACCCACAGATTTCTCTCCTCTCTCAAAATCCCTGGAGCGCCACAAGTGGACGTCGCCACCACCATGCCACGCTTGTGAGTAGAGCTTTATGATATCAGCATTTCATTCATTCTCACACACCACCATCTAGAGTGAGTACTATTGTTATCCCCATTTTCCAGATGAGGAAACTGAGGTTCCCAAACTGCCCAAGGTTGTAATTAGAGTGAGGACCAAGGTTCAAAGGTCTTCCTGCCCATATCACAGTCTCTTGTAATTAGCTCAGGACTTCTGCAGCTATGTTCACTTTGGGCATAGACAGGTCAGAGAACAATTTCCACTTGTCTTACTTCCCTGGCTCAGTTTGAGTGGTTTTTTTTGAGCCAGGGTTTCCCTGTGTAGCCCTGGCTGTCCCAGAACTCACTCTGCAGAACTCAAACCTACAGAGATCTGCCTGCCTCTGCCTCTGGAGTGCGGGGGGTTAAAGGCATGCACCACCACCCAGGGCTTAACCACAGCCTTCTAGTGTACCGAGATCTGCTCAATGGAGTTCATTTATTCATTCAACTCTTCGCTGAGTGCCTGTCATGTGACAAGCACTGTGCTTTGAGGGCGCGCTGGTTGTTGCAGTCCTTATAACAAATCTCGGAGGGAGCACAGCTCTGACATCCCAGTAAAGGCCCGTGGATCCAGGTCTGCACACTCCACAGCCCTGGAAACAGGCGACACCCAGCAGAGCAGGGTCAGCATAGGCCCCAGTGCCCCAGCCAGCAGCCCCAGAGACCCCAGCTCTTGTATAATGGCTACCCGGCTGAGTTTCCTATGTGAGCTGGGAAAGAGGTAGAAGCCTGTGGGCTTATCCCACGCATCACCCCACCATTCACCACGGTGGTCGAAGCAGAAAGCTGTGCGGCACATCAGGGTTTCCCCCCTCCCACCAGAGCGTCTGTGGGTCACAAGACTGAGGCTGGGTAGAAAGGACAGGGGGAGGTCTTGCTTCCACTTTTGGGTGAGGTGACATCATCATCCCATTTGCTCCCACTTTCAGAAGTGTCACTTGCACCCAGCCCACCAGCTGCCCACAGAATCCCAAAAGCCTCTGGTGACAGGCCAACAGCCCTGCCATCCTGTCCCCACATCAGAGCCTGACTCAGGAGTCATCACGAAAGGATCTCACGCTCCGGAAAGCCTTAGCACACCAGCAGCCGCACTCATGAGCAAGCCACACCTCCTGCCACTATGGCGGCCCCGGGGGAGGGGATGAGTCTGGATCACAGACTCCTTTGCTTGCGCTAATGGTTACCATGGCACAGCCCCTAACGCACAGAGAATAAAAGGTTTATGCCCAAAATAGAGGCTGTGAAAGAGCCGGAATTGTTCTCAGGAGTCAACAGGAGCCACCAGACTTCATAAAGGAACGCCTGTTGCTGGGTGTGGGCCACGGAAGTCTCCTGCCTCAGGCTATGCCTTATGGCAACCAAAGGGCTTCCCTAGCGAGGTCTGTGTGCAAGGTCTACAGGGTGTCCAAGCATGGATGCACACGGGAGAGTCAACGTGTGGTCCCTAGGGAGTTCTGTGGCAGCTTCTACCCTCTTCAGGAGGTGGGTCCTGGACCACAGTAAAGTGTTTCTCTCTAGAACCGGCCACACTTGCCGACTCCAGAGTCTCTTCACTCACTCTCCCCAGACCGCTTCATCTGTCTCCTGCTCCCCTCCCCATACCATACTGGAGACTCAATCCTGAAAATAAAGCCCTCACTGGGAGGCCTCAAAATAGGTCTGTGGAGGAGGTGAGACATTTGCCTGGCTTTTTGGGGCCCCTGGGGCCATTGACTCAACTGTCTAAAGACACTGGCTTACCTCAAAGTCTGGAGTGACTGGTCCTATTAGTAAGCATTGCTGTACACAACAGAGCCCAGGAAGACTAGACTAGAAGTTAGGAAAATCCCTCCAGTGTGTCCTAGAATTTCCACTCCCCGAAGTGGGGACAACAGAGGATCGGCTCCTTCAGGAACAATGAAGGCTTGGGTCCCTAATGAAGTGGCACCCATGGAGGCTTTCCTGGCTTCAAGTGGAGTTAATACAGAATTTTTAACAAGAGGAAACCAGATCACAAATGTGGCCTGCGAACAAACAGAAAATGCATCTTTTGTGTATTTTCTATAATTAGGGTTACAGGCAATGGTGAGCCACCTGACATGGGTGCTAGGAACTGAACTCATGTCTTCTGGAAAGAGCGGCAAGTGCTCTCAACTGCTGAGCCATCTCTCCAGTCTAATGTGGAACTCTAGCCTCTACCTCCCAAATGCTGAGGTTATAGGTCTGTGCCACCATGACCAGCCAGGATTAGATTTCTGCCCAGTTGTCCTGCTGTTGTGAGGGAGGTCAGAAGGATAGGAAAGACGCAGACGGAGGCCACGTAGACAATGTATTAACTAAACTGTGCCAGGTGCTAGTACCCCTCATTGCCTTCTCTGTAAAAATATGTGTGGACCCTTTAAATATTTCTCCTTTGCGGGCTGGCACAACATAAAATTTAGTAGAAGACACTGGAGAGCTGGGCAGTGGTGGCGCACACCTTTAATCCCAACACTCGGGAGACAGAGACAGGTGGATTTCTGTAAATTCAGGGCCAGCTTGATCTACAGAGTGAGTTGTAGGACAGCCAGGGATACACCCAGAAACCCGGTCTCAAAAACCACAGATGAAGGATGGAGGAGGAGAAGGAGGAGGAGGAGGAGGAGGAAGAGGAGGAGGCCCTAGAGAGATATTCGAGGAGGACCCAGTGTGCTGTCATAAAGGTTCCTGCATCCTACAGCATCCAAATCTCACAGCCTAGATGCTTTCTAGCATCAAGCTCTCACAGGAGACCAAACTTCCCGGCACTCAGCTCTTCACCAGCTGACTCCGCAGGGCAGGAGAGCAGCAGCCAGGAGCCTCCCAGCCAGCACTCCCTTGGGAGCTAAGCAGTGTACCTCAAGGAGCATGGCCTCTTTAGACCCAAAAGGTCCAGAATGCAGACATCCACTAAGAGTCAGCCACACGACACTAGTGACTCCTCTGCCACCAAGGATTAACGGTCACACCCTCTCCCACGAGGGCTGGCTCTCAGCCCCAGGGAGCCTCTTCCCGGGGCACTCTGGCAATCGCAGGAGTAGTAGCTGTTCTCACGCCTGCTCCTGTGTATTCACTGGAGTTCGTTTTCTCTGGCTGACCAAGCCTTATTATCCCAGTCCTGTTACAGTTCATAGTTCTTCACATTAAACTTTTCTTGTTCAAAACACCATGTGGTCTGTCTCCTGACGGACCCGGTCTGACACAGCCACTCATGTCCTCGAGGGTTTTGTCCATGTCGTCTTTGGCTTGTTGGCAACCCTACCAGCTAACCAGCCCCACTTCAGGCACTCGTCTACACTCATGTAGGGAACGCTACAGTGAGCCGGGCCACAGGGTACAAGATCCCTGCTTCTGGAAGCTCACAAGCCCAAGGATCATCTCCCAGGGTCTCTGCTGCCCAGCCTCCGTACTGTGTCCTGGGATAGTGAGGAGGCAGCCCTACCTTCACTGCTGGACTTCTGCATTGACCTCCGCTCTGCCCCCGCCCCCCCCCGCCGTTCTTTGTTTAATGAGGACAGACCTCGACCTACAGACGCTCTTTCTGTCTTTATTCTCTGCTGCCCACCTGGATGCACAGGTCAAATTCTGCCCTCAAGGACTGGGCCCCAGAGCCGGTTCTGTGCTCTAGCTTCTTCTTTGTGTGTAAAGAAATGGTTGTCTCCCCTCAGTCCCATGACCCAGTCCTCCAGTCTCTTACCCTCCAGTTCACTCCCGCAAACTTGTGTCACTGGACAATAACCTTGGTGACCACACAGCATCGGGTAGGCCTGCTTGGTCTCTTCTTCCAGCCCACCCTGTCAGCAGAATGTCCACACATGATTCCCTCAACCAAAACCTGATGTCCATGAGAAGTTTACAACTGATTCCAGTGATGGATGTAGTCCAGGAGGGTATTAAAGACAATCACACTACACACTTACAAGGTTGAATTGTACAGAATGCAAATTTATCTTGATAAAGCTGACTTCCCCCAACTGTGAAGTGCCAATGGTTTTCACACACTGGCCTGTTCTCATACCGACAGCTGGCTCTGACCTCACCTCTCCCAGCTGACCGCTTGTTTCCACAGTCTGTTCACACCATTTTCCTCTGAAAGGGGTGCCCTCCTAAGTCCCTTGAGAGCCCTTGCCCCATCCTTCAGGCTGACATATCTCCTTTCTTCATCCCTCTCTGACCACCTACCTACATACCCAGGGACTCTGACAGTGTCTGCGGGTGGTCATGCAACACCTCACATGTATAAAGATGTGTCTAGTTGCCCAAACACTTAAGGTCAAGGTTCGTGTCTTGTTCTTTCCCATCCAGGCAGCACAGCCCACGGGGAGCTGGCCTCTGTCCTGTTCTAGGTGACCCTTGAGGCAGAGAGGACTGTGCAAAGTCACTCCCCTGCAGCTGCAACATCCCCAGCACAGTGCTGCAGTTGACTAGAGCAACCCACACCCATAATTCTCATCCTGGGGGTCACTTGGCAGAGCTCCAAGGCATGGAAAGCCCATGGGGCTGGGGCTCTAACCCCCCACCCCCGTCTGCTGGCCCAAACCGACACCTGCCATGGGTCTTACAGGTCCCCTGCCCCCAGATGTCCAGGTGAAGGGATTTAAGGATCCCAGGAAGGGTCTGGCCTCCCACCCCGTGGGAAGCTGGACAGTGTTCACAGCTATGCCTCCCCAGGCCCACTGTCACCCTCTTTCTCCATAGAGCATGCCAATAACTATGGAGCTCACCACTCCTAGGTCAGAACTGGGAAGTCCCTAGGGTCTTCAGGACCAGGAGATATGGGCGGAGCCCGACTCCTCAGATAGCAAGGCGGGAGTGAGCAGTTCTTAGAACTCTCCATGGGTCCTGGTCTGTCTCCCTACTCTCCACAATGACCCAAACCAAGTCACTGGTGGAAAGAGTTGACATTAAGAAGTGTGGGGTTCAGTGTCCCAGTCTGTGAAGCGAGGTGATGAGAATCTTACAGTCTGCCTCAGATACGAGAACAGGAGCTGGATGCTTACTTAGTTCAGTGCCTGGCACATAGTAGACGCTCAGTAGATGTTCGTTTTAAAAATTATTCCGTGACTCAGGATGAAAGGCCAGGTCACCTAGATGGTGTGGTAAGCTAGCTCACACTCCTGGGTATCTGCTGCAGCCTGACTCAGGGTCTAGCTCACACTCCTGGGTATCTGCTGCAGCCTGACTCAGGGTCTAGCTCACACTCCTAGGTATCTGCTGCAGCCTGACTCAGGGTCTAGCTCACACTCCTGGGTATCTGCTGCAGCCTGACTCAGGGTCTAGCTCACACTCCTGGGTATCTGCTGCAGCCTGACTCAGGGTCTAGCTCACACTCCTGGGTATCTGCTGCAGCCTGACTCAGGGTCTAGCTCACACTCCTGGGTATCTGCTGCAGCCTGACTCAGGGTCTAGCTCACACTCCTGGGTATCTGCTGCAGCCTGACTCAGGGTCTAGCTCACACTCCTGGGTGTCTGCTGCAGCCTGACTCAGGGTCTAGCTCACACTCCTGGGTGTCTGCTGCAGCCTGACTCAGGGTCTAGCTCACACTCCTGGGTGTCTGCTGCAGCCTGACTCAGGGTCTAGCTCTTCCTCTAGGGCAGTCTTAGAAATCTCTGTAAGTTACGCAGACCCAGATGTGTGCACGCCAACAAGTGCACATGGACACCAAGTACACACAAAAGAGAGAGAGAGAGAGAGAGAGAGAGAGGGGAAGAGAGGGAGAGAGACCCCGAGACCAACACAAGCATGCACAGAGCCACATAGAGATATAATGTATACATGTAAATTCACACACAGACATACAAACACATACCTATCACCACAGATACACATACCGAGGCACACAGACATAGAGATCGTGACACAAACACAAAAGACAAACACAGACACATGTACACACAGACACAGATGGATGCACAAGAGTCATACAAATAGTCACAGATGAGAAATGAGAAACAGACACAGGAACACACACACACACACACACACACACACACACACACAGAGGAAGGCTCACATGGTGACCCACGAGCACTTGCCCTCCAGAAGCTGCAGACCCTAGGGGACACCTGGAGCAGGGGACCTGCCATCACCTCCACACAGATGGGAGTTTGCACATTTCACCTACTGTGTGGGCCAAAGAGGCATTTGGAAACCAGCTTGGGAAGCTCATAACCATTCACAACATTGTTCTGCAAGAAAATACAAAACATTGCCCTAGAAACAAACATTTGCAATAGAATCCTCCAAAAGCTGGGAATTGCCTACACCAGAAAAGTAACAGAGCAAGAAGGGGGAAAAAAAAACCGCATAAACTTGGTTTGCCTCTGCAAAATTAATACCAATTACAAAAACATTTATGTGAACTGCTTACCATTTACACCTAATTACCATGCAGAACAATTATGCATATCATTAAGAGCACACGGGATTAATTATGCTGTATGTTTCATGTGATTACACCTCCACACCCTGAGTTCACAGAGACCAAGCTTCCCCAGGGCCAGTCCAGGCTCAAGGCCCTTGCAAGGTTCTGCAGCAGATTCACAGCAAGCCACACCCAGCTACACTGCTGCCCAGAGACAGCCTGAGTAACGTCATCTGCATACACCCCTGATGAGAAGCCATCTTTGGCCAAAGCCTCTAAGACACAGAGGATCTTCAAATGTCTACCAACAGGCATAGCAAGGGTCACAGGTCACAACACAGCTGATGGCCCCATGGGAACCTGGACCCGCTGGCTCTGCAAGGACACCCAGGTCCAGACCCCATCATCCCCAAGCTCACATGTGGCCCCGTGACCATCACATCAACTCTCCCTCTCTGATTCTCTCAGCTCTCACCCTTGGTAGCCTCTCAAATGTACTGGGGTGACCCAGGCTGGTGGCAAAGAACTGAGCACAAGGAAGTCACTGGGACCTGACAGAGACCATCACAGTTACAAAGACCAGGAGACGCCATTCAGCCCTTCAGCTCACAGGGCGGAGAAGGGGAGGCAGGCATCTGCAGACTCGTCTCGCCTGCTCTGTGCCAAATCAAGAACACACATGGTTGAATTTAAATCCTCAGACACCTGTGAAGCTGACTGCCTAAGGAGTCTTTCAAAAGACAGCGAAGGAAGACAGCCAGGCTTCCCGAAGGAGCATACACCCGGCAAACAAACAAACAGCCATTAGAGCCTCTGAGATTATATCCACTCTGCAGATGGCAACGTCAAGGTGGGCAGAGGCCAGGCGATCCCCTCAAGGACACCAGCCAAGGAAGTAGCAGAGCCATGGTCAAACCCCGGCTCCCCGGTGCCAAGTTTGATGGCTCTGGCACACCGCCGTACTGCCTCCGCCTGAGTTCAGCAACACCAACGTGGCTCACGTCCTTATCCCAGAAAGACGCCGGGAGCAGTCTTTCGACTCTGCTTCATGAAACACTAAAGACTCCTTTCTCTCCAACAGTTTTTTGTATCTTTTCTATTCCCTTACCAAAAAGGCTGGTCCCAGATTCTTCCCTCCTCCTTTGGCAAACTTGGCCCCGATGGAGAGGGGCAGCTTTACGGGAGTCCAAGGACATTCTCAGAAGGTGACCATGATACTTACCCAAATGGAGCAGCTGGGGAGTGGAGGGTTAGGCCTGAAAGCTCATCTCTGGGGGAATCACCAAGAAGCAGACAACCCAGTTCAAATCCCCAAACACCAGGAACACTGCCTGACGCCTGTGACACAAGCCTGGTGAAGTCACTGCCTCCCTCACACATCTGCAGGGCTGCCTTGCACTGATGAAAGCAATGGCCCTTCCTCACCCATCCCACGGACGCCCCCTTCAGGCCTTCTGACGCAGGCTCTCGCCTCCTTCTGCAAGCCTGGCCCAGGCCCAGCGCCAATGTCTCCCAGGAAGCAACACCCCAGAGTCCTCATGGGCTCTCCTGAGTGTGCAGAAAGCAGGGGGTCACCATTGCCTCCTCTCCCTCCCTTTGGAGCACCACCCTTGGTGAAGACCCTCCTGCACCACCCCACTGACCCCTAGATTTCTACACTGGCTGGGATGACCTTTCCTGGATGTCACTGGGGGCGGAGGACTCCAAGTGTAACTCTCACCCTCATCCGTGGATAACCTCACAGCTTCCACAGCCTGGCCAGGCCCAGCCCCTAGCCTCATCGGGCTGAATATGCCCTTGACCATCTAGCTCCATGCCCTTCCACTCAGCTTAGGCGTCACATCCGTCAGAAATCCCTTCAGGACATTCCCTGCTTGTGACTGGGCTTCCCTTATCCAGCCCCAGTAAGGACATGAGCCCCCTTCCTGTTTTTTTTTCAAGCTGACCACAGCTGGCAAATCATCACCCATCTCTCACCTGAAGCTGCAGGGTCCTTGGGTTTCATCTTTATAACCAGCACGTGGCACCCAGGAGGCCTTTCTGAAGTGACTGGGAGCATTATACACTGGAGCAAGGGACCTCCGGAGAAAGCTGAAAGGCTGCTGGACCTGCCACACTGGGGCCTGAGTTTAAGATGCCAAGCTGTTGGGAGGGTGTTGACTCGAGAAAATGCAGAGGCACTGCCCAGCCCCACTGGGCTTTTAAGATGAGCCTCCAGTACCAGGCAGGGCCCTCAGGCTACTACCAGCCAGGCTGAGAACCACAGGCCTTTCTGTGTATGGCAATGAGCACACTGTTTATGGCAATAAAGTCATTAGAAGCCATTGCAATGCCACTCGCCAAGCTGGTTATGGTCTAGACCCTCCTATGCTCTAGACTATGGGCAAAGCCAGTAGGGCCAGCAGGACCACAACCCATAAGAGATTGGGGAGTGGGGGCAGGAGCCTCTATAGCCAATGTCTGGCTTTTCATCGGGAGTAAGAGAGAGACCATGGAGGTAGCTCAGGAAATGAAGATTTCTGCTGCCAAACCTGACAACTTGAGTTTGATGTCCAGGACCTATGTATGATGGACAGAGAGAACAGATGTCTCACAGGTTGTCCTGGTCCCCACATGTGTGCCTGCCCCCAATATATAAATTGATATATAAATGACCCTCTTCCCTTCATCTTAAGGGTGATGAGAATAGGTGTTTTGTATGCTCTCACAGCAAAAGGCCTTCATGAGGGTTCCCTTATTCATGGACCACTGTATAATGAACCCCACTTTATAAAATGGGGCACTTCCTTCCTGGGGACTGCCTACGTGTGGCTATGAGGATTCTGTCCTCATTCAGTTTACAGGGAAAGCCTGCAGCTCAAAGCTGCTCAGGGCCAGGCAGCAAATGAGTCTCAGCAGCTGAAGATGCCGACCCTAGGAGGGGGCTGCCTGACTCCCAAGTGAGCTGCCCCTTGTCAGGCACAAGCATGGAACTATGGGTCTGGTCAGCAAAGGGACAAGCCCTGGGCTTCCTTCCATGCTGGGTTCTTTTCTTCTCCCAGTCTTAGCCCTTCTAGTCTTATCTGCAGCAGAGCAGCCAGATCCAAGAGGCATCCACGGCACTGGCAGGGAGAGGACTGAGGGAGGTAAGGTGAGCACGGTATTGTTGCCAAACAACTGGCCACGAGCTTCCCAGGGCAGCAAGGTGATCAGGAAAAGGAATGTTTATTTCCTTTCCTTATGTTCCCTCTCTGTTGTCACCCAGCTCGCTGCTTCCCACCTCCTCAGGAGCTCCTGGATCAGACTGGACACAACTTGAGCCCTCATACGAGGCAAGTTCCACAGATACTCCTGGATCTGTGGCAGGGCCTTCTGACAACACGATCATCCTTGAGTGTGGCCTCTCCAGGTGCTCTACAGAGAGATTTGGGCTGAGAGACCTGCCCTCCACCCCTGGCTGGATCTTTATGCCTTTAACACCCAGGGGACAATTTCAGTGACTAGCTACTGCAATGATGCCTTTGAGGGGGATTTTCAAAAGAGTTCTTCCATCCTGGTCCTAGCTTTGTTCACTGTCCCTGGGAACTGGGTACAAGCAAGACCCCACGTTCTCAGCCCTTCTCTGGATCCAGGCCTCTTCCTGCATAGACAAAGTCACCTAGAAATTTAAGCCAATTTTTTTCTATTTATTAATATCTTATCATTTATTTATTTGGAATTTTGTTTTATTTGAAATAGTCTATGTGGACCTGGCTGACCTATAACTCATAGAGAGCCTTTCTCATGCTTGTTTCCCAAGCATGCACGCGCGTGCGCGCGCGCACACACACCGTTACACGGGTCCCTGGGGATTGAGCTCCGCTCTCCAGGCTTGTGTGCATACACTGAACTATCTCTCTCTGGCTGTCTTGCTGTGTTTCAGTATTTTTATCCACAAGCTTTCCAAAGGTTTGATTTTTCTGTGTTTGCAGATCGCTCCCAACACCTCATGCAGTATCTGTTCCCAGTGCTTGTCCCAATCACCCTGCCCTGCCTACGTTAGGACTCCTATTAACCCTGTACTGCAACTGCTCCATGCCTGAGGTCTCCTTTTAGAGACCTTCCTTCAACAGAAGTAGCCCAGGCTGCCCTCACATTCACTATGTCGACAGAGGATGCCCTTGAACCCATGATCCTCATGCCTCTACCTCCCAAATTGTGTGCCACGAAGTCCAGCTTTCTGTTTTGAGAGAGTGTCTCACTCTGTAGCCCAGGCTGGCCCTTAGACTCTCGGCAGTTTTCCTCCTTCAGCCTCATGAGCGCTGTGGTCACACAGTCTTGAGCTCCACACCTGGTTTCTGCTGGTTATTTTTCCTCACAGGAAGCCATGCTCCAGGGCCTGGATTCCCTGGTCCCAGCTACTGAGTGCAAACTCTCCCTCTACTGTGAGAGTTCCTGGATAGAATATGGTTCTACCTCACCCCCTTTTAAGGGATGTCTTTATATTTTTGTTGTTTAACTACAAACAACGTCATGTTTTTTCAGAAAATACAAAAACACATGAAAAAAAAAGGTTCTTGATGACAGGTTGACATGTGTCCTTAGAGGGAAATCTTTCATATGCGTTCATTAACCTATAAATGGAATTCTTTTTTCTTTGAGACATGCTGTCACTACGTACTCCTGGCTTTCCTGGAACTCACTGTGTGGACTAGATTGGCCTCGAACTCACAAGACTTGTCTCTCTGTCTGTCTGGCTGTCTCTCTCCCTTCCTTCCTTTTTTCCCAAGATAAGGTTTCTCTGTGTAGCCCCTGTTGTTCTGTAAACCAGACTGGCCTCAAAATTCAGAGATCTAGCTGTCACTGCTTCCTGAATCCTTGGATAAAAGGTGTGCACCACACCTTTTTATTTTTTTAATTAAATTTGTCCCACATGGTGGAAGACTCCCACAGGTGTCCTTCTGACTTCCACACACTTGTCGTACATGTGTGTAACATATACACATGCCAAAGATAATAAGATTTTAAACAGTTCTAAAACTGAGTTATACCTCCAGCACTTGGAAAGCAGAGAATTCAAGGCCAGTCTAGTCTGTAACAAGCAAGAGATTACATTAAGCACATTGCAATTTGGGGTGAGCCAACAGCACCTCGAGGACATCCGACCATCAGAATAGACACCCACCGCCTCATTCATTTGTAAGCTCATCTTTTCGGATTCTGTATTAATCACACAGGCCCATTCCATCAGGAGGCCTCCTCTCCATAGCTTCTGCCACCTGAGGTGTCAGAGGATTCCTCTGCCTGGCATGGGCAGGTTACACTGTTGGGCACCTCCCAGCGTCTTTAGGGAAACAGGGAAGGCATGCTTCAGGGTCATGGCCACTCGGACAAGCTCAACGAAGCAGCCCATAGCCAGTTAACAGTTCAGCTCACAAGTGTGACCCCTCGACCCCACAGTCACCAGCCTAAGTTTCCCATGTTATTTCTCAGAATGGAGGTGTCTTCTGCACCAGTGTCTACCTCCAGGGTAAGAAGAGCACAGGGGCCATGTACAGAAGTTCACATTTGTAATCCCAACAGGCTAAAGGCAGAGTGCCATGAATCTGGGGCTAGCCTTGGCTAAAGTGAGACACTGCCTCAAAACTCCAAACCAAACCAAAAACAAAAAAAACAAAAAACAAAAAAAAACCCAAAAAAAACAAACAAACAAAAACCCCCACTGGGCTAGGAGAGGAGGCCCCATCTCAGTCCCATAACTGGCTATAAGATGGCCAGACAGGACAGCTAACATGCTCAGAATTTAAAATGACCTTGACATTTGAAACAGGATCAATAGGAATGACCACAGGAAAGAGAAAATGGGAAACTGGTCCTGTAACTGAATAAGGTCAGGAAGCCTTAGGAGTCAGAAAGGTCCACAGATAGCAGGAGTGAACAGCGACAGTCACTGTTGAAAAATAACCCCTCCACAGTAGGACTCATCAGGAAAGCCCTAGGTCAGGCTTGGAGGGCCCTGTGGCCCCCCTCCTGTGGAGCAGCACCCACACCTGTCACCTGTTGACATAAGCTAGCCATCTAGGCATCTCCCTGGGACAGGGAAGAGAGGGGCAGGCAAGGCAGAGCTTTTGCAGCAAGATGCTGTCATTCTCTCTCTTTTCCTTCTGGATGCTAGCGGGTCTCTGCCTGGGAGTGTGAACAACGGGACATGGAGACCTCCGAGAGACCAGAACAACAGAGTCACTTCGTCTTGCAATCCACATGGCTGTGTGTGTCAGTGGCAGCACCGGGGACCTTGGCTTGGCCTTCCCCTAGTTGCCAAGACCCCCCGGGGCTACACAACCAACCCATGCTTTCCTGCCCCAAGTCTGAGCTCTTAAGCCCCAGACTACAGACTGTGAAGAATCAGGATCCTGCACCACCTGGGCTCAGCTGGCCTAGCCTGCTTTCCTCCACCCCCTGCAGGGAGGCTTAGTCCTTTCTTGGGCACACACAGGAGTCACTAAATGCAGGAACCCTCTCTCCAAACTGCTGGGGAGCCCTAGCCAAGACCCCAGCCCCTCCCAGCCCCCCCACCTCCCCAGGCGTCCACCATGGGCGGGTTTCCTCACACCCCAGGCTGCCCCAGATGATGCTCTTCCCCCACTCTGCTCCTGGGTTCTGAGGCCCTGGGATTGCCCCTTCCTCCTAGAAGACTGCCCTGACCTCTCAACTGGCAGTGACCTCCCTCTCCAGCACCCTGCGTCATTAATTACTTGGGTACTCCCCCAAGCGGGCACTGGGCCCTGCTCACAGGAAATGCCCAGCAAATAAAATCACAGACAAGCGGAAGCAAACATGAGGGAAAATTCTACGGAATTCAAGGCAGAGTAAGAATAAAAAGCTGGAACCAACCCGGGACTGAAGGTGCTCGCACAACCTGTTGACAAAGCCATTTGTGAGAACGGAAGTACACTGCCAAGATTTCCAAGCACTGTCAGCACCGTCCTCATAAAACCAAGGCTTTATAAAAGAGACAGGAAAGCGGGTGAGGCTTTTCAAAACACAGCCCCCTCATGCACCCCAAATGCAGAGAGCAGGGGCAGCAGCCCACACATCCACTGACCCTTGGCTAAGATGGTGACTGGCTCTTCCACACATCCTGGCAGCCAGCAGTTAAGTCCGACAGCTAGGCTGAGTCAAGAGATGCCTCCTCCTAACTCCGAGACCCTTGCTTACAACTCCATGAACCTGACTCACATAAAGTAAGCTGTGCGTCCATACATGTCTGTGCAAATATGCAGACACACAGCGTAGATCCCATCTTACCCACACAATTAGCCAAAGGAAGGCAGCTCGGACACAACACAGATCTCAGCAGAAGACTTGATTTATTGGAACTCAATTGGCTCATTTCTTAGGGAAAAACACTATAATCAACAAGACAAATGAAGCCAGATGCGTGTCACCCCAGATACAAGAGAAGTTGAAGAAGGCTGAGGAAGGTTTGAGACCAGCCTGGGTAAGTGTGATTTCAAGAAGAAAAAAAAAAGACAAATGACCCAAAATAAGCCCTTAAAGTTTACACAAACTCCCTTATAATGCCAGCACTTGGGAGTCAATGGTTAAAGAATCAGTTGAAGGCCAGGTTTGACTGCAGAGCAGGACCCTATCTCAAGGGCAGGAGGGACAGGAGGGGAATGGAAAGGAACCAGGCACCTTTAATTTGCTAATAAAGCCCTGGTCCGGGAGCAGCAGAGTCCCTGAAGAAACCCAGCCTTGCTGAGAAAGCTGACGGCTTCCAAAATGGAGCTAGAGCCAACTCCCCCAAGGACCACACTGCAGCTCTGACTTCCACCAGTCAGACCTGCTCAATCATCAGCAGGGAGGAGGCGGCAGTAAGTGCTCAGGGGGGAAGCACCAGAGCAGCCCTTCTGCCTCAGGCCCTGGGGGGCAGAGCCAACCGCCTGAGGAACCGGCTTGTCCCTCCCACAGAGCCCCCAACCCAGCTCTTAATGCTCAGGAGCTCCCAGCACCCTTCCTGAGGGCTGGAGCACTCCTGGAGACATCTTAGAAGAGGGTCCACCCATCTGAAAGGCAAGGCTGTGTGTGCCAAGACTCCCGTTTCTATCTGGCTCCCTGAAATGGAAATCTTGAGGGAATCTGGGAGAGAACTTGGGTCTGGGGGTGAGGGGAAGCTGAACTCTCCAGGTGCTCTATAAACAGGCAGTGGGCGCTGGACTAACCACCAACTGAAGGGCTAAGAGAGAGCCACATCCTGGGAGAGTAGGGAGCCTGATCAAGCAACCTTCCTCATGGGAGCCCACTAAATGCGGAATGAAGAGAACACCAGGGACTCCCCAGAAGGCAGATCACCTTCCGTTCCTCCCACCCAGAGAGGGTGGACAAGGATCCTTCCACTCACCTGCTGGCTTGTGGGAAAGAAAAATGGTGGACAAGGCACAGAAGTGATGGTCAACTACCCTCAGGGACGGAGGGACTTACAACAGATTGGACTGGAGGTGACCCTTGCAAGTTACGCCACACGCCTTTCCACACGTGCACCGTCAGGAGAGCACCATGGAGAGACTGTGTTTTACCTCCTCTCCTGACAGACCAACACATCATCCCTCCCCTCTCTGCCAAAGCCCACCCCCTGGCAGCCCCTACCTTCTCCATTACCACTACCGTGGAGGGAAAACAGACCACCTCTAGCCCTATTCTGGGTCTGAAATTCCACCAGGAAAATCAGAGCCATAGAATTTCAAAGTTGGAGTGGGCCTGCAAGCTGCACTCAGCCCCCACCCCACAAAGGAATCCTGCCTGCAGACACCCTGACAGATGGTCATTGGAGGCCTCTCTTAGACTCCTCCACTGTGGAAGGCAGACCTTGCACTTGTGATGTTCATTCCTTGAGTCTAAAGGGGTTACACCTTTCCTCAGGTTAGGCTCCAGCCGAACACTAGAAAGTCTGGGCCAGGTAACAAGGAAAAGTTTGGGCCATAATGAGCCCAGGAATCAGGAGCTGCAGATTTGATGGGGGAGGGCTCTGAGAAAGGGGCCACAAGTTGACCTGGGGTACCTACCTGGACTGCCTGCTTCTTTCTCTCTCTCTCTCTCTCTCTCTCTCTCTCTCTCTCTCTCTCTCTCTCACACACACACACACACATTTCGACAGAATTACCTGTCAACAGCTCCACTAGGGCCTTAATGGACCCCAGAGGCAGAGGGGACAAGTCAGTTTACCCCCAAAGCCCACAGGAACTTCCACAACCCAACTGTCCAAAGGCAAGTGACTGTTCTACCTGCAAATGGCCCCCCGCCAGCACAGAGGATAGGCCAAAGAGGGTCTGCCAGGCTGACCAGGTTTCCCAAATCCCACAGGTCAGTCCTAACACCCCAGCAACGCAAGAATAGCTCCCCGGGCTGCAGCTGTCACATCTGCCTGGGAGGGAGGAGGCACAGTGGAGCAGCACCTGATCCCTGAATCCCTGCGCAGCCTGCCCAGGAGGAGGTTCAGCCGCTGGCAGCTCAGGGTGAAACATGAAGACTGAACTGTCCCCGGGGATGCTGGTGGCAGTCTCTGGGCACAGCAGTGAGGGGCAAGCTGGGTCACTCGGCCTCAGATACTCCTCCCCGAAGGCTCTGTCCCTTCTAGTTTGAGAGGGGGCAGTTGTGCAGTCCCTAGCCCGCCCTTCCTCCCCAGCTCTACGCAGGCCAGAACTGCCCAGCTGGGTGCAAGACGCCATCTTAGGTCAAGGTGCAGCCACAGAAGCCTCCCCTTGGGAGCCCGGGAAGGGAGCTCTGAGACCCAGTAGGAACCTACTCTCACCCAGATTGCCCACACCTACTCAGCTGGCCTTGCAGGAAAAGAGGAGAGGAGGGGATGCAGAGACAGGGGAGAGCAACTGAGTGGGGAGCGAAGGGAGAGAGTGCCCCCAAGAAGGCAGGCTCCAGGAAAGCAAAATGAAGTTTGGCAGCCATAGGGCTGCGGGCCCCGCGAAGAGGGGTTGGGGGAGGCCGGGGGCGGGCCCTGGACACACGCCAGCTCAGTCCGCGCCAACGAGGGAGGGCATGACGGCGTGGAGTGGGGAGCCCGGGTGAGGGCGGGACACGGACCGCGGCCGGCGCCGCCGCTCAGAGGCTCGGGGGTCTCCCGAGGTGCGGGCAACATGGGGACTGAGACCCCCGATCCGCAGCCTCGGCGAGGCCTCGTCCTTCACTGTGCAGATGCGAAGCTTTCAAGGACACGTCTACACCGGCCCGGCGGGGGTGCGTGTGAGTGTGTGCAGGGGGAGTCTGCTGCAGGGGGCGACCCCGGCATCCCCACCGGAGTCGTCTCCTGCCTTGCTGCTCCCGCCCCCGCACCTTCCAGTCCGCCGCGGCCGGGCCCGGGGATCCTCGCCCACTCCCGCCCCGCCCCCACACTGCGGCGCCGCCGCCACCGCCGCCCCGCTCCCACGGCCCGCAGCGGGGGCAGGGAGGAGCCGGGCGCGACGTCCCCCCACGCCGTTCCGCCTGGCCTCCGCGGGAGCGTGCGCCCCCCGAGCGGGCACGCTCCCCACGCGCGCGCCCTTCCCAGGCCCGCCGGCGCCCCGCACCCCCAAGCCACAGGTGGCCGCGGGAAGATCGTGACGCCGCGCTCCCGGCGCGGGCCCCGGCCGCCCCTGGGCCCTGCCGGGGGCCTCCAGGGTCCCCCCGCCGCGCCAAGCCTCCCGGCCCGGGGGAGGGGCGGGGCGGGGCGCGGGGCCCGGGTCGTGCCAGGCTGCCATTTTCTGCCGTGGCCACGGCGCTCCCCGGCCGCCCGCGCCCCCTCCCCCTCCAGCCGCCCGATTCCGACTCGGGTCCGCACCCCGCAGCGCACGGCCGCAGGCCCCGGCCGGGCCCCCGGGCGGGGGCAGAGCCCGGAAGGCGGAGGCGGCGGGGCCCTGCGGCAGCGCGCGTCGGGCGGCGCGCAGGCCGGCCGAGGCCCCCCGCGGCATTGTACGGACTTGAACTTGAGCCCGGGCCGGGCGGGGGCGCCGAGGGGCGTCCGCGGCGGAGGCGGCGCGCAGGAGAGGAGCGGTGGGCGAGCTGCGGGGACATAAACAAACCCTCGGCCCGGGCCGTCCGCGCCCGCAGCCCCGCGCGCCGTGCGCCGAGTTGCGGGGTCCGAGCCGCGCTCCCCACCGCCTTGCTGCGCCCTCCCGCCCGCCCGCCCTCCCACCTCCGGGGTCGCAGGCCGTGCTGGTTACCGTGTGGCCCGGCGGGTCGGGCGGCCCGGCTCGCCCTGCTGCCGCGGCGCCGCGTCCCGGCTCGTCCTCTGCTCGCGCCGCCGCCCGCGCCGCCTCCCGGCCCGCCCGCTGCCTGCCGCGCTCCCTCCCTCCGTCGCTGTCGCGCTCCCTCTCTCCGCCTCCTCCGCCGGGTCCCCCCCGCCCGCCCCTTCTCTCCGCCTTCCTCCTTCCCTCCCTCCGGCCGCCCGCCGCCCAGGCCTCCGCCCGCCGCTCGCCCCCCGTGGCCGCGCTGGCTCCGGCCCCAGCGCTGCGGAGCCGCCCGGGAGGCAACACCGGGGGCCCCGGGGCGCTGCGGCGGGAGCGACCCGAGCCGCGGGCGGTCCTAGCGCCCCCGGCGGGAGGAGCGGGTTCGGGACCCCGCCGCGCCCCGGCTGCAGCGCTCCGGGCCGGGCACCCCGCCGGAGCCGCGCTCCCGGCCGCCCCGTGCCCCTCGGGTGGTCCCTGGGCCGCAACCTCCCCACCTTGCGGCGCCCCTCTACCTGGCGCGGCTTCTGCGCTGGGTCCCCGCATCCAGCACTGGTGGTAGGGACAGCTGCCCCTCCTCTCCCGGGCCGGTGTCAAGTGCCTCCCCCCGCCGCCCGCGGAGCCCCCGGCGGCCTTCGCCCTGCAGTTCTCCCGACCTCCACCAGAGCCCACTGCGCTCTGCGCGCCTCAGCACTGGGGCTGGGGACAGCAGCGCCTGCCAGGCCGCGTCGCCACCCTCAGCCAGGTGCCGCGGAGGCCAGACGGCTGCACACGGCCAAGGTCGGAGCGCCTGGCGCCTCGAGGCCATCCTAGGGGCTCGGGAACCGCCATGGAGTGGGCTCCCTAGAAGGCAGTAAACTTCCCGTACCTTGAGGTGTCCAAAAAGAGTTGGATGTCCTCAGGTGGGCTCTGGGAAGAGCTGAAGAGGTGGGAGGCTGAACTAAATGACATTGAAGGCCTGCCTCTTCCAGCTGTAAGATTCTCCGCAGACCTGCACTAGACTTGGCTCCCTCAGCGTGGGGTGTTCTCAGGGCTCCAGGTCTGTAGTGCTCACCTCTCCAGCTACCATCCCTAGAGCTTGGCGCTGGATCCCCTGACTCCCAGCCTCCTTGTGAGGCTCCTCCCTCCTGCCACTGGACAGCACCATCCATCCAGCCCTTCAGTGCCCCAGTGTCCCGAGTTGCATCTCCCACATCCACGTCACACTTATTTGCAGACCCTCAATGCTGAAGCAGATCCCCATACAACACACCCCACCTAGCACACTTCACCCCCATTGAGGGTCACTCCCGTTGCCTAATTCGTTGAAATACAGAACCACTCTTTCACATTGCAGGGCACCTTTACCCTTCAGTCTTCCCCATCCCAAAGCCTTTCCTAATGTCACCCACCTCATACTTACCCAACCCCCCCCCACCCCTGCTACTGGCGTTCGTTTCTGCCACCCAAATTCTCTCACCTTCCCAATTCTTAAGACTCGTCATGCCCTGTGAGGACAAGGACAGTGTTTGCCTTTAGTACAGTTCAGCACCTGTATATGCTATGCCCTCATAAATGTTGGTTGAATGACTGTTTGAACTGCAGACTTCCTGTGTCCAAATCCACAGCCCTCTAAATGATGCTCCCAGCTTGACTAAGGACAAGACCATTTTAGAGAAAGGCCTAAATTTCAAGAGTTATATGGCACTACCTCTAAAGAACAGCCACCTGCCACCAAACACACTTTTTTATCTTGTCAAGTGACTTGTCCCTACTTTCCAGTGAAGAGACCCATGCTTGGACTAGGGAGGAATTGGTGGGAGAGCATTTGTCTGGTGAACTCCAAGTCTTGAGTTCAGTCTTCAACACCACAAACAAAAGCCCACCATGAGGCTGGAGAGGCTCAGCAGTCCAAAGCGCTGGCTGCTCTTCCAGAGGACCTGGGTTCAATTCTCAGCACCCACATGGCCACTCACAACTGTTTATTTTCAGATCCAGGGGATATGGCAGGGCATAGCACATGGTACACAGACACAGGAACGAGGAAAACATGCTTAAGTGCTTAAGTTTTTAAAGCCGTCAAGGCTTAACCCTGAGTTGGGAAGTGGCAGAGCAAGGGTTAAGTCTGGGTTCATTTGATTCAGATCAGCATATTACAGTGAGAAGAAGTCAAAACTGACCAAGAGAGCCAAATGTAAACCTATATTCAGGACTGATGGTGCTGTCACTGGGAGCCTTGAAGGCGTGAGAAGTCTGTGTTGCTAGTGTGATGAGCCCCACAGTAACTGTGATAGGGCAGTTTTGGCCAGTGTGTAGCAGTTGCGGGCTCCACTGTTGGCTCTAGACATCAACACTGAGTCTTTGGTCCAGAGAGGGAGCACATCAGTGCTGGATGACCCTCTTTGCATTGTGCTGGGTTCTGTTGAGACAGGCTTAGCCTTTAGGCTCTGTCAGAGCTTGAATATGAAGCATCCCTCCAGACAGGCTCACTCATTAACGGGCTGGCCCTTTAAAGGGCTGGCCCTCTGCAGGTGGTGGGGTTTTGTTGTTGTTTTGTGGGTTTTGGTTTTGGTTTTGTTATTATTGTTTGGTTATTTTTGAGACAGAGTCTCAATTATGTAGCCCCAGCTGTCCTGAAACTCATCATGGAGACCAGGCTGGTCTCAAACTCTGAGAGATCCACCTGTCTCTGCCTCCCAGCGCTGGGACCAAAGGTGTGTGCTGCCACACCCAGTGTGCTGGTGCTGTTTTGAGAGGTTCTGGAAGCTGCAGGAAGTGGGGCCTGACTGGGGACCTCAGTCACTGAATACATTTCCTTGGGGGATATCCCTTGCCCCTCTCTGTCCCTTGCCCTGCTTGTCACAAAAAGGAAAGCAGTGTGTACAGGCTTCGATACCCCCTACTTTAGTCCTAAACATTTTGAGTTGAAGATGCAGCATCCTTTCCAATAGAAAAGGTTATCCCGAGGGTTCCACGTACCCCCATACCTCAGTGGCTTAAAACCATCAAGTTCTATGGTGGTTTGGTGAGTCCCCCAAAAGCTAAATGCAGTACCACCATGTGACCCTGAAATCCCACCGTTAGGTGTGCATCTAAAAGGACAGAAAGCAAGCCAGGTGTGGAGGCACACATCTATAATCCCAGTTCTCAGGAAGCAGAGGCAGGAGGATGGCTGGCAAAGCCTGGTCTACATGGTGAGGTTTAGGGTAGCTGGAGCTACCTAGGCAGACCCTGTCTCAAATAAACAGGATAAAAAGCAGGGGCCTGTAGTGTTTGTGCAACAATGTTTCTCTTTGCAGTATCCTGAATGTTCACCTGCCAACAGATGATAACCATAATGTCTATCATATGTGCAACGGCATAGTATGGAGGCTTGAAAGGGAAGTTCTGGTGTGAGCTGCAACATAGATGAACTTGAGGGCATCACACTGAGTACAGTAAGCCAGTCACAGACACAAAGGTCGCATGGTTCTGTTTACATGAGGTGCTGAGAGTACTCATATCTGTGAACACAAAATAGAATCTTAGCTACCTGGGTCTGGATGGGGAGCATGGCAAACTGCTTAACTGCTCGAACATCATGAAAATGAAAGCTTTCTAGAGATGGGTAGGTGGGGTATGCACTAATACAGTTTGAAACTGTGACATTTGTGTTACGTGTATTTGAATCCAATAAAACAGTATAAAGTCATTGTAAGTGTCATGAATCCTTGGTGGGTTTGCTATGCTGTGGAATATCCAGAGCCTCTGACAGAAAGAAAGAGCCACCATCTAAGGGGAAGCACTAGAGGATGTCACCCTGTCAATGGGCATGTCCCTTGAAGGAGAAAACCAGACATACAGCTCCATTCAACTATAAAATCCGGGGACCAGATATGTTAGGCTGAAGATGTAATGCAGTCAGTAGAGTGCTTACCTAGTGTGCACCAGAGTTGGAAACTGGTGTGGCACACACCTGTAATTCTAACATGTAATAGAAGCAGGAAGATCATAAGTTCAACGCCATCACAAGTTTGAGACCAGCTTGAGCTAACTGAAACCCTGTCTGTCTGTCTGAAATTATTAGCTGCAGAGGTCATCATGGGGACTTTTTTTAAAAAAAGATTTGTTTATTGTATTTTTTTGTGTGCACTGTAGCTGTCTTCAGACACACCAGAAGAGGGCATCAGATCCCATTACAGATGGTTGTGAGCCTCCATGTGGTTGCTGAGAATTGAACTCTGGAAGAGCAGTCAGTGCTCTTAACCGCTGAGCCATCTCTCCAGCCCAGCCATGGGGACTTTTGGATCCTCTCACTGGCAACATGATCCCCTGACATTGTCTACACAGGGATCTTAGCTGAAAACAGCCTTCATCTGCTGATTCTGAGGGCAGTGGTAAGGCTACCCCAGTAGCCACACTGCCAACTCTGTCTGTCCTTGCTGTCAGCTCCTCAAAGGCCCTAAGTCTTCCCGCTCACCCCCCTGACCTCCACACTAATCACTAGCTTCCCTGCTTGGTGAAGTCACCCCAATCCCAGCCAGTCACCATTCCAGCTGTCCTCAAGTCACACTAGCCAAGAGAAGGGGAACTTCAACCCCTATGGATGTTGGCTCCTCATCTGCACCAAATGGTCGTGTTCCCACCTGCCTTCCAGGGAGGGTCGCTGTGCTGTTCCGAGTGATACTGACTTAGCCAAATTAAACACAGGACCCAGGAAGCTCAAGGATGGGGACTTGGGGACAGGTAGATCCAGAGTTCAAATGCAGCTCCAGGGTGGGAACTCGCCCTCGACCCCTCGTCAAGTACGGGCTCCTTCCTTCCTGCTGGTCGTCTTTCCCCCTACAGTTTTGTTTTGTTTTGGATGGGATTTGAAACAGGGCCACTCTGTAGCTAAGGCAAGTATCCTGCCTCTGCCTCCTCAGTACTAGGATTACAAGCATTACCACCAGATCCTCCTGTAAGCAAGCTCCACCCAACTTTCAAAGGCTAGCCTGCCTTGGATTTGAACTCTCCTGGCTCTGGATTCCAGTAGAACTTCCTGAAAGCTCCTCGTGTCTCCAGGGCACAAACCTCCGGGTCTTTTAGTAACTAGCCCAGAGCCTCAAAGTCTGAGGCACACTTTTGTTTTCTTTCTAGTGTCACCTGAGCAGAACCATTCTGACCCAATGGCTCTATACCTAACAAGCTATAGAGAGGACAAAACATTGCTTCTTGTAGCCCAGGCTATAGTCTTGAACTTATGACATAGCTGAGGCTAGCCTTAAATTTCTGATCCTGCTGCCTCTACCCCAAAAGTACTGGGGTTACAGGTTGTGCTACCATCCCTGGCCCTGAATCAGACCTTTAGAAGACATCAGACAAACCCCAAATGAGGGTCATCCTACAAATTAACCAACCGCCTCAAAGTTTTCGAGAAAGTCGAGATCATGGAAGTCCAAGAAGGACTGAAGGGCTGACTGAGAGTGTAGCTTGATGGTAGAATGCTTGGGGAGCACACAGGAAACCTTTGTTTTGATTACCAGCAACACAAAGGAGAAAGGCTGGGCCATGGTGTCACACACGAATCCCAGCACTCAGGAGGCAGAGGCAGGAGGAGCTCTGAGAGTTTGAGGGCATCCTGGTTTATAGGTTGAAATCCAGGTTTACACAGAGAAACCCTGTCTTGAAAAAGAAAAAAAGAAAAGAGAAAGAAAGAAGAAAAAAATGAATTCTACAGAAGCATGAGGCTTGTTTTGGATCTTTGTGTTCTAGAACAGTGCCTTACACCTGTAATCCCAGGACTGCGGAGTCTGAGGCAGGAGTATCTTTGCAAAGTTGAAGTCATCCTGGGATACAGATTGGGACCCTGTCTCTAAATAAGGGCATGAAAGATGGCTTAGCAGGTAAAAACCACTTGTCACACAAGTTTGATGGCCTGAGTTTGATTCCCAGAACCCATAGTGGAAAGAGAACCAACTCCCAGAAGTCTCTTCTCTCCCTCTGTGCACTGTGGTGTGTATGTGCCCACTCTCATGCACATAATAAATAAAGTAAGTAAGTAATAATAGCCGGGCATGGTGGTGCACACTTTTAACCTCAGCACTCAGGATCTCTGTGTGTTCAAGACCAACCAACCTGTTCTACATAATGAGTTCCAGTACAGCCAGGGCTACATAGTGTGATTCTGTCTCAACATAAAAATATAAACCAACAAACAAACACTGTTAGAACAATTGGATGAATCTGAATGGGGTGGTAGTAATTAGTCAATATTACTTTCCTAATTTTGATGGTTGTATTGGACCTACGAAAGAAAACGTACGATCTGTAAGTAATACACATTAAAATCTCAGGGGCTGACCTCTTATTCACAATGGTTCTGAGCCAGGAGAGGGCTTTCTACCAAACTACAAATTCCTTTATAAGCTAAAGATTGTTCCGAAGTAAAAGTCTTCAAAATTGTAAGAAGTTACACCATTTTGCCTTCACACTAGGATTCAAGGCTCCTGGATTTAATATGCTTACAAACTGGGGGGTCATTTTCTCCCTGAAGTAGGTGCCCATTTTATTTTGCATTTCTTACATTACGAAAAAGTTAGACTTTTCATATGCTCAGGGTCTGCTGACATTCAGAAACCAAGAACAATCAGTTACTAACTAAGGATGTCGATGGTTCTCAACCCGTGGGTCACGACCTCTTGGGGGTGTGTGTCAAATATCAGATATACTGCATATCAGATATTTACATTATGATTCATAGCAGTAGCAAAATTACACTTATGAACTAGCAACTGTTCTGTCTCCCCTGCCTGGCTGTTGTTCCTTCAACTTTGGTGTAAAACAACAAAACATCTTTTCCTGGTGTTAGGGATGAACTCAGGTCTTAAGTAGGCTAGGCAAGCCGCACCATGGACGCACACCTCAGGCCCTGGCAGTGACCCCTGCCCCTTTGTGTCTGTGCCAGGGGGCCTGGGAAGATGGTCTTGGACTGTAAGCTTAAACTTCAACTAGAGCAGAGCCCTTTCCCTGTGGGCTAAATTGTGGTGCTCCAGCCAGAAATGACCTACACACACACACACACACACACACACACACACACACACACACACTACAATATACACACAACATACATACAGCACTCACATATACTCCTATACTATAGGCTTGGGGTGCAGGGAACATCAAGAAGAAGGCAGAGGAGGACATGGCCACAGGACAGAGGTCAGTCTCCTTGACTTCCTTTCTGTGGTCACTCTGTCCCTAGGCTTGGACACCCAGTCTTGAAGACCTTCCTTAGGCTCACTCTTCCCTTCCTCTTTTTGAGTTCCCTGTTCCTTCCCACAGCTCCTCTGGGGGTAGAAGGAAGGACCTATAACTCACAGGACTCAACCTCATCCCACGTGGGCTGACCAGCTGGGTCAGGGGAGCAAGGCAAGCAGTCCTCCCTCAAGTTGCTTCTGGGAGTGCAGCCTTCCTCTCGCGATAAAAGGTGGGAAAGCTGAGGTCCTGTCTGTTTTTAGATGCTAACAGTCTAGTGGGACAGGAGCAGTGTTGGTTTTCCTCATTCACATTCGTTTTTATTCAGTGTTATTTTTTTTTTTTATTTTGAAGCAGGATGTATGTAAGCTGGGGTAGCCTTGACCTATGAGCATCCTGGTACTGCAGGCAGCAGTCACACTGGAGCCTTTCATCTTTTCCCCACAGTTTATGAGTCGATATGCCCCTAAATTGTAAATTGAACTCTATGCAACCCAGACCTTTATGTTTGCTTCTTTTGTTTATTTGAGACAGGATCTTACTACATAGCCCTGGCTATCCAGGAAATCAATATAAAGACCAAGCTGACTGTGAACTCATAGAGATCCCCCTGCTTCTGTCTCCTTTTTATTATTTATTTATTATTTTGATAGACAAGGACTTTATTATTGTTTTATAGAGAAGGTCTTTTGCCAGGGAGTGGTAGCCCACGCCTTTAATCCCAGCACTGGGCAGGCAGATTTCTGAGTTTGAGGCCAGCCTGGTCTACAGAGTGAGTTCCAGGACAGCCAGGGCTACACAGAGAAACCCTGTCTCGAAGAAAAAAAAAAAACAAAACAAAACAATACACACACACACACACACACACACACACACACACATCCTATGCCTCACAGCCTAGGGTCCCTCAGTGGTGACGACTCAGACCATCTAGTATGTAACCCAACCAAGAACATGATGTTGGAATGAACATCTCCATCTCTACCACTCTTAACCTGGGCAACTGCTGGATGTTCCATATCTCCTGAATTTGTCATTTTAGTGTGGCTCTGTAGGTCTCGAGAGTTGGGCAGTATATAAGTTTGTAAGATTGGGTTTTTTTCTCTCTGCAAAAGTTCTCTACATGTTCATTGGACTGTGGTATGCCAATAGCTCATCCCTTCCTGCTGCTGAGTCCATGAGCAGATGCACCATCTCAAACCTTGGTCACCTGTTGGAGAAGATCTACAATGAATGTCGTCAGCTTTTAGCTGTTCTCCATTGCTGACAGTTCCTCAGGGTAGAAATCTGAGGTCAGAGAAGCACAGACTCTGGGGAGGACTTTGAGGCCGAGTATGTGGAACCAGCATTCATAACCTGGTCCATCAAGTAGTGTCAGGCAGGGCTGGAGGTGCGAAACAGATCAGAGAGTTTCCATGGGAAATATGGGGTCTTGGGACCAGTTGCTGTAAGATGCCTCGATAGTCGGGACTAGACTGCTTGGGAACTGAAAGGTGGTCTGGGAGCTGCCCAAGTCTGTGGACCCATTACCAGGACATCCTCTACTACTGATGGAAAGCGGATGACCAGATGATGGATGGCAGCAACAAGACTGGTTTGAGTTGCTAGAGAGAATATCCATTCGGGAGCCAGAGAAGCAGAGCTTTGTGCAGTGGTGAGAAAGAGGAATCTTCTTGGGGAACATCCACGGCCATGAGTGGGCAGTGCTTGGGAACGTGTGGAGACCAGAAACCATGGAGAGACCACAGCTTGGGGGAAAGAAGAGATGGCTGGCAACAGAGAAAAGAGGCTCAGGAGGCAAGAGAGAGGAGTGATGTTGTAGCAGGCAATTAATGCTACTCAAATTGCCCTGGAGGTGTCAGTAGCTTCCTCGCTACCCACTCCAGTGTTCTGGATTCCCGAAAAAAGGCACACACATAAAAACACAGACACACACACATAGACATACAGACACAGACACATACACACACACACACACACAGACACATACACAAACACATACACACATGCACAGACACATACACACACATACACATGCACACACACACAGACACACACACACACACACACACACGCACAGACACAGACACACACAGAGACACATACATACACACATACACACACACACACACATACACACACACACACACACACGCACGCACACACGCACGCACACACACACACTACCTTATATTTAATATGCCCTTATCAGTTCAATGGCTGGGCCACTCCCAAACTTCCATATTGCTAACACCTCCCTTCCAATACTCCTGAGTTATTACTTACTAAAATCTATATTTCATCTTTGCTACCCTAGACCCAATCAGCGTAGGGGAGTTGCTCTTCCCTGGCTCTTACATGGTTGGTACTCTGTCTTCTGCAGCTCTCTGAATCTGCATCTTACTCCCCCGTCCCCCCCGCACTCCCCGCCCCGCCCCACATGGTGATTCTGCCTCTTCTCCCAGCCCCCTTGCCTGGGATTCCTAAAGTCCTGCTTCTGTCTCCCTGTCCAGCTATTTGCTACCAACAACTTTATTTACCACTCAGAACCAACTGGGAGCAGGGACCCTCAGTGTCTTACATAGAAGATTCTCATGTAATTTTGGGAACCCAATTAACATAATACAAGTGTTAAACCAAATCTACAACATTTCACCCTTTTCGTCCATTAAAAGGCCTTTTCTTTCAGATATATATTGAACATAGTTATAACAGTTATGTAAACTATAATGTATGATATACACTAACAACATTTAGTCCATCAATTTTGTCAATATATACATTACTCTAACATCTATCTTAATTTAAGGAGCCCACAGTTCTATACCTGAATTATGTTCTGATTTTAACTTGCATTACCATGTGAAAAACATCCTTTCAAATCTACATCACCTTCCTCATTGCTAAACGACTTAAGTTTGATTATGAGACCATGACTACTCTTCAACCCTGTCAGAGATCTGAGTCTTGAGATCTAAGATCAAAGCCTAAATTTATTTATTCATCTATGTATACTTAAAATCTCCCATCTATGGAGCTGGGTGAATGAAGACCAAGGACTAGAGGCTTCACCATTAGCAAGGCTGAAGAGAGGCCGTATCTATGTGCATGTTATCTAGTGCTGCCAGCAAGCTGGCCTGATCCCACGGGCTTGCATTTTTATCTTTTCTTTTTTTAAAGACAGGATTTCTCTGGGTAGCCCTGGCTGTTCTGGAGCTTGCCCTGTAGACCACAGCGATCTGCCTGCCTCTGCCTCCCAAGTGCTGGGATCAAATGTGTGCACTATCACCGCCTGTTCACATTTTCCCTTCACAGCTTCACTGTATCAGAAATCTGAGTGGCTCGGTGGGGTCTGGCGCAGGGTCTCCCTCATAATCAAGGTGTCTTGCTGGCTGCCACCATTTCAAGAATTAATGGGGAAGGAGCCCTTTCCAAGTTCCCTTACAAGTTGGGGATGGACAAACCTAAGTCTCTCTCAGATTACAGGATGGCAGCGCCCTTCTGACAGCTGCTGCTGGCCAATGGGCCACCCTTGGTGTACTTCCTTGCCGTGTTGGTCTCTCCACAGAGGGTTTGCAATGGCAGCTGGCTTGACCTACATGAGGACGCAGGTAAGGCGAGAGGTAGGGTTCAACAAATGAGAGAGACCTCCATAATCAAATCTTGGACGCTCTGCCTTGCGCCTCTGTCAGAAGCACATCGCTCAAACGGGAGAGCACAATGCAGGATCTGAAGGCCAGAGAGCCGTCTCAGGAGCTGCTCGTCCCTGGGAGAAGAGACCTGTGTCTGCATTTGATCTCAAGACTACCCGGAGCAACTAGGCAAAGACGGCATCTGGAGAGTAGGAGGAACGGAAGACAGAGCAGAGAGGAGCAAGTGGTGATGCCCAGCTACCGCAGCACCTAAGAGAGACACAGGCACAGTCAGGGTCTGCAGAAGACCCTGACCTCGTCATCCAAGCTCTCACCCTACCCAACCTGCAACCCATAGAGCCAGCAACAAAAGCAATAATAAACACAGGGCTGAGGGTGTGGCTCAGTGATAGAGTGCTTGCCAAGTTACGGGGCTGTCCAGCTTAGAGGTCATAGATGGGACAGACAGAGATAGGGAGGGACTAAGAAGGTGCTGGCACCCCAGAGGACACCCCCACCAGAGGGTGAGGACTGAAGGGTCTGGACACAGACTTTCTTTCAGGGAGGCTCCCAGGAGAGGGGTGGTGAGCACAAAGCCTAAGTCACACTCTGGGCACAAGAGATGAAGCAGTGTGGGATGTCACCTCTGGGACAAGTGGCACAGACCAAGCAGAATGGTGTTCCTGTTGGGTTTCAGACCCTGGACAAGCATCTGAGGTGATTATTTAATATATCAAGGTCCCCCAGCATCCCACAGTAGTCTCTACCCATTACAAGGCATGGCTGACATATCCCACCGTCTCCCCCGAACTTTCCAACCCAGGACTGGGCCTCCTTTCCCCCAGAGGCACTTTCCACTTCTCTCCCTCCCTCCCTCCCTCCCTCCCTCCCTCCCTCCCTTCTTCCCTCCCGTCCCTCCCTAATCTTTTTCTGTTTCCCTGTCCACATGGTGATCTCCCTGGCCCCATTCCTTGTGACCAGTGAGCTTGACCAAGAGCTACCACCAAATAAACCAGCCTTTTTTTTTTCTTAACTTTTTAATTTGGCTTGAATTGGCTTATTATGTCATTGGAGAAAACCTATTTGTTCCCAATTGCTGAAAATTATAAAGATGTTAGGTCACCTGCTGGGGGATTGAAGCTAAGGGTGATTGTTTTGTTTTGAGACGGAATAGAATCTTATTCTATAGCCCAGCTTGGCCTTGAACCTCACTAGAGTTCTCAGGCTAACCTTGAACTTGTATTGCTGCTACTCAGCCTTCCAGGTTCTCACACTGTAGGTGTAAGTCACTATGCTTGACTTTAGGTTTGCGATAGATGAAGATTGTGGATCAACAGACCTTGGGGTGAGGAGGACCTGCAGTCATGGGGTCCTAGGCACAGAAGAGGAGAGAGTGCCGCTGCAGAGACCCTCAGCGGTTGGCTTCAAAGGAAGGATCGTGAGCCAAGAAACTTGGACATGGAAGTCCAAGAATGTGGGCATGAAAGGTTAGAGAATTCAACTAAATTTCCCAGGCCCATACAGAAGCTGGACAGAGTAAGAAACACAGACTGGACTTCTAGTAAGGTCCTTTTCCCCCACCCCAGAGTTCCCACCAGAGTTGTCTCGGGTGGCCTAGACCCAAGGGCAGTCCTTTGCTTTAGGCGGATATGCACTTTCCTGAGGACTTGGCCTTCGCTAGCTGTAGTGATCTTGACAATGTTTCTATTGGGAGTGATGGCCTTGCCACACTTAGGGTTGCTAGAGTTAAATAAAGGTGCCTAGTGCCTGGGGCTGTGCTCGACTTGTAGCCAGCCTTCCACATATGCTCCCAATGCTACCATGATTCATGGAAACGCACTTTCCTTCTGCCCTGTCTCATAGAGGGCCAGAGGGACGATGAGTCCTGATCCATCCCTGTCACACCGGTAGTCAGGCGGGCGGGCAGGCAGACAGGCAGGGTAGCAACTGTCATGTCCATTTCAGGGATAATGCTAAGGCCCAGGAAGTTCTTGGTTGGCAAGTCAGTGACAGAGCCAGGACCAGACCTCTTCCAACTGTGGCCTGTGCCTACAAGGAATTTCCAGAGGGCTCCAGATGTCTCAGGGCTCGCAGCTCTGTTCCTCCTTGGGGAAGTCTAAGCCAGCCTTCCCTTCCTGTATCTTCTTCCCTGTGGTATTCCAGGTACTTGGAATCTGAGCAGCACCTGGAAAAACTGCCTGCCCTGGGCACCCGGGGGCTCACTGGAGGCAAAATCATTCCACAGATGAAGAGTCAGAAACCAGGAGCTAAGGTTCCTGCAGCCCTAGGGAAAGAAGGGACCAGGAACAGGCAGGTGAGAGGTGACACAGGAACTGCAGGGAAACCAAGGCTGAGTGTTAGGTAACCGGGCCGGGAATGAGCAGCTTTCCGTACTTCCCGGTACCTGCCCAGTGGCCCGCCCTGCACAGGCCCCTGGGGTTCAGAATCTGGAGACATTGAGCCTTCTAGCCTAAGAAGTGATGGAGCAGGGAGGCAGGTGTCATGGGTCCTGGGGTTTCTGCTGGTTCTACCAGGGCTACCTCAGGTACTCCAGGGGAGAGGCCTCTGTGGACCCTTGAACTCAGTAACCTTAGGGAATGGTTTACCACTGTCTACTGAGCCCCTGCCCTGTGGGAATCTTGGAGCTGTGGCTGACATAATTAAGGTTGACCCTAAGCAGGGTCTATGTGCTCTATAGCTTCTTCCCTGGGCTAGGCACGTCTCCATGGAGTTTCCAAAGCTGATATCACACCTACACGGAGAGAGAGGCCTGGCTCGGGAATTCTTCCCTAAACCTTGGGGAACCAAGGCCTCCTCCCACTTCTCAAGTAGCATGCCTCTGTCTTTCTCTCCTACTCCATGGACACTCTCCATCTGCCTCCCCGATTCTCTGACAAGAAAAGCAGAGCTACATGATTGGAAAAGAGTCTAAAGGGGGATTTTCCTTTGTGCAACTCTTGGGGTTCTGGGGCGGCGGCTATTCCAATAAGGAACCTAGGATTTGTCGTTCTTTGTAGGTAATAAGGACACCTTTTCTGGCACTCTCCTACCATACGGAGGTACACCCCATCACATCTGGACTGCGCAAAGCTGGGGTGGAGGTTACTCCCCTCAGGGTCACCGACCTTCCATACCTCTGGAACCTCCATTTAGATTAAGAACTGGGAGCAGAGTGAGCCCTGGCTGTGTCAGTTCTCTGCTTGATGTTGTTCGAGGGTCTCCAGTCAGTCTCTCCAGAGGAGGAGCTGGCGATGCCTTGGCTTTCCCGCCAGGGAAAAGGCTACCACACCCTCCTGATTCCAGGCGTCCATCATGGGAAGCAAATGTTAGCACTGCAAGCTTGTGCCTCAGGAGCCATTTTAAATGCTCCATCACTCCCACAGACATGATGAACGCTGCAAGTTAGAGGCCAGCCTAATTTACAAAGTGAATAAATGGTCAAGAAAAAAAATAAGGCTTTCGGGTCACTTTTCTGAGCCAATTTTTCCTTAGCAAATCCTTAAAAGGAAAAACCCCAAAACAAAACAAAAAACCTCGAGGAAATAGAAGATATAATTTACAACACAACTAGCTGAGCACCGAGGCTGAAGGCGCTGGAGACAGTTCCTAGAGGCTCCGCCCGAAAATTCCCACAGCAAGCCACGCAGCGGACCCGCATGGATCCACTTGGGCCCTGCACTCTCTGCGCAGACGCCGCACTTTCGCTCCTCAACCTCCAGGTGGCGTTGGCGGAGGGGCGGAGCATACGTTTGCCGGTCCCGGAGGAGGCGGGACATCAGAAAAGCTGACTTCTAATTGGCTGGGCTCGGACTAGTGAGGGGACGGGCCCAGAGGACCTGTGGTAGGGGACGCGGTAATACCGAGGAGGAGCTGGCTTACTCGTAATGAAGAGAACGTTTGTGGTGTGTTCATTCCTCAGGGACAATCCTATTCTTTTTTTTTTTTTTAAATAATGGCAATTTGTTAAGACTATAATTAGCCAAGTTTCCCATTTGTCATACATTTATAAAAACCTCACGAACCGACATATGAGGAAAGTCCCTGGTGGGATCTATTTAAAAGAGATGCACTGTTTGTTTATTTTAGTGTAATATTTATTTTTACTCATTTATTTTGGAGACAGGCAATCCTTCTGCCTGAGCTTTCTCAGCGCTGAGATGACAGGTGGGAGCCACCATGCCTGCCTGTCTGACTTTTTTGTAAGACAACTCAGATTTGGGGGTGGGTCCCAGGCCTTCCCCCTTTCCATCTTTCTCCGGCCTCTGACCATGTGTGGAACGAGGGAAGGTGTATTCCTGGGTGCTTTTCTGCGGGTGGTGGTTAAGTGTCCACAATCTGACAATGTGATGGACACTGACTGCAGTATGCTGATTGGTACAGATTTGGCCCTGCCAGCCCTGGAGGAGCTCAGAGACAGTGTGGTCGGGCAGAGTCACACCTGAGGCAGAACTGCGGGAGAAAGGGGATGTGACTGGTGTCTGGGGAGTGTGGGGTTCCACTGCATTTACACAGCCCCTGCTCTGGAGCACGGGGCCTAGGTTAGACCTGGGCCAGTATAGATGGGGCCGAGGTTAGACCTAGGCCAATGTAGGTGATCCAGGGGTCTGGATTGGGAGTGAGAAGTCAGAGGTGCAGATAGAGGAGAGGGCCCCGGGGTGCTCTGGGGAAATTATTTGTCTGTATCCAATTGCCTGATAAGTTCCAGGATATCTTTTTCTTGATCCAGCTAAAAAGCCAGCTCTGAATTAGAAGTGAAGGGGAACTGAAAACATGTCACTGGAGAAAGTCACTGTGAAGGACAAGAAAATCCAAACTACCAGTCACTAAAGCTCCAGTGCAGGTGACAAAGGCCTGGTGTCCAGATCCAGGGAGAGTCATGGAAGAAAGGAAGGAACAACGGGGAGGAAAGGACATGCTGCCCAGAGAGCGTTCCCAGTGGGCCACCAGGGTGGGGCATGACCTGGATTGTCATGCACTGTCCTGAACCTAGAGGCAGGTCAGACGATTTCTACCAAGAAGATTGTGTGTTTTCTTTGTTCCTCTAAAAAAGTAGCTGGTTACTGTACACCAATGCACAGAGCACACATAAGAGCTCCTCCCACCCACAGGCTTTTGAGCCACAAACGCTTCCTACTTCTTGACAGGACACTTATTTACTGTCCATCTCCTCCGAAAGAGTCTGATGTATTCTGAAGGTGCACCTGGTCTTGTTGCCCAGAGCCTAGACTATTCCTTACACATAGTAGGTACTCAAAACTATTAAGGCAGGTGCCACAGTAGCACATGTCTGGAGTCCCAGCATTCTGGAAGCTGAGGCCGAAGTATCACTCCAAGCAACTCTGAGGCAAGCCTGGTCTACACAGTGAGTTCCAGGCCAGCCAGAGCTACTCTTTCTAAGAGAGGGGAGGGGAGGAGGAGGAGGATGAAGAAGAGGAGGAGGAAGAGGAGGAGGAAGAAGAAGAGGAGGAGGAAGAGGAGGAGAGTGGGAGAGGGAGGGGAAGAGAAGAGGGAGAGAGAGACAGAGGAAGAGGAGAGAGGGAAGTGAGAGAAAGGGAGAGGGGAAGGAAAGGGAAGAGGGAGAGGGGGGAGACAAAGAGAGGAAGAGAGGAAAGAGGATAAAAAGAGAGGGAGGGAGGAGGGAAAGAAGAAAAGGGATTAGAGAGAGGAGGGGCCAAAAGGGAAAGAGAGAAGGTGGGAGAAGGATAAGGAAAAGGACAGAGGAGGAGGAGGGGGGGGATGGGAAGGGAGGAGGAGAAAGGAGAGAGGAGGGATCTGTTCAGGGCCAGGGAGATGGCTCAGCAGGTAAAACAGAGGGCCTGAGTTTAGATCCCCAGCCAGGGCCTGAGTGAGTAAGCTCAGTCCCACAGACACATACACACAAATGTCTGTTCAGTATTAAGTTGATAAGAATGTCCCCTCATTTGTGCCTAAGGAAGCAGAGCCCAGCATCCTTGGTGAAGGGGAAAGTGTTCAAAGCAGGTTGTCTCTATCTGGTAAATAGCCCTTTGTCCTGGGAAAAGGTTGAGACAAGACCTTGGTGTTTGGAGGCTTGTAAAAACAAAACAAAACAAAACCCACCACCACCATCAACAAAAGCACCCTCTACATACTGAGGGAGCTGTCAGACCCTGCGGAGTGTGTGCAGACACCAAACGACAGGATGAGGTCCGCGGGATGCCCTGACCTGGCTCTCCTAGACCAGCACCTATCTCCTCAGAGTCTCTGTGCAGACTGCAGTGAGCAGAAGCACAGCTTGCCCCGTGGGACCATGCCCCTAACCTCTGAAGGCAGTCCCCGTGTCTGCTGGGGGGACATGAACCAGCTTTCTATGCTTGCCAGCCTGGCCTGTGGACTCCTCAATGGTGACTCTCAACCATTTGGCACTGGCATGGCTCCAGCAGTGCCAGGTGTCCATATGCCATCACTGCAGTCTCCTGGCCTGGCCGGGGCTCAGTGTCCTTGGCTTTCTGAGCCACGTGGGTGGCACAGACGCCAGTGAGAGCAAGGGCTGACTGCAGTATTCACCACCTTTCTCAGTACTGCTCCAGGTCTCTGGCATTTAACAGGCGCCTAAACAACAGTCTAGGCTGGGATTCCCTTCATTTTACATGCAGAGGTAATGCATTCTTGAAAGCAACAGTGTCAGGATTCAAGAGCAGGTGTGGAGCCAGTGTGCTCTACCAGACAGAGGTAGGAAGATCAGGAGTTCAAGGCCAGCCTGGACTACCTTAGACTGTCTCAGAAAACAAAACCAAAGGGGCTGGAGACATGGTAGTTAAGAGCACTTGACATTTCACAGAGGACTCAAGTTTGCTTGGACCTACGTCAGAGGCCTCACAATTGCCTGTAACTCGAGCTCCTGGAGATGTTATTCTCTCTAATGGTCTCCATGGATACTGCATACATGTGGTGCATATACATTGTGACAGGTACATGCACATATACATAATATAAAATAAAAATAACTAATCTCTTTTAAAGAGCACAACAATAATAAAAACAAAGCCAGGTGTGGTAGAATATGACTATAGTCCTGGCACTTGTAAGGAGGACTAGGAGGCAGGAGGATGAGGAGTTCAAGACAAGCCATGGCTACATGGGACACTGTCTCAAAAAAAAAAAAAAAGACCTAACACCCCCCATCTAATAACTAATCCTCGAAATCAAACCAAACCAAACCAAATAAAACAACCAGACAACCCAGGAGGTGTGTCTACCCTCAGAGTCCATGTTTTCCCACATCTTGCTTAGAAGTCAAAGTTGGGGAGGCCAGGGAAGGGCTCCCAGGAACTAGTCTCAGTCAGGCCTGCCTGGAGAGAGGGTGGTTGACCCCTGGGAAGAATGTAGAGCTGACACTGGTGAAATCACATGTGAGCAAAGACAGGGGAAGGACCAGGAGTCTAACACAGGGCCTGTAGGGACCCTCACAGGCAGAGGGGAAGTTAGTTTAGTAGGAAAATCAAGGAGTCTCAGGGGGAGGGAAAAGTGCTTGGAGCCTTCTACTATAGTAACGCTGAGGGACTTGGGGACCACAGTTGGGACAGGGGGTCAGCAGGGTGTGCTGTGGGGCATTAGACACACAGTGCTGACATGGGAAAGAGTAGAGACCAAGCAAGAGAGCTTCAGGTTCAGGGTAAAACCACAGGAAGCAGATCTTTCCTGGCAGCTAGGTGGACAGAGAACTCCACGGTCAAGCCTGGGTTCCTACGTAGGCTTTGTGTGAGCTTAATACACACACCCAACCTCTTGGGATTTTTTTTTTCTACAGAGAAAAACACTCCTTTGCCTTGTCCTAAACTACCACAGACTTTGATCCTCAATGGATGGACCACTACGCAATCATCAGTTCCTGATTCTAGCTTTCTTCCCGAGGCAGAACATCTGCTGGGTTACTTTACTCAAGTCATACGAGTATTCAGAAGCACCGAATATAGTCTGCAAGATTCATTTCTCGTGTTTCAACTGTGGGCAAGTATAGGAGCACCTATACTTTTTTGGGTAGTCTCAGGTGGGAACATCCTCTGTGACAGTCAAAAATTCCAGTGTGGGTTAGAGATGTGGCTCAGTTGCTGGAGTTATTTCCCTGGGTTCCATTCACAACACTGCATAAACTGGACACAGAGGATGGCACGGGCCTGTAATCCCAGAACTAGGAAGAAGGAGGCAAGAGGATCCGCTATATAGTAACTCAGCTATATAGCTATCTATATAGGAAGTTTCAGGATAGCCTGGAATACAGGAGACACTACCTCAAAAGAAAAAATTGCAATATGGGTGGCTTGGTGATGGCCCTGTCTTTCATCCACTGTCAAGAGCCGGTAGGCAGGAGTTGGTGGCATAGCATCCTTCAGTGCCTGGCTCCTTTGCATGGAATATGTAGCTATGTTTCAGGTTTGCACTGGCTGGGGCATTGTGTGTATGTATGAATGTCATGTATGTGTACATGCGTATGTTGGAGGGTACATGCTGTTCATGGAGGCCAGAGAAGAAGGTCAGGTGTTCTTTATCAATCCCCTTATTCCTTCAACAAGGTGTCATACCAAATCTGGGCTAGCAGCAGTCTTCCTGTCTCTGTTCCCCACAGCGGTGGTTACAGGCCAGTGTAAAACCACACTTAGCTCTTCTTTGTAGGCTCAGTGATCCAAACTCAGGTCTTCATGCTTATACATCAAGGCCTGTCGCCCACTGAGCCACCTCCTCAACTCTGAATTTATCTATTTATTTATTTTATTTTATTTTTGAGACAGGGTTTTTCTGTATAGCTCTGGCTGTCCTGGAACTCAACTCTAGAGATCAGGCTAGCCTCGAACTCAGAGATCTGCTTGCCTCTGCGTCTGGAATGTTGGGATTAAAGGCGTGTGTCACCACTGCCAGACTGTTGCTTTTTTTTTGTCTTTTCTTTTAAAGCAATAAAATAGTATTGCTTTTTGTACTTTGTCAGACACTAGTGTATTATTTCATGAGTGCTAACAGGTAGAAATGTAATCTGCTTTATATGTATGTAAGTTATAGACATAAATACATGTATCTGACGAATCCCTAGCATGTCTTGGGAAGCTTGCTGGCTTCTGGAAGGCAGAGGAACTCATGGTACAAAGCTGCAGGGTCCAGGTGATCTGCAAGGGTGTGTTGAGAACACAGCGAGACTCATGAGCTATCCAGGAGGACCGAGCCAGGGGGAGCGAGCCAGGCTGGCTGTTGGGTTTGTGATTATGACCTCTCATCCACATCCCTTCTTTAGTATTTTGTTTGTTTTGAGATGGCCTCGACACTGCAGTCCAGGCTGGCCTGAAATTCACTCTGTAGCTGAGGATGGCAGACAACTCTGAGTAATCCTTCTGCCTCAACCTTCCTAGTATGGGGTTTTTTTTTTTTTTTTTTTTTTTTTTGGTTTTTTGAGACAGGGTTTCTCTGTGTAGCCCTGGCTGTCCTGGAACTCACTTTGTAGACCAGGCTGGCCTCGAACTCAGAAATCCTCCTGCCTCTGCCTCCCAAGTGCTGGGATTAAAGGCGTGCGCCACCACCGCCCGGCATCCTAGTATGGGTTTTACAAGCATCTTTAACTATCCTCCTCAAATCTCCCTCCCTCCCTCCTTCCTTCCCTCCCTCCCTCCCTCCATCCTTCTGACTGAGCCACCCCAGTGGGTCATTTCAGGCCTGTCATCACCACAGGGGAGTAAAGGCCACATCTTCCATGACCACCACTCTCTGACCTATGCAAAATTTACACTAAGCAGAATAGCATGATCTGCATGTAGACTAAGGGTATGAGACTTTTGCCACTGGAGCTCCCCAGCCTCAGCAATGGTGGATACCAGGAACAGCGGACTGGGGCAGTGACGTCTGACTCAGCAGCAGGCCTTTTCTGGTTCAGCATAGAGGTGACCCCAGTAAAAGGGTAGGATGCCTGAGGGTATAGATGTTTGCTAGTGAACTGATGTGGTCCATTAGCTTTTCAGTGGTGTGGCCATCTCTGGGCTGTTGCCTGGGGATGGTGGGGGAAATTTTCTGTGTTGGAGGGTCTTGGAGGATGCAGAATGCCAATGGAGCACCTTGAGCAACTGTCACAGGACACATGGCCAACAAGGTGTGTTTACAGAGGTGTGTATGGGGAAATCCAAGAACAGCAAGGTGGTCTCTGTAGGAGCAGCAGAGCTAGTGTGATGTTTCCAGAAGAAAACTGCAAGTGTGCATCATGTAAAATCTCTTGACAGTTCACCATTTGCAGCCTGTTGCTTTTGAAAAGACCCTCATGTTCTACTGTCAAATGTAGACCCCAGTCACAAAGCCCACTTCCTTAGCCTAATGGGTAACCACATGACTTTGGGAGCTGTGCTCCACCCAGCAGCAGACGGCAGCAAAGAGATACCAACAATGTGGGGGTACTAGCACCCCACTTTCCGAAGGTTCATCATTGCCCTTCCTAGCCTCTGCCACTCACTTCTGTAGGCCATGTGTCCTTTCTAGTTTGCACAACCAGTGGTCAGGTAACGGCAGGTACAGGCGGGCCACGGCTTTTACTTTAGACAGCTTCCAGTGCTGGGCCAGCATCATCACATGACCCCAAAGCCCGGCTCTGTTTTGTTACTCTTAGCTCCCTACTTTGGAGATGTTGAAACAGAACTCTATCCATCTCTCCTAGAGCTCAAGTGGAGGGCTGAGCCACACGCTGCCTCTTGCTACACACTTGCAGTTTTTAAAGGGAATTTGAGAAGAGATGTATTTATTTGCTTAGTATGTGTTGTGGTTGAGTTGATTTTGTTTTGACACATTGGTTCAAAATAAGATTGACCCTTTGGAAAATCAACTTGCTAAAGTCATTTGCTCTTCAGCTCAAGGGGCTTAATTGAAAACAGCTGGGGTATGCTGACATCACCACAGACCTTCAGACTGAAAGGGACCTCAGAGCCTTGCCAGTGAGGGTAGTGACAGTGAATCTTCAAAGGCAGGAGCCAGGGAAACCAAGTTTTTCCCTAGGAGGAATTTTCTACTTCAAAAGTGATTTTTGTTTGTTTTTTAAAGATACTAAAAGGAGCCGGGCGGTGGTGGCGCACGCCTTTAATCCCAGCACTTGGGAGGCAGAGGCAGGTGGATTTCTGAGTTCGAGGCCAGCCTGGTCTACAGAGTGAGTTCCAGGACAGCCAGGGCTACACAGAGAAACCCTGTCTCGAAAAACCAAAAAAAAAAAAAAAAAAGATACTAAAAGGAGCTGACCAGAGAGTATCATGGAACGAGGCAGCACGGCTGTGATCTCTCAGATGCTACCACTGTTTTATTTACTCCAAGTTGGATTTTTGTTCCCTTGGCATTTTCCCATGTCTCAGCTTGGCACCTTGGCAGGTGCCACTTTCTCTGATTGCCTTTTACAGCCCCGCACAGTTGCCGCCGTCCCAGATGGCTGCATTATTACACTTAGCTGGTCTCTAGTACCGGGTATCCCCACTGTGGGAGGCATTGGAATAGACCCTGCTTGTTCACCTAATCTTGTAGGGGACTTTAAGTAACCACAGAGGAAGGAGATCCTCTTAGTCAGCTAAGTTCAGACTACTCACTGGACAGGACAGTTCTAGAGTAATTGTCATCTGGGGATCTGTGGTGTGAGTGTCAGCCTCTGTTATCTGAGTCAGGGGTGAAGGAGGCGAGGACTAAGGGCTGGGGAGAGAGGAGTGTCCTGCCCGCATCAACCTGTTCCCTGTCCAGGATTCTCTCCTACATCAGGACTAGTTGCCATGATGCATGCTGACAGGAGTTTGGAAGGCATCATTGGTCCCTTTGGAAGTTCCTCCAACCCCTCTCTGGGTGGCCCTGGCCCACGCGAGGCCTTGGCTTCAGTTTCCTGAGCTGTCAAGTTCTATGATGCTCTGCTCTGCCTTACATCTCACACAGCAGTGGGAATGTCACAGCCTCTCGGTAGTGTTGATTACACTTGGAGCTCCCCTTACAGAGTCAGGCAAGTCTTCTCCATGTAAGGAAGGCCTGCTTAGCACAGGATGGGTAACCCCTCAGAGGACCTTAAGACTTTCACATTCTGCCTTGAAAACTCGAAGTACAGAATGGGGCCCTGAGATGTTAATACAGATCTACTGGCTCCCTGAAGCAGAGTGACCCTAGTAAGAAACTGCCTGGTTTACACAGAGACTGACAATCTCTGCCTCTTTCTGTTAAGGGAAAATAATATAGAGAAGGAACTCAGAGTCCTGCATATACAGATCTATTGGGGATCAAGGCCTTTTAAGTTTGAACATGCCTTGCCTCCTCTGGAACATATTCACACTTGATCACCAGAGGAACAGCACCAAGAGGTGCAGGACCTTTAAGAGGTGATTAGTTTGCTAAGAGGGATTAGTGGGCTCTCTGGGGGTGGGGGTGGGGGTACCAGGATTAGTTCCAGCCAGAGTGGGTTGTTAGAAAGCAAGGCTGCCTGTCCTGGTTTGCTCTTTAACACATGCCATCCTGCTTTTCCTCTAAGATAGGAGTAGCAGGAGGCCCTGGCCAGGTGCTGCCTGATCTTGGACTTTTAGCCTTGAGATGGACAAATAGTTACCCAGTCTGCTAGTTTTGTTACGATGGACTAAAGCAGTTCCTCCCGGGGTAGATGTTTCTGGAGACAGCTTTGAGAACCACATGGTCACTCCTTGGTCCCCAGGAGATGATAGTATTTGTAGTGCCTATTTAGACACTGTGGGTACTCATTCTAAACACTGCCAACATATATCCTGAAAGGGTCCAAGAAGGCTGTTGTTTCTGCCTTCCCTTCTTGCTGGGTTAGCATCACAGGGTCCATATCTAGGCAAAGTGAACACAGTTGTCTCTGGCAGGTCCATGTTAGGTTTAAATGAACTGGAAGGCATTAAGGGTATGTCTGGGGGATGGCATTAGGAATTGAGACATCCATTTTAAAGCTTAAAAAGTTAAGCAAATCTGAGTGGCTATTCCTCCACTGTAGCTTTTGCCCCCTCCCAATCTTTAATTTTATGTGTATATGTATTTTGTTGGTATGTACCATGTGTGCCTGATGCCCACCTGAGGAGGCCAGAAAAGGGTATCAGATCCCCTGGAACAAGAGTTGCAGATGGTTGTGAGCCATGGTGGTGAATCCAACCCAAGTTCTCTACAAGAGCAACCAGTGCTTTTAAATGTCTGCCTTTGTCTTGGGGAGGGGCAGGGTCTCACTATGTGGCCCAAGTTGGTCTCATACTCATTATCTAGCTCAGGGTGGCCTTGAACTTGCAACCCTCCTACTTCAGTTTCCAAAGTATTGGGAGTTCAAGCATATAGTATGAAGCCCAGCTTCCTTTTTTTTTTCCTTTTTGGGGGCAGTCTTTTTGTAGCCCAAACTGGTCTCAAAAGTCACTACACAGGCAAGAATGATAACACTCCTGCCTCCATTTCCCCAGTTTGGGAGTATAAAGTGTGTATCACCACACCCAGTCTATGCTTCCTTGCATATTAGGTAAACATTGTACCAACTGGACTACGTTCCCAGCTTCCACTGTGGCTTGTGAGGCAGGCAAATCAGACTCCTGTTAAACCAACTGATGGGACCTTGCGTATCCTCCCGAGCCACTTCTCTGTTCCTTCAACTGAACTTGGGACATTCATCTTCTTTGAAACTTTGCAGACTTCACTACATTAGCAGTCTGAGGTCATGGGAACATCAGTCTGGCATACAGATGGGGCTTGTTACTTTTTGTGTGATTGGGGGGGGCACTTGACCTATGAGCCTCTTAGCTCTGAGAACGGATAAACCTAACATGGCAGCTTTGTGAGCAGACAGCATTAAACAAGATTACATACATAAACACACCTGGTGCACGGCAGACACCAAGTGTATACTTTCTTTTAGAGAAAGCCCCTGGAAGAATCCCTCCTGCTCTGGTCAGTCAGTGATGCCAATCAGCAGAGCCAACACATACTCCTCTTATAGACCTGCTATGAGTAACTGTGCAATTCTTGCTTTTCATTGTTGCTTCTTTAGGAGATAAGGTCTCACTACATAGACCTTTGGCTGGCAGTGAACTTACCGTAATTCCCGTCTCTGTCAGAGGGATGGGAATGTATGTGTGAGTCACTATACCCGGATTCCTTCCAAGATGTCTTTTATTTTGGTACTGGGAGTTGATCCCAGAGCCTGGCATATTCTAGGCAAGCACTGGACCAGTGAGCTATACCAATCTCTCTCTGAATGTCTCAGCAGCCCTATGCTCTGGTTCCATTTATCCTGTCCAGCCCTATCTGTACTCTCTGGGCATGGGCTTAGCTTGGGGATAGTTCTGAAAGTAGAGTTCCTGTGCAGGGTGTGCCAAAAGGAAGGCCTTTTCTGAGGGGAGCCGTGTGTGCACAACAGCCCGGGAGACCTTGTCATAGAGCTGTCTCTTCTCAACAGAACAGGAGTGGATTAAGACTCAAGTCATAAAGTGGGGGGTGGGGGTGGGGGCAGGAAAAGTCCAGTGAGCATGAGGTGGGGCCTGGGCTGCTCAGGGTAGGGGCCTCAGCAAACAACTGTTAAACCAGGGCCCCTCCCCATTGTACTAGCTTTAAACCCCAGTGTGCAAAGTTTGGCCCAAGGCCTCTGGATGACCCCAATCTAATTCCCACTCTCTATGGATGGTTGAAGGCACAAAGATAAGCGGCCTCCTTGAAGCATGCAGCCCCCAGGAAATCCTGCAGGAGCTGGGCTGGGAAAGGCACAGTGTGTGAAGGGGAGGGAGAGGCAGATAAGAGTCTCTGAGACAGGAAGCAGCACCTGTGCTTGGGAACCTACTGAAGAACTATGAAGTTAGGTCCTCAAAGCAAGCTAGGAACTAACAGGGTAAAATCCCAGGCCTAGAGAGAGCCTCTGGACACAGAAAGCTATCACCTGAGCCTAGGGTGGGAAGCCACCCTTTGCCACCTCCAGCGGAGCACTGCTCTCCCATATGCATCAGCTCTACACCTATTCTTGTTCCTTGGGCCTTTGTCCTCTTAGAAGGATCTGGGTTCCCATGGTAGGCTTGGAAGAAGGGAGAGCTCAGAATGGTTGGCTAGGCAATGAAAAAAGTAGGCCCCACACTAATCGGTAGCCAAGAGGAAAAGGGCAGAAGGTAGAGGCCCCACCAGAGTATCTTACAGCCATCATCTGTGCCTGACTCCTATCCCTGGGCCCTGAGCTGCTACTGTCACTTGCGGCTTGTAAGTTACTGTGTAACTTCATTCCAAGCAGCCCAAGGTGCAGCACTCCTTCAAACATCCTGTCCAACAATGAGTTGCAGAGAGGTGACATTAGGAAGGCAGTGGCCAAAGGGTGGCTCCTCTCCCAGGCACAGCTCCTGGGAGTAGGAAGTCTCATTGTCTCCAGAGGCTACTGAGAGAAGGGCCTGCCTCAGAGGTGACAGTGGGAAATAAAAGACTGGGTTCTTAGGGGCTCTTGGAGCTATGGGGAGGACTCTTAATTGCCCTCAGACCCAGGACCCAAATTGATTCTTTATTGAATATTGCTCATTAAGGTTTGATGCCTGGTATGTGATGACACATTCTTCACTAGTGGCTGAACGATGTCTTTAACAATGAGTGAAAAGCCCAGCGTCTAAAGGTGGCCTTCAGCCTAGCTGGGTAGATGCCCCATCAGCTATGTCAGGGGCTGAATCTAAAGTTCTGCTTCCTGTGGGAAAATCATAGTACCCACTGGAAGTTCAAGTTCATGTGGACACACATGACCCTTACCGATGCATCAGTGGCTGTGAGCATCAGCCTGCCCAAACTTCCACAACACTAGCAACCGATATGGTGGTCATGGCCATAGACCAACATTAGGGCACAAGTTTCTGCCACCTGGTTAAGGACTCTCACTGAGCTAAGGTGGATTTAAGTTGTGGTTATGTATAATTGAGGATTTCTTAGCAAACATGAGCTATTTCTCCAGGCCCTCTGTTTATTTATCATTAAAAATGTGAGAATGGGGAGGAGAAGGAGGAGGAGGAGGAAGAAGAGGAAAAAGAGGAGGAAGAGGAAGAGAGCGAGAGAGAGAGAGAGAGAGAGAGAGTCTACAAGACTGAAGAGATGGCTCTGTAGTTAAGAATATTCACTGCTCTTGCAAAGGACCCATGTTTGGTTTCTATCACAACTACCTATAACTCCAGCTCTAAAGAAACCAACACCTTCTTCTGGATTCTGTGGGCACCTGCACTCGTGTATGCGTGCGCACGCATGCATGCATGCACGCACGCACGCGCACACACACAGAGAGAGGATTAAAAATAAATCTAAAGAAAGGAAAGCCCCAGTACACACTACCTTCTTCAAGACCCCAGGAAAACAATGAGATTTCTGAGGCTCCCTTTACCTCTTCTTCCTCTAGAACAGACAACAGACTAGTCCTTTTCTACCTGACTAAAAAGTAGTTCCCTGCATGGGCGGGATTGGTTTCCCCTTCTTAGAAGCTCAAAGTGGTCTTGACAATACAGGCTCCAGGCTGAGTACCAAGATGACCTGGGACTCTGCAGAACTGCAAAGCTCTGGCTCCAGTCCAGAGCGGCTGGCTCAAACACCCTGCAGGCATTAACAAGGCTTGCAGCAGATTCAGAAGCATGTTCCGTTTGAGAACCCTTGCTGGGAGCTCTCCATTCTGAAAGCCTGTGGGAGTGGGGGTGTTTTGCCACTATAGGGTCTTCCAGAGGCAGGTAGACCACCCACCTACCACACTCCAGTTGTAACCAGACACCTGACCCCTGAAGATTACATTGGCTAAGGCCAGGCTTGAGGCCCACCAACCAGCTCTGTGTGAGCCCTTCTCTTCCAGACACTGCTGTGGGAATTCAGATGTCTCAGTATTGCCATGGCAACTGCACCTTTCTAATGCTGGTGGGCATCAGGAACAGGGAGCCAGCAATTCAGGAAAGGAGTCTACCAGGAAATAAAGAGTGCCAGGCCAGAAAGTTCAGAACAGCTGAACACATGCATCAGAGGTAGGAGGGCTTCCCAGGATGGCCAGGTTGGTGGCACACGTCTGGAATCTCACACATCTGGACTATCACCATTCAAGACATAGAGACAGGATGATTGCAAGTTCCAGGTCAGCTAGGATCTCAATCTTCCCCTCAGCATATACAAATGATGGCTCAGAGAGTGCCTGGTTCTTCCCTGTCACATAAAGCAGCAATTTAAACCAGGGTGCTGTCGAGTAGCCCAACTCTCCAGGCCAGGGCATCTGCCAGTGCATGCCTTCCACAGACCATCTGCCTAAATTAAATTAGGATCCTACATTGCTATGGAAAAATTAACAAGAAAGTGCTCACCACAGAATGGCCCTATGTGTTCCAGGTCATAGAGGCAAGATCCTGGTACAGAACTTTGAAAGCGGATACCAAATGTAAGGGGCCTTATATAATAATGGGTATTCTAGCTCTAAAAATCAAGAATTGATGTTAACAAAGGTAAACATCACATCTCCAATGCTGGCATCAGAGGAAGGAGTGCAGCCCTCTCCTTGGCCCTCAGCCTCACTCTGGTGAGGGATGAGGTGGACACCTCCCGTTCCAGAGACAGGCAGAGAGCAGTTTGGCCCTGCAGCCCTGGGTACTTGCACTGTTCTGTCTCTTGCTGCTTTGGAGGAAACACATTCATGTGAGTAGTCAGGAGCCGACCTTATCCCGACACAAAGTGTGAGAAGTGAGGCTGGGGAAAGTATAGCTCGCACAGCACTGCCTGTGAGGCTGTCTTACCTTTACAGTGCACTTCACCATTGGGGTATATAGTGTATCCCCAGAACTTTCTGCATGGAGTTATTCATCTTTGCCCCTCTGGCCATCCATAAGCCTGAATCCCTTTTCCCTGAGTGGGCAGGAAAGCCAAGTGGTTTTCCAACAGTTGAGCAGAGGCCAGTACCCAACTCTTATTTTTCTTTTTGCCCTCATAGTGGCAGTGATGCCTGGTGCACCTGCCCTTCATACTAGTGCCCAGGACACTGAGGACCTTGGCTCAGCAAGGTTCCGATGGCTTCTCCCAGCCTTGAGTTACTCCAGCTAGAAATGGGAGTAAGGCAGAGAGACAGACAGGGCCGGAATGCAACAGTATCCATTCCTTGTTCTCCCTTCACTGCATCTTTAGGAGACTCTCATGGGACCTCACCCAGTGTGGCCACGGGGTCAGCCCATAGCTCTGCACACACCTCAGAATTAGGGAGGGGTCTGCAGAGGTGGGTAGGGAATGCTGCAGTACCAGCTGTGGGCCCTCTCACATCATTCCAGTCGTTGCCCTTTATAAATATTTATAGTAGCTCTTCTACTAAAAATAACATCCTGGAACTCAGGGAGTAGAAAAAAAAAAGAGGAAAAATCAATGTGAATGGGACTTGGTGGTCACATGCTTCACAGGACCCCAGGAGAGGATGCATGAGCAGCACCCAGGCAGTGCGCCCCCTGGCTGCCAGTCCCAACTTGGCCCACAGAACAGGGCTGCTTCCCCATTGACTGGACCACAAAGTTCTCTGCCTTCCTCCTGGCTACACAGCAACAGGGCCGCACAGCACTGTGCAGGCGGAAGCCTCACCAGTTCAAAGAGGAAGGGGGGCACTATTTTTAGCACTGAGGCTGGGGTGTAAATGTCTGCAGAGCTGAACGAGGCCTGCAGCTTTCTTTGCATAGACAGAAAATGTTGTTTTTTAAAGGTCAAAGGTAGGAAAGAAATGTGTGTGCCCACACTAGGGAGAGTACCCTGTGCGGGCCAGAGGCCAGAAGGAACCCCATTTGGTCAGGAACACACACGGGCTCAGCACTTTTTCTTTTCTTTTCCATCTCCTGGTAAATTCCTGATGCAGAGATGAGACCATGCCCTGAGGGAGGAATGCAGATGCTAGTACATGCAGGAGACCCACCAGCTGCGGCCTCGGGCAGTCCCTCCCCACTTCCCACAGGCTTGGCTCCTCTCTCTGGAGGTGAATGAGTCTGGCAGCCTGCAAGCCTAGTCCAGGTGTGCAGCAGAAAGACGGATAGGAATGTGCCTCTGGGGGAAGACCTTCCCTTGTCTTCTCGGTGCCAGCTTGCTCCTCTGCCTCTGCGCCTGTACAAGACAGACTGTTAGTCACAAGCACACTGGGGGCTCAGGACAAAGCTGTAAAGCAGCAGACCTGCTCTTCAGTTGTGCATGTAGATATTTTCTCTCTTTCAGAGGGACAGGGTTGGGGTGTGGCGAGTGCGTCTTTTGAGGTCACTGCTTGTGTCACAGGGGTGGGAAGTACTTCGATTGAAGAGAAAACTGGGTTCACAATGGCAGGCTTGGAAGGGGAAGAAGCCCAGCCTTCGGCAGCAGACAGCAGGCTGTAGGGTGCGTCACTTTTCCTCTACCTCGACTGCTGGCTTCTCATAGGTCCTGCCATGGGTCAGAGGCAGAGACACCAGCTGACTAAGCCCTGGCAGAGGTTCTTGAGTGTGGGCTTAGGCTTCCTTGTGTGCACGGAGGGAGCAGGCTTGATGGTGCTCACATAACTCCTTTCCATGCTGTCCCTCTGGCCCTAGGGACTGGCAGGCTCCTGAAGGCTTTCGAGTCAGTTCCTGACCTCACCAACAGCACACAGCAGCCTGGGCTTGCCACAGGAAGGGCCTGGTCTGCATATTCTGAGTAGCAGCGCCCTGGTGCTGCCCATCTGCAACCAGCTCTGCAAACCAAGTGTGCAGGCTGACTTTGCAGGGAGGGTGGAGAGGAGTTCAGCCCAGGGGCAGCTCTGAGATGACAGTACTTAGAGGACTGACTGAGAAAGTTCCTTTGCTGCCTGGTGGTGCCATGGCACTGGGTTTTCTACCCTGAAGATTTGTAAATGAGAAAAAGATGCCCCATTTAAAAAAAAATAAGTAAATAAGTAGAGACCAGGCATGTTGGTGCCAGCACTCAGAGTGCAGAGGCAGCTTAATCTTTATGAGTTCAAGGGTACCCTGGTCTACATGAGGAATTCTGGGACAGCTAAGGCTACATAGTGGTACCCTGTCCTAAAAAAAAAGTGAACTTGGAAGTCGCAATAGTTCATAGAAGCTTAGCTGGTATCAGAATACAAAGAAAAACAGTGACACTGGTTCCTTAAGACTACAAGACTGTCTGTCTTATGACTCATTGGCCCTTTGTGGTCAGTGTAGGACCTCTGTGTAGGACATTAGGAGGCAGTGTTGAGTGACAGAATCCCAGGGGAACTCTTGCTGTGGGTTAGCCAGTGGCGACAGAGGACAGGAGTACAGAGGCCTCCCAGGGAGGTGGTTACTCTCGTCTGGTGCTCTGCAGCCTGCTTCAGTCAGTGCTATTGGTGAGACCAGGCCATGACATGCGATGCAAGACAGGCCACTGCCTAGACACCCAGCAAACAGGCCCAGTGGAGACTGCTGTGGGGGCCAGAGGAAAAGGTGTAGCTGGGTTCTTTCAAGAACATCCTAATTGTAAGTTAGGCTTGCTCTGGCTTGGGATTTGTGATGGAAGGAAGGGTAGAGGAAGGGGAGGACACACTACTCACCCGAGCTTCCTGTGTCCTGGCCGTTCCTGGGCTAACCTGTAGCAGCAGAGGCAGAAACAACACAGATCACACTCGGGCTTTCCTCAGCCCTGGACTTCTCTAAGGGGGCCTTTCCTGACTCACCCAGGGGCTAGACTCACATTTGCCTTTCTGTTGAGCGTTCCTGCCAGGGATAATGGGGTAGAGGCAGATTATCTACAACCACATCTCAACAGACATGGAGTACTGTCAAGAGAAAAATCAACTAATGGAAGCAGAGCCTCACTAACTCTATGGAGCAGTTAGAGCAGGATCAGAGCCTATGTGGTTCTAAAAGGAAACACGGTGGAACAGTTTTGAGGCAGACATTGCTTCTCTATGTTCTGGAACAGCACTGCTATCTAGCTCTCCTTGGATGTTCCGAGTTCATGTCTGTCCTCAGAGAGGGCCCTTGGATGTCCTAGAGTCCATGTCTCTCCTCAGGGCCACTGCTGGTCAGATATGCATCAGGGCGCCTCGGTGTATAAACTAGACAGCTAGGGGCATTCTGAAGGACCCAGATGTTCTGGGGTGACTCAGATATATATGGGAGTTCTGGGACAACCAGAGGAGGCAACGGTCTAGGCCTCATTCCGCGACCTTCTCATACTTGACCCGAGGGCATGTTCAGTGGGAAGGGTGCCACGGTACATCCTTCTCTGGGATTCAGATGGTCAGTGTAGAACGGACAGAGGCGAATATGACAGGGATATTGCTTTGGTCAGAGTTATTCAAAAGTACCCCTTTGGTACTTGTGACTTGTGTGCTGAACAGATCATGTGTGCTGGGCAGGGAGATGACTGGGCTGTGTTTATGTCATGTGAAACTGACCTCACTCCAAAGAAAATTAATCATTTTCTGTAAAATCAGGAGTTATTGATCTTAAATGTCTCTACCATATCTGCAAAGACCACATAATGTTGAGAGGCAAACAAAACCAAAGTCTATTATCTCGTACCTCAACTCTTTCCCTCTTGCCCACAGAGATGGCACCTAAATGCCATAAAAGCTCAGGTATCCCCACAGAAAGCCTTCACACAGACATACAGACCCAGACACGTGTACTTAGAGGGATGAGGAGAGGCTAAGAGCAAGCATCACAGAACAGTCCTGACAGGGTCAGCCAGGTCTGGCCAAGGGAAACCACTCCAGCTCCTATGAACGACTGAAGGCCAGAGCCCACGGCAGAGGCAGTAGTGAAGTGGCCGCAGCAGGGATCTAGGCTTGCTTTGGGGAAGCAGAGGGAAGCTGAGGAGGAGCCTAGAGCAGGGAGCACATAGAAAGGAGGCCAGGGCAGCAGCCGCTCTGTCTTTAGTAAAAATGTTCCATAGTAATGCTAGGGTTTGGTTGGGGTCTGGGCATACGCTTGGGGGGCGGGTGGGCATTTACGAGTGGGCATGTGTGTTCCTCCTGCCACATAGCCCCCCTTATCTGGACCTGGATCTCTGATTGGCTGTTCTTTTCTGACAGTCTGAAGTGTGGTCGGGCCAGCCATTCCCCCAGACTCGTGCCCAGTGGCCCAGTTCTCCCAGGCCTTTCTCATCCATCCCATCCCTGAGAGATAAACAGCACTACAAAGCCACTGTTCTGAGGGGTTCCCACCTGTCTCCCCTGACTGACTTCCACCTTGCACTGTGGCTTTTCCACTTCTCTTAGACTAGCTGTTCTCTTTAAAGCACTGCACTTGGGGTTAGAGACTACTGGGGTGAATCCAGGCTCTGCCACTTATTAACCTGTCCAGTTAATAAGCCTCTTGTCTAGAATTCTTCCTGTCTGGGGTGGTGAAGCCAGATGAAGATGGCCATATCACCGACCTCCCTGCAGGCTAGGAGGTAGCTAGAACCAGCCCTGCTCTGCTCTCTCCCTTCACCTGCTCAGGCTGGTCGTCTTTCTCACTTGACGCTATCATGTTACCCTGTTCACCGCCTGAGACAAGTTCATTCACTGCATTCCTAGAAGACAGGCACTGTTCCAGACACTGGGAATACATCACCAACAACACAGGCCAAAATCTCTGCCTCGGGGAGTTTATGTTCTGGAGGAATCCAGAAACAGCATCTTGATATATGATAGACATAACTTGAGACTCTCAAGAGTCTCAAGAGGATTTTGCTATCTGTTTAATATCCCACTGAAAGATGACAGTTAAGAGCATGAAGTTTGGAGTCAGGAAGACCCACTTCAAGCCCACTCAGAGGCTATGTGAGCAGACTCCCCTAGAATCTGTTTCCCTCTTACTAAAATGAGAATATTATCGTCTGTGTGTCTCGGTGTTAAGGATCACACAAGATTTTCCATGAAACCACTTAGTGCAGTTTTCTTCCCACATAACAAGCACATAAATAGTTTCTTGCATAGCAAGATGAGGAAGGCATTACTGCCCTTTACCAATACCTTTTTTTCTTGGTTTTATTCTTCCTGTCTATTCCAACCTACAAGTCTCTTCCTTTTCTGAAACTCTTGGTATTATATTATACACTTAATGGTGTTTTTTGTTTGTTTGTTTGTTTGTTTTTGCTTTTGAGGCAAGGCTTCAGGTCAGGTTCATTTGGCAGCAGAGGATGAGTCTGCCCTTCTGACCCTTCTGTCTCCACCTGACAAGCAATGGGATTGCAGGTATGGTGTGTGCCACGGCTCCCGTGGTTTATGTGGTGCTAGGGTTTATCCTGGGCTAGGCAAGCATCCATCAACTGAGCTCCCTCCACAGCCAACATCCAATACTTTGTGATCACACCTTCCTTCTTTGTCCCCCCCTACACTTCTTCTGCATATCACAGTCATACTTCTCTAATTAGACCACTGACCCCATAAGGTTGGCAGGAGATGTTTTGTGACTTGTTTGTATTCCATAGTAGAAAGTCATCCGACATTACTACCTATGGGTACACCTCAGAGGCTGTGGGGAGAACAGGCAGGAGGAACTCTGGAGGGGCTGCAGACTTGGGGAAGGTGTGGTAGGAGAGAGGTCAGAAACAAAGGGGAAGGAAGTTAGCATCTACTGCTCTAAAGCTTGGGTTCCCAAACTAGGAACTTGCCTTTACCTCTGTCTTTCTCTTCCTGCATCTTCTCTTCTTCCTCTGTACCTTTCTCTGCTGTGGAAACAAGTCCAAAGAGGCCAGTGACCCTTTGGTCCCGCACCACTGTAGGAGGCCTGAGGCAGAGACCTGAGGCAGAGACCTAAGGCAGCAGACAGTCTCAGGGTCTATAATGTCCCTGTCCATGCCCAACAGCTCCACTCTCTGGCACTGTCTGACTGGAATCTTGCATAGCCATGAAGCAGAGGGCGTGAGGACAGATCTGACGGTCAGGGTGGGTGCTAGCTACAAGGGTTGCACTTAATATTTTGCATTCAAGTTCAAGAAAACAATTGTAGAAGTGTATGCTGGATGCAAACCCATATTCACATGGGCTCTGAAGAGGAGCTGGGTGCTCCCTCTGAATTGAGATCCTGGAAACCAGGCCACATCTCACCAGGTATGGCCAAACAAGACAACCATGTCATATTTGAGGTGTTAAAGGGATTGGGTAGAATCTCCTAAAAATGAGAAAACTTGGGAGTGACCATGATATCTCCCACCCAACACTGGAAAGGTGGGCTGTAGAGGAAGATGGATGTAGGGCAGAAAGGGAGATTTTTAGCTCCCTAATTAGGAAGAAATCTCCAGTGATTAGAGCTGGCTATGACTGAGCCCCCAGGAAATATTCAAACTGGAGGCTTTTAACAGAAAGTTCAATTAAATGTCCTTAAGACCCTTTTGAACTTTAGGATTTAATTACTTAAAAATATTTTTGAAATGTGAGGAAGACAAGCTATAGATGTGTGTTCTGTGCATCCTGCCAGAAGTGTGTGAGAAGTCAGCCTGGACATCTACTGCTGTCCTAGCAAAGCCTATGACGTCACCTTGGAGGATGTGGTCAACACGTGCTCTATCGGGCAGGGCTCTCCCTTCCACTCAAGAATAGGCTTTATCTCCCATAGGCTTCTGTGCTTGGGGCCTCACAGAAGCTGGCCTGTCGTCTGTCCCGGGTGGGGTCAGAGCCCTGGCTTCTTGCTTTTCTACATCCAAGTTCTAGAGCTAGTTTTGCCTCTGGACTCTGAGATCTCAAACACTCACTTTTTCTGAAAAGTTACTTATCACATTTCTAAAATAAGGGGGTTGGATGATAGGATTGCTAACAAACTTTTGAAATGACACACTAGTATACTTGTCCCTACCCCCCACCACGTAGCCCAGGTGGGCTTTGAATTCATAAGCCTCCCTAATTCAGTTCCTGCCAATCACATTCCATTCTCATTCTTGAGTACTGCGCTTGTGGGCCACTTGTTTTGCATAAACCATAACAAGTAGTCATGAGCACAACTGTCCTTTATTTACATGGCTTAAAAATCCCTTAGAAATTCCCTCTGAAACTGTAAGTGAAGTCGACTAGGGAACTGTATTAGAGAAAAGGCCTTCTAATCAGCTGTGCGGTCATCCTGAAGGTCACCCCACCCTACACACACACACACACACACACACACACACACACACACACACAGAGTGAGGGCTTGGGCTTCAGCATGGGCACGAGAGATGGGATGAGACAGGGTAAGGGTATTGTCTCCTGTGGCAGAATGGGCAACTGACCTGAGCTGGGAAAGCCAATCAGGACACATGTGTAATCTCTCCTGCAGGAAAACAGATGGACTTGAGGGTAAGTGTGGCAGAAACAACTGTCCTAGAGGGGAGGCTTTCCTCTGCTGAACAGTACCCTGGGTGTGCCTTCCAGCCTTCCACAGGAGTGTCTGGATAATCCATGGGAGCGCTTCTCTGCGCTTTTACCTGACAGCCCTGCTGAGTAAGCCACTGCAGAGTACTTACAAGCACTGCATTAGGTAATAAAGGACAGAGGTGGGCCCTGGGTATGCAGGCCACACGCAGCACTCGGGACAGGAGCCCTCAGAGGAAGGCACGGCTGGAAAATGATTCCTAAGCATTGGACTGAGGGTCCTTGGAGGTATGGCGGTCTTTTATTCTCTTTCTTTTCTGGGTTTCATGTAAGGGGAAAGGCTGTGAAGCAGAGAACTCCAGGGAGCCACAGCAGTGGCTGAGTCATGGAGAGATGGAAAAAGAAGTCAGATAGGACCCAACATGAAGGACAGAAGGAGCTGCAGCTGGGATCTTCAGGTGAGATCAGAGCCTGGTCATGGACAAGAGAAGACAGTTTCAAACAGAATCAAACAGGATCAAAGGGCGGCTGGAATAGAGGCGGTGGCTTGGTGCTGACGGCTGCCACATCAGGACAGTTTCAGAATGAAGTGATGGCCAGCCTAGGGAAAGATGTAGGCAGAGATGGGAAGTAGGGCTCTGGCTGCACTGAAGAGCAGGGCTTCTTTCAAGCTGGAACTGTCTGCTCCATCCGACTGTTCCTAATATAAACTGTGATTATGTGGGAGGGAGGCACTGGGAGAAGATCCCATGTGTCCCTAGAAGGGAAAGTGGGGTGGAAAGAAGGGCTGTGTGCCGGTGGGAGAGGCAGGGGAGGAGACAGGCAGACGCTTTGGGTTTCACCTGAATGGAGCTCCTTCACCAGGGATGACATGGTGTTGGTGATGGAGTCGGCAGCCACCAGCAGGTCATTGCGGAGGTTTCTCCTCGTACCTGAGGGGTCAGAGCAGATGGTGATGCAGGTGAGTGAACATGGAGACAAGGGCTAGGCGATGCCCCAGCCAGTGAGGCCCTGGAACCCAGGTGTAGACACTGGGTGAATGCAGCGGCTTGCATGCTCCTTGCACATCAGGAGCCCACAGTTCACACTCCATTTTCTCTACTGTGAGTGCGGAGCCTGTCACGTCCATGCTTTGTGGGCGCCACAGTACAGAGCAGAGGTATCAGGTGAGTTCTGCCCAGGGTGGTCCTCAGTCTTGGGGTGAGGGGTTTAACTCTCCAACACCCATCACTGCCTCCCACTTCCTCATCTCCACTCCCTCTCCTCACAACTACTGTTTATTATTAAAGATTCCAGGTCCCTGGTCCCTCAATTGGCTGTGGCAAGTGCATGCTCACTGACCTTTGACTAGTCCTATGGAGGTTACCACTCTTCCTGTTCCTGCTTGTTCTAAGACCCTTAGAGGGAAAATGTGTCGCCCGAGTTTATTCCATCCAACTCCTCTGGAGGAGGCAAAGCTCAAAGGGCAAGGCATCTCCTTCAGCCCAAACCTCAGAACTCAGGAGAACAGCCATCTTCACATGTGTGCCTGTGACCTCCCATGGAAGACCAGCCCATCATGGAGAAGGAGCAGCACATAATGTATTTATACCGGAAATCTGATTACGAAGGTACACTATCTGATCATCCAAAGGCAAGAACACAAAAGGAAAGTAACTAGAGAAATCCTGGCAGGGAGCCTTGTACGGCTTTCAGCCCCTCAGCTCTCCACAGACTCTCCTGGAAACTCACCTTGTGCAAAGGCCTCCTGTACATCTCCCCCAACTCCGCTCAGTGAATCCTGCGGGCCGTGGGTCGGGGTGGAGCCAGCAGATGTGGAACGCACAGGCATGGGCATAGGGCGGCCACCTCCATGGGTGGGAGATGTGTGTGGTGACCCTGTGGCTTGAGCCTGGAGGATCAGAGAGAAAAACACATCACCTTGGAGGTCTAATCTCTCTAAGAAAAGGGAAAAGCACTTCCCAGGGACATGCTTAAAAAGAAAAAAAGAGCCAGGAGCCAGCCGAGGAAGGAAAGAAAGAGAGGGAAGGGGGCAGGGTGGGAGGAAGAGTGCTGTAAGAGCAGTCTGAGACCTGGCACTTAGGCAGGAGAATGGCTGAGAACTCAAAGGCAGCCTGGGCTACACAGTAAGTTCAAAGCTACAGGGTGAGAATCTGTCTCAGACCAGGCTGAGAAAGGTCAGGAAGAGGGACAGAGGTCATGTAGTGGGCGTGTTGGTCAGAAGAGTAGCTATACCACAGAGGTTCCAAGAGGGGTAAATCAACCCACAAACACCCTCATGCTTGCATGTCAACATTCTGTACCCATTCTTATCTGAGTCCCCAAGAACCTGTGGGTAGACGGTGGCCGTCTTCTTCTATAACTTTAATAAATGAAAATAGCAAGATCACGTGAGTGACCTCTTGAGAGTGTGTGGGAGGGAGCACAGCTTGGCAGAGGCAGACACCGGAATAAACCCCTTCCACTCCGAGAGCAGCTCTCCTCACACTCGATCCCACCCCAGGCAGCTGTGCTCCTGAGGACAGTTCAGGAGTCTCTGCTGCAGGATGCTTCTGCAGGGTCTGGTCAGTAACATGGCCACCTTGCACCTGCCATGCCCTCCGGAGGTCTGTTTGGTTTGGGGAGTCATGAGAGGAGGTGAGGGTGGCCACCTGCTCATTAGAGGGGAGTTTCCCTCAGGAAAGCCTAGTAGAGGTTTTTTTTCCTCTTTCCCTTAAGGTTTCATAATTTATTCATTAATATTTATGTATGTATGTATGTATGTATGTATGTATGTATGTATGTATGTATTTCTTTATTTATTTACTTACTTACTTAGACAGGATCTCTCTACATAGCCTGGCTGTCCAGGAACTATGTAAACTAGGTTGGCTTTAATCAAACTCGTAGAGATCTGCCTGCCTCCGCCTCCTGAGTGCTGATTAAAGGCATGAGCTACCACCTCCCGGCTACTCACTATTCTTAAAGATTTGTTTTTGACAGGACTCAGTCTTGTAAGTAAAGCTCTTGGTAAAGACGGCCTATGGCTCTTGGCAATCTGTTCCTGGTGCTCTTTTTTGGCTCTTCATGCTCTTGGCCAAAGGCTTAGCATGTCCTACAGCCTCCTTGTTTTGCTTAGCATATTGTTTCTTCAGAACAACATGTTAACGTTTATGTTGCGGGACATGTGGAGTAAGAGATGCTAGATCTTTGGTGTTTTGTCCTGGGCTTCATACTTTCTTTGTTCAGGGGCTTTCTGACATGGTGGAAATCATCTTCTTTAGAGAAACTGAAATACTTTCAGATTCACCCACAATGCACTCTGTATAGATTTGTACTTCCCCTTTCCAGCCTCCCCTGTCTATAACAAGAACACCCCTTACTTAACAACAGGAGCCAACACACCTTGCTTCGTGGGAAGACCTTGTTTGTTGTCCCCCTCTGCAGGTTCACCCTGCATAACCCCTCCACCTAGAGCATCAGTGACTACTTCTGTGTCCATGACACTCGAGGCTTGCGTTCACTGTTTACGTCAACAATAATCTGACAGCCGGTGGCCGGGAAGGAGACATTCAGCTTCATCTTGACAGGACTGACCCTCCAAGAGGAGCCATGAGAAAGACCTGGTATAGTTGTCAAGGTAGCTTGGAACAATGAGGCGTGACTGCTAGAATTAAACCAATTGGAGGCAGATCCCTGAGGTGTGTGGGGGAGCGTCATATTGGAAGATTTTGTGGGAGCAAAACTGGGAGAACGGAAGTGGTCATGAGAATGAGTTCATGTGACCCCCTCAGGGAGGGATCTAGTTAAGAAACGCCACACACAGAGGATATGCCCCAAGCAGGCTGCTTGGAGGTATGCACAATGGCTCCTCTCACTGCTGCAGCTGTGTGGGTGCTGAATGGAATATTTTGTCCTCTAGGGTTCCTATTCTCTAGGCTTTTTCTGAGACATGGTCTCAACCTAGAGATCCTCATGTAGCAGTCACATGCTGGGATGTCAGGAGCACATCACTCTGACCTGCCTTTTCTATGATTCTTGTTTGACCTGTGTGTGTGTGTGTGTGTGTGTGTGTGTATGTGTGTGAGACAGAGAGACAGAGAGACAGACAGAGAGAGAGAGAGAGAGAGAGAGATTGATTTGCTTTCTTAATAGGGTTTCATGTAGCCCTGGCTGGCATTGAGCTTGACAATAGCTTTGGACGCCTGCTCCTCCCACTTCTATCTCCCAAGTACTGGGATTATAGGTATATTATAATACCAGCTCTCTGTGTATTTTAATTTAAGAAATGTAAAAGCTCAGAAAATAGCCAAGTGCAACACCATAAAGCCACCCAAAATGAATAATTATGTACAATTTATTTTAATCTAAAAACAGTACAGATAAACTTGAAGACCCCAAGTTACCACCAAATCTTTGCAGGCTCAGTGCCTTTATCTTTTCTCTTTGGAAACTTTGGTTTTTCTTACCAGAGATTTTGAAACCTATGTGTATATATATAAAACTATGAATAATATATAAGATTTTCATGCCTTTAAATTCTGTATGAATGGTATTGAACTATAATAATTACTATTAAATTTACTTTTATTGCTTAGCATATTCCCAGAGAGTGATGAATGAAATTAATAAATATGAATTTAGATCCATATTTCACATCACATTAAAATACAAACCACTGGGCAGTGTTGGCACACACCTTTTATCCCAGCATTCAGAAGGCAGAGGCGGGTGGATCTCTGTGAGTCCGAAGCCATCCTGGTCTACAGAGTGAGTTCAAGCACAGCCAGGACTCCACAGTGGTGGTAGTCTGTCTCAAAAAACTCAAATACACAAAAGAACCTCAAAATGGAGCATAATAAGTATAAGACTTAAAATTTCACAATTTATCAAAAACAAAAAAGCATAAGAAAATCCTATGCAAACAATTCTTGGATCTAACACACAAAACATGATATGTAAAAGGAAAACTTATTTCTTTAACATGTGCGTCTGTGTGGCATGGAAGTCCAGAGATCAGCATTTAGGTACCTTTTACCTAATCTTTTGAGAGAATTATTTTTATGTTTATGGGTGTTTTGCCTGTATGTATGTGGGTCTATGTACCACATGTGTGCCTGGTGACTGGATCAGCCAGATCTCTGGGAACCAGAGGTGCAGATGCTTGTGAGCTACCAGATGGGTGTTTGGATTTGAACCCAGGTCCTCTGGAGAAGCGCTGGTGGTCTTGGTCGGTCTGTCTGTCTGTCTGTCTGTCTGTCTGTCTCTCTCTCTCTCTTTTAACGCAGGGTCTCACTGTATTGCCCTGACTATCCTGGACCTCACTATGTAGACCAGGCTAGCCTTGAAGTCACAGAGATCCACTTGCCTTTACTTCTCAAGTGCTGGGACTACAGGTATACGTGCCACCACACCCAGCATGGCCACTGCTCCTAACTGCTGAGCCATCTCTCCACCTCACTGACCTTGGAGCTCACTGATTAGTTTAGCTGGCTGACCAGCAAGCCCCAGAGATGTTCTTACTTCTGCATCCCCAGTGCTGTGATTACAAGTGCACACAAGTGCACACCACCATGACCTGATTCTTACATGCCAGGTGTTTCACCAATAAGTTGTCTCTCCAGCCCATGATAAAAGCTTTTTTTTTTTAAAATTAAAGACATTTGACAAAATATCCAGAAAAGACGACTTTGTTCTCATCACAAAAAAATTACTTGTTTATAATGATGGCTATAGTTAGCCAACACTATATATATATAACACTATATATATTATATATAAAATATATATATTATATATACATGTGTGTGTATTAGATTGGATCCTTCTGCAAAGACATGTAAAATTATCATCTTTTAGCTTAAAAAGAAAAACCAAACAAGCATTCTTTTTTCTTCAAAATAAGTCATTAGATTCTATATGGGCAGATAGATTCAAAACTGGATCAATCTAAATAAATAAAACTAGAACAGCACCAGGGAGGCAGAGGCAGGCAGATATCTGAGTCTGAGGCTAGCCTGATCTACACAGTGAGTTCCAGGACAGCCAGGGCTATGCAAGAATGACCCTGCCTCAAAAAAGGAGGGGGTGGGGGCTGGGCATTGGGTGTGCCAATTTTAGAAGTTTGGAGGGACAGGCAGAAGGATCTGGGCTTGGAGACCAGCTTCAGCTGTACAAGGAGTTTCTAAAAAGACATCTGCATGCATGAAACCCTGTTTCAATAATAGCCTAGGACTCCTGTATCCATATCAGGTGGCTCCAAGGGAACCAATACCAAAAAAAAATAAATAAATAAAATAAAATAAAAATAAAAATGATAAAAAATAAAATAAAAATTTAAGTGATAAACAACAACAAAAGAAAGTGAAAGGATGACACAGAGAAAGAAAAGTCTTAAGATGACATACCTCATAAGGGACCTGTACTTAGCACATACAAAGAACTCTCCCAACTCAGTCAGAAAAGGACAAACAATCTAACTGTAAAACGGGCAAAAGATCAAGCATACGACTGTCTAAAGATACAAAGGAGTCCAACAGGCATGAAACAGATGCTAATTAAACACTAGGGAAAGAGATGAAGAGCACAATGAGATACACTTCACGGCCGGCAGGATGAACACTACAAAGATATAATGATGAGTGCCGACCAGAATGTAGAGAAACTGGAATCCTTGGGCACCTCCAGCAGGGATGCAGATGGCGCAGCTGCTTTGCAGAACAGTCTGGCAGTTCCCTAAGAGGCCGCGTCCGTACAGCACAGCAATCCCACTCTCAGGTACATACTCACCCAAGAGAAAACAAACACGTGTGAACAAAAACTGGTGTCCAGACATTCATAGGACATCAGCTAATACAGACAAAGAGCTGAACCAACTCAAATGCCAAATAAAATGTGCTACCCAAACAATGGAATACTATTAGGCAATAAAACGGAATGATAACATCTGCCTTAGTTAGGATTTCATTGCTCTGAAGAGACAACATGACCAAGGCAGCCCTAATAAGGGACTACATTTAATTGGGGCTGGCTTACAGTTTTAGAGATTTAGTCCATGATTGTCATGGCGGGAAATATGACTGCTTGCAGGCAGACATGGTGCTGGAGAAGATGCTGAAAGTTCTATATCTTCATCCGCAGGCAAGCGGGAGACTTTGCCACTCTGGGTATAGCTTGAGCATAGAAGACCTCAAAGCCCGCCCCCACAGTGACACAGTTCCTCCAACAAGGTCACACCTCCTCTAACAAGGCCACACCTCCTACTAGTGACACTCCCTGTGGGTCAAGCCTATTCAAACACATGAGTCTATGGGGCCCCTACCTATTTAAACCACAGACTTCCTACAACATTAAACAACATGAGTTCTAAAACTTCCTACATGAAACTCCCAGAATAAGGAAATCATAGACAAAATAAACTAGCAGTTAGCTAAGCAGGGTTGGGGTTGGGGAGGATGAAGAATGGTGTGAGGATTCTTTTTGTGACTGATGGAGTTTCTAAAACTGAAGGTAATGACAACTGTATAACTCTGTGAATATCGTTTAAAAAAAAACACTGAATTTTACAGTAAAAAATAGTGAATTTATGTTGGATGTGAGCCAGGAGGAAGGCTCAGACTGAAGGAAAACATCCACAAGCTGTATCTGAAGCAGAACAGTGCCTGGAACATACAAAGAATTCTCCTAACTCAGTAATGTGATAAACAATACAACCACATGCCAAGTCCCAAAGGAGAGGGGCACTGAACACACAGTGCAATATACTCTGCTCAACAGTTAGAGCTCAAAGGACCGCCAAGGGTGCCCCCCTCCCCCACCTCCTCCAGACTGCTGCTGAGTCTGAGAAGTTGCCAGGATCTCGGCAGTTTCTTAGAATGTTAAACATAGCCTAACCATGTAACTCAGCAAACTCCATTCCTGAGTACTCTTGAGAGACATGAAAACATAAGCCCATCTAAAACAAATGTTCACTGGCAACAATGTAATAGCCCCAAGGGGAAGCAACCCCCAAAGCCCACTAACCTGGATTAATACAATGTGACATGACTACATTTTTTTATTTTGTGAAATACTAATTTTTATTTGTCAGTAATTATTAAATATTTTATCATTTCTTACTTTTTCAGGGTATGCATCCTGCCTTCTCAGTTACAAGTGAATCCTGTTACGGCCAACTAAATTTTTCTTTTTTCTTTTTTTTTTTTTTTTTGGTTTTTCGAGACAGGGTTTCTCTGTGTAGCCCTGGCTGTCCTGGAACTCACTTTGTAGACCAGGCTGTTCTCGAACTCAGATCCTCCTGCCTCTGCCTCCCAAGTGCTGGGATTAAAGGCGTGCGCCACCACCGCCCGGCTTAAATTTTTCTTTTTTAAACTGAGTATTTCAGGTTGGAGTGATGGCTCAGTGGTTAAGAGCACTGACTGCTCTTCCAGACGTCCTGAGTTCAATTTTCAGTAACCATATAGTGGCTCACAGCCATCTATAATGAGGATCCGATGCCCAGTTCTGGTGTGTCTGAAGATAGCTATAGTGTACTCATATACATAGATAATTCATTAGATCCCATTACAGATGGTTGTGAACCACCATGTAGTTGCTGGGAATTGAACTCAGGGCCTCTAGAAGAGCAGTGCTCCTAACCACTGAGCCATCTTGTTAACCCCAATAAATAATTCTTAAAAAAACAGAGTATTTCGTAAATGCATATATTGTGTTTTGACCAAATCCACCCCCAATCCTTCCCCTCCAATTCTTCCCCAAGCTTACCCCTTCAACAGTCCCTCCCAATTTCATATGCTTAAAAAAGTCCTTAGTCCAGCTCACAGGTGTTGGACTATCTACTGGAGCATGGGTAGTTTTTCAGAGGTGGCATCCCTAAAGAGAACTGACTTTCTCCGCCCCAGTACCCATCAATTTTGGCTATTTAATTTTTGCATAATAAATATAGTGGTGGGAAAGGGAGTTGGAAAAATAATTCAGTGATTAAGACCCCTGGATGCTCTTCCAAAGGATAGGGGTTCAATTTCCAGTATCCACATGTGGCTCTAGCTCCAGAGGCTCAAACCACCTCTTCGGGTACCGACAGCACATGGTACACATACATACATGCAGGTAAAAACTTATACACATACAATTGAAAAAAAAATCTTTCAAAAAAAATGTTGGGATAGAGCTGGTGGGCCATTGAACCCACGTTTGGGTAGAGTATGAGCACTCTGACGTCCAGGGCAGGTAAGAGACAATGCATGGCTCATAGATACGCACTGGTCTTGGGTATGGATTGGCATTCATTGGTCCAGGGATGCTAAGAGACCTTTACTCTGTAGTTCTAACACAACAACAACAACAATACACAAGTGTGCCAGCAATGTCGCATTCTGTGTTGAAAAGACTGTGCCCTCCCTTGCCAACAGGCTGCATACTGCCTTCTCTTCTCAGGGGCACAGTTCCCCTCTGTTCTGTGTGACTCCTGACCATGCCTGCTGGATCCCAGGCATCAGCCTTGAGGCTGAGCGTCTTCCTGAGACCTGGAGCATGGCTCTCGCGTGTCTGCTAGCATTCCATCCCTACACCACTGCGCTTGGCACAGGTTCTTAGTTTCCCACACTTCCTTCTGTAGGAAAGTAGCTAGGGCAGACAATAATCCCCACTGAGTAATAAATCCATCCATCCCTGGAAAATCTTTGCGTGAAATTCTCTAACTAGCTAACTAAATGTGGTAGCCAGACCTCAGACAGACCAAAGTGACCTGCCACTTACATCCCAGAATAATCTCTGGTTCTGGAATGTTGGCTGGGCAAGTGACTTGCTTCTAATGAATCAGACAAATGGGACACAGGCCACTTTTGAGGTCAGGTTATAAAAGATGGTGACTGTAGCCTGGGTGACTCTTGCTGTAGCCTTGTTGGAGCTCTGCAGGGTTCCTTGGTCCATAGCAGTTGTGGAATGAGCAATATAATTTCCTCTCCCCTGCTTTTCTCCTCTTTGCTTTTCTGAAACAATCTATTATATGTAAGTACACTGTAGGTGTCTTTAGACACACCAGAAGAGGGAGTCAGATCTCATTATGGATGGTTGTGAGCCACCATGTGGTTGTTGGGATTTGAACTCAGGACCTCTGGAAGAGCAGTCAGTGTTCTTAACCGCTGAGCCATCTCTCCAGTCCCGAGACAATCTGACATAACACACACACACACACTGACATTTCCAGGGTCTAGGTTTCTCATCTATAAACAGGAGGATAGTAGATGACATCTGAGATTATTATTTTTCAGATAGAGTGATCCATGATATATGATCGATGATCTTTACCAAATCACTGCATCTCTGCCAAGCGGCCCTTGCTTGGCTTGAGTAGAAACCCTAGTCAGAGAAGAGCATGCTCCTCTGCAGCCACCTCGGCCTCAAGGTCAGCTGATGACATGTTCTGTTTATAGCTAACCTTCCTCACACAACCAGTCGTTACCAGAGATGTTACATACAGAGGTCTTGAAGAAATGAAGCTGACAAGAAGCACAGAGAACAGACTGCCCTGCATGGTACAGGACTAGCTCTGGAAAGATGGCTGGAGGAAAGGGTCTTTTGATCACGTGTATGCGCACTAGATGTGTGGTGCACTGTGAGACCTGCTACATTGCACTCACCTTGCACGGACGTGCAGGCTGAGACCAGGAGACACTCAGAACACAGCTGTGATACTGCGGTATGGTATACGAGCACTGTGTCTCAACAGCAGGGACATGGTCAAGGCAGGCCCTCTCCACAGGGACTGCCTGACTCTGTTATGAGCAACTAGTCTGGAATGAGCAGCACGGTGGGTATCTGGGGGTGCTGGGAAATCTGAGAGTGAAACAAAATCCCCAGCAAAAGTAGAAGAGCTAGTGGGATGACTCCCAAGAAAGGTAGGCCATTGGCCACAACACACAGCAGAACTTTCACTTACAATACAACCCAGAGCTAAGGCTGGCATCCAGCACGGCTAATCACATGTCTTACCAATATGCAAAGATGATAAATGTCCTGTAACTCTGATTCCCTGAATGCAGATACCCCCTTAGAGCTCTTCTGCTGGGAATGCAGAGTTAGAGGCACATTCTAATCTGAGTGGCAGTCCAGACTTCTGGTTCTCATTTTCTAATCAGCAAAGACATGGAAAACTCAAGCAAGTTTTGCATTAGGCTCCAGAAAAGTGTGTGGAAGTTATATTTATGTATTCGGGGGCTTATGACCTACCTCATTTTATGCATGTACAAACTGAGACTCACAGTGGTCAACTAGGTTATAAATAAGTCAGTAGAAGCCTCGAATGGCTAGGAGAAGCCTGAGTATGTTTGGATCCTATTACCACAGTCCTGAGATCAGAAGGAACATGAATTAGTCAAGACTTCTCATGACTGACACTAACTTTGATTTCCCGATTCCCTTTAGTGGGAGTGGAATCTAGGCCCTCTACCATTGAGCCAAAATCTCGGCCACTACTGTGATTTTTGTATAGCATAATCAATTTCATTCCCAGCAAGTACAATAAATGTAGGAAAGGAGAATGCAGATGATGACTTAGTCCCTTATCTAGAACACAGATCAAATACTGGAGCCAAAACAGGTACAGAGAATGCCAGAAAAGGTGAGCTGAGGACAGCGATTCCTCCCCAGAGCAATGAGAACTCAGACACAGAGGCAGACAGACGCGCCAGAGGACCAGCTGCAGAGAGAAAAGGGCACTGTCTTTAGTAAAAACTACCAGGGCACAGCTCTTGTCTGTCTTTAGGCATCGCCAGTATGGCGCCTGGCACACAGTAGGGACTCCATAAATATCACTTCTCTCTCATCTCTTCCACATGGAAGAGGTAAGATTTTTAAATCTCAAGTAGCCAAGTCCAGAGAGGTCTGTGGTAAAAAGTATAATGTTGAGAGCACTCCCTGCCCTCCCCACCTCCCTGCCAGGCTGTTATCATGGCAACAGGACGGAGGACATTTCAGTCTCCATCTCTTTCCCTGACTCATGGATACCGGCCAGACAGCAGATGGCCTGTGTGGACGATTACCTTCACTTCGCCGCAGAGTATTTAAATTAAACAAACTGGCCTCTTTGCTGCTGGTTGTCAGGTGCTTTGTCAGAAAAACAAAAACAAAATCCAGGGAGAAAGGGACTCTAAGTCTGAAATTTAGGCAAGGCAACTGTAGCTGAATGGAGACTGGGCCCAGAACATCTCCCCTCAGAGAACAGGTAAAAGCATCACACGGCATCCTGAGCTGACGCTGGCGCTGTGCTGGGAGGGAGGATGCAGCTGCGTCACTAACTGTGGAGAGAGGGTGGGCTGTCTCTACCGCATCAGCCCTGCTGCAGGATGAGAAAGCAACCACCTCATCAACTGCTGGGAGGCAGGACTGGGCACGGAGCCACATCGCATGCACAACAAGGGAGCAGAGGGCAGAAAGGACCAGCACCCACAGGAAAGGCAGCTGGATATATTCTGTCTGGGCTGAACTGAAGCCGGGAAGGAGGCGCTGGAACATCCTGCTTCAGCAAGCGCCCATTTGCAAAAACAGGCCATCATGGCCTTTAAAAGACAAACCTGGTTTCCAGACACTTCATAGAGTTCTGAGACTTCCTATGATGTTGCCCTGCTCCAAGAATATGTATCTATCTATCGTATATCTGATGGAAGGATAAAAGCCCTCAAAAGGTCTGCATATGGTCCCTCTGCAGAGAACTGACATCTGTTTGTTCCTACACCATGATGGGAAACTCAGGACCCATATATGACCAGTCTCACTGCGGAGGCCTGTGGGGTCTTCTACGATTGCCAATATTCTACAAGTGAATCAACAGTGTTGGCAGGGGCAGTGCTGTGCATTTGGCTTTCAATCATGATTTTGTCTGTAGCTGAATCACACTGTTATATAGAAGCTAAGACTTACTTCTGAACTCAAAAGGGTAGAAGGCAAGGTGTTTACTTATTTGGTGGAAGGAAGAAAGCATATTGAATTTCTGGAACAAAGCACAACTTACTATGACTTAACAATAAACGAAAAGAACAAAAAGAAAGTTGATATTTAAAATTTTAGTTGAGAAAGTTCATACATTCTAGACTAGAATTCTCCCGTTTTTTTCCTGGGTTGGCTACACCCCTGTGTAAGATGGTCTCTCCATTGGGTCCCCAATGTAGGATTTCAAAACCAATTCTCAGAAAAATGGTCAGAAACCTCACTAAGAGAAACATGTCCTGTAGATAGTAACAAATATTCAAGTTACATGTAAGAAACAAAACTAGATAGGCCGTGGAGGCCATGGTTATAACTGTAAAGCTAAGTCAGTGAGAGGGTGGAAGCCTACCAAGGACACACCAGAGTCAGCGAGGCGAACTGAAGTCCCACTCGTATACTAGCTTGCTCAGCAACACTCCTCCTGGTGCTGAGGATGGCTCAGTGGCAGGCAGCGCAGGCCCCTCTTCTAGAGGACCAGAGTATGGTGCTCAGCACCTTTGAGCCAGTGGTAATTCCAGATCCAAACCTGCCTGGCCAGATCAGCTGGAGTTTTAGCTGCATAGCTCTAGCTATCTAGTAGGTCTTTCTCTGTGACTACTTTGTTAGTCACATGACCAAGAACATGACAGCCAAGATCACACCTAACCCAGAATAATCTTTTTCCACCATTCTCTTGGCAGGGACCTTTATTTTCCCAGATTCTGGGGTTCTAAACCTAGAATCCATGGCTTACTCCGTCTTGTCTTTGTATTTTCTTTTTTTAGTGATCTGAATAGTAGGCGGCATTCTGGAAAGAGTGTGTCTTAGAATTCAATGCTCTTCTCATGGAGTTTGGGAGGACTGCTCTAGTCTAGTGCGTGTAGCATTTCCTGGAGAGCATGGGGCACAGTTTCCACATCATATACGCATTACGGTCAGGAAAGGAAAATACAGGAATACAGTATATGATGGAAATAAGATAGAAGAAAGCCTCTTAACTTGTCATTTATGGAGTGATCAGAACAGGGGTATGTCCCTCAGATCCAAGAATTATTTCTCCTTTCTAATCATTCTCACTGAAAACTTCTTGCTGATGCTCAAGGCGCTCTATGAGAACATAATTATATTTCCTCTTTTTACAAAATGAAACCAAAACCAAAACAAGGAACTACTGGGGCCCTGCCATGAGCATAGGAGCGAGAGGGATAAATAAGCCCTTAGGGCAAACTTCCACAGGCCATCCTCAGGTCACAGGATCCAGCCGACATCTGCCTGCGGAGATTGGGGCCCAGGTTAAAGGCTGTGGGGTTGTCTTGAAGTTTATCAATTTATCAATTCACCAAAAGCTATGCTGTTGCAGACTTAGGAGGGCAAGAGTGTAGTTAAGGCTCAGGATGACAATGATCTGGCTTATATTTCCATATTTAAGGCACTGTGTTAATCAAAAGGTTACATTCCTACTAACCAGAAAATTATGTCCATACTATTTGAGAATGGAATTTGTGTTGGTTTCTTTTTAATCCTCTAACAGACTGAGCCCATTGCCTCTGATATGTGCAGCAGAGCATTGCCAGTCAGTGAGTCAATGTAACTCCTGGCTGTGTTGGAAATAGATCCAGGCTTCGGTTATGGGGTGAGAAACAGGGGAGCTGTATGAGAGGATTATAGAAATTCTTCATGGAAAGCTGGGCCCGTGGCCATGAACAATGGACAGCTTCATTTTATTGAGTCTTAAGAGATCCAGAAGTGATATGCTGAGTCACTGGGGGGAAATGCAGATCTGAGATGTCTCCAAAGGGAACTGAGATGTTAAGTCCTTCCAGACTATGAGTGATCTGGACTGTGGCAGTTCTGGGGTCAAGCATCCAGGTGCTTGCTATCTATCTAACCTATCTATCTACCTACCTACCTACCTCCCAACTACCTACCTACCTACCTACCTACCTACCTACCTACCTACCTACCTACCTATCTATCTATCTATCTATCTATCTATCTATCTATCTATCTATCTATCTATCTATTCGCCTGTTTATAGAAAGAGTCTCTCTATATTGCCTTGGGTGTCCTGGAACTTGCTCTGTAGACCAGGCTGGCCTCTAAATCATAGAGATTCACCAGTCTCTACCTCCTGAGTGCTGGGATTAAAGGTGTGTGTCACCATGCAGAGCTGAAATTTGTTTTTATGATTCCTTGTTGTAAAGAAGATTTCTGAGTCACAACTTAGTCTCCTGAATGGATCTGCCTATTACTTGAGAGTAGCTGAGCCAGAATTGCTGCTATAGGCACTTGAACTGGTTATGTTCCTCACAAGTAATACAATGATTAACTTGTGCAGTCTTCTGTTTAATGGTGGTTTTCCGTCAGCAAATATTTATTGAGTATCTGCAGTGCAGCAGGTTGGGTCAGAGATTGGAAATTTGACAGTAAAGAGTGCTGGCAAGGTCCTTTAATTATAGACTCCTGATGGTTCTGGGCATGATTAACCCTAAATCGGCTCATCCAGCCCAATGAGCTTCTTAAACTACAGGGTATACCGTAGGGTGAGCAGTCTGATCTGAAGAAGCCATGCAGTTTTCCCTTAATTATAACCTTTGCATCTGAGGAAAGAGAAAGAAACGGAGTGAGGGAAGAGAGACAGAAGGATTGCTAGGTAAGGTCACTCAAGACACTGAGAGAGTGGCTGAGGCTGAAGGCAGAATCCTAGCCTCAATAAGATGTGCAGATCTATTTATTCATTTATTTTCAGTGCTTGGGATGGAACACAAGGCCTCATATATGCTAAGGATGGTGATACCTCTGACCTCAGCATAAAAATTTTAAAGTACTATCCACTACTCTCAAATTCTTATAGTCAAAATAACTATAATATTGTGATTTAACAATTATGAATTTGGTCTTCTTTCCCAGGTTCAGTCACAAAAGCATCTTTAGACTCACCAGAAAGTTAAGAGTATATGTATGCTAAGGCTGCTTTCAGGAAAGGAGCTGTTTGCCAGAAAGCCTACAGCATGATTATGTGTTAGAGCTTGGTGCCCTCTTCAGACCTCTGAGGAACAGGAATAGAGATGAAGTCAATTACCAACAGCCAGTGACTGAATCAATTGTCCCTGTGAAGCAGAACCTAATCACCCTGAATGAAGGGGTGAGTAAACACACCTATATGCCAGGGGGGCAGTGTCTTCAGTGCAGGGATAGAACTCCTGTACTGGGGACCTTCTAGACCTTGCAGTATTGTACCTCTTTATCTATCTGTACATTGGCATCTTTTATGACATCCTTCATATTAAATTGATAACAACAAAGAAAGGGTTCCCTTAGTCCTGCAAGTCATTAATACAAATGACCAAACTTGAGGAAAAGGAAATCATTTTCAGTCAAATCAGACAGAAATGCAGGCAACTGGAGCCCCAGTACTTACAACTGGTATCTCAAGTCAGGGTCAATCTTGTGAGAGGAGCCCACAGCTCAGGTTTTGGTGTTATGTCCAGTTAGTCAGTGTCACAAACAGTTAAATCATAGCACCACCAGTTGGTGTCTGGAGTGAACTGGAAAACTGTTTGATGCAAAACCCCACATATATGGTGTCTGAAGTGTTCTCTGAGCAGAATCTTAATAGCAGTTAGTATAAATCCTTGTAAGGGCTAGAGAGATAACTTAGTGGTTAAGAGCATTTGCTGCTCTTCCAGGGGACACACACTGGACTGCTCACAACTAACCTGGAACTCCAGTTCCAGGGATCTGACATCTCTGGCCTCTTTGCCCTACCCCTCAGTCCAAAATAACTCTTCATTTAGGAAGTTTTGTTGTCACATTAGACAATGGCATGGGCCACAGAAGGTTTGGTTCTAAAGACTAGTCTTCTTGCAATCTTTTCATCTTACAAATGTGACAATGGGTGAGTCCAGTGTAAACCCTGTGGGATGGACAGGAGGTTTTTCCATTTAGATGGACACAGTCCTGTCAAAATATAAGAACCAGGATATATGCTCGGGCTGTTGGACATGGAAAATTCCTTTATCAATCTCAAGAGATGGTGACCTTAAGAAGAATGAAAGGTCACTGTGCAAGTATCTGTGATTGAGTCAGCATCTCATATAGCCCAGGCTGTCTTTGAACTCGGTACTTAACTTAGGATGACCTTGAACTCCTGATCTTTCTGCTTCTGGTAGGGTCATAGTCATGTCCACCATGCACAGCAAGGACAGCATTAAGTTAGCCTCATATGTTGTCAATTCCCTGTTTCACTCACAGAAGTTCTGCTGCAGCCCTCTGCCCTCTTCTCAGGCAGGGAGAAGATTCCCTCCAAGTCATGGGTCCCTTTGAACCATCATACTTAGAGACAGATATCAGGAAGTGCTAGTGAGGGAGACTGTTAGAAGCGAACTCCCAGAAAGTGCTGTCAGCTACGCAGTGGGCTTCTGGGTACGGGGGATGCAGAGGAGGGACCCTGGTGGTCAGTGTCTACAGATGAAATGGCACTCATGGTCTCAGCAGCTGGCCACAATGAATGATGGGAAGAGACTGTCAGAGATGTGGGTAGGAGGGACAGAAAGGACTCGGGTCCCTTGCTTCCCCTCCAAACTCAGTCATTCACTCTCCTACTTTTGTGAGAGAGTTTTCTCTCTGACTTCTAAACAAGCTGGAGCTACCCGTCCTTAGTCTCTTTGAGTCAACTGTGGCCATGCGACTTGCTCTGATCAATGAAGGGGATGAAAGTTGTCACCTTCTGGTAAAAATGTTTGATTTTCCATCCTTCTGTTTTGCTCAGGTAAATGTAACTACTGATGGGGAAGTGCCATTCATTAAAGAGACAGACAAAAATGTTTCATGAGTCAGGGAAACAGGACAACCAAATGAACAAACCCAAGCAAACTTCCGACATTACAGCAGATGTGATTTCTGGGCTCTTAGCGAGGCTTCTTCTCTCATCACTGTTCTTGCCTCTGCTGCTCACTACCAATGTTCTCCTGGCTGAACACACTCATATTATAAAATCTAACACCTCAATTTATTAATTAACTCATCAATAAAATCTAACACATTAATTCATATTTCTGAGGAATATGGGTAATTTTTTCTTATTTTGTTTTATGTATACAGGTGTTTTGTCTACATGTAGGTGTACAAGGGTGCATGCAGTACCCTTGGTAGCTAGAAGAGGGTACTGGAATCCCTGGGATTGGGGTTACAAACGGTTGTGAGCCACTATGTGTGTGCCAGTGATCAAACCTTAGTCCTCTGGAAGAGTCACTAGTGTTCTTAACTGCTGAGTCATTTCTGTAGCCCCAAAAGATGGATAATTTTTAAATTAAATGTTTTATACTCCCTTTTAAAATTGGCATTTTCTATTTTTCTCTTGAATTTAGTTTATCTCAGGTTATTATTATGGACAGGTCCTTGATTTTCTTATGTATGCTAGCAGCTATGAAGCAAAACAAACACCAACTGTCCCAAACATCATTAATTAATTAATACACATGCCATTCAAAACACCCTGAATCACCTGCTTTTTAAGCCCCCAAAGGCTTAGAGCAGGGAAAAATCACTGATTTTGTCAAGAAGGCTGGTGAAGCCAGAGCATATTCGAGACCATAGGATATCTACAGTTATCCAAAGGCCTCTCCACTTTCATGCATTTATTCAGAACACATTATTTGGACCTGAGGTCACCCCCACTACCTAGAAAGTTGTTTCAGGCAATTAAGGTCACTTTATACACAAAACCAGGAGAAAATAAAAGAACATGTAAATGCAATGATAGTCTGGCTAATCATGCGTATTTAACTAAGCACAAATTAAACAAGCTTGGGTTTAAAGTCAGAACATGCTCCTGGAGGTAAACAGGACCCAGACTTGGGCCACTGCACCCTGCAATGGAGGGAAACTTCTGAGGGTTTTGTACATAACCAAGCCCTCAGAGGTCAGTGGTGCTGGAAGGAGGGGAGGGAGGGTATGCAACACTTATGCAGAGCGAGGGGCATGCAGAGGGCGGGAGCGGTCAGGGACGCTGACGTCCACTTACTGCTTGCTTTTGCTCTTCCTCCTAGAGGTGTGAAGACGGGAAGAGGCAGAAGAGAAAACGACATTAGTGTCTGTCACCACAAACATTGGAAAAAGGACAGGAGAAACTGGGCAAACCTGGCCAAGCAAAGGTCTGGAGAGCAATGAAATGATTCTCCAGAGGAGTACCATGGAATGCAATAAATGGCAGGCCTCGGTCCCAACCACTTATTGACCGTACTGATGACTTCCAAAGAACCTTGAGACCATTTAGTTCATCTTCTATTTCTCAGTATAGGTCAAGAGGCCTGGCTAGCTTAAAGTCTCAGTTACTCAAGGTAAACTGAAAAAGTTTAACCAAATCCGAATTATCATTCTAGTTCATTCACAATATTCACGTATGTTCAGGTCCGTATTTCTAGAGCAGCTGTTCCTGAGGTGTGGAATGTGGACCATCAGCATCAGTATTACCTGGCAACTTGTCAGAGATGAACATTTTAGGCCCCACCTGAGAGCTACATTTCCAAGCTCTGGTGGGAGTGGGGACACCCAAAATGTAGGCAAGGGCCATGGGTTCTGTTTGAGAACCACTGTTTTAGCATCCTAATGGTTCCACCTGCCTACATGTACTTTTCTTCTTTTCCAGTCTCCTCTCACCAGTAATCAAGCTGCCATCACAGCAGTCCACTTGCTTTCAAGCTGCTTTGTTGATTCCTTCAAGGTTGCACATACATGCCCTTTCCCCCAGTGAACTGGAAACCACTTCAGGACCGCAAAGGCCTTTCAGAAAAGAATTCTAGGTGCTGGGATACAACTCGGCTGGTAGGGTGCTTGCCTCGCTGCATGAAGCCCTTTGATTGATCTCTTGCACTACATAAACCAGGCATGGTAGTTCATGACTGTAATTTTTGCACTAGGGAGATTGAGACCCGAGGATCATGAGTTCAAGGCTATCTTTGGCCACACAGTGAGTTAAAGGACATACTGGGATACATGACATCATGAAAAAATAAAACAAATATAAAACACCAACCCCAAAGTGGAAGGGGAAAAAGAACTTTAGATCTAGACATTGTGGTACATCCATGTAAGCCTAGCACTAGAGGGCAGAGGCAAGAGGATGCCCTACATCAAGCTGCATTCTAGGACAGCTTGAGCTACATGACAATACCTTGTCTGAGGGAAGGAGAGAATAGAATTCGCATTATCAGTTCTTCTATGTTATTCTGACACAGGTTTATTTAGTAAGTCTAATGTATAAGACACTGGAAAGAAAGACAGGCTTCTCTTTTATAACCTTACAGTAAGGGTAGGCAGGGAAGGTCATGCTAACTGTAGTTGACGGATGAATGTAGAACTAGGCATTGTAGACGAAGCTGAAGGAAGTAAAGATAAACCTTTGAGTTTCTCTTGTTGAGGTCCTGTACTCTTTGGTCACTGTCTTTCTGGTCTCTTTGCTTTTTCTTTCTGTGCCTCACCATGGATAACAGTGGTCAGGAAGACTACATAGTGCCCAGTGTGTGTGTGTGTCTGTTTGTCTGTCTGTATGTGATGGCTCTACCTATGTTGGGTCCTTGGATGCAGTGGTCCCCACTTTACCTGGGTAGAGAGACACAGGAACAGATATATGTGCTCCTGCTCTTGAAGGGTCTGCAGATCTGGGTGTGAGAGCAAAGTGATCTGCAAAGGAGCTATGCAAAGGAGATGTGGACATCTGGAGAATATTTTTTATTCCTTCAAAAGAGAGAGCGAGATATGGACTCGAAACTCAATGAGCACCAAGAAATCCCTTGAGGTTCTAGATTAGTAAGGGAAGGAGCTCTTTATGCTGAGAGCCAGTTGCTAGCATTGTGACTTACCTGTCACCCCCTCCAACACCCTGCCCCCCCCACACACACACACAGTAGCCAGACCGAGGCCCTGAGCACTGCCTGGGTCACCTAAGAAGTCAGAGGCTTCCTGTCACACCTGCAGCACAGGACTAAGCTGCAGCTCGGAAGGGTGTTTCTCTGAGACAAGCACACTTCCAACTCCTACTGGCAAGAACACTGCCACAAAAGGCATATTGTGCAATTTAAAACTGTTGTCACTACTTGTTGAAATAGAAAGTGAGATTGGCTGGGCACCAGGGAGGCAGAGGAGAAGGAGCTTTGTTAAATAAGTTCAAGACTAGCCTGGTCTACATAGTGAACTCCTGTCAAGCTCCAGGACAGCCCTGCTTACATAGTGAGCCTGGTAGGGAGGTGTGGGGCAATCCTCACAGGCTGAAATCCTGGCTGTACTGAGAATTACCTTGTACCTCGGGTTTGGTATTGAAGACAGCATGGCTCTGGTTTAACAGGACGGGAAGCTGCTGTTGTTGGCTCACGCCTGTATTCTCAGTGCTTGGGAGGCTCGGGTCAGAGGACTATCTCAAGGTCAGTCTTAATAAAAAGAAGAGAATGAAGCATGGCACTTTCAGAAACTATTTCGAGACCACACCATGTTCACTCTGCTGTGTAGCTTGCCCCAGCACATATCACCATTACGACTTGTCGTGGAAACATGGGCCAGGCTAGGGTAGGTTCTCAGGACTGAGGAGGTCTCCTAGTTGAGAGAGGATAGATTTGGGCAAAGTGTTCCCTAGGCTGCTGTTACACAAACTCACAAAAGCTAGTCACATAAAGCCTTTAAGGCTCTGTCAACACAGTAAAAAGCTCAGACATAAGATCTGAGAACATTTTGTATCAGTCAGCTAAGGCTGGTCAACATGCATTGATGACAAGAGATAGTACTAACCTGACTTAAAGGGGCCATAACATCTCAGTTATGAGGCACAAATCTAGACGGGCTCAGGTTCCCTGAGATCATGTGTGTCTCTTCCATATGGTGGAAGTGTAATACACAGTGACTATAGTCATCTACAAAGAGACTGACCCGAGCATAGTGGTTGATGCCTGCAACCCTAGAACTCTGAGACACCAAGACAGAGGATCGTGAGCTCAAGGCCAGCCTGGAGATACAGGTCAGTTCTATGGCAGTCTGTGTCAAAAACCAATGCAGAAGCAATATCAGAAAAAAATTAAAATGAAGTAAAAATGTTGGAAGTGAGAGTTAGAAACAGAAATACGGACATATAATTACCCAGAGATTAAAGAAGTAGCTTGAGACAGAGGTTAGTCACATATTGAGAAAACAAGAAAAACTATAAAGGAAATACATACAGAAACATGGGTACCTAAGTGTCTGATGACATTTTATCATTGAAAGAAAAAAAAAATGAGATTTCTGACATTCCTAGGTGACAGGGACAGGGTCTAGTCATTTTATCAAATACTTAGCATGACATTTAGAAACCTGAAAATATATATACATACAAAAATAATATTTATTGTTAATTTAATAACATTTATTATTTTGAGAAAGAGTCTCACTATGTAGATGAAATTGGCCTTGAACGCATAGAGATTCCCAGCCTCTGCCTTCCAATGGCATGAACCACCACATCTGGCCTATGATTTATTTTTTATTTATGTGTATATGTGTGTACTTGCTTTTCTATACATACACCATGTACATAAAGGTGTACTCAGAGTGTAAGAAGAGAGCATGGTGGTACACAACAACCCCAGCAAGAGGTAGAGGTAGGCAGATCTCTATGAGTTCCAAGGTAGCCAGGGTACACAATAAGACCCTGACTCAAAAAACCAAAGTAAAGTGGGGTAGTTTGAATATACTTGGCCCATGGAAAGTGCTACTATTAGGAAGTGTGGCCTTGTTGAAGTAGGTGTGGCCTTGTTAGACAAAGTATGTCACTGTGGGCTTTGAAGTTCTGTGCTCAAGCTCTACCCAGTCTGGAAGATGCCTTCCTGCTGGTTGTCCATGCAAGCCAGTCTCCTGCTAGTTGCCTTAGGATCAAGAAGTAGAACTCTTGGCTAATCCAGCACCATGTCTGGCTGCACATGATGATAATGGACTGAACCTCTGAAACTGTAAGTCAGACCCAATTAAGTAAGAGTTGCCTTGGTCTGGTGTCTCTTTACAGCAATGGAAATTCTAACTAAGACTCAAAGTAAACCAAAAATCACAGCTGGGCAGCTTCCTAGTCCTACATGGCTAACATCTGGGAGCCCTTCCCTGAAAGAGGCTGACACAGGCAAGGGGAGGGAGGGCATGCCCACATCATCTCCTGGCCTACCAGTGTGTCAGTTCCACATGGTGGACCTTTCAACACCTCGCAAGGCACAAGGTATCATAGGAGACAAATGTTTGTGTGCACAGCTGCTGCTGTGAGCAGGGGACAGGGCCACTGAGTTGAATATCTGACAACTACTTAAGGGAACTGGACCGGCTTGGTTTCTGAATAAAGTTTTCTTGAAATTAGACTCACTTGCACATAATATATTTGTGAGAGGAAATCTGTAATAGGGTCTATGCAAAAACACGTCTGTCCATGTAAAATAAACTAAATACCAGGACCAAGCTAGAGGGAAAAAAAACCCTCAGCTCAAGATTAAAAGAAGTAATTGCTTGAGGAAGTAAAGCATCAGTTTCCAACACAAATAAAAAACTTCTGCCAGGCGCCAGTACTCACTGGCTTTATTTTTATGAAGAGTGTGGACACTGAGGAGATGTCTCAGCTACTGTTTTCGTGAGTTGCCACTCCTAGCTGGATCCTGGTCACCTAAGGCCTGGCGGATTGTATGGGTCTTCTACTATTATCCTTTAGTTTCTTGCTCTTTTAAACTGCCAACTATTGTCTCAAACTTGTTTTTATAAAAACTTTAGTAACTCGTCTTTGTCACAGATTTAGTTTACTCTCTTCAGTCCACTCTGGCTGTTACGTCTGTACAGTGTGGTGAGGTACAGCCTGGACAGGTAGGACCTTAAACACCAACACACTGGCAACCATCCTTGAATCTCTGCCCCACAATCCACTGAGTGTTTCTGTTCACTGCTATCGTGCTGTTCAGGTCAGGACGCTCACTGTCAACCACTGCTTTTTTTTTAAATCTATGGTAAGGGGCTGTAATGTACTTTTCAGCAAACAGAAAAAGCCAAAAATACAGATTTATTTACTTCCCCTATACACTAAACCTAGAGTGGATATTCTGTTTTTTTCCTAATGTAGTAGTTACTATTCAGAATCATGATAAATAAGCTGGCTTATGTGATGTTACCTTTGTGTCCACCTGATTGGGTTAAGAGACATCCACAGAAATGGTTACACTATCCCAGGCATGTCCCTGAATATTGAAAAGAGCTTGGTACAAGAACCAGCAGACCAAAGACAGAAGATCTGCTTTTACTAACAGGGAAAGATAACACTCAGACCACAGAGGACCTGGATAAAACCAGAAGGCAAGGGAAACAAGTGTGTTCTCTCTTAGGAGGAGTGGTGTTTATCTACACTGGAGCTCCCCTGGCTTTGGTCCCTCGGACTCTAGGACGTAGGTCAACAACCCAACACCCATTACTTACAAACCAGCCTCTGGCCTGGGATGACACAGTCAGTACCGCAGGTTGTCAGGCCTTGAGACACACTGTGTCTCCCTAGTAGATCCCTCTGCTTCCACGTTGGGGCAAGCCTTTTTCCATAATAAATCCCCTTATATAGCTATAAATATCGTGTTGGTGTTTCTCTGTAAACATACAAATGCAGTTTGCTACTGTAGTTCTTATTAAAAAGAGGACACTTGATGTTTGTCAAATATTTGAAAACCTGTCTTAAGAGAAACTTTAGCTGGGTGGTGGTAGCACACGCCTTTAACCCCAACACTCAGGAGACAGAGGCAGGCGGATCTCTGATTTGGAGACCAGCCTGGTGTACAGAGTGAGTTCCAGAACAGCCAGGGCTACACAGAGAAACCTTGTCTTGAAAAACAACAACAATAACAAAAAAAAGAAAGAAACTTTCAGTAGTTGAGAAATATTTGGCATTTATACATAGCTAATTCCTGATTTACAAACATCCTTATTTGTAATTATTTTATTTTTATGTGCAGGAGTGTTTTCCTTTCCTTTTATGTTTACATACACCACTTGTATGCCTGGTGCTCACAGAGGTCAGAAGAGGGTGTCAGATCCTCAGGAACTGGAGTTACAAATGGTCATGAGGTACATACGGATGCTGGGACTATAAAGTGACTCTTCTGGAGAGCAGCCAGCAAGCCACGTAACCACAGAGCCGAAGAGCAGTGCTCTATGTCTAATACTATTATTTTATTTTTTATAGTGTGTATGTGTGCACACTGTGTGCACGCAGAAGTCAGAGGATAATTTGCAGGAGTCAGCTCTCCCCTTCCACCCTGAGGGTTCTGGGGTTTGAATTCAAGTAGTCAGGCTTGTCAGCACTTGCCTTTGCCTGCTAAGGCATCTTACAGGTTCTATGCTCATTTCTGACAGACATACAATCAGGCTACACTTCAGCACATCTCCCTGGAAACTGTTCCTAGGCCCAACAGTGCGCTGCGGTTTGGTGAGAGACGCAGTGAGGGGAGCACACAGGTGCTCTTCTTACCTTTAGCAGCTTCATCAGCCCCTCCAGTTGCACCATCAGCTCCCGCCTACTCTCTTGCAGCGCTGACATCCTCTGCTCTAGCTCATCTTTCCTTTGCCTGTTGGAGAGGAGGTTGGAGCTCAACAGAAATGGAACTTTGTGATTGGCAGGGCCTAAACTCATACCTATAGGCCAAAATCTAAAGGACAGGAAAAACCTATGAACAGATCCTGCTTTTTATACGACACTTGGTAAACAGAAGTTGTTTGATACAATGTCTCCTTTATCTCATGCTGACCTTAAACTCTATGTAGCTGAGGGTAACCTTGAACTTCTAATCTTCTTGCCTCTACCACCCAAAAGCTGGGATTTCAGGCATGCACCACCATACTTGGTTTCTGCTGTGCTGGGATTGAACTCAGGGTCTTGTGTGTGCTAGGCAAGCACTCTACCAACTGAACTACATTCTCAGCCTCTCTGTTCTCATGATCAATGAGGATAACTCTACCAGCTTCTTTCATTGTCAGCAATGTCCTATTCCAAAATCCTAAAGAAGTTCTGTTTTCTCCCAGAAGTTTACAAGTTGTCTTTCTATTTAATTCATCTGCTATTGGCTTTGCACTGTATGTCCACACGTAGAGACAACTGGCCTAGCTCAGGGATCAAACATCCCTCCTGGCCTCGTGCTACAGAGGCTGTTTCTGAAATGAACTCCTGAGTTCTCAAGCAACAGATCCTCTTGAACCTAGACTCCTGCTTCCTGCTCCTTTGCGCGCTGTGGCGTCCTTGGACTCAGCCTGCGCTGAATGAATGACTTTTCGGTCCTTACACTATCACCAGACACTTGTAGTAACTGCAGCTCTGCAGCAGATTCCGGAATGACAACTTCTGCTTTTCTAGATATAAAAACAGTCACCTGTACCTCAGTGGAGCAACTGAAGTAATACAGGTGGGTCTTAAGCTGACTCTTTTCTTCTGCTGGGTCAGCATTTGCTTCCTCTGTCTTTCTTAGTAAAGAGTTTGCCACGTCACGTGACCATCCCAAAGGCGTGGCGGTGAAATACACAGTCCAACTAGATCCCAAACTGAACTGAAGCTTCTGCTTTCTTTCTGAGATAGGGTCTTACTTTGCAGCCAATGCTGGCCTGATTCATAGAAATCCTCCTACCTTTACCTCTAGTGCTGGGATTAAAGGTGTGCACTGATGTGTTCATCCTGAAACGAAGCTTTAGGAGACGAGGGCACTCTGAGCTGGCTAACTGCACCCATCTGCACAGCTTAAATTTTTTATGTTCTAATTTATTGATGATTAAAATCCAGATGACAGGATACAAGTAGAAAACCAATAATTATTGTTCCTCACTGAAAAGAAATCATGGTTAAGGCCCCAAAGAAAGCATTAAAAACTCTGCTCTTCAGCTATGCTATCCCAGATGATAGCACTTTCATAATTAAGAGTGAGACAACTAGAGTGGTGCAGGCCTATAATCCTAGCCCCAGGGAGGCTGACAAAGAAAGGTTACCACAAGTTCAAAGCTAGCCTGTACTACATAAGGCTAAAAATTCTAGGTCAGCCTGGGCTACAGAATGAGATCTTATCTCACCTCCTACTCCCCCCACCCCCAAAATCAAATACCAAATGTAGAATTCTAAATGCTACAAAAGAAACAGAAAGGCACACTATTCAAGAATCTAGAGCTTGGTTAAGAACCAAGGCATCAGAACTGGTTTCCATAATGTCTTCACTCACAGGAACACACAGATTTCTGTGGTACAGAGGAAAAAAAGGGCTCTCATCCCAGATCACACACCATGCTCTCCAGAGAAGACTTCCTCATCCTCTCCTAGAGTGCACAAACAGGGAGCCGACATCGCTCTATTCTATATTGACCCTATAGCCTTACGTTCTCGGCTCTGGAGTCATTGTGCACTGAGAGAGGTGAGAGTACCACAGTGAAGGTGCAAGGCAACATGCTGCCCTAGCCCTCCCTGTCTGAAGTGCCAGGAGCCTCTAAATCAGAGCTTACAAGAGAAACAGAGCTGTAACATGTTAACTGTAACACGACCCCCCTTTCCCTGGCTTGACAGTATAGGAACTCAGAGTTGTCTTTTAAAAACAACCCCTGGATGATAAACGTCACCCACTACTTAGCTTGGGATTTGAGGGAGCCCAGTTCTCACCTAGCTCTGTAATGATGACTGAGGATGCCCCTCCCCAGAGTGGCTGCTGGGTCTCGCAGGCAGCCTGCTCTGACACGTCAGGTTCTACTGATGAACAGATTCTGTCTCACTAGTTTGGTTTCCCAGTTCAGGTATGCCCACCACAGGCTGCAGTTTGGGAGCAGGTAGATGTGTACTTACCTCAGCAAGCGCAGCTCTGCTAGCAGCGTGGGGTTCTGCTGGGCCTTCTCAGGAGTGGGCTGGGAAGCCTGTTCATGCTCCAGTCGCAGGCGCTGGATCTCCTGCAGGATCTCTCTGAGGACGGTGGCAGGCGCTGTTAGTGTTTGTTGGTTCTCTCTTTTTTTTTGACCCCCATGAACTGTTTTTACCCTCTCAGTGCTTTCTTCACTCTCGGTTCTGAGGCTTCTAAACCACCAAGTGTGAAATGGATACCTTCACCTGATGGCTCCTGAGGTGCTCTGCCCACAGTTGATGTTCTTTTCAAGAACTTGAACCTTCTCCAGGAAGGGGAAACTACAACTGGAACATTTTACATTGCTCTGCTCCTCTCCAGGGGAAGAGAACACTTGCAACCTCCCAATGTGGGTCCTGTGTGGACTTCCCAACTCTTCCTCCATCTTCTCCCTTCCCTCAGCTCCTGGCTACTGACTGGAGACTTCTGCTATCTCCTCCCAGCCTCTGTGTTCCTGTTCCACCTTTCACTGCACAGTGGTGTAATGTGTGGTCCCTTGGTTACAATGTTTACAATGGCTTTTTAAGATAAAATGAGACTGGTTTCATGTAGTGTAACAGGCCAGAACAAAATGCTGCTAGGAAGGGGCGTGGTCAGGAACTGAAGGACACTGGGTGAAAGGAGTCCACAGAGACTCTCCAGAGGTGGCAGAGCAGAGCTTAGAAGATCGGAACCAAGAGCGTACAGCGTACCTCCTGGTCCTGGGTCCTCCCATTTGCTAAGGAGTCATTCAGAGCTGGATGGGTGGAGGCAGGAGGGTGAAAAGATCAAAGTCAGCCTCTGCTACACGGCGAGTTCAAGGTCACCCTTGGTTACCATCCCAGAGAAGCAGAAGAAGCGAGCAAACAAGCCAAGCAGGCTGTGAGGCGACCAGGAGCACCCAGGAGCAGGTCCCGGCTGTGGGACACAGTCAGAAAGCCTCATTCTCACCTGTTCTTGTTCTCCAGTTCTGCGATGAGCTGTCTCTGCTGTTTGTTGGCATCAAAGTTGAAGCTGGCATCAGTGGGAGGACGAGTCTATGGTAGGGAAAGGTTTTTTTTGTTTGTTTTGGTTTTTTTTCCCAATTCATGTATCCACAATCTGAGACTGACTGCTGACTTATCAAAAAAAAAAACAAAAACAAAAAAAAAAAAAAAAAAACACCAAAATTTGGAGCTTTCTTTTATATACCATAAAACATATCCAATTCTATAATCTTAGTAAATTTAAACATTTTTGTAACCAACCACCACAATCCAGTTTTAGAACATTTTCCATCACCATAAAATAATCCTTAGGATAGTTTGTCTTCAGTTGCTTACCACCAATGACGAGTGAGCTGAGGCAACCACTGGCCTTTCTACCTGGCTTCGTCTTCCTAGAAACTTGACCCAACAGAATGATTCTGTATGTACTTCTGCTTCCAATGTAGCAGGGGTTTTGACGTTCACAGTGTTTGTTGCTGAGAAGTACTCCCTTGCTTTTAGCTTTCAGTAACTCCAGCTGAAGCAGTAATAAACCTTTACTTACAGGTCTTTATATCAATATACACTTTGTGCTTCACTTTGCATGTGTGTGCATGCGTGTCATGGTGTGACATGAGAGGACATACACTCATGAGTTGTCTCCCTCCTACCGTGTGGGTTCCAGGACTACACTCAGGTCATCAGGCTTGGTGGCGAGAGCCGTTAGCACTCAGCAACCTCACAGGCCCTGATATATGCTTTACTTATATGATCCGGCACTGCATGCAAACACTGTAAACAAGGTTTCCAAATGTAGCTGTACTACCTTATCCTTGGGTTCCAATTTCTTTTTCTTTAAGTTTTACTTTATATGTTTATGTGTACGGGTATTTTGCCTGAAGATCTGTCTGTGAACTATTTGCATGCCTGGTGCCTATAGAGACCTCCTGGAACTGGAGTAACACATGGTTGCTAGCCACCATGTGAGTGCCAGGAATCAAACCAGTGTCCTATGGAAAAGCAACCAGTGCTCTTAACCTCCAAGCCACAGGCCCATTTTCATAGTATTCTCACTGAAACCTGTTAAAATCCTTTTTGTTTCAACATCCTCACTGTAAAGGCTGTAACTGTGAGTTTTTTTTTTAATATAAAATAGAGTTTACATTTCATAAATCTACCCCCTTTCCTTTTTTTTAAAGACAGGAACTTGGGCTGGCCTAGAATATTATGTAGCCAAGGATGACCCCAAACTTTAGAATCTCCTTCCTCTAACCACCCAAATGCTTACAGGTGTCTGGCACCACATCTGGTTTATGCAGTGCTGGGACTGAACCCAGGACTTTGTACAATGCTGGGCAAGTACTCAACTAACTAAATCAAATCCCAGCCCCTGACCTTTTAAACTATACAGTTTGGCAATTTTTAGTGTGTTCATGAGATTGTGAAACCATTACCACCATCTATGCCCAGTAAAATTTTTACTATTCCCCTTAATCCCAGGCTCATTAGAAATCAAAATCTATTTCTGCCTGCCCTGAAAGCCACCACTGTTTCTGTAGTTTCATTGATTCTGTATCCTACACATAAACCAAACTGTAGCCTTTGCATCTGACTTCATTAACTCAACAAAATGCTCCCAAGCTTCAGTCTTATTATATCACAAATCAGTATTTTTTTATAGATGAATAATATTCCATAGTATAAGTATATCACAGTTTTCTATCCAACAACAGATCTACATTTGGGCTGTTTCTACTTTTTGGCTACTTTGAATGATGTCATGAATACTTGTGTAGAAATATGCACTTCCTCTTGATTTCTCATCTAGGGAACAACTGCTGAGCCACGTCACAGCTGCCTGTGGAGACGGTTTTCCAAAGGGGCTGGACTCGTTCCCACGACACGTGTGTGCAGCTCTGCCACTTTCCCTCAGATGTTCGCCAACACTCGTCCATCTCTCTGAGGAGTCACTCTTGTGGATGTGAGGTGGTATTTCACTGTGCATTCCTTTCTTTAGAACTGTAATGTTGGGCACACTCTCGTGTGGTTAGCCATGATTTGTGTCATCTTTGGAGAGACCGTGTGGGTGTAATTTGTACCTTTGTTAGCTCCTTCAAGAATATGGTAGAGAATAATAAACACTTAGAAACACCAGACACACACTGCAGAGAGTGCGTTAGGGCCTGGGGGTGTAGCTCATCTGAGAGAGTGCTTACCCCGCATACACAAAACCCTGGTTTTATTGATCCCCAATACCCCAACCTCACATAAAAACAGGTGTGGTGACACATACTTGTAATCCTCTCAGGTGGAGGCAGGAGGATCAAGAGGTCAAGGTCTGCCTCAGCTACATAGTATGTGAGACTATACTATTACCAAAAGTGGCCGAACTACCTTATCTTCGGGTTTCACTTTATATGTGAGACTCTGACTAGACGCCCCACACCTCCCCCAACAGTAAAAGTATTAGCCAAGGAACACAGAAAGGAGATGGGATGATGAGGCCCTGTTTCCCTGTCACTCAGTCGGGCTGCCCGCCAGCCATGCTCACTCTGCCCCTTCTCTGCTCTGCCTCAAGCACAACCCACAAGAAGCAGGAACCTACTAATATCCTGCCCAGAGTTGGAAGACTCAATAACAAGTCTTCTCATATGGTGTTTTCTAAATAAATGGGTAAACCAGCACAGCCAATCTGGTTTTTACCAGATCACCTAATACTTTTCTTCCAAAAATACCTTCCTTCTTCCCTTAGAAGTGTGTACCAGCAGCCAGCTGCGCAAATTCCCCATACTGTATTTAGAGTCTTGTAAGACCTTGAGTTGAGCCTCACAAAAGTGGCTTGAGAATGAACTGGATATGAATAATTGGTTTCTAATTTTTTTAAAAAGTGGAATTAAAAGTTATAGTTCTCTATAAGGGTGAGAACAGGGGAAATTACAGATGTGGGAAGGATATGAATTGTGTGAGAACAAGCATGCTTGGGGGTATTCACTGGAAATGCTTAAATAACCTTGATGCTTTTCGGTCTGACTGCAAGCCTGGTGTCTTCTATAGGAGAGGAAGAAAAGCCCAGAAGCACTGTTTCTCAAACAGAAGTGGAGAAGCAACAGTTCCTGCAGACAGAATGGGTCTGAGCTTTTCTACCTGCCTGAACTCATAGGCGAACCCCCAATCCAGCCCCAGTGCTCAGTGGCTTGTTTCCTTTGGTCAAAATGTAAATATAAGTGGTAGCAAAGGCCTTCAATCCCAGTACTCGAGGCAGAAGCAGAGGGGCAGAGGCAGGAAGAGCTCTGTAAGTTCCTGGTCAATCCACTCTACAAAGTGAGTTCCAGACCAGCCAAAGGTACACAGTGAGACCATGTCTCCAAAAACCAAAACAGTAAATATAGCCAAGGTGCTCTTCTCTGAGTGTGCCCTACAGTTTCATGTGTTAGACTGCAATCCTCACTGTGAGGTAGTAAAGAGGGTGGAAACTTCAGGGACTGTGGTGTTTGGGGACAGACTTCTGGGAGGTAATTAGGATTGAATGAGGTCATTAGGATAGAGACTCTGACTTGATCTTGGTCCCCAAGACTGAATTCTATAAGACACACTCTCTCTCTCTCTCTCTCTCTCTCTCTCTCTCTCTCTCACACACACACACACACACACACACACACACACACACACACACACAGAGGTTCTCTGGCTCTTGCCATATGATGCTCTGGGCTGCATCAGGACCCTTTCCCAAGAAGACCATCATCAGATGCTGTCCCTTGACCTTGACCTACCAGAACAGTGAGCCTAAGTAAACCTTTTTTTCATTACCTTACCTTAGGTATTATAGCAATGGGCAATAGGCTAGTATATATTATATATTATACAGCAGAGACATTTAGTATTTAATTTATTTGATATCTTAAACACTGCGGGGCTCCTTAATAACAATTGCAATAATATAAAACAAAGGCAAGTCTCCCTTCCTCAAATACTTTCTGGACTCTAAAGAGGCTAAGACAGAAACATTGTCTAGAAGAGACCTTAGATAATTTCTTTCAAAAACAAAATCAATTTATTCATTTCCTGGCTCCTCTGTGCCAGACACACTATTTAAGCAACTAGTGATGCCCTGGTGAAATGGCAGGAAAACGTCATCTCACGGAGCTGACATTACAGCAGGGAAGATCAGAACGAAGAAAGTAAGTAAACAAACACACACGTCAGCAGTAACAGGCATGAGGAAGGCCTGGACTAAAGAGAGAGTCCTTCCAGTGAGGGGCTAGCCAGAAGGCTGGGGAGGAGCAGGCACAGCAGACAAAGGGGCAGAAGGGAGGCAGCCTGAGGGCTTGAAAGTGATGAAGAAAAATTTGGTAGTCAAGAATTTCTAAGTTCCCATGTAGTCATTTCAGCACAGACCTGAGGAGGGAAGCTGGAAGAACGCTTCATGCAAAGACAGTTTGGGTGTAGATGACCTCATGAAAAGACGCTTGAGTAGACAAACAGTGCTGGGGCATTTTGACCACGGTTCTGGTTCCCCATCTTAATTTACTTCAAAAATGACCATTTTAAGCAGACAGTAGGAAAATAAGCTATTTCCATAAGCTCACACTAATTTGTTCTGGGGAGTCTGCTCGGATTACTTTCTCTAGGCTTTCCTGATGCTGATGTATCTTTTTGCAAATGCTTGTCATACTTCATATTTCAGTAACATCTCTTTAAATATTTAAAGCCAACCTTTGATCAGCTGGACCTCTTCTCATTCATGAGAGAGCTTCAACTACACAGCATATCCTTTAACCTGATCATGATCTCTCCCCATTCCTTCCTTCTCCCCAGAAGGCCTACAGGTGAGGAGACTCTGGCCAGATGTGGGGCTGCTGACTCACGTGGACAGGAACCTGAGAAGCACCCATTCCACAGTAACTTCTAAAAATCCCATTTAACAGTGACTTCACAAAATTTATCCCTTTCATCCTTAAGGTAAAATATTCTGGGTAAAAACCATTGTGCTCTGGACTTCCTAGGTGCAGAGTCAGCCTAGGTGTTCTACAGACATCCTGAAGCAACTTGGGAGACTGAACTAGGCCCTCTGCAAAACCCCAGTAGGGGTCATCTTTAAAAATTATTCTATTTTATTTATTGGGGAGGGAGGGGGTTGAGACAGGGTTTCTCTGTGTAGCTCTGGCTTTCCTGGAACTTTCTCAGTAGACCAGGCTGGTCTTGAGGTCAGAGAGATCCACCTGCCTCTGCCTCTCAAGTGTTGGGATTAAAGGCTTGTGGAACCAGCACACCTTCCAATAGGGATAATTTCCAGATCAGCGGAGAACCCTTGGCATGGATCCACAGTTTGCAGATGACAGCAAAGTGGGTCATTCCTTATGGGTCACCAAATCTGCTTGTTCCTAGACACTTTTATTTAAAATCTCCAAATTGTCTTTCACTCAGTAACACTTTAAAACATTTTTTACTTATTGTAACTTCTTGGAGGATGAGGGATGGTCTCGCCATGTTACTCAGGTTGGCACTGATATCCTGGATTAAACTTCTGGCCCTTCCCTTAGCCTCCGCTCACTGGGACTTGTACACCACTCACTTGGGCCATTGCTGTCGTGTTCTAATGTTCTATTCTCAATATTCTTTAAGCTAGGGGCTCCACTGTTATAAAATTATGCTCACAGTTTTAGCAAAGCAATGTGTATGATGAATGGATTTTCTCAGGTGACCAATGAGGAGACTGGCTCACACTTATATGCTAGAGCAGAGGAGAAGCAGTCTGTGAGTACCCAAACAGTCCCATCCTATTTAAGTACAAGTTTCTTAGGTGGGTGTGGTGGTACATCCCTAAAATGCTAGCATTTAGGAAGTACAGGCAAGGGAATCAGGAGTTCAAGTTTATCCTCAGCTATACAGTGAGTTTAAGCCAGCCTTCAGGAGTCTCTACCTTAAAACAAAACAAAAAAAACCAAGCAAAACAAAACAAAAACTTCATTAAGGCCAATGCAGCGGTTCACACCAGTAATCTCAGTACTTGAGAGGCTGAGACAGGATGATTACCACAAGTGCAAAGCTAGCAACTACACAGTGAGTTTCAGGCCATATACATATACATACACACATACATATACGTATTCATACACATACATATATATCTGAAATTATCGCTTTTTGCCAATTTAAAAGATGTCTATGTCTCTCTATTTTTTTTAGGATCTCTCTCTCTCTCTCTCTCTCTCTCACACACACACACACACACACTGAAAGGTTTTAAGCCTGAATGAATCAAACTCACAGTGAGGGGCTGTTTTCCATTCATGAAGACTGAATCTTGAGAAAAAACAAGTCTTTCCTTCAAAGAAGAAACCATGTCAACCCACAAGCTGACAGAATTTCTAGAACTTCAAGGTTAAATTTCATCCAGCTCTACTGAAGCTGGGACTTGGGTAGGGGTATGGATTCCACCTTTTAGTTTTATAAATGTTTTGTTAAAGTCCTGAATATATCTATCTCATCGGATGTCCTGAAAAAATATATACATACATCTTTTAAATTGGCCAAAGATGATAATTTCAGTTTCTATGTTGGCCCAATGAGTCCCTCTCCACCTTTTTAGGCCATGCTCTGTCCTTCGATAGGCCCTTCATTAGCTTACCTTAGACTCAGAAAAAGCAAAATTTATCAAGATTTAGTCACTTCCAAATAAAAGCTAAGTCTCTAGATTTATTTAATAAGTTCAAACCCTGAACCCTGAAGTTCTGTTGACTTCTGAAACTTGGATGGTCTGCCACAGTGGCAAAAAGCCATACTTTGGTTCCTGCATGAACAGGGTATATTGGCTCACACACACGTAAATGAACAGATTTTTTTTTTAAACATTGTCAGATATTTCAACACAGAGGAATGTTTGGAGCACTGTTCTATCAACCAGAACTCTGCCTTGCTGGAATAGACAAAACTCCACCATCTTAGAATGTCTTCTAGGTTTTTAAGATTTCTTTATTTTTTATGTGTAGAGTGTTTTGCATATAAGTGCAAAATATCCATGAATCACACTCACATCAGAAGGGGGAGACAGATCCCCTGGAATCAATCCTTCTTTCCTTCCTTCCTTCACAACAGCAGCGCTGCACAGGTGAGAGGTGAGAAGTGATCTGTGACTACACTGACACACGAAGTCATACAAACCTACATTTACTCTCAAGTCTGGTTGGGGACCGTTAGCAAGGTGACTCAACTTTGATGTGCCTCTTTTCTCATTCACAAAATCATATTAGGAATCATATCTATCTACTAGAGTTGCCTTGAGGACCAGGTAAACATCCAGGCTTGGAGTTGGAGAGATGGCTCAGTAGTTAGGAGCACTTGCTGCTCTTGCAGGCCGACTGGAGTTCAGCATCCACAATGAGCAGCTCGTATGTGTAACTCAGGCTCCAGGAAATCTGACGTCTGCATCAAGAACAAACACAGACATACAGACACATACCACACACACACACACACACACAAACACACACACACACACACACACACACAGAGAGAGAGAGAGAGAGAGAGAGATACACACACAGAATGGACTACAGAATAAGCCAGTTACAACCTAGACTACGTAGCAGAACCCTGTGAAGAGGGGGAAGGAAGGTTTAATTCTAGAGAATGAAGACTCCATTTGGGAATGAAGAGTGGGATCCACTTAATGTTGCAGCCCTTCTAATCCTAAGAAAGATGGTGCTTCTCACATCAGCATCCTTTCAGGTTTAAGGGTCTCAGAGCTATACCACCTTCATGGAGGTGAAGACACAGCTGGCAGATACAGGATAAGAGACAAGATCCTTTTAGTTGAACTGGGTAAACATTATACATGCAAGGCATGTGAACAGTCAGCCAGATGTAGCCCAGTATGCATTTCTGCAGCCTCCTGGAAGAGAGACCAATGGCTTTGACCTTTATGAACTTGACAGGAGGAGTCCACAGAGATGCCCCTGAGAGCCACCGCACTGTCTGTATCCCTGGGCAGTTTGCCCACAATCTTACCTCCTAGAGGATAGGTGGAGGCTATGGGTTATTAACCTCTCCCCAGAATCCAATAACACTGTTTAAGACAGTGCTTCCCAGGCTGACTGTAAATCAGAAGACTGTGAATTTTCTTCCTTTGTTTTTTCCTTCAGTAAAGACAGATGGTCCCTAAACTCAGAGGCTCTGGTTCAGTAGGTCTGAGGCAAAGCCTAGACATTTTAAAGAGCTTCATGTATGATCACATTATGTGGCCGGGTTTTGCAGTGACTATCTTAGTGGGTCCTGCAGTTACTACATGTATCCAAACCCAGCTGAGATACTGTTGACCCCTAAAGTTTGAGAAGTCATGAAGATGCTCTTGAGATAGTATGCCTCAAGCAACCATGATGACGAGGCTATGAAGGTTGGGGTGCGGCTGTGAAGACAGGCTCTCAGGATGACAATGGTAGTGCCTGCCTCACCAGCTCACTTTCCTGTAAGGGGTTTTAAGGTTTTGTTTTGTTTTGCTTTCCCCATGAGAAACCCTTAAAAGAAAAATGTCAGATCATGTCCAGTGCTGGCTAAGGCTCGAGAACTAAGAATCTGCCATCACTGTTATGATTCAGCACACTTTGCAGGGTTTTCTGTTTCCTTTTTTTAAATAAAGAAACTTAGGCACTCTAGGAAAACAAATGAGTCCTCCTGGCCCATCTGTGAAAGGTACAGTGCCTTTCCTCAAGTGTCAGCCTGTGGCACTGCCTGGTCTGCTGTGCACCAAGTCTGTTGGAGAGGCACTCTGCAGGGTGTGTGCTGCCCGTACAAATGATTGAATGGTCTCACTGTGGAAGAAGGTCTCTGAGAAAAATTGATCCGAAGCCTATCTAGCAGCCTATAAATAAGCTGGTGGAGCACTGCCCCCACTTTATGCAAAGCACTCATGGGTCTCAGGGTGAGATTAGAGGATTAGGTACTCTGTGTTAGGCAGGAGCAGTGAAGAGGAATGCTGAGAGGCCTGATATTTAGAAGATAGTGTACTTGGCAAAGTAAACTAAGATGAAAGGGACCCTTTCTGAGCTGCCATCACTTTCATGACAATTCAACATCAGGCGATGGAAACCAGCAGGTGCAAACATCCTTATCTGGGTTCATGGCAAAGGAGACAAGGACCCCAGGGTGAAAAGGCTTTGCCTCTTGTTTACAGAATTTTAAAGGGCTGTGTAAGGTCAAGGGGGCTATCTCAGAGCATTAAGCACACTTATTAGGATTCAGCCACAGTGCAGCACATCTCAACTCACTGACTCATGAATCTGAATTTCTAAAATTACCTGACCAGTTATGACTGACCGAGGGCATGTGTAAGATTTAACCAGCTCTTCCACACTGCTCTGCATTTTTCCTAGACTGTTGTTAGTTCTGCGCTGTTCCATTCCACAAGCTTCAGAGTTGCAATATCTGAGTCACATATATGATCTGATGTTAGATTGTTTTGGGGAGAAGCAACACATCCAGAAATGTCAGCAGCAGCCTTGGCAAGCAAGTGTGCCTCTCCGCGAAGGAGACCTAACTGTTAAATCTGACATGTTGCTTCTGTCCTGCCTCACTCGTCTCCAGCACCAGCCTCTGAGCTCTGACACGGTTTGGGGAAGGACTGGCTCTCTGTCCCTGGTTAGTGTCTGAGGCTCCAGGTGTCTTTTCTCTCATTTTAGTCTTTGCTTTTGCTTTTTGTTCATTTCTTTCCTCCAGAACCTTAGCCTTCAACAGTTGAATTATCAGTGCTTAAGAGATAAAAAGGGCATCCCTCACCCCAGACAGTCACTTAAAGACTGCAACACTGGATGGTTATCTCTCAGGCCAAGGAAACAGAACTGTTCTGAATAATCAATTAGCTAAGATATGCAAAGCACTTAGAATCATGACCTCCACCCAGTGCATATTCAGTAAGTGTGAGTCATTAGCACTACTCTCAGTAGGCTTCCAACTGTGACCTTTCCCAGCTTCTTGGAGTTTTCTCCTTTTCCTTTTAACATTTTAACTAGTTCTTTTCAGTGCAGTAATGACACTCAATTGTTTTTCCCTTTAAGGAATATTCTCAAGCTTTGTCAAAAACTCGGCAACATTGGATGTACTCAGACCCTTTCTCTTTCAGTAAATCTTTTTTCCACCCATTATGAAAAATTACCCCATTGTTGCTGTGCAGAAACTGGCAATCCATTGTAAAAAATAGTTTTCTCTCTCTCTCTCTCAAGGCTCAGGGGATGGAAGCCAGTGACTGTACACAGGAGGAAAGGACTAAAACTGAGCCACAGTCCCCACCCTTCCTTCTTGTCTCTTGAGTATAGTTAAGGAACTTTTTGTCTTCTGCTTGAGCCTCCCAGGTAGCTGTGCCCCATGGCTTTTAGGGAAGCCATTTTTCTTTTTTTGGGGACTGATTATGATATTTCGACTGGAGGATTCTTGTTTTATATATCAATTCTGGAAAAAATGTAACCATTTGTTCTTCATCCTAATTCTGAAATGCTTAGGTTCTAATTAGATGACTGTCTGTTCTCTACATTCTATCTCTGAATGTATCAGTTGAGATTTTTCCAAGTCTATGTTGTGTTTTGGAGATTTTTCTTTTCCTCTTTTAAGCTAGGGTCTCATGTAGCCCAGACTAACTTCAAATTTCCAGTGTAGGTGAGGCTGATCCTGAACTTTAGATTCTCCTATTTAGGGAATTTTGCATTGTGCTAGACATCCCGGGATGGCCTGAAATTCATTACACAGCTCAGGCTGACCTTGAACTTGCAGCAAGGGTGCAGTGGTTCCAGCACAAGTTGTTCTGTCTCGAGTTTTGGAAATTTTTCTTACACATATTTTCCAGATCACAAGTTTTATTTTTACCTGTGTATGATATTATTTTTGATTGTGTGTGCATGTGTTTCTGTGCACATGCATACACGTGCCTGTGGAGGCCAGAATGGACACTGGATCCCCTGGAGCTGGAGGTACAGGCTGTTGTGAGCTGGATGACATGGGTGCTGGGAACTGAACCCCAATCCTTTGCAAGAGCAGCAAGTGCTCTTAACTGCTGAGTTGTCTCTCCAGCCTCCCCAAGCCCCACGCACCCTGAGGTTTTAGTTATCAGTAACTTATAAAAGAGAAATTTGAGGACTGCAGAAATGCCTCAGCATTGGCTGCTCTTCAAAAGGACCCAGGTCTAGTTCCTAACATCTACATGGTGGCTAACAACCACCTGTAACTCTAGTTCCAAAGGATCTGATGCTTTCTTCTGGCCTTCTCCCACCGTCAGAACATGGTCCAAATGAAACTGTGTGAAGAGAATTCTGAGTGCTTGTGAAAACTTCAAGCAAGCAAGGTAAGAGTCTTAAGAACTCAGTTTCTTCAGAAACAAAACTGTTCTCAGATTATGCCTTCACGCCCCTTCCCAGGTGTAGTGGGTACGAGTGAGTTTACTTCAGGTTATTCATTACAGCTGTTTATGTGCCTCTATGGAAAAACATGTTTCCGCCACGTGCCTGTGCAGCTTGCCTGTCACATGCATCCTGCCTTGTGATTGCACACTTTACTCATGTGATTCCTCTTGACCCTCAGAGTGTAAACTGTCTGATGACCTGAGTACAACTGGCCGTTGCATAAACTTTAGTGCCCCTCATGTGTTGGCTCCATTCTTCCAGGTACCACCACCTCTAGAGCAGCAAATAGTACACAGATGTATAGGTAGGAAAAACACCCATATACACGAAATAAAAATAAAGCTTAATTTTTTCCTTTTCCTGACAGAATTGCTTCAGTACTGCTGTTGGGAGTCTATTTTATGGATATTCTATCCTGTACCCTTGGTTTATCTGTCCAACTTTTAACTAAACCTCGTTCTGTTTGTTTGTCTGGTTTTTTTTTTGAGACAGAGAACTCATTCTGTAGACCAAGGTGGCCCCTAGAACTCACGGAGATCCACCTGCCTCTGCCTCCCAAGTGCTAAGATTAAGGGGGTGTGCTACCATACCTGATTAAACCTTACTTTCTTAATTACTAGGCCTTGGTTTTACCTAGGGTAACATTTGCCAACTCTGCTGTTTTTCAAGACTGTTATAGTCACTTCGGGTCCTTTAGTTTTCTAGACATATCTTTAAATGAGTTTGACAGTTTAGCAATAACAGAAGCCCGTTGAGCATGGCACAGCAGCATATGCCTATAATCCAGGCACTGGGGAGGCAGAGGCAGGATGAGCCCCAAAGTGCTAGGCTGGACTAGTCTACACAGCGAGTTAGAGACCAGCTAGGGTTGTATAGTTAGTTAGATTTCTAAACCCTAACCCCAACGCAAAATCCCAAGCCCTGTTGCACTGTGTAGCCCTGATGGCCCTTGAATCTGCTTTGTAGACCAGGTGGCTTCAGTCTCACAGAGATCTACCCACCTCTGCTTCCTGAGTGCTGGCGTTAAAGGCATTCACTAATACACCTGTCTGGGTTATTAATTTTATTGAAGTTAATATTTCATCTCATACTTTCAATTTCTGTAATACCTGTAGTGATGTCCCTTCTCATTCCTGATAGTGGTGATTTGTACTGTCTCTCCTTTTTCCTTGATCTACTGATTATTAGGAGTTTACATGAAATGTATCGGTATTTTTAAAGAACTAAATTATTTGATTTTCTCTTCTTGATTTGTGTTTCAAAAAGAACATTGCAGGTAAAATTAAAGACTTTTTCATTCTCCTCCCTACACATACCCCTACCTTCTATTCCCCAGCAACCCCCTCTCCTGAGGGTCACAATTACTATTCTATGTAATATGCATATTCAAATACTGCTACTTTCTGATAGTCTCCTGAGATCCTCGGTTCACTTACCATGTTTCCTGCCTCTGCAGCTAGCCGGGCAGCATAGCGGGCTATAAGCCGGTGTTCCTCATCCAGTCGGCTAGGACTGTCCAGGACACTGTCAAGGAGATAAAATTCAACAGGTGTCTCTCAGACATCTCTAATTCTTGTCTGATCCTCAAGGAGAAAGGCTTGTAACTAAGAATGCTAAGAACAACACGCCGAGGCCCGAGTCAAAGACTAGCAGTCTTCTGAGACAGAGAAGAGGCTGCACATACCATCCCTATGCACCTGCATCAGCAAAGGGGCAGTGTTTTGAAAGAAGGGCTAACAAAAGACATCCTACAAAACGCCTAGCACTTTATAGTGCTAGGGACTTAAATAATTATGGGATCATGAAAAATAGAGGGCTAAGAAAAAGTATACTTAACACTGGCTAAAGAAAATGGAGAATCCTGGCCAGGGTTGGCCAAGCAAAACTCTTAAACTAGAAAGAGTTCGTAGTATCAGATACTCCCATTTAACACCCCCTTTCTCTTTTCTTAAAATGCTCATTTCACACGTGGGCACAGTTTGGAGTGAACTAGTCTTCTATTATTATTATTATTATTTATATTTCTGTATTGCCCAGACTGAGCTCCCAATTCTCCTGCTTTAGTCTCCAGAACAGGGATTGTGAGAGCCACTGTGTGCTGCCTCACCCATTATTATAAACATGTAAAGATTCATGCAGATGAAGTACCAGATAAAATAGCTGGCTGGGTTGTTTTTTTTGAGTCAGGCTCTCAATCTGTAGCCCAACCTAGTCTTGAATTCACAGAAATCCTCCTTGCCTCTGTCTCCCAAGTACTGGGATTACAGACATGAACCACCATGCCCACTAAGAGGCTTTAGGGAAACAGGGATGATGATAACTTGATCAAAATGTGAGAAGCAAAGTCAAGAGGATTGTAAGTTCAAGGTGTGCCTGGACCACAAAATGAGTTCAAGGACAGCTTGGGTAATTTGTTTCAAAATGAAAAGTAAAACGAGGGCTAGGGATATTCTCAGTTGCCTAGCAAGTTTGAAGCCCTTAGCTCAATCCTTAGTGCCTCAGAATAAAACAACAAACTACTGGTATGCTATTCATCTGTCCCAGTAGACTTACAGTTTTAGAATCAGCCAAGAAATCTCTGATTCCCTCAAGGCAGCATGGGGCTCATGTCCTTAGACTGTATACTGCCGAGGCTCTGAACCGTGGTCACCAGCCCTTGCTTTAAACCTGCCTTTAGACTCACGGCTTGAACGTGAGGCAGTCCTGTGCAGTGCTCTGTTGCTGGCTTACATCGGCAGCTTTCTAGGATCATGGGCAACCGCCTTTGCTGACACCACATTTCTTACCCTGCCTGAGATAAACACTTTGTGCTCAGAGACCAAGAGGCTGGGACAAGCACACAGGTACCATCTGTTGCACAGGGAGACTCTCTAACAGAGTTTGCAATGGTCAATTCCTTTCTCCTTCCCACAGGAAGAAGCCCATCAAGCCCACCTGGGAGTCTATAGGACCTGATTATTCCCCCAGGACTAGGGAGAGAGACCTGACCCTAAATAATACTGTTGCTTACTCATACTGGTAAAACTATTGAAAACAGTATGAAATGCAACAGTTGAAACAGTCCTGTCCTCATGTGTGCTTCTATGTGTGTGGTATGTGTACATGCATGTGTGCTGGAGTCTACAATGGAGTGCCAGTGGAGGACAGTGGACAATTTCAGGAACTAGTTCTTTCCTTCTACCACATGGGTTATCCCGCTATCTCCAAGGGCCTTTACTAGCTCAGCCATCTCTCTGGCCCCAAACAGTCCTTTTCATATGTACATTTTCCCCCAGTGACAACTGCTGAAGAAGAGAACATAAAAACCATGTCCTCTCAGAGCGTGTTCCAGCTCTGGAAGTTCAGGCTTCTCAGGGGTGTACGGACTCCTCCGGTGTAACCAGCAGGGACTGTACCTTTCTTCAGAGACTGACTAACTTCATGCTGAGGTGAGTGCCAGGCTTGGCCAGGCTCCTTCTCTTGTGAAAGCCAATGCTTTGGCAATTAACTCTGCCAATCACAGCTGGCAGCTGCTCAAATATACCACACAAGCAGACCTTCTCCTGCTGCCAAGCCCAGGACCCAGATCTCACCCCCTCCCTCAGAGCAGCCTTGGCTGCGCTCCCGCTGCTGCAGCTCTACCAACTAACCGTGTGCAGTGTTGCAGACGGGCCACATAGGAGGCTATCAGCGCATGCTCATCAGCCAAGAGATTGCGCATGTCTTGGCTATACTGTAACCTGGGAATGACGGAAGCAAAGACAGCAAGCGTAGCACAAGTACAGGAGAAGAAATGAACATGGATTAAAAATCAGCAAACTTAAAAGTAAAACAAATCATAATAAAGAAAAGGGAAAACCACAATGCATAATGGAGTATGGTGTGAGGTCGTGGAGAACTGCCCCACTGACACACAGCAAGCAGTCTTTTCTCTCTTTGGTTGACTGATACTTGTCCTGAAGGAAGAACCCTGTTCACCAGTTCTGCCCAGGTTGTGGGCTCCAAGATTGAATTACTTATCAGGAAAAGCCCTCTGGCAGAAAAAAAAAAAAAACCAGCACAGTCAATCGATTTATTACTGAGTGACACCCTAATGGTATGCTTTTATGGCTTCTTTCTACACTTAAGAATTTCCAGTGTTACCACACACTGACTGCCAGGTAAGTATCACTACTTCTACTGAGATACAAGTTCTTCATAGAACCAGCACTTGGATGAACTCGATAAAATTGCATCTAACAGCAAAACAGAACAGTGGCACTCTCTCTTACAGACATATGGAAGATCCATAGCATATGAGCTTAAAAAAAAACCAAGACAACAACAACTTTTAGCTCTGGAAATGATAAAATTGCAGAGTGATCTAGTAAACAAACCTCACCACTTAATCACTCTTGTTTAATACAGCTTTCCTTTCCCAACTTTATTGTTATTTATTTCTTTTTTAAAGATGTATTTATTTTATGTATATGAATACACTATTGCTGTCTTCAGACACACCAGAAGAGGGCATCAGATCCCATTACAGATGGTTGTGGGTCACCATGTGGCTGCTGGGAATTGAACTCAGGACCTCTGGAAGAGCAGTCAGTGCTCTTAATCACTGAGCCATCTCTCCAGCACCAACTTTATTTTTCATAATCACATTCAGTTTGTGAGTGTGTGTGCATGTGTGTGTTTATTTTTACCAAGGTCTTACTATGTAGCCCTGGATGGTCTAGAACTCAAGAGATCCACCTATCTCTGCCTCTGAGATTACAGGTGTGTGCCATCACACCTGGATATTTTTAGCATTTATAAAAATATTTTATTTTTATTTTCAATTATATACAAGTGTGTGTGTGTGTGGGGGGGGTGTATGGGTTTGTGCACGTCAGTGTGGTACCTGAGAAGGCCAAAGAGGGTATTGAACCTCCTGGAGCTATAGTTACAGGCAGCTGTTAGCTAGCCAATGTGGGCTAGTTGATCCACAAGCTTCCAGGGGGCTCTTCTGTCTCTGACAGCACAGTAGGTGTCTTAGGATTACAAATATGTACTATTCTATCCACCAGAGATGCTTATGCACCAAGTGCTTTCACCCACTGAGCTATCTTCTTGACCCTGAATTTCTTCTTTTTAAAAGGACTGAAAGAGAAATGCCCCCTATGGTCTCAGGCATTTGAATACTTGGTCTCCAGTTGGTGGTGATGTTTGGTGAAGTTTAGGTGGTGCAGCTGGAGAAAGTATGTCACCAAGGATAGGCTTCAGTATTAAAAGCCCCCCAGCACTTCCATTTTGTTCTCTATGTTCCCTGCCTGCATTTGAAAGCAGTTGTTCCCAAGTTCTCCTGCTACCATGCCTGCTGCTAGCTGCTCTGTCTCCCTGTTATGATGGATTCCTAACCCTCTGGAAATACAAGCCAAAAAATGAACAAACAAAAACAATATCAAAAAACAAACACCAGTCAGAATGGCTAAGATCAAAAACTCAGGAGACAGCAGCTGTTGGCGAGGATGTGGAGAAAGAGGAACACTCCTCCACTGCTGGTGGGATTGCAAGCTGGTACAACCACTCTGGAAAGCAGTTTGGAGGTTCCTCAGAAAACTCGGCATAATACTATCGGAGGACCCAGCTATACCACTCCTGGGCATATACCCAGAGGACTCTCCAACATGCAATAAACACACAAGCTTCACTATGTTCATAGCAGCCATATTTATAATAGCCAGAAGCTGGAAAGAACCCAGATGTCCCTCAACGGAGGAATGGATCCAGAAAATGTGGTATATTTACACAATGGAGTACTACTCAGCTATTAAAAACAATGAATTCATGAAATTCTTAGGCAAGTGGGTGGAACTGGAGAATGTCATCCTGAGTGAGATGACCTGTTCACAAAAAATCACACATGATATGTACTCACTGATAAGCAGATATTAGCCCAGAAGCTTGGAATACCCAAGGAACAATTCACTTATCAAAGGATACCAAGAAGAAGGAAGGAGAGGTACCTGGTCCTGGAAGGGCTCAATGTGGCAGTGTAGGGGAATACCAGGAAGGGGAGGTGGGAGTGGGATGGTTGGGGAGCAGGGGGAGGGAAGAGGGCGTATGGAACTTTTGGGGAGGGGGGGAACCAGTAAGAGGGAAATCATTTGAAATGTAAATAAAGAATATACTTAATTTAAAAAAAAAAACCCAAAGCATTCTTATATAATAAGTTGCCTTGGCTATGGTATTTTATCACAGTAACAGCAAAGTAACTCATACAGTGTATCTGTAGATGTATGCAGATGTATGTGGGAACACATGTATCATGTATCATGTGTGTAAGGTCAAAGGACAACCTGCCTGAGTGGGTTCTCTCCTTCTACCACGTGGGTCCCAGAAATGAAACTGGGTATCAGGCCTGGTGGCCTGAGCCTTTACCTGCTGAGCCACCTCAACGGCCCTGCTTTTGAGCCATGAGCTTTTGAGACATGGTCTCATACATCTCATGCTGGTCTCAAACTTGATATATGGCTGAGACTGGTGCTGAACTCCCCTGCACTCCCTCAGGCAGCATTTCTCTGTAAAACTATGGCTGTCCTGGAATTTACTGTGTAGACCAGGCTGGCCTCGAACTCAGATCAGGCTGCCTCTGACTCCCAATGCTAGCATTAAAGGTGTGGGCCACCATGCCACGTTGGTGTTGAACCCTCAGTCATCCCAAATGCTGGGATTACAAGCATGTGCCAACATAGTCCATCACAATTACTTCTTTAGACCTAATTAATTCTGACAGCAACCAAGCCAGCTTCTATTAGTGTGGAGGAGATGAAGAGTAATCATCTTCAAATTTTATTTATTTTGTGCATGCACACACATGTGTAGACACAAGTGTGCCATAGCAAGTGTGGAGGTCAGAGGTCAACTCTGTGGCACTGGCTCTCTCTTTTAACCACGTGGGTTCTGAGGATGGAACTCAAGCCCTCAGGCTTGGCAGCAAGCTCCTTTACTCATTGAGCCATCTCACCAGCCCAAGAGTAATAATTTTACAATATAATCAAACAATAATGATGAATACTGTGCAGAAAAAAATGTAGAATATGAAATGGATGGCAAGTTTCAGATTTTTAGATTAGATGGTGACATTACAACAGAATTTAAGACAGTGATGCCTTTCAACTCCTTATTTCTATTCAAAGTGCTACACATTTAGGAGACTGACCTCCAAAGAAGGCTAAAAGCATCAAGTGACTTCTAATACACTGGTGGACAATTATTCATGAATACTCTCTTCCTCAGTGAAAACAGTCCTCCCGATGACTAAGGGCCAGCTACTCAGATCCCAGAGGCTACTGTGCTCTTATACTCAGCCATGCTCATCTCCCCATGACTCAGCCACAGGTGCCCTGAAGAAGTTGTAAGAGATTCAACTTGTGTACCTTTGGTTTTTATCCCCCCTGTAATAATCAGAAGATACTATTAACAAAATAGATGCGAAGGCCTCCATAACCTGCTGTATTGAGAGGTTATTATCTCCTGTGTTGAACTCAATGATGAGCCACAACAGACTGATTTCCAATGTACTATTTCTTGGCTATGATATTCCAGAGTTTAATAAGAGCAGTTTGTCTTTAGAAATGCAGCTTATCAGTTAGCATCCTTATGCTAAGTTTATTAAGTTAAAATGTCTGCTTTTCTCCAAAGGCCAGACAATGAGTATTTTAGGCCTTGGAGCCCAGGGGATTTTTGCTATAACTGCTCACTTGCCATTTTAGAGGAAGCAGTCATAGACAGCATGTAGTCAAATGGGCATGGCTAAATGGTAATAAAACTTTATTTACAAAATAAGGTTGTTATTTGCAGGGTGCAGTTTGCAGATGGTTATTAGCTGAAATGTAGTCTGAGGCTGGACACAGCTCACTCAGTATGCCAACCTCTCTGTAGGGCTTGGGTGACTCTATATTTTCAAACGTGGGTCAATATTAGGCTCTAAGGAAGCATAGACCAACACTGACTGATTTGACTATTTTGTTTAATCTGAGTTTGACTCCAAATATGTTCTAGAGTCCTCAGTGCCTTGGGTGAATTTAGGGTCCCCAGAGATGCACTGTGATCATGGCGAGAAACTAAGAGGTACATTCTTCCATGGTGACACAATCCAGGGACAAGAAACTCTAGAAGTAGCATGCTTTATTTCCTGGTAACTCTCTCGAGCCAATATCAACAGGCAAGGTGCTCCAAATCTAACAGGGCCACTCCAGGCTACAACATGCTAGCATGTGTTGTTCCTGCCAGACTTGCTGTACAAGTCTCAGGTGCTCTTCAGTTTGGCCTAAGTTTGAAGGGTCTGTGGTAAAACCTACCATTCAATGCCAGACAAAATGAATGAAGGCCAATGCACAAGACTAGAACAAAGAGCCCCATGGAACACCCGACCTGTGTGATTAAACCATAGATCAAAATGAGAACGAGAGCCGGTATTCAGGAAGCAAGGCAGCAGTAACAAGTTTGGTCACAAGTCAAATGCAGTGGTGAGATGGCTCAGAAGGAGAAAGGCCGTGCTGCCAAGCCTAATACTACGATTTGATCCCTGCGACCCACCTGACAGGAGGAGAGACATGCCTTCCTCTCCCCAATATATAAAATCATAATACAAGTTATTGTTTTTTGGGGGGCTTGGGACAAGTCTCTTTATATAGTCTAGGCTGCCTCAGAACTCCATATGTAGACCAGACCAGCCTCAAACTCATAGGGATCCATCTGCTTCTGCCTGCTGAGTGCTGGGGTTAAAGGTGTGCACCTCTATACATACAGCTCCCTCAGTAAGCCAACTTCTCTGTAGGGCTTGGGAGTTTTTAAAATATTTTCAAATTTGGGTCAATATTAGGTACTAAAGAAGCACAGAGTAACACTGACCTGTTTGTTAAACTGTGTTAAAACACAATACAAAATTTAAATATATTATATTTAAATACATTATATATATACACGTTTTATATATATGAAAGAGAGAGAAAGGGATGGAGGAAGCAGGGAGCGAGAGAAGGGGAAAGAGAGAGACTGACTCACTATGTAGCTCTAGTAGTCATGCAACTCACTATGTAGATCAGGCTGGCCTCGAACTTACAGAGATCTACCTGACTCTGCCTCCTGAGTGCTGGGATTAAAGGCCTCCCAGCTTCAAATAAAATGCAAAACGAAGCAGTTATGGGTATGTTTAGATTTAACTGGTGAGTTTAATTACATATAAATTATAACTCAATAAAGATCATGACAGTGATGTGACTGCTCCCTGGAGCAGAGCAGAAGGGAGACAGCTGGTGCTGTTATCCCCGTCCCTAGGATGAGGTGCTGTTATCCCAGTCCCTAGGATGAGGTGCTGTTATCCCAGTCCCTAGGATGAGGTGCTGTTATCCCAGTCCCTAGGATGAGGTGCTGTTATCCCAGTCCCTAGGATGAGGTGCTGTTATCTCAGTTACTAGGATGAGGTGCTGTTATCCCAGTCCCTAGGATGAGGTGCTGTTATCCCAGTCCCTAGGATGAGGTGCTGTTATCCCCGTCCCTAGGATGAGGTGCTGTTATCCCAGTCCCTAGGATGAGGTGCTGTTATCCAAGTCCCTAGGATGAGGTGCTGTTATCCCAGTCCCTAGGATGAGGTGCTGTTATCCCAGTCCCTAGGATGAGGTGCTGTTATCCCAGTCCCTAGGATGAGGTGCTGTTATCCCAGTCCCTAGGATGAGGTGCTGTTATCCCAGTCCCTAGGATGAGGTGCTGTTATCCCAGTCCCTAGGATGAGGTGCTGTTATCCCAGTTCCTAGGATGAGGTGCTGTTATCCCAGTTCCTAGGATGAGGTACTGTTATCCCAGTTCCTAGGATGAGGTGCTGTTATCCCAGACACTAAGTGACTTCTACCTCACACTGAGCACAGCAAACATTTTCACAAATAAAAATCACAAAAAAGAAAAAAAAATCTTTCTTTTCCTCGTGCACCAGCCATTAGCAGCTGTTTTTAAATGCTAATTAATTAAAATGAAATAAAAATCATCTCCCATGTCATAATAACCATAGTCTAAGTTGTTAAGAGCCACGTGTGACTAGTGGCTGCCATACAGTGAACATAAAGATGGAAGGATGGCTAGCGTGGGAATGATGGTATCACAAACCAGAGAACACTTTTTTAGGATGGCAATACCATCAGACTTGAATTTCAAAAAAAAAAAAAAAAAAAAATCCCTCTGATTGCAGAGAAAATAACTAAGTTGGGCTTGAGGTGTGGACAGAAGCTCCCTGAAAAGATAAATGGGACTGCAGCTCTGACTCCGAATATGCTTCACTAGATAAAGCAAGCTGGAATGTTTTGATAGCCTGCTATTAAAACCAGTGATATATCCCTGGGCAAGCACAGTCGGTCTACGCTGGACAAGAGGGATTCAGCACCTCTACAGAACCTTCCTTTGCTGTGCAAGGCTGAGTCCAGCACAGGCACTGAGAGCAGCTGCCCAGTGGCAGCTCCTCAGGAAGAGACAAGAGAAAGGAGCTACGGAACACATAAAATTGTAGGGAAAGTGTGTGTGAGGGGGTGGGGGGCTGGGAATACAGCAGTTTGCAGAGTACTTATATAATATATAAGAAGTCCCAGGTTCATACCCTAGCACTGAATTAACTAGGCATGGGGTGCATAACTATAATCTCAGCACTGGGGTGGTGGAGGCAGGAAGAATAGAAGTTCAAATCATCCTTAGCTATATAGTTTGAGGCTAGCTTGGGCTACATGAGACTATCTCAAAAAACCAAACCAACCAATGAATACAAAAGAAATCAGTTGGGTAGGGAGGGAGGGAGGGAAGAAGGGAAGGAGAGAGAGATCATACTTGTATTAGAGAAAGCAGAGACAAAATGCCTGGTAAGAAAGAGAGGAGAAAGGAAGGAGTGTGTGTGTGTGTGTGTGTGTGTGTGTGTGTGTGTGTGTGTGTGTGTGTGTGTGTGTGTGTGTGTGTGTGTGTGTGTGTCGTCCACTGGACGTTTGTTAGATCTTAGTATTTGCATGCCCTTTGCTGTTAGATGGAAGAATTAGGTATTAAGAACTCTAGGGTATCCCACAAGCACCTCAGCATAAGCTTGCTGGCTTCTTGACCAAGTTTCCCTCCTGTGTTTGACCAAAATTACTTTAATAAAAGCCAGGAAGTTGGGTGGGTGGATGGAGGAACACCTTCATAGAATGGGGGGGATGGGATAGGGGGTTTCTGGGAGGGAGGGAAACCGGGGTAAGGAAATTACACTTGAAACGCAAATAAAGTTAAAAAAAAAAGTGAATAATAAAAAAGAAAAACAAACAAACAAACAAAAAAGAAAGCCAGGAAGGAACCTAGAACATTATCTTTCCTCTTCCTCAGCTGACCAATATACAAAATCTCCAGAGCTTCTCATTTACACTCACCATCCCAGAGCCTCCCAGTTTGGATTTAACAATGAGTAGAATTCCACACCAGTTCCTTCCACACTGGGAGGTCACAACCTGTTCAGTGATGTCGGCCTCAGTCCAACCAGAGGTAGGACCTGTTAACCATGCTGTCAGCTGCAGCTTTTCAAATTTATGTTTGCAAGTATCTGTCTGAAAATATTAAAACTGTCTGTTTGTACCAGTGTGAGGTGGAATTGGTAAAAAAGTCCACCTTAAATCTTAAATGGAAATGGAATCTAATCCCAACCCAGAAGAGGCTGAAAACTGGCAGTCTGCCCAGGCCCAGGATGGCTTTGGGTACCTGCCAACACTAAGGGCCCTGCAGTTTCTTCTGATAATGTGTTAATTTTTAATTACTATGCTTTTCTGTCTTCAAAAGAAGACTGAAGAAAAAACATAATTCCTGTGTTGACTTGGAGGGCTTTTCGTGAAGAAGGCGAACCAGCCGATTGTTTTCCGAGACCCTCACTAAGTCTTGCTTTTCTTTCTTTTTGCTTTTGTTTTTGTTTGTTTAAGACGGGGTTTCTCTGTGTAGCCCTGACTGTCCTGGAACTCATTCTGTAGACCAGACTGGCCTTAAACTCACAGAGATATGCCTGCCTCTGCCTCCTAAGTGCTGGAATTAAACGCATGTTTGAAGTGTTTTGTTTTGTTTTGTTTTGTTTTGAGACTGGGTTTCATGTGAAGACTGGCCTTGAACTCCCAGCCCTCTGCCTCTGCCTCCTGAGTGCTGGGATAACAGGTGTGCAGTGCAGGACCACACTAAGTCTAACTGCAGACCTTAAAATGCATCATTTGGACAAAAAACTTAAAATGCATAGTTTGGAGAGAAAAAAAAAGTATATTATTTGGTGTCACCAAAAGACACTCAGACTTGATGTGGACCAATGGATTCAACCTGGATTGTTTCAACCTGGCACTTTCCATAGGAGGCAGAAAGGGCCTAGGAAAGAAAGGCATGAAGGTACCTAGAGTTGCATAGAGAGTTACCTTATGAGAGAAAAACCTGGTAGCAGAAACAAGTCTTAGAAGGTGTGTGTGTGTGTGTGTGTGTGTGTGTGTGTGTGTGTAGTACACACATGAACATAACTGTGTGAAATAGCAACCTTTATCACTTTTCTGTCCCGGGACCTTTCTTGACAATATGGCTGTATTGCTTTGATGTTGCAGATATCAAGGGCCTGACTCTTGATGGGCAGTGACACATCTAGGCCCTAAGAATCCTTCCTTGGATGTTTCACAAATCACAGGGTAGAAAAGCATGGCCCCTGGAGGGCCATGGCTCTGGTGTGCATGGGACTATCTGTTCCAATGGTGTATGTGTGTCTATCTGCCAACAGTAATAGGAAAAGTGTTGACAGCCTATGAGAGAAGGAGGTAAGTGATAGGTAGTGTCCTGTGCTGTGATCGGTGTGCACCCAGTCCTCCCTTTCTCCCTTTGCCTGGCTTTGTGGGTTTGTACCTATTACAGTTAGGGCTGAATGCCTGAAATCTGCTGAGCATTGTGGTGACGCTGTGATCCCAGCACTTGGGAGGCAGAGGCAGGAGATGTGGAGCTTGGAGGCTACCCTGGACTACAGTGTGGTCAAGGTCAGCAAGTGTGAGACCTGTTCCAATAAATCAAAACAAAATAATAAGCAATAAAACCCTTGAAATATAAGAAGCTGTAACTCATATATCAACCAAATATACAAAACAAAAAGTTCCAGATTGATGGTTTTTGTTGCTGTATAGTCATAATCAATTTCCATAGAATGGTAAGCACTGAAATATTCACAAATAATTAAAGCTAAAATTTTAAAGACATTTGAAATAAAATACTAACTTAGCTTCCCACAGCTATGTGGGTATAAGTTAACACAGAATAGGGCAAGAGATGTACACTAGCTCAATCTACACTCTGAACCTTGAGGAAAGAGCAGGCCAGGGAGGAGAATATACAGTAAAAAGGAGATTAAATTTCTTGGTTTTTTTTTTCTTTTTTTTTTTTTTAAGTTTTCAAAGTTTTTCAAACTGTTTTAAAATTGTTTAAATCTGTTATTCCAATGAATACAAAGAAAATGAATTGAAAGAATCTATTTGGTTGAAAGCAAAGACAAAATTTCTTTTTAGCTGTAAAAATATCCAGAGATTTAAATAAAAGTTGATTTATTGTGTAGCTGTGTGCAGCTAAGTGTATATGTGTCTTGTGTGCATTTAAGAGCACTTGTGCAGAGCTGGAGGAATTCCCAGTGCTAACGAGTGCTGGCTCCTCCTCTAGAGGACCTGGGTGCAATTCCCAGCACCCATGTGGCAGCTCACACCTGTCTGTAACTCCAGTTTTGTGGGATCCATGGCACCAGGCATGCATGTGGTGTACATATATATGCATGCAGGAAAAATACTTATCCACACGAAATAAAATAAAATAAATGAATCTTTAAAAAAGAAGACCAAGTATGTATGCAAGCTCATATGAGTGTGTGCATCGTGTGCGTGTGTGCATCGTGTGCGTGTGTGCATCGTGTACGTGTGTGCATCGTGTACGTGTGTGCATCGTGTGCGTGTGTGCATCGTGTGCGTGTGTGCATCGTGTGCGTGTGTGCATCGTGTGCGTGTGTGCATCGTGTGCGTGTGTGCATCGTGTGCGTGTGTGCATCGTGTACGTGTATGCATCGTGTACGTGTGTGCATTGTGTGCATGTGTGCTCTTGAGCAGAGGCCACACAGTGCACCCAGAGCTCTCTATCACGCTCTCTACCTATCCTTTTGAGGCATGGGCTCTTCCCTGAACCTGGAGTTTAGTTTTCTGAGCTAGCCTAGAAGCCAGCAAGCCTCATAGGTCCTTCTATCTCCACCCCTCAGTGCTCGAGGCTTGAAAAGGGGTGCTGGGATCCAAGCTCTGGTCCTTGTGATTTTTAAAGTAGGCATGCTTAACCACTGAGTCTCCAGCTGCCCTATTTGGGATATCACAGAGAGCAAATCCATTGGGAATAAACTTCCAGGAATATAATTTCTAGCATCTCAAAAAACAGCCAGAATCTTTTCCATTTAAAAAGTTATCTGTATCTTTTATTTTGGCTAATATAGTTTATTTTTGACAACTCTAGTCAAAACCATTCATATATGTATTGCCAACTACAAAAGGTAGATAAGGCTGCAGCTCAGTTCTGGCTTTGCTCTCCAGAACACAAAGCAGGTAGTGTAGTGAAGGTACTCAAGATCAAGGCCAGCCAGGATACATGAAACTACCTCAAAAAAGTAAATTGAGTAATTAAAAAACTGCTTTTTTTAGAGAGTAGCACTGTCCTCTTCAGGACTCCTGCCTCAGTAGCTCCAGACTTCATGTTGGGAAGACATACTTGGCACCTGGATTTTACAGATTGGAAATATGAGTCTGACAACACTCAAGAGCAGGAGTGTAGTTATTTCTGCTGAGCCTTGCAAAAGTAAACAAACTTTCTGCAATTTAGATACCTTGGTGAGTGGAACCATGAAAAGCCACATGTACAAACTATTACTATCCATATGACATCTCAAGATCTCCTGCTGGACATACATGAAATCCCCTAGGATTCTATGTACCCAGGGTACAATGTCAGCTTCTCGAGCTGTGCTTCCCCAAGCTGCATAGCCTTGTTAGTTGCCATGGATACATTGTGATATCTGCTCTAGGACTAATTTCACACAGACCAAGATGCCAGCTGACAAACAGACTTTAAAATAAAGTCTTAATCTGGAATATATTCTACTGTCTGATCGAGCTCTAAAAATGGCAGTCATAACTTTAAGACTGACCCTGGTAGCTGGGTCTTAGGTATAATAAAGCAAGCCTACAGTTTGTCTATGAAAATGTCTGTGGTTAATATAGGTCCAGAGTCCCGTTTCTTAATCTTCCCGAGCAAAAAAACACTGTCAGGAAGACACTCTCTCTGTCTGATGCTCCTGCAGCAAGATCACTGAATGCCTAGCATCTTATCCTAGTACCCTGACACTTTGAGCTTTCAGGTACTCTGGTGATGCAGAGGAACAAAACTAGTAAACTATGAGAAGAACTCAGGTGAAACTAACCAGGTGAAGCTCAGCAGATGACGTTACTAAAGCTAAGACACATTTCCAAGCTCAAGTCTTTCAATAACCTGACCTGTCTTCTAGTTTTGAAGTAACAATATTCTCAGTGGAGAGTATAGGATTGAAATGTTGTGTGTGTGTGTGTGTGTGTGTGTGTGTGTGTGTGTATGTATAAAGTTGGGGACATAATTTATAACCCATTCTCTGTCTTTCTCACTCCAGTTGCCTCTAAAATAATATAGGCAGTTTAAGTCCTCCTGTAAACCTCACGAGGTGGATGTCATCATCGGCTGCATGCATTAAAGAACTAAAGAAACATGTCTAAAGTCAGGTGAGAGGCAGGTCCACACTCATGTGCCCTGCCTACACCACTTCCTGCTTGGCTCTGCTCCCAGGGAATGGCTGCTCCCTGCTAAAGTGTCCTCAGGAGGCAGCAGGCAGTGTCTTACCTGGTCCAGGTCCTGGGTCTCCACACAGACAGAGCTGTCTCACCAGGTCACTGGTTTATTCAGTCTTTATGTCCTCTTTCTAAGGGAGCCTGGCAGCCAGCTCCCCTGCTTCCTGCTAAGGTTATTCCCCAAATTGGTTTGATGACAAAAAACACCCGGAGAACTTGTTAAACACACAGCCTCTCCCTATCCTGTTCTTGGAGATTCTGATTCATTGAGTCTGACAAGGTCCCTGAAATGTGTATTTTTAACAAGTGCCCCAGGGGATTCTTCTCTTCTGCAGGTTTGGGACACTGCTACTCTGGGAGGTTTTAGCCAATGGGAACAACCACTGCTGCCTTCAGGATCATATACGGAGTCAAATTATTACTAGGACGATCCCATTTCTACAGCTGCATTAACACAAACTGCTCAGCACATATGGTACAAAGTGGTTCTGGCTTTTTCCAGGGAGGATGGATGGGATGTCATGCTGGGTGAACTGGAATGTCTGTGATTTTTTTTTCCTCCTTTTCAAGTGATGACTGTTGAAAGAATTCTTTAATGGTTGTGCCCGTGAGGGAGTTTCTGTATTGCTCTGGTCATAGAACAGCTTAAATCAAATAGAAAGTATGTCATTCAATATAGTTCTTTTAAGTCTGCCTATGAGAATTTTGAACAAGATAAAAATTAAATAAAAAAGAGGAAGGAGTTTAGAGTTTTCATTCCTTAAAGGACCCTAAAGCAAATTCTCTGTATAACTAAGACTGAGGGACTTGAAGCTTTCTACTTAAGTGCTTATGAACAGTGTACAGAATGACTTAGAATATCTTATGAGATTAATTATCAGTCTACAGACTATGATCAGAAGCAGAAATTATCCTCAATGTTAAAAATTCAAATGTAAAATTATTGAAACTTATGATTATTAAATTGTGCTTAATGTTTGTAAAGATCCCGAATATGCCTAATCAGCTCTGACACTGCTGCTTGTCACAGCAGCACTTCACTTGTGGCACGTCAGAGCCGAATGTCAACAGCTGTGTTAGAGTCAGAAGGGGGACGGGGGACAAAAACAGAAAATCATATTAAGAGACCATCAGTGGGGTTAAGAGCGTCAGCCTTCCTGTGCACAGAGCTCTCAGCTCAAGCCTGCTTTCCAAGAGCGCAATCTCATAGGTGGCAGAAGTCTGTTCCCAGCCTTGAGGTAAAAGACATACCTACCTCTTGGTAGGAGTGGGCACTCCAGAGGATATGTGGCTAACCACGGTGTCATTCATATTGGTCAGAGGACGAGGAGGACTGAAAGAAAAGACGTTTACATTACATTAGTAATTACTAGGATTGGCAGAGACAAAGGAAGAATATGGGCAAAGGACCAGCTATGGTTCCTGATGTGTGCAGAGTAGGATGGTGGTGGGTTCAGATACAGAGTTTTCAAGATGAAATAAATTCAACAAGAAGGGGTTCTTACTCACAAGGCCACAGAGCTGTGAGATATTAGGAGGCAACAGATTATAAAGGTATTAATTACTCTAGGGTGTACTGGCATATCCTGGAATTCCAGGACTCAGAAAGCTGAGTTTCAGGCCAGCCTGGCCCATGGTGAGTGTACTACCGACCCCTACCCCCACCCCACTGCCCCAACCCCCTAAAAGGAAAAGCCAATTTTGAGATGGAACTTCGCTCTTGCTTTATAGCTTAGTATAAAAGAATACAAACTATTGCCTATTGTGCCTATTCTTTTGATGGTGGTGGTATACTGGGAATTGAACCCAGTGCTTTGTACATCCTAGGCAAGTACTTTACCCATGAGCTGTAATCCCATCCTGACTTTTTGTTTGCTTGTTTGATGAGCCAGTCTCATGATGGAGCTCAGGTTGGTCTCAAAATGGAAATCCTTCTACCTCAGCAGCCTGAGTGGCTGGCATATGCCACCAAGCCCAGCTCGTACCACTTGTTTTTGATTAATCTGGTTTTACTCCCCCTTTAAATATTGTGTGTGTGTGTGTGTATCTAAGCTCCTGCTCCTACCCACTAGACTCCTTTTCAAGATATTACTGGCAGTTAATGGATGTTGGGGAGAGAGGTGTCATTGTCTGAAGTGGTGTAGCCACTGCAAAGTTGTCCAAGCTCCAGTAAGAAACACTTGTTTAGCTGCTGGGTCCGCCTTGCTGCTTACAGTGACTTGCACAGACTGGTTTGAAGTTACGTCAGCACTGCCTGGGGTCTGCCTGTTTTGCAGGTTGCACAGTACATTCCTGTAAAGGCTCTGGGGAATTAGTTCAGGGAGACCCAGAGGGTCCAGAGGTAAAAAAAGATTTCTCTCTCCATTATAACCCAATGCTCTCCTCAAACTAATTTCATTTCTGGGAACCTTTAAAAAAATTATTGCTCATTTAAAGGAGGAAATCCAAAATGGAAAGTGAATTGTAAGGAGCAGACTTGGGGCAGATTCAGGCCTCTGAATTTTTTTTTTTTAAGGCAGGGTCTCAGCAGATTATCCAAGTTAGTCCCCAGCTTCCCCCTTCCAAGTGCTGTGATAAAAGGTCTGAGCCACAGTGCTTGGCTTGACTCTGCTTGTTAACAGAAATATGCCTTGCCAGGCTAAATTCCAATTCTAAACTGTTACTCTGACTTCCTGTCTTCATACAAACATCTAACCCTTCAAGTCTGTTAATGCTAATGGCTACACTGAATTGTAATCAATTAATCAATTGCTTTAGGTTGACTAATGATAGAATAGAATGGACAAATTGGCTTACTTTTAGTTCTAAATTTATACTTTTGCCTCTGGGTCTTTTTTAAAATCAATTGTTCTACTTAAAACAAGGAGAAAATTCCTATGGAGGAACCGAGTTAGAGGTAGCTGTTCACACACTAAGGGAGGGTTCCATCCACTTCTAAAATAATGACATTCCATGTTGCTTTCAGAATTAAATGTAGTTATCCACTTTTTACTTCGGTATTGAAGAAACCACTATATTCATTTTCTCATTGATACTCTCAGAGGAAATAAATACAGGAGAAAAATTAAATTCTTGAACATGGGTACATGTGACAAAAATGTCATGATCTGTAGCATTTTGTTTGATCTGAGGCCATCAAAGTCTTCATATCTCTTGGCAGATATCATAACCAACTATTTATTACCTGTTCACACACAGATAAGCCTCTTTTCTAATGTGGAAAGCCAAACATTCACAGTTACATTGTATTCTAGAAACTTCTCATACCCTGCCCCCAAATCCTTTCTAGATTCCTACCTCATACTAATGAGAAAATGTGGCTTTACTGACCAATGAAATTAGCACTTGTAAGTCTCAAGAAGGTCCTCAGAATGGAATTGCCACCAGAGCTGCAGGCCACTAGGAAAGTCAACAGCATGGAAGCAGTCTTAGAAAACGCCTTGCAGGGCCTGGCGAGATGACTCCTTGTGTGGTTCAGAGACCTGGTTGCTCTTTTGGAAGATGCGGGCTTGATTTTCAATGCCCACATGGTGGCTTATAGTTGCCTGTAACTCTAGTTTCTAAGGATTTTCTGGCATCTGCAGGCACTAGGCATGCACATGGTACACAGATACACATGCAGGCAAAACAGTCATACACATACCACAAAAAATAATAAAGTTTCCTTTTTGCCAGTAAGATACCCCTCCCTTAAATGAACAGATAGAAGCAGTTGATATAGGTAGAAGAGAGATAATAATTTGCTATTCAGAAGAGTGATTTTTAAGAACATTTGCAGTCCCTCTGTGAGGGAAGTGGCAGAAAGGAAGTAATGCAGAGGTATATGTATAAGTGTGTGTAGGTGTGCGTACATACAGGTGCCAGATAACATTGGATGTTCCTCTCTACCATGTTCCACCTTGTTCCTTTGAGACAGGGTCTCGAATTGAACTTAGAGCTAGGCTGACAGCTAGTATTCCCACAGATGGATCCTCCTGTTTCCAAACTCAGGCCTCAGACTTGTGCAGCAAGCATTTTTACCCCCCACCCCCCAACCCCTGCCATCCCCCAACCCTGAGAGGTTCTTTGACTTTTGTTTTGAGGCAGAATCTTGCTGTATAGCCCAGGCTGACCTTGGAATCCTCCTAACTCAGCTTCCTGTGTGGTAGGAGTTTTGGGTGGAACCTGCGACCCTGGTATACTAGACAAGTGCTCTAGCACTGAACTACATACATGATTTTTGTTTTTGTTTTCTTTTCCCCTGAAACAGAATTTCTCTGTAGCCCTGGCTGTCCTGAACTCACTCAGTAAACCAGGCTGGCTTCAAACATAGAGATCTACCTGCCTCTCCCTCCTGAGTGCTAGGATTAAAAGTGTGTGGCACCACCTCCAAGAACACAGTCTCTCTCTCTCTCTCTCTCTCTCTCTCTCTCTCTCTCTCTCTCTCTCTCTCTCTCTCTCTCGTTTGGTATTTTTATTATTATCTTTCAAATGCCAAGCATAGCACTCAGTAAGTACTTGTTGGTTTTGAGTCAGCAGCATGGTGTGAACACAGCACAGTGTAGAATGAGAACTGAATGTGTGAATTTAGCTTTAGTGCAATTCTGGGTGAATGTTATATTTGGTAGATACATGTGCAGCTGGAACAGGATTTCCCATCCTTGTATTGGAAACTGGCATCTTCCACTCTACTTATCTGGTCTGCTGTTTTTCCTTGTATCTAATCTAATCTGTGACTCAGTGAGAGAGCCAACCAGCAGTGCAGTGTGTCTTTAACAGCAGTAATACTTACTGAGTGTTGAACATGTACTAGTCTCAGTACAGATATCTTCCAGAATTCAAATTTAAACCTTACATTTAAGAATGAAGGCACACAGTGCTGTAATATTTTTTATTTATTTATGTATTTATCTATTTTGAGACAGAGTCTCTATTTGTAGCCTGGGAGTCCTGAAACTCTATGTAGATAAATCTGGCTTCAAATTCACAGAGATCCACACGCCTGGCTGGGGCTATAATTTTCTTGAGGTTACAAAGCCAAATTGTGAGACAACCTGGATTGTGAACCAAGGCAGTGTGGCTCTTGCTGACTTCGGTCCTGGCAGTCTGATGCCTCTACTACCTTTGATTGCTGTACTTTCAGCAAAACGCCGACATAAGGCTATTTCTTTTTAGTGGCTAAATTGAATCCAATCATACGGGGTGGGAAAGAGAACGTATTAGTCAGGAGAACTGCTGCTCTTATAAAGGACTGGAGTTCAGTTCCCATCACTGCGACGAGGCATTTCACAACTGCCTCTAATTACAGCTCCGGGGGATCCAATGCCCTTTTCTTGCCTCCTTGGGTACCTGCATGTATAAACACTCAGATATACAGACACATTTAAAATAAAACAAAACATTAGCTTTTAATAATAAAACATAGTTCTTGGAACCTTTTCAAAGGAGCAACAGCAATGATGGTCACAGAGTGTGACTCTCCATGACATCATTATGACACTGCATTATAAGTGCCCACCTACATACACTCTTTTCTTCTCTTTTTGAATCAGGTCTTACTATGTAGCAGAGTCTGGCTAGGAACTCCATATCCCAACAGCTCAACCTCCAGAGAGATGGGATTACTAGTGTGCGGCACCATTCACAGCTGAACTTCTACTCTGTTACAAAGAAAACTACATACAACAGAGTAACTTACTTCTTTCAAAAATGTATCTCTAATTTATTTAGAATGACTTAAAAGTCTAATCATAATTTCAAAGCTCATCTAGGTTTCTAGTCTCAGTATAACAACATAAGTAAATTTAATGAGTCAATAATCTGGTAGATTGCTGACTTTAAAAACCAACAAAAATTTAACAATGGACCATCACTGCGAGTTAAAGCTTGCGTTTGTTATTTTAAGATCCGGTTTTTATTTTATGTATATGAGTGTGTTTGCTACAATGTATGTATACGTACCACTTGCATGCAGTGCCCACAAAGGTTAGAAGAAGACATCAGATCCCCTGGAACAGGAACTACAGAGGACTGTGAGCCACCAAATCAGTGCTAGGAAACAATCCTGGGTCATCAAGAGCAGTAGGAAGTCTTAACTGCTGGGCCATCTCTCTAGCCCCAGGCTTTGGCTTTCTGAATTCATTTAGATACAAGTTCCAACTGTGCAGATGGGCTCCCCAACCACAGACAGGAACATAGAGTATCGCTGTCACAGAAGCTGGGACCAGATGAAAGAATAAAAGCTTAAAGCTGACTGGGAATCTTGGTGGAAGCTTCATCCCTTCTGTAGGATGTCAGATCCCTAGATCCTTAGACCTGCCTTGATTTTCACAGTTTGTGTATGGAATTTGCTCCCCAACCCCAGAGTAGTTTTCAGTTACAGACATTAAGCTCACAACTCCACAACTCTCCACCTAGGCAGCCAGCTTCCAGGCATGCACTTGGGTATCTTTAAAAGATTTTCTGGTCTGTTTGTTCCTGTTATCGTGAAAGGGAATCCAAACTCAGGTCTTTATATTTGCACAGCAAACAACCCATTGAGTCATCAGCCCAAGGCTCAGACCAAGATTTGTTTCTCTCCACTTAGTCATTATTCTCACAGATTTATAAGCCTATTCCTTAATCTCACAAGTGGAAATAATATATTGTCTAAAAAGAAAACTAGCCATCATTATGGCAAAGGGACTCTATTGCCCTGGTGAGCTATTAAGGCAGGCAGATAATAAGTTCATCTTATTGAAGACTATTACTGAGACCATTATTCTCTCACAGGTGCTATACCTGCAAGCAATAGTTACGGTAAGTGTGGCTCATCAGATCCTCCTTGAACAGTGTCATATTTGCTCTTTATCTCTATATAAGCTACAAACTACCTCCTATTATTCTAATAGGTTCTATGATGATCTGCTAAAGCAAAGAAGTTCAACATTAAACTAAACCAGGCATAGTAGCTCATACTTTTAATCTCCACATTTGAGAAGTTATATAAGAAGAATGTTGTGAATTTGATGCCAGCCTAGGTTACAGTAAGTTCCAGAACAACTTATGCTAGAAAGCCTTATCTCGAAAAATTAAAACTAAAGCATAGCAACAATAAACAAAAGTAGCCTTTTGAAAGTCATAAGGTTAAAAATAATTGGGGGCTGGAGAAATGGTTTAGCAGTTAAGAACACTGGAATGTCTTCCAGAGGACCTGGGTTCAAGTCCCAGTACCCACATGGTAGTTCACAACTGTCTAACTCTAGCTTCAGGGAATCTGACACACTCACACAGACAAACATGCAGGTAAAACACTAATACACATAAAACTAATCTTTGAGAAAAGTATTATAGTGTAGCAAAAAATATTTTGCATATTTACCACCGGTGAGGTTTCTCTGACTTCCAGGAAGTACATTTTAATAGTCATTCAAGATGAATAACACATAGGAGATATGTGTAATTTCCAAATCAACTTGTAATCTAAATAGACTGCAATTAATCTGTTAATCAATGAATGAGTAATTATGCCTCAATTGCTATTTCTAGTAGTTCAACATAACCATTTGTGATATAGATCTTATTTAATGAGGTATTTTTCAGGAAGGAAAGGTTTAGCATATTCATTCTTTTTTTAAACTACATTTATTTCCTTACTGTGGGGGAGGCGTGCACAGCATAACACATGTATGAATATCAGATGACAATTTGCAGGTTTCTCCTTCCATCATGTGGGCACCAGGGATTAAAACCAGGGTGTTAGTTTTTGAGGCAAGTGTCTTTACTTCCTGAGCCTCCTCACCAGCACCATATTAAGTAATTTGGCGGAGGCAGGGGAGGTGTTAAGACTCGGTGTTGCTTTGTAGCCTTAGCTGGCCTGGACCTCACTATGTAGACCAGGCTGGCCTCAAACTCAGAGATTTGCTTGCCTCTACCTTCCAAGTGCTGGGATTAAAGGCGTGCACCACCCCAAATTATTTCTTATATGTTTACCATTACACTGTATCCAGAGACATGGAGAAGAATCTAGCTGTCTTTCCCTACTCAGTGGTTCTAAACCTTCCTCATGCAGCTCCTTCTGTTGTGATGACCCCCAACAATAAATTTTGCATTACTACTTCATAAGTGTAATTTTGCCACTGTTAAGAATTGCAATACAAATATCTGATATGTAGGATATCTGACATGTGGCCCCTAAGAAAAGGTCATTTGATTCCCACAGGGGTCACAACTCACATGTTGAGAAATATTGCTCTAGCTTTAGAAAAGAGTCAAATTATGAAGTGAAACAATTAGCAAATTAACTATGTAACAATATTTCCTATGTTCATGTAGTTTGTTTTTGAAACAAGAGTCTCACTTGGTAGGCCATGCTGGCCTGAAAGACTTAGAAATATTCTACCTCTGCCTCCTCAGTGCTGGAGTTACAGGAACAGGCCAGCACATCCAATACGATAAGAAAGTAGAGCAAGTCATCAAATGCATAGACACACTCCATAAGGAAGCTTAATATTAAAATAGAAATAATAATATTTCTATTGTGTAAAATTGTGTAAAATAGAAATAATATCAAAAATTTCCCCCAAGAGAGGGTCTCCCCGTGCAGCCCTGGCTGGCCTGAAACTTGCTATGTAAACCAGACTGGCCTTGAACTTGTGGAGATATGCTCCCCAATGCTGGGATTAAAAGTGTGTGCCACTACAACTACTGAAATACCAACTTTCCTATTTAAGAAAATGTGGTGCAGTGTGGTGGCTCTTACCTGCAATCCCACCATTCAGGGGACAGAAGCAGGAGAAACAGTTCCAGGCCAGCTGGGGCTATAATAGTGAGTTCCAGGCCAGCCAAAATAACCTCTACCTGATCCCCCAAACAGTAACAACAACTACACGTGCGCACACAATTTATGGGAAAGTATAAATGGCCCTTCTGGAAGCTCCTGCTCAGCGCAGTACTGTGATGTCATGACATGATGTCATCTCTGACCTGTTCACATGGTCGATACCGACATACATTTAAAAAAAAAAACAAAAAACCACAAATACCCTGTAACTTTCAGTGATTCTACTGGACTGAAAAGATACAGTGGACCCTTTGATAGCAGCTTTGAGGACTGCTAGATCTCTAATCTTCCAGGATTCTAATATCTTGTCAAAACTAAACACAACCACCATCAGGCAGCAAAAATACACAGGCAAGGAAGTTTTTGCCCTCTGCCCTCTGTGGCAGATGTTGCTTCTTTTCCCTATAGGTCTGACGTCTTTGGCATTACACAACTATTGTCTCCAAGGAAACAGAACCATCATAGCAAAGGATCTGCTCTACGGGGTAATCTGCCCCACAGAACATAAATCACAGGGAGGCCTATAGCAGAAGGCCCTAAGGCAGTCCAACACCACCGACATGGGGTAGGCAGCGTGCTGTGAACATTTAAAAATTTGGTTCTCAACCTTCCTCATGCAGTTACTCACCTGCATCAGAATCCAAGTCTCACTGCAAATCAGTAACCCAGTTGACCCCGTCAAGGACTCTACCCCAGCAGGGACCTCAAAAGCACCCTCTCTGCCCCAGGACCTCTCCTTCCTCATGCCACCTGCTCCCAGCTACTAGTCAAGAAAGTGTGTGTTTGGGGGTGGGGGGGAGGTGCTGGATGAAGCTAATGGGAATGTAAAGCTGTAAAGACAGGCCAACAGCATCTGTGCACACCTCTAATACAAAGAGCTCCTTGATGCGTCAAGACAGCAACTCAGAGGGCAGCTGCACCAAAGGGTCAAACAGTGAGAGCCACTGAGCAGGTTGTGAGAGCACACGTGACAGAAGGACCACATGATAAAAATGTCTCTGACACTTACAGTCATTCAAGAGTCTCCTCTTATTTCAGGGTCAGTAGTATTAAGTATTAACACTTACTTGACAGAGATGTGTTGGTGTCCAGAGAACCTTGTACAATTATTATTAATGCTCATCTGATTTCCTACTGCATTGTTCTCCCACACATGGCTTACATCATAATGCCATTCAGCCCCAGACGGTCAGTTCTCACAGTATGACATTGGCTTCCCAAATACCTCAGTTTTCACTACATATTTGATATGCTAGTCTACTCAAATAGAGGTGCTGAACTTTCTGACAAAATAAAATGAAAGCAAAACAAAATAATAAAATGTATATAAGAACTTATAATAAAATTAGAGCAAACTGAAATGAATCCCAGACTAAGAACCTAAGTACCTAGCAGAGACATCCATTTTTTGTTTAAATAACAAACCAACAGATGGGCTAGCTACCATGACTGTTAATATAAATGCTGACATGAAAAGTAAAACCCCCTAAAATAGATTCACATGGCCAGGGAGATAGCTCAGTGTGTAACGTTCAACTAATGACTTGAATTTGATCTCAGTAAGCCACACAGAAACACGGGATTCAGTGATGCAGTCTCTACCACAGCACTCCTACAATGGGAAGTGGAGACAGAAGAAATACTCAGCTAGGCTTTAGCATGTAGTGCACAAGCTACATGAGAAAGCTTGCCTCCACAAGGGGAAGGTGAGAAAACACACACACACACACACACAGCAAAACACACACACACACACCCACACACACACACCCACACCCACCCACCCACACACACACACACAGCAAAACACAAGCAAAGAACAAAAGACCAACCCAAACATCCCTGGGATAGTGTAGTGCATCAGAAAGGAAGGAGGGGGAGTGGAAAACTACAGTGTGGGGGACTGGGTCCCAGTTCCAGTTTGGGAACTAGGCAGATGATGGGACAGTGAACCTCTGGGGCTTAGCCAACTGGTCTGTGTGGAGCGGCTGGTTGCCTCTGGGATCTGCCCCTAACTCCATTCTTTTTTTTTTTAAATTTTATTTTCTAAGTTTTTTTTATTTACATTCCAAATCATTTCCCCTTTCCCATTTCCTCCCTCCCCGAAAGTCCCATAAGCCCCCTTCCCTCCCTCTTTTCCCCATCCAACCCCCTCTCGTTTCTCTGTCCTAACTCCATTCTTAGTTCAGTAATACATACCACCCCTACTTCATTGAAGGCTTCAGACAGATGACATATTCTATAAAAACCTAACAACTCTTTTCCTAACTACACAATTTAAATGAGAAGTTCCTGATGCATTCTCTCTTAATATCCAGATGTTTCTTTTTTAGTACTTAACAGTTTGCAAATATACATAACTAGTGTTTTGTTTTCACTCCAGAATTTGTAAGCCTTGTTCTATTTATCTGTATGCTTTAGTGTGTGTACACTAGCATACAGTACACTAGCATACACCACAGCACATGGATGGGGCGGGGTGTAACTTGCTGGAGTTGGTTCTCACCTACCACCACGTGCACCCCAGGGATCGAATTTGGATCACTGGCCTTGGAGGCTAGCACCTTTGTCCACTCAGTCATCTTGCTGGCTTGTGAGCGCAGGATCCATAGGACTTGTCTCACCTCTGTATTAATCTTATTTACACTGCATACTTAAAGCCATGACTATAACATGGCAGAAGCTCAAGAAATATCTGTTCAGCCGGGCAGGGTGGAACACATCTGCGTAGAAGGAAGGATCAAGAAGCTCAAGGTCATCCTTGGCTACACAGAGGTTTAAAGGCCAGCTCGGGTTACAAGAGACCCTGCCTTAAACTTCAGCAACCACAACAAATCTATGAAATCATGAATAATCTCTTTTATATCTGATATTTTTATGATTCTACTTAATATTCTGACTTCGAATAACATCTCAGCTAAGACTCTAAAATGTCAAGAAGTGACATGCTCACCTGAACTGAATTTTAATGAGGCAAGTGTCTAGACAGGGGGCTAGAAGGGTATCAGGTAGGCCACTTTGAGGGGCAAAAATTCCAGACTGGGAGAAGTCATGATGATTAAATAAAACTTTCCAAGAACCTGAACCCCTGGAAACAGCAGCACTGTGTGTATGCCAAGCACGACTGGCCAACTATGCCAGCTAAACCATTCTTGTGGCTGGGTACAGTGTTACACAGTACTGTTGTGTGACTTATCCATGAGAATTGCACAGAAAACGTATTCACCCTAGACAGGTGACCAAAGAAAGGATTCTGCACATGTCCAGGTGAACGTGAATTTATGGGAATTACTTGCAAAAGCATGGGTGACTCTTAGGAAACTGCATTCCCAAAAGTACGACCCCAGCATACTCCAGCACCCCCCTAAACTGTTGTGCAGCGCGGGCCAGATTCCATGAAGTGAGATGGGGTGAGTGGCTGGAACCTCAGTAAGGGTCTGCTGTCATCAGTCTTCTCCTAGGAAGGTAACAGGCCTCATCTCATGGGAGGTCTCAAAAGTAATCATATCTGCTCTAATTTCAAGATGATAAAGGCCGTAATTCCAGAACTCAGGAGGCCATGGCAGGAGGACCATGAGTTTAAGATCAGCCTGAGACACACAGTGAGAACCTATTTTAAAAACAAAGACAGACAAACCCACATAGCTACATATACAATTAGATAAGAAAAAGAAGTATGACATGAGGAGTATGAAGGAGTAAAACCATTTCAGATGACATGATCTCACATGTAGAAAACCCTCAAGAACTCACACAAAAGGACTACTAGAGCTGAGTTCATCGCAGCTGCAGGATACACGATCAATGAACAAAACATCAATTGTATTTCTATATATTAACAGTGAACAAGCCAAAAATAAAATTTAGAAAAACAAATTCATTTACAATAGCATCAAAATAATAAAACAGCCATGATAAACATAACCCAAGTGTAAGACTTGCATTCTTAAAACTATGAAACACTCAGTAGGAGTTAAAGACAACCTAAATAAATGGAGTTAGAAAACTCCAAAACTGTAAGGTGAAAACCTCCCTGACATGATCTGTGGATGGAGTGCTTCCCTTATCAATGCCAGAGTAGCCCTCTTCTGCAGAGCTAGTGAGCTGACTCCAATAGAAACACATGGAACGTGGAAAAGCTAATCTTAACATCCAAGGGTCAAAGCTGGATGATACGTAAGGCATGATTTCAGACTTAAACTCATCTCAAGGCCAGTTTGATATCTGTTCAAAATGTTCTTTTGATTCTTAGCACCACAAAACACAAAAAATGTTCAGAGCTCCCCCCACCCCCACCAAGTATTCAGGTCAGAGTTCAGACACACACATACATATTGTTGCCTACAGGGCTCAGAGTAGGGTTCATCTAGCAGCAGTGCCACACTCAAGGTCTTCACTGTCCCCATTTGTCTTTCCTTATTGGGGAAAAAAAATACACAGACACACTTATAGGAAACTGAAGGGCACTGCAGTGTGCAGAGAGAGGAAGTTTATGGCATGTTTTTCCTTTAAAGATGGTAAGTTTGTGGTGCTGCCAGGACCTTTTCCCTGTGGGTTTGCTTCACTGCCTGTCTCAGCTAGAAATCTGACTTGAAGCTAGCAGTCAAGTTACTCACAGTAATCCTCACTGCCCTGGGATTCACCAGAAATCAGTGAACCCCAGAGATCTGACTGGCTCCACCTCCCCTGTGCTAGGATTATAAGTACATGCTACAAAGTCTGACTTTTTTTATGTGGGTTCTCAGGACCAAACCAAAGTCTTTGCACTCGTTGCACACCAAGTGATTTACTGATGGAAGCATCTCCGTAGCCCCAAAACTGTCTATGTTCTTATATATGTGGCACATGTATGTGAGGGTGCATGTGTGTGTGCGCACACAGGGTAGCCAAAGGGTGACCTCAAGTCTCATTCTTCAGAGGCCATTGCCTTGATTTTGGAGAAAGTCTCTCACTGACTCAACTTGTCAGTTAAACCAGCCTGGCTGCCTGGCAAGCCCGGGGAATCTGCCTGTCTCTGATTCATCAGCACTGCGACTACAAATGTGAACCACCATGTCCAGCATTTATACATGAGTCCTGAAGACAAATCTCTTATCTTCAAACTTGCTGAGCTACTTACCTCTTTCCTTACCCTCTGCCAAACACAATTCTTTTTAAAAAAATATTTATTATTATTTATTTAATATATGTGTGTACATGCATGCCGATACCCACAGAAACCTGAAGAGGTCATGGGATTTCCTTGTATATAGATAGAGATAGAGATAGAGACAGAGATATATACACATATATACATATATGAGTGTATGTATATATGTAAATAAATGAATATATATGTCTATGTATATATCACAGGCTGGAGGGGAGTCTCAGTGGTTAAGCTGTTGACTTGATTTTGCAACCCCAGAACCCACATAAAGAAGCTGGAAGCAGTAGCACAAGTGTCTGTGGTACCAGGGTATCCCTAGCTAGGGATGAGAGGTGGAGACGAGGGAATATCTGGGAGTTCATAAGCCGGTGAGCCGGAACTACAGCAGAAACCCTAGGTTAAACATGGTGGAAGGCAAGGACTGACATTCGAGGTTATCCTGACCTCCACATGTGTGCTGCGCACTCACGAGCGAGCACACAAACACACACACAGACACACACACACAACACTCATCTATGTCTCCTTTCTCTCCGTCCTTCCTGACACATCAATCACAAATGTTGAAGGACCATGGCGACTCAGCTTTATCTGGTCCCTCATGTCTGCACCTTTGTTGTCACTACAGGCTGAGTGAGTGACAATTACCCACAAGTGTCATCTCTGTTTCTGCACAGACTGATAAAAGCTGCTCTTCTGCATCTAACGTCCTCAACAGAAACTTTACAGCAGCCTCCTCCATAACACCATGCCAGCTGACACACTCCTACAGTCCTCCAATGTGGTCTTAAATGAAAACACTGGATTTACTTATTTCTATACCTGAAAAGTAGGCTTGATATCATGGCAATGTAGAGACCCTCCTTAACAAGGTGAAAATATTTTTAAACTCACAAAACTATTTAGAAAAATTGTTAGGGTCAAGTATAGTGGTGCAAATCTTTAATCACAGTGCTTGGGTGGCAAGAGGCAAGGGATCTTTGTGAGTTCAAGGTCAGTCTGGTCTACATAGTGAATTCTAGGACAGCCAGAGAAGAAAGCTCATCTCTATTAGTAAATCCTTATTATATATATAATATTACCTTTGACCAAGTTTAGGTGCAAAGAGAGCACCCAAAACTACCAAAGTCTCAGATATTTGGAAATTAAAAATTGCCTTCATAGCCGGGCAGTGGTGGCGCACGCCTTTAATCCCAGCACTTGGGAGGCAGAGGCAGGTGGATTTCTGAGTTCGAGGCCAGCCTGGTCTACAGAATGAGTTCCAGGACAGCCAGGGCTATACAGAGAAACCCTGTCTCGAAAAACCAAAAAAAAAAAATGCTTTCATGTTACATCTAAGAAAAAACCAACAAAAAATTTATTAGCCATCTAAAAATGTAATAAACTAGTAACCAGTTTTAATCTTTGTGTTTTCTCTTCTGCACTAAATATCATCTATAAATTGCTAGTTCCCAAATTTGTATTTCCAAAGTTCAAACACTCTATGACCATGCCCTGGTGTTTAGGAGGCTCGAAAAAGGGCATCGAATTCCCTGGAACTGAGTTATAGATGGTCCTCTGCAAGAGCAACTGTGTCCTTAACTGTTAAGTTGCCGCCAGCTCCCAATTCCTTTTATTTTGAAGATAGGGTCTTGCTACATGGTCAAGGATGGCCTTGACTCCACAGTAATCCTTTTCCTCTGCCTCTGAAAAGCTGGGGTTAACTCTGGAATTTGCTGGGATTGGTCATTGTTTGAACTCTATCTTTATTTTGTACTCTGGAAGGCTAATTTTCAACTGACTTTCTTTAATCTGGATGCCAGAATTTCATCTGTCTTCATCTCTGTCTCGGCATTCTATATTCTAATATTCCAGATTTAACTTTCAGTAATTTTCTTCCAGTCTGGATTAGATGTCTAATCTGGTATTTATTTCTTCTCATTGAGGTTTCTAGTTTTTTTTCAGTTCATAGATGTTTAGTTTGCTTTCTCTTTATGTTTTCTGTTACTTTCCAGGTTGTTTTTTTTTTTTTCCAAAAAAAATTAATTGTAACATTTTCCATTTTTACCCTACTCCTACTGTTACAAATAAAGGTAATATGTACACATATTTTTTATTTGACAACTAAGACTCTTTGAGGGAGTTTACCATGTTTTCTTTTACTTCTTATTTACACCAGTTTGTAGCATTTTCTGATTTGTGGGGAGCTCAGATTCCTTGGAACTTTACTCAGAGGATTATTTGAGGCTAAGGTTTTAAGGGCAACCCTTTCTAGAAGACTTGGGTTTTGATAGGCAAACGAAACAATACCCAAAAAAGAATAGTTCTTTTAATATATTTTAAAATTTTAACTAAGAAATTTTCCAGGTTGAAGAGTTGGCTAAGCTGGAAAAGCATTGCTCTGCAAACCTGACTACCTGAGCTTTATTTCCAGAACGCATGCAACTCTTGAGCTCGAGTGTGTTGGTGTGTTCCCTGCAGCATGTAGTAAGCTAGCTGGCCCACAATCTTCCAGCCATGACTTTGTCGTCTCTTGGTTAGGGTATGCTGGGACTATAGAGAGATGCTTCTGCTACTATCTGGAGGTTTTTATTTGGGTTCTGAGAATCCAATCCCAGTTTTCAGGCTTGCCAGGAAGTGCTTTATCCACTGAGCTATCTCCCCAGTCCTTAAGTATATACACAAACATACACGTTAAATGTATATTCATACACACACACACACACACACACACACACACACACACCCATGCATAGGCGCACACACACATACAACTGCTTCAGTACAATCTGCAGTTTCTGACACCCACTGGGGGACTTAGATGTATCCTCAGTGGGTAAGGAGCTACTGCACACTGGTTGCTGTCTTGGGGCTTGTGGTAGTTTGAATGAGAAAAGCTCCATGGGCTCATAGGTTTGAATGCTTGGTTCCCAGATGGTGGAACTGTCCAGGAAGGAGTAAGAGATGTGACCCTCCTGGAGGAGGTGTGTCACTTGGGGTAGGCTTGAGGTTTCGAAGCCCAGCTAGCTTCTGCCTCTCTCTGCTATGTGCTTGTATATGAGGTATGAGCTCTCAGCGACTCTTCCAGCCTTATTCCTTCTTTGTCTATCTTCTGCCATAATGGTATGGTCTCTAATCTTCATGGATTGTAAACCCTAGTAAGCTATTTCTTCTATAAGTTTTCTTGATTGTGGTATCTCTTTGCAGCAATAGAAAAGTAACAAAGACAAGGCTGGAGCTGTGAGCTCCAATTTATAAGAAAGATAGAAACTTCTTTAGATGATGGAAATATCTAAAACCAGATGGTAGTGATGGTTAAAAATGCTATAAATTTAGTAAAAGTAATGTAACTTGCCACAATGAGCAAATTTTATGGTATGTAAATATTATTTACTTATGATGTATATACTTCAAATTAAGATAACTTTTATGTGTTTTTAAAATATTTTTTATCTTATTGTATGTGTATGGATGTTTGCCTATATGTATGTCTGTGCACCGTGGGTGTGGAGTACTCAGAGACCAAAAGAAGGCCTTGGCTCCCCTGAGAGAGGCAGTCATGAGGCTCCATGTATGTGCTGAGAATTAAACTCAGGTTCTCTGGAAGAACAACCAGTTCTCTTAACCACTTAGCCATCTCCCTAGCCCAATTTTATGTGTTTTTAATCTAATTAAAAAATGAGGAAGAGGAGGAGGAGGAGGAGGAAGAGGAGAAGGAGGAGGAGGAGGAGGAGGAGAGAACTGGGGACATGACTTAGTTGGCAAAGTGCTTGCTCTGCAAGCATGAGGAACTTTGTGCAGATTCCCAACCCTCATGTAAAAGCTGAGCATGACAGACAGCACTTCCGTAACCCCAGTGCTGGGGATGGACAAAAAGACAGGCATATTCTGGAGTTTGCTGGTCAGCCAGTCTAGCTGAACCAGTGAGCTCCAGGTTCAACTACAACCTGGTCTCAAACGGAGTGGGGGGTGAGGGGTGAGGGGTGAGGGGTGGGATGGTGGGTGGGAGTTAGGGAAGAAAGGAAGGAGGTGGGAAGACTGTGGACATAGTTGTGCTGTTGAGTGCTTGCCTAGGATAGATGATGTACTAGGTTTGATTCCCAGCACTACATAAACTAGGTCCATGCCTACAATCCCAGTTCTGAACAGGTAAAGACTATATGATAAGAGGCTCAGGAAGATCATGGGGCTAGGGAAATGGCTGGTTATAAAAAATACTTGCTATGTACGAGGATTAGAGTTAAAACCCCAGAACTCACATAAAAACCAGGTGGGTATATGATGTTTCACCTGTAATCCCAGTGTTTGGAAGGTAAAGACAGTGGATCCCTGGAATAAGCTAGCAAGCTAAGCAACCAGAATTGGAAAGTTCCTGGTTCAGCAAGAGACCTTGCCTCAAAACAGAGTGGAGAGTGGCTGAGAAAGACACTGAAATCAGCCTGACTTCTGCATGTCTGCATGCCTCATTATAGCCTACCTCACCAAGAATGGTTTCAGTCACTGAGCAATCCTCCTGACTCAGGTTCCAGATTGCTTAGATTACAGGCATGAGCTACTATCCATGACTTGTTATTCTTTTTAGTAAAACTTACCTTATTCTATAATTGAATGACATTTAATTATTTGAATTTAATTAATCTAAAGATAAATTACAGCTTATCGTTAAGGGCTGGCAAGATGGCTCAGTTGGCACAATAGCTACTGAATCCATGTAAACAGCCATGAGCGGTAGTGCACGCCTGCAATGTCTGGCGGCAGACAGACAGGAAGACCCCTAAAGCTTGTTAAGTTAGCATGCTCCAGGTTCCGAGAGCAACCTTGTCTCAAACAGTAAAGCAGAAGGCTGGGAGAGGCTTCAGTGGGTGAAGACACGTGCTGCCAAGACTGATGACCTGTTCAATAACCGGTACCCACACAGCGGAGAGAATCAGCTCTCGTAAGTTTTACTCTGATCTCCAAAGATCCTCTGTGGCTAGCACAGGCGCCCACACACACCTCCCTTATACACAAAATAAATAAATGTAATAAAAAAAAAAGGTAGGGCTGGAGAGATGGCTCAGAGGTTAAGAGCACTGACTGCTCTTCCAGAGGTCCTGAGTTCAAATCCCAGCACCCACATGGCGGCTCACAACCATCTATAATGAGATCTGATGTCCTCTTCTGGTGTGTCTGAAGACAGATACATAGTACTTAGTTATAATAAATGAATAAATCAATCTTAAAAAAAGAATAAGGCAGAGAATAAGGAAAACACATACCTGGGTCTGACCTCCTGCCTTCATATGCATGTACATGTGTACATGGACTACCTCCTCCAAGTTATCTTTAATGATTCATAAATAAGAGGGGCAATCCTAGATAGTGGGCCATCGCTGGCTTCCACTTGTGGGCTGCAGAGTGGCAGCCCTGCTACAAACTCAATGACTTCTAGTTACAGTAGAAGGACATGACCCTTCGTTTCTTGTCAGAATATGAAAATAATACAGACACGAAGCAATACCAGTTAGGTTTGCTCTCTGTCAGAAATAAACAGCTACAAACTGAAGTGAAACTGTAAGTAACCTCTAATTAGAGAAATAAGGTTTAAGGATTCTGTGGTTTAGATAATTAGACCCTTAGCAAAAACAAATTGCTTGAACTACAACAGCAGGTTTATCAAAGACATCAAGAACTGTAAGTTGGATGAAAATGTTTTGACCAAAAGACAGACAAATTTTTTCAAAGACTTAGAAGAAAAGTTGCTAGAGTGCTGATAGACTAATTAATTAGTTTTGTTTTGAATACAAGCCCTGAGATTCTAGAAACCTTGTTTACTTGATAGTGTCAACCTCCCCTAAAAGGACATAAGGAATTATGGCTGCCATCTAGTGGAGGCTTTGGAAGGTGTAGGGACATGACCATTGAGACTTGGAAAATGGAGACATTAAGACTAAGGAGAAAACAAAAACATAAAAAGATATGCACTGTGTCATTCGTTCATTTATTCTTCAATACATTTAAGTGCTCCCATGCTTCGGGCACTATTTACACACCTGGAATTCAACAGAGAGTAAGCCGAAGCATTTTGGAACACTCATTTTTGTGATATAATACAACTTCCTTGAAGAACGGACTTGAAAGTTGTAAGTGACTTATGGAATCCTAACTGCTTACAAGCTGTTTCATATACATAGTCCTTAAAGAATATGCCGGGGTAAATGAGTGACTGATTACCACCAACTTTAAGAAAGAGAACTGAGGTCTTCACTTTCCTTCAGTCACTTTCTACCGCCGCCTTCTACGGTTCAACCAATCAAGTCACAAAGATTCCCCTGGATTCCGAAACTTGCCATTGGTTCACGCTACATTTTAACTGTTGACTGTCTCTGCCCCAAAGGTGGACACAAGCCCCAGCACCTTTGCTTTTTTTCCTGTCACTCCGCCTCGCTGAGACTGTACTTGGCTTTTCAACAGGCTGGTGATAGATATGCCATAAGGGTGGATGTGAAGGTTAAATAAGCAAAAAGCCAGACCACTGGGAGTACCCGGTATCAACACCTGACCTTCAAGTCTGTGGACCTGAATAAATCCTGATTCTATGCAAACCATGAGACAGTCAAATATACTTTATTTCATCATTAGCTTGTTTCTACCCCAAATTCCTACCACAGTTTTTAATTTTTGCTTGTTTATTTTCTGAGACCAAGTCTTATGTCGCCTCAGCTGGCTAAGGCTACATGAAACCTCTGATCCTCCTGCATTTACTAAGTGCTGGGATTACAGAAGTATGCTACTACACCTATTATTTCTTGTTATGCAACAGTGGTAAAACATAAGATGTTGTGTGCTTATTGTGTATGTGGTGTGTGTAGTTCTCTCTGTATGTATTCATGCATGGGGGGTGGGTCAGAGGTTGACAGCAGCTGCCTTTCATTGACAATTTTCTACTTTTTAATGTTTTGAGAGAAGGTCTCACTGAATCTGAAGCTCCTGTGTTTGGTCAGACTGGGTATCCAATAAGCTTCAGGGATCTGTCTGTCACCCAAGCACAGGAATTGTAGGCACAAGTCACTGTATTTGGCTTCTTACAGGTCCTGAGAATCCACACTCAAGTCCTCATGTTTGCACTATCAGCTAAGCCATCTCCTTAACATTCCCCACCACACACAGCTTTTGTTTTGTTTTGTTTTGAGACAAGGTTTCTCTGTGTAACAGCACTGGCTGTCCTGGAACCTGCTCTGTAGAGCCAGGCTGGCCTCGAACTCACAGAGATCCACCTGCCTCTGCCTCCTTCATGCTGGGATTAAAGGCATGCACTGTCACTGCCTACTGCTACTATTACTACCACTTCTTCCTCTTCCTCTTCCTCCTCCTCCTCCTTCCCCTCCTCTTCTTTAAAGACAGGGTCTCACTAGGTAACCTTGGCTGACTTGGGGCTCACTATGTACATCAGGCTGAACTTGAACGCTCAAGATCTTTCTGCTTCTACCTCTCCACTGAGCCTTTTAAGCAACAAACTCTCACTCTGTAACCGAACTGTCCTTGAACTCACAGCAATACTCCTGCCTCAACCTTCTAAGTGCTAGAATTACAGGCATGAACTACCATACCAACCTTGGACAATTTTTTGCTTTGTTAATTTTTATTTTATTTTGTGGGCAGGGTACACAGCATGGTACACAAAGTGAAGGTTAGAAGAAACGTGGAAGGAGAACTTCCACCATGTGGAAGTCATTAGGTTGTCAAGGTTGGTAGCAAATGTCCCTACCAATGATCCATCTCTTCAGCCTCTTTTTTTTAATTAATTTATCATGTGTGCATTCATGTGTCCATATGTACATATGTGTACACACGCACAGATCAGAAGACAATATTACAATCCATTCTTTCCTTCCATTCTGTTGGTTCTGAGAACCAAATGCAAGTCATCACGCTTAGTGGCAAGCACATTTCCTGTCTGAGACAGCACTGACCTTCAACCTTGGAGTTTTAATTTTATTTCTTGTGTAATAGTGGTAAGTTTAGTTTTTTGTTTTGTTTTGTCTTAACAGAGTCTCACTCTATAGCTCAGGCTGGTCTGGAACACACAGCAATTCTTCTGTCAGACTTAGAGTGCTAGGGTTGAAGGTGTGAATCACCATATCCACCTAATTGTATGTATTTGAACACATATGTGTATATGTTTGCATGTGTTCATATGTGTATGGGTATACACATGCGTGTGTTTATGGAGCCCCAAGTTGATGTCAGGTGTCTTTCTTGGTCACTCTTTACTTGTTGAGACATGGTCTCTTGCTGAATTCAGAACTCAACAATTCCAGCTACTCTAGCTAGTCACCTTGCCCCGGGCATCCTGTCTATGGCTCCTGGATGCTGGGATTATAGGCAGGTACTATGCCTGCCTGGCTTTTATGTGGGATCGGAGGATCTGAATTCTGGTAACTGAGCCATCTTCCCAGCCTTGAACTTAAGGTGTCTACTGTCTTTAGAGCATCCACCTCCATGACCACAACAGTGCACAGAACTACGGCTTCTCTCCTGCTGCATGGCTGGCACTTCTCTAGCTGGCTTCTCTTCTTGCATTCTAGTCCTACTCCTTATCTCAGCATGACAGACAGTGGGGCTTTTGTTTTTTATCTTTAAATTTTTTTAACGGAAAACTTGATAAGGCTTCCTATCTACAAATCTTCAATTCAGGATAATGCCCATCAGCGTGCAGCAGCCCAGGCCTCTTTGGCAGCCCACGCTGGAGCATCAGGGCTCTGGCTCTAATGCCTTTTTCTGCCAGGACACCCGCCCTCCACAGTAATCCCTAGTCATCTTTGGCTTCATTGTAAATGTCATTGTTCATGAGTGCATTTCCTAGCTTGGCACCAAGATAAAGACAGACCATAAGGTAAAGACATCTTGTTACAGAATTAGTTTGCATATTAGGCCAAATATGAGACATTATTTTCCAAAGATTCAAAGTAAATAGGATGGTTATTCTGAATACAATGGAACAATTGTGAAACTGATCAGAATCCATGAAACTGGTTCATCAAGAAATTCTCAGGAGATTTAAAGAAATCCCTAAGCCCCTTGGTATTTAGTTCAAAGAATGCCAAAGGCACACAGCTAAAGAATACTTAACACAAGGATGCTATTCTTTCAAGTACAATTTCAGACATCTTTAGAAGACATTTATCTGGTTGGTGACATGGCCTGCCCTGGGATGCAAATGGTGAAAGGAGAGAAGTGACTCCCAAAAGTTGTCCTTTGACCTCCACGTGGCATAAGAATAGCTCGGACGCACACACGCCCCACACACAATAAGGAAGTAAATAAGACCTGACACCAAGTGCATGGTACAAAATTTAAATTCAATTATGAACTGACATATCAAATTAGGCAAAGGGTACTTTACCTATCGTTTCCTGAAGGAGGGGAAACTCACGACTGTTGCCTATCTTCTGCATAGGCTGTATGTACTCACACAGATCACATAGTTTTGAAATTTGGATAAATGGTAAGGTATACTGGTCCATCTGTAAAAGTTCTACTACAACCAGAGATTCTAGGCAGAAGCCGAGTTTCTGGTAGCCATAACTGACTAGGCGTGACCGCCTGTCAGAATAAATTGATTAAAGGGACAAGAGATTGTGAAAATCGAAGAAGAGCGATGAATTCAAACGGCCACATTAGGAAGAGAACAGATGTCAGTGACAGAGGCTGGAGAAACAGGCCGGAGGTTAAGAGTGCATGGTGCTCCTGCTGAGCACTAGGGTTCGATTCCCAGTACCCGCACGGTAGCTCACAGGATCTGTAAATCCAGTTTCAGGGGCATTAAAGAGGTTGATGAAAACCTTGGTCTTTGAACCCAAGAAAGAAGAAGTTGAGATAATGATAAACAAAATAGATAAAGGACAGGAAAAGTCACCTTTAGTGACTGCTTGACAGAGATGCCTCAGAAAATGTCTGAGAAAGACAGAAGGAAACCCTGAAATCTTTCCTGCTCTAATGATGATGGCCTCTGGAAGATTCCATTCATAAATATAAAGTGTATCAGCAAGAATGTGACTGATGAGCAGCTGCCACAAACAGTGTAGGAGGCTGATGGAGATGGGGAGGCTAGGAAGCAAGAGTTCCTGGGCTTCATGGAAACGACCAGCCTCACACAGGGCTCAGTGTTTCCGTGTCTACTGCGCACACTCATGACTAGATTTAATATCTGTGAAATCTGACCTCTGAGAACACAAATCCACTTCAGCTAAAACTATCCATCTCTTTAGCCTTTTTGAAGTTTTCTTTGATATTGTCATTCTTTGTAAAATCATCTACTAATTATTTTAACTATAGAAAGCTAAGCAAGAGTGCATTAGAATGGACAGAAGAGGTCTTTTGTTGCTGTGTTTTGTGTTGTGTTTTCAAGACAGGGTTGCTCTGTGTAGTCCTGACTGTCCTAGAACTCACTCTGCAGAGCAGGGCGGCCTTGAGCTCAAAGAGACCTGCCTCTGCCTCCTAGGTGCCGGGATCAAAGGTGTGCGCCACCACTGCTCCAGCCAGAAGAGGTCTTAAAGTCTACCCGTGAAATATTATTATATCATATTTGTCATGCATTTCCACAGAAGTGCAGACACAAAATGATTTGTTTATTTACTTATGGGGGGGAGAGTAGGAGATGAGGTGAGAGAGAGATGCCTATGAGCAGGTCATATATGTGGAGGACAAAGGGCAACTTGTAAGCCATGGTTCTCTGCTTCTTCCGTGGTACAGTTAGGAATCAAACTCAGGTTGTCAAGTTTAGTGGCAAGTACCTTCACCTGCTGAGATATTTTGGTTGTTCTTCAATAGCTCCTGCTTTTAGTTGATATCTGAGTAATTTTTTAAAAAGTTGTTACTGAAATTATTATTTGGGTGTATGTTGGTGTATGTGTGTTTATGTTCATGCAGAGATCAAAGGTCAATAATGGGTATTGCTCTTCTTTGAGACAGAGTCTCTCAATGGGGCCTGGGACTTGCCAACTAGGCTGCCTTGTTCTCCCTAGCACAGGATTTCAGGTGTGTGCCACCATATTCAGTGTTTTAACATGGTCTCTGGAACTCAAACTCAAGTCCACAAGTGTGCAGAATAAACACATTAGCAATTGGGCCATCCCACCAGCTCCATTTTTCTTTGGTAAAATACATTAGGGGCAAGGGAAATGGCCCCGTTGGTAAAACACTTGCCATGTACACATGAGAATCTGAGTTTGGATACCCAGTACTTATGTAAAAATCTGGGTGTGGCAGGCCACATTTGTAACTCTAGAGGTGGTGGAGACAGGTGGCTCACTGAAGCTCATTGGCTAGTTAGTCTAGCTAAATGGTGAGAGACCTTGTTTTAAAAATGTGGAAATTGACTGAGAAGGACATTCAACACTGACCTCTGCTTTCCACATTCATGCACATATGTGTGTGTATGTCCCCATACATACACACATACACTTGGATAAGACACATACATATACCATTTAAAAATGTTTTTAAAATAAGCACACACTCTGAAATTTGGCTATATAGTAATGCTGTTTTGTTTTAAAACCTTTCTTACTTATCAAAAAAGAGAGAGAAAAAAATAAATGAGAAAAATTGAAGTCCAGATTTACTCGTAAACAGTGCCAAACCCTAACAGAATATTACCAGGCAAAATTCAACTGTGCTTTGGATAACCAACTTAGGTTTGTTCCAGGGAGGAAAGAGTGACTTTTAAAAATAGGCCTGGGAATGTAGCCCAGTGGTAGAGTGCTTGCCTCATATGTGGGAGGCTCTGGATTTAATCCCTAGCATCATAAACACACAGATAACTCCAACTAACCTAATTCACTACATCAATTAATGAGGAAAAGGAAAATCATACAATCATCTGTTCATTACCAAAATAAAGCATTCTTTGAAAATAGAAATAAAAAGGAAGCTGATTAACTTGATTAAATCTATAAAACCAAATTCATCTCTACTACAAGACAGCTACTAGTATTTTCCTTGAGAATACTATAACACAAGAATGCCTATTACATGCTTTCTATTCAGTATTGTACGATTCTAGTAATCATAGTGAAACCTTTTGCTCCCCCAAAAGCACAATTAATTCTGAAAGTCTAAATGGTGGAAACAAAGTCATTATTATTTATACATTATAAAAATATAAAAAATTCTAAATAAATTGAATACAAATTGTTAGAAGCAATGAGCATGTTAAGAAAGATAAGTACACAGTACCCTAAAATGCAAAAGCCAATAATATTTCCATACACTACAACCAACAGCTAAGAAACATAGTTAAAAAAAGAGCCCACTGGCATAAGACATTTCCCAAATTCACAGGAATCATACACTTAAAGCAATAGGATTTTATGAAATACTAAATATGTCTTGAGAATTTTATAGGAACAAAGTCACTATTTGTAACTGCAACAAAATATGTCAGTTCCATAGGAGGCAGTCTAGTCAGGTGTGTACTCTGATCCCTGTACTCAGAAGGCTAAGGCTAGCCTGGGCCAAGAAAGAGCTTAAGGTCAGGTTGGACTATACAGTGAGATGCTGTCTCAAGAAACAAAAATGCAACAAAGAAACCAATCTAACAAATGTGACACCTTTTCTAGCTCCAAACTCTAAACTTTATTTAAAGACATTTAACTGAATGTGAAGAAGAGTCCATGTTTGTGAAATAGAAAATTTAGTATTGTAAAAATGTCAGTTCTGTCAAAATTGATCTTTGGGTTCAATAAATCAGTAAAAACCCAAAAAATTTTAATGAATCCAATAAGCTGATTCCAAAATTTGTAAGAAACAGGAAAAAAATAAGACAGAGAAAACTTAGACACTCCTGAAAAATATCACTAAGTCTCTATGGTAACTGAGATAGGGGATTTCGGCAAAGGGATAGCCAATTTGGCCAAAGATCAGAATAAAGATCCCAGAAATCAGCCTGTGTACATTTGGAAATAAGGTTTTCCCTATTTATGCGGTATCAGATGTTGAACCCAGAGCCTGTGTATGCAAAGTAGGACTGGACTCTCGACATTTTAATTTTGACAATGATAGCACAAATAATAGGCCATAAGGGAAATGATGTATTAGCTATTAGCCCCCTCCCCCCCCCAAAAAAAGGAATTTGGAAACAAGTTGTTGTTCAAATGTAGACTTGTGTGTGTATGTGTGTGTTTGTGTGTGCATGTGTGTATATATGTATGCATATGCATGTGTGTGATTTGACATCACGCCATACAACAAAACTCCACTTTATATGAACTGACATGTAGAAGAGACGTCAGTGTACTGAAAAGCAATCACAAGCTGCTGCACGGGGCTGCCTTTTGTCATTTCATGTCTTTAAACTGGAATAGATAAAACCCAATAGATTTTCATTCCCATGCCATGTGAATATCCAAGTTAAGTGCCTAGGTGTGTCACTGCCAGAGAAGGCGTAGTGGGCACAGTGAAGGAAGGGACTAACACACAAACAGTGGCAGACAACCCGATTCGATGCCACCATGATCGTTCTTTGGGGTACTGCTTTGGGGTACTGGAGGCTGCTGTCATTCTGGCTTGAGGAGCGCAGAGCAGTACACACAGACATTTATGATGGTCTGAAGAAATCAGAACTTGAAGTCAGAGTTCCCATCCGAAAACCGCATCAGCACAACCCATGCAGGTGTATACTTACACTATATGTGCAAGGTCAAGTGGTTTCTCTGGTTGCTCAGGAAAAACAGGATGTGGGGGTTCTCGGGAGGGTACACATCCCAGAGATTTACTAATTGCATGGCTCAGCTTCTTTGCAGGGGATTTCTGTGTCAAAGGAGAAAATAAGGAAATGAGACCTTTCAGAAGAGCTCAGTGACAAGAGTGTGGGAAACATCTTTTCAAGCACCAATCAGATTTCAATCGTCAGTGTTACTGGGCCTTGCAGAAAGGAAGCAGCAGTGCTCTCCACACCTTCTGTGGCTTCTTCATTCCTATAGTTCCTCTCTTCCTTCTCCCATAGAGTCATAATATCAAGTTGTGGGGCTAAAGAGACAACTTCCTCTGGACATCTCTAGACATTGGGAATTCCCTTTTCATAGACTTCTGGGTCATTTCTGGTAAGATATTAGGTGATTCCCTTCTGGAATTTTTTTGATGGGTACGATAAAAAAAGGCCAAAACAATTCAGTGAGCACAGATTGTGTATGCTGGCAAATCAACTGCCTAAGCTATACCCTAAATGCTAGACTATTCTCAAGGCAGACCAGACACTGTGGTGCAAGCCTGTAATCCCAGCACTTCGGAGGTAGAAGCGGCAGGCTCAAGAGTTCAAAGTCATCTATAACTACCCAGTGAATTTGATGCCAGCCGGGGCTGCATATGTCTCTGCCTTGAAACTAGGGGGTGAAAGTAAGGAAGAACATGTAGCATTACGGGTCTATCTGTGCAAATGGATTTAAATAAATATAAGTCCATATACAAACAGTCAGCATTAGACCTGTCAGGATAAATGATGACGTACTACAAGGTTAAAAAAAAAAGTTGGAATTCTAGTAATTTCCCTGGAAAGCAGAAACATCAGTTCTCAAGGAAGGTTGTTCATTAAAATTGTAAACAACTATTTTATTACATTTAAAAAATGTCCACACACTGAGTAATGTCCACAGTTATATTGACCAGAGCCCTCTATTCTATAGCCTCACTCAGCCTGCCTCCTTAATTTTTTTTAAAAGATGACAAGTAAACCCAGGGTTTCATGCTTCTGAGTTACATACACGTACCACCTCTGAAAATCCCAGAGATGCTCTTTCTACACACTGTATCACTGGATGCTATCCATCCAATTCCCTTTAAGTAACACTGCTGTCTGAGATTTTGGCAGGATATTAATGAAAAATATAAGTTTGAATATTTAAGTCTGCCATCTATTATGAAATGCAACACTTAGGTTAGAAAGCACAGCCTGTGTGCAGTCATGTGTCTCATCAATATTGCATTCCCACTTATTATTTATTAGGCAGTACCCTCTATGGAGCTCAGATTGGCCTGCAACTTGCAATCTTGCTGCCTCAGCCTCAAATGTTGGGCTTATAGGTATTCATCACCATTAAACTTTTATATTCTGCTTGCTGTAGTATTTTAACAACATATAAACACAAATCTGTTTTCCATTGAGACCATACAGGGAAAATCAAATTACATACGGCAAACCCCAGCAGGAATTCTGAACTTGCGCCCAGCTGCTCTCTACTTCTTTCCCTTTGCCCAACAAGTAGCTACGAAGTGACACAGACTTTCCCCTCTGATTCACTACTGCTCCTAGACAGCGAGACCCTCCCACCAAGTGACTCTCACAGGCTGACAAGCTAGGAGCTAAGGAAGCCAGGTGGTGGTGGTGGTGGTGGTGGTGCACGCCTTTAATCCCAGCCCTCAGGGTTAGTGTTAAGGCAGGTAGATCTCTAAGTTTGGGTCAGCCTAATCTACAGAGCAAGTTCCAGGATAGCCAGGGCTACAGAGAAGCCTGTCTTGGGCAAAAAAAAACAAAAACAAAACAAACAGTAAAAAAAATGCTGCCATGTTCCACATAAGCACATGCATTCCCAGTCTGCATCTATTATGTTCCCCTCCAAGGAGCACAGCAATGCATATCATGTCCCACAGGTCTAGAGACCTGGGTACAAGACTTTTTCCAGGCCTGTCCTCTCCCACCAGTCTTACATAAGTGTCCTAAGACACTGGAGTACCTTTCCTCTGTGAAGATTTTCTCAGTGCTCCATTGGTCAGTGATGCCTCTCCACACTCCCCATGGCCCTGTGTGTATGTCCACCATCACACTGACCAGGTTACAGTATTGAATTCCTTTTCCATCTTTGTTAGACTCTTGCTTCTGAAGAGACCAGATATGTCTTATCCATCTTTGCATTTATAAAGTCTATTCTTAGGACAGAACATGTCACTTGAACATAACTTTTTAGCTTTATTTTCAGCATTGTGTATGTCTGTGTGTGAATTACAAGTAGAAAAGAACCAATGGGGGGGGGAAGCCAGCAGCTTAATTCACCTTTATAACTAATCTGTGTAATTTCTTGATTTGTTCTTATACCAAAGAACTCTACCTGGGCCATTAATTCATGTAGTCTAGATGAAACAGATTTACTTTACCTCCATACTGAACACTAACAGCCGTGAAATCACAGGCTTAATAAACATTAAAATAAGTACATGACTACTGAAATAAGTGCCTGCATTTGTAATCCTTAATAATCTTAGCAGTGTTCTGTGGTATTATTAAAAATATTGCTTTGAGTCAAGGGTTAAGAAGTGTATACAATTTTGCACAGGCCAGATAAAGGTATTTGCCACCACACCTGAAGACCTGTGTTGGATACGCGGGGGACAGATAGTAGAAGAGACTGACTCCCACAGTTGTTCTTTGACCTCGACACACATACCACAAGCTCTGCATACCGCAAGACCCAAGTAAATAAATAAGTGCTAATAACAAAAAAGAGCATCCAGTTTTAAGCCTCAAAAACAGGCATAGGGCTAGAGATATAGCTTAGTCTACAGAATGTTTGTCTACCATACATAAAGCCCTGGGTTTGACCCCAGTACCACATAAACTATGGTGGTATTTCTGTAATCCCCACACTCAGCAGGATGGGTAGGAGGATCAGAAGTTTAAGGTCATCCTTGGTTACATATCAAGTTCAAGAGGGTACAGAGTGTGTAATATACTTTCAAAAGCCATAAGGCTATAAAAGTTATCATATCCATCTATCAAGTACTCTTCCTGAGAAACAACATGACAGCCATTTTGAAGGTTCGTATAGGTCCTCCCTTGTCCCCCTCACACCAAACATCCTTTTGTTCTGGTAGGTATCCACATGGATTTTGTATTAATGATTTCCTTAGCTTTATTATTTCCACAATTGTATACAATGATACATTGTTCATCAGTGTTTAAAATCTACAGAGGCTAAATATGCATGCATACACATTCAGTAGCTTGCTTCTTTCATGAAAATTGTGAAAATTTATCTATTTCAATTCACACATTTTCTTCACTTTCCAATGGAACTTCTGTGCATAGTTTGTTATAATTGAGATATTCACGCCACTGCTGATGAACACTTGGTTTGTTTCCATTTGGTCCTATCATTCACAATGTTGCTATTAAGTTTCCTATCTCATGATGCTTGGTGGCCACATGTAAGAATTTCGTAAGATTGGGACTAGTGGCTTGCATGGTTGTGTACATTTCAATTTTGGTGATTACTGCCAACTCATTTGCTCTACAAATTGATTACTCTAATTTCCCATCAGCTGCGTGGAAGAGCGCCTGAAACTCCACATGCTCGCCAACCCCTGTCACTGCCAGACACTTCAACATTTGCTAGGCCTGCGGGTAATAAATGGTGCTGTAATTTCAACTTGCTATCTCCTCAGAACCAAAATGCCTGGGTATCTTTATTTGTAGGGTATTCATGCTTCTCTGAGATACCTGATCCCACTGTCTTGAGCATTCATAAGAAGTCAGTTTAGGAGGCTAGAAAATGAAGGGGATTATTTTCTCTTATTGGTTTGCTTTCTTTTCCTCCATGGCCACCCCCACCCCCCACCTATCTCTCCTGACAGAATTGCTTGTAGCCCAGGCTATTCTCAATCTCATTACATAGTTGAGGATGGCTTTGAACATGAGATCCCACTGCCTTCCCAAATCTAGACCTATGCCACCTGGTCTGGGTCTCTTACTGGCTTACAACAATTCTGTTTTTGTATTTAAATATAAGAAAGATATAGTATATAATTTCTCCTTTAGGTTTCTCACAGTATTATAGTTTTGGTAAACAACTATCTTTAAATATTGGCCATCCCAATTTAACATTCTAGTATTTTCGTATTCCGTACCTTTTGTATGTTAAAATCTCCCTCTTAGACCACTAAAGTATCTCCCCACATCATTTTATGAAGTCTTGTTATTTAAAGCTGGAGAGTCAGCTCAGCAGAAGCAGCACAGATGCAAATATGATGATGTGAATTTGATCTCAGACCTGACATAGAATTGGAAGGAGAGAACCAACTCCCAGCTGTAAAGAGCCTATGAGTTCTTGTTATCTATTTCTAGCCATTTTTTAAAATAAAGTTTTCTGGCCAGCAACCCTGGAATTTAAATGTGGTAAAAGGATGTAACACAAAATTTACCACTGTGCTATCTGTGTGTGTGTGTGTGTGTGTGTGTGTGAGAGAGAGAGAGAGAGAGAGAGAGAGAGAGAGAGAGAGAGAGAGAGAGAGAGAGAGAGAGAGAATGGCTGTACTTATGCCACAGTTTTGTGTGTATAACTCTGTGTGTGTGTGTGTGTGTGTGTGTGTGTGTGTGTGTGTGTGTACATTTGCACAGGTCCCTGCAGAGTACAGAAGAGGGCATTGGAGCTTCTGGAGCTAGAGGTTCAGGCAGCTGTGAGATGCCCTACATGAATTCTGGCCACTGAACTCAGGTTCAGCACAGCAGTGTGTGTTCTCAACCACTCAGCCACCCCACCAGCACCTTCTGCTCATTTTTCAATTACATATTTGAGGAGCTACTCCTATGAGACAGGCTACTTGTGTGTGTTTTCCAGCATTCCATAAAGTGCTTCTTCACATATTATTCAAAGCTTGATTATTTAATTTACCCTTGGTGTACATCAGTTCATATATTTTTAGCTTTCTTATCCCAAAGCTTTTTTCATTCTAATAATTTATCCAGAAAATGTCTCCAGCTTTCTACACTGTCAGCAACAAGTAGTGATTTTGTTTCCTTCCATTTGAAATACCTTCTCTTTCCCTTGTTTACTGTTAAGGATGCTGTGAGTTAGTAAAGCACTGTATCCTAAGATTTTTCTCACAGTTGTATGCATGCTTAAATTTTCAATGTATTTTGTAAAATTTTCATCTAAGTGTTTTCAGCCGATTATATGGATTCTATCCATCCTACCATAAGGCTATGTTAAATTATAATACTAAATCCTTAATTACTAGAATAAAAAGACAAGTGTATTCATGATATATCTTTTGTGAACACTTGTTGATTTCTTTCTTACTATTTTGGTTGGATTTCATTTATGTCTATGTGTAAAAGTGACTTGTCATGTTCATTTTTTTGATGATTTTCTAATTTGTTGGTATCAATATAATTAAAGCCTGAAAAATAAAGTAGAAACACTTATTAGTTTTTCTAGAATTTTTCTATAATAATGGTATTTTTCTTTTATTTGAACGTTTACTCACGCAAAGCCAGTCAGGCCTGATTGTTACCTTTGTGGAAAAACATAATTACTAATTCAGTTTCCTTAGTACCCCACCCCACCCCGCTCAGTCTCCTTTCCTTCTTTGATATTTGGGGTAGCTGGCCTCAAACTCTCAATACTCATGCTTCAGCCTTCCCAACTAATTGGGTTTTCCTCTCCATCTGGAATCAGTTTTGGTGAGTAATGCTGTTTCAGGAATTTGTTCAAGTCAACAAAGCTTTCAATACCCAAATCCATGAAGCTGTTTTTTTTTTATTGTTACAGATTTCTCAGCGAATATAATCTATGCCATATGAATTCTACTTTGAGGATTCTTTTATGTGTTTGCTAAAGATAAAATCAGCAATGGATACATTCAAATTTATAATTTTATTTTATACACACATGTGTGTGTGCAAGTGCACGTGCACCTGTATATACACATGTATGAAGGCTAAAGGACAATTTCCTTAGGAGCTACACCTCCTTTAAGACAATGCCTAGCTTTCACCAATTAGGCTAGAGTGCCTCACTAGCGGGTCTCAGAAATGCTCCCAGCATTGGGATTCCAAGCATGCTCACTATACCCTGGGGACTGAACTTCAGTTCTTGTGCTTACAAAACAGCAAAACATATACTATTCCAAGTGAGCCATCCACCCAACCCTTATGACTGAATTTTCTACATTCTTCATTTTTATCTAATAAGCCTAACCGTTGAAGAAAAGGGTGTGTTAAGGCTTATGCTTATATATGTCTCAATTTTTATTGTGCTCTTATTACATATTTCTTACATATATTTTCTATCAGCGGACAATTTTCAGGAGTCCAATGTATACAACTTTGGTTAACCAGCATGTAAACAAGTACCTTTCTTTACCTACTGAGCCACCTCATAGGACCATTGATTTTAATTTTTAAATCTTTTTTTTTTGTTTGGTTTTGTTTTTTTGAGACAGGATTTCTCTCTGTAGCGTTGGCGGTCCTAGAATTTGCTCTGTAGACCAGGCAAATTCTAACTCACAGAATTCTGCCTACATCTGCCTGTCAAGTGCTGGGATTAAAGGCATGTGTCAATACTGCCCAGCTAATTTTTAAATCTTACAGCTAGTTTATTACTAGGTGCTATTAGTATAGAATTAGTCAGCTTTTTATCTTTGATAAGCCATCTCTGGTAAGAACTCTTTAAAATTGTGATAAAACATATATCATATAAAATCTACCATTCTAACTTTTCTGATAAAAATTTTTGCCTCAAAATCCTAAGATAAATATGATTTTACTAAATGCCTTTAATTAGTACTTTTCTTGCTATGTCTTTTTTTTTAACACTTAATATTCCAGTTTTTTAAGTTTATTTTTTTTTAACTAACTCAGAAACTGCATAGGACCATAATTATTTTAGGTTCTGGTTTATTTTTCTCATTTTTTTCTATCTTTCATTTTGGCAATTTTACTGCTTGAACTAATTCTCTTAGTGAGAATTGTCTTTTTCATATATATATTACACATATATATTACATGTGATATATATTTCATATATATACGTATATATTGCATGTGATATATTTCATATATGTATATACATACATACATACAGACATACACACACACACACATATATATATATATATATGGGGGTGGGGGTAACAATTAATGAGAGCCTAATCTTATACCAGGGACTCCATTGGTGCTTTGTACAGAAAGATTCATTTGGACCTGGTCTAGTTTTTTAGATTAGGGGTTCAGTCTCAACTTTAATGGATATAAATGTTAAATGCTGTAAAGAAGAGAAAGCCCACAGAAACAGGCAGGTCACATTCTTTAACAGCAACAACCCAGTGCAACAGTAACATTGCTTAGAGAAAGACTATGCAGAGACAGGAGAGGCAGCCCAGAACAATGTGGCATTCTTCAGAGCAGCTGGAGAGAAAGCCATCCCTGGTCCACTGTGGGACATCCACACTGAGACAGAGTCTCCATCTGAGAGGCAGAGGTCAATATGGGGAGTGGGAGGTGACCTGTACCCTGGTTGTTGCTCTGGGCATTCTTGCACCAGAGCTGGGACTTGTTTCCTCTGGCAGCTGTGGACCGGGATCCAAGATACTGGTTCTTTTTTATTGTTGTTCTGATCTCATGTCACTGTATTTTCAATGAGCCCCAAGCTAATTCCTCACACAGTACTCTCTTCAGCCAGGGTTTGTGATGACAGGCCCTGACTCCTGGGAGCATGACAGTCTACCAGAAAGAGCTCAAGATCGGTGCCTTTGAGGCCCTTCCTGTCATTTCACTTCTAATTACCCCCTTTGGAGCATATTCCTGAGCTCCCGGCCATACCATCTGAGACGACTCAAGCAGAGAAGGAGCCTGCCATAGAAGGCCCTTGATCCAAAGTCATTAAATCTTTCAGTAAGTCTGGAATCTTCTGCATTTTAACATGAACACTTTATTCGATAACTTAAAATGCTTTCAACTAAATCATGTCATGACCAGTTTCATGTAACAGCTGTGTTGGCTGCATCTTATTCAAGTCCAGGAAAGTCAGTTACTGCTAACCAGCTATCATTATCATCGTTGTTATTATTACAACTACTACTGTTTGTGAGCTTAAACTCGGCCATGCTTACCAATCCCGCTAAACGTACCGTGTCCTAAGTCATCCCTCATGTAGACTTACTTTTCTTTTCTTTATCCTTTCTTTCTTCCAATAGTAATGAACTTTGTAAACAACAACTTTACTTTTTCTAACAATATTTTTCTTTGCCCTAAATAGATTAGCCAGGCACAGAATTCGACAATAATTCATTCACTCTTCTAAGTCCCTTCTTTGTCTATTACCATTTCCCACCTTTTGTCTGTGTCTCCTCCAGGTTGATTTCTCATTCTCTAACTTTCATTCTGGCGGTCTCTAACTTGCTGTTTAGCCCCTTCATTGAACTTATCTTTAATGACTTTCATTTCCAGGAATCCTAGTTGGTCTCTTTTCCCATATTCTCTTGTTTCTTTGTGAGCTGAAAGCAAGATGGACCCCAGTGATTGCTTACACCAGTGATCTCAGAGTGTAGGAGAGTCACTTAGGATCAGGGGAAAGGTTTGAGGCCAGCCATCTGAAATACAACCAATATATTTCTCCTAGCAAACTAAACAATTATTTTTATATTCCAAAGCTTACTTCTTTAGCATTAACATACTATCTTCTAAGTTCTTGATCTGTTTACTTTTTTGTGTGTTTTTATTTGCTGTTTCTTCTTCATGAGTTGCTTTGAGAGTAGGTTTTCCCTTTAGCAGGGACTGTGCTGTCCAGAAGCCTCTTTGGATCTGAGCTGTTAGATAACACTGCCACGAAGAGATTTGGGGGTGGGGGGGAAGAGGCTATGTTCAATAAGAACTGACCCTTGAGTAGTGATATGCAACAGAATTTTAAAGGAAATGTGCTGTTTCTGTATTGTCCAGTATGATAGCAACTGGACACTCATGATGTTTTTATTGGGTATGAGAAACTCATTTTACACTTAAATTTTAACTTAACATTAAAGTCATGTGTCTAATGACTACCATACTGGAATATTCAGCTAGAGATTCATTTCTCTTGATTTAATGCATGCATTACTTTTAATTTATTTTTCTTTTTAAAGCAGAGTCTGACTGTATAACCCTGATGGGCCTGGAACTTGCTATATAACCCAGGCTGACTTAAAACTCACAAAGATCCATCTGCTTCTTTTTCCCAAGAGCTAGAATTTAAGGCATGACTATATAAGCTGGTGGTAGAAAGTTACACTGGATGCTTCAGCTTAGCAAACATTTACAGTTTCAGGTTTTCAATGTTCCAACCACTGGGGAGACTGTCTTTTTCTAGTTCCCATTTCTTAAGGAGTGTGCACTTCTAAATCCTTTTTCAAGAGGTTGCTGAGGTTCCAGGTCCAGTTCCCAGCACCCACGTAGAGGCTTACACAGGCATACACAGGCATACACACACACACACACACACACACTAAAGAAATAAATCTTTCAGCTGGGCGGTGGTGGCGCACGCCTTTAATCCTAGCACTTGGGAGGCAGAGGCAGGCGGATTTCTGAGTTCGAGGCCAGTCTGGTCTACAGAGCGAGTTCCAGGACAGCCAGGGCTACACAGAGAAACCCTGTCTCGAAAAACAAACAAACAAAAAAAAAAAAAGGAAAAAGAAAAAAAATAAAAGAAATAAATCTTTCATAGTTCTTTGTCTTTCAGTCACCTCAGTGAAGTCTTGGTCAACACCAGCCCCTGCTCGAGTCCTTGGGCTGAGGCTGCCCTTGTCCACACAACTCCAGAACCCCCAGCAGTAATGACCTCTACTAGGGAACGCAAATTCCTGCTTTCTAAAGCTTCTTGTTGAACATATTCTCTTTTCACTGGAAGATGTGAAAATGGTTCTGGGTCTGAAATATTCCTTGTTTTTAATCATGAAGGAAATCATTATTAACATAATGTTTTACTATTTTGTTGGTTTGGGTCCAGATGAATGGCAATATCAAGGTGTCCTTGGATAACCATCCAGGCACTGAGTCTATTTAATCTTCTAAATATCATCTTTAGCCACTTTCTGAGCCTCTTATTAGATGGAACTTCTTACTACCACCCCGCCCCACCCCCGGGGCCTTAGGGTTTCTCTACTGTCCTGTGTAACACACTTGCAGTCATTCTCCCCACTTAGAGCTCAGCTCATATGTTTACTCCTCCCTATGGTCACTGTGCATCAGCCCATCACCGCATTTCTTGTCCTTTTCTTTTTTCCCACTACCATTATTATTGTTGTTGGGGTTGGGGGGGTGGGTTGGTGTATCTCTGGCTGTCCTGTCACTGTATAGACTAGGCTGGCCCCTAACTCGCAGAGATCCACCTGCCTCTGTTCACCAAGTGCTGGGATTACAGGTGTACATAGCTATACCTGGCCCTGAATTTCTTCCTTTGGTAGTGTAAAGTTTAATTTGTGGGCTATAGAGAGATGGCTTAGAGGTTATTAGCATTAGCAGTTCTTCCAGAGGACCCAGGCTCAGTTCTTATACCCATATGATGGCTGGCAACGTCTGTAACTCCAGCTTCAGTGGATCTGATGCCTTCTTCCAGTCTCCACTGACACCAGAGACACACACGCTATACAGTTATACATGTAGATATCTACACACCTAAAATAAAAAATAAAATCTTTAAAAGTTTAATTATTTTTAGTAGAAAATAATGCACTCATCTCTCAAAGGACTGAACTACATTTTCTATGAATGAGAGGTGGGATGGGCAGAGAGTAGAGGCACTTTCACCCAAACTAGCCACTGAATTCAGTCTCTGGGTCCTACAAGGCGATAGGGAAGAACTGACTCCCGGGAGTTGTACAGACATAGACAGACAGACACACACACATGCTCTTTCAAACGCAGTTTCCTTATTCGATTAATTCTGTCTCTGAAGTAAAGCATGCTACCCTCTGTGCATGCTGTGTGCTCTTCCTTATGGGCGACTCTGACCTAAGTGCTTGACTGTGCAGCCAGAGCTTCCGCTCAGCTTGTCCCACTCCGTGGTAATGTCTGCCTTCTTGGGGCTGAAGCGTAGAAGCCATTCTCAGTGAGCATGCAACAGGGACAGAAGGTAGATTCTCGTGGAAAAGCTCTGTGGTCTCCTAAATGAGGGCCTCCCTCCTCTGCCAGATTCTGCAGCACTTGGAACACTGCCCTACCTCTCCATCCCACGCTCCTTTACTCACTACATCTGCTAGAGACGCCTCCATCACCGCGCACAGTGCCAGAGTCGCTTGTCACTCGTCTGGAGCCCCTAATACTCCCACTGCAACTACTACAAGGTGAAAAGTTTCCAGGCGTTGCTCATGTGCGGTGGCGGCAGCAGCAGCACTTCCCTGCCCTTACTTTGGACCATAGTTTTCGTCTGCATACGGACACCATTTGCTTTTCGTGGACATTCAGCAGTTAAGGTTTGCCTTCCTTTTTCCTGGTTAGTGTATTTGCGAGTGATTTTTCAGGTTCTAATGTATCAGAGTTCTAAGTGTCTGGAATAAGATGGAAAGGCTATAAGGCATGTTTTCAGTCTACCAGCTCAAAATGGAATCCTTACTTAAAAATATACATTTTTTTACAGTTTGATTTTAAAAAGTGAAAATCAGAATTGCTGAGCTCTAGTTTCACTCAACTAATAAAGCTATAATTTTTAACGACTTAAGTATGAGAGAAATGTAATTCATGTAATTTTTGTTAATCTTCTAAGATTTAAGAGTATTAGCTCTCTGACAAGAAAATATGACTAAAGAATTAAATATAATTGGTTCACATGCAGCTTCTGAAACATGTCTATACAAATTACAAACCCCTTTATCTACAAAAGAAGCTGCTACTGCTCCCACGGCCAAGGCTCCGGTGGAACAGCAATGGTTCACACGGCCCGACAATGCTCTTCAGCTTCCTTTTCAGAGAAGGAAGGGTAAAAAAATCTTTCTGGAACTCAGCATCCACAGAGACATTCCTAGGTAGCCACAAGAGCCAAGGCAGCACTCAGTCCCAGGCAGGACATCCCTGGGCCGAGAGGACCGTGAAGGATGGGCAGGTGTTGCATTAACTGTCACCCCCTTAAGGCTGAAGCTTGGGGCCAATGTTCTCCTAATTGAGTTGTCACATCAATGTGACATGAATGAGAAGCTGCAATGATCCTGAGTGGAGGCCAGCATTCCACAGTACACAGCAGGTAAGCAATACCCGCACTATTACAGTACCCAATAGTGCAACCGTTTGAATTCACAGACAGAATTGCTTTTCTCTGTGAATTTTGTTTAAAGCAAATAGAATGCAGATTTATTAAGGAAAAGGAAAGAATTCCTATAAGAAGGGGGGCCTCCAAGGGAGGAACACTCCTTGGTGTGGTTTAACTGATAGTTCATATTCTCATTTGTTAACTTGTGTTGCTTTATATGAGACTTTCAGGTACTGTATTAGGAGGATGAATAGCTGGATAAGTGGGTAAGTAGAGCGTGCTGTGCAAGCGTGAGGCTCTGAGTTCAATGGGGTGGCGGGGTAGGGAGGCAAGAACACAGGAAAATCACTGGAGCCACTGGCCAGCCAGCCTAGGAGGGGGCATCTATCAGTGAGATCGAAACTGGGTGAGAGGCACATCTCAAGGGAAAAAAGGGCACAAAGAGTGATACAACACAAGAGTGATGTACCTCTATGGCCTCCACATACATGTGTGTGAGTTCACACAAGACACAACAAAAGTATTACATCATTTATAAATGAGGATGCAAATCAATAGCAAAATTCATATGCGACAGGGGTACAAAGAAAGGCCTTATCAGATTACACAATTTTACAACAGAAAATGCACAGGGAGCCCAGTCCTAAATGCATTCCCTAGCTAACGCTCCATACCACAGAAGAAGATAAAAAAGAACCACTAAAGCTCTATTTGGAAAAGATAAAACTAGGAACAGGTTGAATGTCCATTAGCAAGGGAGCAAGGGAACAAGCAAGATCTGGTATATCCACAGAATTGAATTCTAGATGGCACTGAAGATAACCAGCGAGAGTGGCACATGCCTGGAATCTCAACACGGCCTAACATACCTAACAGGAATGGAGAAAGTTATAACACCAGCACAGCTGCTTGACAAAGATCCAGCCAAGCTGAGCCGAGCATTGCAATGCTGTTGTGCAGTCTTCCACTTCTGGTCTTGGTCTCCACGAGTTGCACCCCTACTGCTGGTCAGTCAGGCGGCAAGACGCCTTTGGCTGCCATGCCTGACTTACTCCTCCCACGCCTCTGTGGGACCTGGCCATTGCTGCTGGCCCCCAGCAAGTCGGGTAAAAGGGTGCACCTCAGTGTCAGCACTTGTCTAGAAGGCACTAAGAACTTGGTTTAATACCTAGATCCCCACACACAAATACCTGCATATACTATATATTATATACCACTTTTCATAGCTGAACATATAAAGCTAGTTCACTGACAAACTACCACAGAAGATACCAGTTATTCACATATCATAGTAAAATTTATTAAGAAATTATTATATGTGTGTGCATATTTTTCCTGCATGTATATTTGTGCACATGCCAGGTGAATTAAATCTCCTAGGACTAGAATTGCAGATGGTTGTGAACTGCTAGGTGGATGCTGGGTATCAAACTTGGGTCCTTTGAAAAAGCATCCAGTGTTCCTAATGATGAACTAGCTCTCCATCCCCCATAGATATCTTAACCACTTCACTATTGATTGATATTTTTAATCCTTTCTTCTAGCTACTATATATTATGCTGATGGCATCCTTATTCAAAAATCCTAGTGTGTTTGGTGCAGATATGGTTTTGGAAGAACTCCTATATGCAAAGTTGCTAGGCCCAAGGTCATATGTAGTTTAAGATGTGTTCTTCAGACCTAACAATTTTCACCCTATACCATAATCCTGAAAACTCCTCTTTTCTACCTGTAGCCAACCCTGGCTGTTCTGAATCTTTTGCATTCTTCTGCAAGTGGGTTAGACATAACATGAACATTTTAATGGCCATAAATCATTTAAAACTGGAACAAGTGAGAAACCCTAGCTTTCCTGATGTTTTTTAATCAGCACTGGAGCAGTGTGCCAGGTCATTGGCTTATCAAGGCTGATACCGTAACATACTAAAGACTAGTGCCCTGACAGGATATATGGACAGATTAACAGACAATAAGAAATGATTCTAATAGTGTGATACATACTTTGGAGTTATTCTGTGTGCTACAGGCAAACCATGAAGGGATGAGCATCTGCCTAGGCAATAGAATACAGAGAATTTGGCAAAGAAAAGCTGGGAGGATGGGTAGCTAGGACACAAGATTCAAAAACATAAAAGTAAGAAAACACAGTATGCCAGGCAACTTCAAAGTTTCATACTGTTGTACTGCTGACAGAGAGGAAAAGAAATCAAACTCCCAGTCCGAAAACATTACTGTAAAATCTTTCAAAATATCACACTGTGAGGTAAGCTTGTTTTGGAGGGTGCTTCTAGCCAATGCTGAACAGACAGCTGCCTGCTCTCACATGCACTCACAGATTGCATGGGTAGAAAAATGAGGCCAAGTGCAACCAGGGCTTCAGGGACAGACAGACAAACTGAAAGAGAAGCAGCAGACCACAAGTCCTGAGGAAGCGGGACCACAAGTGGCAGTGGTCTGGAAATCAAGGAAGGTCTCCATGCTTCTCTGCCTGGTCCTGCTCTGCAGTCCTGCACCCTCAGCACTAAGGAACCAAGTCCCAAGCCCGGGGTTCTCTGCCAGCACAGCTGCCCACTGTCTGGCTGTCCCGGGCTGCCACAAAACTATAACACATCATACACAGTCAGAAAGTGAGGACCATCTCTACTGCTTACCACTGGTCTGACACAGTATTTACCAAACATGTCTGAGTATAAGAAATTTCTGGGTGTTTGTTTGAAAAAATAAACAAAACGAATTCCTTGCCCTCAACCCAGAGGATTCCCAGGGGTAGAACCTAGTATTTTGCATATTCAATGAGCAATCATAAGGATCCATCCTTTTCAGAAAGGGTTAATTAGATATGTAACTATCTGAAAGAGATTCAGCCATTGCTTACTAGAAGTGAGTGTAAATACATCCTAGAAGTCCAAAAATATTAACGGAAAAATTATTAGAACTGTTTATGAATGGAAGAGCAGGTAAGACTTTGAAATGGAAATGCCCATAAAGTCAGTTAATAGAGGTGTCAGAGCTTACATAAGAAGCATGACCTAGAACTAAGAACTGGAAAATTTACCAGTGCCGGGCATCTTAAACCTGGAACTGCAGCAAAGCTTTCCTGGAGAAGCCAGGACAGAAGAGCTCAGAAGAGATCACAGGAGGAGACCGTATCTGCTCTACTGAAGGTGAGCCGGAGGCCTCACGAAAAATGACAGTCAGTGTTTTTATAGCTGGACACTAAATGAAGATGAATAGACAATGAATTGGACATTAAAAGGAAATTACATAGATAACACTCAGCTACCAATTTATTTGAGAATCTTCCCTAAATTCGTGTGTATGGATGTTCGAAAGCCCCAAGCAGACAGCAGTAATCATTGGTGGACTGGAGAAAATGTGGAGATAAGGAAACAATTCACATGGCTGGGTCATGAGGGAGTGCGGGTGTTCCCACACATGGCGGCAGGGTATACACTCTCCAGTGTGGCTCTGGTGGCCACCTGTAAGGATCAAAGAAGATCTAACATTGAAGAAAGGGCTGGGGGTGAGTGATGACAGCGGAGGAAATGGCTCACTTGAAGGGTGGCTCGGTTTGGGCTCCCTTTCCCTGCAGGCCTTGCCACCTCCTTCCTCTAAGAATAACAGGCCCCAGTTGGGAGGGAGGTGCTTTATTGTTTTATAAATGACACGCCACTCCTTCTTTGATAAGCACCATCTTTTCAAACAGCTGGGTCCATTGCAGATGTTCTGCTCTCAAATTCGGCACTTTTGCAGCTGTAAATGGGCTTAAGAATAAACAGTGCTGCCAAATATCACAGCAGAGTCGGGCAATGTTCAGAAATTGACAAAAACAGTATTTAAATCATCCCAGGCTGGTAACTGTTGCCAGCGTATTTCTAGCCTCCGATGGTGTTAGGAAGTTCAGAGAATAAAAGATGGTTATTTGTCAATGAAGCGGTCTCATCACAAGATTCTGTCCATTCTCTTATTTGAGCCCTTCTCCTATGAATCCTTAGTCTCCAAACTCTCCTACTGAGACAGACATAAGGTGTCAATCCTCAAGTGTATAGAATTAGAACTGATGAATCACATGGACACTCTGTTCACCACACTGAAGATTGTATTAGTTACTGTTCTACTGCTGTGAAGAGACAACATGACCGTGGCAACTTAGAACAAAACATTGAATCAGGGCCTTGCTTATAGCTTCTGAGGGTTATTAGACCATTATCATCATGCAGGAGTATGTTGGCAGGCAGGCATGTTTAATGCTGGAGAAGTAGCTGAGATATTTACATCCTGATTCACAGGCAGCAAGAAAAGAAATCTCTAAGTTCACATCCAGTGACACACTAGAACAAGGCCACTCTTCCTAATCCTTCCCAAACAGTTCCACTAACTGAGCCATTTTCAGTCAAACTATCACAAGGGCTCTGCTGTCTTCCAAAATGGCTGCACAATTTTACAATCTCCCCATCAACATATAAGGAGTTTAGTTTGCCACGTCTCTGTCAACACTTGTTATTGTCAGTAGTATTTACTTTAGCCATTCTTGTGAGGGTGACATCTCACATGAACTTTGGTTTGATGTTTGTTTAAAGACAAGATCTCAATATGCAGCCTAAGCTGACCTTGACCTCAGGGTCCTTCCACACCTACCTCCATGAGAGACATAAACCATCATGTCCAGCATTTCTTGTTTTTTTTACTTCTATTTCCCTAAGGGTTAATTATATTCAACACTTTTTCATGTGCTTATTGGCTATCTATATATTTCTTTGGAGAAATAATTCATTCAAATCCCTTCCTCATTATTTTCCTATTTATTTTTTAAGTCAGGGTCAATGTTGCCTAGCCTTCAATTAGCAATGATATCTTGCCTCTGCCCCCTAAATTCTGGGATTACAGGCATGTTTCATCATACCTAGCCACTAAGTTATTTAAAGAATTACATGTATGTATGTATTGGTCATATGTGTGTAGGTGCCCTCAGGGGCCAGAAGGTAGGCCAGAGCCCCTGGAGTGTGGGCACTGAGAGCTGATCCTCATCCTCTGGAAGGGCAGTAAGAACTCTTAAATTCTGAGCCATCTCAGAATTTACTTTTTAAATTATGGTTTAAAAAGAAACCAAAACCCACTATGTTAGTCATGTTCAAGCACACAGTTCAGTATGCTGAGTACATTGTTCACACTGTTGTGAAACGGGCCTGAGATCCTACAACCGACACACAAGTCCCCTGTCCTCCACACAGCCTCGATCACTCACCAGTCCAACTCTTCTATGCCTGGTTTCATACTGTGGAACTCGGTTTTAATGTAGTTACTGCTGCTGAGTTTTAGACATCTTTTAAATAGTGGTCCCAAGTCCCTTCCCAAATGTGTAATTTTCAAATATGTCTCTTATCCAGTGGGATTTTTTTTTAACTTTATTTCATGTGTTTGGTCTCATTACGCAGCCTTGGCTGTCCTGGAACTATGTAGTCTCTACTGAATGCTAAGTGTTAAAGGCATGCACCTCCAGGTCTAAGTGTTTCTTACATTCTTTCTTTCTTTCTTTCTCTGTTATTATTAATGTTGTTTTGTTTTTTCAGAGAGGGTATCGCTGTGTAGCTCTGGCTGTCCTTGAACTCCCTCTGTAGACCACCCTAGCCTTGAAACTCAAGAGGCCCACCTGCCTCTGCCTTCCTGAGTGCTGGGATTAAAAGCGTGAGCTGCCACTGCCAGGCTTATTTTTTTACTTTCTTAATGGTAACTTTTAAAGCATCAAAGTGTTTAATTTTAAAGAAGCCCAGTCTATCTACTTTTCCTTTGTTGATTGTGCTTTCAGGGTCAAGAGAAACTATGCTATGCTTTCTTCACAGTATTTTAGGGCTTAGGACACTGATCTCCTTAGTGTGTGTGGTGTGTGCCGGTGTGTGAAGTATGCAAAACACATGACCATGTGTGTACACACAGAGATCAGAGAACACTGGCATCCTTCTCTATCTTTCTCCATCTTAGTCCTTGAGACTGGGTCTCACCAAACCCAGGGTTCAAAAGTTTTAGAGAAGGTTACAAGTCAGCAAGCCCCCACAATCCTCTGGTCTCAGCCTCATTCCCCTCTGGTGTGGTGGTGGAAGTGGGGGCAGTTAAAGATATGCATGGCTGTGATCAGCTGTTTTTGCTTCTATGTGGGTGCTGATATCTGAACCCAGGTCCTCATGTTTGCACAGAAAGTACTCTTACTCACTGAGCCATTCCCTGGCATCCTCTGGGGTCTACTTTAAATTAACCTTTACTTTATATAGGAGTCCACCTCCTACTTTTGCATGTGAACATCTGATTGCCACAGCACCCTATTTTGAATACACAGTAAACGGTGTTCTCATCTTTGTGGGAAGATAAGGAGTGAATGTGGAGGTCCACATTCATGTGTTTATTCTTCCCCACTGAATCATACATCCGTCCTTCTTCACTCTGGTGCTATACCGTCCTCTGACTGCTGCTTGCAGTAGGGTTTGACATCTGGATGTGTTGGTGCATCGACTTTGTATTGGAAGTTTGAAAGAGGTCTCCTGTGTTTCCGTACAAATGCTATGATCAGCTGAGGTTTTCGGCTGGGTGGCTGGCGGAGAATCTGCAGAACAACTTAGGGAGTGGTGTTGTGAGAGCATGTCGTGGTCCTGACCCAAGCGCTCCGCATGTCTTCCTGCTTCCCTTAGTCTTCCAGTGATATCTTGTGAAGGGTTTCAAAAGCTTACTACTTCCTTTGGTAAATTTATTCCTATTTTGTACTTTTTGGTTCCTTTTACTCGTGTAATTGTTCTGGGAGGACCTTAAGTATGATGTTGAATAAAAGTAGTCAAAGCGGACATCCTTGTCACGGTTGTGATCTTACAAAGGAAGTGGCCAGCCTTTCACCATCTCATGGGATGTCAGCTTATGCTCGCTATAGTGTTCACAGGCATTCTCTCTCAGGCTAAAGAAGCCCCTTCAACTCCCCTCAAGCATTTCTGGTTTGTTCACCATCCCAGCTTTTGAGACAGGGGCTCACCATATGGCATAAGCTAGCCTAACTTTCTATGCAATCAGGATGACCTTGAATTGTAATTCTCCTGCCTCTGCCACCTAGTACTACAGTGCTAGTATTACAATTAAGCCACCATGACTGTTTATTTGGTGCAAGGAACTGAACTCAGGGACTCTTGCATGCTGGGTAAACACTATGCCACCTGAGCTTTAGCCCCAGTCCAGAACTTTTTTCTTTTAATCACTAAAAGGAACTAAGTTTTGCCAAATTCCCTTTTCATGTTTATTAAGAGAATCATTTACGTTTTGCACTTTATTACATTAACTTTTTTTATATTGATTAATATTGATTTTATTGAATTTTTCATTTGAACTAACTTTGCAATCCTGTGCCAATTCTCACTTGGTTATATTATATAGGATTTTATGTTCAATTCAATTTGCTAACATTTTGCTAAAGTATTTTGCATCTGTTCATAAGAAATGTTAGTCTATTCTTTCCTTTTAATGCTTACTTTAAAACTCTGATAAAAAGAGTTTGGAAGTGATCTGGTCTCATCTATTTAGGAAACTTTATAAATCATTGGTAACAGTTCTTTAAATGTCTAATAGAACCCACAATGAAATCACTGTGGCCTGGCTGTAGGTGTCTATGTCTCTGTGTCTTCGTTTCTCTCTGTCTCTCACCTCATGCAACCCAAAGCTGGCCTAGAACGTACCTGAGGCTGGTCTTAAAGTTCTGATCCTTCCGCCTCAAGCTCCCAAGAATGTCACAATCTTTGTGAGAAAGATTTTGATTCCTAACTCAATACCTTCCCTTGTTATGCCTGTTTAGACTTTCTTTTCTGGGTGAGGATTTAGCTCAGGCTAGAGCATTTGCCTAGCATAGCTAGGGTCAGGGCTGGTACCTAGCAAGGGTTGGGAGCCTAGAGCAATGTCAGTAGCTTGCTGATGGCCCTTTCTTGCTATCTGTCTTCAACCGTTCTCTTTTCAATGCGAGCTCCGTGAAGGCAGAGGTTCAGTTCATCCCAGGAAAAGTCCAGCACCTACAATAGTGTTAACTAAGTAATGGGTACCTAGTGAGAATCTGTTGATAAAACAAGTGAACAAACCTGGAAGCAAGAGCAAAGGGGAAACCTGTCTCAAGGATTTTTTTCTCTGAAGGAAGAAAGGATCTGCTGAAAGGAGGAGGAGGAAGAGGAGACTGCTTAAAAGATTGAGGCCTTCTTCAGCTGATGGCTTCCCAGAAAGGAAAAAGCAAGATGGTCCAAGAAATGTAATAGCATTCCAAGCCGGGCGGTGGTGGCGTACGCCTTTAATCCTAGCACTTGGGAGGCAGAGGCAGGAGGATTTCTGAGTTCGAGGCCAGCCTGGTCTACAGAGTGAGTTCCAGGACAGCCAGGGCTATACAGAGAAACCCTGTCTCGAAAAACAAACAAACAAACAAAAAAAAGGTAATAGCATTCCAGCACCAAGAGCCATTTGGAGTAATGATGAATGTCCTGCAACGCTAATCTGCCCTATTACATGGCTTGCTTAGAGAAAGTACCTAATTATCTAGGACATTTACTGGCAGAAGAGATGGATTTTTTAAATAGTCACATACTAGGACTAGGGAGAAGGATCAGTCAATGTCTGCCATGTAAACATAAGGACCTGAGCTTAATGTCCAGAACCAGAAAAAAATCATCAAGCACCTTAGTATACGCTTGTAATCCCAGAATAAGGAAGGGAAAGACCATTGGTGGGTCCCTGGGGCTTGCTGCCAGTCAGTCCAGCCTAGTCAGTAACTTTCAGGATCGTGACTCCACCTCATAAAACAAGGAGGATAGCACCTGAGGAATGACACTCAAAGTTGACCTCTGGCTTCTATGTGCACAAGCAAGTATCCACAGGAAGATACACAGATGTACACATTGACACAAAGTCACACACAGAGGAGTTAATGACACATGAGTAACAGTCATGTCTAAGATGAATAAGGAGAGAAGTGAAAATCTTGACAAACACCAGGCAGACTGGCTAATGAGTCTGAAATGGAGGGAGATTAAAGAATGACCTTTGTGAAATCGGAGGAATGGATCAGGAACGATAACAGGTTGTCCAAATAGAACTATGACTCGGGAAGCAGGGCAGCTAGATGGGGCAAGACGTCCAGCATAATTGTGTGCCAGATGTTTGAGGCTCAGCGGAGGAGATCATCAGAACTGGAGAAGTCAAGAGACTGCACAGCCAGGATTTAACAGGCTTAACTCCACAGACAGTAAAATTGCCAGAGAGATAAGAATGGATGTGGAACCAATCCCCTGGAGCGAAGGGGCATGAGCAGCAGAAAGTCGGGAACAAGTGCGGTTTAGAAGACAGCAGCGAACTGCGTGTGCCCCACAGCAGCAACTTCATGTTTCTAAGACTTTTATTTTAATTATGCGATGCCAGGCATAATGTTCCAGAAGTAATAAACTGAAAAGCAAGATGAGAAGAATTAGAAACTAATCCTCAGTAACACTCATTCTCGTATTCCCACCACCCTTGATGATGGGAGAACATGAATATGCTAACGTAACCTTCCTTTAGATTGCATAACATTATATGGAAAAGGGAGTCCAACCCAACGGGCAGGAGAGGCAATCACGGGATGCACTCCATTTGGCTTTGGAGGCAGTGGATGTCCATGCTGTAAATGGCCTATGTAAGCTTCATCGTGGCAAAAGACTGCAGGTGGCTAGGAATAGGAAAGCAGGGATCAGGCTGGAGAGATGGTTCAGTGGTTAGAGCACTGACTGCTCTTCCAGAGGTCCTGAGTTCAATTCCCAGCAACCACATGGTGGCTCACAACAATCTGTAATGGGAATGATGCCCTCTTCTGGTGTGTCTGAAGACAGGTACAGTGTACTCACATACATAAAACAAATAAATCTTAAAAGCATATTTAATCGGTCGAGTGGGGGTGGCGCACGCCTTTAATCCCAGCACTTGGGAGGCAGAGGCAGGCAGATTTCTGAGTTCGAGGCCAGCCTGGTCTACAGAGCGAGTTCCAGGACAGCCAGGGCTATACAGAAAAACCCTATCTCGAAAAACCAAAAAAAAAGTATATCTAATCATGTAAATTTAAAAAAAAAGAAAAAGAAAAGCTGGAAAAAAAAGTACTTTGCCAACAATCAGTTAATGGGCAAGATACCCTGCAAGCCTGAAATCTTGATGGTACTTGAGCCATGGTTGACACCTGATGTCAAGTCAGAGGGGTCTTGGCTGACACCTTATGTCAGGTCACAGGGGTCTGGAGGTGAGAATCCAGCCACACTCTTCCTGGACTTGTGATGAAATCTGTAGTGACTTTTCACGCACCACCAGAACGCCCTAGTTTACAGGTGGTGCTCCTGGATGTTGCCTGTGGCCTCTGCATAATAGCACTACTTTCCTTCACCCTAGACAGTTCAGATGACAGGATAAGGCACACAGTCACCTTAACAACAATTCACTTGTCTCCTGAATACACAAAGGGTGGAGACAATAGTCAGCAAACCAGCAGGAGCTAATAGAGAGGTGGGGCTCTTCCAGGTGCCAACTTTAAGGGGAGGTAGAGAGGCGACCTGCTGACTCAGGAGCTGCCCGGCTGGAGTGGGCTGAGTACAGCAGCACCAAACTGGTGCCAAGCAGGACACGGCTGGCAGTTATACTGCACCAACAGTAGACACAAAACAGCAGCCAAGGCAGGCACTGACTCAGTAGCTTCTGAGGGTACCGGGCACTAAGTCAACTAAGTCTACAAACCCAACTTTGTAGATTTTGTTTTAAACGCCAAGTCTGGGTCCCATGTCCCTGCTTGTGGGGATGCTATTTTATGCATTAAAAACATATACCCAGAGACTGGAGAGGTTAAGAGCACTTGTTGCTCTTGCAGAGGACCTAGGCTCACAACCATCCATTACTGAAGTTTTAGGGTATCTGACGCCCTCTTCTGAACTCCACAGGCACTCAGCATGTAAACTGCACATATGCATATATGCAAGTACAACCCTCATACACATCTACAATTTATACAGACACATCTCCACATCTTCCAGGCTGAGCATCCCAGTAGAGCTAGGGGGAATCTCTGTGAATTTTAGGACAGCCTAGTCTACATAGTGAGTTCCAGGACATCCAGAGCTACATAGTGAGACCCTGTCTCAACATGTAGGTAGGTAGGTAGACAGACAGACAGACAGATAATTTCCTATTTGATTATGTGCTATATGCAAAGTAGTAATTAAATATAACATGGATCCATTTGAAATTGGGAAAAATATGGCCAATAAGCCCTTTTCTGCCCTGAAGAGATTATCAAATTATTTTTTAGAATTTAAAAGGTACAAGGAGATAGATGCTAGCAGTAGTGCATGGCTTTAGTCCCAGTACTCAGGAAGATTTCTGTGAGTTCCAGGACAGCCAGGGCTACACATAGAAGCCCTGTCTCAAAAGAAAACCGAAGGAAGGAAGGAAGGAAGGAAGGAAGGAAGGAAGGAAGGAAGGAAGGAAGGAAGGAAAATTAAGATAGCTTCTGATAAATATGGCTCCTTATATTAAAAAAATTTTGTATCATTAATTCTTCAAAAATTATATGAGATTATCACTAATATTTTTAAAGCAGTAATATTTGTTTAACATCCTGTTAAACCATAACTACTTCCTTATTTATAGATTTTTGAAGGGAATAAAACTGTTCAAAGGTGCAGTCTGCCATCTGCTGGCTAGAAAGGTGAAATTTTCAGATTACTCCCCCTAGTTATGTAACTAAAGATAAGTCTACTAAGAACCACATCCGTGGCCAAAGAATATTTGCATAAATTCTCCAACCCCCTCACCATCTGGAATACCAAGGTGGGAATCAGTCAGATTGACCTTGGTAAAGTGAAAACTGGGGTAGGCAGAGATCTGAGTGGAAGACAGGGAGGTAGGGGATGAGAAGTTGGTTGTGTGTTTCTATACCCCGCCTACATCTAAGCACACAGCCTTGACTGGCCTGAAGCTCACTATATAGACTAGGTTTGTCTCTGCCTCTGTAGTGCTGTAAAGGACTCTTAATAAGTAAAATTCAGCCAAGCAATGGTGGCGCATGCCATTGATCCCAGCACTCAGAAGGCAGAAGGTGGATTTCTGAGTTCAAGGCCAGCCTAATCTACAAAGCAAGTTCCAGGACAGCCAAGGCTACGTAGAGAAACATTGTCTCAAAACACATCAAAACAAAACAAAAAGATACAGAAAATTTAGCACAAAAATATAAATCTGAGAGTTACCACTCCATTCCTTTCTTCTAGGTGGAGGGGCGTCTACCCTCACTCATTCGCCATCTTAACACGGGACTCAGTGATGGAGAAAGAAGAAAGCATGCCCAGCTTGTTCCTATTCCTTTTTCCTGAGGTCTGCAGCTTCCACAGCAAGATCATTCTCTTCTGCTTCCCAGAACCATCAGCATTCAGTATTTACCCCTGCTAGACAGCCTAGCAGGTGTGTGTAGAAGGAGGTGTTCAATTTGGAGGCTACTTCCAAGTGTTTGTGTATGTGGTGTGTATGTTTGGTGTGCAGTGTGTGGTATGTATGTAGTGTGTGTGTATGTTTGTGAGTATGGTGGGTGGTGTGGGTGGTGTGTATGCTGTGTGCATGTATGGGGTTCTGTGTGGTGTGTGGTATATGGTGTATACGATGTGTGTGCACACTGTACAGTGTGTATATGGTTTGTGTATGGTGTGCAGTGTATATATGGTGTGTGTGATTTATATGTGTTTGTGTTGAGTGTATGGTAGGAGGCTGGTTTGTGTGGTGTGTATGTGGTGTGTGGCATATGTGGCGTGTATGTGTGTGTGTGCATGTGTGTATGGTGTATATGTGTGTGTGTGCTGGGGGGGTTAGTGTGTGTGGTGTATATGCAGTGTTTGTGTGCTTGTGTATATGTGGTGTGTTTGTGTGCATGAATGTATGGTGCATATTTGTGTGCAGTGGGGGGGTTGGTGTATTTGGTGTGCATGCAATGTTTGTGTGCTTGTGTGTGTGTGCATGTGTATATGGAGTATATGTATGTGTGTAGTAGGGGATTGGTGTGTGTGGTGTGTATGCAGTGATTTTGTGCTTCTGTGTGGTGTGTGTGTGTGTGTGTGTGTGGGGTTGTCTTAGTCAGGTTTCTATTCCTGCACAAACATCATGACCAAGAAGCAAGTTGGGAGGAAAGGGTTTATTCCGCTTACACTTCCACACAGATGTTCATCACCAAAGGAAGTGAGGACTGGAACTTAAGCAGGTCAGTAAGCAGGAGCTGATGCAGAGGCCATGGAGCAATGTTACTTACTGGCTTGCTTCCTCTGGCTTGCCCAGCCTGCTCTCTTATAGAACCCAAGACTACCAGCCCAGGGATGGCACCACCCACAAGGGGCCCTCCCCCATTGATCACCAACTGAGAAAATGCCCCACAGCTGGATCTCATGGAGGCACTTCCCAACTGAAACTCCTTTCTCTGTGATAACTCAGCTTGTGTCAAGTTGACACACAAAACCAACCAGTACAGGGGTGTATGTGTGTGTGTAGTGGGGGGGGGTGTTGGTGTGTGAGGTGTGTATGTAGTGTTCCTGTGCTTGTGTGTGTGTGTGTGTGTGTGTGCATGCGTGTGTGTCGGTGTGGTTGTGGGGTTGGTATGTATGGTGTGTATGCAGTGTGCATATGCTTTGTGTGTGTGTGTGTGTGTGTGTGGTTTGTGTGTGTGCATGTGTGTATGGGGTATATGTGTGTGTGGAGGGTTGTATGTGGTGTGTATGCGGTGTGGGTGTGCTTGTGTGTGTGTGTTGGATATGGAGTGAGACTGGTCTAAAAGAGAACTGTTTTCAGAAGTAGAGTCAGAGCCAGGTACAAGCCTTCAATCCCAGCTTGAGGCTGAGGCAGGAGGGCGAGGCTACCCACTGAAACCCAGCAAAGAAGTGGAGAAAGTGCTAGACATAAATGTCCACTTTGGGAAATGTCTATATTTACTGTCACTCACTCTGTAGACCAAGCTGGCACCAAACTCAGAGAGACCCACCAGCCTCTGTCTCCTGAGTGCTGGTTTTAAAGGTATGTGCTGGGCTGCCTTTCCTTCTTGAATTGACTTTTATTAGGCTTTTGTTCCTACCCTTTATTCCTGTGCCAAATAATCCAAATATTAATATACATTAATTTAGCTTTAAGTATATGCATTAAGTATAAGTCTAATTCAGACTCTCTCAAATTATAGATTCATGCCCAGTGGCCTACTCAACCACTCTAAATAGACACTATCTTAATGCAACATGGCTGACACTCACTCATGCCTTTAAGCACAGCATTCTGGAGGGTGGATCTCTGAGTTCTAGGCTAGCCTGGGGCACAGAAAGAGACCCTATCTCAATAAAACAGAACTGAACAATGAACTAGGCATGTACCACCCACAGCATGCCCTTCTTTGGCCAATGGCAATTTTACCATGCGAGTGATTTAGGACAGTCTTAGTGTATCTTACTCCTCTCCTTGGTCCCATTATGCAGATTTATGTTATCCTAATTCAGTCCCTTTTATCATTTCTATGCTAGAAGATTAACTCCCTAGTAAAATGCTTATCTGACATATGAAGTCCTGGGTTCAAATTCCAGACAGGCAGGCAGGCAGGCAGGCAGGCAGACAGACAGACAGACAGACAGACAGACATGCACACACACACATCTTTACTACCTCTATTGCTACCATCATATCATATTTTATTTAATTATAATAATTTTTATTGTCAACGTGATTCAATCAATAAATGCCTAGGTCATTAATGAGGCACACCTTTGGGTATGTCTGCATTGCCAGAGAGAATTAAATAAGGGGTGGAAGTGGGGGATGGGACAACAACCTACTCTGAATTTGCAGCACCATTTCACAGACCGGGGTCCCTCACTGAATAAAAGAGGGAAAGGAGAATGCTGGCTAAGTAAGCGCATCTCTTTTTCTCTGTCTCCTAATCTGTCTGATGGAAACAAAGAGCTTCCTACCACCATTTCCCTGCCATCATGGACTAGATTCCCTGAACCACAAACAAATAAGCTGGTCTGTTGGATATTTTGCTACAACGAGGGAAGTAACTAATATAATTAATATCTTTCACAAATAGTCTCTATGCTTCTCCATTACTTATACTGTTTACTTTTTCCAAGCATCCAGACTGGCGACCATTTAAAACATGAATGGAATTATGTCATGCTGCCCCAAGTTCTACCAAGAGTCCTCATTTCGCTCAGAAGACCTGACAATGGCCAACCAGAGCCTGGCTCATGTCCTGGTTCTTCCCTACTCGGCCTCGCTGGCTCCCTCGCTGCTCTGTGAGTCAGCAGGGCACTCCTGCCCAGGGCCTCCAGACTGATCACTCCTACAGCTTCCCCAGAGGGCTCAGTCTTTGCTCCCTTCTTTCCAAACAAGGCCTGTGACTTCTGTACTCAGTTTCTAACCTCCTCCTAATCTCTACACTCCTGATTTCGCAGCTTCCTTCCTCGAAAGTCCTAGGCAAACTGGCGGGGGCTCCATCCATCCACGTACCCAGCCTCCTTTTGTCCAAGGCTCTTGCCTCACCTAGTTCCTTTGGAGAGATTACCATGGGTATCACAGGTGAGGATAAATACAATTAGGATGGAGGAAGCAGGCCTGCTTTAAGCTGTTTTGGCTAAGAGGTAATAACCACTGGTGAAGACAGGCCATGGGTACCTCTCTGTTGCAGGGAAGATGAATTATATAAATGAGTTATCTGCCCAGGTAGGAAGGAGAGTATGGCTCAGTGAGCACCATGATCACAGGTGTCCCAACATGCTCAACGTTCCCATAGCTGACACAGGAAAGGTCTAGATCTGTTTAGTCAATGCATCTAAGACCATGTGTATGGGACCGTCTTCCTCTGACCATTGCAACTCCCAGTGATGTAATCTGTAACCTGAAAGCAGGTACCTGCACCTTCTCCCACTCTAAAGATACAGTGGGGACAGAAACGGAAATGTGTGTTTGGTCTTTATCTTTCTTTCCGGTTTTGGTTTGTTTTAACAAGTTACCATGTAGATCAGACTGGCCTCAAACTCATTTTTCTACCTTCCAGAGCTTTGCACTCCACACCTGGTCGTAGGTCTCTTCTTTACCCCCGTGGCCAAGTGTGCCATGACACGCCCTCTTTTGAGGATACACAATATTCATAATGCACTCATCCCTGCCCCTTCCTGGCATCAGAGTAAGTTCTGGGTTTCTAAAGTGATTGTCTAGCTCAAATAATCAAAGGTCTTTTTAGTCCAGGCTCATGGATTCTCTGCCAACATGATTCCTTCAGAAACACAGTGGGCCTTTCATCTATTTGTTTCCCCATTAGTACCGTGTGCCAGAAACTACAGTTCTTCCCTAGACCTTATTCTCAAGCCTAAATCATCTAGAAGCCACATGAAACAAGGTTCCAGCTTTGTCTGCTCAACAGAATTCCTCGGGAACTTTGAGAACTGTCTTCATAAACTTCGTGGCCCTTAACTCTACAAATGGAAGCTCTATAGGCAGCCATTACTTGTCTATTCAATTCAGTACGTCTACTAGGCTTTGTAAATATTCTCAGCTCTCATTTCTTACTCAATAGTATTTAATAACAGTTTTTTTTCTCCTTATACTGCCCTAGCTACCAGAGCTTTCTCTAATGTCTTTTACCTTTGATTATAAACCACCCAATCAATCTTTCCTAAGCTCATCTCTTTCCTGCAATGCCACACTGTTAACAGAGTCATGTTATGATCCCTTCCAAGACTTGGCTCAGGAGGTTTGAGGCTACTTCCAAGTACCCCTAATGACAAATTTACCATTTGGTAACAGATGTATCACATGACTTGTCTTTCCCCTCCACCATTTGACTCATTTGCTCACTGGTATACTCCTGAATGTCAAGCCAACACCACATGCTTTTAAGTTTTACTAGTGATTCACTTCTAGTATTAAGTACTATAGGAAAAATGAAAACTTTAATCATTTAACTCAAAGGGTTTTCTGTTTGTTTGTTCTGATGCGCGCGCGTGCGTGCGTGCGTGCGTGCGTGCGTGCGTGCGTGTGTGTGTGTGTGTGTGTGTGTGTGTGTGTGTGTTGGAAACTGAACCCACTTGCAAATACCAGGCAAGTACTAGTCTACCACTGAGCTACATTCCCAGGCCCTTTAAATTTCATTTTGATACAAGTTCTTGCTAAGTTATTCAAGGTAGCCTTGAACCTTCAATCTCCTGCCTCAGCCTCAACAGCGATGGACACACAGTTATAATCATGCCTCAATATCAGGCAAATGGGTTGGCATATGCTTCTCTCTACTGACCATTCATGATAGGGCCAGTTTTATTCTATTTCACAGTTTAACTTTCCACTGGGTCTTAATGAAATCCTCTGAAGTGAGGAGGCAGAGGACAGAGACAGTCTTGTGGAAAGACACACAGCTGTCAGCTCACATTCCACTGGTGAGAACTATTCACATCGTCCCATCCAAGTAAAGTTGGAGAAGAGGTGTGGCAAGCAGTATAAATGCCCAGCAGGACTGGGAAAACAGACACATCAGCAATTGTTTCCATACTGTAAAACATTATCAAGAGGGCAAGAACCTTTCAGTGGCTTGTCCTGGAGGTATGACTGTGCCGATTACACATGCAAGTCCTCAAATATCTTCTACTGAACAAATGAGGGTTGGACAGGAGAAATATTGGATAGAGTACCATATGGCACTTTTTTGGAAAATGAACACAAATTAAATAGACTGAGGTCTGAAATACTGAATTGCTACTTGTTTACTTAGATGAAACATTAAATAGAGACTTTGGGAAAACAAAATAATCTTACAAACACTGAAATATATCAAATCTACAGAGTAACTTCTTTGACAAACCAGTCAAACAAACTAAAATCTGCTGCTGCAAGCATAGAAGCATTCATTTCAAGTATTAGCACAGACACAATAGGAAACATACCATTACACAGGAAACATACCATTACACTGGTAACAGTGGTTGTTATATTGCCCAGCAGTAGAGCATTCGCCTGCTCCACCAAAAAAAAATTAGTTATCTTTTTGTTAAATGGAAATTCCTCTATATCCAGTCTCAAAATTCACCCACATCTTTCTCAAAGGGCCAAGGTACTGTACCTATTCTTAATTTTGAGAACAAGTTACATAGACACACACACACTGTCAGTACACATGTGCCACACCCAGCCATGCAATCCATCAAAATTCAGAAGTGACCTTTTGATGGTATCAGACTTAAAATTATGTAAACTGATAATACAAGATTTCAAGAAATCTTAAGTTACTATAAAAACAAATTCACAAGGTAGAAAAAATACAGCAAGATGATAAAAATGAGAAATATTTAGAAAAAAAATCTTCACAGAAGTATTGCGAGGCTCAAATAAGTAAGAATTCATTTATGGATTCTACACTGGTTTGTTATTTGTTTGTTGGTGGAGGATAAAGTCTTAACACAGACTGGCCTGAAGTCATGGTAATCCTGACTCACCCTCCTGAGTACTGGAATCACAGGCATAATCACCACACCCAGCTTACACTTTTCATATATACGCTATAACTCAGAAAAAAAGTCCAAGAGTGTATAAAAAGTGCTTCTGCAAACCAAAGAGCAGTATTCAGATACTGATTTTCATATAAATGCAAAATCCTCAGTTTGGAAAAGGTTCTAAATTGGGAAATGAGCAAGTTCAAACTACAGGAGTAAAAATCTGCTCTCCACACCTCAGTGCTGAGAATGCAATTCTCACTGAAGTTCACCAGCAAAACCAAAAGTGACCAAGCAAAACCTGTGTCAGGGCAAGACTCTAAACTAAAAACTACGCAAGAAACATTGCCAATCAATTAGCATAGTGGGCTATATAAGGTAGGAAAATGACAATCAAGTTATCTTTACTTAATAACAAAACAAAAAGGAAGGGAGGGAGGGAGGGAGGAAGGAAGGAAGGAAGGAAGGAAGGAAGGAAGGAAAGAAGGAAGGAAGGAAGGAAGGAGAAATTACATAGAAGGTCTTCCACTTAAAAATATTTAGTCAGGCAGTGGTGATGCATGCCTTTAATCCTAGAACTTGGGAGGCAGAGGCAGGTGGATTTCTGAGTTTGAGGCCAGCCTGGTCTACAGAGTGAGTTCCAGGACAGCCAGAGCTACACAGAAAAACCCTGTCTTGAAAAAAAAAATTAAAGAATTACTTTAAACCAAAACCCAGTACTGGAATGTCAACCAGAGAGTGGGATATTCAGTGGAACACGATTTTACAGTTAGCTCTAACTGAAACTCAACCCCATAATACTTGTGTCCCTGACACACCATCACCAATTCTGGCAATACAGTCAAATTGAATACTTTGTGTTTTCTTTTTGTTCCCTCGCTTAACTATTTCCTGGTGTTGATTTATCTAATTTTTTTTAATTGAATTCTAGGAAAAAGAAAGGGGTGAAGAAACTCAGTTATTAAGGCCTTCTAGTAGTCCAGTAGGTACAGAGGTAAAACCCTATATCCTGAACCACATTCTGGCCCTGTGTGGTCTTCTATCATTTAGAAAAGCAAGCGGCCAACAAAACCTATAGTAAGTCAAAGATGTGAAGAAAAAAACTTAATGAGATTCACATTGCATGATCTATGGACACCATAGGAAGAGAAGACATCAATCTTTACCCAAATGTTGGTTTTGTTTGTATTATTTTAAGACAGGGTCTCACTTTATAGACCAGGCTGGCCTAGAACTCACAGAGCTCTGTCTGCTTCTGCCCCTCAGTACTGGGGTTGCAAGTATACACCACTGTGTTTAGCCACCACCTAAGTATTATTTAAAAGCTACTTTTGAAAGTTAGAATAGTAATGTTGCTATGTTATAAAATAGTCTTTCTCCAAACTAAGAGATACTTATATAACTCCTGTGCTACACGCTGCTTTCTCTGAGCCATAGAGACACAATCAAGCTGTGAGGAAAACTGGCTTAAACCCAACTCAAGGCTCAAGGGAATGAACACAAGGAAGAGACCCTTTGTATAATTTTTCAAATCAGAAGAAACATACTTTTGACTTTGCAGAGGACCATTTTAAATGCAGTTAACATTTGCACCTCCCAGAAGATTTACAAGCCTGCTTTTAAAACTCTGTGAGGAGGAATCCCAGCATCCGTGCTGACGTTAAATTTTCCTGACACCACATCCTATGGGGCGGGGCACCCACAGGACACGCGACCAAGTACTCATGTGAGCCAAGTGGATAGTTGAGAGTACATGATCAAAGACAAGCAGCGAGTTACCCAAGAGGAATGCTCCTTCATCTGGTGCTGGTTGCTGTGAGGGCCACTGGCATGGCCACGCCAAAAGCAGTTCTGGCAGAGCTGGTAGCTGTGGCACTGCTGACACCGGTATCGGAAGCCCATCATGCTCTCGCAGTGACAGTAGGAACATTCCACAGGATGGAAGACTGGGAGCCAGCAAGAAGAGGGGACAGAGAATAAGACAGTGTCAGCTGAAAACAGAAGCAATACGAAGCAAAGCAAAACCTACTGTAACAGCCATGGTGGAAACAAAGAATCCAAAGACTCTCAATTGTCTGACTTCTGACCCTGCATTTCCAAGAAATACAAGAGTGTTGGCAAGAGTGCACACTCAGAAACCAAGCCATCACCTGATATAGCTCCCACATCGGCACAGTCGACGTTTGTAAAGTTTTACCTTAATATTAAATGTCACAGTTTAGTAGAAGAACTATCAAATGCACTCTGGGAATTCAGGTTGAGCATGTATGTCTTCATGACTTTCTTCTAGTCTCTACTGAGCATGCTCACAGTAGAAAGGTAAGAGCCAGCCCAGGCAGACCAGGGAGTGAGTATGTCCATCACTAGGACTGCGCAGAGATCACTGTTTTTGTAAAGTGCAGTATGAGCCAGTTAACTTCATAATGTGTACATATCCAGATTTGTAAACCAACCCAATAAATATAACTTCTGTTTAAATGAATAAATATATGTCCCCCTCCTTTTTTTTTTTGGTTTGTTCTTTTGTTTCATTTCTTAAATGAGGTTTTATGTCTTCCAGGCTGGGTGTGAACACAATATATAGCCAACAAGGCCAGCCAATTTCTGATGCTCTTATGTCTACCTCCTAAGAACTGGGATTACAGGTATATGTAACCACGTGCAGCTTTTAAACTGTAATTTTAATTTATCTTTTAAATAGTAATTCAAAAAACAGGAAAGACAACAAACCAAACAAATCCCAAACATACCATAATCTTAGGGCGAGTGGCATGCCCACCCCACAAATGTCAGGACCTGAGTTCAGATCCCTCACACATACAGAAAAGCTGAGTGTGGCCAAACAAGCACACATGCAGCCCTGGCACTGAGTGGGAGAGCAGCAGAGAAAGGGAGGTCCCTAGAGCTCGAGGGCCAGCCGGGCCAGCCAACCGGGATCTACTGTGTTCCCTGAGCATCTGTCTCAAAAGATGATGAAAGACATCCGGTGTCAATTCTGACCTCCACTTAACTTTGATTGCTAATATTGTAGGGCTCCAGTTTTCTGACAAATTAAGAGAGGGAAAAAGAAATTCCTGACCACAGCAAATAAACATACGACTGCCTGCAATCTCGGGGTGAAAAAAATGCATCCATACCACCAGGTTTTATTATTTCTCAGAATCCTCAGTGACAAGACTTCCACTTTGGTGATGAAATAAATATTCTTCTTCCCAAAACAAAAGCCGCAACTTCAAACGATGACGTGCCAAGCAAATGTTAATTACAATTTTTCACAATAATAGCCGAGAACACTACAGTGTCTCCCTCCCTACAGCCTGAGGGATGGAGCATCAAGCTCACCATTCTCCACGTGGGCAAGCCTGTGCATGAGAGGTAGCCAGACAAGGCACTGGGGAGGAGGATCGGCCATCATGGTGTCTAAAAACATATTCAGCATTATCTTCTTCTGTGAAGAGAAGAGAAAACAAGCGCACTTTATATCTTTCAGTGTCTTTAAACATCTAGGTTATTTTAGGATTCTCCCAACCAAGCAGGAATGAACTGCATGTGAAATTTTACAACAAAATATTTCACATTATCACAATCATGACTACATACATTTTAATATAGACACACCATTTGTATCTGAAAATGCATCTCTACCAGCAAGATTCTGCCTCTAGAAACAGCTGTTCAGTGTATTCACCTCCTCCTTTGACCAGGAAGAAAAAGGAACATAGCATTTAAATGGCTGCTCATGTCCAACCCAAACCAGACACAGAGTCAGAGCCCAGTGTTCTTCCAACCACCGTTTCTGCTGTCCTGCGAGGGAGACAGACATCATACTCCTGCTCATAAAACATCTACAACAACAGCAACTAAGGATGCCTGGTTCGGAGCCTTATTTCCAGCATTCTCGGCAGTGCCTGGCACACAACCGGTACTTAAGGAATAACTTCTGAGTAGCTGGAAAAGTGGCTTCACATGCATACAGACAAAACGCCCATACATGTGCAATGATACATGTTAAATAAATGATAAGTAATTGCTGTAATAAATAATAAAGCAGGGTAAAACACTTACACATCTATACTCCTCCTACTAAACTGTATTTTTCTTTTTCAACGGACAGCTGCCACTATAACACTGATATTGTCTCCAAAGAGACAATTAGAAAATAGTCTAAAGAGATAAGATAGAAGTACAGTTATATGATGCAGATAGAACAAATCTGGAGCAATATTTCCAATTAATAAAGTGTCTTTTTATTTCTTCTAAGCCACAAACACCTTTTCAGCTCTACAGGGAAAGGAACTGGACACAGCACTTGCAATGCCGTGGAAGTCTGCAGTTGTAACAGACACCCATGGGGCCCACTTCAAACAGCACTCAGAGGAAAGCCAGGAGAGGTGACAAAGCCCTGTAATTCCAGCACTTGGAAGTCTGGGGCAGAAGGATCACAGGGTCCATGTCAGCCTGAGCCACAGCATGAGCTCATGACTCAAATAACAACAAAGGTCGGTAAGATGGCTCTTCAGGGAAAGGTGTTCACCAAGCAAGCCAGGGACTCAGGTAAAGAGAAAGGAGAGAGCCGGGCTCCACATGAATGGCATGGCATGGGCCAGCATGCATGTGTGCACACATGTACACGGAGTAGGAATTAAAAAAAAAAACAGAATAGAACAGAAAAAAAGAGATGCACATGGACGGTCTAAGGCCACGCCCCAGCCCAGCCATGTAAGATGGGTAGAGGCCAGAACTATAACTCCATTTGCACTTGGCTAATATGTGCAAGGTCCTGGATTTGATCCCCAAGACCAGAAAAAAATATTGCACATGAAGATTGGTACAGGAGAAGGAAGAACAAAGCAAAAATGGCATTCAGAAATTTCATCCCTCTTTCTCCCAAGCAAAAAGTGATGACACCAAGGGACTCAGGACAGTCCACCATGGCATCTGCCCATCATACCAAATACAAGAACACACACTCACTCCTGGGTCCTTTGGCAACTATGAATATACTGACCCCAGAATACATTAACTGGAAGTCACTCTGAGGATATCTCTGGAGAAAAACTAGAAGGAAAATAGAAATGGAAGATAAAGTAGAGGCAGAGTGAGAGAAAAATATTGCAGTAAAAACCTAAAAAAAAAAAAATGGCTTGTACTGAAGGGATGGGAGACCTAGGGCATCAAGATGGGTAAAGAAAAGGCAGAGGCCAGCAAAGGGGCATCAGTCCCACAGACTCCTCACAGCACTGTACACTGCAGGTCAGTAAGCAGTGGTTATCTTCATTCTACATAGAACATCACTGCCCTTCAGTCTCGTTCTCTCCTGAGTACAATGGGGCTTCCCAGGCACAGCATGACACAGCTGCAGTTACCTAAGAATGATCCTGAAAGGGTCCTTCCCTTTCAAATATCTAGTCGTATGCGGCAATTACAAATAGTATCTTTCATTCAACATTAAACTTTTTGTTTTATACAAGGTCTTCAGTTTTAATCATTTAACAGCTGCCTGATAGGCTAAGCAGAAACAATACATTTATAATTCTGAGAAATCTACATTATTGAATATAATCTCATATCTTTTCTTAAGAATGAATTGTTTTGTTATCCCTCATTTTTCCGACTCTTGATACCAACAATCAGTATTCTATTTTGTTTTCACATCCCTGCATCCTCAGAAATCTGGCCTCACTGAAACAGTATTTAAAGAGCAAGTAAAATAATTTAGCAATAGACTGTCATTGCTAAAATTTCCAACTTTTCCACCATTTCCAATAAGTACTTTGTATTTTCTGTTGTTCAGTATGTAAATATTTCTCACTGACTGACTTTATAACTTAAGCAATGTTTGACATTTAGTCTTGAAATGGCATTTTCAAAGTTTTCAGGTGAAAACATTAAAATTGTATTTATTTATTACTGCCATGTGTGCAACAGCAGAAGAAAGGTCTAGAAAGTTCCCTTCGTCCACTTTTTACGTGAATTCTGGGGAATGAACTCAGGTCATCAGGCTAAAATGGCAAGTACTTTCACCAACTGAGCCATTTCAATGGCCCAATAGAATTTAAGACTAACAGCAAACTAACCTTTACAACTACGTAATTGTAAACATGTTTTATCAGGCAAGAGCAAACATACATCAACTTGAGTTGTATAACCTGTGCTAGAAGGTCCACTGGCTGGACATTTGTCCATCACCGATTTAGACTTAACAATTTGAAAGCTGGAGATGTGGCTCTGGAGTAGAGTGCACGAGGCCCTGGGTTCAGCCTCCAATACTACAGAAACTAAATAAAACTGAAAATATGAGTAATTTACCATGACACAACTGTATAGGCTAGTATACTTTTAAATAGAGATCTTTTTTATCATAGCTTCCAGACTAGATCTGGAAGGAACTACAATCCAGAAATGGAGGGCACACCTGTGATCCAGATCTTGAGGCTGGAAGACACAGGTTTCTGACCTGGATCTTGAGGAACAGTAGCCAAGAAAAGCTTTGGCCCAGGCAAAGTAGTACACGCCTTTATCCCAAGAGACTGAGGCAAGCAGATCTCTGAGTTCAAGGTCAGTCTGGGACAAAGCAAGTTCCAGATCCAGGCATGCCGGTACACACCTTAATCTGGGTCACACCTTCTGCTAAAGTCTACATAAGACTCTGTAAGAAGAAAGATTCACTCTTCTTCTGCTTCCGCTTAGTTGCCAGCAGATCTGTTGGAATCTACTTCTACAGAAGACCAGCTTAAACAACTAGCCTGGTGGGACTGAGCAACTACTAGATTCTTGGACTTCCCATTCACAGCTGCCCATTGTTGGGTTAGTTGGACTACAAACTGCAAGTCATTACAATAAATTCGCATAATATACTGAGACAGTCCATAAGTTCTGTGACTCTAGAGAACCTTGACTAATACAAGTATTATTTTAAATGCTTTAAAAAATTTGAAATGTGGGAGCCAGAGAGATGGCTCAATAGTTAAGAGCACTGGTTGCTCTTCCAAAAGACCAAGGTTCAATTCCCAGCACCCACATGGCAGCTCATACCTGTCTGTAACTCCAGTTCCAGGGCTTCTGACACCCTTACACAGACATACATGCAGGCAAAACACCAATGCACAGAAAGAAAAAATAAATTTTAAGGAAACACTGAAATGCTATATTTTCCTCATTGTAATAATTATTTCATTTAATATGAAATATGCCATAGCAGTACAGAATATTGAAGGATTCAGAGCATCAAGGAGGAAAGGTGTTGTAGCAAGGATATGAAAGTAGAGGCCTTGGTTGCAGGGGAGAGGCAGTCAGGAAGACTTGTGTTTCACTAGAAGCTAACAAATAAATAAAGACAAGAAATGTGATTGCTTTCACTCACCAAAAATACAGGTTGCTCAAAACAAGAGAAATGTAAATTAAAGCTGCCCTGAGATAACATTCTCATCTATCAGACTGGCAGAGACCAAGCAGTACACTAGAGATGGTCTCCAGGGAACAGATGTGGCTTGGAGGCAGGGTCTGCTCTAGGAATGCCCGAGGAAGGGACAAGCTGAAGGTGGGATGGAGGTCTAGGAACCTTATCAGAAGGCATAAAAAATTTATAAAGAATTTTTTCTCCTCCAAAAAAAAGTGGACACATTTTGAGACATCTCTCTCTATAGTATAGCAAAAGCCCAGCATATTCAGGCAGATGAGCCCTGCTGTTCTTCCTGTCTCTGCTTCTGTGTGCTGGGATCATAAGCACACTACAATGAAACCCAGATCTTCTTACATGAGTTCTAGGGAACAAACATGGGCCTTCATGCTTGCAGAGCAAGCTCTTTACCAACTGAGCAATTTCTCCAGCTTAAAGCTGTATTTCAGAAAAGATTTAACATCATACTTCCTTATGATTAAAAGGACCAATAAGACAAATGAACAGACGGCCTTGTTAGACAAACCACTAAGAGAAGAGGTCAAGGTCCTCCATTTTTGAATAACAATGTTTCCTGCTTTCCTATCATAAAGCACAGAAAATGATATGGCAGTGGGGTACCCAAGGTCTAGGAGTGTGTCTGCTAGACTATGCTACCCGCAAACTCCAGGGAAAGAACCCTTCCAGCCTGCCTACGGTCCCCAGGCATGAATGCGTGGCAAATGCCACTGGACATGTTTCCACACTTAGCAATAAATCTGTTTCAGAAGAGAAGAGTGGGGAACCACCTGTCCTTTCTAAGGATTCATTTAATAAGACATTTTATTCTGCAGACCCGACTAGAATGACGATTCACTTCTAGGTCTATATAATTTTTCTCAGCCTAATTATTGCTAGTGAGACAGGTCTCATTACTACGGCCTCATTCACAATAAAAACCATTTTATACACTCTATTTCATCTGATCTAAAATGCTCTTAGAAGATCACTTCGAAGATGCATCATTATATATATTTTTCCTACCACTAAGGAAGAAAAATACTTAGCCAATTAAACTAACTCAATGGCTTAATTAACTGCAATCACACGTGAGTCAGTCACACCAGGCTCTTAATGAATCTACTCAAAGGATGCAGTACTTTTTACTACCTTCAAACGCATTGCTTGATATAACTAGGACTGATTTTAGTATTTTGGTCATCATCTGTCCGGCCTAGTTTTATGTCAACTTGATACAAGCTAAAGTAATCAGAGAAGAGGGAATCTCAATTGAGAAAATGCCTCTTAAGAGCTAGCTGTAAGACATTTTCATTAGTGATCAATGGTGGAGGGCCCAGTCCATTGTGGATGGTTCCATTCCTGGGCTGGTGGTCCTGAGCTCTATAAGAAAGCAGGCTGAGCAAGCCAGTAAGCAGCAACCCCCATGGCCTCTGCATCAGCTCCTCACTCAGGGTTCCTGTCCTGTGTGAGTTCCTGCCCTGACTTTCCTTACATGATGAACAGCAATATGGAGGTCTAAGCCAAATAAATCCTTTCCTCCCCAATTTGTTTTCTGGTCATCATAGCAATAGAAACCCTGAAATTTATTACCAATCTTTGGTAAAAAAAAAAATAATAATAATATAATCTAGCTTCATCTTTTTGTAGATTGTCTCTTTCAAACAAGATGTTGTAAATACCTAATTTTTGCTTTGCAAAATAAATGCACTAATTATCCAACTTACTCTCCTGTTCTGTGTTCACACCTGTGTTTACAGTAACTTATTAATGCTAAGGTCACAGTATATATTTTTGAGAACACTTGACATGACATGTGGATCATACCAAGAGTGGATCTACCTCGGGGGTGGTGACAATGTGCACAGTCGTGATAAAGTTCTCACAAATACAGGAAATGACAATCTACCCAACTGAAGATGCTACTGGCCACATGAGATATCTCAACACCAGAGATGAAAACATGTGAAGATATGTCTTTAGGTCAACAAAACATGGCACTTGCTCTTATTTGCTCACTCTCTTAGCTTCTCTTTTGCCCTCTTGGGCTCTTCTCTCTACCCCTCCACTCCTCCCTTTCTCCACATGGTCATGGCCAGCATCTACTTCTCTACTCTCTCCTTCTCCCTGCCTTTCTCTGCCTCTACTACCCCCTTAACTCCCCTCCCCATGGCCTGAATAAACTCTATTCTATATTAAAAAACAAAAACATGGCACTCATCCACAAAAATTACCCAGCTGAAGGGCCGCTGAGGGAGACCATGAAACCCCTTGATTAAAATGCATACAGTATAACACAAATATGCACATTGCACATGCCAGATAATTCTTGCCAAATTTTATTCAATGTCCAGGAAAGCAAGGTCAGAACAACCAGAAAATGTCTCCAAGTAGAAAGAAAATTCATTTGGCATATAGCCAGAAGAAATTGGTTGGACAAAGTAAAATCAGATAAACAGATAAAATAGTATTACTATTTTAAGAACTAACCAATAAAAATGCTAGCCCCCCTTCCCTATTGCCACCTAGTCTAAGCTCTAGGAGAGCACAGCACGGTGTCTATAGGCACTGGGTGCTGTGATGTATGATGTATCTTCTTTCCCTCCACCCTCCCTCCTATGTAACAGGGCCCCAGACTGCAGCTGACTCCATGATGGAAGTGTCATTCAGGCTGTAAAACGCAACAACACATAGACAAAACCACCTGCCAAAACTAAAACAAAGGCCTGATCCATCAAAGTCTATATTGTTGGGAAATGATTCTAATGCTTTGTCTTATCTCAGCTTCCAGACCTGAGGGTCCCTGCCCCCAGCTGGCTTCGAGTGATAATCAAGAATTGCTGTATAGCCATGCGCTGGGCCGGGAGACAAGGCAGGACCTTTAGATTCCCTGGGCAAGGGACCGAGAGGAAGAAGAGGAGACACAGAATAGCCATGACAGGGAAGCAGAAAGATGAAACTTAAAGGGTCTGGGGTAGCTGAGATGAAATATAGATTTTTAAAGCTGTTAACTCAGGAATACCAGAGGAGAATGTTTGCTAAGCACAGGAAGGTTTAGCAGTGCCCAACCATTGAGCTAGTCAAGGCATATCAAAATTAGCTGGTGCGAGTGTGCGGGTGCGGGTGCAGATGCATGTCTGTCTGTCTGTCTGTCTTTCATTCTAGAATCCAGAGAGCTCTTGGGTGGGAGCAGAGCACACTCAACCTGATGGGAGCCAAAGCAGTTTAATTAACCACTACACCATATAGTTCTGGAAAAGTCTCAAAATGTACTACCCTTCCTTTTCAGCCTCTGTAATTCTGTTCTGGCTAACTGTTCTTGTTAACTGAAGTATGTCAACAAAAACATGATCTTTGTGCTTAAACGCTCACCCTGAAAAAGGCTTGGGGCTACAATAGGGTCCTAAGCACCCAGTGTTGTAGCTGGCCAGCTAATAAAGGCTTTCTGTTGGCTCAAACTCATGTCCTCTCTGGTGAATACCCCACAACACTCCCACTCTAGGTCGCACTGCCCTTCTCACACAGACATCAGATCTAAAATCCCCTACAGGGCAGACAACTCTTCAAGTTAAAGTCAGAGCCAAAAAAATAAGGGACAAACAATGGGCAAATCTTCCAAAGAGAAAACACAATCTTCCTCCAAAATTTGGAAGTCTAGAAAATTGGGGAGTTTTACATTCATTTTCTATTTATTTTTAATAAATTTTAAGCCTGTAAACTCAGTTTGCTGGTTTATAACCACTGAGATTCACTCAGGCAAACATTAAGGCTTAAATCCTATACTTAAAGTGTTCCTCTTCACTCTAAGGAAAAAATTCCTATATGAATCAAACTTATCAAAATAAACACTGAGTCCCAATTTCATATCCTAGTACAGCCCAATTCCCTGACTTGTTCTCACTGCAGATGGAAATATTCTATCCATGAATATTTCAGTTGATTTTTTAAATGGTTTTTTGAAACAGGGTTTCTCTGTGTAGTTCTAGCTGTCCTGGAACTTGCTCCGTAGAGCAAGGCTGGCCTCAAACTAACAGAGATCCACCTGCCTCTGCCTCCCTAGAGCCAGGGTTAAAGGTGTGAGCCACCGTTGCCGCCACCGCCACCGCTGCCGCCGCCGCCACCGCCATCTCCACTACCACCTCCACCACCACCTCCACCACCACCACCTCCACCACCACCACCACCATCACCACCACCACCATCACCACCTGACTTGCTTCCTCCTTCCTTCATTGTTGTTGCTGTTTTATGTTTTTGGTGACAAGGTCACTATATAACCCTGATTGTCCTAGAACTGGCTCTGTAGACCAGGCCGACCTCAAACTCACAGAAATCCACCTGCCTCTGCCTCCCAAATTCTGGGATTAAAGACATGCACCACCAAGACTGGCCCAGATTTAATTACTTTTAAAAAATTCTTTGACATAGCTAAAAGTAAATATCAAAACCAAGAAATTAACATTAAGTGGCAGAATACTATTACCTGGTTATAAACTTTGTTCAAATGTTTCTAACTTCCTATATAACAGAAAAACAAACAAACAAAAAACCCTAGAGCATTCAATTTTCAACTCTTTTTAGACTCTGATCCAGAACATTCCCTCTGTCTTTTCTGACTCTAATAATTTTGTGTACAGGCTGACCACACTGCTACATGGATTTGGCAAGAATCACATGTGGCTCTACTGAAGTGCCACAACTGGCCCTTGAACGTTTCCACAACACTCCATTCAAGCTGTGAGGTCGCCAAGAAGGGGAGCAGCACATCTCAGTCTGCACAGTTGTTAAGTTTCTCCCGTCCCTGCAGTCATGACTGCTGGCTAGTTTGAAGTCATATCTCCTGCCTGGTAGAGTCTCCCAACCGTAAAACTGTTTCCTTTGGTAATTAACTATCTTCTGGGAAGATATTTTTTCTATTAGTTTTAAACTAGATTATTTTTTCCTTAATTTTCTGTTTCTCATAACTTTCTAAATGCAATATTACAGCTCTTTCATCTATTCTCTACCTTGAGTAACTATGCTTGGGTCTCCCTTTCTCTCCAGTCTCTGAGACAGAGTTCAGCTCTCAGGAACATGCTTATACCTAGGTATAAGCCAGACTCTAGGTAAAAGACAAGAAAAGAAGTCAAAACTTCGACTCCGTCTCAGGCAAGCTCAGTGTACCCTGAAGGGGCAGATGAGAGCTGTGCAGAAAACAATGACCCAGTATCACCACAGCTTTAGGTCAAAAGCCCTGTGCTTAAAATTTAAAGAGACAAAAAGAAGAGAAAAAGCACACATCACTCACAACAATGCAAAAAAATTTTTTTGTTTAAAATACTTACATGGCTTTTGTTTTGTTTTGTTGGTACCTTTGGCCTCCTGGTTGCTGCACCTGGTTACCCTCTCTCTTCTCCCCCTCTCCCCACATAGCCCAGCTTAGTCTGGTCATGTCTACTCTGGGTTCTCTCAGATGTCCCTACTTCTACCTACACTCTTTTATCTATAATGAGTTTTCTCCTCCACCATAAAAACAAAACAACAATAACAAAAAAACTTTCACAAGAGTCCTCAGGTGAATCCTGCCTCCTCTCCTGTCTTTCCTTAGTAAGCTTTCTTTAAAGCTGCTTGCAAGAAGCCACCTGGGGATCTGGTAGGTGGAGGCTCCTTAGCCCCAGGTTCTGTCAATGTCCTTACCTGCTGCGGAAAACAGGTCCGGACTGCGTGTTCTGTGTAACCAAAGGATGGCCCTTCAAAGACAGCTGTTGGGAGCTTCAGGGCTTCCTTCAGAAACTGGTCAAACTTGCCAAACATCATTAAGCCATTGGAATCTGACATCTGGGAGAAAATGTCTGTAAGAACAAAAGCAAATAAAGCCAAACAATAATAAAATACTGTCTTTTAAAAATGTATAAATGGCTCTGTTATTTCTATACCACTAAAAAGGCATCATTCGAAAGTACCATAAAGTTACATAAAGTTTTTAATTAACTGTGTAGTTATTTGGCTCACAAGGCCCTTCAATCCTATTCACTTAAGATTCTACCTACACATTAAGTGGAAAAAACATTCAAGTATGTCCGCTTATCTTTCTGAAAGTTTTAAATAGAGGTTGTACACATGAGAACAGTGCCCACAGAGACAAGAGGAGGGTAGTCTTACAGGAGCTGGAGCTATAGGCAGCTGTGAGCTCCCTGCTGTAGGAGTGGAAAATCAAATCCAGGTCCTCTGCAAGAGCAGCAAGTGCTCTTAACCACTGAGCCATCTCTCCATCCCCCACCTTTCTAAATCCATTGAACTGGAGGATAATTAGCTTTTATTTGTGCAAACCACTGTTCCAAGATAATTTTGAAACAGTATGTCTTTATTCCTTACTATCTGTGTTTATAAGACATAAACACAGCACTTAGAAAGCAGAGGCAGGAGAATAAAACTATATAGCAATTTCAAAACCAGCCTGATTGACATGAGACCCTGTATAGGAGTAGGAATAAAGAGTAGATTTTTGAACCTACCTTTTTTTTAAATATTTATTTATTTATTATTGTATGTAAATACACAGTAGCTGTCTTCAGACACCCCAGAAGAGGACATCAGATCCCATTATGGATGGTTGTGAGCCACCTTGTGGTTGCTGGGATTTGAACTTAGGACCTCTTAACCTCAGAGGTTAAGAGCAGTAGCCATCTCTGCAGCCCTTGAATCTACTTATTTAAATTTTATTTTTATTTTATGTTCATTAGTGTTTTGTCTGCATACATGTCTGTGTGAGGGTGTCAGATCTTGGAGTTACAGACAGTTATGAGCTGCCATACAGGTTCCAGGAATTGAACCCAGTTCCTTTGGAAGAGCAGTCGGTGCTCTTAACCACTGAAACATCCACAGTCCCTTATTAAATCTACTTTTAAAAAAACTAGAAAGCCATTAACAAACCAAAAATCTCACATTGGTATAGATCTTTGTATACTGATACAAAATTGAGGTTATATTTTGTTATGTCATTATAGATCTTTGTATATTGATAGAAATCATGGTTAAATTTGGTTACACTGATTTAAATCTCTGTATATTGATACAGATATAGGATTATAATTTCCTATAATATACTATGTAAATATGTTTTCAACTCTTGTTTGAGGTATTGCACCTAAGTGATTCTTAAAAATGCAATATTAAGTTCCGATCCTTTTAAAGGCTGCTAATACAAACTGTTTAGAATAATTAAGTAACGCAAGTTAACAGTCAATCAAACGTATGGTCATATCAGATACTAGTTAACTATAGAAATATGCTTCCTACGTTGATCAGATAGTAAACAGCTAGTAACAAGCAACATTTGCTGATTCAGATATACTAGATAGATGGCCTTCAAAATCCTCAGAGACCTACAAAATATGGCAATTTAAGATGTCTTATTATTTTAAGGCTTTTTTGACTATGAGACATGTCGCCTCCTGGCAACCTCCTCATTCTACTTCAAAGAAGATGATGAGCATAAAAGACTCTCCATATGGAGTTTGCTTCAAATACTGCAAACTAGCCACTGGGCAAGACTGCCCTTGCTTCAACTGCAGACAGAATGCTTTCCAGAACAGACAAACATGGATGCAGGGAGTTCAACCACTGAGCTTTGCCAAGACAAGGTAAACAGTCCTTCATAATTCCTGCTTCACAAAAGAGTCTGTCAGATGTTCTGGGCCAGAAGGCTGAAGATGGATACTCCAAAGATGTAGAGACAATTTGGGGGGACTATCCAGACAGTCAACAGTCTCTATCATTTCTATAATTTTGGAAGCTGCTTGCCAGCACTTCCTGCATACTTGGGTAATATATATTCCTTCTCAAATCTCTGATGGAGTTGAAGACTAGATAGTTAAAGTCTTACATGTAAGTTTAAGTTGTTTAGAACTATGAAAATGTTTTAAGGTCTACTCAAGTTATGATAAGAACATAGAACTTTGAACTCACCAGGATAGAATAGATAGTATAGAGTTTTTTCAAAAGTTGGCAAATGCAGATGACTGGACATTGTGAATGTAAATCTTACCTGACTACTTCATAATTGTTATTATTGTATATAGTTTATTATTGTAAGAGAAAGAGCTCTTTAATGAACTAAAAGGAAGAAATGTAGGCAGAAAGTTATTGTGTACTGTGTAAAGATTATCCTTGTATTTATTATTCAAATGCTGATTTCTCTGCCCCCATGTCTGGTTGCAATCCAGACATGGCATTGTATCGCTTATTCTAAGTATCTCCTGGTTGAATGTTGTTTAAACATGTCTCCTCATTTATTGTTTTCACTTGTCAACAAAAGTTGATCAGCCAGTGGTTGAGCAGAAGAAAGAATAGGGCTGGATTTCTAATCCCAGTCAGGGGAAGGGGAGAGAGAGGGAGGAAGAATTGGTCATGAGGAAAGGGTCCAGGAGCCCCCATGAGAACACAACTGAGATATAGAGAGCCAGATTAATACTAAAATGCCAAATATTTCAAGGATTTTGGCTGGGAGGCAGCCAGATCAGCTTAGAGGAATAGAATAGATTATTAACTGTCCAGCTACTGTGCCATAAAGCCTATTGCGCAAATTATATAGTATCTGTCTCATTTATTTGGAGATAGTTGGAATAGATTTAAAAAAATTATCAATTTTAAAATTGCACTAATGTGGCCTTTATTGTTTTACACACACACACACACACACACACACACACACACCCTAAAGACAACCTGCTCAGTCTGTATGTTTTATACCTATGCATGTGTTATATGTATACATCCTTGTGTGCATGTTTTCAGAGCTGATCACTTGGCACTGGATAACCAAATGGTGTGCTCTTCCCTGGAGAAGACTATTTCTCCCACTCCCAGCATTCCTTAGTCCTGTAGTTCCTTGTGCAGAGTTGAGGCCATGAAGGCTTTACCCTGTCCACTCTAGCATATCTATTGGTACTGTCATTATTCAGCTCATGTTTGGTCGGTCACGATGGGAAGACTTTATGGGTGTAGCTGTTGTAAATTTGGGGCCAGCTTGCCTTTCAGCTGCAGCAGCTTGGACAGCTTACGTCATCACCAGCCACTGTGTATTTCCACTATCACCACAGTTGTGTGGAGATGACATGCACCCCTTTAAAAGGCCCAAGACACCCCAAATTGTTCTGTCTTGTTCCTTCTATTTCCCAGTCTCTTGGCAGCCCCTGTCTGTCTCTCTGCCTGTCTCTGTCTCTGCCTGTCTGTCTCTCTCTCTGTCTCTCCCTCTCTGTCTCTCTCTGTGTGTCTGTCTGTCTCTGTCTGTCTCTGTCTCTCTCTCTCATGCTCACTCCTAGATGGTCTTTTACTTTCTACACTCCCCCAATAAACCCCTTCTGCTAGTACACCCCTTCTGTGGTGTACTCTTTCTTAGCTGAAACCTTGGCCGTGGACCGCAAACTTCCTGATCTCTGGCTCTTACAATCTTGCCACCCCCTTTTCTGCAAAGTTCCTTGACCTTAGATACAGGAACTGAGATCCACAACTGGGCATTTTGATTGGCTGTAGTTTTCTATAGTGATCTCCATGTGTTTCCTTGATGAAGGGTAAAGACTACACTTACCTGTGGCATAAGGACAAACGTTTAGATCATTGTTAGGGCTGGTCTCATCTCCCCCAACCCCTCTCTGCTTCTTATTGTAGATGAAATGTGATCACTGCTTCCTGACTGCTGGGCCAGCCTCATACTCCTGCGGCCATGCCCTTGTCCCTGTGATGAACTTTTCCCCTCTAGGACTACATGCCAAAATAAACCACTTCTTCCTAACTTGTTTTTGCCAGAGTATTCTATCACTGCAACAGGCAAGTCATTAAACATGCCGTATAAATGCTTCTATCCCGAGATATCTTGATATGAAAAAATCCTGTTTTTAACAGAAAGACTGGCAAAGAAGATGAAAGGGGCATCTCTAGTAACAACACTCATTTCTCTGCACAGAGTCCTTGTCTCAGTCATTCCTCCATCCAGAGCAGGGAGAAAGGAAAGATAACCAGGAGCTCAAAACCAAGTGACAAGAAAACATGCCCTCAACTGCATATGTGCACATTTGTTCATATACAATCATTTAAAATAACATATGAGAAATTAGTTCTTAGGACTTGGTTAAGGCCTAAAAGCTAGCCAATGGCTAAATTAAATTTTTTTTTTAAATTTACATTCCAAATCATTTCCCCTTTCCCTTTTCCTCCCTCCCCGAAAGTCCCATAAGCCCCCTTCCCTCCCTCTTTTCTCCATTCAACCCCCTCTCGTTACTCTGTCCTGGCGTTCCCCTACATCCAGTCTTTCCAGGACCAGGGGTCTCTCCTTCCATCTTCTTAGAAATCTATTGATATGCGGATTGTGTCTAGGGTATTCCGAGATTCTGGGTCAATATCCCCTTATCAGTGACTGCATACCATGTGTGTTCTTTTGTGATTGGGTTACCTCACTAAGGATGATATTTTCAAGATCTGACCATTTGCCTAGGAATTTTGTGAATTCATTGTTTTTAATTGCAGAGTAGTATTCCATTGTGTAGATATACCACATCTTCTGAATCCATTCCTCCGTTGAGGGACATCTGGGTTCTTTCCAGCTTCTGGCTATTATAAATAAGGCTGCTATGAACATAGTGGAGCATGTGTCCTTATTGCATGCAGGTAAAGCCTCTGGGTATATGCCCAGGCTAAATTAAATTTTAAATCCATACCTATCTGAATCTGGAATAAATGCTATCAAATTATATTCCTCCAAGATATAATTTAGGGGCTGGAAAGATGGCTCAGTGATTAAGAGCACTGGATGCTCTGCTATTCTAGGGGCCCTGAGTTCAATTCCCAGCAAGTACATAGTGGCTCACAGCCATCAATCATGGGAACTGATGCCCTCTTCTGGTGTGCAGTCATACACGCAAACTGGATGCTCAAACACATAAAGTACATTAAAAACAAAAAACAAAAACAAAATCAAAAAGTTATAATTTATAATAAGATAAAAATAAACTCCTTTAAAATAGCAACACACAGGACAATATAAACCAACTTCAGAAACACTGGCTAGGTGTGGAAGTAATTGGGTGTGGTGATGTCTGCCAGGGTCCAATACTCAGGAGGTAGAGGCAGGAACTCCATGACTTTGAAGACATCCTGGTCCATAGAGCAAGCTCGAAGCCAGCCACAGCTACATAGAAAGGCCACGTTCCTAAAAATCAGAAGGGAATAAGGAGAGCAGGAGGGAGGGAACAAATAAAGGAAGAACTTTAAAATAAACATATTAAGAGAGACACTGTCACTATGAAACAAGCGCACACACAGGGGCTGAGCCAAACTCAGAACACAGTGCTTGCTTCGCCTGCAGGAGGTCCTAGCTCAGCTGTAACATCCTCCCCAAAAGAAACAAAAGACGTGAGAAAGAATGAGTAGCATGCAGTAGAGATCTAAAACAATTCTGTCACAGATAGGCCAGAGGACAGAGTGACAGATGGACAGATGCCAGAAGAGGAAGACGGAAAGGCAAATGTGTAAGTTCCCCCAGGAATAGAGAAACTTAGAGATATTAAATTATATGTGAGAATATTAACACACAAAATAAGATGAGGAGTGGAGAGTGTTCAATGGCAGAGCACTTTCCTATCCTGTATAAGACCAGGGTTCAAGTCTCAGCAAAACAAACATACACTAATTACAAGACAGAGAAGAGAGGACAAAAAGAATTGTCAAGAAGTATTCTGGTGGGGCTGGAGAGATGGCTCAGTGGTTTAGAGCACTGTCTGTTCTTCCAGAGAACCAGGGTTCAATTCCCTGAGGCCACACAGCAGCTCACACATGTCTGTAACTCTAGTTTCAAGGCTCGGACACCCTCATACAGACATACATGTAGGCAAAACACCAGTGTACATAAAATAAAAATAAATTTTATAATAAAAAAGGAAGTTTCTGGGCTTCTGCTTGTTTGTTAAGACAGGATTTAATAGGTCCTACATTGGTGTAGCACTCACTACATAGTCAAGAATGCCCTTGTACTTCTGGTGGCTCTGCCGCTACCCCACTTGCCACTCCAGTTGTGGTTTATATGCTAGGGAGTGAACCCAGATCTCCATCCCATCCCCAAACAGATCTAGAGGAAAGAAATTTGGTATCTAGAGCCTAAAAAGAAGATTTGGAACAATGAGGTAGAAGCCCAGTACAAATGGGATTATGCACCACAAGCAGATAAAAGGGTCCAAGGGCCTCTGCCTGAGATTTATAGCTATGTCCTCATCTGGTCGTAACTGAGAAGCTGGCACTGAAAGAAACATTCTAACTTGGACAGAACATTGACACTGAGATATAAATATGGTATTTCTGCTAGGGAAGAAACTGAGACGAAAGAGTTGAATTTGATTTTAAAATGTTTAAGTGGAGCCGGGCGGTGGTGGTGCACGCCTTTAATCCCAGCACTTGGGAGGCAGAGGCAGGTGGATTTCTGAGTTCAAGGCCAGCCTGGTCTACAGAGTGAGTTCCAAGACAGCCAGGGCTACACAGAGAAACCCTGTCTCGAAAAACAAAAAAAAAAAAAATGTTTAAGTGGAGATAATGTGTTTAAAAGCTACTCTCGGGATTAGACAGCTAATGAATGTGATGAAGAGAAGATGGATCAGATCTGCAGCCACCGGCTGCAAAACAGGTGTGTACAAAAGAGTATGGGTTATGGACGTGGTGGCCAGTGATGGGAAAGAGATCAAAACCAAGACACTTCAGTGCTAGACACTACACGGGATGAAAGAAAAACCTGACTGAAATAAACAAACTAGTACCATCCCTAGTATCCATACTAACTGCGTGGGGCCTACCATGTTTGCAAGTGAAGCCTGCCTGCAGTCGGTACTGAGTGCAGAGAGGGACGGCAGAGAGCTCGGAGATGCTTATGCATAAAAGAAGGGAAGAGCATGGTGACTCCAGTTTAAAAGAGCTAACTGCTATTCCTATATGGAATGCAAACACACCTTAACTCGGAGTGAGAACAAAAGGTCAGTATGAGCTGTGGCTGACACCTCAGGGCATCCATGACACCCCCTTCCCTCTCACTAACTGAATCCTAATGATGCCTACTCTGGCAGTGTGCACTTTGTTTGTTTGTTTTGGTTTTTTTTAAAATGTCTTCCTGCCTCCTGTCCACACTGTAACTCTGGAGTAGATTTCTGGAGAAGTGTTGGTTTCCTATTGGAGGTAGTACCTTCTTTCTCTCTGCCTGGAATGAATACCTGAGCCCAGGATGTAGCAATCATCTTATCACCCTAAAGAGGGTACCACACGACAGAGAAGGAAGATGAAAGGAGTCTGATAATACATTTATATAATCAAAGTGGTCTTATTCCAACAAGACAATGAGTAACTCATAGCCAAAAATAGAAGCAGGATTAGATTTTAGCTGCCACATATGTACAGGTGTGCAATATCATGATCACAAACGCGTATACAACACACCAACAAGTCTACATCTACTTCATTTAAAAATACAATGAGAAAAATAACCAGAGAATCACATGACTACCCACACTCACAGAAATGTATTATTTTCAATTCCACTCAGTCTCTATGTCATGTTGAATAATGGACTCAAAGTAGTAATTTTCTAATCATGAAAAGGACACAGATCATAAGGGAAGGGGAGGAACATGTTTGTTTGTTTTAAGGAAAGTACGGCTAGATCCAGAAACTGGAGGCATAATGAGGTAACTCATTACTTCTTGAGTTACTGGTGGGGGTTTTTTGTTTGGTTTTTGTATTTTTACAAACTGTATCTGCAGAAAAAGTGGTGAAAAACTAAGCTAATCTCAAATGAAGCATAACAAGTGATGAATCTATGTAAGTGTGATTACTCGCATATAACCAAACCCAAAGAAGCAAATAAAATTCAATAAAAACACCAAGAACAAGGACTTGGTGGTAATGGAGGGTGTGTAATGGGTGTGAGACCACAGGTTCCATTCTTAGCACTGAAAGAAAAAATATATTAGTCCTCTAATTAAAACCCTATCCCTTTTTGGTATACAGGATGAACTATTTATACAGTTCTGAAAGAAAGTATGCCAATTCCCCAACAGTTGTTCCTAGCTGAAAGATAAAGTGGGGGGGGGGGGAGTAGGCTTTATCCCTTGTGGAAAACACACAACTGAGCCCTTCAATGTACATGTCTCATGCAATTTCTAAAATACTCCTTCCATTCTGTAACTGGGACAATACTACTGACCTAGCAGCAGTACATTTGATTTTTGTTCCTAGTGATAACATCCCTCTTTCTACTGACTGCTTCCATCTGTCTGTGTCTCCTCCTTTTGTGCTCTTAAAACCCATGACAGGCTTCTGCAAGGTGACAGGACTGTTCAGGCTAAAGGGACAAGTCTATTAAAGGACAGACATTTTGCTTTTACATGAATGTTCCCTGGCAAAGGTGACTCCCAACTCCTACCATCGTTTAACCAACTGGGTGACTTACCCAGGAAAGCCTTGTACACACATCTGTTTATAAGTGCACACCATAACTAAGTACAAGGCACACTGCATTCTCAAACTGGTTAAAATTCCATGTCACTGATGAAATCAAGAGAGAGGGGCTCACCTGAAGTTTTTAGTGATTCAGCCACACCCACCCTACAAAGAGTTCTCGGCTTCTGTGATGGCTATTCTTGGTTGTCAACCTAACTCCATCTGGAATAACTAAAACCCAAAGGGCTAAGGACACCTGTGAGGGATTTTTTTTTTCTTAATTAAGGCATTTGAAATGGGAATACCCACTTTTAATCTGGATCTTCTGAGGTGGGACAGTCCACCTTTATATGGGTCCCACCTTCTTGTGGTAGTCTCTATAAAGGATGGAAGAAGGAAGCTTCCACTCTATGCCTGCTTTCTGCTCTTTCCTTCCCTGGCATTAGAGCCACCTTCTTTAGAATTCTGTCATATACTAAAAACCATCTGAGACAAACAGCCTCACAAACTGAACAACTATTGGATTCTAGGATGTTCTGTTGGTAGGTAGCCATTGTTAAGTTAGCTGGACCACAGCTGTAAGCCATTCTAATAAATCTAATAAATCCCCTTTCTATAGGTATAGGTATAGTTGTAAGTATAGGTATATAGGTATATATGTGTGTATTCATTCGTGTGTGTATGTGCGCGTGCATGCGTGTCTGTGTCTGTATATATGTGTGCATGTGTTCTGTTCCTCTAGAGAAGGCTAACCAATACAGCTTCTCTTAGTTTTTTACTTTTCATGTTTTTATAGTTCATAAAATGCAGATCTAGAGAACATTTCTAAAACATTCCAGTTATACTAGAAATGCTGATGCAGATTAAAAGAGAAGTCAAGAGCTAGCTGGCAGCTACCAGTGAAGGTGAGGGTGGAGTGACAGGTGATTAAGACCCAGGAGAAGGAAGATTTTCGAACAGGGAAACTGTTGAACTGAAGCCAGAGGCCTCTGCAGCCTGTTAATGAAACACCAGAAGCAAGCAACTGAAACAATGGAGAGAAAAGTCACTTCTGAGCAGACAGATTGGAAAGAATGTCAGGTTAACTTTTCTCTACTCAAAATGCAGTCTTTCAGAGATATGTACATATAAGATGCATATACTGAAGCCCAGTGTGCTCAACAGGGGAAGCTGCTGTTAGCATCTTGATATATTTAGACTGTCTGAGGTCGAGGTGGGAGCTCTAGGCTTCATTATATTTCTACAAGCTCAAGAAATGTGAATAAAGAATGAAGCGTGAGGTGTGTGTGTGTCTATAACTTGAGGCGCACCTGACTATTTCCCCACAAGTCCACTGAATAAATTAAAGCACTTCTACAGTCTTCTCCAGACATCTGCTTCACTACTTAATGACACTAGCTTTTAAATAAAATTTAAAGTAAACATATAAAAAATAAATATATAAAGTAAACGAATCATTTGCCACTTTTAGTGTGACTAGAAGGGGTTTAATTAGTCGCATCGAGTATGAACTAGGTGTGCTGTGGCAGGTGTAGCTTCACCTGCAGGGGCTCCACTCGGGGCTGCTCATACTGAGATTTCATCACACTTTAACTAAAGTCTAGACTCTGATTACTGGCATGTAGAATCCTATGTAAATTACCTTTCAATCCAGAAATACAATCTTAAGGACCATGATAAGGGACGTTCCTGCAAATGTCTGACAGACAGAAATACTCGAAGCATTTCTGAAAAATCTAACACATTTCCCACCCTAAACACAAATGTTTGTTAAGTTATTTAAAATGCTATTTCGATATAAAAAAATATCAAATTTAAAAGGTGGAAGGGGTGGGCTGTGAGTGGTGGCAGCAGTTAAAACCATTTGCTTTCCTGTGGAAGACCTGTAGGTTCAGTTCACAGCACCTACATTAAGCAATTCACAACCTCCCTTAACTCCAGTTCCAGCAGATCCAATACTATCTTCTGGCCTGTGAAGGTACCTATATGAACACGGTGCACATACAAACAAGCAAGCACAAACATATGCACATAAATAAAAATAAATGTCTGTAAAGGTAGAATGGAAAATAAAGGAAACTTTTTAGTTAAAAAATTCTAAAAGGCAATATGCAAAGGGGTTTAAAAAAAAAGGAGAAATGCTGAGGTGTGGTCTACACAGCAGAGCTTAATACAGTGGGACCTTTATTACAGGAGACAGAAGGCAGTCAGAAGAGGCTGGAGCGTGCATGGAAACTGAACCCACAAACAGGAGAAGAAAATAATAAAGTACACTGAGTGGATGCTACCAACCAGTGTCACCCCCTCTGTTGCCTATGCCAATACACAGCCACCTCAACCAGAGGGCACATCCAAGAATGGGACACCCAAGTGGAAAGATTCTCCTGATATGGATTTCGGGGGTTTCTCCCATAATAACCCCTTAAGCACAATGTTACATTTGTGATGTTTCTCTGCCAGTGGCATACAGCAACAAGCAAGTCCAAAGCCAAGAGAGATCTCTAAAAATACTGCACTTTTAACCCCATCCAATTAACCAGTGACAAAGGATACAACCAAACAATGAAACCAGAAAAAGAACACAGTATAGCTGACCCCTGAACAAGACAGATTTCAAATGCTAAGGGCCACTTACATAAAGATTTTTCTTTTCCTTTCTTTTTTAAATCTTTTTATGGAGGTTTTTTTTAAAGAGGTATTACGGATGAGATTATGTTTCATTCAAACATCAAAAGTTTGAATTCTGTCTTTTTAAATGATTTTGATATCTGTATGTACGCATCCTGGAACTCACAGGGACTGGTCATCTCCTCCCGCCATGTAGGTTCTGGGGCCCTGTTAGGCTTCCAACGAGCACTTTAATCTCCTGAGTCATCTACCCTGGCCCCAGCACACATAATTTCAACACTTCATTAAAACCCATTGCTTTGCTTTCATTTCTCTGAAATGTGGCACCTGACCCTAAGTGTGTCTCTGCTGTGACAATATTAGCACAGTGGAGAAAAACAGTAGCTTGAAACTAGGCTCTAAGTCTGGCATGGTGGTACCAATCTTTAATCCCAGCACTGGGGAGGCAGAGGACCACAGGATCTCTGTGAATTCAAGGCCAGCCTGGTCTGCAAAGAGAGTTCCAGGCTCTCTATAAGGCTACACAGAGAAACTGTCTTGGGAAAACAAAACAAAACACCTAGGTTCTAACTATTTAGATGACTACCCCACTGTCACCCTCTGCAGAGGGAAAGTGCTACCTAAACTGATAGCTGGGTAAGTAGAGACCACACACGGTAAAATTAGTTATAAATTTCATCTTCTCTGATGACTCTTACACTATCTACTAAATAGTGAATGCAGAAATGGCAGCCCAAAGAAAAGGGAAAAACAAAAGAAAACAGAAACAAAAAGCAAATAATAGTCCTGAGTTCAATTCCCAGCGACCACATGTTGGCTCACAACCATCTGTAATGAGCCTCCGATGGCCTCTGCTGGTGTGTCTGAAGACAATGACAGTGACAGCGTACTCACATATATAAAATAAATAAATCTTTAAAAAAAAAAAGCAAATAATAGCAATGAATGAAAAAATCACTGCAGAGGATAGGTGAGAGGGAGATCGGGCTGTCAGTTGCTCACTGACAAACTAAGGAACAGTTTGATCCCAGCAAACATCACCTGGTGAAGAATGGAGTTAATAAGATGGCTAAACTTGACCGATCCTAGTAAAAGTAATTAAATTTATTTTTAAAGTAAAAACACAATCATCTCCAGCCACATTTCTACTAACATGTAAGGCATTTTAAAGGATTTTTTTTTAAATGTCAATATCATCATTCTGAACTTCAGTTTCTCACTTTAAAAAATACTAACAAGAAGCAAAGTCTGTCTGAACAGCAGGTGGCACATCTCATGTACTTGGAGTCAACTGCTACAATGTAGCCTCATCCGAAGTCCTATAAATATTCACTCACTTAACATTGTTTAAACATCCTAATTTGAAAACAAAAACTTTCAAAAAATATGAAAATACTTACATCTCAATTTGTCCAGCATTTTTCCACCACACATGGTTGCTAACATAGCTTTAACTGAAAACACGGTCAACTTGCCTCGGCCCTCACTGCAAAATAAATAATAGAAATAATTGCTATCTGAAACCACAAAAGCAGTCAAACAGGTCTCTAAATACTGAGCAACTGATAAACTAATTCTCACCCTTAAGTACTTTAATTTTCCACATTTATAAACTCTGCTTTTCATCCTTTGAATACAATTTAAAAACATGCCCCACATCAGGATAACAGCAGTTTATCATCACACACTAAGTACCAGGTGCACCCTACTATGAAGATTTCACAGAATGTTCATCTTTGTTTTTCTTGTAAGTCTTTATGCAACGATGTTAGGTATTGATTCTGAGAAGCCCAACCACATCTGTCTCAGGTCCATAGACACAGTGAGGGGAAGGGTGACACTGGAAAATGAAAGGAAGGCAGGATGCACGCTGCGCACCTGCAGCACAGCAGGACAGCCCAGAGTGCCGTCCCTTCAGTCACAACCTGCCGTCACTGCAGACAGAGAACTCCACTAGCTGCTTAGTGTCAGCATGTGCAGGCTAACAGTGGGTCTCTGCAGTAATCATTGTTTTATTTTTTTTAAAGATTTATTTTATGTAACTGTCTTCAGACACACCAGAAGAGGACATGGGATCCCATTACTGATGGTTGTGAGCCACCATGTGGTTGCTGGGAATTGAACTCAGGACCTCTGGAAGAGCAGTCAGTGCTCTTAACTGCTGAGCCATCTCTCCAGGCCCTGCAGTAGTCTCATAAAGTCTGTGATCACCAAGTTTTACAGTAACTTAGAGCAAAACAACTTTGCAGTGAGAGATATTACCATGTTGGTTTTGATTTTGAAAAGGCAAATACCCTGTTATATTCACAGAGCCGAGAGACTGTTTCCCAGGCTGGGGATACAGCTTAGTGTAGAGTGAATCCAGGCCTGAGACCCTGAACTCAGTCTTGAGTACTGGGAAAACAAAAGAAAACACAGTGCTTCCGCTTCCCGAAAAGATCACATCTGAAAAGAAGAACATGGTCTACCAGCCTTTTTTATTATAGATGAGTTGTTAACTATGGCATCTCAGTGAGTTTATTCATAAAACAAGAAACCATTTAAGTAGCTAAAATGAGGAAGGTGTTTTTACAAATATTTAATTCTTCAGAAATAAAGACAATATTCTATATGTACTGCAATAGGGGTCTGGAATGCTGAGAAATATTCCTTGGTTAAACAGCCATTCCATTATATAAAAAAAGTCAGTGTCTAAAGAATCTTTACCTGAGTCTTAAAAAGTGTATTCTATTTTAAAATTTTTACATGAGGTCTTCCTATCCCTCGGTGATTTGGAACTCATTATGATACCAAGGCTGGCTTTGAACTCAGAGCAATTCTCCTATCTCAGTCCCCCCAATGTTGGAAGTACAAGCATGCACTACCACACCAACACAAAAGCATGGACTTTTCAGGAGGATCAAAATCTTTTGTGGGTAAAAGTAAAAGCAGCCGCATAAGAACCAGTTGGGAGCCTAAGGATTTCATGCTGGGCATGACGAGGAGGTTGAATGCAGTGTGAAGCCAAAGCACAGGTCTTACGAGAGAATGTCCTCCCCAGCACTGCCTACAGACCTCAAAGTGATTACTAACAATAGTTTATTTCTGATGGGATAGAAAAGCAAATAATATAAGTCTTCACGTGTCTGGTGTTTCCTAACAAACCAAGCAGGGGAGGTGGTGTAGCAATGCAATTATTTCTTTATGTCAACTGGACCCTTAACAAAAGAAACAAATACACACAGGGGATTCAGAGGCGAGATGCAGGGAGGTAAGTAGGAGATAAAACCATTCCATTTTCAGCCAGGTAGTGGTGGTACACATCTTCAATCTGTAGACAAGGGGCAGGAGTATCTATGAGTTCAAAGACAGCCTGGTCTACAGATCCAGTTCCAGTACAGACAATGCAACACAAAGAAACTCCTTCTCAAGAAAACAACACCCTGCCATGCAGTGGTGTCACACACCTTTAATCCCAGCACTTGGGAGACAGAGACAGGCAAATTTCTGAGACCAGCTTGGTCTACAGAATGAGTTCCAGGACATCCAAGGTTATACAGAGAAACCCTGTCTTGAAAAAAACACCCCCCCCCAAAAAAGAAAACAAAAAACCTGTTCCATTCTTTTCCCAAAGAATCCCCATATTCAAGAATACTACAATGATTGCTGAAGACAACACCTATATATCTCATTGAACATGGGGAAGTCATGGTTCTAGAAGGTATTCTGCACAATACTGGAGGAGAAAACTAAATAGCAACACAGCTACAAAATCTTCGATCTACAGTGGTGACCTGTCTCCATGGTCTCCACTGGTACAATAGAGGTACAACAGTTGTAGGAGTAGCCAACCACTGTCCACTTAGATTTCAGGCACATTCCATGAGATAGAAGCCATTTCTAATACTGCTGTGGTGACCAGGAACCCGAGACTAGACAGGGCCTGAACCTAGGAGAAAATGAAATACTACTGTTCTACTAAAGGAACATAGCAATAAAGTGACTCCTAACAACATTCTGCTATTTTGGGTATATTTATAGATATAAATTAGTGTCTCACTCAAACCAGCATCAGAGAAGCTTCCTCCTACAGGAAATGAGAACTAATACAGAGACCCATAACTGGACAAAGTGCAGAGTGACAGACCTTAGAACACTCAGTCCTACATGGGATGTCTTCACCATATCAGGGCTCCCCTCGTGGCTCAGGAAGTATGTGAAAGATGAGGCAGATGGATTGTAGGAGCTGGAGTGGTTGAGAGACACTGAAGAAAGTGTCTTCCAGACACAGCAGAACTGACATGTGTATGAGTTCACAGACTGTGGCCAAGCCACACACACATGGCCAAGCGAGGCGGAGTCCCAGCATTGAGAGCAAAAGCGGACACGAGCCCCCATACCAAATCCAGAAGCTAACTCCAATTGACGACCACCTTCAAAATAAAATTAGTTTTCTCCAATGGTGTCCCAGGGTATAGAAGCCACACTTAAGGGAGGCCCCATGCACAGCAGTAGATAACCAGCACAAAATGAACTCAGCAGTATTTTTGGAGATAGTTTGTCTCATAATGCCTTGTCTGGTCATTTTTAACATACTCATCTTTTGCTTACTTATTATGATTTACAATTTTGTATTTTATGGGGTGTGTGTGTCTGTCTGTCTGTGTGTGTGTGTGTGTGTGAGAGAGAGAGAGAGAAAATGCATTTGTTTTTCATGTTTCCTTTTCTTTTTTTCTGTGTCTACTTGTTTTGTGGCTTTGTTTTTTAAATTTATTTTTATCTCATATGCACTGATGTTTTACTTTCATGTATATCTGTGGAAGGTTTTGGAACTCCTAAAACTGGAGTTATAGACAGTTTTGAGTTGCCATGTGAATGCTGGGAATTAAACCCGGGTCCTCTAGAAGACCAGTCTGTGCTCTTAACCACTGAGCCATCTCTCTAGCCCTATTTGCTTTGTTTTATTTTCATTGGTTTATTTTTTAAAAACTGGCCTATTTATTTTCTAAAGAGAGAGAAAACATGTCTGAAATTAAGATAGTGATGGTCTATCACAATTTCATGCCTGAAATTGCAACTGCACAGGTGGGGAAGATGTGGGAATAGACAGGGAGAGGAAACTGGGATCAGCATATACTGCATAAAAAAAGGTTATTTTCAGTAAAATAATAATAATTTTAAAAACTGTTGTGTGGTGGCAGCATATGCCTTTAATCCTAGCATTTGGTAGGCTGAGGCAGGTGGGTCTCTGTGAGTTTGAGGCCAGCCTGGTCTACAGAGTTCTGGGACATCCAGGACTAGACAGAGAAACCTTGTCTCAGAAAACAAAACAAACAAGCAAACCCCCTAGAGTGCCTTGAAGCATGCACAGTCATTGTCACTTACTACTCATCTCCAACTGCAAAGGACCAGAAATGCCAAATGTCCATGAAGAGAACACTGACTGGATTAGTATTTAAAAAGAAGGATGAAAAGTTATGGAAGATGAGGAGTTAGTGCCGAGGACTGAGGGTGCACTCAGGAGGTAGTCAGATGCTTGCCTAGTATGAACTCATGTCCTGGGTGGCACACCTCTGTGATCTCAGCACTCATGAGGTGGGGATAGGTGTTAAGGCCATTTAAAAGAAATAAATCCAAGAGAAATGCTATTCAAAGCAGACAGCAAAGCCAGGCTTGGTAACACACACCTAAATTTTATCTATACAAAAGGCTTTGAGGCAGTAAGTGTGCCAGGCTGAATGTAGCAAGAATCTGTCTCAAAATAAAAATAAAGAAGGGCTGGAGATGTAACTCAGTGGGAGAACACTGGCCTTGTAATTCCGAGGATTAAAGGAGGGGTGGGGAGCAATGAACAGGAAGGATAAAGCGAGTGACAAAATGTATAAAAGGAAGAGAGAAAGAAGAACCAGACACAATGGCTCAGTGGTTAAGAGCACTCACTGGCTGCTATCCTAGAGAATCTGGTTTTGATATCCAGCACCCACATGGCTGTTAACAACTGTTTGCAACTCCAGTTCCAGGGAATCTGAGGACAGCACACACATGTGATACACAGATACACATGCAAGCAAAATACCCATACACATAAAATAAGCTTTTAAAAAGAGAAGCTGTATTTCCACATGTATACTGTACACGCAGAAGCGTTTTGTAAAATGATACTGAAAACAGCAGCTTGACCACACAACCAGGAGGAGACAAACAAGGAGAGACTGATCACCTCTCACTGGCAAAAAAGGTTCTCAAGCCAACTACTACCCAAGCATTCAACTTATGACTACAGACAACAAGAACAAACAAACAAAACAAGTCCAGAAAACTAAACTCCAAACAGGAAAATAGAAAATGAAAAAAAGCAGAAAACAATGAAACTGAAAATAAAAACAATGGGGGACAGGGGTGTCAAGAAAAGCAAAAAGGCTAGTATGGGGCAGATACTAATTATGCCAGTAAATCTCTAACAAAAATATGAAGAAAACAAATAAAAATGAAGAATGAAAGCAGGCAGGCTTGGGAAATGTCTCCATGAGTCAAGAGCTTAGTAAGCAAGCATGAGTGGCTGAATAAACGCCCTCAGCACCTACATAAAAAGTCAGGTGTGATAGCATGTGTCTAACCCCAACCAGTGGAGGTGGAGACGTGAGAATCACATTCTGACACCATCAACCTAACAGACTGAAGGACTCAGAAGCCAGTTTCAAGGCCTAGGTAGGTAGATAACATGTACATCCTACGGTATAAATCAGAGGTTCCTGTAACTCCCTCCGTGGATTTGACCAACTCACAAAATTTAGGGAAGTTATTTATGTTCACACATTTATTTACAAGGGACACAATGAAGGATGCAGATGAGCAGAGGAGTGTTGAAAAAATACCTGGGATCCCCCGGGGAACGGGCCCTCCTCAGGCGAGGAGTATGTCCAGCTGTCCAGAAGCCCTCACACTCTTTTCCCTGGGGGTTTTGAAGCTTCATTATGTACACAGAAGTGATTGACTCGTTGCTCCCCAGCACCTCCTTAAAGCACCTCCTCCAACCTCCTTAGTGATTGGAGCTGTGATTGAGTGACTGGAATTCAAACTGTAATCTCACAGACTGGGTCCAAAGCAACCAACTTCCACAATGAGGTTATCTAAGAGCCTTATCTAATCTCCTGATTAGAACAAAAGATGTTCTCACACAGGAGATTCTGAGAAATTTGGGAACTGTACCAGACATCCCTGTGACTTAGAAAACTTATCAGGAACCAGCATCAAAGACTACCAGAACAAAATTTACACCCAACCCCCATTTCACCATCAATAAGGGTATTAGGAGGTCTATCTCAGGAACCAAGGCTAAACATTAAGGAACCAATAACTAAACATTAGAACAAGATTCCCTAGGGCCCACAGCTCACAGAAACTGTCAAGAGCTAGGCCACAGACCAACATGCATATTTCTCACAAATCTAAAATTCACAACAGAACATTCTTATGGAAATCAACAAAGTAATTGGGTTGTCCTGAGATTTCCCCTTAAGAAGATATCTGGATATACTTGTTGGGTGCCTAAAGCTTACCATTATTTTTAAAACTCTTTCCATGACTTTGATATACATCCTGAGCTGAGAACGACTAACACAGTGTTCAGGGTGGCTAGCTATGTGCTTATACATTTTAACGCTAAGACTTGGCATTTTGATCTGTGATGGCCCACACTGTTAATCCTAGCACTGGAGAGACAGAGACAGGTGGATTCTGAGTTTGAGGCCAGCCTGGTCTACAGAGTGAGTTCCAGGACAGTCAGAGCTACAGAGAGAAAACCTGAATTGAAAAACAAAAAGACTTTCCATGTCCCCCAAATCTCTCTGTTCCATAAGAGCTTCATTTCCCTCACACTTACTATGATCGTTAATTTCAAAAACCCCTACTTTTCTCAGCATTTAAAATTCTTCATGCTAGAGATATGTATATCTCAATGTTAAGAACATTGACTGCTCTTCCAGAAGAGCTGGGTTCAATTCCCAGCAGCCACAGGACCATAAGCACCTGTAACGCTAGTTCCAAGGGATCTTAAGCCCTCTTCTGGCCTCTGTAGGTACTGCATGTACATGATACAGACGTACACGCAAGCAAAACACCCATCACACAAAACACAATAAATAAATGACCAAAACATTATTAAAAAAAAAAACAACTTTCAATTGTATTTATGTATTCTCTCTCTTAATATTTTACTATAAAATATTAAGGAATAATAAATAATTGTGTGTGGGGGGGGGTTGGCTCCAAATCTCACTTTCTCTCTTCAAAGAGATAAAATAATATCTACTCCTTGCTATGGAAAAGAAACTGATGTCATGTGTGCAAACAGAAGGAAAGTACACCAGCACCCAGGTACAAGCCAGAGAGACAGATGAACATCCAACTCTTCAGTGCAGTGGGATATGCTTCAACAGTACTCACAACAGCAATTCTTACCGATACTATAACATTTTACTTCTAAAAATCATTCTTTTTTTAAAGATTTATTTATTATCATATGTAAGTACACTGTAGCTGTCCTCAGACACACCAGAAGAGGGCATCAGATCTCATTATGGATGGTTGTGAGCCATCATGTGGTTGCTGGGATTTGAACTCAGGACCTTTGGAAGAGCAGTCAGTGCTCTTAACCACTGAGCCATCTTTCCAACCCCCACTAAAAATCATTCTAATAATTAGCACTTATACAGAATTTTCCGAATTTCCAAAGCATTTTAGAAACACTAATATTTTTAAAATATTTTTCCATCCTTTATTCCAAACATCCTTTGACTCAACTTATTATTATATATTATGTATAATATTCCTAGATTCAATCTTATATTCAAACATAGAAAAAGATATCATTCTTGATCAACCTAGAACGGCACTAAAATACCATTCATTAGGATTATTACTAGCCTCCATGGCTGGTCTCTAACCAATGATTTACTCATTTACAGAATAATGTATATCAGGGTTTTTATAGGAAAAAGGATTTTCAACCACCCAGTTATCACAAAGGAACAAGCAGTGTGTGGCCCCTTCACAAATCATCTTACATTTTTCCAACCATTTTTCTAATCCACGACAGTCACACATACAGCAATTTCCAAACTCAGTTTCCCACCCAACAAGCCAGGGACTGATCCTCTCTCCACTGTGCCAGCAGCACACATTCTCAGACCCACTGTGCACAGCTGCTTTAAGAAGTACACATCTAAGCAACAATGGAGGACTCAGGAAGAGACAGTATATGTAAACAAAGCTGAAGAAGTGCCAAACTCTGGAACAGCATGGGTATTCAAGATTAAAAGTAATGTAAGGGAGATATTTACAGAACCAAATTATTTGGGAAAATGCCGAGAATTTTTAAGTATGTAGCTAGGCATTCCGAGAGTGTGAAGTGACCTCAAGTCTTATCATACCATCACATACAGGTTTAGACTCACAGTTTCTACTATCAGAGTGCTTATTGGCATTCTTCAAAAAGAAACATTGGGCGAAGAGATGGCTCAGTGGCTAAGCGCACTGGTTACTCTTCCAGAGGACCTGGGTTTGATTCTCAGCACCCACAGCTCACAGCCATGAGTAATTCCACTTCCAGGAAACTGGACACCTTCTTCTGACTTCTGTGGACACTGTATATGTGTGGTACAGATATATATGCAGCCAAAATACCCATACACATAAAATAATTAAATTTAAATTTAAAAGTAGTCCATTGTAGTGACCTTAAATCCCAACACTCAGGAGGCAGAAGCAGATGGGTCTCTGTGAATTCAAGGCCAGCCTGGTCTACAAAGCTACATAGTGAAACCCTGTCTCAAAAAATAATAAGACAAAATACCAAATTAAAACTTCTTAGCTTCCCCCTTTTCACTATTTTCTAAATCAACCGTCAGCACTGACCTCTCTGTCATGAGCATATTTCTTGGCTACTTCCCATACCGTCCTCAAGCAAAGATAGTGTTGCTTTCAGTTCTCTGAAGTTCTTTTAAAGCTAAGCATTTTCCCTCTACAATTAGGGGCCACGAGAGAAACTGTAGTCACATAGAAGCTATACCCCATGATTATGTTCTTCATCTAACTGATTCTTCTGGGAAGAATTCACTCTCGATTCTTCCTACCAGATGTCTAGAATTACTCTATGGACACCACACATGCTCTATTACAACTGAGCTGCCACTTACCAGAGCCTGCTTATGGCCAGACCTCACAAACATCCATGGTTTACTTTGTCTAAAGTAAAATACAAGTCTCCATCACAACTAATTCTCTTCAAGCAAGATTTGGAAGAAGTTTCAGCACAAATGATGAAGTCCACTAACATGGCCTATCATAGCTGGGAGCTGATTGTAGGCCAGCAATTTAAATGTAACACAAGAGTGCATATTAACCCTATCCAAAGACTAAAATGAAAGGCCAGAAAGAAACTTGTTATTTCAGCTCCACCCAAACAGCAGCCTGAACCAAGCACCCATCTCCACAAGGACCAAGGTAAATCTCTACCTTAGGCTACTCCATGACTCACTTCCACACACCCATCATTTTACAGACTGACAATAAACTTTACATGTGACTTCTGAAAGGGGTTCTTAATACCAACACTGAAGAAACTCCATTATGAGGTCTGTGCCCAGCTAGTCAGACAGTGGCTCACCCTGAATAAACAGTGAGGCTTTAACATACAGGTATCTTCAGAAGCATCTGCAAACCTCACCTGTGCCCTTTGAGGGGAAAATGTTCACTTTAGTTTAATAAAGCCTCAAACTCTACCTATCTCTTGACTAACTAACCTCATCTAGGCGATGTTCCCTGGTCATCTAGTATCTATTAAGAGTTTTATATTCAAATTAATAAATACTTCTGAAGCAAGACTACCAGAAACATTTTTTTTACTTAAATGAGCTGTTTCTGCATCTTTAGCAAACAACTGTGGATGCTGCCAACCATAAATTAGTACTTCTTGTATGAAAATAGACTTGTACTTTAGAAACACTGTTACCAGTCCAATTATGCAATGTTGCTAAAAGAGCATTTCACTTTGATTTCCAGAAACTCATATTTTTCCAATTAATCATAATTTTAAAAACTTCAGAGTGAATGGATTATGCAATAATCAACTGCAAGTCGAGAATCCACTTAAGAAAATCAAACAGCTTAATCAAGTAAAATAATTTGAGTATTATTTGATTTTCTCACAACCAGATACCTGCAGCTATTCATCTCAGTCTTACAGTCCCGTGAAAGCCAGCACTGTACTTACTAAGGAGTTAAAGGCATGGAGTGGAGTTCCGAGTTCACCCATTCACTATGGCGCTCTAATGAGGCATTGCATAAATGAAAGCCAAGACAATTACACATCAAGAGCCGGGTCCTCAAAGGGATGAAAGTGGGTGTGGAAGTATCAGAAAAGGACTGCCTGAGTAAAAGCTGAGGTGAACTCTGAGAAAAAGAGACCAGGAATTCTTGAGGCAAGATCAGGGTGGAGCTAGGAGCAACCAAATTGGACAAAGAGAGAAATAAGCGTGCTGGGCTGGAAAAAAGAGAAGCTGCTCAGATTGTTACCAGGCTCATTTGGAGAGTTCCTCTCATCAGAATAAAGAAAAAAACCAAAGGTGAGACTCAAAAGCAATGCCCTTAGAAAAAGTATTTGTCCAGCCCTTTCTTTAACACCATTAAAAAAAATATAATGTAATGCAAATGCAAAAAAACAAACACAAAACAAAACCAAAAGTCTGAAATATTAGCTAGTGCTCAGAACTTCATCCATCTGCCTCTCCAGCATAAGACCTGAGTGCTTCCGCCTCCCTTGTATCTTTCTGCTCCCAGGGGATTCAGTGTTGCTCGGCTTCCATGTTACAGCAGCAGTGGCAGGTCACACCGTGGCGGGCAGTGGTCTCACCAGGATCCACAATGGTAGCACCCAGTCTGGCAGGATGTAGTGATGACACCCAGACCTTCCACCCCTAGTCCTCAGGACAGCTATCCACAACCAACACTGCTCTCTCACATTCTACCGCATCCTGGAAATGTCCTAACACTACTGCAATCAGACCCTCCAGAGTTACTTCTGGAGTCTACTGTTTGCCTACTTGCCCTGAAACTCCGGGTTTATGTGGCTTTTTCTTATGTCTGGAGGACATCTAAGAAAAAGCAGGGATGCCTGTATAGACTGTGCTTGACTGAAATGTCTGTGCCTCGGAGGTACAGCTTTGCTTACCAATCGCTAAGGAGGAACACTGGAATCCAGCATGTCCTTTCCACTCTCCCCGTTAAGCAGCTCTAGGGTTAAGGAACACATTTGTTTTTATGTAAAATGGAGTACTCTGTTACTACTTTGCACTGGGGGAGGGAAGACACACTGAGCCTCCTGACTACTGAGCACAGTTTTATATTGTTCTTTTTTAAACATTCACTACTAAGGAAACTATGGAATCTTTTAAATGTATCCAAAATAAACTCCAAATATACAACTTTAAAATGATTGCTAGTGTGGTTTTCAAACTACACAAAAATTTTTCATATAACTCCATCATAAATTAGATACAGATGGTCCTCCAACTTGTTTGATTTAATGATTTTTTTTTTACTTGATGGATATGAAATTGACATGTGTTCTGGAGAAATCTGACTCTGAATTTCAAATTTTCCCTAAGATAGTGTCGTGTAGTTCAGCACAATTAAGTTCTCGTTCTCTCTCTCTCTCTCTCTCTCTCTCTCTCTCTCTCTCTCTCTCTCTCTCTCTCTCTCTCTCTCTCCTCCCCCCCTCCCTCCCTCCCTCCCTCCTTCCCTCCCTCTATGCTGGGCAAAGCAAGGAACCATGGGATCACGATTGATGGGGCCTTCCTAAAATGAGGTAAGTTTAAAGAAACGAAACCACTGAGTGAGAAACATTAAAGAAAAAAAAGATAAAAGTCATTATGTCAACAGTCAGAAAAAGAAAAATAAAAAAAGAAAAGAGGAAAATAAGAGGCAGCATTTAAAGAAATAATGGGCTTCAAGAAATGGCAACAGGGAGCCTCTGGAGGCTCCAGGAGGCAAGCCTGCGTACTCCACAGTACACGCAATCACTCTGACCTGTGGAGGGACTGGGGTTTCTGAGGGAGGACCCAGGTTGCTTTGCCTGTAAAGTGCGGAAGCCCAACCTAGAGAAGGTGGTATGCAAAGGATGTGAGGGCCTCAGGCAAGGACAGAATCAGAACTGGAACAGAGGTCATTCTGGACTGCCAGGGTCTCTAGGCACCGGCAGAAGCACACTGATATCCCCACCTAGAGAAAAACAGTCCTCAAGATCTCAACTGCCAAGTAACAACAATTAAAATAAAATGCTACCATATAACATTTGGCACATAATAAATAAAAATAACTCAGGTAGGAAGACACTACAAGTAAAAATTAGAAATGACAAAAACTACAAAAACTGCCATATAAGATCCAGGTATGAGGCAGGCTGAGGTACAGGTGTAAAAGAATAAAACTTACCATATTCAAGGAATAAGAGACAGTGATAAAATATTTGGCAGAGAACTGGATTTTTTTTTTTAACTTTTAAAAATGTGACTCTTGCTGGGCAGTTGGTGTGCGTGTGTTTAATTCCATGGAGGCAGAAACAGTCAGATCTCTGTGAGTTCAAAGCCAAGCTAGTCTACAGGGTGAGTTCCAGGAGTTCCAAGGCTACACAGAGAAACCTTGTCTTGAAAATCAAAATAAATACATAAAAAGAAGTTTTTCAATGTGACTCTTAGAGATTCTTAAACTGAAAAGGAACAATTAACACTAAAAGGTTTAAATGTAGGTTAGACACTCATGTATAGAAAATAAGTACCTGGAAAATATACTGGAAGAAAAAGCCCAGAACAAAGTCCAAAGAGAAAACATGGCAACTTCACAAAAGATGTAAGAGACAATATGAAGGCTATAAGAAGGAGCCCCATGCCGGGCGGTGGTGGCGCACGCCTTTAATCCCAGCACTTGGGAGGCAGAGGCAGGCGGATTTCTGAGTTCGAGGCCAGCCTGGTCTACAGAGTGAGTTCCAGGACAGCCAGGGCTACACAGAGAAACCCTGTCTCAAAAACCAAAAAAAAAAAAAAAAAAAAAGAAGGAGCCCCATACATCCTCACAGAGGGGAGAAAACTGTAAAGAATTATGAAAATAAAGCATGCATGGCGTGATCAAACAACCTACTCAAAAACCTAAACAGAATACAAGCAGAATAAATACAAAGAAAGTCACATCATGGTTAGGTCACACTAGTCAAAACACGAATTGTAAAAGTCTTAGAGGCTGCAATAGACAGCTTAACATAAAAGAAGCCAAGAGGACTTACTCCGTTAACCTTGTCAGAAGCCAGTGAACAGAAAAAGCATTCCTGTGCTGGGCGTGGTGATGCACACCTTGAATCTCAGCACTCCATGGTTAAAAACAGGTGGATCCACTGTGAAGTGAGGCTAGCCTGGTCTACTTACTAAGTTTCAGGAGAGCCAGAGCTACCTAGTGAGACCCTGTTTCAAAAAGCAATCACCAAAAGGAAGTAACATTCTTTTTTTTTAATTTATTTATTTATTTTTTGGTTTTTCAAGACACGGTTTCTCTGTATAGCCCTGGCTGTCCTGGAACTCACTTTGTAGACCAGGCTGGCCTCAAACTCAGAAATCCACCTGCCTCTGCCTCCCAAGTGCTGGGATTAAAGGTGTGCGACACCACTGCCTGGCTAGGAAGTAACATTCTTAAAACACTGAGGAAACCCATTATTTACCAGCAACTTCATGCCAAATGAAAATATCTTTAAGAATAAAGCAAAACTTTTAAAGAAAACTGATGAAAATACATAAAAACTATGACACATGCAAAGGAAAGCCTTCAGGCAGAAGTCATTCCTGCTAACAGTCATCTTAAGTCTACTTAAAACCAAACACATGGAAGTTATTTATGCAACTGATATCATTTCACTTATTAACAAACTTACTTATGAATTAAATGATGGTGATGCTGTTTTTAAAAAGCAGTCTAGGAGCCGGGCGGTGGTGGCGCACGCCTTTAATCCTAGCACTTGGGAGGCAGAGGCAGGCGGATCTCTTAGTTCAAGGCCAGCCTGGTCTACAGAGCGAGTTCCAGGACAGCCAGGGCTACACAGAGAAACCCTGTCTCGAAAAACCAAAAAAAAAAAAAAGCAGTCTAGGGCTGTTGATATGGCTCAGCAGGTAAAGGCCTGACCAACTAAGTTTGATCCCCATACAATGGGAAAATCAGCTCCTACAGACAATCCTCTGACCCGCACACATTCACCATAGTGCAAACACACAGGGTGAATAAATATAAGAACAAAAAAATGTAAATGTCCGCTTAACAGCCAGGTGTGATCATGCAAAATTATAAACCCACCACTTGGGAGACATATTCAAGATGATTGATTCCAAGTTAGAGACCAGCCTGGGCTACTAAAGAGAAACTGTTTCAAAAACAAAAATTGGGAGCCCAGAGAAATAATTCCATGGTTAAGAGCACAGACTGCGATTCCAAAAGTCCCAGGTTTGATTCCCAGCATCCACATGGTAGCTCCCAGCTATCTGTAACTCCAGTTCCAGAAAATCCAATGCCCTCTTCTAACCTGCACAGCCACCAGGAATGCATGTGGTACAGACATACACTCCGGAAAAACATTCACAAAGAATAATAGTAACAGTAAAAGAACTTTAAATGTCTGCTTAGTTTTAGAAATATACAAAAGAATGCACTATCCTAATAATAACAGACATAAATAAAAATACTTTAGAATCTTTTATTACTCAGGAAAAGTATAATAGTACCAGTTAATATTAGGCTTTGAATAATCAAAAACACATGTGATAGCCATTAAGATCAAAGAGAAAGGCATACAGAGGAATCTTTTTTTTTTTAACAGGCACTGATATGAGGGTGTCAGATCTCCTGGAACTGGAGTTACAGACAGTTGTGAGCCACCATGAGGGTGATGGGAATTGAACCTGGGTCCTCTGCAAGGGAAGCCAATGCTCTTAACCACTAAGCCATCTCTCCAGCCCCAAGAAAACAACCAGGAAAATGACATGCACCTTCAGGAGGCAGAGGCAGATGGATCTCTGTGAAGTTCCAAGATAGCCAGGGCTATACAGTGAGACCATGTCTTTATAAACAATAACTAAAAGTAAACAATATGCAGATTGTTGATTTTTATACATAGCTCAAGGTAGTTTGCATTCATTTGGTCCTGAGTTCAATCCCTGTACCAGAAAGAAGGGAGAGGGTAGGGGAAAAGAAAATCAACACCAATCAGTACTTTGGTTATGTCTTTAAATATGAAAAATCTGAGGTTAACAGGGGAGGCAGGCAGTTCATTTTGTTTCTTGAAACAAGGTCTCATGTTGCCCAGGCTGGCCCTGAACTCACCGAGTAGCAGAGAATGACATGAATTTCTAATCCTCCTAGCTTTACCTACTGGGTACCTTGATTATGTGCAAGTGCCACCCACTAGGCCTAGCTTGAAAAACTCATTGTTTTGAGAAGGAAGAAAGTGATAAAGCAAATCAGTATCCTACTCACCTGCAAGGCACAGGTCAGTGGGATGGGACAAGACAAAACAAAGATAAACAGAAGTTACTGCCAGTATTCAAATCCTTGGGCCAGACAGTGGGCACAAGGATTAATTATTTCTATGAATGAATGAAAGAGGAAGGGAAGAACATACATGCAAAATAATAATAATAGTAATACTAGTCATAGTAGTAGTAGTAGTAGTAGTAGTAGTAATAATAATAATAATAGAAAAGCACTGGTAGCAGCCCAATAATAATAATAATAATAATAATAGAAAAGCACTGGTAGCAGCCCAGGAAGGCTCAGGTGGTGCTGTGGGAAGAGGGACTCCACAGAAGGTACACAGACTAGAGAGATAATCAAAAGACAGAAATGACAGAACTCAGTAATTGACTGCATGAGGACTCTGGGAGAACAACACGAGTGCCTCTCAGGTCTCAAGTTTCAGAAACAGAGGGGCCCTTGGGCCATTTCACAAGCTTTGTGTAGGAAGCTTTGCTGCAATGGGCACCGAGCCACGTAATGGCTCTCTGCATACCTCATTTATCCACTGCCCACCGCATGAAATCAGACAGTCAGGGTAAGAACTAAACAACCCCAGGGGGACACACTCTGACAGTCTAAGTGTACGACATAACCTCTGCACACACTTGACCCAACCTCTCAGGTGTGAAGGAAGCTTGGCACTTCTGTTTGATATTCCAAAGCACTGGGCCTCTCCTTCTCCCCTTTACCTAGGCATGGAAGGAGGGTTGGCAGTAGCTGATGGCAGGCATTTCTGAAGTCAGCCCAAGGACAAAGCTGACACAAGAGGACTAAGCCAGGAGCGGCTTGAGGAGACGCAGCCAGAGCCAGCTACAGCAGAAGCACAGGGCTGGCTTCCCTGCAGACTCCTGATAGCACTTTCTCAGCCTGGTATCTAAGACACTAAACTACCACACAGACAGGAGAGAGAAAGGGGGTTGTGAGTAAAAACACAGGGTGAATAAATATAAGAACAAAAAGCAGCCATGCCCTTCTTTCTGTATAACTGGTGGGATTTAAACTTTAGCTCTGGGACAACGGCCTGACATTTTTAAAGTTGGCTCTGGGATTATACTGAGGTCCCGCTTTTGACACAAACACCTTTTCATTACACTGAGCCACCTCCCCAGCCCAGAATCAGAGTTTTTAATCTCTAATCACCTTTCAGGTGGTAAGGTAATTTTTATTACCATATTTTAAAAAATTGTTTATTGCACTGATTTGTGTTGTATAAGCCTGGGGCTAGCTGAATCACTGGATTAGGAACATGATGAGATCTACAAAGGGGAACAATTTCTACCCAGGGTTCTGGATCACAGGACATGGCTCTTAGAGAGTATGAGATTAATGTTGGATCCATAACCCTATTTTTTAAATGACTTTACGATTCTGGGACTTTAACCTATTATAGACTCTTATTTTTAAAATTCAAATTTCTTTAAATAATTTTCTATCAAATGGGCAAAATATCCAACCGGCAGCATAAATATAACACAGCACTGGGGAAAGCCTAACATGTGACCTGGCTTCAACCCACTCATACTTTCTCACTAACTCACTGAATTTCTGCTACTATAACATACAACTATTACCATTTTACTAGTGTATAAAATCAACATAAAGAGAAAAAACCAAAGCAGGGAGAATTTACCATGCAAATCCAGTGGCCGACAGAACAACAGTGGAAGAAACAGGAGCTCTTGGTTCCTGGATCAGAACCATTTCAACATTCCATCCTTTAGGATTGGTTTAATTTGGTTTTGCTTTGGTTTTTATAGTAGAGGAAATCGTCTCCATCTTAATTGTGATACACTAAAGTAGTTCTTGCTCATGTTGTGAAGTCTACCACACAGTGTTTCGAACCGAAAAAGTCGAAATAGACTCTTAGAAGTTTATGAAGAGAACACTCCAACCCAAAGGCATTTGGTGTTACAGAGTAGAGAATAATTAGCATTAAAGTCAACTATAAAGTCACATCTGCATGTATAAAGCTTAAGCGTTTCTTAGTCCTTGAGGAGAGGAACAGGTCTGTTAAAGTGCCTGTCATTTCTCCAGCCAATATGACTCAAGTGGGTGAGCCCCATCTATTATATCTATGACAGCGCTCCATCTGAGGCACGCCAGAGGGCAGCAAGTGACTGACCAGGATGCAGGAAGGACTTACACTGAGTAATTCACCTTAACTGGGCTCTAAGCTGGCAACAGTGAGCAAGGCAGTGTGGGAAACGGGAGGTGAAGAGACGGGCAGGATTTAAAGGAAGTGAGCGGTACGAGCCTGTCATAGGCGGCAATCATGAAGTTGAGGAGGAGACTGATGGACTGCTCCACGCTGATCTGGTGAGTAGAAGGAAGGCGCTTGTTCAGCTGATAGTAGATGGAAGAGATGACAGTCTCCAGGCGGGACACGCTGATCTCCGTGGTGTGGTCCAGTGTGTTAAGGCCATTGTCTCGGAAAGCTTCAATCATGTTCCAGATATCCACAAGATGAACTAGACCCAAGAAAACGAACTGTCAACAATTTTAAAGGACAGTGCCACCTCACACCTGGACATTTAAACTGATCAACTCATTTTTTAAGCTTAAAATAACAAACTCTTCAGCCAACACTAAGAAACCCACTGCATGACAGGATATGGAATGTTCACTCTGGACACCAAGGAGCCGCCCAGAGCAGGGCTGAGCACCTGTATTAAGTCATTGGTGCTCCAAACCTTTGTAAATAGTGAGCCCTGTGACCTCTATCAGCTGATAGTACAAAAGAAAGAATTATATTAAGAATTACTCATAAGAATGTCCCCTTTCAAAACAAATTATTGTTACATTTATTTATTTGAAGGAAGAGGCTGTTGGTACATATGTTCCAGGTGTATACATGTAACGGCACATGTATGGAGGTCAAAGGACAATAGTTAAGAGTTGCTTCTCTCCTTCCACCATGTGGGCTCTGGGGAGTAAACTCAGGTCATCCATCAGATTGGTAACAAGTGCCTCTAACCACTGAGCCAGCCCAGTTTCCAGCTTATTTAGCAATTTGCCATATCATCCCAAATCATCTTTATTTCTAATATTAGTCTGCCAATTTCAGCAACATTTTACATCTCAAATTTTACTCTCTATGGCCCTAAAAAGAAGTATAACTGCATTAAGCATAACTCTACCATGCTGTGCAGCCTACTCAAGGCCCTGAACAATGTATCCTAAAGACAAATTCATTTAAATTTGTTGGTTTAAGTTTATTCAAATCCATTTGTATAAATTTAAATTTGTTTTTAAACAAATTGTTTTAAACTGTATTTTGAGCAAATCAGATAGCTATCTCCCTGGATCTACCCTTCTCGTTGAATAAATAAAAATCATAGATAAAACATTTAAAAAACAACAAATAAAAAGTCCTGTTTAGCATATTGGTAACTTGGGCCAGGATTAAGAGGATTCAACCAGACCTCAGCCCATCAAAAGAAAGGATATCACCCTAGAAGAACACTTACTAAGAAGACATGACTTCAAATAACAAAAGAAGTGGGCTGGAGAGATGGCTCAGGGGTTAAGAGCACTGACTGCTCTTCCAAAGGTCCTGAGTTCAAATCCCAGCAACCTCATGGTGGCTCACAACCATCTGTAATGGGATCCAATTCCTCTTCTGGTGTGTCTGAAGACAGCTACCATGTATACATATACATATATAATTCTTTAAAAAAAAAAAAAAGAAAGAAAGCAGAAGCTCCCTCTACCTGGCATAAAGCATCTACAGAAACACAGTCAATGCTGGCGTTAGTGGGGAAAGGTGGAAAACTCCTGCAAGAGTCCAAACAAGCCACTCAAGAATAAGCAACCAAAAGGAAAATAGATGCATATGTGTGATATATATATATATATATATATATGTAATTTATAATATATGTATATATATGTGTGAGTGCCTTCTACCTATGACTGCCTGAACAAGGGCAATACCAGCAGACATGCCAACACAGAAGAAATCTAACTGGTGGAAGAGGTACATCACGGGGGTGAACCTTGACATTTCAAAATCCCAAGCCGTTCCCAGTTAGCTCTCCCCTCCCCATGCTTGTGGATCAAGATGTAAGCCCTCAGCTATGGCTCCAGCACCATGCCTGCCAGTCCACTGCCATGTTCCCAGCCATGATAGAGATGCACTGGCCTTCTGAAACTGTGAGCCTCCAATAACTGTTTCTTCTATAAACTGTCCTGGTTATTGTATCGTAGCACAGCCACAGGAAAGTAACTAAGACAAGTAACACCATCTGCCCACAGGCTCGCCACACTGCACACACAGACCATACTCCCAAGAACAACGATGGAAAAAATTATAAAAATGTTCACACAGCTGCTCTTAAGATAGAGCTTTTCAAGCTCTCTGGCCACAGCCCACACTCACCCACAGATGTATTTAATACCAGGCAATCACTCTCTCCCTTTTTCTTCCTCTTCCTCCCTCTCGTTCATACACACACATGCACACATACATCTAGATACACAGAGGTACCTCCCTAGCTGCATTCTGGTCGCTGCTTTCTCTAGTCTTCCTTTGTATTACAAACGTTACGTTAGCTACAGCCCATCAAAGCAACTTCAAGAAGCACTTAATGGGTCATCATTCATAATTTGAAAATTAATGCTTTGGGAAATGACAATGAAAAAAGCACAGTCATGACCCAAGACAGCAAGATAAGCTCTAAGAATTTAGCATTTATAAGTCTGTTCTTTCTTTTTATTGAGACAGGGTCTCACTATGTAGCCCTGGCTAGCATGGAACTCAATATGTAAACCAGGCTTGCTCTTGAATTTAAGGAGAGGCCTGCCTCTAAGGTGTGCACCCCCACACCCCACACCTGGCAGGATATAACTTTCTTTTTTTAAGATTTATTTATTTATATATGGGTGGTTTTTCATCTGCACGCACATCTCTCCGCACACCAGAAGAAGGCATGGGATCTGATGTTTTAGATGGCTGTGAACAGTCATTGTAGGTGCTGGCAATTAAACTCAGGACCTCTGCAAAAACAACCAGTGCTCTTAAACACTACACCATCTCTCCACCCACCTAACCCTTTTATAGATTTATTTATTTATGTATATGGGAAGGATTTTTAAGTCTTTTTTTTTTTTTTGGTTTTTCAAGACAGGGTTTCTCTGTGTAGCCCTGGCTGTCCTGGAACTCACTCTGTAGATCAGGCTGGCCTCTAACTCAGAAATCCACCTGCCTCTGCCTCCCAAGTGCTGGGATTAAAGGCGTGCACCACCAATGCCCAGCTGTATTTTCAAGTCTTAACATCTGACAGAAGTTATCATATGTAAATGTCTTGCTAGAGTCACTTGCTTATAGTAAATAGTAAAACTCAGTCTTTTAAAACAGATTTTCCAGTTCTTTGGCTAATGTGCTTTCCATTATGGAAGCCAGCCTCTCATTAACACATGTGTACTCGAAAAGAGTACTGCAACTCATCCTCACAGACAGTGAGAATATGTATGAGTACATATATCTGTACATATTATATAATCCACATAAGTTACTTATTAAAATGAGTTGATTTGTGTTATAGTAAATTTATACTAAATCTAATTAAAAAATCAATTTTCACTGTATCTGTATCAAAATATCAAGGCCTTTGTTTCAGAAGCTAGTAACTATATTAATTTTGTACAAAGGATTTTCTCCCTCTTAAATAACAATTATATTGGGCTGGAGAGATGGCTCAGTGGTTAAGAGCACTGACTACTCTTCCAGAGGTCCTGAGTGCAATTACCAGCAACCACATGGTGGCTCACAACCATCTGTAATGGAATCTGATGCCCTCTTCTGGTGTGTCTGAAGATAGCGACGGTGTACTTATATACATTAAATAAATAATTCTAAAAAAATAATAATAACAATTATATTAGGTCATCTCAGAACCTGTGACTAATCCCTAGTGGTAGTGAGTGGGGAAGGCTCAACAGCACAGAGAGTAAAGGCCAAGTCGCGAACATCAAGGACATGAGTGTGGTGTCTGGAACTCACACAGAGGAACAAGAAAAATTACTCCTAAAAATTGTTTTCTGCCCTTCATGAACTATGGCATGAGCATATACACATGCCCCCACACACCACCCACCCCCCCACCCACCCCCCACACACACACAATATAAATAAAAAAATCCACATTCTAGTAACATTATTTATAATATTATCAATTTTGTTAAACATTTTAAGGGACACAGAAATAAAACGACAAGATTTGTAATATTTCAGACAGAACTGGGGCTGGATAGAAGGCTGAGTGGTTAAGAGCACTGACTGTTCTTCCACAGGACCCATGTTCAGATCCCAGCCCCCATGTCAAGTGGCTCACACCACCTACGACCTCAGTGCCAAGGGATCTTCTGCCTCTGGCCTCTGGGGCATCTATACTTGTGTGCACATGCTCAGAGGCAGACATACACTTAGACTTATAATTCTACAATAACAAAAATACATTCTTTACAAAAGGATAAACAGAATTTAACTAACCTTATGATATGCCTGAATGATAATGAAATTATTTCAAACTATCAGGAGCCCTATCTACCCATCTAAGAGATAAGAAATGACTTACGGTTGCATCGCTTCTGTACAAATCGTAACTTGCAAGCTGTTCTGTACGTTGATAGTCGTATGACATCAAAATTCTGAGCACCTAAGAAAGGGACAAAGTGAAAGGTTGGAGAGATGTCTCAGCGGTTAAGAACACTGCTCTTCCAGAGGTCCTGAGTACAAATCCCAGCAACCACATGATGCCTCACAACCATCTGTAATGAGATCTGAAGCCCTCTTCTGGTGCATCTGAAGACAGCTACAGTGTACTTACATATAATAAATAAATCTTTGGGCTGGAGCAAGCGGGGCCACAGTGAACTCAGAGGTCCTGAGTTCAATTCCCAGCAACCACATGATGGCTCACAACAACCATCTGTATAGCTACAGTGTACTCATATAAATTAAATAAATAAATGAATGAATGAATAAATAAATAAATATTAGGAAGGAAGGAAGGTAGGTTGAGCTTCGCTGAGCGCCTCATTGCTGCACGCTGATGTGTGGCTCCACTGTGATGTGCATGGGAAGGAGAGCTGAAGAAACACCATGCACGTGACCAACTGTTTTGCCTTCTGTTAAGCAAGAGAACTCGGAGAGGGGGAACACACAATGCGTCAGTCAGTAGGCTGCAGGATCAGGAAAGGACAGCAGAGAGACGAATGGAAGAGAGTCTACAGAGAAGAAGGTAAACTCCAAGTTACACAGTGTAGCTGAAGCAGGAGGACTGCTATGAGCTTGAGGCTAGCCTGTACTACACAGTGAGACCCATTTCAAAGAGATGAGGAGACAGAGTCAAAAAGAAGTTGATAAATAGCAGCCTCAGTCTGACTTCAAAACAGGGCCTGTCTGTGGCCATGCCTCGAATCTCTTTCCCAGCCATGGAATCATAGGCTGAGGGAACCAGACCAGCTAACTCTAAGGCCCCTTCTTACTCTGTGGCCACCTGCCCTTTTCTATAATTGGTCATAATGGTATTTCTTTACTTCTAGTATACTATACCTCTCCCCACAAAAGTACCACTACCACCTCAAGTGCTGGGGACCGAATCCAGGGAATATGCCAGGCAAGGGCTCTGCCCCAGAGCCACCCCGACCCCCGACCCCCAGCTCACTAAGTAGCACTCACCTTGAGCTTGCTATGTACCCAGCCTGGCCTCAACCTTATGATCTCACCCTCCTGAGAGCTGCATTTACAGGCATGGAGCACCATAGCTGGCTGCATCTTCCTATCAAGAAGTAAAAATTGCAGAGTGTGGTAGCACACATCTTTAACCAGAGGCAAGCAGATCTCTGAGTTCAAGGCCAACCTGGTCTACATAGCAAGTTCTAGGCCAGCCAAGACTGCATAATGACACCATGTTTCGATTTTGTAAAAAAAAAGATAAAACATATTTTTTTAAAAGTAAAAAGTATTTCCTTTCACTTGTACTTGAATACAGTGACTAGCAACCAACCATTGCTCCAGTGCTGAGAGATCCCATGCTGACGTAAAGACTCCTCAGGCACCAAGCACACATGTGGTGCACACACATACACATAAGAAAAACCAGAGCCGGGACCCATGGCTAATACCTATAATATGAATGGCCAAGGTAAGAGGACTGCTACATAAGCTCAAGTGAGACCCTACTTAAAATCAATCAATAAATAAAACTACTACTACCCACCAGAGGAGGAACAGATGCATAGGGGTCCAGAAGACACCCTATTTGCACCCTATCTCTCTCCACAGAGTGCCCTCAGCCACCTCAGCACCCTGTCAGCAAGAAGACCATTTCCAGATGTGGCCCTGTAACATAGGCCAGAAGCATGAGCCAAGATAAACTCTCCTTTATAACTTAGTATGCATATTGTGTTATTAAAAATAAAAATGGACTAAAACATAGAGTTCATATAAAAAAACTGTGTCTGAGTTGCTTGCACTATTGTAAGCAGTTCAAATAATTTTTTTTTCACAAGAATAGTAGCATGGGGCCCTCAAAGTGGTTCATCATTCATTGATCTGACTGTGAAGGAGAGACCCAAGTCTAGAGACCTGCCCTGCAACCTCTACATGTGTGCTGTGACTTGCCCTCATGACATAAAACAGAGAAGGAGCACAGGTAAGCATCAACTATGTCTTTCCCTGTGGCAGGAAGGTTAAAACCTTGGGAAATGATGAAGCCCTGAAGTCATGATCTCTCAAAGGTAACCACCTCAGTGAGTGAACTAGGAAAAACAGCAACATGATTCACAAAGAGAAACTGTAAGAGGCCTGACTTCCCCCTAGAGTTATAGTTTTTGTTTGTTTCTTTGATTGTTTGGTTTTTAGATTTATTATTATATCTAAGTACCAGAAGAGGGCTTCAGATCTCATTATGGATGGTTGTAAGCCACCATGTAGTTGCTGAGATTTGAACTCAGGACCTTTGGAAGAGCAGTCAGTGCTCTTAACCGTCAAGCCATCATCTCTCCAGCCCTAGATTTATGTTTTAAGATATCTGCATGTTGTGATAGCTCAGTAGTTAAGAGAACTTGCTGCTCTTGCAGAGGTCCAGAGTTTAGCTCTCAGCATCCACATTAGGTGACTCACAACCACATGTAACTACTGTGCTAGGAAATCCAGAGCCCTCTTCTGGTATCCACACAGACACAGAAACATATGCATATTTTTAAAATTATGCATATTTTAAAATGACAAGGAAAAAATAAAATAATGGACTGTACTTTCCAAAAACTGATTATAAAAGTTTTAAAAGACAAGTTTTAAAAGGTGGCATGTACTTTGTAAAGAAGGTACCCTACAATAGCCTAATGGGTCTATATGACTTTGAATGAACTTACAAATGTTAATAAGCTTGAGCTTTGTTTTAATTGATAGGGTAGCAAAATTATAGGGTCACCGAAAAGAATGTATCTCAGTCACAATTGAGTGCAGGAAACTGTGGAATGGAAAGTTCGATTCACCAAAGGGAAAGCATGAAAGAAGGAAACAGTAAGAAAGGACTAAACTGTACTGGGAGATGGACGAGTCAGCAAGTGCTTGATGCGTAGACATGAGGACCTGAGTTCAGATTCCTGGTATCCACATTAAAAGCCAGGCATGGTGGCATATACTACTGTAATTCCAGTACAGGGCTGCAGGTAAAAGATGCATCCTTGGGGCTCGCTGAAATCTCTGAGCCTCAGGTCCCCGCGAGAGACTCTGTCAAAGCTAAGGAACAACAGCCAAGACTGACCTCTGTCCACACACATGCCATTTATAGACACATGCACCTGTTCCTAAACACATGCAGAGAGAGAGAGAGAGAGAGAGAGAGACAGAGAGAGAGAGAGAGAGAGAGAGAGAGAGAGAGAGAGAGAGAGAGAGAGAGAGAACTGAAGTATAAAGCCCTAAAACATAGAATTTATTAATATTCATATAAAAAGGTTAAACAGAACAAGCCTGTGGCAAGGCAAAGGCTGTCACATGGGCTTTCTTGCCCCTATTCTTGGTTCTGAAGGTTGAACCTGGGGACCCTCGGCAAGAACTCTGCCCCTGTACTGCATCTCCAGCTCCAGAATTTTTTTTTAATGTCTTTTAAGGTTTTTGTTTTTTTTTAAACTTATTCACTTTACATCCCACTCAGCTTACCAGAACACTAGGTCATGAAAAAGAGGGGGTCTCCAAGTGTGGCTCAGTGCTACAGCGCTTGCCCACCATTCACGAGGACCTGGGTTTAAGCCCCAGCACCACAAACAAAGCAAAACAAGGAAAGGGAAAGAAAAGGAAGAATTACAAAATTACATTGCTTGCAGAGCCAGGCAATGGTGATGACGCCTTTAATCCTAGCACGTGGGAGGCAGAGACAGGCGGATTTCTGAGTTGGAGGCCAGCCTGGTCTACAGAGTGAGTTCCAGGACAGACAGGGCTACACAGAGAAACCCTGTCTTAGAAAAAAAAAAAAAAACAAGAGCCAAAGTTCTCTTTTAAAATGGTAACACTGGGCATGGTGACACATGCCTGTAACCTCAGCACTTAGGAGGGAGACACAACCGCACCAAGCTTGGTCTACATAGACCTTGTCTAGAAAAACAGGACTGCCATCTAAATAGAAAGTTAAGCATAAGATTAATAAAACAAACTGAGGAAGGTTATCTAAATCAACCTAACTCCTCAGAGATACTCCTGTGTACTAAGGCTAAACACCAGGGATCTATGTATCAGGACATCAGCAAAGGTAGTTATTTTGGAGCTTAGGTGATGCTGGGAACAAGGCTGGGGCATTCAATGCAACTTTTCCTATATAGAAAGTGAGAAAACTCAAAAAGTCACACACAGAGAGGATGATAATTTATCCAAGGTTTATCTATCAGTGTGAGTGTGTTCTTGACAGGAATTCAGTCATTGCCAGGGTCAATCCCTTCCCCTACCCCATGGTTATTTATGTGCAGCCCTGCAGGAATCACTGTGTTTATTTCTCCTTTTGTCTGAATCACCTGATCAAGAAAGCATCATATCTGGGGTTATAGCTTAGTGGTAGAATTCTTTCCTAGCATGTACAAGGAATGTCCTGGGTTCAATTCCCAAACAAGAAAAAAGAAAAGAAAAGAAAAGAAAAAGAAAAAGAAGACAGAATGGTGGTGACACAGGTCTTTAATCCCAGCACTCAGGAGACAGTGACAGGCAGATCTCTGAGTTCAAGGCCAGCCTGGTCTACACAGAGAGTTCCAGGACAGAGAGGGCTACACAGAGAAACCCTGTCTTAGGCGAGTGGGTAGGGGGCACTGAATAGAAAAGACAACCCCTGGAAAGGTGAACTGAACATTCCACTAGGTGCAGCAGCAAGCCGGTAGAGCCTGATGGAAACAACATGCAAGTGCTGGTCTAGATCTTTTCTTGTGTTGTTTCAGTTTTTCTGTTTTTGATTTGCTGTGAGACAAGGTCTAGTCACATAGCCCAGTCTGGCCTCAAAATTACTATCCTCCTAATTCTGCCTCCCAAATGCTGGGATTATAGGCATCCCACTTAAGATGTGGTCTCACTATGTAGCCGTCCTGTCCCACCTCCAGCACTAGCATGACAGGTACCTGGCCACACCCAGCCCTGCAGTAGGACTTATAAAATGTCTTTAGAAGGCTTACAAAGACTAATTCAAACCAATACTACACAGAAATCGGAGAGCCAGCAAGTATGAGGTGGTCTGTATCACACGTCAAAGAACACAAAATACTGGGAACCAGCCTATTGCTCCAGGCCATGCTTTAGGCTGGTTTTTTGGGGTTTTTTTTCTTTGTTTGTTTGTTTTGTTTTGTTTTAAATATCATAATTTTATCAGAAGATTTTTAAGGGCATAATAAAGTTCTTTCTTTTTGGCTTTCCAACAGTGCTACTGTTATAATGCTTAGTTCTCTCTACTGCATGTCTAGCATCTAGTAAAAAGTAATTTATATAATATATTAATTATTAACCATTATCACCACCTGCAAGTTTATGATAACAACAGTTGTAGAAAGAGTTCTAATCAGTAGGCATGACTGAAAGTCACAGGTATTCCATGTAACATGTCTGTCTTATTTTTTCTGATCTTAACTAAGAAAGCAATTCAAAGCACTTGGGAGGCAGACGCAGGCAAGAGCTCTGTGATTTCAAGGCTAGTCTGGGGTAGCAAGTTCCTAGCTACCCAGAGATATATAGTGAAACGCTAGGGGGGTGGGGGTGGTGGAGAGGAGAGAAAAGAAAGACCTCAAGTCTCAAATCAATTCAAGTAAAACACATGTTGTGCTGTGAGTCCTCCAATTCCATGCTTCTGCAACCCCCATTCCTCCCTCTCCAAGGCTTCCAACATACAATTTCTAACAGATAGAACTATTATTTTGCCAGGCAGTGGTGGCACACACCTTTAATACCAGCACTTGGAGGGCAGAGGCAGGCGGATTTCTAAGTTCTAGGCCAACCTGGTCTGCAGAGTGAATTGTGGAACAGCCAGGACACACAGAACTGTCTTGAAAAACAAAAACCAAACAAAAACTTATAAAATTACTTGATAAAAATAACAACAAAGCCCACAGTATTCCACGTGTATGAGCCCAGGACACTCACGCATTTCTATGAAGAGCTGCCTCTTCTCCGCCATGGTCTTCCGCTTGTTCCCACCTTCCTCGATCATCCTAGAGATGAAGACAGACATAATGAGCTAAGGTGTGGGGCGATGACTCAACCAAGTGCTCAGCTGCGAGAGGTACAGGAGACCACAGTGGCCGTGCACATTCTCCAGGAACGTCGGCAGAAATAAAGTGGGCCCCTCCCACCAAGAAACGTGAGCCGGGCGATGGTGGCGCACACCTTTAATCCCAGCACTTGGGAGGCAGAGGCAGGAGGATTTCTGAGTTCGAGGCCAGCCTGGTCTACAGAGTGAGTTCCAGGCCAGCCAGGGCTACACAGAGAAACCCTGTCTCGAAAAACCAAAAAAAAAAAAAAGAAACGTGAGCCATCCTCCTATTATCTGGTAGCTTCCAAGAAACACTGAAGAGTCAGTATATTAAAGGAGCTAGTATGTTTACTTCATAAGTTGAAAATACAGGACTTTTTTCTAAGAGTAGGGGCTCATACTTGCTCTGGGGCTACTCTAGACCTCACAATATAGCCCATCCTAGCCTTAATTTGCAGCTGCTCTCCTGCTCCAGCCCCATGAGTGTTGGAATTACAGGCATACACCGTCATACCTGGCTGAGAATGGCTTTTTTCCAACTTGATTGTTTTCTTTCTTTCTTTCTTTCATTCTTTCTTTTTCTCTCTTTCTCTCTTTTTACAGAACATTGAATACGTTGACAGTTTCCTCTACTACCACTGTTTTGCAAATATTAATATATTACTAAAATATGATTTCAGTTACAACAGAGAAATCCCATAATAAAGAACATGAGAACTGTCCATTTACATACACACACACACACACACACACACACAGACATAAAGTCTTCTGTTTTAGGTTAAACTATATTAAACAAAAAGATACTCATCCCTAAGCTAAAGAGCTCCGCAAAGGTATTTTCCCGTCACGTACTAATAGCAGTGAAAGCTACGCTTAGGCTACATCAGGTGTTAAAACTCCTTACAGTTGTGGAACCAAGTGTCAAGTCCCAGCTACCTGAGAGGCTGAGACAGGAGAATTTTTGAACTTATTAGTTCAAAGCCAACCTGGAGAACACAGCAAGACTTTGTCATTTGCATCCCTCTCTTATCTATCAGTTCGCAAACAAAAAGCCTGCGTGCCTGCTTTATGATCACAGCTGCTCCTGCTTCACAGATCAGGCAATGGAGGCCGAGAACCTGCAAAAGGGTGCACAACTCAACATCAGTGCCATCGAAGCCTCTCAAACATCCTTTTCACGGAACTGTTATTTACGGGTATCTGAATACTTAATGTCTAAAAAGCTAGAACACAGCCCATTATACAGACCTATTTGTGCCAAATTCTGCTGAACGTAAGCCAGAAAATTACCCTGAGTAGATTAAACTGTTGTAAAGCACTCTCAAGTATGATTAAACTGTTATCCAATAAACAAGTACAAACCGTTCTCAAATATCTTATGATCACAAGCTAAATGACAACTGTATAGACTGCATATTCACTAAAGCAAGATGCCTGCTTAGTTATAACAAGTTCAGTTATAACCCAAAGGAACTTTAAAATGCAAATATATCCTTAACATTCCATAATTAAGATTTTGATCAAGAATGACCCATCCAGAGTCATGGAAATATTATCGGAGAAGCTTCACCACACATAGTGGTTAAAATTTACCCCAAGTCAAAGGAATTTTGAACAAAAAGTAAGCCAAAAGAAAAAAAGCTGCCAGAAAAACAATCTAATAAAATCTAGGACTTATAGAAAAAACAGGAGTTGGTTCCGGTAGTCTGTGCTTACAAAGGGAAGAGGTCACTCGAAGCTTCATGCTCCCTTATCCCAGACTTGATCTCACACAAAGTCAGCTGCTGATACAGATCAGAACAGGATAACCGCAAAGACCTTTATATTATATTTCACAGGCCGTGACCTCTACTTCAGTATTCCTTTACATTGCATTTCTCAAAGCAGAGGAAACAAATTCCTAGAGATTGCTGAATTCTTAGTGGTAATTTTCTAAAATTTTATTTTCATTTTCAGATTCATCGTGGGAAACAGTATATATGCTGGGTCATCTAGATGGCCACCACCCAACAAGTACTGCCAGGCAATTTCAGCACCTACAACCACATGTGAAATGACTAGTGGCTGGTGAACAACAGGAACTACACTTCGTGGACACATCTGACCTGCCATCTGCTTTTGCAAATAGTTTCGAAACATAGCCATAGCCATTCAGTTCTGTTTCTTTTTTCTTCTTAGAAGGGGGATATGAGGGCTAGACATAGGCGAATTTCTGATTTCTGAGTTCGAGGCCAGCCTGGTCTACAGAGTGAGTTCCAGGACAGCCAGAGCTTCACAGAGAAACTCTGTCTCAGAAAAAAAAAAAAAAGAAAGAAAGAAAAAGAAAAAAAAGGTCCTGAGTTCAATTCCCGGCAACCACATGGTGACTCGCAACCATCTATAATAGGATCTGATACCCAATTCTGGTGTGTCTGAAGACAGCTACAATGTACTCATATAAACAAAATAAATAAATCTTAAAAAAAAAAACTAATGTAGACAGCAATAAAGTAAGACACCCAACATTAATTTCTTGTGGAGATATGAAAGAAAACATGCACACACACACGCACATGCAAGGTAACACACACACACACACCCTGGAAACAATGAAACAACGATGCAGTAGATGGTTGGCCATCCTTCCCCAGGTGGCTTGGTGACTTTCCTACTGCTGGAAGCTCGCTGTATTGTCACAGCTGCACTTTTCCCTGGAGAATTCCCTTCAGCTGGCTGAACACTCTCTAGGCAAGAAGCCTGCAAAGTTACTCCCATAAGGCGACAGACAGCTGCAGTAGAGGACTGCAAGTCCTAAATACCCGGCCTAAGGAAGGTCTGGATCCTGGAATTTGGGGTGAGTGTATAACCACCACAGTCACTGAGCACAGCTACTAAGCCCCAGCTAATGCATGTGGAACCGTGAGAGACACGTGTGTGAAGTAAGCCTGAGCAGGTGGACCAGAGAGACCACCCAACAAGGGCTTAACACTCTCTAGCCCCAGGCCTGAATCCCAACCTCAGGCTCCCCTACTAAACCTTGTAGCACATGCTTTAAAAAGAAAATATCACCCAGGAAAGCTCTCTAGTTAGCTTGCTTGTAGAGAAGCAAGGCGAGCTAAAGCAGAGTGGGAGAATCCCCAGCTACTTTTCCTCTCCTCCTCCTCCATTCCCTCCTACCCCGGCTCACAGGCAGGCTCATACTGAAGCAACAGAAGCAGGAAAAGCAGCTGTGTGGAAAACTACAGGAGGTAAAACTGTGAAGGGAAAAGGAAATGAAAAGTAACCGGCTTGAGAGGGAAGAAGCACAACTGTCCTTGTTCACCTTGCCATGGTCGTCTGTGTGGACGGAGGACCCAAGAGAATTTCCCAAATCTGCCAACTAATAAGCTATTACAGCAAGGTTAGTGATCAATACACAAAAATCATCCATTTCCTGCATAGTATCAACACACTGAAATTTGAAATAATAACATAATGCCACATTAAAAAATAAAAATATAGGTACCAGAGAGATGTCTCAGGGTCAAGAGCACGTGTGGCTCTTGCAGAAGACCTAGGTTTGATGCCCAGTGCCCACACAGTGGCTCACAACAACCAAAATTCCAATTCCAGAAGATCTGATGCCCCCTTCTGACCCCCATGGGCAACAACCATATACATGGTATGTGTACATACAAGCAAAACACTCACACATAAAATAAAAAGTGAATAAATCTAATAAAATTATTAAATGTATCACTTATGATATCACCCCAAAATATGAATATTTTATGCAAACATAGCACAGCATGTATAAGATCAATGTGAAAAAAAAAAACTATAAAACTGGTGGAAAATAATCAACATAAAACTAAATAAATTACTGAGATTCCATGCTTATAAATAAGACTAAACATTGTCAAGATGCCAGTTCCTTTAAACTCAATCTACAGATTCAGTAAAATCCCAACCAAACTCTGAGCAAGTTACTTTGTAAACACCAACAAACTCATCCCAATGTCTACACAAAAGACAAAAAACTAAGAATAGCCAAGACAATATTTTTAAAAAGATAAAAATAAAAACTGAGGCCAGACACTGCCAGTTTCAAGACTCACACTGTCAAAAGGCAATCCAATGGAGAAAAGCAGTCCTCTCAACAAGGGCTACTGTAAAAAATGAATGTTCAAATGCAAAACCATTCTAAACACAGCAGACCTTATACTTGTCACAAAAATTAGCTCAAAGTGCTCTAATTTAAAAACATAAAACTAGACAACTCCCAGAAATCACAAGAGAGAACAAAGAGCCTGAGGTTATAATGAAGATTTTCTTTTGTTCTCCCAGACAGGGTCTCATTCTGTAGCCTAGGCCAGAACTCAACTAGGTAATCCAGTCCTGGTCTCTAACTGTGGTAATCCTCCTGCCTCAGCCTCCCAAGTGCTAAGACTACAGGTGTGGGCCAGCATACCCAGTTGACAATGATATTCTCATTCTCTCTCTCATTCTCTCTCTCATTCTCTCTCTCTCTCTCTCTCTCTCCCTCTCCCTTTCCCTCTGTGTGTGTGTGTGTGTCTCTGTGTGTGTGTGTGTGTCTCTGTGTGTGTGTCTGTGTATGTCTCTCTGTGTGTCTGTGTGTATATGTGTTTGTGTGTGTATGTGTGTGTCTCTGTGTGTGTCTCGCTGTGTGTCTGTGTGTATGTTTGTGTGTGTGTGTCTCTGTGTATGTGTCTGTGTGTGTATCTGTTTGTGTCTCTGTGTGTGTCTCTGTATGTTTGTGTGTGTGTCTGTGTCTGTGTGTGTATGTGTATGTGGCTATGTCTGTGTATGTGTGTCTGTGTGTGTCTCTGTGTGTGTCTCTGTGTGTGTGTCTCTGTATGTGTGTCTCTGTATGTGTGTGTGTATGTGTATGTGTCTATGTCTGTGTGTATGTATGTGTATGTGTCTATGTCTGTGTCTGTCTGTGTCTGTATGTGTCTCTGTGTGTGTCTCTCTGTGTGTCTGTGTCTGTGTGTGTATGTGTCTGTGTGTGTTTCTGTATGTGTGTCTCTGTATGTGTGTGTCTATGTGTGTCTCTGTGTGTGCACAGTATATATATGTGTGGCATAACTCTGCACACATACTTGTACAGAGGCTAGCAGACATCAGGTGTCTAGCTCTATCACTCTCCAGATTAATCCTTTGAGACAGGGTCTCTCATGGAACCTGGAGCTAGGCGGGCAGGTAGCAGGCCCCAGAACCCATCACCTCTGTTCCCTCCCACTCTGCCACCCTCCCGTGCTAGGGTTACAGGTGCACACATGACTGGACTTGGCTTTTTTAAGAGTCCTCATGTTTGCACAGAAGCACCATCTCTTTAGTCCTGGTGAGGCCTTTAGGATATAACAGCACCACTGACTGAGCCAAAGAATGAACTGTTAAACTGAACTTCAGTAAAAGTAGAAAGTTAGAGCTAGAGGTCATTTAATTCCAGCACTGAGGAGGCAGAGACAGGCAGATCTCTATGAGTTTGAGGGCAACCTGGTCTACACAGTGAGTCCCAGGCCAACCGAGGCTACACAAGAGACCCTGTCTCAAGAAACAAAACAAAAACAACAACAAAAGGGCCTCTGGACTCCACAGATATGCTCACATGCACTGGCACACTCACACAAGCACACAGAGAGAATCAAAACCAGATACCACAGTGAGCCTATGAAAATAGAGTGACGGCCAGACCAGACCATGCACTAGTAAGAATGTGAAGCAACAGGTCCAGCCACTTCAGGCAGCTGGCCAGGTTCTTACAGATGATGTGCTGTTATCATACAATCCGTGGTATTTAGGCAGAGATGGTGAAAATGTACATCTACCGGGCTGGAGAGATGGCTCGGTGGTTAAGAGCACCGACTGCTCTTCCAAAGGTCCTGAGTTCAATTCCCAGCAACCACATAGTAGCTCACAACCATCTATAAAGGGATCTGACACCCTCTTCTGATGTGTCTGAAGACAGTTACAGTGTACTCATATGCATAAAATAAGTCTTTAAAAAAACAAAACAAAACAAAAAAAGAAAGAAAGAAAATGTACATCTACCAAAAAAACTGCAGCCAGATGTTCATAGCAGCTTTAGTCGTGATTGCCAAATCCTGAAAACAACCATACTGGCCTTCAGAGATAAACTATTTAGTTCTAGAAAGGAATGAGCCGTGAAGCCATTAAAACATTGAAGAAACTTCAGTGCAAATTACTATGGGAAAGGAGTCAATCTGGAGCCAGGAGCGGTGCTGAGCACCTGCAATCCCAACAGAGTACACTGAAGGCCAGCCTGGGCTAAACGAAACTCCATCACAAAAACCAATGTAAAGAGGACAAAAAGCACCATTTTAACTATGCAACACCCATGAAAATACAAACTACTGAGACAGGGAGGACGGTAACTGTAGCATTAAGCAATTAGTCCAACAGCACTGGACTATTTGTGCTGTGAAACTATTCAGTCTGATAATGGCTGGTACATGCCATTGTGCCAATGTTTAAACAACAACACTGAGTCAATCAGAACATAAAACTAGGAGTGAACTATGTGTCAGTATAGGCTTACTGATTCTAAAGTACATTCCACACGCAGGGAAATGCTGGTGATCAGGAGGCTGTGTGTAATCTACAGACTGGAGAAACTATAAACAGAGCTCTGACCTTCTTGCTACACGATGACAGCCTTTCCTGCTGAAACAGGCAAAGGCCTGTGCCGGAGTATGTCCTGAAAGACCTAACCCTGCCTCTGTGAGAGTAAGAACAAGAGGCCGAGAGGGACGTCTGCCTTCAAGTCCAAACATTTGTGGTGTTGACCAGCCTGGAGCAAATTAAAAATGGTTGATGCTGAAAAGGGCGAGAAGATTTTTGTTCAGAAGTGTGCCCAGTGCCACACTATGGAAAAGGGAGGCAAGCACAAGACTGGACCAAATCTCCATGGTCTGTTTGGGGGGAAGACGGGTCAGGTGCTGGATTCTCTTACACAGATGCCGACAAAAACAAAGGCATCACCTAGGGAGAGGCTGCCCTGGTGGAGTATTTGGAGAATCCCAAAAAGTACATCCCTGAAACAAAAATGATCTTCGCTGGAATCAAGAAGAAGGGAGAAAGGGCAGACCTAATAGCTTATCTTAAAAAGACTACTAATAAGTAATTACACTGCCTTATCTATTACAAAACAAATGTCTCATGGTTTTTAATGTATACCATATTTAATTCATACACCAAATTCAGATCATGAATGGCTAACAATGTTTTGTTGGACAGTCCTGACTTAAGTAAAACTGACTTGTCATAAAAATAAAAAATAAAAAATAAAACCAAGAGGCCAACACTGGAGAGATGGCTCAGCAGTTAAGAGCACTGGCTACTCTTCCAGGGGACCAGGACTCAATTCCTAATACCCACATGGTATCTCACAACTCTCTGTAACTCCAGTTCCAGGGGAACCAACACCCACACCCACACACACACACACACACAAACATGCAGGCAAAACACAATGCAATAAATAAATCATTAAACACAAAACACAATAAAAATAAATAAATCATTAAAAGCAAATAAGAGACCAGTCTTGTTATAGAGGGTCAGAGTCGTTTTACAGTTTCCCAAGTCTGTAGATTTCCTATGTGCTCTCTGCCCTGACACACACATGGGCTCCGAATCACCAGCATTCCCCTGCGTGTGGTATGTTCGTTAGGATCAGTAAGCCTATACTGACACACAGACACAGGGAGCTACTGTGCCCATGTTAGGGAGACAGGGGCTAATTCAACCAACAAACACCTGCTGGGCCTGGAGTAACTGCAAGATACATCTGGGAAGGGATCTTGAGTGTTGAACTTGGAGACCCAGTATTGCTGATAAGAGAGAGTGCTGATATAGGGCTCTAGCTAATGAACAGCGGGAGCCAATCCTGCTGTGCTGTGGAATCACTCCTATAGGCCTGAAACACAAAGCTTAAGTGATGTTCTACAGAAAATGAGTGGGAGACGCTGGGACCGCAAGAAGGTATGAGGGAAGGTGTCAAAAGCGTTCCCTCATCCCCTACACCACCTACACTAAGTCCTTGCATCCTAGGCTGGCAGCAGCTGCTTCTCCCCTCCCCCACTCAAGCTCTGGAGTCTTACTTCCTTCAGGGCCTGAAACACTACAAATCTACCACCCGGAAACACCCTTACCTACGCTGATGGGGACAGAAGGGCCACTGCTGCCTCCTTGCCCATTCTGGGATACCTGTCTTACACTGTCTCTCAGGGGCCATCAGTGAGAACAAGCTACAGCTACTGGCCCATGAATATGGATATTCGACACCTTATTTCCCTCTGTCTATGTTTTTCCTGGGATCACCTCTTAGACAAAATGCCAGCATTCACATCCTTGTCTAGAATCAGCTCCTACTCAGATACCTGTTCATTCAACCAAGCTTATGACTCAGATCACCTCAAGTCCAAACTTATGAGGCACATAAACCATCAAGTACATCCCTGGGGCCAGTGCTTTATGAGTGCTATTATCCACATCTCTATACTTAGGCTTTCAACAGTTCTAGACCCAACAAGGACTTACTACCACCACAGCTGACCTTACAGCCCTGCGCCATTGAGACAGGACCTTGAACATCAATATGCACAAACATGAGCTCACCTCTCTACTCCCTTCCACTGGACTCCTGGAATTCTGCCTTTTCTTAGCCATATCATCTAAAGATAACCAATACCTCTCCATCCTCCTCGTCACAAGCTGACTCTAATTTCAAACCCTGCCATTTCCTTCCTCCCAGTCACTCTCATATCCACCCCTCCCACCCTTTTCCCATTTCTACTGCCAAAACCTTCATCCAGATGAACCAACAAAAAAATTCTATGGCCTCCTGATCTCAGGACTCCCCACCCTCTCTTTCCTGCAGATCATCCTGCAGACACACAAAGAAGCATGCCCACTGGCTACATCCACATAAACCCGTCTGCTCCTCAGAGCATCCCGCCATGCTTTCAGGCAGGAGCTTCTTTCCACTCAAATTGAAGACATAACCAGGCACAGCCTACAAAGTGTGAAAGACGAGAGTCCTAGGTGTGAGGCACAAGCTGAGATTCTGAGTCCCTAGATGAGGCTTTAATATTCTTGGCCCAAAGCCAAACTGAGGGAACAAGTTTTTACACAGAACACCAAAACAACAACTCATAAGATAAAAAAATTTTCTAAGTTGAATTTTATCAAAACTAAGTACTCTGCAAGGTTATAGAAAGGTGAAAAACAAGCAGAATAAAAAAATTTAAAAATTAAAAAATGTTCAGCAGAGCCAGATGGCTCAGTGAGTAAAAGCACTGGTAAACTCAGTCTGATCCCCGGAACAGAGAAAATAAAGAGTGAACTGACCCCCAGGGGTTGTCCTCGGGCACCGCGCACACATGGCACAAGTGGCCACACTCATCACCGTCACACACATTAGTGAATACTTTCTCAAAGCACAAATTTTAAAAATAAAGCTTAAAATGCAACCAAAAAAAGAAAAAAACTCAAAGCAAAACAAACAAAAAATAGTCCAATTAAAAAATCATCAATGGGCCAGCGGGACAGCACCAAACCTGACAACCTGAGTTGGATCCCCGGGACCCACATGTTAGAAGAGAGGCAGCTCCTGCAAGCTGCCCTTTGAGCTCCACTAGTACACATACACATAATAAATCAATGTTTTTAAATGGCCAAAGAAGCTAGAGCAAGTAATAATGTGAAAATACGTTCGGTAACTTCAAAATAAGAAGAAAAAACAAAAAAGAGATGTGATAGTATGTCTATTAAAAGGGCTAAAAGTGAAAAACTGACAATAGCAAACGTTGACAAGAATGGAGAGCAAAAGGAACTCCTATTACCCGACAATATACAGACGCTGCACCAGAAGGCACAAGGCAAGTTTCTTACCATGTGACCCAGAAGTCACACTGCATTATTGACCCAATTTGAACTCAGATTTTATGTCACATCAAGCCTCCATCCAAATGTTTTTTGTTTTGTTTTTAGACAAAGTCTTGCTATGTAGCTCAGGCTAGTCTCAAACTCACTATGTAGTCAAGGCTGGCTTTGAATGCCTGATCTTTCTGTCTGTACTTTCCAAGTGCTGGGACTCCGGGTGTGTGCCACTATCCCTGACAAGTTTAGGTCTTTTTTTTTTTAAATATAAAATCACAGATATCCACTCTCTGCTCTCCTGGTGCTGGGGGGTGCTGGGATTAAAGATGTGCCCCACCACAACTAGCTCCAACTGGCTTTATTTTTAATTGCAAACACTGGGAAGAACAAAGACGCCCTTCAACAGGTGGCTGTGTAAATCAACTATACTTCTTCCTAAAGTGCAATGCTGTTCACCAGTAAAAAGAATGGAGCACTTATTTAAGGAAACTTAAATACAAGTGAAAATACAAAAGGGAAATGTAAACATAAACCACCACATACTACAGTACCCCAAATTCAAGACCTAGAGAAAGCCAGATGCCAGACACAGCAACACCAGCAGTGTTTGACCAAGTCAGGGTGATGGGAAGGGCACAGGCAGAGTAACCTATATGTAATGCTGAATTTTGTCTTTCTTTCATAAAGTAAGAAAATTCTAAAAAATTTATCAGTGAGTAATGAAATGTTAAGGTACTAGATTAGAACAAAATTTAAATCATACTGAAAATTTTTTCAATAAAAAGCAGGTATAATAATACACTCCCATAATGCCAGCACTGGGAGGGAGATTTGGAGTTCAAGGCCAAGTTTATCTACACAGTTTGAGGCCAGCTTGGTCTACCAAAGACTCTGTCCCCTGCTATCCCCACCAAAAATGCTTTTCAGTTTAGTTAGCCTTCAATTCTGCATCCTTACTTTTAAAATATCACAAAATTCTGGGCATGCTGGTACATGCTTTATCGCAGGAGGACAGGGTTGAGTTCAAGTCAAGCCTGGTCAACAGAAGAGTCAGGGCTACAGAGAAACTGTGCCTCGAAAAGATAGATAGGTGGATGGACGGACGGACATGCAGGCAGGCAAACAGATAAAACTGTTAAGACTAGGATAGCTCAGTGGTTTAGAAACCTGTTACTTTTGCAGAGAACCCAAGTTCAATACCCAGCACCCACATGGAGGCTCAGAACTATCTTAAACTCGTTTGTGGAGATCCAAAGTTCCTTCTGACCTCTGCAGACACCAGACACACATGTGCTGCACACGCACACGCGCGCGTGCGCGCGCACACACACACCAAATATTGACACATACCAAGCATAGCACCACTGGCTTTTAATCTCAGCACTCCCAAGGCAAAGGCAAGCGGATCTCTGTGAGTCTGAGGCCAACCTGATCTACACAACAATTACCAGTTGAACCAGGGCTACACTGTGAAACCCTAACTCTAAAACAAAAACCAAACAAATTCAGACACATAAAATTTTCTAAATCTTTTACAACTAAATTATAGACTGACTACCAAAATGAAAAACTTTATGTTCTCAAGAGATTAAGCCTGTAGAAAAAAGACTAAGAAATGGCTATTAAACTAAAAGCTTCAAATTAAAAACAGCAATAAAATACAGAAAATAAAATATGGTAGAAAATATTACTAAAAATTAGGCATTAGTCTAAAGTCAAAGGCTATTGTATTAAAGAAAATACACTAATACTGTTTTTGTATGATTGTAGGTTTTCTGTTTTTGTTTTTGAGATAGAATTCTCATTCTGTAGCACAGGTCTGAAGTGGTAGACTCTAGATGTAGCCCAGGCTGGCCTCAAACTCAAGGCAATCTTCCCAGTTTAGTCTCTCAAGCACTAGTATTACAGGTATGGAACACCATGCCCAGCTTTTGGTGCTGCTGTACTTAAAGCAACATACTCGTGTATCTTAGGACAACAGAAGTAGCAAGAGAACAAACTGAAAGTTCATATGGAAGCCATGTGAAGGCTGGTTCATATGAAGGTGGTGACTCATGCCTTCAATTCCAGGGAGGCAGAGGCAGGTGGAGCTCTGTGAGTTTGAGGCTACCCAAATCTACAGAGCTAGTTCTAGGGCATCCAGAGATGCATAAACAATACTGTTCGTCTATGATATTATTACATCACCATAATATCACCTTAAGGCATGATAATACTCAGCATAATCATTATACAGCCATGTTTAGTTGCTTATGGCTGATTCTACATCAATCTGATCAGATCACTGTTTTTACATTTTGCAACTGATTGACAATAAGCTCATTTCAGGAAGAGAAGTAGTGTCCGCTCTGTTTTTCCTTGCTCTGCGAGTATACTTGCATGTGACTTCACCAAAAATCCACTCTGCAATTTCTCTGCAGGAATTCTGTTAAGCCAGTCATCTATTAAGCAAGGTTCCTTTCCTTCAAATCTGACAGAGGTGAGCTGCAGTATAGCTAATCACACAGACAAAAAAAGGAGAATCACCTACGTAGGCCGAGGTGTTGCCACCATCAGCTCCCATGCCCTAGCACATGCCACCGAGTCCTGTCATCAGATATACAGATGAAGTGTCAATGGACAGGTTACTTATTAATAAAACACTGCCTAATTTGCTTGTTACCCTGTCTACAGCACCTTTTCCCCTGCCTGTCACTTCGCAATTTTGGAAGAAGTGACAGCTCTTAAAACAGCCTGATGTGTGGCTTTGCCTGGAACCCCAGTTCTCAGGAGGCTGAAACAAAAGGATGCTGAGTTCAAGGTCAGCCTGGCAATACAGCAAGACCCACCTTGTCCCAAAAACCAAAACAAACAAACAAAAGAAGCCTAGAATGAGAAGTCAGGCTTGTACTAGATAGGCCTTAGGAGCAAGTCAGGACTGTGGATGTTATAGGGAGATTAAGACCTAAGATTATGAAGCAATTACTTTAGGCTGTAAGGCCTCCCTCTCCATCCCTCTATGTATATCAACCTCTGCAAAGCAAACAGGAGTAAATGAAAAAGTAAAGAAATTCCCAAAACAGTGGTGCCCTCGATGAGATGTAGGGGAGAGGGCAGCAAGAATCCTCCTGTCTGTTCTTTCTTAGGAAGACACTGTGCTACAGAGCTGGACATGGTCTGCACGCAGACTAAAGTAGAGGGAGAGACAGCTTTGGAAACGTCTCCAGCACATCTATGTACTGCAGTAAGTGTGAAGAGTCTTCCTTTGCTTTGAATTGGTCTGTCAGTTTAACCTCTGTCACATCAAAGCATTCAGGTAGGGAGCTGGCTCAGTACTTGTCTTGCAGACACCAAGATCTGAATTCATGACCCATGATTTTAAAAAATTCTGGGGGCTGGATGGGGAAAGTTCAGTAGGGTAAAGCCCTGGTTATACAGTGCGAGGACTGGGATTTGGATTCCCAGAACCCACATTAATTGGAAATGGTTCTTGCAGCCTACACTCATGAGATGGGGCTCCCCAGAGCAAGCTGACTTGCCAGGTTAGCTAAATTAGCAAACTCTGGATTCAGGTAAGAGACCTGGCTGCAGTATGTAAGGCAGAGAAGAACTCAAGGAAGACCCCACACATCAGTCTCTGGCTTCCACATAATAAACACGCATGCATGCACACACACACACACCACATATACATAAGCAAACAGATAAGTAAATTAATAACCCAGGCTTGGTGACAAGCTGTTATAATCTCAGCCCTGAGAAAGCAGAGACAGGTAGTTCTGCAGTGCTCTCAAGCCAGGCAGACCAGCCAAATCTGCCTGCCTGAAGTCAGTAAGAGAAGCTAGCTCAAAAACCAAGGGGAATGGTGCCCCAGGAACAACATCTCAGGTTGTCCTCTTGCTTCCACATGCACTAGAACACACAAGCAAAGACACAGGCACACACAAAGCACTCTGGAAAGTCATGTGCAAATACACTGTCTCCTGTAAAATCAGTCAGACTTCCCTGAGGTAGCTCTAAGCTCAGACTGTGACTAATACAGTCAAATCCACCTTTAATTAAAAAAAACAAAAAAACTAACTCCCTTGCTCATTTCAGGAAAATTTCAAATACCCTTCCTCTAATTCTTATTCTTTTCTCTTTCAGATTAAAAAGGGTGCCAGAAAAAATAAACTTAAAACCCTAGATATCTTCTTGTAACAAATCTGAAAGCATTCTCTGGGTTCCAATAAAAAAACATTCAGTAACACACCCTACAACTACACAGAGCTCTCAACAGCTGAACTTAACCTTAACAGGGCTACGCTAACTTGCAAACAAACCATACGAAATGTCTAGCATGATGCATGGCACAACTAGAGAGTCTAGCAAATGTCAGTTACCAGGCACTCCAAATACAGTGCTGCCCAGTTACAAAGGTATTTAGTTCAGACCTGATTATCACAGCATCTTAATCCTGTTTTAATTTACATAGTGTTAGTAATACACATAAATTCAAGATCAAGGGGCTGGAAATGCAGCTCTATTGCAGTGCTTGAACCAACATGCAGGAAATGTTTACAATGTTTACTAACCCTGAGTTCCAACAACACCGCATAAACCAGGCTTAGGGGTTCAAATCTGTAATCCCAGCAATCAGGAGGTAGAGGCAGAAGGATCAGAAGTTCCAAGCTGTCCCCAGCTACACAGTGAGCATGAGGCCAACATGGGACTGTGTCTCAGAAAATATAAAAATAATCTGATGTAACTGAGCAGGGTACCAAATATCTGTAATGCCAGCACTTAGATGGCTGAGGCAGGAGAACTGCCAAGAGTTGAGGCCAGTCTGGCTTACATGCTGAGTTCTAGGCTGGCCAGTACTCACAAATAGAGACTCTGTTCAAAAATAAAGAATTAAATGTAGACATGTCTTTCAGTTAATTACAACCCAAAGTGGTCCATCTTATTTCTTTTATTTTTAAATTTTTTATTTTTGTTTTTCTTTTTATTTTTATGTATGTGGCTATTTGCTTACATGTATGTCTATGTACCATTCACTTGCCCAGCTCACAGAGGCCAGAAGAGAATGCTGGATGCCTTGATACTGGGGTTACAGATGGTTATGAGCAACCATGACAGTGTTGGGAATCAAATACAAGTCTTTGAGATGAGCAGCTAGTTCTCTTATCCACCAAGCCATCTCTCTAGCCACAGCAGTCTACCCTATTTCTACCATACTAAAAGAAAAGAAAAAAATCATTCCAACAAATGCCAAAAATACTCCATTGATAAAATTCAACACTCAGTAAAAATATAAAACAAAAATAAAAGAAACATCCGTAAATTGACAAAAAACATTGACCAAAACACTTCAGCAAGCATTACAGTGAGCAGGATGTAAAGTAAATAAGTAAAAAAAAAAAAATTAAATTTTAAAAAATATTACACCTACTAGTGTAAGCATTTCTTTTTTTTTTTTTTTTTTGGTTTTTCGAGACAGGGTTTCTCTGTGTAGCCTGGCTGTCCTGGAACTCACTTTGTAGACCAGGCTGGCCTTGAACTCAGAAATCCGCCTGCCTCTGCCTCCCAAGTGCTGGGATTAAAGGCGTGCGCCACCACCGCCCGGCTTAGTGTAAGCATTTCTACTCAGGAAAAAAAAAAAACAAAAACAAAACCTCTAGTGCCCTTTGTCAACTCTGGTACTTGAAGGGACAATAAGAAAACAGTGGCAAGACCCTAAGCTCAATTTAGACCTCTCTATTCAGAATAGGAGACACCTAGCTACAACCCCTTTGATTCAAATCAATGAAAATAATTTTAATAGAAATCAAAAGACGGGCTGGAGAGATGGCTCAGCAGTTAAGAGCACTGATTGCTCTTCCAAAGGTCCTGAGTTCAAATCCCAGCAACCACGTGGTGGCTCACAACTATCCATAATGAGATCTGACACCCTCTTCTGGTGTGTCTGAAGATAGCTACAGTGTACTTACATATAACAAATAAATCTTTAAAAAAAAAAAAAAGAATTTCCACTTTAAAAAAAAAAAGAAATCAAAAAACAAGAAAACTTTACGGTGTTCCATCAGCAACACTACAAGAGACATAATCATGAGTAGGATGAAGCTAGGCAGGCTGAATTCTGAGTATAGAACTGGCATCTAAGCCAGACTCCATGTTGAGGAGCAGGGATAAGACTGGAGCTGAAAAGAAGCTTAAAATGCACTGTCAGTCTCTGCCTAGAATTCGGTTTATGTAATGGTATGGGCTTAGAAAAGTGGGAAGGTGCAAACAGACTCATGGTCAGGAATTGAACCAGGACATACATTTATGAGGAGAAGACCCTTAACCCTTAATTATATCTGATTCTAGACTCAGACGCCTGAAGAACAGCCAAACATCTGAAATCCCATGTATAACAGGCAAAAAGGGTGAGTATAGAAACGAGAAAGAAAAAAGACATTCAAAGTAGGATGAATCCGTAAGTCAAAACTTCAAAATGCATGGAGAGAAACCATGCTAAGAGCAAGCCAGGATAGCAGTAACTGAATATTAATTCATCCCAGATACTGAATAAGTTTGCAGACAGCAAGACAAACTGATTTCACATGTACATTTGGGGCACTGGGATATAAATGTTAAAAATTACTGCCAATGTAAGATGGTAGTCACTTTGGGAACCTGCTCGGCAGTTTCGTATACAGCCAAACATATATTTGATCTGGCATATTCTGACCTACTGCTGTACTCATAACTTATCCAAGTGGGTTAAAAAAAAAACCTATGTCTACAAAAAATATACACACAGAAGATTGTAACAGTTTTATTCAGAATTACCAAAAACTTTCACTAGATGAGCGAATAAACAAACTAGTATTTCCACTGACTGGAATATTATTTGTTGCTAAAAGGAAATAAGCCATCAGTCCATTAGCAGGTATAGAAGAACCAAAAATGCATATTACCAAGCAAAAGAAACCAAAAAATATAATTTATAGTCTGAGATAAAGAAATATTTTTTCAATGTTTTCCTTTATTACACTTGTTTGTGTGGGTGTATGTGTGTGGGTACCCTTATGTTATAGCAGATGGAGATCAGAGGCTAACCCACAGGAATCAGTTCTTTCCTCTACAACATGGGTTTTGGGGATTGAATTAAGGTCATCAGAATTAGCAACAGGTGGGGAGAGAGGGATTGGAGAGATGGTTCAGTGGTTAAGAGCACTGGCTGTTCTTCCAGAGGTCCTGAGTTCAATTCCCAGCAGCCACATGGTGGCTCACAACCATCTGTAATGGGATCCGATGCCCTCTTCTGGTGTGTCTGGAGTGTCACATACACAAATAAAATCCTTTCAAAAGCGGGGGGGGGAGAAAAAAGATTTAGCAACAGGTACCTTTACCAGCCAAGCCATATCACCAGCTTGGGAATTTTTTCTGAATACACATAGCCACTTAGGAGAAAGTTTTCATATATTTATGATATTGAAGCTTATATACAACTAAATACAACATTTTTGTTTTTAAGAAAAGCCTCAGCCGGGCAGTGGTGGCGCACGCCTTTAATCCCAGCACTTGGGAGGCAGAGGCAGGAGGATTTCTGAGTTCGAGGCCAGCCTGGTCTACAGAGTGAGTTCCAGGACAGCCAGGGCTACACAGAGAAACCCTGTCTCTAAAAACCAAATGAAAGAAAGAAAGAAAGAAAGAAAGAAAGAAAGAAAGAAAGAAAGAAAGAAAGAAAGAAAGAAAGAAAGGACTCAGGCTGGAAGGTGTATTTGCTTTCCATTTACTGGACAACTGCCAATAATAAGAGAGGCTTAAATATACTAAGTACAGTATACTACATAATACTACGAAATCACACAGTAAAGACAACTCAGGTAAATATCTGTGTTCCAACATGAAAAAAAGAATCTCAAAAATAATCCATCAGAAAACAAACAAATAAACAGAAGAGCTTCAGAGCAGCCTGGACAGTATGCTATAGTAAAATGCAGAGAGAGCTGGAGATGACTCAGTGGATAAAGCACTTGCCGCACAAACATAAGGACTGGAGTTCAAATCTCTAGAACCCACATACAAGCCATGCAGGTGTAGCGGCCACCTACAATGAGAGCACTCTAGAGAGGCAGGGAGTCATCAGAGCAAGCTGACTGGCTAGACTAGCCAAATTGGCTAGCTCCAGGTTCAAGAGGAGGCTGAACTTAATAAATAAGTAAGAGGGCAACTGAGAAGCTCCAGTGTCAACTTGGGGCTTTCACAGGCGTGTATACATATGTATGGTACACGGATACTATATGCACACTCCCACATACCACATACACATGCAAAAAAAAAAAAACGTAAAATGCATAGAAAAAGGCCTGGGAAGAAAACAACAAAGTGGTAACTGCAGAAGAAAAAGGATTAGATATGGGGAGGGGGGGTGGATAATTTGGAGCATTTTACAAGCAAATATGCATTCTGAGCTGTACAAACTACTGCAACTCCAGGAGCTGCCATGCACAGAGACTCCAGTGCAAATGACACCTAGAACAGGTAGCATACCTCCAGCACATCTAGAAACCACAGCTCTAATGCTTATGCAATTTAAAGTTAATAAAATAGGGGAGAGGCTGTCCCCAAGACAGCAGGAGTTAAACTTCTGGTGATACAAATGTATATATTTTGATTGGGATAGGTTACAAAATATACATGGTTTTCCTTTTGTTTGTTTGTTTTCTTTGTGGAGGGGAACTTTTGTTACTTTGTTTTGCTTTTATTTTTTGGTTGAAACAGTGTCTTCCTCTGTAACCCTAGTCGGCCTTGAAGTGATCAACTTGCTTCTGCTTCCTAAGGGCTGAGATCTAAAGACATGTGCCATCACACCAGCAATACCTACTGTTTTTCAAAACACCCAACTCAATAAGTATAATCTACCCATTTTATCCTATGCGAACTACACATCAAGAAGGCACAGTAGTACACACCTGTAATCCCAGGTCACAGAGATAGGAGGATAGACATAAGTTCAAAGTCAGTCAGAATGACAAAGAGACTCTATCTTTAAGAAAAAAAATAAAAAGTTTGTTTTAACCAGGCATGGTGGTTCACAGGAAGGACTAACAGAAGGGTAGTCACAAGTTCAAAGCCAGCTTACAACCTGGGCTACAGTATATCGAGTACCAAGCCACATGGGGCTAACTCAGCAAGATTCTGCTTCAAAAAACAGGGGGGTGGAAGGTTTATTTTCAAATAAATGTAAATTAAATATCTAAATAAAATATTAGAAGTGCCTAAAAAAAGGCACTCAAATTTGCAGAGCCACATAGGCACACCAAAACAAAACCCAATCGAGACTTAATGATTACACCCTGAAGTGCAGATACTAATTAAAATAAAATAAATGAATGTACTTCAAGGCTTATTATATATGCAACGACAAATTTGGATTAATATTGTTCTTATTTTTTTATATGAGGAGACTAAAGGTCAGATATGTTAACATCCAAGACATGAAATAAATGGTAAATGGAAATCTTATGCACTCTAATACTTTAAGTAGAAATTCTGTCTCCGGGGCAATTCAGTGAATGTAAAGACCCTACCAGCACCACCTAGACTGCACAACCCCTTCAGAAGCAGTTCCACTTAAGTCTGATAAAAATCCTCAGAGACCACATAAAAGGTCAAATTTTAATTTGGCAAGCAAAGTAATCCAACAGGCACTGCAAGCCAGGGAAAGGAAGCAGCAGCGCTGGAGAGTCCAAGCAAGGCGGAGGACAGAAGTCCAGCCCTTACAGACCTGAAGAGACATGAGCATTCCCTCACTTCAGAACCAAGATTCGAGAGGCAGGATAGAAATTATAAAGTGCTCTCTAGGCAAAAGCACCCTCCCGTCCTCCTCAAAGGACCAGAAAAAGGCCAATGAGAGAAAGACCAGAACCTGCTTTCAAGCAACCACCCAAAGATTAAACTCCTGCTGCGCAACATGCAAGAACCACGTGGATGACAAGAGTGGCCACAAGTCACCAGAGTCTACCACCTGAGCCTCTGTTTTAACCTACCAGAGCCTAAAACCCTGGGTTACCTGAGGAGGCAAAAAAAAAAAAAAAAAGAATCCGAGGACCAAAGGAAGTCCAGAGACCATCCCTAACTCTACAGAGACTGACACTACTCCACATAAAATGTATCAAACCCCTGCTTCCTCCAGCCACTCCTGCAGCGGGCATCCATTGTAGGGCTGTTGGGATCCAGGCCACATCCTGAGGACTGAGCAGAGAACAGGCGCGGAGCTTAATTCTAGCTGGGAAGGTAAGATTCCCCTTCCAAATTCCCACCTCCCCACCCCACCCCACCTTTTAAGTGTCAGTAAGACCCTTCAAATCTCTTCTCAATAGCTCCCACCAGCTTTCCTCAAGTCTCTTACTTTCTCCACAAACCAAGCAACTTATGGCTCCAGTTTCCCAGGGCTGGGAAAATCCTAAAGAGACCTGAAGTGAACAGAACAGGAAACATGAAACAGAGCACTTCACATTTTGTGTGCATACTTTCACAGCCGAACTGTCAGCGCTTCAACAGCAAATGATGGCTGAGAGTGATAAAGTCGTGACCCGGGCGCTGACCGCGGTTCTCTCCTGCTCCGTAGCTAATCAATAAACGCTTGCAGAGAATGCTGGAAGGTCTCCCTGATTCCCTAAGGCCTGGCACAGGAATTTAACAGTAAGCATTCGTCAGCTGCATCCTCCCTCTTCTCGGGACACTGTGCCCATCAGGGGTGACCTGGGTGGACAGGTTCGTCTCCCGGGAGACACTGAGAGGTGATCTGGAATGAATTCCCTTCCCTCTGCCAGGGCCTGCCTACCTCACCTGCCCTCTGCCAGGACCTGCCGCCTTCGCCGCCTTCGCCCCCTTCAGCACCTAACCCGGAGCCTCCTCCCCGCGAGTCGGGCTCAGGCTGCATCAGCAGCGCGCGCAGCCCGGCTCTGCGCTCCGCCGCCCCCCGCGCGCGCGGGTGACCGGAGAGCCCTCCCCGGCCCGGCGTGCTGTCTCCCAAGGGTCGCCGCTCCAGGGCCGCGCGCTCCGCCACCCCGCAGCCCTCCTCGCTCCTCCAGCCCCGGCGGGCTCCCCACCTGGCTCGCTTCCCGGCCGGAGCTGAGGGGCCGTCGCGTGGCTCTCCGGCGGCCGCAGCCTCCTCCGACCCGGCCCCCTCGGCTGAGGCGGCAGAAGCAGCGGCAGCGACTGAGGCGGCGGCGCCCACTCAGGCCCCGGAGCCGCCCCCGCGGCGAACGTTCCCGGCGCCGGCTCGCGCCGCTTCCCCGCCCGGCACGCGCAGCGAGCCCGCCCCCGGCGCGAGGGCGCGAGGGCGAGGGCGAGGGCGGGTGCGCGCGGAGGGCGGGCGCGCGGAGGGGCGGGGCTTCCGCCGCCAGAGGGGGCGGGGAGGCGGCCGAGTGCCCTCCCGCGGGTTCGCGCGCCCCCTCCGGGCCTCCGCTGCGCGCCGGCCGCGGAGGCGGAGGCGGAGGTGCGCTTCCACTCCACAGGTAGCTGGCGGGCGGCTGGGTGCTGCGCCGACGTGACTGCACCGTGAGGAATGCGAAGAAACACCCGGTGAATCATTCACCCAAGCCTCGAGCACGGGGTCCTCCCCCGAGTGACTTTCCACGTTGCCTCAGCAGGCTCGCTGAGCACTGACTCCGCGCCTGGTGCCCGGTGGACACGATCTGAGTCACGGAACCTGGTCCCCAAGAGTGCATAACTTAGGGAGAAGAGCAGCCTTGCGAAGGGCCGAATCTGGTTCGCTGCGCAAAGCCAAGCCACAGCCGGATGCGGTGAAAGGATGAGGAGAGACAGATTACTTTCCGCTTAGTTGCTCAGGAGTTCCTGAAAGTGGGAGTATTTGGATATTAAACAGCTTGGGCAAAGAAGCAGGGTCAACAAAGCTTCATTTATTTATCTGTGTATCTATTTATTACCAACTCATATATCATTTTTAAAAGACTTATTTTAATTTATGTGTATGAGTGTTTGGGCTGCTATATGTGTGCACCCTGTGAGTGCCCCCGAAGGCCAGAGGAGTGTTTTGGATCCTCTGAAACTGTGAAGTGATATGATATGTGGATACTGGAGAATCAAATCCAGGGCCTCTGATAACATAACAAGCGCTCTTAACTGCTGAGCTATCTCTCTAGCACCTCGTTTTGCTTTTTGTTTTTGTTTTTTTGTTGTTTTTTTTTTTTTAGAATCCTTCCCAAACTCTTTAGGGACATCGAAGTCTTTTTTTTTAACAGTTCATGGATCTTTTTTTTTTCCTCAGTGTTAAAACAACAGTATGGTCCATTAGACTTTTGGTGCATGTGGACGTGCATATGCACGTGAAGGGAAGCAACTCCGGGCCTGTGAGCTTTAGGGATGCTTTTTGAAGCTTTCTGGCGCCTTATGGAAAGGCAGATCATGCCACCTGCTTCCATCAGACTGGCAGCCTGCCTCTAGAACACCCTTTTCCTCCTCTTCTCACATTCTATTTTTAAATTCCTGTGGTGAAGGCAGTGCTGTGCTGATAACTTTAAGTGCGGGTTTTTTTTGGGGGGGGGGATATTTTACTTTTCACACATGAATCGTGTGACTGTTTTGCATGTTGGAGGAGACTCACTGGTGGTGGGGTGGGGACTGCTCTAACCATGTAAGGATACACTCAAGAGATATAGAGACTCAGACCATGTCAAGAGATATTTAGTTTCTTACCATGTATTGAGCTCCTGCTCTGGGGAAGGCACTGATGGATAAAAACATTAACTCTGTTGGAAAGAGGTAGAGTATGAAACTGAAGCTATAGAAACCCAGCGTGGTGCCTCAAACACCTGTAATTCCTAGCACTCAGAAGGCTGAGGCAGAAGGATCACCCTGAGCATGAGGCCATGCTGAGCTACAAAATGAATCCCAGGCCAGCCTGGACTGCAGGATGAGCCACTGTCAAAACAAATCAATAAACATCTTATTTCTTATATCTTATCTCAAATTTGAAGTAGGCTATCACAAACATCTCTAAAACTCACTAATTTACACTTGTGTTAACAGCTTTCTGTCTTTTGAAGTTCATCACCTCACATCCTCACAACAACTTTCAGACATATTCACCCATTTTCCAACTCATATTTGAAGATTTTCAATGTCTTTCCTAGTTGTCTTTTTTCCTACATCATCTACAGTGTTCACCTTTCTTGTCCTAAGAAGGAGGATTCTGCAACAGCTACGGTTCCCTCTGTCTTCTCCGTCATAAATATCCTTGAAAGTTCCACACACATCTCTTCAGCAGCCTGTCCACCCATGACTGGGACTGTTTACCACTTTAATGACTGATTTCATCCTAACCACCATCTTCCATTTTGAAGTCCTAATATTACTAGACCCTTCCGTGGCATTTGGTAGCACAAGTACTATACGAGTACTATACTCTTTTACACTCCCTCAGCTTTGTGACGTGCCTCCACGCTGAAGCCTGCTATTCACACATCTGACTCAGTTCATCCCCCACAGCACACACACTCACATGCTAATTCTCCCTAAGCCATTGTGTCCACTCTTTGTCCCCATCTTTTCCCATACCTCTGGCTCCTAAATGAATTCTAGCTTCTAAAAGTACAAGCAAAAATGTTTCCTACTTGAATCTTTTCTTTGCAGGATACTTCATCATGAGACCTGTTAACGAAAATAGTTGGTATCAAACTTCTAAGAGGAACATACAAATCCAGGCAAGCCTACTGCAGCATTTTTAGAAATGCATGGAAAGAAAATGTTAGCAAGGGATAGAAATAGTTTATAAGATCACGGTATTGGAGGGCTGGAGAGATGACTCAGCGGTTAAGAGCTCTGACTGCTCTTCTGAAGGTCCTGAGTTCAATTCCCAGCAACCACATGGTTGCTAACAACCATCCATAATGAAATCTGGTGTCCTCTTCTGGGGTGTCTAAAGACAGCTACAGTGTACTTATATATAATAAATAAATAAAATCTTTTAAAAAAAAAAGACCACGGTATTGGCAGAGTTGTGTGCAGCTAGCCCTCTCTGACTTGTAGGTGGCCATCTCTACCTGATGATTTTCCTCTTGTATGTCTGGGTCCTGTTCTCTTGTAGAGACACTAGTCATACTGCATAGAGCCCACCACTAATAACCACATTTTAGGTTAATCATCACTTTAAATGCCCTGTCTCCAAAGACAGATACCGGAGTACTAGAAGTTAGGATTAAAACAACTCTAATGTAAAAGCTAAGATTAAACTTCTTGGAGCAAGGCTGGAGAGATGGCTCAGTGGTTAAGAGCTGCTCTTCCAGAGGTCCTGAGTTCAATTCCCAGCAACCACATGGTGGCTCACAACCATCTGTAATGGGATCTGATGCCCTCTTCTGGTGTGTCTGAAAACAGCTACAGTGTACTCATATAAGTAAAATAGATAAATAAATCTTAAAAAAAAGAAAAGGAAAAAACTTATTGGAAGAAAATGTGAATGTACCTCATTACCTCAGGTCTGGTAAAGCCTTCTTGGATATGAGACCCAATGATGTGCTTGTTTTGTTCTCCATTGCTGATTTTATCTGACCTAAAACAACTTGGAAAGGAAAGGGTAGATTTCATCTGACACTTCCAGGTAGCAGCCCATGACTGAAGGATTTCAGGGTAAGATCTTGAGGCAAGAACCCGGAGCAGGAACTGAAGCAGAGACCATGGAGGAACTCTGCTTGCTCCGTAGCTTGTCAGATTTCTTATGTGACCCAGGACCATCTGCCCAAGGACATCACTACCCACAGTAGGCTCAACCCTCCTCCTTCATCATTAATCAAAAACAAAAAACAAAAAACATTTTTTCCCTACAGACTTGCCCGCAGGTCAATCTGAAGGACACATTACTCAATTGAGGTTTCTCTTCCCAAATGATTGTAATTTGTGTCTAGTTGACAAAAAAATACAACCAGCACACTGGGGTACACCGTACCTTGTCATCATATATTACATACATGCATTGAAGTATGCATGGTCGCCAGGCAGTGGTGGTGCACGCCTTTAATCCCAGCACTTGGGAGGCAGAGGCAGGCGGATTTCTGAGTTCGAGGCCAGCCTGGTCTACAGAGTGAGTTCCAGGACAGCCAGGGCTACACAGAAAAACCCTGTCTTGAAAAACAAACAAACAAACAAACAAACAGTCTTGAACTGCTACCTCCTCAGTGTGGGGGTGGCAAATGCAAGCCACCCTGCCCACTAATGTCATGGTCACTGGGGCTGTTGTTCACAATGGAGCATGTGTGTTTTGTGATTCTGGGTAAAAGACTGGACCAGCATAAATCAAAATATTAGCAGAGGTTATCTCTGGGTGATAAGATTGTGTGCTTTAAATTTTCTTTGTATTTATTTATATTTTCAAAATTGTCTTAATTGGAGGTATACTTTTTTGAATTTAGTAAAATTACTTTTAAATATCTATGCCAGAAGCCTGGCATGGTGGCTCACATCTGTCATCTCAGCCTTTCAATGACTTAGGTAGGAGAGCCACCACCAGTTCAAGGCCAACCTAGGCTGTATAATAAGTTCCAGGTCAGGTTGGGTTATGTAGTGAAACTCTAACTCTAGAAGAAAAACTAAAAATGATGTCAGAACCCGCTTGATTTACATCCTGTGCACCCAAGTCTTGATTGTCAAGGTCGTAAGTGAGGTGGGGGAGAAGTGCCCATCGATGTCTCCGGGGTCACGTGACTCCGGGTTGGGTAGGAGTGAGCTGAGAGCAGCAGGACGGAGCTGCAGAGGATGTGAGAGCCGTGTGGGAGGCAGACACCTGCCAGCCAGCCTGGGCTTGGGCAAGAGAAGATAAAATGAGCTCAAGGGAAACAGTCCTTGAAGTCAGAAATCCTCTGTCTGGCTTCCAGGATCATCTTTCCTAACAATAAGCCGCCTCAGGAGTGCAGACAGAATAACACAGAAATGACAGAGCCTGCTCACCTCTGTCTAGTGACAGGCAGTTGACCTCATAATGTGTTCTGTTCTGTTCTCTGCTGCTTACTGATGACACAACAGGACTGGAAAGGGGCCAGCAGTCAGTAATCAAAAGGGTACGGCAGGAGGGTCCCGGGCAGGATGGCAAGCTCGGCGAGGATGCTTGCTCAGACAAGATAGGGCAGAGGAGTTCATGGTCAGAATGCAGAGGAAGTTGCTACCTCTCACAACACAGCAGAAAGGGTGGCCCTCCAGGGAAGAAAAGGGCAACTTGGAAAAAAAATAAATGTGAGTTTCTGTTGCACGCTGGGAACAGTTTGAGAACATTAACACCAGAGACTGAGTTGCAGGTTTTCAGTCTTACCCAAATGTGGAATGTAGACAGAATAGAAACAAACTGGGGACTTCTGGATGGGTCTAGGGTGACCAGAGAGAGGGACAGCACAGGGACCATGGTGTTGCCCCACTCTCTTCATGATAGGAGCATTCTGAGTCTAAAAACTGGAGACAAAACCACAGTGACAAAACTTCCTAAGATTCACCTTGCGAGTGGCAGCCATGCTCTCAACAAAGCCAGCCTTGGAGATGGAGCTGAGGTCGGAGTGAACCGGGTAGCGAGACTTAGCCCATTGTGATTGCTGGAAGACATGGGCACAAGGGTAGCTGCCATTGACACTGTACATACTGGTCAGATCTGGTGAGACAGAGGCTCATGGCACCCCCAAGTCCCCAAAGATGACTTTGAGAAGCCAAACCATGGAAGCCAAGGAATCCATGGATAACTTGCTAGTTTACTAACAGATCTTGCAAGTTTACCAATAGTTATTAGGAAGTACCCGACACCTGAAAAGATTAACACATTGTTAATATTGATGCAATCTTTTTAAACTTTTTAAATTATTTTATACATATGGGTATTTTGCCTTTATGTATGTCTATGCAACATGTAAATGGAGTGCCCAAGGAGGCCTGGACCTGGACTTACAGCTGTGAGTCAGTCACTATGTGATGCTGGGAATTGAACCTGGGTCCTCTGGAAAGGCAACCAGTGGTCTTAACTACTAAACCATTTCTTCATCCCCTTGATGCAATATGTTTTGGTGGTGGTTGTTGTTTTGTTTTGTATTTTGGTTTTGGTCATTTGGTTGGTTGGTTTTGTTTTAATTTTGAGATAGACTCCCATGTAGCCCAGGCTGGCCTTGACCTTTTATTTTTCAAAGATTTATTTACTTATATGAGTACACTGTATCAGACACACCAGAAGAGGGCATCAGATCCTATTACAGATGGTTGTGAGCCACCATGTGGTTGCTGGGAATTGAACTCAGGAACTATGGAAGAGCTGTCAGTGCTCCTCGGCCTCCTGAACTCTGGGATTACAGATGTAAACTACCACACCCAGGTGTGTGTGTGTGTGTGTGTGTGTGTGTGTGTGTGTGTGTGTGTGTACAAATGTGGAGGCTAGCTAAGGTTTGATGACACAGGAAGCCTTCTCAATCACTCTGTATCTTATTTCCTGAGACAGGGTCTCCCCCGAACCTGAAGCCTGCTGTTTTGGCTGGGCTAACTGGTTAGCAATCCCTTGAGATCTGCCTGCTAATCTTTACCCTGCCAATTCTGAGGTTACAGGCTCACACCACCACACCTGGCTGTTAACATAGGTTTCTGGAGAGCCAAACTCAGGGCCTCATGCCTACACAGTGAGTGCTTACCAAGCCAGTTCCAGCCCCTGCACAGTTGGTTTCTTAGACAAGGTCTTGCTTGGCCTGGAATTCATTATATAGGACATGGCTAGCCTTGAACTTGCAGGATCCTACTGAGGTCTCTGCTTCCAGAGTGAAGGATTACAGATGTACATTCCCTGACTAGCCGATGTAAGCATCTCTCTCTCTCTCTCTCTCTCTCTCTCTCGGGGGGGGGGCATTTGTTGTTGTTGATACAGGGTTTCATGTATTCCAGACTAACCTCAAAATCTCTAGATATTAGAGACTGATGTTGAAATCCTACTCTTCCTGCCTCCACCTCCCAAGGTAGGAAATTACAGACATGGGCCATTGTGCCCAGTTTATTTGGTCCTGGGCTTCAAGCCCACAGCCTCGTCATGCTAGGCAAACACTAGCACACCAGCAGCGAACCGCATTTCCAGCTCAGCTTCTTCGACTGCACAAGAGGAATGACTTCAGCTATCGTTAACTTGGATGAACGTCAATCACCCACTCTGCTTTGGGAAGAACACCTACTCCAGAGCATCGCCTAAAAGAACCACATTTGTTTAAGCTATTAAACTGCAGTTTAAGCAGCGACATAATATGCAGAGCAAACAGGGGAAGGGGGAAGGGGCCGAGGTTCTCTATTTTTTAATTTAACCTGGGGAGGTTCCAGCTGTAGAAAGAGTGCAAAGGACAGGAGAGACTAAGACAGAATGGAGACAATTCAGTTCTGCCAGCTAAGGACTTATGAGCTTAAACAGCAACACCACTTGCTTCCCTGTGCAGGTGCTGAGGAGAAGGTGGAGCTGGCTGTTCTAAATGTCAAAGTGCTTGCAGGCAGGCAGCTTCAGACAGCTTTGAGATATTAGCTTTAACATCCCAGTGGGCACTGAGGAGGAAAGAGAAGCATACTTCCTTCCTCTCAGGGAGCTGCATTGACTCTTTTCTTTTCTTTCTTGCTTGGCCATATCTGTTTAACTTCTCCATGTCAGGAACTTCCTTAGGTCTGCTCCGGTCAGGCTCTGCCCTGTGTTGCAGCATGTTGGTGCCTGTCTCAGCAGCTCAGAGCTCAGACCAGAAGCATAGAGCTATTCCTGATCTCCTAACTGGAGAATTCAAAGCCTGGGTTGCCAGCCTTTAGTCCAATTCCACATGAGACCAGCTCTTGGGAAAAGGGCCTGCTCGGGGGTCTCGATGGCCCCCATTACATCATAGGTGCTTCTGAGTTGGGTTAAGGCTGCTGTGCCACTGTTTTGTCTAGAGAAATGTGGTTTTTCTCACATTGAGATGGTCTACTTTGCACAAAGATACAGGAGCATCAAGCCCCACCCCCCAAACAAAACAAAACAAAAAACCCACAAAATAAAACAACCATCTAGTTACCATTTTTATTTCTAGCTGGCATCTGGGACTGAAAAAAAACCATGTGGCATATAGAAACCTGCAGCCCAGCATCCCCTACTACCCACTCTGCCTCTGCTACCCAACACTCAGAGATCCCTAGGGAGCTAGAACCCACCCCATCACACCAACTACTCCTTCATGTATTTAGAATGAAACCAGTTCCCTGTTGGGTCTAGAACTCTCTGGAAACAGACTTCACCCAGAGAGGTCCAGATTATCCTTTGGCCACATCTGCATTTGGCCTGACAGAATGAAATGTGTTGTCTTCCTCACTCCCTCAGCCCAGTTCATCATTCCATCTTCTCCTTCCATGATCCACTAACTCTCCCACGTACTGTATTAATCCCTACCACATCCCTTGGGCCTCCTGCAGCCACAAATCAGAATCCATCCATCCTCAGTCTCCATTCACACCACTCAGAACCTGACTCCGGGTCTGATACAAGGAGTGGATGGTGACTCAGGCCAGCAATCTCATTACTCAGGAAATAGAGGCAGAAAGATCAACAGGAAATGGAAGCCAGCCTAATGGACACGGACATTCATGAGCTCCAACCAGACAGTCAGGGGCTACACATAGCAAGATTATATCACAAACAAAACACAGTCAAATACAGTTTGCTGAGGGCAGGTCAAAGGCATTGACTTTAGCCTCTGTCAGCAGAATGTCTGGTGTGTTTAGTACTGTGACATACTGTGACAAAAGAGGGTTCTTTTGACTCTGGATTTAAGAAGGGTACAGTCCATCACAGTGGGGAGGCAGCAGGAGCATGAGGTATCCAGTCACTGCACCCAAGAATCAGAGAGAGGGAGGGATGGAGAGATGGCTCAGTGGTTAAGAGCACTGGCTGCTCTTCCAGAGGTCCTGAGTTCAATTCCCAGCAAACACAAGGTGGCTCACAACCATCTGTAATGGGATCTGATGCCCTCTTCTGGTGTCTCTGAAGACAGCTACAGTGTATTCATATACATAAAATAAATAAATAAATCTTTAAAGAATCAGAGAGAGATAAATGCTGGTCTTCAGCTGGGTTCCTCACGTTTTCCTTCCTATTCAGTCTGAGACTCCAGAGCTTGAGAGAGTGTCACCGACATTCAGGGTGTATCTTCCCTCTCAGGTTAAATCTCCAAGTTAAACATCTTGGCTGCATGCCAATCATCTAAAATGCTTTTGGAAAAGTACCTACTCTTGAAATAGTGAAGACACAGGACTGTGTCTCCCTGGTGACTCCAAATCCTGTCAGGCTGACAGTGAAGCTCGACCATCACACTGGGAAAGCATTTGCAGTTGGTTCACACATGTTCCTTGTTTCCTCAACTAGGTTGCAAGTTCCTCAAATTCAGGGCTGAGCCTGAATTTGATCAAAACCAGAGAGTACATGAAGAGTTCTCGATAGATGAGGAGAAGCGGGCCTGGGGTCCCGGTGGGGCCGGCAGAGAATCTGCACCTGACTGTGGCACAGGTATTAACCTGGTTATGGTTTAAAAATAAAAGCTTTATTTTGTGTGTATAGGTGTGTGCCTGAGTTTATGTATCTGTTCCATGCACATGTAGAGGTCATGAGAGGACATCGACTCTGTGTGGCTGGAGTTGCATGCTGTTGTGAGCCACCCAAGGTAGGTGCTGGGAACCAAACTCAGCTTCTCTGCAAGAGGAACAAGTGCTCTTAACCATTGAGCCATTGCTCTCCACAACTGTTTGCCTAAGCTAACACACCTGTGCCCACTATCCAACACACCCTTCCACGGTGTGTCTCAGAAACCTGGGAGAGTTGTGGACCTTAGGATCTATACAGTACTTTGGATCCTTGGAGAGAAATACCGAGATGAGCCCCTTGCATATCCGACCCATAACTATGAGGGCTTCATTCTGTGAGGCTGGGGCTTGTTCACAGTGGCTAATATTTAATGGATCCCTGTTTGTGCCAAGAGGCTATGAATGGAAAGTTGAATCGAAAGCACACTAGGGGATGCCTGCTTACAGAAACTTGTAGATGGCAAATGTGACAAACAGAATTAATACTTTTCAAAAGATTCTATGAAGGGGCTGGGGCGATGAGGACATGCAGAAAGCCTGCTGCTCTGCGCTCAAGCATGAGGACCTGAGTTCAGATTCCCCAGAACCCATGTTAACAGCTGTCTGGGCACCATGGGCCTGTGATCACAGTGCTAAGAGGCAGATAGATACAGGAGAGATACTGGAGACTTACTGGCTAGTCAATGTAGCCAATCAGTGAGCTCTAGGTTCAGTGAGAGACTCTGTCTAAAAAAGAAGGTACAGAAAGAGAGAGAAAGACACTAGATGTCAAGCTCTGTGCTCTACATGCAAATGTGTGTGTGCGCGCACGCACACACACACACACACACACACACACACACACACACACACACCATACAGAAAGATTGCATGGATGGACAGCATTTTAATCAAGTTCAAAGGAAAGTGGAAACCCAAAGGAAAGTGAAACTCATTTGATCCAGAGGCGTGGCAGTAGACCATTACACTAACGGTCCTTGTGGATCACACCTCTTGGTACACATGCACATGTGTGTGACCCTCCCATTACATTCCACAACACATGTGACAGGAGCGAATGTTGGAGGAAAATGAACATGGAGGTATGTTCTCTTGGCACAGTGTCCTATGGCAACTGTGTAAGAAAGCCAGCCTAGCCCAGTGGTAGTGGCATAAGGCAGTAGTAATCCTAGCACTTGGGAGGCAGAGGCAGGCAAATATCTGAGTTCGAGACCAGCCTGGTCTACAGATCAAGTTGGAAGACAGTCAGGGCTACACAGAGAAACCTTGTTTTGAAAAAAGAAAAGGAAGGAAGGAAGGAAGGAAGGAAGGAAGGAAGAAAGAAAGCTAGCTGAAAGGCCTGTGGGAGGAAACTGAGGTACACTCAGATCAGCTTCCATCGCCAGATCCTAGAATGAGACAATCTTGCACATTCTGGCCTGACTGACACTGTCCCTTATCCATGGTCTTGCAACCCAGGCTTTTTGCTGCCCACGTCACCTGAGGTCCTAAAGTGAATGGAATTCTACAGAAGAAAACAGTTCTTAGACTTTAAAGATGTTTTGCATTACTCAGTAATGTATGTGTCTTTGTATGAGTACATGTGCATGCACACAGGCGCCCGCGGAGGCCATAAGAGGCGTCAGATGTAGAGCAGCAGTTGCATTGATTCAATCAGGAATCTGCGTGCACTGATGTTGAAAGTCCTTGTTTAGGAGTGCCCAGCCATTGAGTTAGCCAAGGCATTTTAAGATTAACTGGAGTGTGTGTGTGTGTGTGTGTGTGTGTGTGTGTGTGTGTGTGTGTGTTTTCCATTCTCGGATCCATGATAGCTCCTGGGTGGGTGCACGCCTGCAGCTCCCCAGGAGCTCAAAGTGGTGCAGTCAAAACAATCACCATAACCATCAAATCCACTGGCCCTGAGGTTCCAGGGGGATGTGAGCCACCTAGTGAGAGTGCTGGGAACCAAACTCAAATTGTCTGCAAGAGCAGCATGTGCTCTTCACCACAGAGCCATCTCTGCAGCCTCCAATTATTACATTTTAAACTGTTATTCTGAATAGCACAGTGGAATAGACTGTCATCTTACTACATCCCAGCATGGGCTCGAATCATCCATTTGTCCAGCATACCCACAATGTGCACATTATCTTGTGGCAGAGAGAAAGACAGAGAGAGACAGACAGAGAGAGCACGTTCACATAATTTTCATAATTGTGAAGTATTATAACTGCTCTTATTTATTATTAGTTATTGTTGTTAATTTTGCTTCACAGCTAAACCCCTTGGGTAATAATTATGCCTGAAAGGAGGGAGCACTTTGGGCTGCCTGGCCGAGGGAAGCTGCAGGGTAGGAAAGGAGGCTGTGACTGCAGACAGGAAAGGCTGTGACTAGGTCTGCATTGCACAGTGAGGACGGGTAATGAGAGTCACAGTGCGAGCTGTGCTGCGAAACTGTCACGTGTGGTTCCGTGGAGGATGCAAGCAAACCTCATGAACCAGTGACTGCAGCTAGGGAAATTTCCAGGCAGAGTGTTAGAGGTGTAAATTGTCTTTTTAGCAGCTTTAACTGTAAGGGAAGGAGGAGCTGTTTAGCTCGTAAACTGGATTTATAAGAAGCATTCAGAGTTTGAGAAGGACTGGCTGCAAAAACCAATGTTTTCAGATTTCTAGGCTTTCCAACACCAAAGAGGACTACAAAGAGACACAGCTTCAGAGTGGAGACTAAATTAAGTTTGAGGCTGGACTGGAAGCCTCCTTTGTTCAGATCTCTTGAGGCTGAGGGTAGAAGATGCTGAGATGCTCAGTCATTGTCACTTGCCAATAGGCTCCCTGAGTGAAGGACAGAGCATCACAGAACCACTTATGGGTTTGACTATGGCTGACAAGTAGACTATTTCCTATGTGTGAATAGTGGACAATGCTTCCTGTGAATTTTAAAACCAGAATTTAAAATGAACAAATCCCTGGGTTCCCCACTTTCTAAAGGCAGAAAGTATGCTGAGAAGCTACCTGGCTACAGCAAAGACCAGTTCCTATTAGTAAGGAAATAAACGGAGCTGGAGAGATGTCTTAAAGGTTTAGAGCACTTGTTGCTTTTGCAAAGAACTTTTTGGGTTTAGTTCCCAGCAGTCACATGGTGGATCACAACCATCTGGGACTCCAGTTCCAGGGGATCTGACTCTCTCTTCTGACCTCTAAGGACACAGGACACACACATGATGAATATACATACCTGAAAGCAAAACATTCATACACATAAAATAAGCTTAAAAGAATTATCAGCTGGGCAGTGGTGGTGCACACCTTTAATTCCAGCAATTGGGATGCAGAGGTAGGTGGATTTCTGAGTTTGAGGCCTGCCTGGTCTACAGAGTGAGTTCCAGGACAGTCAGGGATATACAGAGAAACCCTGTCGAAAGAAAGAAAGAAAGAAAGAAAGAAAGAAAGAAAGAAAGAAAGAAAGAAAGAAAGAAAGAAAGAAAGAAGCCGGGCGGTGGTGGCGCACGCCTTTAATCCCAGCACTTGGGAGGCAGAGGCAGGAGGATTTCTGAGTTCGAGGCCAGCCTGGTCTACAGAGTGAGTTCCAGGACAGCCAGGGCTACGCAGAGAAACCCTGTCTCGAAAAACCAAAAAAAAAAAAAAAAAAAGAAAGAAAGAAAGAAAGTTTGTTACTTCCTTAATTAGGGTTTTACTGCTGTGAACAGACACTATGACCAAGACAAGTCTTTTAGAGGACAACATTTAATTGGGGCTGGCTTACAGATTTAGAGGTTCAGTCCATGGCAGCATCCAGGCAGGCATGGTGCAGGAGGAGCTGAGAGTTCTATATCTTCGTCTGAAGGCTGCAATCCAAATACTGACTTCCAGGCAGCTAGGATGAGGGCCTTAAATCACAGTGACACACCTACTCCAACAAGGCGACACCTCCAAATAGTGACACTCCCTAGGCCAAGCATATTCAAACCATGACACTACCCTTTACAATTCCATTCTTGGAGTGCTATGCCAAGGAAATAATTAAACATGATCAAATTCATATTCACCAACTCTAGTGAATAACAGAATCAACATCCTGGCATGATGGCACATACCTGTAATCCCAGTGTCAGGAGGCTGAGATGGAAGGGTCAGGAATTTGAGACCAGCCAGGGCTACTTAGTGAGAGCTGTCTCAGAAAACAGAGAGAGAGAGAGAGAGAGAGAGAGAGAGAGAGAGAGAGAGACAGAGAGAGAGAGAGAGAGAGAGAGAGAGAGAGAGAGAGAGAGAGAGAGAGAGAGAAAGAAGAAGAAGAAGAAGAAGAAGAAGAAGAAGAAGAAGAAGAAGAAGAAGAAGAAGAAGAAGAAGAAGAAGAAGAAGCCAGGCAAGCTGGGCATGGTGGCAACATGCCTTTAATCCCAGAACTCTGGAGGCAGATGGAGGCAGGGGGATTTCTGAGTTTAAGGCCAGTCTGCACTACAAATTGAGTTCCAGGACAGCCATGGCAACACAAAGAAATCCTGCCCCGACACACAAAACAGATCAGCTGGATGTACCTCAGTTGGTAGAACATTTCCCAGCATCTAGGAAGCCCTTGATTCAATCCTAGCACTACATAAACTGGGCATGGTAGTATACACTGGGTGTAATCCCTGAACTCAGAAAGAGGGAGAAGAGGATCGGTAGTTCAAGGCTATCCTCAGCTACTTGAGTTTGAGGCCATACTGGGTTATATGAGATCCTGTCTCAAAAGAAATTAGAAGCAAGTGGGGCCGGAGCAAGTGGGGCCAGAGAAAGCGGGGCTGAAGAGAGGGGAGCTGAAGAAAGCAGGCTGGAGTGAGAAGAAAAAGAAAAAAAGAAAGAAATTAGAAACTATATACCTGACTCAAAACATAAATTGCTGTGGTTTGAATCGATATGGCCCCCATAGATTCATGTGCTTGAAAGCTTGTCCTATAGGGAGTGGTACTACTGGGAGGTGTGTCCTTGTTGGAGTAGGTGTGTCACTGTGGGGGGTGGGCTTTGAGGTCTCCCATGCTCAGGCTATGACTAGTGTGGCACACAGTCTCATGCCTGCAGATCACTACATAGAACTCTAGGCTCCTCCAGCACCATGACTGCCTGCATGCTTCCATGCTTCCAGCCATGATGATAGTGGACTAAATCTCTGTAACCATAAGCCAGTCACAATTAAATGTTTTCCTTTATAAGAGTTGCTTGGTTGGGGCTGGAGAGATGGCTCAGCGGTTAAGAGCATTGACTGCTCTTCCAGAGGTCCTGAGTTCAATTCCCAGCAACCACATGGTGGCTCACAACCATCTGTAATGGGATCTGATGCCCTCTTCTGGTATGTCTGAAGACAGTAACAGTTTACTCATATAAGTAAAATAAATAAATACATCTTCAAAAAAAAGAGTTGCTTGGTCATGGTGCCTCTTCACAGCAATAAAACCCTAACTAAGACATATTATATATAAATATATATAATCATATTGTCATATTGCAATATTAAATAATGATTACAAAAGTTATTGTGAAACCTATTGACTTGTGTTTGGTATTTTCATAATTAAAGGAAACATAAACTAGAACTGTGTATAAATAGCCTCGGTGTGGACAGTGGCTGAAAGAGTGAACACAGTTCTGGATACTAAGAATGTACTTGTCTGCTGTGTCCAAAGCCCTGGCTTGACTCCAGCACCACAGGAGTGCGGGTGGGGAGCATAGCAGGAAAGAGAAGAGAACACAGGGAAAGATGTACTCTTGCCTTCCTACTGATTCTTTTTCTTGCTAGACTGGCCTTGTCACAGTTTTATGACGTCTCTGACCTTTGTTCTAGGGACATGGCTGGTCTTCCTAAAGGGTCAAAACAAAAAGTCCAACCCACTTGTTCTCCCAGGGCTGCCGCACAAGCCCACAGGAATGCAGACCCAAGCAGGAGTCTCTTCTAGAAGCATTTAAGAAATCCATCAGGAGCTGGGCGGTGGTGGCGCACGCCTTTAATCCCAGCACTTGGGAGGCAGAGGCAGGCAGATTTCTGAGTTCGAGGCCAGCCTGGTCTACAGAGTGAGTTCCAGGACAGCCAGGGCTACACAGAGAAACCCTGCCTCGAAAAAAAAAAAATCAGGGACCAAGAAGGGACAATCAGGATGGCCCATACTATGGAGGAGAATCTAGGCCATGGGGAACCGGATCAAACACAGGGAGCCAGAAAGAGAAACAGACCACTCAGAAAAATCATGAGGTGCCCTGCCTTTCACCTGAGATGACCCTGGCAGAAGACCAACACACACAAGGAACTTGAACGGCTAAGACAGACCTGACCCAGGAGTTATTGTTGGTAGGAACCAGAGGGAGGGCCCCAAGAGGAGATGTCTGACCTCATTCTCATCTGAAGGGATGATAAGTTCTTCACCTGAAGCAGCCACCCTCCTGAGACATCCGCATGAGAAAGTGACTGAGGACAAAAAATGCAAACAAATAGGGCCATGGGGAGGAGCCTGTGGTTAAGTGCAGGGTGGGTAGAAGGGAGAGGGGAGGGGACAGGGAGGACAGTGGTGCAAGGCAAAGCATTTAATGAGAAGGAGGGGCCACTAGAATGTTTACCTGGAAGGGATGACTCCTGTCTGGTCTTGGGTGAAGAAGGTGTTTCAGGTTGTCTGGCCTGCAGAAGCTAAAAAGTAGAGTTGAGAAGCCTCTTGTGCACTGGTCTGGGGGAATGGTCCAGCCAATCAGGACCAGAGAACAGCAGAGGCCTCAATTAGAGGGTGGGTAGGAGCAGGATATCAGAGCAGGACAGATACAGAGAGGACAGAAGAGAAACAAGGCTGGGAGGGATGACAGGAAAGATGATGGGGACCTCTGACAAGTTGAACATTTTTTAAATGCAGAGAGATTTTGAAGAGTCACAGTCAAAAGGGAGCTGAGACGAATGGGATTTCCAAGCAACACCGAAGCCCCCGCAGAGCTGGGAATACAGAGGTGCAGCCGCTGCCACATCGCTTTCCTCCAGTGATGCTGGCAGCCTCGAGCAGGGGCGGCTTGGGGAAGCGATGATCCAGGTTGCACTGTGACCCAGCAAGTCCCGTGGGAGGCTGGGAATAAGGAGGCTTCACGAGCTTTCAAGGACAGGCTAGAGAGAGCTAGCCTGGCCTGGAGCCCCGGGTTAAGGCAGATGCTGAGGCTTCTGCTTATGTCAGAGGGTGTGCTCCTCAGGCTGGCTTCAGTCAGCATACAGGCTGCTTGAAAAGATAAGACGCTGACAACGTCGCGCTGGCATTGCTGGTGACTTACTGCTTTAATTTTTAGAGATTTCATTTAGAAGCTGGAGAGATGGTTCGGTCAGTAAAGTGCTTGCCACATAAGCAAGAAGTTCTAGTTTTATTTTTGTTACTGCGATAAAATACCCTGACCAAAACAAAAACAAAAACAAAGCCGGGCGGTGGTGGCGCACTTGGGAGGCAGAGGCAGGAGGATTTCTGAGTTCGAGGCCAGCCTGGTCTACAAAGTGAGTTCCAGGACAGCCAGGGCTACACAGAGAAACCCTGTCTTGAAAAACCAAAAAAACAAAAACAAAAACAAAAACAAAAATCATCCAAAAATCTTAGGGTAGGGGTGGGAGTGATGGATGGCTTGGCAGTTAGAGTATGGATTGTTCTTCCAGAGGACCTAAGTTCAAGTCTCAGCATTCATTGCCAAGCAGGTCACCACTGCATATAAGAAAGTCCTGGCAGGACAGCCAAGGCTACACAGAGAAACCCTGCCTCGAAAAACCAAAAAAAAAAAAAAAAAAAAAAAAAAAAAGAAAGTCCTGGAATTGATATCGGTGGCCTCTGCAACATGCACAGGACACAGACACACACAATTGAAGCAAAATTAAATCCTTTTTAAAAAGAATTATCTATTTATCTTATGTATACGAGTACACTGTAGCTGTCTTCAGACACCCCAGAAGAGGGCATCAGATGAAATGTCATTACAGATGGTTGTAAACCACCATGTGGTTGCTGGGAATTGAACTCGGGACCTCTGGAAGAGCAATAAGTGCTCTTAACCACTGGGCCATCTCTCCAGCCAGCAAAAATAAATCTTTAAAAAAAGAAAAAAGAGTTCATTTGGCTTACAATCAGGTTAAAAGCCATCAGTGAGGGAGAATCAAGGCATAAACTCTGGCAACTAGTCACATCATATCCACAGTCAAGACCAGAAAAACAATAAATGCCTGATTGATTCCTCTCAGCTAGCTTTCTCCTTTCTTAACTTTCTTTCATGTTTGGGACCTGCCTGCCCCGACCCTAGGGAATGGTGCTGCCCACAGTGGGCTGGGACTTTTGAAATCAATTAACAATCAAGACAATCTCCCATTGACATGCCCACAAGCCAACATGATGTAGCTAATTCCTCATTACTCTTTGCAGGTGATTCTAGATTGTGTCAAGTTGACAGTAGAAATCACCAGCACACATGAGGGCCCGAGTTAAGTCCCTGGCACCTTGGTTAAAGCTAGGCATAGTGGTACACGCTTGTAGTCTCAGATCTGAAGCAACAGAGACTCTGGCATTTGCTGGACAGTCAGTCTAGCTGAGTTAGCACTCCTAGGTCGCAGGGAGGAACCCTTTCTCAAAACATAAGATGCTGGCTCTGTGGTTAGGAGCACGGGCTATTCTCTCAGGAGACCAGGGTTCAATTCTCAGCACCCACATGGCACCCACATCACAACCACCTGAAACTCCCAATTCCAGAGCATCCCATGACCTCTTTTGGTACCAGACACGCATGTGTGGTACACAGACATACATGCAGCCAAAACACCCATACAGATAACACAACAAAGAAATAAAATATTCTTTCAAAGATGATAAAGGCTGAAGACGTGACTCAAGAGTTAAGAGAACTTACCATTTTTGCAGAAGACCTGAGTTCGGTTCTGAGTACCCATCTTTTAGGTACACAGCTGCCAGAAACCCCAGTTCTAGGGTATCTATCCTCCAAGGGCTCTGAACACAGTCGGTGCACATACACTTATGCAAACAAGCTCATAACATATATAAAATTTAAAAACACATAAGATGGCAATCTCCTGAAGGTTGACCTCTGGCTTCTATATGTTGCATATACCTGTGTAGACACATAGTCAAATAATAAAATTTCAAGGAAATTGTAGTAAAATGTATACACTGTAAAATGTGCCTACAGGGTGGCGCCAAGTATGTTAGGTTATCTGCAGCTATCACCACAACCATCCCCCAAACTGCCATCATCACCAGCTGTAAACTCCATAACCCTTGCACATAACTCCCCCAGGCTTGGGAGGCCTCTGCTCCAGTCTCCATCTCTATGAACTTCCTGACCCCAGAACCTCATGGGAGTGCATCACACAGCATGTCTGTAGCTGGCTTATTTCACTTAGCATGATTTCAAGGTTCATCCATGCTGTGGCATATCACAGGATTGCATCCCTTTTTCTTGTCGGAGACAGTCCATTGTATGGATATACCACAATAGTTTCTATCCAGTCACCCATGGGTAGATACTGGAATTGTTTCCATCTTTTCGCTATTGTTAATAGTGCTGCTTTGAGCCGGGCGGTGGTGGCGCACGCCTTTAATCCCAGCACTTGGGAGGCAGAGGCAGGCGGATTTCTGAGTTCGAGGCCAACCTGGTCTACAGAGTGAGTTCCAGGACAGCCAGGGCTACACAGAGAAACCCTGTCTTGAAAAACCAAAAAAAAAAAAAAAAAAAAAAAAATAGTGCTGCTTTGAGGGCTGGAGAGATGGCTCAGCGGTTAAGAGCAGTGACTGCTCTGCCGAAGGTCCTGAGTTCAAGTCCCAGCAACCACATGGTGGCTTACAACCATCTGTAATGAGATCTGATGCCCTCTTCTGGTGTGTCTGAAGACAGTTACAGTGTATTTAAATATAACAATAAATAAATCCTTAAATAATAATAATAATGATACTACTTTGAACATTGATGTACAAATATCTGTTCAGCCTTTTCAATTCTGTTGTATGTATATTCAAAAGTAAAAACTACCTTGTATATGTGTATGTGTGTATATATATGTATACATATATTATATTTGTTAAATTTTTTAGGAGTTTTGGTGTATATGAGTATTTTGCCTGCATGCATGTAAGTGTGCCACAAGCCCTCAGAGACCAAAAAAGAGCATCAGACCCCTGGAGCTGGAGTCACAGACAGTTATGAGTTACCATGTAGGTGCTGATAAGAACAGCAATGGCTCTTAACTAATGAGGCCACCTCTCCAGCCAATAGGTTTTTTTTTTTAATTCAAAACTTGTGCAGGAGGGGTACATGTGCACACGATGCCATGCGGAGGTCAGAGGACAGCTTTTCAAAGGGGCCTTGGGTCTCTCCTTCCACCTTATGTATTTTTGAGGCGTGGTCTCTCTTGTTCTGCCACCATACATTCTAGGAGGGATTCTGGTGGATTCCTCCGTGTCCATCTCCTGTTTGCTATAGATATGTGGAAGTACGGGTGCAGGGCACTGCGTCCAGGATTTTATGTGTGCTCCAGGAATCAGACTCAGGCTGTCAGGCTTTACCTACTGAGCCATCTCCCTGGCACTGTGATATATTTTTTAAATGATACACATGCATAAAATTAAAAATAAAACAGATTAATGTGACTTTGACTGGGAATGTTCAATGCTGCAGTAGAATGCTGGACTCAAGGGAAAACTGGATACCACGACCCAGACTGGGAATAGGTGACTTCACACATGTCTGTCTCTGGAACCCAAGGCTGGGACTGGGGAGTCCTTTAGGATTCAAGGCTGAATTTTACACTTGAGTATTTTAATTTGAGGAATGAAAAAACCATCTCAGGGCAGTGAGATGGTCCCATGGGTAAGAGAACTTGACATGCAAGCCTGACAGCCTGGGGCTGATCCCTGAAACCTACGGAAAGGTTGGAAAACAAAAGAACCCATGAAGTAGCCCTCTGGCCTCATAGACGCCATGATATTGTGCATACCCCAACCCATCACACACATACACGCTTGATAAAAGGAAATTATTTATTTTGAAAACAGAGAGGAGCCCCAGCAGGCTCTGGAAGCCCCATTCCCATGGACCAATATGTACACGCAGTGGTGTGAAACACACCTTATATACCAGCTAGGGTTTGGCATGAACAAGGATGGAGTTGGTCATTTGCAAAAATAAAATCAAGTTTTAATGAGACACCCATCTTCCTTCTCTGATGCACGTGCATCAGAAACAGGCTTCGGTGCCAGTCAGTCTTCTGTTACAATCTGTTCTATATCATGTCTCTCTCACTTTTTTTTTTTAAAGACTGGGTCTTATTTGTATCACTGTAGCCTTAGCTGGCTTGAAACTGTGTAGAGCTTGAAATTCTCCTGCCTCTGCCTCTTAAGGGCTGGAACCACAGGCAGGTGCCATCACACCCAGCCTGCCCGGCTAGCTCTACTCTCCCCATTCACCACACTCTGCCCTCTTCTGCAGGTGGGGTAGTGTCTTAGTTAAAGCCACCATTTCTGTGAGGAAACACCGTGACCAAAGAAACTTGGGGAGCAAAAGGTTTACTTGGCCTACCCTCCCTCATCACAGATCATCACTGAAGGAAGTCAGGACAGGAACTCAAACAGGGCAGGAGCCTGGAGGCAAGAGCTGATGCAGAGGCCCTGGAAAGCCTTGTCAGTCCCAGGGCCACCAGCCCAGGGGTGGCACCGCCCACAATGGGCTGTCCCCCACCCCCATCAGTCACTAATTTAGAAAACACCCTACAGGTTTGGGCTCAGTCTGACCTTCTGGAGGCATTTTCTTAATTAAGGTTTCCTCTTCTCAGATGGCTTTAGCTTTCATAAAGCTGATATAAAACTCTCAGGATCCCATGGAGTGTGAGCACGCAGTGGACTGTCAGCAAGTGGCTTCCACCTTTGCTCTCCACTCCTTTGCAGTGTTTGGGATCCCTCTGCTCTCCGGCACTTTCTCGGGTAGCTTTAAGCTGCCCCAGACAAAGAAACAGGCCCCCAAACACTGTCCTCTGCTTTCTAGTAGTGAAACAAGCCCATTGCAGATGTTTGAACTGAGTTCCAAGTCCATATTTTATTGGTTTATGAGCCAGAGGTCAGATCTAACTTACAGATACATATTGAGTCATCAGCGAGCTATCACTCGATTACAGCTTACTGCTTGCTGTCCACGATGAAATACCATACGGCAGAGCAACACTATGGTGACGCTAATGAAGCTTCCTTCATCTGGTTTGCCGGGCTGCAGCACTACCCTAGCTTCCTGTCCATCAGTGATCAGTGATGAAGATGCTATTGAATGGAGCAGCCTGGACTTCATAAGCCCAGAGTTGCCATAACACCCCAGGCAGGTGCACAGTGGAGAACTGGGAAGAGAAGACGTAATTAGCTGGAGGTGGTCCTCCGGATGGAAGGTGAGAGATGCAGGTGGATGAATCCTGATTTTCAGAGAGACTGATATCGTGGGAAGCAGAACACTCAGCAGCTGCTGCCGCCAATGAGACACTCACTATGGCTCCAGGCCCATCTGTCTTGGGTCGTAACTGGAGAGCTATTCTTTCCAGAGGCGGAACCATCTCAGCCGAGAGAAGTTGGGTGGTAGAGGGGCTGGGAAGAGCTTGAGTAGTGGAGTGGATGGGTGATAGGCAAGCCTGGGCAGTGGAGTGGAGGTGGTACTGGAGAATGACTGGCAGGAGAGGGGAGGGGAGGAGAGGAGGGGAGGAGAGGAGGGGAGGAGAGGAGGGGAGGAGAGGAGGGGAGGGGAGGAGGGGAGAAGAGGAAGGGAGGGGAGGGGAGGAGAGGAGGGGAGGGGAGGAGAAGAGGGGAGGAGGGGGGAGGGCCTTACACAGAGGTCAGTGTGTGTGCTGCAAGGAAGGAGGAAGAATCTGCAGACTGGTTTTTCACTTCAAATGTCACCTGAGTCCCCAGCAGCTAGTCACTAAGACAACAGTTGTAATATGACAGCTATGACCCACACTGCAGTAGCTGATAGATCAGGAATCTGTGAGCCAGACTCAGGATTGGAGAGGTCCACAGAGCCACGAAGAAGCCTGAGAATTAGGCAAAACACACTGACAGTCATCTCGCAACAGCACCTGAGGATGCTCTAGCCTGGAAGCAGTCTTGCTCACATGTCCCTGAACTACATCATGTCTGGGTGACCACTGTACTGGGTGTTATGAAATACAATGCAGGGAGTGGTACCTAGCAGGGCCATGCCAAGGCATCTCCCTGAGGATGATGCCATGCAACAGATCTGGTATAAAGGGGTTTATTTGGGGGAAGGGAGAAGAGTGAGGACCTGGAGAAGGGGTAGAGGCAAGACAGGTGGACACATAGGCAGACAGATGGGAGCAGAGTCATGAGGGAAGGCTAGAGGATGGGGTACTGAGAAGGACAGAAAGGGGTGTAAGGGTCCATGATTTGCCAAAGAATGATATCCTTGACTCAAATAGTATGTAAACACAAAGAATGTTTTATTCTGCAGAAGTCCAGCATGCTGGGATCTCCCATTACCAAGATAGGGAGACAACCAAATGAGCTCGAAAGCCAGCTTTAAAGCACATTAGGGGATTCGGGGGTAGGTGACTTTTATCTTGCTCCATCTCTAGGGATATCCCATTACCAAGGTGTGGGTGCTGGAAACTGTTGCTGGGGAGGTCTGGAAACTGTTGCTGAGGAAGTAGCTGAGGAAGTTTCAAAACTGCTGTAGACCCATTGTCCTTGCCTCAGGCCAGGTGGTGGGCAGCTTCTGAGGCCTGGACTGGCCTGGACTTGCCCAGTTTTTGGGAACAGAGATTTAGGCCTAGTCTCCTGAATTGCCAATTTGAAGTCTGTAATGGAGTCAGCCTAGCCTTCTCAGGGGGAGAGAGAGAGAGACTGGTGTTGGGGTTCAGGAATTGCCACACAAACCATACGAACTCTAATCTCAGTTAAGCAAGAATAGTTTATTGAATGCACACCCTAATACTGGTGAGACCAGGAACATAGCTCAGAGTTATCTGAACTATGAAAACGGATATCTTTTTCTGTTGGCTTATAAAGGGGGGAAAAAACTCATAAAACCCACAGTGAGTTCATAAACAGGTGCAGGAAGTGCTGCCCAGTGGTCAGCTCTGACTTAAGGTAATTTAGACATAACAATTCATATTGACCTTTAACTTGATGGGCCCTCTGTGAAGCTTTGTGGAATTTAAGATTAGCAAAACCTCATACAGAACATTCAGAACATACAGAACAAAACAGAGTCTGTGATCACTGTAAGACTCTGAGGAACCTTAACTTACCGGAGACCCCTGAGTGAACAACGTGGAGACGGGAATCAATCCAAAAGTAAGAGGAATTTTATTTAATCCAGCATGCTGGGGTTGCCCTGCACATAGGCAGAATGACCACGCACAGCCCATGCAGCAGGCCTTTATACAGTCCTCAGGCAGCCGCCATTAGGCACAATGTGACTGGCAGAACAGCGTTACCTTTAAACTAATTTGGTTGTTAGGGAATGAGGTAGGTGGCCAAGGGTCTCAGAATAACTCTGGACCTCCCTTAGCCGCAGGGACCACCCTGTGGTCTAAGGAATGTAATTTAGCCTCTCCCTTCTGGGAGGGGCAAGTGTTCCATGACCTTTCCAAAGTTCCTGAGCTGACCCTTTCATTCACCACGTCCTTGCTCGGTGTCAAGTCACTTCTCTGTGTCAACGACTGGCAGACGTGTTACAGCAACAATATGAAATAACTGGCAGACTTGGAACAAAATGGCTACAGCTATTCCGGGGTGGGGGTGGGGGCAGACCATAACAACTGGCAGGGAATTCAGGGAATTAGTAGGAACAGAGAAAGTGCTGGAGTGGGGCAGCTCACCTGGCCCACCTGGTGGTGGCAGGCACTGACTTAAGCCAGTTGCTAGGTCCCTGAGAGGAGCCTAGAGGAATTGCTAACACCAGGAGATCTATTACACTGGTCAAAAAGACCACTCCTTGTTAGGCCCTAGGGCACACCCACGACTCTGCTGTGGAGACCAAATCTGCACTTTCAGGCCTCCCTCCCCCTTGGTAAGTGGTGGGGACAGCTCAAAAAACAGCTTTGCTTATGAGCAATTCCTGATGGAAATATACTTTTAGCGGACCCCTGCCTGGTCTCGTGCTGCAGATGGGCAGACGCTATTCTCTCTGTGGATGGAGGGAGAAGAGAATCTGAAAGTGCCAATTTCTGCCCAGACTGAGAGGAGATGGGAAGTGTGGTGGCAACTCATAAATACCCAGGTGGAGAAGACTGGGCAAGATGAACGGCTGGAAGCAGAAACCGAGGCTATTCGAGGAAATGCAGTCATAGAAGCTAAGAAACTGAGGGTACCGGCTCCTGCAGTGTGAGGAGAAAACTGGGAGGGCTTCCAGGGGTGGGGGTGAGGGTGGGGGATGGGCAGGATCTACTGGAGAATGCTCAGACACTGGCACAGGGTTAGTGCCCCGGCTGTGGTGGGCACAGAGGTGAAGTGTGAGGATTCACGGAAAATGGTTATTTTCAGAGGCAGGGCAAAGATCGGTCTTGATGGTCAACTTCCTTTTTATTTCATTTTACTTGAAGTAGGGCCTCCAACTTGAATTTCTGACCCTCCTCCCGCTCTCTGCCTCCTCAGGGCTAGGATTACAAGGGTGGGGTCACCACTCAAGTTTTATGTGGTACTGGGGGTCCTATCCAGGGGTTTGTGTATGCTGTCACCGTCCACAGGTACCCTGACAAAAGCAACTGAAGAGGAGAAAAAGATTATTTTTGCTTACATTTCAAGGGACACCAGGCCAGCGAGTCCTGATTACATAAATTCAAAACAGTTGATCAAGACACAGAGAGCTGTTCCAAGCTTCCTTCAGGAACTGCACCTCCTTCCTTTAGGGAGTCTTCCCACTTCCATTAGAATAATCAGAATAATCCCTCACGGGACAGGCAAGCGCCTGAGCTAAATAATCCCTCACAGGTGTGCCTGCAGCCTTGTCTCCAATTCCAGAGAGGACTTGTTAGTATCACTCACCACACTAGGAAAGCGCTCTGCCGCTGAGCCCTGCTTCCAGACCTGTGTGTCTAATCCTCTGTCTCCGAAGAGACACAATTAACTAAACCAGAAGCCGCTGGTTTGCGGATAAAAAATGTAAAGCATCAAGGCCCTGAGTGAGACATCAATTCATACATCTACTCTGAAGGCTCAAAGTTACCGAAGCTGCTTCGTCCCAGCTCAGTGTCTTCAGTTTGGGTAACAGGCTGTGACCCTGTCCTCTCCACAGTAAGGCACCGCATAGGCGTGAGCAACCAGAAGGGGAAAAGGAGAAAATTAATATAGAATGCCTTTATATTTTCTCTATATATCCTAAATGCAGATCGCTTAGTATGTACGTGTAAGAGTCTTGCTAGATGGACCAAAATGACTTCATATTTACAGTCCCCCTGCCCTATCATCTCCAATGCTATATTACAGGTTTGCACCATAATACCCAGCTTTGATACTGTAATTCTTTTTTTAAAGGGTGGTTTCTTACCCTCTTTTTTTTTTTTTTTTTTTTTTTGGTTTTTCGAGACAGGGTTTCTCTGTGTAGCCTTGGCTATCCTGGAACTCACTCTGTAGACCAGGCTGGCCTCGAACTCAGAAATCCACCCGCCTCTGCCTCCCAAGTGCTGGGATTAAAGGCCTGCGCCACCACCGCCCGGCAATTCTTTTTTTAAAAAGATTTATTTATTTATTTTTATGTGAGTACCCTGTAGCTGTCTTTAGACACACCAGAAGAGGGTATCAGATCCCATTACAGATGGTTGTGAGCCACCATGTGGTTGCTGGGATTTGAACTCAAGACCTCTGGAAGAGCAGTCACTGCTCCTAACCGCTGAGCCATCTCTCCAGCTCCCCATCCCCCCAATACTGTAATTCTTAATTCATGGCTACTATTGTATCAGAGTATTCGTTTAAGTTATTCTTGCTCTTTAGAGTGGAGGAACACAAGTCCAATGTGGTGCCACATCCCTACAATCCCAGCACTTGGGAGGTAGAGGTAGAGATCAGGAATTCAAGGTCCTCCTCAGTCTTCGGACTTCTATGCTGCCTGAGATTGTCTTACAAAAACATAATAGGGGGTCCAAGGATATAACCCGGTTGGTAAAAGTATTTGATGTGCAAGCATTAGGAACTGAGTTCAGATCCCCAGTCCCCAGGTGAAAAGCTGGGCATGGTGGTGTATGACTGTGCTCCCCAGCACTTGAGATACTACCTACCTACTAAGTCTACCCAGATCAGCAAGTTCTAGGTTCAGTGACAGTCTGTGTCTCAAAGAATAAGGTGGGAAGAAATAAAAATACACTCAATGTCAATTTCTATATACACTGAGAAGGCTAGGCTGACTCCATGACAGGCTTCAAATTGGCAGTTCAGGAGACAAGGCCTAAATTTCCAAGAACTGGGCAAGTTCAGGCAAGTCCAGGCCTTGCTGCCCACCACCTGGCCTGAGGCAAGGACAGTGGGTCAGCAAGAGTTTCCAGACTTCCTCAGCTACTTCCTCAGCAACAGTTTCCAGTAAGGGTTCTGGAATATCCCTAGAGATGGAGCAAAATAAAGGTCACCTCCCCATGAATTTCCAAACATGCTTTAAACCTAGTTATCTCTCTATCTTGGTAATGGGAGACCCCAGTATGCTGGACTTCTGCAGAATAAAACATTCTTTGTGTTTACATGCTATCTGAGTCAAGGCTATCATTCTTCAGCAAATCATGGACCCTTATAACACACACACACACACACACACACACACCACACAACACACACCAAACAATACACATACACCAGGTGAGGTGATACACATAACCACTATACTTGAGGCTTAGATGATTTTGAGTTTGAAGCCAAGGAAAAAGTGCTAGGGTGTAGCTCAGTCATAGAGCAAAGCCCTAGGTCCAATCCTTAGAACTAAATCAAAGGAAAACAAACTGAGAAAAGACAGAGAATCTAAACCCAATATAATCATAAGAAAGGGGGGCAGATCAGGGCAGAGGTCAATGAAAGAAACCAGAAAGACAGGATAGAAAAACAAGAGACCATCAATGTGGGCAAAAACTGATCCAGTCTTTAGAAGAGAAACATGACAAGCTATTAGCTAGCCTTAGCAAGAAAAAAAAAAAGACTTCATTACTAACATCAGAGGAGAACACATGCCTATTGACTTTTTAGAAATAGAATCACAGGGAATGTCTTGAGCAATTGTGTGCAGACAAATTTGGTAACAAAGACAGAAACTGCAATATTGACTCAAAAGAACTGAACACCTGAATAGACGGACAAATATACAGAGATTTCATTGGTTGCAAATAAAGACCCCACAGGATACAGCACTCCCCTAACCTGCATGGGATGGCTGAATTCAATCCCTAAACAAGACCACAGAGAAAAGTCTAAACACCAGTGGCTTCGTTGGTGACTTCTATCAAAGAATTAAAGGGCTGCCAAGTGTCTTTCACAGGTGACCCAATTTGCCTTCAACTCCAGCTGCGAGGGATCTTGCGCCCTTCTCTGGCTCCCACAGACACCTACACGCATGTGCACATATCCATACAGAGACCCACAGCATACACATAATTTTTAAAAAATAAAATAAAATATTTAAAGAGAAATAATTAAAATCCTTCACAAGTTTCTCCAAAAGAGGAGTGACTATTTCCTAATTCACCCGGAGACTAGTATCACACTGATACAAAAACCAAAGCATAAACTGGGTGTTGGAATGTGCATTGGTAATCCCAGCATTGAGGAGGCCAAGGCAGGGTTATGAGTTCAATACTAGCCTTGGCTACACAGTAGGATCATGACCTCTCACCTATGATGGACTCTGTTTAGATTCCTGCCCAGTATTTATGCCCAATTTCTTCCTTAACAAGCAGAACCCCAGTTTTGCTCACAAGTCTCTTTGCCAGAAGAGACTCTTCCAGACCAGAGGAATCTTGACTGGCCCTAAGGGAGCCATCAGTCCTCTCCTCTCGCCAGTGGCTGGTGTGAGGAAGCTCTACTGTAGAGCTGGGGGCGGGGGTTCTCTCCCTTTGCATATGGCACATTCTCCTCATCTGCACCTGGTGATATGTCTGTCACTGCTGAGTGGGACTTATGTGCAGGAGGACAGGGAACATGGTGAGGATGAAGGGATGGGAAGTTCCTGAGACGTTGTAAAGATGGCATTATGTCTAGCATATGTTTTATGATTTTGTAAACTATGTATTCTATTTTATATGTGTGTGAATGTGTACTGCGTGCACCCAGGAGCCCAAAGAGGTCAGAAGTGTCAGATCCCCTGGAACTGTAGTTACAGATGGTCACGACCTGCTACACAGGTGCTACAAACCAAACCTTAGTCCTTTAAAAAAGCAACTGGTGCTCTTAAAGGCTGAACCACATCTCTAGTCCCTTATATCTATATCTATATCTTTTATATATAATATGTATATATCATATACACACACATATATATATATTAAAGACAGGGCTGCAAAATTCATGCAGGCAAAACACCCATAAACATTAAAAAATAAAATTAAAAATATAGTGCCAGAAAGATAAGGAGACTGGAGGTGGGGTAAGATCAAGGCAGCAATAACTCAGAATGTTTGGCTTCAGCCTGGAAGGATCCTTTGGCATTTGCTAAGGTGGGGAGCAGGAATTCAACCCTGATAGATTACTAGGAGGTGCCCCCTCAAAGTGGAAAGATCAAAGAGGCAGTTAGATGTGCTTGGGGTATAGTGGAAAGGTATCTGAAGATACAAACTGGAGCATTCCCAGCACATGGACAGTATTAACTTCATGAGACTAAATGAAATCCATCAGTGGGTATGGGAGGGAGCAGAGACTGAGACCTGGGCTCCAGGGGGCTGCCGTGGCTGAGAAGAAGTTTTATGTAGATAAGAGAATGCATCACTCAGCAAAATAGATTTTTTTTAAAAAAAATTATAAATAGATCAATATCTAAGTTTTAATTAAATAGTAGTTCAGAATGATTTTAAAATCCAATTTGCTGTATGCCAAGTCTCTGTGTATATTATCCAATTTAATTTTCACCGAATCTAACTAGCAATTTAGAAGCACCAGTTAAGCAATTGCAAAGTACCATTACAAATTGAAATAAAATTAAAACCCAGTTTACGTAGGGCTTTGGGAAAATAGATGCCCTGCTGGGGCTGGTGTCAGGGAATAGGAGGGGAGTGAGGAGAAAACAGACAAAACCCCTCTCAGCAGTCTTTGATCCTATGTATGGAGGATAAGTTAACTGTTCTGTATGTTGGCTATAGTACCAGTAATAAGCAGGAAAAACTGCCATTGACCCAAGACCTTGTGAAATTGTTATAATACATTAACATTTCAGGATGGCCACTTAACCATTAAGAATGGCAAGAATGTGAACTGTTGACACAAGCAGTCAGATTTGTCCTCCTGTGGTCAGTCGCTTCCTATTGGGGGTAGAATTTCAACCAATTCACTTCAGTAAAGGGAAACTTACTACAGAGAGGGATCCTGTGGCTTCAAGGGCAACAGAGAGACCCAAATCCCTAGAAGGCTTGCCAGTACAGTCATCAGGATGGGCGGTGCTATGCTGGCCATGAGTTTACGCCATCTTGCCTCTCTCTGCACATCCAATTTGCACATCACTGTCCATTGGCTCGCAAGTCCCAGTGCCATAGTGGCTTGCTGCTGCCTTCCGTTCACAGGGATTTATAGTTAAAGGAACTTTGGGAGAAGGAGAGTCCCATTCAGGGGAGAGCTGGACTAAGTGCTTGTGGCAGGCAAGGCAGTGGAGGGAGATGGAGGAGGGAGATGGAGGAGGGAGATGGAGGAGGGAGATGGAGGAGGGAGATGGAGGAGGGAGATGGAGGAGGGAGATGGAGGAGGGAGATGAAATTAGACTCCTGAGAAAAGACTTAAGCAGGCACAGGAAGAAAAGCTCCACGACCTTTCTCTGGATAGCTTCTACATGTTTTCTGGCTTCCCAAATGAGCGCCTACACTGGGTCAGGATGAAACATGTATGTGTGCACATATTTAATCCCAGCACTTTCGAGGCAGAGGCTGGCTGATTCCTGAGTTTGAGGCCAATCTGGTCAACAAAGTGAGATACTGGACAGCCAGGCTATGTAGAGAAACCTGTCAGAGAGAGAGAGAGAGAGAGAGAGAGAGAGAGAGAGAGAGAGAGAGCTGGCTTCAGTTAACATGAAGCTATTCTCTTTCCTGTCAGGAGTCCAGAAGGCACTTTAGAGGGCAAAGGTCAAGGTGGATACAGGGGTGACTCCCGCTCAGGGCTCTGAGGGGAGAGCTCCCACCTTCCACTTGCTCTGTCCCTGCCTCCCCCTTGCTTCCACACTGACTACATCCTGCCTGCAGGATAATCCAGGAAAGGTTCTGTATCACATGATCTAATTTAGCTTAATCACACCTCAAAGTTCCTTCTTTTGTTGTCTGAGATATGATTTACAGGCGCCAGATCTGAGGCCATGCACCTGGCTGGTGAGACCATTATTTAGCCTACTATTTTGCAAACGGTGGAAGTCTTGTCCTGTAACAAAAAGCTGTCTGTTCAAAAAGGTTTTACCTGGTCTTTCTAGCCTTCTTAATGATGGCTGAGGGTCCATGGCACAACTGATCTGTGGATCGGGTGTATCAGTTAACATGGCTGGAAAATGACCAGTTACAGAGCCTTGAAAACATAGTTGCTTCAGAGTTACACATGTAAGCACATGTACATGCATGCATACTCACATATGAATATGCACATGTATACTCATGCACATACTATTAACTTCCATCCATTAATATATATATAAAACCCAGCATTTGAGTTTCTATATGTCAGCATTTTTATTTTGAGACACAGTCTTAGGTAGCCCAGGCTAGTCAATATAACTGAATATGATCCAATTCCCAATACAGCTGAAGACAACCTTCAACTTCTGTTTGCTACCTGGTGTATGTAGTTCTAAAAATCAATCCTGGGCTTTGATACTTACTCAGTAAGCACTCTACCAACTGGGCTTTATCTTTAGCCCAGAATTTTATTATTAATGAAATAATAGAAAATAATAATTCCTATTTGTAATATATACCATGAGTTCATATTAGAAAGAGAAAGGATGCACTGAATTAAAATGTTAATTATCTTCCTTGTAGAACTGAGGCTGCAATTTGCAGTTGCTTTTGTGGTGTTGGGAATGAATCTACAGCCCCTACAAACTAGACATGCTCCTTCTACAGAGCCACATCCCGCCCCAAGAAGTACATACATGGTTTGATGTGATGGTTACGAGTGTATAGATTTGTGTTCTAGCAGCCCAGTATGTTTCCCCAAGCTCTGTGTAGATAAAGGAACCAGTGTTTCTCCAGGCCCCTGGCCAGGTCCGTGTGTCAGGGACACAACAGGTATGTTGCCAAAACCCTTTCTTGTTGGACTTTTGTTTCTCTGCTTTAGTTTCCATTTGGGGGGGTTGACCTGGAAACCTACCTGGAAGGTATTCTTAGTTAAGAAAGGTAAGTAGAGTCATGCAGTGGTGGCACACGCCTTTAATCCCAGCACTTGGGAGGCAGAGGCAGGCAGATTTCTGAGTTCAAGGTCAGCCTGGTCTACAGAGTGAGTTCTAGGGCAACCAGAGCTACACAGAGAAACCCTGTCTCGAAAAACCAAACCACAAAAACCAAAACAAAAAGAAGGAGGAGGAGGAGGAGGAGGAGGAAGGTAAGTAGAGGCTCTGCTTCCTGAGGATTCCTAGGCCATCGTTTCTGGAAGCAGTTACATGGTCTCCCTGTCTAGACTTCTGATGGCTCCCACAACAACTATAAGCACACAGCTGCCCAAAGCACAGCTGCTCCTCCTCCTCCCTCCTCCTCCTCCTCCTCCTCCTCCTCCTCCTGAATGTGTATGAGCATGTGTGGGGACTCCAAGGCTCCAGTGATCCTTGCTTTAGTGTGCAGAGTAGCTAGGACTACAAATATACTAGTATATCACCATGCCCAGCTCAGATGTATATCATGATTTTAAGAATGAAAGAGTCCCATAAAATGTTCAAGAATATGTGTAGAGAATGCTGACTTCACTACCACACTAGCTTTCTACCCACTGAATGCTTGAATGGGCATGCAATTTAACACACATGCTCCCCAACCCTGGTGGGCAGCCTGCCAGATGCCCTGACTTATCTGATACCAGACTCTCTGGAGGAGCAATGCACTCAATTGTCCTGTCTGCAGCTGGAGTGGAGGCAGGCACCAGGTCTTGGGTTCTGTCTCATCTTGCTCAGCCCTGTGATAAATGCTGAATGCTTTGCCTCTGCCTGTTCTGACCAGGCCAGTCCTATCCTGCCTGCTATTCATCCTGTGTTCCTGCTGCCACACTGGCTTGGCATAGCTTAGGGGCTGTTGGCTCCACACCAGGTCCTGTTCCTCTGCCCCCTCCAAGTCCATACCATGGAGAATATGATCTGTTTACTCAAATTCTTCCAGAACCAGAGTTAGTGGAACTTGGGAACGGTCCTCCTAGCTCCATTGTGGAATCGTGTGTGAAAGTCAGCACAGCAACCTTGTATGATTCCAACTGTGAGTGACCATGTTTATATAGCAACTTTGTCACTTGAATATCATAGGACCTCAGTTTTTCCAGTTATGCCATGCCTGAAATTGGTACCATAAAACCCCAATGACAAGTCAGTCTTGTCATTGTGGGAGTCTGACTATGTGAGTCAAGCCCTTGCTAACCTCATTTGTGGCTTAATGACACCTGGGCATGTTTACATATTGACGGGGACAAGTATGAGCCCTGCAGCTAGCTAAAGTGTCCAGAACAGCACTGATAATGCCAGGTTAATTCCTCCTAATTGTCTGGTACCTGTTACATTGCTTGGATCTAGAGAAATCTGGCTTCCTCCCAACTTTCCTAGAGGGAGCCGGGCCTTCGGTCAGTAGACACTTCAATTCATCCCTAAGAATCTAAGAAGAAGATACTGGCATGGTGATTCTCATATGCAGTCTCAGAATTTGGCAAGCTGAAATAGGAGAATCACATACAAGTCCAAAGCTGGCCTGGGCTACAAATAGGGACTTCAAGGCCAACCTGGGCTACAGAGTGCTAGAGTACGACCCTGTTTATAAAGAAGAGGAAGAGAAGGAGGAGGAGAAGAAAGAGGAAGGAGAGGAGGAAGAGGAAGAAGAGATGGATTCCTAAAAGGAGGTAAAAGGTAGTTGGAGCCGGGCGGTGGTGGCGCACGCCTTTAATCCCAGCACTTGGGAGGCAGAGGCAGGAGGATTTCTGAGTTCGAGGCCAGCCTAGTCTACAGAGTGAGTTCCAGGACAGCCAGGGCTACACAGAGAAACCCTGTCTTGAAAAAAAAAAAGGTAGTTGGAGACATGACTCAGCGGTTAGGAGCACTGATTGCTCTTCCAGAGGTCCTGAGTTCAAATCCCAGCAACCATATGGTAGCTCACAACTATCTGTAATGGGATCTGATGCCTTCTATCTCCCAGTATGTCTGAAGAGAGTGACAGTGTACTCACATACATAAAATAAAGAAATCTTAAACAACAACAACAAAAAAAAGGAGATAAAAAGAGGAGCTGGTGGGGTGGTACTGGTCTCTAATCCTAGCATTTGAGAGACTAGAAGGAGCATCAGAATTTCAAGATATATTTCAGCTATACAGTAAATATAAACCCAGTCTAGGTTCAGAGACTCTTCCTCAAAAAAAAAAAAAAAATTAAACTAGGAACTAGTCAAGAGTGGTGGCTAATATTGGCTGTCACTTTGACTACATTTGCAGTTAAGTATCACCCAAGCGGCTGGTTGTACCTGTGAGGGATATTTCTAGGTTGTTTTATTTGAGGTGGAAGACATACCCTAAATCCTGATCAACTGAAGTCAGAAGACCCACCCTGAATCGGGACCATAGCCTGTAAGCCACTGAGATAAATTCCATCTGAGTCTATATCTATCTATATCATTTTATCCCAGTTTTCCAGCGGACCCCAGGCTGGTTCCCAGCACCTATGCCTTGAAGCTCACAACTGCTTGTCATGCACACTTTCCTGTCCTCTTCAGGCAACAACATGAACGTGTCACACACAGACACACACAACAAGAAGATTTTTTTTTCATCTAAAAAAGACATTGGGGATGAGACCCTAGCTTTAAAGAGCTGACAGAAAGATAGGAAAAGAAGGGAACACCATGGTAAGTGATATAGGGTAATTCAGTGATTGGTGGTGATCATTCCACAGATGTTTGCAAATGGTCACTCTCAGTCAGTAGACTGATCTCATGACTACCGAGATAAAAAACAAGACACACCTTGTTCTTGTTCTCCTGAAACTCCCTTCAGTGAAACCAGGTTCTAGAGAAGTACTTTAGTGATAAAACGTTAAATGATCACGAACCATCCATCCCCTTTCCCCAAACACTCCAAAGCACTCACAATCCGATGTGTGTATTTGGAGTGTAGTATTCTAGAGCAGTCATTTCCACAGGTGCCGGTCCTCAAGGGACATCTGACACCATGTGGTAACATTTGTGTTGTCATCTTGGGCTGATATCCACTGCTGCTGTCTTGTGGATTAAGGCCAGGGAGGATGCTCTAAGCATCCTAAAATGTACAGTGGAGCTCCCCTAATTTCAACAGTGCTCAGGCTGAGAAACCTAATGTTGCAACCTGTGGGGCAAGTGGACCAGACAGAAGAACTGGTATGGCCAAGCAGATTTAAAAAAAAAGACCCTGGTAAATCTCACAGTTGAGAATGGTAGGTATTTAAATAAGCTCCTGACCAGGTTCTTGTCCTGAAGCACTTGACCACGACATCTCCCTAAGAGGACAAGTGGTCATGTAGCACAGAAACCCAGAGTTCGCCATGCTAATGAGGAGTCTAGATAGGCCCCAAGTGTCTTAAAAGCAAACAAACATACTGAGTGTTTTGGTACACACCTTTAATCCCAGAACTCCAGAGGCAGATGTAGGCAGAGTTTGAGGCCAGGCCAGTCTACAGAGTGAGTTCCAAGATAGTCAGAGCTCTGTGAGACCCTATCTCAGAAACAATCTCAACAATGAAAGTGTTTGTTATCCCAAACCTCAATGCCTTATCCTTTCTCACACTTGAATTTCTCTACTCTTAGCTTTGGCTTCAAGTCCTAGAGACTCAGTGCGTTTTTTCTGGTTTCCTTATTGCACAGTAGATGATCAACTGTTTATGAGTGTGCGTAGCGGGTGCTCAGTGTTTGTTAGGCTGAAGAATGGGGGGCCCCTGCAGAATGAGTTAGAGCGTATTGTGCAATTGTCTCTAGACTAGGTTGCTCACCAGCATACTCTGGTCTTACCACCCATGTATTTCAAGTATTGAGGAATCCCACACCCCAGCCTCCCTCTCATTCTCACGGAGACTTTGTGCTGGGGAGGGAAGCAACACTTTGTCATTGTCCTCCTCAGCAGTCCAGGCATTTATTTCAGTCAGCTGACATTTCTGATCAAGTTAGCATTTGTCTCCTGGCCCCAGGGTCAGGCCCATTACATAAAGGCCCAAGCTATTGAAAGGAATGGAGATGAGGAGGCTTGAAAATTCTTCACTCTTTGTTCTTCTGATGGGTGACAGGATAATTAGTCCAAACGAGATGCAGCCTCTGCCAGCTATATTTAGTCTAATTGCAGCGTTTCTTCCCCAGAGGAGTCTTGGATTCCTCCCTAGTAGACAGTGGAGCTGAGGGGGACAATACAGAGAAGTCTGGCTGGCCACAGCAGGACATGCTCAGAAGGGAAGTATCTTGGGACAACTCAGGAAACGGGATTCAGTCGCCACCCTGTCCCTGAGTAGCTGGCATTTGTTGGAGGCCTTCTTGCTGTGCCCCCACAAGGTAAGAGGATGGCAGAACATTCCAGTGTGGCTTCAAATTCATTATATAACATCAAAGGCATGGGAGCATGTCTCTTGTATTTTTAATTTCTCAGAGAATTGTAACACTAGAAATTTCTCAAGTTCATAGTGGCAAACATATTTTTGTTATGATTTTGTTTTGATTTAAAAACTCAAATTTCATCATTGCCAACAAACAGCACCCCCTGTTCTGAGTGTCAGGCTCACCTCATTCCTTCCTAGGAGGACCCAAATCTGACACGATAGTTCTTTTCTTTTTGAAAGACTTATTTATTGTTATATATACATACACTGTAGCTGTCTTCAGACACACCAGGAGAGGGCGTAAGATCTCATTACAGATGGCTGTGAGCCACCATGTGGTTGGTGGGATTTGAACTCAGGACCTTCAGAAGAGCAGTCAGTGCTCTTAACCACTGAGCCATCTCTCCACCCCCTAAAACTATATTTCTTTATTGTCCTAAATGGTGTTATATGGTGAAAGCCTAGTTTATTTCATAGTTTAACTACATACCATAAATAATTTTTGCCAAAATAACTACTGTGCCTTGCATTCAACATACAAAATGCAACAAACAAAACTGTCTCATGAATAAACTCATTTTGTTATACATACTAAAATGACAGGATTCAGAGCTGTAAAAAAGTTATAAACATGTATTTCTTAATAAGTAAATTTTTTTTAAGATTTATTTATTTTATGTATGTAAGTACACTGTAGCTGTCTTCAGACACACCAGAAGAGGGCATCGGAACTTTGTTGTGAGCCACCATGTGGTTGTTGGGATTTGAACTCAGGACCTCTAGAAGAGCAGTCAGTGTTCTTAACCGCTGAGCCATCTCTTCAGGCCCCTAATAAGCAATTTTTAAAGATAGTATTTTAATAGTGGCTGTCTGTGTGTGGGTGTGTGCAAGGGCCCTCAGAGCCCAGAGACTTCCAGTCCCTCTGGAGTCTGAGTTATAGGTAGCTGTGAGCCTCTAGAGGCTGGGCGTAGAATCCAGGTTCTTGGGCCCTCTCAACCAGTGGGCCACCTCTTTAGCCCCTTCAACTTCAGTCTTTCTTTCTTCCCTTCTTCCCCACCCCCTCTCTCAGATAGAGTCTTATACTGTAGCTCTGATCAAAAGAAGCAATGCTCTGTGGGCTCTCAGCATGTGATGTAAGAGAGCTTTGTGAGGCAGTCACAGGACACTGTGGAGACCTAGCGCAAGCATCCAAAGGTCTGTGCCAAGAAGCCACCACTCTCAGGTTCGGCAGCACAGAGGAAGCAAAATCAGTAGAAAAAAAATAAACCAAATATTTGTATCCTTGTATCCACTAATTCAGTTAGAAATGATTTTTTTTCCCCAAGACTGCCTTTGCCTCCAGAGTGCTGGGATTAAAGGTGTGCACCATCACTGTCCAGCTTAATTTCAGTTTTAAAGCTCATCATTCATGCAGGCATAATCTCAAGAGAGGCAAGGGACCATCATGAGTACAGACCAGCCAGGGCTGCACAAGAAGATCCTGTTTCCAAGTTAAAACCATAGGGCCAACAGCATAATAACCCCAGTTCTGCCCCCACTACACACACAGTAGAAAGAGACCCACCTACCAGCCTTCCTCTCTACAGGACCACAGCATGTGAGCGCACGTGTGTGCGTGCACCTGCGTCCTCCCCACCAAAATAACAATAATTTTTAAAATAATCTTTTCCAGGCAGGTGGTGGTACTTCATGCCTTTATTGCCAGCAGAGGTAGAGGCAGGTGGATCTCTGCGTTTAAGGCCAGCCTGGTCTATACATCGAGTTCCAAGACAGTCAGGGTTATACAAAGAAACTTTGTCTTGAAAAAAAGAGGAAAGAGAGAGAGAGAGAGAGAGAGAGAGAGGAACAAAGAAAGAGGAAAGAATAGAAAAGAAAAGAGAAAAGGAAAGAAAAGAAATTAAGCAGGTGTAGTGGTACAAACCTTTAATACCAGCACTTGGGAGGCAGAGGCAGGCGGATCTCTGTTAATTTGAAGCCAGTCTGGTCAACAGAGTTCTAGGAAAGCTGTAGCTATATATTTGTAAGATTCAGTGTGATCTTTCCAATATCATTTAGGATTGGTTTTACTTCTAGTATCATTTAGGGTAAATCTGACAAAAGAGTACCATTGCTAAAACTGAAGAATCATACATAAGGTAGATGATCAAGCAATATTATGCTGTCGATTCCCCCTAATTAATGCATTCCTTAAATATAATCAAAATTTGGAATTACATTTGTAATATGTAGAGAGAATCTATTATGAACTGTGAGGAAACATCACCTGTCAATAAAAAACTGATGGTGTATTACCTGAGGCAGAAAATAGAAGGTGGGAGATCCAGCACAGAAAGATGGGATTCTGGGAAAGGGTTAAGAGCAGGAGATCAGCCATCAGACTTCTGAGACGATGGATATATGACACTGAGTCGAGGTAATCAGCCATGTGGCACACATACAAGTTATGAGCTAGTAGAGGAACAAGCCAAAGCTTATCACTTAGGCATTTATTCATAAATAATTAAGTCTCAGAGCTGTTATTTCAGGAAGTGAAATAACAAGTGAAAACTCCAAGCCTACAGTAATCCCAGACCTGGGAGGCTGAGTCAGGAGGACTACCATGAGTTTGAGACTATTTGGCTACACAGTAAATTCTAGACTACAGAGAACTTGTCTCTAAGTAAATAAATCAACAAATTCCAATAAAAAAATTTGTAGAAATTTTGTAAAAAAAAATCTGGTACTCCAATTCATGTAGAAATAATGGCTCTAATGAAGCTTATCCAATTTCACAAATACAGAGTAAAGTTGAAAGATTAATATTATAAGACTTCAAGATTTATAAGGTAGTAGTAATTAAGGCAATGTCATAATATTCAGTGACATACAACTATGTCAATAGAATGGGGTCCAAAAAACAATTTCACCCACAGATATATTACAAGACTGGCAACTGGCTCTCAAGAGAGGAACAAAATCATTCTGTAGAAAAATTAGTCTTTTTTTTTTTTAATTTTTTTTTGATTTTTCGAGACAGGGTTTCTCTGTGTAGCCCTGGCTGTCCTGGAACTCACTCTGTAGACCAGGCTGGCCTCGAACTCAGAAATCCTCCTGCCTCTGCCTCCCAAGTGCTGGGATTAAAGGCGTGCGCCACCACTGCCCGGCGAAAAATTAGTCTTTTAAAATGTGCTAGAGCAGCAGGCAGATCTCTGAGTTCGAGGCCAGCCTGGTCTACAGAGCGAGTCCCAGGACAGCCAGGGCTACACAGAGAATATCTTTCCAAAAGAAAAAAAGTGCTAGAGCAACTAGAAATCAAAATGTAGAGGTCACTTTGATCTAGACCTTTCACCACATCTAAAAATTAATCGCCCTACTCCCTCCATTTAAAAAAAAAAGGCTAGGCAGTGGTGGGGAATGCCTTTCATCCTTTAAATCTGCTCTCAAAAAACAAACGAAAAAAAACCTGAAACACACACACACACACACACACACACACACCTCACCAAAGACCTATGGATGTCAGGCAGCAATTATACCTCTGCTAAAATGGCCAAAACATTGACCCAAATGTTGTCAAGGTCACAGAGGGACTGGATCTTCATACTGTTGGTAGGATTGTAGATTATTACAGAGTACAAATCATGTAGCTATCACTTTATCTATAACTTTCAATCAGAGGTTTTCGCCCAAAAGAAATGAAATCCTATGCCTATTAGTAGATGCATATGAAGAAGCTTTATTAGGAATAGGAAAGTTTGGGAGGCAGAGGCAGGAGGATTTCTGAGTTCGAGGCCAGCCTGGTCTACAGAGTGAGTTCCAGGACAGCCAGGGCTACACAGAGAAACCCTGTCTCGAAAAAACCAAAAAAAAAAAAAAAAAAAGGAATAGGAAAGTGTTAAAACCCATCCCCTATTGACTAAACTATAAAACAACTACACGATAGTGACTAGCAATAAAGAGGAATCAGCTTTGTAGCCACTTGACAACACAAATGGATGTCAAACAACTGACCTGAGGGGCTAGAGATAGACACTCCTCAGTGGTAGAAGGCTTGCCTGGAAGGACTTTAGGTTCAATATCTAGCACTGGGGACCAAACCAAACCAAACCAAAACACCAGACAGGGCCAAAAGAAATGTATGATGAAATGAAAACTAGTAATAACAGCTATCAAAACCTATCGCTCTGGTGATGGTGGGGACAGAGACAGGAAGATCACTAGGTGTTGCTAGCTGCCATCCTAGCTCCAGGAACAACGAGACAAGAGAAACTGACAGCAGGACACCCAACTTCTTCCTCTGGCCTCTGCATGCACATACAAGGAGCACACACACGGGTGTATATATGTCACACAGGCATCACACACACATGCACACACATAGCAAAGATCTCTTAGGGATCGTGTACAAACCTGCTGTATTACTTTTGTTTCCTGTTGTTATAATAAAGCATCCCAACAAAAGCAACCAAGGAGGGGAAGGAAGTTACAGTAGCAGAAGGTTGCAGGACTTGGTCATATCACATTCATGATTAGGAACAGAGAACAGACAAGGCAGGCAAGCAATAGCCCAGGGAATGGTGGCACCCACATACAAGATGAGGCATCCCTCCTCAACTCAATTTTTAAAAATCTACCATAGGCATGTACACAGACCAACATAACCAAGATAAGTTCTCATTGAGACTCTTTTCCTGGTTCATGCTACATCATGCCAACTTGGCAATCAAAATTATTGTACCACCACATCACAATTTTTTTTATATTTCTCAGAACTACTGAACCAATTAAACACAACTCCCATTTTCTTTCATTCCTGAATGTGATCTGACTATTCTGGGAGTTTCACATTCCTGGAATCATGCAGTAATTGTCTATTTCATTCGTGTCTGGTTTGTTTACTGGGCATGTCCTCAAAGTTCAACATGTTGCCAAGTATATTTTCTCCTCCTCTTTAAAGCTGGATAATGTCCTACTGTACCTATATAACACCTTTTCTCCAGTTATCTGTTAGTGGACATTTGGGCTGCTTATGTTTAAGGCTATTAAATTATCACAAACATTGGTATACAAATGCTTGAACATGACTGTATCTACAATAAAAATGAGTCCCTTCTCTGACTATATACCCAGAATCATAATTGCTGGCTCCTATGTTAATGATTATACTGTTAATATAGCTGGAATGTGAAATGTGCCCTTCAGGCTCATGTGTTTAAGGCTTGGACTCCAACTGGTAGATACTATCTGGGAAGGTGTTAGAAAGTAGGTCAGGCCGGGCGGTGGTGGCGCACGCCTTTAATCCCAGCACTTGGGAGGCAGAGGCAGGAAGATTTCTGAGTTCGAGGCCAGCCTGGTCTACAAAGTGAGTTCCAGGACAGCCAGGGCTACACAGAGAAACCCTGTCTCGAAAAACCAAAAAAAAAAAAAAGAAAGAAAGAAAGTAGGTCAGATCTACTTGGAAGAAATGTCACAAGTGTCATGTGTTGGAAAGACATACTTTGTCCTCCACATTCTACCCCTTTCTTTGCTTTTCACCTGCTGTGAGGTAAGCAACTTTGGTCCACAAATCCCTTGTCTCCTGACAACACTGACTTACCACTGCTGCCCAGAAGCAACAGAGATAGCTGGCCATGGACTGAAACCTGGACTTCCTCCCTCCAAGTGTTTGTCGCAAAGGTGAAACACGAAAGTTAACCCAATAGCTACAGCCATTACATTTCTACCATCAAGTCATAACGATTCTATTTCATCCTTGTCATCTGGATATTGACTTTGGGGTAAAAAAAAAAACCAAAAACCAAAAACCAAACCAAAACAAAAAAAACCCCAAAAGACAAAAAAACGCAAAACTACTCATGTGCTTTGCCTTTTAGGTGATTTAAATAAGAATTGGTCTCAAAGGCTCATATATTTGAATGTTTAGTCATCAGGGAGTAGCACCATTTGAGAAGGATTAGAACTATTAGGAGGTATGGCCTTTTTGGGGTAAGCTTGTCTTTGTTGGAGGCAGCATGCCTCTGGCACTGGGCTTTGAGGTTTCAAAAGCCCATGCCAGACCCAGGCTCTTTCTCTTTCTGCCTGGGGATCAGGATGATGCCTACTACCATGCTGCCCATCATGACAATGAACTAAACCTCTGAAACTGTAAACAAGCCCCCAACTAAATGTTTTCTTTTGAGTTGGATGGCTTGGCAGTTAAAAGCACTGATTGCTCTTCCAGGGGTCCTGAGTTCAGTCCCCAGCAACCACATGGTGAATATATATATATATATATATATATATGCATGTACATATATTATGTATGAATATGTGCTTTTCCTTCTAACAGTTGCCATAGTCATAGTATGTCTTCAATAGGACAGTGATTAAGACAGCCCTCAACCCTTTATATATTCAGAATTTATTAGATACCACTTGAAAATATTTTATTTTCTGCCATTCTCCAAGTTGACTTTTCATTTCGATGTTCTTTGATAAATCTGTAAACTGTTTTTTACATTTTTAATTTTTTTTCTTTTGGGGGGGGGGACAAGGTCTATGTAGCATTGCCTAGGACAGAAGTTCCTATGTAAACCAAATTAGCCTGGAATTCAAGAGATCCTCCTGTTTCTTTGTCCTGAGTGCTGGGATCAAGGCATATACCACCATGGCCAGCTTAAGTTCAGTTTGTATTCACTCTTTCCTTTTTTGGCCTTTCAAATCCAGGAAACAACTGTCAAATCCAATTATGAAGCACTGTTTTCTTCTGATTGACTTAATTTCTAAATGATAGGTAAGGGTCCTGCTATTTTGCATGTGAACATCAAGTTAACATTACCACCTTTTGAGAACTGCCTTTTCCCCATTGACAAGCTGAAATCATTTGTCATAGACACACATTTATTTCAGGGGCACTGTACTCAGTAGGCTTGTGCTTTTGCCACAACGAGTTTTGATTAGTGTAGCTTGTGGGATGGTTTCCTTTTACATTTTTGTTTTTTAGTTTTTCAAGACAGGGGTTTCTCTATGTATCTCTGGTGTCCTAGAACTCACTTTGTAGACAGACCAGGCTGGCCTTGAGCTCAAGAGATCCTTCTGCTTCTGCTGAGATTAAAGGTATGTGAAAAAGAACTGAATAGCTAGCATCCTTCTTGCTTCACTCTGAACTCACTCAAGACTAACTCTCCTAGTTGTCTCTAAGTCAAGGGTATCTGCAGGCTAGGATATACCTCAATTTACATTTATCTCTACAATAGTAATATTTGTAGACCCACTCTCCGGTTATGCAGAGCTACATGTGGGTTTCCTATCTCAAACCTGAGGTGAACTTCCTGGTAGAGGGAGGGATCTCAGTACTATGGGTATGATCCTACACAATCTTTTCGGGGATTTTTATCTTTGGATATCTGAAGACTCAGGGTCAAGGTTGGACTAAGTATTTATGATGAATCTCCCCTGACACTATGCTAAAGGTTCCAAACACTGCTACAAGTCATTGTAGAAAAACACTGTATAATCGAGACAAAATCCCCAAACTCCCAACAGTGGTGGTGAAATAAACCAATCTAAACTTTTTAAATGTTGTTTTTGAAAGACATACTCGGGCTCAAATTAAGTACCTAAAATCCTTTTGGATGTCTTGTAAAGAAACACTACAGTTTAGTGATGAACCAGAGAAAGGACAAGAAGCAAGTAAGCCATGTATCACATGTTCCATTTCTTTAGAAAGAAAAGGCACAACAACTAGAGTAAAACCGTATGCCTTTATTCAACACGAGTCATTAAGACAGAACCATTATCATACATTCAACTTGTAAGAAAACAGTTTCTATAGTACCAATAAAGGGAAGAGTAGAAAGTGAGAGAACAGATAATAGTATGGAGTCGAAAGGCAGACTGTTCATGTGTCAAGGTGCTAAGGCCTATGTGCACAAAGATTCCAGTCCATAAGACTAATGTTAAAGTCATCTCTTCCATTCTGATTCTCTTGGTGCTGGTGAAAGGTATGCTACAGGATCTCATTCCATTAGGAGTTCTGAAAACTCATCAAAGCACTTATGGCTACAGAGGCTTCTTAACTTTGAGAGATTCATTTGTCATGTACTAGACCTTTCATGTATTTTCCCCAAGGGCAAGTCTGATTAAACTATCATTCCCAGCCCAGAACATCCCCTCTCTATTGAGGCAGGGTCTCATGTAGTTGGGTATGGCCTTGAATTTGCTATAGGTGAAGATGACCTTGGACTTATCTTCCACCATTCATTTGCCAATTGCTGGGAACTTCAGTCATGTGACCACTCCCTTCTCTCCATTGACCACTGGTGGCAAAATGAGACTCTGGAAGAACTGGACTTGGATATTAAAGTGATAACATACAAAGTTCAGCGGGTAAATACAGAAGTTGTCCTATGTTGACCTAAGAGCTGCTACCTTGAAGATGATCCTCCAATTTCATTTCTAAACTCTAGGTTACCTGAAAACATTAGTTTGGTTTTAAAAGTAACTTTATATTCCGTATGTTCCATATGAAGGACAGAGGCTATGTGTAAAATAAAATCACATATGTTTTTATATGAGTGAATTCAGTTTCTAATTGGGCTCACCTAATAAAGATGAATCTTGGTTAAATTTAATAAAATTGAGTTTTGGCTCAGGTTGGCCTAATAGTGTTCATGAAGTGAGACAAGTTCAGATACAGGTACACAGTCCCAAGCCCTGATTTGTGGCAAAAGCAGCCATAGTTTTCAGAAAATTATTCTTTTAGTCCACAACTCAAACCAAATTCCATGCTATACTCATAGTGACTCATGTTAAATAAACCTGCAATTTTTTTAAAAGTACTTTTAAAAAAGGGTAAGGCACTCAACTAAAAGGTTTAAGTCCATTTAAAAACTACATCCCAGGTTTACTGTTTTTCTCCCTGATGGTTCCTTTAAATTTTGCAGTTAAGATGAAAAATCAAACTTTTTGTTATATCTGCCCCTCATTTTCTTTGAGTGTCAAGAACAAGAAGGCTCGCTAGAACCCACTATCTATAGTCACAGGTGGCCTCCACAACCAATCATATGGTTTTCAACTCTGTTGTTGAGAGCATTTAGGAAAGTCCCCTTCTAGGTGAATGTCATTGTGTATGGAAGTACTCACTCCTCAGTCTGTAGTCTATCTTCTGTGAAAGGTCACAAGGGCAGGCTTCCTGGGCAGAGCTGAAAATATCACTTGGTTAAGTATACTGAGCAGCTCTTTGAAGTGCAAATGCACACCTTTTGGTATACAGAAAGTTGTGAACCCAAACTTTTGCTTAAAGACAAGAAGTAAGGAAAACTCAAAAGCCAAGTACTGACCATGACTTCTTACTACCCAGAAAAATTAGGACTTGGACCTAAGATTAAGAACAATGTTTAAAAATTCCCTAAAGCTGCATTTATCCCCATTGTTTATTTAGCTTGTCTCTCTATAGTCCATCAATCTTCCCAAAATATATTTTATTAATGTGACACCTCAAGTCCACATTAGCTGCTGTCATCTAGAGGCAGTATTTTTTTTAAAAAAGAATTATTTTATGTATACGAGCACACTGTAGCTGTCTTCAGACACACCAGAAGAGGGCATCAGATCCCATTATAGATGGTGTGAGCCACTATGTGGTTGCTGGAGTAGCCAGTGATCTTATCTTCGGAGCCCTAAGTGAATTTTTCTTATCCTTGCATAACAGCACTTTGTAAGGGTTAAGCACATAATTAAGTACCCAATAAATACTTAAGTAACAGGATTTGTATATAAAAGTCTTGTTCAATCTGATTGAAAGAAAGTCAGCTGAGATAAAGTTGTGTAAAAAGCAATGAACATAGTTTTCTAAGATTCAAGGATTGCAAGAATACGGATTTTGCTTACAAAGTGTGCCTGTTAAATGGTTAAGTATGTACTATTAAGTAAATGGGAGTTATTTTAATAGTCATAATTTCACCTTCCTTCCTATCATGATTAGGAATTATAATGCTGATGTTCCCTGAGAGTAAACAAATTTCCTTTGTGTGTTTACACATATGTAATTCAAGTGCACTTGCCTGCATGGGCATATGTGGAGGGCACAAGGTTCATGTGGCAATGTTTTCAGTTGATGCTCCACCTTATTTTTTGAGACAGGCTTTTCTCACTGAACTGATTGGGAAACCTCCAAGATCAGCCTTTCTCTATCTCCCCAGAGGTAGTATTGCAGGCAAATACAAAAAACACCCACCTTCTATGGATGTTAGGGTTCTGCAGGCAGGTCTTCATGCTTGGGCAGTAAGTGTTTTTAGTGACTGAGTTTTTTTATGATCCCAAAAAATCTTTTAGATATAGTGCTTTCAGCTGAGATCTGTAACACTATCTCTTGGATAGCTAGACTAACTTCAATGTTTTTACATAACTCAGATGTTGTAAACCTCAAGTTACTTTTAAAAAAGCTAGGTAGCCTAGCTTGGTGGCACATGCCTTTAATCCCAGCACTCAAGAGGAAGAGCAGGTGGGCTTTTTTTTTTTTAAATCACTGAACGTCATTACATATTTTACACACCAGGAGATCTCTATTTCCAAGACCATCTATGTAGATATTCTGTCCTACCCATTATATCCCAAAACCATTTATTTGACTACCACAGTGAGTTTTCTTTAAGAGTAATCCAGGTGAGGGAACAAAGACATTTAACTTCAAATAGTTTGTCCACCGTTCATTTCCCTAAATGCTCTTGACACAATCCATCTTCCTATTTGGAAACAACCCAATCAAGGCACAGGTGTTCTTAACCCAGATCTAGGTTTTGACCTGCCCAGATCAGTCAAGAACAACATGAATTTGGCTATGAAACTCACCTTGGAGAATGACTGGGAGAGAGAAAACAAGTATGTTTAAGAGGTTAGTTCTTCAGTATCCTAAGGGCCTGGTATGTGATGGTACCAACACATAACAAAGCATCAATAGCTGTAAAAGCCCGTTCCCCCTAACATGTCTCCTTACCTTCCTTGATGCTAGAAGGAACCACAGACATACTACAAGTGACTACACTGTTCTTCCAGTGTCATTAGGTGGTTAGGAAAACAACAGGTGAAGGTGCAAACACAACAGAGATGAGCTATGACGTTTTCATATTTTTACTTACATTTAGAAATGCACTGTCCTGACCTATGGCCAAGTTCCTCAATTTACTCTTTCCCAGTCTGTGGTGACTTTCCCCTAATTGTGTAAGGCAACTATTTGAAGGCCCTTCCCCATGTTACATTCAGATGTCAGACCTCAAGATTCATCAAAAACTACAAGATTTTTAATTTCACTTTTAATTCTTTTACTTAATAATAAAATGAAAAATAATATATGAATACATACAATCTATATACATATATTTATTGCAAATACTTAAAATTCTCATTAAAATGATTTTTCCTTATTTGTGAAAAAATATGACTTATTAAATGGCATTGACACCAACTTCTCTGTACATATCCTCAATTCCAATGTTAACAATTCCTTTAAAAAGGCAAAAGACACAAAAATTTAGCATTTACCAAACCAGGCTGTACAAACCTTATCACCAGAGAGGGAAAAATAGCTTGTGGTAAATAAGTCAATTTTCTTTCTTTCTTCTTTTTTTTTTTTAAAAAAATAAAAGCCCCAAATCATTCCTGTTATTGCATTTTTTTTATTTTTCATTTTTTTGGGGAAATAATCTGAGTGTTTTTAGAGCAACTCCTTTGAAATAATTTGTGCCTTAACAGTGAGACCCTACCATTAAACATAGAATACATGAGAAATTCAGTCCTCCACTGTCACTTTTTACATAGATATTAAAATATATATTACTTAAAATATATTACTGGAAAGTTATTTTTAAATTGATCTTCAATAGTTGTATCAAATGTAAAGCATTAAAAAAAAAATAAAGTAACCAAGACTCTATGAAGCTACTGCTTCAACTTTAGGAAATGTCTACCTACTGCTTTGTTCAATAGGTATAGGTATTGAAACACATAGGAAAAGGTCCCTGCTTGTCATGTTTTGCAAAGTCTCTTTGGACTGTTCTATAAATTGAGCTGAAAACTACTACCCATGGCCAAGCACTTAGCACACACTGTTGTAAAGCAACAAGAAACTCTCTTCTCCTTGTTAAGTCTGGGAGGAAACAATTCTGACACTGTGCATTGACAATGAGCTCTAAAATAAATTGTAGAACAATGACTAGAGGAAAGCCTGCTCATAACAAACCATTTAACCCAAGAGCTCATGATGACTTTCTGAAGTGGAGGAAAGCAGTATAGAGCAGTTGGAATGGTAACTGATGGGACCCTACTATGTAGGACAACGCACCTTCAGCTGGAAGGCAGTGAGGCCCATTAATTTACATCTGAGATAGGTTCACAAATATCCACATCTCTATACCCATAGAAACGCTGCCTTCCCCTATCAAGAAAAGCTCCATTTGCCAGATCTTAACTCTTTAAGATCTGCCACACAGAACATGGGAGATAGCTTCAGTGTCTTGAGCACAGGAGTCAAGGAACCAAGGCCAAACAACTCCTAGTACTTGTGCCACTCTCCCCACCCCCATATTAGTGGGCTAAGAATGCTAATTATTAAAGAATCAAAACAAAAAACCTTTATGATACAGGGAGTGTTCTACTTAGGCAACTCAGAACACTCAAAAATCAGAGTGAGATGACACACTATGAGTACTACCCTAGCGATTGACACACTACTCCGAAGGCAGGACGAGGCACACAGCCCCATCAGGTATCAGATATATTTAATACCTCACTGGAAATTGCCACCCAAAGCCCAAAGAATAAGCTTAGCACTTACTGAACCAGTTCAGAGTTGACTTAGAGGTAAAATAACTGAAAGGCCATGACAACATTTAATAGTTGTTAATAGTTACTGGAGTGACAAACTCAAAAGGGCCAGACTGGTTTATTTTCTGTCAAATATAAGATGTTTTGCATTCCATCTGAAACCATGTTTTAAAACAAATAGACTAAATGGATCATTTAATGTATTTTCAATCTAAAAAAAAAAAGCTGGTAAATCCTGTTTTTGGAATACTTTTGAATGCAAACTATTTGGGTATTATTTGGGAATCTAGTGAAGAACAATACTTCAGGACTTACATGGCCTGAGTGGATCAAGAAGCGTAACAGTAATTTCCTCTTTAAATGGACAGTCCCTAATGCCTTCTTCCTGTCCATCCATTCTTAGATTAAGGGAACTATGGAGCAAAAGCCTTTCTAGAAAGCAAGGTAGGAAGTAGGAAAATTATTTTCGCTAATACTAGTCACTGACAGCATGAGGTCCATTCTGATTCATTCACCCTCTTCCAGCAGGCTAGACAAGGGAGACTACTCAGATACGGGTCTTTTAAGGTCCCATGGGGACTACCCATTGTCCTGAAGGTTTGGGAGCAGAATCCTGGCTTTTATTTCTTACTGGTCTTTCACTTCAGAACACACACACTTCTTAACCCTGAATTCTTGCAGCCTTTCTTTTTTCTAAGCTATGCATTTCCTGAAACAAAGGGGGAAGATGGAAGGATATCACAAGGTCTCGACTAGTGCTGTATACAGAATTTAAACCTGTAATTGCTTAGGTCCACAAAAGCAAGGAAGAAAGATGAAGGGTGACTTTCGGAATTTGGAGCAGGGACTGAAGAAGCACTCCCAGTTTTTGATGCAAAAAAGTAGGGTGGACAGGGATGAGCATCACATGGCAGGCAAAATATATTACGTCTCCTTTCTCCAATCTGGAATGTGATGTAATTAACAAGTTTAAACTGTTCTGAATTTAAATAAATAAATGCTATAAATAGCGTTTGAAATACACCTATACTGGGTTGCAATATTACACCACATACTTCAAATTAGGAGACTTGAAATCAAACAATACAGACTAATACTAAATTCTGGTGAACTATTTTCCTTAAACCATTTTTAACTGTAACTTAAACAATATTTCTTTAAAAATTTCCAACTAGTTTTTGTTTTTTTAAAAAAGACAAATGTTTCACTGTGAACCCTGGAAATTGCAATGCAAACCATACTGGTCCTAACCCAGTAAGATTCACCTGCCTCTTCCTCCCAAGTGCTGAGACTAAAGGCATTTATCACCACGTCCACCAACTAGAGTTTTTCTTTTTGTAAAGACTTATTTATGTGAGTACACTGTCACTGTCTTCAGACAAACCAGAAGACGGGATCAGATCTCATTATGGATGGTTGTGAGCTACTATGTGGTTGCTGGGAATTGAACTCAGGACCTCTGGAAGAGCAGACGGTGCTCTTAACTGCTGAGCCATCTCTCCAGCCCTTTGTGTTTTGTTTTGTTTTTTTTTTTTTGCTTTAATATTTATTTATTTACTTATTTTTTATCCATCCATCCATACATCTATCCATTGTTTTTGTTTCAAGACAAGGCTTCTTAGGTAGCCCTGGTTGTCCTGGAGCTCATTATGAAGATCAGCCTGGAACTCAGAGACAGGTCTGCCTCTGCCTCCAGAGTGCTGGGAGAATTTAAAAAACAACAAACAAACAAACAACCCCACAAAAAAACCACAAGAAAAACAGCAAAATCTCACAGCCATCTATTCCATTAGTCACTCACAATGCCCTTTCATGTTAGGTAGGCATCCTGGCTGTCCTGACAGCTAAAATAGTAGACGCACTTTTTAAAACAGCAAACTGTCTTCTTGTACTGTGTGTGGGTGCAAAAATTTATTATAGTAGGATGGCATAAGGGTAGCTGTGTCCATTTCTTATGCTCTGGATGCCAAAGCAGAAGTACCACCAAAGAACTTTTCTACCTAAAAATGGATTGAGAGAGTAAGAAAAGACTATATTTTCTGTCCAGTGTTAAAACCACTCTTTCAAATTCCTTGAAGTTTGTTTCTTCAGTTTCATTCCTTTTCCAACATTACACTGTACACGCACATACTCTTAATGTGTCTATTTGTGGGAGCCCATGATTGATGCAATGTTGTGATGTATTATTGCTGGAACTATTGCCATGTACATACTAGTCTAACATAGGGGTCACTTAGAAGCAGAACCCTCTTAACAGCACAGCTCTGCTTAACAATAGTACTGATCCGGGAGGTTAATACATTTTAAAAATTCCACTGAAAATGGTTCCACCTAAGTAAAGGGATGAGCAAACCCTGAATCTAAATTCCACAAAGGCCATCTTATTTGTGAGGAAGAAGAACCAGTCTGTGAAGACATAATCAGCACGATGGTCACTTTCCTTTCTGTAGCCTGCAAGGTCAGAGGTAAACAGCTTCCTTTCACCATGCATACCATTCAACTCTTCTCAGAGTCAAAAGAAATGGAACATAAATCTGAATGTAAAGTTAATACATCATTACCTAAATATTTTGAAAAAAAGTTAAAATGTGACATATTTACATGATTTTGTAAGTGCAAACTTTGTCACCAATTCAGTCCTATTTGACTCAGACAAGGTGCTCTTCCTATAAATGTGAAGACCTGCATTCTGTATTCCTGATTAACGTCTCGAGACAACTGAAACTTTATTTCTGTGATTTAAAAATGGTGCAAGAACATGACTTCTTGAGCCTACCCTTCCCTCCTTTATATAAGCTAGTCTTATTACCGAACGACGAGGCAGGAGACACAGAGTTTGGAGGGGCCGATGCAATCATCATGGCAGAAAGCTCCACATCCTTTGCACATGATCATGGCTTTCAACCGGCAGTAACATTTTGATGGTGTGTCCTCGATACTATTCTCATCAGGAAAAGTCTGAACAGGAATTGTCTGGCCATGGCTGCTGGGATTCATTGCTTGGCTAGCAGGGATGGTAGTGACAGTCACTGAAAATGACATGACATCCCCTACATTGCTAGATACCTGGCTGCCTGGTATAGCAGAGTTATGGTCCATGTCTGATGAGGTGGAGACATTGATCATGCCTCTGTAGCTTGGCCCTATTTGTGTGGGGCTTCCATACAATTTGGGGGTTTGCAATGGTGGAAGGAGTAGAGGCTGATGTGTGGGACTGTCTGCAGGGAGAGAAAGGGCAGTAGAATGGAAAAGCTCAGGGCTGCTACATACTGTTTTACCTCTCACAGCGTGAGTCATTTGTTTATGTGCTGCCTGAATAAAATCTCTGGCCAGGGTCTTTTCATCAAATGTTTGGCCTCTAGAGAATATGTAATTCTCCTTGCCTAAAGTGGTTTGCTCACTCACTGGTGCCTCAGTCTTACCATTCTTGCTAACTAAACATTCATTGGTGGACAGAGCTTCCCCACGGTGGGGATGCTTGCCAGAACTCTGAGAAGCCCAGGGCTCCTCCTTCACTGAAACAGGCTCCTGTTCATCACTCACACTATCTTCATCACTTTCATCTTCTTTGCTGCTACTGCTTTCTCCAGTTGCATTTTTACAATCTGCATGTCCCATTCTCAAGGCCTCGGTGGGGCTACTTAGACAAAATCGTTCCTCAGGATTTACAGAATGGGTCCTCTTAACACTCTCTGTACCCCGGCCATAGGTGGAAATATTAAGTAAATAGTGACCTGCCATTGCAGGTTTGGATGTCCTTCGGCCAGCAAAACCCAGCATAAACTTCTGGCTTGCAGAGATGTCTTCCATGTGGAAACCTGAGTGAGCAAAGTTGAACTGAGAGGGTGGCAAAAATGAAAGAACACTCTGTCTCTGAGCCCTCTGGATAAGAGTCTGAAAGAGCTGATCTTGAGTTGTTTTACTTAGACCTTCTTGATACTGGTGAGTGTCAATGCAGGGGTCCTTCCGGTCCTTTGCAGTGAAAACTGGCCTTGGAACCTGGGAAAGCTGCTTACTTTGCAAGGGTTTCCCCAGCTGCTGGATAGCCAGATGGGCCTGCCTGCCACTAACTTCCTCTCTGCTGCTACTTTCCATTACACTGGTACCAGGGAATATCCCTATCCCCTTTTCCTCTTTTGTAGTCAGTGGAACTGTTTTCATTTCAATTTTGGTGAGAGGTTTCGGCAGAATTTGCTCCAAGGGAACATCTTTGCCCTGGAGCAGCTGAGTAACTAAAGGATTATTAGCAGGGATACTAGAACTTGGTCTTGAAATGGGTCCATTCATATTTGCAGAAGTTCCTGGGGTTTTAAGGCTAGAAGCTGCTGGCAAAGTGCTTGAGGATGGAGCTGATCCAGTAGATGTTGTAGTTCCACTGATCTGGGGTATAGGGAGTTTTTCTAAACTGGCTGTTGTCAATAAAGATGTTACAGGAGAAGAAGCCATATCTAGTGGAGCAGAAGCAGTTGTCTTTGCTAAGGCTGAAGGCTTTGGTGCATTCTTGTTAGAACCTGCTTTGGGCTCAACTGTGCCATCAGCTACAAAACAAACAGGTGAGGCTCCTGAGATCAGAGGAGGCCCTGTTGGAGACAGAGCTTTCTCAAGTCTGCAGCTCCTAGGGTCTTGCGAGTGGCAAGGGGAGGCTGCTGTGGCTGTTGCCTTGTGGGGGTTTGGTTTTTCACTGTTTGATATTTCTATGTGGGCTGGTAATGGGACGCTTGTGCATGTTCCACTGATGGCAAGTCCTGCAGGCACTGAGGAGGTTTGCTGTAGTTGTGCTCCAGAGACACCAGGAGGCTGTGCTTGGCCTGGTGTATTGGTCTCAGGTTGAGGACCGCAGGGTAAAAGTTCTCGCGTACCTCCCCTGCTTCCAGTTCCAGCCAGCTCCAGTGTGGGACCTTTTCCATTTGTACTGACTGGGTCTGATCCTGCACTCCCTCCTCCAGCAGTTTTCCTTTCACCACCCTCTCTTGGACTTTGTCCACCCCCAGGGCCAGGTCCCGGAATGGTCCCTCCAACTGAGGCGGCTGCAGCAGCTGCAGCAGCTGCTGCGGCTGCTGCCTTTTGTGCTTTGACCAGTTGGGCTTTTGCTTTGATGTCTGCCAGAGTCCTGGCTCCTGTTCTGTAAGAATTAGTGATGGAGATTGGAAAACGAGCCCTGGGAGAGACCTGCGATGTAGAAAACAGCATCGGGGAGATTCTGGAGACAGGGATCTAAAAAAAGTAAGGGATGGGGGAAGGCAGAGATCAATTTTCAGCTGTAAGACTAGAGCAGATAACGCAAAGCACCCACAACAGACATGGCTGCTCTACAACTAAGAACACACACTGTTTCTAGGGTTCAACTCTACTCTGTCCACCCACGTAAGAGCCCAGGGCATATTGTCTGCCAGTCATTTTCACCTCTGGTGAATTCTATACTTGATTGTATAACCTTTTAAAAATGTATGTGGTTTTGGGTTCCATCCCCCAGCTTACGATCCAGAATCTCATTGTGTAGTTTTGGCTGTCCTGGAACACACAATGTAGACCAAACTGGCCTTTAACTCACAGATCCCCACACTCTGCTACTAAAGGTTAAAGCATGTGCCACTATGTCAACTTTGAAACCACTGATTTTTATATCACAAAAGAAACTGATTGGGCCCGGCAGTGGTGGCAGACGCCTTTAATCCCAGCACTTGGGAGGCAGAGGCAGGTGGATTTCTGAGTTCGAGGCCAGCTTGGTCTACAGAGTGAGTTCCAGGACCGCCTGGGCTACACAGAGAAACCCTATCTTGAAAAACAAAAAAACAAAAAAAACAAAAAAAAAAAAAAGAAACTGATTGGTGTCTTAAAACTTTGGAAGTTAAAGAATATTCATCCAGATATGACCCCTTTCAGTATGTGGTGGAATTAAAAGGAGCAAAACCTGTTAACATTCTGGAGTATTTAATTTCAAAAATTAAGTGAATGATTTTAAGAAAAGCATGTCAACTTTCTGTAAATTCTTCAATTATAAATTGTAGTCACTATTTTTCATTATTCAAAAAGTCAGAAGTATTAAAAACCTACTCCTTATACCTCAGAAATCAGTGTGTTATTTAAAAGCAGTTGTCATAAAATTCACATACTTAAAAAGTAAGTGTTGCTGGTCGGTGGTGGCACACGCCTTTAATCCTAGCACTTGGGAGGCAGAGGCAGGCGGATTTCTTAGTTCAAGGCCAGCCTGGTCTACAGAGCGAGTTCCAGGACAGCCAGGGCTACACAGAGAAACCCTGTCTCAAAAAACCCCCCAAAAAAGTAAATGTTTTTAATATTTAGTTCTAAAAGCTTAGACAGCATTATTTACTCAGCACATGATGGTGTAGAATCTGTGTGGGTAAGAAAGAAGCAATTGTTGCCTCTTGATATAAGAGAAGGAACTCTAAGAGAAAATAGAGGGTTTGGAGAGATGGCTCAGTGGTTAAGAGTACTGACTGCTCTTCCAGAGGTCCTGAGTTCAATTCCCAGAAACCACATGGTGGCTCACAACCATCTGTAATGGGCATCTGATGCAGGCTTCTGGTGTCTACTTACATACATGAAATAAATAAACAAATCTTAAAAAAAAAAGAGAGAGAAAGGCTATTAAATAAAACACAGGAAATTTGTGTGGAGACAACCTTACTTGAGAATATTCTTAGCTAAGCCTAGTTAACGAAAGCCAGTTAGTTATCCAAGTGTAAGGCCAACCTATGTGTTAGTTTAAGGTTGGCCTGGTCTACAGAATGAGTTCCAGGGCAATCAAAGTTACAGAGAAACAGTCTTAAGAAACAAAACAAAACAAAAAAGTAAAAGTACCTAATAACTGCTTATCATATAACCACTTAGTAAGTTAAATTGTCATCCTACCCACTACAAAATGCTTTGTATTCTTTTGTTTGGCTGGTTTTGGTTGGTTTTTTTTTTTTTTTTTTGAGACAGGATTTCTGTTTTAGGTCTGGCTGGCATGGTATTCTTTTTGTAGAGCAGGCTGGTCTCAAATTTATAGAGATATGCCCGCCTCAGTCTCCTAAGTGCTAGTGTTAAGAGTGTGTATAGATGCATGAACCCCCACACACACATTCTTTTGGGGTGTTGTGTACGTGAAGAAAGATTATGTTTATATACACCAAGGTTGTCCTCAAACTTGTGACCCTCCCAAATGCTGGGATTACAGTTATGTGCCACCATGCCAGGCTCATAAAAATACTACTTGAGGATTATCACCCTACCCAGGACAATACAAGATGACTTAAAAGTCACCAGTATTAACTTAATGAAATTAAACAAGGACAAAGCAGTTAGAAGTTTTTATATATTTAAGTTTCAATTATTTTTTTCTTCATAAAGCATTAATGAAATGTTATACTTTGCTTTTAAGAATATAAACGAGCTGGGCAGAGGTGTCGCATGCCTGCAATCCCAACTCTGGAAGGCAGGGGCAGAGGCAGGGGCAGAGGCAGAGGCAGGGGCAGGCAGATCTCTGTAACTTCGAGGCCAACCTGCTCTAGTTCTAGGACAGCCAGAGCTATTACACAGAGAAACCCTGTCTCAAAAAGCAAAACAACCTACCAGCCAGAGAAACAACCAAAACAATCAACCAACCAACCACCACCACCACCACCACCACCACCAGAAACCAAGCAGTCTCTGACTCTGAGATTAAAGGTGTGTACCACCACAGTCCAGCTAGATCATGTTACTTTTAAATATAACATAAACCAAACGAGAGATCAGGTTGTAAAACTAATATTAAAATTCAAATTTTGTATAAAAAATTCTTCTTTTGTTAATTGTTTTGTTTTGAGAGAAGACCTCAAAGGTTTAGGCAATTCATTATCTTTATCTGCTATCTTTCCAGAGGTGTTGTTATAGGCATGTAGAAACAAACTGCTGTTATAAATTATGAAAGCTAGATATAGTGTAAAAGAGTAAAACAGCTTCTGACAAAATCTATGAAAGGAGAAATTCTCTAAGTTCAGAGTGGATTAAGTCTTCAGTGTAGACCACTCTATATTAAACTAAAATTTAATACAGTTCCTAAGTCTAGAATTTATTTCTGATTTGACATTCACTGAAGAAAAGTTTTTGGTCAATAATTCCAGCATTCAATAACCAGCAACAGAAAGAGTGAGAATTCAATGCCAGCCGGAGTTACATAGCAAGACTTTGCCTCTAAGATGAGAACAGTAAGTGGGCTGGGGTTGTTTATTCAAATATCAAGAAATAAATGTAGGAAAGCAGTTCTAAAGCCTGATTATTACTAATTTTATTTATATAACACCACAGTTATATATGTATTAAATGTACACTACTGGTTCTAGGTTAACACCACCAGTTATGAGACTTAGCAGGTACAACAAGCACTTTCTCACCTTGAGAGGTGGGACTTTTCGCACTTGGACCCTGTCCCCTCTATTAAGAAAGGGCTGTGGGGAGACCTGAAATGGCGGCTGGTGCTGGCGAGTCTCAGTGATACGTGGTCTTTTCTCCCAGCTGCTAGTGGCCTCTTCTTGGGTAAGAGAAGATTTCCTCTTGAGACTTTCTGAGATCTGATCAGTAACAGTTGCTGGAGGCATCTTCGTATCAGGGTCCAGTGGACCGGCTTCTACAACAGGTTTTGTTATAGGCTTTTCTAACCCAGCATTTTTAGATTTGCTTGGGGATATAACCAACTCTTCTTGGTTCTCACTTTTAATATTAATAGAAGTTGTGGTGACATGATTTTCTTCCTCAGATTCTTGTTCAGCAGAGGCAGCTGGCTTCTGCTCTAGGAGACCCTCATCCTTAGGGCTTTTCATTGACTTCACGGTGACAAGTTCATTTGTATTGCTAGCTGATGCAAGAACAGGTTCTGGGGATTTAGAGTTTGGCCTTGCCTCGTCTTGGCTTTCTTCCTTTTTGAATGGTGATGGTATTTGCACTGCTTCTTCTTTACACTCAGACTGAGGAGCTACTGGGATGATTCTGACAGGAGAGGCCTCTGAACAAAGCATGGATTTTGGTTGCTCAGCTGGGGTTTTCTTTGCTTTGGGATCACTTGGGGAAGCTGTAAGTTTCTGTGAATCTTCAAGGCTTAGGCCAGAACTAAAAAACAGAAGGAACTGTTAGCTGGGAAATAGCTCATGTTAACGTAAACATGAGAAAAGTAGACTATGTCAATAACTAGAAAACTCCTGACACTCAGTATTTTTCTGTAGAACTCTTGAGTCAAAGTAATTACATTAAAATCCTAGCTCTGACAGCAACTGTTGACAAGACACTGGCTGGCTGGCTGGGCTTCTGCATTGTAGTTCTTTTACTTGAACACTGGAATCAACAATTTCAGTGTTGTTACTGGTGAAGTTAACTCCATGTGAAGTACACACTTGGTACACAATAAAAGTTCTATAGTGCTGACTGTTGTTACTTCTGCTTATATAGGAGTCATAATGTCTAGAAACTAACAGGCTACAGGCTTTAGGTTTAGAAGAACCTAAAGAAAGGTCAAGTGTCTCTACCCTGAGACTTAGGTTGGAACTGTGATCAATTTTGTTCACTAGTGTTTATAGGAAGTTTGGCCCAATACTTCTGAGAGAAACCTGAGAAAACAGTTATTAATGTTCTCCGGAAGCTAAGAATAAGAACTGAATTTGTAGAGCGTCTGTTTAAATTCTACTTAGGCTAAGTCTAAAGTTCTGAGGTTGTGTGCTACTGAGCTATCTGGAGGTGAACGTCAGCTGGGACTTGCACAGTGTGGCTCGGAAAAAGGGAAACTAAATTTTGTGGGTCACAAGTGACACTTTTTTAATGTTTTATATTATTACTTAACCAGCAATAATCAAACCCTCGCTAGCACCTTAAAAGAATTAGTAATAAAAAACAGTCTATTTAGTGCCAATGAGATGGCCACCTAGGTTTAAACCAAGGAAGTAATATGCTAGAGAGAACCAACTCCACACTGTGACATGTGCACCCACAGATTTACTATGATTTATTAAGATTTATACCATCAATTTCATCTATTTCTTTAAATAAATTTACAGAAAAATTAGCATTTGAGACTCATAATTTTAGTTGGTATCTATCTTAAGTGACTTTAAAGGAGATGAACACTTATACTTGGAGCTAAAAAAAGCCCTTACTTTCTCTGTGGTCAATGAAATCTTCTCATTGAATTGGCGCTTACTGCTATACAGAAAGGAGACTAACAAACAGGAGCTGGAATATGTAATCCTATTCAAACCAAAGAGTTCTATTATCTATTAAAGTTATCCAGTAAAATTTCATTTTGAATTTTTTTTGTGTCCAAAAAAAAAAAAAAAAAAAAAGTTGTTTCAGACTGTAGCCCTTTAAAAATAAAGTATGTGTCTTGATTCAGTGATGTACATCTCCCAGTCACAGAGGAAAGGATTTAATTACAGGCTTGGTGTAATGGCCCACCATTATATGATTCTTTCGATTCCTAACCGGTTTAGGTTAACATTTTGGAAAATCACTATAAAAATGCACAGATCTCTCAAGTATAATTCTATCTCATGAAATTACTAAAAGCCAGTATTTTCTAAGGAAGTACTCTAATTAAAGATTAAAGAAAGAAGAAAAAGTTCAAATCATTTTCTTTTTCAAGCAAGTGGAACCCACTTTGCCTACAATGAAAATTAAGGATCAAGGATTATGAGTGATACAATTCTGTACACCCATGATTCTTTAAAAACAAAACAAAAAGTTCCTCTTTTGTTTGGGTTTTTCAAGATGGGGTTTCTCTATGTAACCCTGGATGTCCTGGAACTCACTCTGTAGATCAGGCTGGCCTCAAATTTACTAAGATAAACCTGCCCCTGCCTCCTGAGTGCTGGGGTAAAAGGAGGGCGCCACCACTACCTGGCTAAGGTATTATTAATGAAAAAGAGTTCATGATATAAAAATCACAGGTATCTAGGCACTAGACTTTCCAATAAGGTAAAAACACAGAGGTCTCACATGAACACCCGGATGCAGAGTCTGCCTGAGCTTACCTCTGACCATAGTAACTTTCAAAGAACTGCTCCTTCCACAGCTCTACTTTCTTCTCCTTCTCAATCTCTTGTCGAATTCTCACCTGCATTTCAGGGGTAAATTCACCTGCAATGTATCAACAAACTGACATCAACAGAAAAGCATTATTTATAGATTCTTATCATGAACGACTCATACCAGAACAGAATATTATCATGTCAAAGCAACAACTTCCTAAAGAAGCAAGCCAGAAAAGGGAAGGAAATACCAGTAGGTGGAGTACAGACACGGTCATAAACTATCCTGTAATTTTCAATATGCAGCTAAGGCCCACAGTACTTATTATGCTCCAGCTGTTTCCCAATGTGTCTTCTTCCAGTTACAGACAACATATATCATGCAGATTTCTTCTCACCTCTAACACTGAATTTCAAATTTATTTCCTTTCTTTTTTAATTGGATATTTTCTTTATTTACATTTCAAATGTTATCCCTTTTCCTGGTTTCTTCCCCAGAACCCCCTATCCCATTCCCTTCCCCCTGCTTCTATGAGGGTGTTCTCCTACCCACACACCTACTCCCACTTCCCCACCCTTGCACTCCCTACACTGGGGCATCGAGCCTTCACAGGACCAAGGACCTCTTCTCCCGCTGATGCCCCACAAGGCCATCCTCTGCTACATATGCTGTTGGAGCCATGGGTCCCTCCATGTGTACTCCTTGGTTGGTGGTTTAGACCCTGGGAGCTCTGGCACCAGGGTTTGTTCTATAAGTTATTTTGGTCATGGTGTTTGGTCTGGGCCACAGAAAAGTAACCGAGATAATAACTAAAGAACTGATACTATTGACAGGTATCACACACAGTAGTGAAAACAATCAGCAACTTTTAAAATATTCTACTATTAGCTGGGAGTTGTGGGAGAAGCCTCTAATCCTAGCACTTGGAGACAGAACCATGAGGATGTGAGTTCGAGGCTAGCCTGGTCTACAAAGTGAGTTCCAAGAGAGTCAGGGTTACACAAAGAAACCCTGTCTTGAAGGAAAAAAAATTTACTATTGCCTTTATTAAATCTGTTAAATCAGACACACAAGGACAAGTAACCAAGGCCAGTAATTCCTAAGTGATGGTCCATAAATGTTACGTTACTTCAAATGAGTGAACCCTACAGTATGTGAAATCAGCTCAATAAGATTAATTGTCACTGATTTCCCTTACTGCCCATGTCATTGGAGTTGGCAGGAAAAAAAGAACCTCCTTTGCTGTTTACTAAATGGATGCAAAGCATCATAAAATAACTAAGTCTTCAATTTATCTAGTAAAGAAAACTTAGAATTAATTAATTTAAGTTCCTAAGTATTAATCTGGAATACTGAACCAGAGAGGTTAGAAAGAGTGCTTTAAAAACATAATATGGGGGCTAAAGCGCTGGCTCAATTGTTAAGGTGAGGCTCACAGTTGGAAAATGTAGGTTTTAGTTTCTCAAGTGACTGAAATTGCTAACAAAATCATACTGCTGGAGTTAATCAGGGGCTACAGTTATCTGTTTCACACAGGACAGAAAAATCTACATTTAGAAAACTTAATGATCTTCACTATGATGGCTGTTCCAGGCTGTCAATTTGACCACATTTGGAATTAACTAAAACATGAGTGACTGAGCACAACTATGAGGGATGGGTCACTCACACCTTTGGCGGCAGCCTACATGAGGAAGAAGTTTGTTCTCTGCTTGCTCGTGCTGGCACTGCAGCCTACTTCTTCAGGATTCCCGCATAGACTGATGATCAGCTGGGACATCCAGACTCAAGGATTGAACTACTAGACTCTTGGATCTTCTGTTTTTAGACAGCTACAGCTACAGCTGGACTAGCTGTACCACAGTAAGCCATCTAATAAATTCCCTATATGTGTGTGTGTGAATGTATACATATTCCTTCTCTTCCTCTAGAGAATCCTGGCTAATACTTTCACTTTTGCAATCTATTCCAGTATCTCATGCAGTGAGGGGCATGAAGACCCTGGGAGCCACAGGGCGTAACACTTACCTTCTGAGAGCCTTTCCTTCCAGCCCTGGGCTGCAGAAGTGAAAAACTCATTGTTAAGGGCTGAGCCATTCAACTTCATCAAGCCATCGGGACCAACCTATATCAAAGAGCAAGCCAGGGAAAACTGTTCAAAGGAAAGGTGCAAGAATGTTCATTTCATGTTAACAGAATGTATGCACAATCCATCCACAGAAACATAGCTAACTCCTTCTTTTACTGCTTTAAAAAAAAAAAAACAAACAAAAAACTGTAATAACATTTTTTCCTTTAAAAAAAAAATCTTTTCATGTGTACCTCTTTTTTCTTTCTCACCTTTCAACTCCATTTCACAATAAAATGGAAAATGTTAGAAAAATATTGTTTACCGAATAAAACTAAATACATGTTATTTCTTTTCTTTCGATCAGAGTTAATTATTTGTACCAAGTTATATACAACACACTGTAACTTAGTTTTCTCATAGACTACACTGTGGAAAGTCTGTTCAAGTCAAAAGGCATATATTTAGCTTCCTTGAAATTGATGCATTTTACTTCATTTTATGAATGTGTTTCAATTAATTTACTAGTTTCCTCATGGTAAATATGCACTTTGTTACCAATGTTTCACAGTAAGTAATAAAGTTGCAACAAACATTCTGGCAGAGATGAATATACTAGTGCTTTTTCATTTTATTTTTCTGTTTGAAATAGGGTATGACTATGTAGTCTATCTAGGCTGTCCTTGGTCTGCCTCCTAAGAGCTGGGATTAAAGGAGTGTGTCACCTTGTCCAGCTGTACTAGTGATTTTATTTCTAAGGAGTGCATTCCAAGAACAAAACACAATGAGTGTGTCAGGAAATATTGTATTAATATCTTAAAATGCTAAAACCACAAGCAATATATGAACATACAATATTCGTTTCCTTGCCAACGAATATCAACATGTAATTTAATTTTGTATCAACCTTGAAATGTTAGATGATTTCCTAGAACCTTTGTGATGCTTGCTGTTGCTTCATGGTTAGTAAACATGTAAGTCTGCAGTGGTCTTGTGAAGTGTCACTTTCTTAGTTTTCTATTAGGCTACTTATTTTTGTCAAACTGTGAGGCATATTCACAGTTGTTATCTCCCCCTGTGTCTACTAAGTTTGTTTCTAAAGCTTTGACAAAGGGTTTAACTCATCTTCTCCAGAAGAGAGTACAAAGTAATGGGTGGTGGCACTGGGCTACTGCATTTGTTTGTGTGTGTTCCTCCACTGTGTGCAATGAAATCTGTGTGGAGGTTAGAAGAAAACTTGTAGGAGTTAGCTCTCTCCTATTATCATGTTGAGTCCTAGGTTGAAGTCAGGTTGTAAGGTTTGACTACAAATCTCTTTACCCACTAAATCACCTCACAGGCCATGCAAAAATTTTTAAATGAAAAAAAAAAATACGCACACATTTAAATTTGAATTTTCTCTTAAATTTTAAGAAACATTAATTCTTCTTTAAAATATATGGGAAAAGGTCCACTCAAATCATGTAAAAAATACTTTGTTTACAATATTCTCAACTTAAACATTATTCACATTGACACATATGGAAACTTAAACAAAACTCTGTCTTCTCAGTATCACTCACTTTATCTTATCAATACTGGCCAACTAGTTTCCTATTAAAAGAACACAAACAAATTTTAAAACCCTGTAGGACTGTCCTTTGTGGGAAGTTGAACTAGAAAACTCTTAACATCCCTTTCATTAAAAGTACATATGGCAAGAGATGGACAGAGAGGGCTAGTGGTTAAGAGCATGTTCTGCTCTTGCAGAGGACTCAGGTTTGGATCGCAGCACGTACATGACAGCTTATAACCATCATAATTATAGTTCCAGGGGATGCAGAGCACTCTTATGGCCACTTAAGGCACCAGGAACACATGCACAGCACATACATATACATGCAATTAAACACTCATACACATTTAAAAATACAGATCTTTAAACAACCACCCGCCACAAACTTCTAACAGAAGGTATAGGGTCATGAGTGCTTCTGAGGAAAAGCATCAGCATGCTTCAAAGAGGCTATGAGTTATGTTTCATATATTACTTCACTTATTACTCCCCAATACTTGTACTTAGGGATGGAACAACACAAAAAATAGGACTTAAGAACGCATGCAAATGAGAGCACCCCATGAAATCAACCAGGTCTCTTAAAAATCATGCTGAAACTTTAATCTCCTAATTTCTCCTGTCGAGAATTAACTAGATGGGTATCCTCCAAAGTAACTTTTTTGAAGACGTAAGGTGGAGAACGAAGTCAGTAGGAATACTTCTCCTTCAGTCCCTACTGCTGGAAGAATATCTAATTATCTGAATTATCTACAGGATTCTGAACTGTTTTCACACGTGCTGTTTATAGCACTAAGTACTAAGAAACTAGCATCGAAGCAAGTCTTATAGCAAACAGACTTCAAGTTGATGTGATGGTGCACACCTTTAATCACAGGACTCAAAGAAGAAACAGGCAGATCTCTGGGTTCTAGGCCAGCCTAGTCTACATAGCAAATTCCAGGTTACACAGAGAAACTGTCTCAAAAACCAAATAAAAAACAGGTTTCAGAATGAGAAACACTTCACTGTGACTTTGTAGCCAAACAATTATAATGGTTTGTGCAGCTTACCTTGTGAAGCTTACTATAAACTAGACCATATGGTCTGTTATTATAAACTAGGGAAAATGTGTGTGAGTGGGTGGAGAACAGCAGCCCTGGCTATCTGGGAACCTGGCATTGTAAATCAGGCTGGCTGTCAGCTCACAGAGATCTGCTGCCTCTGGTCACAGAGTGCTGGGATTAAAGGTATACAGCAAGGCCACCTTTCAGGCTGTCTTAATAAGGATTACAAAGGATAGAGACTAAACCTATGAGCTCACTTATGGTAGGCAAGTGTTCTACTGAACTGTATCTTTGGCAGTCAGTTTTCTGTTTACTGCTTTTGTATATGTGTACAGGGCATGTGCATGTGTGGGAGTGGGGTGTCATGTCTTCCTCAGTTTGTCCTGAATGAGTGACTCTCAAGTCACAGAAATACTACTGTCTCTTCCTGCCCAGTATTGGGATTATAGGTATCACCCTGCCCAACTTTTAAGTGAGTGCTATGGGTCTCCCTTGCCTTTCTGTTGCTGCTGTTGTTGATGGCTGTTTTGAGACAGGGTCCCATGTAGCTTAGGTCTTGAAATCCCGGACCCTCCTGCCTTGACTTCCATCTATGGGAAGTATATATTACCTCACCCAATTTAATTTTTTGTTTTGTGGAATCCCTTTATCTCATTCTTCCAGTTAGCTGAAATTCCAAGCCTTGCTAGCAGGCCTGGTAGAATTCAAACAAATATATAAATATATGAAAATGAATATATAACAGTGAATAGGGGCTGTAGAGACGCCTCAGCAATTAAGAGCAGCTTCAAAGGACCTGAATTCGTAGTTCCTAGCACCCATGTCAAGTGGCCCACAATCCTTACAAATTCAGCTTTTGAAATTTTTGACCCAGTCATCTGGCCTCTGTGGGTACTTATGAACAAGTGTGAGCATATTTGCACACAGATATATACAAAGGCATAAATAAAAATAAATTCGAGAGAACAAGCTTATAAAGAGCACAGTGATCTCATTTCCTCTTCACAGAGAAGAAAAAATTAACTAGCCATTTTCTTTGATGAAAGCAGACCTTATCTTATAGCTGGGCCAAAACTGAGTCTTTCTGATTACTATTTTGGCAGTTCCCAACCCTTTGTATTTGTTCTTGGTAGTTTTCTTTCTTTCAAAACTCATATTGGACCTGGCAGTGGTGGTGCATGCCTTTAATCCCAGCACTTGGGAGGCAGAGGCAGGCGGATTTCTGAGTTTGAGGCCAGCCTGGTCTACAGAGTGAGTTCCAGGACAGCCAAGGTTATACAGAGAAACCGTGTCTCAAAAAACCAAAAAAAAAAAAAAAACAAAAAAACCCTCATATTGGGATTTAAATGAACCCTAAATGCTCCTTTTAGAGAGATTTATCAAAGAAAAAGTAACAAACTTAACTATTACTAATATTTCATGTTCTACATACTTCTAGTTGTCTATGCTTATCTGAACACACATCTTTAGGTTGAGTTTAACACTTCTCCCTTAACTGAGGCACTAACCTGTTAATAAAACAAAACAATTAAACTCTCAAACTAGACTCTATTGATGCCTGTTATCAATCAGGAAAACCATTCAATTTTCTTTTTCCCCTCATCTCCCTTCAACTCCCACTCTGGTGGTCTTTCATTACGTTCTTCTGCCCTCACTTAATTTTTCTTTCATCACAGCACTAGGGAATAAAACTAGGACCCCTGCATGCTAGACAAGCATCTTACCACCAGTCTCTTTATCTCCAGCCTGATTTTCTAATCAAAATCAAATAAGAGAGTCCATCTCCCTTATAAGGTTTATTTTATAAAAATTACCTGCTAAGAAACTTAAAATAAAATTACCCTTATTTATAATTTAGTTGTATAGCCACTGCCTTTGAACTAAGACATTCTCTACTCAAAGACTGAGGGACTCTCAGAAGCAAAGAAGACACAACTTGGGGGTTTCAACCTGTGGGTCATGACCCCTTTGGCAAACCCCTATCTCCAAATATATTTACATTATAATTCATATACTCACAAAATCATAGCTATGAGGTAGCAACAAAAGTAACTTTATGCTCATACAACATGAGGAACTATATTAAAAGGTCAAAACATTTTGAAGGTTGAGCACCAACTGCCTAGAGGCTCCTAAAACTTACGTGTGTGTGTGTGTGTGTGTGTGTGTGTGTGTGTGTGTGTGTGAGAGAGAGAGAGAGAGAGAGAGAGAGAGAGAGAGAGAGAGAGAGAGAGAGATGGTGTGGAGGTGGTGTGCCTACATCTGAAACAATAAACTCTCCAGTTGGGCAAGCTGAGTGCTCACTGGATAAGGAGCTCTAGGGATGCAGGTTTGGAGTCATCAACAATACTAGGAGAGACTTTCTTGCTATCAGGCTCCAAAGTCCTGTAAAGTAATGTTAATAAACTCACTGCTTTACTAAACTAAACTTGGGTGGAACCATTTCTTTTGTTGACTGGTGGTACCTTGTTCAGATATTTTCAAGGAAAGTAACAGAACAGTACTGTTAACATCACACTTTTATAGGAATACATAAAATGATATATATATATATATATATTTTTTTTTTTATTTGTTTGGTTTTGAAGATGCTCTATATAGTCTTGGCTATACTGAAATACACTCATTAGACCAGGCTGGCTTCAAACTCAAGTGTTGAGAACTAGGAATGTAACTCAGTTAACTGAGTGCTTGCTTATTAAACATAAAGTCCTGGGTTTTAGCTTAGTTTGTGCAAGGGTGCGCACACAAGTGCATGCGCGCATACACACACACACACTCACTCACTCTCTCTCAACATGGTGAGATATCTGTAATCTCCTCAGGAAATAAACCTAAGTATAAGACATCCTCAGCTCTACAGTCCAAGTATAGCCTAGAATACATGAGATAATGATAAAAACAGGAGACTCATTCAGTTATAGAGTTATGTATGCTTACGTTACACACCTGTCGATCCACTTCTGGAAGCAACAGAAGCAGGCGCTGCTGGCAGTCTCCAGGGAGAACTGAAAAGGTGTGCTTGTTGATCAGGGCTCGAAGGTTAGTATTAACCAGAATAGAATCGGGAGTCTCAACATCAATGTCAGCACATTTAGTTCTTTTCATTTGTCCTACAAAATTCAGAAAATAGTATTTTATCATTTGGCTCTCTTTCACAGGTTTGTAACTAATCATAGTTTGCCATGTAGTCAAAGTAAAAATGAAAAATAAATAAATAAATAAAAAAACCAACCCAAACTTAAATCCTATACTGACAGTTAAAAAAATCTTAGAAATGTCTAAGGCAAAGAAAATAAATTCCGATCACTTATAAAGTATAGACAAAAAATCTATAACAGTAGATCTCTAAAAGTAAAAAGTGTTTGTTAGCTACCTAACAGACAGCTTACTCCCTCAATTAAACAAGTTTGTGAGAAATGACAAACTGCATATCTACAGAATGCTTGTTTTTTTGTTTTTTAATATTAATAGAAATCAGAGCTAGACAGATGGTTCAGGGGTTTAAAAAAAACAAACTATCCATGTAAAGAAAGGATCCAGGTTTGGTTCCCAGCATTATGTGGCTCACAACTCCCTGGAACTCCAGCCTGAGGGGAACTGAGGGCTTTTTCTGGCATCCACAGGCACCAGCATGTAACTGGAGCACATAAACCCATACAAGCACACATATACACATAAAAAATTCTTTTGAAAAGAAAATATACCCAAGGAGATGGTATAGTGGGTAAACACTTAAATGCAAGCATAAGAATCTGAATTGTAATCTCCAGAACATATTTAAATGCTCCCAGAGCAAGACGAGCAGTAAAGACAGGAAGCTCGTGGGCTAGCTAACCTGGTATTTATAGGGGCAAACAGCAGAGACCCTGTCTCAGCACTAATTAGACAAGGCAGGTTATATATATTAAAAACCCAAGATGCTATTAAAGTGGGGAGGGCAAAGTGTTAAATCAAGGGAATGTTGGGAATCAGTGGGGATAGACAGGATTAGAATACATTGCATTTGTATGTAAAATTCTCAAAAGAAAAAACAAGGGAGAAGGGGAGCCCTGCTTTGAACAATGCAGGTAGAAGATAAGGACTAACACTTGAAACTTTCCTTGGACTTCCATGCAGGCACTGTGACCCAAGCATGCCCATAAATGTGTACAAATACAATCAGTATTTTCCATCTCTGCCCGTGCGTCCATACGTACGTACGTACGTACGTCCCTCCCTCCTTCCACTCTCTCATCCCTAAACATTTTTAAATAGAAAATGCAACCCAGATGTGAAGGTATGTATTTGTAATTCATTGGAGGCAGAGGCAGAAAGAACTAGAATTTAAAGCTACCCTGGGCTTTGAGTTCCAGACTAGCATGATCTGCATTTTTGCTTTAAAACAACAAGATAAACAGATTTAAGTACACAAAGATTAGTAATACTAATTTTGAAAATTGTGGTGCTTTGTTTTTATACATTTTTATAATTTTTACCATTTCCATTGAATTTCATTTTTATATTTTCCATCTTTCATTATTCTCATCATGTAAATTTAAACCTTGAAATAAAATTTTAAGAAAAAATTAAAAGGCATCTTTAACCTAAAATATTAGTTTCTATGAAAAAGGCAAATACAGCAATAACTGAATGTGAAATATGCAGGAAACATCAAAAACCCTTTTAAGTATTACTGAACTGAAATTTATAGCATAATCTTAAAGAAAACTTGTAATAAATATTTTTTTCTTTTTCTTTTCTTTTCTTTTTTTTTTTTTTCCGAGACAGGTTTTTCTGTATAGCCCTGGCTGTCCTGGAACTCACTCTGTAGACCAGGCTGGCCTTGAACTCAGAAATCCACCTGCTTCTACCTCCCAAGTGCTGGGATCAAAGGCGTGTGCCACCACTGCCCAGCTTGTAATAAATACTTTACAAACTTAAAACATTGTTTTACAGGCTGGAAAGATGGCTCAGAACTACTATGGCTAGGACTACTATCGTTAACACATGTAATCCCAGTACTTAGAAAATAAAGGAAGAATCATTAAGATCATCTATTACATAATGAATTCAAAGCCAGCCTAGGTTCAAGAAACCCTGTCTCAAAACAGACACCATCAAAAAATCTACCTCTTGATAAGGCACAAGGAACATTGTGAGAGACGAGGCAGAAAGGTTGTAAGGACAAGAGTTTTGTTGGATTGAGGTAAAACACTCTCATCTGCACAAGATGAGAATTTCAGTTTTGATCTCATAGCTGCTATGTTTGCTGGCAAAGGATAGCAGTCCAGTATGAAGAGGGAAGGAACAAAAGGGTTCTCATCTTTAGCTGAAGAGCCCTTATACTTGAAGAGTTATAAAGGAAAAAGAGTCAGTTTCCCTTAGGGGTGTGGATGGCCATGCCACAGTCAATGTGCGCTCTTTGAGTGTGTGTGTGTCTGTCTGTCTGTTTCTGTCTCCTCCCCGCACCCCCTTACACACACGGGCAACACTATATGGACTCAATGAGTTTTATTTTTTAAGACAGGACTTGAAGGTGGGGAGAATGTTGCCAGGGAATCAGAGGTGGGTGGTGTTTATGAATGAATGAAGTGCTCAAAAAATTTTATACTTAAAATAATACCACAAAAGATATTAAGTGGTATTAAACATATAGTCAAGAAATTAACCAGAGTAAAAGAAGAAGGTAGATTATTTTGAGATTAATGGGAAAAAAAAAAAAACCAGAATGAGAAGGCTTAACATATACCTAACTAGAGGTCAAGAATTAGACATCTGGGGCTAGAGAGAGATGGTTCACTGGGTAAGAGAACTTGTGCAAACATGATGACCCAAGTTCAGATCTTTAGCACCCATGTGAAAAAGTCTGATGTGTACACATATGCATGTAACCCCAGAGATTGTGTATGGCTGTGCATGTGTTGGGGGTGGGAGGTTAGACAGGAGACAAAGACAGAAACAGGAGGACTTCCAAAGGTGCTGGTCAGTCAGTCTAGCTAAAAACTGAACTCTAGACTTGGTGAAATACCCTGTGTCTCAAGAGAATAAGACAGTGATAAGGGACAGACAGTGATAAGGAAAGACAGACGGCATGGTGTATACCCTCCATGCGTAACACAACCGTATACACAAACACACAGGTTTGGGGGGGGGAGGAAAGGGGAACACATAAGGGAGTAACTTTTTTAATAAAAAGATATATTTAGTTTTATGCACATTGGAGTTCTGCCTGCATGTCTGTGTGAGGGTGCCGATCCCTCGGAACTAGAGCTACAGACAAGTGCTATGTGGGTGCTGGGAATTGAACTTGGGTCCTCTGGAAGAGCAGGCAGTGCTCTTAACCACTGAGCCATCTCTCCAGCCCTAAGAAGTTCCACTTTTAAAAGATGTGCAACTAACTTCTTTAAATCTTGCCCTTTTCCCATTCTCTCAAATTACAAGAAAAATAGAAACAAATTACTAGAAACAAGAAGCTATCTAAAGAATTAAAAGTACAATATATTCCAAGTAGAAAAAATAATCTTTGTGTGAACCAAACTTAAAAACTTAAAAGAAAAAAATAGAAGATACCAGAAGATGAAAAAACAATCTCCTATGCTCATCGATTGGTAAAACCAGCATCGTAAAGATAGGTATCTCACCAAAAGCAACCTACAGATTCAATGCAATTCTCATCAAGAGTCCAAGGCAGTTCTTCACAGATCTTGAAAAAGCTATTCTTAACTTCACATGGAAACACAAAAACCTAGGATTTTTAAAACAGTCCTGAACAATAAAAGAACTTCGGAAGGTCTCATGGGTTCTGATTTCAATCTATTATAAGTTACTACAAAGCTAAAGTAATAAAACCAGCTTGGTATCAGCATAAAAACAGACAAGATAATCAATGGAATAGACTTGAAGACCAGGACATAAATCCACATACTTAGAGACACCTGATTTTTGATAAAGAAACCAGAAATAAAGACTGGAACAAAGACAGCATCTATTACAAATGTCTTTGGTCAAACTGATTGTCTGCTTGTAGAAGAATCTATTACCCTGCACAAAATTCAACTCCAAATGAATCAAAGACCTCAATATAAAACCAGGTATACTGAACCTGAGAGAAGAGAATGTACTAATTGCCATAGGAAAAGACTCCCTAAACAGAACACCAATAGCGCAGGCAGGAAGATCAATAATTAACAATAATAATAAAAAACTTAAAAAAAAAAAAGAAACTAAAAAGCTTCTTAATGGTAAAGGGCACCGTCATTCTGACAAAGCAGCAGCCTACCAAACAGACAAAGGTTTTCACCAAGTATACATCTGATAGAGGACTAACATTCAAAATAAAGTAAAACAACTTTATTTCAAAACTACAAATAGCCCAGTTAAAAAATGGGGTACAGCTGGGCAGTGGAGGCGCACACCTTTAATCCCAGCACTTGGGAGGCAGGTGGATTTCTGAGTTCGAGGCCAGCCCTAGGCCAGCCCCACAGAGAAACTGTCTCGAGGAGGGGAAAAAAAAGGAGCGGGTACAATCTAAACAAAGAATTCTTAAAAGAGGAAAGTCAAATGGCTGATAAACACTTACAGGTTTAACATCGTTAGCCATCAGGGAAATGTAACTTAAATCTTTAAAAGTCCATCTTAGACCTGTCAGAATGACTAAGATTAACAAGACAAGTGGCAGCTCAACTGGTGAGGCTGTGGAACAAGAAGACTCACCCATGGCTAGCCTTTTTTTTTTTCCACAACTGACTGCCTTTTAATAAATAGTCATTGTAAAGAATTACATTTACAGAGTGAAAAGTGAATACATAGCATTTCAAAGTCAATTCTGGAAGTACGAAGTGTACTTATCCACCGCATGTACACTATCTGTTTAACTGTCCATCATTAGCACCAATAAAGATTCAACAAAATTACTTTTATTCCCATATCTAAAAAAACAAAACAACAAAAAACAAAAACAAACAAAAAACAACACATTTCTGAAGATCCTTAGTGAAGTTTAACTATAGTCCCAGACCTTAAATATTCACATTGTTTTCTATGTCATACTGAAAATAAGTTCACTACTTCTCTGGATACTCTTTACAAAAGCTGATTAAAATTCCTGGCATCACTCCCAATGATACAGTAGCACGACCACCTCGTGTCAGTTCACATGATGCTCTGTTGAGGTTTCACATCTAAATCACCAAGAACAAAACCCTTCCCTCCCTCACCTTGTACTCTGATTAAATTCTATGCTAGTTCTTGGAAATGTACCACGGTAAAACCGTAACTGTATCAAAATCATCATGTTTATGATACAATAGTATACCACACAGAAACAAAAATCACATAGTAACAAAGATTACCAATGCAAGACAAGAACAGAATAGCCTGCTAGGCTGAGTCCCCCAAAGAAGCTCCCAGGTTCAAATAACATTGACAAAATAATCAACAATTTTCTTTAAAAAACAAACAAACAAATAGCTACTGGCAAATGAGATAACTGCTAAATAAAAGTAGAGTACAAGGCTCAACTCTAATATTTACAACCACAACATACTTGAATAAAATTACAATTGTGCACAGATCAGTGACTTTATAACAAAACATTTCCTATACAGAGGAAAACTTGTGATTCAATACAAGTTGAATCTGACCCATCTAAAGAGACTCAACAGCTAAGACTTACCACAGAAATAAATTCAAGATTAGGCAAGAGACAAGAGTCATACTATTGGTGCTTACACCAAATTTAGACAAGTCAGTCCGTCCCCTGACCAGGCGTCAGGGGACAGTGCAAGCAAGACCTCAATAGAACCTACTAAGACGTCATTGCTAGCCTTAAACACATAAAGACCTTCTCTTAACAAAGAAATCATGTGTTGTGTGAGACAGAGAAATACCCATATAAAAACCGTTTAGCATATCTTACACAATCAGTAACTAATTTTACCAAAAAAGGACACTTATAAAACAATACTTTAATTTAAAAATGTTAAATTATGTCTATGTATGTGATTGTCTATGAGTATGTCCATATTCTCGCAGTGCCTGAGCGGAGAACCGAGTCCCCAGGAGCCGGAGGTTCAGGAGGTTGTGAGCCTGGAAATGAGCTGGGACCCAAGTTCTCAGAGAGCAGCATAGGCTCTAACTCCTGAGCTACCACTCCAGCCACAAGGCTCATTATTTTAGATTATTAATCTTGATTTAATGAACTCAGAATTTACTGAACAAGTAGGACTTCAATATTGTTAAACCTAAAAGACCATGTCTCTGCTATGTCAAATAATGCCAATACTAACAATAACCACAGTAACACTAGCAGCAGACTTATTTCTGAACATTTATATTAACTTCCTTACTTTTCATATATCTCCATGAAGCAAATAATGCTTACTATTATTATTTAATGTATATTTATTTACTTCTGCAAACCTGGGATCACAGGCACATACTTCTGTGCTCACAGAACTTGATAATTATCAGCATCCACTGCACAGATACATGAACATGCTCAAATGACATGACTAAGTAAAAGTCTAACAAATGGAAGCCAGAAAGGCCAATTTCTGTCTGTTTCTTGTCACTACTCCGAATAGGTACAAGTATCAGAACCCAAGACATTTGGTCGAAAGATACTTCAGCTAAAAGTTCACAACAAAAATCCTTATATATATGGAAATAAAAATAAGTGCAAAATATATTTTCAGACAAGGAAGAGTAAAAAAAAAAATATAAAAAACATCTTTTCAAGCCAAATGATAATAAATAGCACAAAAGAGGTAAAGACTGTCAAGCAGGGCAGTGGTAGCACACGCCTTTACTTCCAGTACTTGGGAGGCAGAGGCAGGCGGATTTCTGAGTTCAAGGCCAGCCTGGTCTACACAGTGAGTTCCAGGACAGCCAGGGCTACACAGAGAAACCCTGCCTCAAAAAATCCAAAAGTAAGGTCAAGAGGGAGGGAGGGAGGGAGGGAGGGAGGGAGGGAGAAAAGATACTTTAAAGCAGGATCTCAGTGTGTAACACATAGTATAAAGTATAACATGTAATACTTCTACCTCAGCCTATAAGGTCTAGGATTATAACGTGTAGTTAAAACAATCTATTAGTTTCAAAAGAACTTGTAAATGTGCCTGCACAACTATCTTCTGAGCTTTCCTATTCTTTACTAATCAACTGATCTGCTAGTGGTGGTTGAAATATGCTCTACTAACTATTCTGGAAGCCAAGCAGGAGGATAGCATTTAGGTATTTGACTAATTCCCCAAATTTCAGAATAGTGCCTATGAAGATATGAATGTGAAAAGCTGATGACAAGCTCCTGCCACCTTGGTCCCAGCTAGTAACACTGCTCAGGGAGATAGACGGGCATGGCAGACAGAGGTGGATTACGGGAACCGACCTTTGAGGCACTGTCTGATGCTGCCTGACCACAAGTAAGTGACATGACCAGCCTACGCCTGCTGTCACAAGAACTGCTACCACTGCTGTGCTGCTTCTGCTTGTGACCTCCAGGCTATGACCCAAAATAAACCTCTCCACACCCTGAAGTTGCTCATGTGTTTTGTTATAGCAATGAACAAACTACACAATGCCACATCACTGGTCTGCAGTTCAATGTGATATTCCTAAACCTGAAGGTATTTCATTCAACTTCAACACATAATAAACTGTCTTCTACTTAGAGTAAAGCATCAAAATGCTTTCAATCATTTTTAAATCTTTTTCAACCCTATGCCTCACCTTTCTTTTGTCATCCATTTTTCCAGTTCTTGAGCCCTTTGCGTGGTCTGTAGCCATAGTTGGCTTATTTATGACAATTCCTTTTCAGCTTCATCCAATTTTCATCTTTCAACCTTTGCTGACACCTGCCCATTTGGCTGTCTCCTTGTTTTCTTCAATCAAACTGATTAATTTTTTTTTTTTTTTGGTCCGTATTCTCATTTTAGTGGGATTTCCAAGGGAGTTCAATTTACAATATTTAATTATAATCCCTTCTATCTTTTTATCTATAAAAACAGGAACAATGTAGGACCTATTGGTACAAAGAGAAGTAAACCAAAAAAAATGACTGATAACAGATCTTTCTGTGAACCAGTTTGATAAGGGATGCATAGAATATGAAGACAACTAAGAGTTCAAAGATAAAAGAATGAAATGAATAATGGGAAATGGCATTAAATCAATTCTATCCGTGTTTCTTTTTATCTCTGAGAAGCAATTATCAGATTTGAACTCAGTGGTGCTTCCTATTATATCATCACTTGTGAGGCTGAAGCAGGGAGAGAATAAGTTAAAACTGAGTCCTAGGGTATCTTAGACTGTATTAATGAGACACTGTCTTTACAAAGAAAAAAGCAAGAAGTAAACATGGCAAGCTGGGGATTAAGGGTGTACAGCTTGGTGGGAGAGAGTCCCTAGCACACTGGAAGCTGTGGGCTATTATTGCTCAGTATGAAACAAAACAACAAAACAAAACCCAAAGAAACTGTATCAAACATTTTAAACATTGAGATAATGTAAAAAGAAAGAAAATAAGTCTAGCCAGGAATAGTGGCAAACACCTTTAGTTCCACCACTTTAGGAGCTAAAGGCCAGTGGATCTCTCTGAGTTCAAGGCCAGCCTCATCTTAGTACAAATTCCAGGACATCCAGAGCTTTATAGTGAGACCTTGTTTCAAAACAACACAAAAGAAATCATGTCTGACTTTTTAAAATAAAATTAAAATTAAACAGTAACTCAAGTCAGTGGCTAATGATTTCAAATATACTGTGAACTGAAAAAAGAAGTCCTTCTGAACTAACTTACTTGTGTGGAGTCTGTCAGACCTCTGGAAAGACTTCTTCCCCAAGCCTAGCAGAGAACTTTCCACTTTCACTGAGGAAGAAAAGCTGGAATTCGAATTCTGGGGACTGCTTGACTGTCCATCAGATTGCTTTCCTTCCCATAGGGCTAGGGGGAAAAATAAGTGAAGACTGGTGACAGAGGTGCATACACAAAAGCCCACTGAGGGTGAGCAAGACAGGCAGGCGGCTACCAACCCCACAACCTGAGTTCATCTGTGGGCCCTCCATGGTAGAAGAGAACTGATTCCCACAAGTCAGCCTCAGACTTCCACATATATTTGCTCCCCAGACCCCAATAAATCTATTCAAACTATTATTCCATGGTAATTATAGGACTTATGATTGAAAAAAATGTAGGCCTCCTGAATGATTTGTAAAATAAAATCCCTTACATCTTTTCTTACATTATTTATCTCCAATTGTAAATATCTGCTCTAGCAAAAATGAAAAGTTCCGTAAAACTCAGACCTTTGATTTTTATGGCAGTTCAGAGAAGGTTTTATTAAATTATATAATGCAAAAGTCTGTGAGTGGCAAAACAACTAATAACAAAATAAGCAACAATAAATACCCAAAGTCCATGAAACATGTCCAATGAATGTATTTTAGAAAGCCTATACAATTTTCCACATTTTATCTTTAAGTTCATTTTGACTTAATGTGTATGAACGTTATGCCTGCATATATCTTATTGCCTTACCTGTATGTGCAGTGTCCACAGATACCAGAGGATGGAACCAGATCCCCTTGAACTAGAGTTAAAGGTAGGTGGTAGGCACTAATCCCAACCCTCTGCAAGAGCAGTACACATTCTTAACGACTGAACCATTTCTCCAGCTCCATCTTCATATTTTAAATGAGAGCACTGATAAGGAGTTCACTTTAGAGCTGTATAAATGACTAAGTCCAAAAGGTTCTTATTGAACAAGGTCCTAAGTTTGATCCTCAGAAATGACATAAAGAACCAAATTATAGCACACTTGTAATCCCAGTACTGGGAAGTGCAGACAGAAGAATTCCTGAGATTAGTTGGTCAGCCAGTTTAGACTAAACTACAAGCTCCAGGCCAATGAGAAACCATCAGAAGCCATCAGAAATTGAATGGTACAGGGGAATGACCATGGTCAGAGGCCATCGTCTGACCTCAACCTGCATGTACACACCTACACACACCTGCCTACATATATGCACAGAGACAAAGAGTTCACTTTGACCTTGGAAACAAAAGGTGTGTGTGTTTGTGTGTGTGTGTGTGTACACGAGCACACGCACACACAATGAATTTAGGCTTCCAAATGTAATCAGGGCTGATACATCAGAGGTTTCTCATTAATTTCAAATAATGAAATATACAAATTTCATATTCTGCTATATTTTGAATTAAGTACATTGTAATTTTATATAAAAGTATTTTCTATTTATCCTAAGATTTTGTATCAGTTCTGTGGCAGCAGACAGATTATGCTAATAAATATAGCAACTTAAAAACGAATAATTCAGTATAAAAATTTATAATATAAAAATTACAAATATGATGGAGAAAAAAAAAATCCCATTGCCCAGGGGGAATGCTCAGCTTGCCTACCAGGTTTGGCAGGCACAGAGTCACCGGCTGCCTTGACAGTCTTGAGAGACAGGTGTTGACTGGAGATGGACGCGTTTGGCCTGCACTGCTGCTGCTGCTTCTTCTGTTGTTGCTGCTTCAGGGCCTATGAAGAAAAAACCGACAGTGAGAACAAAGCAAACTCTGTGATTTAAATGATAAGAATCTACTCTGAGATCTGTTCAATGCAAACAAAAGCTTAAACAAAACTGGCAAGACCTAAATGACCTTTAGAGTTTAGGTACTCTAAGGAGAGGCCAAAATTATTCCTTTATATATAGATACAAGGAAAAAAGGCAAGGAATTTACAATCTTCTAACATACTTTTATCATATCTGAGAAAAGAATTATAAGCCATGCATCAATAACAGCTTAATTTGACTTTATTGTATGGAAAGAGGCAAATATTTGTATTAAATTAACTTGGGTAAGAGCAATGAGACTTGTCAAAGTCTCAGTAACTTACCTTCTGGTTATTTTACATCATTTTTATTTCTACAAGATTTTTAATAGAGTTAACTTGATATTATTTAGAATAAATATTTAAAAATATTTAAAAAGAAAGAAATATATTTAAATGTTTAAAAAGAAAGAAGGCCTGTGAGATGGCTCACTGGGTAAAGGCATCCCTCTTCAAACCTAGACACCAGAGTTTAAACCCTAGGACCCACACACTGGAAGAAGACTAATGACTCTCTGACCTCCAGGTGTGTGCAAAGATATATACATATATAGATAGATAGACATGCACATACGAATAGAACCAAAAAGTTCAACAACAAAAAAATTCTCTTCTTCAAATCAGAGAAATTTATAGCTGTGATTAACTTATCAAACTTTCAGGATATAAAGTGTGAAGACATGAACATACAACCCACCTATATGTTCCCATAGACATTAAAGCATGTATACATACATATGCCACACACATCCATACCTACATGCACAAGCACATGCAATTAAGGGCTGGGAAGATGGCTTAGCAGTTAAAAGGACTTGCTGTTCTTTCAGAGAACAAAGGTTTAACTCCCAAAATTCCCATGACAGCTCACAATTCTGTGTGACCACCATGTCTGATCCTGTAAATAAGTCTTAAATAACCTTTAGTTTAAGTAATTTTTTTTTTTTTTTTGGTTTTTCGAGACAGGGTTTCTCTGTGTAGCCCTGGCTGTCCTGGAACTCACTTTGTAGACCAGGCTGGCCTCGAACTCAGAAATCCTCCTGCCTCTGCCTCCCAAGTGCTGGGATTAAAGGCGTGCGCCACCACCGCCCGGCCTAGTTTAAGTAATTTAAAATGTTCATGGGTTCTGGACCAGGAGTGGCGGCATACATCTTTCAGCATAGCTTTTAGGAGGTAGAGGAAGAGGATCTGAGTTTCAGGCCACACAGTAAAACCTAGTCTCAAAAGATTAAAATTATAGGTTCTAATTATAAATGAAAAACAAGAAATAAATTTTAAAAATTTAATTCAAACTCAAAGGTAAATTCTTTTTATTCTTTTTCATACATTTACATCTCTACTAAATATATTAAAATTATTACTGTACATTCTGTAAATAGCACTATTATCTACATACTGTGGTAAAACTTATTTAAGAGTACACAAGGGAACATGTGTGTGTAAGTCAGAGTTTAGCTTATTAGAGACGATGTTCAGGAGCTGGTGGTCTTTCTTGTTTATCACGTGACTCCCCAGGGGAGAACTCAGGTAACTGGGCTTGGCAGTACAGACACCTCTATCCATTGAATCATCTCATTGGGCCTTAAAATTTAAAAATATTTTTTTGTGAATGTTCATTAAATACAGAAGTATATTACATAAGGACATCTCATACAAGTATGCACTGTAGGTAAAATATATTTCACTCCATATACTGCCTGATAGTTCATTGGGCAGTTTTATATCTGTTTACATATTATACATACAACCTTGGTTGTATATCTATATACAGTCTTGAAACCAAAAATGAGAGAACAAATAGTATTTGATTTTCATAGACTAACTTAATCCACTTATTTTCTTCAGGTACATTCAGTTTTCTGTAAATGGTTTAACTTGTTCTTTATATTATATAAAGTATATATAAAATTTATACTGTATTTACACTTTGTTTATCAGGACCTCTGCAGTTGGTTGCCTAGATTATTTCATAACTTAGTCGTTGTGACTGCTGTAGCGATAAACACTGGAGTTCAGGTATTCCTGTGATGCATTAACCCTGGAGCTCTTGGCTAATTAAGGCCTGAAGGGTTTGTGATTAGTATTGTCAAATCGGCAGGATCTAGAACCTTCTAGGAGGCAAAGCTCCAGCAAGTCTGTGAGAAGACCCAGCACCAACATAGGAGGTAGAAACTATGTCATGTCCTTTACATCAAGCCAAGATCACCACAATAGATTTGTAAAATGCAACCAAAATCAATGCCTTGTTTTTGATAGCACTGTTTTTTCCTTTTCCCTGAGACAGGATTTCTTTGTGTGTAACCCTAGCTATCCTGGAACTCTCACTGTTGACCAGGCTTTGCGGTGTTCTTGAATACAGCCTGCAATTATTTCACTGTGAATATATGTATGTATGTTCATCAGGAAGTCTGGTCTATAACAATGCCCCTCCACATCCTTCTGTGTGTGCATGTGTGTGGTTTTTCTGTGTCTGTTTTTAATTAAAGTACTGAAGGATTACTTACATGCATATTTCTTTCCCTGCAGCTTTCTAATACTATTTCTAATAGTATTGAGTTATTTCATTTAGCCCCCCACTGTTTCTGTTCTCTTGGTATTCATCTAAGACTATGTATCCTATTTTAATTCTCTAACATTTTATTTTAAAATTTTATTTTTATGTGTATGTGTTCATATGAATATACACCACATTTGTACAGGTACAAATCGGAAGTGAGAAGTTGTCAGGTCTCCCAGAATTGATGCTACATGCAGTTTTAAGCTACCAGACATGGGTGCTAAGAACCAAAGGGTCCTCTGCAAGAAAAACAAGTACTTGTACCTACCCAACCATCTCTCCAGCCCTAAAAATGTAATTTGAACAATCTCAGACATAGGGTTGATGGCCTTGGGACCCCATTTTGAGAACCACTTTCCTGTATAACTCACTTTTGTCTGTACTTGAGAAAGCCTGTCAAAAGGTAAAGGAAAGGATAAACAAACTAACAAAGAAGTGAGAAAACAAGGAATCTGAGTAAAACAGAAGGGAGATGGTAAATTGACACTGGAGACTTAAGATGAGTAATTGTGAAGGACTGAAGGCTGGATGGGAATATAAAGAGTCTTATCTGGTCCAGGTCTTTCAATATGTTTTTCTGGGCTCCCACATACTTGTGACTGGTAGTTTTGAGGACTGGCCACAGATTCCTATCAAGTGAGTGGGTAGTCTTTCACAGGCTGGGTCACAAACTTGGTTACACTCTTGAGGGAATCATCTAGAACTCTGGCTGCAAATGTTGCCTATGCCTCTGGACAGTCCTTCCTAATATAAAGTGATTTCCTTTAAGTCTATGACTGTGTTACCCTACAGAATTGGCTCCAACCAGATATCATTCTATGTTGGGTAATGAAAAGAACACAGTTCTGATTCCAATTTCTTCCCTTATAATGTCAAAGTACTTTTCTGGCCAGGATTCCACATACAGTTCTCAAATATTATGTTAGTGTGGTTTGAAGAAAATCGGAGACTAACCGGTTACCTACTCAGCAGAGGCCATCTGCGTTTGAGTATGGTTTTTGTTTTTTGTTTTTGTCTTTTGTGGAGTATAAAGGTTGATATCGATGCCTTCTCTAGTAGATTCTTAATCTTTTTTTTAGGTAGGTTCTCTCACTAAACCTTGAGCTCACTGAACCATTTAGACTAGGTAGCCTCCAAGTCACAGGAATGTCATAGCCAATCTGTGATTATGGGTATAAAACATTACCATGTACATGCAGTGCACAAAGGGACCAGTAGAGGGCATTGAGTTCCCTGGACTGGGAGTACCAATGAGTACCAGTAGTGAGATTCTATATGGGTGCTAGCAATCAAACCAGGACCCTCTGGAAAACCGCCATTGTTCCTAACCCCTGAGCCATCTATCTAGACCCTAAAAGATTTTAAGAGTTAATTTCAAGTGTATCTGTGTCTAAGTGTATGTTAAGTGTACCATGTCTGTAGAGGCAAAAAAGTATCAGACCTCTGGAATTGGAGCTAAATTGTAAGTGATCTGAGGTAGGTGCTGGAAATCAAACCCAGGTCTTCTCTAAGAAGAGAAAGCACTCTTAATTAATGAGCTGTATCTCCAAACCCTTTGTTTTTATTTATAGGTTTTTGTAGGCATTTAATGTGTCTGTACATGTGTCTGCAGCATCTGTGACACACAGAAGAGGGTGATGAATTCCCTGGTGGTAAAATTACAAGCAATTATTAGCCTGATGTGGGTATTGGGTACTGAAATTCGGGCTTCTGCATGAGAGGCATCTTTTTGGTGATTTTATCATATCTAAGCTACAAAATACAAAGTTCTGAAGCATAAATGTTTAATCCTTTATAATTCTCCTCTTATAAATTGAAATGTTTATATAATCCCCTAACTGATTTATCTTATGCATATGAATAATATATATATACAAAATATACAAATAATATATGATAAAATTTATATTAAGTTAGACTGTTTGCTATTTCTTACTATTAACAAAATTTTATGCAAATATTTTTCTGTATATTTTTATTTTTTCAACTTAAGTCATAAATTGTTTAATTCCATGTTCATGGTGCACATACATTTAAAAATTAATAGATAATGTAAAATTTCTAACAAAGTTATTGTGGCTGTGGATATAGCTCAGTGGCAGAGAACTTGCCTATCATGTATGAGGTCCTACGTTCAATCATCCGTACTTAACAATGAAGTGTTTTTTATTATACTGCATTATTATATGAGTTGCCAACTTCAACTTACTTGGCAATTTTGAATATAAAAATACTAAAGTATGAGAATAAAAAATAGTGTCAATGTTTTCCTAATTACTTGTCAGGTTTTTTTTGTTTTTTTTTTTAAATTTTATGTGCATTGGTATTTTGCCAATATGTCTTTTTTTGAAGGTGTTGGATCCTCTGGAGTAACAGACAATTGTGAGCTGCCATGTGGGTGCTGGGAACTGAACACAGGTCCTCTGGAAGGGTAGCCAGTGCTCCTAACCACTGATCCATCTCTCCAGTCCTATTTGTCAGTGTATTTATTAATCATTTGCTTTTTCTTGGAGAGGGTTGCTAGGCAGTGTCTTGCTGCCTTGCAATTAGGATCCACCCCTCCTAAGTACTCAGCCTCCTAAGTACTCAGACTATGTTACTGTGCAGCCAGACAGAAGCACTGAAAGGAAGGGAGAGGGAGAAAGGGAGGGAGGGAGGGAGGAAAATCCAAAGACAGCTCTTTGAAAACTCCAATAAAACAGAAAACCCAACTGGCAATTGGTACAGGGAACAAATAAATGAACACAAATAAAAGACAAAAAAGGAAACGCTACATAACTTTACAGCAGCATTTACAATAGCTAGGTAAAAGGAACACTTTACTTCTTTTTAAACATTTATTTATTGTGTATATTATGAAGTCAGGGAGGCATGTGTGTGGAGGTGAGGAACAACTCCAGGGAGCCGGTTTCCCTTCCCACAGCATAAGTTTCAAGAGTAAATAAATGCAGGTTTTCAGGTTTGAGGTTAAGTGCCTTTACCTGCTGAGAAATCTTACTGGCCCAGAAATGGACTAGTGGAGTATTCTAGAAAAAATATCCAAAACGAGTTCAAAAGTAGAAAAATCAATATAACAACAAAGAACAATATAATGAAAGGAAAATGATTCTTTAAAGTATTACTTATTCAACCTTGGTAGTGAAGATAATTTCTACAACTTTCTCACCAAGTCTAGAATAAAATAGACAATGTCAATGTTGTGGTGGTAGAAATTTGTTCATTTCAAAACTGCACAAGAATAATATTACAAGATCTAAACTAAAATAACACAGACAGGGTACCACTGTATAGGCCGGGTTGGCATCAAACTCTCCTCTCACCACCTCGGCCTCCAAGGGTGACAGGATTATTAGGTGTATGCTATAATACCTGACTACAACCTAAAATTTTACAGAAAGAAAGAAAGGAAGGGAGAAAGGGAGGAAGGAAAAGAAACTGCTCTACAATGTATATAAAGAATGAACATATAAGGTTTGATACTCAAAATTAGTGCAATATTGGAAAAATCTAGCAATGTGATTCTATGTATTAGAGTAACAGTAAAAAAAAATCTATCTGATTATTACAATAAATTCTAAAGAAAACAAACCTAAGGATTGGGAATATGGCTCAGTGTGAGAAACATTGGGTTTCATCCCCAGTACCCCCAAACAACAACCAGACAAATACAAAAACACCCTGAAAACTTAAAATACCTATTCATGATCTGGCACATACATGGACAACTTAGCCAACTAGGAAAAAGTCTGGGTCTTTAAAATCATGTTAAAAAGAGTTACCAAACCCTACAATGGGTGTTACTCAGAGAGTACACAGTACACAAATTATTAGTGGCAAATTTGTAGACTGCTGACATTTACTCTATAAAGACACAAATCTAAAAGCTTTCAAGAAATGTTACTAACAGAAGAGTTGATGCAGTGTTTTCTTGAAACATGGTCTTAGTACATGATTGTCCATTATACAACAGAGGTAAAAGTGTGAAAACCATGAAGCTCTCATAATTATTTTCAATTGGAGAGATTATTCTGATAAATGCTGACTCAATTCTTACCTGCTTTAATGCCTTTTTGCTGTGCTTCTGTGATGGAGAAATGACTTTACTTGCTGGAATGGTGGGTGATGGGCAGCCTGACTGGGGAGAGGATGGCTGTGACAGTCTAGATGATACTAGAGAAAAAATGACAAGGAAAAATTGTGTTATCAGAGTTGATATCAAGCACCAATCCTTCCCCAGATCATATGCTGCTACCTGTTAAGAACTGTGACCAAACACTTTAGGGAGGATCTTCTTTTTGGAGTTGTACTGCACACAGTCTCCCTTTTCAGTCTATTTCCTCAGAAAGTTCTAGTGTAGGATGATAGGATGGGGAAGGGGCGTGTATTAGTATATATAACTTCTCACTGTTTAATATATTAGAAGTGATCAAAAAAGCAGGAAGTCATGTATAAATCATGTAAGAACTTAGAAGCAAGGTTCTGTCTGAGTAGTATCTCTGTTCCCAAAGTAAAGGGGATTTTGATGATTTCTTTGCTGGAAACGACAACTTTCTACTTCAACATTATCTATTCCGTCGTACAGCCTGATTGATTATACTGAAGTAAGTCATGCCATTCCTATCTATGTTCTACAAAGTTTAACACTATGTGAATACATTTTTTACTATACACCTATGGGTGTTCTGCATATGTCTGTGTACCATTTGCAATGCCTGGTGCCCAAAGAGGTCAGAAGTTGTAACCCTGGAATGAGGTTACAGACAGTTGTGGGGTGCCATGGGGTTGGTGAGGATCAAACCTGGGTCTTCTGGAAAAGCAGGCCATACTCCATTGAGACATCTTTCCAGCCTAATGTTTTTTTTTTTTAAAGTATGCGTGTGTGTTTGTGTGCACGCACACACACATCTAAGGCCCATGCCCACAGAAGCTAAAAGACATCATCATACTCTCTGGTACTAGAATCACAGGCATTGCAAACTGCCCAATGTGTATTCTGGGAACCAAAATCTTATCTTCTACAAGTACAATGAATATGTTTTATGTTAGTTAAGGAGAAAGACGAAAATTGTTGATTCAGACATCTCATGTAGGAGGAGTAAAGGGGTACAAGTTTGAGAGAGGAGTATCCTACTGATGACTAGTGTCATCTTTTTAAATAGTTTATCTGAAAGCATTTATAGCAAAAGGTATTGACTAGTTAAAATCACAAGATACATGAAGTATGTGCTGCTAGATATCCATTTGATACAAAAATAGGAGGGAATATACATAGTAAAATGTGAACCTGGAGTATAATATACCACTTTACTCTTAAAATGTCCTGATATTAAGACAATTTAACTTTGGGTCTGTATCCTCATCTTCATAAATAGTTATGTACGTGGGGACGAAAGGATATACAATCAGCTTGATGCTAAAACAAAGGGAAAAAACCCTCACATACACACAAAAAAGGGTGAGCTAATACTGAGAGATGGCTCAGCAGTTAAGAAAGCTTACTGTTCTTAAAGAGAATTCAGATTTGATTCTCAATCCCAACATAAGGTGGCTCACAATTGTCTATATATAATTCTAGTTCCAGGCCATCTAATATCCTTTTTTGGCCTCTGAGATATATTTAAACAAATATAAGCATGTACACATACACATACAATATGATTTAAGAAAAATGAGCTAGATAAATCTAGAGGTGATTAAGTAGCAAAAAGAAAATGTATCCTCAATGTAGTATTAGATGTTGACAAACTATAAAAAATAAGAGGTCGGACTGGAGAGATGGCTCAGAGGTTAAGAGCACTGACTGCTCTTCTGAAGGTCCTGAGTTCAAATCCCAGCAACCACATGGTGGCTCACAACCATCCATGAGATCTGACTCCCTCTTCTGGGGTGTCTGAAGACAGCTACAGTGTACTTACATATAATAAACAAATAAACCTTTAAAAAAAAAAGAGGTCAAAGTATTTAAGGTCATTTACTGCTTAGAGGGAATACTTTGTGTTCAAACAACATCTGCAAAACTGTGGAACCATCACCACAATCCATTTTCATCATCCCACCCTAAAAGCACAGCTGATATCTGGACATTCTTCTATCCCTCTACCTTGCTTGCCCCTAATCCTAGCCAACTACTTACCTACTTCGTCTCTATAGCTCTATCAAATCCCTACGTTTGATATGATAGAATAATAAAGAACGTTTTGTGAGTGATTGTTTTTCAACAAATGCAATCTTTTGAAGGCACATCTATGTTATGACATAGGACTAGTCATTTTTGTTGTTTAATTATCTATTGTATGTGTATGTCACATTTATGTTTACCAACTGACGAATTATCCATATTTTACCATTTAAGAACAAAGTTGCAGGGGCTTGAGAGCTGGCTCAATGGTTAAGAGGACCCACGTTCAACTCACAGTACCTATCCACAAGTTCACAACTGTCTCTAACTCCAGTTCCAGGAAATCCAAATCCCTTACATAGACATGCAAGCAAAACACCAATGGAAAGAAAATTACACTGCAGCCCAGATCTGACTCTGTAGTCTGTTCATCTTCTGGAAATAGTCCTGGGATTATAGGTGTGTACCAACTTGGTTGGTTTAACTTCTCAAGCATTCTTTCCTACTCTCCTTCCTTCTCCTTCCTTCTTTGCTTTGTTCATTGTTGGGTCTTACTGGGCTTGTCTGTTTTGACCTTTGCATTTTTATCCTTTGAGATATAATTTTTTCAGGGAGGACCTGAAGTTGGGTGGGAAGGGACTGTGGGTGGATCTGGAAGGACTTGGGAGATAGGATATGATCAAAATATATGGTATGAAAAAAATTTAAGACACACAAAAACCCTTGTGTTTTAGGAACGTGAATTCAAGGTTTGCACGCCATGGTCTCCCCAGCCCTCCACGTTCTTGAGTTTAATCCAGGAGAGAAACTATACAGTCTTATAGTAACTCCATGCTTACATTTTCTTTTTTTTTTTTTGAGAAACTGCCAAGTTGTTTTATGAAATGATTACAATTCCAGTAGGAATCCATGAGGGTTCTACTTTTTTTACATAACTGTCAGCATGTATTGTTAAAGTTGGTCAGTGAACCAAATTTTATATTATAGAGAACATAAAATACAAGTTAAACTATTAATATCCAACTGGTTTTTTAATGTCTTAAAAAAATCTCGTAATATACATTTTCTCATTTCTCCTAAAAACTACCTGGTTATAAAAAATAAACAGCCCTAAAGAATCTAAGAATAATACTTCATTGCTTGGAAAAAAGATAATAGCTATCTGTAATAATCAAGACATTACTTAGAAGATTCTTCCTTAAGGCACATGCCTTTTCTAGCAAACAAAAGCATAAACCTGTCACTAAGCCAACTCAATTACAGCACCTACCATGGAGGGCTAAAATTATGACAGGTTCTAGTCTTAGGATCTATGAAACTCAAACACTATTCTCTTCAAATACTAATGCCTCAGAACTTCAAAGAGCTAACAAGATGTGAACACATGTTGAAACCTCTCTCATTGTTCTATGTGCCTAAATCTACATTAGATTTGACAAGATTTTGATCAACTTTTTTAATAATCCTCTAAAGTCAGGTAAGTACTCATTTCTATTCTAAACTCCTGAAATTCTATTTTCAGAGATAACTAGATCTAAATAACTGGATTTATATCATTACATTTTTTTCAAAGATATCTATTTTTTACATTTTTATACAAAGATACCATACATATTGGTTGCTGTATATGTTATTACCTATTAATAGGTAATTTATTTTCAGAATAATGACTAGGTACCTGGAGTAGGATGACAATGATGGACACTGAGAACATGTGCTCATGTCCTGATTCTCAGAGACTGTGAATGTTGCTTTATTGATGAATGGGATAACGAATTATCTTTTGATTAGATCACATAGTATATGCAAGTCAATCTTAAACAACAAAGTATTTTTCAAGATAGTTGTGAGCTGCCATGTCAGTGCTGGGAACTAAACCCTGGTCCTCTGGAAGAACAGCCAGTACTCTTAACTTCTGAGCCATCACTCCAGCCCAAACACCTTATTTTTTGAGAAAGTCTCATGACTGTCTCTAACTCCAACTCCAGGGAATCAAACAACCTCACACAGACATACATACTGGCAAAACACCTATGAACATGAAATAAAAATCAATTATTTTTTTTAAAAGAGATGGTACTTAAAAACAACATTCAGCACTAGATAAACATTTTGTTTGTTGCTACTACTGGTCTCTGTGAACAAGAAAATACGCTTTAACTTACACCTATAAGACTAGAAATATGAAGCCAGCCTAGAATACTTAGAAAGTTCCAGGAACACCTGTAAACTGAGTGACCCTGTCTTAAATTTCTATAAAACTAAATTTAAAATCACGTTGATATAAATTAAAACTATATATGAGGGATGGAGAGATGGCTCAGCGGTTAAGAGCACTGATTGCTCTTCTGAAGGTCCTGAGTTCAAATCCCAGCAACCACATGGTGGCTCATAACCATCCGTGTAGTGAAATCTGACGCCTTCTTCTGGTGTGTCTGAAGACAGCTACAGTGTACTTACATAAAATAAGAAATAAATTTAAAATAAAATAAAAATACATATGAGCAAGGAGGTAGCATACAACTTTAATCCCAGCACTTGGGAGGCAGAGACAGGTTAGAGGTCAGTCCAGTCTACAGAATGAGTTCCAGGAAAGCTAGGGCTACAAAGACAAACTTTCTCACAGGAAAACAAACAAGCAAACAAACACCCCCCCATAACAACCCAAAGTATGAAGTGCTGTCAGTTAATGTGTTTTTGTATTTCTATCCTGTTTATTCTCATGACCATCCTAGTTCCTAGTTAGTTTTCACCTCCTCGCACCTGGGGAATAAACTCAGGGCTAAAACCAAGTGCTTATTTAACACTACGTTCTATCCCTAGCTTTCTATTACAGACCTGCCTTCAAAATACAGATCAACATTATTAAAATCAAGATGACTACATACAGATTAAAGGCCTCATTCCTAAGATTAAACAGTAATATCTTATATTTAAAGAAAAACTAAATAGTTGTTTGCTTTATTTCATATTTCTAGAGCATAGTACATTTAAAATTTTAAAGTGATTTCAAAAAGCCATAAAGTTAATATCTATCTCATGTAAGTCAGTCTAAGACTCCGTTTCCGATACTAGTCACCCTGTAGTTAACAGCATGGTTCTTTGTGCGCAGTGACTATGTCACTGTTAAAGGAACATTAACTAAGTCAATGTTAAAGGAATGGCTATTTTCAAAAACACAGCTTATGGCTCCTAGGAACTGGATGGTTTTCCATGTTAAGAGTACAGAAGTGGGGAAACCATAGAAGGCAGAGATGAGATATTCGCGTTGTTCTCATCCAGGCTCTGAGATCACTATTGTGAGCCCATTCCTCAATTGTCAAAGGTCTGAGATTCTCTATTACAGTGCAATCACATGATGACTAATGAAGTTACTTTCTTTCTTTCTTTTTTTTTTTTTTTTTTTTTTGGTTTTTCGAGACAGGGTTTCTCTGTGTAGCCCTGGCTGTCCTGGAACTGGAACTCACTCTGTAGACCAGGGGCCTCGAACTCAGATATCCTCCTGCCTCTGCCTCCCAAGTGCTGGGATTAAAGGCATGCGCCACCACTGCCCGGCAGAAGTTACTTTCAATACAACTAAATTTCTGCTGCAAAGTATATATAAATGTAAAATATGAATGCATATACATATGCATCAGCTCCTTCTCTAGTAAGTAACAGTCCAAGAAAATCCAGTAACTCAAATACAGGAAAAGAAACACGATGGATACAGTAGGATTGGCTTTTTCTCCACTCCAACTTCCTTACATAAAATGATTGAATAATTTTAAAAACAAAGGGAAAGTAACAAGCTATCCCCATAAACCCAGGGGAAAATAAATGGCACCAATCCCTCCATGAGTAAAATAATGAAAATCTTAACAAAAAAAGATTGTAGCAACATAGGAAATGAACTAGGAAACCATATTAAAAAGACTTAATTGGAATAATACTTTATAATAGAAAATGAATTTTATTTCCTGTATTTGTTCCCTTCGGCAACTGGGAGATTAATGATGTACTGGAGTTTTGAGAATAGTTTTAACTTATTTGACCTGAGGCTAGAAAAAGAAGGCATAGCAGTTAAGAGCACTTGATGCTCTTTCAGATGACCTGGGTTTGGTTCTTAGCAACCACAAGGCAGCTTACAACCATTGCAACTCCAGTTCCAGGGAAGGCAATGCCCTCAGCTGACCTAGGCAGATACACTCACACATATGTAGTCGAAACACTCATAAAGATAAATAAAAAGATAAAAAAAAATTTTAAACTGCATCACCAATTTAGGTTCTAAGTCCCTTTTCACACAAAGATCATCTACTGCAATCCGACAACGTCTTTAAATGAGACAGAGAAGATCACGTCTGGACACTTTTCTGCTTTTGGTTACCCTTAAAGTCCTAGCAGTGCTACTACCGTGTAACACACAGGTGCCTAACCCTTCTTCATCTCAGCAACTACCGACTAGAACATCACTTTCAATCTGAGCTAACTTTGTCAAAAGTTTAATTTCTAGGATGCATTTGAAAGAGAACCTACTCCTCCCCTTTCAGTAACTTAGCACATAAAAAAATGCTAGAGGGATACATGTATTTTCTAACTCCAGACCTTGATATAAAAGTCTGAATGTGTAAACAGTAATGTGCTCTTGAAAACAAGAATTCCTGAGAGTGAAAAGGAGTATTTCATGTAACTCATTTTTTTCTTTAAAAAAAAAAAATTACAGCAAATCATCTCACAACTTTTCCTTATGACAAGACAAAAACTTTACTCATGTAGTGTCTTTAATCACAGCACTTGGGAGTGCACAGGCAAGAAGAGTTCAAAACCATCCTGGTCTACATAAATAAGTTTCAGGATAGCCAAAACTACATAAAAAGCCCGTCTCCAAGGGGGTAGAGGAAACAAAATAAAGCAACCAAAACTATCCACAAAGCTGTCTTATAATACTTAGGACATATTTTTAGGAAAAGACAGACACATCCCTTAGTTATGACCACAACACAGTAAGAGAGATCATTGATTTTACTAATAATTTTTCTGACATTATTCCACCTTACCTTGACTTGAAATTCCATAAAGCTCTTCTTTGGACATGTTTCCTGTTTGAAAGCTAAGAATCAAAACTATAAACTAGTAATTTTCTCTAATTTAGAAATCAATAAGGTAGATTTAATAATGGACTGAGTTGCTAAGTTTTAGTTTTAGGCTGAAAGGTTATACGTGTATCAAGAATTTCTATCAAATTTTAACTAAAACTATCAGTTCTGCTGTCAAAGTTCTTTATTTTTGCACATAAAAAGGAAGTGGGTTTTGATAATATCTCAATGTTCTTCCTGTCTTTATAATACATTTGAAATAGTGATGTCAGATCAAGAGTAAAAGCCACAATTAGTGTGCTTCACTAATAAGCACTGATAAGTAGAACTGTCTTTTTAGTACTTTTTGTAGTTGTTGTTAAAATCTTTTCAGATAGTGTTTCAGTATAAAGCCCTAGCAGGCCCGGAACTCACTTTGTAGACCAGACTAACCTTGAATTGGCTGCAATCCTCCTGCTTCTGCTTGCCGAATGCTAGATTTTCAGGTGTGTGCCAACCTGAGTGGCACTTAAAACCACCTTTATTTATATGTGTGTAGGAGCATGTCTGTGGAAGTCAGGAAAGAAGTCAAAGTCAGCACACTCTCTCCAACAAGTAGCTTTCAAGGTTCAAACTCAGGTCATGAGCTTAGACACAAGTGAACCTGCCTGAGCCATTTGCAGTCCAGTCCTTTTGTTTTTATTTATTTTTTTCTTCCTTAAGACGGGGTCAGCCAGGCAGTGGTGGCACACACCTTTAATCCCAGCACTTGGGAGGCAGAGGCAGGCGGATTTCTGAGTTCTAGGCCAGCCTGGTCTACAGAGTGAGTTCCAGAACAGCCAGGACTATGCAGAGAAACCCTGTCTTGAACAAAACAAAACAAAACAACCAAACAACCAAACAACAACAACAACAAAGACAAGGTCATACGTAGTAAAGCCCAGAATGGATCCCAACTCAAAGTCCTCCTGCCTTAGCCAAACTTAAAACTGCCTTATTGAACGATGCAGCGATTCTTATTTGGCTACAGGCCCGCCACATTAATTTTATGGGAGTATAAAAATTCATAAATATGTAATACATACCTGATATTTTATAGGATACCATACTATGAATGATATAAAAATAACAAGTTAAGATCATAAGGGAGACTAAGTTACTCTTTATTACTGGTAGCTCAGCATTTATCCATCATCATCTATCCATTTTTGAGAATAGGAATTGCTCAAGTAAACATGAATTGCATGTATACTTCTCACTTCACTTTCCAAACTATTCTCCCACCTTTATAGATTATCTACAATTAGATAGTGACTTCAGAGAATATCTCCCCATAGAATAAGTCATGGAGAAATAGGTGGAACTGTACCTATTCAACCAATGAATCAAAGGCAGATCAAAAACAATGTTGAATTTGTTATTACCTAATTTTTAATATCCTCTACTATTATGTAAAATGTAGAGTAAGGCCATCCTGTTCAAATTTACCAATGCAGCTACTAACAAGAAATTTTAAGATATTTCTGCATCATAATGCATTTACTCAAATTCTTTGACATGTCCACTAACAGACATTATTTCTGAGCAAAAAAAGCACCAGCAAGGGACACTACTCAACAGCCTGTGTAGCATTTTAAAAAATAAAACACACAAACAAAACTATACCTCTATTTTACATGAATGGGAACATGTACATTGTGTGGTCTGGAGTGCCCACAGAGGTCAAAAAGGGACATAGGATTCACTATTGAATGTACAGATAATTACGAGCTGCCATGTAGGTGCTGGAAAATATCTTGGATATTTTGCAAAAGCAACAAGTGCTCCTAAATGCTAAGACATCTCCCCAGCCTCTCCTTGGGTCTACTCTTAAAAAGGTAGAAATGAGCCAGGCATATATATCTCTATGTATGGAGTTCCAGGCCAGCTAAGGCTACACATTGAGCCCTTACCTCAAAAATCAAAAACAAAAACAAACAAACATAGAAAAATAACAACAACAACAGAAAAACAAGAACAAAGTCAGATGTGATAACATGCTTATTACTCCAGCATTTGGGAGGTAAAGGCAAGAAAACTAAGAGTTCACAGCCAGCTCCATTAGTCATTCCAAACTAGCCTGGACTATACCAAACTGTGTGAACACTTCATCCCCAAACAAAAATGCTGAAATATATTCCAGACAGCGAATAAACTAAACTTTTGTTCAGTTTAGTCTGACCACATTTAATGTTGATCTCTTTATGATGCCACTAAGAAAACATGACTTTTGCTAGTTATTTTATGTATGTGAGCACAGTGTCACTATCTTAAGATACACCAGAAGAGGGCATCTGACAGTTGTGAGCTACCATGTGGTTGCTAGGAATTGAACACATTTGGAAGAATACTCAGTGCTCTTAACTGCTAAGCCGTCTCTCTAGGCCCCAAGCCCTTTTCACTTTATTTTTCCCAAATCAGGTGCTTAAAAAAAAATACCCTGGGCAGAAGCTGCCATTCAATACTATCAAATTTAAAACAGAGCGCCCTATTGTTTGTTTTTACCTAATTTAGGTGTGTCTCCAATAAGCTTGCAAACTTAAAACTAAGATTATATGATTTTCTTAAACTGATGTATATAGTAGCTATACCAGAGAAGATGAGTTGAATTAGTTTGATGCTTCCTAAGAATACCCCAATCATTACCATGGGGATAAGAGAAAAAAAATTAGACCTATTTTTTTTTATAATATGACATGTCAACAGTTCTTAATGCAGTTAAAATTAATGAGGCTATTATTACAGGAAGAATTATCTTAAGGTCTAAGGCAGTTTACTTACTTATACTTAAATCTAGAAGATATTCATTTTTTGGTTTTTTGGGTTTTTGAGACAGGGTTTCTCTGTGTAGCCCTGGCTGTCCTGGAACTCACTCTATAGACCAGGCTGGCCTCAAACTCAGAAATCTGCCTGCCTCTGCCTCCCAAGTGCTAGGATTAAAGGCATGCGCCACCACTACCCAGCTGGAAGATAGTCAAACTTGAGAATATATGCCTACTTTACACATGAACATCAATACCTCCATAAAGTACCTAGAAGCTAGTTCAAAATTTCTACTGCCACATATAGCTTAATATGAGGTTTAAAAACATTTTTCCCTCTTCAAACAAAAGCTAATAAAAAGCAACAGAATTATTAGTATGAATAGATGACAAAATGTTATCTTTAACAGGAAAATACTTTCTAGGGTGTGATGGTTTATACATGCTTGTCCCAGGGAGTGGCACTATTAGAAGGTGTGGCCTTGTTGGAGGAAGTGTGCCACTGTAGGGTTGGGCTTAGAGATCTTCCTCTTAGATGCCTGAAGATGCCCAAGTCTGTTCCTGGTTTCCTTTGGATAAAGGTGTAGAACCCTCTGTTCCTCCTGCACCATGCCTGCCTGGATGTTGCCATGCTTCTGCCTTGATGACAATGGACTAAACCTCTGAACCTGTAAGCCAGCCCCAAGTAAATGTCTTTTATAAAACTTGCATTGGTCATTGGTGTCTGTTCACAGCAGCAAAACCCAAACTAATACACAGGGAAATGGCTTCAATGCAGCCATTATTCCTTAAATGTCTTGGGTTAGGTATCAAATGATATGAAAGACAGGCAGACTGCATCTGGTGTTTGCTAGTAGTAAAGAATGTTCATTTCCTAGTAAGGAAGAGAGCTGAGAACAGTAAGTGCTCCAAGTTTAGAAGACAGAAATAGAGAAGAGTTGCAAATAAGTTAGGCTAAGCAACTTCCACAAGGGCCTAAGTTGAGAATAAACCAAGGTAAACTTTAGAATGTTGTTCAACACATTTCACAAAGTTAAATAAAATATAACTTGTCCTTTTTTTTTTCTTTTTTGATGTATGATTTTTATTATGTAGCCCTGGCTGGCCTCTGTCTGAATCTGCCTCCCAAGTGCTGACACTGGGAGGCAGACTTGTACCAAGCCCAGCAAACTGGATCTTCACACTACCAAGAAACAGATTTAGCATAACAATTAACTCAAACTGGGAGGGTGAGATGGCTCCACAGGAAATAATGACTGAGAGCAAGGCAAGCTGAGTCAAATCTTCAAAACCCACACTAAGGTGGAAGGACTGTACAAAGTTGTCCTAAGACCTACACATCTTGGCATAGACTGCATGCCAGTCAGGTTCTGTCTGTCTCCCACTACCCCACCAACTCTTGTCTGTCTGTCTGTGTCTCTTTCTCTCTCTAAATTTTTAAAAATTAAAATTAATCACAGAATTAAACACAAAACTCAAGATTATAAAACTTCTAGAGATACAGAAGAAACATAGATGAGCCTGGATTTTGTCATGACTTTTTAGATACAATACCAAAGGCTCAAATTCACTAACAAATGATTGATAAACTGAACTAAATTCAAACTAAAAACTTCTGTTTTATAAAAAGAAACTGCAGAACCAGAACTAGAGAGACTGCTCAACAGGGTACAAGTGCTTGCCAAACCCGGACTATGTAAGCTCCGGTCTTTGAAACGCATAAAAAGCCAGAACACGAAGCACTTATCTGTAATCCCAGTGTTCCTATGGCAAAGTATGAGGAACTGCCCAGAAGCTTAAAAGAAATTCTCCCTCAAAACAAGGGTGCAAGTGGTGAGGACCGCCCCCTAAGGCTGCCCTCTGACCTCCACGCTGTGGCATGTGTGAGCCTGTATTCATTAGTCATATACAAATACACACATATCAAGAGGGGGGGAAAACTGCCAAGAGAATTAAAAATAAAAAGAACAAAGCAAACAAACAATCCGCCACCCCAAAACACTAGCCCCCTTGGAAAAAAACAAAAAACAAAACAGCTATAGTTTTGGAGAAAATACATAGAAAAAAACTTACCGAATAAAAGACTATAATCCAGGGCTAGAGAGCTGGCTCAGCAGTAAAGAGAACTGGCTACTCTTGCAGAGGACCCAGAGTCAATTCCCAGCACCCACATGGTGGCTCATAACCATCCATAACTCCAGTCCCAGGGGATCCAATGCCCTCTTCTGGCATCTGTGGGCACCAGGTACGCACATGATACAGACATACGCACAGGCAAAACTTACATACACATATAAAATAAATCTTAAAGAAAAAAAAAGACTACTCTTCAAAAATAACAAAGAATGCACCAAAGCCAATAAAAAATTAATATTCCAACCTTAAGAAAATTGGACCAAGGACCAAGGCACATTTCTGACCAAAGATCATATTCAAATGCAAAATAACTATGCAAAAAGACTTCTCCATCACAATCTACATGCAATCATGGAAATACAAATTACAACAACAGTAACATACTGATAGAGATCTATTAGAAAGGCCAAAATCCAGAAGACTGATAGATAACAAAAAATGCTGGTAAGGATATAAAGCCATAGGAACTGCCAGTCAGTGTCGGTGCAAATACAAAGAGGCAATCCAACAGCACTGTGACAGCTCCTTACAAAATTTAACATATTCTCCTCACACTGTAGCAGTCATACTTCTGTGAATTTACACAGAGACAACATATACACATAAAGTTTATAGTAGCAATGACATCTTTTAGGAAGTGAACAGCTATTTGTAAATTATGATACACAATTTACCTCTACAAGGAAATACACCCATAAGCCATGAAAATAGATGGAGTAATCACCAATACACATTACTAAATAAATATGCGGATCTGGAGCCAGTAAGATGGTTTGGTGGGTAAAGGTGCCACAAACCTTGACCACATGAATATAGGAGACAATCAATTCCTGTAAGTTGTCCTCTGACAGCTAAATAAGTGCCATGGCACTAGTGCACATGTGAATGCAGGTGTATACACGCACATGCATGTGAGTGCACATACACACAAAAATTTTTTAATGTAATTTAAAACACAATCTCCATTTGAAAAGATTCCAACTTCATGACAGTCTTGGAAAAGTAAAACTATAAAGATATGCTGGGCAGTGTTGGCGCATGCCTATAATTCCAGCACTTGGGAGGCAGAGTTCTGAGTTCGAGGCCAGCCTGGTCTACAGAGTGAGTTCCAGGACTGCCAGGGCTACACAGAGAAACTCTGTCTCAAAAAAAAAAAAAAAAAAAAAAACAAACCCAAAAACTGGGCTGGAGAAATGGCTTAGCCAGTAAGAGCACCAACTGCTCTTCCAATGGTCATAAGTTCAAATCCCAGCACCCACATGGTGGCTCACAACCATCCATAAAGAGATCTGATGCCCTCTTCTGGTGTCTGAAGACATAATATGATAATCTTATTCTCCTGACATTAATGCTGTAGTTGAATTTGGAATGCATAGTGTGCTACCCTACACATACACAATTATGTCTAGGAAAATTATTAGCTTTTTAAACCTCAACGTTTCATCTTTTACCTGGATTTTTATATACCAGTTTTGGTGTAATTGAAACACATGTTGTGCCTGCATATAAATGTTGTGTGTAACTGAAGACCACTACAGTGTCCTTACATATAATAAATAAATAAATCTTAAAACAAAACAAAACAAACAAAAACTATGAAGATAGTAGAAAGATCACAAGTTAGACAGAAGACTATACAGGAGATCAGAGAGGATACTTTAGGGCAGTGAAAATATTCTGTATGACATACATGTGTATGCATGTCTTTATAAATTACACAACTGTCCCAAATTTTAGAAAGTACACTATCAAGACTGAATTCCAATGTGAACAAAAAAAACGTGCTATTCTAGGATACCAAGTACAACTAACAAATATAGAAAGAAAGAAGGGACACAGGACAAACTTGACTGCTAAAACACAACATTTACCAAAATGTGGCTTCTAGCCTGTAATATAAGCACTCAAGAGGCAGAGGCAGAGGCAGGATTATTAGCCAACTGAATGCTGCCCTAGGCTATCCAGTTGTAAACCAATGCTACATGTTAAGGCCCTGTCCCAAAAATCCAATAACAAAATATATGTAAACAAAAAAGCACAACAAAAAAAAAAACCCAATGTGAACAAGTCTGGACACATGTCAGAGTAGAAGGCAAACAGAAACACTGTACTTTCCACTCAACTGGAACCAAAGAATTCTCCAAAATGACATGGGGAAGGGGTTGAGTGTCTATGCATTATGTGCTCACATGTGCATGTACATGAAGAGACCAGAGGTCACATTAAGGGTCTTCCTTGATCATTTTCCAAGGCTTTCTTCCCCTTTGCATATGTATGTGTAGTGTATGTCATGTGTGTGTAGAGGCTGATCTCTCACTGAACCAGGCAAGAGCTTGTCAAACTTAAGCTAGTCTATCTACCTAGTAATCCGGTCTTTGCTTAAGTGCTAGCTAAGACCCCAGACCACTGTCATGCCTGTCCAACTTTTACATTCTGTAGATTTGAACTGTGATCTTTATGCTTAAACTTTATACCGTTCCCATCATGTTTTGATAATTCACAAAGTCCAGTCAGTCTCTGTCTCTCTCTCTCTCTCCTTCCCCCTTTACCCCTTTCTCTTTGATCCTGGAGCATGGCCCTGGGGCTAGGCTGCATGACCAGCAAGCCCCAGGAAATGTATGGCCCCTTTTCCCCGTCACTATTGTTATACATGAGTGGGTGCTGGGGATCCAAACAAAAATCTTTAGGCTTACACAGCATATTAGCCACAGAGCAATCTCCCAGTCTCTACAAGAAAAATATTTTTTAAAAGCTCCTCAGTCATGTAGTCAGACAGGTTCATGAGGCTAGCGGCTGATGCCCTGAAAGGCTAAACACAAACACTCGGAGCCCTGCAGACTAGTACAGAGCACTCGGCTTCCAGAGAGAGGAAGCTGATGGTCTGACAAGAGCGACAGGCACTGCTGCAGCAGTTGGAGATTACCTTTCCTTTTCCACCTGCTCTTTCTCCCTTCTTTGTTGCTGCCACCGTCACTGCTGCTGCTGTTCTCAGAGCTCTGAGAGTCTGACTGGCCATCACTGCTTTCTTCTGAGCCTTCTGACAGCTCTTTCACTCCATCTGGCACATCTTTCTGAAAATGTAAGCATCCTGTTAGAACTGTCACCATTTTAGCAAATTGAAACTAAATTTCTAATATGGGATGCAATAAATAATTAGCTGATTAATTTTTAGTATTATAATATAGTAAAACCACAAATATTTGCCAAAATCGTGATACTTCCCTTTTGGGGGGTCAAAATAAGTTAATTTTCGATCTATATCCAAAGATAAAAATTACACACAACATTTATATGCAGGCACAACATGTGTTTCAATTACACCAAAACTGGTATATAAAAATCCAGGTAAAAGATGAAACGTTGAGATTTAAAAAGCTAATAATTTTCCTAGACATAATTGTGTATGTGTAGGGTAGCACACTATGCATTCCAAATTCAACTACAGCATTAATGTCAGGAGAATAAGATTATCAATTATTTTCATCTAAAGGTCCTCAATATTGGTTAATAAGTAGCAGCAAGAAAAGGAGTATTGTTTGTTTTGTTTGCTGTTTTTAAGAATCATGTTAATCACTTTAATGTTAGTTCTGAATGAGAATGTTAACCAGAAAGAATAACTATGTCTATTTAGTATGAGAAAAACATAACCAGGTAGCTGCATATGAAAGGCAAGAGAAGTAAGGCTTTTTGGCTTTATCTCCTACCACACAGTCTTAGTCTAAGTTAATTTCTCATGCTTTAATTTTAATTTCTAAGGTGAGGTAACAGTACCTACCTTAAAAGGTCACATAGAAATTAAATGACCTAATTAAATTATGTTTAGAATAATGCCTTTATGAGAGCTCAACATTAGCTACTGTGTGTTCACATAATACAAAAAAAACAAAACAAAACAAAAAAAACAAAAAAACCCAACCAAACAAATAAATGAATTAGTGAATGCTACTTCTCATAAGGATTTTCTTTCTATCAGTACTTTATGGTCCCACATATTTTTACACTTGCATTAAAAATATGAACTGACAGGCACAAAAAATTAATCCTAACATCTAACTGACACCACATGACATAGTCCCAAGACCATTAAGCCTGATCGAGTAAGAACAGTTATTTTCCAATTAAATTTCCCTCTTATCCATCTCTTATGTTATACACTTTCTTAATACAGACCCCATATTTTTATATTCCTTCCTTCAAAATGCAGGACAGCTTTTATAGAGTTAGTTGCCAGCCAGACATCTTGACCTGTAGGTTCAACAAGTATCTGAAATACAAATATAATTATCTTCTTTTTGCAAAAAACTTGTGATCCCTCTGGGATCAATGGCTCATGACCCCAAATCTTAGGATCTTTTCTCACCCACTATTTTACACATCCCAAATGCAATGTGTTCTATTTCTTAAATGTCTCTTAGGTCTACCTCTCTTTTACTATTCTCAGTTCCTCCTTCAAACTATAATCACCTTTTCATGAAAATCTTCTTAAACACAGCTTTGAGCCAACGGTTCTCCCTGATGACCTCTGACACCTGCTTACTCAACACACTCAAAGACACAAAGCTCAATTAAAGTCAAACTTAACTGTTAGCTAATGTTTATCAATTATCTTTACTCTAGTGATTATCACTTGATCTATTTTTTTTCTACTTACAAATTCATTCAGAATTTTATCTGTCTCTTCATTTGAGCTACCACAGGAAATGGGAAGCAATAGGAAAGCCTATTGTTCCCCAAAGGCCTTCACTCCTCTTAAGTATATGTTCAGTCCAGCTCAAATCTTACAAGTAAATAACAGAAACTTTCTAGATCCCTTTATTCAAAACTAATCTTATTTTGCTTCATTATCACGGTAGAGTTTCACAGTATATTTTATAAATATGAAATATTTTTAAAATGAAAATATAAGCATTAATGGATTCAAGAACTATAGTTTATCCAACTTTTATTTCTGGCATAGACTTGACAACGTGATACAAGACATACATTATTTGAATTCTAAGTTCTTTTTTCTTCAAAGATTTTATTTATTTTATGTGTTTTGTATGCATGCATATGTACAAATGTATGTGCAATGTCTGTGGAGGCCAGAAGAGAACATCATGTTAGAAGCTGAACCTACTCCTCTGCAATATCCACAAATGCTCTTAACTGCTGAGCCATCTCTCCAGCCTTAAACTCTGACCTCTTGATACAGAGCACTGACTTTTATACTTTTCTAATCAATAGTGGGACTGGGAAAACCTATTGTTATGCTGTTTGGTCTTTGACTCTAGCTCCTAAACTATTTGTGTGTTTCTAATGGCCTGCCTCAGAGTGGGGTTGACTACTAAGATATAATTAAGGGATTAGAAAATTGTAACTTTTAACCAAGATCTCAAGGAAGAAGGCTGAGTACACAGCAATGACAGAATGCTTCAGTCACAAATCTTCTATTCAAGGGTAGCCTAGGGCTTTGGATAAGACTAAAATCACATTTGTGTCTGGGCTGATATGCCAAGACAGCTTCCATACTCAATGAGCACCTCAATTTATGCATGTCTTTTATCTGAATTACAATAAGCGGAAAACTTAAAAGATTTTCTCTGACTTTTTTTTTTTTTTTGTAAGCAGTCCTAGAAAGTTAATGAAACCCAAGAACATGAAACAATAATTATAGCTGGTCTATTAGAGGTGAGGTCACAACCAAAGACTTGTAACTAGCAGCTGAAGTGAAGGGTAATCTATGGTATTGAGCCCTTAGCCTGACACAATGGACAGACAGTGCAAAACCTGAGTTAAATTAAAGGGCACCCAGCTGATTTCAGTGGGAGAATTGCTTGATGTATGAGAGAACCTCCCAAAAGGCCTGATACCAAAGAACTGACCTAAGTGGTATTAAGAATAGAAAATATATTTTAAGGTTTTACCTGCCATCTCTACCACACAGTAAGCATTTTAATGAATACAAAGAAAATTATGGAAGATCTAGAATAGCTTAAAAAAAAAGAGAAAGTGAAAGCTTCATTTAGAATTAAAGTCCCATAATACACAAATGTTAAACACTGCAGACAAAGTCAGAGGAAGTTAAGATTAAAAAGCGGGAAAGGATTTTGTATATTGCATGGATTGGTCCTAGGACTGGACATGATCCTTTTGCTTTGGCCTCCTGAGTATTAGGATTGATAACCATACACCACCACATTCAGCTTCCTGGATATGGGGTCTTGTTCTTCTTTTGTTTTGGATTAAGACAGGATCTCTCTGTGCTTCACAGGCTTGCTTGGCTAGGACTCAGAGATACCTAGATCTGTAGCCTGAGTGCTAGGATTAAAGGCATGCATAGGCACACCCGGAAGATGTCCATTTGTTTAGTTTTACATTATTTAGTATGTAAGTGTCGGCACCAATGTGACATAGCACACATATGAAAGTTAAAAGGACAACTTGTGGGAGTTGGTTCTCTCCGTCAGTTATATATGTGCAGGGGACAAAACGGGTTGTCTGTACCTTTATATGCTGATCCATCTCGGACCCCAGATTAGATGCTCTTAATGTTAGTAGACTCCACACTACTACTGAGCATTGTGGTGTGTAGCTAGGAGATAAGAGGTAATGGGACAGAGGTGTCTATGGATTTGTCCCTTTGGGTATAACTTTCTGCCAAACATTCATTTTTGTCTTGCTGATAAACTTCTTTTGTTGTTATTTTAATTATCAAATTGATACAAGTGTAATAACCTTAAAATTAAGAATAAAAATCATTCTATACATTTAATAATAGCCATAATTCATGTATGGTGTCCATGGACTAGGCCAAAGTAAGTTAAATCTAAATGAGGTGGGAGCCTCTTGCTTTAGTTACTGGACTCTTGTCTCTCTAGACTTACAGTTTGCAGAATGGAGACTCGGATTGAATTCATATACGATGAGGAGAAGCTGACTGAGAATAAAGCTAAAAGAAAGAACAGAGACCAAGACTAGATGACATCTTTTTGATCCAGCCTGGATTTCCCATGACTGTTCAGCTGTATGAGTTAAATTCTCTAGCCTTCTTACTAAGCTCATGTAGATTGGTTTTCCTACTTCTAAGTGAAAAGATAATGATAAGAAAAGGCCACCATTTCAGTGTACGAATTACAAATTAGGCAACTTGTTATGGAAGAAGAAATGTGGGCGTTAAGTTTAACCAGAGTTCCTATTATTGTTCTGATACAACACAGCCAACACTGGTAACGAAATCACATCTGTTGAACTTTAGTTTTCTCCCTTATAAAAACAGGAATAATAACCATAACTGTAAATTTATTGGGGAAGATCATGAGTAAAGCAAAGCATCTACACAATTTGTAATGTAAACATTTTTAGCCTCTTTAAAATAAGAAGTAGGGGCTAGAGAGGGGGCACAGCAGTTAGGATCATAGACCACTGCTCCTCCAGAGGACCCAAGTTCAACCCATTACCCACATGGAAGCAAACAATCAACTGTAACTCTAGCTCCAGAGGATCCAACACCCTCTTCTGGCATCCACTACAAGTATGTGGTACATAAATATACATGCAGGCAAGCCATCCATACACATAAAATAAAATGAAGCTCAAAAAATTTATTTTAAGTAAAAACATATAAAGAGGGTGACTTTTTAGTATTCATGAAGCTCTGAGTTCAACTCCCAGAATATCTTCACCTTCCCCAAAATTTACTTACTTTAGGGTTCAAATTTTATTTCTTCCTGGAAATAAGTTCCTCAAGAACAGAATTCTGTCTGTCTCTATGCCTCAGTAATGTTGCCACTTACTATTGGTTGTCTCCCCAATAACTTACCTTCAAAGTATACACTCCCATTCTACCTGGGACTTTATAGAAGATGCCTTCTTCTCCTCGGGAGTTTGTGTGCAGCATTGCATTCAAGCATGCAAGAGGGGAAGTCCCACTAAAAGTAAAGAACATAGTGATTAGTTTATCTAATCATTATCTAAATATTTTTTGTAATTCTAACTTAATTTTTAATTGATCAGCATTCCTCTATGTAATTTTTTACTAACTACAAACCGTATCAATACAGAAAGAGACAGTCATGAAGAAAATGAATGGAGAATTCTTCTTTGAATATATAAAGGGGAAAATTTTTAACACTTAAATAGAAGCAAAACAAAAAATTCATATAGCAATATGAAACTTATTTTGCAAACCTACTTTATTTACACATGAAATGTTACAAGTAGACATGAAATTGGAAAGCATGCACACATGCAAGAGAGAAAAGGCTTGCGCACATGCGCGCACTCACACTCACTCACTCACACACACACACACACAGATTCAAATAAATATTTATTCTCTTGTACTCTGTTGCACTAAACTAAGTCTGATCAGTAAAACTAAACTGCCATGGTTTCTTGTACTTAAACCTCTCAGAAGATCATTTTAAACAACTTAAAGTGGATTTAATAGACTTCTTATATTGCATTTAGTAGTTTTTCCCACCATTTTAAAATCTGTTAAATACATAAAACCTAGATGCAAAAAACCCTTTTCGGGATTGGGCATGGTTGCACACAATTGTAATTCCAGAATGTAGGAGACTGAGACTAAAAGGTCACAAGTTCAATACGACCCTTTATTATAAACCAAATTCCTACGGGGGAAAAAATTTCATTTAGTAACTGTCATCAGATCTTATTGCATTTCTTTTTGTTTGTTTGTTTTTGGGTTTTTTTTGTTTTTGTTTTTCAAGACGGGGTTTCTCTGTATAGACCTGGCTGTCCTGGAATTCACTCTGTAGACCAGGCTGACCTTGAACTCAGAAATCCGCCTGTCTCTGCCTCCCAAGTGCTGGGATTAAAGGCTTGCACCACCACTGCTTATCTTGATTCGTTATTGCCTTAAGGAAATGGGACTAATGTTTTACCATAACTCCACTGTTGGCTTCTTTTGTCTTAATTTCTGTTACTTTTCTCTACAAGAAACTAAACACATGTGAACAAGAAAAAGAAAGAAAGAAAGAAACAAGAAGACTGGGTATGGAGACGCACGCTTTAATCCTGATGCACAGAGGTGAGACAGAGGCAGGCAGAGTTCTAAACCCAAGGCCAGCCTCATCAATAAACAGAGCTAGTTTGAGGATAGCTAGGGAGACACAGAAGAATCCTGTCTCGAAAAATCACAGAGAGGGGGTGAGGAAGGCAGGGGAGAGGAGAAAGAAAAAAACTAAACGAAACAGGAAAGAAAGCTATGTGGTTATAAGAATAAATCCACGGGCCGGGCGGTGGTGGCGCACGCCTTTAATCCCAGCACTTGGGAGGCGGAGGCAGGTGGATTTCTGAGTTCGAGGCCAGCCTGGTCTACAAAGTGAGGTCCAGGACAGCCAGGGCTACACAGAGAAACCCTGTCTCGAAAAAACCAAAAAAAAAAAAAAAAAAAGAATAAATCCACGTACATTAAAGTGTATCCCTGGGCATGGTGATTTACATACAAAAATCAAGCCTATAGAGCAGTGGGTCTCAACCTTCCTAATGTTGCCACCCTTTAATACCCTCATGTTGTTGTGGTGAACCCCAACCAAAAAATTATCTCATTGTTACTTCATAACTGTAATTTTACTACTGTTATGACTCTTAATGTAAATATGTGTTTTCCTATGGCTATAGACTGACTACCCCTGAGAAAGGGTCTCAACCCACAGTTTGAGAAACACTTCTCTACAGGCTTAGGCAGGAAAATGACAATGTTCTGTCAGCCTGGGCTACAGAGTAAAGACTCCCCCAACCCCTCAAAAAATTAAAAAACAGAGCATGTTATAAAATATCTAATTGTAGAGGTTAGAAAGATGGCTTGGTGGTTTAGAACACCTGTTATTTTTGCAGAGGACCCAAGCTCAATTCCCAGCACCCACATCGAAGTTTACAACCATCTATTAACTCCAGTTTCAGGGGATCCAATGCTCCCTTCTAACCTCTGGAGACATCAGGCATGTAATGTGGTATGCGTGATCACACACACACACACATACACACACACACACACACACTCCCACCCATCGAATATTGATACATGCCAGGAATGGCAGCACATGCCTTTAATCTCAGCACTTGAGAGGCAAAGGCAGGTGGATTTCTGTGAGTTTGAGGCCAGCCTGGTCTACGTACTGAATATCAGACCAACCAGGGCTATATTGTGAAACTCTACCTCAAAAACAAACAAACAAAAATAAATTCATACACATAAAATGTTTTATAGCTATTAAATAAAAGCTTGAAACTAAGAACAGCATTAAAATACAGAAAATAAAATGTAGAAATATTATAAAAATCAGTCTATGGTCAGGCAGGGGCTATAGTACTAAAGGAAATATACTAATACTTTTTTTGTATGATTGGGCTTTTTTTGTTCTTTTCTCTTTTGTTTCTTTGAGATAGAATTCTCATTCTGTAGCACAGGTCTAAAGTGGTATGGAACTCTAGATGTAGCCCAGGCTGGCCTCAAACTCAAGGCAATCTTCCCAGTTTAGTCTCTCAAGCACTAGTATTACAGGTATGGAACACCATGCCCAGCTTTTGGTGCTGCTGTACTTAAAGCAACATACTCGTGTATCTTAGGACAACAGAAGTAGCAAGAGAGCAAACTGAAAGTTCATATGGAAGCCATGTGAAGGCTGGTTCATATGGAGGTGGTGACTCATGCCTTCAATTCCAGGCCAGCCTGGGCTACAGAACTGGTTCCAGGACAACCAGGACAAGAAATCATATCTCAAAAGGAAGGAAGGAAGGAAGGAAGGAAGGAAGGGAGGGAGGGAGGGAGGGAGGGAGGAGGGGAAAGGGGAAAGGAGTATATAGAGGGCTGGAGAGTTGGCTCAGTGGTTAAGAGCACTACTTGTTCTTCCACAGGTCCTGAGTTCAATTCCCAGCAACCACGTGGTGGCTCACAACCATCTGTAATGTGAGCTGATGCCCTCTTCTGATATGCAGGTGTACATGCAGATAGAGAACTCATATATATTAAATAAAACAATTTTAAAAAAAAGCATATAGTCAGGGGATGGTCTGAAGTCTGACTGGAGACTCCTTAAATAATTATTGCTGTTCTTGTTTGGTTCTTTTGGTTTCTTACAATTACTAAGAGACAAAACAACTTTTACATTTTTGAAAAACTGTTTATTTATCCACCTTTATTTTATGTGTATTGGTGTTTTGCCTGCGTGTGTGTCTATGACAAAATGGCAGACGTTTTCCTGGACATTTTGGACAGTTGTGAGCTGCCATGTGGGTGCTGTGATTTGAACTCCAGACCTCTGGAAGAGTAGTCAGTACACTTAACTGCTGAGCCATCTCTCCAGGCCTAGGACAAAACAACTGCAAATTCTCAACTCATCTTCCTTTCAGTTCTCTGCTGGTGATACTCAAAGCAACAGAGGTCATAACAACTTGGACAGATCTGAAGAACTGGCATTAAAAAAGGCAGGTGACGGGCTGGAGAGATGGCTCAGTGGTTAAGAGCACTGACTGCTCTTCCAGAGGTCCTGAGTTCAATTCCCAGCAACCACATGGTGGCTCACAACCATCTGTAATGAGATCTGATGCCCTCTTCTGGTGTGTCTGAAGACAGCTATAATTTACTCATATACATAAAAGTAAATAAATCTTAAAAAAAAAAGGCAGATCATGTGCCTGCTTCGGCAGCACATATACTAAAATTGGAACGATACAGAGATTAACATGGCCCCTGAGTAAGAATGACACACAAATTCAGCATTCCATATTTTTAAAAATGCAAATCTATCCATTCTTATTCCCTTGTACAAAGCTCAAGTCCAAGTGGATCAAGGACCTCCACATAAAACCAGATACACTGAAATAGAAATGAAGTGGGGAAGACTCTCAAGCACATGGGTACAGGGGGAAAGTTCCTGAACAGAACACCAATAGCTTATGCTCTAGGATCAAGAATTGACAAATAGGACCTCGTAAAATTGCAAAGCTTCTGTAAGGCAAAGGACACTGTCAATAGGACAAAACAGCAACCAACAGATTGGGAAAAGGTTTACCAATCCTACATCTGACAGAGGGCTAATATCCAATATATACAAAGAACTCAAGAAGTTAGACTGCAGAGAACCAAATAACCCTATTAAAAACTGGGGTACAGAGCTAAACAAAAATTCTCCACTGAGTAATACCTAAAGAAATGTTCAACATCCTTAGTTATCAGGAAAATGCAAATCAAAACAACCCTGAGATTCCACCTTACACCAGTCAGAATGGCTAAGATCAAAAACTCAGGTGACAGCAGATGCTGGAGAGGATGTGGAGAAAGAGGAACACTCCTCCATTGCTGGTAGGATTGCAAGCTGGTAAAATCATTCTGGAAATCAGTTTGGCAGTACATCAGAAAACTGGACATAGTATTACCAGAGGACCCAGCTATACCATTCCTGGGCATATACCCAGAAGATGCTCCACTATGTTTATAGCAGCCTTATTTATAATAGTCAGAAGCTGGAAATAACCCAGATATCCCTCAACAGAGGAATGGATATAGAAAATGTGGTACATTTATAGAATGGAGTACTACTCAGCTATTAAAAACAATTCCTGAAATTCTTAGGCAAATGGATGGAATTAGAAAATATCATCCTAAGTGAGGTAACCCAATCACAAAAGAACACACATGGTATATCCTTCCTGATAAGAGGATATTAGCCCAGAAGCTTGGAATTCCCAAAATATAATTCACAGACCACATGAAGCTTGAGAAGGAAGACCAAAGTGTGGATACTTTGGTTCTTCTTATGTAGGGTTACAAAATACCCATGGGATGAAATACAGAGACAAAGTGTGGAGCAGAGACTGAAGGAAAGGCCATCCAGAGACTGCTCCACCTGGGGATCCATCCCATGTACAGTTACCAAACCCAGACACTATTGTAGATGCCAACAAGTGCTTGCTGACAAGAGCCTGATATAGCTGTTTCCAAAGAGGCCCTGCCAGTGCCTGACAAATACAGAGGGGGATGCTCTCAGCTAACCATTGAACTGAAGCACAAGGTTCCCAACGTAGGAGCTAGAGAAAGGACCCAAGGAGCTGAAGGAGTTTACAGCCCCATAGGAGGAACAATATTATGAACCAACCAGTACCCCCAGAGGCTCCCAGGGACTCAACCATCAACCAAAGAGTACACATGGAGGGACCCATGGCTCCACCCACATGGGTAGCAGAGGATGTCCTGGTCAGACATCAATGAGGAAAGACCCTTGGACCTGTGAAGGCTCATTGCCCCATGGCAGGGGAATGCCAGGACAGGGAAGCAGGAGTGGGTAGGTTAGTGAGCAGGGAGATGGAGGATGGGATGGGGGGATTTTGGAGGGGAAATGAAGAAATGGGATAGCATCTGAAATGTAAATAACAAAAATATCTAACTAAAAAAAAGAATTAATGATTTTTTAAAAAAAGGGCAGGTCACTGGAGCTCACTACTCACCCAGTCTAACCCAACAAAAAAGTTAAAGGGGGACTATTGGTGGGAGGGGTGGGCAAGAAAATGCTTGATATCCCCCTCCGACTACTATGCCCACTTGTCTTGCAACCACATAAGCATGTATATATAACACACCCAAAGAATAAAATAAAAAACAAATCCACACACAATAAACAAAGGAGCCTGTGAAATTATCTTGGATGCCTCTAATGGACATGTGTCTGTTCTTTTTTTGACTATAATAATATGGTATATTAAAACTCAGAGAGAAAACTACAAGGGTGCTATGATTAAAGGCATGTGCCATGAACCCCAGCTGAAATTGTTAAAAAATAAAACACACACACAGGGGGAAAACAACAACAACGACAAAAAATACCCCACCTCCTTACCCAAGGTTTGGTAGAGTGCTGCCTACCATGCCTTGTAAAGGCCATGGGTTCAATTCCTATTCTCAAGGAAGCCAAGTAAAATCCTTACCCTGTCAACTGCCTACCTTTTACACAAGACAACAATTGTGAGTTCTATCACTAACTAGCTATACAATTCTTTCCTGTTACAATGTCCTTATGAAACAAAATACACATGAAATACCTAACCCCCACTTTTACCAAGGTCATTTCAACACCTAACTGGTTCATTATAACACCTAACTTTTGAATATTATGATAAACAGGTACAGAATGCTTCTCCATTTCTGTGATAAGAGTACTGCCTGCCTATCAGTTCTTTTAGGGATGGAGTTTTTCTGTATAGGCCTAGCTGTCTTGGAACACATTCTGTAATCCAAGCTCACCTCCAACTCAGAGATCCAGCTACTTCTGCCTCCCCCTACTGGATTAAAGGCATGCACCACCACCATTGCCCAGAATATCATGCTCAAAATTCTTAACAGCTGGATCAAGTTCCAATCAGTGTTTTTGCCTCTAAAATAAGAAGTACAAAAGGTTACATATAGGATCTTAAGATTCCAGGTAAAAGTGCCAATGTGAGTGAACACAGAGATTGAAACCCATTATCTTTGTGAAAAAAAAAAAAAGAATTATAATTATACAATTGTATTCTTATATAATTATACAAGAACTGAACTGGAGACATTAAAACACAAAAAATTATATAAAACCTTATATTGCTGCCCTATTGGGTGGTTATTGCTCATTCAGCAATGTAATTTTGTACCTTAATAGCTAGTAGCACTGTTATAAGTGCTTTCTGTTTCTTTAAAAAAAAATTACTTTTTGGAAACTGAACTGGGTCCTCTTCAAGAGTAGCAAGTGCTCTTAACTGCTGAGTTTTGTCTCCAGCCCAGCTTTGCTTCCTGCTTTTGTGTCAGAGCTATAAAGCCAGATGACGTGGATGTAGATGTTGAACTTCTCAGTTTTTAAAAAGTTGTCTGAGTCATTTAACCAATTCCTAATATTTTCTATCAGGAATTCTTTCTCAGAGAAGTAACTTAAGAGTTATGGTAAATCTTAGACTATATTAAATGGCTTTGACTTTAAGCCTCAAAAGCAAATACTAAAATAGGAGGGAGTTATTAGGTGGTATCAGGCGTATGGGATAAAACCACATAAAACTGAGCATGGTGGCCCACATCTCTAAGCCCAGCATTTTGGAGACATTTAAGGCCCTGCTTAAAAACAAAACAATCAAAACAGCCCAGAACAAAAGTAGTCCAGCCTAAGGCACTATGCCCTCAAAGAGTTGAGACCAACCACTACCACCTACAAAGTATCCAATAGACCAAAACCAAAGGTCCTGTCATCAGAGCACCACAATACACAGGCAAGCACACAGACACACACAAAAATAATTATAAAAATTTAAATCCTATTAAGCTTCATTCATGACCTGTTACTTAAAAAATTTAAGTACAAACTAAAGTTACAAGAGATTAATTTCAACCTATAAGCAAACATGGCACATACATGACACAAAAGCACATATATATTGCCCTGTTCTCAAGTCTCACATAAAAGTCATATAACTGAAATAAAAACAAAAAAACACACTATAAATGAGGGAACTGCTGCAGCCTAAGGTTATCTGAAGTGGCAAATAAACACAAAAAGCCAACTCAGTAAAGAATTCAGACTATGAATTTTAATCTGTTCTGCTGTCTAGTTTCAGGTAAGTATCACTTGATTAGAAAACTGACCAATACTTTCTCTATACAAGTCAAGCAAATATATTTTCAATCTCATAGGCAACAGTCAATGTGCACATCTCTATCTTGTGTTTTCATCAACATGTTGAATTATATATACACTTCAGTGCTATAAGGCAAATGAAAAATTTTGATAAACCTTAATGTCAATAATTTCTAAAATTATGTCCATGTAATGGCTACAAACTATAAAAACAAACAATAAAAAAGCATTTAGTGACTAATATTTATACACTATCACTATTACTTCATTTCTACGCCAATTAGTTTGGTAAAGTAAAAGTCAAGCATACAAAGGCACACTCAATAAAATGTGTAAAAGAGTGCTTTATAATTGCTTAATACTCCTTTAGAATAAAGTAATACTTCTTACCTTCTGGAGTTGGAATGCACCCCAAGAAAATAAGAGGAGGGAAAAAAAAAAGGTTTTAATTTTTCTTTACAAGTAACAATAAGTAAGCTCCCCCAAATAATTTATACCATGATCTCCCAGCAATACTAACAATCCTCAAATTAGTAAACATCACCATTTTACTAAATAAAACATTAAATTTTTAAAATGCACAAATTAATCCAATATATTGTTCTCTAAAATTGCACATTTAAATTCAGCTATATAACCTAAGCTACTATAGAAAAACAAGTGAAATACTTGAATTCTATGAAAAAGTCTACCAGAGCAGCTTAGAGTTAAGTGAGAATTTTGTAATAGTATTCTTTTTCCCATGCGTTTTTATTACACGGAGTCATAAAGTCATCAACAATGGCCTTAAGGGTTATTTGCTTCTCTGTGATCTATAATAAATTTGATGCAAATTTAAACAGCAGATTAGATTATATTGTTGCTGCTGCTGGGTATAGAGGCACATGCCTGTAGTATCAGATTTATGAATTCATGGCCAACATTGGCTATTTAGTAAATCCTGACTGAAGAAAAAACAAAACAAAACAGCAAACTAGAAAAGGTGGTATATACTGTAATCTCATTATTTACAAGGTTTAACTTCCAGGCCACCCTGAGTACTATGAGATCCTACCTACCCCTCTCCCAAAAAAAGAAAACAAAACCTTTGTCTATCAATACCTAAGGGTTTGTTTCTGTTTTAACTTCTTCTTGACAATCCTACCAAATCTGCAGGCTTAACAACAGACTACAACTAGTGCATAAGAAGAGATAGGCTTAATCACAAAGGCAGAAGCTAATATTAGAAAAAAATATTATTAACTTAATAAAAAAAATGTGCATGTGTACTTTTGGGAGTTGTCTCTCCCTTTCTACTCCTTCCACCATGATATCCAGAGGTCAAACTTAGGTGTGTGTAGCAAACAAACACTTTTACCTATGAGTCATCTTACAGACACAAAATGTTCATTCTTAAAATAGGCTTTTTCTAATGAAATCACTTTGGGGAAATTTAAAAAAAGAATGATTTCCAGATATAATGATTTCTGCCCTAAAGTAATGACAATGAACTCTTTATTCTCCACCACAAATGTATTTTTATTTTGATTTGGTGTTCTAAAACAGAGTGTGGTAAACGTTTAAACAAGAATAGTCCCCACAACCTCATATTCCTGAATGCCTGGTCCCCAACTGGAAAGGATTAGGAGGTATGGCCTTGGAGGAGGTGTATCACTGGGAGTGGGATAAAGTTTCAAAAGCCCACCTAATTCCCAGTTACCTCTCTGTCTCATGCTTGTGAATCAAGACTTAAACTCTCAACTGCTGCTCTAACACACTCTGTAACTGTAAACCCACTTTAAAACTTTCTTTTATAAGATTCCTTGGTCATCATTTTTTATCCCAGCAACAGAAAATACAGAATGTTGCTGGATAGTCCTGCCAGCCTAGAAGTCAATATGTAACCAAGGTTGGCCTTGAATTTACATCACTTGTCTCAGCTTCCAGAACACTGAGATTACAAATGTGCCCCACCATACCTAACTTTCCTTGTTTCTATTTTTTGGTTCAAATGTCTTATCTTTATGAAGAAACTCCAATGTAAATGGCCAAATTTATCTCAATATACAAAATGAATGACACAATTTTAACATTTTTGATAAAACAAAGTTTTAATTATGCAATAATGATTATATACTAACAAGATATTTAGAAATTGGAGTGTATTATCTTTGACCCTATACATCTACTACATTTGAAGATTAAACATTTATGTTTATGTATTCATTTGTAAATGTGCATGTGCCACAAAATGCATGTGGAGACCAAAGGACAACTATCAGAAGTTAGTCATCTCCTGTCTATTCCCACTGCAAGTTCTGGAGATTGAGCTCAGAGATTAGATTAGCATGCCCTTTAACTCCTTGAAACACTTTAGCAGCTCTATTTTACTTATTTTTGAAGAAAGGATCTTGCTATGTTGCCCAAATTGGTCTAGAACTCATAGACTCAAGTGATCTTCCAAGACTTAGTCTCTCTAAAGCATCTTGGACTACAGACAGTGCCACGATGCCCAGCAAAGGCTTTCTCTTGACACATATAGTAAATTTTCCCCATTTCATTCTTGTTCACAAAATTTTATTTCTTCTTACAATGCTTACCTCTAGAAGTTGACATTTAGTCATTTTTATCCAATAATTACCAACCTCAGTATATCAAAAATACAAAGTGATAGGTGAAGGCGTAAAGATGACTCCAAACCTTCTGAAGAATTAACGTGCATAGACAGATTACCTTCTCGTGAAGAGTTTGCTTTATTTATTTTTTATTTTATATATACTGACTTAAAAACTATAAAGACTGACAGATGAATAAACCTGAAGTTCAGAAAGTATATTATACTAATCAATGTGTAAGACAAAGAATAGTAAGCATTATTAAATACTCTAAGCAAACACAATCATTACTAGTAATAGTTTAATAACTTGCCTGATTTCTTTTAGTCCTTCTCTCTGGATAACCTGTAGAATTTCTTTATGACTCATGGGTGTATTAGGGTATTTTTCTAAGACCTGAAAAACAAGGAAATAATAACAATGAATTAATTGTTATATTTTACATTCTCATTCTGACAATTATCTATTATTATGACTATGTCAATAATTAGATCTAAACCATAAATATCTAGAGATTTCATCCAGACTTTTTCCTCAACCATAAACAGTAAGTCAAAATCTAAAGCAGAAACAGATCAAAAAGTCTAGATTTAACACTTGAATTACTCAGTGAATATGAAATTGCTCATTTTTTGTCTCTACTCCCAAGTTCCATCCCTATCTGTAACCTATCACTGTGCACATCTTAAGATTCCCTATTTTAACAAGGTGTGCTGGCCCACAACTTTAATTCTAGCTCTTGGGAAACAGACAAGTGGATTCCTGAATTTAAGGCCAGCCTAGTCTAGAATAAGTTCCTGGGCATCCAGGGATACACAGAAAAACCCTGTCTTGAAAAAAAAAAAAAGAAAGAAAAGAAAAAAAAATCATCTGTTTACATTTCTATCAGTAACTACTACCGCATGGGCATACAGTAAATTCTCAATCAAATAAATGAACATATAACTATATTAAAATTGCATCTGTGGAACACTTATATCTCCCTGCTTTCTGACTACAAATGTAATATGACCTCAAACCCCCTGCCATGTGTTCCCCAACGTGCTGAACTATAGCCTCAAACTGTAGTTAAATTAAATCCATGCTTCCTTTAAAAAAGAAAATCAGTATCAGTGTTTAGGAAGCCATAAAGATAGTAAGCATAGTAAGCATAGTAAGCATAGTTTGTTCCCCATTAAATGTAACTCAAAGTCTGGACAGAATGAATAAAATCTGAGAACTTTCAAAAATGGTAGCAGATAAATGGAAACCACAATTAGAAAAAACATGGTTTAGTCAGTTTCCTGGTTTTGTTTTTTCTATAACCTCCTGGCCTGGACTCAACTGCAACCCAAACCCAAAAGCATGCTGACATAGACAGAAAGTGCTCCAATACAAATGTGTCATTCTTATCTGAAGCACAGTAAAGGAGACTTTTCTAATGTCACAGAGGAAGGGAATTCTCCCAAGTTGTTTTCAGACTTTGGGGTACGTCACTTGTCCTGTCCCTCTCTTTTTACACCTGCCCAGGCAACATGGCAGTAGCTGTAAACCAATATCGCATTTTGAAACTAACCACTAGCTGACATAAATGCAAAATAGATGCAGTTAGCTGAAAACGTTCTAAAAATTAAGACATTTTGAATTTTAGTACACAAATTTGAGAACTAAAGCTAATGCCAGGTACATTCCTTTAATACCAGCACTGGAGGTAGATCTTTGTTAGTTCAAGGCTACATAGTAAGACCCTGTTGCCAAAACAAAATTTCTCCATAGGATTTAAACAAGCATTTGATAGGTTCTTTTAGTTTGGGTTGAGGACAGATTCTCCAGCCCAGGCCCATAGCTCCACACAGCCAAGAATGCCCTTGAACTGACCCTCCTGTTTCCACACCCCCAGTGTTAGGACTTTAGACACACCACATCTACCCAGTTTGTAGTGAGGATGGATTCCAGGACTCCTTATATGCAATGAAGCACTCTATCAAATGAGACCTTTCTCTGGACCCTCACACTGTGTGATCCTAACAGCAACAAAATGTCAAATACATAATCTGAAATCACTCTATAGAGTTCACAAAAGACAAACTACAAACAACAGAACCAAAATGACAACTCTTGGGATTGGACAAACAGCTATGCTTCAAGAAGCTGTGATGCATGTTTTTAACTCCAGTATTAAGAATGCTGAAACAAGCCGGGCGGTGGTGGCGCACGCCTTTAATCCCAGCACTTGGGAGGCAGAGGCAGGAGGATTTCTGAGTTCGAGGCCAGCCTGGTCTACAAAGTGAGTTCCAGGACAGCCAGGGATACACAGAGAAACCCTATCTCGAAAAACCAAAAAAAAAAAAAAATGCTGAAACAAGATTGCCCCTGATGACCAAAAATCTGTATCACATCCTATTTCTGATGTCAACTTCATCAAAAATGTTACCAGTATTAAATGAAGTAAACAAAAGAACATGTTTTTCTCAGGTTATTAGCCCTTTGTTTTTTCTGCAATTTTCACCACAAATAAATAATGATATATTTATTTCTACTAATAAAAAAGCACAAAGAAATAGAAAATAATCCTAAATTCATATATATTATATATACACATATATATAATATACACATATATTCCTCTGTGAAGAAAAACCAAGAGTAAAATATCATGCATAAAACACTTGTATTAGCCAGGCGGTGGTGGCGCACGCCTTTAATCCCAGCGCTTGGGAGGCAGAGGCAAGCAGATTTCTGAGTTCGAGGCTAGCCTGGTCTACAGAGTGAGTTCCAGGATAGCCAGGGCTACACAGAGAAACCCTGCCTTGAAAAACCAAAAAAACCAAACAAACAAACAAACAAAAAACCCAAAAACAAAAACAAAAAAAAACCCACTTGTGTTTTCATGCAACACTGCTTTGATTAAGCTAGACAGAATGGTATGTGTGTAATTCCAGCACTATAGAGGGTGAGGCAGGAGGACCAAGGGTTGTATATACCCGCTTAGACTACGTATATAGATTGTCTCCCCCTCAAAGTGGCTTATACTGTAATTCCAGCACTTGAGAGAGAAAGGAAGGCCTCAACAAAGTCTAGGTCGGTCTGGGCTCCACAGCGCGTCTCCTCTTATGACAGCCTGGGCAACAAGACAAAAGCAGGGCCTGGACAGCAGGCGGTGTGGCCTCTAATCCCAGGCCTTAATCCCAGGCCTCTAATCTCAGGCCTTAATCCCAGGCCTTTAATCCCAGGCCTTAATCCCAGGCCTTTAATCCCAGGCCTTTAATCCCAGCACGCTGGGAGGCAGAGGCAGACAAGGCAGAGCTCTAAATTCAAGGCTAGCCTGAGCTCCAGGACAGTCAGGGTACACAGAGAAACCCTGTTAAACAGAAGAAGACGACAAAGAAGATGACAACAGAAGGAGGAGGAGGAAGGAGGAAGAAGGAAGAAGAGGAGGGGGAGGGAGAGAAAGGGAAAAAGAAAGAGAAAATAAAAATTAAAAAACAAAACAAAAACAGGGCCTAGGACTGGGAGATGGATCAGCAGCAAGGTTGCCACCAAGCTTAACAACCTGAGTTCGATCAAGGAAGAGAAGTGCCTCTTGCAAGATGTTTTTTCAACTCTGTGCACATGCACTCACAAATAAATAGTAACAAAAAAGGACAATTTATCCTCTTGATAACTTAATTTGTTTATATTTAATTGTCCTAATCCTCCTAATAAAATATACAGAAGAGTGAGAAAAATATATGCATACACTAGAAAAATCTGAGAAGAAAAATATCAAAATATTTCTGAGCAAAAATACTATACAAACTATTATATTCATTGCTGCTGCTGCTACTACTGTTTAGATAAAGCAAGTGTAGATTTACTAAGGTAAAGTGAGGAAAACTCTTGAAAGTGGGAAGGATTCCAAGGGAGGCATACCATATTCTTTTACCACAAGTTTAATGTAGGCTAGCAGTTTTCTAAAACAGTTATGTTATTCTAACCACAGGAGGGCAGTGCTTGTCTCACAAAAAATAAAAAATAAAAAATTCTACTGAAACTGTTTAAATTACAAAATACAATTTTTACAAACTATTCTTAAGACAATATAGCTAAACATGAGGAAAAATTAAATAGCAAAAATATAAATAAGTCAAGAGTAATGGACAAGGTTCTTAAAGTACTTACTAATACTACTCCTTAGCCAGAAGTAGCAGTGCAGGTTTTTATTTCTAGCACCCAAAAGGCAGAGAGGCAGAGGCAGACAATGGATCTCTGTGAGTTACAGGTCAGCCTGATCTACATAGCAAGCTCCAAGTAGGTCAGAGATACACAATAAAATGCTGTCACAAACAAAACAAAGAGAAAACAAAAGGCATATTTAAGTTATCAGTGATCTAGGCTCTGGAGAGATGGCTCAGGGGCTAGGAGCACTGACTTCTTGTTCCAGAGGTCCTGAAGTCAATTCCCAGCAACCACATGGTGGCTCACAACCATCTATAATAAGATCTGGTGCCCTCATCTAGCCTGCAGGCATACACAAAGTCAGAACACTGTATACATAATAAATAAATACATCTTTTTAAAAAAATTATCAGAGATGGATAAAGAATCTGAATTTGTATAATCTAGATTATTTCATTTTACATTTAAAACATAATAGCATATGCCTTAAATCCCAGTACCTCAGGTCTTTTGAGTTCAAGACCAGCCTAGTCTAAAACAAGTTCTAAGACAGCACAGTTCTGTTGCACAAAGCAACCCTGTCTTAAAAAACAAAACAAAGAAACAAAAAGTATTTACCACCCCAAAATCCTTATATAGGATAACTAATACTTCTGTAATCACACAGAGTGAAAAAAGTTAAGAAGTCTGTGTTACACAAGATACACAAGAACCAGTAAAGAAAAATTATCAAATCTGAGTCAGGTGTAGTGGAACATGACTTTAATCCCAACACCTGGGAGGCAGAGATGATCGGATCTGAGATCAAGGCCAACCTGGTCTACAGAGAAGAGTTTCAGGATAGCCAGCTCTAAACAGAGAAACCCTATGTTGAACAACAATGGGGCTTGGCCGGAAAGATATAGCTCAGCAGTAAAAACAATGGATGTTCTTCCAGGGGATCTGAGTTCAGTTTCCCGCACCTGTATGAAGGTTCATTCAGTTTACAACCATCTATAACTCCAGTTTAAAGGAATCCAACACCCTCTTCTGGCCTCCATAGCACCAGGCGTGCAGGCAAAAGACCAAAACACATTTATAACATTTTTAAAAAGCCAATTTTATTTTGAAGTTGTAGTGGTCAACAATGGCTGAACTGCAAGATTAATAAACATTTTTTTTAAGCAACAAAATTGTTTTAACTATCTGTGGGAGCTCAGACTCCATTGAATCAAGAAGGACATCAGATTCTGCAGGTTTAGCAGTGAATTGGAATCCAGAGGCAACAACTAACATTTAAGTCTTCGTAGAACAGAGAAGCAAATAATCAGGAATGGGAGTCAACTAACTAATGGGAGTCAGAAATGAATTTCAAAACCAAGATAAAAGGAGATGCTAGCCACTCCAAATTTTGATCCCAACATGAGAAGCAAGTACAGCTTTGACAACTGCTTTATCATGCAAATCTCTGCTACCTAATATTTGAAACTGAAGAACAAAATGAAGCTGCTGCTTCTCCACTTACCAAACTCACTATATACAAAACACTATGACAGCTGAGAAACTGAACTATATACAGTAAAAAAATCCTATTAGAATGGAGGGAGGAATGGAGGAAGGAGAAGAAAATAAAAAGAAACAAATGTGGGTACTCCAAAAAGAAAACAAATACTAATACTAAATACTAAGGGAAAGAAAATATAACTTGAAATTTGCTTGTATATGAACTAGCTTCTAAATTTCACTATGATGACATTCTAAAATCAATTCTCCTTACTCAAGCCATACCGTTCCTAGGTCTTGTGAATTGTGCTAGTGTAAATTGAATTTTCACTCAAAAAAAGGTAAGAAGATCAAGATCAGTGACTATGTTACATAGTAATGAAATCACAAATGAGACGTCATGCTATATTATCTTTAAAAAAAAGTCAAGTTGTGTCATCTACACACTCGGCACTGAGTGGGAAAGGTTTTCTCCTTGTTTGTCCTTTCTGTATTTCCTATTATGTACAAGTTTTATTTTAACCCTGGACTTTTGTTTTATGCAATCAAATAGTCCCTTTGGTGGATTCCTTATTAAGTCTACTTTCCAAAGACATATATATATGAAGTAAACTATTTGTAGCTAGGACATAAAAGTGATAAAGCTCGTATTATGTGAAGTGACATTCATAAATATAGGCTAAAGAAAAGCTAGGAAGGGAGGAGTCACAAAAGGGATTGTAGGAGAAAGGCTTCTTCCTTTCCTCTGGCGGCAGCCATCAGGTGAGCCAAGATGGGTGCATACAAATATATCCAGGAGCTATGGAGGAAGAAGCAGTCTGACATGATGTGCTTTCTTCTGAGGGTCTGCTGCTGGCAATACCGCCAGCTCTCTGCACTGCAGAGGGCTCCCTGCCCCACCAGGCCTGATAAAGCACGAAGACTGGGGTACAAGGTTAAGCAAAGTTATGTCATTTACAGGATTCGTGTCCTCTGTGGTGGTCACAAACGCCCGGTTCCCAAGAACACAGCTTACGGCAAGCCTGTCCACGATGGAGTTAACCAGCTGAAATTTGCCCGAAGCCTTCAGTCTGTTGCTGAGGAGAGAGCTGGACACCATTGTGGGGCTTTGAGAGTCCTGAATTCCTACTGGATTGGTGAAGATTCCACATATAAATTGAGGTTATCCTCATTGATCCATTCCATAAAGCTATCAGAAGAAATCCTGACACCCAGTGGATCAGCAAACCAGTCCACAAGCACAGAGAGATGTGTGGGCTGACGACGTCTGCTAGCCAAAAGAGCCGTAGCCTCAGAAAGGGCCAACAAGTTCCACCACACTATTGGTAGTTCTTGCAGTGCAGCAATACTCTCCAGCTCCACCGTTACTGCTAATACACGTGATATTTGTATAATTCATATCCAATAAACAGTTTAGGACAGTCCAAAAAAAAAGGAAAAGAAAAGTCAGAAGAAAACTGGAAAACATTATTATAAGCAAACTTGTCTAAGATAAATCAATGAGAAAATACTTATTAAAAGAAAGCACTGGGGCTGGAGAGATGGCTCAGTGGTTAAGAGCACTGACTGCTCTTCCAAAGGTCCTGAGTTCAATTCCTAGCAACCACATGGTGGCTTACAACCATCTGTAATGAGATCTGACACCCTCTTCTGGTGTGTCTGAAGGCAACCACGGTACACGCATATACAGAAGGGTCTTGAGTTCCAGGTCAACCTGTGCTATATGTTTCAAAAACAAGCAAAACACACACACCTAACATTTGAAAGAAAACTAATAAAAAGAAGAAATGTTGATAAATCAAGCACAATTAGAAACACAAAAACAATTAAAATTTTATAAGAAAAACTTCAGATGGAAATATAACAACCAGAACTACACAGAGAAACCCTGCCTTGAAAAACTTTATATAGAGAAAGAGGGAGATAGGGGAGCAGGGAGGGAGAGAAATGTGAAGAAAAGGAAAAGAACAGAGCAAGCCTGTATCTAACATGCTTATTTTGTCCTACCTCCAAGGACTAGTCATTGGCTGGTATACGGGAACTGGGATTTGAAGAAAAATGGTTCTGTACAAACTATGTGGTTTATGCTATATACTTACCTTCTAGAAGTTGGGAATTTGAGTTTGCTATCCTCTTCTCAATAAAAACTCCTTTTTAGTTTTTTGTTTGGTTGGTTTGGTTTTTCAAGACAGGGTGTCTCTGTGAAGAAGCCCTGGCTATCCTGAACTCACTTTGTACACCAGGCTAGCCTTGAACAAAGATCTGCCTACCTCTGCCTCCTGAGTGCTGAGATTAAACACATGCATCACCATGCCCGGTCCATTTCCTTGTATCTTAACATACAATTTACTCCTTGCCATATCATTCCTAGAGGAACTAACCATAGTATAATCTTACTCAGAAAACTCTTGGAACCTTCCTCCAAATTTCACCTCAAGCATATCTTCCATTTGTTCACTTCAATTTGAATTTTCTGTGTGCATATACATGTTCGCATATGTATGCCTATGGGGAGAGTTCAGAGGTAACCTCAAGTATACTCTGAAGTAGCAGCCCTCCACTTTTCTTTTTAAGACATTCCCTCACTTGAGCCTGGGGCTAAACAATAGGTTGGACTGGCTGTTGGCCAGGGATCTGCCAATCTTTCTTCCCCAGCCCTAAGATTACAAGCACACACTTACTATATGGCTTTTTAAGTGGGTGCTGAGGATTCAAACTCAGGTACTTATGCTTAAGTAGTGTAGTGGCTATTCCTGGTTGTCAATCTGACTAAATCTGGAATGAACTAATCAAGAATTGGAAGGCTCGGGCTGGAGAGATGGCTCAGCCGTTATAGGCTAGGCTCACAACCATAAAATATAAGAACTGGAAGGCTCACCTATGATCCTAATCTGGAGGCTCAGAGACACAAGTTTCTGACCTGGATCTTGGCATGGAGATCTTGAAGCATAGTGACTATGAATTCCAGAAGATTAAGATAAGGAGATCTCTGAGTTCAAGGTCATCTGGGATTATAAAGCACAATGGCACACACCTTTAATCTGGGCCACACCCTCTGCTGGAGACCTTTATAAGGACATTGGAAGAAGGAAGATGGACTCTGACTCTTCCTGGCCTGCTTGCCTCGTGGGACTGAGCAAATGCTAGATCCTTGAACTTCCATCCACAGCTACTGCAGACCATTGTTGGGGAGTTGGACTACAAGCTGTAAGTCATCGACAAATTCCCTAATTATATAGAGACTACCCATAAGTTCTGTGACTCTAGAGAACCCTGACTAATACAAGTAGTAAGCACTTGACCAACTGAACCATCTTCCCAGCACTGTTTTGTTTTTGAAATAAGGTCTCATGTAGCCTAAGGAGCCTTTAAACTCCAAATCCTGCCTCCATAGGCTCCAAGTACTGAGATTATAGGCCCACACACCATGACCTGCTTCTACCATACCCAATTTTGAACTGAGTTCTTTGCTATAATAGATGACAACTATTAGTATGACTAAAAGCTGAGCCCTATGTGTTTTACAGAATCAAACCTGGAGGTGGTTATCAGGGATCTCTCCCACAAAAAGAAACTGAAGAGTCTGTTGCTAAGAGACAATGCTCTAAAAGAATAGCTGCAAGTTTTTAAGGCAGAAAAGAAGTGCTTTCAGAAGGAATCTGAACAATAAATAATGAATGAACAAGTCAGGCACATTGATCTACTCTAGCACTTAAGAGGCATGAAACCCTGTCTCAAAAAATATAAAAGTGGCATAAAAGAGTAGGGGATTAGGGAGCTAGAGAGAAGTTTCAGTGGTTAAGAGCACTGGCTGTTCTTCAAAGAAATCTGGGTTCAATTCCTAACACCCACATGGCAGCTCACAACTGTAACTCCAACTTCAGGGGATTCAATGTCCTCCTCTGACCTCCAAGAGCACCAGATATGCACACAGTATACAAAGATGCATACAGGCAAAACAGCCAAACATGTAAAATAATAAATTTGAAAAATAATAATAAAGAGCTCTCTTACCTCTTGCCCCTTGCCCTCTTGGGTTCTTCCCTTCCCTTCCTCCCTCTCTCCATGTGGTCATGGCCGGCCCCTTACTTCTCTCCTCTCTCCTCTCTGCCTTTCTCTACCTCCACTACCCTCTTAACTCCCCCCCCATGCCCTGAATAAACTCTATTCTATACTATACTGTAGTGTGTGTGTGTGTGTGTGTGTGTGTGTGTGTGTGTGTGTGTGTGTGGGGTCCCTCAGGGGGAAGGGATGCCTCAGCATGGGGCCCGAAGCACCCCCTTACCCCACATGCCCATAGAACATATTCTTAAGCCGCTTTCTCTTTTTATAATCACAACAGTAATGAGTAGAAAAGTAAGTTTATACTGTATTCTCTAGAGCAATGGAGGGGTGGGGACAACAAACACAGTGAAAAAGAAGGTGTGGTAGCTCACACCAATGATCATAGCTGAGGCTACATGACTAAGGCAGGAAGATTAACAGGAATTTGAGGTCAGCTTGGGCTAGAGTTAGAGGCTCTATTTCAAAGAACCAAGTAAGTGGAAAGTGGCTCCTAAGACCCCCATCCCTTCCTAGTAATCTGGTAGTTAATGGTTGCTAGGAAGTAGTAAGAGGCATTTTCTTCAGTGGCTACATTGGGAAGGTGTCTGACCACAAGCCTGTAAATAACCCCTCATCCATGCACCTGCTATTTAGTCCAAATGAAAAATCAGTGGACAACCAAACTGTTGACAAAGAAATTAGGAGAACTTAGCTGGGAAGAGGAAGGTGTCAGCAGATCAACAAGGAAGGGTAACAGAATAAAAATGATAGAAATTCACCATGTACATGTATGAAAATGTAATGAAACCCATTATTATGTATACTTAATATACATTAATAGAAAACATTAAAGATAAGTAAGCAAGGCATGGTGGCACTCAAGACTAGCACTCAAGGCCAACCTGAACACTTCAAAGGTTCCAGGCTGGAAAGGGCTATATTGCAAGACTCTACCTCAACAAATAACAAAAATGACTAATAGTAATAAAGAAAAAAGAAATGGTACAATTTCATTGTGTGTAAGAGCTGCACTAAACCCCTGGGGTTGTTTGAACATGCTTGCCCTAGAGAGTAGCACTATTGAGAGGTGTGGCCTTGTCAGAGTGGGTGTGGCCTTGTTGGAGGAAGTGTGCCACAGTCGGGGGGGGGGGGGGGGGGGGGGGTTGGCTTTTAGACCCTCCTTCTAGTCACATAGGAGCCAGTCTTCTGTTTGCCTTTGGAACAAGCTGTAGAACTCTCAGCTCCTTCTCCAGCACCATGCCTGCCTGGATGCTGCCATGCTTCCCTCCTTGATGGTATTGAACGGAACCTCTGGAATTATAAGCCAGCCCCGTTTAAATGTTGTTCTTTATAAGAGTTGCCTTGGTCATAGTGTCTGTTCAAAGCAGTATAAACCAAACTAAAATACCCCCTTATACTTCAGGAGACCAGCAGAACCTGAGAAAGATACAACTGGAGAACTAAATGTGTAAGACATATGGGTAGAAGGAATACGAAGTGAAAACAAGATGAAGGCCACATAAAGAAAAAAACAGCCAGTCACACATAGGTCCCAGACCTCTGTAATAAATTCCACATAACCCAACTGACCTAAAATAGATGTTATCTCCTGTATAAAAAGTTATATAACTCCTAGAATAAAAACACATGTCAGATCAATTCCCTCAACATCACCTTTTCAGCCTTCTCTTCAAATATATTTCACAATACTCAAAGATAAATTAGCAATAAATTATTTTTAGTCTTAATTTGTGCCTTGTTTTACAATGACTTTACATATTAACCTGTAAATCTTTTACCATTATCTTTAAGAATTTTATTTTTGTGTGTAGGTGTGTGAGCATTCATGTGTATGTATATACAAGTGAATTCAGGTGTCTTGGAGTTGGAGCCCCCTGATGTTTAGCTAGGAATTTGGGTCCTTCACAAGAGTATTTCATGCCACTAAGTCATCTCTCCAGCCCTTACCCACCATTTTAAATACTGAGGTCTATTACATTTGACTTTGCTTCTTAGAAAACTCTCAAATTTTATTAATTTACCACTATACAACTCCAACAATGTATTTATTCTTATTCATGACTATACATTGTATTATCCAATTTAGGTTAAAGAATACACATTTATCTCACAATTTCTGTATGCCTGGGTTCCAAGAACATTAACTGGTCCTCTTAAAATCAGACCAAGCTGTGAAAATCAAAAAAACACTTAAGAGTATGAACTCATCTGAGCCTTATGGTCCTCATTCCAAAGCCACCGTCTAATTCTCTATTGGCACTTAGCAAATATTCAACTCCTAAAGGCTGCCTAGCATTCCTTACTGCCTGTCTTCTTTCATACAGTTCACAACATGGATTTTTTTGCTTCTTCTGTTTGTTTTTTGAGATAAGGTCTCACAATATAACCAAAAACTTACCATGTTGACTGGCTCCAAACTCCTGGAAAATCTGCCTCATCCTCTCTGGTGTTAACCCCACACCCACTAGGATAAAAATTATTTCTCTATATTCTATCTTTTTTATATAAAGATACAAAATGTATACAAAAGAAAACTTCCATTTGAAATTTTTCTTAGAAAATTTTCTAGCTGTTTTTGTGTTTGATTTATCAACATTTCTTCCTTTTATTAGTTTCCTTCTAAATATTAGGGATTTGTGTTTTGCTTGGTGGTTCATACTGACTGTTGGGTTGGAGATCAACCTGTAATACATGGTAAATTCCAAATGGGTTACAAAGACTATCTCAAAACAAAACACAAAAATTAGGAAGGAAGAGAACAAGGGGAAAGCACCAAAACGGTCCACAGAAACAAATTATTTGAAATTGAGAATCACTAAACCAGCTATTGAATAATTAAAACATCAGAGGCTTAGCCTCCAAATGGAGGCTTGGTGATGTGGCTCAGCTGGTATTCAGCTTGCCTGGGATGCAAGAAGCCCTGGATTTCATTTCTAGCACTGCATGCATCCCAGTACCACGTAAGTGTGTCATGATGGCACCCACTTGTAACTCCAGCACTCAGGAGAATCAAGAGTTCAAGGTTAAGCCAGGCATGGTCATGAATGCCTTAAATCATACCACTTGGGAGGCAGAGGCAGGTGGACCTGAGTTCAAGTGCATCCTGGTCTACAGGGCTAGTTCCAGGACAGCTAGGACTACACAGAGAAACCCTGTCTCGGGGTGTGTGGGGGTCTGGGGGAGAATTGAAGGGTATCTAGTTATCCTCATATAGCAAGAGGGCAATCCTCATATAGCAAGAGGGCATCGCAAGAGGCCAGCGCAGGCTACATGAGCTAAATAAATAAAATCACTTAGTCCCCTCTACACATACACAGCCCACTCTCTACAGGGTCTCAAGCCCAAACTAGCCTCAAATTCATTATGAAGCAGAGAATGACTCCGAACCCTTTGATTACAAGAGTATGTCAACACACCAGTTTATGCCATGAATGCAGTGCTGGGGACAGAACCAATTCATTAATGTCCTCACCCTACAACTTTTAATCTCTTAATGGGACAAATATTTCATAAGATCCCAAAACCCAAAAAGAAAAGGTAAAGACTGGTCAACTTGATTACATTAACACTGAATGTACAAGGGATAGATGGCTCAGCAGTAAAGAGCACTTCCAACTCTTGCATAGGAACCAAGTTCAGTTCCCAACATCCAAGTCAGATAGCTCACAATCAACTGTAACTCCAGTTCCATAGAAGTCAAATGCCTTCTTCTGATCTCTATGGGTACCGCACAGGCATTTATACACACACACACACACACACACAAATCAATTAATCAACCAACCATACAGGCATTTATAGACACACAATCAATCAATCAATACACACACAAATAAATTAATCTCTCTCTCTCTCTCTCTCACACACACACACACACAAAGTAAATCTTAAATATATATGTATAGGGAGTGCACACTTGAGCACATGAACAGAACAGGGGCCAGTAAGATGGGTCAGTGTAAATGCCTTTGCTAAATAAGCCTGGCAACCTGAGTTTGATCTACAAAACCCATGGAACCCACAAGAGAGAATCAACTCACAAAAGTTGTCATCTGACCTTCATGTGCAAGCCATGGCATACACACACCAAATTAAAAATATTTGTGCAGAAGAGAAAAATCTCCATGAATCCATTTAAAAAACAGAGAAACAGATCTTTAACATAACAAAGGGCTAATTACCTTTATATATAAAACACTTAGAAGTTGACGTGAAGGAAATTTATTTTTAAGGAAATTCCAACACTGGGAAGGTAAATGTCTTTAAAAAAGAAAGACAGAAGGCAGACTATGCAATAGGGGCCGGAAAGAGCTCGGTGGTTAAGAATGTTCTTCCAGGAACAAAGTTAAGTTTCCAGTACCATGTCAGGCAGCTTGCAGCTGCTCCAGCTCCAGCTCCAGGGTATCTAACACCCTCTGCAGGTATCTACACATATATGACATACATACACGAAGACAAACACATACATATAAATAAAAATTAAAAATTAAAAATTTAAAGTCCAGGAAATAAGGTAGAAAAAAAGACAAAAGATAAGTTCTGAATAGTCAAGTTTACTGGTAAAATATACAAATAACCAGGCATGTTGGTGTACTTCTGCAATCCCATATACTCAATAGACTGATGTAAGACTAGCTTGGGCTACACAATTAAGTTCAAGTCCAGTCTTGGCAACTTAGTAAGACTGTCTCAAAAATTAAAATAAAAGTGGGGGGCACCACTCTATGAATGTACATAAATATAGTACTTGCCTAGCAAACACAAGGCCCTAAATTCAATCCCCAGTACAGGAGGTAAGAAGTGGAATATAGAAATAGTCAATAAACATGGGAAATTGCTTTAGCTCTATATTGTCCAATAACACCCACTAGCTACATACTGCTACTTACAAGTAATTACAATTAAAATTTTAAATGCAGTTCTTAAGCACACTAGCATTTTAGGTGCTCATGTGATGAATACTTTTAGCATACAGCACAGGTACCATTATATTCTGATATAAAGTGCTTCCCCAAAGGGCTCAAGTGTTGAAGGATTGGTTCCTAATGAGACAGTGTTCAGGTAGGGCGATTCAGGGAAGTGAATGGACCATGAAGCCATGATTTCATCAAAGGATAAATTCATTGATGGATCTGCAATCTGATAAATGCTAAAAAAAAGTAGGGCCTAGTTTTAAGTATGTCCTAGGCAGAAGTTGGTGGCCCACACCTTTAACCCTAGCACCCTGGAGGCAGCAGCTGAAGTGAGGACACCAGCCTGGTCTACAGAGCAAGTTCCAGGACAACTACACAGAGAAATAATGTCTAGAAAAATAAATCAAAACAAAACAAACGACAAAAGAGTAAGTCCTTGGAGAGAGAGCACATGTACCTTGTCCCAGTTTGTTTCTTCTGCCTGTGCACTGGCTTCTAGCACTTGCACACTCTCCTTCACCCTGCCACCATGCGACTTTAGTCTCAAAAAGATGAGAAGTGGGCAGCTATTTAGTTGCTGGCATGAAAAACATCCATGATATCCATAAAGAAAGCGAATTATAGAACTTTATGTAATATACACCTCTACCTGTTTGTATATTTAGTAAAATATCAATCATAGCTAACTTGAGTAGAACTTTTAAAAATCATTTTATTTTATAAGGTTGAGTGTTTTGCCTGCATGTTATGTGTGTATGTACTCCAGAACGCCCAGTGCCCAGGGGTCAGAGAGGGCACTGCATCACCTAGAACTGGAGTTATGGAGAGCTGTGAGCCACCATGTGGATGCTGGGAACTGAACCTGGGTCCACTGCAAGAAGAACAAGTGCTCTTAACCACAGAGCATCTCTCCAGCTCTAAACTGAACATTTTTAGTATTTTAGTATGCACATTTTCAGTAGACTAAACTCATCTGGAATTAACTATCTCCGTCCTCATTTTTTTTGTTTTGTTTTTTAATTATTTGATGTATATGAGTACACTGTAGCTGTCTTCAGACACACCAGAAGAAGGCATCGGATCCCATTACAGATGGTTGTGAGCCACCATGTGGTTGTTCAGGACCTCTGGAAGAGCAGTCAGTGCTTTTAACCGCTGAGCCATCACTCCAACCCACCTCTGTCCACGTTTTTTAAACAGTGAAAATATATAAATTTTATAAAATTGGTTTGTTTCTTTATTTCTGAGGAAGTTTCATGTAGCCCAGACTGGCCTCAAACTCTATGTAGCTGAAGCTAGCCTTGAATTCCTGCTGGATTTTCATAAACATGAGCAACCATGGGGTTTCTATGTTTGATTTAAAGCACATAATATTATTTAAGTCATATTGAAAAGTTTTTAAATTTAGTATATTCAGTAACATGGGACAAAACTAAAAATATAATGAATCATATTGCACCAAAAGTAAGAAAATATATATATATAATACCAGAAAATTTAGAGTGCTGAATTCTTCCATGTGGAAAGAATATAAAAATAAAGGGGCATTCAGAACTTTTGAAAAATAACAAAGGCAGGTTTTTGTATCAATCAATTTTTATAGTCATATTTCCACTTCCTACCACATAGTTTATTTTTATTTTCTTAAGGGGAAGAATTGGCCTCAAACTTCTACTTGAGTTTCCCAAGGGTTGGATTTTAGGTATGTGCTACAAAGCCCTAGCTGTATACAATATTTACATTAACAAAACCAGATATGGGGATTTGCACACCTGTTAATTTCAGCACTTGGAAAGTGGAGATAGGAGAATCTAGTCATCCTCAGCTACTGGGAAGTGTTAAAACAAACACAAAACCCAAAAAAACAGAATGTCATTTCACTAATAACAAAACTGCATTAACCTCTTAAAGGCAGATAAAAATCTGTGAAGTGGGGGGTGGGGGGGAGATGGAGAGATGGCTCAGAGGTTAAGAGCCTGCTCTTCCAGAGGTCCTGAGTTCAATCCCAGCAACCACATGGTAGCTCACAGCCATCTATAATGAGACCTGGAGCTCTCTTCTGGCCTGCAGGCATACATGCAGACAGGAAGCTGTATAATAAATAAATAAATAAATATTTTAAAAAAGAAAAAGCAGTAGGCAGCTCTGCAAATTTGAGATTTTTTTTCTCAAGTTTTCATAATCTAGGAGATAAAGCAGTAGCCCCTTTTGTAGCAAACACTTTTTTAGATTTTGGAAATAGGATCCAGCTACCAAGGACAAATTGGCCTTGATATCAAGATATTTTTGCCTCTCCCACAAGATGCTGGATTGCAACCCTGTCCCAACATGGCCCTATAGAAATTTTTAACTTAATATCGAAAATAGTTATTTTCCTGGAGACAGGAAACTTTTCAAGTCAGGGTTTCTCTGTGTAGCCCTGGCCATTCTAGAACGCTCTCTGTAGGCTTTGTACTTAAAGAGAGCTGTCTGCCTCCAAAATAGATTATTTTCTCTTTTGCCCTCAACAAGTTAGGTGTGTAGACTTTCAGGACAGAAATATAAAAACAAGGCAGAGTGGGAAATTGGCTCAATGAATAAAACACTTACAAAACAAACATAAGGCCCAGAGTTCAGATGGCAAAAGACACAGAAAAGTCAGGGCGTGGGGGCTCCAAAGATACCTCAGTGGATAAAGGCACTCTTCTAGAAGGCCAAGGTTCAGCCCACAACCATCTGTAACTGTAGTTCTAGGGGCCAGAAGCACTCTTCTGACGCCAGGTATACATATGGGGGAAAGACACACACCCATACACATAATACAATTTTTAAAAACATTTTAAGTTCAGGTGTGAATGGTGGCCCCATCTTATGAAAGGGCTTGAAAGTAGAGATGGGGCAAGCTGGCCATCTACTCATGTAGAGCAACTGGCAAGCTTCCATTTTACTGACAGACCTTGCCTCAGTAAATAAAATGGAGAGCAACTGAGAAAAGCACCTAATGTCATCCTCTGGCTCCCACACAGAGATTTAGACACACACAGGCATTCCTCCTCACAAAAAGACTCATAAAGGTATAACAAATGAGCTTTTAATGCGGAAGAGGGGCTATTGGTGAGATAACTATGTAAAGGTGCCTTTCTGTACAAGTGATCTTAACCACTAAGTAGCTCCCCAGCCTACTTTCTGTCTTTTAAACACTATTATTCACAAAGGTAGCTGGGGCACAAAATAAGCAAATATTATCATTGTAAGAAATCAAACAAGTACAAAATTATTTCTCCTATTGGTCACAATTTCCTAACCATTAAACTATTTAACCCAAAAAGATCATAATTCACATGGTACTGTACAGTTTAAGGCCAGTCTGGTCTTCATAAAGGGTTCTTAACTAGTAAGGGCGACAGAAGAGTCCATCTTATAAAAAGATATAGAGACTGCTGAGATGCCTGTAATCTTAGCACTTTGAATGCTAAGGCCTGCCTAGGCTGCAAAGTGAAACCTGGTCTCAAAAATTAAAACCTAATAAATAAATAATGATGTCACGGACACTTAAAATTAATTCACATAATTAGTTTTGGTATTCAAATATTTTAAGCAAGATTTAAATCGAATCTTCTCATTTATTAACAGTAAGCAGTCACGAGGTGTCCCTGAAGTAGAAAGTAAATTTCTGTGGAAGAGAAACTCCTTTCCACCAAAAAAATTATTTCTAGAGTTGTCTTTTAGAGGAAACTACCAGTATAGTCACAAAGACATACTCTAAGTGGGCTGGGGATGTGTAGTTCAAGTGGAAGAGTATTTTGCCTAGAATGCATGATGCTCTAGACTCTATCCTCAGAAACCCGTAAAACTGTGCATGGTGGTGCATACATACAATCCCAGCACTCAAGGGGCAAAGGCAGGAAGATTGCTGCAAACTTTAGACCATCATTTATGTGAGATGCTATCCTCAAAATAAATAAATAAACAAAGGAAAAACATTCAACAAAAAATACACATGGCTTATAAAAACAAAATACAGGTTGAATAAACAATATAATTCAAATTTGAGGAAACGAGACTAGGCTATAAAAGAATGAACTGAGTTATTTTCCTTATATCTTTCTAAATTTCTCCATGATGAACATTACTTTTGAATTCTGCAAGTCTCAATTGAAAAATAAACAGTCAGTCAGTGGTGGTTCATACTTTTAATCCCAGGACTTGGGTGGCAGAAGCAGGGGGGATCTCTGAGGTCAAGGCCAGCCTGGTCTGCAGAGTTCCAAGGCAGAGAAACCCTGCCTCAAAAAATAAATTAATAAACAAACAATCCAGGACTATTGAGATTACCTGGTGGGTAAATGTGCTGGCCAGCAAGCCAGATAACCTGAATTCAATCCTAAGAACCCTACATTAACTCCTACAAGTTGTCCTATCACCTCTACATGTGTGCTCCATAACCATGTACACACTCCATCCCTAACACACACACACCTTTTAAGAGAAAATAAAACGTAAAATCCATAAAGGTTCATTATTAGGACCCACTATGCTGTCCACTATTAAAGCGATTGAAATGTTACTACTGCTTGATGAAACTTCATTTCTCCTTAAGTTTCTTTTCTATGTAAATACACGTTTTAAAATTTTCAAAACAAGATTTCTCACAAATACTCATTGTTAAATGACTTCTAAATTCCATATAACAAAATTGGCGTAAGGGGCACTAATCACAATTTCATTGGTCCGGTCCACCTTCACTTTAGCTTTAAAAAAAAAAAAAGAAAGAAAGAAAGAAAAGGAAAAAAAAAAAGAAAGCCAATAAACTACACGTCCCACCATGCACTGCTGCCTTGCTCAGAGTAGGTCTCTACGGAAACAGAAAAAAAATTCTCCAAGTCCCACCTGTTACTTCGTTTCTAAACACCTCCAAGCACTTTCAGCTCCAACTGCAAACACAAAAGCCTCGTGACCTCACATTGGCTCCCAGGGCCAGATAAGCAGGGGCCCCCGGTCTGGCGGCACGTCTGCCTCGGCGGGAGGACGCCACCGAGCTCCAGCGCTCCCCTCTCCTTTCCGGGGCTGGAAGCACGCACAAGCCGCCTCCTGTCTGCATCCAATCGGGGCTCTCCAAGGCGCACAAGGGAGAAGAACCGGTTACTGGGCAAGCACAACACACTGGGCCGAGACAAGGGCTAACAGTGTTGGGGGCGACAGCGACATGACCCCGACGGGCAACCTCAGAACACCGAGGGGTCCGGTCGTAGCCACCGCGAGAAGCGACAGCCGCGCGACGGATCCCTCGCGCCGACGCCTCGGTCTCCTCACCGCTCGCCAACGCGACCCTAACCGCCGCTCTCTGCGCGCGCTTTCGTGCTCCTCAACCCGGTCGCGGGGCCAAGTGACCTCCCTTTCCCTGCGACGGGTGGCCAGCGAGAAAACAAACTCCTGCCAGCCTTTCTCTCTGCTCCCTCCTCCTTACCGTCTTGGCGGCCTCCGCCCAGGTCCTGCCCTTCTTCCTTCGGCCCTTTTCCCTCATGTCGGTTCTTGAACTGACTGGGAGGCTTCCGTGCCCCGGCTCCGGCTGCGTTCCCTTGCCTGCTGCGCCCCGTACTGCTTTTCCCGCGGTGCCGGGAAAGGTGGGAGAAAGGGGAAGTCGGACCCGAGAAGCAACTCAGCGAGGAAGCGGCCGCGGAGGCGCGCAGTGAGGTGGGGGGGTGCTCTACGGGGCGGCCGGTCCTGCTGCCGTTGCCACTGCTACCGCCGCTGCCATATTGGGTTCTTACTGTACAGGCGGCCGCTGTGGTCATGTGATTCCTCCCGCGCGGCTGACACTACTGTACGCAGCAGGCCGCGCGAACGAGCGCGCACTTGCGCGCACCCCCAGCCTCGGCGCTGGAGCCGGCTGTCTGAAGCAGTTAGCCACGCCCCTGCACTTCCGGTCTCCGGTCCTCCTCAGGCGCATGCGTTCGATGGAGAGCTGCCCATAGTCTGTGGGTCGACTGTCTGGCGGTCACACCCACCGCGAAGATCTGCGGGCGGAAACGGAATCAGCTCCTTCCGGGAAAGGGTGATTGCGCGGTTGTGTGCCGTGTGTGTTGGAGGAGCGGCTCTGGAGACTTAAAGAGCCCAACGTTCAAGTGATCTTGCAAACTACCATTCCAATGAACTTCATGTTTTATTTTGTTGTGATACAGGCTCAGGTAAGGCGGACCTTAAACTCCGAACTTCTGTTTCCCCATTACTGGTAGTTACAGGCGTGCACCACCTTGCCCTCAAGTTCATTTTTGCAAAGCTTATCTTTTTGAAAGCGTACCGCATGCAGTTCTTGTCTATTATTAATCTGTTTAATAGATGAGACAGGTTGGATTGATTTACCAACTCTCGAGTATAGGATGTGAATATACCAAAAGCTAGGTTGTTAGCTTCCAAGCCTTGCCTCCCAAACTAAAGAGACTTTTTTAGGCCAATAGAAACCACATGGGCTGGAGAGATGGCTCAGAGGATGAGAGCACTGACTGCTCTTCCGGAGGTCCTGAGTTCAAATTCCCAACTGTCACATGGTGGCTCACAACCCTCTGTGATGGAATCCAGTGTCCTCTTCTGGTGTGTCTGAAGACAGCTACAGTGTACTCATATACATAAATAAATCTTTTTTAAAAAAAGTTTAGAAACAACATTTATGTTTTCACATGTGATTGGTATCATCAAAGAAGTGTGTTTTATCTCGGTGAACTAAGCCCATGGCACAGAGCCTGTATGTATCAGGCATCCCTTAAATATTTGTTGAATGATTCAGCTATGTCTGGTCAAGAACTATTCATTATTCATAATGTCAGTAACACCCTCCTGAATAACCCAGAACATTTTACCTCCAATTATCTGTTCTTGTAAACAACATAGAATGAATGTATAGTGGCTAGGGATGTGGGGATTGAATCTGCAGCCTAGCACAAGCCTTCTACCACTCTGCTGTACTCCCAGCCATTTTCTTGTTTTTACTTAGAGGCAGAGACTCTCTAAATTATCCAGACTTCTACTCAGCCTCCATAGTACCCGGGATTACAGGCCTTCACCATGAAGGCACATCTCTAGTGTCTAGCATATAGGAGATTCCCTAGACGTGTTTCAGCAGTTCACAGAACCCCTTATTGTTGACAATATTTTCTCTGTCAAAAGCCGTGTCATGGTGCATCCTTGTCATCTAAGCACTGAGGAGACTAGAAGCTTGGGTTGTCCATAAGATCTGCTACAGAGCAAGTTCCAGGCCATCCTTGAGATGTCTCAAAAAAGAACCAGCAACAATGTGTGTGTATGATAAACGTGGATTCCTTTTTGGCTTTTTAAAACAGGGTCTCTCTTTGTAGCCCTGACTTTTCTGGAACTTTGTATGAAGACTAGGCTAGACTCACAGAGATCACTTGTCTCTGCCTCCTGAGTGTTGGAATTAAAGGTATGCATCACCACACCCAGCCTAATTGATAACCTTTCCTCAGTTTTTAAATTTATTTTTACTTACATCTACAAGGGACCAAGTCTAGGACTTCAACACTTAGACAAGTGTTTAACCACTAAGGGTACACCTTTATCTCTCAGTTCAAAACAGGTATGTTAACCAAAAGAAAAAAATGTTAATAAGTCTGAAAGACCATCAGCTATGGTCACAGGACTTTGGCAATTGATAATGGATATAAACATTCAGCCATTCCTTTAATAACTCACAGCACTGTACTAAGATTCATGGTATGTACCTCCTCAGTACAAAGCCTGTGTCTTTAGTCAGTTCAGGAAGCCCATCTCAAGCTGAAATAAGAAGCTTGAGGCTCTAGCCATAGTCTTAACCGATTGGCAATCTCAAACATGTTTCCTAAAGTCAGGTCATGACTGGGAACAGAGCAGGCTATAGCTCGGTCCAGCGCAAAGTCCATGCCAATGACTCTGCAGAGCAGTAGCAATGGTGTTGTGTGACAGACTTCTCCTGGGGACACAGAGACGTAACACACCCATCTACTCATCCCAGAAAAACAGCCCATAATAGACCAAAGTAAGGATTGCACCAATACTATCAGTAGGTACTCTCAAGAATCTTTCAATTTGGTTTGATTTGGATTGTTGTTGTTCCAGAGAAAAGGAGAGAACAGTCTATTAAAATACAGCCTTTACATAATGCAGAACCAGGCACAGTGGGAAGCCGAGGCTGTCATTTTCTTTCTTTTTTTTTTAAGATTTATTTATTTATTTTATGTATATGAGTACACTGTTGCTTTCTTCAAACACACCAGAAGAGGGTGTCAGATCTCATTACAAGTGGTTGTGAGCCAACATGTGGTTGTTGGGATTTGAACTCAGGACCTTCGGAACAGCATCCAGTGCTCTTAACCACTGAGCCAGCGCTCCAGCCCCCTAAATGTCATTTTCAACAATGAATTCAATGAGACACTGGAATGGAACAGGGCTATGTCAGCATAGTCATTACTATCTATTGAGCACCATGTAGTAGAAATAGTTTGATTTTATATATTTTATTATGCCATGACATACATATGAGGTCAGAGGATTTATGTCTCTTGCTTCATTTGGGTCTCAGAAATCAAACTCAAGTTCTCAGACTTAGCACCAAGTGCCTTCACCTGCTGAGCTGTCTCTCTGGCAAACAGATGCATTTTGTGGTCTCACTACTAAGGTGTTTTTTTGGTTTGTTTGTTATGTTTTGTGAGGGTTGGTTTTTAAGATTTATTTATTTTATATATGAGTACACTGTAGCTGTCTTCAGACACAGCAGAAGAGGACATTGGATCCTATTACAGACAGTTGTGAACTACCATGTGGTTATTGTCAATTGAACTCAGGACCTCTGGAAGGGCAGCCAGTGATCTTAACCACTGAGCCATCTCTCCAGCCCCCCACAGATGTATTTATATTGGTTACCTATACTTAAGGATGAACTAGTCTCAGGAGCATGTTGAGAAACTAGAGCAATGACTTGAACCAGACTGGACTGCTGGCGGCTAAATGCTGCAGGCCTGGAGGAAACAGGAAGGAAGGTGGAGGAACTGGAGCCGGCCAGAAGGATCTGGGGACAGCCTGTCTGTGTGACTCCTTAGTTAGCATGGGTTTTGTCCAGCCAGATGTCCTCAGCATCTCCTACCTCACCCCCCTGAGGAATTTAACCATTCATTCTGAAGTTGTCTTAAATGTTCTTCATAATCATAATACTCCTCAGATGCCAGGAACATTTTTAAAGATATTTTTGTTGTATTAGAGATTGAATGAAGGGCCTTTGCTCATACTAGGTAAGTGCTTTAAACTGAGCTAAATCTTTAACCCTTAAATAGTTCTTATATACTCATGATAGATTTTTGCATGGATGGGAGAAACAGCCTGGACTTAAATAGGTTTAGATTCATCCTGACATTATCATTCACTGATAGAACAATTTTTAAAATATTTTTATTCTTTGAAATTTTCATATAGCATATTTGGTCATATTCACCTCCACTTTTCCCCATAATTCCTCCCAGATCCAGCACCACTACCACCTGCCTATACTCCTCTAACTTCAATTCATATTCTTTTATTTTAAACCCATTGCCTCCAACATACACTATCCATATAATTGTGGATGTGGACCATCCACTAAATTATGGTGACACAGAAGCCATACCAAACAGAAAACTGATTCTTCCTCCCTCAGAGGCCACTAACTGTCCATAGTTCTTCAGTTAGGGTTAGTGTAAAGATGGAAAATTTTAAGTTGGACCCTCTTCCTCTGGGGTCTGGGAACCTGAACTTGTGAAATCTGAGGGAGTGCCCATAGGGCAAGAACTTGTAGAACAATTCTGAGAACTGCAGCTGTGTTGCCAGATAAGGGACATGAGCCCAGTTACGAACGGACCTTATCCTGACCACCTGGAGACAGCCTGTGAGTGCTTCTGCCTAGAAAGTCCCTACTCCCCCTTCTCTCCCGAATTTTGCGGTATTTGTCTCTATAAGCTTGTATGATTTGGGGCTCGGGGCTTCCTCTTCTCCTCCTGCTAGAGGTGCGAGTTGAGCCCCAGCTAGCTGCCCCCCCCCCCAATAAAGCATCTTGCTGCGTTGCATCAAGCTCCAACTTTGGTGGTTAGTGGAGTGGGCGTCAATTCTTGGGACTTGAGTGAGGGCTCCCTCTTCGGGGGTCTTAAATTTTGGAGGTCGCACCGAGATTTGACAACTACCCCCTACCCATGAACTCGACCTTGGAGGTAAGAAAGGCGCCTTCTGTGTTAATCTGTCTTGTCTGTTCACTTTGTCTCGAGTACTTTCGGTTTGACTTGTAACCGCCCGATAGTTCGTGAGAATGCTCGAACCGTGGTCGGTAGACGTGCCAGGAGGACCACAGGCTGCCGCCCTGGGGGATGCCCTAGGAGGTACAGAGAGCCAAGCACGCTTGGTGATCTCTTCTGAAAAGGACCCTGATCCAGTCAATCGGGTCTGTCTGATTTGGCGCTCCACTCGCTGGACCACGCCGCCGTCTGCAACATTTTTGTTTTTGTGGCACGACAAGCACAGCCGCCTCTGTCTGTTTGGTTTTGTCTTAATATCTTTGTTTCTTTGTTTGTATCTGACCTCCCAACTGACGATGGGACAGACTGTGACTACCCCGCTTAGCTTGACTCGAATATTGGACTGAAGTAAAGTGTAGGGCTTGTAATCTCTCCGTTGAGGTCCGTAAAGGACCTTGGCAAACATTCCGTACCTCAGAGTGAACTACCTTTAATGTAGGCTGGCCACCAGAGGGCTCTTTTGACCTGGGCATCATCCATTCGGTCAAGGATATTGTCTTTCAGGCCAGACCACACGAACACTCGGACCAGGAACCATACATTACGGTTTGGGAAGACCTGTCACAGAACCTGCCACCCTGGGTTAAGCCCTGGATCCGCCGACCCAGGCGGCCACCTAGCTCCCGAGTCTTGGCAGTCCACAGTTCAACAGAGGAGCCCTCCTGGCCTGCTCCTCTGAAGAAAATTTATCCTGAAGTCTCAGAAGATCTCCTCCTTCTCAACCCCCCTCCTCTGTACCCTCCCGCTCTTCCCCCTACTGTGCAGCCAGAGCCCTCGGCCCCTCCAGTCGCAGAGGCTCGTGGCCCAGCCATGGGGACCTGCAGTGGCCAGGCAGCTACCCCTGATCCCTCTTCCAACCCGATCATGACCCTCCAACTGCGGGCCTATGGACCCCCACCAGTGCTGGGGGAAGATAGCCAGGCACCCCCTAGCAGCCACTACAATACTGGCCCTTCTCCTCCTCTGACCTCTATAACTGGAAAACGAATCATCCTCCTTTTTCCAAGGACCCCCAAAGGCTTACAGGTCTCATAGAGTCTTTGATGTTCTCCCACCAGCCTACGTGGGATGACTGTCAACAGCTCCTCCAGACTCTCTTCACTACGGAGTAGAGAGAGAGAATCTTGCTGGAGGCACGGAAGAACGTGCCAGGAGCAGACGGCAGACCCACACAGCTGTCCAATGTCATCGATCTTGGGTTCCCCCTTGCTCACCCAAGTTGGGATTGCAACACGCCAGAAGGTAAGGGAGTGACTGACAGTCTATCGCCAGGCTCTGGTGGCTGGTCTTCAAGGGGCTGCTAGATGCCCCACCAGTTTGACCAAGGTAAGGGAAGTAGTGCAAGGTACTACAAAACCGCCTCTGTGTTTCTTGAGCAGCTTATGGAGGCCTATAGAGGTATACCCCTTTCGACCCAACTGCAGAGGGTCAGAGGGCGTCAGTTGCAAATGGCTTTTATTGGACAGTCAGCACCAGATATAAAGAGGAAGTTGCAGTGATTAGAGGGATTACAGGATTTAAATTTACAAGATTTAGTGAAGGAAGCTGAAAAAGTATATTATAAGAGAGAGAGAAGAAAGAGAAAATAAGAGAGATAGAGATAAGAGGCAGGAAAGAAATTTGACTCGAATCTTGGCTGCAATTGTGAGTGACAGAGACAGAGGACCTCCTAGAGAAGTACCTAAGAAGCCAGGGAACCTGGGCAACTGAACGCCACTGGGGTAGGACCAATGTGCTTATTGCAAGGAAAAGGGACATTGGGCCCGAGACTTCCCCAAAAAAAAAGGACCCCCTCGGTGGGTACTGGTCCTAAATGAAGAAGGAGAGGATTAGGGGAGACGGGGCTCAGAGCCCCTCACCGAGCCTAGGATAACTTTAAAGGTGGAGGGCTAGCCTGTTGACTTCCTGGTGGATACAGGAGCCCAGCACTCAGTCATGCTAGATTCTAAAGGTCCTGTGTCCCAGAAAAAGTCTTGGGTGATCGGGGCCACTGGTCAACAACAGTATTCATGGACTATCCGAAGAACAGTTAACCTAGAGGTGGGCTGGGAAATCCACTCATTTTTGATCATCCCTGAATGTCCTACCCCTCTATTAGAAAGAGACTTGCTTACAAAGCTGGGTGCCCGGATCACCTTCACCCCTCAAGGGTCAAAAGTCACCAAGGCAGGGCAAGCAATGACAGCCCTTACCATGCGTTTAAAAGATGAACACAGACTCTTTGAATTACCCAAGGTGCGGCCTACCAATATAGAGACCTGGCTTCAAAGATATCCTGGGGCTTGGGCAGAAACTGCTGGGATGGGACTAGCACAGAAACAATCACCCGTGGCCATAGAATTAAAAGCCACCGCTACTCCTATAGCGGTGCGCCAGTACCCTATGGGCCCTGAAGCACATGCATGGATAAAACCCCACATACAGCACCTTATCAAGCAAGGCATCCTGATGAAGTGCCGGTCACCATGGAACACCCCACTTTTGCCTTTGCACAAGCCCGGTGACAATGATTACCGGCTGGTCCAGGACTTGAGGAAAGTTCACTTCCTCCAGACCGTGCTTGGTACACAGTGTTGGATCTGAAGAACACCTTCTTCTGCCTCCGCCTACACCCCACTAGCCAAAAGATCTTCGCCTTCAAATGGGAGGATCCAGAGACTGGATTAACTGGCCAGTTGATGTGGACCAGGTTAACACAGGGTTTTAAGAATTCATCAACCATCTTCGATGAAGCCCTACATCAGGACCTTCCGTGTTACCAACCCACAGGTGACGTTGCTTCAATATGTTGATGATTTACTTCTTGCAGCCCCCAGTGGAGAGATCTGCTGCCAGGGGACAGAACTGCTACTAAAGGAATTAGCTTATCTTGGGTATCGGGCCTCTGCCAAGAAGGCTCAGATCTGCCAACGCCAGGTGATGTACTTGGGGTACTTGCTAAAAGGGGGAAGAAGGTGGCTCACAGAAGCCAGGAAGCAGGCAGTGACTCAAATCCCAGTGCCCCGAACTGCCCGGCAGGTCTGTGAGTTCTTACGCACTGCTGGCTTCTGTAGACTCTGGATTCCTGGGTTTGCCTCTTTGGCAGCTCCCCCTTTAACTAAAGACAGTGCACCTTTTGAATGGAACAAAGAGCAACAGCAGGCCTTTGATGACATTAAGCATGTCCTACTGACACCCCCACACTGGCCCTCCCTGATGTATCTAAGCCTTTCACCCTATTTGTGGATGAGAGGCTGGGTGTTGCCAGGGGAGTCCTGACTCAACAGCTGGGGCCATGGAAAAGGCCCGTGGCCTACCTATCTGAAAAATTAGACTCTGTAACCAGCAGGTGGCCCACCTGCCTGAGGTCAGGCACTGCTGGTCAAAGATGCCGATAAATTGACTTTGGGGCAGAACTTGACCATCATTTCACCTCATGCCCTGGAGAGTGTCATCAGATAGCCACCCGAGCAGTGGCTCTCCAATGCTGGTATGACCCACTACCAGAGCCTCTTATTAAATGGTGATCGGATTCAGTTCGCCTCCCCAGTCACTCTCAACCCCGCCACCTTACTGCCCGATGCGGACCCCCATCCAGTGGTGCACAACTGCCAAGAGATACTAGCAGAAGAAACAAGGATCCGTCGTTACCTCAGAGACCAGCCCCTACAGGATGCTCAGGTGATTTGGTTTACCGATGGAAGCAGTTTCGTGGTCGAAGGTAAGCGAGTGACTGGGGCAGCAGTGGTAGATCAGAACGGGGTCATATGGGCCAGCAGCATCCCAGATGGATCCTCAGCCCAAAGGGCCGAACTGATTGCGCTCACCCAGGCCCTGAAAAATGGCCAAGGGAAGAAAAGCCAACATCTACACAGACAGTAGATATGCCTTTGCCACTGCACACGTCCACGCACCATCTACCGACAGAGGGGACTCTTAACCTCAGTGAGGAAAGAGATTAAAAACAAATATTAAACCTCCTAGAGCCGTACATAGGCCTAGGTGGCAATCATCCATTGTCCAGGTCATCAGAAGGGGAGCTCACTAATAGCCAGAGGAAATCAGCGGGCTGATACAGAAGCCATAAGAGCAGCCCAAGGGGTTTAACATTCAGGCTGTTTTCTCCCAAGATGAAGTCTCAGTACAACTGCCCCCCCCACCATCGGGCAGTTAAAATATACTGACCAAGACCTTCAACAGATTAGTAAACTAGACAAAGACTATGACCCCATTTATAAGATTTGGAAAACCAAAGATGGTAAGATCATCTTACCTAGTTTACAGGCCAAAACTATCTTCAAACTCACCGGCTCACACATTTGGGAGCTAAGAAAATGATAGCGATGATTAAAAAAAACTCATTATCACATTATTGGACTATATGACATGGCTGAAGATATAGTCAGAAATTGTGTGCCGTGCCAAAAAGTAAATGTCTGCAGAAATAGGCTAGAGTCATGCAAGTGCCTCTGGGGAGATAGACTAGGAGCCTTCTGGGAGGTTGATTTCACAGAGATCAGACCGGCACAGTATGGCGATAAATATTTGCTAGTCTTTATAGACACCTTTTCAGGTTAGGTAGAAGCCTTCCCTACCAAGAAAGAAACAGCTGCAGTCGTAACAAAGAAGATCCTAGAAGAGATTTTCCCTCGGGTTGGCCTGCCTAAGGTAATTGGGTCTGATAATGGCCCAGCTTTCATTGCCCAGGTAAGTCAGGGACTGGCCGAGATCCTGGGGTTCAATTGGAAATTACATTGTACATATAGACCCCAGAGTTCAGGACAGGTAGAGAGGATGAATAGAACCCTAAAAGAGACCATGACTAAATTGTCCGAAGAGACTGGCTGTGTAGACTGGACAGTCCTCCTTCCCTTGGCTTTGTTCCGAGTTAGGAACAACCCCATCTGGTTTGGCCTTACCCCTTTTGAAATCCTCTATGGGGCTCCACCTCCTCTCAGCATGATTACTGATCAGATAGAACCTGCTTGTCATAGTAACAGTGACTTGTATGCTAGGCTGAAAGCTCTTGAAGTGGTGCAGAAGGAGGTGTGGACTCAAATAGCTGAGGTCTATTGACCCGGAGATCTCCAGGTGCCACACCAGTTCCAGGTCCGAGATTCGGTCTACGTAAGACGACATCAGGTATCCAGTCTTGAACCACTCTGGAAGGGACCATACCTGGTGCTCTTGACGACCCCTACCGAAGTCAATGTAGATGGCATCTCTGCATGGATCCATGCTTCCCATGTCAAACATGCACCACCACTTGACTGGCGTGCTGAAAAGACCGACTACTCTCTTAAGCTTCGCTTCCGCTGCATTGCTGTTCCTACTGATGCTCTCTCAGCTAAGTAACTCTAATCCCCATCAGCCCCAGACCCTTATTTGGCAGCTGATCGATCAAGACACAGGTAACATTATCAATTCCACCCAAACCATCGCCCCACCCGGCACCTGGTGGCCTGACTTGTACTTCTGTTTCCAGCAGATTAACCCCACTGTCAAAAGCACACCCCCAATCTGGCCCGAGCCTACGGTTTCTATTGTTGCCCTGGTACAGAAAAAGGTAGACGATGTGGTGGATCAGGACATTTCTTTTGCCGGAGCTGGAGCTGTGTGACTTCTAATGATGGAGATTGGAAGTGGACGGTTAACTCGCAAGACTTAACTACTTTCTCTTTCACAAATAGGGGCCCCAGCAAATACGTCACCATGGAACTATATAAAGTTTGCTCAAAAACTGATCTAGACAATATAAGGGTGACGTTTACAGAGCGAGGAAAGAAACTAGACACTCAACAGTGGATTAATGGGCTGAGCTGGGGTATAGTGTTCTATAAACATGGAGGAGGAGCCGGGTCAACTCTGATCATTAGACTTAAGGTTGAGCCCCTCACTCCAGTAGCAGTGGGTCCAAATCCCATTTTAAGGCCTGCTGATAGTCAAATGATCCCCACCAATTCCCAAACCTCCCCTTGCCACTGCTTCTGCTGCCCATGCCTCCACTACTTCCCCTACCCACCTTTCTGTCATCCCACATCCCATGACCCCACCTCTACCAGGAACAAGCCAGCGCATGTTCAATCTAATCCAAGGAGCATTCCAGGTTTTAAACTCCTCCAACACAGAGGCTACCCTGTCTTGCTGGTTGTGCTTTGCCTCTAACCCCCCTTACTATGAGGGTATAGGTATTGTAAGATCCTATAATGTTACATCTGATCATAATTCTTGTACCTGGCAGAATGCTAAGAGATTAACCTTATCTGCTGTATCTGGGTCTGGACTCTGTATAGGCATGGCTCCCCCTGATAAGGCTCATCTTTGTAATCAAACAGCTGCCATCAATAGTTTTGAACTCAACCATTATATGATACCTTATATCCAAGCCTGGTGGGCCTGTAACATGGGCCTCACCCCTTGTGTGTCAACATCTGGCCTTAGCCAGTCTGGAGATTTCTGTGTAATGGTTCAGCTAGTGCCGATACTCCTCTATCATGATGATAGCTCTTTCATAGATGAATTTGACCCATCGGACCAGATATAAATGAGAACCTGTCACGTTAACCCTAGCGGTGCTTCTAGGGATAGGTATGGCAGCTGGGGTGGGGACTGGTACTATGGCTTTAATACAGATGCCCCAATATTATGAAAGTCTTAGAACAGCTATGACAGAAGATCTCAGAGCCATTGAACACTCCATTTCCAAACTATAAGAATCTTTAACCTCCTTGTCAGAAGTAGTGCTCCAAAATAGGAGAGGTCTTGATTTATTGTTCCTTAAAGAAGGGGGATTGTAGCCGGGCAGTGGTGGCGCACGCCTTTAATCCCAGCACTTGGGAGGCAGAGGCAGGTGGATTTCTGAGTTCGAGGCCAGCCTGGTCTACAGAGTGAGTTCCAGGACAGCCAGGGCTACACAGAGAAACCCTGTCTCAAAAAAAAAAAAAAAAGAAGGGGGATTGTGTGCTGCCCTCGAAGAGGAATATTGTTTCTACGTAGACCATTCAGGAGTAATAAGAGATTACATGGCCAAACTCAAGAGAGCGCTTAGACAAGAGACAACGAGACTGAGATGCTGGACAAAGCTGGTTTGAGAGTTGGTATTCCAAATCTCCTTGATTTACTACCCTCCTTTCCTCACTCATGGGGCCACTCCTTATTCTCTTACTGCTCCTCACTGTGGGACCTTGTGTTCTAAATCATCTCATTAGGTTTGTCAGAGAAAGAGTTAACACTGTTCAGATAATGATGCTCCACCGCCGGGCGGTGGTGGCACACGACTTTAATCCCAGCACTTGGGAGGCAGAGGCAGGCGGATTTCTGAGTTCGAGGCCAGCCTGGTCTACAGAGTGAGTTGCAGGACAGCCAGGGCTACACAGAGAAACCCTGTCTCAAAAAAAAAAAAAAAAAGAAAAGAAAATGATGCTCCGCCAACATTATCAGGCCTTAAGATCTAGAGAGGACTCAGAAGTTCAATAATTAGAACTTACTAAAAGAAAAAGTGGGGAATGTAAAGATGGAAAATTTTAAGTTGGACCCTCTTCCTCTGGGGCCTGAGAACCTGAACTTGTGAACTCTGAGAGAGTGCCCATAGGGTGAGAACTTGCAGAACAATTCTGAGAACTGCAGCTGCGTGTGCCAGATAAGGGACATGAGCCCAGTTACTAACGGACTGTATCCTGACCACCTGGAGACAGCCTGTGAGAAGTGCTTCCGCCTAGAAAGTCCCTATTCCCTGTCCCCTCCCCCCCTGCCTCTATAAGCTTGTGTGATTTGGGGCTCAGGGCTCTCCTCTTCTCCTCCTGCATGAGGTGCGAGTTGAGCCCCAACTAGCTGCCCCACCCCCATCCCCGAATAAAGCCTCTTGCTGTGTTGCATCAAACTCCGACTTTGGTGGTTAGTGGGGTGGGCGTCAATTCTTGGGACTCAAGTGAGGGTCTCCCTCTTTGGGGGTCTTACATTAGAGGATAATTTATTTAGATTTTTCAAGTCCTCAGTGATCTCTCTAAACATTGACCGATTGATTCAATGAATGTTCATTTTTATGTCAGGCATGATGTTTCAAGCTTTTCATATTCATGGAGGCAAGGGCAGGAGGATTGCTATTAGTTCCCTGCCAGTCTGGCCTACACAGTTACGTTTCTAAACAGAGTGGACTATATAACTAGACCTGTCTGCAAACAAACAAAACCACAAAGTTTTCTTTTTAGCAAGGTATGGTGATGAATGCCTGAAGTCCTAGTGACTTGGGATGGCTTGAGCCCAGCATTTCAAGACCCTGTTCCAAGAAATAAAACAAGACCAAACACAGTGGCACACAGTTGTCATGTCAACACTGGGAAGGTTTCAGAATTAAAAGTTTGAAAAACAGAAAGGAATGGGTTAGAGAGATGGCTAGGTAGTTAAAAGTACTTGATGTTCTTCCGGAGGACTTGGGTTCCTAGTACTCTGTAATGGTTTGTATATGCTTGGGCCAGGAAGTGGAGCTATTAGGATGTGTTGCCTTGTTGGAGTAGGTGTGGGCGTAGGCTTTAATACCCTAGTCCTAGCTGCCTGGAAGTCAGTCTTCTCATAGCAGCCTTCTGATGAAGATGTAGAACTCTCAACTCCTGCACCATGTCTGCCTGGATGCTGCCACGCTCTGCTTTGATGATAATGGACTGAACCTCTGAACCTGTAAGCCAGTGCCAATTAAATGTCCTTTATAAGACTTGCCTTGGTCATGGTATCTGTTCACAGCAGTAAAATCCTAACTAAGATATACCCAGATCAGGTAGTTCTCAATTGCACAATTTCAATTCCAGCTCCAGAGCATCTGATGCCCTGTTCTGGCCTCCAGAAGCAGCTATGTTCATGTATGTATAACCACACCGAGACGTGGGTTTTTTTATTTGTTTGACAGGGACTCTGTATATATTATCTGGCTGTTGCCAGGTAACTGTGGGGGTGGAGTTCAAGCAGAACTCTAGGGGCCTGACCCTACGTGATTGATGGCCACAGGGTTTTATGTCCAACATTTAGTCTCAACTCAGGCAGAGGGAAGTCAAGGCCAGCCTGGTCTACAGATAAGAGTACCAGAACAGCCAGGATTACACAAGAGAAACCCTGCCTCACAAAAAGACAAAACAAAAAGCCTACTAGTTAATATGCTAGTGAGTGACTGGGTGTGAGCACCCGTAAGTCACAAAGAGAGTCACATGGTATTTGACATTAAGTTGAGGCAGAAGACAGAAGGCAAGGTACTAACCTTGTAAAGAGCAATACTTGGAACATTTCAGCAGTTCTGAACCTATGGGTCACGACTCCTTTGGCAAACTTCTACTTCCAAATATATTTATATTATAATTCATAACAATAGCAAAAGGGCAACTATGAAGTAGCAATGAAAGTAATTTTATGGTTGGAGGCCACCACAGCATGAGGAACTGCATTAAAAGGTGGCATTAGGATGGTTGAGAACCACTGAGCTAAAGGGAAGGGAACAGGCAAAGGCCTTGCCACAGCAGAGAGTCCTTATGACCATGAAACAGGAAGACATTTTAAAAAAAGAGTCAAATGGAAAAGGATGTGGGAAGAGTAGAAAAGGGCAGGCCTGGGGAAGTTGAGAAAATGGAGCTTGCAGGGAACGGGAAATGTATGATGTAGTTGTCTTAGAGAACAGGAGAAAGCATACTGGGAGAAGTGTAGTGAGGTTGGTTGGCAGCATGGAGAGCCATCCTAAGATGTGTGGTCTTGAATTTAAACTAGACCATGCTAGCATTGTTTGAAGGGTAAATAAAATGAATGGAAGTTTCTGATATAGATCCTAAAAAGTCCTAGCTATCATTAGAAGTGGAATATATGAAAATAAGGAAAATTAAGCCAATCTATTCCCCTTTGATACTGTTGACAACCTAGAGGAGAGAGAAGTAATAAACCATGTAGGGTTAGCAGGATGGCTCAACAGGTACTGACGCTTACCACCAAGTCTGTTAGCCAGAGTTGGATCCTAGAATCCATACAATTGGAGGACAGAACTGACTCCTGTAAGTTGTCCTGTAATCATATGCACGCCGTGGTACATGTGCATGTACACACACATATACACTTAATAAAATATTATAATCAAAAATCCTTTAGTAATATACTGTGTCTTCTAATTGTTGATTAAAGATTAAAAGTATTTTGGTTTAGGGAGTTTCTTGTTCATTGTTTTGGCAGGGAAGCAGGGTCACAGGATCTTATTAAATAGCTGGAACTTACTATGTAGACCAGTGAGTTCCAATGGTTGGCTTTGAACTCACAGAAATTCACCTGCCTCTGCCTCCCAATCTCCATCTGGAATTGGAGATGTGCACCACTACACCTGACTTAAAGATGTGTTTGTCTTTGTTTGGTTTTGTTATTACCTGGATTTTATTGGGGGGGGGGTATTTTTGTTTTTTTGTTTTAGAGTCTCATAATCTAGGATAGCCTTGAACTCATTTTGTAGCAGAGGATGACCTAGAACTTCTTTCTGATCCTCCTGCTTCAACCCCCGGAGTGCTAGGATTATAGACTGATCCACTATGTAGTGGCAGGGATCAAACCTAGACTAAGCACAATTCACGCATTCTCCAGCTGAGCCATCCTAACCCCGTAAGGTTTTCTTTTAAAGTGCGTTTTTTGCATTTGGATATTTTTAGCCTAAGAATGTACACCTGATAAAAAATGCTATGAGTTTTGCTCTTGCAGTCTAATAAACTAGAAATAAATCTAATAAGTCTCTTGTAGAATCACTTTCTTGTTTTCCAAATACAGGAACTTAGCTCATCTTCATGTTTCCACAAAACTTCCTTTTTTCCCTTTTGAGACATTTTCTTGTCTTATATGTCAGGATGGCTTAAAATAGGCTATGTAGCCCAGGATTGCCTTATCTCCTGATCCATCTACAGCATTCTCGGCCCTTTACTTGTATGTGCATGCAGGCATTTCTGCATGTGTGTGCTTCTGGAGAACTCAGAGGTCAGCCTCTGGAATCCTCAAGTATCTTCCACCTTGTTTTTCATTGCTCTAAAGCTTGCTGATTAGGCTTGGCTGGTTGGCCTGCAAGCCCCAAGGACACTGTACAGCCTCCCTGGCACTTGCAGCCACACCTTGGAGCTGGTTTGTTTACCTAGGTGTTTACATGAGAATTGAACTCACGATCTTATTGTTTTAGCAGGGGGTGGGGGTGGTTTGTTCATTTTAGGCTTTTCTAGACTGAGGTTTCTCTGTGTTGCACTAGCTGTCCTGGAGCTTACTCTGTAGACCAGGCTATCCCCTAACTCACAGAGTTCTGCTGTCTCCAGAGAACTGGGATTAAAGGTGTGCTCCACCATCTGGCTTGGACTCAAGTTTGTATGCTTATGAAGCAAGCACTTTACTGAGTACATTATCTTCCTAGGCTGTCTCTCTGTCTCTTTTTTTTTTTTTTTTTTTTTGAGACAGTGTCTCACTGGCACTCACTCTGTAGATCAAGATGGCCTTCAACTCACAGATCCACCTGCCTCTGCCACTCCAGTGGTAGAATTGAAGGTGTGTGCTGCCTTCATGCCTGGCCTTTCTTTTATGTTTTTTAACACAGTTCACGACATTTGGTACCAGGGAACAACATTGTACCCTAGGGCAGCACATCTGTTGTCTTCTCCCTTATAAAGTAGTAATGGGGGAACTCACCCTGGGACTTTCTGTCATTTCATCTCATTGATCTCTTTAGAAACGTCTTCCTCTAAGCTTTGGAAGTCCTGCTAGCTGAAAGGCATTGATTTAGAGCAGAATGAAGTCAGTGTGAGTGCAATAGGACAAACAAGCACAAGACACTTCATTACAAGGCTCCATCTCAGCTGCCTTCCTCCCTCGTCTGGCTCTCTGGGCAGACCTGACTGCAACAGTCTAAAAGCTGGGAGGCAGCAGACTGATATGTGGCATGCTGACCCTGGGACAAAGACTCGTCTGCGTGGAGACAGTCTTACCACTGCTCAGCCTCCAGGTTTATCCCAAGCTTGTCATCACACACTGTCCCTTTGATTCCTCACAAGAGCCCTCCATCAAGGCTGGAAAGATGGCTCAGGAGTTAGGAACCTTTATTTTTCTTGAAGAGGACTCAAACCTAGATTCCAGTGTACTGAACAGTTTCTAACCACCTGTAACTCCAGCTCTAGAGGATCTGACACCTCGAGCACCTGCACTCAGGCGCACATAACTAATAATAACAAAAATCTTTATAAAGCCGAATGTGTGATACACATCTTTGACTCCAGTGCTCAGAAGGCCAGGTCAGGCAGATCTCTGAGTTCAAGGCCAGCCTGGTCTGCATAACAAGTCCCAGACCACCCAGACAATGCAGAGCTTAAAAATGTGTACTGCTGCTGGGCAGTGGTGGTGCAGGCCTTTAATCACAGCATTGGGAGGCAAAGGCAGGCGGATTTCTGAGTTTGAGGCCAGCCTGGTCTACAGAGTGAGTTCCAGGACAGTCAGGACTATACAGAGAAACCCTGTCTCAAAAAAAAAAAAAAAATCAAACAAAAATGTATACTGTTGGGCTGGAGAGATGACTCAGCTGTTAAGAGCACTGACCGCTCTTCCAGAGGTCCTGAGTTCAGTTCCCAGCAACCATATGGTGGCTCACAACCATCTGTAATGGGATTGGATGCCCTCTTCTAGTGTGTTTGAAGAGAGCAATGGTGTACTCATATACATTAAATAAATAAATCCTTTTTTTAAAAAAAAAATTTGTGCTATTCTTGCAGAGGACCTGAGTTTGATTCCCAGCATCCACATCAGGTAGCTCACAACTGTCTGTACCTCCAGTTCCATGAGGCCTGACTCTGGCCTTGTCTAGCACCTGTACTTGCACATACATAGATACACACACATACATACCCATAATTAAAAATACAACCAATCCTGAGAGACTGGCTTGTGAGGAGTCTGGGTAAGGCTGAAAGGAACCTCTCCATCAGGGGACAGAGAGCAGTGGCAAGCTCGAACAATATGGCAATATGGGGTATGGGGGGCAGGCATACTTGAATCTGACCATAGGCCAGCATCACACAGAGTTAGAAAAGAGCAAGTTCAGACCTAATGTCAGAGGTTCTGATAGACCCACACTTACATATAGCCCCATATAGGTTGGCTCCTCCAAGAAATCTTCCCAGTCTTCACAGTGCTTCGTTTTCCTTTTCTTCCCTTTTTTTTTTAACGACAAAGCCTTAATAGGAAGCCTAGGATCACCTCAAACAGTAGTCCTTCTGCCTCAGACATCTGAGACCACAGGAAAAAAGAGATTCTAAGATTGTAGCAAATGTGTCGTGTCTCAGTCATATCTGCTCAGCACCCAAATTCCTGTATTTGCTGACAACCCCTTTCCGAAACTGTAGGTGCTCTGTCTGAAAGGTTTCCCTGTTTACCAGAGAATGCTTGACTCAAGGAACAGACCGGAAAAGGCAGCATGTTAATGTCCCAAGCAGCAACCGCCATGCAGTAAGCACCCAGAACTTCTGTGAACAGAACATAATGTCAGCTGCTTATTGCTGGCAACAAACCTCACCCAAATCTAGTATCTTGACAACTGGTTTTTGGTTTATTTTGTTGGGCAGAATATTGCTCACCTGTAACCCCAGCACTTGGGAAGCAGAGATAAGAAGGTCGGAAGTTCAAACTCATCTTTTGGGAGTTTGGGGCCAGTCTGAGATGGAGGAAACCATCACAAACAAACAAAATTGAAATAAAGTACAATGTAAGGCATTGGGGGCTATCAAGCAAGGCACCCATTTAACCTTATTTTACTCCCTGCCTGCCCCCGAGACTGGTGAGCTTGCCTCTGCCTCAGGATTGCTGGGATTACAGGTACATACCACAGTGCCCAGACGTTTTTCCCCTTCTGGATTTTTTCAGCCCAGGCTAACCTGAAATTCACTGTAGCCCAGGCTGGCTTCAAACTTACTGTGATCCTCTAGCCTTAGCTTTGCAAGTATACCACCATTATACCTGGCTTTATGTTATATTTTATTTCATTTTTTGATACAGGAACTCATGTATGAAGCTGGCTTCAAACTTGATATGTAGCCAAGGATGACCTTGAATTTCTAATCCTCCTGCCTCTGCTTCCTGGGTGTTGGGGAGGGAAACCAGAGCTTCATGTAGACCAGGCAAGTACTCTACCAATTGAGTGACATTATTAGCCACTATTCTTCATTTTAAATATATTTTGCTATAACATCTCTTTTTCCCTATAATGTGATTTATTTTATCTATTTTTGGCTCTTAGAAATGGAATCTCAAACCGGGCAATGGTGGCGCACGCCTTTAATCCCAGTATTTGGGGGGCAGAGACAGGCGGATATCTGAGTTCGAGGCCAGCCTGGTCTACAGAGTGAGTTCCAGGACAGCCAGAGCTATACAGAGAAACCCTGTCTCGAAAAACCAAAAAATTAAAAAATTAAAAAAAAAAAAAAAGAAATGGGATCTCACTGTGTGCAGCCTTGGCTTGGAATTCAATATGTAGACCACGCTGACCTCGAACTCAATGAGATCTGCCACCTGCATCTGCCTCCCAAGTGCCTGGCTGTATAGTGTGTTATTCTATGGAGAACAACACGGATGTGTTGAAGCATAAGAGGAAAGGCAAGGGAGTGAAAGCAACAGTAGAAAGAAAGAATTTAGTGTTTAGGAATTTAAGAAGCTCGTGCAGTATTCTGTTCAAGATTTGATGAGGAAGTCAGCTGTAGGGGTGCACGCTCTAATCCCAGCACCTAGAGAGAATGTGTATTATCTATCACAAGTTCAAGGCCAGCCGATCTACATAGTAAGGTACCATACAAGGGCTATAAAGGAGGGACTCTATAAAATATATATATATTATTTGGGTAGATGAATCAGCAGTTAAGACCACTTATTTGAAGAGGACTCAGGTTTATTCCTAGCACCCACATGATGCATGGCAGCCATCTTAATCCCAGTTTCAAGGGATCCACCAAGTACACACATGCATGCAGGCAAAACATTCATATTCAGAATGTAAAACAACATCTAAAAACATTTTAAGGGAAAGAGAAAAATTTTAATGAAAAAGGCAGTGAACCTGATGAAAAAACAGCCGTACAGAGTGAGTGTGACAGATGCAGAGGCCACTTTTGCTAAAAGCACGGACAGCTCCTTGGGCCCTGCAAATGTCTACCAAGGAGCTCAGAGCCTTGATTTGGTATGTGTCCTTTGCTGTGAGTCATTCCCTCTGCAGTCACCTTGGTTTCCAGGAACAGGTTTGATAGCTGAATGTCTTGTGACAAGACAATCAAGTCATCACACAGCAGCGACTCCTCTCTTGTTTATGAGCAACACAGGATCTCCAGTGTCCCCACCTGCCTCTGAATTCACTAAGTAGTCAAGTATGATCTCTGATCTTCCTGTTTGCTTTGCCTAAGCATTCCATCTCCCCCAGGGCCCTGCGAGTGCCAGGCAAGCCTCAAAACACTAAGTTAGGTCAGCTTGTTTTTTCTTTTTCTTTTCTTTTTTTTCCTAATTTTCACCTTTGCTCTTTTTGTTTGGTTTTTGAGGATAGACCCTATTTGTATGGACCCCCAGAATGGAATCTCTATCTCAGGTCTGTTACTTGAGCACGTGATGCCTAAAGCACTATTAGCAACAGATAAAGCCTTTCACACTGTGGTGATTCAACAGTCAGTGAATGAATGATTATAATCTTTATTCCAACTGGACTCCATTTTTCTAGTTGATAAGACTTTTGTGGAGGTGCCTCTAGGCATGGGTAGGTGTGTTACATAGCATACCCTGCCTTCACTCTGTAATACACTTTTTAAATATTGTATTCTACTCCCTCTCCACCTCTCACCCCACCCAAGAGGTTTTCAGAAGCTCAGTGGAAGAATGTTCTTTTGTAAGGGAAATTGAGTGGGGGAAGATTCAGAGCTCTTGCTGTCCTTCCTCTCTCCCCACCCCGACCCCCCCTGGTTGAGTTGGTTGGTATCCAGGGCCTCCAGTTCCTGGAAGGGGCTAGGAACCAAGTGTCATAGTCAATTTATCCCATTCAGTCTTCTGCAGGACTCCTTTTTTATTTTAATTTTTTCCAATTCTTAACAGGAACAAAATGCAGTCAACATACGCATTTAATTTGACAAGGAGAAAGGGCCATGAACAACTGTAAATTGTCATAACAGCGGCAGCTACCAGCCTTGACTTCTGTAGTAACAAAGAGGAGAGAAGCAGCCTGCTTTGCACATCAAAGAGTACTGTCACATCCTTCAACTGAGGATGCTCCCAAGGTGTGGAAGAGAGTATCTGAAATAGGAATCATCGCTCCCAGGGTGAGCACAACATTCACAATTCCTATGAGAGAGGGGGTTTGCCACTCAGTAGCAAGACAAGCAATAAAAGTAGATCAATTTTTTTTCTTTCTAGAAATGACATTGAAATTCTTGGATCAGTCAAGAGAATTTAGAGGTCAGGTTTTTTTGTTTTTGTTTTTCAGATCAGGTTTCTCTGTGTAGCCCTGGCTGTCCTGGAGCTCACTCTATGGACGAAGCTGGCCTCAAACTAGAGATCTCTGCCTGCCTCTGCTGAAATTAAAGGTGTATGCTGTCATCACCTAGCTTAAAAGTCGATTTTAACTTGCTTTGCTTGCTAGTTCCCTGAGGACTGGATTAGGTTCCTTGAACACCAACTACCTCCTGCTGAGCATCTTCTCAGGCTAAGACCACTTCAGTTTCCTCTGGGCATTGTTCTTTCTCAATGATGCATTTTCTGTGTGGCTCCCTAGATAGCTTTCTTGTGTGTGTGTGTGTGTGTGTGTGTGTGTGTGTGTGTGTGTAGAGGGGGGTGTCTGTGTGTATGCAGGCATGGCATCCATGGAGGCTAGAAGTTAATGTAAGGTGCCTACTCTATTACTCTCCATCTTCATTGCTTGAGATTCAGTCTCACTGAAGCTGACTGGCCAGAAAGCCCCAGGATGGCCCTTTCTCCAATCCCAGCTCTAGGGTCAGTGGTGCATGTAGCCTGGCTTTTTATGTGGGTGCTGGGACTCAGGCTCGAGTTCTCATGCTTGCAGCACAAGCATTTTACCTACTGAACCATCTCCCAGCCCTAGAGAGCTCTCGGATCTTTGTATTCCTTTGGGGAAAGGTTGGCTTTTCTTTTTTTATTAATTTTTAATCATTTTTATGGGTGTGTGTCTCTCTGTAGGTGAGTATAAGGTTCCCTGGGACTCCAGAAGTATTGAATCTCCTGAAGTTGGAGGCAATTGCAAGCCACTTGCTGTTATTGCTGGGGACCAAACCTGGATCCTCTCCAAGAATAGTCTGTCCAGCCCCACACTGATTTTCTTGAGAGAGGGTCTTACTGTATGTAGCCTAGGCTCACCTAGAATTTGCAATGGAGATCAATTTTTGCCTTGAACTTGCAATGATCCTGCTTCTGCCTTTCTAATGCTGGGATTCCAGATGTGGACCACTGTGCCCTACTGAGTTTAATCATTTCAATGTAAGTAACACTTGGACCACAGTGTAAGAAAAATAACTAGGGGGATGGAATAAGTGCACATTGGACTTTTTTTTTTTTTTTTTTTTTTTGGTTTTTTCGAGACAGGGTTTCTCCGTGTAGCCTCTTTTTTTTTTTTTTTTATTGTTACATGTAAGTACACTGTAGCTATCTTCAGACACACCGGAAGAGGGCGTCAGGTCTCATTACAGATGGTTGTGAGCCACCATGTGGTTGCTGGGATTTGAACTCAGGACCTTCGGAAGAGCAGTCAGTGTTCTTAACCACTGAGCCACCTCTCCAGCCACATTGGACTTTTTAAAAGCTATCCTGCAGGGCTGGCGAGATGGCTCAGTGGTTAAGAGCACTGACTGCTCTTCTGAAGGTCCTGAGTTCAGGTCCCAGTAACCACATGGTGGCTCACAACTATCCATGGTGAGATCTGATGCCTTCTTCTGCTGTGTCTGAAGACAGCTGCAGTGTACTCACATATAATAAATAAATAAATCTTTAAAAAAATTTTTTTTAAAAGCTATCTTGTATCATGGACTCAGTGGTCAAGAGCATCAGTTGTGGGGCTGGAGTGATGGCTCAGTGGATAAAAGCACTTGCTCATCTTGCAGAGGCCGAGCACCCACATGAGGTAGCTCACAACCTCCTGTCACTCCAGTGACACGTGATCTGATGTTGTATTTTAAGTGTGTGTTAAGCATCCCACGTCTCAAACCAGGGACAAATGACTGAAGTGCTCATTAACATACCAAAGTGGATGCTGACTGCCAGGTTCTCCCAGCATCCCTCAGTATCTTGTTACCAGGCCCTCCTGATTGGCATTCCTGTCCCCTATCCTGAACTCTCCAGCCCAGGTATTTCCCCCTCCCAGCATTTGTGACTCCTATAAAACTCAGCCATTTTTGGCTATGTTAATCCCTTGGCCCAGTCCACCCCTCTTGGCTGGTGGTTCCTTTCCCCTTCCCTCTCCCATCTCCTCGCTCAGGAATGAGGGTCACATTCACTCTGGACTCTCCCACTGTCTCTGGCTCTGCCTATGCTCTCCCTCTTACCCATAGTAAACCTCTTCCACCATACCTAGGAGCAGTCATGTCCTTCTGTAGCTTGACTTTTGGGGTACTTTATTGGGTTCTATGATCTACTACCCTTCCAACCCTTATTCCACCCTAATCCCTTCCAACCCTCCAACACTAGGTAGGAAATAAAAAAGGTTAGAGAGAAAGGGGAGGGGGCATAGACCTTTTTAGACTACTTCCTGCTGATTCGGGGCATCAGGTTCCTGGGGGCAAAGCCAATCTCAGTCATCAGGATGCCTCCAACCAGAAATTAAACAATCCAGCAATAGCAAAAGCAGCAGCGGGAACGAGCAGCTGCCGCAAGCCCTCTGGAGCTCTTGCATTTATACCCTCTCAAGAGTCCGAAGAATGCCAAACGTAAACTCTATGCAGCTGGCAAAAATCACGCCCTCCTAGAACATGAGACAATCATAGTCAGCGGCTGTGGACAGTCTGAAGCAGCCGCATATCCCACACCTGGGATTAGAACAAAAACATGTTCACATAACGGGGTTTTTAAAGAAACCAAAATTCACTATATCTTTCTTTATTGTTTTATTCAAAGAGCCCAATGCAACCTCTGGCAGATGTCTCCAGCACCCAGAGTGACACTCAGCCTGAAGCCCTGGGAGCTGGAGGGCTGGAAGTACAGAGGCAGGAAATATCTTTGAAAACACTTCAGTACCCAAACTGCTCACTGGTGTTTCTGCCTTGTGAGCTGGGACACGAGGCCTTGGGTCACTACTTTTCATCCCCTCCAAGATGAACAAGATGTTTGTTTTGTGCATAGTAAGTGGAACACAGGGCCTCTGGCATAGTTCTTGTATGTTCTCTCAGTGGGCTCCACCCAGTTCAGAAACTAAGGTTTGTATTGGAATTCAGCACTCCCCATGTTCCAGACACATGCATGTGCTTTCCACCATTTTTTTTTCTGTCCAATCCCTGACAGCTAATCTGAGTATCCCCTACCAATTCTGAGGTGAGCCTTAACTCAGAAATAAGTGACTGAGGGCTGCTATCATAGCCCGTGAACAGCTGCTCCACAGCCCTGGCACAGACCTCCTATAAGAGCATTTCTACCTCCTGGGAAGATAAATTCATATTCATATTCTCTTGTGTGTGTGAGAGGAGTGGTATGCGCATGTATGTGCATGTATGTAGAGGCCAAAAGTGTCTTCCTAACTCTTACTTTTTCTTTTTTGAGAATGAATCTCAGACTGGTGAAATGACTCACTAAGTAAAGGTACTTGCCACCAAGCCTAATTACCTGAGTTCAATCTCTGAGATTCAAATGGTAAGAGAGAACTTACTCTGTCCTCTGATCTCCAAATGCATGCCTCAACACCAAGCAAAATAAATAAATAAACAGGCACGTAGACAAATGTGCAACTTAGAAAAGAGAGCTCACTAAGTCTGGGACTCACATACTCAGTTGGACTAACTGATAAGCCTCAGGTACCCCCTTCTCCCCACTTCCCCAGTGTTGGAATCAGTCTTGCTTTGGTACATCTTGCCTTTATGCGGGTGCTAGGGATTGCAACTACTCATGACTTTACTGACTGGACCCTTTATCCTCTCTCAATTCAGATACTCTCAATTTGGATCATATGTTACAGTATGCATGTGTGGGTGGGTGTCCCCATGCTGTAGCACAGATATGGAAATCAGAGAACAACTTGCAGGCATCAGTTGTCTCTCCATACTGTGTGTGGGCCCTGGGGCCAATCAGGCTGCCAGCTTTGGCGGCAGGCACTTTGCCCACTGCGCTCTCTCACCAGCCCTAGCCTATCTATGACCTTTTTCTTTCTTCCCATGCCAGGAATGGAACAATGTCTTGAACATGCTACGCAAGCCCCCTAACAGCCAAGCTAATCCACCAGCTCTACAGACATCTTTTCATTGAGCAGTTATTTCTCCCTCGATGTTCTGATCGCTTCCGGTGACCTCCAAATACTTTTGAGCCTTTGCTCAAAAAAAAAAAAAAAAAAAAGCTGGAGAGAGAGGCAAACCTGAAAAGGGGAATGCAGGATGGAAGAGGCAAAGGGAGAGAAGTAGGCAAGCAACTCCACAATGATACTCATTCCTTTATTGTCAACTGTGTTAATCTCAACAGGGCTGGGACCTGCAGGCTGCTGGCAGCACCAAGCTAGGGTGCATTTCCACTTAACAGAAAGGCCTCCATCCTAAATCAAGGGGACAGAGGTTAATGATTTATATATATTTATATATTACATATGTCCCAGATATACATATGTCCCATATGTATAGAGTGACAAGAATGGGCCACTGTGTGTAACTTTAATTAAAGGCCATAGCAACATAGATAGAAATTTGATCCTAATTAAGGCCCTTACTTTATCAATCAAATGTCTGATACAGGAAAAGAAAAAGGAGAAAGACAGAGACTGAGATCCAGCCGCCTCCAGTAGCCCTGTCCCCAGGGAATCCTACATTGAGTGTAGTGCCCCTGTACAGGTAAACATAAACACACACATAAACACACATGTACAATACCATAGGCAGGTGCACCTCCTCTGAGCACACCTTGGGCCCAGCCTTTGACTGCGGTGCTGAAGTGGGGTATATTGTGCTCTAAGACTGTGAGGGTAGTGAACCAGACAATGTGGAGTCAGTGTGTCCAAGTGATGAATGGAGTGACTCATGCAGCTTCATCTACAAATGACAGAGGTGGGGGGGGGTCCCTCAATGCCCAGGTCACATCGGGAGATTCTACATACAGCTCCTGTCCCAGAGAAAGCCATTCCTCTGATTTGAATCCTGAGTGTCAAATAATCAGAGGGCTCTGATGGAAACCTAGGATTCCCTTGAAGGACAGGCAACCAGAAGGCTCAACCATTCAGTCCAGTAGAACAGTAGAAAGCACCACAGTGGAGTCAAAGCAAGTGATCCTCAGACAGGCCCTTGAATGGTGCAAGAAGGGCTTGTTTCCCAAAGGGACGAGAACGGCCTGCTGCCCTTTGCCACACAAAACTTCTGGCAGATCTGTCAGCTTCATGCCTTACATAAGTAACAGACCTGCTCATAAGCCAGGGAAGGGGACTCCCAACATTGGGACACTTGAAATCTTAGCTTCTGTCTCCTCTCACTGAATCTACCCACCACCACCCACCAAAATATACATATTGAAAATAAGTCAACATATTTGGCAGTATGATTTTTAGTATTAAGAGAATTTCTTAATTTTTCAACTTATTTTACACTCAATAAGTAATAATTAAGTAGTAAACTGCTAAATGTTGACAGCAGCAATCACAGTTCCTTATACAACAAACCAAGCTCAGCAGCAGTTTCTGAGTAGCTCCAGGACTTGGAAGAGATTAGACATTGGACTAGGCATGGTGATGCGTGCCGGTAATCCCTACCCTCTGGAGACGGGCAGGAAGATAGCTGCAAGTTTCATCCGCTCTGGTCTACACAGTGTGTTCCAGGCCAGCCAGGGCTAGAGAGGCCCTGGCTCAGAATAAAACAAAGCAACACAAAACAGCAGAAATAGAGGATTATGGGTTTGTTTGGTTTTTTGCCCTTAGAGGCATATCAGAAACACAATTAGGGAAGGAGTCCAAGTTAGTTGTAAAACAGCTAGAACTGGATGGTTTTAATGTAAACATTTTAATTTATTATTTATTTTCTCTTTTTTGCTATGGAGTCAAGGGAGACCTTGAACTCCTGATCTGTTTACCTTCATCTCCCAGGTGCTGGGATTAAAGGTGTGCAGCGCATGCACCACCAAACGCAGTTTAAACCCAACTGTAAGAAGCTTATTTCATCTTTAGTTATATGATGTCTGTATCTGTAAGTGGGTGTGTTCATGTGTACAGGTCACTGCAGAGGCCATAGAGTCCAGATCCCCTGGGGCTGCCTGATGTGGCTGCTGGAAACCCACCTCAGGTCCCTCTGGAAGAGCAGCAAGTGCTATTAACCACTGAACCATCTCTCCAGCTTTGAAAATCTTTTTAAGCAAGGTTTCAGTTTATAGAATGGGCTATCATCACTGTCAATTCTCCTACCTCAACCTGAGTGACTCCAAACAATTTTTGTGGGATTGCATATGTATATATACAAAAACATTTTAAAAGTAAAGACTGGGTATCATAGCTCACATCTATAATCCCAGCACCTGGGAAGCTGAGGCAGGAAAGCCTCAAATTTGAGGAAGGGTGGGCCACAGAGCAAGTGAATACTAGTAGCAAGCCAGGACTATACTTTAAAAAAAAAAAAAAAGAAGGAGAAGGAGAAGAGGAAGCAGCCAGACACGGCTCAGCAGTTAAGAGCACACATTGCTCCTCCAGAAGACCTGAGTTCAAGTCCCAGCACTCACGGCAGGTGACTCACAACCACCTGTAATTCCAGCTCTCTGGCCTCTGCATTCATGTATGCAGACACATATGGTTTAAAAATAATAAAAATAAATCTTAAAAAAATACGTTTTATCTTGCATGTAAAAAATAAAGATCAATGAAAATTAACTTTTTAAAATAGAAATTTACTCATCACTTGCATTACCCGGAGACATTTGAGGTGGTCACAAAGGAAGGTGAGGAAAGACCAAGTCACACAAGTAGTAAAGAATGGATTGATTTTTCAACAAAATAGTGCCCCCTCCCCCAAGATGTGACTAAGAAATAGGGGTAAAAGGTAAATCTGGCAAAGATTGGGCCTGGGTTTGTTTCTTGTATTAGCTGGAGGCACAAAGCGAAGGATTCTGTTATCTGCATTTAGTAAGGAGCAAAATGACACTGATTCCACTGTGGACCGAGACCTGACAGCTTCAGGGAACAGTGATCAGAGCAGGAAGAAGCCACACCTCACATGAGGAGGTGGTCTGATGGTTTGTTCTCCAAAGGAGCTTCTTGGAGGAGAGAAGGAAACCAAGGGAACTGAGGAGAGGTTGCCCCTGATGGCAGTTCATGTGTTCTCCACACTGTCCCATTTCCTGCAGGTCTCATGGTGGCAACAACTGTTTGGTTCACAATTCCCAATCCAAGGGCAGAGAGGGCTGGCAATGAAGTGGAGTTGGGGGAGCCACGAGTTCTTGCCAAGGCTGGAGAGCCTGGGATGAGTCTTAGGCTACTGAAAGTCCTTGGGAAAGAGCCCTGGAGGCTGGAAGAGTCAAGGGCCCAGAAAGAGGAGAGCAAGGCTCAGTCCACCGGGAGCACAAGCCCAACACCGTTAGGACACCTCTTGCCCTCAGTGGACCCAGCCCCAGAAAGCCTCAGCAGCTGCTCACCATCACTCAAGAAGATGGGAACTGTGGACTTGGACGGGTAAAGGAAGCACTGTCTTCTCAGGCACTAGCCATCTTCCCTCCTGGGGGCAGCTGACTGAGGGCTCTCCCCAGCCAGAGGAACAGGAGGCTATGCTGTGACCATGGCAAGGCCAGGCAGCTCAAGCGAGGGGATCTCTTCTCACTAACCAAGCTCCATGAATAAATAACATGAATTAAATAGAGGAGGCACAGAGAACAGGCAGAGGCACCACCTGCCAGTTTCTTGCCCCTTCACACACATTAGTACACACACTAGTTCACACACACACACACATGCATACATACTACACACACACACACACACACACACACACACACACACACACACACGCACGCACCAAGCATCAGATGGGATGAACCAGGGATGGCTGCCCTGTCTTAGGAGTCTTTATGGTGGGCAGCCTGACTTGGGGGTATCAGTCATGGTCTACCACTGTCGCAGGGTGCAGAGGAGCAGAGGCCATGGAGGCGTGAGCTGTGGAGGGTGGAGGAGGCCTCTGAGGACTCTGGCACCTGTAGAGAGGCAATGGAAGGGACCAAAGGAAAGATTAGGGAAACCAGAGAACAGAAATTAAAGCTTTTACTCCCCCTCTGCCTTCCCATGGTCTCAAGACCCTCTTCAGCCTTGACCAATCCGCACAGTCCCATTTCCTAAGTCCAGGGCTCACTCTGACCACGGCTGTACTAACCAGGATCTCGACTTTCGCACTTTAGACGTGGAAGGTCTTTCCAGAAAGCTGTCCAACCTCATGAGCCTCTCCATGTGTAGTACCCGTGGATCTTGTTCTTGGTCATGAGAAAATTCCATCTCAAAGATAGCCGGTGGGGACACATCCAATTCCAAAAACATTATATTTTCAGCCTGTGGTAAAATAATCCATCAGATGTGAACAGTAGAGTATCTTCCAGGCACGGGGCCTAAGTATGAAAAATAGGTTGGGATACTATAGAAGTAATCTATGGGATACTATATAAGTAATCTATGGGGGGTTCTTCCTCCACTCTAGCCCGTATAGCTCCTGAATAAAGATACAACCTGATATAGCTTTATTAATGAGCTGTAATCCTAAACTGCCAAGTTCTGAGCTAACGTACATTCCAGCCATAGGCCCTGTGCTACTTGCCAACTGAGTCTTGCTCTGTTTGCTCTGCTCTGTCTGTGTCCTCAAGGTGTTTTTCTCTTGATCACATACTTCTCTTGGTCCTCCTGCCTCATAGCCACCTCCTTCTTCTCTTATCTTTTTCCTTCTCCTCCTGGTCCCTACCTGAGACACACACCCCCCATCTCAGGTTCTACCTTCCTCTCCTGTCCAGTAACAGCCTCTAGCCTTTTATTATCCAATCATAAATTATTGGAGTCACATTGGTCAATACAATGCCCATGACCAGACGGCAACCTGTCATGAGGCCCAGAACTCGACATCTGAATACACAGCACACAAGACCAACTCCAGCAGATGCTAAGAGGAAGCACATGCTGTAAGCATCCCTCTCCTTGGGTTTCTCTCCTTCCTGGTTTCTACTTCCCAGCTTCTTACCCTGTATCTGGGATGGGACCCCATTGCCATGGCAACCCGAGCATACTGGCTGATAGGTCTCTTGTAGCCCACTGCAGAAGTTGGACGCTTCTTCATTTGGCTGTTATTCCTGTAGGGAAATGGAATATTAGAAAAAGTTTATTGTTGGTTTAGTGGGATTTTACCCGTTTTGAGATGGGGTCTCATGCAACCCAGGTAGGCCTGGAACTTATATAGCTGAGGATGATCTTAAGTTCCTGCCTCAACTGCCAAATGCTACGATTATAGTCCTAAAACACCATGCTGGAATAGAAGAGTGAAACCCAAAGTAAATGGCATCATTAGGAACTATTACCCAGGTAGCTGGGAGACCCTGTGCACTCCAGGCTCTAACAATTTCCTTGTTCTAATACAACCATACAATGTAAACTGGTGTAATATAAGGAATCAACATATCTTATTTGTCTTATGACTCTAATTTTTCTCTCTCACAATAAAAGGGCTGATTGAATGCTGGGATGAGGAACTGAGGTTAATCCCCAGAGTCTATGTGCAGTGGTTTGAATGAGAAAGGCTCATAGATTTGAATGCTAGGAAGTAGCACTATTTGGAAGGATTAGGAGGTGTGGCCTTGTTTGAGAAAGTATGTCACTGGGGGCATTGAAGCTTTGAAGCTTTGAAAAGCCAGAGCCAAGCCAATGGCGCTCTCTTCCTGCTGCCTGTGGATCCAGATGTAGAATACTCAGCTGCTTCTATAGCACCTTGTCTGGCTGCATAATGGACGAAACCTCTGAAACTGTAAGCCAGCCTCAATTAAATGCTTTCTTTTATAAGAGTTATTGTGGTCATGGTGTCTCTTCAAAGCAATAGAACACTGACTAGGATACCATGTAAAAATAAAAAGGCAAAGCATGGTCTCACACACTTATAACCATCGTTCTAGAGACACAAAGACAGGAAGACCCCAACCAGTAAGTCCTGCCTAATTGGTAGGCTCAGGGCCAGTGAGGAACTCCGTCTCAAAGAAAAGGTGGATGGTGCTTAGGAATGATACCTGATGTTATCTTTTTACCTCCACAGGATGTGCACACATGTCATGTGTACTTCAGCATACAAGCACACACATACACACACACACACACACACAACATTGATTATTGATGGTCTGCTTTTTCCATAGCATTCATAAGAGTTAAAGCAATAAAATGGTTAAAGTAGGCCAGATATGGTAGTGCATGCTTTTGATCCCAGCAGGAAAATCAAGAGTTCAAGGTCATCTTCAGCTACAGAGTAAGTTCAAGATCAATCTGGGCTATATAAGATCTTGTCTAAAACAACCCAAAAAGGTGAGAAGCAATAAAAAAGAGAGAGCTGTGGATGTATCCCAGTGCTAGAATACTTGTCTGCCATGTTCAAGGCCTTAGATGCAATACCTAGCACAAAATCAAGGCAGCAGACAGACCAACATACGGACAGACAAATGGAGACCGACCGCCAGCACTCGCCTTTTGTTTTGAGACCGTACCTGTGTAAATGCTAGACAGTGATAACTGCTGTGGTCTCAGAGTTAGGAGGCAGCAATAGAAAGATTTTCAGAGATTGCTCACCAGTTAGTCTAGTTTAGTTGGTGAGCTCCACATTTAGAAATAGACCCTGTCTCAAAAGGTAAGGTCAGGGCTGGCTTAGGGTTAAGAGCACTAGCTGCTCTACCAGAGGACTGGGTTCGATTCCCAGCACCCACATAATGGCTCACAACCATCTGCAACCCCAGTTCCAAGGGATCTGATGCCATCTTCTGGCCAATGCATGAGTGCAGTACATAGGCATATGTGTAGTCAGAACACTCATATACACATAAAATAAACAAAAAAAGATTAAAAAATAAGGCAGCTGGGTGTGATAGTGCACACTCTTAATCCCAGCACTCAGGAGGTAGAAACAGGCAGATGTGAGTTCCAAGTCAGCTTGGTTTCTCTTTCCCAGGCCAGTCAGGGTCACACAGTAAGACTGTTTCAGAACAACGACAAAGATAGAGCTGCACGGGTACAAGCACTTATACTCTTGCAGAGGACCCTGTTTCATGTCAGCTGTCTGATTCCAATTCCAGGGAATCAAATATCCTTTTCTGGTCTCTGAGGACACTAGGCATGAACATAGAAAATCACACTCATACATATTAATTAATTAATATTAAGAAAAGCTAGACAGTGGTGTGGCACACACCTTTAGTTCCAGCACTTGGGAGGCAGGTGAATCTCTGAGCTTAAGGCCAGCCGGGTCTACAAAGCGAGTTCAAGGACGGATACAAATAAAATGAGCAAAAAAGAATTCAATAGGTGGCACAGGAAGGCAGAAGGCAGGAGCCACAGCGAGGCCCAGACAGGACATTCTGTTCTCGAATAAAACTGGCTATACAGAAACCCCAAAACTGCAGCAGGAATGAGACGTTACACTCAGTGCAGGGTGTGTGTGTGTGTGTGTGTGTACATATTTGTGCGCTGCATGTGTGTGTACATGGATGGAGACCAGAGGTAGATATTGAGTGTTTTCCTCAGTCACTCTCCATGCTAGCTAGTTGTGTCAACTTGACAGGACCTAGAGTCACTGGAGAGGAGGGAACCACAATTGAGAAAATGCCTCATCAGCCAGGCAGTGGTGGGGCATGCCTTTAATCCCAGCACTTGTGAGGCAGGCAGATTTCTGAGTTCAAGGCCAGTCTGGTCTACAGAGTGAGTTCCAGGACAGCCAGGGCTACATAGAGAAACCGTGTCTCAAAAAACTGAGAGAGAGAGAGAGAGAGAGAGAGAGAGAGAGAGAGAGAGAGAGAGAGAGCAGAGAGAGCACCTCATCAAGATTAGGCCAGAGGCACACCTATAGGGCACTTTCTTAATTAGTGATTAATGAAGGGAGCACCCCTGGACTGGTGGCCCTGGGATCTATAAGAAAGCAGGCTGAGTGAGCCGTGAGGAGCAGACCAGCAAGCAGCACCCCTCCATGACCTCTGCATCAGCTCCTGCCTCCAGGTTCCTGTCCCGACTTCCTTCAGTGATAAACTGTTACCTGGAAGTGTAAACTGAAATAAATCCTTTCCTCCTCAACTTGCCTTTTGTTCCCAGGGGCTATAGGAAGCCAGAAAGGCTAGGTGCCAAAGAGGCAGCCATAGTGACAGCCTTGCACACAGGTAGAACTGCATCATCACCCCACAGAGAAGAAAGTAGGAACATCAGGAAAGTAATTTATCAATAAGAAGGAACACTCCACATCTCTTTGAATTTTCTAATATGCTCCTAAGATATAGATGAAACAGACAGGCTTAGAAAAGCCAAGCGCCTTTTGTATCTAAACTCATACAATTAGCCCCCCCAAAATCAGAACCTCCCCGAGTACTCCTTTTATGACTCTGAACTGTCTCTCAGTGCATGTGGGACATGCAGGGGCCAGAGACAGAGCCTTTGAAAACTCAGGCTCTGGGAACAGGACAGAGGGACAGGGCTAGGTGGACAGAGCAGCAGGTCAGTGGGAACTGGCAGTCAGACCCAATAAGGCTGCCAGGGTTATTCTGGGCGGCATACGTGGGGAAAAAGGGGCTGGGGGAAGGGAGTCTGTAACTGGGACACCAGTCATCCATTCACTCCCTTTGCTGCCCAGGCCTACTTTCAGGATCGATCCCTATGTAGTAAACAGGCTATGACTGATAGCTCAGAGCTGGGGTGCAGCTCTGCAGTTATCCCTACCTCCAAAAGACCCAGAATGGCAGTTAATACATTCCACAGATCCCAGGCTCCTAGGACCCCCAAAATTATCTAACATCATAACTTTCTCTTTAATATTAAAACCCTGCCCCTGGGGCTGGGGTTGTAGCTCAGTTAGTAAAATACTTGCTTAGCATGGACAAAATTCTAGGTGCCATTCTCAGGACCACATACATATACCAGGCAGGGGCGCAGAGTCCTATAATACCAGCATTCAGGAGGGAGAAGCAGGAAGACATTTAAGATTATCTTAGGTTACATAACAAATTTAAGGCCCGCCAGTCAGTCTGGGGACTACGTGAAACCCTGGCTTTAAATTTGATAGAAGAGGGGCTGGAGAGATGACTGTGGTGAAGGGCGCTCACTCACTGCTTTCCTCAAGGACCCAGGATCAGCACCGCATGGGAGCTCACAACAGTTTGTAACTGTTTTTGTTTTTGTTGTTGTTTTGTTTTGTTTTTTTGTGGGGTTTTTTTGTTTGTTAGTTTTTTGAGACAGGGTTTCTCTGTGTAGCCCTGGCTGTCCTGGAACTCACTCTGTAGACCAGGCTGGCCTCGAACTCAGAAATCTGCCTGCCTCTGCCGCCCACCTGCTGGGATTAAAGGTGTGTGCCACCACTGCCTGGCCAGTCTGTAACTTCAATTCCCCGAACCCAGCGCTGTCTTTCTAGCGTCTGTGGACAGCTGGCACACAAGTGGTACTGACATTTGTGCAGGCAAAACACCCATATAAATATTTAAATTGTGTGTATGTGCTGTGTGTGTGTCTTTGTGCTGTGTGTGTGTGTCTGTGTATGTGTGTGTGTGTCTGTGTGTTTGTGCTGTGTGTGTGTCTGTGTATGTGTGTGTGTGTATGTGCTGTGTGTATGTGTGTATGTGTTTGTGTCTGTGTCTGTGTGTGTCTGTGTGTGCAGCTGGAGTTACAGGCAGGCACTGTAAGCTGCCTGACACAGGTGCTGGGACTCAAACTCACACTCTCTGTAAGAGCAGCATATACTTTTGACTACTGAGCCGTTTCTCCAGCTCCCTGCTACCACTTTCTTCTTACTCTGAAGACAGGCATCCAGCATCCCTGGACATGCCGTTCCTGGTCTTCCATACACACCCAGTGCAGCAGACAGGACTTTTCTGTGTTTGGTCCCATTTTCTCCTCAGCTCACCCACCTTGCCCTGTGCGTCTGCACCTCACTGTCCTCTTCCTCTCAATTCTCACAAGCCTGCGACGCTTTACTTAAAGTTTGTTTGTTTTTACTTTTTGAGACAGAGTCTCTCTGTGTAGCCCTGGCTGTCGTGGAACTTGATCTGTAGACTGGGGTGGCCTCGAACTCACAAGAGATCCACCTGCCTCTGTCTTCTTTAATACCTTGGAATTAAAGGCTTGTACCACCACCACCTGGCAGCTTTAAAATTTTAAATTATTTCTTTGGGGATAAGGGCACAAATGCCATGGCCCAGTGTGGAGGTGAGAGGACAATTTGTAGGAGGAGGCCTCTCCTCCTACAGTGTGGTTCCAGGGATCAAATGTAGGCCTCAGGCTTGCTACCAAGCACCTTTATATGCTGAGCTATCTCACCACCATCCCCTATTACACATAGACTTTTTTTGTTTGTTTGTTTGTTTTTTTGTTCTTTTGGAGGCAGGGTTTCTCTGTATAGCCCTGGCTGTCCTGGAACTCACTTTGTAGACCAGGCTGGCCTCGAACTCAGAAATCCGCCTTCCTCTGCCTCCCAAGTGCTGGGATTAAAGGCGTGCGCCACCACTGCCCGGCCACATAGACTTTTTTGAGACAGGGTCTTAATGTAGCCCAAGCTGGCCTGGAACTTACAATGCAACCCAGGCTAACCTCAAGCATGAAGGCAATCCTCCTATCTCAGCCTCCAGAGTACTAAGATTATAGCTGTGAGCTACCACATATGACTTGAGGAATGTTTTTACCAAGATTTTAAAAACAAATAAAGTTGTCTCTGTAACAAACCCTGTTTGGCCTTCTTCCCTCCTATGGAAAGGAAGGAATGCTCTAGTGCCCAGTGTGGTAGCTCATGTTTGTGTCCAAGTGCTTGGGTGGCAGAGGCAGGGGGATGAGGAGGTTAAAGTCATCCTTGGCTACAAAGTGAGCCTAAGGTCAACTTAGTCTACAGGAGACCCTGTCTCAAAAATATGAAAGCAAAGTGGGGAGGGTGGGAATATAGATCAGATGGTAGAGTGTGTACTTAGCATGCATGAAATCCTGAGTTTGATCCTAAGCCCTGTACAAAACAGGCATGGAGCCACAGGCTTATGCTCTCAGCGTTTGCAAGGTAGAAGCAAGAGACTCAGAAGTTGTAGGGCATCTTCAGTTACATCAGGAATCTGAGGCCAGTCTGTGACTCAGGAGATTCTCAAACATAACCTGTCACCTCCCCCCCCAAATCCAGACCAAATAAAAGTTGGGATATAAATGTAAAAAGTCAACATCTAAACAAAAGCAGCAGAGAATGGCACTTGCTGGGGATGGGTGAAGCCCCTTCTTTGGCATCTTCATCAATATGATGGCATGACGAATGTTTGTGGACTGGCTCCTCTATGGCTGGGTCGAGTCTGGGCAGTGGGGTCTCACACACTGATATATATCCCAACACTGGGGAGGCAAAGAATCAGGAGTTCAAGGTCAACTTTAGCTACATGCTACATTCAGGGCCTGCCAGGGCTATAGAGTGAGAGGCTAACTTAAATGAGTAAATAAAGAAATAACAGAAGTTTCTCAAAGTTGAACGGGGTAGCATGTGCCTGTAGTGCCAGCTGTTTGAGGAGCTAAGGGAGGAGAATCCTTTGGTGCTAGGAGTTTGGGGCCAGCCTGAGAAATATACTAAGACTGATCTTTAAAAAAAAGTCAAGGGGGCTGGAGAGATGGCTCAGCAGGTAAGAGCACCGACCGACTGCTCTTCCAGAGGTCCTGAGTTCAAATCCCAGCAACCACATGGTGGCTCACAACCATCCGTAACAAGATCCGATACCCTCTTCTGGAGTGTCTGAAGACAGCTATAGTGTACTTACATATAATAATAATAAATAAATTTTAAAAAAAAAAAAAGCAAAGTCAAACCAAACCATTTTCTCATGTGGCAAAGTAGACACTAAATTTCAGAATTTATATTTATATATTTATATATTATATATTAATATTTATAAATTTATAAATATATACACATATATAAATTACATTTGATTTATTTTAATTTATGCATTGTGTGTGCACACATGAGTACAAATGCGATGCATGTGTGTCAAGGCATTCATGTTGAGATCAGGAGAATTTGCCGGGTGGTAGTGGCGCACGCCTTTAATCCTAGCACTTGGGAGGCAGAGGCAGGTGGATTTCTGAGTTCGAGGCCAGCCTGGTCTACAGAGCGAGTTCCAGGACAGCCAGGGCTATACAGAGAAACCCTGTCTTGAAAAACCAAAAAAAAAAAAAAAAAGATTAAAAGCCGGGCGGTGGTGGCGCACGCCTTTAATCCTAGCACTTGGGAGGCAGAGGCAGGCGGATTTCTGAGTTCGAGGCCAGCCTGGTCTACAAAGTGAGTTCCAGGACAGCCAGGGCTATACAGAGAAACCCTGTCTCAAAAAACCAAAAAATAAATAAATAAATAAATAAATAAATAAATAAAAAAAGAAGAGATCAGGAGAATTTGTGCCAGTTGGTTTTCTCTTTCTACCATGTGGGTCCCATGAAAACTCATGTCCTCGGATTTAGCAGCAAGTGCCTTTGCCTGCTGAGCCATCTCATCAGACACCAAATTCAAAATGTTTTCAATCCAAGTCCAGTGTCCTTCAACTGTACCATGAAGATTTTGCAGAGAATCCTAATGACTGTGCTTGCAGAGGCCAAAGTGCTAAAGTCACAATATAACTTCGTGGACTATAAACCACGTGCTATGGGGACTTTGCCAAAGAAGATACTTTGTTTATAAATGTGATTAAAATACAAGGGTTTTTTTGGGGGGGTGGGATTGAACCCAGGCCCTCAAACATGCTAGCTAAGTGCCTATCACTGAGTTTAACCTCTATCCCTAAAAGCAAAACAAAGGAGAAATTAAACAGGCATGCTCACAAACTGGCATAATCCACAAAACTTGTTTTCAAGGCAATTTTAACCAAAACTATGAAGGTAAAAGAGACAAAAAGAAGAAAAGACTTCCCAAATAAGCTGACATAGCCATGTCCAAACATTGTCCCACAGTAACAATGACTCCTTGCTTTGGAGAGGGCCCTGGGCAGGGTGATTCTTGTGGTTGTAGTCAAGGGAGGGTTGCTGCTTCTAACAAAAGATTTTCCTAAGGGACAGCATAGCCTTAGGTAATTTGTTTCAAATAATGTCTCTCCACTCTGTGAAGTCTTCAGTGTTCTCATCCCAGAATATCCCAGGCCTCAGCAAGTCAAAACAGCCCACAATTTAAACAATGCTCTAATGGTGAGAGACAAGTCTTTTGTGTTTTCAGCCCTGCTTGAGTCATGTTTGGTGAGTTGTGGGAGATGTCTGGGAAGGAAAGGAGGGAGGGTCCTTCCACAGCCTCAGATTCCAGAGCGCGCACACACATACACACACACACACACACACACACACACACACACACACACCTCACCAAAACCTGTGTTCAAAGCCTTCCCTGCCCCCAAGCTCCAGTTGTGAAAGCAGGGATCATGGGGACAGATGTAGTCTGGGAGATGGGAGGTAGCCACCTCTCCCCTCTGTGATTAGCTCACCCCCTGGGCTTCTCTGTGGATTATAGTCACAGCTGGGATTTGGGGGAGGAACTGTTGTTCTCTTTATTCTAACACCAATGGCTTTCAAAATTAAAAAGAAACAAGGAATGGGGTCTGGAAAGGCGGCTTGGTAGTTAAGAACATAGGCCTCTGCTCTTCCAGAGGACCTAGATTTGAGTCCTAGCACCAGCACAGTGGCTCACAGGGGATCCTGTACCTTTGTCTGGCTTTTGCGGCCCTCAAGAAAGCATATGATGCACAGACATACAGGCAGGCAAAGCACTCATACACATAAAGCATAAAATTAAATTAAACTAAAGAAAGAAAATGTTTTAAAAATTGTCTAAATTGGATGGAGTTGTACACTCCTACAATCCTAGTCCTGGGAAGCCTGAACAGAGAGGAGCAAGGCTAGCCTGGGCTACATAGTGAGACCATGTCTCAAAAACAGAATCAACTAAGTATGCAGGCTCATGCCTGTAATCCCAGATTTGGGAGGTGGAGGCAGGAGGATCGGGAGTTCAAGGTCAGTCTCAACTACATAAAAAGGGTAAAAGGGGATCTTGCTCAGACAGAGGTACAACCTGCATTCATGAGTGCCTAGCTCAAACACACACACACACACAAATACAACACATAAAGGTGAACTAAAGAGCTAGACATTTTGGAGGAACGGCTAGCTTTCAGGTTTTCTAATACCAAAGAGAACTCTGTCCTTCTGTGACTATCTTTGCTTAAGAAAGATAATGGGGCGGGGGGGCTGGAAAGATGGCTCAGTACTAGTTAAGAGCACTGACTCTCTTCCAAAGGTCCTGAGTTCAATTCCTAGCAACCACATGTTGGCTCACAACCGTCTGTAATAGGATCTGATGCCCTCTTCTGGTGTGTCTGAAGATAGCTACAGTACACTCACATACATAACATAAATAAATAATTCTAGAAGAAGAAGAAGAAGAAGAAGAAAAAGAAGGAGGAGGAGGAGGAGGAGGAGGAGAAGAAATAAAGATAGAGATAAATAGAGCAATCGATAGATAGATAGAGAGAGAGAGAGAGAGAGAGAGAGAGAGAGAGAAGATAGATAGATAAATAGATGACAGATAATGGAGTGCTGGGGAAATTGCTCAGCTGCTGAACAGTTTGCCTAGTAAACATGAGGACGACTTGTGGGAATCAGTTCTCTTCCTCCACCATTTGGGAGGGTCCTGGGGATTGGACTCAGACCTTCAGGCTCGGGGACAGGTACCCTTATCACGGAGTCATTTTCCTATCCCCTAAATATTACTTACAGTGACTTCTCTTAGGGGCAGTGAGAGGGCTCAATGGTAAAGGCACTTGCCATGAAAACACTGTGACTAAGTTAGATCCTAGAAACAATGTAAAGAACACGCCTTTTCCTAGTTACTGGGAAGGAGAGGCAGGCAGATCTCTGAGTGTGAGCCCAGCCTGGTCTGCAAAGTGAGTTCAGGACAGACACAGAGAAACCCTGTCTCAAAACAAAACAAAATGAACCAACTCCACAAAATTACCCACTCGCTTCCAGATGGATGCTATGGCGCATGTGTGGCCACACACAAACCATGCACACACTCGTACACACACACACACACACACACACACACACACACACACACACCACACAATAACCCTGTGACCATCAGTCATGTAGGGCCAAGCTCCAGACCCCTAGTATTCTGGCTGGACTCCACCCCTATAGTCACCTGGCTACAGCCAGGTTTGCCCCGCCCCACAGTTACCTGGTAACAGCCAGGTAGCCCGGCCCACTATAAAAGGAGCTTCTTGGCCCCTACTCCTTCTCTTGCCCTCTTCTCTTCCTCTCTTTCTTGCCCTCTTGGGCCTCTCTCTCCCCATTCCCTTCCCCCCTCTCTCCACGTGGTCCTGGCTGGCTCCTATTTCTCTATCTTTTCTCTTTCCCTCTACCTTTCTACAGTAAAGCTTTAAAATCATGGGTTGTCTCTTCTTCCATCTCAACTCGCCGGGCTAGAGCAATGGAACAGGCCTCTCAGCATTTCCAGCCACCAGACGGGACCCAGGACTTGTACCCCACGACCAGGTCTCCTCCACAGGTACTCAGCCCCACACACTGGTATATACACAAATCATGCACACACTCATACATACACAAAGTAAGCACACACTTCACACACAAAGCATGCACACACTCTTCCACATACAAATCATGCACTATACTTTGGCCTGGCAAACTGAGTTCAGTCCCTGGGACTCACATGATACAGAGACTCAAGATCTGAAAGTTGTCCTCTGACATTCAAATGAATGCTGGGGCATGCTCACCTACCTCCCAACACACAACTAAATGCAATAAAAACTTAAATAAAATTTTCAAAAGAAGGAAAGTGACTAGTTGGCATTAAAAAATAAAGTATGTTTTTAAATAAAATTAAAAAAATGCACTTAGACATTACAGGCCTCATACTAGCTTCCAACCCAGCTCTGGGAAGGCTCCTGTCCTGCCATGGCAATAGCATCCCTAGGATACAGAGAGTAAAGAATCTCCAGATAAGTACTGCCCCTCCATCACAGTATACAGATTTGGTCCAGCTGAATGAGGCACTCCGTTCGCTTAGAATAGTCCACCTCGTTCTACGCAGCTACCAGCAGAGGGCGCTGCACACCCAGCTAACTGATACAGCGGCACCTCAAGACTCCAAGCGCTCCAGGGCAGAAGCAGGTGGAATTGCTGAATCACCCAGCTGAGAGGCTAGAGAGATGGCACCGGGCCTCTATGGTGCCCAGGCATGACACTTCTCAGTCTTCCCCTCCGAGGACCACAAGCTCAGAAATGTCTGACTTACCTTCTGCCTGTATTCTATCTCTGTACACAGCAGAGATGGGCAAATATTAACAACTGTTGCTACTTCTGGCAACCAGCAAAGCACACAAGTGCATCCACCAGAAGTAAGCAGCCATTACACTGGGGACGGCAGCGCTCCCATCACAAGCCCCTCCCCTTACAGGCTCCTTTCACATCCAGACCACTTCCTTCATGGAGAGCCAGACAGGTTAGATCCTGGCAAAACTCATTCTCCATGTGCACCTCTTAATCCACTCCCCAAGCCCCAAACGTTTCTGTCTGTCTGTCTGCTGCTGGGTCTCAAGGCCCTCACCACTCGTGACCCTGGAGAGGCTTGCCAGTCCCTAGGTCCTGACAAATGGCCCGAGGACTCACACGCCAGCTGGCACCAGTGGCTGGAACTTCCACTGTTCCTCCTCGCAATCCAGGAAAAGCCGGTTCATGATCTTGTTCTTCTCCTCAGGGGGGATGAAGTTCTCAATGATGAGGTACCTGGGGTCGGGTACAAGGCAGAAACGGGGGAGGGAGGGAGAGAGCTCATCACTGAGGGAACAGAGAGGCGGGAGAACAAGGGTGGAAGGGGCTCCATTGCCGCACAGTAAAGGACCTTGAAGACCACAGCTTCTAATGCAGACCGTGGGCCCAGGGCCCCGAGGGTGCACTCCGACAGGGGGAGGTGGGGCCATCAAACTAGCCTGAGGAAGTAGAACACCTTAAGAGCTGGCCTATCTCATGAGCTCCAGGTTCAGTGAGAGACCCAGTCTCAATAATAATAATAATAATAATAATAAAAATAAAAAATCAGCCCGTGGCCCCCACATTCAAATCAGAAGGTAAGTCAGACATTTCTGAGCTTGTGGTCCTCGGAGGGAAAGGTGTGTATATTATATATACACACCCTTAGGCCCAAAGCACCAAAGACAAACTAGATAGCCTACACCTGTTAACCCAGTAACTGGGAAGCTGAGGCAGGAGGATAGCTAAAAGTTTCAAGACAGCTTGAGCTACAGAGTAGGACTCTGTCTTAAAAAAACAGAAATGCGAACGAAGGAGGCGGGATGGACATGTAAGTGGGCGCACAGTCATAATATGGCTTTCAGGAGAATCTCTGCAGAGGCCCTGAGGGACTGGGGAGCCTGTGGGGACCCAGAGCCAGAAGAGGAGGCAGCCCTACTTGAGCTTCAGTTCCCGGGTCTGCTCATTCTGCGCCTCCTCCAGGTCCTGCCGCACGCGGATGTACTCCTCGTGTTGGTCCTGGATCTCAGCCTTCACCGCCTGCAGCTTGGCGTAGAGCTGTATGTGCACAAGTGTGGCTCAGAGGCGTCCAGGTGAACCCCAGTCACCCCGCCTGGGCCTCCCGGGCTGAGCTGGGGATCCAGCTCTGAACTCAGAATGGCTGCCCATCCCTGAGTCGGGGCTGCTGTGACCTCCTGTGATTCAGTCCCTCCCACCACTGAAACCCACCAATGTCTCTCTGTGTCTCTGTGTCTCTGTCTCTCTCTCTCTCTCGGTATCACGGAATATTTCAAACTGAGAGAGAACTGAAGGAATACTAGCCAGACATCCTCTTTCTACAGGTGAGGAAAATAAGATGTAGACCAACTAAAAGGTCATAACTGATTAAAAAAGAGTAGAGCCAGGCCGGATGGTGGTGGCTCACACCTTTAATCCCAGTACTCGAGAGGCAGAAGCAGGTGAGTATCTTGAGTTTGAGGCCAGCCTTATCTACAGAGATAGATCTGGGACAGCCAGGGCTACATGAAGAAACCAGTCTCAATTCGAAAAACCAAAAATAAATAAATAAATAAATATCTCATTTTGGAGATCCACGGTTAGTGCTGGCAGTTGAATAAGTTGGGAAGGTAACCCACCCAAAAGTAAGGGCATGAGAGCCAGTAATGACTTTCCTGTCTCCCTCCTAACTGCTGAGAGCTGTACTGTACTAGTAACTGCTATATAGACTGGACTTGGCCAGCTCTAAGTGACCACAGCAATAACCCTGGGGTCTCCCGGGGCTCTTCCCTGAGTCCACACTGGAATTTTCTACCCTAGACCCTCATCTCAGGTCACAAATTTCCATGACTTTTGCAGGATCCAGGTGACCAGATTCTTGACCCTTGGTGTGGTGTGAAGGACCGTTTCTTCCTCCCTGGACAAAAGTTTCCTTAACCACATCACATTCTCTGACCCAGCTACCAAAACTATGATTCACTGGTGACTCCCAAAGTAGAGAAGTTAGCCAGGATCATGAGGATGACCACACTGTGGCCTGGAAGTGACACCCTAACACCAGATGCCTGCCTTCTGGCTGTGCCCCACCCCACAGCCCAAGAAGTATAGCTCAGGGTTGAGCAGTGGGGAGGGGCCTTTGAGGCACACCCTCTTAGGGCATGCGACTCTTAGGCAGCGAGCGGTTTACCCTGCTGCGCATCTTACCTTCTTGAGTTTCTTGGTTTTAACTTCCACCTCCTGCTGCAGGGATGAGTAGGTACCTCGTAACTCCATGGTCTCTTCATCTCGGAGCAGCATCTCCTGCTGCATTTCCCGCTCACGGCGTTTCTAGGGCAAGGGGAATGACAAGAGAAAACCACGCCCACTGGAGGAGGGCTACCGGAGGAGCTGGGGTGGGGGGCGGGGGCTGGCTCAATCAGCCTGTTGTAGCACCTTTTCTCAGGTCCTAGGAATACAACTTCATCAGGTGTAGCCCTGTGTGCATGGAGGCCCCAGCCCTAAGAGCTGGCATACCGTGGGGACATTACCTGTAGCATCATAGTTGATTGGTAACTAACTTGATGACTTAGGAAATAGCCACACAGTTGACAATGAACTCTCATCTGTGTGCATGGCCCAGGAGTCTTGTAGAGGCTAACCTCCTGGGAAGCTACCACTTCCTCTCACGCAAAGAGAGACCCCGAGCTGGTACACCCAGGGAATCCAAGCGACCTAGCTTGGGTTTCAGCAGTATAATTCCAGGATTCCCAGTCCATCAGTGTTTACGGCCCCAGCCTACTCAACATATGACCTCAAGGCCATATGCCTCAGGGAAGCGGAAGCCAGCAGCCTTACCTGTTCCGCAATCTCCTGTCGCTTCAGTTCCAACATCTTCTGTTGCTCGTTGGTGTGATCCATGATGTTCCGCCCCCCAATGAGTAGCTTGCTTTCCATGGCCTGAGAACACAAGGGGGTGGGGGGTGGGGGTCAGAGCCGGGACTGGCAAAGGCCTATCCCATCTCAATTCGGACTTTTTGTTTGTTGGTCACAGGGTCTCATGTAACTCAGACTAACCTTAGATCTTCTCTGCAATGAAGGACAGCAGTGCTAGGATTATAAGCGTGTTCTAGCACATAGCTTTATTGATTTGGTTGTTTTGTTGTTGTTTTGTTTGGGGTTTTGTTTTTGTTTTTGTTTTTGTTTGAGTCAGGGTTTCTCTGTATAACAGCATTGGCTATCCTGGAACCAACTCTGTAGACCAGGCTGATCTTAAAGAGATAGGCCTGCCTCCGTCTCCCTAGTGCTAGGATTAAAGGTATGCGCTACCACACACGGCCCTTTACTTTCGTTTTTTGAGAAAGGATCTCACTATGTAATGTTGGCTAGCCTGGTGCTTACACTGTAGACCAGGCTAGCCTGGTACTTATACTGTAGGCCAGGTCCTCCTGTTTCTGCCATCTGAGTGCTGGGATTGCAGGGATGTGTCTCCATGCCTATTGACAGTTTAAGATTCTCAGCCCAACTGTAAGATCCACCTTTAACCCCAGCATTTGGGAGGCAGAGGCAGGTGGATCTCTGTGAGTGTTAAGGCCAGCCTAGTTTAAAGAGCAAGTTCCAGGACTGCCAGGGCTTCACAGAGAAACCCTGTCTTAGAGAGAAAGAGTGTGTGTGTGTATGTGTGTGTGTGTGTCTTCCTCCCTCCCTCCATCCCTTTATGTGATATAGCCAAGGATAACCTTGAACTTCTGATTTTTCTGTTTCCACTCCATAAGTCCACTCCAAGCAGGACCACAGAGCAGAGACTCTGCTCCTTTTCCCTTTGATCCTTTTAGGAGAAGACATAGGTATAGCCAATGGCCTTGTAGCCGTTGGTGGGAATGGAGTTTTCCCCTCCAGCCCCTAGAGTTGGAGCACAAAGCTTCCATTGTGGACAGGATCCTTAAGGATGAAAAGAAGAGAGAAGCCCTTTGGGAACATAAGGCACCTGATCTCTGCTATGGAGACAAGGGAGCGGCTGGGTCACCATGCCTGTGAGGAGGGTGGGTGGCAATCTATTCCTGGCAGCCGGGCCCCAGATGGCATGCAGCAGGAAGAGAAATGGCCGTCACTCGGCGGCCCAGCCCTGCACTGAGTAGTTCCTGACTCAGGAAGACAGCTCATCACTGGGGCAGCAGGAAACCTTGGTCTAATCTTGGGCTGCTAAGGAAATAAGAACAACCCAAGGGAGAGATTCCACAGCAACAGGGGACAAAGCGAGTCCCCAGAGGCTGCATCAGCTTTAGACACCTCCTAAAAGTCCCCGGCCCTGCCCACTAAGCGGGAGGCCCAGCCAGGCACCCCCTCGGTCCCCACATCTGCAGCATCAGAACACCACTTCATTTCTGGATAGCTCACAAGCACAGACAGCGCAATGTCAGGGGCTAAATAGAGCCCTCAACATAGTGAACACCTCATCTAGGAGACTGATCATCTCCCCCATGTAACAAATGGAAAGAGGGGGGAGGGGAGGGGACAGAGGGAGGAAGGATAACTAGTCTTGGACCACCAGTGATTAAATAACAGATCTGCAAACCATGTTCCCAGCTTCGCTGAGAGCTCCTTGCTAAGTGAAAGCCCCCACCCCATCAGCGCCTTCAGCACGTGCTTCCGGAACCCAATGCTGACACAAAAACGGATTTGTACAAAGTGTGACTCCCTGAAATGCACTGTCACTGTCCAGAGGAAGAGGGCACTTTCCTCGGGCAGCCAATTGCCCTCTGACTTCATCGATGGTCTCTTGGAAGGTTGACATCACCTTGAGCTACTGGAAGAAACTGGCTGCCTCCCCACTGGAATTTGTCCCAGTGGAACCGGCTGACATGTCTCAGGGCTCTCAGATCTGGGGGAGCTGCCAGGCTGGGGCGGGGGTGGGGAATGGGCATCACGTCACTGGGAATAGAGCAGGACAGGGGTTAAAGGATGCTGTGGGGAGGTCGGAAGTTGGCTCGCGCAGTGTGGCAGTGGAAGGTTGGAACAGCAGGCGCCTCACATCAGCCCCATGCAGTCACAGAGACAAAGGAGAGAGCAAGGGGCTGTGGAGAGGCGGCCGTTCTTGATGCACACCACGGCCCTCTGCACCCCGGATGACTGACTGTCTTTCCGTCTAGCCAGCCCATCACGGTGTCACGGAATTAGCTCATCTTCACTCCTCTCAGCGCAGAGTTATCTATGTATAACTCTCCATTTTGGCGCCCTTGGCGGCTTGCCCCAGCAGGGCTTTAATGCTCGTCCCTCTGAAAGGCCAGTCACCATCAAATGCTTCTCAGTGCAGTTACATCGCTGTCTCCCTCCTTTTTGTCCTCACTGATACCCACTGACCTCACTAAAATCTTTAACACTAGCCTGGACCACCCATAGGCTTTTACAGTCCCAGTTTCCTCTTCCATCCATCTGAGTCTCTAAAAACACAAGTCCAAACAACATCTCTGCTCAAATTATCCGATAGGCTTCTCCTCCCCACAGGAGGATATCTGACGCTGTCTTCTCCCCATTCCACAGCTTCCTGGAAAACTGCTGCTCATCTTAAAAGACCTAGCAGGAACAGCTTAGAAAAATTTCTTCGATCCTTGCAAAGCTGCCCGTTCAGACCTCCTCCATAACCAGGGCACATTCCTACCGTTTCCCCATTAGGATCATTCCCCTGCCTCATCCCGTTAGCTCCATGAAGGCAGGACTCATGCCTCCCTCATATGTCAGCGTCACAGCACAATCCTTGATGGAAAGCAGCGCCCTGTGAGTATTTGAGGAATGGTACAGAGTCCTTGGGCTCATCCCAAGGTAGGTCCCAAGCCTTTTTACTGGACTCCGTGCCAGCCTCTTTTATCCATCAACTCATGTTCCCTGTCATGGGGAATCAGCAACCGGGAAACCCAGCAACATGGTGGGAGAGGTGTGAAGTAAAGCCCCATGCTGTTGAGGAGCACAGGTAACTGAGAACCGGAACACCTGGATAACAAGTCTTCAGAAGGCCTGCCATTCGGTCAGTCTCAGGGTCTGGCACATTGTCCATTCCAGCCCCGAACCTTTATGTTTCCCTCAGCATTTTATGTAACTCTAGTATCCTTTACTTTGGCACTAAGCAAAAAGACAATACTTCTCAAATTTTGCCGCATATCGGAATCTCCTGGGAAAGTAACAGGCCACCCAGACTCTGCATCTGGGTCTGCGGACATGACTTTGTGGGTAAAAGGCTTGCTGTGTAAGCATAATAAACCTGAGTTTAGTTCAGCAGTGCTAAGAGGGGTGATGGAGACAGAAAGGTTCCTGTGATCTGCTGGTCAGACAGTCTAGGTTCACTGACAGACCTTGTCTGAAACAATAAGACAGGAAGTTAGTAATGTCAGCATCTGGCTTCCATAGACACACATGTGCGCGAGCGCATGCGTGCACACACACACACCTTCATTTTCCTAAGTCCCCAGATGACTTATGTGTCCCTGTGTTGAGGACTTTAGAAACTTGGACCAGCTACAGGACAAGCAACATGTTTTCAGTAAAAGAAGATTGCGCCTGACCTCTCAGAGTTCTTTCAAACTGGGACAAAATTACTGCAGCACTAGGGAAGCCAGTAGCCAGAACTTAAGATGTTAAACCGCCCATGAGAAGGTTGTACATCAGTGGCCATTCAACACTCATGGAGATGAGGGGGATGGGGGAAGGGAAGTGAGTTAGGGGAAGGAAACATACACAGTGTGGGAAAATGCCCAAGTGTGGGATGGCAGAACTGATCTGTTAGAAATTGTTCAAGGAAGCTGGGCAGTAGTGGTGCACATCTTTAATCCCAGCTCTCAGTAGGCCGATTTGGGGAGATCTCTGAGAGTTCCAGGCCAGCCAAGGTTACACAGGGAAACTCTTATCTTAAAAAACAAAAACAAAAACAAAACAAAAACAAAAACAAAGGGCTGGAGAGATGGCTCAGAAGATAAGAACACTGTCTGCTCTAGCAGAGGTCCTGAGTTCAGTTCCCAGCAACCACATGGTGACTCACAACCATATGTAATTGAATTCTAATACCCTCTTCTGGTGTGTCTGAAGACAGTGACAGCGTACTCATATACATAAAATAAATAAATAAATCTTAAAAAAAAACTGTACAAGAAAAGCATGTACTGATTAAATGTTCAATTTCACAGATACCCTCAAACCATTCTAGGTCATAAGGAACAATGTGAGCTGATTAAAAATAAATAAATAAATAAATAAATAAATAAAGGCAGGTAGGCAAGCTTCTGTTACAGCTTTCCATTTGATGGGAAAGTGATCCTAACTCTGCTCATTAAATGATAGCTGTGGGAAAGTTGCTGTGAGCCAGAATAGGACAGGAGAGGGAAGGGAGGGCTTCTGTACTGCTCCCAGAAGACCATGGCTTAATATGCCGCCACAGCCGAAAATCCTACAGCAGTGGCCAAGGACCTTTGTGAAGGCTTTTTGGAAACAAAATGAATTATCCCCTTGCAGAGAGCAATGATGCAGCCAGATCTGGAGCGCTGGGTACGGTTCCATTCCAAGTCTCCAGAGACTCAAAGGAGACAGGAGAGCCAGAGAAGGGCAGCAAAGACCTTCCCATGGCTACTGTCAGAGACGGAAAAATAGGATTCTTCAGGCTGCAAAGACCAAGAAGGTTAAGAGGCTAGGCCCAGAGGTGATACAATCAAAAACAGCGGTAAGAAGGAAGCGCCCATTCAACCCTAGTACAGAGAATGAGAGTACATGTGGGATTTCAAAAGAAGCAGGTTTCAGGACACCCAAAGGAAAGATGGCCCAGGCAGTGAGTGTTGCAGGCCTATAAACCCCAGCGCTAGAGAGGAGAGAGAAGGAAGATGGAGAGTTCAAGGCCAGCTTGGGCTACAGGAGACCCAGCCTCAGAAACGAATGATGGAGGGGCTGGAGAGATGGCTGAGTGCTTAAGAGCATTTGCAGGCCTGGTTTCCAGCACCCATATCAGGTGGCTCACAAATGCCTGTAAGTTCAGCTCCAGGGGACTGATGTCCCCTTCTGGCTTCTGGAGCTTGTGCACACACACACACACACACACACACAAAGACACACACGCACACACTCGTGCACACGCACACTGATAACAAATTAACTTTAAAAAATCACAAGCCTGGGGCTGGAGAGATGGCTCAGTGGTTAACAGCACCAACTGCTCTTCCAGAGGTCCTGAGTTCAATTCCCAGTAACTACATGGTGGCTCACAACCATCTGTAATTGATGCCCCCTTCTGGTGTGTCTGAAGACAGCTACAGTGTACTCATATAAATAACAAATAAAATTTTTAAAAATGTCTGCTTGCTTTAAAAAAAATCATAAGGCATGTCTTGCTCTTTCCACTTTTATATATTTTGTTATTTATGTGTATAATATACATATATGTACACGTACATGTATACACACATACACATATATATATGTATGTGTGTGTGTATATATATATATATTTATGTAGAGTCTCACTGGCTGGTCCAGAACTTACTATGTAAATCAGGATGATTTCAAGCTCACAGAAATTAACCTGACTCTTCCTTCCAATACTGAAATTAAGTGTATGCCATCATATCTGGCTGCAAACAATTTTATCACAGTAACATTAGCATGAAATATTATTGAAAAATTGTTATAATGATAGATTTAAAAGTGAGCCTCCTCATTGAATTAACTTAAAAAACAGGGTTTTTCCCCCCTCAAGATAGGATTAGGATTGAATGTGCTCCAGGCTGGCCTCCAACTTGATTTGTAGCTGAGGATGGCTCAGAACACCTGATTTTTCTGCCTGTCTTCCATGTGCTGAGATTACAGGCCTGGCCCTCCATGCCTGGCTTCCCTTTTACTTGATATTCTCCAAGCCTCTCTGGTTATCTCACCAAGGCTTACTCTTTCCTTTCCAAACCAGTCTTAAGTGCAGCTCGGGGATAGTTTTGTTTGTTTTGTTTTGTTTTATTTTATTTTTATTTTTTTAAGATAGGGTTTCTCTGTGTAGCCCTGGCTGTCCTAGAACTCACTCAGTAGACCAGGCTGGCCTTGAACTCACAGAGATCTGCCTGCCTCTGCCTCCCGAGTGCTGAGATTAAAGATGGTACACCACCACTGCCCAGCTTTTAGCTTGTTTTTGAGACAGTCTTGCTGTATAGCAACACTGACCTGGAACTTACTGTATAGAGTAGGCGCTCCTTGAATTTGTGTGATCCTTCTGCCATTCAGGCATGTTCCAATGATGCCCAGCTAGGGTGACTGTTGAGTGAACACGTGGACCTTTGAAATATAGCAGAACTGTTTACCTAGCCTCATCTTCCCCTGGTACCGATATCTAGGCTCACATTCTCCTTATCCAAAGGCCACATATTACCTGGCTACATCCCGTCTGCACATCATCAGACAGAATATGAGCCGGCAATCAGGCCTGGCATCTAGAGCATCAACCAGGATTATATGAATCCCCAAAATCCCAACCACTCACCCACAGTCACCATGGCATAAGTCTCAGCCTGCTTCCTGTAAGGGCTTCCTGGACCTAGAACTGCTTCAAGACCGTCCCCTCTTGCTGGCCAGACCTCCATTAAGATCTCCTAGATGATGACTAACTGCCCATTTCCACCCCATTCTATTTATTCAGTATCTCTCTCCTCAGCTGGTCCTGGCCAGCCCAAATAACCACTGAGTCTGCATTATCCCTTTCTTGCTAAGTAAGTCTTGTACACTTACCCAAACCCACAGTGTCTGCCAAGCTTGGCAGACAAGACCAGCCTTGTGTTAGGAGAGGGGGCTGGTCCTGGTGTGAAATCAAGATTGGGGTCCAGGGGCAAAGTCTCAGTCCATGCTATTTGACTCCCACACTCTAAAATATGTCACACATCAGCTTCTTTGTTTTTTTGTTTCCTTTTTTGTTCTTTCTGAGGATAGCACACTCATCCCCTTTGCCTTAGAGATCTCTCTTCTTAGCCATCACCTGTGGAAAGCAGAGGGACAAGGAGCCTCTAACCCTCACCCAACTCAAGCTGGGTGCGTGGGGCAGAGGGGCTGCCATTCAGAGTGATGATCTGTGCTGGCTGGTTCATGTGTCAACTTGGCACAAGCTGGAGTTATCACAGAGAAAGGAGCTTCAGTTGGGGAAGTGCCTCCATGAGATCCAGCTGTGGAGCATTTCCTCAATTAGTGATCAAAGTGGGAGGGGCCATTGTGGGTGGTGCCATCCCTGGGCTGGTAGTCCTGGGTTCTATAAGAAAGCAGGCTGAGCAAGCCAGGGGAAGCAAGCCAGTAAGTAACATCCCCCTATGGCCTCTGCATCAGCTCCTGCTTCCTGACCTGCTTGAGTTCCAGTCCTGACTTCCTTTGGTGATGAAGAGCTGTGTGGAAGTGTAAGCTCAATAAACCCTTTCCTCCCCTTGGTCATGATGTTTGTGTAGAACAGAAATCCTCACTAAGACATGGTCCTAAGGAAAAGCTCCCTGGACCTCTCAGCTGCGCTGTTCAGTGCTTCCTTTTCCATCTCTCAAGGCAAAGGTGTGGGTGGATGGGACCTGGGGACAGGACCTCTCTGGATGTTAAATAGGTTCAGTGTGAGTAAAAGGCCGTGGGATAGAGCAGATCTGGTTGGGAGCTCCAGGGCACCACCGTCTGAGCCTTAAGAGAGGGAAACTAAGCACACGATGACCAAGAAGACATTGGGAGTCATTGCCTCAGACCTCCATGCATTCGAGATAGGACATGGAGACCCAGGAACACAGCTCTCCAAGCTTGGTGTCTCCAGACTAAGAAATCTGTGTGCATAACTCCTGTTATACTAACTCCGCACTTTCAGAGTAATTTCCCAATTATCAGAGGCAGTCTCCTGTACAGTCAACAGGATCGCCACAGGGGACATGTCAGCTTGTAGACACAGCCTCGAATTTTCAGAGGTCACTTCTCCCAGTTCCAGGGAACAGGAGTATAAAACCAGAGGCTGAACTGTGCATGGAGGCATACACCTGTGATCCTAGTACTTGAGAGGCTCAGGCACGAAGACTACAAGTTCAAGGCCAGCCTGTGCCACACAGCAAGATTTCAGTGGAAGGAAGGGAGGGAAAAGGGAGGGAGGGAGGCTGGGGGATTTTGATCAGTTGCTTGCTTAATATACAAGAGACCCTGACTTTGATCCTCAGCACCCCATAAACTAGGCATGGTGACACATTACTATAGACATGCCCTGAGAGACAGACAGAGAGGGAAAGAGGGAGGGGGGGAGGAGCTGGGAGCCCCCTGGGGTGCTTTTCATTAAGTGCTGATCAGGAAAGCTAAAAGGGCGACAGCCAGGCCTGACCAGTCACTCTTTGGGGAAGATACCATCAAGTGTGAGTCTACAACAGAGACGGCAAACCAGCTTTGGCCTGTTACTGCCAGCTACGTTGGGGCACACTACAGAAGACTAGAGTCTCAGATGCATCTTGCCCTATGTCTGTGGCTAGACTGGGTCTCTTTTTAAAAAATTACATGCATTTATTTAAGGACTCTCATGTAGAGGTCAGAGGGCAGCGCTGCAGGAGTCATTTTTCTTCTTCACCCTGTGGGCCCTGGGTGATCGGGATGGCACCTCGCTCACTAATCTACCTCCCCAGGTCCTCCTCTGGACCAGATCTTTTTCACCTTCATCACCCAGTGAAATCATCAGAAGAACCTTATGACATGACATTATGCTTGTGGTCTCTACTTGACACACAATAAAACCAATGCTCAGACTTGCCCACGGTTATAGAGCCAGCCAGCAAGAGGATATCTGGGCACTAACCTGACTCCAAGTCAGTGCTCTTATCTCTGTCCCCAGCTATCCACCGTTTTCAGGGCAGCAGTATGTGGGAAGAAGCTGCATTTGATCTGTGTATCTTTGCTGACTCAGGAGCCATCAGGAGAGCTCAGAGCACCATTGACTTCTCTTGCAGCTGAGTCAGCTTTTGCCTGTGCCAGGCTCTTATGGGGCCTCTGGGATGAGGGTGGGCTAGGGAGCTCTTACCCACACACTGGGGGAGGTTCTATCATTAGAATCCTGGAGAGACTGAAACCTGGAAGGGTTCACCTTACAAGATCTGTACCCAGAGGGCATGTAGAGTGCAGGGCAAGCGAGTGAGCCACCCTCCATTACAACATCCTAGGTGTCGAGGTGTCAGCCCTCTGGGTTTCAGAGGACTTATCGGTGAAGTAGGAGCCAGAACACACTTTCTTACAAGCTTAGGTTAAAGAAGATCAGTTGGGCAGCAGATAGAAGTGCCTCATAAATGACCGCGTATACGGGAGGGCTGGGAATGTAGCTCATTAGGTAGAGTCCAGGCCTGACAAAGCCTTGAGTTCCATGATAACACTGCAAAAATAAGCAGTGGTGATGGCCAACACCTTTAGTCCCAGCACTACCGAGGCAGAGGCAGGTGGATCTCTGAGCTCGAGGCCAGCCTGGTCTACAGTGTGAGTTCCAGGACAGCCAGGGCTACACAGAGAAACTCTGACTTGGGAAACAACAACAGCAGCAAAAACAAACAAACAAGCAAACCAAATCAAGCACAATGATACGAAATGTGGGTAACTCACTGGCTGAACCATTGGGATACACTCCCCACTCACGGCAAAGGACCAAACCAAAAAACCCATCTCAACAGCCCCTGCTTCCATCTGTTAAAGAAACAGCCATTCCTACCCAGCCCTATTTCTCCTTTTCAGGCTCCCTGACTGCAGGTCTTGAGGAGTCAGCAATGAGGGAAGAAGAAAGGAGAGATGAAGGGGAGAGGATGAATAGGTCTATTTTCAGATGAATAGGTCTATTTTCAGTGGTTTGCTGCCCTGGGGACATAAACCAGGGCATTACGACTGAGTCTCCTCCTCAGATGGCTCAAATGCAATGTAAGTGACTGATGTTTCAAGTGCCAAGAATACTCTCATTAGGAAAAGGAAAAATTAGAGATTGCAAACAACATTGGCCAGAGTGAGGTAGACCGGGCTCTGGTCCCAGTGCTGGACAAGGTGGGGATGCCCGGAGTGCTCTTTCCACGCCAGAGAAGAGCACTAAGAAAAAAGGTGGGCTGTTCCCTTCAACGGGCAGAGCAGGAGCACCTAGGCTGACCTGTAACTAACTCATCTTTCTTCACGATTTCCCTCTCAAAAAACAAAAAATTATGCTGGGCACATGGTATAAGCCTTTAATCCCAGCACTCCAGAGGCTGAGGCCAAGACAGCCAAGGCTACACAGAAAAACCATGCCTCAAAAATGATTACACTTATTTATTTATTGTGTGTGCTTGTGCTGTGGTGGGTATGTGGGAGTTGGCTCTCGAGACAGAACTCCAGTCACAGGCTCAGGCTCGGCAGCCATTGTCTTTACCCTGAGACCATCTATCTCACCATTTCCCTTTTGTATTTGTAGCTTTCTAGAAGGTTCTCTCCAATACCTGACATGCAAATCCAGGAGATAGAATGGCAGAGCATCAGACTTGACAAAACCTAAGGATGTACTTTGGCTAACTAGCCTCAGCCTTTGACAGAGGAAGTACAGGCCCCAGAGGTCACTCTAGATGATAGACTCCAGGTTCCCGGCTGGGCTCAGCTATCAATCCTCTCAGACTGTCTGAGCCTGATCGCTGCCCAGCAGGTCTAGCAAGTGATGCACTGAGCAATGATGGCAGGAACATTTCTTACGTTCCTCGGAAGATCAAGAGATGTGTACATTCACAGGGTTATCAGCAACTAAATCAATAGACTATTATTACAAACCCTGATTCCTCTAAATTATTTACAGCTTTTAAGTCAATCATCCTACCAGGGCACAGACACACAGACAGGCACACATACACACTTTTTGGGGAGCAGTATACTGGGTTTGAACCTAGGGTCTCATTCTTCCTAGGCAATCACTTTATTGTAACTCAGTTATAACACTAGCTTTTTCACTTTTTATTTTGAGACAATTTTGCAGGTTGTCCAGGTTGCCCTGAACTCACTCTGTACCCAGGTGAACGTCGAATTCCTAATTCTTCCTTTCAATGTTTTGTTTTTAATTAATCATGTGTCTGTGCATAAGCCTGTGAGAGTCCATGTGCACCACATACATGCAAGACCCTAAGGAGACCAGGAGAAGGCATGGTAGTCGTTACAGCTGGAGCTTTGGATGGTCGATCGCCACCATGTGGTGCTGGGAAGTAAAAGCACAGGCACCCTATTAGTCATCTCTTGAGTAGCGGGATTCACCGCCTTTGTTATCGGGATGGGGTTAACACTTTTTTACTTTTTCAAGATAGGGTCTCCTGTAGCCCAGGTTGACCTCAAACTCTCTAAGTAGCCAAGGCTGTCCTTGAACTGCTGATTCTACTGCCTTTACAGTTCAAATATGGGAATTACAGGTATGAGACACCACATCTGGCTTTCTTTCTTTCTATGGAGTCTAAACTCTCTCTCTCTCTCTCTCTCTCTCTCTCTGTGTGTGTGTGTGTGTGTGTGTGTGTGTGTGTGTCTCTCTCTCTCAACCACAGAACCCTGATGCTGATGACAGTTTCTTTCCTTCCTTTAAAAGTTTAGGTTCATTTTTGTTGAATAAAAACGTGTGTGTGTGTGTGTGTGTGTGTGTGTGTGTGTGTGTGTGTGTGTGTGTGGTGTAGAGATGGCTCAGCTGTTGGGAGCACTGGCTGCTCTTCCAGAGGACCCGAGCTCAAGTCCCAGCACCCACATGGTGGCTCACAACTGTCTGTAACTCCAGTTCCAGGGAATCTGACACCCTCATACAGACATACATGCAGGCAAACGCCAACAAATATCAAATAAAAATAAATTTAAAAAGTAAAAGAACAAAAACCCTCAGGCTGGCAAGATGGCTCAGCAGGTTTGAAGTATAGAGGCACACACCACCAATCTGACAGACTTCCAAATGTTCCCCTCTGACTTTCAGGACTGCCGTGTCACCAACACCCTTCCTCCATACAAATAAATAAATGTAAATTTTTTAAATTTAAAAATAAAGAAAAAAAGGAGCCAGGAAAATGCCATTAGTCCTAGTACCTAGGGAGGTTGAGGCAGGAAAGTCATGAGTTCAGGGGTAACCTGGACTACACAGTGACCTACATCATAAAAATAAAAGGCAGTAGGCCTGGAGATGTAAATTATCTGCAGAGCACCACAGTATATATGATATCACATTCAATGCCTATCACTGCAAAGCTAAACTAACAAAAGCAATATATGCTTATTGTAAAAATAAACAAATGGAGTGTGGCAGGATACACCTGTGGAGAAGACTGAGGTAAAAGGATCACAAGGTCCAGCCTGGACTACATAATGAGTTGCAGGTTGACCTAGATTACATAGCAAGACCCTGTTTCAAATAAAATATAAGGGAGGTAGCTGTAGCATAATGGTAGAGCACTGGCCTTGTATCCATGTTCAATGCAGAGAATAAGTTCAATCCCCACTATTGTCTAAAAAGAAAAAAAACTAACATATTAAACAAAACATCATTGCTTTTTTTTTTAAGGTAAAAAGTAGCGTGGCATTAGAGGTTGAAGTGGAAGGATATCAAGTTCAAGGCCAGCTTTGGCTACAGAGCAAGTTTTAGGACAGCTTGGCCAATGAGATTGGCTTTTAAAAAAAATTTTTTTTTGGTAGTTTTTTTAAGACAGGATTTTTCTGTGTTGCCCTGGCTGTCCTAGAACTTACTCTGTATAGACCAGGCTAGCCTAGAACTTGGAGATCTGCTAGCCTCTGCCTCCCAAGTGCTGGGACTAAAGGAGTGAGCCACCACCTCCAGGCAATTTTAAGATTTGATTTGATTATGTGACTTGGGGTGATGGGATGAGTACAGGGTCTGAGGGCTTGCATCATATGGAAGGGCAGGGTTGCTGAGTTAAGCATCCCAGGAGACCGGAGCTCCCATTGGGACCTGTTAGTGAGGGATCTGGCATAAATTTGATGAGGCATGACGCAGGGTGGAGGGGAGGAAGTCACATCCTCAGAACTCCAGAACCACCACATCTGAAGCAGGTGACACTATTCGGCATTCTTAGTTGTCACATAGAAATTGGAACAGCACTGCTTCATGGTGCTACTGTGGGGCTGAAATGTATCAATACACATAAAGAATGTATCAGAGTCTTAATCACACAAGGGAAAAAATAGCTTAGTTACTGCTACTATTGCCTTTGTCGTCTTCCTGCATGACTATAAATTCCTGCAATAAAAACAGCCAACCCAAGCCCTGGGAGTGTACTAGTTGGAATATGTAGGAGCTAGCACTCTGAAAATGGAGGCAGAAGGATCAGAAGTTCAAGGCTAGCCTCAACTGTATCCAGGGTATCTGGGTTAGGAAACATGAAACCCTGCCACAAACAAACAAACAAACCAAGTCAGAAGTAAGCCAGGCATAGTGGTGCTCTTATATCATCCCAGCACTTTAGATATGGGGGCAGGAGGACCGGAAGTTCAAGGTCATTCTCAGCTACAAACAGAGTTCAAGACCAGCCTGGGATACTTGAAACCTTGGCTCAAAAGATCAAGACAAACAAATAAATGAATGAAATCTATGAGGAAATAGACAATTGGATGGTAACTGCTTATTTTGACTGGGAGCTAATGTCCAGGACTTTCTCGGGCTATTAAAAATTCCAGTAATGGGGTTCAGGCTTAGAGATGGAGCGTGGCTTTACAAGCATAAGGCCTTGATTTCATTTTCAGCACCAAAAGGTGAATAATAATGGAATGTGGTGGCACACGCCTTTAATCCCAGCATTCAGGAGACAAAGGCTGGCTCATCTTCCTGCGCTTGAGGCCAGCCTGGTCTACTCAGTGAGACCCTGTCTCAAAAAAAAAAAAATGAGAATGTAAGCAAACATTCTAGATCCCAACCCTAGAATGCAGATGGTATACAGGCTCCGAGCGGGGAGGTTGGTCTTCCACACCCACGCAGCAGTTACTAAGGAGAGACAGGCCATTCTTCTATCCACTCAGACATGTCACACAGTTCTGAAACTACAAAAGAAGTGCCCCGGGCCAATGGCTGGCAGGGCAGAGTCAAGAGCAAAGTGCTTTTCTTGATCTGAATTCCAAGCTTTCGCTCTGGGTCCTCAGAACACAATGCGAACATTATCACAGCCACTTCATCTAATTTCATGTTTCCGGGGGCTGGAAGGACCAAAGGCGACAATGCTCACCCATTCCTCCATCCAGCACAGGGCTGAGACCTGAACTAACCAAAGGGGCTTCTTCACCAGAGCCTGAAGCCCAAATCACAAATGGAAATTAATTAGTCATATATATTTCCCAATGGTCAAACCATTCTTTTTAAATGTATTACCAGCCATGATGGTACATAGCTACTGGGATATGAAGGCAAAATGATCAAGTATTCAAGGCTAGCCTAAGCTACAGCAGACCCTGTTTCAAAAACCAACCCAAGAAACAAACCAAGCTACCGTGAAGGTAGTTCAGCTTGGAGAGTGCTCACAGGCATGCATAAAGCCCTGGGTTCGATCCCCAGCACCACAGAAACTGTGGACGACTGTGCAAGCCTGAGAGCCCAGCACTAAGAATGTAGAGGCAGGAGGATTAGAAATTCAAGGCTTGGCTACATTTACAGTCTGACACCGTCTCAAAAAAAAAAATCTCATTTTTCAGATCTTTAGATCAAACTCAGGACCTTGTACCAGCTAGGCTAAACCATATGGCCTCAGATTCTGGGAAAAGGTCATAGTCAGTGTCCTCCTGCCTCTACTTTCCAAGTGCAGGTGCCACCACACCTCCTCATTGGCTTCCTCCAGTCAGATTTTTATCTTACAAAATGCTCCGGGCACAGAACTCTTCTGTGAACTGATCACACTAACCAGGGATTAGAAGGAACACGGGAATATTGATACACTCCCACCAACAGGGAGAGGCCCTAGGCATTGATTATGTTAGACCCAGCCAGGAACATGGGTCATGTGTTACCACCAAGCTTTTCTCAAGGGTCCGACAGTAGAAGACTCAACTGGGACAGGGTCAGGGTATACACAGAGCTCTGATGACCAAGCCCATTCCCACTGTCTGCATGGGGCTGATGTCCTTGAGAACAGGTGTTTGAAACCACATCAGCTTTTGGAAAGAAGACACTGTCTAGGTTATTAGGGAAGTTTTAGGGGTGGTGTCCAGCCTCATTTGGATCTTGAAAAATTAAGTGACTATTCTACCATTTAGCTCCATTTCCAGATAGAGCTTATTACTGTATCAAGGAATGATTAACACAAAATAATGCTGCACATACTTAATGCATTCAAATCAATGAGTTTGAGGGTAAATATGAACCCATAATATTTGCTATGTAGCCAAGGATGACCCTGAGCCTTGATCCTCCTGACCTTCTACCTCTTGAGTGCTAGAATCACAGGCTTGTGCCACCATGCCTGGTAAATGCTAGGTATTGAATCCACGGTTTTCAGGCAAGCTATGTAAGTAAGCACTCTATCAACTAAGCTACATCCCCAGCCCACACTCATTCTTAAAGCAAGTGGATTCTGTCAAGCAGTTCTTGAAACCAGGCATGGTGGTTCATGCTTACAGTCCCAGCATTCAGGACACTGAAACAAGAGCTTTGGGATTTGGAGGCTAACCTAAACAACATAGCAAGACCTTCTGATGATAATAATAATAATAATAATAATAATAATAATAATAATAATAATAATAGTTTGCAGGGCTGAAGAGATGGTGCAACAGTTAAGAGCACTTGTTCCTGTAGAGGACCTGGGTTCGATTCCCAGAATCCATATGGGCTTACAACCATCCATAACTCCAGTTCCAAAGTATTCAATGCCTTCTTCTAGCCTCCAGTGTACCGCAGGCATGTGGTGTACGGCCATGCACACACACAAAAAATCCCCACACAAAATAACAAAATTAAATTAAATTAACAAAATAGTTTTGATAGGTATGGTGGTGTACAGTTTTAATTCCTGCACTTGAGAAGCAAAAGCAGGTCGATCTCTCCGAGTTCAAGGACAATCTGATCTACTTATCAAGTTCCAGATCAGCCAGCACCACAGAGCAAAAATCTCTCAAAACCAAACAAAATAATAATAATAATAATAATAAATATTAAAAGGTTATTTGTGTTATGTGGGGTGATATTGCTCAGTGGCAGAGGGCTTGTTTTGTATAAATGAGCAAGGTGCTGGGTTCAATCCACAGCACAGGTGAAAACGAAAACCTAATTAAAAATAAAATAGGGTTAGGAATGTAGCTCAGTGGTACTAGGGGCTTACCTAGTACAGCCAAATCCCTGGCTTCCATCCTGGTGCCTCACAATCAAAAATAAATAAAATGGGACCAATGACAATACATTTCCTGGAAGTGGCTGGTGCATGGTTAGAACAAATAACCTTATTTGCATATTTGCATATAATTTAGCAAAGTAGATCTCAGTATACCTCATTATTACTGCTGAGATTGTTAATGCTTGAGTTGAAACTTCCTGTCTGCTAACCCGATATATGGATAATGCTCATACTCCAACATAGGAGGAAGAAGAGGGGCCCACAAAGGGGACAATGAATACTCAGTTCAGTTTGTCCTCCCCGGAGTGATCTCATCCCTCTGGCTTCGGTGGCTGTTTCTGAGGGCTCTTTTTTGAAACCCACCACAGAGAGAGAGAGAGTTGGGCTCCCGCCAGAGTCCCTGCTCCTCACTCGCTCTGCAGACCTGCGTCCTGCAGAATCACCCCAATGCTGCATCTGCCCTGCTCCCATTTCAGTCTGGGTTTTGTGTCCTCCTCCAAACAGCTTCCTTTCTACACACGGAGAATCAAATTTTGTGGAATCAATATCAACTTCTCAAAAAAGTTAGATCTGAGAGGGCCTTTCTTCTCCCAGTCTACATGCATGCACCAGTGTGTGTGCGGCCCCAGAGCGCTGTCTCTTCACTGTGCACTTGTAATGCACTGTGCATCTGTAGTGTTATTTATTCCTCCTACTTCATAGGATGAGATTGCTATCAAGTCCCTCAGCTCCCTGGGGATATGACCTAAGTGTGTGGCTTGCTAATGATTAATGCTACACAGGGCACCGGTCACCACCAAAAACTCACACATCTGTATACCTATTCTGAGCCCCACAGCAAATGCGTTCGTTAAAAGCCAAAGCGATTTAAAAAAAAAAAAAGATTTAGAAGAGACAGGCACAGTGTTTGTGCACACGGAGAGGAGAACAAAGAGAATCAGAAACTTTGGGGGTGGCAGTCAGGGAAAGCAGGCAAGACAGACTGGAAGATGAGTCAGACACAGTGAATGAGGGCACTGGGTCGACTCAGCTACACTGAGCTGGCCTCGGGGATGGTTAGAACTGGAGGGAAGGAATGGCAGGAGGCAGGAAGTGAGAGGCACAGAAAGTAGGCAAGAGTTAACTGCAGATGGAGACTGAAAGCTTCCAGGCTCCTGAGGTCTCCAAGACCTTCCCGCCTGGCTCTGCAGAGTTGGGACAATGCTCTTAGAAAGGCGGGGTAAAGAAACAGTTAAACGAACAACAAAAGTGTCAGTCTCGGACCCCTGCTTGGCAGACAGAAGGCACCCTGCGGCGGCCGCTAAAGCCCTCCATTCCTTTCAATGCTTTCAACCCATTTTAAATGCTCCCACGCTAAGGATCTCGTTTCATCTCCTGTGCAACCCTGGGAAAGAGGCAGGACAGGATTGTTATCGCTATCCTGTGGCTTCCTAAGGAGCTGTCAAAATGTTTCCGCCATCCCAGAACCTGTGCACTGCTCAACCAGGTTGTACCCTAGGGGCGGGGCAGCACAGGAAGGTCCTTTGCCTGCACTCCATTCTGGCCTCGATCCCTGCTGATTATCCTGGGGTGGCTGCTTCAGAAGTCACAGGATATGGACTCAGTCCTCTCCTGGAATTTCCCAAACTGCTCTTCCCTCTCAGCTTCTCTCTCTCTCTCTCTCTCTCTCTCTCTCTCTCTCTCTCTCTCTCTCTCTCTCTCTCTCTCTCTCGCTCTCTCGCTCTCTCGCTCTCTCTCTCTCAGCCAGTACTTAAAGGCCATCTCACCCACTCCCTATGTCAAGTTTCTGTTTCTCATTAGACGACAGGGAACCCAAGGCTCAGAGAGGCAAAAGCCTTTCTTTGCTCCAGTCACACAGGAAGCAAACATGGAGAAACCTTAGGCGATTTGAAAGGAACACAGGACTGGGGACATTAGAAGACCTGGATTCTTTTTTTTTTTTTTTTGGTTTTTCGAGACAGGGTTTCTCTGTGTAGCCCTGGCTGTCCTGGAACTCACTTTGTAGACCAGGCTGGCCTCGAACTCAGAAATCCTCCTGCCTCTGCCTCTGCCTCCCAAGTGCTGGGATTAAAGGCGTGCGCCACCACCGCCCGGCTGAAGACCTGGATTCTAAAACTGTCTCTGCCACTTAACCAGATTCACAGACCAGCCAACATCTCCCAGCCTTGGTTTCCATAGCTGCAAAACTGAAACTGTGTAGGTGACTTTTGGTTGTTGCAGGAATAGGATTAAGATGTTACAGTGTAGCTGGGTATCGATAGTGCACACTTTAATCCCTGCACTGGGAGGACAGAGGCAGGTGGATATCTGTGAGTTCAAAGCTATCCTGGTCTACATAGTTCCACGACAGCCAGGGCTAAGAAATATGCATATGTATATGCATGCATATATGCATATTCTACAGTGTTACATAAAAACAAATTACTTGGGGGGAATTTAAAAAACAAAACAAAACAAAAAACAAATTACTTGAGCTGGGTACATGGTTTCGTGGTTTAGAGTGCTTACTGATCTCCAGGGTATTCAGATTCAGTTCTCAGCACCCACATGATACCTCACAATTTCCTGCAACTCAAGTTCTAGGGGATCTGATGTTTGACTGCAGACTCCTGCACATACATGATGCACATCAGTCTGGCATACACATATGCATAAAATAAATACACCCTTAAAAATTATTTTCACGCAGTTAATGGTTAAAGGGGCTTGTAAGCAAACTTAATAAAATTCACTGGAACACTCGAGCACAATCGCGCGCGCACACACACACACACACACACACACACGAAAAGAAGAAGACATGTAGATTGGGAAGAATAAGGGGATCAGTGGAAGTAGGGAGGGGACAAGAGAGGGTATAGGAAGTGAATATAATAAAATACATTAAATACATGTATAAAAGTGTCATGATGAAACTCACTGTATATAACTGATATAGACTAGTAAGAAAAAAATTGCACTACCAGGAATGTAAACAATGAAAAGAGGATAGACTGTGCATGAACAGGCTGGGCTCTGCTCAGGCCACCAATGTGACCCTGAGCCAACCCTACACTGGTACTCTGAGACCCTTGCCAATAATAAAATTGTAATATTGTATGGGTTATGCCTGTAGGGCAGGAATTCTAGTTCTGGCCACCCCAGTCTTTGTTTTGATCGATCGATTGACTGATTTGCCTGTGAGTTTATTTATTTTCCGAATAGGGTCTCATCATGTTGCCCAGGCTGACCCCAGCTCCTCGGCTTGAACTGTTATGCCTCGGTCTCCCAGCAGCTGGGATTCCAGATGCATGCCATGCCACTATGCGTGATTCCTCCCTGATTTCTCGACGGTCTTATTACCTGGGTTCCTACATTGCCTTAGATGCAAACACCTTATGGGAAATACCAGTGAGCTCCCTATGAGAACATTTAAAGTATCCACTTTCTCCCTTTCTTAGCCTGTGTCACCTCTATGGCTTCCCAGTTTAACAGGGTAAGGGATGTCTTAGAAGAGGAAGCAATGATTGATGGGCCAGATACGATTCTCCTGTCAATAACAGCAGGCTGCATGCTAGATTCTCTCCCTGCTAGACAGGACTGGACTAACAGCCTCGCCTTTATCATCCTGCATCTCCCCGGTACCAGACCCCTTGAGGAAGCAGTTCAGTATAATCTTGGTAGAGCTTCTCCATGAGTGAATTAAATATTAAACACGCCAGGCCACAGCCCCTGGTGCGGCAGCACATTCCCAGTACAGAGACAAAGCACAGAGATCCAGCTGTCACTCTTCCACTGACTGTGGGCTGGGCCTCCCCATTCCTAGCCCACACTCCTATGAATAAATAAGAATTGTTTGATCTTCCCAGCGAGTTCATGGTTCTTCATATTTTTCCTCCAACCCCAGTGTGGAAGACTCCAGGGAGCCGGAAATGCCTGGAACACTGGGTTGTGACATCTGCAGCACTGAAATTTAACAGGCAGCTGGGGATGGAGCTCAGTTGGTAGAGTGCTTGTCTAGAATGCACTAAACTCCCAGGGTTGATCTCTAGCTCTGCATAAAACCAAGCATGGCAGTGGTACTTGCCTGTAATCCTAGCAATCAGAAGATGGAGGCAGGAAGATAATTACTTCAAGGTCATCCTCAGCTAAATAGAGAGTTCTAGGCCAGCTTAGACTACATGAGATTCCATTTACAAAGAAGAAAGGCAGAGGGCGGGGGGAGGAGGAAGAAATTTTAACAGGTCTATAATTGACTCAGTAACTCAGTCCCACTTAGGACCAGAGGTTCTCTGGGATGCAGAAGCCCTGACAGCTCTCAGGACAATAGGGAATTAGACATAATTGACAAGAGGCTTCCTTGAGTAGGCTAGTTGCTTTTTCTTTTTCTTTTCCTTTCTTTTTTTTCCTCAGATGGTTGGTAGAACCTCCATGATCCCCCAGGTTAACATCCTATTTATAAAAAGGGAAATGGAGGTAGGAGGAAAAGGGAAATCCACAGTCAGTCACTTGATGGGCCTGAGCCTAAGAGGCCTAGACTCTAGGTTTCTGGGATTGAGCCACTTCTCTCTTCATCCTTCCTCCTACATAACACTCTGAGTCTCCTAACTAATAACACCAACACCCTGGCCTTGCTACTGAAGACTAAAAGCCTGAGTCTGCAGGTAGCATCTCAGCCCAGCCACTCTGAAGAATGGAACCTTGGTTCTAGCACTTTCTGAGCCTGAAGTCCTCATCTGTAAGACGAGGCTTTAAAAGCCACTCTTTGGAATGGCTCCTATGAAGATGAGACAAGATAATACAAAAATGGGGTACTTTGTAAACTGTGAAGTGCTATCCAAATGTCAGATACTATTAATATGATATGAGGTCCAAAGACACTGCTGTAGAGAAAAGAAAAAGTATCAGGAAAGGAGGCCATGCAGAAGTGAGAAGTCACACTTGCAACAGGAGAGTCCTGCATGGCTTCTCACAGACCTGATCAATCCCGGAGCCATTTGCAAAGGTGGACAAAGGCAGATCAGAGCATCTGGAGTCCACTGATCCAAGACACCTGCCCACTTTGCTTGGTGTGGATGCGTGCGTGTAACTGCACTTGGCTACCTAGTATTATGTACTTCACTTAGCTGCTCTGGAGCAGTCATCAGTGAGTGGTCCTGAGGTGGGATACCCCACTTCAGGCCAACTCCCAGACCCTCAAATGAAGATCTACCAATCAAAGTCCTCGTAGGGACACCTCTCATCCTCTGGGAACCTTACCTTGTACTTGGCTGCAAGCAGCTCTGTGGCCTGCTGCTCCCGCCGCAGATCCTCCAGCATCTTCTCCTTCTCTTCTAGAAGCTTCTGCTTCTCCTCGCTCACGAGGCTGCGGTCATCCTGGATAGCGGCCTTCTCCTCCTCCAGCCGCTCCTTCTGTTCTTGCAGGTAATTCTCCATGTTCTTCTCCAAAGCTGCCTCCAGGATGGGCTGGGGTGGGCGGTGATTGTTGTTGTTATCATCTTCCTCTTCTGCCACCCAGGCCTCAATCACTGACCCCTCTGGATAGCCGGCTGGGGCAGACACGGCCTTCTTTCTGCGACTGCTCTTTCTCCGCTTACCCAGCATCCCTTTCTTCTCCAGCTGGGCCTTCAAGCGGGCGATTTCTTCCTGGAATTCCCTCAGCAGCGTGTCCTTGGGGTCCTCGTTCACCCGCGGTTTGTTCTTGATGTTCTTGGCTCGGTTTGCAAAGCGCAGGGTAGAGAGGCTCTCGTCGTAGCTGTGAGAAGCTGGACCCAGTGTGGCCACCATGATGGTCTTGGCATTGCCCCCCAGTGAGTCTTGGAGCAGCCGGGTCAGCTTGGAGTCCCGGTAGGGGATGTGGGTGCTCCTGTTGCCAGCCAGAGCAGCAATCACATTGCCCAGGGCGGACAGCGAGAGATTGATTTTAGAAGCTTCCTTAGGCCTCTCTCCACTATTGCCAGAACCACTAGCGCCGCCACCTCCACTACCACCAGCAGCTGTTGGCTGTGTGACTGACCCTCCAGCTGGGTTGGGACCTGCCTTGTTCTGCCTCTCACTGCCGGCCAGGTCTACCAGGTTGAGCTTGCCTACGCGGATATGATCCTGGCCATCGGAGCCCCGCTCACTGCACTCCACTGTGATAACAAAGATGGCATGGGACCGGGAGCTGACCTCATTCATGTGGGTGCTGCCCACTGCCCGGGCTTGGTTCCCCAGATTCATCACATGCTCGATCTCCTTGACATTCTTGGTGACAAAGGAAGAGAGGTCCTTGATGTAGACCCCTGTTTCAGGATTCTCCTTCAGCTCTAGCCTCTTGCCTGGTTCCTTGGACAGCAGGTCTCGGATCTCCTCCTGGTAGATCTCCAAGTAGGAGGCACGAACCAGGTACTGCTGGTTCTGGGAGCGGGAGATGTGGGTGAAGATGTGCTCAAAGGCATTGGGGATAACCCCGCGGAGCTCTGGCTCCACCCAGGTCCCCTGCATGGTGTAGGTCTTGCCAGTGCCGGTCTGCCCATAGGCAAATACGGTGCCATTGAAACCCTGAAGCACTGAGTCTATCAGGGGCCTCACCGTTTCGTCATACAGGTCGGCCTGCTTGGAGCTAGCATCATACACAGCATCGAAAGTGAAGGTCTTGGGCAGCTCCCCGGCTGCCGCGCGGGGGTTTCGCAGAGTCACCTGGCCCAGTTTCACGTCCATGGTCAGAATCTGCTCATGACCAGCAGCCTCCTCCTTCCTACTGAGGGGGCGGCACCGGACCACCACCTTCAGGGCCTCGCTGGCCTTGGTCTTACTGGCCATCTTGTCGCTCTGTCCTTCCAGGTGGGACGCTCTGCAGTTTGGGCGGTCCTCCTGCCCTACTCCTAGGTCGGGATCAGTCGGGCTGGCCCAGCCCCCAGGCACCGCTCTTCAATCCGCAAGCAGCCTACCAGGGTGGGGATGCAGGGAGTTGGCCCCGAGACTGCTGCAGTTCAGGCCTCTACAGCTCTCCACGGCTTTCTGTGCACAGGCTGGAGAGGTAGAATTAGGCAGAATCCCCAGGCAACCGCGCAAGCTGCTCCTGCCGAAGGGCAGTGCCTGGAACCCACCCCATGCTGGAGCAAGAGGAAGCGCTACAGTAAACAGCTTCGGCAACAATGAGATAGAGGAAGAGGAAAATGAGATGGGGGTGGGCGGCAGAGCTGTCTTTTCCTCCTCCTTTTTCCCTTCCCCTAGGGATCCATGGCGGGGGATGTGAGTCCTGGGCGGCCGGGGGATCCCGGTCCTCCCGAGGTCAGAGGCTCACCTGGAGTCCTCCCCTCCGGCTGGGGGATCATTCATTGCAGCCACAGCTGGCTGCTGTTGCCTCTCCTTCGCCTTCCCCGCCGCCGCCACCGGAGAATGAGAGAAAAATAGAAGGGGATGGGGCGGAGCAGCGGCGGCGAGACTGATGTTGCTGCGGCCGCTGCGCTGCGGCCCGGGTTAGGTCTCTCGGCTGGGGTGGGGCAAGGGGCGGGGCCGCGGGGCGGGGAACAAGAGCCCGGCGCGGCCCTTGGGCGAGGGACAGCGGTGCATCGCCGCCCGCACCCCGCCGACCCCTCAGGGATGACAGGCTCCGGTGCCCACCCAGGTCCCGCGCCCACCAGTCGGATGCGGCGCAGCCACCGCCAGCCGTCACCCCACCGAACCCGAGCATGCTGGGAGATGTAGTCCTTCCTTTGTTAACCGGGTTCTGTCAGGTTGCTAATGCTTTCTCCAGTCCTCAAGTCTGGGAGCCCCTCCTCCCACATGCAACCCCTGAGTGTGTGGGCTGAGGCTGCACCACCCACGCGTGTTCTCTCGGCAACCGCCATTCTCGGTTTCTCACTGCTCCAGCCATTTTGCTTGCAGATGGGGACATGTCACTGTCCTCCATTTCTCAGGGTGTCACCAGGCCTCCTAGAGCTTAATTCCTAAACATTATTGGGTTCTGTGTTTTCCTCTCCCTATTCTGGTTTACTCCTGGCCTTCCTTTTAACGCTCTGCTGGAAGCACAGTTAAACGATTCCACCTCTGGTGTCTGTACATGGCCTCTGACTCCAACCACTTCTCCATGACCTTCCATATCCCTCAAAGGCCCGTCCATCTCCTGACCTCTCAGCCTACCTCCACTACTCTGATCCAGTCTATATTCCTAATAACCATGCCGACGCACTTCCCGCGAAGCCCCGACTATTCTAGGAGCTGGATCCTTCTTAAGGAGCCCACAGGTTGTAATAGAACTGACAGTTGCACAGTTGTGCCTTTGCCCAGAGATCCTCTTACATTTCTTCCTCTACTGTTCTGCCACTTGGACAGCACAAGCATTTCGTCATCTGTGAAACTGTGCTGGTTAATTTTTGTCAACACAAACTAGAGATGCCTGGGAAAAGGAAATCAACTGAGGAATTGCCTGCATCTGATTGGTCTGTGGTGTATATTCTTAATAGTTAATTGATGGAGGAGAGAGCCCAGCCCACTGTGGGAGGTGCTCCCCTGGGCAGGTTGTAATGGGTTGTACAAGAAAGATAGCCGAAAGTGAGCCTGGAAGCCAGCCAGTAAATAATGTCTCTCCATGATTGCTACTTCAAGCTCCTGCCTTGAGGTCCTGCCTTGATGATGTCTGAACCGTGTAGGGCAAATAAACCCTTTACTCCCCAAGTTACTATTGGCAGGCAGTGTTTTATCACAGCATCAGAGAAGCAAATTAAATAAGAAGCTCTTGGATAGAGAGATGGCTCAGCAGTTAAGAGCACTGACTGCTCTTCCAGGGGTCCTGAGTTCAATTCCCAGCAACCACATGGTGGCTCACAACCATCTATAATGGGATCTGATGCCCTCTTCTGGTGTGTCTGAAGACAGCTACAGTGTACTCATATAAGTAAAAATAGATAATTTTTGTAAAGGTCTTCACATTTTTCCCTCTTTTTACTTGTTTATTTACTTTATATTATTGTTTTTCATTTATTTATTTATTTACTTATTTATCCACTTTACATGATGATAGCATTTTTTTTTTTTTTTTTTTTTTTTGGTTTTTCGAGACAGGGTTTCTCTGTGTAGCCCTGGCTGTCCTGGAACTCACTTTGTAGACCAGGCTGGCCTCGAACTCAGAAATCCACCTGCCTCTGCCTCCCAAGTGCTGAGATTAAAGGCGTGCGCCACCACCGCCCAGCTGATGATAGCATTTTTTTTTTCTTTCTTTTTCGAGACAGGGTTTCTCTGTGTAGCCCGGGCTGTCCTGGAACTCGCTCTGTAGACCAGGCTGGCCTCGAACTCAGAAATCCACCTGCCTCTGCCTCCCAAGTGCTGAGATTAAAGGCGTGCGCCACCACCGCCCGGCGATGATAGCATTTTTTAAGCGTTGTTTTTTCATCTATATTAGTAGTCTGTGGGCACAGATGCGACAAAAAAGGTGGCTGGAGAGACAGCCAAGGTTCTGGGAACCGAACTCCTATTTTTGGTTGTGAGTCTAGCCTTTAATGGCTGAGTCATCTCTCCAGTCCAGGCCTTCACAGTTTTATTGTGCACAAATACTAGCATGATCGGTTCCACTTGGCAGACAGTTGAGTAATCCATTCAAGGTCGCTTGTTGCAGCTTAATGAAGTCTGTGTCCTTCATGTACTGACAGAAGCACGGACAGCACATGTTCAGTCCGTACTTAGGATTAGACCGTGGCAGTTAGAGCAGATGCGGCAAGAGCAAGAGGCCTGGCTGAACTTCCATGGGGACTCCAGTAGAGCTGCTGGTGACCCATCTTGCCTTCAGACACCCAACAAGGAAAAAAAGCAATAGCTCAGCTGTTAAGAGCACTGACTGCTCTTCCAAAGGTCCTGAGTTCAAACCCCAGTAACCACATGGTAACTCACAACCATCCGTAATGAGATCCAATGCCCTCTTCTGGGGTGTCTGAAGACAGCGACAGTGTACTTACATATAATAAATAAATAAATCTTTAAAAAACAATAACAAAAAAACAAAACAGAAGTTTTCTCTAACTGGTTTGCTTCCATAGCAGGGAAAAAAAGGATGGGATTTACATAAACTAAAACCTGGGCCTAGCATGCCAGCTCCTATATGGTGTATATGTATACTTACATTTGTGTGGGTGTGTACACGTGTGCAAATGAATGTGCATGTGGTTGCCTCTCTAAGCCAGAGATTGACTTCATTGGAAAAAAATTATTTTAGCCAGGTACAGTGATGTATGACTTTAATCTTAGCCCTTGGGAGGCATAAGCAGGTAAATCTCTGAGTTTGAGGCCAACCTGGTCTACAAATCAAGTTCCAGGATAGTCAGGGCTACACAGAGATTTTAAAATTTTATTTTATGTATATGAATGTTTTGCCAACATTGTGTATGTTTATATCCCATGTATGTACCTGGTACCCACAGAGATCAGAAGTGGATGTTGGATCCCCTGGAACGAGAGTTGTAGATAGTGGGTGCTGGGAACTAAACCAGTGTCCTCTGTAAGAGCAACACATGCTCTTGACCACTGAGCCATCTCTCCAGAAGACCCTTGAGTTTGTTTGTTTAGGTGTGTGTGTGTGTGTGTGTGTGTGTGTGTGTGTGTGTGTGTGTGATAGTTCTCCCTGTCTGTGGAATGCACTGGTTGGGTAAGTGGCTGGTCAGGGAGCTCTAAGGATCTAACTGTCTTTACCTCCCCGCCCACCCCTCCAGCACAGGGATTACTGGGATCACAATTCAGCTCCTCAGGCCTGTATAACTCACTCCTAACTGGGTGACCTTCCCAGATTACACAGTGTCAGCCCTGATCTCTGCCCAACAGAAGTTGAACACTCTGCTTCAGCTTCCTCAGGGCATAAAACTGATTTGGGGGCTAGGGAACGGCTTGGCAGTTTAGAGTACCGGCTGCTCTCCAAGCAGGCCTGGGGTTGATTTGAAGGTGGTTCTACATGGCGGTCACCACCATCCAGAACTCCAGTTTCCTCTTCTTACCGCCACCAGTACCAGGAATGCGTGTGGTACACATACTCAGTGCACGACATAAAATAAGAAGAAAACAAGGACAATAACACTCCATGACATAAAATAAGAAGAAAATAAGAATAAATAATTATTTAAAAATGGGTTTTTATAATAAATAATTATTATAAAATGGTTATATGATATTTATTTTATTCATAGGTTTGTTTTATTTGTTTGGTTTTGGTTTTTTGAGACAGGGTTTCTCCATGTAGCCCTGGAACTTGCTCTGTAGACCTGGCTGGCCTCAAACTCACAGAGATCTGCCTGCTTCTGCCTGTTCAGTACTGGGATTAAAAGCACACACTGCCACTGACACCACCACCACCTAGATCTTTTTTTACAAGTTTGTAAAATAAAGTTTATCAAAATAAAAAAAATGGAAATAAAGCTAGGCATGGCTCCGGCCACATTAAGAAGATGCAGCAGGAAGACCAAGAGTTTAAAATCATCCCCAGTTACAGAACAAATTCAAGGTCAGCCTGGACAAGAGAATGCCCCTCCCCATCTCAAAAAACAAAACAAAACAAAACTTATCTCCTTGTGTCACTGCTACCCCTTAATTCCTAGAATTTGAATGTCGCTGGCCCAGCAGCTTGAGGTCTAGCTGGTAGCTTGCCCACTTACAGAGTTCCCTGGCCTTCCTCCCAACTCTGCAGCTCCAGCTCCACTGATGAACTTGGCCTTTGGGCCAATTACTGGTGACGTTTTGGCTGTGCAAACTTCACCTTCCTTGGCTCTAACAGCTGACTCCTGGATGGTGTTGGATTCTTGAGCTACTTCCTTTATGTGGTTGGCTTGCTGTCTGCACTTCCGTCTCTGTCTTGGCCAGCTAGCCCACACCACAGTGCTGGATAAATTGCAAGTGTATCCTCTCTATATGTTGTTACCACTGGCCCTGGTCCTTCTCTTTGGGGAGGGTGAAAAAAACGTTGCTTCCAAGATGAAAGTCCCTCTAAATTACTTAACGTCTCTGAACAGCTATTTCACAGTAGAATAAGAGTGTTTACCTTCCCTTATGGGATTTACATAAAGAGTAGATCAAATGATCTTTGTGCATTCTCCGGCCATAAAAGGCACTCAAGAAAGGTGGAATCCAGGGCTAAGGATCTGGCTTAGTGGGTAGAGCACTTGCCTAGCAGACGAAAACCTGGGTTTGATCCTCAGACTCTGAAAATCTGGGCATAGTGCCAAATGCCTGTAATCCAAATACTTGGGGAAATTGAGGCAGGAGGCTCAGAAACTCAAGGTCAACCTTGGCTCCATAGTTACTTTGAGGTCAGTCTGCGCTACAAACAAATTCCTTTTCTAAATAAGTTCCTTTCCCCCTCCTCCACACTCAAAGCAGTGTCTCTCAGAGTAGAGCGTTTTGTGTCTTCCACGAATTTTTTTATTTAAAGATTTATGTACGTCTGTGTTACGTGCCCTGGTGCTTTGCCTGCATGTATGTTTGAAGGTGCTAGATCCCCTAGAATTGGAATTACAGACAGCCGTCAGCTTCCATGCGGTGCTGGGAATTGAACCCAGGACCTTGGGAAGAGCAGCCAGTGTTCTTAACAGCTCCCACCATTCTTCCATGTTTCATTCTCTTGCTGTTCTGACTTGTGTCCCCCTAAGACACACCTCTGTTTTCCTGTGTACCCGTGTCCCGCCTACTGCTCCCCTGCTTGAGGTGTCCTTTCACTCCTGTCTACACAGCCTCATCTTCCTCCACTCAATCCCAAGTGGGTCCTGCTCACACCATGCAAAGAGACTTTCCTCACCCAGGTCTGGTTTCTTCTTCAGTAAGCCCCTTCTGGAAACACCCTCAAAATCACACCCAGAGTTCAGAACTTTATTTTATTTACTGTTAGAGAGAGAAAGACAAAGAGAATCATAAGCAACTTAGTCACTCTTGTGTGGCAAGCGCTCTTACCCACCATGACATCTGGCCAGTCCTGTATTCTACTTTGAGACAAGGTCTTTCTCTTTTTTGTTTGTTTGGTTTTTTATTTTATTTTATTTATTTATTTATTCATTTATTTTTGAGACAGGGTTTCTCTGTGTAACTCTGGATGTCCTGAACTTGTTCTGCAAACCAGGCTGGCCCAGGGACTCCACTGCCTGACTCTTACAGGACTCTTTACAGCCAGACATGGGACTACCAAGTCTGTCTTTCTCACCATCGAGTGTCCCCCATAGGCAAAAGCGTGATTTTTGCCCCCATATCTCTTTTCTTCACACTCAACTCACTGAATTTTGTGATTGTACAAACTTAGGTGATCACTCTTGTTTGTTAAGCAAATGAGTAGATGTTAAAAACCTTTAGGGCGAGAAATTAATGAAGTGAAACCAGAAGCAACTGCTATAAACCCTTCTATTGTAGTGTGCCCTACTCTGACTAAAGTAGCCTCAGGATTATCACATGCATGGGCCTCATGTAAATCCTAGGAAATGGGAAAATAGTAATATCCAAGCTTTTTCTTTCTTTTTTTTTTCTTTCTTTTATTTTTTTTAAAAATTAATTAACTGGGGCTAGAGAGATGGCTCAGCGGTTAAGGGCACCGACTGCTCTTCCAAAGGTTCTGAGTTCAAATCCCAGCAACCACATGGTGGCTCACAACCATCTGTTAACACAATCTGATGCCCTCTTCTGGAGTGTCTGAAGACAGCTACAGTGTACTTCCATATAATAAATAAATCTTTAAAAAAATAAAAAATAAATAAAAACGTTAAAAAATATTGATAAGATTTTTAAAAAAAATTAATTAACTAATTTTATTTTATTTTTTGAGACAAGGGTTTCATTGCGTAGGGTAGCCCTGGTTGTCCCAGAACTTACCAGGCTGACCTCGAACGCTCAGAGATGTGCCTGCTTCTGCCTCCTGAGTGCTGGAATTAGAGGTGTGTCCTTGGAAATATCCTTGTTTTTTTTAAAGAGGGCCCAGCTGGGAAGCTTCAGTCTGATGAGGTATCTAGGGGGAAGAAACCAAAATAATAGAAAATAAATTAAAATAATAAAATCAAAGCAGAATCAAAGCCAGTGAAACTCCAACCCTGCAGCCCTGTGACCTTTCCCTTACGCAGTGGGTTGTGTTACCATGAAGTGGCAGGGGAACTTATGGAGCAATCCCTGATAATGAAAGTGCGGGCTCATCAGGCAGCCTGACCTGTCTTAACCTCCCCAAGTGCTGAGATTACAGTGTGTACTACCACACTCAGCTCGATACAGAAACTTCTTCTTTCCCAGGGGATTCCCACCTCAGCTGCTTCTTCAAGTAAAGACCCGACAACAGTCAGATTGCAACCATAAAACTATACCAAGAAGATAGAAATGCATTCATCACGAGCCTCACCAACAAAAACGGGACTAACTCCGGACTTGGACTACTCTGCAAAACCAGATTTGGCCAGCAGAGGGTGATATGGCTATGTGACAAAATTACTGCACAGTCTGGAAGATGCTTGGTCTCATTTTAGTCCTCCAGGTTAGGGGTTAGGGTTAGATTTTAATTTCTTTTAATTTTTTTTCAGGTTCTTTAGATCAATCCTCTACAGGTAACAGGCAAATACTCGCCCACTAAGCTAAATTCTCAATCCTTAAGCCTAGATTTCTTTTTTTAAGTTTTATTAACGATTTTGATTATTATTTTATGTGTGTGGGTGTTTTACCTGGGCTTCACATATGGACAGTACCCATGGACACCAGAAGATGGAATCAGAAACTCCGGAACTGGAATTGTAAATGGTTATGAGCTGCCACGTGGGTGCTGGGAATTGATCCTGGGTCCTCTGGAAGAGAAGCCAGTTCTCTTAACTGGGGAGTGAGACATCTCCCAGTCCTGATTTGTTCTCATCGTCGATTTTGTTGTTTGTTTGAGACAGGATCTCTTAATTGAAGTCTAGACTGTCCTGGAACTCGCTGTGTAATGCTGGTTCACAGCAAACACACACTCCTGTTGCCTTAGCAACAGGATTTGGGATTGCAAATGTGTGCTACAGCGCTTAGCTTCCGGCCTACACTAACATTTTCTATCTTTTTAATTTGCTGTTGTTTTGTTTTTGAGATAGAATATTAGTAGCCCAGACTGGCCTTCAACTTACATTGCAGAGGATAGTCTTGAGTCCTGATTCTCCCATCGCAGTGTCTCGTGTCCTGGGGTTACAGGCGTTTACCACCAAGTCTACCTATTCAAGTCCAGGTTTCTAAATGCTTCTCTTTTCCCTACAGCTTTTTTTTTTTTTTACCTATGATTTCTTTTGTAATTTCTGGAAGCTGGTATTTGTCCATCAAAAAATTTATTTTATTCTTTATTATCTATTTTTGGTTGTTTTTAAGATGTGGTTTCATGTATCTCAGACTGGCCTGGAATTTACAATGTAGCCAAGGATGATCTTCCTGCTTGCACCTACCTGAGAACCAGGATTACAGGCATACATCACCATAGCCCTTACATTTATTTATTTATTGTTTCTTTTTTGAGGCAGGATTTCTCTATGTAGCCCTGACTGTTCTGGAACTCCCTCTGTAGACCAGGCTGGCCTCAAACTCACAGAGATCCACCTGCTTCTGCCTCCCAGGTGCTGGGATTAAAGGCATGTGCCAGTACACCCAACATGCTTATTTTTAAATTAATTCTCATTGATTTATTTATTTTTGAAGTGCTGGGGGAAATCCTGGGCCTCGTGCAACCTAGATATGAATTTAGTCACAGTGATACATCATCAGCCTCTTCAAATTGGAAAGAAAAGAAACACCTGGGGGAAAAATAGGAGGCTGGGAATGTAATTCAAATGGCAGAGGGCCTGACTATGATATATGAAGCCCTGAGATCAGTTCCCAGCACTGCATAAAACCAGGGATTGTGGTTCAATCCCAGCACTCAGGGATTAGAGGTTGGGGAATGCCAAATTCAAAGTCATGGTCAAATATACAGTGAGTTGAAGGCCAGCCTGGACTACATGAGTCCATGTCTAAAAAAAAAAAAGAAGTAGGGGCTGGAGAGATGGCTCAGAGGTTAAGAGCACTGACTGGTCTTCCAAAGGTCCTGAGTTCAAATCCCAGCAACCACATGGTGACTCAAAACCATCTGTAACAATGTCTGACGCCCTCTTCTGGAGTGTCTGAAGACAGAGACAGTGTACTCACCTGTATATTATTATTATATAATAAACAAATCTTTAAAAAAAATTTAGGAGCTGGGCAGATGATACAGTGGTTACAGCATTTGTTGTACATGTGTGAGGATCTGAGTTAGAATCCTAAGGATTAGCATAAAACCTGGCAGCGCGCGCGCGCGCGCGCGCGCACACACACACACACACACACACACACACACACACGCACACACACACCCGTGGATACTGAAAAGGATCTATCTGTACTAGCTGCGCAGTATAGATGAGTCCCGGACGTTGTAACTGATCTTCACATCTGTTCTGCTGCTGAGGGGCAGTGGCCACACTTCTGCCTGCTTTCTCCCCCTGCTGCACTGAGCCTTGAGAACCAGCTCCGCACCATCATCTTCCTTGAGCATCCATTCAGCCTCGGTAGAGACTCGACAGCCTCCTCCAAGCCTCCGTCTGGACTCTGTTTCCTTATCTTCCTGACGGGCTACTTATACTGTGTGTATTTACCATGTGATTTTTAAAAAGATGTATGTTATTTTAAAATTGCGTGTATGTATATGTGTCTGGAGGGTGGGTCTGTGCATGTGAGTGCCTGAGACCAGAAGGTGTTAGAGCCCCTGAAGCTGAAGCTGCAGGCTACCGTGAGCTATCCATGGTGGGTACTGAAAATTAAACTCAGGTCCTCTGAGCCATGGCTGAGCCTTGACTCCAGTTCCTTCTTTAAAAAGAAAAATAATGTTGCTAAACATCTATTTATAAATGTGATCTGACCTCAACAATTCCTTTTTTTTTTTTGTCTACTTTGCCACAATTAACTTCCTTGTTAGTAAAACTTTTTTTTTTTGAGAGAGAAAGAACTTTTTTTGTTTGGTTTTTGTTTGTTTGTTGAGATAGGGGGTCTCTCTATAGCACTGGCAGTCCTGCAACTCAGTATGTAGACTAGGTTGGCCTCAGACTCACAGAGATCTGCCTGCCTCTGTCTCCCAAGTGCTGGTGGGAGGGGTAGGTTTTGTTGTTGTGGTGGTGGGGTTTTTTTTGGTTTTTTTTTTGTTGTTGTTGTTGTTTTTTGTTGTTGTTGTTTTTTTTGGTTTTTTGGAACAGGGTTTCTCTGTGTAGCCCTGGCTGTCCTGGAACTCACTCTGTAGACCAGGCTGGCCTCGAACTCAGAAATCCACCTGCCTCTGCCTCCCAAGTGCTGGGATTAAAGGCGTGCGCCACCACCGCCCGGCGGTATTTATTTTCTTTATTTACGTTTCAAATGTTTTCTCCTTCCCAGGTCTCTCCTTCAGAAACTCCCTATTCCCTTCCCTCCTCCCCCTGCCTCTATGAGGGTGCCCCCCCCATCAACCCACCCATTCCCATCCTCCCACCCTGGCATTCCCCTACTGGAGCATTGAACACCCTCAGACCTGAGGGTCTTTCCTCCCACTGATGTCCAACAAGGCCATCCTCTGCCACATATGTGGCCAGCGCCATGGGTCACTCCATGTGTATTCTTTGGTTGGTGGTCCAGTCCCTGGGAGCTCTTGGGGGGGGGAGTCTGGCCTGTTGACACTGTTGCTCCCTCCATGGGGCTGCAACCCCCCTCAGCTCCTTCAGTCCCTTCTCCAACTCCTCTCCATTTTTCTTTTGAACAGGGTCTCATGTAGTCCAGGTTGGCTTCAAACTCACTATATACCTAAGCATGACCTTGAACTCACTATCCTCCTACCTCTACCTCCCAAGTGCATACTACACGCATGCATTGCCGTCACTAGCCCTGGATGTCTTTGGATTATCTTCCTACTAGTCTGTAAATGACCCATGAGAATTTCATTCTGCACCCCAGGGCTTAGCGATACACTGGCTCATAATGAGCTCTCCTGAATGAACGGTGAATGAACAATGGACACATGGAGAAAACAGCTACTAATAGCCCACAACCATCATTTTGAATGGCTCCTCAATGATGGGATTTATATTTTTATGTTATGAAATAATATTAGGACTAAAGTAGTACATGATTGTGATTTGATTGAATATTGGCAATCTCCAGAAGTTGGCTTAAATAAAACATACATCCAAAAAGGTTCTCTCTCTCTCTCTCTCTCTCTCTCGCTCTCTCTCCCTCTCTCTCTCTCTCTCTCTATATATATATATATATATATATATACATATATATACACATATATATGCACACACACACATATATATATACATATATATATATATACATACATATATATTGTGAACATGGAACAAATGTGTGTTTTTTGCTCAATTCAGGCTGTTAAACAAAATCCCACAGCCTCCATGGCTCCTGAACAGAAAACACCTGTTGCTTACAGCTAGGCCAAGAGCCTAGGAATCCCAAGGTCAAGGTGTCACAGATTCTGTGTCTGGTGGTGACCTGCTTCACAGGCTGCAGTGTCTCCTTACATCCTTACAGGACAGAAAGAACAGACAAACACTTTGGTCTTTTCTATAAATAGGGGCTGGGGAGATAGCCCAGCTGTTGATAAAGTGACTGCCTGAGAGTTCAAGGACCTATGATCAAGGCCCAGAACCCATGTCAAAAAGCTAGGTATGGTGATGTGCATTTGTTATCCCAGTGCTGGGGAGGCAGAAACAGGTAGATCTCTGGGGCTCCTCAGACAGCCAATCTAGTCTGCTTGTCGAATTCCAAACCAATAGACTGAATCTCAAAAAAAAAAAAATGTAGATAGTACTCTAGGAAAGGTTGTTCTCTGGCCTTATGTGTGTGTGCTCACAGTTCACACTCCAAAATAAAATGTAAAAAAAGATACTAACCTACTGAGCCAGGGTGGTGTATGCCTGTAATCCTGGAATTTAAGGGTCAAAGACAAATAGATCTCTATGAGTTCAAGATTAACCTGGTCAACATAGTGAGTTCCAGGCCAGCCAGGGCTTCATAGTGAGACCCTGTCTCAAAACAAAAACATAAGAAGTAAAAAGAAAAAAAAGCAAACAAAATAAAACCTAATTCCATTAATGAATGCTACAATTAACTTTCTGACCTCTATCACCCTCTAAAGCCTGATCTATACTCCCACCCTGTGTATGTGGTATGTGTGGTGTGTGTATATATGTGTGTGTACTGTGTGTGTGGTCTATGTGTTATATGTGTGTGTGATATCTGTGTGTTATATGTTTGTGTGTTATGTTGTGTTGTGTGGTGTGTGTGGTATGTGTGTGTGGTGTGTATGTGTGTGTGGTGTGTATGTGTGTGGTCTGTATGTTATATTTATGTATATTTGTGTGTGTGGTGTATATGTGGTGTGGGAGAGGTTGCATGTATGTGTATATGTGTGTATGTGTGTGGTGTCTGTGTGTGTAATCTGTGTGTTATATGTGTGTGTGTGTTATGTGGTGTAGTGTAAGTGGTGTATATGTGTGTGGTCTGTATGTTGTATGAATATATGTGTGTGTGTTGTATGTGTGTGTGGTGTATATGTGGTGTGGGAGGGGTTGCATGTGTGTAATGTGTGTATGTATATGTATGTATGTGTATATGTGTGTGGTCTGTATGTTGTATGAATATATGTGTGTGTTGTATGTGTGTGGTGTATATGTGGTGTGGGAGGGGTTGCGTGTGTGTAATGTGTATGTATGTATGTGTGTGGTGTGTGTGTATGTGTGTATGTGTGTGTATGTGTGTATGTATGTGTATGTGTGTATGTGTGTGTTGTATGTGTGTATGTGTGTGGTGTGTGTGTGTATGTGTGTATGTGTGTGTGTATATGTGTGTATGTATGTGTATGTGTGTGGTGTGTGTGTGTGTATATGTGTATGTGTGTGTATGTGTATGTGTGTATGTATGTATGTGTGTATGTGTGTTTATGTGTGTGGTGTGTGTGTTTCTCAGTTGTTGAGGCAGGGTTTTCCTATGTATTCTAGCCTGCAGCCTTAAACTTGCCAAAATACAGTGCTTCTGCCTCTGTCCCCCAAAAGCCAGGATTATAGGCAAGCTGCACTCTTGTTTGTGTGAGACAGGCCTCACTGTTTCCTGAGCTTCCTTTCACTCGCAGCCTCAGGCAATCTTTCCATCCAGGTTACAGAGTAGCTAGGACCACAGATGCACACCATCGTGCCCAGCTTGACCTATGACCCCAATGCTGTAACCCCAGGAGCTAGGATTCGATGTATGAGTTATGGAGAAGTGAGGAGGTACAAACGTTCAGGTAGTAGTAAGTGCCAGCTATAATCCCTAACCTGAGGGGAGACAGCTGTGGTAGAAACTCAGGAGGCCAGATTTGGGACCAAACTCTGGTTTCCTAGACACTTGTACCAGACAGAAAAAGCAGCTAAATCTCCCCACTTCATTAGGTTCCTGTGCAAAACAGTGTCTGCCTCTCCAGACTGCCCGTTTGGTGCCCTTTTCCCTGACTCACTATCAATCAGTCATCAGAACCAAGGGCCTGTCTCTTTCGTCCTGGAATGCTGCTGGGGCAGTTTCCAGGTGTGATTCATAAACTGCAGTAGTTGGACGCTGAGAAACTGAGAATCATTTAGGAAGCCAAGGATACCCACAGTTAGCAAACCTCCTCAGAGCCTCCTGGGTCCGGGGATCTCATGCAGGGTGGTCTCTTATCTAGGGTGTTCATACTACCATCCTTGCTATTATTTTCATGAAAGATGAAGAAGCTTGCCTTTCTCTCTCTCTCTTTCTTTCTTTCTTTCTTTCTTTCTTTCTTTCTTTCTTTCTTTCTTTCTGTCTGTCTGCCTCCCTTCCTGCCTTCCTTCCTTCCTTCCTTCCTTTCTTCCTTCCTTCCTTTCTTTCCTTTGACAGGGTTCATGTATCCCAGGCTGGCCCGAGGGTGCTCTTGATGTTCTTACCCTGCCTCCACCTCCCCAGTGTTAGGATTATAGATGTGCACCACAGCTGGATTTATGCAGTGCTAGAAATGGAACCAGGGCTTCATGCACACCAGGCCAGCACTCTGCCCAGGGTCTCCAGTTCCACAAATACTGTCTCTCCAAATGTGGGCAATAGCAGCTGTCTTAGGTTTCTACCACTGGAAAGAAACACCATGACCATAAGCAACTTGGGAAGGAAAGGGTTTAATCTGGTTTACGCTTCCTTATCGGTCTACCATCTAAGGAAGTCAGAGCAGGAGTTCAAGCAGGGCAGGAAACTCACAGCAGGAGCTGACGCAGAAGCCATGGAGGGTGCTGCTCACCGGCTTGCTTCTCATGGATCGCTCAGCCTGCTTTATTATTGTACCCAGAACCACCAGCCCAGATGTGGCCCTACTCACAATGAGCTGGACCCCTCCAACGTCAATCACTAATTAAGAAAATGATGTTTTTCAATTGAGAGCCCCTCTTCCCAAATGACTCTGATTTGTGTCAAGTTGACATAAAAAGTATCCAGACAGGGACAAAGGTGCATTTCTCACGTAGTAACCAAAGGTAATGGATGCAGATAGCAATCAGGAACTACAACACTGAGCTATTAGTGTCTCTGGGTAGGCCTTCTGCACACCATGTGGTTAGAATCACACATCTAACATACTCCTCCTTTTGACATGTGATGTCCTATACTGTCTGAGGACTCTACCAAGGAGTACATCTCCAGGAGAGATTTGGCACTATATAACCAGGACTATTAGAAAGTCATACACGGGGGCTGGTGAGATGGCTCAGCAGTTAAGAGCACTGACTGCTTTTCCACAGGTCCTGAGTTCAAATCCCAGCAACCACATGGTGGCTCACAACCATCTGTAATGAGATCCAATGCCCTCTTCTGGTGTGTCTAAAGACAGCTACAGTGTACTTACATATAATAATAAATAAATCTTAAAAAAAAGTTTAATCTGGCTTACACTTCCCTATCAGTCTACCTTATCAAAAACAAACCAGCAGCAACAAAACAACCATAAATTGGGGCATGCCTATAGTCACAATACCTGGGAGATTGGAAGTAGAAGGGTCAGGAGTTCCAATCTTCAGCTACATCCTGGATTATAGATGTGAAATCCTTTCTCAAAAAACTGACTGAGGACTGACTAAATTAATGAAAAGGAATCATACTGAAGTCAGGCATGGTGGCCCACATCAGAGGTTCAAGGTCACTCTCAGCCACCACACATCAAGTTTGATATCAGCCTAGGTTACATATGACCCCATTGAAAACAATAGAAACCCTCAACAACCACAAAAAAAGGAAAGCACTTTAAGCTTTTCAAAGAGGAAGGTGTCTAAACTGCTCCAAAATGCACACTCAAGGCCAACTGTCTTCTGGTTCCTGTCACAAGGAGTCACAGAAAAGTTTGGGCAACTTCCCATGAGCCATAGAGTTAACTTTAAAAATCCAAGCCTGCCTCACTGGCAAAGGCCCAGGTGTTCTCTGAGAGCCATACCAGCGCAAAGGCCACGCTGACAGCTACTTGACGTTAATCCCCTCAGGAGATCCTGTCTTACCTCAGAAGGTTTTGAATCTCATGAGAAGGACAGCTGGTGACTTCAGGGAGGGAACAGTGGGAGAGCTGGCCCCAGGCTCCAGTAAGGAAACCCGAGCTCCGGCCTGGCTGGAGACCACAATGCACCCATGCCCCTGGGCCTCATGGTGTTCATGGCGTGGTCATCTTCCAAGCCTGTGTCCTTATATACCCATCAAGGGGCAGCCCTGCTCAGCTACCCACTCAGAGATGGTGGCGGGAGCAAAATGAGCAATGTCTTTAAAATTTGCATAAGAATACTTTGAAAAGTTTAAAGTGCTAAAATAATATGACCCGTTGTTAGGAAAAAGGTAGAGTCAGGTGTTGTGGGGCACACCTTTACTCCCAGCACTCTAGAAGTAAAGGATCTCTGTGAGTTCAAAGCCAGCCTGCTCTACAGAGTGAGTTCCAGGACAGTCAGAGCTGTGTAAAGAGGCCCTGTCTCAGATAGATAGATAGATAGATAGATAGATAGATAGATAGATAGATAGATAGATAGATAGACAGACAGACAGACAGACAAATGATAAATGATAGACAGACAGACAGACAGACAGACAGACAGACAAAAGAAAGAGGAGAGTGTCAGACTTCTAACTTTGTCAAAGTGATTATTCATTGGGGTAAACAGGTGAAGAATAGGGGGCCTAGAGAATGGCTTTGAGCCTCCCATGGTCCCACGGTCACAGAGCTGGGACTAGCCTCAGCCCTTCTGTGCCCTTCTATGTGCCTTAGGATGGTCTCCTTGTGGTGCTACCATGTTCTAGTCTTGCAACTCCATGAGGAAATTTCCCAGAAGACCTGTGGAAATACCTCAGCTGGCCACATACCTCGACAGAACTGGAACATCAGAGAGGAGGGACAGATGAGTAAGGAGGGAGTGTAGTGACCAAGTCAGCAAGAGCATGTATCAGACATTCTGAGCAGGGAAAGAGTATGGTCAGGGCTATACGTTTCTCTTAAATTTAATTTAAAGAAAACTTTATTTTGAGACACGGTCTCCATAGATAGCTTAGGCTGCCCTGGAACTCATTTGGTAGTCTGGGCTGGCCTCAAACTTGAGTTGTTTTTCCTACCAAGACTACCATACCCATCTTGTATGTATTTATGCATGCATGTATGTATGCATGCATGTATGCATATATGTGTATGTATATATGTGGTATATATGTATATGTGTATGTATATGTGTCTGTCTCTCTATATATGTATGTATGTGTGTATGTACATATGTGTATATATGTCTATGTATGTATGTGTATATATATGTGTGTGTGTGTGTGTGTGTGTGTGTGTGTGTGTGTGTGTGTGTATGAGGGCTGTCCAATTAGAGTTAAGAACAGTCCAGATGGAACATAGTAAGTCATAAGCAATAACTTGGGGTTATCGATAGGAAAGTAGATTCTAACAACACTGAGGGTAGGCAGCTGCCCAGCTATTGTGCTGCTTAGGGCTTACTGAAAATATAAAGGCTATATGTGTGGTTTTTATCTGGGAACTCAATAACCTAAGGTGGGGTAGAAACTCAGGGGCAGGATTTAAATATTTATAACAACATATATGTGTATACATGTATGTGTATGTATGTGTATATTATGTATGTATGTACGTATGCATGTATGTATGTATGTTTGTATGTATGTATGTACATATGTATATGCTAGAGATTGAACCTGAGGCTTCACTCAGATGAGGCAAATGCTCTGCCACACTGAGCTGTATCCCCAGGCTGCTGCTTCTTCTCCTTCTTCTCCTTCTTCTCCTTCTCCTCCTTCTCCTCCTTCTCCTCCTCCTTCTCCTTCTTCTTCTTCCCCTTCTTCTTCCACTTCTTCCTCTTCTTCTTCAAACTACATTTATGTGTGTGTGTGTGTGTGTGTGTGTGTGTACACTGCAACACATGTAGAGTTCTGACAGCTCATGGGAGTTGGTTTGAGAGGCTTCCACCATTCGGGTCTCAGGATCAAATTGAGTGGTAAGGCTTAGTGAAGGCACTTTTAGTTTTAGGCACTTTTTAGGCCTTCTTTTTAGTTTCTATTTTGTGGCAGGATGTCATTAATTTAACTAGCTTGGCCTTAAATTCGCTCCATGAATAAAAACAGGTTAGTATTGAAGAATACTCATTGTCTGACTAGGGCAACAAGAAAGTTCTTGAAGAACTTTCTAGAATTTGTTTACTAATTTTTTTTTTTTTTTTTGGTTTTTCGAAACAGGGTTTCTCTGTGTAGCCTTGGCTGTCCTGGAACTCACTTTGTAGACCAGGCTGGCCTCAAACTCAGAAATCCTCCTGCCTCTGCCTCCCAAGTGCTGGGATTAAAGGCGTGTGCCACCACCGCCCGGCTACTAATTTTTTTATTTAACTTTTTCATACGATATATTTTAACTATATTCCTTCCCTTCCCTAACTTCTACATTTTCCTCATCTTCCTGCCCACCCAACTTCACGTTCTTTCTCACTCACAAAAAGAAAGAAAAAAATGAAAACACTGAAAATCAAAACAAGCAAGCAAACAAACAAACAAACAAAACCAACAAGACAAAAATACCAACCCAGAACACGAAGCCCACAAAGCCCATGGAGTCAGTTTGTCTCTGCCAACTACTCCTGAGTCCGGGGCCGTGTGTGGTTGATCTTCACTCACACTGTCATTCCAATGGAGAAAACTAATTTAGCATGTCCACCAGCGATCAATTGCAAATAACTTCTTGACGGAGGGTGTCCACTTCTCAGTGCTGTGGTTTTGTCTAGTTTGAACCCCTGTGGGTCTCGTGTGTGCCGCCACGGTCTCTGTGAGTACGTGTGTGTGTGTGTGTGTGTGTGTGTGTGTGTGTGTGTGTGTTAGCTCTGCTGTGTAGGAAGAGGCTGTTTCCTGGGAGTCAGCCACCATCTCTGGCTCTTACTGTCTTTCTACCCCCTCTTCCAAGGATCCCTAGGCCTTGAGGGGATGATTTAATGAAGATATCCTATTTAGGGCAGAGTGCTCCGAAGTCTCTCACTCTCTGCACACTGCCCAGCTGTGGGTCTCTGTTTTAATTGCCATCCACTGCAAGAAGAAGCTTTTCTGAAAGGGCTGTGTGAGGCATTAACAATGTGCCATCAGGAGTCATTTGATTGCTATGTTCCTTTAGCAGAACAGTAAGCATTAGGTTTTCCCTCAGGGCCCATGACCTGTGAGTCACTTTAGCAATGTCAGGGCTATAAACCATTTTTTTTTTAAGTTTTTTAAATGTTATTTTATGTGTATGAGTCTTTTGGTCACATGTATGTCTGTGCACCACATGAACGTGCGGTGCTGATGGAACTAGGCAGAGGGTGTCCTATTCTCTGGAACTGGAGTTGTGGACTGTTGTGTGTACCATGTGAGGGCTGGCAATAGAACTTGGGTCCTCTGCAAGAACCAGTGCTCTTTACCGACGACAACTCATCTCTCTCCAGCACCTCCAGAAAGTCCCAGAGGCATGCAAGCCGGAAGTTCCCCGGATGTGTGTAGGAGGATGGTCAGAGCAGGGGCCGCCATTAAGAGGTTAGAAGAGGAAAGGAAGGTGGAGGAGAGGAAGAGAGGAGGGAGTGGTAGGGCCCAGGACAGTCTGTGTGAGCCGGAAAGAAGGAGTCTTGTCCCTGCCCCAAGCCTGTCTCACATTCTCCACCTCACCAGCATCCTCATCTCGGAACTGAGTTTGCTGCTTCTTCTTCCCAAACTAAAATTAATCTCTTGGGTTTTTTTGCTTCCCTTGACCATAGAGACAGGAGCTCATCTGAGTTGTGACTTGTAATGACCCAGGTCGTGACTTCTGGGCATGCGTGGACATCCTGTCCAGGTGGCACAGCCAGCTCAGTGGCTTCCACAGTGGCCTTCTTTCCCGTGGAACTCCCCGGGGACTCCAGCTGTGGCCAGCTCTCAGTGAGGGGAGACACACCTGCTCCACAATTGCGGAGGAAGTAACTTCCAAGTCTGATATTCTGCCTTGAGCTAGCTTGAGCTGGCTTCCATTCCTTTCAAACAAGTGCTTGGGCTTCCCCACTTAAACAAATCCAAAAGTGACTACAACCTACCTTAATAACCCAACTGAAGCCAAGTGGTGGCGGCACGGGACTTTAATCCAGCACTTGGGAGACAGAGGCAGGCAGATCTCTGAGTTCAAGGCCAGCCTAGTCTATGGTCCACAGAGCAGGTTCCAGAATAGCCAGAGAGACCTTGTCTCAAAGAGCCAAGGAGCCAAAGAGCCAAAAACAAAACAAAACAAAACAGAAACCCAACAGGCCTCCCAGGATATCCACCAAACATGGCTTAAGACACAATAAAAAAACTGGGCACAAATTCTCATAACTTAAGCTTCATCTTTAACTGCATAATCTCTGCCACCAGCACCATCACCCACAAGTACATCTGCACCAGCCCCTGTTCACTCTGACCCTTTACCCTTTTCCTCCACCAAATCCACAAACTTCTTAGCCAAGCTCTTTCTCTGCATTGCCTTCTTTTCTGCATCTCCAAGTCCTGAGCTCTTTTTTTTTTTTAATTCTGTGGTCCTTTGCTACTATGCTATTTATTCTTTTCACTTAAAAAAAAAAAAGTCATAGGGCCAGCAGGATGGCTCATGTAGTAAAGATGCTTGCTGCCAAGCCTGAGTTCATTCCCAAGAACTGACATGGTAAAGGGAGACAACTGACTTCTACAGTTGTGACCATATATCTGTCACGGCATGCAGATGTCTATGTGTGTGCTTGTATGTATATATGTGCACCACACATGTTCTTGGTGCCCAGTGAACAAGAAGAGGGCACCAGATCCCCTGGACTGGATTTAACAGGTGTCACCAGCTGCCACGTGGAAGCAGGTTTTCAAGAACAGTAAATGCTTTTAAGCGCTGAGTCATCTCTCCTCCCTGTCCTTCTGAGAAACACCAGGTTGCCCTGATATTGTAATGTGACCAAAGCTGGCCTTGAGATCCTGATCCCCCTGCCTCCCTCTTTATCTCACAAATGTTGGGATTACAGATTTGGGAAATCAAGAAATTTTGAGTCCAAATGACGTAAATTGAGACAATCTGCATTGCCATATTTACTCTCCTTTTTATCTTTTTATAATTTTTCTCTTGCTTTTTTTTGCCTTGAATGTGTGTGTGCATGTGTGTGAGTATGAGAGTACGTGAGTGTAAGTGTGTGAGTATGCATGTGCACACATTCATACAGGGTACAGTACTTGTGTAGAGGTCAGAGACACCTTGCAGCAATCAGTTGTCTCCTTCCACCGTGTGGGGTCCAGAGACAGCACTCAGTGGTCAGGTCATCTTTACCCCCTGAGTCATCACTACAATCCTGTTTCCTCTTTTTTAATCTGTTAAAAAAGATGAGACCCAGGTCCTCATGCCTGTTACTGTGGGGAAAACCCTCCCTGAATACCCTGACTGAAACAACCTAGGGGAAATGGTTTATTCCATCTCTCGGTTCAAATGCACAACCCACTGCGGTGGGAAATTCCAGGCAACAGGAGCTTGAAGCAGCCATAATTTCACTTCTACAATCTGAAAGCAGAGAATGACAACTACGTGCTGATGCTAAGCTCCGTTTCTCCAGTAGTACAGTCCAGGATCCCAGCAGGGACTGGCACCACACACAGTGGATAAAGCTTTCCTCTCCTCAGGGAATGTAATCACGAGGACCCCTGAGGCATACCTAGAGGTCCTTTCCCGTGACTCTAGATACTGTTGAGTTGACGATTACTAAACCATCACACTAGGCAGAGTGCTTTACTGATGAACTACAGTCACAGCCTGCCCCACCTTATCTTTAAAATACTTCTTTTAAATTGCTCAAGAACTTGCTGACACTCCCTAGTTCCCACTCTTCTTTCCTGGCAGGTCTGTCTTCCGTGTTGCTTCTCTCCCACTGCCTCCTCTCTATCTTTGTACTTCATCAATAGCATGAGAATAGAAACACGAAGCCTGTTCTCCAGTCCTTTACCCATCATTTTAAAAGACTAAGTCTAGGGCCTCAGCCCAGCCGAGATGAGAGCTTCACCTCTGAACCCGCCTACCCATGATTAAACTTCCTGGATTTGTTGAGCTCTTCTGGTGGCAAGCAGCAGAAACCATATTCAAGCCAGCTCAAAGAAAGCAAGCTATGTATTGACTCACTTCTGAAAACACCTTAGGGTAATCCTAGCTTCAGGTATAGCTGTATCCAAGACCCAAAGGGTGTCACCAGGAAATGGTCTCTTGCTTCCGTTTTCCTCTGTGCTGGCTTCATGCTTGTGCCCCATTGTTTCTGGCAATGGTCCTGGATATGTGGGTCTCATTGATCTACCTAGATCACACACCCATCTCTAGACCTTGGTAGCCAATGGTGGGACAGGCCTGGATAAATCCACTTTGGAGTACCAGACTCCTGGTGGTGTGACAGGGGATAGAGTTTTTCCTAAGGAAAACCAGGAGTCTAATTGCGGCAGAGGGAGAACAAATGTTAAGTAAGCAAAATCAAGTTGTTATCAGCTCTCCCTTTTATCCGAGTGGGAATATCTGGTGGTGTTAGGAAGATGTCTACAGCTCCCTTTGTTTGCTCTTCCAAAGCCACACACACACACTCCCCAACCTACTAGGACGTGGGAGCCTTGTGGGCACCTGTGAACCCTTTCTGCCACTGCCATGCCTTCTCCTGGGGTATCTAACAGTTTGCCTTTGGCGTGGCTGGAGTCTGCTCAGACAGTTCCCCTTCATTTTCATTTTGACTCAAAATGAAACCAACAGAGGCTTAGGAGCTTCAGGTGGATATTCTCTCTCTCTCTCTCTCTCTCTCTCTCTCTCTCTGTGTGTGTCTCTCTGTCTCTCTCTCTCTCTCTCTCTCTCTCTCTCTCTCTCTCGTTAGCTAGTTAGTAGCCTCGATGTTTTTGTCTATTTATTTATTTATTTATTTATTTATTTATTTATTTTTGAGTCAGGGTCTCTCTTTGTAGCCATGGCTGTACTGGAACTCACTCCAAAGACCAGATTGGTCTTGAACTCAGAGATTCCCCTGCCTCTAACTCCTGAGTGCTGGGATAAGGGTGTGCTCCACTACTGCCTGGCACTAGTTAGGAACTGCCTTAAGAGAACTTGTGCCTGCTTTTCTGTCTTCTTATAGGGCAGCAATCACCAGGGAGCTTGTGTAAAAGGGACAGCACATCCCAGTTGGTTGATAATTTATTTGATTGTTTTTTTCAAAAATACCTTTGAGATTTAGGTGTGTGTGTGTGTGTGTGTGTGTGTGAGGGTGGAGGGGAGTGATTGAGTGGGAGAGTGCACCTCTGTATGTGGGTGCTCGCTCACAGAGAACAGGGCACTGGGTGTTCTCCTTCATCATACTCTCTATTCCTTTGAGGCAGGGTCTCTCCCAGAACTTGCATTTTTTTTTTTAAATCTTACTTAGGCTAGAAGCCAGAAAAGTCCAATGATCCTTCTGTCTCTGTCTCCTTTAGAGCTAGGGTGACAGGCCCGTGACACTGGCTTGTTATAGGGATGCTGCGATCCAGACTCTGCTCCTCACGAATGAACAGCAAATACTCTTGACCACCCAGTCAGTCATCTCTCGCACTGATTAATTATTTTATATTGACCTGCGGTTTTTGAGACCCGGTCTTGCTCTGAGCCCTGGCAGGTCTGGTGTTAGCTATGTAGCTTTCAAACTCATGGCCATCCTTCTTCCTCAACCTCCTGAGTGCTGAGACCGGAGGTGTGTAGCGCGGCACCTGCCTTCTGGCACTGGATTTAAAGTGATCTTCCTAATTAAGACAAAACAAAGGTAGTGATCATCTCCACACTCAGACAAACTGACAAGGCTCCATAGATCACAAGTTTCGTGCCGACTTGGGGTCTCAGCGGTGCGAGGATGCTCGTCCCAGGGTTCTGGGACAGGTTTCCCAGTCTGTGCCCTGGCTTTTGTCATCTTCTCTGGGAGGTGCCACCTACTTCTTCAGAACTACTCCCTTGGTAGACTGAGTCAAGAGAGATACTTTTTCTTTCTTTTAAGATTTATTTATTGTTATATCTAAGTACACTGTAACTGTCTTAAGACACACCTGGGGGCGGCTGGAGAGATGGCCCAGTGGTAAAGAGCACTGACTGCTCTTCCAAAGGTCCTGAGTTCAAATTCCAGCAACCACATGGTGGCTCACCACCCTCTGTAACTAGATTTGACTCCCTCTTCTGGAGTGGTTTCTGTACTCCTCCTCCTCCTCCTCTTCCTTTCCCTCCCTCCCCTTTCCTTTCTGGCCCCCCTTCTTCCCTTTTTTCTTTGAGAGACGCTCTTCTCGACCTCCTGAATGCTGGGCTCAGGCGTGGGCCCCTGTGAGCAGCTTCAGTGCAGAGCTTGAGGGTGAGCTCAGATTCTAGAAGGATCTATACCTCCTCAAAGAGGCAGTGCATAGTTCCTCCTGGCCCAAGAGGGAGGCCTTACTTCAACCATTGTTTACCTTTTTTGTTTTGTTTTGTTTTTTTGAGATAGGGTTTCTCTGTGTAGCCCTGGCTGTCCTGGAACTCACTCTGTAGACCAGTCTGGCCTCGAACTCAGAAATCCGCCTGCCTCTGCCTCTTAAGTGCTGGGATTAAAGGTGTGCATCACCACTGCCCAGTGATTACCTTCTCATTTCTTATTTTTTATTTTAAGACAGGGTTTCATGTATCTCAGACATACCTGAAATTTGCCATGTACGCCACTCTCCTGACGCTCCTACCCCCTCCCAGGTGCTGAGATGGCTGGTGTATGTCACCATACCCCGTTCATTGGATGGCTTTCCCAGGAGTACAAGACACAGATCTCCACAAACTTCCTGAAGACTTGGGCATGCACTCTGCCCCCTCAAATGATTTTCTCACGGGACACCCTTCACACCTGTGGGCTGTGGGGAAGACACTCACAAGGCTGGTGTCTGTCTTTCATTTTCTTGTGTCCTCAGAAGCCTCGATGACGAGCCCAGGGGTTAATTGCATGGGGTGTGACTTCCCATCCCAGTTTACCCAGTTTTCCCAGCTGGTGGAGGGTGCCAAGGCTGCAGGCAAGAGAGGAAGGTGAAGAGAGAGAGGAAGGGCTGGCATGTTGGTTCCTGCACTTGTTGAGGCCAGAGCTGTGCAGCAAGACAAGTTAAGGCGTGCTTGGTATTCCTCTTCTGGTTTGGTTCTCACCTTAGCCTGATTGACTGGGAAGGCTGAGAGATGCTGCGGGAGGAAGCATCTGCAGTTCCTCCTATAGGAAGAGAGGCTGAGGGGCCAGGGGAGGTTTCACGGTCCTCTGACAAGGTGAATACACCACTCACACATAGACACCTCACATACCTCACACACACACACACACACATCTCACACACAGACATCTCACAGACACCTCACACACACAGAGACCCATACACACACACACACACACACACACACACATACACAGACTCACACACACAGACACCTCACACACATATCTCACACACAGACACCTCACACATACACACACAGACACCTCACACACACATACAGACACCTCACACACAGACACCTCACACATATACACACACATCAGATACATACTATACACATACACGTATATATACACAAAAACCACTCACACATCACATATACATTTGCTGCTATTCCACATCTGGACATGGCTTCTCTTGCTCCTTACCCTACTGACCCTGACTTCCGGTCCCACCAGCATTGGTATCATGTTTGAGCTTGACATACCTGCTGTGTGTGGCTTCAAAGGTTGTGCACTGCACAGTTCTGCGAGATGCTTTCCAGTAGACAAAGGAGTGACTAACAATCATAAGATCACACTAAGTTGTACCTGTAGCTCTTTGGTGACTTCCTTTGCATGCATTATTCCTTCTGTCACAAACACTCTTGTCTGCCTTCCTTCCTACTACCTATTCATCTGGTTCATGGTGGAACACTTTGCCTTGAAATTCTGCTCAAATATGATGCTGATGAATATTATAGGTTGGCTGGCTATGTACTATCTTCTAAAGTCCATGTACAGAATACTTGGGGATATGATCTCTTCATCTCCCAGTCCCCAGTGCCACACACTCCTGCCTTGTTGTGTGTACTGTGTTGCTAGAGGCCCAAAGTCTTGGGACCAAGTGAACGTGGACTGAAACTCATGAAATGGTGGGATAAAATAAACCTTTACTCTTTATAAGTTCATTATATCAGGTTGTTTTGTCATAGTAGCAGAAAGCTGACTAACAGTGAGCACACAAACAGAATTTGGGTATTTTTGGAAATGTGCATGTGGCGGTGTTGCTAACCTACTAATTTGATTATGGCTTCGGGGGCATGTTCTAAAAGGCAGCATGAATGAACTCCACAAGGATGGATGAAATGATACGGTGAAACAGAATAAAGTGAGGAAGACAAAGACATGGAACAAGTGCATACAGTCACTGCTAGTGGGAACATAAGGGCATACAATTACTGTGGGCTGCACACATACCACACACACATACACACACATGCACACATACACACATAGATACCTCACACACACACAGACACCTCACATACATACCTCACACACAGACACAGACACACAAACCTCACATACATACCTCACACAGACACAGAGACACCTCACACACATATCTCACACACAGACACCTCACACACATCTTACACATATACATAGGCACCTCACACACACATACCTCACAGACACACAAATAGACACCTCACACACATATCTCACACACAGACACCTCACACACACCTCACACACAGAGATCTCACACACACACACAGACACCTCATACAATACCTCTCTCTCTCTCTCTCTCTCACACACACACACACAGACACCTCACACAATACCTCTCACACATAGATACCTCACACACACCACACACACACACACACACACACACACACACACAGACACTTCATACACATACTTCACACACACAGACATCTCACATACATACCTCACACACATGGACACCTTACACAATACCTCACACACACACAGAGATACCTCACACACATACCTCACATACACACAGAGACACCTCATACACATACCTCACACACACAGAGAGACACCTCATACACACCACACACACACACACATACATACATACACCACACACACACAGACACACATACACCACACACACACAGACACCTCACACATACACCTTACATAGACACATAGACACCTCACACACACACAGAGACACCTCACATACATACCTCACACACAGACATAGACACACAAACCTCACATACATAACTCACACACATACAGAGAGACACCTCACACACATATCTCACACACAGATACCTCATACACACACACACAGACACCTCACACACACACATACATACCTCACACACACACACACACACACACACATATCACACACACAGACACCCCACACAATACTTCACACACACACAGAGACACTTCACACAATACCTCACTCACACACACACACACACACACAGACACCTCACACACATACCTCACACACACACAGACACCTCACATACATACCTCACACACACACACATATACCACACACACACAGACACCTCATACATATACCTCACACATACACATACACACATCAGATACATACTACACACACATACACACACATATATATACATACACAAAGCATTCACACATCACATATACATACACACACACCACGTACACATATACACATACATACCACATCACACATATACACCACACACACACATAATCACACCAAACATATGCACACCACACTACACCACACATACACATACCACACACACACATACACACCACATATACTTTCCCATTGTACTTGTTAGTTTTCTTCTCACCGTGACTAAATACATGACTAAATCCATGAAATTTACAGAAGAAAGGCTTCATTATGGTTCTTGTTGGAGGGGAGCACCCCTTGTGGCAGGAAAAGCATGATGGCAGCATCTGGCTTTGTGGCAGGAGTGTGGCAGCAGTCACACTGGCAATTGGCAAGCTGAGGACATTTTTCTTTTAATATAAGTGATTTTCCCTGTCACTTGGTTAAATCACGCCTGAATATTGTATTTATAAAGAGAGAAGAGGTTAAGTGGTTAAGATCACTCGCTGCTCTTGCAGAGTTCCTTTCCCATCCGCGTGGCAGCTTGTTCCAAGAGATCTTCTGACCTCTGAGGGCACTGGGCAAATACATGATATACTTACAGGCATGCAGGTAAAATGCTTATACACACAAAACAAATGTAAATAAATCCTTTTATTATATTTTTATTATTTAAAAAAAAAGAAATCTTAAAAGAGGAAGGCGGGACAAGCTGGGGGTGTGGCTCCTAGTAGCAGGCACCTGCCTAGCACATGTGACGTTCTGGGCCCCATGCCTAGCACACTTGTCCTAAAGAAATACTCCGGAGTCCTAGCATAGGAAGCCGTAGTCATGTTCCAGTTCTCTGCACACAACCCAGTAACCCGTGTGAGCCCACCATTGTGACACCATTCCCCTAGCTTCCTAGGAGAGCTGACTGGAGAGCAAACAGAGAAATGTGGGCTTTAAAAGTTACCCTCTCCTGCCAGGCATGGTGGAGCATGCCTTTAATCCCAGTACTTGGGAACCAGAGGCATAGACATTTCTATGAATTCGAGCCAACCTGATCTATATAGTGAATTTCAGGACAGCCAGGGCCATTAGAGAAACCCTGCTTCAGAGAGAGAGAGAGAGAGAGAGAGAGAGAGAGAGAGAGAGAGAGAGAGAGAGAGAGAGAGACAGAGAAGTTGCCTTCTCCCTCATGATGTATCCCCTAAAGAGTAAGTCAAAGCAAACCCTCCTATCCTTAAGTTGCTTTGTGGAAGGCTTATGTCACAGCGATGAGACAAATAACTGATATCACTTCCAGGAAGACAGATTCTAAAGTGCAGATTTTCCTCATCCCAGTCTCAGCCAGTCTAATGCATTAGACAGGAAGATAAAACACCTTTGACAACATTAGACCCTAGGAAAGTCTTGCAAATGTACCCATTCTGCAGACACAGGAGGTAAGTGCCTGACAAGCTTACCCATGTGCTCTGTAGATTCAAAGGCACAGTTCTGGGGTGGGGGTGAAGCTTAGTGTTAGAGCACTTGTTTATAGTCCGAGTGCAAAGAAAGGAAGAAAAGAATTAAAAATGGAGGAACAGAAAGGAAGGGAGGAAGGGACGGAGAGAAAGAGGGAGTGAGGGATGGAGAGAGGGAAAAGTCTAAGCAGCCTATTGGGTTTGTTGTTTGTTTGGTTAGTTTGGTGTTTTTTAAAAAAGCTACTTTTACATTTATTTATTTATTTAGTGGTGTGTGTGTGTGTCTCTCTCTCTCTCTCTCTCTCTCTCTCTCTCTCTCTCTCTCTCTCTCTCTCTGTGTGTGTGTGTGTGTGTGTGTGTGAGAGAGAGAGAGGACACCTTTCCAGAGCTTACTCGTTTCTTCTACTGTATACATCCTGGACGTGGTAGCAAGCTCCTTTACTCACTGAGCAGTTTCCCTGACTCGGTTGTGTGGTTTGTGTGGTTTGGTTTTTAAGACAAGCTTTCCTGTAGCCCAGGCTGGCCTTAAACTCACTGTGTAGTTGAGGATAGCCTTAAACCTCTGATCCTCTGCCTCCACCTCCCAAGTGCAGGGATTACAGGTGAGTGCTGCACTCTTGGGGCTGGAACCCAGGGCTATGAATGCTGGGCAAACACTCTACCAACTCAGTTACCTTTCCAGGCTTTGCTCACTTATTATTTATCTAAGGTTTCTTTGTTTCTTTTGAGTCAGGATAGCTGAGGGTAGAAAGGAACTCACTTTGTAGCCCTGGCTGACCTCAAACTTGCTATATAACCCAGGAGGACCTTGAATTTTGAATCCTCCTTCATCCACCTCTCAAATGCTGAGGTCATAAGCACAGGCCACCACACCCAGCTCCATTACATCTTTTTTTTCTTTTATGTTCAATGAACAAATACATGTTGGGCAATTACTATATGCATGTACTGGCTGGTATCAGTGACGTTTTTTCGAGCAAACCAAAGGCAAACTCCTGCCTTCACCCATTATGTCTGCTTTCTAAAGACAACCTTAGCACAATTGCCATGTCTTCCCAACCTTCACTGACCAGCTTTTGTTCTGCAAAGCCTGGAGTAACAAAGAGACTGGTGACCATCACAACACTAAACTGCCGTCAACTTTGGCTTTAGGAGTGGCTCTAAATATCTTTTTGTTATATTTAGTTTCCAAAATTTCAAGTTTGTTATCTTTGTAGGTAAAAGAACAATAGAAATTATATATCTTCTAAAACAGTCTCATGTAGTCAGGCTGTTCTAGGACTCACAATGTATCTGAGGACGGCCTTCAACTCTTAGGCCTCCCACTTCTCTCTCCCAAGTGTGGGAATACAGGCATGATAGACCACAAGCAGCTTATGTTTCTTTTTTGGCGGGGGTTGGGGGGAAGGGGGCGGGGGGGGGGCAGAGTCTTATTCCCTAGCCTGTCCTTGAACTTGTATTCCTCCTGACACAGCCTCCCAAGTAGTGAATGGTGAGATTGTAGGCTTGTGCCACCAGTTTAGGCATTACTTATTTTATTTATTTTTTTTAAAGATTTATTTATTTATTATATGTAAGCACACTGTAGCTGTCTTCAGACACACCAGAAGAGGGCGTCAGATCTCATTACAGATGGTAGTGAGTCACCATGTGGTTGTTGGGATTTGAACTCAAGACCTTCAGGAGAGCAGTCAGTGCTCTTAATCACTGAACCATCTCTCCATCCCTAAGCATTACTTAAACAAACAAACAAACAAATCAAACAAAACAGCAACTCAATTATCAGGGCCTAAAATGTGGCTTAGTGGGTAGCAAAAGGCCTGCTCTGCAAGCACGGGGACCTGAGTTTGGATCCCCAGCACTAATTCCAGTGCTAGGGCAAGAGAAAGAGATGAGGATTCCCAGGGCTTGATGGCCAGTCATTTTAGCTGAATGGCCAATTCCAGGCCCAGTGGGAAACCCTGTTTTAAAAACTGAAGAGAGTGATAAGAAGAAGAAGAGGAAGAAAAAAAGAAGAAGAAGAAGAAGAAGAAGAAGAAGAAGAAGAAGAGGAAGAGGAAGAGGAAGAGGAAGAGGAAGAGGAAGGAGAGGGAGAGGGAGAGGGAGAGGGAGAGGGAGAGGGAGAGGAAGAGGAAGAGGAAGAGGAAGAAGAAGAAGAAGAAGACCTGAAGTCAACCTATATCCTCCACACATGTATGAGCAGGCAAACAAGCTTCAATTTGCCAGGTGTGGTAGCTCATACCTATAATCCCAGCACTCAGCCTGAGGCAGTAGGATTACTGTAGAATGGGCGAGAGCTTGGGCACATAGTGAGTTCTCACCTAGTACTAGGCAGCTTGAGGCACATAGTACTAGGCTACAGAATGAGGCCTTGTTAATGAATTGTTTATTTTTAATTCTCAATTTAAACATCTTCCTCTATAATGTGGGCTCTGGGGATGAAACCTAGACTTGGTGGCAATGCCCTTACCTGATGAGCCATCTTGACAGTGCTGGAGAGGAGATTCTGAGACAGAATCCTGCTATGTAAGCCAGGTTGGCCTCAAATTATCAGTTTTTCTGCTTCACGCTTCAGGCATCTACTACTATGCCTGTCACATAACAAAACAATTTTTTGAATGCTATGTGTGTGAAGATATATTCACATGTCTGTCTTCTCGTTTGCAAACGCAGACGCCAGAGGAGAACATTGGCTATGTATCACTCTCTACCTTATTCCTGTGAGAAAGGGTCTCTTACTGAACCTAGACCTAGCCTGGGGCCAGGAAGCCCATAGATATTCCTTCCTCTGTCCCCTACAACACTGGGGTCACAGTCTCGAACAGCCACGCCTGGATTTTTTTTTTTTATATAGATGCTGGATGTTTGAATTTGGATCCTTATGCTTGTAGCCTTAGGCCACAACTTCTACAGTCATCCTGGTAAGATGGACATAGGAGGATCTCCCCACCAGCTGTACAGCAAATCCTGTGTTCAGGAGTCCAACAACCTTAGGTAGGGACTATTACAGTTTGAAATGAGCTATTGATATTTATTTATTTATTTATTTACTTAACTTATTTGCTATTTGTCACTCCCATGGACACTTTGCACACTCTGTGAGGACAGGGATCATATCTGGCCATGTTAAAAGGGCTCTGACCAATGCCTGTCATATAGCGAGCACTCAATAACTGTTTTTGGAGAAAGCAGACACAGCATTATTCATTCATTTTGAAAAGTGTGATTGACAATAGGCCCAGAGAAACGCCGGGCCACACATTCTTTGCCCTGGGAAGTTGTACTTCAGAAGCCTGAGGCGGATCCAAGGGTCCCTGGGTAAATGCAGAGTTGGGCTGACTTGGGAGATCTTCAGAGATTGTGGTGCTATGCTGTGGCACCCGGATGAGTCATGCTTTCCCACACGAGGACAGATGTCCCTTGCCAAACAGGATTCTGCCTCGCCCGGTGCTGGCATCTCTTCCCTCTCTCTGGGAGACACACTGACATTTTTGTCTTCTGCCTTCCTAGTGCTACTTATCGGTCCCAGCAATTCAGTCCTTCAGTCTCGGTTACAGTGTCCGACATCACACAGTGTCCCTCATGGTTACCCTTTCCCACTGGCGCTTCTCAAAGGGACTTCTGTCAGTTTTCACAAGTCCTACAGATAAGCTGTCCTAGATGTTTGATGAAGACCTCCCGCTATCTGAGATGAAAAGTTCCTCAGTCGCTGTACCTCAGCGCTTCTATCTTTAGAAAATGAAAAGAGTAAAGAGAGAAGGGGTGGGGAGAGGAGGAGTTGGGGAGTTGGCTTAGCAGTTAAGAGCACTTATTGCTCTTACCTAGGGCCTAGGCTCAGTTTCCAGCACTCACATGGTGCCTGACAACCATCTGTTCCCTGGGTTCTCTGCTAATCTTCACAGGCACCAGACATACATGTGGTGTATATACATACATACATACATACATACTGGCAAAATATTCATACACATAAAAAAATAAATCGAAAGAAAGAAAGAAAAAGAAAGAAAAGAAAAAAAGAAAGACTCTTGCTTGTATTCCAGGAGGTTAAGGAGAGAGAAAAACAAAAAACAAAAAACAAAAAACCTCAAGAAAGGGAATGTTCCAGATCAGGAGGTGTAGTAGGACTCTGGGAGGCAGAGGTAGGAGAATCAGCAAGTTCTAGACCAACCTGATCTACATAGTAAGTTCTAAACCAACCAGGTCTACACAGTGAGCCCCCTATTCAAACACACACACACACAGACACACACACACACACACACACACACACACACACACACACACACACACCAGCAACATGGTTTGGAAGTTTGATTTACTGCAGAATATGGCAGTCAGAAGCCATTTCTTAGTGTGTTTAAAGGTCTCAGTTCAGCCACCAGCATCAGGACCAGAAGCAGATGCTGAAGTGACGGCTGCTTCTCAGGTAACCACTGCACTTTTGTTTGTATCTAGGATATACAATGAGATCACAACTGAATGGTCTGACATAATGTGAATTTCAGAAGTTGGGACAGTCCAACTGCATTCTGTTGTATGTAGATATCCAGATGTGTAATTTGTGGAAAACATCTGTTTTCCTATTGGTAAGTAACTGCATTTTGTTTGTTTGCTTTTTCCTCTGAGAAGGAGAAGAGGTAAAGAGAGGAGACTGAGCAATGCTTAGCAAGAAGACCTTAGGAAGGAGAGAACAGGTCTAGCTTGTCCAATGGAGAGACCTAATTAAGCCTCCCTCTGTGGTGTATGATGTAATCCTCTTTTCCATTTTCCCATGAAGCTTTTAGTAAACTTTCTCAGTCACAGATACTTTTGAATTTGATGGGGTATAAATGGCCTGTAGGTGTGTGTGTGTGTGTGTGTGTGTGTGTGTGTGTAGGGGGGAGGTCTGGGCGGGTAGAAAGAGCACAGGCCAATCACCTTCTGCTAGAAGCCAAGAAAGAGAACAGTGAAGGGGCTTTGAGAAGCTTGGACTGGAAGCAGACAAGAATTTGGTGGTAGGGCAGAGAGGTGACTCAGTGAATTTTAACAAAACAAAACAACATCAAAACAACAACAAACCGCTTGCTGCCAATCCTGACTATCTGAGTGGAATCCCCAGGACCCACAAGGGAGAATTCCTCCTGCAAATTCCTCTTACTTCTACATGCATACTGTGACTGATGTGCTTGGGTACACACACACACACACACACACACACACACACACACTTTTTCAGATCTCTTCTAGAATTGAAAATAAAGATGAACTCTTTCTTTGTAAAAAGAGGATTTCTCTCATTCTCTTTTTTTTCTATTTATCTGTTTGTTTATTTACTATGTGTATGTGCTGGAGTGTGTGTAGGTGCACATGAGTGTGGAAGCCTAGGATATCATTCCTCAGGTACCATGTCCTCTGTTTTTTGAGACAGGGTCTCTCACTGGCCTGGCACTTGCTGAGTAAGCTGGGCTAACCTGCCAGCAGACCCAGAGGCACCCATCTTTGCCTTCCCTGTGTTGGAATTACAAGAGTGCAGGCCACCACGTGGGGCTTTTAAAATGTGTGTTCTGGAGATCCAGTTCTGGTCCTAGTTACCTGCACAACTGGTCTGTCTCCCCACCTGAAGGGTATTTTCACACTTATTTCTGTTTTTCTCCTAAAGCCAATTCCATAGATGACCAGAAAAGGGAAACTTTGACAGATAGCAGGAGGCGCTGGGGCCCGGCTTCTCCTTTCCACCACAGACTGAGAGGCCCATCTGTGTCTCCAAGGACTGGATAGTCATGTTTTCTCTCTCTGTCTCTCTTTGTCTCTTTCTCTCCTCCTCCTCTTCTACTTCTTCCTCCTCATCCTCCTCTCCTTCCTTTTCCTCCTTCTCCTCTTCCTCCTCTTCATTTCTCTGTGTAGCCCTGGCTGTCCAGGAACTCACTCTGTAGACCAGGTTTGCCTCAAACCCAGAGTTCTGCCTGTCTCTGCCTCTTGAGCTCTGGGATTAAAGCTGTGTGACCATGCCTGGCTTTGGCTGGTCATCTAGTCCAGTGGTTCTCAACCTTCCTAATGCTGATTTAGAGTCTTTAATATAGTTCCTTATGTTTTAGTGACCCCCTAATTAAAAAATTACTTTGTTGCTACTTCATAACTGTAATTTTTCTACTGCTATTAGTCATATTGTAAAGCTCTGTGTATGTGGTCCCTGTTGGGGTCGAGACCCACACATTGAGAAGAGCTGTGTTAAACCCTCATCAAGACTAAAACCTGACACCTGAGGTTACTGCTCTGGATAAAAGGACACATATGGGAATCTTAGGTCAGAATCACATAGCAGGTTCTATATCCACTGAGGAGGATTCTGGGACAGGACAGAGCCAGGCTGGTCCAACTTGTTCAACCCAGTCAGGAAAGGGCAAGTCAAATCTGGCTCCCAGGGGAGGGAGGGAAGGGGTGTGGTGCTGACTCAGGGCCTGGCAGGTCCGGTGACAGCAAAAGGACAGCTGTTGCCTGGGTGTTTTTAGAAAATGTCTTCTGCCAAGTACTCTCTTGGACTGTGTCTGCATCTCCTCTAAGGCAGGTAGAAAAAGTGAAAGTGGCTTTTTATCACTGCTCTACCAGGGGCATTTCTACCTAGATAGCTTTTATTTGGGGGGGGTTATTTATGTATCTACGTATGTATGTATGTATTATGTATGTATGTATGTATTGGTCAATTTGTCGGTCGATCTATCTATCTATCTATCTATCTATCTATCTATCTATCTATCTATCTATCTATCTATCTATCTATCTATCTATCTATCATTAAAGTTTCACTGTGAAGCCCTGGCTGGCCTGAAACTATGTAGCCCAGACAAGCTTCAGACTCACAGAGATCTACCTGCTTTTGCCTTCTGAGTGTTGAGATTAAAGAGTGTCCCACCCACCTGGTTACTTCTTTCTTTTTTGTTTCTTTTTTCATTTGTTTTTAAGACAATGTTTCTCTGTGTAGTACTGGAACTCACTCTATACACCAGGCTGGCCTGGAACTCACAGAGATCAGCCTGCCTCTGCCTCCCCTGTGCTGGGATTAAAGGTGTGCACTACCACCACCCAGTTTTTTGTTTCTATTTTTTTTTAATGTGAGTTTCTGTGAGCCTATGTGCACATGTGAGTGCAGGTTCTCACGGAGTCCAAAAGATATGTCAGATCCCTCGGAGATGGAATTCCAGGTGACTGTGAGCCATGGGATGAAGGTGCTGGGGAAAGAACAGAGGTTTTCTGCAGGAGCTGCAGGAGCTGCCAACTGCCATTGTCCCTCCAGCCCCCACCTAGTGTGGGTCCTGCCTGCCTAGGATGAATGTGGAAAAGAAGAGCAGAAATCAGTTAACAGGTTTCAGATCTCCCTGGATTACTCTGTCTATCACTTACCAGTGCTAGGTGTTTTTAGGGACCTTGCTGAAAAACCCAGGTAGAAGCTGAGAGAGCAGACACCGAAGCTAGGAGGCCTGAGACCTCACATGACTTATTATTTACTTGGCTTTATAAAGTTTAGTTTTGTTAATTAATTTTGTCTTTCTGGTCTTGAGAATTTAACCCATGATCTCAAGCTTATTAGGCAAATATTCTACCAACAAGCTACATCCCCAGCCCTGAAAACATTTTTTAATCATGCAAAATTTCAAATATAGACAAATATTTCAGTTAGCACAATGATCTGTTAACGTCCATTAAGTGTTTGGAAAGAATATCAGCTCATGGCTAATCCTGCTTTATTCTTACTCTGCTCTCCCTCCTTCTACCCATGTACTATTTTAAAAAATACTTTAAATTGCTATTGTGTGTATATTATATATGCATAATATATAGTGTATACAGTCACACATGTGCACACATGCACACGCTAACATGCACACACACATACACAGGTGCACATGCACTGGCACATACATGCACACACAAGCACACACACACACCCACACACACTTGTGCATGTGTATATATCAGGAGTGTGGAGAAAAGAAGGTGACTTTGGGGCATTGGCATTCTCCTTCTCCCTTGAGCTCTAGGGATTGAACTCAGGCCATCAGTCTTGTGAAGAAGGTCTTGTACCTGCTGCGGCACTCCCCGTCCACCAGCCAATTATTTTCAAGAAGGTTCAAGGTACCAATTAATTTTATCCTATTCACACTTCATTTGTGAGTGGGTGCCCTAGGAGGCCAGAAGAAGGTAATGGGTCCCCTGTCACCAAAGTCACAGATGTTGTGAGCTGCTGACACGAGTGCTGGAAACTGAACTCAGGTCTTTTGGAAGAGCAGCCAGTACTTCTAACTGATGAGCCATCTCTCCAGCCCTACCCCAAAGTATTCCTGTGAGCCATGTCTGTACAATGTTGGCATGGTGCAGGAACTCAGTAAATAAACTGCATTATTAAAATGTAAAACATAAGAAGTTTCTACTTCCCTCCTGCCTTTCTGTGCCCCTGCCCTTTAGTGACCCTGAAGAGACTCTCCCCTGCTGTCACTATGTCGATGTTAGGATAGGCTGAGATGTCAGGATGGGCTGAGAGCACACGTGCCTGAGACCAGACCGGGGTCAGAGGAAGGCAGTCAGCTGCAGGGAGGAGGACAGACGCTACATGGGCCCTGGGGGAGAGTTGGGTAGACAGGAGCAGAGTTCAAGTGGAGGTGAAGGAGGTACAAGTGGCAAAGTCAGCAAACAATGGGAAAGAAAATGAGAACATAAGCACCAGTCTCTGAAAGTTCCATCAGAACAAGTCAGCCAATCAGAAGTCTTCACTGTATCACAAATGGACTTTGGCATTTGGAAGCAATTCATATACTTATTGAAAGGCTACTGGGAAGGTCTTAGATTTACTGAAAAGCCAAAGAACTTGATTCAGGAATTGGGCTGGGGCAGAAACAGGACGGGAGAACCAGCAAGATGGCTCAGTTGACTAATCGCTCTGCAAGCTTGATGACCTGGAGGTCAGTTTCCAGAATGCACATAAAACTGAAAGGAGACAGCTGTCTTTACAAAGTTGTCATCTGACCTGCTCATGTGCCCTGTGGCATAGCTCCTCCCAACACACACACACACACCCACACACACAGTGGGAGTGAATGTGTATGTGAAAAATGGCACTGATGAAAAAAAATATCATCCTTATTTGGCTATTAAGAACACTGGGCAAATCTCTGTGGACAGCAGCACTCAGAGATGGCAGAAGGTTGTGGAACACTGAGGGCACAAACACAGTTGAGAAGGAGCCTGGGCTCTTCTGGGATGTTTAGGACAATAGTGATATTTGCTTTCAGATACTCTCTTGGAAGTTCTGGACCCTATTGGCACATAACACAAGGACTTTTGATATTCTGTACTTCTTCTCTGCCTCTGGCTCCAGGAAAGTGGCGTGGTTATTTGCAGAAAAGCTGCAAATAACCAACTGCTTATTCCAAAGAGCCGGGAGCAGACAGGGCAAGAGCTGACAGCTGTTCACTGAACACTGAGCCCCAAGCTTTGGGAACAGACAGGTCCATGCAGTGTGGGCTTTCATGATCAAATAAATCTGTTACATTTTAAGTTTTGCATAACTTTTTTTAGGTTATATAGTCGCTAGGCATAAAAGAAATTTATGTCACCATAAACATGCCAGGTTTACTAGAACCACGGAAATGTGCCCTATAGCTCTGTTGGACTGATTTATCCAGACATTCAGCTTCCTGTTGTAGACCATATTTGAAGTATTTGAAGTGTTTTCCCTTTTCTTGATGACAGAAACAGAGCAGTTACTACTTTTAAAAAAGTCTTTTAAATTATATTCATTCACTCATGCCTGCATGCATGCATTCGTGTGGGTGTGCCTGTGTGTGCTTGTGTGTGTTTCTTTTTTTTGGTTTTTCGAGACAGGGTTTCTCTGTGTAGTCCTGGTTGTCCTGGAACTCACTTTGTAGACCAGGCTGGCCTCGAACTCAGAAATCCTCCTGCCTCTGCCTCCCAAGTGCTGGGATTAAAGGCGTGCGCCACCACCGCCTGGCTTGTGTGTGTTTCTAATTAGAGAAAAACTTCCAGGAGTTAGTTTCTGGAAGTTGAATTCGTTCATGAGACTCAGTAGCAAATGCCTCTACTTGACATGCCGTTTTGCCAGTTCAATAATTATTTTAATAAATAGCTGGTGAGGCATGATAATGTCTGCTTGTTATCTCTGTACTATGGAGGTGGAGGTAGGAGCATCGGGAGGCCTAGGTAGGCTAGACTAGCTACATAATAAGTTGTGATAACTCTGAGAAGCATGAGACTGTATCTCAAAAACAGTGACAAGGACGACCACATGACAAAGTCCATAGCAATGTCCTAGATTACATTTTTCTAAGCAATGATGTTAAAATGAAACAATTTTTTTAAGGGCTGGGATATAGCTCAATGGTAGACTTCTTGCCTAACATTATTGTGACATTGAGGTTTAATCCTCAGCATGAAACTAACAAAAAACCCCAAAGAAACAATAACAAGATAAACAAAACAAAACATTTCCAAGCAAAACACTGCATCTCGTTTAACCCTCACACAATCCTTTGATTGTTTCATTCACAGAAGGACAAAATAGATTAGAGAGGTTGGGCAACTTACTCAAGGTCTCCTTTCAACAAAACGGTCTAAAAATAGAAACTTAGGTCAAGAAGACTCAGGGTCATGTTACTTAGTGTGTGTTTGAGTGCACATACACACACGAGTGTGTATGATATGTAAGATCATAAAACACATGTGGAAGTCAGAAGACAACTTTGTTTTCTTCCTTTTTATATGGGTTCTGAGGAATGAACTCAGGTGAGCAGGTTTGTGCATGAAAGGCTGACCCTAGGCTCTGATATAAGCAAGGAGAGCTAGCCTTCTGCTGCTGAAATCTCTAGTGTGGGTATTTTTATTGGGGGTTAGAAGGTTGCTGCCTTCAGTCACCAAGTTTCTTTCCTTTGGTTTCATCAATCCTTTTGATATTAAATCTTTGCACATCAAGTCAGTTCTATTCTCCCTGTTCTTTCATTTCTTCCTCTTCTGACCATCTCTATTCTTGTTAAAAATATTTATTTATGTGTGTGTGCCTGGATAAGTTTATGTGCACCATGGATATGCAGGGTCTATAGATGCCAGAGAGCATCAGATTCCCTGGAACTGGAGTTATAGACAGTTGTGAACTACCTGATGTGGGTGCTGGGAATCAACTCTCGGTCTTCTGCAAGAGCAGCAAGCATACTTAACTACTGAGCCACCTCTGTAGCACCCCTCCCCCAGCCCACATTTCTATTCTTCAAGTTCCTGTGACTATTTTTTCTTATTTACCTTTCTTTTGTTTCTTCTTTCTTCTCTCCTTCCTTTCTGTTTTTTCAAGACAGGGTTACTCTATGTGGCTCTGGCTGTTCTGGAACTTGCTCTGTAGATCAGATTGGTAAGGAACTCAGAGATCTGCCTGTCTCTGCTTCCCAAGTGCTGGTATTAAAGGTGTGCACCACCACAGTTGGGTGATAATTTATCTTTTCTAATGTGTAATGTTATGGTGTAACTCATAGCTCCTTAATATAACAGAAACAACTTACCTTTGCACACTCTTCTGGCTATACAAAGCATATTTACAGGCATTATCTTAATTTTTTGAAACAATCTTATGAGCCCAATGCCTTCAGTACATGAGCAGACTAGGCTGAAAGGGGTTAAAGGAGAAGTCCCTTATTACACGCCAGTTACTGCAAGCTAGTTCTGGAAGATACATTGGCTGCAGGTTTAGTGCATTCTGCTGATTCGCAGTTGTGATTAGCCTTAATATTGTTTTTGTCTACGGAATAAGTAAACCCTACAGTGGAGTTGAGGTTTTCATGTATGCCCTAAAATTAAAATTTTAAAGGATGAAAACATTGTTCCAAATGTAGTATTTTCCATTTGTTCTTCAAATTATTTTTTAAAATAAATATTATTATTAGAAAAACTTGAGCCGGGTGGTGGTGGCACACGCCTTTAATCCCAGCACTTGGGAGGCAGAGGCAGGCGGATTTCTGAGTTCGAGGCCAGCCTGGTCTACAGAGTGAGTTCCAGGACAGCCAGGGCTACACAGAGAAACCCTGTCTCGAAAAACAAAAAAAAAAAAAAACCAAAAAAACCAAAAAAACAAAAACCCAAACCCCAAACCAAACCAAACAGTATTTCAAGAAAAAGAAGGCGACCATCATTGTATTTGCTTTTTCCTTTATAAAACTTGTCGTTTTAAGACCCCGTCTCGGGGTCTCTCTGTAGCCCTGGCTGACCCAGAACTGGCAGAGAGCTGCTGGGGTTATAGGCATGAGCCACAGTGTGGTTTCCAAAAGAAATATGTATCCATTGTGAAGTTAATACATTTAAAAACATAACTGGTTTCTTGCTGTTGATTGAAATAGGGTCTCACTCTGCAGCCCTGGCTGGCTTCTATCCTGCTATCATGCTGGCTTTGAATTTACCTTGATCTCCAACTTATGCCTCCCCAGTGCTGGTATTATAGACCACCCCCACAACACATTGATTTTGAGAAGTATTGAAGGAGTTCAGAAGGGAAAGAAGCTACTTACAGCAAGAGTTGCCATGGTGAGGACATTTAAGCTCAAGGCTGAAGGGATATCAAGTGAACTGAGGCACATTTTACAAGAAGAAAACCACATTAAACTAACCTTGAAATCAAGAAGATACATAGTAACTACGGGAGAGAAAACATTTCCTGCTTTCTAGAGAGATGCAGGAGGTAGGAGTAGTTCACTGGGCCTGCAATCTCTTGAACACCTACTGCCAACAGGGCGGCAGCCAATGGTGATAAAAACAGCGGTGGCCTCTGGACAATCAGGTCTGTCTAATGAAAACCTTCCTCAAGGAAGTCCCTGTAGAAGATTGTGGGTGTGAACACAGGAAATGGGTAGCAGTAAATAGGCAAAATCCTATAAATTGGTTTTACAGTTAGGTGATGACACAGCAAGGTAGACCTACCTTTCAAGCAAAGATGCCATTCTTTATTGTTTGCTTTTTTTTTTTACAGGGTTTCTCTGTGTAGCCCTAGCTGTCCTGGAACTCACTCTGTAAACCAGGCTGGCCTCGAACTCTGAAATCCACCTGCCTTTGCCTCCCAAGTGCTGGGATTAAAGGCATGCACCACCACTGCCTGGCACAAAGATGCCATTCTTAGGAAGAACAAAGTCACCAAGGAGCTAAGATGAAAGCACAGGGAGGAATTGGGTGCAGAGAGGTTGGTGAAGTGCCTGTCTATGTACAAGGGTTCAATTCCCAACAAGTAGAGAGTCAATTCCTTTTTAGTTTTGTGGATGGCACAGGATGGGAAGAATGAGAGGATCTCTAGCTCAGTATTTGCCAGAGGCTAGCTTTGAGCAGCTAATCCTTGTGCCTCAGCCTCCTGAGTATTAGGATTTCAGACATTCTTACCACATCCAACAAAACTGTGATCTCAAGATTTAATCTTCCATGATCCTGATTTAAGAATGAAAACAACTGTTAGTAAATATGACCAAATAATTTGCAACATTTCAGAATATGGATTTTTGGAAACAACTGGGATATAGAATGAATTAAAAAATAGTAATTATTTTTAGCAGTCTATTACTTCCCAAATTTGTGTGATAGTATTGTTTCCTAAATTCAACTTTCTACTTTAAAAACTAACAAATCCAATGACATTCAAGAAGGTGTGGTAGCATACACCTGCAAACTGGGAGGCCGAATTGGGAGAAGGTTGCGGCTTGCCTGGATAATTTACAACCTAGGACTTTCAGAATGCTTTACAATATTGAAATTTAAGTCAATTGAGCTATTTAGGAAAGAATAATCTTAACCTACCTCCACTCTCTGACAAGGTCTCATGTATCCCAGGCTGACATCCAAGTCTCTTTTGTAATCAAAGATGACTCTTACACTTCTGATTCTCTGGTCCCCACCTTGCAAGAATTGAACCGGGGGCTTCATTTATGCTAGACAGGCACTGTGTAAGTGTGCTACATCCCCAGCTCCTTGAAGATCTTCTTGGGGTGCTCAAGATTATGACTGAACTAAGGCAAAGCTGAAAAGCTAGTGCTTACTGGCAATTTTTAATAGAATTGCTGACTTCCGATATAGCAAGACATTCCCAGCTGGAGGAAGAATGATTCGGAGGATATAGTTTAATGAGAAACTAAGACCAATCGGAGAATCAACTGGGAGGAGATGGTTTAGAGAACACAAATATCTTCAAAGCCTTATGGGTGTTTAGAAGGAAGGCAAGTTTTTGAAGAACATGATCACAACTGAGATGGTCACAAAAGAACATGATCAAAGGCATTAGTTACACATGAAATGCACATTTCAGTGATGGTGAGGTGTTTGCCAAAATGAAGCTTATTTTTATTTAATATGCTTATATACTTATTTATATTATATACTAACTTATATTATATGTAATTTATCTAATGAATAAAAACCTCCTTATTGGTGAATCAGCTCATCAGGTTCAACCATTCTATAATCACATCCTGCAAGTGCTGGAGCATACTGAGAAAGCTAGGTTAGAATCGTGCTTATTTCGACTATAGAAAGGAAGAAAAGGGAAGTGTAAATAAGACTGATAGGGAGAGAGGGAAGAGGGACAAAACCGAAGAAAAGACATAGCACAGGTGTGGAGGAGTAACCCCACCGGAGCAGTCGTCAGGAGGCTGAGAATGGAGAATAATGAATTGGAGGTCAGTACTGGAGTACGGAGCCAGACTTTGCAACAAAACAACCAACCTACAAACAAGTGAAAGGCAAGGAAGAGATCGGTTGGGGATGGGGCAGGCTTTCAGATTTTCGATTTGGTGGTCCAACTTTGGCTATAGTGACCGCCCGCCTTTTCTGAATAGAGCGCTACAGCTCCCCGGATTCCAAAGGCTACTTAGGCCTGAAGCTGCGAAGCTTCCATTCGCAGGGAGGTTCTTCCCGCACCCGGGGTTCCTCAGGCCGATGACATCATTCCGATCTCAGGAGCGCTGCGACTTTTTCAAGTTGGAATCCGGGCTCTCTCAACTCTAGCTTCTTAAGGAGACCGGGTTATCTCGACCGGTCCACAAGCGGGATCTCTTCTGGAGATGTCCGGGTTTAGTAAGGAGGTTCTTGAATGGTCCAGGGCACTTCTTTCTCTCGCATCTACGAACTACACACACAGGGACGCGTGGCCAACCACGCCCGTCGCGGGGCTAACATCCTTAGCTCCTCAAAAGGCGACTGAGAGGGAGTAGAGGATCCGAGCGGTCAGCTGGGCACCCGGGAAAAGGTAAGGAAAGGAAGGGCAGGGGCTACACGGACGTAGTGCGCCTGCGCAGTTCCCGGGCCGCTCCTCCCCCGCGGGGGCGTGTTCGTCAAACCGCTCACCCAATCAGAAGGCCGCAGGGAGCGCGCCCGCGGCCTCGCCCTCTCTGGTCCCGCCTCCGCGTGCCCTACATGCCCGCCTGAGCGCGTGCGCAGAGGCGGGCCGCAGGGGCGAGGGCGCGAGAGAAGGGCGGGTGTACGTCCTTGCGTGCGTCTCAGGCAGCGCGCACGCCGGCGTGAGAGGGCACGGGGAAAAAGGTGGCTCTGGCCCAGGCGGCTAGGTTTCCTGGGGTTATGTAGCAGGGCTCGTCGGCTCGCGAGGCCTTCCGCTACCCTCACCCGCGTCCTACCGCGGAGGTTTTGATCCGGGCGGAGGCCGTGTTGAGGCCCCCCGCGCTCCCTCGACGTAGAGCTCGCTCGCTCGCCCGTGGGAGCGTCCCGGCCGAGCTGCGCTGAGGGGGGAGGGGAGGCCATTTTGTCCCGACCGACTCCCCGGAACCGGGCGGAGCGGCTGGGAGAGGCTGCGGAGCCGCGGGCGCCGCCCCTCGGAGGCACGGGCGCTGCCACCGTCGGGGCTTCCTCGACGAGGCCGTTCGGAAGGTCTCCTGCTCCGTCTTGAGAGCTGCTTTCTCCTCCCGCACACGCTACCCCGCTTCTGCGGCCCCAGAACGCCCGGGTGAGGAGTTGGCCGTAGTGAGCAACACCGATCCCTTGGGGCTACCGGCCGCGAGCGCCCGAGCCGCTCCTCCCAATGGCGAAGAAGACGTACGACCTGCTTTTCAAGCTGCTCCTGATCGGGGACTCGGGAGTGGGCAAGACCTGCGTCCTTTTTCGTTTTTCGGACGATGCCTTCAATACCACCTTTATCTCCACCATAGGTAAGACCTGTGGGAGGATGGTGTGGGGGCTCTAGCCGCGAGCCGTTTTCTTTTATTCCGGACATCTTGCTTCCCGGATTTTACGCCTTTGTTCCAGTGATTCCGATTCCAGACGACAGACCTAAGTTACTGTTGGAATTGGAATAGCGCTTACTGGGGCGGGGTCTTCCCATGCTTACCATCCGGTCCTTTGCTTTTAAGTCTCCTTCTCTGTTCGGTGCCTGCTGGCACAAAATATGCAGCATTTAGCAGCGTTCCAGAATCCTGTTTCTTCAAGTGACTTCACTGGCCTTACCGTAGTTGCGTGGAGTTACTTGATGTGCTATTTGTAATAGACGTATTTTAGTGGTTGGGATTGAAGCAATACTATGTGGCAAAGGCCCGAATTTATATTGAGGGTCAAAGAGAAAATATTCCATCTGGCTGTAACTTGGAGTAAACTTGAGAGTTGCAGAATCATTAAGGAAAATGAGAGGGGCGGGGGAAAGTGAGTTGGCTGTCTTGACTGAACCATTGATGTGTCAAACAATCGGAGGCCCTTCGTGCTTGGGGTGGGAATCTGGCACGGTTGGCTCACAGTGCTTTTTCAAGACCTCAACAGAAGCTGTAGTCTGAGGGAGATGGACAGTTTCTGTCTTCAACCCGATGGAATCAAGTCAAGTTTTCATGTTTTACTTGATGCTAGAATTTACAGGAAAATGTTTCGTCAGTCATGGCTCTAAGGACGTCTAATGTATTTTCACCATATATTTCGGAATTACTTGGTATGGAAATAAAAGCTGAGGGGGTTGACCTTTTAAATGGATTTCCTGTTTCGGAAATGAAAAGGGAAGGTTCCAAGAAAGTCGTTTTGAGGCTGGCACCAACATCAGTTTTGTCAAAATAACTGTACATGAAACATCCCCCCAACTCCCGCCCCCAGTTTTTTAAAGTATCCGGTGTCTTTAATTTTTGGACCTTAGTTCTGGCATTAGAGCAGTGCAGGAAAACTCGTGATAAACGTAACTAACTTCACGATGAGATTATACAGAGAAGCAACTGTAGTGGTTTTTCTTAAGAATTGTGAAAAATCTAACTGATTTTAACTAATTTATAGTATTGCTGAAATCAGCTTGGATTTCCTTAAGACATACTTGTAAGTAGTTTAGCATATTCTTATAAAGCAAGTTATACTGAAATTAAAGTGAGCAAGTTTTTATTTAAAATGGGTTGTTTTACCTTACTGGTGGGCGGAATTGTCAAAATATGAAGCTTGAGCTTGTCCTGTGATTAGTGGATTAGCACTACAGCACTAGGTTTGCTTTAAAGTGTAGGTGGGTGAGTCAGGTGGCTAGATCAGCAAATATTTATTGAGCACCAAATGCTAGGCACTGTTAAAAGCTTTGGGAATAAGTGGTCGATAGAGTAGACCTCTTGACCATTTCATTCAGATGAAGACGACGACAAGTGAGGAGAGGGAAGAAGGGGACTAGTCTGAATCTGAATTATGGGGAATCTGCTTTGCTTGGACTGACAGTTTAAAACGAAGTCTGAAAGTCAAGTATGAATTGGATCAGAGGGGAGATAGCCTTTCTGAAAGAGAGAATAGTGTGTGATCTTTTTTTAAAAAAAAAAACAAACAAACTTGCCCTTGAGAAGGCTGAGGTGAAAGTAGGAAGTAAAGTTTTGTGGTGAAGAATGCTACTCAGCTCCCCAGCTGCCTGTCCCCAGGTACTGGACATTGACTAACCTCATGCTTGGTAGGCAAGTTCCTGAGCTACACCTCCAGTCCTGATTCCATCCATAGTCTTTATTGTCCTTTGATTTAGGGAAATGGGTTGTTTCCCATGTAATCTGCTGTGTTGAATTCCTGGTTCCACAGGTTACTAAGTGCAACTTTGGCTACAATGTCTTAAAATAGTATTAGACAGCGTAAATGTATCTGCTGTGTGTGGTGCTTGTGAGGATTTATAGGTCAGCGAGAGCAAAGCACTAAATAGTGGTGCCAGGTACTTTGTAGGAACACAGTGCAGATTTGTGCATAATATGTGGCCTTTCTGCTACTGGTGTGTGACAGAATATGTTGCTTTATGGATTGATTGCATGTGTCTTGTGTGTAGTGGCTGTTTGAATATTTGTTGGTGCTCTGCTAAACAATTTTATTATAATGACATTTACACATTTTGATATAAAAACATTTGATGTTTTGACATAAGATTTGAATAAAGTAAGCTAAGAAAATGAACAAAATTCTGACAATTCTTAGTCCAGCTCAAACTTGGCTCTTTGCAGATTTTGAATTCTTCTGCTATCTTTGTAAACTTTGGTAGTCACAAGGGAAAAAATTAATATCTTTCAACTTTTCAAAGATGCACATATGCAGCCAATTTCAAACATTTTACATTGTTTTCTTCTAGTGTGGGAGCTGTATGGACAGCCCATCTCAATTTATATTAGGCATATTTCAGTTCTGTTGCCAATGTGGCTAGTGGCTACTATATTATTAACAGTGTATGTCTAAACAACAGAAAAGTAGTCCATTGATACACATAACTAGAGATACTTGTTTATCACTTTAGGACATGTAAAATACTAAGTATTTTCAGTGGGCCAGAGTCCTGTCTCCTCTTTCAGGTGTACATTCTACCACTGAGATACACACCTAGTATCAAAACCTGCGCTAATGAAGTAGTAGTCACTTTACAAGTGTTTCAAAGGACTGGACTGCAAGGAAGGCAGCCCATTGTATTCCAGGCTGGATGGTTTTTCTTCTTGCTGGTTAGCTTTGAGGGAAGACTTTTTACAGATTTATGGTTCTTACAGTACTCACCAGGACTACTGTTCTTGTCTTTCTGTATACTTTCAGTTTTTACATATTCATATTAGAAATTATGTAAGTTTTTGTGATCCCATCTACTGTATACTGTTGCAAAAATAAATTATTGGTATGTTTCACATTTAACCAACTGCAAAGTGCATCTAAAGTCACAGCTGGGTGTGGTGGTTCATGCTTCTAATTCCAAAACTTGAGTGGCTGAGGCAGGAGGGTCATAGGTTTAAATAGCAAGACCGAGAACAAACAACATCAAAAAAGTGAGTCTAAGATCATTTGAATAAGAAGTTACACAGGGGCAGGGGTCTATGCTTTTTTTTTTTCTTTTTCTTTTTTTTTTTTTTTTCCGTAGTTGCTAAGTCCTAAAAGAGGTGGATGATGAATAATGAACACAGGTAGGAAGAGAGATAGGATAGTACAGTGATATCCTCTTCATACAGAACATACTGGACCAGGGCTAACTTATTTTAATACTTTCAGTTTTCTTTCTGAGTATTGTGAAGTAAATTTGGATCAGATTTTACTTAATAATAAGTATTAGCTGTTTGATAATTGAGTAATTTGTTTGGGGGGAGTGTTGCATGTGGAGACCAGAGGATGAGGTCAGGTGTGGGCCTCTGTTCTCTCCACTGTACTTTTTGAGATAGGGTCTCTCATTAAACTGTGAGCTTGCTGATCAATTGCTGGCAAGCAAGCCCCCAAGATCCTCCTGTCTCAGTTTTCCCAGTCCTGGGATTCCCTGTGCGATGCCTAACTTTTTACTTGGATGTTGGGAATCTGCACTCAGGTTCTTATGGCTGTATATCAAGCACTCTGGGGCAAAACTGGTCTTAGAAATTTAGTGATTGTTTGGAAAGTAATTAAGAAAGTTTACTGGTTCTGAATGTATACAAATTTCAGCGGTTGATCTGACCATAATTTTCTTGGCAGTATGTGCTCTGGAAAGTATTACCAAATGATAGTATGGTTGCAAGAATTTGTTCTTAAAGTCCTTTTTTTTTTTTTGGTTTTTTTTGGTTTTTCAAGACAGGGTTTCTCTGTGTAGCCCTGGCTGTCCTGGAACAACTCACTCTGTGGACCAGGCTGGCCTCGAAATCCGCCTCTGCCTCCCAAGTGCTGGGATTAAAGGCATGCACCACCACTGCCCGGCTCTTAAAGTCCTTCTCCCCCTCCCCACCCCCCTTTTTGTCTTTTTGAGGCAGGGTTTCTCTGTGTAGCCTTAGCTGTCCTGGAACTCACTCTGTAGACCAGGTTGGCCTGGAAGTCAGGGATCCAATTGCCTCTGCCTCCCAAATGCTGGGATTAAATGTGTGCGCCACCACTGCCTGGCAAAGCACGTGTGTGTGTGTGTGTGTGTGTGTGTGTGTGTGTGTGTGTGTGAGAGAGAGAGAGAGAGAGAGAGAGAGAGAGAGCGAGAGAGCGAGCGCGAGCGTGCGCGCTTAAAATTATTTATTTTATGTGTTTGAGTGTTTTGTCTGCATGTTTGTGTGTAGGCTTTGTGCCTAGTGTCTTTTGAAGCCAAAGGTGATAGATCTCCCAGAACTGGGGTTGTAGACAGGAGCCACTATGTAAGAGCTGGGAAACAAATCCAGGTCCTTTGCAAGAGCAACAAGTACTCTTAACTGCTGAGCCATCTTTCCAGCCTGTTTGGTTTTTTGAGACAGGATTTCTCTGTGTAGTACTCGTGTTCTGGAACTTGGTCTGTAGACTAGGCTTACCTTAAATTCTAAAGATTTGTCTGTCGCTGCCTCGAGTCCTGGGATTAAAGGCGATAGCTACCACCCCCAGCCAAAGCACATATTCTTAATGTATTGTTTCCACTGGATGTGCTATCATTTGGTCCTTAATCCACCCTCCACACCCAGATTTCTTACTTTTCTAAGTAAGGATAGTATCTTCACTGAATGATGTAGTCCCTGGCCTCTATATAAGAAAATTAAATTGATAAAGACTTGCCTCTGAGAGAGGTGTAGTATCTTTTTATCATCTGAATGCATTAGCTGAGATTTTCAAGAATAAATTGATTCTACTAGCCTACATTAAAGACTTGTTGATTAGGCCAGCACAGTGGCTCAGTAGTCAAGGCCACTTGTGCCAAGCCTGATGACTTGAGCTTGTTCCTTGGGACCCATTTGGTAGAAGGAGAGATCAATAGCTCCAGGTTGCCCTCTGACATCTGCATGTATGCTGTGACACTTGAGAGTGTGTTTGTACATACGTACGTACATACACATAAACAGAGTCAAATCAATCAATAAATGTAAATTACTTTTCCTTAAGAATCAGTTGATTCAACTAGTTGTGGTGGCACATGCCTGTAATCTCAGAAGGTAGAGGAGGTAAGGCTAAGTCTAAACTGGACATGGTGGCACAGTCCTGTAATGCCATCACTCAGGACAAAGACAAGAGAGTCACTGTAAATCGAAGTCAGCCTAGTTTATGTAGCATGTTCCAGGCCAGTTACGAAGTAAAACACCGTCTTCCCAAACAAAAGGAAAACAACAAAAGAGTTGATGAAATCCAGCTGACCCCATTTTATATAGTGTCTGCTTTTTAGAAAAATGAGCCAAACCTTTGTCATAAAGTATGTGAGAGCTGTACAGGTATGTGCTGCGGAGTGCCAGAATGCCTAAGGAGTTTTTCTCATTGAAGCATGTGCTTTTAGGATAGATTAAAACTAAGGAAACGTGACTCCAAAAACACATGTACAAATGGCTCATAAGCACATGAAGATATTCAGCCTCATTAATAATTAAAGAAACACAGGTCATATCAACAGTGAGATGTTATTTTACAGTCATTAGAATGGCTATTCTCTGTTAGACCATGGTGGCACCAGCCTTTAATCCCAGCTACATGGGAGGCTGAGGTGGAAGGATTTTAGGTTCAAGGCCTGTCTAGTCTACAGAGTAAGAGCATCCTGGGCAGGTTAGTAAGAACTTGTTCAAATGAAAAAAAAGGAGGTCTGGGGATGTAGGTTGCTCAGCATGTGTGAGGCTCTGTTCGTCCTCAGTAATGTAACACACATGGGATGTATGAGAGAATACATGGCTATTCTCCCAGTACCCCACGGAAACAAGACAGAAACAAAGGCAAGTGTTGATAATCTGGAGGATTTGGAGCTCTGACATGTTGCTGGGACTTCAGATAGTACTGTGGAAAATTGCATAGCTGAGTCTGGTATTACGGCTTATGACTGTCACCCCAGCACTCATGAGGCTGCAGCAGGATTGTGTGTGTGTTCAAGGTCTACGTGTGTCTACATGGTTCATGGACTACATAGTGAGTTCTGTGCTAACCTGGCTACGGTCATACTCTGTTTTAATAAAATTCAGCAAATAAGGGATGGTGGACATGGCTCAGTTAGTAGAGGGCCCCAAATTTAATTCTCCAGAACTTTATAAACTGAGCATGGTGGTGCACACCTGTAATCGTAGTGCTCAAAAGGAAGAGGATCAGAAGTTCTGGGTCATCCTTGGCTATATAGAGAGTTTGAGACTAATCTGGGCTACAGACCCTGTTTTGTTGTTGTTGTTTGTTTGTTTGCTTTTTTAGGGCAAGAAGAAGAATATGATCCAGTAAATCTCTTTCTAGGTTATACCCAAGACAGTTAAAAGCAGTTAAAAAAAAAGTTGTGGTAGAACTCTCACTCCCAAGGTCTTGTGCATGCTAGGCAAGACCTATTCAGAATTTGAAGTAGGAACTCACATGTGCTTGTATGCCAGTAAATAACTCAAAGCCCACTGATGGATGAATGATTAATAAAATATGTAGTCATGCTATGGATTATCCATCCTTGAAAAATAATGAAGTTTTGCTAAGCACTATAACGTAGATGGTCCTCAAAACTATAAAAATAGCCAGCATGGTTGTTCACACCTGTAATCTCAGCATTCCAGATAGAGACAGGTGGGACGCAGCATAAGGCCAGTCTGGCCTACTGAGTGAGCTCCAAGACAACCAGGAATGTGTAGAAAGACCCTGCCTCAAAAAACAAAATAGAACAACATAAAGCAAGTCAGATAGAAGAAAACATATTTACACAAGGTACCTACAGCATACACATTTATAGAGAAAATGGAATAGCAGTAATCAGGATGTTAATGGCAAGGGTATGCAGAGATAATGGTTAAAGGACGTAGAATTTTCACTTGAGATGTTGAAAAAGTTTTGGAGGTGATGGGAGGCTGTTGATGCTTCTGTCTCTGCCTCCCTTTCTGCTAAGATTAGAGTATTGTAACACCAAGTTCAGCTTAAATTCAATTTTTAAAAGTTGCTATAAAATGGTAAATTTTGTGACATGTAACACTACCAAACAAAACCTACAAGACTGTTGAAACGTTTGACCACGCTGTTTAAAAAGAGCATTTGATCACAGAAAGCCCCTTCTGTTCCAGATGATAGCTAATGCTAACAGTGGCTGGTAAGGAAAGAGGAACCTTCAGGTTTCACTTAGAATCCAGCATGATTCTTTTAGGGCTCCAAGCATGGTTATGTGTCTCATTCTGAGAATTTCATTGCCATGTTGCACCTCACCCTCAAACTATTGGTAGGTTAGGACAGATCTACTCATTAATTTCAATTTGAAGAGTAGAGTTACCCCAGAGGAGCAATGATGCTTCAACTTGGGTTATTTGTCCTTTGCATGATAGAGTTCAGAGTATATTAGAACAGAGGAGATAATGCCTGAGAGAACTGTCTTCTTTAAGGATTGTGGAATATAATGCTGTGTCAAGTACTGGAACAAAACTACTGATACTTCCTTGTGACTTGGAGGAGGGAAAGAATGGGAGCAGAAATACTGGAGATCTGTTTCAATTTGAAACAGTACAAGGTTGGTTGTGTGGGTGGTGCTGTGGTAGCAGCTACAACGGGCAGGAAAGTGGAGGCTGCCGAGTCTTGGTTTACAAATGAGGCTGTTTATTGAGCACAAAATACAAATTTTGTGATTAACCATAGATGTACACGAGGAAACTACTTATGAAGATGGTTAAGTCATGAAGGAGTTTAAAAGAGCAAGAAAAGACATTGAGGTTAGGGCAGAATGTTTGAACCTAAACGGATGGTAAGAACAGGTCATGTAATATGGATGAATTCTTCAAATACACTTATACTCAGGATGTAACCTGTACACCTGTAGCCCCAGTACCAGGGAGGCAGAAGCAGGAGAAATGCTGGAAGTTTGAGGCCAGCCAGGGCTACAGGGCAAGACCTGTCTCAAAAATCAGAGCAAGTAACACAATTTGAAGTTTCTTAAGTTGGGCTTAGTGAAGAAAGGAATTTGCAGGGAGAATAAAGGTGGAAAAAAATGAAGTGGAGCTGGAAATGACAGTGCTTGGCTGGTAGGTAGAACATTTGGGAAACCATGGATTTGACCCTCAGTGCAACATAAAGGGCTTGGTAGTACATGTGTGTTCCAGCACGTGGGAATGGAAGCAGGAGGGTCCACATGAGATCTGTCAAAAATGAAAATAAAACCTAGGGCTGGACAGATGGCCCAGTGGTTCAGAGCACTCTCTGATCTTCCAAGGGACCCAGGTTCAAGTTCCAGTGCACACATGACAGCTCACAACTGTTTGTAATTCCAGTTCCAGGAGATACAGCAGACCTACATACAGAACACACCAGTGTAAATAAAATTTAAAAAAAAAATATTTAAAAAAATAAAAAATCTAAAGGGAAATTAAGAATGAGAAAATTTTTTTAAAAAAAACATTGCCATGTATTTTGGGTTGTAAACATCCATAACTGGTGCTTAGCCTTTCTAGTGATAAAAAATGTTTTAATGACAAGAACAATTGATGATGGAGTATTGTGTTTCCAATACGATGTAGAAAATAGAGCACCCAAAGGCTCCTAAACATTAGAAATTAGGAAAAGTACAGTGTATCAGTCTTGGAACAGAAGGTATCGTTGATTTGTTTCTTCCATATCAGTAGTAATGCTTATGCACATTTCTTCTTTTTTTTTTTTTTTGTTTTTTTTCGAGACAGGGTTTCTCTGTATAGCCCTGGCTGTCCTGGAACTCACTTTGTAGACCAGGCTGGCCTCGAACTCAGAAATCCTCCTGCCTCTGCCTCCCAAGTGCTGGGATTAAAGGCGTGCGTCACCACCGCCCAGCTTTTTTTTTTTTTTTTTTTTTTTTTTTTTGAGACAGTCTAACTCTATAATCCAAGCTGTTCTCAAATTCATGGCAATCCAGAAATCCTCCTGCCTCAACCTCTTCTTTTTTGTTTTTTTAAATTTAATTTATTTTATGTATATGAGTAAACTGTAGCTGTACAGATGGTTGTGAGCCTTCGTGTGGTTGCTGGGAATTGAATTGCTCTGGTCAACCCTGCTCACTCTGGTCGGCCTTGCTTGCTCAGTCCCAAAGATTTATTTATTATTATATGTAAGTACACTGTAGCTGTCTTCAGACACACCAGAAGAGGACGTCAGATCTCATTATGGATGGTTGTGAGCCACCATGTGGTTGCTGGGATTTGAACTCAGGACCTTTGAAAGAGCAGTCAGTGCTCTTAACGGCTGAGCCATCGCTCCAGCCCCTTTATGCACATTTCTAATTGAAGATTTTATTAAGATATTGTAGCTTCACATACAGTTTTAAAAGATGATACAGACAGATCTCTCAGGCACTTTGCCCAGTGTCTCCCAGTGGTAACATTTTGGGGAAACCATATAATCTCACATCCAGGACACTGACATCTAATGCAGTATGTCAGTTTTGTCTTTTGTTTTTTTAAAGATAGGGTTTCATTGTACCCGAGACCCTCAAACTCCCTAAGTAGCATAGGATGGCCTTGAACTTCTAATCTTCTACTTCCCATCTCCTGGGTGCTTTACAGATGAGGATGGAGTTTATGTGACACTAGGGATCAAGCCCAGGGCTTCATGCTTGCTAGGCAAGTAATGTATCGTTAGAGCCCACCCCATTGCCCATACACAAGGGTTACTAAAACCTCCTTTGGCTTTGTCTGTCTTCATTTCTGTGCTGTATTAGTCAGCTGTGTCACTGTGACAGAATTCCTAAGATGACCAGCTTGTGTGTAATGGGAAAGGCTGATTTTGGTTCAAGGTCCCAGAGGTGTCACCCTATGATTGAACCTAACTGATGAACAACCAGAATACCAACTGCATTTTTAAATTTTAACTTAATTTTTGTTTTGTTTGTTTGTTTAAGATTTCTTTATTTATATGTAAGTACACTGTAGCAGTCTTCAGACACTCCAGAAGAGGGTGTCAGATCTCATTACGGATGGTTGTGAGCCACCATGTGGTTGCTGGGATTTGAACTCAGGATCTTAGGAAGAACAGTCAAGTGCCCTTAACCGCTGAGCCATCTCACCAGCCCTTATTTTTGTTTTTTTGTTGTTTTTTTTTTTTTAAGACAGGGTCTCATGTAGCTGTGGCTGTCCTGAAACCCACTTTGTAGACCAGGCTTGCCTGGAACTTACAGAGACCTGTCTGCCTCTGCTACTGGAGTGCTAGGCTTAAAGGTGTCTAATTTTAATTAGAAAAACTATTTATTTCATGTGTATGTGTGAGTGCCTGTATGTGTGGGTACCACAAGTGTGCCTGGTGCCTGCATAAACCAGAGGAGGTGTCAAATTCCCTAGAACTGAAGTTACAGGTGGTTGTCATTCACCATGCGGGTGCTGGGAACTGAACTTGGTTCCTCTTCAAAGGCAACAAGTGCTCTTAACTGCGGAGCTATCTTTCTGGCGTCTTTAATTGTAAGTTCTGTTCTTTTAAAATGTTTAATATTCATATATGCATGTAATGTGTTTAAGTCAGATCCATTTCCCCATTTTTCTCATACCAGATCTTCCCCATCTTTCTTCTACTTTTCCCTCTCAGCTTGATGTGTTCTCTCTCTTAATTCTACTGAGTTAATTTAATGCTCTCTCTGTGTGCATAGGTGTACCATCATTGACTAGAGCATCCCTGAAGAAACTTGAGTCTCTTTCCCCAGTAGGCATCACCTGCCAGTAGCTCCTCAGTGCCCTCCTGCTCCCCCATCCTCCATGCTGGGATTTTTATCTGGCTTGAATTTGTACAAGGTTTCAGTTTTGTACACAGAGTTTAAGAATGCTCAGTTGTGCTGTCATGTCATCGTAACCAGCCGATAGTATTTCTCTACAGAAATGAGCTCCCTCTAGTTTTAAAAATCTTTACATCCTTTTCTTAATCTTTCTCTCAAAAATTTTTTGTTTACTATTTTGAGCATGCATGGGGTGGTGTGTGTGTGTGTGAGTGTGAGTGTGTGTGTGTGTATGTGAGAGAGAGAGAGAGAGAGAGAGTGTGTGTGTTAGTTTTCTGCTTTTACTTAGGTGGGTTCCAGGGATTGAATTTAGATTGTCAGGCTTGCCTAGCAAACATGGTTACCCACTGAACCACCTCCCCCCCCCCTTCTTCTGAGTTAAATTCTCTTTATTCCATTAATTTCCTTTTATCTGTTTCTAGTCTTCCTGTATCCTCAGTAACCTTTCAATGAGTTTCCTTACAGTCAAGCCATCACCAGAGAGAGAATCTTTTGGCTTCTGATGATTCCTGGCTGTCTCTAGTCTAGACCCTTTCTCCTCCTATCTTCTTTAACAGGCTCACAGCTATCACCTTGGAAATTCCCTAGGTCTTTACTGAACATTCTACCTAGAAGGCTGTCATCCTCTAGTAGCTTCTTGCAGGAAGGCACCATATAAAGGGACATTTTTGTTTTCTTTTTAAACAGCTCATGTCTGACAATTCATTTTTAAAGTGGTACTGGGGATCAAAATAGGGCCTGTACATGCTGCATAAGGGCTCTGCATTGAGGCATGCCTCTGGTTTCATGGCCATGCTTTAATTCTTCCCTTTGATGCACTTGAGTGTTGGATGGGAGTCTAGGTCAAAATGGTTTTCATTTTTTTTTTTCTAGCTTTGGATGGTGCTTTGGTTTTGGCACTGTTCTGATTCTTTCTTGTTAGTGGCAGAACTTGTTTTTAAAAGTCTTAGGAATTAAAAATCCTTCAAAATCCTAGTTAGACGTTTCAGGTTTTTGCTTGGTGGTCACTGTTTCTTTTATAATTTATCGCTTTGGGGGGCTGGAGAGATGGCACAGCGGTTAAGAGTACTGTCTGCTCTTCCGAAGGTCCTGAGTTCAAATCCCAGCAACCACATGGTGGCTCACAACCATTTGTAATGAGATCTGACTCCCTCTTCTGGAGTGTCTGAAGACAGCTACAGTGTACTTACATATAATAATAAATAATTCTTTAAAAAAATAATTTATCGCTCTGCCTACATGGGTCTTTTCAGGGTCTTCACTGGATCTCTTGTTCCATTTTTTTTCCTGTCCTTTATTTTCTGTTGCTTTTTAACTAGATATTAGACTCCGTTCTTCCTGGAAAATTTCCTCAACCATATATTTTAGCTGTGGTCACCTCTTTCTCCCTTTCCTTAAACCTCAGAGTTCAGAGATTACAGACTTGTACTACTTCACTTGTTGGTCTTTTTTTTTTTTTTTTGGTTTTTTACAAAAAAGCCCCAATTTACTTTTTGCCCATGAAAAATACATTTACCTCATGGTCTTCCACAAGGCACAGATGGAGAAAATGACAGAACTATATGCTGATTTTATTAGTCGGAGTTCTCTAAAGGAACAGAATTGACAGAATGAATATGCATATGAGTGTATGTAAGTATTTATGTGAACATGTATATATGTATATGTGCTATTTATCAGAGAGGCGTGCATGCTGTGGTCCAGGTTGTCCAACAATGGAAAAGCAAAGAATCTGGTCTACTTGTCGGTCTTTAAACTTTCTTCTATTGAATAGATCTAGGTCTGTGTCAGCCATTCTTTCTCTTGCTCACTCAGTTTCTTTTTTTCTCTTTGTATCCCAGTCTTGAACCGGCTATGCGGCCCAAGGTTGTCTTCAAACCCCAGTACTGTTCTTACCTCCTGCGTGTTAGGATTACTGTCATGCCCTATTATGTCCAGCTTATATTTTCAACTTCTGTAACTCCTGTCCTTCCCTTTTCTTTTCCTTCCTTCCTTTACCTCCCTTTTTCATTCTTTCCTTTTCTTCCTTAACAGGGCCTTATGTAGGCTAGAATGGTCTTGAACTTACTTGTTTTGCCTCCACCTCCCAGTGCTGGGATCCCACCTCAGTAGGTAGAGGTACTTGCTACCAAGCTTGATGTTCTGAGTGGATCTCTGGGATCCACAGTGTGGAAGGAGAGAAGTTATTGCCACAGATTGTTCTCTGACTTAACTCGTGCGCCATAGATGGCACGTGTGCATTAAATACACAAATAAGGATTAAAAGTTAAACAATTTCTTAAAAGCATTAATGAATTGTTAGGTAATTTCAGCTGGTGGTACAGGCCTGTAATCACAGCTATTCAGGAAGTTGAAGCAGAGGATGACCAACTTAACGTAGTGGGACTCTGCCTCAAGATGAAAGTATAAAGAAATGTGGGCATGTGTTTTGATGATAAGAGTACTTGCTGGCATGTAGGGGCATCAGGTTCAATTCCCAATGAACCTCCTCACTCCCCCAACCCCACCATTGAAAAAAGATATTTTTGGGTCAGGCATGGTAACAAACACTTCTAGTTCTACCACTTGGGAGGCAGGTGAATCTGTGTTCAAGACCAGCCAGGGCTACAGAGTGAGAGGGTGTTTTTTTAAAAAAAAAAATGGAAAAGATATTTGGAGTCCCTTTAATCTTTAATTATGAACACGGGGACTTTCTCAGGATGATGAACAGTGACCATTTTCTAAAATCTGGGAGTGTACCTAGGCACTTAAATCTATAGGGCTTTCCTTTCTTTTTTGGTTGTTTTTGAGACAAAGCCTCACTATATAGAACATGTTTGTCTTAAATGCTAGGATTAAAGATGCATTTCTGTCACTGTGTCTCACTTTTGTAGGCGTGGCTTATGGAGCAGTTCCATTTTTCCAGAGAATAACCTTCAAGATCACATGTCTGTGGCATGGAGCAGAGGGTATAAATTTGATTGCCTGTGTTCTTGGTAGAGCAGTTAAAAGACAGTTGAGTTAATGGCTGTAAGGCTACCTTAAATTTCAGTATATTTAGGTTTTTTTTTCTTCCCCCTCTCTCTTTAAGTCTGTGTTTAAGCATGCTTACTGCATTCATAGAGGGCCTGTGTTTGGTTCCCGGTACCCACACAGAGCATCTCAAAACCTCCTGTAACTCTTAGTTAGAAAGTGTCTGAAAACACTCATGTGCACATACATTCCCTCCCACAGACACACAATTATAAATAAAGTAAATTTAAAACAAAAAGAAAAACCTCCCTATTTTAGTCTTCTCCTCACTTCCCACCGCACCTGTTATCCTAATTGATAGCACGATTGTTTTGCTGTCCTTGCAGACGGTCATTTAAATTCCTGCTGAATTTTGAGCAGTGATGGCGTCTGGCTGTGAGAATGGAGGCTGCTTCAATGTCTTTATTTAATCAGCACCCACTGTGCATCTGAAACCTGCTCTCTTGGCATTAAACCTTTCCAGGGTTCTAAGGTGTGGGTTGGCACATTCCTATTTGCTATCTTCAGTTGGCCCTGATTTTTAGAGTTTCAGTGTCTACTTATTGAAACAAAGATGGACTTTATAATTCTTCTTTTCTTTGTTTCACTGTTTGGAGAGAAAGATCAGCTTATCTATCAATTGGAATTTAAGATCATTTAAAACTGACTCCTTTTTCTTGTTTTGTTTTTTTTTTTTGAGAGTTTTTTTTTAAGATTTATTTATTATTATATGTAAGTACACTGTAGCTGTCTTCAGACACTCCAGAAGAGATCATCAGATTTCATTACAGATTTGAGCTCAGGACCTTCGGAAGAGCAGACAGCACTCTTAACCGCTGTGCCATCTCTCCAGCCCCCTACTCCTTTTATTTTTCAAGGTGTGCACACATGTGAGTGCCTGAGTGTGTAAACCAGAGGGCAATCTCTGGTGTATCCTCAGAAACACCTTTTAGACAGTCTCTCATTGACCTGGAGCTCACAAATTTGCCTAAACTGGCAGGCCCCACAAACTCAGGAATCTTCTTGTTTCTGCATTCCAGTTCTGCGATCACAGTGCCACCATGCCTTGCATAAGTATGACTCAGTCTCAGGTCCTCAAGCTTTTAACCCTTTTCTGAACTGAGCCAACACCTCAGCCCATGACTTCACTTTTGAACTTACAACATTATTGTGTTAGATTTTATTTTTCACGACCAATTATGTCACATGAATGTGATATGAATGAATTTCTAATCCTGCTTCTGCCTCACACTGCCACCTTGCTCAGTTTATGCCCAGAGCCCAGAGCTTCCTGCATGTTAGGCAAGAAGTACTCCACCACCTGAACCACTTTCCCAGCCAGGGATTTGTTTGTTTGTTTTAGGTTTTTTTTGTTTTTTTTTTTTCAAAACATGGTTTCTCTGTGTAGCCCTGGCTGTCCTGGAACTCACTCTGTAAACCAGGCTAGCCTCAAACTCACAGAGATCTGCCTGTGTCTGCATCCTGAGTGCTGGGATTAAAGGCATGTGCCACCAGTGCCAGGCTAGGGATGGTATTTTGCTATTTTACAAATACCCAGTTTACTTTCAAGATTAAAAATAGTGTTATTTAGGATAATCAGATAAATGTAGTAGGGAATCAGTTTTCATCTACTATCTATAACCATGATGTTTAAGGAAATATTAATTTAAATGGTTAGTTTTTGGCCTAGTTATTTGGTGCTTGGAGGATATTTCTGCTTTTTGGACAGAGTGTGACTATAGTCTTAAAGTTCAAGCCCATGTTCTTGGTCCATTGTTTTTATAAGACATCCAACAACAAATGGCCCAACCACTTCATGATCTGTCAGTATTACGGTAGAACCTGTATATTATATCACTTGGCCAGTAAATAGTAAGACAGCTAGATTTTGACTGATTCAAAACCTCATAAATACTTGCTTACAAAAGAGCATGTGTTGAGTTAATTTACCTTATAGAGTCATAATTTTTAACAATATTTTACCTCAAGTGAGGGAATAGGTGTGCATTTTTGAAAATTCTGTAGCCTCCCTGCCATCCCTCTACCCACTTTTGCCTCCTCCCTCCCTCATATATGTTTTGTTAGTTTGTTTTGAACAGGATCACAAATAGTCTAGGTTGGCCAGAATTCACTGTGTAGTTGAGGGTGACCTTGAACTCCTAATTTCCCACCACTTCACAGAGTTCTGGGATTCAGACACAGACTACTTTGCTTGACTCAGGATCTCACTCTGTAACCCAGATGGATTTAGAGTTCACTTAATAGCCTGTGAATTCACATCTGAGTCTTCACAGTGCTAGGGTTCTGGCTTGAGCTGCCATGTGTAGCCTTATTTTTTTTTTTAATTTAAAATTGTATTTATATATTTGTGAATGGGCATGTATATTTGTGGTTTGGAGGTCAAACTTCAGGGGTGTGTTCTTTCTCTCTACATGTGGGTCCTGAGACCAAACTCAGGCTGTTGGGCTTGGTGGCAGGTTCTCTTCACCTGTTGAGCCATCTCATTGGAGCCATGCTCCAACCTTTTTGTTTCAAGCACAGGTAGTTAGAAATAAAATCATTTGACAGAGTTTTGAAGCATTAGATAATAGATGCTTAGTTAGGATACACCCAGGAGTATGGGAGTATATTTCTAAGAGTCATCAAACTTTGACCTTTTACCTGATTTTATTAAGCTCTAAGCAACTGAGAAGAACAAACTTGGGCTGTTAAATGCTAACATCCATTGGAAATGACACAGTACGTAGAAATGTATGCAAATTTGAAAGCTAAAGTTGAAATTATATTACTCTATCATGAAGATAAATTTCTTTGTTTCTAGTCATCTCTGTAAAGGATATACTTTGGAAGCAATGAAAATAGTTAAGTTTTTGGTGGTTCAAATATATATAATGATAGTTTGGTGTGGAGTCTTTTCCATAAGATGCAGCATGACTGACTTGTGAGATAATAAATGATTACCTATGTTAAAAGAATGGAGAGTGCTAGATGTATTAGTGGAAAAGTTAAGCCTGAGGGTAAGTGTAATCTAAATACACAGGAGCCTGGGTAAAAGAAATTTAATCCCAATACTGAAGTGTTAAGATTATTGGAGAATTATCTTTTGAAATATAAGTGAACCACTTTAGGGGATAAATAAAAGGGTTTTATTGTGTAAATTCAAAGAAGAAACAAAGAAAATTTTCTGTATTAAGTAGATTCAAAAAGGGCTTCTACAGATGTGCGAATGTCAGAGGCACAAATAGTGCCTTAGCAGACACTGGCCACTCTCTGACCTTTAAGATGAGTGTCCGGGGACTCAGCCTTACTCTGACTTAATAGTCTCCTTTGAGTAGACTCATAGGTCATTTGCATATTAAAAAGAAAATCTTATAACATGAATAATTGTAAATTAAGTGACATGAGCTATTTAATCAGGTGATTGGTGGCTAAAGAATAGTGTGTGCCTAAGGGAATAAAAATAATTTCAATATTAACCAGATAAATCCAACATTACTAATTTTAGAATATAACATTCCTTCTTAATTTTGTTGTAGCTTCTCTTCTGAAAAAATTCAAGTTGTTTTCCTGGGCTGAGGGGATGACTGAGTGCAGGACTGAAGTGAGGTGGGCTTGACAGCCTGCCTGGAATCTGCTGGTAGAGACAGGACATGGCTACCTTGACCACCCAACCCATGAGTTTAGCAAGAGGAGATAAGGCAGAGAGTGATAAAAGAAGACATTCAGAGTCAGCTTCTGACTTTCACAGGCATGAACATACATGTGCATATGGATATGCCTACCTAAATGAATATGAATATACATGTGGGCACACATGCTAAAAAAGTGTTTATCTGAGTGGGGCATGGTGGTCCATGCTCGTAAGATAATCCCAGTACTCAGAATGTTGAGGCAGACCTATCACCATGGATTTGAAACCACTCTGGGCTATATAATGAATTCTAGTATACCTGGACTAGTGAGTGAGACTATCTCAAAAACAGGCTAACATATTTTTCTGTGATTCAAGGTATAGTTCAGCAGTACCACATATCTTAGTTAGGGTTTCATTTCTGTGAAGAGACACCATGACCAAGGCAACTCTTATAAAGAGCTCCATCTAATTAGGGCTGGCTTACAGTTTCAGAGGTTTAGTTCATTTTCATCATGGTGGGAAGCATGACTGTGCAGGAGACTTGGTGCTGGAGATGCTGAGAGTTCTACATCTTGATCTGCAGGCAGCAGGAGATTGTCATCCGCACTGGGCAGAGCCTGAGCATAGGAGACCACAAAGCCTGCTTTCACTGTGACACACTTCCTCCAACAAGGTCACATCTCCTCCAGTAAGGCCACACCTCCTAATTGTGCCACTTCCTATGGCCAAGCATTGAAACTCATGAATCTATGGGGGCCAAATCTATTCAAACCAGACACTAGGTGAGAGTCTTCCTTGGGTTTCACTATCAACTTAATCTGCACAACCTGCCTCAACTCTCTGTGCCCAGAGGTTTTTCTGTAGGTGACACAAATTATAGAACTACGTTTTACATTTATTTTATAATGTGTGTGTGTCCATGTGTAGGTACATATGTGCCACACACAGTGTGAGAGTGTGAAGGTCAAAGGACAGTTTGGGGAGTCCATTTTCTTGTTCCATCAAGTATGTTCTGGGGATTAAATTCAAATCAACAGGTTTGGTGGTCAAGTTTGGTTGGTTACCTGCTGAGCCGTCTTCTAGCCTAGAACTTTTCCTTCCTTCCTCCTTCCATCTTCTTTCTTTTTGGAGACTGGATCTCACAAAGCCTAGACAGGTTTTGAATTGGTTTCCTTGTGTGTTTACTTGGGTGCTGGCATTGCATGTATGAGCCACTATACTGAGCTTTTTTGCTTTTTATTTTTTTAAGCAAAAAATTTGAACTTTGTCCTATAGTCTCATGAGCTTTGTTGAGCAGATTTTGATTTTTTTTCCCCTCCTAGGCTATTATTTTTAAATTTTTAAAAAAATTTTTTTGTATCCCTTGCTGTCTTGGAACCCATTCTGTAGACCAGGCTAACTTTAAGCTTACAGAGATCTGCCTACCTCTGCCTCCAGATGCTGGGATTAAAGGTGTGTGCCACAATCGTTTGTTTTGTTTTGTTTTGTTTTTAAGCAAGGATGTGCTTTTTAATAGGTACTGTTGTAGGTCATTAATAATGAAGAAATATATGTAAATATATGAATGCCCTTACCATTTGCCCTCCATGTAATTTGTTTAATTATAATTTCTAATTCTATATGTGACTTATTTAAACATAGTTTGTCCTTTTAACCCTTAATTCTGTTCTAGATATCCACTCTCTCCTCAGGTTAATTTGTAAATTTAAAGTTTCCTGTTTATTAGGTATTCAGATAATTTGGTTTTCTATCTTTCTATTGAATGTTAATCAATTTAAAATTGTAAAGTTGAGGCTTGAGGAGATGACTCAATGGTTAAGAGCCCTTGTTGCTCTTACAGAGGACAGAAGTTAAGTTCCCAGCACCCACCTAGTGACTGACAACCATATCTGTAACTCTAGTTCCAGGGTAGCCAACACCCTTGTCTGACTTTTTCCAGCAGTAGGCATTGATGTGGTTTGCATATATACAGGCAAAATATTCATGCACATAAAATAAAGTTAAAACTTAAATTTTTTTAAATTGCTAAGTTGAACCCAGTTGTGGTAGGGTTCACAACTGAATGGAATCCTAGCACTCCAGAAGATGAAACAGGAAGATTGAAATAAGCTCTAGGCCAGCCTGGGCTATAGGGTAACACTGTGCTCCAAGAAAAGGGAAAAATAAATTGCTAAGTTGAGCAGGAATATTTTAGGAAACTATAATCTAAGTGTACCTTGCCTTATCATCTGCTATTAGGTGAATTCATTTGTAGATTGCTGAGAATGAGTGAACAGCAAAAAAGATTGGTAAAAAATGACTGGTTTGGGGGGAGTTTTAAACATTAAAATTTTATTCTTTTAAAAAAGATAAGTATATATATATTTATAAAGGTTTATTGTGGTATTTGTGGACACTTTGTAAAGAGGTTTGATACGGCGTATCTGTCACCCGAGCAACTGTGTGTATAGAACATATTCAAGATCTGTAGTGGTTCTGTTATATATAATACATTATTACTGTCACCACCATGTTATAGATACAGTGAATTACTAAAACTTACTCATCCAGTCTATCTGAAATTTTATGCTCTTTCAACAACATTTTCTTTTCTAAACCTACTCCTTCCAGCCACTAAATACATTTAATCACTTTTTTGCTCCTGAAACTCAAGATTGACTTTTAAGATTCTCCATGAGTTAACATTACAAAGTATTCATTTTTCTGTGCCTGACTTCATGGAGCCTACTGTCCTTTCCTCCAGTTCTGTTCATTGTCATACATGACAGAATAATTTTTTTTTTGAATGGTGTATGACAGTGGATCTTTTTTTGAGACAGAGTTTCTCTGTATAGCCCTGGCTGTCCTGGAACCTCACTCTGTAGACCAGGCTGGCCTCGAACTCAGAAATCCACCTGCCTCTGCCTCCCAAGTGCTGGGACTAAAGGCGTGCGTCACCACTGCCCAGCTGTGACAGTGGATCTTAATGTTTCTAATGCTATGACCCTTTAATACAGATCTTCATGTTGTGGTGATGCCAACCATAAAAATGTCTTTTTTCCCAGCTGTTAGGAGACCGGAAGGCAAATCTTTGTGAATTCAAGGCCTTGATGGTCTACATAGCAGCTTCTAGGACAGCTCTAATCCTAAAGCAGGACATTCAGAAGCCTAGTTACTCCAAGTGAGATTACTTCAATTTAGAGTATTCCTGCAATGGAATCAACTTCAAGGCAGTCAGCTCACTAGTTTTTGTTTATTCTTTAATCTCTTTTTACAGTCCAGTTGTTATCCCCCTCTGGTTCTACCCTCTGACTGTTCCTCATTCCATCCCCCCTCCAAGAGGATGTCCGCCCCCCCCCCCCATCTGTAGTTTTGAACCTTCCAGTGAGCCTGAGGCAGTTGCATGGCTGGGAACTGGAGACCAGCTCCAGCAGGTTGACCAGTGGAGAAAAGGGGTGATGGTAGGGTATTCCGGCTGGACAGTGCAGAGGGCATGGCTGCCTGTTCTCTGGGCCACCGAGGACTGCTCTATCCTTGTGTTCTGGCCTCCTGGAGCAGTGGAGCAAAGCTCAAGGGGGCATCTATGTGATTCTTTATAATTAAAAGTCACAATTAGAATCTGAATTATGGAGAGAGAGAGAGAGACAGACTGAGACTTGTCAACCAGTAGCACTGGTTGGTTTATTTAGTAAGTACTGTTGGGCATATTGTATATAAAGTTTACTGTAGTTTATATGTGTGGTGGTTTGAGAATGTTTGGTTCATGGGAAGTGACACTATTAGGACTTGTGGCCTTGCTGGGGAAAGTTTGTCACTGTGGGGGTGGGCTTTGAGGTCCTATGCTCAAGCTTCACCCATTGTGGAAGAGAGTTTCTTGGCTGCCTCCTGGCTTTTTCTCCAGCACCATGTCTGCCTGCATGCTGTCATGCTTCCCGCCATGATGATAATGGACTAAGCCTTTGAAACTGTAAGCCAGCACTAATTAAGCGTTGTCATGGTGTCTCTTCACAGCAGTAAAACCCTAAGACAATATGAAACCAAAAGAGAATGATAAAGTTTTTCTGTCAAGAAACTCACAATTTAATGATACATTCAAGCAAAAACTAATTTTTCAGTAAATCTATGGAAACATTGTATGGGAAGCACTAGGGAGAGAGAGACTAGTGAGCTCTGCCTGGGAGCATAGGACTTACAGGAAGTCTCATTTGAGCCCTGGAGCATGATGAGTGAGGTTTTGGGGGTTGGATGACATCCTCAGTCAGACAAACATGCCTATAGGTGTGTAGTATGTATGGAGATTGCAGGGAGTAGGTGGTAGCAAATATTTCACAGTTGTAAAAATCTTATTAAAGGAGTCCGGGTTTTCTAAGAATTTGTAAAGGGTTTTGGTGTAGAAGAAACAGTTTTTCCAGGTTGTCCTGAAACTCAAGATCCTCTCTCTGCCTCCCTAGTGCTGAAATTTCATAGTATCTGACTTTCTGTCTCCCTTTATAAAAGATGTCCTTAGTACCTTCATGTGTGTAGAGAAGAACATGAAGACGCATATACCAAACTGTTAACTTGAATGTTAATGGAGGAAAAAAGGAAAATAAGCAAAATCTGCCATTGGAGTTAGAAAGGTGAGAATTTATAATAATAAAACAGTAAACATTATTTAGTGTGGCTAAATGTGGGAACAGAATTGTTGAATGCCAGGAAGAGGAACTGCTTCCAGGATTGCAAAATAGTTTTTTGTAGTTTATTTACTACAAATATTTCTGCACTAATATTTAAAGCAGTTCTTTCATTTGGTGGAACATCATAACCCTTTGCATGTAGGTATGAATAATGTTTATTCCACAGCATTTTGTGTATATTTTTATTCCAGCTTTTAAAATTAAAATTTAGGATCATATTTATTTATTTTGTATGTATTTGTGTGGGGTCATGGAGTGGTATAGGGTCAAAGGACAATTTGTAGTGGTAGGTTCTTTCTTTCCACCATGTGGACTCTATGGATTGAACTCTGGTCCTCAGGATTGGAGATAGCAAGCTCTTTAACCCCTAGTCATCTTCCTGGCCTAATTAAAGTTTTTAATTATTGAATTTGTGTGTATGTGTGAGGTGAGTGTATGGAAATCAGAGGACAGCTCTGGAGTTCCTTCCTTCCACTCCGGTTGGCAGGCTTGCTGACAAGAGCTTTTATCTGCAGAGCCATCCTGATGGCTCTTTCTCCTCATAGATTGTTTTGTTTTCATAGCTTAGTCTAAGTAATCCTTTTAACCATTTGTATTTTCATTATTTCTAAGACAAATTTTATCTTCAGTCTCTTTTTTAAGACATTAAGAGAAAACACATAGGAGAGGGAACATCCTAGACAGGAAATAGTAAAATAATTATGTAAAGGTTTTAGTGAAGGCCCTTCCTCATCCATTTTAAAGTTGAAGGATTTTCTGTTGCAGGCCTGACTGGGATGAAGTAATCAGAATCAATAGATATTGAGGAAGCTGGTGTGGGCTAGATCATGTAGAGCCTGGTGATTATGATAAGGGTTTGAATTCTGTCCAAGGTTTGAACAGGGGTGTGAAATGGTTAGGTTCATTTTAAAAAGAAATGACTGTAAGGTAAGGTGCCGAATAGGTTTGAATTGGAATTTTCTGGCTAGAGACTTAACCAAAGATGTTTTTAAACTTGTAGTGATATACTGAATGGCTTAACCTTTAAGGTGAGATATGTGAATATGACTGTCACTGTAAAGTAATATCAGTGACTGAGACAATAATTTTTAATGGCCTGTAAATGCTAAATACATTGAGCAAAATATTGAACCTAGGGTCAGATTCTGTTTGTAGTTAATTTGCTTTTAAACTTGATTAAGTCTTTTAAGTTCTGAGCTTCTTTATCTGTAAATTTAAGAAACGTGTTTAACTTAATTGTGTTAATCGCTTAACTCCAGTTCACATACGGGCTGAGTCTTGCTGAGTCATTTTCTCAGACTGTGGGCGAGGCTTAATTAAAACCAGCTAAGAGAACTTAATGATATCTCAAACCTCTTCTGTAAAAAAGAGTTATTTCATGTATGTTTCATTTATTGTACCTCTGCCCCCACATCCAGTTTTTTTTTTTTTTTTGGTTTTTCGAGACAGGGTTTCTCTGTGTGTATCCCTGGCTGTCCTGGAACTCACTTTGTAGACCAGGCTGGCCTCGAACTCAGAAATCCTCCTGCCTCTGCCTCCCAAGTGCTGGGATTAAAGGCGTGCGCCACCACCGCCCCACATCCAGTTTTTTAAGAAAGAATTTTGCTGTGTAGTCCGTGCTGACCTGGAACATGCAGTCTACTTGCCTTAGCCTCCTGGGTGCTAGGATTTTAAATACAGTTATAATTTCTGTAGTTGAACCATTTGAGGTTTGTTTTGTTTTTGGAGATGTTTGTTTTTTTGGTTTGTGTGTGTGTGTGTGTGTGTGTGTGTGTGTGTGTGTAACCTTGGTTGGCCTAGAACTCCCTCTGTAGACCGGCTGGCTTTCAACACACAGAGAGATCAACCTGCCTTTGCCTCCTCTGAGTGCTGGGGTGAAAGGCGTGTGCCACCATGCCAGGCTGATTTCTTTTTACTTTTTAATATAATTTTTATTTTATATTCTTTGGTGTTTTGCCTGCATGTATGTTTGTGAGAGTGTGAGCCCTGGAATTAGAGTTACAGACAGGTGTGAGCTGCCATGAGGATACTGTGAATTAATCCTGGCTGCTCTGGAAGAGCAAACCTGTGCTCTTAACCACTGAGCCGTCTCTCCAGCTCCATTTCTTCCTAATTAAAGGTTTTTTTAAAAGACTAGTTTCAGAGGTGTGTGTGTGTGTGTACAGATCCCCTGGAGTTGGATTTACAAGCAGTTGTCAGTCACCTGACATGAGTACAGGTAACTGAACTGAACTGAACTGAACAGAACAGGTCCTCAGCAAGAATAGTACATTGCTCCTAATGGTTTAGCCGTGTCTGTGGCCCTAATTTTCTTTTCTTTTTTCTCTTCTTTTCTTTTTTTAATTAGATATATTCTTTATTTACATTTCAAATGTTGTCCCCCTTTCCTGGTTCCCCCCCCACACCCCCCGAAAATCCCATAAGCCATCTCCCCTCCCCCTGTTCCCCAATCAACCCCCTCCCGCTTCCCTATCCTGGTGTCCCCTACAGTGCTGCATCAAGCCTTTCCAGGACCAGGGGCCTCTCCTTCCTTTGATGTCCAACAAGGCCATCTGCTGCCTATGCGTCTGGAGCCATGGGTAACTCCCTGTGTCCTAATTTTATTTTCATTTGTGTGTGGCAGGGGTGCATGTGTGCCCATGTATGAGTGTGAGTATCTGCAGGTGCTTGTGGAGGCCAGAGCCTTTGGATCCTTTGGGGCTGGAGTTAGAGGAGAAGGTTGTGAACTGTGGGTACTGGGAACTGAACTTGAATTCAGTTCTCTGTGAGAACAGTATGTACTCTTAACCCTCTGAGTCGTCTTTCCAGCCCCTATAGAATTGAAAAATAGTAATAATTAAGACTGGAGCAAAGCTAGAGAAGAGTTAGTGAGGCTTTAAAAAAAAAATCTCATCTATCCAGTTATGGTTGGAGATACCTTTAATCCCAGCTACTTGGAAAGTTCAGACTGGATGATCTCAAGTCCAAACTTTGGGTTACGTATCATCAGTTCACTGCCTGTCTGAGGAATTCAGGGAGATCTGCCTCAAAGGAAAGTAATAAAACAGGCCTGAGGTATAGCTGATAGAGTACCCATCTAGCACATATAAGGGTCTGGGTTCACTTCCCAGTCACCAGCAACAATAACATGTCCTTAATTGCTCAGATTTCTGTTTTTCATTTTTGAGACAGTCTCATGTAGACCAAGCTAGCCTCAGATTCAGCTGTGTAGCTCAGGATGATCCTGAGCCCCTCATCCTCGTCTCTCAAGTGCTGGGATCACAGGTGAGAACCACTGGGCCTGAGTTTGGTTTTGGTTTTTGAGACAAGGTCTTGTTAGCCTGAAACTCCATATGTGGCTTAGGTCTTAGCCTCCTGAATGAGTGCTGGGATTACAGATTACAGGCCGAGTCACCATATTTAGTCCAGTCAAATATTTTTGGTAAATGTCTTGGTTTGAGAACGCTGAATGTCAGTCTTAGACTTATCTTTGCATTGCCTATTACATTGAACTATACTGGACAGCTATATTTCCTTTTTCTGGAACTCTTTGAATTTGAAATTATTCATCCTTGACTTTATCATGAGATTTAGCCTTCATGGTCTCCTGAATTTTCAACAATACATAAAGGATGCACCTTTGCTTTTCTGTGGTGAGAACTTGCTGCAGGATGCAGGTTTGAGAGTGCAGTAGAGAACAACAGGGCAAGAGTCAGGCATTTGAAGAAGCTATACAGCTGAATCTGAGGCTAGCTTGGTCTACATGAGACTGTCTCAAAAATGAAAAACAGAAATCTCAGTAATTAAGGACATGTTATTGTTGCCGGAGACCAGGAAGTGAACCCAGACCCTTACATTTTATTTGGGTTTGGTCCATTTTTAAAGGGTTTGGTCTATTTTTAAGCAGCTATATAAACTTTTATAATCGTGTAATCAAGTTTGTATTATGTTGAGCCTCAAGGATTATTTCTTCTTGAATTTGATTTTGTTTGTTTAGGAATACTTAGAAATTTGTGGAGGAAGCCATTGCCTTTTTATAGGTAAGCCCAAAGAGGCAACTTAGTGGCATACATTACTAATAGACAAGTGTATCATAGCCAAGTCTTAAGTGTGGTGATAGAAAGCTTAGGACTGGATACGTTTAGGGTTAGTTTTACTCCACCTAAATGTCCTTATCTTTACTGCCCGCACCCTAAAGAATGTCCCTAAAATGGAGTTGTTAGCATATGCCTGTAATTCCAATACTTAGAAGCTGAGGCATGGAGTCCTAGGCCAGCTAGCAACCAGCCTGTGTACTGCATAGCAAGTACCAGTTCAGCCGATGTTAAGTAGCAAAACTGTGCTGTCCCTCAAAACAAAACCCAGAAAAAAATGAGTTGTGGTCAGCCTTGACATTTTCGTGACTGTTTTTGTGTGAGCATGTGGGGAGTCATTAGGAAACAACTCCCTCATTGTGAGACAGTAGAACTTCTTCGAAGGACAAGCACCTTTGAGATAGTTGCAATTAGTCCTTTTATTTTTTATTTTTAACCAATAGTTATTCAGACTTGAGGACTTGGTGTATACTTTCACAAATGAATCAAGCGACAGTATTTGCTGCCGATGATAAAACTCATACTTAACAGTTTTGGAAATCTTGTGTGATTCTCTATGGAACATTTTCCCCGATACTTGAATTTTCTTCTTCCATGCATGGTGGCTCATGCCTGTACTCTAAACACTTTGTGAGGCAGAGACAGAAGGACTGCTATAGTTCAAGGCCAGTTTAACTTCAGAGACACTGTTTCAAACAAAAAGCAAATGTCTGATGAGTTCCACAGTGATGATAAACATGGCTTTTTTCATATTTTATAATGAAATATGTCAGCATTTTAAGGAACTTGTAACTCAAACCGGTAATTCCAAATGACCAGCACATGACATTAAAAATCTTATGTGGGCAAGAAGATCTATTTGAAAGTGTGAAATGACTAATGGATTTTAGTGTAGTATTATAGGGAAAGTTTAGCAATAGGGCTTCAGATTCCAGATTACAACTATCTTTAACAAATTACCAGGGCTGAAGAAATGGCTCAGAGGTTAAGAGCACTGGCTGCTCTTCCAGAGGTTCTTAGTTCAATGCCCAGCAACTATAGTGTAGCTCACAATTATCTGTAATGAGGTCTGATACCCTCTTCTGGTGTGCAGGCATTCATGCAGGCATAATAATGTATATATAATAAAGAAATAAACCTTTTAAAGAAAAAGAAATTACCACTGGGCATGGTAGTTCAGTACTCAGGCTAAGACTATATCTGAGGGTGTATCACTCGAATTAGAAGTCAACCTGGTTTATTTTTATAGTGCTAAGAAGAATAGAATTACCTAAATACAAAGTTCCTCCTCTTTCCAGATATATGTTTATATACAACTTGATTTTTCTCTCTGTCTTTATATTCTTTATATGCTACAGCCATTGTAGTAAACTGAATGGAGAAGCACTTAAAACTCACTGCTGTCTGTCAAGGTAAACATCAGAGTCATAAAACCTTAACATCATGCCACTTTCTCACAAAGTTTACTTTTATTTTGGATAATGTTATTTAATTTTATTAAATTTGCCTGCATGTATATCTGTAGTATGTTCATGCAGATCTTTGAAGGTGAGAAGGTAATGGGTCCGTGACACTACAGTCCCAGACAATTGTGAACTGCCAAGTCGGTGCTGGGAATTGAATCCGTGTCCTCTTGAAGAGCAGTCAGTGCTCTTAACCACTGAGCCATCTTTCCAGTCCTGGATAATGGTTTTTTGTTTGTTTGTTTGTTTGTTTGTTTGTTTGTTTGTTTTTTTAAATATTTATTTATTATTATTATTTATATGAGTCCACTGTCACAGTCTTCAGGCACACCAGAAGAGGGCATCCGATCCCATTACAGATGGTCATGAGGCACCATGTGGTTGCTGGGAATCGAACTCAGGATCTTGGGAAGAGCAGTCAGTGCTCTTAACCGCTGAGCCATCTCTTCAGCCCTGTTTGTTTGTTTTTTTGTTTAATAAAAATGTTATTTATGTTATCATACAGTATGTTATTTTTAAACATGCTAGTCATGTGCTTAAAATTTTCTCAGTTTTAGTTTCTAGTTTAGTGAATACAAATTGACATAAACCGTGTGATCAAAAGCTTAACTGAGTCCTCAGTAATTTGGGGGCAAATGTGTCTTTAAAAAACACTTCTAAATTAAACTTAGAGTGCTATTTGTTTTCTGATGGGACACAAACACACAGCAATTCTGTCAAGCACATCTCATGACCTAAACATGTACACAGGAGTATATTTGCTTGTTTTAAAGGGAAAGGAGATGATTGGGCGTGGCAACCCAGGATGTAGGACACGGAAGTAGGATGATTGACACAGGTTGGGCATATACAGCAGGTCCCAGACCAGCCAGACTGGATAGATTTTGACCCTGACTCAAAAAAAAAAAAAAAAAAAAAAAAAACTCAAAAGAAAAGAGGAATAGTGGAATTCTTTCAAAGGTGGTAGAAGGCATGGGTTGGTAGAAGGGGGTCTTTATCCAGAGATTAAGGAACCACTACGGTCTTTGAGCTGCAGCTCTAAGCATGTACTTAACTTTCTTTGAGCTATCAGAGGTATCCTTTCTGTTGCTTAAGAACTGTTGAGCTAGCCATGGAGGTACATACCTGTAGACTGAAGTAGGAGGATCACTTGAGCTTGTGAGGTCAAGACTAAGGTGGACAAGATTTCATCTTAAAACAGAGACAGAAAGAAACCCATTCTTACTGTTCTGGCTGATGAACTAATGCCGTGTGCTGGACTGCCCACTGCTGTTGCCTGTGGGTAGAGGCAGAATAATAGATTCTGATGTATGTATCTACCACTAAAGTCAGATGGCTTGCTTTTTTCTTTCATCTCATTTCCTGCTAGGATGTTAAATTAGCAGATCATATCTGGAAACAGGTTTTCAGAGCTGGTACTATAGAGATGAGAATCAGAATATGACACCAAGAGCTTCATATGCATAACAGGTAAAGTGGGTTGTCGTAGTCGTCGTCGTCTTCTTCTTCTTCTTCTTCTTCTTCTTCTTCTTCTTCTTCTTCTTCTTCTTCTTCTTCTTCTTCTTCTTCTTCTTCTTCTTCTTCTTCTTCTTCTTGTGTGTGTAGGCACACATGCCCATGTGCATACACATGGAGGCTAGAGGAAGGGCACTTGTTGCTCTTCCAGAATACTTCAGTGAGTTTTGTCCCCCAAACCTGTATCAGACAGCTTACAACTTTCAGTAACTCTTAACTCCAGGAGATCTGATGCCTCTGGCCTCCTCCTGCGCCGGTACTCACACATGCACATATCTATGTGTATAAACACTTACCTATACATAATTTAAACAGCATATAGAACTATTTTTATCAAAACCATCTAATTCAATCAGTTTATTAAAATAGCTGTGTAGACATCTTCAGTGAAGACTTCAACCCTTATTCCTAAGTACTGATGGAAATAATCCTAACAGTTTAGAATTGACTAACTTCGAGTAAACCGTCACTTGAGGATTCTCATCCAATCTATGTCTTAGAATTTTCACCACAAGGTAGTTTTGCTCTAGTGATCTGCAAATCTTGCAGGCATGGGAACTGGTCCTTTTGCTTTCACATCTTTACCCTTACTCCTCTGATCAAGTCAGCACACACCTCCAGAGACTTCCTGTTGCTGTTGCTAAGGGTAATTCTATTTGGGTGAGTGATTTGCTCCTTGGCAGGAGTAAACAGTGGTGAGTGAGGAGCTGGAGCCAGTGAAACACAGCTCCATTGCAGCCTGGTTGCTGTATTTCACTGTAGCAAAAGCAGGGAAGAGGAAAGTTCAGAAGGAACAAGTTAGAGCCCTAGAGTATTATGAAGGAAGCTAACCATGGTAGTAGATTATGGTCGTAACCTTAAGGTTCCATTTAGTAGGAAGAGTTAGAGCTTTTCAGGCAGTGGGTCAATATGAAGGAAATGAGATTACAGTGGGAACATTGATTATAAGAGAAGGTAATACTGCACTTTTAAATTGTAGTTTATCGGGGCTGGAGAGTTAACTTAGCAGTTAAGAGCACTGTCTGCCTTTCCCAAGGTTATGAGTTCAATCCCCCAGCAACCACATGATGGCTCATAACCATCTATAGTGTGATCTGATGCCCTCTTTGGGCCTATGGGTATGCATGCAGATAGGGTACTCACATAATAAACAAACAAACAAGTATTCAGTTTATCTTCTATGTGTGGACGGTGTGTGGGCACTTGTATGACAGTATGCATGGGTATTTGCTTGGGTTCAAGGAGTCAAACTCACCTTTCCAGACTTAAATGTGTCAAGCACCACTTTCTGTTGCACCTCCTCACTGGCATGGTTATTCTGTATTTTAAGAGAGAGCTATAAAAAGTGGTAGTGGAATTTGAGCTTTATCTGGTAGAATTAAGAGCATGATTGACATAATGAAAAGGAGCAGTGTACAGTATTAGAAGACCAGAATGGTGGCAGAGTATAGCTTGAAACCGGAGAGGCTATCAGGAAGGCTGGAGACCATTAGTAGTCTGAGCAGGAGATGGTAGTATGGCAGTAAAGACAAGACTTCTAAAGAGTATTTGAATGAAACAGTGAACTTTGAGACTTTGGATTGTGAGTGGTAGATTGAAAGTGAATCAGAGGTGACTCAAACTTTTAAACTGCTCATTTCTAATGAAATTGTGTACTGGAATTAATTGGAAACAAATGATTGAAAAATTCAGAACCTACAAAAGATGAGAAATGTGCTTTCAGAAATGACACGCAAATTCGTGAAGCGTTCCATATTTTTTGAAAAAAAAAAAAGAAATATTGAATAAAATTAATGAAAAAATTAATGGCAAGGCTTATGGTTGTTTTATTCATATATATATTCTATATGCTTTTAGGAGAAAGTAGATAGTCAAGCTAGCCACTGGCCCCTTCTATTCATAACCAGTTTATACCGTGCAGGAATGACTGACATAACATGAGAAAGTCATATAAGAAATAATGATATGGGAAAAAAAAAATCACCAAAAGTTCTACTCAAAACAGCTGCCTGAGCATGTTGATAAATACCTTTAATCCCATCAGAGAGGCCAGGGCTCTGTAGAGAGACCCTGTCTCAAAAAACAAAACAGAACAGAACCAAACTCAGGCCCTCATGCTTTCTTCATACTGACTGAGCCATCTCCCCAGCCTAAATTAGGGCTGGTTGTGATGGCACATGCATTTGTTTGTTTGTTTATTCATTCAAAGATTTGTTTATTATATATACAGTGTTCTGCCTCCATTTATGTCTGCAAGCCAGAAGAGGGCACCAGATCTCATTACAGATGATTGTGAGCCACCATATGGTTGCTAGAAATTCAACTCAGGACCCCTGGAAGAGCAGATAAAGGCTCATGCCTTTAATTCCAGCAGGAGAATCTCTAAGTTTGAAGCCAACTTAGTCAATATAGTGACTTCCAACACAGCCAGAACTACATAGAGACCCTGTCTCAAAAACAACAACAAAGCAAAATAAAAAATTATATGAAGAAAGAAAGCTAAATAGGAAAAAAAAATTCAGGTATAAAATCCAGACTACTCTAGTCTTGTTTCTTTAGAGTATAAAAATGTCAGATGTAGTGTGTTTGAAAAAAAGTTCAAAAAAATCTGAACTTTTTTGTGAGAGCCTGTCTCAAGATAAAATAGTCACACATGTGAAAAATATTACCACTTGTACAAGAAAAATATCTTGTTTGTTTAACTTTGTACTCAATTCTTAATGATAATAATCATAGTAGGATGTTTTCTTTCATCAAAAGCAACAAAATTCTTTGGCTTAAATACTTTTATCTCAGTCTGAATAAGTTTCGGTAAATAAAAATTATGTCTAAAACCTTGAGAGAATGATAGATACTCGAGTATTAGGGTGCAAGGGATCTGGAACGGAGATTCAGAATCTAGGACATTCTTAGGCGAAGGTATGGTGGGCAAGGGATTCTTTTAAAAGCAGTGATGTTTGAGGACTTCCAGTTCCAATCACTACAGAGTAACTAGTACATGACCAACGGTCTAGCAGTAAACAGCTAGGAAACTGGATAAAGCTTGTGAAACAACTGCTCCCAGTGAAAAAGAAAAAATAAATAAATTGAGCCCTGTAATCTCGGATTTCTGTCTGAAACTGGATTCCAGTGCATAGTTTAAGTAGACAAAAGGCAGTCTTCTCAGACCAAGGGAATAAAAAACAAAGTACAAGCTGGACAGAAGGCAGGGATTCATAGGGTTGACTAACAATAAAAGATTAAAGAGTGAGATATAGAAGAGTCCCGTTCTATCTTTGGCTGACATTGGGTGAGGCTCACGGGCTAGGCAGGTAACAGCTAAGAAAAAAATTGGTGGAAGTTATTGGCACTCGTAGGTTGGGAGACAGGCTAGTTTGCAATATGGTAAGGAGATCCTTTTTACTAAGGACAAAGTAATCTGAGAAAAGACCACTTTAGCCTCTAAAGGTGAGAAGGGTAGAGAAAACAAAAAAGGGTCTGATAAGCCTTCAAAAGATTTAAGCTAGGTGGTTGTTTAGTGGTAAGTACTTGCATTCCATGCAGGAGGCACTGGATTCTATTCTGTGTCACAGAGTAAGCAGATTAAGCCAGTTTTCAATTATCTGCCATAATGGCAATACCCATAATTTATAACAGTCCATATACCATTATTGGCTGGTGTGGTGGTACACCCATGCAACTCCAGAATTTGGGAGGTGGAGTACAGAAGCATTAAGAATTCAAGGCCAGGGCTAGAGAGATGGCTCAGCGGTTAAGAGCACTGACTGCTCTTCCAGAGGGCCTGAGTTCAATTCCCAGCAACCACATGGTGGCTCACAACCATCTGTAATGGGGATCTAATGCCCTCTTCTGGTGTGTCTGAAGACAGCAACAGTGTACTCATATACATGAAATAAATAAAATCTTAAAAAAAAAAAACAAAAAAGAATTCAAGGCCAACCTTGGCTTTAGTAGAGTTCAGGGTCAGCCTTTGGCTACATGAGACTCTGAGACAGGAGAAATCTTGAGCATTAAGACTGACCCGGGCTATTCTACATAGTAAGTTTAAGCCTGTACTGTGAGAGCTTTACTAAAATTAAAGGTCTCTATATTCATCAACAAAGTATGTAAAATAACTTTCCAATTCCATATTGCTAGGTAAAGAGATGGGAAAATAAAACCTTTAATCAGAGGTTAGTTGACAGATCCAGGGATGAGAAAGATGAAAGGTTTAGAAGACAGTTGCATGAAATAGTTAAAGACAAGCCTGGTTAGGACATTGTTGAAAGGGGTGGGAAAAAAGACCCCATGACACTTCAAGAACTGAAAGATACAGGATCTGAAATGAAAAGTCCAGTCAGGGATCTCTAGCAAATTATACATTCTAGAAGGAAAAGAAAAATTAATAGAAACTATTTATACTGAAGTGTGCTTCAACAAACAAAAACCAGGCAATTGAGCTTCCGTGGTATGTCGGACAGCATCACCTGGTCTAATACACAGTAATTGTGATCCAGGAAAAAGGTGGATCCAGGGCATCCATTATTCTCTTCTGACCTTGGTGGCTACTAGGCACAGCCATGGTGTTCATATATATAGGTAGGCAAAACATTCATGCATAGGAATGATATAAGCCACACGTGGTAGATACCTATAGTCTCAGCACGCAAGATGCTGCGGTAGTAGAGTTTCAAGTTCAAGACCGGATTGGGCTAGGTAACAAGACCCTTCCCCAAAAACAAAACTTAATAAAGTAGGGTACGGTCGGGTGGGTAAAATAAGAACATCTATTGATTTTTTTTAATCAAAAATAATATAAACCTAGGCAGTTATCTTAATTGTAGCACAAATCAGTAGCATAAAGGATAAGAAAACAGTTATAGGACTCTAAACAGCACAGTAGAATATATAATTACAAAATGGGTTATTTTAGTTTATACTAGAAGCCGCATAGTATCACAGTTGCTATGTGAAGAAGCTGAGAGAAAAGCAGTAGCTACTTGATTCAGAAAGCTGGGTGCTTCGGGGCAAAAGGGATCAGTGACGTAACCCTAGCTGGAGGCTGCAGGCTTGGATGCTCCGAGTCATTGGTGTGGTCTACCCACAAAGACAGAAACAGCTGAGGTCTGGGCAAGGTAAGAAGATTCAAGCTTGGGCAGTATGATGAATTTCCCCTTTCCACCATTTGTTTTATGTAGGTCCAGCCTGTTGGGCAGGGCCATAGACTCTAAGAGGTGCTTCTTTCCACTCAGTTTGCTGACTGACATGCCATTCATCTCTGACAACAGATACATCAGGAAGTATGCTTTCACACTTTCCTAGGCCTCTCACCTCAGACAAGCTAATTGACACAGTAGTTGTTTTGTTACTTTGTGGTGCTGGAGATTGGACCTACAGCATTGGGCATGCTAGGCAAGCACTCTGCATATATGGTTAGTGCTTAAATGAATTTTATAAACGAACTTTATCCCTATTAGTAAATCTTGTTTCTCACAGAGTATGGAATTATATAAATGCAAACATGTATACAGAAGTTGAACATAGAAATAAAGGTTTTGGTGGGCTTTTTTTATGTTGAAAAGGTTTACAAATAAGAAAAATGCTAGAATGAGCTCTGGGGTTGGGTTAGAACTGAAGACGTATGAGCTCTATATATTACAAAGTATATGGAATAAATAATTATAGATATGTAGGCGTACATATATCCATTGGCTAATATACACAAATGCCTGCCTATGGGAAAGGCATAGAAACACACACACACACACACACACACACACAGAGAGAGTAAATCTTTTCAAAAATAAACAAACCAGGTTCTCTGAAGAACTTGTTGATTTTAGAGGTAAGGTAAGAGAAATAAAAGGTGGTGATGATTCTAGATTATATGATGCCAGAACCAGAGACGTTCTTAGAAATGGATAGATGGGAAAGGACGCTGGAGCAAATCTGAAGGAGCGTTTAATGGCCGACTAAAATTAAACCGTACTGCTGGGTTGTAATCAATGGAATAGAATATCTATTAGTCCATGTTGGTGAGCAGTTGAAGGAATTAAAAAAAAAGAACATATATGTACAAGGAACAAATCTCAAAGAATTTTAGGTAGTGTATATGGAATGAGAAATAAAGCCACAGAGCAGGCCATGCTCACTGCGCAGTTCTCCACTCCCAAGCCTTGGCCCTGTGTCCTTCAGGCCTTTTGCTATACCACTGATATTTACCATTTAGTATCTTTCCAAGGAAGAGGCTCTAGTTCTCGGTTTTAGGAAATAAATATTTCAGTACTCTTCACATTGTTATAATTAAGTGTGCATGAAGAATGTAGTGCATGTCAGGCACTACATGCCTTTAATCCCAGCTAAGAGAAACAGAGGCCAGAAGCTCTCTGAGAGTTCAAGGCCTGTGTAGTCTACATAGTGATTTCTAAGGTAGCCAGGGCTACATAGTGAAACCCTGTCTCAAAAAATAAAGAAAGAAATAAATTGTAGCACATGCTGGTATTACTGCTAGTGTTGTGGTTAGTTTTTATTTAAATTCTTTTTTAAAATGGTAGGATTGAAACAAGGACTGTACAGTGGGCAGTGTATACTCTACAAGGAAACTATGTCTCCTTATTTCCTAATTTATAGTGTGGGAATAGGGTTGTTCAGAGCATTTATTTAATGAGGTAATTCAGGCAAAGAGCTTCTTGGAACAGTGCTAAGCACACTGAAATGTTGACTAAACTGTTATTTATTGCATGAAAGGACCCTTACACTTTGATACAGTATCAGGACACTTGTTTGCATGTACATATGGCTTAAAAAAGAATGTCTGTATTAGAAAATGACGTTTTAAAAATACTATAGATGTACTATTCTTGAAAGAGCTGAGACTAAAACCTAGTTTCTTAAATGCTAGACCAGGAGACATTTAAAAGTGTCTGTATTAGTTTTTGTTGTTGTTGTTGTTGTTTATGTGTATGAGTACACTGTCGCTGTATGGTTGTGAGCCATCGTGTGGTTGCTGGGAATTGAATTCAGGACCTCTGCTCCCTCTGGCCCAAAGATTTATTTATTGTTATATCTAAGTACACTGTAGCTGTCTTCAGAGGCACAAGAAGAGGGCGTCAGATCTCATTAGGATGGTTGTGAGCCACCATGTGGTTGCTGGGATTTGAACTCAGGACCTTTGGAAGAGCAGTCAGTGCTCTTAACCGTCAAGACATCTCTCCAGCCCAAGATTCTTAATTTCTCTCAGAGTTGCTTGATTTTTACTAGATTAAAAACTACAAATGTTGACAATCTGAAAATCGATAAACTTTGGCTGTCTGGAGCTTATTACACGGGTGTGCCTACGTTGACCATTGCACAATGCATGGTGGCTGGAGGCTGCAGTTAGTCTTCTTGCCACTGGATGGTGCTTGTGTGACATTTAAGTGGAGTAGAGTTAGTTCTTTTTAAAACAAAATGAAACAAATTCTCACAATGTACACCAGACTGGCCTTTAATGTACAATGAGCCTCCTGCCCCTGACCCCCCAGCAGTTGTATTATTGGCACGTGCCACTATATGCAGCCCAGGAATGTTTCCTGAGCAGCTGATATTGATATACATGTTTACTATAGAAAATGAAACACTGTTTTAAGCTGAGTCTCAGGAATCATTAAGAAGTAGAAATTCTATTCATGTTTTTTATATAAACATAACCTGTTGGCAGGTATCGATGATTGGATCAAATCCTGTATTTGTTTTAACAGATGATAGGATTGCAGGAGAATCTGATCATTTTTATTGACAGAATCTTAGAGGGTGGCTGATTACGTCTTCCTATCTTCTCTAAGCAGCTGAGCTAGTTAATTATTTTGCTCTGGACCCTAAATTTTTTTTAAATGATTTTATATGTTGGGTGTTTTGCCTGCATGTATGTATGTCACCACTTACTAGATTCTGAATTTCTTGTAACTTAAAACCAATTTCAGGAACCAATTTTTAAAACTATTTATTTTTACTTTGTGTGAATAAAATAGGGTGAATGTTTTTCCTCCATGTATGTCTGTGTGAGGTTGTTGGATCAGACAGGTGTGACATATGGGTGCTGGGAATTGAACCCAGGTCCTCTGGAAGAACAACCAGAGCTTTTAGCTGTTGAATCATCTCCCCGGCCCCCAGAAATGGGTTCCTATTATGGAACATAAGAATTTAACACCACAAGCTATTCCTGGTACCTCAATATTCCCCTTTCAAATGGTAACAGCACACTTTTGGTTAAGTGCATGACCAGGTTGTATACTGTAGTTGCATTTCTTTCTTGGTTATCTTTATTTTATAGTCCCTTCATTTTTATACTCACCTAGATTTTCAGGTATTCTCCTTTAACTCAAACAGAATCAACAGACCTTGTTTTTTCATAGCTTGTATTGCTATTTTCTCTTCTATTATTCACCCCTAGGCCCAGTAGACATCCCTCTTCCTCTTTTTCTTCCTCTTCCTCTTTTTTCTTTTAAAGACTAGGTCTCATGTAGCTCAGACCGACCCTGAAGCTTCAACTTGCCTTGAAGCCGAGGCTAACTTGCCTCCTGAGTGCAGTGTTGATAGTGTGAGGCACCCTCTTCCAAATAACTTCTCATTGTTCTCCAGGCCAATTCGACTTGTTCTTTTCATCACTCTGTTAGTGATTTCCTAGCTTCCTTTTCTTGATTTGGCAAAACTGTCTCAGAAGGATCCCTGTGTATAGAAATTCACACTTTGCCTCAGGATGCTTGTAATTGAATCTGTAGACAGGAACCCGAAGATAAACAGGAGAAAAGGTATAAAGATTAATGTATACATGTGTGCTAGAGCCACACAGAATGAAGTCCAAAGAAGGGTCAGATGGTTGCTATTATAAATGTTCTTTTGAGAAAGAGAGGGGAAAGTAGTTGTTGGCAATTTAGGATTAAGAAATGATTTTTAGGGTAAATGACTGGTCTTGGAGTAGAGGTACTCAGTTTGGAGAGGTTCCTGCCTGGGAGGAGAGAAAATGAAGAGTCAACTATATTCCATGCAGTCTGTTTTCTGGTCAGCTAAACTCTTTGGGGTGTAAGTTGGCTTCTGTGCAGTAGGTGTCTCATCTGTCCTGCCGGCTAGGAAACTTGTTGCTTGATGTTTCTCCCCACCCACCCCTAAACAGCTTTCCCTGATTATATGCTATTATTGCTGTGGGTGGGGCTAGGTTGAATTTAGTTTTGGGGAAGAAAAAAGGTTAGAGAGCTCTCAGTTGTCAAGACTTTTCACAGCACCTGTTATGGTGTCACACTCAGAGACACTGTGTCTTAGACACAGGGGTTGGATTCTTTGCTATTTTTTACACTTGAAAATAGCTTTCATTTGATATTGGTGAGACACACATTGAAAATACTTGGTGTGTCTGTGGTATATGCATGTATTCTGTGTTCATATGTGTACATGAGAGATCCAGAGACTGAATTTTGTGAGACAGAACCTCTTACTAACCTTGGGGCCTTCCTGTCTTCACCCCTTATCCCCTGCCCTAGTGCTGAGATTACAAAGATGTACTTCCACACTGGAATCTGAACTCAAGGCCCTCATACTTGTATAGTGTGATGGTTAGATGGCATTGTCAACTTAACACAGCCTGGACTCACCTGGGAAGAGATTCTCAATGAGGGATTGTCCACATTGGAGTGTTCTGTTGGCTTGTCTGTGGAGTATTGTCTTCATTAAGTCTATTGACTTAGGAAGACCAGCCACTGTAGGAAGCACCATTCTCTAGGGAGAGGATTCTGAAGTGTGTGCAACTGAATGGACAAATGGAGCTACACCCAAGTGAGCGTGTGTGTGTGTGTGTGTGTGTGTGTGTGTGTGTGGTGCATCCATGTCTCTCTGCTTTGGACTATTGATGTGACATGACAGGTGCTTTCAGCTCCTGCCACTGGGATTTCTAGTCTATGATTGACTATAACCTGGAATTGTGAGCTACAGTAAACCACCTTCCTGCTTTTTGTCAGACATTTGTCACAGCAGCAGAAATGAAACTCGGACAACACAGCAAGCTGTGTACTAACTATGCCTCCCGTCAAGCTCCTGAGTCATTTTCTCTTTTGGGTCCTACCGTTGCTTTTGAGATGTTTAGAATTGCCCTTTAATGTGACTTGTTTTATTTTTCTACAAGCATTTATAAACTCCTCCCCCGGTGATCTTAAATTTTTCTCTGATGGATGTGTCTTGATAATTTGTGCTGTACTTGATGACTCTTTGAGTTCAAAGGCGAATTTCTTTGGTTTTATGGTTAAAGAGCTCGTGGGGGATGTTGACTATAGTCCTGAAAGCATTCAAGGGGCTTAGGGGGGGTGTTTCTTTTTAAATTTTACATTTTATTGATTTTTATTTATCAGCGTATGTGTTTTATCTGCATGTATGTTTGTACATCATATGTATTGCCTGAGGAGGCCAGAAGAGGGCATTGGATCCTCTGGAACTGGAGATAAACAGTTGAACTGGATCTTTTGGAGGAGCAGCCAGTGCTCTTAACTGCTGAGCCATCTCTCTAGCTCCCTAGGGTGAGCTTTCTATCTTGACCAATTAAGCAGATCATTTCTAAAATAAACATTTTCCAGTGATTTCATGTTTTTATCCCAAGGGGTTTAGAACTTTGAGATTGTCTCAGTTTTATTCTCTTTAGTCATATTTCCTAAAATAGTATTGGTTGTCAAGGGTTATCAGTTAAGACTAGTAAACTTTATGCCTAGCTGGAATCATTGGTCTTAATCAGCCTATTAGGTCATATTAGGACAGTTATTCCCACCGGGCGGTGGTGGCGCACGCCTTTAATCCCAGCACTTGGGAGGCAGAGGCAAGTGGTTCTCTGAGTTCGAGGACAGCCTGGTCTACAAAGTGAGTTCCAGGAAAGCCAGGGCTATATAGAGAAACCTTGTCTCGAAAAACCGAAAAAAAAAAAAAAGACAAAAAGGAAAAAAGGACAGTTATTCCCAAGGAAACAAAAATACAAGCTGTGGCTATAAAGGTAATGCTGGTAAACGCTCCTTCTCCTTTTTGTTAGTTTGGTGAATCAGGGCAGCCTGGAAAAATTGGATAGTAATTTGACAAACTCAAAGTCAGAGGGGGAAGAAATTCAAGATTTTAGAAAGAGGAACATTATGGACTGGATGCCAGCATGTTTTGCTGAGACTAGTTATTAAAATGAGGGTGTTAATCTGGTATCACATGCCTTTAAGCCCAGCACTTGGAGGCTGAGGCAGAATCCTAGAATTCATAGCTATCCTTGGCTACTTAAAGATGAAAAGAGACAAAAAGAGATTCTGATTGAGATCAGTCTCTTGTTGCCCTCCCCTCCTTTGGGTCCCCAGAATACAAGATACAAGACTCAAATATTAATTTCTCCCCTAGATAAAAGTACTTGTAGATTCTCTAAATATGTAAACTTCATAAATGATGTGTGCTTGTTAAACTGTCACCCTTTCTGGTTGTCAGGGGAAATGGGGGAGGCAGTATAGTTACTGGTATCACCTAAAAGATTCTAATCACCTTTATATTTTATCTGTTTGTTAAGATGGCAGTGGGTTTGTTCTACAATTTGGTTTTCCTTTAGGTGTTTGAATTTTAAATAGTTTTCATTGTTAATTGCTGTCAGTTGAGGAGCTGTGCTCCATAGGAGTGACTCTAGCTAGGGCTTGATGACATGAATTGAAGCTTGCTGAGAAACAAACCTGAGTTAAGAAGAGGCTATAGTAAGTACCATATACTTGCTCTGTACACCAGGTTGGCCTTGAACTCACAGGGATTCACCTACCTCTGCCTCCTGAATACTAGGATTAAAAGCGTGTCACACCACCACCAGTCCCGAAGTACCATATTCTTACAGTGAAGGTGTGAGGGTGCCCTAGTATACATGGATATATGCAGGCAAGAGGTTGATGGCTAGTGTTTCTCAATCACTGTCCACCTTATGTTTGGGGATTTTGTTTTAAATTTATTTATTTATTTATTTACTTACATGCTTATTTGAGGGAGGGGTCTTGCATGTGGAGGTCAGAGGACTACTTGTGCATATAGTTTTCTCTTTCCATTATCTGGGCCCCAGGGATGGAATTTAGGTTGTCAGGCTTAGCAGAAAGAACTGTTGCTGGATGAACCATCTCACAAGCTTCCATTTGATATTTTTTGAGACATGGTCTCTCACTGAACCTGGAGTACACTGATAGGCTAGATTTGCTGTCCAGCAAATACAGAGATAAGAATGCAGATACTCATGCAACTACCACTTTACTGACTGAGCCACCTTACTGACCTGTGTCTCACAAGATTTCATTTTAGTTCGATTTTCCCCATAATTTTTGTTATTTCTTCAATGACTCATGAATTTCAGAATGTTTTGCAATTTTCCTAGTGTTTTGTTATTGATTTTCATTTAGTTTGTGGGGTCAGAATATGTTGTGTTACATGTTCATTCTGTACTGTTAAGAAAGAATGTAGAGTCCCAGCATTGGGGAGGAAAAGGCAAGTAGATATCCATGAGTTGGAGGCTAGCCTGGTCTAAACATTCCAAGTTCCAGACCAGTTAAGACTACAAAGTTAGAGTTTGTCTTAAAAAAAAAAAAACAAAAAACTTGTGGGGTGGGGCAAGTACAGTTAAAAAAATAATTTTAAAAAGGAATAGGCATTAAGATCTCCAACTAAAATATTAAGATTTAAGTTTTTAAGTATTTTGACTTTTGAAAAATTAGTTGTTGCCAAGTAAAGCAGCAATTACAGTTTACCTTTCTTGTGTTACAGGAATAGACTTTAAGATCAAAACCGTGGAACTACAAGGAAAGAAGATCAAGCTACAGATATGGTAAGTTTACTTCTTCCTGTGTTGGTGCCAGTTGCTTACGGTTTACGACAAGACTCTCCTTTGCCATTTGTTCAGTGTTTTCTAGACTGCCCTTCCTGAGCAAGCAACCTGTAACCTTTCAGGAAGTGAAGATTATTGACATTGATGTCACAGTCCATAATGTTTGTGCCTAAACTAAAAATAACTGTTTCAGTAGTGTCCAAAGCACACGGCTCCACCACCATGTGGACTGGGGAGGGACACTGCTTTGACTCCTTGGGTGTAGCACTCCTTTCATAGTATGCCATTGGCAATGATAGTAATTTACAACGTTCTCTCAGCTGTACATCTTTAATTTTATGCAAGGAAAATTTTACTTTTGCCTTGTTGTTTTAGCAATCCAATCATACTAATTAGACTGGTAAAAAATTTAATGGCAGAAGAAAACTACATGGTTTTGAAAACAGGAAAAAAGTGAAAATAGGCTTAGAAGTATATGTTATTGTTTTAAAAAAAAGGGGGAAGAGGCAGGTGGATTTCTGAGTTCGAGGCCAGCCTGGTCTACAGAGTGAGTTCCAGGACAGCCAGGGCTACACAGAGAAACCCTGTCTCGAGAAACCAAAAAAAAAAAAAGGGGTGGGGTGGGGTGGGGCGGGAATTATAAAGCATGCAGTGTTTAATTGTTCTTCAGATATTTAACATCAATTTTTCTTTTGGGTTCAATCTAGAGTACTGGATTATACTTGGACTGTGGTGTGAGACATTCTAAAAGTAATATCACTAACAATAGGCATCTTTACCCATGAGCAAAGGGTAACCCCTAGAAGGAAGTGAGGCAGGAAGCTTTTTCTCTTGGTTTGAAGTTGTCAAAGAGACGGTGCAGTGGTTAAAAGCAAGACCTTCTCCTACAGAGGACCCAAGTTCAATTCCCAACACCTACATCAGGCAGCTCATAGCCACCTATAACTCTAGCTCTAGGGGATTTTGAACTGCAGGCACCTGTTACACATGAGTGCGCGCACACACACAGACACACACTCATCATCATAGATATGTTGCTCATTGCCTTAATTCCTGGAGGCTAGTTAGCATAATGAGAATCCATGTATTGGAGCATTCCAGATCAAGCCAAACCTGATGGCATATGTTTGTAATCTCAGTTTGGGGGGAGTGGAGACAGGATAATTAGGAACTCAAGGCTACATACCAGATTCTAGCCCCCAGCTACATACTACCATGTTTTAAAAACAAACAAGGTCATTTTGGTAAGATATGGTTATATTGAGAATTATAAGTGTAAGTCAGGTAAGCTGGTGCACGCCCTTAATCGCAGTACTCAGGAGGCAGAGGTGGGTGGGTCTCTGTGAGTTTGAGGCCAGCCTGGTCTACAGAGTTCCAGGACAGCCTGGAACTACACAGAGAAACCCTGTCTCAAAAAATAGAAACCAAAAAGAAAGCAAAGTATAAATGTATGAAGTATGCAAATTAAAATGGGACACAGAAAACATTAAAAAATTTACCTGGGTTATTCTAACAGAAATGAGAGGCTATAAATAGGTGTTATGGTTCTGAAAAATGAAGACACATATTTAACAAACAGGCCCAGTTAGATGACTCAATAGGGAAAGGTGACTGCCACCAAACCTAACAACCTGAATTTGACCCTCAGAACCCACATGGTGAAAGGCAATACCTGACTCCCCAGAAATTGTCCTCTGATCTCCATATATGTGTCTTGGCATGATGTGAATTCCTCCCTAGATAAGAAGACATGTTTTTAATAAATCAAGTAACAGAATAGTTGATTAAAACAAATTTCTGTAAACACAAAATGATGATTACCCTTTGGGGGGACATTAATGTTTTAATATCTTTAATGTTGATATTTCATAGCTAACCAACATTATAATAATATAAACCTGTAAGTACCACGATGTAGGTTTAGCTAATTGTGTTGTTCCTTTTTAGTAGAAAATTTAGTCATAGGTTTAACTCTGAAATGTGTGTATAATTTGCTGATTGTGTGATGTGTGAATGACTAGGGACGGGGAAGCAGGAAGTGGTGGTGGTATTTGTAGTGGAGTAATGAAAGTTTCCTGGGCTACCTACACTATAGTAAGATACTAACCTGAGTCCTGACACCACTTTCCCAAGGCACGTTTCAGCTGCGTTCCATGTAGGAGACTTGAAACTTTCTCTAAAGGAGAATTAGTGGACAGTTTATACCGCTTCAGAAAAACCCTTGAAAGCAACCCCAACTCGCCTGAGTTCCTGCTATGTTGAGGAAGGCCTTTGGCACTTTGGGCTTTTGTTTTGTGGTGCTGATGGTCAAGAGCCAGGCGGTGGTGGTGCACGCCTTTAATCCCAGCACTTGGGAGGCAGAGGCAGGAGGATTTCTGAGTTCGAGGCCAGCCTGGTCTACAAAGTGAGTTCCAGGACAGCCAGGGCTACACAGAGAAACCCTGTCTCGAAAAACCAAAAAAAAAAAAAAAGAAGGAATGATTTTAAATAACGTAGTGATAGAAGGCCTCAGAGAGTAAGGAAAATAGATCAATATATGAGGAACTGTTCTATGAAGGGAAGAGGGTGGGAGTTTGCAGACAAGCAGGGGTAAATGGGGAGACTGAGTCTCCAAAAACCAAAAGAAGAAACTGTAATACAGTTTGTAGTCACGTGTTTTATCTCCATTATTCTTTTTTTTCCATTAGTTTATTTATTCATTCATTCACTTTACACCCTAATCACTACCGACCTCCTCCCAGTCCCCTATCTCTATTATTCTTTTTTTAAGACTTTTTTATTTATATGAGTACATTGTTGCTGTCTTCAGATACCCCAGAAGAGGAATTACTCAAGTATCCTCTCCTTTCATCTTTTAGGGGGAAAAGTAATTTGTTCTGAGTTACCTTGGCTATCAAGGTTTTCAGTTAAATTCTACAAATGAATCAAAACAAAGTAGTTGAATAATAATCTCAGTTTTTCTATTTGCAATTTCCTGATTCTCTCCTGTTACTTTCCTGTGTTTAGTTATAAAGTGCTTCAAAGCATGTCTGATTAACGTGATAGGGGAAGAGAACTAGTTCTGAGACGAGTCCATTCCCTCTGGGTGGGAGGGTGAGGCTGCCAGTGCGGTCACAGTGACCAAACTCCCTTCAAAAGACCAGAGAGTACTCAGGATGATGGGCATGTAGTCCAGCAGAATAACCGTGTAGCTGACAGTGGCTAATGGAGCCCTCAACACCCTGACCAGCATGATTGCTCTGGTTCATTTTGGGGGTGGAGACAGTCTTGACCCTGGTCTGCTTGCCATTATGAGCCTGCTCATGCACCGGCACACTTAGGGGCCGAGGAGCTTGTTCAGTGGTTAAGATTTTGCTGTACAAATAGGACCAAAGTTAAGATCTCTAGAACCACATAAATGCTGGGTGGGTGCGGAATTGGCCTGTAATTCCAGTCTGACAGTGGAGGAGATCCTCAGAGCAAACTGGCTATGTAGACTAGCCATCTCAGCAAGCTCTAAGGTTGCTTAGGAGACTGTCTCGATGAATAATATGGAAGAGCAATCCAGCTCTGATCCTGACATCGGCCTTGGGCATCCATACACATACATGCACACCTCAGACACACAGAAATGGAAAAAAGATAAAACAAGAATCCCTCACCCTTGAAGATACCCCCAAGAAAAACTGAATGGACTTTAGGGATCTATCTCCTCCATGATCTTGGTGTCCTTGATCTTGGCATTGCTTCCATGAGCTCTGTAGCCAGTCACTGCTGCTGAATCCTCCCAGTACCCTCTTCTAATACATTATGCATGCAGAGTGCCTGTGTACATAAAATACATAAATATATTTTAAAAATAAGCAAAAGATATTAACGCATTTTTACAAAGATGTGTTTACATGCTCAGTACTTTTAAGATGTCCAACATTGGGCTGGAGAGATGGCCCAGTGGTTAAGAGCACTGAGTGCTCTTCCACAGGTCCTGAATTCAATTCCCAGCAACCACATGGTGGCTCACAACCATCTGTAAGAGGATCTGATGCCCTCTTCTGGTGTCTGATGACAGCTACAGTGTACTCACATATAATAAATAAATACACCTTAAAAAAAAAAAGATGTCCAACATTGTCATCAAGCAGAAATGAAACATAAACCAAAACCACAATAATACCACTTCAACTCCTCTAGAATGGCTATAATAAAAAAAAAACAGTAACATGTGTTATAAGGACCTACCAACATGAATAACCCTCACCTGTTACTGGTAGCAATGTAGAATAATTCAGACCTTTTAGGTGAGTTTGGCCTTTGCTCCAAGTGCTTGCTGCTCTTTCAAAGGATTTAAATTTAGTTCCCAGCACCTGTATCAGGCAGCTCACAAACGTTGTCTATAATTCCACCTCCAGAGGATCTACCTTCTTCTCATCATCTTGGGCAACACTTGAAGATCATGTTTAGTTGGATGGTGGGAGCATACTTGTAATTGCAACTTTTGTGAAGCTGAGGAAGAAGGATTGTGAGGTTAGCTAGCCTAAGATACATAATCAATTTTCTATAATCCTAGGTTGACTGTTTGTGATCCTACTTAGTAATTAAGATAATAGAGAAAAGAATGGCTACCTAATTGAAGACAAGGTTATTGGTGGTCTGTTGAAACACAGTTTCTCTGGATTTAATAAAAGGAATATGACTAGAGCTGGCTGGGGGTGGGGTGGGGCATGGAATACAGTATGTGTAGCTCAGTGCTTAAGAGAATCTGCTTAGCCAACACACCCCTGTCCACCCCTCTGAGTTAATTAACAAAGATCTTTGGAGAAACAGCCACTACAGTCTTTATAGATGTTTGCTGAGAGGATGCAGTGGGTGGGATATATCTCAGTGGTAGAAATCTTGTTAGGCATACTTAAAGCCATGAATTCAGGTTTGTTTGTTTTTTAAAGATTTATTTATTGATTTTATGTATATGAGTACACTGTAGTTTTCTATACACGATGCATAAAACCATCCCCCAACATAACACTAATGTCAAGCTTTGGTTTTGCTATTACACTACAATTGATATGTTTGGATTGCTTTTACTTGTTAGGCATGGTGGTGCACATCTTTAATCCCAGTAATTAGAAGGCAGAGACAGGAGAATCTCTGAGTTTAAAGTCATCCTAGTCTGCATAGCAAGGTCCAGGCCAGCCAGGATTAAGTAGTGAAGTTTTGTCTGAGAAGAGGAGAGAAGGGAAGGTAGGTGATGGCTCTACCTTTTAAGAGTACTTGTCCTTCATCCCAGCACTTAAGAGGCAGAGGGAGGTAGATCTCTGTGAGTTCAAAGCCAGTCTGGCCTACAGAGGGAGTTTCTAGAGCAGCTGGGACTATAAGATGAAATTGTGCCCCCCCCCCAAAAAAAAACCCAAACAAATACATGAATAATTTTTAAAATTGCTTTTACAAAAGGCAGACACTGGATCTGAAGCCCTCTTCTTGTCTCTGAAGGGCACCAGAGACATGTGCATGCGTATTCATTCATATATATTACATATTAAAGTAAAAATAAAATAAAGATACAAAGAGAGGTGAGGGAGGGGACTAGAGAGATGACTCAGTGATTGGATTAAGAGCACTGGCTTCAGTTGAACCCAGGTTCTATTCATAACACTAACTTGGCAGCTCACAACCATCTATAACTTGAGAACAAGGGCGATTTGATGCCCTCTTCTGGCTTCAAGGGCACAAGGCACAGGTGTGGCAAACAGACATGCCTGTGGGCAAAAACACTCACACACATAGAAAAATAAAAATAATTTTTTAGCCGGGTGGTGGTGGCACACGCCTTTAAGAGGCAGGCGGATTTCTGAGTTCGAGGCCAGCCTGGTCTACAGAGTGAGTTCCAGGACAGCCAGGGCTACACAAGAGAAACCCTGCCTTGAAAAACGAACAAACAAACAAAAAAAAAAAGTAAAATAATTTTTTAAAAAATTAAAAATAGAAGGTGGAAGTGTAGGGAGGTGAGGGCATAGCATAGTGGTAGGATTCTTGGACAGCACATGTAAGACCGGAGGGAGGGCAGTCTGCATGAGTGGGGTAGTAACCAAACAGTTATCTTAACAGTTTTTATAAATGATCCTAAAAGTTGTGATCTTTAAATGATCTAAGAATTTCACATGCTTTTGTGTAACCTTATGGAATTAAGAATATGAATAAATGGCCGGGCGGTGGTGGCGCACGCCTTTAATCCCAGCACTTGGGAGGCAGAGGCAGGAGGATTTCTGAGTTCGAGGCCAGCCTGGTCTACAAAGTGAGTTCCAGGACAGCCAGGGCTACACAGAGAAACCCTGTCTTGAAAAACCAAAAAAAAAAAAAAGAATATGAATAAATGAATCCCGGTGTTTTTATATGGCTTGTGGATACTTACTAAATAATTTCAAAACATTTTGTCAATTCTTAACCATTTTTTCCTTTCAGCTCAGTATGAGTAGATCATTAATTTCCTACAACTATGAAGTATGGAGCTTATAATTTCCTTTTTGGTACCTGTGATGCTGTTACTTTGGAGACTGATGCAAGAGAAATGAGGTCAAGCTTTCTTAAAGTTTGAGCTCAGCCTGTCTCAAATAGAGTTAGGAGTGCTTGTTCCATTTTTCCTTTGTGGTAAATAGTGAATTTTAATCTATATTTTTGCTATGATTCTCTTTTACTCTTTATTTGAAGTGTAGAGATGCTAAAGTGCTCAATACAATTATCGATGGTTATTTCAGGGACACAGCAGGCCAGGAGCGATTTCACACCATCACAACCTCCTACTACAGAGGAGCAATGGGCATCATGCTAGTGTATGACATCACCAACGGCAAAAGCTTTGAAAACATCAGCAAGTGGCTTAGAAACATAGATGAGGTAAGACATGGCAGGAGCATGTGCCCTCTCTCCCTAAACATCTGAGCAGTTTATCTTCAAAGTTTGTTCAATAATTCTATGTATTCAAGATAATAAAAATTACTAGTGGTTTTCATGATGCTTTTCTCTAAATGAATTATTTCTCAGTGAATTTTTATTGAGTGTAAAAAGGTTTGTAATTAGTTATGGAAAAGTCATATTGCTCCAGGCATTTTAAAATGTTTAGGTATTAAGATACTGCTTGTCAGGGCATACATGTAAAGGTCAGAAGACAACCTCGTAAAGTCTGTTTTCTCTTTACACCTTTAAATGGCTTTTAGGGATCCAATTTATGGTCCCCAGACTGACAGAACAAGCATCTTTTTTTTTAAAGATTTATTTATTTTTTGTATATGGGTACACTGTAGCTGTCTTCAGACACACCAGAAGAGGGCGTCAGATTACATTGCAAATGGTTGTGAGCCACCATGTGGTTTCTGGGAATTAAACTCAGGATCTCTGGGAAAGCAGTCAGTGCTCTTAACCACTGAGCCATCTCTCCAGCCCCAGAGCAAGCATCTTGACTCACTGAATCATTTCATTGCCTTGAAGCTCTGTCTATTCTGAATGATTGATTTGCAAATTTTGTCTTTTTGTGGGTCGCCTTGTTGCTGTTTTTTGAGAGGTCTCAGATATTTCAGGCTGGCCTTGAACTTGCTTAGGATGACTTCTAATCTTTTTGCCTCTTCCAGTTTATGTGCTGCTAGGGATTGAGCACAGAGCTTCCTATATACTAGGCAAGCAATCTCCTAACTGAGCCATCTCCCAGTTTTGGTAACAAATTTGTAAAGCAGGAAAGAAAAATGAGGGAGGCTAATGGGACCTGAACCGAGAAATCTGCCCCATATACCAGAATCTGGTTGAAGTTCTGCCAGGTTCGAGAGTCAAGAATGCCAATGCAGTTAGTAAAGTTTACTGTGTAACTTGTCTACAAAGAGAAAGACTTTTTTTCTGTATAAAGACATTCCCAATAAGGGTTTTTTAATAATAGTGACCAATCCTTAAGGTCTTGGCATATATGACCTTCATGTGTGGCCTTCCTCCTTTTTCAGATATTAACTTGTAATTTTGGAAATTTTATTAAACTTCATTTATAATGAAAATGTACATTAGCTCTCTCTGCAATGCTTGTGATGTGTGGTTTTACTTTACAAGTCTATAATCCTGTCTAATGTGCTTCAGAAACCACCCTGTGATGTCACTTACAAAAAAAGAGAGCAGAAACAGGTGGAAGGTCCCTTAGAACAAAGTAATTTAAGAGCCATCCAAAAATCCCAGGCATGGTGATGCGTGCCTTTACCAGCATGTGGGAGGCAGAAGCAGGCAGGTCTCTCTGAGTTCAAGGCAAAAAAGCTATATAGTGAGAACTTGTCTTTAACAAAAAAAAAGAAGCCGCAAATCGTTAAGAGTTGCTAGGATGCTTAAATGTGACTCTTGAAATTATGCTAACAATTAGCTTTGCACAATCCTCTCTCCAGGTGCTTCATTTCTACCTGTGCTTAAATGTGTGTTAAAATCTCTTAATAAGGGCTGGAGAGATGGCTCAGCAGTTAAGAGCATTGACTGCTCTTCTGAAGGTCCTGAGTTCAAATCCCAGCAACCACATGGTGGCTCACAACTATCCATAAAAGAGATCTGACGCCCTCTTCTGGTACATCTGAAGACAGCTATAGCATACTTAGATATAATAATAAATCTTAAAAAAATGTCTTAATAAACTTCAATTCTGTTTCATACTAAATTGTCCCCAAATTCTCTTTTTTAAAAGACTTATTTTTACTTATATCAATGTGCCTGTATGAACAAATACTACATCTTGTGTGTGTGGGGGGAGGGGGCACCCTAATGTCAAAAGAGAGTATCAGATACCCCTGAAGCAGGAGTTATATGTGGTTGTGTTTAACCTGGTGTGGGTGCTAGGAACTGAAATTGTGTTCTCTGGAAGACCAGTGAATGTTCTTAGCTGTTGAGCCTTCTTTCTTCTAGAAAGCACAGAAATGAGAGAAGCTTTTTCCCCCCAGGTTATGCTGAAATTTCTCTGAAATTCTGCAGTGAAATTAAGGCTCTAGTTTAAGTGAGTTGAGGTCTCTAAAAAGAACTGCTCAGGCTGCTTCAAGCAACAGTAAACTTTGTCTCTAGTTTCCTCTTGTATTGATGCTGACATTTAGGTACACAAAAGGTTTTGTTTAATTGTTTGGTTTGGGTTTGGGTCTTTAAGTCAGGGTCTCACATAACCTAGGTTAGCCTCAGCTCTCTGACCTTAAATCCCTGAAGCTCTCACCTCTACCTCCCGAGTGCTAGGATGACAGGCATGCTCCACCACTCCTTTTCTTTAGATTTATTCTATGTATGAAGGTTTTGTCTACATGTATGTATGTATGTATTTGTACCCCGTCCATGCCTGGTGACATAGAAGTCTGGAGTGCCTCAGGTACCCTGGAACTAGAGTTAACAGATGTGTGAGCCACATGTGGATGCTGCGAATCCAACACAGCTCATCTGCAAGAGCAGCCAGTGTCTTGAGTGCTGAGCCAGCTCTCCCACCCTGACCTACATTTAATTTAACCAATGAAGAATTTTTATTGCTGTTTTGACTTACAAAAATTAGGGGAGGAGTGCTGAGAAACAAGCATCAGTTATGCGTTAGGTACTTTTCTCTTTCTTAGTTTTGGTATAGGCAAATCTCTTGCTTTATATAAAAGGGATAGTGACTTGGGGGTAAAGGCCAAGCCAAGATCATAAAGGTTTCCCACACCAATAGGAATGTTTTACTAAATAAGCAGTATGTCCTTGCTGCATGTTACCACTGTTGGTCTTTCTGTAGCACTTTAAAGCAGGCTAGCACACAGTGAGGAGCCAGTTCAGCCCCCCCCCCCCACACACACACACACATAAATGCTCACTGTGTAGACCTGGCTGGCTTTGTAATTCACAGGGGATTTATTTCACCTGCCTTTACCTTCTAAGTGCTGAGATGAAAGTCATGTACTACTACATTCAGCCTCCATTTTAAACATTGTTGGAAATTCTGTCCTAGTCCCTAGTTAAAAATCATTTAATTATTTCTTTAAATGATTTCTTTAAACTCAGATCAGCAGTGTAGGATTTTGGGGGTGGTCTTTTTTGGTGAGGGGGTTGTGGTTTTTTTGTTGTTGTTGTATTTGTTTTGCTTTTTGTTTTGTTTTATTTTGGTTTTGGTTTTATTTTTTCAGCTAGGTTTTTGTAGCCCAGACTATCCTGAAAGCTATAGACCAAGACAGTTTTGAACTTGTGGCAATTCTCTTGCCTCTACCTTCAGAATACTGGAATTTTGAATTTGATTTTAGTTCATTGAAATGAGTAAGATCTCCTTATAGCAGTGTAGCTATTAGAGATGACAAGGGCTCTATAGAATTTGTCTTAAGGAGTGTATTTACATGGTATATATACAATCTAGTTAGCTTGAATATGCATAAGTGATTTGTTTCAGATTACCCATATCTTGCTTTTTGGAGAGAATATGTTTAGAAGTGGACAAGTTCTTTACAAGAGAAGTAACATTTGGAGTGGATCTTAGGGATTTGTACATCTTTTGCTGGGTAGTTTAAGAATTGTAAGTCTTAACAAGGAAAATTTAAGGCTAGTAAGATAGCTTAGCAGTTGAAGTGTTTGCTGTGCACACGTGAGAACTAGGTTCATTCATTTCTCTAGCAACCATAAAAAAAAATCAGGTGTGGCAGAGTTGGATTTTGTTGTTTGTTAGTATGAGTATTTTAGCAGGCTTGTCTGTGCCAACTACTTGTATGCAGTACTTGTAGAGGTCAGAAGAGGGCATCAGATCCCCCTGGAACTGTAGTTACAGACAGTTGTGAGCTGCCATGTGGGTTCTGGGAATTGAACCCAGGTCTTCTGGAAGAACAACCAGTGCTCTTAGCCACTGAGCCATTTCTCCAGCCCCATGTGTAGGCCTGTGATACCCACTCTGGGAGGTGGAGACAGGGAACCCTGGGATTCACTCACTCACTTGTCAGTCAGTCTAGCCAGTCGATGGTTCCAAGTCCAATGAGTGACCCTGTCTCAGAATTTTAAAAAAAAGTCTCTGGCGTCTACATACCCATGTGTGGGGTCTGTGTCCTCCCTGCACTTACACATACTCCACATGCATGGTTACATAGAAAAATACATGACTTTAAGAAGCATACCGTCATATTTAGGAACTATGAACTAATCATTCATGTGAGTGTGCAACAGTGCTAATTTTTCCCGTTTCAGCATGCCAACGAAGATGTGGAAAGGATGTTACTAGGGAACAAGTGTGACATGGACGACAAGAGAGTTGTACCGAAAGGCAAAGGAGAGCAGGTATGTGTGAGCTGGCAAAGCTCTGTGCTGGTGTCGGCTGGGCTGCCTGCCGTGACCTGACCGCACTGCTGCCGCACTGGGCGACCAGGTCTTAGAAAGAGTGCTTATGGAAATGCAGCTTACTTATACTGGGAGTGACTTTTCCACTGTGTCGCTGACATGGGGAGGAAGGCCACATCTGTGCCTCATATTTCTTAGCTTTATGTAAGCCATGTGAGAGGAATGTGTCAGTGATTGTTGTTTTAATCTTAGAACTTTAACATGTCAGTTATTAAGATTCTGAAGTTTGTAACTAAAAGACTGTGGCAAGCAGAAATTAGGTATATCACTCTGATCTTCTAATGTATGGACAGAATACCTGATTTAAGATATCTCAAATGAACTCTTGAGTTAGGGAGAGGGATGTTTTTATTACCTACCTCTCTTTTTAAGATCTTGACTCCTTAAAATGGTCTGTCACATTCTAGTTGACACCACTACTTTCAAAGTACCATAATTGCTTCCTCTAACCTGTTACCGCCACAGTTGGCTGCCTGTGTTTGGCAGTTGCATAACTTTTTTTTTTTTGCTTCTATTTTAGATTGCAAGGGAGCATGGTATTAGGTTTTTTGAGACTAGTGCAAAAGCAAATATAAACATCGAAAAGGCGTTCCTCACATTAGCTGAAGACATCCTCCGAAAGGTGAGTTCCTTATGCAGCAGCACTTGAAATTATTTTGTCTTTTTGTTGTTGGTAGTAGTAGTTTTTGTTTTACACATACCTTTGGCTGGGCCTGTAACTCTTGATTCTCCTGTCCTAGCCTTCTGAATGCTGGGATTGCCCCACCACCCCATGTTCTTGTCTCTTTAAATACAATATTTACATAGAAAGTCTTCAGTTTTGGTGCTGTTGTTCTTAAAAGATCACCTATTACCAATAGCCAATCCTCCACAATAAAATAAGGAGCTTGTAACTAGAGGCTAGGAAACACGTAGCAACCTGCAGTATGCAGCCAGTGGTAGCTGCTGGCACTCACAGCTGGTCTCTATTTGTATTGCATCCCTGACCCCCAACTCCTCATGTGTGTTGGAATGTGTAATGTTGGTGACCAAACCTGCAGAAAGAAGTAAAATTGGGGCTGAGGGCATAGATCATCAGTTCTCAGCTTATGGGTTGTGACCCCTTTGGGGGGCCAAACGGCCCTTTCACAGGGGTTGCATATCATATATCCTGCATATCAGACATTTATACTAGTAGCAAAATTACAGTCATAATGTAGCAATGAAAATAATCCTATGGTTGGGGATCACCACAACATGAGGAACTGTATTAAAGGGACACAGCATTAGGAAGGTTCAGAACCACTGGTTTAGATCATTGATAGAATGATTGATTGCCTACTATGTTGGAGATCCCAAGTTCAATCTCTAGCATTTCAAAGAATGAGGGAAATTTACTGTGGGTAAATACATGAAGGCTATTTATAGTGTATTGAGCGATGAAAACAGGTTAGAGCCAAACGTGGTGACACATGTCTACATCCAGCACGCAGGAAGATGACGCTGCAGGTTGATTGCATGTCGAGATCAGCCTGGATTACAAAAGAGACCCTGTCTCAAATTTAAAAAATAAATGAAAGACCAAGTGAAAGAGTGTGGTTTCATTTAAAAAGTGTATGATACCAAACAGTGTAAACACACAGTTAGAATAGCAAAGGTCTTGCACAGGTCTTGCCGTGTAGCTCAGGCTGACCTAGAATTATTCTTCCGTCTTCTGAGTTCTGGGATTACAAGCATATGCTACCACGCCTGGCTTAGTGGTCCTCGTGTTCTGATGAGAACTCATAGGTCAGGACAAAGATGGTTCAAGATGCTTTAAGTGTTGTCAGGAGATGTCTGTCACACTTTAAAGAGGGGGCCAACTAAAGGACAACCAAAAACAGTTTTCACATTATGACTTTGCGTAGTGCGGGAACACCCCATCATGTGACTGTAATTGCCTTTTGTTGTATAACCTGATACTGCTATGACTCTTTCCGGTGAGTCTGTTTTCATCCATGCCAGTGTTTTCTCATGGGTTGCTTGCTTCTTTGTGTTGTTGCAGACCCCTGTAAAAGAACCCAACAGTGAAAACGTAGATATCAGCAGTGGAGGAGGCGTGACAGGCTGGAAGAGCAAATGCTGCTGAGCGCACTCCTGCCCAGCTGCTGCCATCCACCAGCCGTTTCTCTTCTTGCTGCAAAATAAAACACTCTGTCCATTTTTAACTCTAAACAGATATTTTTGTTCCTCATCTTAACTATTCAGTCCACCTACTTTATTTGTTCTTTCATCTGTGACTGCTTGCGGACTATTATAATTTTCTTCAAACAACAACAAAAAATGTATAGAAAAACCATGTCTGTGACTTCATTCTCAGATGTACTTGCTCACTCACCCCGCACTTCAGTTGTATTATAGTCCAGTTCTCATCAACATTAAACTATAGCAATCATTTCAGCTATTCTGCAAATTGTATAAGAATAAAAGTTAGAATTAACAATTTTATTTTGTACAACAGTGGGATTTTCTGTCATGAATAATGTGCTTGAGTCCCTATAATCTATAGATGTGATAGCAAAGAAACAAAAGCCAGGAAAACACTCATTTTCGCCTTGAATCTGTATGTGGGGTTAATTTTGTCCTGTGCCTTATGTGGAAAGGAACTTCTTTGGTTTTTCTTTTTTGTTTTGGTGGAAGCATGTGCAGGAGATACTTCATCCTAACACAAACCTGTTCAGATGCTTGTGGTTTGCTTGGCTGTATCTTTCACAGTAGTTAACCGAGGACAAAGGGTAATGCAGAAGTGATATTTGATTTCCAGTCTCATTCCCAGTGGCCTTGATATTTAAACCGATTCCCGCCACCAGGTCCTTGGGCCACTCTGTCCCTGCGTCTCATCTTTCTGCATGCTGCTTTGTTTGCCCCTACTACTCCTGGTATGAGTTATTTAAAGATGAAAGGTTTGTCAAGTTTAACATAAAGCACTGATTTACTTTGCTAAGTAAACAGATAAATTCTAACTGCCTATATCAGATGTCAGTTAATCGGTGTCAGCCCCTCATTTACTCTCCCAACATCTGTCCCGCTGTTTGCCTTCTGTCCCTCCTCCCCTTCCGTCTATCCACGGAGTTTATGAAATGGAAGAGTTAATTGCATGCACTAGTGTTTGGAGGGTGTTGTGGCTTGTCTTTCTAATTAGGTATATATCCTATCACTTTCCTAGAATAAACCTCTTAACCTGAGTTTGACTAGTCTCCACTATGGCAACTCCTGGCAGTTCCGTGTAGCCCAGGAAAGACTGGTTTTAAAAATACCATAAAGAACAAGGAGGAGTGGTCTTAGTAGCGTTTGCCAAATGTATTGAGATTTGGCCTCTGAAGAACACTTTCGGTATTAAGTTGTCTTTACTGTAAGATTTAGAAATACATTATAATATTATTAATTTCAAGTCCTATCTTTACATCCTCTCAGAAAATTTCTGTTACCGTGAATTTTTTAAAAAAGAGAAAGGACAGCAAAAGGCTTCTCGTTAAAGCTGAGCTCTCTGGCTCTGTCTGACCCGTCCTCCTTTCCCCACTCTAGTTTGGCTTCATCGCTTCTCATTAGGACACGGTAGGCTAAGTTCCCTATGCTGCTCGCATCCTAAGATGATACCTTTGTGGAAATAGTGGTGAATAGCATGATTCATTTCAAGCAGAGGCTGAGTTTAGGACAGCAGCTACCATTGAGAAGATTTCTGTGACATGCATTTTAATGACCTCTTGGCTCACATAAACAATATAGGGACATATCTGCTAAAAGAACCCATGAATTTTTCAGATAGTGCCCTAAAGACAATTTTATATGCCTCACTGGTGGTTCTTAGGGTTTTCCTCCCTCACTTGACTTTATCATTGTTTACTAGTAAAAAGCAGCATTGCCAAATAATCCCTCATTTTCCACTATGAAAAATGCAATGTTTAAGCTTTTGGAGTTGTAGGTTAAGCCTACTGTTGTTAGATCTTTGCTGTTTGTGTTGCTTACCTCTGTCTGGAATGTGGCGGTCGCCTCTTTAAACTCTCTTTAACCCTTAATTCAGTGACTTAAGGTTGGAGCTACACACTGGGATTTTGGCTAACAGACTGACAGTTTTGTTGTTTGCATAATTATAATCGGCATTGTACAGAGAAAGGATATGGCTACCTTTGTTAAATCTGCACTTTCTGAATATCAAAAACAAAAAAAACAAAAAACCAAAAGGGAAATGGAGTATAAATCAATTTTTGTATAATCTGTTTGAAACCTGAGTTTTATTTGCTTACTATTAGGGCTTTGTCCCCTTTCTGTAAGTCTTTTGGGATCCTGTGTAAAAGCTGTTCTCATTAAACACCAACAGTTCAGTCCATTCTCTGGTACTAGCTACAAATTCGGTTTCATACTCTACTTAACAATTTAAATAAACTGAAATATTTCTAGATGGTCTACTTCTGTTCATATAAAAACAAACTTGATTTCCAACTGTGTGGTTTGGTTTTCATTTATTTTTGGAGATGGAGGGTTGCTTCTGACAACAGTACAGGAGGGCATCCTGCGAAGCACGGTAAAGAGAGAAGGGCAACAATTTCGTCAGCATCGGCATATGGACAATAGGGGCACTTGGAAGAACCCATGAGGAGCAGAACCATCTTCATACAGGAAGACCGCCCAAGGGCCACGAGAAACCCACTGATGGGCCCAGGGCACCCAGGTGGGCTCAGTCCTAAAGGATACAGCAGTGTTTACACAGTGCCTGTCCTCTTACTTGAAAACTGTATTTACAGCCTCATGAACCATGATTTGGCCTTGCATGAGCATCGGCAAAAAGCAGTTCTTAGCCCCATGTTAAGGCCTGGTCAGTAAAGAGAGTCTAGCTGCTTGTCTCTACTGGAGAGCGGTGTAGAGGTGTTTCATGTTTCTAGGTCACCTGAGTGTTTTCAGTGCTGCTCTGCCCTTTCTACCTGAACCCACATAACCCTGGTGATGTCTAGGATTGACAGCCTGTGGTTGTCCCTTTGAAGCTGGTGTAGGAAAAATGGATATGGTCTCTTCATAAACCCACTGTCTCAGGAAGCAAAAGTAATCTGATAGCTACCACTTGGAAGGTATGGGCAGAAGAATCAGGAATTGGAGACTAGCCTCCTTTTTATATGAAGTTAAGGGTAGCCTGGTCAGCCAGTGTCAAGACCCAGTGTCAAAAAGTAATTGCTGGATATTGGCTCATGCTTTCAATCTTACTGGTGCAGAGGCAGGTAGGTCTCTGAATTTGAGGTCAGCCTGCTCTATGAAGCAAGTTTCAAGCCTACATGTGAGAGACCCTGTCTCAGTTTTTTTTTTTTTTGTAAGCTTATTAATAACTAGGAGTTTGTGCAAGAAGAGCCAGGTAGCTAAGTTGTAGGTAAATGCTGAGTTAAGTAGACAGTTTTGGAGTTTCCCCAGGAAGTATATACATCGGGTTTTAACGTATGTAGACTGACAAGACTGTGCAGAGAGATGGATATTGTAAAAGAACATGATCTTAGCTTTTATGAGAAGATTTAACTAGATGGACTGATGGGCAGTGGGGATTTACAGTGGTGAGAGCAGCATCTGTGTTTTGGATAAGGAATATGGGTTGCACAGGTCATCAAGAATTAAATGGAGCCTGCCTAAAATGGTGACAAAGGTTGCTGGATTGGTAAACAGAAGAGAGTCTTAGGACCCTACTTGGGTGTAGGAACCTCCAGTGCCTGTCACCTAGTTTTATTGGGTTATCGTTTTGTCTAAGTCATCTTGTGGCAGAAAGTAAAGCTGTGGCTTTTAGTGTCTTTAGTGGGTTTCTGAAGCGACCCCCAGGAAGTTGGTAGTGGATAGTGGTAGTTAAAATGGCTTCAAAGGGTGAAGAGATGTGGCTTGCCCCAGCTTGTGGGTAGACTCGGCATTTGTAACCAGTGTGACTTGTTGAGGAGTGAGGGGTGCAAGCACAGGCATACTTTGCTGGGGGACTGATGTGAAGGGTGAGGTCTCTAGCCAAGATCCATGGGTAGGCCATGCTTCCTGCAAGAGCAGTTAACTGTGAAAGGGAAGTATTGCGAGACTCAAGGGCTCTCACCATTAAGGGTTTGGGGATCATTGAGCTACCATGTGATAATATCGCCATTACTTGTGTATCATTCATTGGATACCTGTGAGACAGGGATGAGTATAGCAGTGACATTTCTATAAGGCCCTGAAATGGTGACATTTATAGGGTTATGATGATCTGACTTGCTATAGGTAGAATTCTTACTTCGTGGGGAAATTAGTATTCTTATTAGATCTAACACTCTAGTGAGATGCTGTTGGGTTTCATATAGACCACTATGGTCTTGAACTCACTAGGTGGCCATGGATGATCTTGAATTCTTCTGCCTCCTAAGTTTTTAATATGTATGGGTGTTTTTCCTGTATGTATGTCAGGCACCATGTATGTGCAGTGCCTGAGGAAGCCAGAAAGGGTGTTGGAACCTCTGGGACTTGAGTTTTCAGATGGTAATTCACCACTATGTGGGTACTGGGAATTGAACCCAGGTACTCTGGAAGAGCAGACAGTGCTCTTAACTACTGAACCATCTCTCTAGCTCCCTTATTTATTTTTTAAAAACAGTCTCACAGTGTAGTGCTGGCTGGCTTGAAATCTTCAGAGATCTGCTTGGCTCTGTCTACTGAATGCTAGGATTAAAGGTATGTGCCACCACACCTGGCTGGACCTGGAAAATGGAATGCCAAGTTACTCGTTCAGGTAGCTGAGTAGGGAATGTATCTTGCAGGAGAGTCTCCTGTATGGGGGAAAACAGGTATTCACCCACCTAAGCACAACCTCTGCCCTACTCCCACCTCTCAGAGGTGCCTAAAGAGCACTCAAGAAATGAATGTTCAGTAAGAGCTACTGTAAGGAATACCTTAGATAGGACTCATTTCTGACTTAAACCATAAAATATTCATGTGGAAAGGTGCATTGTGTTTTGTTTTTTTGAGACAATTTTTCAGTTGTGGTAGCCCTGAAGTGGCTCAGGCTGGCCTTGAACTTGCAGCTTCCTGCTTCTGCTTCCTGAGTGTCAGGTTTATAAGTCTATACTAGCATGCCTGACTGTTGTGTCTGATCACTCAGGTTTGAGTTTCCAAGCATTAGGTCAGTGCTCTCCTTCTGTGTTAGCTACTGTTATGTTGTTGTGAGGAGACCCTTATGACCAAGACAACTTAGAAAGCATTCAACTGGGTGTTTGCACATTACTGGAAACTCACACCTGATCTGTAAGCCACTGGGCCTGGCAAAGGCTTTTGAAATTTTAAAGCCCATTCTCAATGACACCTCCTTTGATAAGGCCACACCTCCTAATCCCAAACAGTTCCACTAACTGGACCAGGCATCCAAACAAACATATGAGCCTATGGGACCATTCTCACTCAGACCACCACACCTCCAATTTTCACTCATGTTTAGCTCTTAAAACCAAGCTCAAAATAAAAAAAAAGAGCTGGAGGTAATTCAGTAGTGGGATATATTTAAAGCCCTGGGTTCAGTCTCTAGCATATGCAAAATGGAAACACCGTGGCAGTATTTCATATTGTACAAACCCACCCCACAAAACAGTCTCAGCAACCACAAATAACAAGCCCCGTGGACCCCACATGCAGTAAAAACATTTACGGAATGGTGAGCTAGCTCAGAGGGTGAAGGTGTTTGCTACCAACCCTGATGACCTGAGCTTGATCCCCGGGATGTGCACAGTGGGAAGGGAGGACTGACTCCATTGGGTTGGTCTCTCACCTCTATGTGAGTGTGGCGGCACATGCAGGCACACACACACAATTAGAATTTTTAAAATTGATCTTAAAATATTTTAGGTTGTCAAAGTTCCCCCAAAATCCCAAACATAAGCAGAGCCAAGCCACTGACCGAGAACTGTACATGCGCAGGAGAACGCAGTGCTCGCACCTGCCTGAGGTCCTCCGGGCTTCCAAGCTGCGTGGAGAGCAGAGGCCTGAACACAGGGCTTGGCACGGTGTAATGGGACACTAAAGTGAATGGATGCCAGACATCTGCTATCTCCAGCTGGAGTCTTATCTGCCCTTCTAAGAATGGGTTGATAACCAGTTTGCCAGACCTTCAGCAACAAGAGGATGCCGCTTGAGAAATGGATCAGTTCTAAGTCCCCAGCAGGCTTTGGGGTGCCTGACTAAGAAATTGCAGGTGCCACTGCCCTCTATTTTCTCACACACTTCTAAGTGCCAGTTAAGTGGTTGGTTATAGCCTAAAGGCTCTCAGTGGGCTTTGAGGGTGGGGGGCAGTTGAGACAGGCAGAGCAAGAAGGAGGTCTTGAGGGCTGGAGCCTCCCTTAGGTCTCACATAACTTAGGCAGGAATGAGTCTACATCTGTTTCCCAAGAACTCCCTGCCAGTAACCTGGGGCCTCGCAGACATTTTGCTGAAAGCCTCTGGAGAGAGAGCCTGATTTATTGAGACAAGCCAGCTCCAATTGGCTGAATGTGTGCATACAAGGCGAGACTTAGGGCAAAAGCAGTCGTACCAGGCTTTCCACTGGCAATCAAAAGTGGGGGTGCTACAGCAGAAGCTGGGGGTCAGGGTGGGATAGTTGTTTCTTTTGTGCTGCTACAATGATAGCTGTCAGAGAACCTGACAATGGGCAGAAAGCTCTAGATCAGGTCTCCCCCCAATCCCCGTATCTACCCTGACATTATACACATTTTTTTATTTTTATTTACACGTTTTACACTGGTTTTATCTTATTAATTTATATGAATCTATATGTGCACTTGCATGTGGATGCCTGTAGAGGCCACAAGAGAGCATCAGATTTGGAGTTGCACAGTAACAGGAGGCTGTGAGCCATCATGCGGGTGTTGGGAACTGAACTCAGGTCCTCTGCAAGAACAAGTGTTCTTACCTCCCAAGCCATCTCTTCAGTCACTGTTTTTGATTTTGCAACATAGTACTGGTGTCAAAGTTTCATTTTCTGGTTTTCATTTCATGCAAGTTAGACAAGCACTTTACCAACTGAACTACTTCCCCAGTCCCTGCAATAAACAAACACTTCTTTTAAAAAAGCTGTTATTACATGTATTCATGTATTTGTGTGTGTACATGTTAATAAATACTTTAATATATATACATATACCTATATATATATATGTATTGCCATTGTGTGTGTGTGTGTGTGTGTGTGTGTGTGTGTGTGTGTGTGTGTGTGTTTGCATGATGTGGAGGTCAGAGGACAACTCGCAGGAGATAGTTCTCTTCCACATTGTCGGTTCTGGGGATCAACCTCGGGTTCATCAGACTGGGTGGAGAAGCTCCTTTACCCACTGAGCCATCTCACCAGCACCATAGGTATTTCTGAGGCCAGGCCTGGGACAATCAAATGTGTCGTCTGGCTCTAAATGCCACAGTACAGGAAATCTGAGAACATAGGAACAGATTAAATTACATCAATCCAAATCCTTCACAGGAACTTTGACCCAGCCTCTCCAATGACTGCAGTTGGAACAAGGAGAAAAAGGTAAGCAAATGAAATTGTGATGTGTTTAGAAAAGAAAACTCAGGAAATGACCACCCCAAAAGTGAGAGTGGGGCTGATGGCTGTTGGCGGGTGGGTGTGGGACTCCTGAACAGCCAGATTCTGTTTGGCATAGATGTTGCTCCGGGGGGGGGGGGGGTTGCCTTGTAACAATTTATTGTCTTTACTTCTTAGTTCCAGAGTCAGGGTCTTGATATATATCCCATGTTAGTTCAGTGTTGGGATCACAGGCATGTGCTAGCTGCTCTGGTTTACACGTTTGTTCTATATGAGTTGTTATACATGTAATCAGTCATTGCTAGGAATGATGGTCCTTGGGACAGGAGGATGGACACAAGTTGGAGACCAACCTGGTCCACAGTGAGTTCTTGTTTAGCCAAGGCTACAGAGACCCTGTTTCAAACAAAACTACTCAAAGTCATCATAACAGGCTGTGTGGGGGTGGGGTGGGTGTACACTGAGAAACGTGACCTCTAGGAACATAGAAACTGGTCTGCTTTGGTGCGTCATCACTGTTGATGGCCATAGACACAAGTCCTTCTGGGGATGGAGGCTGTGTGGCCTACCTTTCTTTCTTGCTGTGGGTTCTGGTTCAGAGTCTCGTGGTTATGTTAGTTGATGAAACCCAAATTATGTGTCTAGGTGCTAGGGAAGTAGGGAAAGGTGTGTGTTGTGAACATGGGTTAGTTCAGTGGACAGAGTGACAAATGACCTCTGTGCTGGCACTACTCAAACCTAATTGTATATTAGCTGAACAATGTCTGAAAAATCCACCCCCAGGGGACAGTGAAATGAATGAGCTGGTTGAACAAGTCTGGTGACTTGTTCGATCCTTGGAAGCCATTTATGAAAGGACAGCTGACTTCTGAAAGTTGTCCTCTGACCGCCACACACTGGCAGGAATGCATGTCACTAATCCCTGTGGTGGTTTGAATGAGGATGGACCTATAGGTTCATATATTTGAATATTTGGTCCCCAGTTGGTAGAACTTTGGGGGAAGGGCTATGAGGTGTGGCCTTAGAGAAGGAGGTTATGTTACTGGGGTGTCCTTTGAGGCTTCAAAAGCCCTCACCATTCCCAGTTGACTTACTACCTCGTGCTTGTGGATCAAAGCGGAGACTCTCACCTACTGCTTCAGGGCCATGCCTGCTTGCCTGCCTGTGGCTGTTCATGGACCCTAACACTCTGAAAATGTAAATCCCAGATTAAACTCTTTTATTAATTGCCTTGGTCGTAGTGTTTTATCATAGCAAGAGAAGAAACAAAGACACTCCCTAGTAAATAAAATCAATGTAAAGCCCATCTCTAGCAGGTGATACAGCTCAGTAGAGTGCTTGCCCAGTGCGGCCCAGTGTGCTTAGGGCCCTGGACTCAGTTCCCAGACCCCAGAAGCCAACTTGTGATGGTGAGTGCTGTAATCCCTCATCTAGATCATCCTTGGCAACCGAGCCAGGCCAAGGACAGCACTGGTGGGAGAGTCTCAAGACCAGTCACACAACAAGTGCAGCCACACACGTGCCTGTACAGAGCACGTGCACAAACCACACCAAGGTTGTACCCAGCCCAGCTGAAGCCGAATGCTGGACTGAGACTCCAGCGATGTACTTTTTTTTTTTTAAATATTCCTTTGCAATTCCCCTAGGCAGCCAAATTCACGAGTCAGCAGCTACACCCTTATCACCAAGTGTATTCTTCAAATTACCTGCCTTGGGACCTCCCGGGAGCTCTCCCACTTCTAGAGAATGTGGTTTCTTCTTCAATAAACTGTCTATCACAAAAGGAAAGAAGGAAGAAAGGCAGGAAAAGAGGGAGGGAAAGAAAAACAACCTTGGGGCTAGGGATGTAGTACAGGTGATTGATCTTAGCATCTTCCCTCCCTTCCAAAAGTGGAGTGCAGAGGAGAACTACAGAGTCTTAGTACAACTAGAACCCACACTTAGGCAGCCCAAGTGAACATGTCCTGTCCTACACTATGCAGTTTCTCCATGGCAGCCTGTGCCCTACCATCAGAGAACTGGCTTCCCCTCTACGTCCCACTGAGGAAAGCATGTTTGGCCTACACGTCATGTGGCAGCCTTGGTGTGAGACAACTGTCCTTTGTGAGGTTTGTGTCCTTAACAGACTGCTTACAATTCCTGAGTACAGTCCATCACTGAGGAGAAGTCGAGGCAGAAACACCGGCAACTAGTCACATCGTGTCCACTGCCACGAGCAAAGAGATTCCTTTGTACACAGGCTGCCTGCTCTCCACTTTCTTATTCTCAGCTAGCTTTCTTCTGTTGTATGTGGTTCAGGACTCCTTCCCCCCGACCCCCGGCCTAGGGAATGGTGTTACTCACGATGGGCTAGGTCCACCTACATCCATCAATATTCAAGACAACTCCCACAAACATTCCTCGTTAAGACACTCTCTCTGTGTAGCTCTAGGTTAGTGTCAAATTGACAATAAAACCCCGAACAGCTTTTATTGTTCTTTTCTTTGAGATAGTGTCTTATGTAGCCCAGGCTGGCCTTGAACTCTCTGTGATCCCAGGGTGATCTTGAATTCCGGTTCCTCCTCCAACTAACGACTGGCTTTATTTTTAATGTTTTACATTGAGATAAAGTCTTTCTGTGCTGCCCAGATTGGCCTTAGCCTCTTAAGCTCAAATAATCCTCAGCCTCCTAAATAGCTGAGACTGTAAGCGTGAAGCCCTGTATCCAGCTTGTATTTCTTTTTAAAAGCAATTTTAATTATAATCTAAAAGAACTTAAGCCGGGCGGTGGTGGCACACGCCTTTAATCCTAGCACTTGGGAGGCAGAGGCAGGCAGATTTCTGAGTTCGAGGCCAGCCTGGTCTACAGAGCGAGTTCCAGGACAGCCAGGGCTATACAGAGAAACCCTGTCTCGAAAAACCAAAAAAAAAAAAGAACTTAAAAAAATCTAAGTCACTGTTGGGTCAAACTAACTACTGCCAGTCACTGGATAAATTGATTCCCATAGATCTTAAATTCCTTTTCTGTAATGGGGCCAGTGAGATTGCTCAACAGATAGGGACACTTAATGACCCAATTTGATCCCTGGAACTCACAGGTTGGAGGGAAATAACCGACTCCTGAAGTTTGTCCTTTGATCTGGACATTTTGTTTGCTTATGTATATTCAAGATATTATACACTCATAGGACTAGAAAGTATCTCAAATATAATATTCTTTCTAATAGAAATATTCTTCAGTTCTGAGGTCTCCCTGTTTGACAAACAAGATTCATAACACTCTCAACTCTTCTGAATTAGCAGGAACTTGTCACTCTGTGTGTGTGTGGGGGGGTGGGGTTATGGGTGGGAGGTGGGAGAAACAGACTATAAACTATGGAGCTACTATGCCACCTGGTGACCAGTTTGGGAGTTGCAGTCCCAATTCCTAATGGCCTTAAACTCCTTGAGGATTTAGTGAATGTGTAGCCAGCTGGGCATGCACCGCCACCACACCTATCCTAGTCAGTTTGGTCATGCTAACGCAAGAGTAAGATAACTAACAGAAGAAGGAAACTAACTTAAGGCGTGGGTAGTAAAGAAATACAAAGGAAAGCGGGCAGCAAGGTGGTACACCGAGACGGTGAGTGAAGACATCTGCACCAAGCCTGACCACCTGAATTCAATACCTGGGAATCACATCTGGAAATGTAGAAGTTAGGTCTGGTTTGTCCTCCCAGCTCTATGCTCCCAGAAATAAGACTCAGATTCAAAATATATTTACACATACCTTGGCCATATAGCTAGGCTCTTCTCTGGCTCTGATCATAACTTAAAATAACCTACTTATTTTAATCTACATTCTGCCACATGGCTGATTACCAGTGCTCAGATACCAAACATCAGGCTTGTCACATCTTCTTGGGCAAATCATCCGTGCCTGGCTCTCTTCCCAGAATTCATTCTGCCTCCTGGATGTCCCACCTTCTATTCTACCCTTTTCTATAGGCTATAGGTTTTTTTAATTGGCAGGTGATGCATTCAAACAAGATATTCTCTCTACTGGAAAGGAGATCTTACATACACAAACCATGATATGTGTACTCACACATGTAGACACAACAAATACAAAAATGTAATTTTAAAGAACTGGGCATGGTTGATGCACGCCTTTAATCCCAGCACTCAGGAGGCAGAGGCAGGATCTCTGAGTTCAAGGACAGCCTGAATTCCAGCAGAGCTAAGGCTCACAGAGAAACCCTGTCTCGAAACCCAGACCAAAAACTGAGTAACTGGAAATAGAAAGGAAACCAGACCATGTGCTATGTACAGTCTGAGGCCCTTTATGAGGCGCTTAGAGCACTTGCTTTCTCCCCTTCCCTTCCCCTTTTCTCTTCATGTGCTCATGGCTGGCCTCTGCTCCTCTTCTCTCTCTCTTCTCTCTCTCTCTCTCTCTCTCTCTCTCTCTCTCTCTCTCTCTCTCTCTCTCTCTGCCTTTCTCTGCCTCTACTACCCTCTTGACTCCCCTCCCATGCCCTAAATAAACTCTATTCTATACTAAAAAAAAAAAGAAAGAAAGAAAAAAGAGGGTCTTAGCTTATGAGAGCAGGACCTCATAGGTAGATTAGAGACCTTACAACAGGAAGGAGGCTGAGGGGAACTCTCTCTTGCCATTCTGCCTTCCACCACATGAAGACAGCTAGACATCTTCACTTTGAACTTGGACTTCCCAGACTCCAAAAGCGAGGGCACATTTCTGTTTTATATAAATTATATTACCCAGTCTGTGGTATTCTGTGACAGCAACATAAAACAGAAAAAGCTGAAAGACATTCATCTCCAGATTAGAAAGTTATGGCGTGGGGGCTGGAGAGATGGCTCAGCGGTTAAGAGCACTGACTGTTCTTCCAAAGGTTCTGAGTTCAAATCCAGCAACTACATGGTGGCTCACAACCATCCGTAACAAGATCTGATGCCCTCTTCTGGAGTGTCTGAAGATAGCTAAATACATCTTTAAAAAAAAAAAAAGAAAGTTATGGCGTATACACCCCCCCCCCCCCCGTAGAGCAAGAGCATATTTATAACCACTCACTTTCCCCTGCCCCCATTATTCTTGTTGCTATTTTTTTAAGATTTATTTATTATTATATCTAAGTACACTGTAGCTGTCCTCAGAAGAGGGCTCATTACAGATGGTTGTGAGCCATCATGTGGTTGCTGGGATTTGAACTCAGGACCTTCAGAAGAGCAGTCAGTGTTCTTAACCGCTGAGCCATCTCTCCAGCCCTCTTGTTGCTATTTACTTCTAGAGCATCGTCTAAGATCTCCATGCTTAGTAAACACTGACTGCCGGAAGCTTCTCAGCTGGGGATGGAGCTTCATGAGCCCCTCTTCCGGGCACACTGGACTGTACAGGTGACAAGAGCTGCTGTGAGTTCATGGGTACAGCAGCCGTGTCATGCCCAGAAGGCGACATGGCATCCTCTGGCTCACACATTTTGGCCCCATCTTCCCGAGCTTGGAGAGGAGAGGGATGCTGGTGTAGATGCCCCGCTGTGGCAGGACACCTGACAGTCACCTATTCTCAGTCCTCTGCCTGTCCTGAGTCTGCATTTTTCACAACTGCAGCAAAGGGGCTTCTCAATCACAGTTGAGAGCAGCACTAACCCAGGGGTATAGACATGAGTGTGTTGAACGCAGTTTGACAACAATGTCCGGTTAACAAAACAACAGGAGTAGGTTCTGTTGCAGAAGACAATTGATGCTACTCACATTGACCTGGCAGCGGTGGCTCGCAGTCCTCGCTACCTGCCCCGGTGTTCTGGATTCCCCAGCTCAATGGATGGGTCACTCCTAAATGTCCACATTGCTAGCGCCTCCCCTCCAATACTCCTGAGTTAGTACTTACTAAAATCTATATTCTATAATCTATCTTTGCTACCCTAGACCGAATGGGGAGGGTATGTTGCTGTCTTTACCATGTCAAGTCAGGAATGTGAGCTGCTATTTGGGTGCTGGGAATCAAACTGGGGTCCTCTGAAAGAGCAGCAACTGCACTTAACTAACCACAGAGCCATCTCCAGCCCCGATATATGGGCACATTTAAAAAAAATAATTTATTTTCATTTTATGTGCATTGGTGTTTTGCCTGCCTATATGTCTGTGTGAGAGTGTCAGATCTTGAAGTTACAGACAGCTGTGAACTGCTGTGTGGGTGCTGGGAGGGGAATTGAACCCAGGTCCTCTGGAAGAACATTCAGAGCTCCTAGCCACTGATCATCTCTCTGACCCCCTATTATTGATAGTTTTAAATTTAATCCCCCCCCTTTTTTTGACAAGGGCCTCGTGTATTTCAAGCTGCTCTCCTATTTTTTATGTAGTCCAAGGCCTTCTGATTCTCCTGATTCTAACTCCTAACTCCTGGCTCTATAGGCCTGAGCCACCACACCAAGTTTTATGAGGTGTAAGGAATTGAACTCAGAGCATCCTGTTTGCTGGGTAGGCACTCTGTCAACTGAGCTACACTGCTAGCCCCAGTATACATACATACATACATATCATATATATGCATATACATGTATGTGTGTGTGTAATGTTTCTTGGGTGTGTAGCAAGAAAAAGTAAAAGAACAAATAGCAAGTAGTGGCTAATTAGCAGCACACAAAGATGACAAGATACCACCAGCAGCCCTACCTTTCCATTTTAAAGAAGTACAACTCCAATGGTGGCTCACGCTTTAATTCCAGCACTCTGGAGACAGAGCTAGGTAGATCTCTGAGTTTGAGGCCAGCGTGGTCTTCAGAGCAACAATAATGAAAACAAAAACGTCCAATGCTACAATTAATATATATGTGTGTATGTGTTTATATATAACATATATATAATTTATACATATTATACATACATACGCATATTATGTATACATACAATATGTACACAACATACATTGACACACACGTATATGGGGATTGTCTGTATATATCTGTGCACAATATGAATGCACACCTGGTACCTCCAAGGCCAGAAGAGAGGGTTGGATCCCCTGGAGTTGAAGTTACAGACAGTTATGAACTGCCAACGGAATAGAAACCAGGTCCTCTGGATAAATAACCAGTGCTCTTAACCACTGAGCCATCTCTCTAGCTCCTAACTCCCTAACTCCACATTTTTTTTCTTTTCTGAATTAAGCTTTTGGTATCATATTATCTTCAGGAGGCATTGCCCACCACAAGGCGGTTTATATCCTCACGTGTTCTCTTCTAGCAGTTTTATAATTTCACATGTTACATTGTGGTCCGTGGTCGGTTGGACTACTAACTTCGGTGGTGGGCTGAGTTCTGCGGCCAGGTATGTTTACTTTTGTAAAGGGGTTTCCAGCAGTGCTTGTCCGTCCCAGAGGCTCTTGCTGCAGAACTCCCAGCGCCATCCAGTCGCCTCTGCTCCTTTGTCAAAGATCAGTTACTTTGTTGCTATTACTGGGCGCCCTAGGTCAAGAAGGCAGTCTATTGGGTCCTTTATCAACTCTCTGGCTTGATTCAAGGAAGATAACCAAGAATCTCTGTGCTTTTCCTCATCATTTGCTGTCATGGAGGCCCAAATGACTCCAAGTCCACCTCAAGTATCTGTGCAGGTAAGCGTCATTGAGGAATGCGATGAAAGACCACTAGTATGAAGCATTTCATTGAGAAATAATTAAGAAAAATTTAAGATCGTGAAACTTTTGAAAAGAGCTCGATTTAAAAGCAAGTCATGAGGACCATAATGCAGTCTCAGTTTACAGTGTCCGAGGAGCCAGGGAGATGGTTCCACTTATGAAGAACATAAGCCAGACAGCATAGGTTCTGTCTGCTAAGCTGTCCCAAGATGGAGTCACCTAAGACAGAGATGAACGACCTGTGCAGGACCCTGCTCCTTCAGGGGAAGGGAGACTGACCAGTCTGTACTTTCAGAGGCCTGCTGGGCCCTCATTTCAGCAGAACACAGCCTCCTGTTATCCCAACGGCCAGAGGCCCCTCCCCCTGTAAACATTTGCTCACTTCACATGTGACAGTTCCTTCTTCCTAATGACCTCCTGTTAGGCTCCTGCCCAGCTAAAGCCACCCTATGAGACCCCAGATTCCTCTTTTTGGTGCAGTTCTCTCTTGTCTTGGAGACTCTGAGTTCCTGTTTTAAATAAAACCTTTACCTTTCTGCCTCAGCCTGGCTCTGGCGGCCTCGTTCTTTTGTTAAGCCTCCAGCCATCACTGAAACCAGCCTTGGAAGGAGATAACCAACTCTTAAAAGTTGCCCTCTATGGGGGCTGGAGAGATGGCTCAGCGGTTAAGAGCCTCTTCTGGAGGTCCTGAATTCAATTCCCAGCAACCACATGGTGGCTCACAACCATCTGTAATGAGATCTGGCGCCCTCTTCTGTCTGAAGACAATTACAGTGTACTTACATTAAATCTTTAAAAAGTTGTCCTCTGCATGTACACACGCGCGCGCGCACACACACACACACTCACAGATGCACATACACACAGAAAGGCATGAATGCACACATGCACACACAAATAAAGCTGCAAGATAACACACACTATAATTCCAGCATTTGAAAGGCTGAGTCAGCTCAGGCTAGGAGACGTTTGAGTGTGAGCTATGTAGGAAGATATGTAGGAAGACACTGCCTTTAAAAAGAAAGTGATTTCAGGACTTAATTAAAATAAACTTTATAGTAGTCAAGTACGGTCTTATGACATATTTCTGGCTATCCTGGAACTTGTTATGTAAACCAGGCTGACCTCAAACACACAATGATCCACCTTCCCCTGCCTCCCAAGGGCTGGGATTAAAGACATGCACCCCAACACCAAGCCCAACCAATGTCTTTAACACTTTTTTAACACTTTAACACTACCCAATGTCTTAAACTCTTAATGTGTTTAAGAGTCAGAAGTCAGGAAGATCTGGATTTGAAGGTAATCCTTAGCTACACAATGAAATTGAGGCTAGCCTGGGCTATAAAGTCCTTATCTCAAAAAAAAAAAAAGGAAAGAAAGTCAGAAATTTTTTTTTGGTTTTTTGAGACAGGGTTTCTCTGTGTAAAGAACTCACTCTGTAGACCAGGCTGTCCTTGAACTCAGAGATCCGCCTTCCTCTGCCTCCCAAGTGCTAGGATTAAAGGCGTGCACTACCACTGCCCGGCCAGAAATGTATTATTTTGAAACATATTTTAATCATATAACTGTTCTTAACCCTATTTAGAATGAAAACATTTTATTTGGAGTTGGAGAGCCAGCTCAAGTTGGAGCCTGCTTCTTTTCCTCCAGGGGATCTGAATTTGGTTTTCAGTGCCCAAGCTAGGTAGTTCCTAACTGCTTATAACTCCAGCTCAGAGAGAGGGTCTGAGACCTTCTTCTAGCCTCAAGGGCACCTTGTAATACGCACATGAAGGAAAATAAAAATAAATCTTTAAAAACATTAAAAAAAAAAAAGAAAAGCAAAAGAAAACCCAGGGTCTGGAGAGATGGCTCAGTGGTTAAGAGCACTGACTGTTCTTCCAGAGGGCCTGAGTTCAAATCCCAGCAACCACATGGTGGCTCACAACCATCAGTAACGGGATCTGATACCCTCTTCTGGTGTATCTGAAGACAGCTACAGTGTATTCATATAAATAAAATAAATAAATATATTTTTAAAAAAACCACATATATTGAAAGAAAATAGCATCTTAGGTGCTATGGTGGTATATGACTTTAATCCCAGTATGCTGAGGCAGGGTGAGCATGAGTTCAAGATCAGTCTGGAGTACACAGCTAGACTGTCTCAGAACCCCTCCCTCCCCCAAAATCCCCAAATGACAAATAACTCGCTTGTATCAGGTATCCAGCTGACTGATTTGTTCAGCTCTATTAACCAAAATTCTTGTCTAGCTTCCTGAAATGAGTGTTTCATGATTATTTTATTTTTAGTTCAAATCTATATGTAAGGCTTTCTTGTGACTCTAACATTCCCCCTTCATTTTGATATATTTGTTTTTCTCTTTCTTTCTTTCTTTCTTTCTTTCTTTCTTTCTTTCTTTCTTTCTTTCCTTCGACAGGGTCTTTCTGGCTTTTTTTTTGGAACTACATAGACCAGGCTGGCCTCGAACACACAGTGTACTAACATATAATAAATAAATCTTTTAAAAATTATTTAACACAAGTACACTGTTGTCTTCAGACACACCAGAAGAGGGCATCAGATTCCTTTATAGATGGTTGCGAGCCATTATGTGGTTGCTGGGACTTGAACTCAGGACCTCTGGAAGAGTGGACAGTGCTCCTGACTGCTAAGCCACTGCTCCTGCCGCTCTGTTTCCTTCCTTAAAGCCTGACCTTAGGGATGAGGGTGGTGCTTAGAACGTAGAGTGCTTGCTTGAGTGCTTGCTTAGAAACTGCAAAGACCTGGGTCCAACGCCAGCACCACATAATCTGGGCCTGGTGTTGCACACTTACAGTCCACACACTGAGGAGATGGAGGTAAGAGGCTCAGGAATTTGAGGCAATTCTTGCTACATCCTGGGCTATGTGAGACCCTTTCTCAAAAATTCAAGGTAATCCTCAGCTACCTAGCAAGTTCCTGGTTAACCTGGGCTACATAGTGTTGTAGCTAAGTGCTGTATGGCAATGAGCTTTCCAGCACCAGACTCCAGGCTGGAAAATGTAATGTGCACCGGGCACTTCTGAGCAGTTTGCACAGTGCGGAACATGCATGAGGAAAACTACACCAGATGCGATGCCTACTTCTGGGGTTTAGCAGTATAGCCCTACACACCTGCTATCCAGAGTCTGGGCTATGTTTGCTGCCCTGGCCTTTACTTTATAAACTGTCAGTATTGCATTGTGTGACAAAACTTTTCCTGGGGAGGCACACACATCTCCTCACCTCAGGGAGTCCATGACAGACCGAACTACAGATACCATCAAAGTTAAGTTTGGTGAACCATGAGTTTTATTGGGAATGTGCGTAAAGAATATGGAGCAGAAATGATTTGAAGACAGCTGCATCACCAAATCCCACCCCAGCATAGGTGACAGCTCACCAAGCTGGGAATCTGGAACACACTGCACAGCCTGCAGGCAGCTCCACAGGTTGAAGAGAGTGTCCTTCCAAGGTGGCTCAGTTGGTCTAAACCTCTTCAAGGCAGCTCAGTTGGCTTCTACTTCTTTCAGGTCTTGCTAATCTGATTTCAGAGTCTTCTTTGTTGCATGGCTTTGGAGCTGGGCCTAATAAATCTGATCAGTTTCAGGGACTTCCTGAGGCTCCTTTAGTTTTTTTTCTATTCTTCCTTCCTTCTTTCCTTCCTTTTCTTCTTTCTTTCTTTTATATCTGTCTTCAGACACACCAGAAGAGGAAATCGGATCCCATTACAGATGGTTGTGAGCCACCATGTGGTTGCTGGGAATTGAACTCAGGACCTCTGGAAGAGCAGTCAGTGTCCTTAACTGCTGAGCTATTTCTCCAGCCCTATCTTTTTTTTTTTGGTTTTTTGAGACAGGGTTTCTCTGTGTAGCCCTGACTGTCCTGGAACTTGCTCTGTAGACCAGGCTGGCCTAGCACTCAGAAATCCACCTGCCTCTGCCTCCCAAGTGCTGGGATTAAAGGCATGCACCACCACTGCCCAGCCCTACCTTCTTTTTTAAGAAGCTTCACTGCAGGATAGAATGTTTCAACTTCACTGTACACAACATGTGGTCACACTAATCAAGAGAGACCGTCTTCCCGACCAGGTGGGAAAGTGAACTTTCATTCACTCATCTCTTTCATGACTCTATCCTTCATCTGCCCCCAACCCCATTAAATACTGCCTGGGGCACTGTCACAGAAGGAAATTCAAGGGCTTGGCTATGCTAGAGAGAAGTTCAAGGTCAGGCTGGGCAACTTCTTGAGCCTTGTCTGAAAACCGAAAATAAGAGAAGGGATGGGGTTACCTCTGTGGTAGAGAACTTGCTTGGTATGTGGCAGGCCCTGGGTATGGAAAAAGCAAAGGAAAACGACTCTTGACGCCATGCTCAAGGCTGTAAGGCTCAGCCTAGTACTCCAGGAGGTTACGGCAGGAGGGTGAGAGAATAAGGCCAACCTAGATTACCCACAGAGAGACCCTAGTCTTAAACAGAATAAAACAGAAAAGGTGCTGATGCTATTTCCTTTGGGGTTCAGGCGCATTAGACGAAAAGCTTTGGGTGTGCACGTGTTGAAGTCTCCTGAGGGCATATAGAGGCCAAGACTATGGTTCATGGCTAGGGACCAGACTAGGGACCAAGGTCCTTCTTGGAGGGCACTCAGCCCCGACCGTCTTGCACCTGCAGAGGGCGCCGCTGACACACTGAAACGAAAAGAGCCTCCAGCCGGGTGCGAGACCATGGCCAGCAAAGCTTTTGGGAAAGGCTTCTCCTCTAAAAGAACTCGGAGCTTCAGTCAGGAGGGGATGAAAATTGATGGTGAAAACAGAAAAGAGCCGATTTAATTTAAAACAAGAAACAAAAAACAAAAACAAAAAAACAAAAAAACGAGTCCTGCACCTGACCCCAATCGTTCAGGTGCTTGAACCTGTTTCCCCATCTACAGAGCGGGCGGGGGTGGGGGTGGAGGTGAGGGTGGGGTGGGGGTAGCGGGGTTTCGGAAAGTGCTCTTCCGAGACAACTTAGATTCAAACTCCAAGTACCACCTGCCCTCCTTGCTCCTCCCCAGTTTGAGTATCCCCGCCACGGAGCAGCCTCCAGCTTGGAGTAGCGGATGTGAGCAACGCAGCAGTCCTGGGTCCGGACTCCGCGAGGCCTTGGCACGACAGGATAACCTAGGACACCGGGCCAGAGCCCCATCGGACCCCGTTCTCCTTCCCCCTACCTATCTCCACCCTTGCCTTGTCACCTTGCCTTGTCAGCGCCTTGTCACCGACCATCACCTGGACGCTCCCGGGGCGCGGGCCCGGCGGGCGGGGCGGGGGGCGGGGATGGGGGTGGGGGCCGGCGCCCCGTGGGAGGAGGCTGGCCACGTGACTCTCGAGGCTCGGCTGGGCTGCCAGGCGGGGAGAGCCGCTCCGGCCCAGGAGGAGGCGGCGGGCGCGCAGCCCGAGCTGCGCCGGACTGGCCGTCGGGGTTCCGGGACGGCGGACCCCGGGGAGCGCCCATGCCATGGAGAAGCTGGCGGCCGGGTTGGCCGGGCTGCGCTGGAGCATGGGCGCTTTCCCGCTGGACCTCATCGTCAGCCGCTGCCGCCTGCCCACGCTCGCCTGCCTCGGACCAGGTACCGGGTGTCCAGAGGGGAGACGAGGCGGAGGATGCGGACAGTCGGGGCCTCGCTCTGTTGAAGCTGGCCGGACTGCTAGGCGCATTCGGTCCCTACCCTCCCTGTCCCTAGCAATGGGAGCCTTGCTTGTCTTCTGGGACGACTCCTGGGACAACCGGAGCCCCCAAGTCCCAGCACCGTTTCCCGGGCCCCACTGACCCCCCACAGGGTTAGAAACTGGCCGCAGGGTTGCAGCAAAGTTTTCAGTTCCCTCTGGAGCCAGCAGCGCTGCTGAGTCTGTGGGCTGCTCAGTCAGTGCACCCCGCTTTCCCAGCGCCTGCCCGCCCCTGCCCGGGCCGCACCCCCCTTGATCCCTTTGTCTCCAGCCTCTCACCTTCATCCTACTGCATCCCGTGAACCACGATAGGTCTTTCCCTACCATCCCCATTAGTCCCTTTTTGGGACCTTTCCTGAACCGTCCTTTGACATCCTGAGGTCCTTTGGCAGCGGGCAGACTACCCTGCAGAGAGGCCTGAGTGAGAGGGCCGGCCACCAGACCCCCCTCCCCCCAAACCCCTTTCCCCATCTCGGCACAGGACCCCGGCCCTCCTCCGCCTCTCGTCCTATTTCTCCAGCAGGCCCCCTCTGTTCCGATGATGGGACCATATATGGGGGAGCCTGAAGGTTGCACAGAGCAAGAGGACTGTAGTGTTGGGGGAAAGGGGAGCTGTTTGGCTGGGGGGAGGGGCGGGAGCCGGGGCTGGCAGCCAGGCTGGGGGTTTTGTGTGTGAGAAGAATAGGGGTTTGGCCCGCGTTGGCACACTCGCTTCCCTGAATGCTAATGGGACTCCTGTGCTGTCTTCTTCTTGGACTGGCAGCCCCTCCTCAGACCCGCAACAGCAAGAACTGGGCACAGTGAGCACCAGGCGGGCCGAAGCAGGCTCTCTGGGACTTCGGTGTCCGGGTCCTTTAGGTGGAACACTTGGAGTCCAACTCTGGTGGGACCTCACCCACCGCTCAGCGTGCGATCCCAGGACTGCGCCTGCAGCTGGACTGTGCCTGCTTGTGAATAGGAAATTCTGCCCTAGGTTCTTCCTGCTTACTTCCCACGCATCTCTTTGACACCCTTTTCTTTGAGTTCTTTTCTGAGTGCTTCTTTATGACTAGGCCTTCTCTGAGCTTCCCTGACACCCGTACGTCCTATTCCACGGGGCTGCTGGCTTTTGGGGAGGGCCAAGGAGTATGGACATTCATTAAATGAATGAATGATTGAGCAATAGCGTGGGATGGCCGAACTGTCTGTGACAGTGTGGTTATGACTGTCGTCACCATTAGAGTATGAATGTATGCTTGAAATCGTATGTCCTTGGAAGTCCCCTCGTGTGTATGCATTCAGGAGGGGTCCCTTGGTAGGATCTTAAGACTGAGTTGTGCTGTTTGGGTGACAAACATTTGTCTTGTTAGTTGCAGTTGAACTATTGCTGATGGTGACCCCTGGCTATTGGTGTGTATACCTGTGTGGCTTTGGCCTGCGTCCCTATGGAATAGTGGTGGGCGGGGCTTATTAGGTTAGCCCTAGAAAGAGCTTGTAGAGCTGGAGGGCACAGAGCTTCCTCTCCTTCCTTGGAGGAGGAAGGCTCAGACAAACGTCCCCTGTGCATGCTTGCACGTCAGAGCACACATGTCCTCACACCCAGAATGGGAGATCTTCCCCTGAAGGTCCTCAATACCCCACCCATTGTACACACCACACGGACATGCTTTATGAAGTCCTGTTGTTAGCGTAAACCATTTCCCATTCAATGGGCTGGTAGAAAATGTGTAAGGTGTGTGTGTGTGTGTGAGGGGGCTGGGAAGGAGACATCCCCACCCCCACTGTGCCCACCAGCTGCATCCAGGATACGCCCCATCAGTCTCCTGGAAGCTGGGCTGCCCCTCCTGCTCCCCTGGAAACCGTTGCTGAGGATGGAGCCTCTTGAGCCCAGACCCCTCCTGCCGCCCAGCACCTCTGCCCCGGGCTGCTTCCCTCAGCCCAGGCTCCCTCCCCTCCCCCACTCTGCTCTCTGAAATCCAGTGCACGTGCTGCCCCAACTTTAAGAAATAGCTTCTCTGGGGTGGGGTTCCACTGTCAGGGTGCAGTTCCCTCCCCTATCCTTTGAGGTCTTGTGAATGTGAGACTCTATGGCGGTGGGTAGAGAGGAAAAGTGTTTCTCTAAGAGACCCAGGAGTAGGCTTCTGTAAGCCCTGCCATTCCGAGCTGACAGCGACTGTGAGGACCCTCATAGCCAGGACCCACAGGGCAGACCCTTTCTAGTTCTTTTCTTTGCCACAACAGGGCCTTCCTTGCCTGGCCTGGGCACTGACTTGGCAGGATCCAACTGAATTTGCCCGGTCTTAAGAGCAAACGACTCTTTTACTCCGCCCCAGCCTGGGGTCCTCCTCCCTGTCCCCATGCGCCCTCAGCTCTGGGCCTCCAACTTGCTTCCTTCAGGTCTCCTGAGGCCTGAGCATGCCTGGAGGGCAGAAGCCGGCTGGCCCGGCCTCATCCACTGGGAGTCCCCAGCCTCAGCTTGGGCCAGGATAGCAGGCACTCTGGCGAAATGATGAATGGGCGGCTGTGGAGGCTGTCAGAGCTTTGAGGCTCAGGCCAGCCTCGCGACACAGCTGACAGCCCACGGACTCGCTGGTGTTGCTGACAGTACAGGGATCTCAGGGTACAATCCCCAGGCGGGGGCTTGCTAAGGAAGAGGGGGGTGGTGGCACCTAATCTTTCTTTTTCTTCCTTTCCCGACTTTCTCTCTTCTTTCCCTCTCTTCCTTTCTCTCCCAGGGGAGTATGCTGAGGGCGTCAGTGAACGAGATATCCTGCTCATCCACTCCTGCCGCCAGTGGACTACAGTGACAGCCCACACCCTGGAGGAGGGCCACTATGTCATTGGGCCCAAAATTGACATCCCCCTGCAGTACCCAGGTGTGCCCAGCTAGGGCCAGATGGCTTAAGATCTCTGAGCATGGGGAAGCAGGAGGAGCTGGGACCAAGGTTGTGGGGTGTCTGGGGGTGGGAGTGGGGGTGGGGGTGGGGGGATGTTTAGGGAAAGCCACTGCTGACCACTTTTCCTTGGGGCTTCAGGGATGAGCTAAAGCCATGCTAGAGGGGACGTGGCTAGAAGACATGGTTAGAGTTGGGGCTTAGGAGTTTCAGTATCGTTTGTGGAGACTTGCTTCTGAAGAAGTGGCCTTCACACAGACTTTTGATTCTTAGTCTATATTTTAGACACAGGTTTTTGTCAAGTAGCTAAGGCTGGCTTAGAACTCAGGTTTAGCCTTTTCTCTCAGTCTCCCAAGTACTGTGATTTTAAACATGAGCTGTGATGCTAGGTACATTTTATTTAATGTATTTTGAAGTAATGATGAAAAATATCCATTTTTTTTTAAAGTCAGGAGTCTCACTGTGTAGATCAGGCTAGGACTCGAACTCACAGAGATCTCTTTGCCTCTCAAGCGCTAGGACGAAAGGTGAGCACCAGCACAGCAGGTGAAATATACATGTATCTTTAAGCAACTAGAAATCAGACTTTATCCCCAACTGGAGATTTCGAGGCTGTACCCTGAACTGCCATTACCTCCCAAAGAGAAGGTCTGTGAGTCTCTGCTCAGTACCAGGCGGTCCTGACCAGGCCTGCCAAGGCCAACTTGTGCTGCCTGTCAGCACTGAATACTCTTTTTCTCTAGTTTTGTGTTAAACTGTCTTGGTGGACTGGCTTTATAAACAATGTTAAAGTGTTAGATTTCTAAAGAATGTGCTAACCACTTTCATGTGTTTTATATTTTTTTTTATTTGTAGTACTGAGGTTAAAACTAAGGCCTCATTCCTGCTAGACAAGTGCTCTACCTCTGAGGTACATCCTCAGTCCTTTCTCTACCTTTTTATTTTATATTAGATTTTTATTCATTCGTGTGTGTGTGTGTGTGTGTGTGTGTGTGTGTGTGCATGGGCACACACATGTGTAACAGCACATGTGTGGAAGTCCGAGGACAACTTGCAGATTTTTGCCTTCTACCATGTGGGGCAAGGAACCAAACCCAGGTCTCCTGACTTGGCTGCAAGCGCCTTCATGATCCATCTCAGCCATCCTTTATTTTGAGACATGGTCTTGATAAGTTGCCTAGGTTAGCTCTGTAGCCCAGGCAGGTTTTCAACTTGTGCTCCTCCTGCCTTGGTCTCTTGAGTGGCTGGGTTACAGGTCTGCACTGTACCACTAGGCTTGACTGGGTTTTTTTTTTTTTTGTTCGTTTGTTTGTTTGTTTGTTTTTGTTTTTAGAGCAGGGTTTCTCTGTGTAGCCCTGGCTGTCCTGGAACTCACTCTGTAGACCAGGCTGGCCTCGAACTTAGAAATTTGCCTGCCTCTGCCTCCCAAGTGCTGGGATTAAAGACGTGGGCCACCACTGCCTGGCTTGACTCTGTGTTTTGTGTGAGGCTTTGTTTGAAGGAAGGGTATACTGCCAAAAGAAAGTGCAGCACTTCAGAGAAGTCAAGGGCCAGAGCCCAGGTATCATAACCACTAGATTCTGCTTATTGCACTATGCCAGTACTACAGGCTGTTGTCCCCAAGGTACAGTGCCATCCCAGAAATGTCTCCATGCAAGCCCAGGGCAGCAATCATTCCAGATGCTGGCTTGGGGGCTGGCCAGCATCATTTTGTTCTTACTAATCGACTCCCTTTAACAACTGGAGAGCGAGGCTCTAATTCTGTGCTTTCTGCCACTGTACAGTGTTCTGCCCGTCTGCAGCAAAGCCTTTGGAGCCCGGAGGCCACAGCCTCTCTCTGGCCTGGGCCTCTTTTGGGTCAAGGCTGAAACCTTGCCCCAGGTTTAAGCTCTTTATAACATACTTTGCAGGGTTGGCTCTGTACTTCCAATACTCCAGGGAGGAGCTGCCTCCACCATCTGGCTGACTGGAGGCTTCTGTCCTAGGCTGCAAGCTAGAAATTCCCCTGCCTGAGAATCTAGCATTTGTTCAGTAGAGATCTTTACCTTCTTGGACTAGAACCTTCCAGCGGTTTGTGAAGGCCCTCACAGTGTTACCAGTTTGGCTGTATCTCTACAACCAAAGTCATAGAGTTTCCAGAGCACTGTGAATGGAGGAGGGGAAGCCCCTGATCCTTTACCCCTCCATTTTGATGTCTCCTTATAGTGAGCGTAAGAGGTGGGAACAGGACAGTGGGGTGGCAGCTGGCCGGCAGAGCCTGCGGCCTCTGCTCCCTCTTCCGCTGGGGGCCTCACTTCGTGGGAGTGGAGAGGGGGGCTGGGCCTCCGAAGAGGCTCAGAGTGCAGGCTCCACACTGAGCCCTCCCAATGAATTAATAATGGCACTGGCCGGGCCGGCTGTGGCCAGCGGGGGAGGGGTGGGACTGGGGGCCCTGCCACTGCTGCTGCCTGCGGTCTCCAGGCTGCGGGAGTCAGGGTGACTTGGTGTCTTGAGAAATCTGGGCCGGTGCTTCCTGAGGGTCCAAACACCTTCCCCAACCACCGGATATTTCCCGAGCCTTGCAAGGCCTTGGGCCCTGCAGAGTCCTTTTCAGGTGCACCCCTGCGCTCAACTCCAATGTGAGCCACGTAGTATCGTTCCATTTTACATATGGGAAACCACAAAGTCCAGATAGCGAAAGATTTCACGTGCCGCCTGGTGGCAGAACTGAGACTCAGCGGCATCCAAGTCTGAAGTCTTTGCTCCTCCTCACCTAACTGCTGCGGTGCAGAACCTAACGGGGCTTCGTACAAACTAGGCAGTAGCACCGGAGTCACTACTGTTGCTCTTTACTAAGAGCTCGCCTGAGAGAGGTCAAGTTCTGAGAGGCAGCTGAAAGGTGCAAATGTGCGACAGATCCTCTAGTAGGCCTTGCCACTAACACCAACGTTGGGGGAGGCAGGAGAGGAAGCTGCAGGGTAGAGAAGGCTTCTAGAGGCCAGCGCACGACTCCCGGGAGGTCTCCCTTCCTTCCTCCCCGCAGAAATGACACGGCTGGGCGGCTGACGGGGGCGGTGCTGGATACCATGGTTACATCGATCTTCCCTGCCACATCCTCCTAGGATCCAACCCTGAATGGGCTCCAGATCTCACCACAGGGGGCAGCAGGCATTTCTCCACGTCTGGCAGCGTCTGGCAGCTCGTGGTTAAGGGGTGGGGGCTCACGTGTGATATGGAGGCGGAAGAGAGGAGACTGAAGCCGTTGGAGTGCTAGCGTCCTCGGGCTCCTGCGCCGTGACGCAGCCCCCTCCTTTTCTCTCTGATACCTTGGGCTGTGGCCCTTCTTCCTTCTAGTGTCTGGGAGGTTGGGGCTGGACTGAGACCCTCACTCCGGTTTGCTCAAAGGCACCTCCACCGTCCTCTCTTCTCTTTCTTAGTTCCCATCCTCTCGGTGCTGGATGTTCGTGGTTCAGGCCCTGCCAGGTCAGGCACCAGGGGTCTCTTAGTCTCCCTCTGCCTCTGGTTGGACTTTGGGAGGGGAAGGAACCCTCTTCGCTGTGTGTTTATACGATGAGCAATGTGGGCTTTTGGGGAGTCGTGAGTCCCCAAAGGGTTAAGACCCTCTCTCTCCCACTTCCCTAACGGTTCCTGCTCCACAATGCGCTTCAGTCCACACATACGAATGGTACTACCCTACAGGGCATCAACAGGGCCATGTTCCTCTGGCTTCCTCTGTGGAGCAGCCTGCCATCCCCTCTGTGACCAGTAGGCCATGTGCATCACCCTCAGTCCTCTCCTCCTTGACTTCTCTCCTTATGTCACTAGGGTCTGAAGGGTCTTCCTTCTGAGTGTCCCTCGGGTTTGCTCACTGCATGCTGTTTCCTGGCCCTTCTCCAGGATTTGTTACTGGAGTGCTTACCTGACTCTTGCCAGAGTTCAGCTTCGATCACTGTATTTTCTTGTTCAAACTCTTTCGGAGGGCTTCATCCATTTTCTTTCCTGGTTTCTTTGTTTGTGCGTGCACACATGTGCATGGGTATGTGATGTTCTTGCAAGTATGTATGTCAAAATGTGTGCGGGCATATGTGCGTGCATGCACACTTTGTGAAGAGCCCCAAGATTGTCATCAGGTGCCCTCCTTGGTTGCTCCCCACCTTGTATACTAAGGCAGAGTCTCTTTCTGAGCCTGCAGTTTCTTCCTTCGGCTGGTCTGGCCAGTCTGCATGCACTGAGGATTTCCTATCTCCACTTCCTTTGAGCTGGGATTGTAGATGTTCGCCCATGCCTACCTAGTTTTCCATGTGGGTGCTGGAGAGCTGAACTCTGGTCCTCGTATTTGTACAACAAACACTTTGCCTGCTGAGTCATGTTCCCAGCTCCCTCTCATTTCTTACAGAATAAAATGTCCATTTTGTAAAGTCATTTGAAAGTTGCAGCTTCGAAATTAATTCCCCACACATTGTACCAGGTAGGTCTCTTCTTTTGGAGCTGTTTTCCTCACAGGTGTGCCTCAGGACTTGTCACCTGTTATCTTCAGACACCAGAAGAGGGCATCAGATCCCATTACAGATGGTTGTGAGCCACCATGTGGTTGCTGGGATTTGAACTCAGGACCTCCAGAAGAGCAGTCCGTGCTCTTAACTGCTCAGCCATCTCTCCAGCTGGCCTGAATTTCTGGAGAATGGACTGTTTACAGAGCTGTCCAATCTGAAGGGACCTTGGTAGTGATTTACACCACAGTGGGGACGCCATGAATGTGAGTGAACTACGGAGAGGGACCACAGCTGAACTAGGGAAACCATGTCCTCTATCACCCTCTGTTAGTCTTCACCCTGCTTTCCCATCTGTGTGAAGACAGAGCTGTTCTTAGCCTATCTTTAAGCTCATCACAAAAGCGGATATGGTTGGCAAGGTGAGACAGACAATTTACATGATGTTTACATTATACCTTAGTATACCTGCCTTGTGCCCACCTGAATTCCAGAGGGACCGGATGAGTTTGGGATAGCAATCAGTAAGGGACCCAATGTTCTTAGAATTCAGGCCTGGCCCTTAGCAGGCAGGCCCTCCCCCAGCAGCCTGTGAGCCTCCGTCCCCTGTGCAGGCAAATTCAAGCTCCTGGAGCAGGCTCGGGACGTGCGGGAGCCCGTGAGATACTTCAGCAGCGTGGAGGAGGTGGCCAGTGTCTTTCCTGACCGAATCTTTGTGATGGAAGCCATCACCTTCAGTGTCAAGGTTAGTCCTTCTGGCTCAGGGTAGGCCCTTCCTTCCCAAGCCTCCCTTTCCCTAGGTTAGAGTTGCTCATAGGATCCAGGAGGAAGAGAGGCTTTTGAGCACAGTCAGGCCATGCCAGAAAAGCCCGCTCACAAACTCAGTGGACGGGAGCATTTCCTAGGAAATGTGGTGAAGCAGGAATGGCTTGTGGAGGGGTCACGACCTGACCAGAGTCTTGGGTGGGTGAGGTATTATTATCACGCAAACGGTCAAGATGGCTTAATAAAAATCTGCCGTGTGATTGAGCGCTTTTATAGTACATCTCTATACTCATAGTATCATATGAGGTAACTAAGGACATAAAAAAAACGTTAAAGTCGCAGATTCCCTCCAGTTCCAGTCCAGTGCTCTGATGTCAGCGACAGCTGAAGAGGAAGGGACTGGAGAGCTCAAGATGCTTGGAGCTGGTGTGTGACTTTCCTTGAGACCTTAGCCAGGGCCTCACCTTTTCTCTGGGATTTTCCCAGGTGGTGTCAGGCGAGTTCAGCGAGGACAGCGAGGTGTACAACTTCACACTGCACGCAGGCGACGAACTCACTCTCATGGGCCAGGCAGAGATTCTGTGCGCCAAGACGACCAAGGAGCGCTCGCGCTTCACCACGCTCCTGCGCAAGCTGGGCCGTGCAGGGGCCTTGGCGGGAATCGGTGGCCCCGGGAGCGTGGGGGCCACAGGGAGTGGCGGCGGGGCCGCCAGGCCTGTCAAAGGCAAGATGCCCTGTCTCATCTGCATGAACCACCGCACCAACGAGAGCCTGAGCCTGCCCTTCCAGTGCCAGGGCCGCTTCAGCACGCGCAGTCCCCTGGAGCTGCAGATGCAGGAGGGCGAGCACACGGTGCGCGCCATCATCGAGCGCGTGCGGCTGCCGGTGAACGTGCTGGTGCCCAGCCGGCCGCCGCGCAACCCCTACGACCTCCACCCGGTGCGGGAGGGCCACTGCTACAAGCTGGTCAGCATCATCTCCAAGACGGTGGTGCTGGGGCTGGCGCTGCGCCGCGAGGGCCCGGCGCCGCTGCACTTCCTGCTGCTCACCGACACGCCGCGCTTCACTCTGCCGCAGGGTCTGCTGGCCGGGGACCCGCGCGTTGAGCGCCTGGTGCGCGACAGCGCCTCCTACTGCCGCGAGCGCTTCGATCCGGACGAGTATTCCACTGCGGTGCGCGAGGCGCCCGCGGAGCTCTCCGACGACTGCGCCAGCCCGCGCCGTGCGCGCCTCTGCCTGCCGGCGCCGCGCGCCCCCGGGGCCGTCCGCGCGCCTGGACCCCCGGGTCGCCTGGGTCCCGCCCTGCCCGCGCCTGGCGACAGCGACCAGGAGTACGTGAGCCCCGATTGGGCGACTGCGCCCGAGCCAGCGGCCGGGTGCGCCGAGATCCCCTACGAGGAGCTGTGGGTGCACCAAGCACCCGAGAGCCTCACCGACGCCCGTGCACGGCCGCTGGCGGGGCCGGACCTCATCTCCTTCGGGACCGTGGGGCCCCCACGGCATGAGCCAGAGGCACCACCGCCTCCTGTTCCTCCCAAATCCGAGGCGGTGAGTGAGCTCTGCTCAGTCCTTGAAGGAACTTAGGCAGTTTTTAGAGGGCCACGGAGGCTCCGTGCTCATGGGGAGTGACGGGATGGCCAGAGCCATGGGGGAAGGAGAGGGGGAAAGATCAGGGCACACACGCAAGGCATAGAGAATTGAAGGTGAGCTGGAAACAGTTACCCACAAGCTCCTCAAAGTCCAACACGATGGAAAAGTTCCGAGGTGCAGTAAATATAGGAAATGTGAGTGATTTCCAGCAACCCCTGAGTTAGAACCACATTATAGGCTCTGATATGTTCTGCGCTGATATTTAACAATTCCCCGCGTATTTGTCCACAGGACATTTCCCTCATCAATCACAGTTTTTAACACACTCTTTGCGGAACTTAATTTGTAAGGACAGAATCCTAGTAGCATGTCCCTTTCCTTTTCCCTGAAGAAGGAATATCCCCCCCCGCCCCCACCCCGTCCTCCAATCTACTAACATTCACAATGAATTTACCATGGAATAGGGAACTGTTGTGGACTGAGTCTGAGGAACAAAACAGGCTGGAAAGAGATTAGGGGTATCTAGGCAGGGCAGCCTCCGTTCTGCGTGGGACAAGGTCCCAGGCCCAGGCCCACTTGCTTGGGAGGTGAGTTAAGGAGGGCCAGCTGCCCAGTGAGGCAGTCATGGTCTTCTGTCTGCAGGTGAAGGAAGAGTGCCGCCTGCTTCACGCCCCTCCTGTGCCACCCAGAGGTGGCGGTAGTTGCAGCAGGTTCACAGGCAGCCCTCCCGTGCCACCCCGCTTCCCCAAGCTGCAGCCTGTCCACTCGCCCAGTTCCAGTCTCTCCTACTATTCCTCTGGCCTGCAGGATGGGTGAGTTGCTGCCTTGGTCCCTGGATTTGCTCAGATGCACTGAGTAGTGGTGGGTGGTCACTCCCTGTCCAGGTCACTTTGCTGCAGGGAAGCACCCATCTTTCTTTTTCTTTTTAAAGATTTACTGATTTTACTTTATGTGTATGAATGGTTTGTCTGCATGTATGGAGGTCAGAAGAGGTCTTTAGATCTCCTGGAACTGGAATTATGAATGGTTATGAGCTACCATTTGGGTGCTGGGAACCTAACCAGGGTCCTCAGGAAAAGCAACAAATGCTCTTAACCACTGAGCCCTATCTCTAGCCTTGAGATTCCCATTTTTCCAATTTGTACTTTCTCAGTTTCATTTTTCCTTCATGTTCTGACATGACTTGGGGACTTAGGGGATCAAGAGGGTCTCAGGCTATACAGTAGAGGGATAGTTTCCTGTCGCTGACTCTGGGGTCCTGTGTCAGTCACTTCCCACTCTGCCTTATGCGTGCATCCTGTGTGTCTGTCGCTGCTTGCAGGGCAGGATCGCGCAGTGGCAGTGGTTCCCCGTCACCGGATGCATACTCTCTCTATTGCTACCCTTGCACCTGGGGAGATTGTAAAGCCAGCGAGTCCTCTACTCGCCCACCACCAGGACCCCTGCCTTCTACCACCACCCAGCCCAGCCAGATCTCAAGAGCCCTAGCAGAGCCCCTGAGTGGTCGAACCACCTCCCTCTTGGGGGCTGACACCCCAGTGGTTAAGAACTACCATAGCTGCCCGCCTCTGTTCAAGCCCTCTCGTCCCCAGAAGTCTTTTGCTCCCTTTGGTGCACTCAACCCCTTCTCTGGGCCCGCCCACCCTTCAGGTGCTCCAGCAGCCTCCTCCTCTGGGTCCACATCCACGAGTGCCCTGGCTACCTCCAGTCCCACACACTCCCCAGTTCCCGGCCCCGGCCCCGGTCCACAGGGCCAAAGTTACTCAGTTGCTCTCTCCTCCTCCTTGTCGTCCTCTGAGTGGCAGGAGCCAGCGCTGGAGCCCCTGGACCCATTTGAGCTGGGGCAGGCCAGCCCTCCTGAGCCCGAGCCGCTGCGCTGTCAGGAGCCCAGAGCTGCGGGGGCACCTGGGTCTGGACCTTGCCTTTCACCACTTGGTCCGCCCAAGGCCTTTGAGCCGGAAGGTTTGGTGCTGAGGCAGGTCCCTGCCTCATTGTCACCAGCTGCCTTGCAGGGGCCTGAGGCAGGAGGAACCCTACTCTTTCTCACCCAAGGGTGCCTGGAAGGGCCTCCTGGCAGCCCCCGGGAGGGAGCCACAGGTGCTGGAGTCCGGGATGCCTCCTCCTGGCAGCCACCAGCAGACTTGTCTGCACTCTCCCTGGAGGAGGTCTCGCGCAGTCTGCGCTTCATTGGGCTCTCAGAGGACGTGGTGAGCTTCTTTGCCCGAGAACGCATTGATGGGAGCATCTTTGTGCAGCTCAGTGAAGACATCTTGGCTGATGACTTTCACCTCACCAAGCTTCAGGTCAAGAAGATCATGCAGTTCATTAAAGGTTGGAGACCCAAGATTTGAACCGTCCAGCCAGCTGCTGCACAGCCTGAACTCTGGGAGCAGAGGCCCTGGGGGGTCAACTTGGATCTGCCAGAAACAGCACTCCCAGAGGCGGGACCTTCCTGCAGGGAAAATCTGGGCCAAGTTGGAGGCTGCTCTGGAACACTGAGTATTCCAGGGGCGATACATTGGGAACGGTGGCCCTTTGGGGCCAGACCCTGCAGGAGCAAGCCTTGCTTTTGAGGAGGAGGCACCGCTCTGCATGTGCCCTGGTGAGGCTTTTAGTGCCATCCCCACAGCAGGGTAAAGGTGGTGTGTATGTCACTGAGTGGCTTCATGCTGGTAGAATGCCTTTCTCTGCCCTGCTGCAGGCTTTCACAAACACACTTCTCAGCCCTGTATGTTCAGGTTAGAGACAAGGGAAGGTGGCTCATCATTTTAAGCACGGTGTCCCCGAAGTGCCCTCTCTTTCATGCTCTGTGGGCTTTGGCCTGCAGCTGTTCCAGAGTTAGGGATGTGACTTCTGTCTGAGGTGCCCCTCACCCCGGTGATAGTTACAGGCCTATGTCCAGCACCAGAGTCCCTGTTCTGATGTCATCACAAATAGCCTGTTGCTTTCCACGGGGCAGTCTGAGGACCTAGTCCGAGGGAGGGGAGGCAGATGGAAGTCAGCCACCTCCACCCTGCCAGTGTCCTGCCATCAGCTTAGGCTCTGCTGGACTCTTGGTGTCCTTGGTGTGTCACGGAACAGGACAGTGTAGCCGGTGAAGGGCAGCAAGTGGCTCAGAAGGCTGCTTGCTCCTGAGTTCAGCCACCAACTTATTCACGTGGTTCAGAGCAGACCTTTGTTGCCCTTCAGTCTCAAGTGTGGTGATGCGCTTGACAGTAGAGGCCTGGCTAACGTACACTCCTCACCCTCATTCTCCAGCACCTCTAACAAGAACGCCACACTCATGGCCTCCGGTGTCAGGGCCCCAGAGGTAGCCATTTTCTCGTCTGCCTTCCCTGGCCTACCTAGGTATTTATTTCTTGTGTTTTATGGATAGTTAAGCCCTGCTCATCTGTGCCTTTCAGACGGAAACATGCAACTTATGCTGTGCTGTTTGTCTTCTCACAGTTGTCTAATGAAACCTCAAGGAATAAGGAAATAAAGGCTAGGCCCTGGAGGGGTGAAAGAGTAGGGCCCTGGGTGTTGGCTGCTGCTTTTTGTGGAAAGCCATTAGGACCAAGGGTGTGTCCCTAAGCAGGGAAAGACTCTGGAATGGTATGTGTAGCCTACTCTTATATCCTGGATATACACGGCAGCAGTCCTCACTGTGGCCTATAAAACCCTACCCTTTTTTTCTTTGAGACAGGGTTCCTTGAACTCCCAGAGATCCACCTGCCACCACTAGGCGGCTCGAGTAATTTTTATCAGAGTCCACATCCGTGTGCTTGCAGGGAAGACCCAGAAGTCAAAGCTAAATGCCACCAGGGTCTGGTGTAACTGCAGCTCTGCCAGCTCCTGAGACACAGTAGACACCTGGGCTTGGCCTCTGTGCATTCCATCAGTTCTTTGCCTTCTGGCCATCTGAAAATGCATTTGAGATGACCAACTTTAGGGTTGGTCTGCCCGGCAGCGAACTCCAAGTGTTCAGTGGAGCCAGGTGAGGGCCCTGTCTGGGAATATGTGAAACACAAGGGGGACAGAGCAGGAGTCAGCACAGTGTTAGAAGGCAAAGTGATCCGGATGGACCTGAATTAGGTTCCATACCCACTCAGTGACTCAGCGGGACCCAGTGACGGGCCCAGCACTGTTCATACAGCTAGGCCCTGCTTCTCCCAGAGTGAGAATTCTGCCACCAAGGGACAGGGTGGGGCCAACTGGGGCCACAGAAGTGAGGCGGGCTGATCTGTGGGCATCCATTCTTTGTATAACTCTCTCCACAAGCATCCTCAGAAGCCAGGGACGAGGCATGCCAAGAAGAACATGCACAATGGCACAGTGAGGAAGTGGTTTGGGGAAAGGCATATCTTTCGCATCCTGGTCACCATGCCCCTAATGTTCCCACTCTCGCTGACCAGGGCTGCCACTGTGCCACAGGCAGCCCAGCCAAGGCACTTAGATGGTCAAGCTAATGCATGGGCACAGAGAGTCTGTTTTCTGACGTAACAATCCCCGTCTAAAGCAGCTGTGTCAACATCTCCCAGCACATTTATGCGCCACAGCACAGGGCGTCATTACTGAAGGGGGTGCTCAAACACAAGGGCAGACAGAAGAAAACAGAGCAGGCCGGCAGAGGCTGACAGTCTGGGTTTTATTGTTATCCTGTGTTTGGCTTGGTGCAAAAATGCCCTCACCACTGCCAGGCCCCACTGGCCTCCTGGAAGGCACAAGCAGCAGGACTTCTGGGTTACTCTTAGCTGCTGATTTGGGTCTCAGGCAGGGCTTGCAAAAGAAGCACAGTGGGGCTCACCCTCCAACATGAAGTGCAAACACACTTCACCAGGAGGAAGAGGGGCTGAAGGCACTATGATGGAGGAGCAAATCCAAGGCTAGCCTTGGCCTTTCTCCTGCTTCCTGATAATTTGGACAGTGCGGCTGAGAAGCGGCACTGCCGGGTCTGGGCTAGTGCATGGAGGGGCGGGGTGGGAGGGTGTCACTGATAGAACTTCTTGCTAGAGCTGTTAGCATGGTCGAGGAGCAGCTGGCATGGGGTAAACTGTGTGCCATAGGCAGACTCGTACTTCCGGAGCCGGTCCACTACCTTCTGAGCACCATACAGATCCACAAAGCGGAAGGGCCCTGAGCAGAGACAAGACTTTAGTGAAAGGGACAGTATCCTGTACAAGGATAAAGGAAGGCAACCTCTCAGCCTGCACACTGACCTCCGAGACAAGGCGGGAAGCCAAGCCCAAAGACGGCTCCGATGTCTCCCTCTTCAGGTGTGGCTAGGATCCCTTCCTGTAGGCACAGGACGGCTTCATTCACAAACCTTGTTATCACACGGTACTGGATATCTTCATCAGAGGAGCTGAGGAAGAGAAGGGAACAGGAAGGAGACCTTAGCTAGAGAAAGAAAGGGAGTAGCTGGAGCACAGCATGTGGGGTGCAGGCGGGTTCTAGGGAGGCCAGTGGCCAGGGCTGACCACACCATCCTGAAAGATCAAAGTCCTTTCTCTTCCGTAACTGATGTGAACTGACCACCCAAACGGGGCCTGGCACAGGAGAGATGACTGCCACATCTGAAGGTAACAGCAGCACATTCCCAAAGGTAACAAACAGCCAGGAGGGTGCAGCGGCCTCCACAATCCACCTCCCACCTCCCAGGCAAGGCTGGAGCACAGGCAGGGAGTCCCCAGGCTCAGCCCGCTCTCACCTGGATAATGAAATTGGGCTTATGTGCAGGGAGTTTAGCTGTAGAGTGTTTTGCCAGCTTTGGGTCATAAATAGAATAGAAAAGGGGCTGAGGGGCTTTGAGCTACTAAGAGAAACATCGTTTTTGGGCAAATAGTCACTCAAATCAACTTACACCTCAGGCTTGGCGGGCAGTCTCAGGTTTGCCAAGATACTATCCATTTCGGAATTCAAACTCTTATTCTTTGAGCCCTCCTGATAGATATAAAAGCCCTTCCCAGACTTGCGGCCTGAGAGAGTAAAGAGACTGCGTTAGTCATTGCCTCTCACCCCAGCTGAAAACCCTGTCTGCTGGATGCTGTGAGCTTCTAGCACTCTGCTGCGCTCCTAACTCCTGCATGCAGCCAACTGCACAGGAAAGGCCACCTCACGCCCACCCCTGAATTTTAATGTACAAACAGAAGGCCCGGGTCCTAAAGGTGATTTCACTGCAGCCTCAATAATATGTTCTGAATGGAGGGTTGAACTTCTCCCCACGGGCAGTCCGACCACAGGGCCTAGCGGATACAGAACTTGCTCCTGACATCTCAGACCTTGGCAGGAGGAGTCTGCTGGTCTATCTGGCAGACATGGCAGGGCCCTGTGAGGCCTTTCCCCAGCCTAGGAGATTCCCTGTGTCAAGGGACCTGTATTCTAGAAACTTCCTCCTCTACCCTCGCTGTTCTCAGGCACCTACTCAGAGCTCTGCAACACAGTAACTCCTGTGTCCTGGGGCTACTCACCTAAGAAGCCCTTGGAGACCATCTGTTTCAGCAGTTCTACGCTGCCACCTCCAAATCGCTCCCCAAAGGCTTTGCCTAGATCTTCTGCTACGTGCTGTGCTACATCCACACCTACTTCATCTGCCAGCGTGGCAGCACCCACAGGGAAGCCAAAGCCTGTGGTCAAGGCGTCCAGCTTCTTAGGGTCAACTCCTTCCTGAACAGGAGGTAAAGCAGGGGCCTCAGAGCACAGCCATCCCAGTCCCCACAGAAGGGCTGCCTCATGCCCTGCAGGCACAGCCTCGTGCAGAGTCCATTTCTTTTCTTGGATATCACCTGGGCAGGCCCAGAACTAGCACATCATCTAGGAAGGCACAAGTGGAAGCCCTGCAGCTATCCCACGGGAACACAGGTCGCAAAGTTCCTTCTCGCTTGTGACTGAATCTCGGGACTAAGTAGATGCTATGGCTACCAGGACTGAGAGACTGAGAGTGCTGGCACTGAGTCTAGGGGAGTGCCCAGTGAGGATCCTCCTTGCCATGGAATGATCTAGGTGGGCAGTGTGTGTGTGTGTGTGTGTGTGTGTGTGTGTGTGTGTGTGTAGCAGATACAGACACAATGGTAGCCAGGCGAAGCAGGCTCTGCTCTGGAAGGTCCTCACCCCAGGGATGCAGAAGCATTGTGTCTGCCTGAGCATTCTGGGAGGCTCTGGCTCCGGCAATGCTGGGGGAGCGACCAGCAGAGTTAACACTCTGCCTACTGGGCATAGTCTTAGTCCCAGGACTTCCTGTTTCAGTGTGAGGGGGAGACACAAAAGGGCCTCTAGAGAAAAGCAGTAGTACATTCTGGGGGAGCTTGTCCCTCATCTGGACATCCTTAGCTTAGCTTGGAGGACAGAAAAAGATCTGACAAGGCCTCCAACATCCTACAGAGTGGTACCCACCTGGAGGATTCGAATGACTTCAGACATCATGGGTGCAAGACACCTGGTGGTGTAGAAGCCGGGTCCGTCCTGCCAAGGGAAAGGAAGGGAGCTCACAGCCTTGCTTTGCTGCCCACAACCACATCGTCTCCCTTTCCCAGACATCATTCACAGCTTTAGCTGACCTAAGCTCTCATCAGAAGCTCAGTGTTATGCTGGAGGAAGCCACCTTGAACAGTTTGGGTTTCGCGTCACCTCTGAGGTCTGGAGTCACCAGTAAACATCTGCCAGAGCCCAGACATTCCTGCACCCACCCTACCTCAGCGGGACAGTCACTACTACTGTCCATTTTGGAGACAACCTAGTGGACAGTGTTTTAGAGGCGTATCCCGCCCCTCCCTCACCCCCCAGGAGAGTTATAACAAACCTGGAGGCTCAAGGTTTGAACTTCCATAACCTGCCACTGCTTCTGGCCTTACCTTGACCACAATGATGACCTTCCCCTGCCTGAGACCCACGGCTACGGCAGAGGCTGTTGTGTCCTTGGAGGTTTTGTCGGTCGTGATGATTTCTAGAAGCTGCATCTTGTCCACAGGAGAGAAGTAGTGCATGCCGATCACCTGGTGAGGTTCCATAACCAACAGATTACCAGTGCTGCGGGAACCTGACCACTCCCTGGTTCCCGAGGGAAACACTGGAGGGAAGGGTCTGTGGGCAGAACACTGCTGATCTAGGTGGAGGTTTGGGTCCGGGGTCTCCTGCCATCCCTGGGCTCGCCTCCATCAGGCCCCACTTCACACCCCTGGACCAGCGTGCTAGGAAAGGTAGACTGCTGTGCAGTCACCCACCGTGTGAGGAGGAAGGGTCAGGCATGTGTGGTTTGGAGACACAGACTTAGTATTAGCAACTTTAGCTGTTTAGAATTTTTTTTTGTTATTGTTGTTATTTCCAGACTCTGGCTGCTCAGTTGAAGCAACTGGTATCCTCCAGAAAAGTGAGGTTTTTTTCCCCTTTGAATGACTGCATTCTTCCTGAATCAGCTTAAGCAAAGATAACCTTCCATATAGCACTCCAAATACTCAGTGAAAGTACTTTTCAGGGTGAGGCTGTAGGTCCCCCAGCCCTGATCTTCCAGGTCTGGAGCTGGGGTCTTACGCAGCCTAGACAGGTACCGCACTGTACAATGGCTGAACAGCACATGGCTTCTTGGTTTAGGACTTAGCCTTTAATACCAGATTCTAATATAAGTAACTTTAATAGTCTACACTTGAAAAACAGCCACCATGAGGGATGCGCACCAGCCACCAAAGTGTTTTCAGCTACAATCCACCCATTCCTACCCCTGTACAGCATGGCATTCAGTTTTCTGTGACCATTTTGGGGGAAGCACCCCATCCATTTCATAATCTACACTGGTCTTTCTTGGTTCATATTCTAATATCTCAGTCAGTGAATCTGAAGCAGTCTACCGTTTGAGGGCTTTCTGTCTGGTTTACCTTCTCAGGCCTTTTGCTGACAGTAGCAATTTGATTGATTGGGAGAGCAGATGTGTTGCTGGCAAAGATACAGTGTTCTGGAGTCACCTGCAGGGGAAACACATGTAAGAATCTGTCAGGTGGGCCTAGCGATGACAGTCACAGCACAGCTGAGTAATGCTTGGGCCCAACCTACTCTCCAATCCATACTTGCTCACACCAGAAAGAACTCACCCAGACTCTGTGAGTCACCTAAAAGCTTTTGTGTTGACCTTGTTCTCTTAACTGAGCCTGTCCTGCCCTGGAGACCACATCTCAGCACTTGGGTAAGCATGATGCCTTGTATAAATGCCGGAAGGATTAGACAAATTAGGTCTCAGTCTAGGTGGGGCGTGGACGTTGACCCCTCTTGGTATTTGGATGTGCTCTCAAGTCTGGAAGATCACACCATTCTCTACCCCCACTCACCTTTCCTAAGCCAGAAAGTGTATACTTCCTTCATCCTAACAGAGTCACTGATGGGCAGTGTCCACTGTAATTATGTGCAAACAAATACTACCGTTAGCTTTAGTCGCCTGTCTCTGCACTGTCACTAACACAGGTGGCTCAGCCTTCTGGCTCTGATCTCAACTTACTCAAGTTTTCTGACACGGGTGAAAAATATGGAAGGTGTCTCTCTTAAATTTGCACAAACCTAGCACAGGCAGAATGCAAACATTAGATTAGAATCAAGATTGAAGACACATTGAATACACCAAAAAGTTGAGTACAAAATGTTAATTATGGCAGACAAAAGGTGAATCGTAAAGATTAAAAAAGAAGAAGAGAGCAAAGAACTCAACAGGCATCAAAGGGAAAGGCCTGAGGCTGGGATGAGGATCCTATGACTCTAAGAGGACCGTGAGCTGACGGTGTGGCGTGATCTGACAGTGAGCACACTCTCGTGGCCACTAGTATGGTATCAAGGGTGAGGGAAAGGTCCTCTTGGGGCTAGAGATGCAGCTCAGTAGGTAGAGTGTTCACCACACATGCACGAAGCCCTAGGCTGGGTCCCCAGGACCACATACACTGGGCACAGTGCTGCATGCTAGTAATCCTAGCGCTAGGGAAGAGACAGCAGGATCTGAAATTCAAGGGTATCCTTGGCTACCTAGTGAGTTCAAGGCCAGTCTTATCTTCTACTCTTGGAAGAGCAAATCCTTATCTCCCAAGATGGCTGGCCACACTCCTTGGTTATGCATGCCTTTCTTCCTATGAAGAAGAAATCTATTTCCCATGCTCTAAATCAGGGCTGGCCATGACTTGGTTTTACCAACAGAAGCATGGCTGTTGATCTTGGGCCTTGCTGCAGTTTGCAGCTCCTTTTGCTCTTGGAGAAACTTGCTATGGAAATGTTCTGGCCATGGGAGGAGGGAGGCCCTGAAAGCATTGGTGTTTAGGCACTGTCTGCTGCAGAACTGTATAGACGGGAGGTGTTCAAGAGATGCTTCTTAACAACGCGTACACTGAGGTGTGAGATAATGACTGACACAGGACAGGGAAGCATCTAGAAACTATCCCATGGGCTGGAGAGATGGCTCAGCAGTTAAGAGCACTGATTGCTTTTCCAGAGGTCCTGAGTTCAATTCCCAGCAACCACATGGTGGCTCACAACCATCTGTAATGGGATCCAATGCACTCTTCTGGTGTGTCTGAAGACAGCTGCAGTGTACTCACATACATAAAAAATAAACAAATCTTTAGAAACTGTCCCGTGAAGAATGTCAGGAACGGTTTGTTTAGTTCCACAGCAGTTAAGAGACGACTAATTTAAACTGAACCATTAGTAGATTCAGCCTGGAAATTTTCTTAAGAGCAGTAAAAGGTCAGGTGAGAGGATGGCATGATGCTGTGCTGGAGGTCTTCCGCCTCATGCTTCGGACTTTCCTTCTTTTCTTTCTTTTTAAAGATGTATTTATTTATGTATGTGTGGCCAGTCTGCATGAACACCTGCTCACCAAAAGAGGGCATCAGATCCCATAATGGATGGCTGTGAGACACTACTTAGGTGGCCTTAGTAATACTGCCTGCTTCACAGCTCACGCCACAGCCAGTGTGGCCAGCTCAGTACCATTTCACTAGTCTAGTCTAGCCGTGGTCTTTCTCACACTTGGACTACAGCCATTTCTCCTCCCTAGACCTTCCTATCACCCAAGTGAGGCACACATTTTGTTCATGTCATCTCATCTTAAGAATGGGCTTTTAAGACGCGTGGGCAGAACCAAAGGAGCGCCTCCACAGACAAGCATCCCAAACAGCCTAGAGAAGCTTCCTTAGTTCCCTTTGCTACCTAGACATGAAACACCTGATTATAGCTCACAGCCAACAACAGAAAATTCCCAAGACACCTGGGAGTTCCATGAGGCTATTTGGATGTTGGTAACCTCCCTCATTTCCACTTCAATATGGCTAATGAGCTTAGGAGCATAGGGTACTTAATTTTCTTCCCTTAGGATTCAGACTTGAGCTTTCTGATATACACAGCATGTAAGGACTCATATGCAAACTTATATTTGAGGCCACAAGATGCTCAGTTGGTAAAGATACTTGCTGCCAAGCCTGACAACCTGAATTGATCCCTGGGACCCACATAGTGGGAGGAGAGAAATGATTCCTGCAAGTTACCCTCTGATCTCCACATGTGCTCTAGCGTATGTGCCCCCCCCATAAGACCCCTCAGCTCAGTGTCCTTGGGGATTCAAGTGAACAAGCCCTTACTTACACTTTCCACTTCCTTTAACACTTTGTGCTTAACACTGAGGTCCTCAAACACAGCCTCAATCACCATGTCAGCCTTCTCGAAGCCCTTGTAATCGAGCTGCCCAATCAAGTTGCTGAAGATGGAATCCCTTTCGAACGACGTGAGGGCTTTCTTCTTCACTTTGTCATTCAGCCTAGAAAGAACACACTCTTAGAAAAGAACGGCAGAAGACTAGAGGCCAGACAGTTGCGGTGTGGCTTCAGCCGCCCTGTGAGGATGTGCCATTACCCCCATTTTGAAGAGGTCGAGTTCAGAGGAACTTGGGGAGGTGATTAGCGTTTGAGGTCAGTCGGACCCCAGGCACACAGGCTTTCTACCACAAAATGCCTCCACACAGCTTTATTCCTCATAAGACAGTTGGGAGTGCCAGCAAGAGGGTGAATAAACGAGTCAAGGATGAGATGGGAAGGACAGAGGGTAGCTCTTGCCGCCATGTCCCAGGCCAGCGGGTGTTCACACTCACCTCTGTACCCTTTACGCTGTTCTCTAATACAGTCTAGAAGACAGAGGCCGAGTACTGTCCCTCTCTCCCCACTGCCCCACAACCCCAGCACAGGGATCAAACTCAGGGCCTTCGTGAGCACTCTCACACTGAGCTACATCTCCAGACCAGGGTTGTTTTCAGTTTGTCAATCCACTTCCTCTCAGTACACAAGTTGCAAATTGAACTTCTGTCTTTTCCCAGGAAAACTACAAAGGATTCTTGTTACTCAGTTACTGTATCTTTCTCATTGCCAAGGAATAAGAGACTTGTTTTAGATTCATCTTAACCATACTTTTCAGAACAAATAGGAGAATTTTCCTCTGAATGAATTGAAAACCCATTTACTAACTCCTTTAAGTGAAAGAAAAACTAAAGTCACAGCTAAGTTCACAGAAGTGTTCAATAAGGGGCTGGAGAATGGCTGAGCAATTAAGAGCATTGGCTGCTCTCCCAACGGACCTGGGTTCAATTCCCAGCACCCACATGGCAGCTCACAACTGTCTGTAACACCAGTTTCAGAGAACCCAACACTCTCATACAGACATACATAAAGGCAAAATACCAGTACATACAAAAATTTTAAATTTTTTGTCCAATAAAGGCCTTAAAAAGAATGGGCTGCCTTCTTACAGTTGGCCACAGCAGGCTATCTAAGTGCCAACAGCAATGACTGACTCAATGCCGAGTAAGACTGTTTCTGGGAAGGGAAAGAAAACATGTCCCAAGTCAGCAGTATGGTGAGTAGCACTCACCAGGCCTCAGATGAGAAAGGAAGTATCTAGAAGAGGCCACCAGAAGAAGTCAGGGATGAGGCTATCCTATGACAACAGCTCTTCATTCTGGTGATTGCAATAGATACTGAAGGGGAGGTTCTAGGTGTCTGTGTTGGGACAGTGTTGCTGCATACGCTCCTGCCCCCTCCTTTTTATTTTACATTGTAGTCTGGCAATGTCACCAACCTGCCAGGTCCTGGCTAGCACTTTAGTAGCAGCGCACACACTCCTCTGTAGAGAAGGGAGGACAGCGTGCTCAAGCTACATAGTCCACTTAGGAAACACATGCCCTCACTCAGCAAAAAGTCCCAAGCAAGACAGTCCGATGCAGCCAGCTAATCCGTCATGTCTGCAGAACACTGGGCTGAAAACAGCCCCAGTGTGGCTGGGGCTGACTCCATTTCCTCTCACAAAACTGGCGGCATCCGTGTGAGATGGGACTGTGAGCCAGCCTTTGTTCTTATTTTAAAACGTATGTTTCACCTTTATTTATACTTCTGGTATATGGGTGTTTTGCTGCAGATATGGAGATGGTCTGCAAGCCTCGGGCATCTGGCTCACTGGCAAGGGCTCTGCTGGGTCACTCTGGTCAGGAAAGCAGGCTGGAGAGCCCTCTGCCAGCCTTGCCTTTACCTACTGGGTCAGCACGTGCTCCTGGACACCCTCTCTCAGCCTTGCCTTTACCTACTGGGTCAGCACGTGCTCCTGGACACCCTCTCTCAGCCTTGCCTTTACCTACTGGGTCAGCACGTGCTCCTGGACACCCTCTCTCAGCCCTGCCTGAAGAGCTGTGCAGGTTCCATAAGCGGCATACATACATAAGGGGCAAACTACATGCAAACCTTAGCCAAACTGACAATTACTGGTTTCATACCAAAGGATAAAGTAAATGGCATTTAAAATAGCGACTAATAAGGAAACATTCAAAGGCCAATGACCTATGATATTAATAAGAAAAAGAGTTGAAAGAATAATTAGTATTTCTAAAAGAAAAAATCAAAGGAAACTTTGGTAAAACTACAGAGTATGGGGCTCATTATGTTCAGGCAAAAGGACCTTGTGATGAAAAACAAGACAATACCAAATCCATCGCCCCTGCCCCAGAAACAGTTCACCTCCTGGCACAAACAGGCCACTTACCCTTTGAACACTTGCTGCTGTCCCCGGCCCAGTCCAGTCACTGTGGTGTCTTTAAGAAGCGTTTTCAGTCCCTTATCCACAGAGACCTGGGCAATGCCGGCCCCCATCAGCCCTGCGCCAAGGATGGCTAGCTGCCTGGAGGGACGGGATCAAACAGTTCTGGTGAACATCTCAGGCACTGATTAGCTAGGAAACACTGCCCACGCTGTGAGCCAATAAACCAACCACACCAGCCACAAGTATAAGAGCTTTTTAGGATTTTTGTCTACAATAAATTTTTGATTTTTAAAGATAAATGGAAAACTCACTGGGTCTAAAAACTTGGTCTTTCCATGAAGGCAGAACTAAACCAACTCTCAGTCTCCCAAAGCATGGAAAACCAAGTCTAATCTAAACCAAGGTATGTCTGAAGACTGGTCTGTTTGATAACTTCATAGTGATTTTAGCATTTTTTTCTCATTCTCCTTTCTCCCAAGATTTACTGTCCTAGCCAGGGTACTTCAGTCTCCTTACTAGTAGCTTCTAGGTTTTCTTTTTTTCTTTTGAGAGAAGTCTTATGTAGCTGAGTCTGGCCTTGAACTCACCATGAAGAGGATGACTTCAAACTTCTCACCCTCCTGAGTGCAGGGCTCAGAGTCTTACATCACCATACCTGGGTTGTGTGGTATTGGCAACTGAACTCGGAACTCCTGTATGCCAGGCGAGTATTTACAACAGAGCTGAGTTACAGTTTTGGTCTGAGATTGACACCTACACCAGACTGTCAGGAAATCATTCTGAGAAGAGAAAGCTCTACAAAGCTGCTAGAAGGGCCTAGAGAGGACTCTGAGGGTCTGAAAACAAGAATGTACTGGAATAAAGGCTCAGCTGTCCAGAGCAGAAGAGGCTGAGGCTAATCTAGTTCTGTGGAGCCTCAACACCACACACTTGCTGCAAAGCAAATTCTCAGGCTTTCTAGGCAGTGCAGCTTACTGAACATTCTTCTGTGGCGCTCCAAATTTATTTTTCTTGCACAGGACCTGGCCGTTATAAAGCCCCATCAGGGCCTTCGATTCTTTGGTCAATGCAAGCTCTCCAAATTTCTGAAAGGTAAAAAGAAAAAAAGGAAAGATGGACTCTGGGGTCCTAGTGATGGGAGTCTCTCGCGACTTTCTCTGCACAGCAGGGGAAACACCCAGTGCCTCAGTTCCACAGGTGCTGCAGCTGGGGCTCTACCTGCGCCTGGGGTCCTCTTCACTGTCTTCTGAAAGATGTCTCACCACTGCTTTGAGAGAGGCTTGGTTTTTTGTTTTGTTTTAATTTATTAATTTTTAAAAATTAATTAAACAACAACAACAACAAAAACAAGGTTTCTCTGTGTGGCCCTGGCTGTTCTGGAACTCACTCAGTAGACCAGCGTGACCTTGAACTCAGAGATCTATCTGCCTTTGCTACCACACCTGGCCTTGAAGGAGGTTTTGATGTGACAGTTCTCAGACTCCTGCAGCTGAGGAGTGATAACCTTTGCCAGTGGTTGAGAGTCTCAGGCCCAGATGGATTTTCACCATTCCTCCAATAACCTGCTACAGTGAGGACTGAGAGGAGGTTCAGATGTTAAGGGCCATACTGTCTAAAGCAGAACTTGAGCAGGGTCCTAAAGACTTCAGTTTTCTTTCCACTGCAGCAGGTGGCTCAGCACCGTTCCCACTGCTACTTTAAAAGTGTGTCAGAATCAAGGACGAGTCCCTTGGTTTAGTGGTTCCCAGCATAGAAGCTGGAATCTCGGTTTGACACAGTTGGGTCTGCACCCTGGTCTTGCCCTTCCCTACTGTCAAGCTTTCTTTATTATTTAAATGGGAAAATAGATGCCTAGCTTATAGTGCTGTCACGAGGATTAATAGGAACACTAGAAAAATGACTGGGCTCACCATGCTGGCTATTACTAACACTGCTAGTACACACTGGCATAATTATGGGGTTACAAATAACATTGCAAAGAAAGACTCTCTTTGATAACATTGCTCATAAACACTAACATCATGAAATAATGGCCCACAGACTTAATGCTATACTTAATCTGAAAATAACATGTTCTATTTGGATATCCTATGGATTTCAAATTATGGATAAAGATCTATCAGGTCATGAATTCAATAGGTTTTGATAAGTGGTTTTATATAAAAAGTATATGCATATATGTAAAAAGTACATACACACACACACACACACACACAATGTCAAGTATAGCCACTCATTGGAATCCATGCAAACACTGAAGTTTTAGGACCTTTGGAGAGACATAATGCACAAATTCTCAAGCTCTTTACATAAAATTATATAGTATGTGCACATCCTCTGTATTTCAAGTTGACTCTAGATTAAACTATAATATCTAATACAAGGCAAATATTACATATACATAATTGATAGCAACAAAAGTCTACATATCAGGACAATGCAATTTAAAATTTTAGGTGTAGCTAATACATCAGTCATATGCAGCCCATTGCCTCCCACTCTCTCTTGACCCCTCTCCATCCCAACATCCTCCTTCCCGAATGTGTCTGTTGAGTGGCTGGACACAGGACTGTAGACGTGGGAGGGCCGACTGCTTGCAGCAGGGACGGCATTACTGATTTGTGAGCCATATGCTTCTATTTTTCTGTACATACATATGTGTATGTATAGCTGGTTATGATCTTTAGGACTAAGGTCAACATGTGCTTCTTTGTTTCTGATTGCAAGACACTCTTTCTAATTCACCAAAAATGTTGCATCTCTAAGCCTTAGTAAACATATATACATGTAAATCAGTGTTTGCTTTCCCTGTTTGCCTCTGGTACTGGGGTTGGACCTAGGACTGTGCACGAGCTATAGGCAGTCGCTCGCTCTACACTGACCTATATCCCTAGCTCACAATGTATGCATTTTGTCACAACAAAATCAGCCCCAGTGCAGACAGACTAAAGGTGTTCACAGGATTGGCTCAGGAGGGAGTGGCCGCTCCTCGGTGCTCATGACACCCTCTTTACTGAGCAGTTTCAAGCACTGCAGACACCACCCCATTCTCAAGCCATTCAGTCACAGACTAATTAGAACACTGGAAATGTACTAGGGTTCATATACAGTGTGTTTTAATATAGTATAAACATTTTCAGTTTTAAATGGAGGTTTGGTCTTTTGTGTTCTACAATTAAATTGGAGAAAAAACATTTACCTGTGATTCAGCTAGATAACCAGCGTCATTTCCTTGTTCAAGTCCAGTCTTCACAGCCTAAAAACCACAAAGGCGCTAGTTTAGTGTTGCAACAGAATGGCAAGAGGTAAAGTGATGCTGAGTAAAATAACCAGTCTTATCAGACTGTGTGTCACACACCCAGTAGGTCACACACCCAGTAGATCACACACCCAGCTTGGCAAGGGCACACCCTGAATCAACTGTCTCTCAGCTGCTGTTGGACCCAGCAGGAAAGGCACCTTAAGCTGTTCCTCCAGCTTCTCTCTAAAGCCAGCACTTTCTGCTTGCTTCTCTGTGCTTCTGATGTGTACGTGATCTTGTTAGTCACATTAATCAAGAACTCCAGGAAACTCAACTTTACATCTGGGGTGGGCGCTAAACCACATATGGTGAATAGAAAAGACAAAGGCAAGACCCCAAGTCCAACCGCCATAATTTATACATACGACAGGAAACAAAACAACCCCCAAATTCATTAAAAATAAATGATCTGCATTCCTCACCCTGACTTCCTGTACGATCTAAACTCATTGTCTCTGCTTAGCAAGCCTCTTATGCAGTACTGTGTTTACTTAAACGTATCTCAGAGTCTTATTCAAACTTCAATCCTCCATTATCAAGATAGCTAGCTGGCTGATAACTCTATTTTGTCTCTCCTAATCCTCCTTGACACTCTACCATGAAAATAACTAAAGTACAGGACAAAGTAAAATTGGTTAGTTCATTATTGCTAACCTTTTAAGACTAACTTTAGCTTGTCTTGCTCACTGATTGCTTCCTCTGAGCACGGATAACATGGCATTAATTTTTTTGCTGTTTTATATCTTGTGGCTGTCTATCTCACCATAAGTATTTAATTTCTCAAGCCCAGACTGTTAAGTATGATTGTAGATGTGTGTGTCATGTTTCATATGATTTTTTTTTTTTTTTTACAATGCTGGGGACGGAATCTAGAGGTTTATTCAAGTCAAACAAAGGTTCTACCAGCTGATGTTTCACAGTAATCTCACGACTTCTACTCAAAATATACTTTGTAATGGATCCATTCCCCAGTCTTTTGGTTGCTTGAGACACAGTCTCTATGTAGCTCTGGCTGTTCTATAATTCTCTATGTAGAGCAGGCTTGCCTAGAACTCAAGAGATCTGCCCCCTGCGTCTGCCTCCCAGAGTGTGAGGATTACCACGTCTGTTTTTTTGTTTTTTGTTTTTTTTTAAAAGACAGGGTCTCTATGAATCCCTGCCTTCTCATTTGATTATATGTTTTTGAATCTCCCAGTATTTTAAAGAGTTTTTAATTATCTTCCTTTGTCTGTTCATACTGCCTCTACATCATGAGGTCTTAAGAATTATAGCAATGGGAATGTCTTTTTAAACAATTATTATCAGCTGGGAGTAGTGGCTCAGGTCTTTAATCTCAGCACCAGGATGCAGAGGCAGGCAGAGCACTGTGAGTTCTAGGTCAGCCTGGTCTACAGAGCAGGTCCTGGGTTGAAGGCCAGAGCTACAGTGAGACTCTTTCAAAGGCAAGCGAGTGCGCACACAGAGCACACACACACACACACACACACACACACACGGCTCAGAATCACAATAAGGAGCACTGCTTCCAGGAAGAGGAAGGACTTGGGAAAAGGTGGGTGCCAGGGCAACTTACATCGATTATTTTCAAAGGTGCAGGATAAAGGCCTTTGGTCTGCTTCTTCACTTTTTCTTCAACTGTTTTGTAGACCTGTTGTCTGACAAATGGGATAGTCATAGCATACGACGTCAGCTCTGTAAGATAAATTGTAGTTAGATATTTACTGAGACGGTCAGGGCTCCCTCATTCACTTGCTCTGCAGACTCCACAGCACTGCAGTAATTTTAGGCATCTGAAGAACACAATGGAACCATCACCCTCTGCCTGCACTGGGCTGCCTTACCATGCGCTAATTACTCTATATGTGTTAAGGTTTAGTCTGGGGATTTGCAGCTTTATCACACTATTATAACAGGCCTTTAAACAACGGCTTTAGCTGGAGAGATTGCTCAGCGGTTAAGAGCACAGACTGCTCTTCCAGAGGTCCTGAGTTCAATTCCCAGCAACCACACGGCGGCTTACAACCATCTGTAATGGAATCCAATGCCCAATTCTGGTGTGTCTGAAGACAGCTACAGTGTACTCATATACATAAAATAAATATATCTTTAAAAAAGTGGCTCTAGCTGTTAGTATAAAGTTGAGGACTTGTCCTTGAGGTAGAGTTGTACCCTTTAAGGCTTACTCCTAATACACCTCCCTCCCTACCCCTCATCCCTCCTGTTTTTCAGAGACAGCTCTGGCTGTCCTGGACCTTGCTCTGTAAACGATGCTGGCCTCAAATTTACAGAGATCCCCCTGCCTCTGCCTCCCAAGTACTGGGATTAGAGGCTTGTGCCACTACCGCCCAGCATCTTTTTCTTTTGAGGCAGGGTCTCAAGTAGCTCAAGGGCAGGCAGAATCCCTGCTGTGTCCTGTTAACACAACCACTTACTTTCCATCAGGCCTTTACTCTGCTTTGCAGAGACCTTCCGATCAGCCAGGCCTTTGGCAAAATTAACTGCAACTTCTTCTAGGTATTCAATTGTCCTTTCTTCTGGAGATTTTGTTCCTGGTCCTGTAAAAACAAAATAAAACAACAACAACAAAATAATTGCAAGGACTTGAATATAAATCAAGCTTGAACCAGTCCTAGGCAGACAAAACCTGTAGCAGGAAGGCTCCCACACTTCCTTCGGTGATGAGCAGTGATGTAGGAGCATAAGCCAAACAAACTCTGTCCTCCCCAAGTTGCTTTGGTCACAGTGTTTCATCACAGCAACAGTGACCCTCACTAAAACAGCAAGTAACTTCCCATTTATGGCTTCTGCCACCTGTGAGCCTGTTGCAAGCTGGAATCAGGTTATGTGTGTAGCTCAGTAGAGTGTATGATTAGCATGTGTGAGACTTTACAAACAAACAATGGTGAAGCTGAGAAATCCGAGAAGGGAAGTTACAGGGTGATGGAACAGACACAACCAGGCTGTCTACAAAAGTCTGCATGAACTGCTCTTGGAGAAGGTGCTAGAATACAGAAAGCAGTCTACATACTTGAAGTACTTTGGAAACAAACTTTCCAGAGGGCAGACCCTACTACAAATACATAACTCCAGTAAGACATCTGTCTTGTTTTGAACCAGAGTGGAGAAGAAGAATCAGAACTAAACCTTTAAACCAAGGCTCAGGGAGTTCAGCGAAGTCAACCTCAACCGTCTCCTTGTCCTGCATGGCCAAGGCCAAGGGACTCTGTAAGCAGAGGACTGCTGAGCGTGTGCGCCACAACAGGTCCACCCGGCTCGCACCGCTCAGCACAGTCATGGACGAGCCGAGCGCTACCTAAGGCCAAGGAAGATCACTAGAGAAGCAGGAAGAGAACACCAGCACAGGGCTGCTAGTGGCCTACACCCTGTAGGATGAAGGTCACCTTACTAGGCAAAGAGCCGTGACCAACTGAGGTACTCCCTGAGGGTTACAGACATGACTCTATATGTGTTAAGGTTTAGTCTGGGGATTTGCAGCTTTATCACACTATTATAACAGGCCTTTAAACATGGGAAATATTGCCTTCCTTATACCACACTTGGAGTGTGGCCAGTCCTCACTCCACACCATAGTCCTCAGGGGAGGTACAAGCAAGGTCACAGGTCATAGGCTGGCTATGTTCTCACGCACACTGCCATTCTGAGTCCAGATACCTTCCCTCCTAGGTCTGTTTACCTCAGAGCACCTGCTGACACCTTCTTACTGAGAAAATGAGAATCTTAAGATACTTTGCCCTATTACCAAGCCCCCTTTTCTGTCAGGCTCCATAAAGCCTGTTTGTTCAAGGCTTCTTTAGTAATGAGATGCCTCAAAACCTCCTGTAACTCTGGCTTCAGGGGAGCCAAAGCCCTCTTCTGTGTGTATATGAACACACATAAGGGCACACTCACACTCAGATACACATGTGAACATAAATAAAATCTTAAAAAACAAAAACACACAAAACTAAAATAAACCCTAAAACCATCTAAGCCAGAAAGAAAAACATAACAAAACAAAACAAAAGAAAAAAGAGAACCCTGCAACCCCATATGTGACTTTGTGGTTAATTCTGCTCGGTATTTAAGTAAGAAGAAATATCAATTCTACACAGAATTTTCCAGAAAACAAGAGAGAGGAAAAACTTTCCAACTCATTTCATGAGGCCAGCACTGCCTGACACTAACCCCATGCAAATACTGTAAGAGAATACAATTATCCATGAGACCATTCATTTTCTTTACCAGGCATAGATATTATTTATATGTGATCAAGCCAGCAATTTATAAATGGGATACTGTGTTATATCTGAGTGGAGTTTATTCCTGGGCAAAAGCTGGCTCCATATTAAAAAAAAAAAATCAGTGCACTTGACACCAAAAAAGAAAACAAGTCATAAAGTCACTGTAATAAAAACCAAGAAGACATTTGACAGGATTAACACCTGCCCTTAGCAAACGGTGAGAAGGGGGGCAATGTGTTCAGCTTGACGACAGGCATGCAGGACAACCTGCAGCCACCACCGCACTCATGATAAATCCTTCCTCCCCTCTGGGACTGGGAGTGACCTGTGTGCCCCCACCATTCCTGTTCAGCCCTGCACAGAGGTCTCAGGCATAGCAAAAGTCCAGAAAAAGAAACAAATGGCATTCAGATAGCAAAGGAAGAAGTTACGATGACTATTTTCACAGAACATGGTACTTACGTAGAAAAACCTCAGTAATCCAAAGAAGGCTCGCAGGCTTAATAAATTAGCTTATTAAAATCACACAGCATAGGGTCCATGCCCCCAAAAATCAATTACATTTCTACAAACAAGTATTTAATGCAAAATAAAGCATATTGGCCTAAAACTGCAATAAATTGAAATGTTCACTGCTAAGTCGAGAAGTATAAAACACTGCTGAGAAGCTGAGCTCGTCAACTAATATTTGTTGTGGTTTGAATAAGCCTGGCCCACAGGAAATAGCACTGTCAGGTATGTACAGCCTTGTTGGAATAGGTGTGGACTTGGTGAAGGAAGGGTGTCACTGGGTATGCAGGCTTTGAGGTCCTATGCTCAAGCTCTACACAGTGCAGAAGAGACCTTCTTCCTAGCTGGCAACAGAAGATAGTCTCTTTCTGAAGGATCAAGATATAGAACTCCAGCACCATGTCTGCCTGGGTGCTGCCATGCTTTCCGCCATGATGATAATGGATTGAACCATTATTACATTGAATGTAAGCCAGCCCCAAATTAAATGTTTGCCCTTACAGAAGTTGCCTTAGTCATGGTGTCTCATCACATCAATGGAAACCCTAAGACAATATTCTAATCAAAATTCTAGCAAGTATTATTATATCTATAATCTTTGTAGGTATCACCTTGATTATAGAATCTATATTCAAATGCAAAGCAACTATTATAGAAAAAATAATTTTGAATGAATAGAGCATAGTTGGAGGAATACAATATCTGATAAGGCAATAGTCAAGACCACATTGTGTTGATTCAACAAGAGACTGGTTAACTGGAAATAGAATATATAGTTGATTTTTGACCAAGATGCCACTGTAGTTCACTGGAGAAAAAATAATTTTCCTTTTTTTTTTTTTTTTAAATTGAGCCAGGGTCTCTCAAAGTAGTTCTGTATGTCCTGGAACATGCTATGTAGAATGAGGTGGCCTTGAACTCAAAGAAATCTACTTGCCTATGTTCTGATTAATGGTATATACCACTATGCCCACCTACAATAATTTTCTTAAAAAATGGTGCAGAACATTGGTATTTGTATGCAAAAGAATAAAGACACTCGTGTAAATGTTAACCTAAAATGGATCACAAACCAATGTTCCAGAGATATGACATTACACACATGTGGAGGTCAAAGGACAATTTTATGGATTTCAATCTCTCCTTTAACCTTTACATGGTTTCTGGGGGTCAAATTCAGGTCACCAGGCTTGTGTGGCAAATATCTTTACCATCTGGGCCATCTCTTTCTGCACCTAGAGGGTTTTTTGTTTTGTTTTGTTATTTGGGGGATTTTTGTAGATCATGCTATTGACTTGGGATCTAACACCCTAATCCCTAAGGTCAGGCTTTAAGGAAGGAAACAGAGCGGCTGGAGCAGTGGCTTAGCAGTCAGGAGCACTGTCAGCTCTTCCAAAGGTCCTGAGTTCAAGTCCCAGCAACCACATGATGGCTTGCAACCATCTGTAAAGGGATCTGATGCCCTCTTCTGGTGTGTCTGGAAACAGCTACAGTGTACTCACATACATAAAATAAATCTTTAAAAACAAAACAAAACAAAACAAAAAAAAAAAACAAAGTTAGATGAGCTCCGTGGGAGATGGTCCCAGCCAAAGGCCTAAGCCCTAAACCGTAATTGAAGTCTTGTGTTAGGCAGAGAATGGCACTGTTCTTCCAGAGTTCTTGATTTTCAGTTCCCAGCAACCTCAGGTAGCTCACAACCATCTATCCTAGAATCTGTTGCTCTCTTCTGGTGTGCAGGTGTACAGATAAAGCACTCACATAAAATAAAAAAATCTTAAAAGAAGTCTTGTGTCGTTATTTAAACTGCTGGCAGGTCTGCAGAAGCAATTTAATAGGAAAGATGATGGTCTCTTAGGAGATGAACACATACATAGCACATAGACTATCAATCCACTCTTCAGTGTTACTCAACAGAAAGGAAAACTATGTCCACAGAAAGGCTTCTGGATCAATGCTCACAACAGCTTCAATCAGAACAGTCTCGAATTAGAAACAACACCAAGTTCATCATTTGGTGAAAGGATAAACAAACTATGGCGTATATATAATAAAGCAGCCCTCAATAGGAAGGATCATCCTGGGCAGGCGGATGACTCAGTAGATAAAGTCACACTGCCACCAAGTCTGAGGTGTGAGTTCAATCCCAGAACTCACAGGTGCAGGAAGAGAACCAACTCCTAGATCCTCTGACATATATGCCGTGGCATGTGCATATATACACACATAACACATGTAATACGCAAATCTAATAATTTTTAGAAGGAACAGATTATAATATATATGTATATATATATATATATACACACACACACAATAATAGTAATGTACTTCAAAAGCACGCTAAATGAAAGAAGGGACAAAAAGCTACATTTTAGAAATGTTTTAACTGCAGGCTGGTACAACCACTCTGGAAAGCAGTCTGGCGGTTCCTCAGAAAACTGGGCATGACACTCCCGGAGGATCCGGCTATACCACTCCTGGGCATATACCCAGAGACTTTACCTGCATGCAATAAGGACACATGCTCCACTATATTCATAGCAGCCTTATTTATAATAGCCAGAAGCTGGAAAGAACCCAGATGTCCCTCAACGGAGGAATGGATTCAGAAGATGTGGTATATCTACACAATGGAATACTACTCTGCAATTAAAAACAATGAATTCACGAAATTCCTAGGCAAATGGTCAGAACTTGAAAATATCATCCTTAGTGAGGTAACCCAATCACAAAAGAACACACATGGTATGCAGTCACTGATAAGGGGATATTGACCCAGAATCTCGGAATACCCTAGACACAATCCGCATATCAATAGATTTCTAAAAAGATGGAAGGAGAGACCCCTGGTCCTGGAAAGACTGGATGTAGGGGAATGCCAGGACAGAGTAACGAGAGGGGGTTGAATGGAGAAAAGAGGGAGGGAAGGGGGCTTATGGGACTTTCGGGGAGGGAGGAAACGGGAAAGGGGAAGTGATTTGGAATGTAAATTAAAAAAATAAAATAAAAAAAGAAATGTTTTAACTGTTGTAGGACTTACATAACTATGTATATCTGTTAAAACTCAAATTGTCCATTTGAAAACTGGAAAGTTACATATGTATCTTTGAAAAAAAAAACTACCTTGAAATTGGATGTACAAACCTTTTTGTCTGCATGTGTGTACATGTGTGTGCATGCAAGCATGTATGTGTGCCACAGCGAGTGTGCAGAGGCCACAGGATAACTAGTAGGAGTCAGTTCTCTCCTTCCACTGTGTGGATCCTGGAGAACAAACTCAGGCCTGGGGCTTGGTGGCAGGTGCCTTAGCCTGCTGAGTCATCTCAATGGCTCCTGTTTGCTTTTCTGAGGCAGGGTCTCACTATGTAGCCCTGGGACTTTCAGCACCATGTAGCTCAAGGTAGCTCAAACTTACAGTCCATTTGTCTCAATGTTCTAAGTGCCGGGATTACAGGCATGAGTGAACTACACTGAGCCTTAAGTTATTGCTTAAATAACAGTTATGCTGATATTTAAGAAGCATCAGGAGATGATGAGTGTACATTTTAGAGGTTCCTATTGCCACCAGAATTTGCATGAAAGTAGCACATAAGTAGATATCTTTTGCTAACATTCTGAGGTTGGCTTTTTCATGTGTTTATTGTATTATTTAAACACACAGGGAGGGATGCAGATCAGTGACAGAATATTGGTCCAGCATGCAGAAGACCCTCGTTTAATCTCACACTCTCCAAACAAAAATAAAAACAACAAAACAAAGACCCTCCACCAGAGACTGAAGGAGACCTACACATGAATAGGAACACAGGTGACTTATGACAGCACTAATGGCTGAACTGATTGATTCTTGTATTGTTGGTATCCAAATAATCAATAAAGTAAATAGAAATCAGTGTGGGGTGAAAATGATTATTAGCTCTTAGAGAACCTCACTCCTTGTTGGTTGGTGGTAGCGCATGCCTTTAATCCCAGCAGTTGGGAGGCAGAGGCAGGTGGATCACCGAGTTCGGAGTTTGAGGCCAACCTGATTTTCAGAGCAAATTCCAGGGTGACAAGGGGTACCCAGAGAAACCCTGTCTCACCCTGTCCCCTGACCCCCAGTCTTGCAAAAAGAAAAAAGAAAATGTTACTCCTCAAAAATTGTTACTTCTTTCTTAAGAGTTTTGAGTTTCATCTTAATATTCAAGAGATCAAATCCTCCACAAAATAAGCAAGTCTATATGACCAACACTTACCCAGCGGTTCTACCAACTGGTCAACCAGTCCCATTTTCTTTGCTCTGTCTGCACGAATGTTTCTCCCAGTCAGCATCATGTCAAATGCAGCAGGCACACCCACCTAACATGCAAGTAAGAGACGGAGTCCAGGAGGAATGAGAGTGGAAGTTAGGTACAAATCAACAAGTGAACAGACTTTAGAGGAGAAGTGGGGCTGGTGAGATGCTCAGTGGGTCAAGGTGCCTCTGTCAAGCCTGACAGCCTGAATTTAATAGCTAGGCCTCTCATGGCAGAAGGAGAAACTGAGTCCTGAGAGACGTTCTCTGCCCTCACATGCACACCCTGGTATACCTGTGCATATACACCCAATATAAACAAATGGATGTAGTAACTTCTTCTAAAAAAGGAGAAAAGCCAAACCAGCTTATGTTCTTTCATTAGTAAATTAAAATTTGTCTTTTTTTTTTTTCCCCAGAGCTGAGGACCGAACCCAGGGCCTTGCGCTTGCTAGGCAAGCGCTCTACCACTGAGCTAAATCCCCAACCCCAAATTAAAATTTATATACTAATACGCTTTTAAGTTTTGAGATTAGACATCCATCTGAAGAAGAAAATGTCTTTATGGTGTCTTGTAAATTCAATAGCATAAGGAATTAATGAAGTGGAAAATTCATTTTACATGAACTAAAATTGCAGACTAATGTCATTCTCAATTTGTTTTCCATCATTTATACAGTATTCAAAACTCTAGTGCTGAGAATGTAGCTCAGTGGTGGAGTGTTTGCTTGGCATGCATAAAACCATGGGGTTCAATTCTCAGCATTCCTATTTCCCAAAATTCCAATATTGGAACTATAGTGCAGACACTGAGATGAGAAACTTGTTATTTTTATAAAGGCTTTAGAAAGAAGTTTGAGTTTAACAAAAATGCAGCTCAACTGATACAGTATTCTAGAAAGTTTGATTTCTAGCCAGGTGTATGGTTTATTCTATAACCCCAAATCTTGGAAGGCTGAGGCAGGAGAATTATGGACTCAAGGCCTATCTGAGTTGCAGAGAAGACCCTGACTCACAACAAAACAACAACAACAACAAATTCAACAAAAACAGCTAGGTATGGAGGTGTGTGCCTTTAATCCCAGCACTCAGGAGGCAAGAGGATCTCTTTTGAGTTTTAGCCTAGCCTGGTCTACACAGTGAACTCCAGGACAGTCAGAACCATATAGAGACACCCTGGCTTAAAAACAAACAAACAAACAAAAAACAAAAAAATAAAAAAATGAAAGAACTTCTAGCAATGTAAGTAAAGAAATACAACAAAACTTTTTATGTCAAGACATCGTCTAGACATTTCTCATAAAGAGAGGAGTATGATTTTGATTACTAGTTTGGTATATGCTATTCCAGCAATCGGGAGGGTGAGGTGGGGAGATGGACCAAGAGTGTAGACCAGTCTAGGATACAGAATGAGGCTTGTAAAAACAAATCAAAACCAACCAAGTGAAATAAAACCCTCCTTTCCCACTCTAACTTATATGATCCCTGCTCAGTCTCTCTTCTGAGCCTTCTTCATTGAGTTGTCTACAGTGCTAGAAGCTCCGAGGCTCAGTGCTTTCTGGTTTGATATGAAATTTCTCTGTAGCTTCCAGGGATGACTCTCCTTAGAAATTAAAAAACTTATTGTGTCCCTTTTGGTCCTCTGAATACAGCAAGGAGATGGTCCAAATTATAGAAGGATAGGAAAGTTCTGTCTCTTACTTATCATGAACTATGACCCATAGTTTTGAAAAACTATTAAGAGATACTGTGTAGAGGAGGAGTGAATTAATGTTCTGGAAAAGTAAGACAGTAGCTTATCTTTACACCTCATAAAAGATTAAGTAAGACTGATCAACAATTCTGTAGGACTGAAAAAATAAGTATCAGGAGTGAAAAAAATCTCTCAATGACCCTCTACATCGCTAACTTACTTGGTTTCTGAATTCTACACATATACACATATAGTGTCTATATTATATATTTGTACAAGATAGAATAAATCTAAAGGGGTATTTATGTATGGCAGTCTCAAGCTTATGGTGTTGGGGGAACTTAAACTCACCATTTTGGGCAGTCTCTGGGTACCTCCGGCTCCTGGTAAGATCCCCAGCAACACTTCAGGGACGCCTAATACTGTTTTTCTGTCTTTTGTTGCTATTCTGTATTGGCATGCTATGGCGAGCTTCAAACAAATAAAAAATAATTAGAATATTAGAAAATTTAACTGGATCATTTTGGCACCTAGGTTGGCAGGTCTAAAGATTATTTATAGAGCAGAAATGTACCACAAAATCAACCATGATTTCTTAGGCTGACATTTGGCACTCTACAATTTACCTTTTCTACCTATTTTCATAATTTATTAGCCCCTTTTTAAGTTGCTATTCTCCTTAAAAATATTCTGATGGCAATGGAATTTACCAATTAAAAATTTCAAGCCAGAAGTGTACTTCCATAGTTCTGGCTACACAAGAGTCCGAGGCAGGAGAATTGTCTGAGCCTATGAGTTTGAGACCAGCTTTAGCAACCCTTGTTTTATAATTGAAAGCAATAACAACTAACATTTCTCCTCAAGTCTTAGTAACAATGACCCAGTTGGTAGACCCAGGTGCCTGTGCGGCCGAGGCAAGAGAAATGGAGATGATCCCTTCCAACCAATCAGGCATACTTGCACTTTCCTGATAGGCCTTGCTGACAGTTGCTTTTGAATACAACTACACAATATATGGGATACTTCTGAAACCTTTTTCTTGTTAATCAAATTCTTTTGGGGATCAGGCCCAGGTTTCTTTTATTAATGGATATAAAAACCTAGCATATAGCCCAGCATGTGACAAATGCTCAATAAATGTCTTTTTTTTCCCTCTTTTTAAAAACACAGCACACTCTAGTAAGAATCTCTTCTCTTAGCTGGTTATAGTATGCACGCCTTTAACCTCAGCACTTGGGAGGCAGAGGCAGGCAGGTCTCTGTGAGTCTGAGGCCTATCTGTGAGTTTTGAGATCCTATCTCAAAAAACAAAAACAAAACCCCTTTAATCTTATTTTGAAGAGTTTTACAGATTGAAAACACTTCAATCTTATCATCTTTACTACTTACAAGAAACTGTATGTCTGTGTCTCTCTCTCTCTCTCACACACACACACACACACACACACACACACACACACTGCTTTGTAAGTAAGACTCAGCCAACTTAACGTGATGTCAGGTCACACTTCTGGATCTCTGCCCCGTGAGCCTGAAGCAGGCGCTCAGCTGTGAGAAAGTCTTCACAAGTATGATTCACATCCCCGATGTCATGGAGACAGCATTCCTCGGCTCACTGTTTGCTGTCACTTGCCGTTTCTCACAAATTAAGAATTAAACCCATTCAGGCATTTGACAGCTGAAAATAAAACCACTTCTACTCAGAAAACTGTTCTTTTGCTGTTTTTAGGTAAAACAGTAGCCTAAAGGGCAATGGTGGCACATCCTGCCAGTGGTTTGGAGAATCTCTACATCTCTAGCACATCCCACCAGTGAGTAGGAGAATCTGTACATCTCTGGCACACCCCACCATTGAGTGGGAGAGTCTGTACATCTCTAGCACACCCCACCAGTGAGTGGGAGAGTCTGTACATCTCTAGAACACACTTCTATACCTCAAGTCCTCCTCCCAAGCAGGATCCACTGATGGCGGCCACAACAGGCTTTGGGGACTTTTCAAGCTTCTCAAACATTCTCTGTCCTTCCTGTGATATTCGTGTTGCTTCTTGGGGGGTTGTACAAGAGGCTAGCATGCTGAAATATCGACATAAAAGAACAACACAAAAGGAGAGATGAAACTGTGACCTATTTTGTAAAATACTTCACCCACTATATACTTATCTCAGTGTATATCAATATTTGGTAGTGAGTCTTCAAACACAGAATGGAACTTGTTACACAATTTATTTTGCTCTATAACAAACTATTGACCATAAAATTCTAACAAGAACATCACCTGGTAAATATTTCACTAAATATTACTGTCTGGTCAGATAGTTCTAGGGTTATATTCAGGATCTAGTCAATCTCGTTAAGCTATTTTGTAGTCTTTACTTGCCAGACATGTCTGTTTTCCCTCTGACTTGTAGCTTGTTTCAAATGCTTCATTATCTGTATGTACATAGGCCTGATTATTCTTCTATACTGGTCCTTATGAATAGAGTAAGATTTCTTTAGTATATACACCTGGATGAGAAGATGTGGCTGGAATGTATGTATTGCCCCACATCTTGTGTGGATGTATTGCATGTGGACTGTATGTGCTCACCTGTGCAGGCACACGTGGAAGCCAGTGTCAGGTGGTTTCTTCACGTCTTACTTTTTGAGACAAAGTAATCCATCAGACTCACCATGCCCAGATTTTCCCATGGATGCTGGGAATCTAGCTCAGAACATTGGCTAAGCAGCAGGATTTTACCCCAGCCCATGTACTTTCAATTTTGCCAAGTACTGCCAAACAGCACTCTAGATGTTTGTTGGTCTGATAGATGAAAACTAGGCATTCATTCTTGGTTAACTTAAGAAAAAGCTGTATTTAGTCATCTATGATTTAAGCAACAAATCTCTCTATTTCATGAGCTTTATTATACCCTGGAAAATGACTTAAAAAAACCAACCTTTTGGAGAATTTACTTCTATCTTATTTTAGAGAAGGTATTATTTAAAAACACACAATCAAGCAGGATACGCTTACTTGATGTCGGCACCTGCGACAAAGCAGCCGGGCTTTGACGAGATGAGGACAGCACTCCTGATTTGGTCGTTGGCCCAGATTTCGTTCATTACTTCTATGAACTCCGATTGTACTTCTTTATTCAATGTATTTACCTACACGAGAAATAGCTACATCTAAGGGTTTAAACTGGAAATTTCACATACATACAGACTATCATCATCAAGTCTGTTTTTGCATCAAACACATATTGCTAGAAGAAACCAAAACCAAAACACAGACAGACCAAAACCCAACAGCTTTCTGTTCATGTAGCTTTAGTTAACTATTAGTACCCTTCCCTTTAACAATGGGTCTCACAATTTGGAGAGATGCTGTGGTTAACTGGCTTGCCATGCAAGTCCAACAACCTGAGCTTAAGCCTTAAATCCCAAGTAAAGGTGGAAGAAGAGACTTAGCTTCACTCTCATCCCCAAATACATCAATACAAACAAAAGTGGGGTAGTCTCACACAGGGATGGCCGGCATTGGCCTTACTTCTGATCCTAGTACTTAAGAGGGCAAGGAAGGAGGATGGCTGCAAGCCTGTGGCTCGCCAGTTCCCAGCCAGCAGGGACACACAGTGAGCCTGGTCTCAAACAAACAAACACCCCAAAATAAAAAAAAAAAAAGTGAGGTTGTAGTCCTAAGAGTTTGGATCATATGCAGGGTATAAGTAAATCTACAAATATTTATTGGTGGTTGTGGGGAACCTATGCAACATTAAAAAAAGGGATCAAAATTAGACATAGTATGAACTTCACTTTGTAAATATATTAAACTTCAGAAAATTAGGTTAATAAAATCAAATTTGAATCATTGGTTAGTTAGTATAAGACTAACTCTAGTGAAGGGACTGGCTCCAATTAGTGTTAATTTGTTGTAGCTGTTAGGTGTTTCCTGTACAGGTTCTCCTATTTTTTACATGGTTTTATATAGCTCAGGCTAGCCTTGAACTCTGTAGCTGAGGATGACCTAGACTTCTTTCTATTTGTGTCTCTCAGGGACTGTGAGCCACCATGCTTGGCTTAAAATCTCCTATTTCTTTAGGCCTCTGGTTATAAGACTTTTTTTTTTTAAATGACATCTTTATATTTGAAATGGGGGAGAGAATGAATTCCTGCAATAATCTACTCTTGGCAAAAGACTGAGGGACTGCTTTCTGCACTGTTGAATTTGCCAAGATCCAGGTTCTATTTTCACAGAACCTGATTTCTAGCACGTGGACTGTCTGGGTCATTCAAATCCCCAGGAGGCTCCAGAGCCAAGTGTCCACATTTACCCCAGACAGCCTCCTTGAACGATGACTCTGTCAGCGTCCACATTTACCTAGCCATGCTGCTATGAGGAATGAATGACGCTGGCAGGCAGTAATGAGGTGGATAAAGCTATCAACAACATCTATCATCCTCATTCTATGCAACAACAGAAGGCTAGTTTTATTAATCCTGCTACATCAACCTGACACCTAGAGGCAACAAGAAGGAATTATTTTTTTGTGTCCTGTCTGTTTCTGAGATAGGGTCTCACTAGGGACCTCTGGCTGTTTGGAAGCCACAGAGATCCACCTGCCTCTGCTTCTCCAACCAAACACCACCAAGAAGGAATTTTTTTTCTTGTTTCGGGATAGAGTCTCACTATGGAGTTCTAGTTGACCTGGAACTTGCTCTGTAGACCAGGCTAGCCTGGAATTCACAGAGATCTGCCTGCCTTTGTCTCTACTCATGGCCCCAAGAAGGAATTCTCGTTCAAGGACATCCATGTAACTCACAAAATTTTAAAAACATGAGACAGGTCCACTTCAAGACAAGGAGATTTCATTTCTATGTAGGAAAGGATTCATAACTGTGGTTGATAGAAATTAACTAAAGAAAGTTCAGGTACCTTTGAATTGGGTGAGTTAATCCGAATAACTGCCACATCCCCTTTGACTCCATAATTAATATGGGTTCTGGCTAAAAAAGAGAAGACAAATTTGTTTCTAAACATGCTTATTGTAAAATACATCTGCAAAGTGATGTTAAAATCATATACATACAAGTACCATTATATGGATTGGGCAGTTATATTTAGGCTCCCCCCACATACTTAGAGATGAACACACATACATATTTAGGGCTACAGACCACACGCTCGTGCACACACGCACACACGCACACACACCATTTACTTTCCTCCAACTCCTCCCATACACTTCCCTTGTTCTCTCAAATTCATGACTTCTTTTTCTTTGTTTATATACAATATATACATATATGAAGGGATACATACATATTGGAATGTATATATATGTATATATATCTATATACATATATATGCACACACACATATATATTTAGGGATATACACACAAATATATACATATTTGGTGATATGTATAAATGCATACATACACACATATTTACATATGCATATATACAACAACAAAGAAAAAGAGGCCATGAATTTGAGGAATTAGGGGAGTGTATGGGAGGGGTTGGAGGGAAGAAAGTGAATGGAAAATATGATGGAATTATATTTCATTTAAAAGAACAAAAGGATTATAAAAAGCAATGTTAAGTACATAAACAAGAAAGTAAACTTACTCAGCAAGGCAGACGATGTTGTAAAGCTGCGGCAAATGCAGCCTGCAAGAAAAGAGTGTTTCAAAATTACTTCCTGAAATAGAATTTATCTAATATTTGTCAAATCAGAAAAACTGGAATTTATACCAATAAAATCCCAAATCAGAACAATGCATTCTAGGCCATTATTGTGGCTAATCTATTACCTTTCTCATGTTAGGTATTAGGTCAGATGATTGTCCAGACAATAAGTAAGGCAGGGAGAAGATTCCCCTCCCCCAGGAAAAAGGAGGGTGCATCTCTACAATGTGAGTGTGCAAAGAAGGGCTCTGACTGCAAGTGGAATTAAGATGGACCTTAATATGGGGACAGTATCATGGATTATCTAAATGAACAGTGTAATCACAAAGAAAGTCAGAGATGTGACTGTGACCTGGTCCCAGGTTGCTGAAGAAGGAGATGAGCACGGCTGTCTCTAGAACTGGACAATGCAAGGCGATGGTGTTCCCTCAGGGGCTTGGGAAAGAACAGCCCTGTCAACACCATTTTGAGACCCATTTTGGTAGTGTTCTTGTTACTTCCCCGTTTCCCCTTGGGATTAAACCCAGGCCTATCGTATAGTAGGCAAACACTATAGCACTGAGCTAAGTGTCCTCAGCCCATGTCCCACTAAGGACCTCTGACCTCTAACTGCACTGGGGAGGCAGAGGCAAGTGGAGCTCTGTGATTTCCAGGCCAGCACCCATGCTGGCAGAAAGGCCCATAATGGCCCAGCTCCAGACAATCTGATGCCCTCATCTGGCCTCCATGGACACCCACATACGTGGAAATAAAAATAAATAAATAAACTTTACAAACAAACAAAAGAAGCCACCAGGTATGGTAGAGCATACACTAAATCCCAGCACTAAGGAGGCAGAGGCAGGAGGATGTCTGTGAGTCTGATGCCAGCCTATTTCACACAGTGAGTTCCAGGTCATCCACTGCTATATAATGAGACCTTGTCCAAAACAAAACAAAACAAAACAAAACGCAATGTGAAATCAAGGGGGCAAGCACTGGCTATAAAGGAAACACTCCATGTCATGCTTTGCTGGTTTAAGCACATCTAACTGAAAGAATCTCTGTACTGCTTTCCACCAGTAATGCTCCCAGTCTCCGGATAGCCAACTGCGTCCTCTTCTGCTTACTAGTTGATGTTCTCCATCTAAGTTGTTTGGGTTCTTCAGTGGGATCACACAGAGATCCCACCGTATGGCCTCAGCCATTTTGGTTCTAATTATTACTTCGTTCACTGGATGCCTTTGGCACAAAACCCTAACACTACAGGAAAAACAGCCACTGAAATAGTAGCCAAACTCATGTGGTGATCCACACGCTACCATTTCCTAGCATTGGAGGCAATGAGATTTAAAAGATCATGGGTTCAGAGCCCAGGGAATCTGTTTTTTTGTTATTGTTTTTTCTCTTTTATTTGAGATAAGGTAGCCCAGGGTAGGTTAGAACTCTCTCTCTCTCTCTCTCTCTCTCTCTCTCTCTCTCTCTCTCTCTCTCTCTCTCCCCCTCTCTCCCAGTATGACCTTGAATACTTGAATTCGAGATCTTCCTACCTTAACCTCCCAAGTGCTAAGAGTTGTTTTGCTTTGTTTGGCCACTACACTTTGTTCTTAGCTGGCCCAGAAGAACTTGTTATGCAGATGTTGGTCTTGAACTCACAGATATTCATCTGACTCACCAAGCTCAGTGCCGAGGATTACTGAGCCCAGAGTTACTAAGTGATAGAGAAGTATTCTATCACTGAGTTACAGCTAGTCCCCAAGACTATTTCTTAACTGACACTAGATATTTCAAAAGTAAGTTTTTGAGGAAGGCCAGCTGTATTCTGGTTGGCTGTGAGCACTCTGTCTAGCTTAGTGTACAATTCCCATCCTCAGAGTGTGGGAAGTCTACTTGTTTTGCTGCTAAGGACTATCCGGTCCACAGTTCTTATTAAACTGTTCTTTGAAAAATCTTAGACCTGTCAGTCACGTCAGTCTCATGACCCCTCCCATCTGCAGCAGTCAGTTCCCATAATTCAGGACTGGGCTTTTCTCTAACAGTGATGATGACTGGATCCTCTGCGTGCAGCACACAAGAGCGGCCCAGTGTAGGGTCTCTCAAGCTAGATTCTAGGAGGAAGACGGGGAATCTAAGGGAATTTTGAACAAACATTAAGTGCTCTTAACCTCTGAGCCATCTCTCCAGCCCCTAAAACTGAAGTTTTAATATTAAGAAAGAAGTAACAGGCTTTTTCTGTTTGCTTATTGAGACAAGATCTCACTAAATAGATCTGGCTAGCCTGCGACTCCTAGTGGTCTGCCTCCCTCTGCCCTCTGAGGTATTTAGTAATGAAAAAAAGAGCTGGTTCTCATTAGCCCATTGTTAAGCCATTTTAATCCCTGCCAACTAACCTCTCTTTGGGGTAAACACGCTCCCACACACGTACACAAAACCTCCTCTAAACCAACAGTGGCAAAAAGTACAGAGAAAGAGCAGTAAATGCACAAACATTAAAAAATAAAAAACTTAACCACTGTCAATTTAATCAAGTCAAAGTACAAGGCAACGTTGCTTCTGGAATCCAGCCTTACCCTAAGAGTGAGCTTACTCTCCTGACGCTGTGTGAACTTTAGCCTACATTTTCAGTGCCAGCAAAAGCAAAACCTTTGCCCTACTTTCTAATCATCTTGATGTGTAAGTCAAGAAAATATCTACAAGGTCATATAAAACTATAGTCAGTGGGAAGAGTTGAACTGTGCTGCAAAACTCTGAAAACTAAAAATGTTACTTTAGTTTATAGCAATTTATAGCTTTTTCAAAGTCCAACCTTGGGGCAAAGAATGGGATTAAAGAGGTAAGAGTCAGATTTAAAAATGCCACGATAACTACTAACTGCTGTTCATTTCCTGTAAAATTCTTTTACCACTTACATACTTAGGAATTAGGAGAAGGAATTAAATGGATATTAAGGTCAACTTGTGATTTTTTTTTATTTGATAGTCATATTAGAATGATAGTATTTTACAGGAGCTCTTTTCCCAGTAAATGCTGTAGTTCATTAAGCATTTGGCAATGCCTGCACATACTCTCAGGGTCAATGACTGATCAGCTGAGTCTAGACTCTAAATGGTAAATCAGGTGTGCAGCTAATTTTAAATAGATTTTCCTGCATATTTTTCAAAGTGCATAAGCTGCTATTAAAATAAGCTGTAGCTATAATAGACTACATTTTCTTAATGAAAAAAGAATTTATATATTTATACATGTTTCTATTGTTGAAGTATAGGAAAATTTAGCTCTTAGCTTTTTATTACCTATGTAAAATGGATAGATTACAAGCACTCAGCTATATAGTCATTGTTTCTAAGGGATGAAAAATTAATAACATTAATTTTTTAAAATTAAAATTAATAATTGATTTTTCAATTAATTTAAAATTTTAATTATTAATAATTAAATAATTAATTATTAAAGAGGAACACTCCTCCACTGCTGGTGGGATTGCAAGCTGGTACAACCACTCTGGAAAGCAGTCTGGCGGTTCCTCAGAAAACTGGGCATGACACTCCCGGAGGATCCGGCTATACCACTCCTGGGCATATACCCAGAGACTTTACCTGCATGCAATAAGGACACATGCTCCACTATGTTCATAGCAGCCTTATTTATAATAGCCAGAAGCTGGAAAGAACCCAGATGTCCCTCAACGGAGGAATGGATTCAGAAGATGTGGTATATCTACACAATGGAATACTACTCTGCAATTAAAAACAATGAATTCACGAAATTCCTAGGCAAATGGTCAGATCTTGAAAATATCATCCTTAGTGAGGTAACCCAATCACAAAAGAACACACATGGTATGCAGTCACTGATAAGGGGATATTGACGCAGAATCTCGGAATACCCTAGACACAATCCGCATATCAATAGATTTCTAAAAAGATGGTAGGAGAGACCCCTGGTCCTGGAAAGACTGGATGTAGGGGAACACCAGGACAGAGTAACGAGAGGGGGTTGAATGGAGAAAAGAGGGAGGGAAGGGGGCTTATGGGACTTTCGGGGAGGGAGGAAACGGGAAAGGGGAAGTGATTTGGAATGTAAATTAAAAAATTTAAAAAAAACCAATAAAGTAAGTAATATTCACCCTGAAAAATTTAATTATTAATAATTAAATAATTAATTATTTAATTAATTATTAATAATTAAATAATTAAAATTAATAATTATTTTATTAATTTTTATTAATTATTGAGAATGTATGCCTATGTTTTATACCTAATATAACTTCTTTAGATTTAACATATGATTGACTCCATTTTACCAATGAGAAAGATATTGAAATTCCCAAGGCCACTAGAAGATAAATGGCAGATTCAAGCCAGATGGCAGAGTCTGTATTTAATGCTTTTAATTGCTCTGCCTTGCTATTTCTCCTGCCAAAGAAAAGAAACCACTCTCATTCATTTCACAGATGAGAAAAGAAAGCCCATTTAGATTAAAGGGCTTCGGCAAAGTCAACAGCTAGCTAGTGACTAGAGAACATGTGACCTGATCACCACTCCAGTGTTAGACAGGCTGCCAATCTGTGAAAGTACCTTACAGGAAATATAGGACCATATGTGATCCTCCTCCCCACAAACTGTTATAAATGTGGAAAAGGAAAAAGATAAATTGCAAGGAAACACAAGGGCAAACAGGAGACAGAAAGATGTTAAAGATAACGGAAATTTTTTTCTTTATTCTTTCCCCAATCCTAACTTCTTTCTTTTTCCTTTCCTTTCCTTTTTAAGTCAGGGTCTCACTGTGTAGCCCTGATTGGCCTGGAACTCACTATGTAGACCAGACAGACAGGTCATGAACAAAAAGACCCACCCAATATTAAAGGTGAACAATACCACACCCAGCCCATTTCACTTTTTTTTGGTAATGTGGTGGTAATTTTGGCTGTTTACACATAATTGATCTGTGGAGATTTAAAAAAAAAGTAGAAAAAGATTCAATCAATTAAATGTCAGGGGAGGGGTAAGAAAAATAAATTCTACATGTATACTTTTTTGTGAGGAAAATTGAAGTGAATTCATATTACAAACTAAAGTCTCGAAGTAACTAGTACAAGTATGATACACAATGAAGTTACATTTGCCCGTACAAATCTGGGATATCTTGGGAAAGGCTATTCTACCAACACCCCTTTAACCCTTTCACTGCCAGTTTGAAGAGGCATGAGGTTCATAGAGCCTGACTGGGAATCGGCAGAAACGAGATTAGAAATAGTTTTTAAACGATCAAACATTTTATTCCTCATCAAAATTTCTTTGCCTAAGTTGTAGAACCTCCGGTTTCAACCTTCTAAACATTCACGCCAAGATTATTGCAAGTGCGAGAGCCGAGCTCTCTGAAAAAAAATATGGTTTTGACGGTAAGGATCAAGGAGTGGCAGCGATCTGTAAGGCTAGTAGTCAATGTCACCGAGAAGACTGATGGATATCTCTTATGGCGACTAACATGTGGTAGAGTCTCAAAAATGTGACAGATTTTAGTCCTCCGGACTTAGCAGTGTCAGGGCCAAGACAAACATTAAGGGAGACAAGAGGGGCGTGAGCGCAGGGCTACAGCAGAGACCTGCCCAAACTGCCAGACTAAGTGGAAACGACTCAGGAAAGTTAGGGGACAGCCTGACAGCGCCGGAGCAGGGCGAGAGGGTGTGACAGTTCCTTCGCAAGGACATAGGAAATAGGGTCTCTGGACCCCGTTTCCACAGGTCCCGGGAAAGGAGTGGGCAGGAGACAGTGAGGAGCAAACGCTGCTCCCCGCCGCCCCAGTTCCTGCAGGCACTCCAAGACTCTCCCGAGCCCTCATCCAAGCTCACCTCTGGAGCGTAGGATCCTGAAGGCTGAGAAGCGACTGAGACTGCCAATTGCCCGGGACGCCACCATCTTGAGCAGAAGAGGACGAAAGCAGAAAGCTCTTCTAGTGGGGGGCAATGGAACCGAGGGCTTTTCTTTTCTCGGCCTGTCCGGCAGGGCGCCCTGTGTGCCGCCTTATTAAAATGCAGACTCTGAGTTGTCACCGGTCCCGTCACCCTCCCTCTTGCTCTCAACTAAGAGAGCCGAAAGGATGATTTCTCTGAAGTGGAGACTAAGGACCTCCGAGGAGGGGGCGGAGTGCTTGACTTTCTGAGCAGGCGTTCAGAGGACAACCCTCAAGTTCCGCGATGGCCGTGGGCGGGGCGAGAGGGGTCCTTGCGGAGCCGGGGCCGCCCCCTGGCGTGGGGGGGCGTTTGTCAGTCTGGACTTGACCTTGTTGGGAGCGGCTGCGTTCGCGGACTCTAAGGTGCGGCTGCGCGCTTTTTGGTTTTCTTCTGATTTCCCTGCAGGCAGACGCCACTTTGCTCCCGACTCTTCTCATCGGTGCCCGTGGCCGTTTCCCTTTCCTGTGAGGGTCGACGTCCCGAAAACGGGACAGGCTGGCGCAGGCCTCCCGTGCGCTCCTCGCGTAGCTCGCCGCAGCGGTGTCTTCTGTCTGCATTTATCACTTCAGGTTTACGAACGGATTGCGTGTGTGTGAAACGCTGGGCTGTGTCAGAGCGGTGTCGTTTCCCCTGCTTACCTGTCCGGCTGTAGAGATTGAGAACACCTCGGGGGTGGAAGCAGCCAAGACAGTCTACCTGCTTGGTGATCCAAATGGGTTTACGGGCATTTTCTATCCCAGAAGGGGGCCCGGCGAACGTCTGGCGTCCCCACCACTCCTCACTCTTTTATCTGTGAAGTAGCCGTAGCTGGTGAATGAGAGTGCGCCACAAGTGCTACGTCTACTTTTAATTGAGAGCTCAGCTCTTCCCGGCACCAGGGTGTGGGTTGTTTGTTTTGGTGCTGGAAAGATGAGTCCTGAAATAAACTGATTGTTTTCAAAAGAAAGTAAAGCCAGCTTCCGGTGCATGCACCATTTTGTTTAATACCCACAAACCCCAAGTTTCGATAATTTTGCACTTTCGGTGACTTGACAGGCTCAGAAAGATTACATAAAATTCCTTCTTCGTGGCAAGCTCAGGATTCAAACAGAAGTGGCACTCGCTAGTTAACTGATTATTCTGACAGACAGGAAAGAAGAAATGGCTGAAATGCCTCTAGAAAGAAAGGAGCGTTCTGTTTTAAAGCTCGAGTCAAACTAAGTCTTCCACCACCAAAAACACTTTTAAGCCGACACTAGACAACCATTTTGGAGTAAATTGCAAAAAAGGAACCCTTTTGCCACACAACACCCTCCACTACACCTAATTTTCATATACTTTTTTTGTAAAGGGCCACACAGAAAGTAGTATGTTTTGGGCTCTGTAACATATTTGTTTTATGTTGCTTGCAGCTCTTTATAATTTTTCCTAAACTAGAGATGGAACCCATGAAATCGGAACCATTGACACACACACTCTTGCCACTCTTTGAAAGTGTAAAGACCAGAGCTGGTAGAGTTGCTCAGTATGGGTCCCGGCTTCACTGTTAGTACTTCAAAGGGGAAAAATAGAAGAAATCATGTGAAAGAAAAACCCTTTTTTTGAGGGTTTTGGGTTATATTTTACTGATGCTTGATTTAGAGCACCTTTTTTTGGTTCCCTGCATTCTCAGTGAAATTATAAGTTCTATCGAGTACAAAGTTTTTAAATTTGTTTTTTGATCATTAGCACTTTAATGCAAAGGCTTAGAGGAGTACTAAGTATATTTATATCATCACCCATTAATAATAGCAAAAAAATAAGCCTTACTAGATATCAGGCAACATGTACTTGTATCTAGGTGTATATTTAATTATCTCAACAACTCTAAAATTGTGTATATTTTACTGAAGGGGATCAGAAACCGAAAAGTTAAGCAACTTGCTGTAGGTCCTACAGCTGGGGTGAAGCTAGGATTTATACTTGGAGTCTGTTCTTTGATGTGGTAACTGTTAAGTCACCCCATCTTGTTTTATATTCTTTACCTACCCTTTCTCTTTTGTCTTCCCAAGAATTGACATGTTTTGAATACTTTTTTTGGTTAAAATTTGTGTTTCTGAAGCTTTGTAAATGACAACAAAGGCCAACTTTCTAATACAATAGTACAGTTTGTTTTTTGTTTTGTTTTTGTTTTGACTTTTTTTAGACAGAACCTCTCTATTTATGTAGCTCTGGTTGTCCTGGAACTGGCTAATTCAGGCTGGCCCCACACTTATAGAGATCTGCCTGCCTCTGCCTCTTAAATGCTTAGATTAAAGGCATGTACCATCATGGTATATACTGCCTGGTGTATGTCACCTGGTGTATAGTCTTGTAGTAAGTCTATAGATTTTTGCGTTTTTATTTAATATGCATTATGGATGTCAGTATAAACATGTATATGTTGTTTCATTTTCTCCCAAGCTGCTGAATATTTTAGATATATTTATGATACAGTTCAACTATTTCTATTGATCTGCATTTATGTTAGTTCCAACTATAAATAATTCTATAATGAACATTTTAAGTATTCCTATAGAAACCAGTTAGAGGAATTATTAGATTAAGAATTCACAATCTGGAGCTGGTCTCTAATCCTTGAGTATTTGACTTGGCTACATCATCCCTATGTCTGTACCTACATGGTCAAGGCAAGGTTGTTGTAGGCCTTGGTTGCCTGAACCTTTAATCTCTGCAGCAATTAAGATTACTCTGGTAGGTTAAATGCTGAAATTGACCTGGATTCAATCCATGTAAACCTCACTGACAACTACATAGTAGAGAAATGCATGCTAGAGCAAAATAAGAGATTCCATTACAGATTTTTCCCTTTCAACTTGAAACAATCACTATATGGATTATATCAACTCCTTTTTGTTTTATATGTTACATGTATTTTTCTCTAAATGTATTTTTGTTTGTTTGTTTGTTTTTCAAGACAGGGTTTCTCTGTGTACCCCTGGCTGTCTTGGAATTCACTCTGTAGACTTAGACTGGCCTTGAACTCACAGAGATCTGTCTGCCTCTGCCTTCTGAGTGCCGGTGTGCACCACCACTGCTGAGCACCTCTAAATGAATTCTTTGCTTTTGATCTCAATTTTAGTATTTTTTGTTGTATGTAGGTTTAAAATGTTTTAGTTCTGTTAACTCTTAATTTATGGCTTCTAGATCTTCCCCTTCTAACTAAGCTCATTCAGAGATAATCTCTGGTGTTGGGGTAGTGGCTTAGTAAGTAAAGTGTTTGTTGTGTAAGCATGAAAACTGGGTCTTACAAAAAGTAGATGTGTAGCTTTTGGGGATTATAATCCCAGCACTAGTAGAGAGAAGAGATCTAGGGATTTCTGTTCAGCCAGACTAGCCAATTTATTGACAAATTTCAGGTTTAATGAAAGACCTTATCTCAGAACATAAGGTGAAGAAGTAATTGACCTTTAACCTCCATTTATACACTTATGCACACACACAAAGACACACAAAGATAGTTTCTGATCTTTTCGTTTGTTTGTTTTGAGACAGAGTCTTACTGTAGCTGTCTTAGAACTTACTGTGTAGATCAGGCTGACCCCAAAGTCACAGAGGTCTGCCTGGCTCTGCCTCCCAGTACTGGGATTAAAGGCATGTGCCATCTTAGTCCACTCTGGTATTTTTATATTTTTTAATGTTTTAAGATTTTTACTTACATGGGATTTTTTTAACTTACCGTATAAACTATAAATCTTATTTTTCCAAGTGATTAGTCATTTCATAGCAAATTTATTGATCAAGCCATCTTTCCTCCATTTACTTTGAATTCTATATTTACATATATTATAAATTCTAATATCTTTGGAAGTGCTTGTCTTAAGATGTCATATACTTTCTGAGGGTCAAGAATCTGGGACTACTTGGCTGGGTTGTTCTGACCGGAATTTCTTAAGGAGTTGTCATCAGCGTGTTGGGCAGGCTGTAATCATCTGAAGGGTTTCCTAGGCCAGAGGATCGGCTTCCAAGCTCAGTCACATGACCGTTGGCAGGAAGCACCAGTACACAGACCTATCCAGACCGGCATCTCTGCCAGCTGGCTTTCCTTGTAGTGATCTGAGAGACTAAGATAGAAGCTGCAATATTATTTCTCATAGCTTGATTTCCGAAGCAGTGCCATCACTTCTGACATAGAGCAGTGTGGTGTAGGAGGCAATCATATCAGACTACAAAAACCAAGAGAGAGATACTGAGGTCAGCTTGGAGCCTGGCCACTACAGCCATTATTCGTAAATCGTAAGTTTTTCTTACTTACTTTTAAAGTAAAAATATGTTTAAAAAAATTAAGAGCCGGGCGGTGGTGGTGCACGCCTTTAATCCCAGCACTTGGGAGGCAGAGGCAGGCGGATTTCTGAGTTCGAGGCCAGCCTGGTCTACAGAGTGAGTTCCAGGACAGCCAGGGCTACACAGAGAAACCCTGCCTCGAAAAACCAAAAAAAAAAAAAAAAAAAAAAACCAAAAAAAAAAAAATTAAGAAATGGGGTCAGTGAGGTGACTGCATTGGTAAACATGCCTACCACCAAGCCAGAGGGCCTGGCGTTGATCTTCAAAGCCCTTGGTAGAAGGAGAGCTCTAACTTGCACAGGTTGTCGAACGACCTCCATGTGTGAGCAGTACATGCTCACTACCCCCTAGCTAACATTTTTTTTATTAACATATATTTGGGAGGAAGATTCATGTCACTCATGAGGAGATCAGAAGATGTCTTGTAGGAGTTTGCTGTGGTCCTGGAACCTATTTGCAGCTTGTGACTTGAAACCCTGTCTAGGGGCAGTGAGGGAATGAAAATGGGACAGACACTGAAGAAATGACAGATGTGTACAGAAAAGCTGGGGTCAGGTTGTGCGTGCACACTCTGAAGTGACATTTGCTGCCACTAGAACTTGGAACCGCATGGGGTGGGGGGTGGTTTGCTTGTCTGAGTGAGAGGTATCTGTAGGTAAACAGTCTTAGGATGTAAACATCCAGGAGGAAGGGAACCTGCAAGCTGCACCAAGAGTGACATTGGTCACTCTGTTACACTTGGCCCCCTTGCCACCCCTGCCCCAAGAAAAGCTTTGTCGTTCCTCTGAGCTTTCCTGGGGAAGGCTCTTCCACTCTTATGGGGCTAAGGCATTGGAGTCCTTGGCACGACTATGTTCATGTCTAAAATATACATTCATTTTAGGACTTTACTCACTCAGAGCTTCCTCTGCTCCCTGAAGGAGTTGGCTCTCTCCTTCCATTACCAATCTTGAGTCTCAAGCTCAGATCCTCATGCTTGGTGGCAAGCACCTTTAATCACTGAGCCTTCTCTTTAGCCTCTAACAATATTTTTTTAAAAAATTTATTTTTACTTGTATGTTTTGCCTGCATGTATGTAAGTGTTCCACATGTGTGCCTGGTACCCATGGGAGTCAGAAGAGGGGGTCAGATCTCCTAGAACTGGAGTTATGGATAGTTGTGAGCCACCATGTAGGTTTTAGTAACCAAATCCAGGTCCTCTGCAAGAGCAAGTATTCTCAACAGATGAGCCATCTCTCCACCTCCACTCTAACAACCAGCCTACCTTCTTCCCTCCCTCCCTTCCTTTCTCCCTCCCTCTTTCCCTCCCTTCCTCCTTCCTTCTTCCTTCTTTCCTTCCTTTCTTTTTTTTTTGTAGCACTGGCTGACTTGGAACTTTGTAGACCAGAGTGCCCTTGAACTTATAAAAGTCTGTTTCTGTCTCTTGAGTGTCAGAATTAAAGACATGTGTCACCATGCCCTGCCTAACAGTTTTTCACATTGTACTCCTAGGGGTATTTTATTGTGATTCAAGGAAATGTGCACAATTTTTCCCTCTTTTAATGGATGATAGCATGCAATGCACATGTGCACACACCCTTATTTTTATGCACATGAGTGTTTTGATTACATGTTTGTCTATGCAACGCTATGTGCCTGGTCCCTGCAGAGGACAGGAGAGAGTGTTAGGTGTCCTGGAACTGGAATTACAGATTGTTGTGAGCTACCATATGGGTTTTGGGAATCAAACCTAGGTTCTCTGGAAAAGCAGCACGTGTTCTTAACCTTTGAGCTATCTCTCCAGCTCCTATTTTCTTATCTTTTATGGCTATATAATACAGTATTTCACTGGTTGTTATAGCATGACTTAACCAATTCCCTATTTGCTGTTCTTCTAATCTTTTTCTATTATAGTGACAATACAGATCATGTGCATAATGCTTGTCATATAGGTTCATGAAAGTGGAATTATTAGATCAAAAGTTAGGTAAACATAGAGTGCTGAAAGATAATTCTAAATTACCAAGCATAGAGTATGCACCAATTCACACTCTTGGTGCAATGAGTATTTGTACATGGCTGTCCACAAAGTATAGAGTGAACCTTTGGGCTTTTGCTAATTTAACAATAATTATATTTCTATGGTTTTACTCTGAATCCTCTTATGATTGGAGTTGAAGAAAGCCTCCCTGACTCTGTGTGTGTGTGTGTGTGTGTGTGTGTGTGTGTGTGTGTGTGTGTGTGCGCGCGGTGTTCTGTGGCATGTGTGTTTGTAGTATTTTGTACATGTGTACATGCAGGTTAATGTCAGGTGTCTTTCCTCTATCTCTTTCCACCTTTACTTTTTGAGACAGGGTTTCTGAACATGAACTTTATTGATCAGGCCAACAAGCTTCAGGGAACCTCTGGTCTCTGCCTTGCTCCAAGGGTTAGGGTTATAGGACTTTGCCACTTTTTGTGGCTTTTTATATGGGTTCTGAACTAAATTCCTTTTCCTTGTGTGGTAGGCACTTTACTGACTAAGCCGCGTCCCCTCAGCCTCCTTTTCTTATATGTATAAGAGCCCTTTGTATTTCCTTTCCTGTAAGTCAAATGTTCATATTTGTGCCCATTTAATTGCTTTTTTCTTCATACTCATTTGTAAGAACTCACTGTTAGGACTTTAATCTTTTTTCCCCTAAGTGTCTGTTATTAAGCCGGGCGGTGGTGGCGCACGCCTTTAATCCCAGCACTTGGGAGGCAGAGGTAGGAGGATTTCTGAGTTCGAGGCCAGCCTGGTCTACAAAGTGAGTTCCAGGACAGCCAGGGCTACACAGAGAAACCCTGTCTCGAAAAACCAAAAAAAAAAAAGTTTCTGTTATTAATTTGAAATATTACAGATTTCTAATTTAAAAGGTAATTTTGATATAACATTATGGTTAGGAAAAGTTGGAAGTATAGTACTATTGAAAGTTTTCTAGGGGACCAGGAGAAATGACTGAGCATTAAAAGCATTGCCTATTCTTCAAGTCCAAGGTTTGATTCCAAGCACCTTCATGCTGGCTAACAACTTGCTATAAACACAGTTCCAGAGGACCTGACTCCCTCTTTTGGACTCTGGGCATTGTATACAGGTAGTGTACAGACAAACAGGAAAAACACTCCGACATATAAAAAAGAAAAGTGTTTATAGAAACAGTTGAAAATAAATATCTGACTTGATTCCATTTCAGTCTTGCTGAATATTTTAGTGTGTATTTCATTCAAATACCAGCATTCCATAAGGCCTTCACCATGTGACTTCATGGGCATGCTATGTGGTGTCTCTGCTGCTTTGTGTTGAATGAGAAGGGCACAACCCAGAGCTGTTCTGCCTGGGCGCAGAGTCAAGCTTTGCCACTTGCTGGTCATGGGTCTTTAGACAAGTCGGGAAGGATATACTGTTCATTGTGAGGAATACATGATTAAGGATTAGAATAGTTGTTTGCACAATGGGAAAGCTGTGTCAATATACTTATTACAATATTACTAGAAAAGAATAGTTGATAATGGTATTTTATGATGGCTGTGGATGAATTCACCAGAGGTCATAGTCTGTGTACACTACAGATTGCTGAGGTAACCCAAGATATACTTTGTTCTGTTCTTTATAGATCTCGGTATGACTACCATCTTGACTTCCACTTTTAGAAACCTTTCAACTACATCAAAATGGGCCCTCAGATTTTGTAAGTTCAAGTTTTCCTTTCTTTTTTTAAGATTAGATTTATAAGCATTGTGTATAGATATTAAATGATATACCCTTTATTTGTTCTCTAGCTATAAGACCTCTGAGCTGTTCTTCCCAACTGCAGTCTGCCCCAGGTACAGTAACTTTAAGATAAATATTTCTGCATTAAGTATTAGGATTCTGTATTTGTAAAACCCTACCTAATTTGTTAATTCTTCCCCTTTTATGGCCAAGATGAGTATCATCATTACCTTAAGATAAAAAAAAATATGTGTAATCAATCAGTAATATTACTTTGGGCTTAAGATGTTAAGAGATAGCTTCTTCCTGGCTTTTAGGGTGTACAGAGTCATAAAGGTTCCATAAACTTTGCTGGGTCAGTTTATGTAGCCCCTGTCTTGTCAGTCCTGCAAAAATTAGCTTATAGACTATTTTGAAACTATTGTGGAGCCCACATGAACTTTTACAATTTGTAATTAGTGGTAGGCTTCTCTATTAAATGTCTTACTATCACATATTCATGAGGATCTGTTTCTGAAATAGAAGTGAATGGGGAACTATTAAATAAAGGAAGATTTTAGCCATCATGAAATGAAAGAATAGGGGAATTTGTTCATTTGATGGGGTTATGTCGGGACTCAGTAAACCCAATGAAATAGGCTTCTCACTGTTAAAAACATGTTTTTTTACATATGTATCTTCACTGATTGGTGCAAAATTCCCTGACAGGTTGTCAGCTTTCTTTTTTTTATCTTTCCTAGGCTTTATAGAAACCTGTTTCTGATTTTGGGATTATTGTATATGTTCTTATGTGTAATATATAGGTTTATAATTATATGATATGTAACTTGTACAATGGCTTCATAGAAAAAGTACCATCTAGATCAGGACTTGTACTCTGCTTCAGCTCTGCATCTTTTTGGCTGAAGGGCCTTGAAATGACCTCTCTATGTTTTAGTTTCCTTCTCTAAAAGAATAAATATGATTGCCAGCCTTAATAGGCATGACCATATCTCTAAGTTCTTTAAGCACTGGGGATATATAGTTCAGTGGTAGAGCTCCTACATAGTATGTTCAAGGCCCTGGGCCACACCCTGTACTAGGAAAAAGAAGAACAAAAATCACAACAGATTTGGGGCTGAAGGTCAGTCATAGATTACTTGCCTGGCACAATGTGTTCAACCCACCATCACCACAGCAGCAACAGCAGCAGCAACCAAAAAAGCTCTTAGTAAACTAAAGTCAGTATGTTCACGGTGGTATTATTTTCCTATAGTATTCTTAGAGATTTCAACTAGAGAAATAGTTGCCTATATAGCCTCTAAATTCTAACCAGAATATAAATTTCTATTGATTCTACAAAGAGTAATAAAGAATCATTCCTTTCTGACCTCTATCACCTTTCCTCTAATTTAAATGTTCACTCAGGCTCCTGCTTTGCAGTCACACACGTAGACCTGACCCTTGCCAAGTAGCAGAAGGTCATTCTGATGGCACCAGAGAAGACATTTTTCAGGCATTTAGACTAATCTCTGTTGTCCATAGCCATTTTTTGACTATTTTTCTCCCTAACTATGTTGTAAACTCTGAAAGTCATGAGACTTAAGCCTTTTTTGTGGCCCAAATGTCAAACAAGCAGTTTGTGTTAATGTTGCTGATAATAGTGGCACAAAAAGGCACCTGATAAGCAAAGAATGTGAGCACCTGATTTAGGGCAGGGAAGGCGCATGTGCCTGTGCCAAGCAGGTTTTAGGGTACAATTAGTGCTATCACTATATAATTCCTCTTAACTCGCTTGAGTATTGCTGCTTGACATGGCTGTTTGAAGAAATGTGGGCAAATGATTACAGGATTTATTGTGGTTTTCTGTCTTCTCATGAACTGTGTCTGGTAGAAAATTTGACTGATTTGATGATTTTATTTTTGTTTGTCCACATACCTTTTTCTCCCACACAAATAGCAGTTATGTAAAGCATAGCATATCTTTTAATCTTTGAACTGTATATAGCGTATAGAGTACGTGTTGGTCTCAGGATGCATGCTAGCCTGTAACTAAGTAGCTTGCGGGCGACTTCAGTTTGCTGTTGCCCTGGTTCTTTTTATGGCATCTTTTCAGCCTCTGCTAATGGGTTGTTTTTAACTTTATTTCTTTTCTTGGATTCCTACCAAAAGCAGCTGGCCTGGCACAGTTTATTACTTGTTTAAGATCACATAAATAACTGATTGCTATGGTTTTTGGAGTCTGAGTGTATACCCCAAAGGTCATGAGCTAGAAATTTGTTTCTTGTGATAATACTGAGAAGTCGAAGAACCTTTAACAGGTGGTACTGAAGCTAGATGTGGCACGTACCTGTAACCCAGCTCTGGGGAGGCTAAAGTAGTAATAGTAGAGAGAGTTTGAAGTCAACCTGGGCCACATTGTGAATTTGATATGTAGTAGTACCCTCTGCTTAAAAAGGAGGAAGAGGAGGAGGAGGAGGAGGAGGAAGAAGAGGAATAAACCCTAAAGAGAAATAATTAGGTCGTTGATGTGAGGCATCAACTCTTGAGAGTGGTTGTTTTAAAATAAAGTGAGACCACCTTATATACTTAGCCTCTTCTGCACTTAGCTATTTTTTCTGCTTTTTTTTTTTTTTTGCTGTTTTTTACCTTTGTTATAACATAGCCAGGTGGACCTTTACTAGGACCTCAGTTTGCACCTTGTAGTTAGTTTAGATTCCAGTGTTCAACCTCTGGTATTTTGTTGTAGAAAGAAAACAGTGCTAATATACACTGGTCAACTACTTTGTTGATTTGTTGGTGGGCCTGGCACACCCCCTCTGAATCTGATCAGTTTGTGCCTTAGATTTTAGACCTCATTGGCAGGGACTATAAACAGGGCAACTCTTTTTAGAGGAGACTGTGAGAGCAAGCATAGAAAAATGTATCTAGACAAGTGCTCCTTTCTTTGAGCTACTTCCCTATCCCTGATTTTATATATTTTAATTAATAGTTCTTTGAACTTTATCTTAAAGCTGTCCAGACCAAGTCAAAGAAGACTTTAGCAAAACCCAATATAAAGAATATTGTGGTGGTGGAAGGTGTCCGCATTCCATTTCTGCTGTCAGGCACTTCGTAAGTATAAAATGATCATGTTAGTTATTTGTTTCTTTTCTGGTACTGTTTGAAGTAGTCTTTGTAGGGAATAATACAATTAGTGGGAGACCATATGGAGAGCACCTATATAAAACCAGTATAGAACGAGTCAAATTGGTGGCATATTATGGCAAGATGTTCTATTCCTTTTATAAACTAGCTTGCCTTGGCATTAGCCTGAAATAGCTCTAGTTGAGAGTCCAGTGTAGATCCAGATACCATCTTTCCAATAGGCCTTGCCTTGCCTTGCCTTGCCTTGCCTTTCCTTTTCTGGAACATGGTCTCTGTAGGCACAGTTTGAGTGCTGAGAACAATGCTGCTTTGGTCTTCTGAAAATGATGAGACTTGGAGTTGACACAGTTGGTCCAAATACCTATCATAGTTCAACCGCAAGTATTTTGGACTACCCTGAAAATTCCTCAGAATCAAATAGCTGGTTTTTTTTTTTCTTTTAGGTTTTTCTATCCTTTAAGTGAGATTCAGTCTACACAAAGCTGGTAATGGGCTCTGTTAAGGAAGCAGTTTGTTCTGTTCTGTTTATATTGTTAGTTTTTTAATATCTGTACTTTGGACAGGTAGTCATTAACATTAAAAACTTACTGGGGAATATTAGGTTCCAGTTTGAAAAAAAATGAGACCTTTATTTATTCATATAGAAGATTTGCGATCTTGAAGATACATTACCTTTAAAAGGCAGGCATGGGGACTGGAGAGATGGCCCAGCAGTACTCAGTAGCACTGGATGCTCTTTCAGAGGAGCTGAGTTCATTCCCAAAACCGCATGGCAGCTCACAACTGTCTGTAACGCCAATTCCAGGGAATCCAACACCCTTACGTAGACATCCATTGCAGGCAAAACGTCAATGCACATAAAATAAAAATAAATGAATTCTAAAAATGCAAGGCATGAAAGAGGTAGTGAGACAGCTCAGTGGGTAAAGGTGCTTGCTGCCAAACTTCTTGACATAAGTACAGTCCCTGGAAAGCAGGGACTAGTACAGGCTGTCCTATGACTTCCTCAAGTATGCAAGTACACACAACACTAAAAGATTTTAAAAAAAAAGGCCTTTAAAAGCAAGGTGCAGAGCATTGTGTATAATATGGAGGAGGAGGGAAGGAAGAGCAGGAAGGCTGGACTTAGTGACTCTTCTCTAACAGACTCTGCAGGAAGGGAAGGTAGTAGCTTTAGAATGGAGGAAATGGACAGGTACCATCTGAATCACCAGGAACATCGTCTGAATGCCATGCGTCCCACTAGGAAGCAGTGAGAAAGAGTGCCTTGTTCTCAGTCTCGGGTCAAGGGTCAGAAGTCATCACCATCAAGGAGAGATTGGGAAACTATGCCAGTTTAGAGAGGCTAACCCAGCATAACTAGATGCCAGGAAGCACTGTGGGTTAGACGCTGGAGCAGAAAAAGGTTGTTCATAGCTGGTGAGAGCCATTAAGTTAGTAACTTAATGAATAGCACCTAGAAGAAGCTGGGGAGCGGATGTCAGGAACTCCAATTCCGCCTTTTCTATTCTTTGGTAAATCTCTGATTAGTTCAAAGGTAAAATTTTCTAAAAAGGCAATTAAAACATGCCCCTTTGGGCATTACAAAATTAAAAATGTACTTTGAAAATGTATTACACAGCAGGCCTTTAATCCCAGCATTCAGAAGGCAGAGGCAGGTGGATCTCTGAGTTCAAAGCCAGCCTTGTTTAAACACAGAGGTAGTTCAAGAACAGCTGGAGCTACACAGAAGAAACACGGTCTCGAAAAAACTTTAAAAAAAAATAGTGCCCCACTCCCTTAAAAGCTATCAGCTTGCTTTCTTTCTTTCTTTTTTTTTTTTTTTTTTTTTTTTTTTTTTTGAGTTTCAAGACAGGATTTCCCTTTGTAGCCCAAGTTGTCCTTGAACTAGCTCTATAAACCAGGCTGGTCTGTCCTGGCCTGTGTAAACCAGGCTGGCCTCAAACTCACAGATATCCACCTGTCTTCGCCTCCTGAGAGCTGCACCACCACTGCTCTGCAAAGGATAAAGTTGGTTCTAAAGAGTATTTGACATATGCCATGGCAAACAAGTACTGAAGTATAGTTAGTAATATTTATGTTTTGGGTTCAGTGTTTTGTTTGTTTGTTTGGTGTTTTTGAGACAAGGTCTGTTGCTGTAGCTAGACTGGCTTGGAATTCATGGGCAATCCTCCAGCCTCAGCCTCCCAGGTGCTGGGATTATAGGCCTGAGCACCACGTTCAGCTAGAACATCTATTTTGTCAGACAATCAGCAAGATCTGTAGGGATTTAGGGCTTGTCAGATTTTTTAAGATGACAGATAGCAAAGTCACACTATTTCTTCATATGAACTGATGGACTGACTTGGGTAGTAAGATCAGCTGCGTTGTCAGCATATGTTAGACAGTCCGTGTGCATTAGGATTTTTTAAATTTCTATTGAAATTCTAGTCTTTTGGTTTAAATTATTTGTTTTCTTTTCCCAGGTATAAAGACCTAATGCCACATGACTTGGCTAGAGCTGCACTTTCGTAAGTAAATGAAGTTTCCTGTTCTTTCACTTAAAATATTTTTTATAGTTTTTGCACTAATAGTAGCATGTTCTGTAGAATTTTCATATCTAGGATATTAAACTTTATATGGAAAAAAGCAATATTAACTAGCTCTTAGCAAGGATTTTTGAGACAGGGTTTCACCATATAATTCTGATTGACCTGAAACTGACTATAGACCAGGCTAGCCTTGAACTCAGGATTCACCTACCTCTGCCTCCCAATTAAAGGTGTATGTCATGATAAGATTACATTTTATTTAATGTAATGTTAATGTATATGTTAAATTTTAACAGCTTTCAATAAAAAAATCTTTATTTTACAAACTTAGCATCGTAGTATTTGACAGGACTATATTTTTTGGTGGTGGTATGGATGGTGTTTATTATTGTATTCTCAGACTGGTCTGGAACTCAGTTATGTAGGCCACAGTGGCTTCAAATTCACTGAAATCTGCCTGCTTCAGCTGCATGTACATGGTGGCAAATACTCATACACATAAGATAAAAATTAAGGAAAGCCTTGAAGATTCCTATGCAAAGCAAGTAAATTTCAATGAGACGAAATGTGGCTGAGATGAATGAATAGTTGGTGTGCTCGTAACTGTACGGCGGTGTCTGTGGACGAATGTTTTGCTTTGGTGTCTTCAAGCAGCTAAAGTTTCTTCCTAGTTCAAAAACACTTTCAGGGGCTGGAGATATGGCTCAGTGGTTAAGAGCACTGACTGCTCTTCTGAAGGTCCTGAGTTCAAATCCCAGCAACCACATGGTGGCTCACAACCATCTGTAATGAAATCTGACGCCCTCTTCTGGTGTGTCTGAAGACAGCTACAGTGTACTCACATATAATAAACAAATAAATCTTAAAAAAAAAAAAAGAAAATGATGAAAAAAAATTGCTTTAAAAAAAAAAAACTTTCATTTTCCTTTCTGCTCACTGTCACTCACTCAGTTTTTTTTGTCTTCCTGCCAGACTTTAAGAGCAAATGGCATTAGCATTGTTTCTCTGTATTTAATATTTACCCTCTCTAATTACCTAATAATCATTTCCATTCCCAAATATTTATATTTTGGAAGCGTCTTTTTTTGGGACTTTGTGATCGTAAATACAGCAGTCTTTTCTTGGGCCTCTCTTTGTGCTCTACATTTGACACTGCAAACTGTGCTTGGACCTGTCTTCCTTTGAGTTACTGCATTGCAGCTTTCTGATTTCCTTCCATCTTTGCTTCTTTATTCTGCTTCCTTCTCCTCCCTTTCTCTCCTTTCCTTTCCTTTTCTCTTCCTCCTTCTCTTTATTTCAGAGGTGTGGGTGTTAACTCAAAGGCCTTGAGTATAGGAGGCAAGTGTTCTACCAGTGAACTACATCTTTAACTACATACTGTATAACTTATTTCTGAGTTTTGGCAAATGTGTACTCATGTCCTATTTTTGATGTGACAAAACTCTTTATCTCTATAATGAGAAATGGTATTTATTTTATTGTTGTATGTTTTGAGATGGAGTTTTATATCTATTTCTCTTTGCACTGATTTCTGGGGATATTAGCTAACATTATTGTTATTTCAAATATTTTTTAATTTTTAGTTTACTATTTGTGTATGGTTTTGCTTGCTCAGGCAGGCATATGCCACAGTGTGCATGTAGAAGTCAGGACAGGGTCTGCTTTACCCACTGAGCCTTCTGAGTGGCCCCAAGTTTTTTATTTGTTTGTTTATTGAGTCCAGACCTTGATACATATCTCTGGCTGGCCTGGATTGATTTGTACACCAGAATGCCCTTGGACTCACAGAGATCTGCCTTCTGTGTCTCCCGAGTTCTGGGATTAAAGACATGCATTACCACACCTGGCTTCCTAAATTATCCCACCACTACTCCCAGCCCCAGCCATAGCTGAGGACTGAACCCAGAGTTTTTGCTTCCTATGCAAGTGTTCTATCACTGAGCTATTGCCACCTGCCCAAGTTGTTTTTGACTATTTCTTTCTAATGTCTCATTACCAAGTAGCCATCAAATATTGACTCTTCACTTATTTCCTCATTGATAAGCTGTTAAATATTTGTGTCTGGCCTTTTAAAAGGAAAGAACTGTCTTTGTGTTTTTGTGGAGATTAGGATTGAACCGTACTAGTATGTATGTACAATACGTAGATTGTATGTACTAAGTGAGCACTCTTCTCTGACCTATACCTCCAGTACATGGCTTCTCTGTTTAAAATGTATAGTGTTTTATGTGATGTTCTCTGGCATACCTTCATATATGAAATGTTTCTTTTCTTTGGATTTCTGCTTTTAGGGGTTTGTTGCATCGGACCAATATTCCAAAGGATGTTGTTGATTATATAATCTTTGGTACAGTTATTCAGGAAGTAAAAACAAGCAATGTGGCTAGAGAGGTAAGTAAAGCAAAATTTATAGTGTTTAAAGAGATTCATAAAGTTGGATATAGTGGCTGATGCTTGTAATGTAGTCTTGGGAGGCTGAGGCAGGAGGATTGCCATAGAGTCCAAGGCCTATCTGGAAATTAGTGAATTCCAGATTATTCTGGGCTATAGTGGGACCTTTTCTCTAAAACAATAGCAACAGGGCTAGGCTTGGTGGTGCACCTTTAATAGCACTCAGAAAGGAGAGGCAAGCAGAAGAAATTCAGTAAGTTTCAGGTCATCCAGGGCTACATAGTGAGACCCTGTCTCCCCCTACCATCATGCCCTTCCCCCAAATTAGCAAAAAGTCTATTTGAATTAATATTTAATAATTTATTTCTTTTGTATGTGCATGTGTTGCTAGAGATCAGACCCAAGGCCTTGCATATGTCAGGCAAGGCAAGTGTTCTACTAGTAAGATACATGCCCAGCCTAGAACTTACCATTTTAAAGTCATTGAACTCTTAAGATCCATAGCTAAATATGTTTTTCACTTAAAACCAGATGATGTATACTATTATTATGTATGCATATTTTGCTATAGGTCAGATAAATTGTATGAGTGGTTTAAGAAATGTTAGTTTGTGTCTTGTGTTAGAGAAACAGTATAGCAATGTGGCTGATGCTGCTCTTTGTAATGTTAGCCATCATGGTTTCTAATTAAACTTGAACGGTATAGCCAATTTCATACCTTGGTTTTTATAGTAGGAGGAAGCCTTCCTTGCCTATGATTTGCTACCTTTGACTAGATGACACGTAGGCAAGGTTGGTTTTTTTTTTTTTTTATGTAGTTATTTCCTAGGAGTTTACCTTTAGCCTAGTTGGCACACACTAGTGTTTATTGGGCAATGGAGATAATGACAGCCTTGGAACTAGTATGAGTATCATACAGGCATTTGACAGTGACTAGTTCAAACCCGACTTCTGGGCTTTGTTTCAAGTATTTGGATAAAGTAGACTTTCACATATTTATCTTATTTCTTGTCTGTGCTTCTGTGTTCATTATAGTCGTGAGGATAATTACTTCCATTGTCAGCCAAGATAGAAGGGCAAATGCGCAGATGAAAACCATTTGTTCTCACTCTGTTCCCACAGCGAAGGTTAAGGCAGCTGAAGTCCCAGCACTGCCCAAGGTCACAGTGACAACCAGTGCTGTTGAGGGCAGAGGAGGAGAGATCAGGGAGAGGTCTGTCTCTTCTCCTGGAACACTGGCTTTTCCTCTGCATCTTCACATTTTGAGCACACCTAAGAAAGAGTTCTAGTGGGTTATTAAAAAAAGACAAAAAGTCTAATCTCAGATGAACTACTTATCTTGTTCAACTATAGAATGGTTGAATAAATTATAGTTCAACAGAATGATGGAATATTATTAGTCTATTAAAAACCATGTTAGGAAATTTCTAAAAATAAATTTCATGGACACATAAAGCCATCAAGTCGCTTACAGTGTTTGGAACTTCTGGATCATGGATATGAAGTGACTTTCATAAGATTGAAAAAGTAAATGTTAAATTTGTTTCAGTTTTCTCTACATTCTTCTTTTCTCAAACCAAAACCATGGTGTTTTTCTGTGAATTTTTTTTCCTGAAAATTTCACGTCTGTATGCACATTCCAGCTGTTGATTGGCATGAGGAAGTTTCTTCCCTGAACCCCATACTAATAGCAGTCATGTTGTAGGCTACATAATTTCTCATTTTTGAAACATGCTCTCATTTATGAAGCCCTGGCTAACCTGGAACTTACTGTGTAGACCAGGGTGGCCCCAAGCTTACAGAGATGCACCTGCCTCCAAAGTACTGAGATTAAAGACATAAGTCACCATACCTAACTCTCTAGGTCATTTTAGTAGCTAAGGAAAAAGATAGAGGTTATGGGATAGTTAGGAAAAGAAGTAGTAGAACTTAAAATCTCCAGCAAAAGAATTTCATTAGGATTGTGCATATATATATATATATATAAATATATATATATATATATATATATATATATATATATATATATATATATATTTAAAGACCTGTTTATTATGTATACAGTATTCTGCCTGTATATATGGGTGCATCCCACAAAAGAGCACCAGATTCCATTATAAATGGTTATTAGTCATCATGTGCTTACTGGGAATTGAACTCAGGACCTCTGAAAGTGCAACCAGTACTCTTTCTTTTCTTCTTCTTACTTTTTTAAAATTAATTTGTTTGTTTATTCACTTTACATCCCACTATCAGCCCCCCCCCCCGCTGCCCCCCAGCTCATCCTGCAGTCAGTGCTCTTAACCTCTGAGCCATCTCTTCAGCCTACAAGGACCTGTCCTAATATTAATATGAAGTCCTCCTAAAAAGTTTTGTATCTCTATCAAACCTGACTTTGCTGAAAGACCTCAATTTATTTCTCCTTCATCTCAATTTCTTCCTTTCTCCCTGGTGTCTTAAAAGTGATTCAATCTTTAAATAGAAGAATGTGGACAAGGGTCACCAGCTACCAGTTCTATTTAAAGCTCTGTTAGTCCTGTGTGTCAGCTGGGGACAAGGGTAACATGCTGCAGTGGCCTCGTGAGGATCAAGCTGTTATGACCTGAGTACCCTGACCCTTGTCCCACTGTGGAGTCTTTTCTTTTGCCCCCAACACCTGCTTCTGATTTCCTTTCCAACTGGTTCTGGTTGAGAAGTTGACATGCAGATGCCAGGAAGTATTTTTTAGTTACAAAAGTAACAGCTTTCTGCTCCTTCAGATGACAAGTAGTGTCAAGCACAGTGTAAGTATAGTAGCAAAGATCAGCTAAAAGACTGGGAACTTGTTAAATCTGGAATTTGCCACATCCATTTCACTAGACTGTAGGACAATTTTGATAAGTAGTTTCAAAAAACTACTAAAAATGGTTTCTTGTAAAGGAGTTCCACATTTCATAATAAGGGTGGGAGAAGTTGGGAAATTTTTCCCCACTAAAGTAAAGCTTTAGTATTAAAAAGACTTTCTCCACTTCTGAGCGTGGAAGTGAGATCTCCACCTTCTCTCCACTATCTCTCTGGAGGGGAACAGCTAGGAGTGCACAGGGCATACGATCAGTGGAGCAGCTGGGACAGGAGCCTTCCAGGCGCCGTCTACACCAGGGAGCCAGGCAGCTCCACAGCCTTCTGTGCAGAGACCCTGCCAGAAGAGAGTTAGTTGGTCTCCCGGGATTTACAACTTAAAGGGCCAGTAAATATCTTCAACAAAATTATAGAAGAAAACTTCCCTAGCCTAAAGAAAGAGATGCCCATGAACATACAAGAAGCCTATAGAACTCCAAACAAACTGGACCAGACCAGAACGTCCTCCCGGCACATAATAATCAAAACACCAAATGCACTAAACAAAGAAAGAATATTAAAAGCAGTAAGGGAAAAAGGTCAAGTAACCTATAAAGGCAGGCCTATCAGAATTACACCAGACTTCTCACCAGAGACAATGAAAGCTAGAAGATCCTGGGCAGATCTCATACAGACCCTGAGAGAACACAAATGCCAACACAGACTACTATACCCAAAACTAAATCACCATAGATGGAGAAAACAAGATATTCCATGATAAAACCAAATCTACACAATATCTTTCCACAAATCCAGCCCTACAAAGGATAATAGAGGGAAAATGCCAACACAAGAGGGGAAACTACACCCTAGAAAAAGCAAGAAAGTAATCTTCCAACAAACCCAAAAGAAGGTAACCACACAAACATAAAAATAACATCAAAAATAACAGGAAGCAATAATCACTATTCCTTAATATCTCTTAACATCAATGGACTCAATTCTCCAATAAAAAGACATAACTAACAAATATTTTTCATGCAAATCTTCAATTTTATCAGAAAATGTTTATAATTCTACCTTTAATTAATTTAGTAATGTTTTTATGCCTACCATTTTATCTATCATTTTCCATGATCTTCAATTTTAACGTTTTTCTATATATTTCTTTAATTTTATTAGAAATATTTTCCATGTAAATCTTCAATTTTATCAGAAAATGTTTATAATTCCACTTTCAATCAACTTATATTTTTATGCCTACCATTTTATCTGTATAATTTTCCATGATAATCTTCAATTTTAACATGTTATTCTATATTTTTCTACAATTTTTCCAGAAATATTCTTCACATAAATTTTCAATCCTATCATAAAATGTTTCTACTTCCTTTTTCAATTAATTTAGCAATGTTTTTTATGTCTACCATTTTACTCTTTAATTTTCCATGAAAATTGTCAATTTTAACGTGTTTTTCTATATTTTTCTTCAATTTTATCAGGAATATTTTCTATGTAAATCTTCAATTTTATCATAAAATGTTTTTACTTCCTTTTTCAATTAAAAAAAAGAAAGAAAAATAAAAGACGTTCTCTTAAGTGTACCTAAATTCCTTACATTACCAAAAATGGAATGTTTCAGCAACATAAATTGTCCCAACAAATCATGTAAAACAAGTAAGGATGTCTTAGGTTCATATTTGACTTTGACTGTGTCATGAAATTAGAAGCCACTTTCATTAGCTTAATTAGGGGGCCCTACATTCTCTCAGAACTCCTAAAGCTACCTTGAGTCACTGTCTGTCCTTGTCCTGGACGTTTCTCCGACAGTCATAAACTGGCCTGACTCTTATTCACCAGTGGTTTTCTTGTGAGTCAGGCAGTTCTCCAGAGTTTCTTTTATTGAATTTTACTTTGCCTTTAGGTCAATAGTGGGGTTGTTTTAGAGAGCTGAGTGTAAAGCAGCCAGAGACCTGAGTGAGAGCTCTGTGTAAACGGTTAGGGCTTTCTTGTGGTTTTAATAGTCATTGTGGAAACATTTCATGCGTTTGCTCTGCTGCTAGGTTTTATAGCTTCAGGGATCCATGAAAACCCCACCCCAAGATGCAGTTTCCTCACTCTTTCAATTATATATTAATTTTTAAGTAGATAAAATCGTATGATATCTTTTGAAGTCTTGAGGCAAAGCATTGTTAATAATTAGGTGAGGTTGAAGAATATTGTAGCCTTTATATCACATTTGAGAATGGCTACCAAGCCACGGGACTTAGTAGTCCCTAGACTGCATACCTGAGTACTAGGGAGGCAGAGGCAGGAGGACATACAAGTTCATGGCCTGCGTGGGCTACAGAATGAATTCAAGGCCACTCTGAAATCCTGTTTTAAAATAAAAAGTAAAAAGTGCTAGAATATGTCAGTGGTAAGAGGGTTTATTGAACATGTATGAGGCTTAAGGTTCAATCCCCAGTAGTACAGAAAGAATAAAAGAAAAAAACCAAAAGTGGGCTGGTAAGATGACTTAGATGTAAGGGGTGTTCTGACAAGCCTGAAGGCCTGAAGTCAAGCCCTTAAACCAATTCCACAATTACCTCAGTCCTCCACATGTATGTCCGGATACCCATGTGCCTTACAGATACACACAAATAAAATTTTTTGAAGAAGAAAGAAACACGTTACCAGGAATTTGACAGTATCTTTCAATGTCTAGCAGAAATGCAAAAAGCCGTTTTGTGATGGACTTAATCTTCTTTTAAGCATTGCTTTGTAAAATATTGAAATAAACCCTTTCATAATTCACCAGGCAGAGTAGTGCTCAGAGCCTGACTCACATGTGTGTTTTCTCTCCCTCACTATTCCTTGAAGGCTGCCCTGGGAGCTGGCTTCTCTGACAAGACTCCAGCTCATACTGTCACCATGGCTTGTATCTCTTCAAACCAAGCCATGACCACAGGTATGTGCAAATGAAGTCCAAAGGTACTTGTGATTTTACTCCTTTTAATTAGTCTTAAGGGGAAGTAAAAGTTAGGGATTTTCCAGAATAGCTTTTATGCTCTGTGGGGACAGTTGAATTTGACCTTAGTCCTAGGCTGGCTGCTACTGGGACTGTCAGTGGGAGGAGGTACATAGTTTATTCTGCTTAGATAACTCTGATAGGGCATTTTCCCATGAGGACAGAGACCTGTCCTTGCAGCCTCAAGCATCACCATAGTTGTCAAGTCCTACTCTAGATGGTCTAAGTTTTGGAGTGAGAAGATGGTTAATTGCAAATCACTTGTTGAATAAACATCAGGACCTGAGTATAGATGGATCCCTAGCACCTGCTAAATGTTGTGTAGGTGCGACAGCTTGTTTGTAATCCCAGAATTCAGAAGGCAGAGACAGGATCCCCAAAGCAAGCTGGCTGATGGCAAATGGGTGAGATGTGTTCAAATGAGAGAACTTGTCTCAGTGTACAAGATGGGGCACAGTTAAAGACAGATACCAAATTCTGGCCTGTACACACACACACGTTTGCCCATGTGTCCCCTAACACATGACAGCACACATTTACACTTACAAAATGCTTTTATTTTTTAATTTACTGTCTACCCACGTCCTTGGTGATCTATATGGCATTTCACCTAAAATTGTAGGACATTAAATAACCATTGCTATTTAATGAAAAGACAGGAAGCTTGACAGGCTTAGTGCTCAATGGTATTATGATAATATCAAGGCCAGATTGGGCATTTGAGTTCATGAGTGGCAGGGATGAAGCCAGAGGCAGTGGTTGGAGGCGTCTCTACTGAGCAGCATGTGACTGACTCTCAGACCAACAGAATTGCATGCCAGTTGCCATAAAGGGAAACCCACATCTGAGAAGACATGTAGCAGAAATTAGTATTCTCAGTGAGGGGTAGGGAGGAAACCTTTCTGAAAACTCAATCTTAGAGCATATAAAATATGGAAGATGTTCAGGTTTTGAGTTATTATTTGAGTTGGGCTGGAGAAATGACTCAACACTGGCTGATCTTCCAGAGGACCTGGGTTTGATTTCCATCACCTACATGATAATTCGTAATCACTGACTCCATTTCCAAGAGATCTAATGCCCTCTTGGCCTCTATAGGCACCAGGCACAAATGTCTTGTACATATATATATATATGCAGGTGAAACACTAATATGCAGAAAATAAAATAAATAAGTTAAAAAGAATATTGCTTGAGTTGATTTAGAAGTTGATGTCCTTGTATCTTGGATGAAACTTGTCTCAGGTGTGTTGAATGTGTTTTTAGACATTTAAAATATTTCCTTGTACTTGCCTATTTATGTCCCAAACCTTGGGTTCAGTCTCCAGAAGTGTAAAAATTATAAGGTAATAGTCCCATTGAAAAGTTAAAAACTAGCTGGGTGGAATACATTTTTAATCCCAGCACTCAGGAGGAAGAAGCAGGTGGAGTTTGAGGCCGGTCTGCACTGCACAGCTAGTTCCAGGACAGCCAGAGCTCAGTGAGACCCTGTAGTTAGAAACTGATTGCTGTTATACAAAACTGATAACTGTTTCAAGGATTTTTTCATGTATATATTTTGTATGCATACATGTTATGATGCATGTGTCAGGTCAAAGGATAACTTGTGGAAATTGGTTTGCTCCTTCTACCATATTATGCTCTAGGATGGAGCTGAGGTCCTCTGGCTTGGCTGCAAGTACCTTCACCTGTTGAGCCATCTCCCTGGCCCCTTTTTATACAGCTTTTTAATCAGGTTTACATTTCAGTGGTTTGTTATTCCTACAAAGTTGTTCATGCACATAATCTTTGTACCCTGTAGCTGTTGGTCTGATAGCTTCTGGCCAGTGTGATATCGTCGTGGCTGGTGGTGTTGAGTTAATGTCTGACGTCCCTATTCGTCATTCAAGAAATATGAGGAAAATGATGCTTGATCTCAATAAAGCCAAGACTCTGGGCCAGCGCCTGTCCTTACTTACTAAATTCAGATTGAATTTTCTGTCCCCTGAGGTAAGACTTGTGAATTTAACATAAATAAAGATCCAGCACATCCTGAGGCTAGATTACAGTTAGATATAACACATATCCTAATAATTATGTATTCTCTTGATTACAGGGCAGGGTATTTGTTGAAGATTGGGAGTGGGAGTAATAGAAATTTAATTTGTAATCTGGACATGGTGGCACATATCTTTCATCCCAGCACTCCAGAGGAGGAAACAAGTAAATTTGTATGAATCCAAGGGCAAGCTGATTTACATAATGAGAGCCTGTCTCTAAAACTGTATTTTTTAACCATCTTTAGAAATATGTTTTCTCAAGCTGGGCAGTGGTGGTGGACACCTTTAATGCCAAGGCAGAGGCAGGTGGATCTCTGAGTTCAGAGCCAGCCTGGTCTACAGAGAGAGTTCCAGGACAGCCAGGGCTACACAGAGAAACCCTGTCTTAAAAACATAAACAAGGGCTGAAGAGATGGCTCAGCGGTTAAGAGCAATGAATGCTCTTCCAGAGGTCCTGAGTTCAATCCCCAGCAACCACATGGTGGCTCACAACCATCTGTAATGGGATCTGATGCCCTCTTGTAGTGTGCGTGAAGACAGTGACTCTGGTGTGTTTAAAGACAGTGATGGTATACTTAGATACATAAAATGAATAAATGAATCTTTAAAAAAAACACAAACAAAAAAAAGGAGGGAAGGAGGGAGAGAGAGAGAGAGAAAGAAAGAGAGAAAGAGAGAGAAAGAAATGTTTGCTTAAAAAGAGCTTTAGTATTTCCTTTATTCTTTCTTTGGTGTTTTTTGTTTGTTTGTTTGTTTGTTTGTTTGAGCCATGGTCTTGCTAGGCTGCCCTCAAATTTAAAAATCCCTCTGCCTCAACCTCCTTAGTGCTAGGGTTATAGGCATGTGTCTCTATATCCAGCCGCTACATAGAAGTTTAGATGTGCCGGGCGGTGGTGGCGCACGCCTTTAATCCCAGCACTTGGGAGGCGGAGGCAGGAGGATTTCTGAGTTCGAGGCCAGCCTGGTCTACAAAGTGAGTTCCAGGACAGCCAGGGCTACACAGAGAAACCCTGTCTCGAAAAACCAAAAAAAAAAAAAAAGAAGAAAAAGAAGTTTAGATGTCTAGCACTGAGCAATCCTATGCATCTTCTCACCCCTCTGACGAGCAGAGCTGTTCTGTGTCTCCTTTGCTAGCTCCCTGCAGTGGCTGAGTTCTCCACTAATGAGACCATGGGCCACTCTGCAGACCGACTGGCTGCTGCCTTTGCTGTTTCTCGAATGGAACAGGATGAGTATGCACTGCGTTCTCATAGTCTGGCCAAGAAGGCACAGGATGAAGGACATCTTTCTGATATTGTACCCTTCAAAGTACCAGGTAAGTAGTGATACTTACCGGGGTGTTCTGAATTGCTTCAGTTGCTCCAAAAACTTAAAAATTTGTTTTTAAAAAAGATTCATTTATTTTATGTTTTTCTGTGTGTGCCTTAGTATGCATATGTGCGTCTTGTGCATGCAGGTGTCCACAGAGGCCATAAGAGAGGGCTTTGGAGCCCCTGGAACAGAGGTTACAAGTGGTTGTGGGTCAGCCGATAGAGGTGCTGGGACCCAAATCTGGCTCCTCTGAAAGAGCGGCAAGTGCTCTTAACGATTGAGCCACCTCTCCAACCATAAAATTAAAAACGTGGTTCTGCCATGTGCCTCTGGCTGGCCCTGAGCTCACAAAGAGAGCTGACTGCTTCTGCTTCCCTGTTGCTATGATTGTTTGCAAAATAATCGGCTTTTATTCTCTTTCTTTCTTTTTTGTTTGTTTGTTTGTTTTTGGTTTGGTTTTTGGTTTTTTCTAGGTAGGGTTTCTCCTGTAGCCCTGGTTTCCTTGAACTTTCTCTGTAGATCCACCTGCCTTTGCCTCCTGAGTGCTGGGATTAAAGGCGTGCACCGACACCACTCCATTCAGCTTTTATTATTTGTTTTTATTTTTGTTTTTGTTTTTGTTTTTCAAGACAGGGTTTCTCTGTGTATCCCTGGCTGTCCTGGAACTCACTCTGTAGACCAGACTGACCTCAATCTCAGAAATCTGCCTGCTTCTGCCTCCCAAGTACTAGGATTAAAGATGTGTGCCACCACTGCTTAGCCAGCTTTTATTCTTAAACATGGACTCAAGTTTAGATTTATGTTTTAACACTGGTAAACTTAGAAAAAGGGTTTTGTTTATTTTTTAAAACAAGGTCTCGTATAGACCTGGTTGGCCTCATATTATCTAGCTGAGGCTGGCCTGGTAATCCTCTGCCTCTACCTCCCAAGTAGGATTTCATGCATGTGCTACCTTGCCCAACTTTCTTAAGGTTTTCTTTCATTAATTATTTTATTTATTCACTTTACATCCCAATTACAGCCCTCCCCGCCTTCCTTCCTCCCAGTCCAGACCTTTACACTCCCCACCCCCGAGTGTGTTTATAGTCCGTCAGTGAAGGTCAGAGGATAACTTAATAGGAATCTGTTTTCTCCTTCATGTGGGTCTTGGAGATCAAATTCAGGTCACTAGGCCCCTGGCAAGTTCCTTCATGTGCTGAGCCATCTCCCTGGCCCTGTTTGGTTTTGTAGGATGTTGGTTTGTAGCTTTAATTGGCCTCTTACTTGTAGCAGTCCTTTTGCCTTAACCTCCCAAGTGCTTGGATTACAGGTATGAGTCACAATGCCTGGGTCCAGCCAATTTAAAATTCCTGATTCATGCAACTTCTATATAAACTAACTAAATTTAAGTCAGTATTTTAAGAAAATATCATGTTGGGGATTTTGTTTCTTGTTTTGTCTTTTTTTTTTTCTTTGAGACAGGATTTTACTATGTAATCCTGGCTGACCTAATACATGGTCTATAGGATATCCTCAAACTCCAGTCTTCCTGCCTCAGTCTCCAAAGAACTAGATATGCCTGGCGTGATGTCTTTTTGTACTTGTGTGTACATCTGAGACTAAATAAATGAAACAAAATAAAATTTGATTATGTCTTAACTGTAAAAGGCTCTTTCAGAGATGAGGTTCTGTACAACTCATTGGCTGAGTGCTTGCTCAGGACAGTCAGTGACCTGGCGGTGGGGGTGGGGGTGTTGATCCCCAGCCCTGGAAAGAATAAAAAGGTTTTCTTTATAGTTGACAGATAAGATTTTCATTTCCTTTTGTTCTTAAATTTTTCCTTAAGCGTATATGTCTATGTGTGGATGTATGGACATGCATATAGGTTCTTTACAGGCCAGAAGAGTGCCTTGTTCCCCTGGAGCTGGAGTTACAAGTAGTTGTGAGTTGTCTAATGTGGGTGCTGGGCACTGAACTTGGGTCTCCAGAAAGAACAGCAGTTGTTAAATTCTGAGCCATTTTTCTAGCCCCTGTTCTTAGAATTTTTAAAGCATATTGCTACAGAGAAGATATATAATGCTTACAGTTTCTTAGAGTTAAAAAATTCATGTTCTTACAGGAAAGGACACAGTTACCAAAGATAATGGGATCCGTCCTTCCTCACTGGAGCAAATGGCCAAACTGAAACCTGCGTTCATCAAACCCTATGGCACAGTGACAGCCGCAAATTCTTCTTTCCTGGTAATTGTCATTGCTATTTGTGTTTAACAGTGGCTTTTCTACAGACTCAGTAGAAGAGCCTGTAGCAAATTTACTTGTGTGTGGTTGGAGGCTTAAAATAAAATTATTCACTGTAGAGTAAATGTTAAAGGAAAATCATTTAAAAAAACAAACACAGACTGGGTGTGATAATACATCCCTGTAAGCCCAGCATTCAGGATGTAGAGGCTGGGGGATCAAGTTTGCAGGTAGCCTACCTGTCTCAGAAATCCATAGATAGATTTCCCTATGAAACCTAGGTTGGCTTCAAAGTTATAATCCTTCTGCCTTAGCCTTCCTAGTGCTGGAATCACAGGCATGTACCATGTACCATATTTAAACACCAAGTTTAAAATAATAGTTTTAAGATCTTAGACATCTCACCATTCTAATACAAAAGCTGTTCTTTTTATGAACTTGGCCATTCATCAAACTTGTATTGTTTTGGTAAGCATTGGAAATGGGAAGGACAATTCTGATACATATGGTGGCTGTAGATTAGCTACTGAGCATATCAGAGAGGCTTCTCAAAAGAGGTAGCAAGTGAATCTTTATTTTATTTGTTCTTTTTTTTAAAATTTGATGTGTATGGGTGTCTTGTCTGAATGTGTGTCTGTGTATCCTGTATGTGGAGTGTCCATCGAGGCCAGAAGAGGCATTGACTCTTCTGGATCTAGAGTTGCAGGTCCTTCTTAGCTACCCTTTGGGCGCTGGGAACTGAACCTGGGACTCTGGAAGAACAAGTGAGCCATCTCCAGCTCTCAGTGCGTCTTTACAGTATAACTGATCAGTTTCTGCCACCACACCCAGCAATGGACAGACTATTACTATAGTATCCAAAAACCATTTTTATGTATAGTCACCTGTGTTCCCAGACTTTCTGATCACCTTATTGGTGGCTACATGCTTTTTTCAGTATTGCTGAGTTTTTAAAAGATGATGTGTAATAAAATCTGACAGAATTTGTTTTGATTTTTGCATACTATATGGAGTGATATCATTTTCTTTGGAACTGTAGAGGACATTCTTTCATTTTTGAAGTAATGGTAAAGGACATTTTACAAACAAAACCCCAGAGGTACCCTTTTGTCCTGAAATTTCTTAATTATTGTTTGGGATAAAAACATATTACATGTGTTTAAAGTGTTGTAAAACCATGATTTTGATGGTCTCATTTGCCCACTTGTGTCTTCTCTCAGTGTGTTGCCTTTAGAATAAAATCTCAAAGCTATGGACAAGAGGCTACTAAGAAACAACACAGAAAATGTAAAAATAAAATAATTCAAGTAAATATTGTTTTAATTCATGAAAAATTTTTCATTTTCTGTGCCAGAAGCAAAAACCTGTGTGTCCTTATTTTTGAAGCTGTGTCTGTGTAGCTTGATAAATTATAATACCTTATGAACAGTCCCTGATGCCTTTGTCCTCCCAAAGTGGCTCAGTGTAGATGCTTCATTGTGATTTAATGGTGGATACAGTAAATTGAATTTGCTGCATAGACTCTATATGGATATATTAGTGGACTCATGAACAGGCTTTGGAGGCAGATGCCTGGGAGATTTCTAGATGACATTATGTTGTACCGTTTCAGACTGATGGCGCTTCTGCGATGCTAATCATGTCAGAGGACAGAGCTCTGGCCATGGGTTATAAGCCAAAGGCATATTTGAGGTAAAGTAAATATTCTGGTGAATTGCTTATGACAGCTTTATTTTATTACTAGAGTTAACCTTTCTGTTTTTTACCTAGGGATTTTATATATGTGTCCCAGGATCCAAAAGACCAGCTTTTACTCGGGTAAGTAGCAGTATATATTTTTAAATTTCAATGAAAAATATTTGAATTTTTGATTACAGTTAGTGTGTGTGTGTGTGTGTGTGTATGTGTGTGTGTGTGTGTGAAGGGGGGTCAGAAGATAATTTTCAGCATTTGATTTTCTCTTTCCACCATGTGGGTCCCAGGGATCAATTACTCACATTTTTTTACACAGGTTTGAGAGTATGTTAAGCCCTAAGTTGGCATTTTATTTTCATATTGCTACCAATTGTGTTATATAATCTCTCTCTCTCTCCCTCTCACTCTCTCTCTCACTCACACACACACACACACACACACACCCTGCACTCTGTGCATGTGCGTGTGTGTCATGGGGTTCATTTATGCTAGACAAGCACTCTCAACACTGAGCTTCCTCCCTAGCCCACAGGACCTTTCACAAATGCCTCTCATTCTCTGTCTTACTCCACTGGCTTTCATTATAACCTTGAGACTAGCCAACCCCTTCTCCTGCCTTGCTCCTTTGAATTCTGTTCCTTTTCTCTGTAGTTTTAACTTACCCTACACTGCTTGCCTGTTTATTATCTGTTTTTTCCAGTTCTACAATATCGTGAGGATGAAGGGCATGTCTTTTTGTATCCCCAACGCTAAGTATTTGTATATGAACCAATAAATAAGTATAAAGCTCAATTTGGAGTATATTAAGAAATGCTTAAGTTGAAATGGGAAGTTTTAGTCTACTTTTTTGTTTTCTTTTTCAGACCAACATATGCTACTCCAAAAGTTCTAGAAAAGGCAGGATTAACCATGAACGATATTGATGCTTTTGAATTTCATGAAGCCTTCTCAGTAAGTTGTTTATAAGTCACGTCTGAAATGAGTATAGCCATTCAAAGTGAAGTGGATGCTCGTAGGGAGTGGGGCTTTGTATTTCAAACTGAATTTCTTTGTAGGGAGGTCTAGGTCAGAGAATCAGAGTTATACTTGTGATGTTGAAAATATACCCCTTGGAGGCTGTTTCTTAAAGTCTCATTAAGAAGTGTTAAATTATTTCCTTATGACATTTTCACTGAGAACTGATGTAAAAATTTGCTTAAAATTACACAAGTCTATGTCTTATATTATTATTAGTAGTAACATAGTCTTGAATTATTTTCCCTCCTAGGGTCAGATTTTGGCTAACTTTAAAGCCATGGATTCTGATTGGTTTGCACAAAACTACATGGGTAGAAAAACCAAGGTAAGTTTCTGATAAATAATATGCTTGAATTTACCAGCATGTTAATATTTTGAATTTAGTTACCAGCTAATAATATAAAGGGGAACTGGCCATGGTGGTATGTGTCTTTAATCCCAGTACTTGAAAGGCAGAAGCAGGCAGATCTCTGTGTGAGAGTTCAGCCTGGGCTACAAGGGATAACCAGGGCTACACAGAGAAACCCTGTTTCTGAGTGAATAAATGAACAAGAGAGGGAAAAGCTTGTTCTCCTTTTTGGCAGTACTGGGGGTTGAACCATGCATGCAGGCCAAGTACTCTTCGACTGAGCTGTAGTCCCAGCTTATTTCCGAATTTAAAAACGAGTCATGGAGATTGATCAGTGAAAACAGTAAGCCTTCATGTTGTCTTTGGTTGGTCTTGTCCAAGTGCTGTACATTGATTTGTAAGGTGGTCAGCATTAGTTACTCCCCACTGTGCGCTTGCTTCCTCTTAGGAAGAGCCTGCCTTGATTGGTCTTAAGTAAAATCGCCTTAAATTGGTCTTTGTTTTTGTGGGAGCCAGGTTGGATCACCTCCTCTGGAGAAGTTTAATATCTGGGGTGGATCGCTGTCTCTGGGTCACCCTTTTGGAGCCACTGGTTGTCGGTTGGTCATGGCAGCTGCCAACAGATTGAGGAAGGATGGAGGCCAGTATGCTTTAGTGGCTGCCTGTGCAGCTGGAGGACAGGTAGGTCACAGCAGTGTCATCAGGACTCCCATGTCCTGAGAATGTTTTGTTTGAAGCATTTATGAAGTGCTGTTTCTGATGACAGACAACAGAAAACAGCAGCTTTCTTTTGGGAGGTGAGAAGACTATTGATTTTAATTCTGATATTTCATTGAAAGGAAGATGTCTGTCTGTCTGCATTACCAAAGTTAACTGATTATTTTGCTCTTTAAATCCAAGATGTTTTTCCTTTTTAAAATGTGTATATTTCTTGTTTATAATATATTTAATATATGCTCATTATAGAAGCTATATAAAATATAAAAATATATTGAAAAAATCATTTAAACTTTGTGAAGAACTATCATCAGAGGTATCTCAATGCATTTTCTTCCTTAATGATAAACTTTTATTCATTTACCTAGTAATCATGACACCTTATCTATAATGTCTAAGGTAAACAGTCTCTGTGCCTGTTAACTCAGTGATCAAGTAATTGCCTATCTTGCATGTTTGAAGTCCTGGGTCCTTAGCACCTTCCCAGAACCATCCCCAGAGAACTGACTTACTCTGTACCGGAGTTAACTTCTCTGTGATATGTGGCTGCTGTTCAGCCAGGAATTCATTAGTCTGATAGATGTTTTCCTGTCTACCTCACTTAACATTATAGACTCAGCATGCTCCGAACTGTAATATTTCACTGGGAGTAAAAGCCTAAAGGATGATTAGCTGTAGGCTTTTTTGTTTTTTGTTTGGTTTGTTTTGGGTTTTTTTGTTTGTTTGTTTGTTTGTTTGTTTTAAGACAGAGTTTTTCTGTGTAGCCCTGGCTGTCCTAGAGCTTGCTTTATTGACCATGTTAGCCTCTAGAGATCTCCCAGCCTCTGCTTCCCGAGGGCTGGAAGTAAAGGCTATCACATGCACCAACACATAGTTGTTGTTTTTTTTTTTTAATTCTGATATAGACAGATTTTTTTTTGTTTTCTTGCATATTATAGTCACTGTTACTAAGCAAGACAAACTATGTAAAGGCATAAAATCTTGTCTATAACCATACCACCCTGAATATACCTGATCGCTTGAAGAATAGAATCATGTAAAAGATGATATAGACAGCTTTTCTTTAGAGAGTTTAAAGAAAGAAAGATAATTTCTAAGTTGAAACATTGTTGCTTAATGGTTTGAAACTTCTTGGTTGTACTAGGATTAAACACAGGGCTCCACACAGCACTTGGAATACAGTCCCCTAACTCAGAACTGTCTTATTCTTTGTGTGACTCCCCTGTTGAAATCTTGCATGTTTAGGTGAGAGCCTGCTTCTTATTTATGTCTGCTGCTCCCCTGAGGTAGATGACTGTGTGTAGCATGTAGTCTACACAGATTCCTTTCCATCCAGGTGCAGTTGTTATCTCTGTTGTACAGAGTGTACATAACATAGATGATGTTGTGGATGGATGGAGAATATTCAGTGTCTTTCTTCTACAAGTTCTAAGCTTGCCACTTGTATGTTTAATTGAGGCATTTAAGTGACACCTACATTGATTAGAAGATTAGAACACAAATTCATTATTGTGGATCTAGAGCAGTGTTTTCTTTTTTTATAGTTTATTTTTATTTTATGTGCATTGATGTTTTGCCTGCATGTATGTCTGTGTGAGGGTGTCAGAAACCCTGGGACTGGAGTCATAGACAGGTGTGAGCTGCCGTGTGGGGGCTGGAAATTGAACCCAGGTCCTCTGGACAGCAACCCGTACTCTTAGCTGCTGAGCCATCTCTCTATCCCAAAGGCCGTGTCTTTCATCTTTGACATTGTTACTATTTTGGACCAGTTAATTCTTTGGGCTGTGTACTGTAGGATGTTTTAGCACAACCTGTACCCACAAAATTCCAATAGCAATGAATTATTTCCTAGCCCTGCCCTTGCCCATATATATGTGCACACAGTTGAGACTAGCAGAAACACCTGCCAGGTGTCTTCTGAAGAGAAGGGGAAGCACAGCCCCAAGTTGAGAACCACTGATCCTGTTGAAACAAGAAAATAGTGCATTAGCCGGGCGGTGGTGGCGTGCGCCTTTAATCCCAGCACTTGGGAGGCAGAGGCAGGTGGATTTCTGAGTTCGAGGCCAGCCTGGTCTACAGAGTGAGTTTCAGGACAGCCAAGGCTACACAGAGAAACCCTGTCTCGAAAAACCAAAAAAAAAAAAAAAAAGAAAATAGTGCATTATATGTAAAGTTGGAGGAATGTTCTGCCTCCTGTGGGTCAGTCAGACCTTTCCATCCCTGCTTGCTCACTCGCTCGCTCTGTCTGTCTGTCTGTCTAGCTGTCTGTCTGTCTGCATTACCAAAGTTAACTGATTATTTTGAACTAATGTATGTGCTAAATTCCAGATAAAGACCTTATATGTGAACTTTAAACTTACATAGTATTGAACTTGGTACTTTATAAATAATAGTTTAATATATATTTGTTGGAATTGAATTGAACCTAGAAGCTAACCATTTCATTAGGCTGCCTATAGGTTTGATGGCAGTCCAACAGTTGGAATGACTGTTTATCAGATAGCATTTAGACCCAGGAAATCCTAAATGTTTATGTGAGGCTTAAACGTAGTCATAACTAGTACCCAGAGCTATGCCAAGTGTTTCAGAAAGGACATTGTTTGTTCTTCTACCCTTAGGTACACGCAGTTCACCTTTTTTTTCTCAGTTGTAGCTTTAGATTTTTCTTTTGTTCTTCTCATATATTACATCTGGACTACAGTTTCCCCTCCCTTCCTCTATCTCTCCCCTGCCCTATAGAGTCTTCTCTAGATCCACCCTTCTTCCCCTTCCCCTCGGAAAAGCACAGGTTTCCCAGGGACATCAACCAAACACAGCATAACATGCTACGACAAGACCAGGCACAGGCCATCATGTTCAGTTCATCTTCTTAACCAGAGAATAGCAAAGAGCCAAGCCCGGGCTTTAGAATCAGAATCCTTACATCCGTTTCCCAGTTTCTTCACAATGACTTTGTGATTTGACTGAGTCACTTAACCTTTCAAATCCAGTTTGGATGGCCCAGTGGTAGAGTGCTTGCCTAGCATGCCTGCAGCCCTGAGTTCATTCCCCAGCGCCACAAAAACTAAAATAAAAGCAGCTATTTATTGCATTTACTAGGACTCACACTCTACATTAGATAGAGTCTGGTGCATGCATATATGTGTGGAGGGAGTGTATATATATAAGTACATGTATGTCTATATAATGTGTTCTATCTGATTTAATTTTTATAAAATCTTTCTTTACTAGGTACCATGAACCCCATTTTATAGGGGAAGTTGGGTCTCTGAGTGATCACTTTCCCGTGATCACACAGTAGTAGTTATGCCTACGTACTGGCTGGATTCCACACCTTTCACTGCTTCTTGGTCTGACTGAACTTTCTTCTTCACAGGGTCATGCTATGATTGTGGAAGCTTACCCCAAATGACTGCTCTAGAAGGAGGCGACAGACTGATCTCTGCAGCACTCACACTGGGCAATGCCATTTCAATGCACTAACAAGTGACACCTGCAGTTCCTGGCTCTTCTTAGGAAGCAACATTTGTGGCCTTCTCTTAAATATTTTGCGATCAAGCCTTGCCAGTGTTCGAGCTTTATCACAGCTTCTGCTCTCTAAGTTCCAGACGATCACAGACATGTACACAGTTTTTGTTATCTCTTGCCAGGAAGACTAATGACTTCTAGCCTTGGAGAGAGGCTAGCTGAGGATTAGAATCATCTTTCTAACATTTGCAGATTCCCCTTATTCCTGTCTGTGTCATAGAGAGAATTATTTTTTTCTAAAATACAAACCGATGTGCCTAAATTAACTTACTATGGAAAAAAAAAAATCTAAACATCTCTTAAACCTGAAATGCTTAGAGACATAGATAACATGTTGGTTGACTTTAATAAAGTAGACATGTATTAGAGAATTGTTTGTAGTCTCGTTATTAATGGGAAAAGGGCAGCTTTTGTAAATATTACAGTCAGTTGTGAAACTGCCAGGAATGTAAGTGACGTCCCACTTATAATAGTGTGTTTCCTCCATTTCTTTTTTCTTTCTTTGTTGTTTTGTTTTGTTTTTTGGTTTTTTGAGACACGGTTTCTCTGTGTAGCCCTGGCTGTCCTAGAACTCACTCTGTAGACCAGGCCGACCTCAAACTCAGAAATCTGCCTCCTTCTGCCTCCCAAGTGCTGGGATTAAAGGCATGCGTCACCACTGCTGGGCTCATTTCCCCCATTTCTTAATTGAAGCAAATTGATTTTATTGGAGATGCTCCTGTTTGTCAGGTTGATAGAACATATAAGAACATATTTTATTTTGGCTATTATAAACCCCCTCAAATTCTTGACAACTGTGCTACATAATCAGAATTATGTTATTCTAAAAAAGTTGTAGCTTCAGTTACAGACATTTGTTTGAATGTTGCTCAGATGTATGGAAGTTGCTGTCAGAATCACCCTGGGTGGTTCGAGCAACTTTTAGGCGAGGACCAGTGTTGACCTCTGAAGAAGACTTGAGTGTCCCACTGTCATTTCCCCATAGTTTTCCTGGTAAATTAAGACGTATGTATGTATGTATGGGATATTTGTGTGGTGCTTGGAATTAAAGTCAGGGCCTAATGAATACTAGGCAAGTGTTCTACTATAAAGATGAGCTTCATCTCCAGACTATAATGTGAGGGGTGTGTGTTTGTTTTTTAAGGTTCTTCTGAGTACAAACTTACTTTCAGGTGTCTGATCTAAATTTTCTTAGTTACATTTTATGTTTTAATATTTAGTGAACTTTTCCCCAAAAGCTGATGTTTTCAATTCAAAAATGACAGAATCACTTAGCCTCTGGTCAATAAAGAACAAAGAAATCTAGCTTAGTGATGGTGGTGCTTGCCTTTAATCCCAGCACTTGGGAGGAAGAGGCCTGCAGATCTGTGAGTTCTCCACCAGACTAGCCTACAGAGCAAATTCCAGGACGTCCAGGGCTGCACAGAGTAATTCTGTCTTGAAACTTTGCTGGAAATAGCAATAAGTAATTTTCATAAGAGGCTAGCTGATGTGATACTACACTCATCTATTTTGTTTGTATTATCACACATTATACAATAGAAACAGGCTTTGAGGATAATGAGCCTGTCAGAGGGAAAAGGTACCAGAACTTACCTAAGTAGTCTCCAGGAATGCTTTGGGGATTCCTAGAATCAAGGAAGCAATGGCAGCACCACTAACCAAACTTCAGAAATACTTTATGTTTCCCAAGTTATTTAAATATAATAGTTTACAAGTGAAAATTAACTTTGTAAGTTGGGGGAAATGGTATTAAAAGCACTCCTCCCTTGGCTGTCCACTGGCTCAGCAGGTAAAGGTGCTTGCCTGACAACCTGAGTGTGATCTCTGGGACCCACATGATGGAAAGACAGAATATAAGTTGTCCTTTGACCTCTACACGTGAGTCACAGAACGTATGCACAGAATAAATAAGACAGCAGTCTTAATCTAAAACTCATCAATAGAAATAAAACAAGGCATTTTTACAGGTGTGCCATGTATAAAAAGGCTAATTATATAATACATTTTCTAATAGCCAAGCTAATGAGGTAAGTTTTACAGTAATCAAATATATGAGCACTAGTCTTATGCTTCCATTTTTTCTGTTTTAAAAATAAGATAGTTGTCTTAGTTACTGTTGCACTGCTGTGAAGAAACACCATGATCAGGGCAGGGGATAGAAAGAACATTTCACTGGGGGCTTCTTTACAGTTCCAGAAGGTTAGTCCATGATCACCAAGGCAAGGCATGTATCAGCAGGCATGCATGGGGCTGCAGTAGCCTGGTACTTACATAGGCAGTAGATAGAGAAACAGAGACTGAGCCGGGCTTAGGCTTTTGAAACCTCAGAGCCCACCCCGTTTGACACACCTCCAACAAGACCACACCTCCTAACCCTTCCTAAACAGTGGACCAGATATTCACACATGTGAGCCTGAGGGATCCACTCAGCAATTCCTACATCTAAAAGCTATACACTTTGTTGAGTTTTTGAAACTACGTCTTGCAAATGTAGCATGAACTGGGCTCAAACTCAGATCCTTTTTCCTCAGTCTCCCCAGCACATGTGTACTCTTCAACATGTTATATACACACAACACCAAAAAAAAAAAAAAAAAAGAAATCAGATCCAAATTAAGTTAAATATATGGGGTAATTTTTTTCCTTAAAATTTAGGAAAATAATGTCACTGTGATCTCAGTGATTGAAGGAAGAGGGGAATTAATTGGAGAAGACATTTAAAATACTAATCATTATAGTTCTAGAAATTTGCCAACACTGGGCCTGCTGACCTGGAATTCTATCCCTAGAACCCACAAGGTAGACAAAGAACCAACCCTCACATACTGTCCTCTAACTTCCACGTGTGCACCCATCCACCCACACAAAATCTAATTAAAAATTAAATATTGCCTATGTTGAAATAAGAATTTTTGTTTTCCATGTGCTTAGAATGCTTGGAAATATAGTGGACACATTTTATAAAGAATTGCTACAGAGCCAGAAGATAGAAAATATATTTTAAAAAATGACAAAAGAGTCATAGACTTTTTTTTCAAATGATATACAAATGATAAATGCGAAACTAGGATTCAGGAAAAAAGACCCAACAAAACAAAAAAAAAAAAAACCCCTAAGACCATGAGATTTTACTTTATACCTACCAGGTTGGCAAAAATCAACCAGACTGAGAATAGCAACTATTGGTAAAGATATAAAACAATTTCTTTGTTTTGTTTGGGTTTTTTGTTTGGTTGGCTGTTTGTTTTAGATTTTCTGTTGCTGTTTTTGTTTTTTGTTTTGTTTTGAAGCAGGGTCTCACTATGTAGGTCTGGCTATCCCAAACGCACCACATAGATCAGGCTGACCTAGAGCTGGAAGAGATCCAACTGCCCCCACCTCCCGAGCTCTGAGATGAAAGGTGTGTGCTACCAAACCCAGCAAGTGCTTATTTTTTAAGACATTTTTAATTGTGTGTATATGTGTGTTTTGACCTATGGGTATGTGCATGTGGGTGCTCTGGCCCATGGAGATGAGAGATGTAGGATTGCACCAGAGTTGGCGTTTAGACGGTCAGGAGCCACCATGTGAGAATTGGAACTGAACTTGGGTCCACTGCAAGCCCAGTGCAGATTGGGAGAATACAAATGGATAGTAATTTTGGGAATAGAGCCTGACATTGTCTTGCATTCGAATATGGCACAAGGTCTATCATCCAACACTTCTTCTCTTAGGAGCCTTCCCTGAAGAACACGCTCATGAATCCAGGAAACAGGTGCCCGGTTGCTCGTAGCAGCATTGCCCTTCAGATAAAGAGCTCTTGTTAACTGATAGGTAAGTTTATAAATAGAACTGATTTCTAAAGATGCCTACAAGTGAGTTAAAAGATAATTTATAAAACAAGGAAAAGATAGTTTTCTTACAGAAAAACAACAAATAATACATGTAAGTACCTACAGTCCAGAAGTTGGAACTAGTCCCTCCCCAGACACTGGACTGGACTGGACTTTGTGACCCCAGCGAGAAGTTCTCGGAAAGTGGGGAAAGCAAGCATACGGTGGAGAAAGGCCAAACATCAGATGAATCCAAGATAACCTCAGACACTCAGAATTAGTTGAAGCACAAGAAAATACCAGGCAAACTCAAATTAAGGGAAATTCTCCAAGTACTTGACTAGTATGTAAGAACTGTCAAGGTCATGAGAGACAGTCTCAAAGGGCACCAAGGAGACATAATAACAAAGTGGATTGGGTTCTGGGACAGAAGTGGGGAGAGAGGAGCATTAATGGAAAAACTGGTGAACTCTGAATGAAGTCTGGAGTGAACAGTTTAAAAAAACAAAACAAGCTGGGTCTTCTAGCACACACTGTAATCTCAGCACTAAGAAGTCAGACGTAGGTAGAGTTCTGTGAGTTCAAGGCCAGCCTGGTCTCTGTAGAGAGTTCCAGACTATCCATAGACTCTGTCTTTAAAAAATAAAACTTCCAGGGCTGGGACATAGTTCACTGGGAGACTGCATGTCTCCTATGCCTAAGGACCTCTGTTAGATCCTCAGCTAGACAAGGAAGGGGCAGGCAAGAATAAAACCTGCATTAGATAGGGATGGATGGCATTGGATTTGGTGATGATTTCTTGGGTATGACACCAAAGTACAAGCAACAAGGAAAAAATGGTTAGATTTCTCTGCATCAAAGACACAATCAAGAGTGAAAAGAAGTCAGGTAGTGGTGGCACACACCTTAAGTCCCAGCACTTGGGAGGTTGAGGCAGGCAGATCTCTACAAGTTAGAGGCCAACCTGGTCTATAGAGTCCCAGACAGCCAAGGCTACACAGGGAAACCTTGTCTCAGAAACAAAAACAAAACAAAATTCCTGCAGTTCAAAACCAGAGAAACAGTCTAGGAGAGAATGGACAAATAATTTGAATAAATATTTCTCCAAAGCAGTTACGTGAATGTCACAAAAACATACTCAATACCATCAGGTATAGTGGTATACACCTTTAATTCCAGCACATGAGAGGAAGAGGCAGGGGGAATCTCGGAGAATTCAAGAATTTGAGGCTAGCCTGGTCTACAAAATGGATTCTAGGTCAGTCAAGGCTACATAGAAAAGAAGAGGAGGAAGAAAAGGATGAGGAGAAAAAGGAAGAGAAAAACCCCAATATCACTGGAAGTGCAAATAAAAGTCACAACCCCCACATACACACACACACACACAAAATTAGGGTGTTCTACAGAAAACTGTTTTTCTCCATCCCACCAAATAGCCATTTGGGAATGGAAGCTTTCTTTTTTCTTTTTCTATCTTCTCATTCAGATATTAATCTCTCTGTTATCCTCTGACCATCTCTAATTCTGAGTTCTCATCTCATCTCTGATTCCACACTCTTCTTGTGGTCTATATAGTTCATTCATCCAGTGACTACTCACTGCTACTAGATGTTGGACAGTATAGGCTTCAGTACCCCATAAAATAGGAGAAAATTCCTGCCTTCCTTACTGTCAATGAAAAGAATTCTAATTCTTCTCAGCCATTCTCCTCCTGGCCTTTCCTCAGTTTTTACACTTTTTTTTCTCTGAGACAGTTTTATTACGTAGCCCAGGCTGTCCTTAAACTACTGAGTGCTGATATCACAGGGACACACCCCCTCACTTGCTCTTTCTCAAATTCTTCAGGAAGAAGGTTCTCAGCGACTTTCTGAAAATTACGAACAAATATCAAAGTATTAATAATGGGTATGTATATTTGAGTTTTCCTCTCTATTTGAATTTTGTAGTTAACATTTTATTACATACAGTTATATGTAGTTTGCAACATTTTTAAAAAAGATTTATTTTATGTATGTGAGTACACTGTCGTTGTCTTCAGACACACCAGAAGAGGGCATCAGACCCCATTACAGATGGTTGCGAGCCACCATGTGGTTGCTGAGAATTGAACTGAGAATCTTTGGAAGAACAGTCAATGCTCTTAACTGCTAAGCCATCTCTCCAACCTAAGCAATATGTTTGTTTTGATGGGGATGTGTGTTGAAATGATTACTAATCAAGCTAATTTAACTGTCATCTCACTCATAACTGGTGCGTGCGTGCGTGTGTGTGTGTGTGTGTGTGTGTGTGTGTGTGTGTGTGTGTGTATAAAACAGTCCCTCAAAGTTGCTCTCTTAGCAAATTTCCAGTACACAAAAATTATAACTGTAGTTCTCACACCAGCTCTCTGGACTTACTCTTCCTACAGAACTGAAATGTGTCTTTTTATATTAGAAATGATTACTTTGGAAAAGTTCTGAATCTTTTGTGTGCTTAAACATATAAACTGAACAAATAAGGAAGTGTGGCTTTTGAGGAATTTTAGCTACTGTGGTTCCAGGGTGGCCTAGAATTTGTGTTCTTCCTGCCTCATCTTTCTGAGTACTAAGATGGCAGCTAAGGAAGCTTTATGTTACCGTTTGGAGTTCTGCTTTGGTAATCAACTGATCTGACAGTCCTCTATACGGAAGGGAAGGAACTTACTGGGTCCACTGCAGCTCCAGATGTTTCCAACAAGTCTAAGAGCCTCTTCTCTTTCACAGCAATGCATTCCCTCTAAGGTCAGCGCCACTGCTAGAATTCCTGTCCCCCCAACATGCTCTCAGTCCCTCCAATCTGTGAGTCCTCTTCCTAGCCAGGCAGTGACAGCGTATATATATATATATATATTTTTTTTTTTTTGGTTTTTTGAGACAGGGTTTCTCTGTATAGCCCTGGCTGTCCTGGAACTCACTCTGTAGACCAGGCTGGCCTCGAACTCAGAAATCCTCCTGCCTCTGCCTCCCAAGTGCTGGGATTAAAGGTGTGCGCCACCACCGCCCGGCTTACAGCGTGTATTTTTAACCCCAGCACTTGGGAGGCAGAGATAGGCACATCTCTGATTTTCAAGGACAGCCAGAGCTACACAGAGAAACCCTGTCTTGAACCCCCCCCCCCCCCCCGCAGGCTGGGCGGTGGTGGCGCACGCCTGTAATCCCAGCACTTGGGAGGCAGAGGCAGGCAGAATTCTGAGTTCAAGGTCAGTCTGGTCTACAGAGTGAGTTTCAGGACAGCCAGGGCTACATAGAGAAACCCTGTCTCGAAAAAACAAAACAAAACAAAACAACAAAAACAAACCAAAAAATCCCCATGAAATAAAGAAACGCCCCCCCCCCCCCGCAAAAAAAGAAGAAAGGAAGGAAGGAAGGAAGGAAGGAGGGAAGAGATGTCTCAAATAAATAAACTAGAGACAGATTGCATAATTGCATAATGAGTTCCAGGTCAGCCAAGACTACATAATGAATCCCTGTTTCAAAACAACAGCAACAACAGTAAAAACAAAGTGCCGAGCACCTTGGAACCATTGTTAACTTTGATCCCTCTCCTTTTTAGAATGCATTTGTATAATCCAGAATCACACAGTGGGATGCTGCCTGCAAGCTGTTGGCTTAGCTCTGTAGCTTAACAGAAGTTCCCCATGTTTCTGATCACACAGCAGCCCCACATATAGATGTGTCCTAACTGCTCTTGCCAGACCCCTTTGAGGGGTTGTGTATACTGACACTGGGGTGCACGGGCGCGGTCTTTGGACATTTACCTGCTCACTAGCTCGCTTACTTTTTAAGCCAACCTAGAAATGGAGTTGCTTTGAAATGTGTTTTATTTGTCTCTGAGGACTTCTCTTGTGGACTTTTTTTTTTATGGTGAGAGCCACCAAGTGAAGGCTTAATGTTGTTTCATGCACTGCTGCTAATATGTGGTTGTTATCAGAACAGTGTGCATTGGATATATGTCATTGCTTGCGAAGGAAAAGGAAATCCCCTGATGTGCAAAGCACACTCAAGAAGGAAGTCTCCTCTGTGTCTGTCGGGAGTGTGTATTAATTTATATGTCTTTTTTTGTTACATTTATGTATCTGTATGGGAGTGGGAGTGGGGATGTGCATGCCATGACACTCAGACAGAGGTCAGAGGGCAACTCTGGGGAGACAGTTCTCTCCTTCCACCATTTGTGGGTTCTGATGTTCAAACTCAGGTTGACAGGCTCACATGCAAGCACTTTTATCTGCTGAGCCATCTCACTGGCCCTCCAGTTTTATTTTAACAGCAAACATTTCCATCCCATTTCATGAAAATACCCATAGATCTTGTAAATTAGAAATATTGACTTACCAGAAACTTTTCATTGATTTTATGTAGCAATTTCTCAAAAGCCTGCCACTTCCTGTGAGCTCTATCAATTGTCCAGATGTCTGATTGTCCTGTCTCCTTACTCGTCTGTCTGTCTTGCCTCAGATGTCATTCATTTGTGCCTCTTTGGTTCCACACATATTTCTCTGATATGTATGCTCTATATTGATTTTTTTTTTTTTTTGAGTTAGAGAAAGAAGGACTCCACCTTTTCCTAAACCTTAAAAAGATGCAAACAAGGGCCTGGAGTATGTGCTCATTGATCAAGAGCTCTGGATGCTCCTCCAGGGAACTGGGTTTGATTCCCAGCCCTTTCTTGGTGGCTCAAACCATTGATAACTCCAGTTCAGTGATCTAACTCCCTCTTCTGGTCTCTTAGGTACTGCACATATGTGGTGCACAGACATACATGCAGGCAAAACATCTATAAACAAGAGAAAATGAAAAAAAGAACAAGGAAAGAAAGATAATAGAACATTATCTGTTTGTTTGATTTGGTTTTTTGAGACAAGGTTTTTCTGTGTAGCCTTGACTATCCAGGAGTTTGCTTTCTTTCCAGGCCGGCTTCAGGACTGTTTCTGGGATTAAAAACTCACACCATCATGCCTGGCTATTACAGAGTACTGCATATGTTGTAAAAGCAACATGTAAAGATTGGTATAAACTTATAGCTGCTTCAGAGACATTTTGGCCACTCGCAAATCTTGGATAAGACCACAGAAAACTGACCGTTCATATTCTCTAAGTGGAAGTTCTAAAGTTGCCTTCGATTTTACTGTTCTGCTATGAAACACACAGGCTCATGTGCGATCAACTTTTTATTGTGGTTATATAGGTAAATGTAAAATTGGGAGTTTATTGTTAAGCACTTCCCAAAGTCTGACATTACTTTTTTACAATAGTACTTTTTATAGTCAGTAACAGAAAATGACTGGGTTGCTCCCTTGTCAGGCTGAACAAATGCATTTTTATTTTCTACCTGTTTAAGAGAGTACTGTCAAAAGTTTCACTGTTGCTGAATGTCCAGTCACCTGTTTTAATAGTTGAATTCACTGTGGATGTTTTTCTATGACATGTATGTGCCACAATTCATAGATTAGTAAATGACCTCTTTTGCTGTGTTTTAGACGAAGCTTATATTAGTAATAACTTTATGACTAAATTCTACCCCCAAAGAAACAGAATTCTGCCCTTCATCTTCACTGGAAGATCACAGGTTCCTTCCTGTTAATCAGTCATCCTTTCTTCATAACTATCAAAAAGAAACAGCAAAGAAATAACTCAGGAGTGACATTAAAAGCATTTTCCTTGCGTCTGTCACATGCACTATTGGGTACAAAATGCACTGCTGATCGCAGCAGTTTTTCTTGTAGTTCTTTGGAACTGTTGCCTTTGGGGGTTTTTCTCCTTTTGTTTTGTTGTTTTGGTTTTTCCAGCCAAGGTAGACTTTTTTGTCAGGTTACTAAGTAGCTCTAAACTACCTTTATCCAGCATCTTGCTTAGATACTTCTGGGTGGTGGACTGCTGAGCTACAAGGAAATGAAAATCTGCCTTTCTTGAGCAGGAACCCTAGGAGGGAAGATTTCCATGATACCAAATTTTGAATTATCTGGAAAGACCCTTGCCTCAGCCAGGGTCTCAGCTTTATTGCCGAGAACTCATCTGGTGGACTCCTGCACACTCTCACCTCCCTTGCCAGGAACATGAGTTCATGTGTGGTTGGTTCTTCTCAGAGTCTCTGTCTTTCCTGTCAGACAAACTCACCCTGAAGCTTGGAGCTGGGGATAGGACACTTTACCTTACCTGCATAAACAGCTCTCCTCTCCAGATTATCAGACCCCAAAAGGCAGGATTGGTTGGTTGGTTACACACACACACACACACACACACACACACACACTCTATATGATATATAGTGTTGTTTGGGCAGGCTCTCACTTTGTAGCCTCCTAGATTGGGTTTGAACTCTTGATTCTCCTGCCTCTGATTCCCAAGACCTGGGCTTATTATGACCATACACACCACAGCTGGCTGAGGCAAGGGTCTTTCCAGATAATTCAAAATTTGGTATCATGGAAAGGGAGTCTCTGAAGTGAACTGGATCCTGGTCTGTTGATGCTCTGCACTGCTGCTCCCCAGGGATGGCCACACACGTGGGGGAAGGGCTTTGCTAAGCAGCTGCTTGGCAAGAAGTTGGCCAGAGCTAGGTATAATGGTGCAAGCCTGTAATCCGAGCACTTGGGAGGCTGAGGTAGGGAGATCACAAGTTCATGGCATGTTGATTAGGGTGAGTTCAAGGCCAGCCCTGGTAACATAGCAAGAGACCCTCTCAAAATGAAAACTTAAGGTCTTGGCAACTTAGCAAGAGAGTCTTTCTTCGAAGGAAAACTTAAGACCTGGGGCATCAGGATGTAACTTAGGTGTCTGGGTTCTGGATTGCTGGGGAGGGGAAGACTTGGTTTGGAGGCCTTGCTCCCGCCTCCTTTACCTCCATTACTCAGTCTGCTTCTGAGAAAGCTGTCTCTCACCTGGCATGCTCACATCTTTCTTTGCTGTGTTCTGCGGTGTAGGTTTCAGTTGTGACCTAGGGAGAAGCGGAAAGGCCCGGTTGGGGTGATCATTATTATAGCCCGTCCACCTGTGAAGAGGGGGCATCCATTTTGACATTCCTATTTGCCTTTCCAGGAACTTTGGCATCGGCTAAATAGGTCTCACGGGGCCCCCACTCTATCTTTTCCCTCCAAATGTTAACGTAGAGCAGAGTATTAGATGTAGGAGACCATAGAGAAGAGTGTCACTGGGTATCCAAGTGGTCATCAGGAAGCCCAAATCCCTCAGCTGGAGAAACTGAGCCTGAAAGCTGCTTGCTGTAAAAAGAACTCCTAGTTCTCTCCTAGCCATGCCCATCTCCCCTCCCCACCCCCTCCCCACCCCCGGAGGGCTGGAGCAACTCACCATGGAGATGGCAGAGCCAGAGGACCAGCTGCCTTGCAATCGTTTGCGCAAGGCCTCTAGTACCTGAAGAAAAGGTAAGTATCTGTTTATGCTGCTCGCATTTAGGCCTCTGGGTGTGGCGCGTGGGGAGGAGCTAGCTGGGCACTCACCTTCTTGTCGGTGAGGCAGCCAAACACTAAGATGAAGACACCCTGGGGGGGGGGGGAAGCCGGTTAGGGGAGGGAGGCTCTCCTGCTCCCTCTCCTCATCTATTCTCAGGCCTCTTCTCTAATCCATGTCCTAAGTCACCTCCTCAGTTTCTACGCACATTGGCATCATTTGTCCTTGGGTGGCCACGTGCCTGCGTACATGCCACACTGTATGTGTGGAGGTCAGAGGACGATGTGGGGGGGCCAGTTCTCTCCTTCCACCATTTGAGGTCCAGGGATCAAGGTCAGACAACAGGCACCTTTACCTGCTGAGCTATCTTGCTGACTCTCAAGTGCCTTTCTTAAATTGGGTTAAGACTGGGTACTGATGATTTCCAGACTTCATCATAAACATAAGAAAACCAAGCTCAGAAGGGGATATGGAAGGAACTGGGGTCTATATTTAATCCTTCTAAGACCTGTGAGCCTGGTGATTGTCAGTGACTTAGTCATGTAAAAGACCAACTGGCATAGCCACCCCACCCTTGCCACCTACCTGGAGGCTGTTGAGAATGACAAAGATGTAGTGAGAGACTATGGAGCCATCAAACAGAGTGGCCATGCCCAGTCCCCAAGTGAGGCCGAAGATGGGCGTGAGAATAAGCAGGGCTTTAAGCACCCCCACGAGAGCTTGGCGCTTCTCCACCGTGGGCCCCTCTGACAGGGAAGGTCTCAGCAGCTTCAGCACAGCGATGACAAGGACCAGCCCGTTGACACCAACGATGACCAGCACTGGCTCGCTGAAGGCGTGCAGCATGACTCCATCTCCACTCAGCAAGCATTTCCCCTCCCACAGGTATTTCTTTTGAGGCAAGTAGAGGCCCAGGGTGACACCTGCAAACCCCAGTGGGCACAGGTAGCCCAGTATCACCATCAGTGAGAGAACTAAGTGCTTGGACAGCTGGTGGAAAACAAAGAGCAGCTGGTGGGCCAGCACCAGGGCCTGTGCCAGCATCCAGAAAAACGTGGCCAGGTAGGAAAAGTGACACAGGAAAGCAGTGGCCAGGCAGACCAGGCTGTGGTACCCTGAAGGAAGCAATGGGTTTCCCAGGAAACATGTGTCTGCAACCAGCAAGCAGATCACCATGTTAAACAGGGCGGTGTGGCGGAAGAAGGCGACTTTGTTCCGGACCACCGATCTCCACACCAGCCTGTAAATAACCAGGCAGGCGAGCAGAGCCAGGATGGAAGCCCCGACACCTGCCTGGCTCAGCAGGTCCAGGATGGGATTTTCTGGGACAGTGTGTTGGGACATGAGGATGGAAAAGGATGTGAGATGCTGACAAATGCACTGAGTGATGCTGGCATTGGCTGCATGTACCTCGCACCCTTCATCTGACCAACCTCCCCGACCCTGGAAGACATTGTGGTCCCAGAAGACACAGCGCAGGGTTCCGTTCATGTCTTCAAAGTCCATGATAACCTCTGCCTGCGTGAAGGCCTGGCCGTCTGCTGTGATGGAGATCACAAGGATCAGCCCAGGTGTGGTATATGGGGTGTCCCAAGGCCCCTGTGTATAGCTTGAGGGAAGCCAGTAGTCCAGCTTTTGCAGTACTAGGCTAGTAATACTGATATTGGTTCCATTATGGACCAATGGGGCCAGTGAATGCCATGGAATCCGTGCCTGCAGGAGGGGCCAGGTGGAGAAGGACATTTGGTAGCCAGAAGGAGAGGTGTGTCTGAGGAGCTGGCTCTGCAGTAACACATTAGGTGAGCTGAAGGAGAAACGATGCCGTTGTGGGCTCACGCTGTGGACCAGGGTCTCTACAGCCTTCAGGAAGTCTGAGCCCATCGAGGGCTCCTGGGCCTGGGCCAGAGTCCACAGAGAGCTGATGTTCACGTCTAGAATCTTGTCTATGGTTGTGAGAAGGTCCTGCAGTGACCAACAGTAGGAGGGGTGTGACTTGCTAGAGTCTACAGGGGCATTAGGACCTACAGACCCCACCCTTCCTTCCATGGCAAGACCCAGAATAGCAAGAAAAAGTGGCAGGACAGGTCTGTGGGGAGACCTTCTAGATCAGGGAGTAGAGCACGGCTCAGCAGCTACAGGGGCCTCTCGGGTTCACGGTCTCCAAATCTACACCCGATCCTCTGCCTAATGCTTCTCCTCTCCCTGGCATCCTTGGGACCTCCCAGGTCCTACAAAGGTCCTTCAGTTCCGTAACTTGTTCAGTTCTGCAAAGCTAGAAGCGGTGGCTAGCGGCAGGGAGCTCACTACACTCGAGCTGAGAGCCACATGAGGTCTGGGTGGCAGGAAAGGCGCGTGGTGTTGTTGCTTCTAGTTATTCTCGATTCATGTGGGTACAGCAATGCCAAGTGTGTCGGAGTGTCTCTGTAGGTACTGGGTTATTGTGTGCGTGTGCGTGTGTGTGTGTGTGAGAGAGAGAGGTGTGTGTGTGCGTGTGTGTGTGTGTGAGAGAGAGAGGTGTGTGTGTGTGTGAGAGAGAGAGAGGTGTGTGTGCGTGTGCGTGTGAGAGAGAGAGAGAGAGAGAGAGAGAGATATGTTCCCATGCTGTGTATCCATGTGGGTACAGCAATGCCAAGTGTGTCAGAGTGTCTCTGTAGGTACTGGGTTATTGTGTGTGCATGTGCGTGTGCATGTGCGTGTGCGTGTGTGTGTGTGTGTGTGTGTGTGTGTGTGTGTGAGAGAGAGAGAGAGAGAGACATTCCCATGCTGTGTATCCATGTGTGTCTCTAAAACTCATGCCTCCCCCCATTCTGACCTCCCAGCATCAGGCTTTCTTTATTCACCATGACTTTGGAGACTGATGTTTATAAGAACAGAGAAAGCAGGAACCTGGGCTCTAAAAAGGTCCCTGTTGGGCTGCCCACATGATGTCAGGGGGCGGAAGTGTTCATAATGAAAGAGCTTCCACCTGTGACCACTGGGTAGGTGCCCACTATGCTTCAAGGCCTTACCTTCAGAGCACTGTCTGTGAGCTCCGTGCTTGTCTCTGCTACCACCTTGGCCAGTAAGGTCAAAGTGTGCAGCATTTCCCATAAGTCAGAGGGGGTGCTGGCCACCTCCACCTGCCCTTGGAGCTCACTCAAGATCCGTGGCACCTCCTCGTTAGGTTTTCCCTGGCCTTCCAGCAGCAGCTGACAGAAAGGACAGTGGGTGACACGAAAATCCTCACCAGGAAGGGGCCATGTCTTCCCCAGATGCAGCTCCTTGCCCCTCTGCTCTGCACCCCTCAGAAGAGCAGGAAGAAGAGAGAGAGAGTATGTGCAGAAGGAATGGATACTGAAGAGGACAGATATTACCTGGTGGGACTGTGGTTTGAGACAAATACCACCACCACCACACACACCCTTTGACCCTGGAGGATCCACTCTTCCTTTCTAGGTCTGCAGGGGATCCAGGTGAGAGACTGAATAACATATAAGTTGGCATCTGAATCTGAATTCTGAGGGAATGAGATGGAGAGGCATAGAGGGAGAGAGAAAATGCAGGCAGACAGACAGACAGACACACAGATAGGCAGGCAGACAGACACACAGACAGGCAGACAGACACACAGATAGGCAGGCAGGCAGGCAGGCGGGCAGGCGGGCAGGTATGCGGGCGGGCAGGTATGCGGGCGGGCAGGTATGCAGGCGGGCAGGTATGCAGGCAGGCGGGCAGGCGGGCAGGTATGCGGGCAGGCGGGCAGGTATGCGGGCAGGCGGGCGGGCGGGTGGGCAGGTGTTTGCTGGGAGAGTCATGGAGGTAGCAGCTTTACCTTGGCTCTAAGACACAAGGTTAGGATCTTTGCTTCTGTGCAGCTGTTCTGGACCGGCCTCCAGATGCCATCAGTCCCACAGAGCCTCTTTACCACACCTCTTTTATTCACAGGACATGGGGCCTGTGCCACAAAGCCAGCCTTGGTGACATTCCAAGCAACCACTGAGAAGTCCTCAGGGCAGGTAGTGTCTCCATCTGAAGAAGGATCAGTGAGGCCTCAGCAGCACGAGATAGCCAGAGCTTCTGTTTTAGTCAGAACCTATGCAGGCCTTGATACCTGACTCAGGGGCTCAAGGCACAGGGACAACGAAGAGGAGACCCCGTGTTTCAAGGACAAGCCAGTTAGAGGTCAGCTTCCTGGACCCAGGGCCCACATACCCTGGATGATCGTGATGGAGACAGGAGCCACGAGAGGAGCCAGGTTCTGACGCTGAACGGTACAGGTGTATGTGGTATTGGCTGCTGGGCAGTGCTGAACAGCTAGCACAAAGCATTGGGAATCCGACATATTTTGCAAGGAGGCTGAGGGCAGGAGAGAGGAGAAGAGTGAGCCATCCCTGGCTGAAGCAGGTGAGGGCTGAGCAGTCCCTAGATGCCCTTCAGAGTGATCTTCGAGGCTGGAGCAATGAGGGCAAGCCGGATGGTATGTCGGCCTCCAACTGCTGGCTCAGAATCTGGGTTTTGCTGAAGTGCATCCTATTGGGTTTCTAGCCCTGGGACTCAGTTTCAATATATTTAAAAATATTCGTTCTTGCTATTCATGTGGCATTTTAAAAAAGATTCACTCTCATTTTAATTCTGTGCATGCTTATGCATCCTCATGTAGGTATGTACATGTGAGCACAGGTGAGCTCTAAGCGAGCTTTGGATCCCCTGGGCCTGAGCTGCTGGTGAGCCTGTGTGTGGGTGCTGGGAGCTGATCTCAGGTCCTCTGGAAGTGCAGCCAGTGCTTTTAACCGCTAAGCCATGTCTCCAGCCCCAATTTCCTCTACCTCCCTTAAAAAAGATGTGTTTATGTACTTTCTGTATATGAGTGCTGTCTTCACGTGCACCAGAAGAGGGCATCAGATCGCATTGTTGGAGCCACCATGTGGTTGCAGGGAATTGAACTCAGGACCTCTGGAAGAGCAGCCAGTGCTCTTGTCTGCTGATACATCTCTCCAGACCCCCACCACTCTCCCCCACCATGGTTTCCTCCTTTTTAAAAGCAGGACATTATTAAACTAACCTCATAGAGTTTGCTGCAAGATCGGGAGTGTGCGATGGAAAGGTTCTATCAACAGAGCAGGGATTTCTCTGATGGACATGACCACCCAACACCCATCCAGAACCGTGGCCAGTGCTGCCTGAGGGACCAGCCTCGTCACTCATCTCTGACAGTGTCCTACCTTGGCTGTCCTCCCCAGGACTCCAGGTAGCAGTGTAGGCCAAGTATGTAAGTGGGGTGCAGCAGCTCAGCTGGAAGCCAGTGGAGGCAGCACAGGAGATGGACAGTGCATCTGGAAGCCGGATCACTTCTTCCTCCTCCAAGGGCACCTTCACCACCTGCCGCAGCCTCCATCTGAATCCCTGGGCCTCGAAGATGCTCTCGTACTCACCTGCAGAGATGTGTGGCTCACCCAGGTCTGCCTGTAGGCCAACTCTTCACTGCTTTCTAAGTCATGGCCCAGGCCCTCCAGTTTCCCACCCCTGCTTTCTGTACCAGGACCTTTCATCCAGACAGAAGGTCCCAGGACGGCCCTTTGGGAAAACACTCCCTTGCCCCAAGGAGAAAAAGATCTATAGAAGAGGCTCCTGGCCTGTCCATCTTAGCCAGTGCTGATGGCTAAAGTGAGCCCCTTCCCCCACAATGCTACCCAGTCACTCAGTATCTGGATCAGTGTTTCTTAGCTTGTGGGTTGTGACCCCTTTCACAGGGGTCACCTAAGACCACTAGAAAACACAGATATTTACATTATAGTTCATAACAGCAAAATTACAGTTATGAAGTAGCAATGAAATAATGAAAATAATGAAAATAATTTTATGGTTGGGGGAGGGGTCACCACAACATGAGGAACTGAGTTAAAGGTTCGCAGCACTAGGAAGGTTGAGAGCCTGTGCTCTAGACAAGCACCAGTCTTTTCTCAGCGGGAACTGAGTGGTCTCAGTTTTTAACATCCCCCACATATACGGTAAACCTTTTTAGCAGGGATATTTTGTTCTGAAGAGTAGTAGCAATCAGAAGGTTGACATGTTTGCACTTGTGTTTGCGTGTCTGTGTGTATGTGCACGCACACACATGCACACGCATGTCTGCTGTGTGGGTGAGCATGTGCCAAGCATGTGTGGGGGTCAGAGGGTGAGCTCAGGTGTGGGTGTTCACCGTCCACCTTGTTTGTGGCAGGATCTCTTTGTCTGATGCCATGTCTTTTGGACAGTTTTTTCCTTTCATTTCTTGGTTAGCAGGAGGTTGCTAACTATGTACTATGTAGCTGCTAGTAGGGGGCATAGCTGTGGGCATCTCATCCTTCTGCCTTAATCTCCCAAGCGCTGAGATGAGAGGTCGTACCACCTGACTGGTTTATGAGGTGTCAGAAATTGAACCCATTGCCTCATGCCTGCCGGGCAAGCACTTTACCAACCAGAGCTCCAGAGCTGCCAACCAGTGCAGCCTGGGCACAGTCACTTCAACGTGAGAAAGTTCTGCATTTGCTCCCTGTAGTGTCTTGAAGGCAACACTAGATGCCACTACCCGTTCCTGAGAGAGCCAAGTGACACCACCCTCCGTGTGTGTGTGTGTGTGTGTGTGTGCGCACGCGTGTGCGCGCGTACGTGATTTTACATTGTCATGTATCAGGACAACACTGAGTTTTTGTGATGCTCTGAAAGGGTTTTAGGAACCCCCAGATTACAGTGCAAACAGCTGTTGTATGGGACTTTCCACACTGTAATGAGTCTCTTTGCCTTTGCTTTCCCAGCAAATGGAAAGATGGAAAAGTCTAGAAAGGGGTGAATGGAGGAAAAAAGGAAGAAAGGGGAAGGGGAAATGAGAGGGAGAGGTGAAGAGAAGCTTGTAATCTCAGTGCTTGGCGGGTTGAGGCAGGAGGATTGCTGTGAGGTTGAGGCCAGCCTGAGATAAAGAGTGAGGTCAGCCTGGGCTACAGAGAGAGACGATTCTGTCTCAAGAGACCCGTGGGAGAGAAGGAGAGAGGGGAAGCAGTGGAGGGTTACCTGCCCAGTGACGGGACATGCGGGTGACGCGAAGGGCGGCCTGGCCCTCACTGGACATCTGCAACACATTGGTCCCCGGCCATAGGAAGATGAACCTGTGGTTCTTTGAGTGTCTCAAGAACCATCTGAGGTTTGTAGCCTCCTCTTTCTTGAGGAGAATGAGGTTCAGGGTGTTCCCGAGCATTTGCCGCTGGGAGTCCAGTGTCAGGTTTGCAGGAACTACAGGAAGGGGAGAGACAGGGTTAGAGAAGGGACGTAGCTAGCAGCTCCTCTGCCCTACCCTCTGAGGCCTGCCTCCCCGAAAAACCTTCTTCTTGACCATGCTTTGCTACACCCCATCTGACTGTGGCTACACCCCATCTGACTGTGGCTACACCCCATCTGACTGTGGCTACACCCCATCTGACTGTGGCTACACCCCATCTGACTGTGGCTACACCCCCTCTGACTGTGGCTACACCCCCTCTGACTGTGGCTACACCCCACAGTCTGGTAGACGTCCCACTGAGAACTAAAGGGGCAAGCCCTCTGGCTTATGACTTCCACTTTCCAGGGACCTGGGGCGGCTGAAGCTGCTTCAGGGAAGATTCGCTTGCCCACGTGTCTCCGGAGCTGCTTTCATTAGTCTCATTTTTCAAGTCCCAAGCTCAGGTCTGGGGTCTTGCTGAATAGTTAGCTCCCCCCTCCCCCCAGGCAGAAGAGCAGCTGGGCTTGGACCCGCTGCCAGAAACACAGGTCCATCCAAAGTAAAGGCAAAAACTAAACAAAAACCAACCAAACAAACACCTCCAACAATCCAGAAAGTATTTCTTTTCACTTGCGGATACTAGTATCCAGGTTCCTAACCCTCCTTACCAGGTGGCAGCAATTGGCAGTAGCCAGGAACAGGACCGTGGAAGCTGCGACATTTACAGGCATCTCTTTCTGACCTGCTGCCCCGGCAGTTTGGGTAAAGGGAGCAAAGCGTGGCATTCCATTGGTAGCCAGGGCGGCAAGTGCAGAAGCTAGTCCCACTGTGGTTTGCATGACACTCTGTGACCGAGAGAGGCAGGCGGGCTGAGAAAATGAGGTCTCAGGGCTGGATGACACTAATCTTGAAGTCCCAGAAGATCAGATCCACTCGACTTCCTTTGCAACCTGGACTGAGTAAAGCAGGTCATGCCTGGCAAGGACACCCCAGTGAAGTTCCTCACACTCTGCCTGCCCCCTTAATTCTTTGCTCAAATTAGAACATGGGGACATGAACAGGATGGGAGGGTTTGGCTGGGTAAGGAGATGAGGAAGGTCATGGGCCAGGGATGATGAAGTAGGGAGTAGGAGAGCCCACTGCATCTTGGGCAAGCTGTCTAGCTAGAGAGTTGGGAAGCTGTGTCATTCACAGTGCCGTACGCAGGGAGCCCCATGTAACTGCTACCTGTTGTAAGGCCAAGGCCAGTGAGCATTCTTGGGGGGAGGAATGCCAAGGCAGTAGGAAGAGTAAAGTTCTCAGAGAGCTCCTGTGGCCAGGCTCTGTTTGAAAATTCCAGATGCACATAGCTGGAGACCAGCACTGATTCTGTAGAAGCAAAGGGGACATCAGAGAAGAGGCAGTGAGGCTCCAAGCTAGTCCCCTTTGGCCTTAACATACTCAGATGGCCATTTACTGGGGCACAAGCAGATGTCATCTCCTGCAGCCTGCCTAGGTACACAGAGGATGCAGGATGGAGATAACTCCCACCTTAGTTGGGGAAGCACTCTGGTCTATGGTTCCAAGTTGTCATTGCCGAGTGCATGTGTCTTTCTAGGCCTCACAGCTGAAGAGCTGGAGAGGCCTCCCAGAGCCTGTCCTCTCTCTGCCTGACTCACTGTGTCCCTCCTGTATCTTCCTTTCCCCTTTTTTGATACCCTTGCCCCGCCAGTTCCTCCACTCACCCTCTACTCCTCTGTACTGGTTCAGTTGCTGCCCAGATTTCCCTCCAGATGGACTGAGCTCCTAGAAAGAGACAGAGAAGGAACTCTGAGGAAAGAGGCTGGTCCCATTTTCCTCCCAGGGTACCTCAGGGGCAGCCTGGCTACTCTGGTGTGACTTGGTCTCTTGGAAGCTCTTCTTTGGCCAGAGATCAAATGTAAATATCTGGAGGGAGAAAAGGGCATTCAGAAATGGGGGACAGGGGCACAGTTCCAGGGACCCTGCCAGGGCCAGGAGCCTCACCCGAAACCAGGAACCAGGCACACCCTGAGAGTCAACAGCGCTTTGCTTAGCTTCTTCCTGAATTTACCTGTCCCTAGGCCTCTAGGCTAATGGTTGGGTTCAGAGCTCCAACAAGGAGGCATGAGTCCTGCAAATTAACCCACTCTTTCCTCTCAAAATCCCATGTGCATCTAAAATCGGGTGGTAGCCCACAGTTGCAATCCCAGCACCTTGGAGATTGAAGTAGGAAGACTATAGCAAGTTCAAGGTCAGCCTGGGCTACAGAGCAAACCTTTATTTAAAAAAAAAACTACCAACAATCACCCCAAAATATAAATGATACAACCAGAAGGAAGCCAGGCATGATGGTTCAAGCCTGTAACTCAGTGCTTAAGATAATGGGACAGGAGTGTCACTACTTAAGGGCAAGAGTTCAAGAGCAGCCTGGGCAACACAGCAAGATCCACACAGAAAATCAAAACAAGAAAGGAAGTAAAAACTGGAAGGGTCCCTAGATACAGATATAACATAAACAGGTGTAGACAAGGATAGGCTATAGATAGGACACAGAGAAATCTACAGATATGGATTTAGATCTAGGGCTTGCAATAGATTTGGAGATGTAGATAAATAAATAACAATATTGCCACTTCCTGGGAGAAAATAGATTATAAAATGCAAGCCTAGGCTCGACCGCTTCTCCTCAGACTCTTTCCCATCCTCTACGCCAATAAGCTTCTGCATCTGCAAAGGTTTCTTCTTGCTTCATTTTAAAGTTGCTAGCACGACCAGAAGAGCAGCAGGTGCTATGGGGTGTCATGGGGACTCAGGTAAAGCCATGGAAGTGTCCCTTGTCCTGGGCAGGAAGACTGCCTTCTTGGGGGTCTTGCAAGCTGTCCCTTCCTTCCACCTATCCTTTCATCCCACACCTTGTGGTCCCTCACAACCTGAGGCTCTGACCGTGGTCTCTGCAGACATCCCCAGGGTCCTCACCCCAGTACTTACTGACTGGACCGTGGGCACAAATGTTGACTCCAACTCCAGCAGGGGAAGAGTCATGGCCAGGAGCAGCTGGGAGAGAGCTAGAGAGGACATGGCTTGATGCAGCAGTCCCTAAAAGCCCTCCAGCTGTTCCCTAATGCAAATTTCCTCTCCCAGAGCCGACTAGGCTGTTACTGGAGGAAGGGAGGAAGGAGTAGAGGGAGTCAGGCTGAATTTACAGAGCAAGCGCCACAGCCTTGGTTCCATCAGATCTGCTTCCAGGTCACTGGGACCACCTGGACCCCACACAATTCTGTGAGAGAACTCCTTGTGCCTTGGGGCTCTAGACCCAGGGACTCCAGGAAGAGAGGACATGGGTGTCAAGTCACAGAGCCAGGTTCAGGCATGGTCCTCAGGGTCTAGGAAACTTGGATCATTTTGGAATGTCTCCAGGAAGCTAGATCTTTGAAACTAAAGCCAAGGTTAGAAAAGACTATAAAGGGGGCAGCGAGATGGCTCAGAGGGTGAAGGAGCTTGCCACCAAGCTCCACAGCCTGAACTGGTCCCTGGAACACACATGGTAGGAGAAAACCAACTCTTCTTCCATCAAACACCTTGCCTCTGTCCCCTGAACTGGTATGTTAGAACACCTCAGGCTGGGTAAGTTTTGTTTTGTTTTGTTTTACAAGACAGGGTTTCTCTGTATAGCCCTAGATGTCCTGGAACTCACTCCGTAGACTGGGATGGCCTCAAACTCAGAGATCTGCCTGCCTCTGCCTCCCTAGTGCTGGGATCAAAGGTGTGCCCCACCACAAATGGCTGGCTGGGTTTTGTAACAAATAGAAATTTATTTAGCTTACTGTTTTGGGTTTTGAGGGGTTGCATCTTTTGAGGGTCTCACACATGGCAGGAGCATGGTATAAAAGGGCATCCTGAGTGGCTAGAGAGCCAGAGGGCCAAACTCTTTTCTTTTTGAGATTGGGTCTTACTATCTTAGAATTCACTATATGGACCATGCTGGCTTTTGACTCACAGAGATTTGCCTGTTTCTGTCTCCAGGTGCTGCGATTAAAGGCTGTTGACAAAAATTAAAACATTTTGGGCTGACGAGATGGTTTTTTGGTCAGGATCACTGGCTGTTCCTCCAGAGGCTCCAGGGACCCACATGGCAGCTCACAAGCATCTGTAATTCCAGTTCCAGAGGATCTGATGCCCTCTTCTGGCCTCTTCAGGTCCTACTTGTATGTGGTACATAGACAAATACATGCAGGCAACACACACACACACACACACACACACACACACACACACACGCAAAATGAAAAATAAAGGGAAAAAACTTTAAAATGAAAACACTTGAGAAACTTGTAATTTATAAACGGAAAGTTCCTGCCAGTTAAGAGTATGCACCAAAGTCTGTCCTCAGTTACTGATGCAATGTGCCCAAGCACCTAAAAGCTATGAAATACCTACCTACCGACTTCATTAGTAACTTGACAATGGAGATCAGCTCTGGGGACAAAAGAGGGAGAGATGGCAAGGAGCTGAGATGAACAAGCTAATATCTTTGAACTACATGTGGTAGACAGTTGACACCATTGACTCCTGTCGCTGGATATACAGAGGTTGAGTGTCTCTGCACATTACAGTTTACATGGAGGATGACAATCGAGGAAAGGTGAGGAGCCTTTTTAGCCACAGTTTAGATTCACAGAGAAATCTAAAAATCGTCTTTTGATTTTTTTTCCCGAGAGAGGTACATTTGAGAGTGTGTGTGTGTGTGTGTCACTGGCTAGCCTAGAACTCCCTATATAGATCAGGCTAGCCTTGACCTCATGGAGCTTGCCTGTCTCTGCCTCCTGAGTAAAGGGATTAAAGGGATACACCACGGGCTGGAGAGATGGCTCAGTGGTTAAGAGCACTGACTGCTCTTCTAGAGACCCTGAGTTCAATTTCCAGCAACCACATGGTGGCTCACAACCATCTGTGATGGGATCTGATGCCCTCTTCTGGAGTGTCTGAAGACAGCTACAGTGTACTCATATATATTAAAATGAATAAATAAATCTTTTTTTAAAAAAGGAATACACCACACCCAGCATGATGCATGCGGTTCTGCTGCCCTCTCCTCCTGCCCTTCCTCTCTAAAGGTTTCTTCGTCCTCTTTCATATCATTTTTTAAATCCCCCCCCTCTCTCTCCCTCTCTCTCTCTCTCTCATGCTCACACAAGTCTGCAGGAGAGAAAGCATACAGTCTGTCACTCTGTCTGGTTTATTTTGCTATGCTTTTCGGTTCCACCTACTTTTCTGTCAATGTCATGACTGCATTCTGTCCATGCACCACAGTTTGTTTATCCTAGATGGTCATGTAAGCTGGTTCCACTTTTTAATCCACAGTGACTACTGCAACAGTAGACAAGGGCATGCAGTTTCCCTGGGGAATATTGACACAGAATCCTTCAGGTATATGTATTCAAGAGTGTGACAGCCAGGTCTATGGTAGCTCCACTGTTAGCTTTTTGAGGCATCTCCATACTGACTTCCACAGTAGCTGCACAGACGGTGTTATGGCAGTGGTTGTCAACATTCTAACGCTGTGGCCCTTTAATACAGTTCCTCATGTTGTGGTGACCTTTCACCATAAAATAATTTTATTGCTATTTTATAACTGTAATGCTGCTGCTGTTATGAATCATAATGTAAATTTTCTGATGGTCTTAGGAGACTCCTAGGAAAAGGTCATTTGACTCCCAAAGGGTTTGAGACCCACAGGTTGAAAACCAATGTATTATAGGACCTTGAAAAGCTTCTGCACTGAAAAAAAACAACCAGAGTGAAGAGACAGCTCAGAAGGTAGAAGGAAATGTTTGCCAGCTGTACACTGGACTCAGGGGCTGGAGAGATGGCTCAGCAGTTAAGAGCACTGTCTGCTCTTTCAGAGGTCCTGAGTTCAATTCCCAGCAACCACTTGGCGGCACAGTAGACTGATATCTGGAATCTGTAAAGAATCCTGGCTGGGCTCAGTGGTGAGTGCTTATAATCCCAGCACCGGGGAAGCAGAGACTAGAGGACTGCCATGAAGTTGAGACCAGTTTGGTTTACCAGTAAGTTCCATCTAGCCAGGGCTACCCAGCAAGATCGAGAAAAGAACTCTAAAAATTAAACACAAAGGAAGCCTGATCTATTAATGGGCTAATGAAGTCAACAGTTCTCAATGTGTGTGTGTGTGTGTGTGTGTGTTTCTTTTCATGTCTGTGTATGTGTATATGAATATTTCCACATGTATGGGCACATGTGTGTGTATGGAAGCATGTTTGCATGCATGCACATGGAAGCCCAAAGTTGATGTTGGAAATCTCCCCTGATTGTTCTTCCATTTCCTTCTTTTGAGGCAAGATTTCTAATCAGACCCAGAGTTGGCCGATAAGGCCAGGCTAGTTAGTCAGCTTGCTCTGAGGATCCTATCTCTTTGTCTTCTAGGGCTGGAATTACAGACAAGTTACCATGCCAACCTGGCATTTACAAGGGTTCTAGGAATCGGAACCCTAGTTCCCCCTTTCCCCTAGTCCTTCTCTTTAAGATATAGGAGTTTGATCCTTTTGTTTCAATTGGTAAAATTTAAAATTTAAAGAATGTTTATCATTATTCTGGGCATGTGTGTAGATCAGAGGAGAACTCTGTAGAGTCGGTTCTCTCTTTGCCCCCTCACATGAGTTCTGAGGATGGAATTCAGGCCATCACTCATATTGACAGGCAGCAAGCACCTTTGCCCACTGGGCCATATTGCCATATCTTGTTACTATTTAAAAACAACACATTAGGGCTGGAGAAATGGCTCGTGGGGGAAGCACTTGCTGCAGAACATGAGGACCTTAGTTCAGGTCCTCAGCACCCTTGTAAAGAGCCAAGCAAGGCAGCACGCATCTGTAATTCCCATGTGGGCAGATAGAGATAGGGGAATCCTGGGGGTTCATCAGCCAGTCTAGCCAGTCAGTGGGGGAGCTTATTCATGTGTTTCTATTGCTGTGACAAACACCATGACCAGAAACAAATCGGGGAGGACAGGGTTTATTTAGCTTATACTCCCAATCACAGTCCATCACTGAGGGAAGCCAAGGACAGGAACCTGGAGGCAGGAACTGAGGCAGAGGCCATGGAGGAGTGCTGCTTACCATCCTGTCCCTCGTGGCTTGTCCAGTTTCCTTTGTTTATACAACCTGGCACCTCCCACACTAGGCTAGGCCCTCCCATGCCAGTTATTAAAAAAAGTCCCAGCTGGAGAGATGGGTCAGAGGTAAAGAGCAATTGCTGCTCTTTAAGAGGTCCTGAGTTCAATTCCCAGCGCCCACATGGTGGCTCACAACCATCTGTAATGGGATCTGGTGCCCTCTTGTGGCTTGCAGGCAAACATGCAGCCAGAATGCTGTATACACAATAAATACATAAATCTTAAAAAAAAAAAAGTCCCACAAACTTGCCTACTGGACAGTGTGATAACTGAGGTTTTCTTTTTCTAGATGCGTGCAGCTTACGTCAAGTAGACAAAAAACTAAGCAGCTGTGATGACCAAAGCCATACAGATCTTGTCTCAAAAAATGAGAATAGAGGAAGATGCCCCTGTATCAACTTCTGGCCTCTACAAGTGTGTGTACAGGTGTGTGCAATGGCACACACAAATGCATACACCACATACCGCCACAGTGATTTTAATCCCCATCAGTCAAAATGCAAAGAGGAAAGGCTCCCTGCTGTGGATGGTACCATCTCCAGCTGTGTTAAAAGGGGCTGAGGAGGCCTCCCCTCACCAAAACACTTCAGGTGACTTCAGAGCGGCTGCTTTACACCACAGCTAATGTGTGCATGTCGTTCCCATGCATCTGATCCTAGGAGACCGGGTCTGGTTTCCGCTGGTTGGAGAAGAGTGCCTGCCCTTCAGTGGGATCGCGATGGAGAAGTTGGGAGAGGAACGTTTAGGGAATTGGGCAGAGTGGTCAGAGCTGGAGCAGCCCTTCAGATTGTTCACCCTGGCATGAGGTGGAAAGCCAGGCCTGGTGGATCACATCTGCCATCCCAGAGGACTGGGAATGGCAGGGGGATCATACGTTCAAGGCCAGTCTTGACTGTGTGAGGCCCAGACAGACAGACAAAACACAGAGCAAGAACTTAGATGGATGGAAGGTAGAAGACTTAAGACAGCTTGAATTGCCCAGCTTTAGTTGGAAAAAAAAGGAGAATTTGCCTCATAGAGTTTAGCTAAATCAAATGTAAAACAAACAAGACTCCCTGTGGTGGTCTGAATATGCTTGGCCCAGGGAGAGGCACTATTAGGAGGTATGGCCTTGTTGGAGGAAGCGTGTCACTGTGGACACGGGCTTTAAGATCCTTCTAGCTGCCTGAAAGCTAGTCTTCTTCTGTTTGTAACAAGATGTTGAACTCTCAGCTCCTCCTGCACCATGCCTGCCTGGATGCTGCCATGTTCCTGCCTTGATGATAATGGACTGAACCTCTGAACCTGTAAGCCAGCCCTAATTAAATGTTGTCCTTACAAGAGTTGCCTTGGTCATTGTGTCTGTTCACAGCAGTAAAACCCTAAAAAAGACACCCCCTAGTCCACACAATCAGGAGTTCAAACAATCCTGAACTTCAGATTCTCTCCAATAAGACGTCTTGTGCATAGCACGATTCCTTAATAATCTTTTCCCATCATTCCCAAGAGCCCTGTTAGGTCCTAATAAGCATTTGCTCCATTTACAAGCTTTTAGTCTCAAAACAGGGCCCATGAGAGAAGTTGTCTTTAAGGCTGCTTTTCTAGACCTCTACTACTAGTTAGTTATCAACCCAGCCTGAGCCACAGGAGGAGAGCTCAAAAGTGGCTCCTGACAGGTACAACAGCATACACCTATAATGTCAGCCACTTGAAAAGTCTGAGGCAGGAGAATCCCAAGTTTGAGACCAGCCTGGGCTATAAAGCAAGATTGCATCTCAAAACAAACTACAAAAACTGGGTCTTTTCATGGGTGACACCTTCCCTGGGAGCATCCTTGAGAAGTGCCCAGTCAGGAAGAAGACAGGCATAGCACAAGGCCTGTGAAAGTGGGAGTGTTTAATGCCTTCTCTGGGCATGCCCTCTAACCCGGAAGCACTGGATTTCTCGGCTTTGGGATGTGTACGGAGACTTCATCACATACACATGATTGACTATTATTCACCGAATCCCCAGCTCTTCTCTGTTCTCCTGGTTGGGCAGGGAGCAGGGTTGACATTTCCAAGCTTTTAATTGGAGAGCTGGTTTCCCTGGTAACCAGCTGGTCACACTGAGGCTACCTAGATCTACCTGCCCTCTCAATAGCATATAGAAGGACCTGCACCACTATGGGGATTCCTGGGGTTTTAGGAGCCATGTGCCAGGAAGCTAGGTAGATAGCTATGAAACAAAGCATGTGTGTGTGTGTGTGTGTGTGTGTGTGTGTGTGTGTGTGTAGGAGACCTTGATTCAAATGTCCCATGTCCCACTCCCCTGCCAAACCGGAATATTATTCCTAACACATTCCCAGGCTTGGCTTTCTAAAGGAAAAGTCTTTACTGCTAGGTCACAAATTTGAAAGGGCAGTGCCTGCATGGAAAGGACAGTATGGAGATCAACTTCAAGACTTGGTGCTTGTTTGGACCTGATTTTTCCTGTGGGTTTTGTTGTTGTTTATTCCTTTGCTTGCTTTCTGTTTTGTTAGTTTGTGGGACAGGAGTTCACTCTGTAGCCCTGGCTCACCTTGTGATCAACCCTCCTGTTTAGGCTGAGATTATAGGAATGCACCACCAGTCTGCCTTCCCTTTAACTTTTGAAGGCTCCCTAGGATAAACTGACAAAGATTATACAGGAGACAAGGTATTAAGATTCATAATTTATCTGGGGCATGGTGGCATACCCCTTTTATCCAAGCACTCAGGAGGAAAGCAAAGACAAGTGAATCTCTGTGAATTAGAGGCCTATCATGGTCTAAATGATAAGTTTCAGGGCAGCCAGAGCTATGTAGAAAGATTCTATATCAAAACCAACCAAATAAACGAGATTTAAAATCTGAAAAAATTTACTAAATGAGAAAAACTCCAGGTGTGTCATTTATCTCTGTTTTAGTTAGGGTTTTACTGCTGTTTACAGACATCATGTCCAAGACAAGTCTTATAAAGGACAACATTTAACTGGGACTGGCTTACAGGTTCAGAGTGATCAGTCCATTTTCATCAAGGTAGGAACATGGCAGCATCCAGGCAGGCATGGTGCAGGCAGAGCTGAGAGTTCTACATCTTCATCTGAAGGCTTCTAGTGGAAGATTGACTTCCAGGCAGCTAGGATGAGGATCTTAAAACTCACACCCACAGTGACACACCTACTCCAACAAGGCCACACCTCCTAATAGTGCCACTCCCTGGGCCAAGCATATATAAACCATGGCAATCTCCTAGGTCAAAGTGCTCCCAAGTTTACAAACTTGTCTTTTTATAGGGGAGAGAGGGGTAGAGAATGTCAGGAGAATAGTACATGATTTCAGGCCTAAGACAAATCTGTTCTTTAGAATGGACAATGATTTGTTAATGATTCTGAGACCAAAATTGAGGACAATGCTGGACCTATGGTTCTCCAGTGTGCTGGCAAACCTGAGTCCTCCTTTTGGTTTGAGTTTAATTAATAGAAGGTTTGAGAAGGAATGGTGGTGACTGCTTCTTCGTGGGCGGGAATGGACTCAGAGAGAGAGGCTTTGTAGAAGGCCCCTGTGAGCACTGGGATGGGAGAAACAAGGAGGGATCTGTTCTGAGGGATGTCTCGTGGAGCTTCAGATTTCAAGGCACCAGGCTCTGGGCAGTTGTGACATGTTCTGGAGTATGTAGTGAGGAGTGGAACTGAGGGATCATATGGAAACCCTATGCTTACATTTTTGAGGAATTAGGAAACATTTTCCCACAGACACTGAACCATTTTACCTTTCTTACTCAAAGTGCATGGATTCCACTTTTTCTCCATTCTTACCCACACTTGTGTAGACCTCGGAACCTGAATCCAATCTACAGTCGATCAAGCTTGACTGATATTGACTGAAATATAGGGAGTATATGTTGAGGCCAGTAGAAACCTTAGTAAGAGAGGTTTGGCTAGCAAAATGACTCATCGAGAAATGGTGCTTGCATATCAAGCCTGATGATCTGAATTCAATCCCTTGGCCCTCATGTTGGAAGGAAAGAAGTCTCACAAGTTGCTCTCGAACATGCCTATGTGTATGTTGTTCCAGGCATGTGAACACACATGCACACGCACTAAATAAATGTGATAACAATAACAAAGGGACAACGGCAGAGTGGACATAAACATTTCCTAGTTCTAGGTCTAATGCGCTTGTAGCAACATTGGTTGTTCTAACGCTAGGTGGCGCTCAAAGTCCAGGTCTGTATAAATTTTGCTCTCCCATTTAGAACCTCAAGAAGTAGAAATTTGGTGGGTGGGAATTGCAGACCCCAGTAACAGGGCAGTTGTCTGCCACTCTGTAGGCAGTCTTTAATGAGTTCATTCTTCTCACCACACTGCACTTGCATGTGCATTCTCTGGGTTGCAGGCATTGCCCCGATTTGGAGGCAGACATTTCCCTAGGAAATACACAGAACTGTTTATTATCTGTCCCTGCCCCTAATTTATTTACCTTTTTTTTTTAGGGAACTGTGTACTTTATTACATTAGTTCACTACAGTTTAAGTTTTCATTTAACTGGGCATTTGATTGCTTCTGTCTTCTGCCCTTATTAAAAAAAAAATGGCTCACTGTCATGCTATGGGGAAAACAATCATTTTTCCTACTCTCTCAACAACCCACACTTCTGACATCAGATGGGCAGATGCCCACGCCTGATGCCAATCTCAGGACCAGATTGTTTGCTCGTGCTTTTGACCAACTGGCTGTCCAAGATTCCCATGACACCTTCCTTGGTCTCAATTAACTTGTCAGAGATATTCGCACAACTCAGAGAGTCACTTGCATTCCTTTTATCCGTTTATTAGCAGTTTGTATCATGAAGAGACACAGGAGGCAAGCAATGTGGGAAGACATAGGTGCTCCTCTCTTCTCTTTGGGTATACCAACTTCAGGAACCTCCACACATAGCCTTTGGAAGCTCCCAAACCCAGCCCCTTGGATGTTTCATTATGCTGACATGACTGACCGACTGAGGCACTAGCCATCTGGGGTGAACCTGTACTTCCCTCCATGGAGGCTGAGGGCTGAAGCTGACAGCCCCACTTCTCTACCCTGACTTCATCCTTCAGGTGATAGCCCATCTTCTGATTCTGTCTGGGGTTCTTCAGCTACCTGTCTTCCCATCAGTGTGTCAGACAGACAATTCACACCGCCACAGGTTCCCTTTCATTTTTGCAATGAGCCCCCCCGCCCTTGGGTTATTTCACACTGTTATAGCATTCCAAAGTGACTATGAATGAGTATGGATCCTCCTTTAGCACTTGCTGATGTCAGCAACATGTATTTCTTTACTCTCTCGTGATTCATCTGACCTCAGTGAAAGCTTACTGAGGGCCTCTTGACTACTAGACACTGTGCAGGGTACAGGTGAAGAAGGGTGAAATCGGCATGCATGAGACACCCAGTTTTCTTGGAGTTCTTGAGAAGCAGAGGTGGGACGGTTGTGAGTTTGAGCTTAGCCAGGGCTATACAGTGAAACCATGCCTGTTTGGTTAAGTTTGGGCCTAGTGTGGTGGAGCAAACCTTTAATCCCAGCACTCAGCTGGCAGACGCAGGTGATTCTCCGACTTTGAGGGCAACTTATCTACAGAGAGAGTAAAAAGTTCCAGGACAGTCAGAGCTACACAGAGAAACCCTGTCTGGAAAAACAGCAACAAAAGTTTTGTGGAAGAAAATGGACAAGAAGAAACTTGAAGGCTCAGACAGAGCTAATCAACCGTAAATGAATGAATCTGTTATACATAGAATCTGAGTTATCTGGGGACTAGTGAATAATCCAGTATTCCAGGAAGGTTGGAAACACATGCATGTGTGTGTGTGTGTGTATGTGTGCAGTGAGTGTGTGCAGTGTGAGTGTGCAGTGTGTGCCTGTATAGTGCATATGTGCTCAGTGTGTGTTGGAAGGAAAGGCTCATAAGAACATGATTGACCAATAAAACTGTATGTTTGAGACATGTAACATGACACATTCTTGTGTAATGACTATGCTTTATCAAACCATACCAGAAGTGACCAGAACTGCTCCACTAAGTTCACCTCAAATGGATGACCCATGGGCTCATGTTAGGTTATTCAGTTTTGAATAATTTGTTTGTCTGTTTGATTTTGAGTGTCACACTGTAGCCTTGGTCTTTAACTTAGCATGAGCCTCCTGCCTTAGCCTTCTTAGTACAGGAATGAGCCACCATGCTCAGCTGTTATTTGCTTATGTAAGGGTTTTGTTGTTTTTTGTTTTTGAGACAGAGTCACTCTATGAAGCCCTGGCTGACCCTGAACTTGTAACACTTGTGCCTTAGCTCACTGACTGTTGGAGTGGCTTATGTACTACTGCACCAAGCTAATACTGTATTTTCTTGTAGTTCGTATCTACTGACATGGCAATATGAAGGGCTAAAGATCATTAATAAATTTATAAAAAATTTTAAGAGTTTTGATTGTGTGTGTGTGTGTGTGTGTGTGTGTGTATATACCCTGCATGGGCTAAAAGTATCAGATCTCCTGGAACTGGGGTTACAGGAGGTTGTGAGACATCTTAAGTAGATTCTGATAACTAAACTTAGGTTCTCTGCAAGAGCAGTATATGCTCTTGACCACTGAGCCATCTCACCAGCCCTCATTTATAATTTAAAGTTATCTCTGTATCCCATATTCTAGATTATTCATCAAAATATTGATGTTAATACCTGGAGGATCTCAGTTATCGATTCAAAATCTTTTCAAATTATGTTCCTATCTTTAAGGTAAGTCTCTGTCCAAGAAAGTGTATCTCACACTTTCTCAGGAGGGAAGGAGAACGGAAGGATGGAGAAGAGAATCTGAGATGCAGGAAGGCTCTGGCTCCTCACAGGATACAGCAGTAACTCATTGCTGGGACCATGTATCACTTTAGTTTATATCTCTTCACAGTCTCTGGGCTATTTGTAGCTAGCACATAGTTACTATTCAAGGAAGATACATGAAGGAATTATGAAGTCCTTACCTTTACACATTGTTTCATATTCCTAAATCTTATTTCCTTAGTGTAAAGCCAGTCTGGTGGTTTGAATATGCTTGGCCTAGGGAGTGGCACGATTAGGAGGTGTGGCCTTGTTGGAGGCAGTGTGTCACTGTGGGGGTGGGCTTCAAGACTGTCCTCCTAGATGCCTGAGAGACTATCAGTGTGCTCCTGGCTTCTTTTGGATGAAGATGTAGAACTCTCAGTTCCTCAGCTCCATGCCTGCCTGGATGCTGCCATGCTTCCCATCATGTTGATAATGAACTGAACCTCAGAATCTGTAAACCAGCCCCAATTCAATGTAGTCCTTTATAAGAGTTGCCTTGGTCATGGTGTGTCTTCACAGCAATAGAAACCCTAACTAAGACACAGTCCAAACTTGCATTCTGGTTAAGCAAGCTCCATAGCCTTGGGGCCCAACAGAGCTGAAGCTTTACTTAGTAGATATTTGTGTTGCCTATCTTCTGGTTTCAATTATTGCTCTGGCCTTTTCAGGCATCTTAGAGGAAAGTGGTCCATGGCAAAGCTCCCTGCTCTCCTGCTACACTTAGCTTTGTCTTTACTTGTGCCCTCGACTTCCCCTAAACCACAGGACTGCTGAGCCAACCGTCCAACGACTCGAGAGGATAAAAATGAACACAGAAAAGTCAACTGAACGGTAGTGGCTACACTTGGCTCCACCTGCAGGACTGTTGTTAGATGGGAGTGAGGCTTGAAATTAGAAATAAAGGGAAAGGCACCCCAGAGCTGATGGATGCATGGCACCACGAGACGGCTCCTTACCTCAAAGGTCTGTGTTTGACTCCATTTGGGTGCAGCTAAAATGGGGAGGAAGATGCGGGGAAGGGCACATAGGTATCAGTTCCTTCTTTGTTCATAACATGCAGCTGCTCAGTTACTCTGAGTGTTTCTAAAACGCTGAAAAACAAACTACCCTGTAAATAGCTTTGTCTGAGATCAGTTGTTAAAATTCTATCCATTATTATTGTTGTATATGTATGTGTCTGAGCACAGGAGTGTGTGTGTGTGTGTGTGTGTGTGTGTGTGTGTGTGTGTGTGTGGTGAGAGGAGAACTTTTGGGAGTCAATTCTCTCCTCCTACCATGTGTTCAGGTCAACTTGTATGGTAAATGCTTTTACGAGCTGAGCCGTCTCCCAGACAGAGATCAGTTTATTTAATGGCCATCCTCATCAGTAATGAATGCAAACAATGCAAAACGTTTGAACAAGAATTGGTAAGTATGTATAAGTAAATTCCTCTATGGCTTTCATACTGAGACTGATTTGGGGGAATTCCCCTCCTGGGGCTCTGGGAAGGTTAAGCACTGTTGGAAACTGTAAAGAATCACCATTGATGTTAAGACACCCTTATTATAAGTGCCCCTGGTGTTTAATTTTCCTGTAAAGAAGCAAGAATGTTAGAGATAGGCAGCTTGGCCTCCTAACTGAGCTGTAAGCCTCTTTTACCTGATGCTTCAGGGAAGGGAGGTCAGCCAAGCGGCCAACTGACTGCCCTCAGACGAGCACTCGAGCAACCCAGCCACTTGCTGGAAAGTGCAGCTTTGCCTTCTGAAGGCAGAACCCCAGGCGTGACTGTTTCAAACAGCTTGTGTTAGGTTTTCCTGTCCTCACGTCTTGGTGAAATCTAGATGATTCTGCAACCACCATCCAGGGCAAAAGGACCGCATCTCCCTCGGGGCAGAGCAGAGGGACTTCTGTGACTGGTGCCAGGACAATGCCTGGGTTAGTGTGCACACAGTCTTCCATTTCCACCAAGGTCTACTGTATTGGCACAAATACTACTACTCTTCTAGGTATCCAAGCAAGCTCATCGGTTTGCCCTGGGAGCCGGCTGGGCGTTGTCTTCCTGTGCTACTGCTGTTGTCACAACATGAGGCCCGGTAACTGGTTTCTCCCAAGCTGCCTTTTCTGATCTTTGTCTTCAGTAGAGTGGGCTGCACATGGAGACAGCAGTGGTGATTGCTGAGGTAGTGGTAGGGGAGGCAGTGGCAGAAGTGACAGGCAGTGGTAATGGCTATGAGAGGGCGCTGAACGGCTCCAGAGAACTGTTAGGTTAGAAACAGCAACAACTGAAGTAAAAAGGCTTGAGAGCTGAGGCAGATGGGAAGCACAGCGGGGCATGTGGGACACACATACAATCCCAACACTCAGTAGCCTGTACAGAATTGTGACTCTGAGGCCACATAACAAGACCTGGGCTAGCCTGAACTACATGATGACCCCCCCCCTCCCCCAGGCTAGCCTGAGCTACATGGTAAGCCCCCCCTCCCCCCAGGCTACCTGCTAGCCTGAGCTACATGGAGAGACCATGACTCAATGCCTTAAGCCTTATTAAAGCTGTTAAAAAGGCACTATTAATAGCTAGGAATCCCCTAAAACTTTTTAGACCGGCACCAAAGCTTATCATTGGCCATTGTAGGCTAAGGTCATAGTTCCTAAGGTTCCCAGCACAAAAGCCAGGAACAAAGACTATTACCTGCTACTGCTTGAGGCCCTCTCCTGCAGTTCACTGCTGCTTCGTGTTAGGAAAGGTGCCAAGAACAAAACTGTACAGGTGTTTCTCTTCATCTGCCTCTATCTGGGTAAAGGGACCTCAGCCGGTTGACACCTAACAATATCAACCTGGGCCTCTGCCTCCCTTTGAATTGTCATGGTGCCTGCCTTTGATTTGAATGGTTACTCATAACACTTTTAGTGTTCAATGTCTGGGGAAACAAAACTGACCCCAGTGTCCCTGGGAAGCTGGTGAGTATGGCGGGGAACAGTACAGCAATTACCGTCCCTCAGGTAATAACATCATACGCTACGGAGTTATAAATGGCCACCCCCTTGGGGTTTCCTATACATTCTTATGTAGGAGGATTATTGAATACTAAAAGGAGGGGCAAAAACAAAGCAGGTAAAATCCTACTTGAGAAGGTTTATTACAGCCGAGACATTTCATTTTTAAGAAACAATAAAGAAAATGTCTGTTCAACTCTTTCCTAGTCCCCTCCCTGGCACGCCTTGGCCTTGATTAGAAGCTGGTTTACAGGGTTTGCTAATAGTCCTTAGCGATAGAGTGCTTGTCTAATGTGTGTGAGGCCCTGGGTCTGATAGCCAGCACTGTGAGATGTATTGTGTTTTCTAAGACCTTATCGAGGTAACTTGTGTGATCCAGTGGAAAACTTATCCAACTTAAAGTACAAGTTTTACTACAGACAAATTGAGTGATTTGGAAAAAAAATAACTACATGACTTCTTGTTTGTTCTGGCCGTCTGCCCCGGATCAGCATTGTTAGGGTGGTCTAGTGATCTCCCAATTGCCCTGAGAATTGGTGGTGCTGGTGGTGTGTGTGTTAGGGTACTTGGGATTGAATACAGAGCCCCTTGCATTTGGGGCTAAGTACTGTACCCCAGTCAAGGACTGTAAACTTATGAGACATTATCTTTATTATTATATTGTTCTTTTGGTGCTGGATTAATATTAAATCCAGAGCTTCATGCCTATGAAACACTCACACTCTACCAGGGACTGATACCTCAGGCCTATTTTTATTGCACTTATTTAAATTAATTCTTAAAAACAAAAACAAAAACAAGGTCTCACATTGTAGCTCAGGCTAGCCTCAAACTTACAATTCTTCCGTTTAGTTTCCCAGATGCTGGGGTTCCATGGAAGTTTGTAAAACTTTCCATTTTATTCATTTTTATGTCCTCAGTAACTTTCATTGGTGTTATTAACTACACTAGTTCTTTAACTTACTAGCCATTCTCACTTATCTGACACGTTCTTCTTCCTGACTAAACAGAAACTACAAGAATTAAGTTCTTTTCAAGTTACATTACAAATATAACATTTTTTTAAGCATGAATTGATATTCTCTATGACTGCCATTCTTGAGGGTAATATGTTTGATTTTTCGAGGGTATGAGCAAAGCCTTAGGTTCAGTCTCTATACTGGTAGAGGGGATGAGGAAAGAGAGACACAGATAGGAAGGCAGAAGAGTAAGGCTCAGTGGATGAGGTAGCAGTCCAGGGAGGCGAGACAACAAACCACTCACAGACAGCTAAGGTTTGCTGGGGAGAGATACAGAGAGCAGAACACTCAGGCTGACAAGAGACAGCCCCTGGTTGCTCTGGGCTGCTTTGCATGTAAAAGCCCCTTCAAAGGGGATTCAGAAGAGGAAAGACAACGGTTCAATTCCAAAGGCAATTTTGTTTAACACTTTTCTCTTTCTAGGCATTTTGAAAGTACACGAGGAGCTGACCCAATCCTATGATTCTCAGGACTCTGGTAAGTCATCTCTTAAGTGTGCCTGGTTTTAATTTGACCTAAGGCTACCTCATTTCACACCATCTGTGAAGTGACCGAAGGTTAGGCATCTTTCCTAGATGAGTTGATTTCATCTGAGAAGTTAAATGATAGAGTTTCATTGGATTTCAGAGGTGAATTAAGATTTTTAGTTTAATATCTTCTTTTTAAAATCAGAGACCCTAAGGTCTGGTAAGATGGCTTAAAGGGTAAAGACACTTGGTGTCAAGCCTGATAACCTAAGTTAGATCCCCCAGGATTCACATGTTGGGAGGAGAAAATCAACAGTGGAAAATTGTCTTCTGACCTACGCATGCTCACACTCCCCCACAAATACCTGTTATTAATAAAATAAAATAAAAAAAAACTGGGGCAAAGCGAAATTGCATTGTTGAAGATCCCCAGATAACAAGTATAAGATGACAAAGGGCAGACAAAATTCTATATTATTTCTGTTTAAGATCTCTCAGGATTTATAATTGATTCTGAGTTGTAACAACCAGCCACAAAGGAGAGGCACCGAACTACAACTACTTGTCTTCACAAAATATAAAGTTGTGGGGCTGGAGAGATGGCTTGGTAGTTAGAGCGCTTACTGCTATGCAGAGACGACCAGGTTCCTTCTAAGTACTCATGTCCTGAAGCTCACACGGCCTGTAAGGTCAGCTCCAGGGGACTGGATGCCTCGGGTCTCCTCAGACACCTATACTCACATGCACATACCCACACACATAATTAAAGATAAAAAGAGTCCTTTTAAAAATTCAAAACTGTTCTTTAAAAACTATTTCCTAAATTGCCTTTGAGGCAGGAGGCTCATGAGTTTAAGGTCAACATTGGCTACAGTGATTCTTATGCCTAAGCTTTTCAGAAAGCTGGGATTGTAAAGGTCCACAACCACACTCAGCTCTTGGGGAGGGGAGAGTCACATTGAGTTGCTTCCTTGTGAAGTGATTGACAGTGCAGTTCACTGGGATTCTATGCTCCAGGGTGGGGTGGTAATGGGGGGAGGGATTTGTAAAGGTGGGACTGGGAAGAGAGGAAGGTGAGGGGCTGTGAGTCTGATGTAAAGTGAATAAAAAAATTTAAAAAAAGAAGTGCCGTTCACGTACTATTATTAGTTTGCACTTGTGTAAGGTTTTTTTGTGTGTAAGTTTTTAAAAAATTAATATTTATTTTACATGTATGGGTGGGTGTTTGCCTGCAAGTCCCTGAATCATGTGCTTGCAGTGTCCTCGAAGGCGAGAAGAGGGCATCAGATCAGCCAGAACTGGAGCTACAGACGGTTGTGAGCCACCATGTGGGCGCTGGGAGTTGAACTTAGGACCTCTGGAGGAGCAGTCGTTACTCTTAATGGCTGAGCCACTTCTCCAGCCCTATCCTATAACTTTTAAATGTTTTTCCACAAGTGGTTAAAGATTGTTAAGTATGGTTTGTATTTCAGATGAACTAGTACAAGGCTCATATTTAAAAAAAATTTGATGACTAGATCCTTTTTGTCTTATTTATGTTGACTAGAAAAAATTCATAGCAAAGATTTTATCTTGGTTTTGTTTTAAAACTTTATTTATTTCATGTATGTGAGTACACTGTACTGTCTACAAACACACCAGAAGAGGGCATCGGATCCCCATTACAGATGGTTCTGAGCCACCATGTGGTTATTGGGAATTGAACTCTGGACCTCTGGAAGAGCAGTCAGTGCTCTTAACCTCTGAGCCATCTCTCCAGCCCTATCATGTCACTTTTAAATGTTTTTCCACAAGTAGTTAAAGTAAGTTAAGTATGGTTTGTATTTCAGATGGAATGGTACAACTCTTACCTTAAAATAAATTGATGACAAGATTCTTTTTGTCATATTTATATTGACTAGGAAAAATACATAGCAAAGATTTTATCTTGGTTTAACAGACACTTTATATGCATCCTCTCATTAAAAATTGTACATTTTAAAGATGGGTGTGGTGGCTCACACTTACATCTTAGCACTTGATATTGATAATATTGTCATGAATCTGAGGTTAGTCTAGGCTGTATAGTGAGTTCCAGGCTATCTGGGAATTAGTATGAGATTCTGTCTCAAAAATGACAATCCTGCCCCCACACACCCTATACAGCCAGAAACAGTGCTTGGCATATCTTAGGTCCTGATAAGAATTTGTTAAGTAAATGACTCCAAGGAATTTAAGTGGAGATTTCAAATTAATTGCCCATATTCCAGGGAACTAGGGAAACTGGTAGAATCACGGATATAGTGTTTTTAACAGGACTATATTTCTAATTGGGTTAACTATTTCCAACCAAATAAGTGCTTCTGGAGAGGTAATGTAATTTGAATTTCTTGCTGGTACTGGAGAATACACAACTCCAGGCTGTGTGCTAGGGGAAGTGGGCAAATACCTCTCATCTCAATAATGCTAATGGGTTGGCGATGATGTATGCAAAATTCTCCGCACGTAAGGCACTCAATAAAAAGTAGCAATTATTAAACATTTCCTATTATTAGATACATATTAACTACTGGTGACGTGTTCTTTCTACAATGCACTGGGTCCTAGTTGTAAAATCACTCCTTGTAAACACAGGGCCCCATCGAGATTGAGAGATCAATGGTTTTATGGGGGAATCGAGGAGACTTAAGCAATTGGAATTCGCACCGACTGAACCAGTGGAATTTGACGAGGCAGTCCAAGGTTCACAAGCATCACGGATCAGAAGGGACGTATTTTCAAGTCCCTTTATTGAACCACTCCCCGTCTCCAGTTCGCCCGGGATCACCATTTCAGGATCCTGAAGCTCCAGGCGATCACAGCCCGCTGTGGCACGCACCTGACTCCGCCCTTCCTCCCGAACTCCCCCGTACACACTTACCTGGGCCACAAGATTATAAGATCATCCCACATAGACACTCAGGGTTCCTATAGCGAGACAAGAGCAAAGGCTGCTGGGAAGTTGACCTTTCACCTCTCCTCTTACTTCAGTTCACCTATTTTGACTCTGGCAAATGAAGCGACGAAGACAGGGGGGGGCGGGACTTGGCGATGGCCAGCCCGTGCCTATTGGGTGGAGGCGGTGCCGGGGGCGGGCCGTGCGAGGGGCGGTGTCCCTACCCGCGGGAGCCGCGGGGGCTGCGCTTGCGCACTGGGCGGGCTACGCGTGCGCGGTGGGCGGAGCGCGCTTCTACCTTCTTTACCAGCCCAGGCTTTCCTATCCTTGCCCAGCGACGTGTGCTGCTCCTGTTTCATTGCCCTGTCGCGCAGTGTCGCTGCCGCTGCGGAGTGGGCGTTCAGTTTTCGGGTCGTCATGGCTGGCTATGAATACGTGAGCCCAGAGCAGCTGGCGGGCTTTGACAAGTACAAGGTAGAGAAGGCGAGCGGGCGGTCGCCCCTCTCCCCCGCGCCCCGGCCGCGCCCTGGTGGCTGAGGGGCCAGCGCGGTCCGTGTCACCTTGTGCTTGCCGCGTGGCGCGCCGGCGGGCGTTGTTGAAGGGGACCCTGGCGGGGGGTTGGGGCTCGCAGTCGGGGAGCGTGGGAGTATCCTAGGCCGGCCGCCCGGTCTCGGCACCCCGCGGGAGACTGCTTTTTCCTTAGAGAGTGGGGTGAAGAAATTCCTTTCTCTCCTTTTCCTTATTACTTGTCACTGCGGCGGGTTTTCAGCCTTTCCCAGAGAGGGTGTCGTTCCCTTCTTTTGGTCTTCGTTTGAATGAACTTCCCACATGCCTCTCATTGCTTATAACTTCAGAGATCTGGATGGTCTCTCAGCGGATACTAAGAGAAGGAAATGACTTCTCCAGGCCTTAATGAAGATGCTCCCCACCCTAGCCCTGGTAAAAGCCTTTCACTGAGGCTCGTATCGCAGGCGCTGCAGGTTAAGGCGTTGTGCACTAGAAGGAACTGTATAGTGCAAAGAGCGCGCGGGCTTTCGAGTACTTAGAAACGCGATGCCAAATTCAAGTTTCTCCTTTTGGCTTTGGACGAGTCATTGAAACCCCACTCAGCCTCTCTTTTAGGCTCGTTAGCCTAAGTGTGAGTTTCTGTCGTGCTTAGTATATTGAAAGGGGTTGAAAAGCGTCTGGCACGGTATGAGCCCCCAGGAAATGCTGGTGGTTTTCATCCAGGTTTTGTAGTCCCACCAGGGAACTATTGGCTATCCAGGCATCTTAACGTGAAATAATGAGATATTTAGTGTCTCATCTTTGCTAAGCCTTTCCTGAGGTCAATCTGTTCCTTTATGAAATTAGTGTGTGTGTCTAATAGAATGGCCAAACGATAAGGCTGGTCCTGTGAGCAGTAGTCATCCAGCAAACATTTGTGCAGTGAATTAATATTTGGGGGGGGGGGGATCTTTATTTTGTTTAACTGGAATAGGAAAAAACAAAAAACAAAAAAACAGGGGCTTTAGAAGTTCCTAGGATATTCTTCTTTGATGCAGTGTTGGACCATACCATTCTGAATTAAGGTGATGACATGTCTTAAAACTGTAACTGGGAAGGAAGAAATTGCAGAGCTCTCTTAGTAACTTAGGTCAGAAGGCTGTTAATTCAGACACCTCCTGTGTGTGTCCGCACCGCCTTCTTGGTTATCCATGCTGCACTGCAAAGATTGGCAGCCAAAATATTTTCTTCGAACTCGAGTCTTATATTTTAGAGCAAACTTTTATAAAATAGCAGTGAGCCTTATTTAGTAAGCACCGTTTTCCTTACAGTTTTCTCTGGGTTTATAGTTTCAGCTAGTTTCAGGAGTCCTATTTTATCAGACATCTCAGTGTGGTTTTCTGTGGCTATCCTTTCCTTCTCTGACTCAGTTCCAGTGTTTGACTAACAGGTTTTCTACCATTCTGGAAAACAAAGGTCGATTTAGCAATCGTCCCAGTGTCCACTAAAATAGTTTGATGATGTTATTCTAGTTACGATGAGGCTTTTTTGGAGGAGGGATCCAAAATCAATTACACATGTATAGCTTTAACATTCTAGTAGAAGGCTCTCTGCTGGATGCCATAACACATCCATATTAAAAGAATGAAGCAGAGGCATCCAAAGGGAAAAATCTTTGTGGTCAGTCTTGTTGGCACGTGAATTGCACACAGAGATCCTTTCTTTCTCATTGCCTCCTCATTGTGTGGTCTTCAGAGAGTACATGCTTTATAACGAATTAAGACACCACCCCCAAGCGTGCAATCAAAATACTTAAAGAGGCTTTTATTCTTGGGTGTGACCTTTTATAACAGAGCAAAAAGATACAGGGAAAAGAAATGACGCTCCTATAACAGCTGGTGGAAAAAAATTACTTTTGAACCAGTTTAATTTCTCTGTCTTCCCTAGAGGTACGTTTGAGAGCTCCATGTGGAAACCTGGCCCTTGAATAGAGTCAGTGCTGAGAGGGGTGCACACAGAGAAGTAATTAGGCTTCTGTAGTAAGAAATGGGTGATTTCCAGCACAGAAGAAAGCCTGGGGTGGATTCAATTTTATATACTCTCTTAATACTTATGTCTTCTGGTGCACTGCCTAACATGGTCCTATTCAGTAGTTAGTTTTATAATTACTCCTGTGTTAGGACAGGAGCTCTAGGTGGGCAGGACTGTGTCATTCAACATGATCAGTGTCTCCACAGCATCCTAAGCTGAAGAGATGCCCAGTAAATACTGAAGGAATGAAAATGGAAAGGAATAGAAGGCATTTTAATTAAGTCTGGTAAAAGAAGCTCTACGCGGGGGTGCCGGAAGGCTTCTTTTGAAATTTCACTTTGAATATGACGAGCTAATTTAGAAGTACAGTTCTGCTCATTGCTTAATAAGGAGCTCAGACAGTTGTGTTGAAGTATTCCACCTTCGTGAGGTTCACCACTCCTCACTGGTTTTCCTTTATCCTCTTGTTCATAATGGACTGGTACAGCTGAAGGACTCCATGCTTTAATGGGTTAAACTGTTGTGGTTTGCTTAGTCAGACTGAGGGAAGGCACAGTTTTAATTTACAGTGTTGCAGCTAGTGTCACATTGTATCCTTTTGCTTTACAGGGGAAAGTGTTAAGTACTTTGTTTAGTTTCAAGAGTAGAATTTCAGGAACTGGTTTGGCTGATGACAACAGCCTGATACAGGGATTGTAATAGCTATTGTGAACTTATTACTGTTCCAGTTGAGCTTTAAAGAGAGATTGCATTTGAATCTTGATAGCAATGCCAGAGGACCAGAATCCAAACTGTCCTTCGGTCTCACTGGGTCATACTGTGTAATTTTATTTACTTAGCAAGCATTTATGCAAGATCTACTTATCAGGCACAGCACTGGGGTTGCAAAATTAAGCTAAGGTGAAATTCCTGACTTCAAAGAGCCTAGTTTGGTGGCAGATAGGGATGGGTAAACAAACTTTTATAATTAGTGAGTACAGATTGAAGTTCTAGGTGCTGTGGAAAAAGCCAGTAGGCAGACCACACTGATGGGGTGAGAGTGGATGTTCTCCCTGAGGAAGACTTCCAAGGTGTGGAGGTAAAGGCGAGGCCAGGCTGGAAAGATGAAAACTGAGTAGAGAGAATGAAGAAGGGAAAGGCATCGAGTCATGAGATACAGAGATAGGCCTGAGGGTTTCTGAGAACCATACAATAAGGTGTTTGAGTATAATGGTGGCATGGCTAGCAGAGTGGGAGTAATTTTGTTCTGTGAATTAGTGTCTGTGGCCCACACTTATTGGCATCAGAATCATTTGGGGGGTGTACTGGGAGCTGGTCACTCCCCACCAGTTGATTATGATGCCAGTCAATCAGTTAGTCAACCAACCAATCAATCAGTCTCTGCCCAGGAAATGTTGACCTGAATATTATGGCAGTGGGGACAGAACAGAGGGAATAGAGATTCTGTGTGTCTGTCTGTGTGTATCTGTGTCTGTCCCACTGTGCCTGAAGTTTGCGATCTCTTGCTTTTGTATCTAGAGTGTTGAGATGATAGGCCTGGTACCACCATGTTCCACAAAGGAGCAGAGATCCTCTTTCCTTCCCTCCCTCCTTTTTTCTTTTTGACAGTCTTGATCTGTAGCCCAGCTAACCTCCAACTTCTGGTCTTCCTGCCTCTAGGATTATAGACATGAGCCACAGCACCTAGCAAGGGAGAGGAGATTATAAAAATAGAGGTCAGAACTGGAAAACTCATACTGAATTTATCCAGCAGATACATTTGAATTTGACCCTTACTTTGTTTAAAAGTTAATCTTTCCTATAAAAGTTCATATTTTTGGATGCTCTTTCAGAAAATTGGGCAACACTGTCTTTGAACTTCCTCTTATTGTTCAGGGTTAGTAGTACTTAACTTCTTTTAAAAAGGTATGTGGTTGGTGTGATTGCACACATCTGTAATCCCAGCACCAGAGAGAAATACAAAGGCGGATGGGTTTCTGTGAGTTAGAGGCCAGGCTGATCTACATAGTGAGTTCCATGATAATCAAGAATACGTAGTGAAACTCTGTCTTGAAAAAAATAAAAAAGTACATGGCTACGGAGGAGGCAGATGCTTCCCTGACTCTGACATTTTTGAGGTGGTGACAGGAAGATCAAAGGCAGCACGTTTCAGACCATCCTCGACACTGTGAGACTTAAGTCTCAAGCAACAACACAATGGAAAAACCTCCAAAAATCATAAATCAATAAATAAATACAGTATGTGCTTTCCAGTGTGCCATTTCCCTCCTGTCCATATCTCATATGCGTCTTTTTTGTTCATTCAATCTTCTCTATCCCTTATTTAAGACTGACAACATGATAACTGAGTAGCCGGTGTATTGGGGGCAGGTTAGGGCACATAAAAGGTGTGGAGAAGCCCAGGGATGACTCGGGATCTGGTAGGCAAGTGGACTAGGAAGGAGCTAGCTGTGATGTGAGGCAGGGTTTGTGAAGTGCCGTTCTGTAGTGCTTTAAAGTTCTTTTTAAAAATTCTCCTTTTTGTGTCTTCTCTCTCTCTTCTCTCTCTCTCCCTCTCTCTCTCTTCTCTCCCTCTCCCTCTCTCCCTCTCTCCCCCTCTCCCTCTCCCTCTCCCTCTGCGTCTGCGTCTGCGTCTGCGTCTGTGTATAATGGGGTCTCTTGGAGACCAATCTAATTTCAAAGTGTTAGGTAGCTGAGGATGCCTGGAACACCTGGTCTTTCTGCCTGTCCCTCCCTAGTGCTCAGATGACAGGCCCTATGACGTTATAGTAACTTTTTGGGTAGGGCATTTCTTCTTGGATGGGGACACATGAAAGTATAGTTCGTGGTTTAGGATTAAAACACAGCTTCTTGTTCTAAAGAACTCTGAAGCTGGGCATTGTCACACCTGCCTAAAATCTCAGCACTCCAAAGGCAAAGACAGGATTAGCAAGAATTTGTGGCCAGCCTAGGCTACATAGCAAGACTTTGTCTCAAAAAAACCAAGGAAACAAAACAGCAACTGTGGTTTGTGAATGAGTTGTCCTCTGATAGAGGCAGTTTCCGTAATTTCAAAGACTGGATGCTTCCCGAGCCTCAGTAGAAATAGTTAGTATGAGGAACTATTGACTTTGCTTTCCACTTAGTGGGACTGCAGACTGGCTACAGTGTAATCTTATGTGGAAATACAGCGATACCTAGCTGTCAGCTATTACTCAAGAATAATAACCCATCATCAGTGGTACCTTAGTTGCCTTGATGAGATTATTCTTGGTGAGTACATTAAAAAGCCTTGGAAATACTCTAGGGGTTTTAGGTAAATATGTACAGCCGCCAAGTGTGACGCGGCATACATGTGACTGCAACACTCAGTCCCGAGGCTGGGACTTAAAGCCACCGGGGTAACATAGCGAGACCTCGTCTCAAGTTCACTCATTGCCTTTTCCCTTCCTTCCTCTCTCTCCTCTTCCTCCTTTCCCTTTCAAATGTCTCTTGAATTATATCCTGAAATTAGAAGAGAAAGGAGTCCTTCTGAAGAGGCAAATGGAAGTTGGGTAGGGAAGTTCTGTCTGGTGCAGGGGAGAAAAATTCAGTAGGAGAGGGAGAAAAGTTGCTTGTATTCAGGTGTTGTGTGGAGGAAACACCCAATCTACCACAGTACAGTGGGCTGAGATTTGACACCAGGCAGTTAGATTTAGACTTTGTGTTCTTCATGCGATGCCATCTCTTAAACCTAGGAATGAAGTGTAAGCTGTTCCATATTGGTACTGGTTGTTATGTACAAGATCTGTAAGACTGTAGTAATAACCTTTAGTAATGCACTTCATTGGATATGTATCTAATGGTTTGCAGATGAGAAAATGGACAGTGGAAACTAGCGCTGGCACAGGTGGGCTTATATTGCTAGTAGTGCATTTAGTTGAGTCTCTTCAGGGGATATATTCCAGAACACTTAGTGGATACCTGAACCTTGAGGTAACACAGAACTTTGTATGTCATGTAATATTGTTACAGATATAAACAAGCCTATGATAAAGTTTAATTTGTAATTTAGGCACAGCAAGAGATTAAGAACAGTAATAGTATATTCTAATAAAGTTTCATTAACATGGTCTCTCTTGATCTTTGTCAAAATACTCACTGTAGTCTTCTTGTGACCACATGACTTATAGTGGCTGGTGGTGAGCAGAGGAGTGAGGCGAGTGGCATCGACTTTGGGGAATGGGATTTGAACAGAAACAATGATTCCTCAGCCCCGACTGAATGACTAATGGGTGGCAGTCTGTATGATGTGGATGTGCTGGATAATAGGACAGTCACATCTCTACCTCGCTAGGCAGGGACAGGATTTCATTGATACTCTGAACAGCATTAAATTTTAAAACTTATGAATTGTTTATTTCTTGAGTTTTCCATTTAATATTTCCTACAGTTGACTGAAGACACAGAAAGTGAAACTGGATAAAAGGGACATTTCATTCACAACTCTGAGAATGAAAATGTTTTTTATTAAACAGTTTGGGGGTGATATTTAAGTAAAAAATACATACATCCTGTTGTGTGAGGCAGTCTGATCTCTAGCTTTTCTCCTCTGTGAGTTTGATAGGTCTTAGTTCACAGGATCATTTTCAAAGTTGAATGAGTTTAATATTTGCCAAGTTCTTTCTGTAGTGCTTAGTGTTAAGTAAATGAAGAATAAAACCTGCTGTTCACATGTCCCTGCTTGTAACATTAAGAAGGCTGTAATATACAAAGACACCCACCCTGAGGTTACACCAAATAACATTTATGTTTATCATGCCTAGCTTTCTTTTATGGGTGCTGGGAATCTAACTCAGGTCCTTGTGCACTTTAAACTGAAGTATATTTCCAATTCCAGGACAAATATATTGAAGCATGGTAGCACATTCCTTTAATTTCTGCACTAGGTAGGCAGAGGCAGGAGGATCTCAGTAGGAGCCCAGCTTAGGGTACATGATATCTGTTTTAAAAACCCAGGGTCTCAGGGTCCCTCTCTGTGCTGGTTAGTTTTTGTCAACTTGACACAAAACCGGAGTCATCTAGGAAGAAGAAGCCTCAATTGGGAAAATGTTTCATACAATTGGCCTGTAGGCAAAAATCTCTAGGGCATTTTCTTGATTAATAACGGAAGGACTCAGCCCATTTCCCAAGTGCTGGGACTATAGGCATGTGTCAAAGCAGTCCGTGGTTCTGCAGTCTTTCTCATGTTTCTTCCTGGTTTTATAGATGTGTATAATACAACAGGCAAAATTAAGTATTTTTTTCTCAAATATGACTCTCCAATGTAAGAATCTTCATAGGGCCTTATGTGTTTATCATATGCTTGATGTCCAGATTCTTCAATAAGTAGTTCCGTTCCCTTACTGAGGCGGACCCACTTGTCCTCATTGCTGTGTGTCTCTCCTGGCTGTGACTCTCCAGTCTTCTCTGACTTGTTAGCAGATATAAAATGGCTGTACTCACTGAAATGAAATCTTTGAGTCATGTCTGTGGGTGTGGTTCTTAAAGCCTCATAGTCATAAAGAGAATGTAAGACACTTGTTTTTGTTTGGGGTTAATAACCTTCCCTTCCTCTTAAAAGGCATTTGAAGTTTAGGGTTAGTGTTTTTGGATCTTTGTTGTGGCACAATGCTTTCTTTCTTGCATTTAGTAGCCTTCTGATGGAGACTTAATGATTTACTTTTTAGAAACCTTATTATACTTTGCCTTTTGCATAAAGTGTAATGTTTGGAGTTACCCCTAGGAAGTGTCTGTGTTGGCCATTAAATTCCTGACAGTGGCTTATCATTCAGTTCTGGAAACCCTTCGGAAGGGTCTGCTGATAGGCAGATTCTGGCCATGTGTGTTGGCGCATACCTTCAGTCCCTGGTCCCACTCCCACGACCTTGATGCTGTGGGTCTGATTGGGGCTAATAATTTGTGTCCAGTTTGAGACCCACACTTTGAGAACTGCCCTGCATCAAAGAAATACCCAATTATATTACAAGAAATGGATGTGAAAGAGAAGTTATCTTACTCAAATATGCATACATTAGCTTTCAAATATCAAATAGCTGTAATTTTTCTTTTTTTTTCCCTTTGTGATGCTGAAGGTCAAATCCATAGACTTGTGCACATTAGCCAAGTGCTCTTCCACTTAGATATATCCTTAGCTCTGTCTGTTTGTTTTAAAGGTTGCTCAGGCTGGCCTTTTACTAGAGATCTTTCTGATTCTGCCTCCCAAGTACTGAGAGTGTGCCATCAGGCTTCAGTGTATCTGTTCTCAAGCTGGAAACATAGTTGAGAAAATTTATGAAGATGTAAGTTTTGATTCCCAGAACTCAATTAAGAAAGCTAGGCATGGCCGAACATGACTGTAACCCTGGTACTGAGGAGGCAGATAGCTAGGTCCCTGGGGCTCACTAGCCATTCATCTTATCCTAGTCAGCGAGCCAGCTTCCTGTAGACTATCTCAAAACAACAAAGGAGGATGGCTCCAGAGGCAGAGCACCAGAGGTTGACCTCTGACCTCTGGCTTTCACACGTGTCTCTATGATAAATCTTAGAAATAACAGTGACATCCGTCATCCTTGCTGTGTTCTGTTGGCTAGAAGCAGCGACAGTTTCTACCCTTGGGGAAGCAGAATGAACCATCAAGGAGATAGAATGGGGTAACTCACTCTAAGATGTGTGTTCCACACATTGGGAGAGCTTAAAGTTTTAGTGCACTGAGTGTAGGACAGTGGTTCTCAACTTCCCTAATGCTGGAACCCTTTAATATAGCTTGTCATGTCATGCTGACTCCGACCATAAAATTAAACTATTTTCATTGCAACTTCCTAACTGTAATTTTGCTACTGTTATGAATTGTAATGTAAATGTCTGATATTCAGGATATTTGATATGCAACCACTGTCAAAAGGTCCTTCACTCCCAAAGGGGTGGCAGCTCTAGGAGTCAATAGTTGTATCAAGACAGTGTAGTCTGGCTAAAAGCAAAGTGATCAGTTTCACTAGAGTGTTCTAAGATGACTTAGTCTTACTAGACTCATGATTTATAACTTAGACCCTCCCATTTGTTAGCTGTGCTAGTCGGAATTTTATAGCCTCTTTATCTGTAAGATTGGGACAGATAATCCTTTAGTTTCTTTTCCTGTTGCTAAGATAAAATACTCTTGACTAAAGCAACAAGAATTTATTTTCCCTCACAGTTCCTGGCAGGGCAATCAAGGCAGCAGGGGTTTGAAGCAGTTGCTCACCTCAGATCCAAAGACAGGGAAAGGAGAGGGATGAGCGCTCTCACTCTCGACTGGCTTTCTCCACTCTGTGGTAGAGTCAGGATTCCCTGCCCAGGAACCGCCCACAGTTAAGATGGCTTTCCCACCTTACGTAACATAATCCCCACATGTTCAGAGAGAGGCCCAGGTGACTCTAGATTTCTGTCTAATGGCAGTTAACATTATTATATCTACTTTATAGTATTTGTTGACAGGCTAATGTGTTGATCTTCCAGTGAATACACAGAGTACACTTGATACATTTACTTGTTCATATGTGCAGACTTTATATGTGTTTATTGAATGCCTACTGTGTACTGGAAGTATAAAGGATCAAATTAAGACACTTCTGTGCTGTCTACCCTTTTCTTCTATTCAGGCACTGAGTCTCAAATTTGTTATATGGAGGGCAGCTCTTTGAATTTTTTTTAAAGAATAGTTTTTAACAATTGGAACCTTTTGTATTATATGTTATGCTTAAGTGATGGAAATAATAATTTTAATTTATACTGAAATCTCATTATGAACTATCTTGCTTTTTACCCCTTAGCATGGTGAGGGACACCTTTAATCCCAGCACTCAGGAAGCAGAGACAGATAGATGTCTGTGAGTTGAGGCCAGCCTGGTCTAGAGAGAGAGAAGGGGGGGGAGGGAATGGGGGGGAGAGAGAGAGAGACAGAGACAGAGAGACAGAGACAGAGACAGAAAGAATATGAATGTTCCAGGACAGAAAAACCCTGTCTTGGAAAACCAAAGGAAAAAAAAGGTTGGGGGGTGGATCTTGGAAATGATTTTTGAGTTTGCTTACATCTGAAATGGTAACAGCAGTAAGTGCTGTTTTTATATGTAAAAGTCAAATTTTATGGAGTCCCACAATCAGCTAGTACATATTTTGTTTTGTTTTTAAAGAAGGGTCTCATTGTGTAGCCCAGATTTGTCTGGCCTTGTGATCCTTCTACCTTGGCCTCCCAAGCACTGGAATTACAGGTGTTAGTCACTGTACCCAGTTTTAAATATGCTTTACAAGATGATGTTTATATTATCAGTTAGGGAAGCCTTGGTCTTTTGTTAAATGTAATTCATAGTAACATAATGCACAAGCAGAGGTTAGAGGGCATCTTGGAGATGTTGGACATCTGTGCGCTCTCTCTCTCTCTCTCATTCACACACACACACACACACACACACACGCACGCACACGCACGCGCACACACACGCACACACACACACACACCCCATGGGGTTTCCAGGGATCAAACCTGTAGTAAGGCTTAGTGGCAGTGTCTAACCCTGCTGAGCCATCTGGCAGGACCTCCTTTTCCCTCCAGGGTGTGAGTGATATACAGACACAGATCTTAAGTGTGTAAGTTCATGAGTCTTAAACAGTGATCCAGAATTATCTCCAGTACTTTAGTTCCTCTCACCAAACTATTATTATGACTTCTTTAAAAAATATTTATTTTTAATTATTTGTATATGTCTGTGCCTATATGTGAATGAGCACAAGTACCCACAGAGACCACAGGCATGGATCCCCTGGAACTGGAGTTGTAGGTGGTCACGAGTCACTTGATGAGGGTGTTGGGACCCAAACTCTTGTCCTCTGCAAGAGCAGTACATGCTTTTAACCACGGATCCATCTCTCCAGCCCATGGCCTCTTTTTTGAGCTTCATCCATGTGGTATGTAGAAACATACTCTCTTTCAGGCCTGGCTTCTTTTCCTTGATCCTATGTCCCATACACTGATGACCTTCTAGGGCACAGTTAGGCTGACTGCTCTGACTAGGGCATGGTCACATAGACATTGCTTTCCTAAAGGTGTCATAAGAATTATAGTGTAGTAGGTGGCCTTAAGTAACAGAAATTTATTTTCTCACATTAGAAAGTCTAGAATATCAAGATTCTGGCAGGGCTATACTGTCTCTAAAAAATGCTAGGGGAAGTCGCTGTGCCTCAGTGTCTGATGACTCTTGGTATTTCTCGGTGTGTGGCAGGCAGCATTTTCAGGCTTGGCTTTTCTCCCCATAGTGCTCCATTTCTGTCTGCTCAACCTGCCCTCTTCTTCTACAACGCGATTAATGTTGTTCATGGTTTCTCTTGCCTCATGATATGTACTTGTGTTCTTCCTTTCGGCCTGTCTCATGTTAGACTATAGACCGGATAAGCTTAGTTTCCTACTCTCCTGCCAGTGGTGTAGCACAGTCTCTGTCAGAAGGCACAGGTATTCATAAATATTGTAGATATGAATAAGGGGAGAATGCATTCTGCTTGGTTTCCTTACTTGGGGTGAAATTTTAAAAAAGCTTTTGATTTAGGCTATTTGGCAAAACATTCCTTTGAGTAATTGTGGATTTCACTCAGATTATGAAAGTCTCTTACTGTGAGATAGGTATAGTAGCTTTAAATGACCTTACAGAGCTCCGTATTCAAACAGAAATGGTGAGCAGTAGTAATTAATGCATAGCCATCCTGAGGGAGTGGCCTGCATGTTCTAACTCAACTGACATTCTAATGAGACCTAAAGAATGGTGTTATTAGCATGGCTAGATTTACATGCTGAGGGTTTTGGAGACATGTACTTGATTGGGCAGTTTAATTTAGGTTAAAAGAAAATCCTAGCCGGGCCGTGGTGGCGCACGCCTTTAATCCCAGCACTTGGGAGGCAGAGGCAGGCGGATTTCTGAGTTCGAGGCCAGCCTGGTCTACAGAGCGAGTTCCAGGACAGCCAGGGCTATACAGAGAAACCCTGTCTTGAAAAACCAAAAAAAAAAAAAAAAAAAGAAAATCCTATTTAGGAAGTGTGGAAAATGAATTGGCTTTAGCAAGATGAAGTGTTAAAAGGGCAGCGTAGTTGTATGCTTAGCTTCCAACAGCTAGCCTCATATTATAGAGGAGGGTGGCCCAGGGGCCCATATGGGACAGTGCTGAGGGGCCAGGTGACTGTGGAGACATCTGGGGACAGTGCTGAGGGGCCAGGTGACTGTGGAGACGTCTGGGGACAGTGCTGAGGGGCCAGGTGACTGTGGAGACATCTGGGACAGTGTTGAGGGTCCAGGTGACTGTGGAGACATCTGGGACAGTGTTGAGGGGCCAGATGACTGTGGAGACATCTGGGGACAGTGCTGAGGGGCCAGATGACTGTAGAGCATCTGAGGACAGTGCTGAGGGGCCAGGTGACTGTGGAGGCATCTGAAGCCTGTGGTATGAGTTTGTTACCAGACAGTCCAAACTGTCTTGAGCCCGCCATGTTGAGAACTGGAGGCTTCTGGTCATGTTTCCTTCCCACTTGGCACTGCTTCAGCTTCCTTTTGCCCTCAGTGAAGCTAACTCTGTGTTGGAGTAACAGCAGATTGGGTTGTCTGTTATGGCCTTCCTGAGTCTCCTGGCCCCACTTTTGTGAGTGAAGTTTTATTAGAACAAGGCCGTGCTTATTTGTTCATGTTTTTGAGTGACTGCTTCTCTTTAAATGGCAGTGTGGCATATTTGTTGCAGAGGCCATTCATTCTTCAAAGCCTAAGTGTTTATTATCTGACCCTTAATAGAGCCTTCCAACCCTTGGTCTAGTGAACTACCCTGAAAGTGTTTGGAGGAGTCACAAAAGGGAGTGCTATTGCCAATTATTTAAAGGCCTGGTTTTAGGCCCTCCTGTGCTTTGTAGAGTAAAATGAAATACAGGATCGAGAGGCTGGGCTTGAAGAGGACTTACTTGTGTATGGAAAGCTGGTTAGCCTCACACCATTTTCTTTCTGTAGGTGGTGAGGTTTGTTTTGCTCTTGGTAACCGGAAGCACTGAAGAGCTGTGTAACCAAGACTACAGTAGCTGTCGGTCGGACGTGCTGTGTTTGGGTTAGGCCACCTCTGGACAGTTTGCTTGGAAAGTGCCTTGTCCTGAGGCTGCTCTTTACAGGGTTCAAAGTGAACCCTGCTGGATGTTCTCCAGTTTAGTCGCTAGGTTCACATTCTCTGGGGTGTACCAAAGCGTCCCAGTTCAAAGTCAAAGTGTACTTAACACACACGAGCAAACACCCGTGTCCAACTTAGCACCTTTAATAGTTTATATTGATTTCCCCCTCATGCTGAGGTTTTGCCATTCTTACAGCACTGTAAGAGTTTGTTTAAATGGCATGTGGCCTTAAGAAGCTCTGTGTAGGCTGAGAGCACTGAGTGTTGTGTAGGGTTGCTGGTTGCTGCCTTGGAGTCTCGCACTGATCTTGCTGTAATTTACTTGAACTCATCGGACACTATTGAATGTCAAATTAGAATCCTAGTGGGTAAAATGTCTCTTTCTGTGTTTATATTCTGGGCTTCTGGAGTAGAGGTTTAAAGTGTCAGACTATAAAAAGAGCAAAATGCCATTAACTAAAGACTTTGTTTTGGATCTAATTCAAAATGATGAGTTCATGGACGAGGAGGCTGTTTGAACAGACGGTTTTGGACGTTGTGCCCATTAGATGCTCACGCTGCCCCTCACGCTGTCTCCTTCTCACTTGACGTTCTTACAGCGATTGTGCTCCCCGCAGAGGGTGGGCTGGAAGTGGATGCTCTGCCAGTTCTTCAGGTCTCCTGCCTCCAGCACATGGCATGGGCATAGACTGTCAAGTGGAGGCCAGGACACCTGCTTTGAGTCATCTGTGTAGAGTTCCAGGGGTGCTTAGGTCTGCAGGCCTAGGGGAGCTATCGGGGCAGGCGCCTTCTTCCTGTGACACTTCCTGTGCAGTGATGTCTGCTGTGCACTGTGCAGGTGAAAGAGAAAGCCTCGTCACAGAGCAGCTTGCTGAAAGAGAAAAGAAAAAGAGCCGTGTCACATTTCTGTTGTTATAGTTATTTTGCAGGAGAGGTAATATTCATACTGTCCAGGATAAGCAAAAACAGGACACTTTTTCAATCTCCTACATCCATGTTTTTTGGTTTTTGTTTTTTGCCTTTTGAGACAGGGTAGCCCTGGGTGTCCCACAACTCACTCTGTAGACCAGGCTGGCCTTGAACTCAGAGAGGACAACGTAAGTAGGCTTAAGTAGTCTGGTGATCGCCCAGAAGTATAGTTCTGGTCAGTACAAGCAAACCACATCTACATTATCATCTTCTTCTTGCCCGTGTCAGGTCTTTTGCCCCATATAGTTACTCCATTTTAGTTGTAATTGTTAGAGAAGTGGAAGAAAACCACACGGAATCTATTGAGTAGATATTTGAGTTACTGATATGTGCATATATGAACAATTTGTCAAATCCTTGTGGTAGCTTCTGAGTTCAGGGATGTCACATGCTGTCCACAGGTGAATAAGGCAGAAAAGTCACTCAGAACTCTCCAGAACAACTAGACCACTGTAGGTTAAGGGGGTGTAGGAAAGCTGTGAGGTGGAGATGTACACCTTTAATCCCAGGACTTGGGAGGCAGAGGCAGGTGGATCTCTGAGTTTGAGGCCAGCCTGGTCTATAGAGTGAGTTGTAGGACACCCAGGGCTACCCTGTCTCAAAAACCAAAAAACATGGATGTAGGAGATTGAAAAAGTGTCCTGTTTTTGCTTATCCTGGACAGTATGAATATTACCTCTCCTGTAAAATAACTGTAACAACAGAAATGTGACACGGCTCTTTTTCTCTTACAAGTTTCCCCCTGTGCCAATCCCTAAACTCAAGTGCTCTTCCACGCAGCTGTATCCCAGGCCATGGTGTGTGTAATGCCTTTACTGAAATACTGCAACATAAAGTTGATTGAGCAGGGGAAGGGTGAGCCTGTGATGATTCTGCCAGTTTGAACCCTGAGTGTATGACTGAACAACCATGCTAGGATTAACTCCAAGCTTTGGTGTGACCTGACTACTTTGCCCTGTGGCTCTTTCCTCTTGCCATAAATTAATGGCTGACTGTTCAGAAGTCTTGCCCCATTACATTGCTACTGTAGTCTTGTTATCCACAAGGGCATAGCATATAAATAGATGTGCTCTCCAGGGTTATTTTACACTTGTTTTCATTAAGAAATACTATTATATTTGTTAGTAATTAATGGTTAATTCTGAAATGTTTTGTTTCTTAACAGTACAGTGCTTTGGATACCAACCCGCTCTCTCTGTATGTCATGCATCCCTTTTGGAACACTATAGTGAAGGTAAGATTATTAATGGCGTGCGTTTTTGTTTAAATAAGTTTTTAGTATTTTAGCCCATCTTACAGAGTCTTACTGCTGCCACGCCATTTAATTTTTTGCTGTTCAAGTTATTGACCCTGGGACCTCATGCATGCTGCCAGGTGGTCCACACAGAACTGGATCCTCAGCCTTTTGAAAAATTTGGCTTTAGACTTAATTTTTTAAGCGTATGAGTGTTTAGCGTGCATGCACGTCTGTACCATGTCTGTGTCTAATGTAATGCCCTTGGAGGTCAGCAGAGGGCATCAGATGCACAGAAACTCTTCTGGAGTTAGAGATGGTTGTGAGCCACACTGTGTGGTGCTGGGAATTGGACTTGGGTTCTTTGGAAGAACAAATCTCCAGCCCCTTTTGACTTCAAAATAGGAGCTCACTGGGTTGCTTTGGACTTGGAATCCTCCTGCCTCATTGTCCTGAGTAACTGAGATTGTGGACTTGTGCTTGCAGGCCAACAATGCTTTTCATACGCTGTATTAGAGGTGCTGGCCTTCTCACCCCGCCCCGGTCAACTCTCTTTTTGGTGTATCTGCCTGTTGAAATCTAAACGTATACACTGTAATGAATCATTGTTATAAAAAGGCCTTTGAAACCTTCCAAGATTAACTGACTGCTATCATTACAAAGGTTTGTGTATTAAAGAAGCATTTAAAGATGGGAGACAGGAATAAAGATACTCATCTTACAACTGGAATTACTGTTTACATTTTAATACATATAACTCCTGCATATAATAATCTTTCAAACTGATAGCTTCTTATGACCTAAATTTGTATGTTGTGATGTTTATTAAACAGAGCTTTCTTTAATTTACAACTATTTTGGAAAAAAAAACAGGTGTTTCCTACTTGGCTGGCTCCCAATCTTATAACCTTTTCTGGCTTTATGCTGCTTGTGTTCAATTTCCTACTCCTGACATACTTCGACCCTGACTTCTATGCTTCAGGTAAGAGTCTTATCTTAATACATAATTTAAAACATTTTAAGTAGCAAAAGTAAGGTGTGCTTAGTTAATATCTGAATCTAATATATTTATGTTTCTGAAAGTTTTGGATGTTAAAATGTTATATAAGATGTTGGAATTGTATATAAAACTAAGTTGTGTTTTTATAATGTTACATATGTTTCCATTAAGTTTTAGAAATACAGTAGCAACTTATCTGTTAAATTCAGATGTGCTTTCTAAAAAGGCTTTGGCAAATAATGAATAATTAGAAGCCAGGTATGGTGATGCATGCTTGTAATCCCAGCACTTTGCATGTGCAAGGCAGGAGAGTTAGGATTTCAGGGCCAGCCTTAGCATATAGCAGAAGTTCCCAAGCATACAAAAAAAATTTACATGTAGATAAACATTTAGAATTTGAAACTATCTAAAAATTAGTACTAAGTAGGGCCACCATGCCTATAAATGCCAGGAATGAGCCTTACCCATCTCCAGTCATAGAAAAGAAAAGCTGCCTCTATCCTAAAGGGAATGCAGTTTCTCCTTCCTTCTGTTCATTTCTTCCCTTTAGATGATTCCTGGTTTCTTCTCAAATGGTTCTTAGTTGGGCCTTGTTTGTCTGTTTTATAGTGAGTGTAGTGATTAAACTCAGGATTTTACATGTTAGACATGCACTGTACCACTGAGCTAGAAACTCAGCCCATTCTTTACATTTTATTTTGAGGTGGGGTTTCACTAAGTTGCCCGGCTTGGCCTCAAATGTAGAATCCTTCTGAGTAGCTGGAACTACAGGCCTGAGTGCTAAGTCCTACACCTGGCCTTTCCTAAAATATTTTTGATATCTGTCTAGAACATGGCTTATTAAAACTGAGTTGGGACCCCATATGGGGTCACATTCCTGAATGTAGGGGAGTCACAGAAAACTTGGCAGAGCACTTTGTGAGCACTCAACCACTAAAGACAAATTCAGAATCGGACAAGTAGTGAATGAGTCTTGAGCTGTTTGCAGCTGCACTTACCGGCGTTGTGCCCTGACTTCACTATAGCCTTACTTAAGAATTCTGCCCCAAACCATCAGCTCTGCTTCCAGACTGCTTTATGTTATGAAATGTAATCATTTTACTGAATGTATGAAATGTTCTGCTCCTAAATATAATGGCTTTTTAAATGAAAAATAGAGATGTAACATTTTCTTATGTATCTGCATCATGTAAGTATTAAATTGGAATGTCTTTGGATTGGATTGTGTTAGCATTTTTTTATTTAAAATTGATGTTTAGGAGGTGGTATGAGCCTTTAATCCTAATCCTTGGGAGGCAGAGGCAGGTGGACCTCTGAATTCAAGATCAGTCAGAAGTACACAATGAGATCCTCCTTTTCTTAAAAGCTGTCAGGGGCTGGGGATATACCTGTTGATAGAGGATGCCTCGCATGCACAAAGCCCTAGTTCCCAGCCCCAGCACAGCACAGTGTGAAGTGGGTGTGGTGGTATAGCCTGTAACCCCAGCTCTCACAAGGTGAAGGCAGGAGGGTCAGAAGTCCAGTCAGCCTTTGCAACATCCTGAGTCCAAGGCCAGTACCGACTACATGAGACCCTTCATCAAGACAATAAGAAATAAAACACTGTGACCCTTTCTAAACTGGAGAGATGGCTCAGTGGCTAAGAGTGTATGGCTCCTGCTGAGGACTTGGGTTTGGTTTCAGCACCTAAGTTAGGCAGTCTCAGTGATCTGTGTGTCTAGCTACAGGGAACTCAGACCACACACACACACACACACACACACACACACACACACACACACACACACACGAGCACGCATGCAAGCTTAAACAAAACAAATCTTTAAAAGCTGCTGTTTGAATTGATGGCTTGAGTCTTATTTGGAAAAAAAAATGAATTTTGCTTTGGGATTAGGGCAGAATTCCAACAATTTCTGAAATGAGTCTAACAGATTTCTGGTATTCTGTGTTTACACATTTATGTGAAATAATGTTCTCAGCATTGACACTTATAAAATTAAAAATCGGATCAACTGTGAAAAATGTTGAAGGTGTTCTATACCCTCTATAATATCAATTACTTGACCATTTTCAATTCTTTATATAAAAATAAACAAGCATATCCATCTCATTAATATGCAAATTTACTTTAGTCTTTAATATCTTTTTTTTTTAATTTTACATGCATTGATGTTTTGCCTGTATGTATGTCTGTGAGGGTGTTGGGTACCTGAAATGAGAGCTGCCGTGTGGCTGCTATTCTTGCACCCAGGTCCTTCAGGCAGAGCAGCCAGTGCTCTTAACCATGGGCATTTCTCCAGCACTACTTTAGTCTTTAATAAAAACTAAAATCCTTTGTATACTAAATTTATTCTAAAATAAATTTCTTTATGTTTGTCAGTAAATCTTTGGTTTGCATACCTATTTTCTATACACCTATATGCCCAAGTTTGCAAATACGTTTTTTGCATTTTGTATTTTAATGCTAAGAATACCCACAAACATATTTTTTAATTTTATGAGCTTTAAAAACAATTTTGAAATAAAAACATCACACATCTAAATTAAGCAGACCCCAAGTCTATACAACTCAGAGAACAGGTGTTTAGAGCGAAGACTGTAGAGTGTTGCATTCAGTTTTGCACTTTGAGTGTCAGAAATATTTATGTACCCATCTGCCACCCAAGCCAAAAAATCCATGACAGAGCTAGAAAAACAGTTAGACTTACATCCTCTTTTATAACGCATGTCTCATGGCCCAATATTTAGCCTTTCTTTTCCCTTTATGAATATTATACTCACATGAGCATTTGTTTACATATATACATATATTACTGGTTAGATTGTATATATGAGAGAGAACATTTCTTTTCTTTTTGGGAATGTGTGACCTCACTTAAATATTGCACATTCTAAATCTATTCATTGCCTACAAATTTTTAAACTTCATTTATATAGCTGAGTAATATTATATATAAATTGCATATATAATATATATATCAAATTTTCATTATATATTATTTTGTAACTAAGAATATATTTTCTTTGATTACTCTTAAGATCATTTAAGCTCTTGCTATGTAGCCCAGGCTGGCCTGGAACTCTGTAGTCTATCCTCTAACTCATTATCCTCTTCATCAGCCTCCTAGCAGATCACGGTCATGTACCACCACATCTTTGAATTCAATTTTTAAGTCTCTCATATATTATTTTTTATTTTGATTTTATAAGTATATTTTGGTTTTTTTTTTGTTTGAAACAAGATCTTTCTAGCTCTGGCTGTCCTGGAACTTGATAAATAGGCCAAGCTGGCCTTGACCTCAGAGAGAACTGAACCGCCTGCTGCTTCTGGAGTGCTGGGACTAAAGGGCCACACCAAGCCTTTTAAATAATTTTGAAGTGAAGATGAACACTCAAGTCTTTCAATATAATAAAAATACAATTAACCTTAGTTAAGGTTTTATTGCTGTGAAGGGACACCATACCAAGGCAACTCTTATAAAGGCAAGCATTTAGTTGGGGCTGGCTTACAGTTTCAGAGATTGAGTCTGTTATCATCATGGCGGAAGCATGGCCTCCTGCAGGCAGACTTGGTGCTGGAGGAGACTATCTTCTGCAGGCAGCCAGGAGGAAAGTCTGGATCACACTGGCCATACTTGAGGATGTGTATGAGACCTCAAAGCCCCACCTCCACAGTGATCACTTCCTCTGACCAGGCTACACCTCTTCCAACAAGGCCACACCTGATAATAGTGCCACTTTCCATGGGCCAAGCATATTCAAACCACCACGGATGCTTCTTGTTAATGAATTGCCAGGGAGTTACTTTGGTTTTGATGGGGGTTTTGTTTGTTTGTTTGTTTGTTTTTGTTTTCTTTGTGTTTTGCACACAAAGAAATTTATTACATATAAACTCCAAGAGTTACTTTGGTTTTGGTGGAGTTTACTGCTAAATTGTAATATTTTAGTTCTGCAGTCAGAATACATCGTCAAGTAACTTAACCTCTCATTAAAAGGCAGCAACATTCCTTGCTGGTAGCAGGTAGGGTGGTAAGGCTATTGTACTTAGACTGTATTAAAATCTTGCTCACTTGCTTTTGCAGCACCCGGTCATAAGCATGTACCTGATTGGGTCTGGATTGTTGTGGGCATCCTCAACTTTGTTGCCTACACTCTAGGTAAGAAACTGGCAAATACTCATTTAATCAGTGACTGGAATATCAGCAAGACTAAACACTCATTAAATTAACATTTTCTCCTATGCTAAATTCATTTGTAACTAGAATCTATTAATGTTGTGTTCCAATTGATAGATTTATATTTCTCAGTCTGAAAAGTGTTGACACTTGCTGCTAGGGCTCTAGGATAAAGTAGGGATTGGCAGATGACTGCTTGTAACCAAATCCAGGTAACTGTCTATTGTTGGAAGTTAGGTTTTCTGGGATGTTTTTTGGGGTGTGTGTGTGTGTGTGTGTGTGTGTGTGTTATTGTTGTTTAAGAAAATGTTAAGAATTCTTTAGTAATTTCATACACATATATAATATGTTTAGATTCTACCAACCCCCTCCCCACACACACACACACACACACACACACACTCCTCAACTTTTTTGGACCGTCTTTTACGTCCTCTTCCCCACTTCAGGCCTCTTTTCTTTTCCTTTTTAACCCACTGAGTCCAGTTAGCATGGGTGTGGATAGGGCCTCCATTGGCATGGGCAGCCTACTAAGGCCATACCTGAAGACAGCTGATTTTCCAGAAGCACTCTTTCCTGGAGCACAGCGGTGCTCATTTCTCTGTGTGCTGTCTATGGCTGCCTTCCTGCAGTCAAAATCCAGTTGAGAAGAGGAATAGTCTCACAAAGCTTAAAGCATCTATCGTTTGGCCCTTACCACAGGATTTACCAGCTCTTGGAGTAAGGAATTATTTTTGCTTTAAGCTGGACAAGGAATTCTAACAGAAAATGATTGATGGGTGCTGACAAGGCAGTGATAGAGTGCAGTGGGGAACGGGTAAGGAGGGGCTGTTCTCACTCGGGGATGAGGTCAGGGCCACCCATGTGAGGCCTGCACAGCTTGTTCTGCCTGCAAGGATGTGTGCAGCAGGAGCGTCTGTGGGTCTCATCCTGTCTCCTGTCCTTCTTTCCCCTCTGCTGGGCTAAAACATTACATCTTTGAGAGTGAGCATTCTTGTTTACTGTTGCGCAAGTTCCTAGAACATGGCCTGGTACACAGTAGCAGTTTAGCATTTGGTTCTCAAATATATGTAAAATAGCAGACCTGAATTTCAAGTTGTTTAAGCATTTTCATATAAGAATGATTTGTTCTCACAGAACCAGTGGTTCACTAGTGCATAAGCAGCTTGTTGCAGAGCTACATGAAACAACATGAAACAGTTTATAATATTTAAGTGTGAATATGCTCGCATTACAAAATGTTAAGTTACTTGGCACTATAGTAATTTCTGTAGGGTTCAGCATATCTTTCTATTTTTTTTTTGTTTTGTTTTGTTTTTTTTTGTTTTTTCGAGACAGGGTTTCTCTGTATAGCCTTGGCTATCCTGGAACTCACTCTGTAGACCAGGCTGGCCTCGAACTCAGAAATTCACCTGCCTCTGCCTCCCAAGTGCTGGGATTAAAGGCTTGCGCCACCACCGCTCGGCTAAGCATGTCTTTCATAATAATGGAATATCCTATAAGTCACCATTCTGAGAAAAAAAATTACATTCTGAAATATACTTAGACTCAACATAGGGAGCTGGATTGAAATCACTGAAAAAAAAATGCACAAAATCTAATTAATATGTATTTTGTGGATTTGATGGTTTAACCATATAAGAGTTGCACAGAAAATAGAAAATTGTTAAGCCAGTGAATAGGAGAAAGGTGTTTTGTTTTTTGTTGTTGCTTTTGTTTTTTGATAATATTTCAGCTGCATAGAAGCAGGGAAAGCTCTCAGCCCTGGATACCTACCCCTCCTGCTGGTCTGCTGACTTCCCTCTTTGTAAGAACACTCTGCTTCATGTCAGCCAGACTGGAAACTGGGGCAGTTGTCTTCTTGGCTTACATAGTCTCTGATTTTTGCGGGTTTGGTTTTCTTGTGAGTTTCACTTGTGGCTCAGCGTGGCCAACGCTTGAGCTCTGTCTCCTGCGTGGACGTCTGCACCACCACACCAACTTTTGCTCCTTTGTTAGTGTTCTACTTGCCGCCAGCATTTCAGTCCCTTTATCCTCTGTCTAGGCTGGCTAACTGGGGCCCCTGTCTCCAGCCTGCCGTTCACACTGCTGTAGCAAACCTTCCGAAAGCATGGCTTTTCTCTTTATCTATCCATAATCCTGTAGTAGCTCCCTCCAGACACTAAACTTTTTAGGTAGCTTGAATCTCTTTTAGAGTTTTTTTGTTTTTAATAGAGAGCCAAGTGTGGTGTTTTACTTTCTTTTTAAATGTTTGAGTGTTTTACCTGCATGTATATATGTGCACTTGGGTGCATCTGGCCCAGGGGGCCAGATAAAGGTGTTAATGAACTTCCTCGTGGATGCTAGAAACCGAACCTGGGTTCTCTGTAAGAGCAGTGAATGCTAAGCCATCGTCTCAGCCCCTCTTTTCAGCTTTTTGATATTGCCTTCACATACTGGCTTGTAATCCACCTATAGCTTGCATTCTCTGAGCATGACTTGAGCTCTTTGACATCTCGAGTCTTTGGATATGCACTGTGGTTTTCCATCTCAGTGAATATTGCTGGTAGCACATCTCTCCTTGAAATGGCACTCTCCTGTATCTCTTACCAGCTGAAATCCAACTCAGGCCTTAAGTTCCCACTCATGTTTCATCCTGTTCTAAAGGCCAGTCTACATTATCTGAAGAGAACTCTTGCCTTTTAGACTCTTTCATGGTTTGTGACACAGCCATGCTTTTAATGATTGTCTTACAATATCCCTTTCTCACTTGCAAACACTCCAAGGGCACAAACTCAGTTAATTATAAGATTCTTCTAAAATACATACATACATACATTTGTATTTTACATATTTGGGATATTTTGTCTGCATATATGTGTCTGCATATACCATGTATGTGCCTGATGACTGCAGAGGTAGTCAGATCCCTTGGAACTAGAATTACAGATGGTTCAAAGTCACCACACGAGTGTTGGGAATCAAACCTGAGTCCTCTGGAAGAGCAGCCAGTGTTCTTAACGGCTAAACTGTCTCTCCTGACCTTGTCATTTTTATAGCACCTAGAATAGTGAGTGCAGCTGTAAAAGCTCAGCAAATTTATCATAGTATTGTCTGAACCGTACTGTGTGCTTATTCTGAGTGCACTTAAGATGAGGGAGGACCAGACGTATGAAGCAGAGACTACGTCACAGAGGAGGAAGCGAGTGTGGTCACTAAGTACTTTGCTCCTGGAGCAAGTAGTTGGTTAGACTTGTAATGAGCAGCTCTGAGAGCTTGAGAGTTTGGAGTCGGCTAGGATGCTTCTTAGATCTAAAGTGAGACTATCAATGTAGTATGTCATGGGTTTTTAGATTCAACTTTAAGAAATTGTAGGGGCCGGGCAGTGGTGGCGCACGCCTTTAATCCCAGCACTTGGGAGGCAGAGGCAGGTGGATTTCTGAGTTCGAGGCCAACCTGGTCTACAGAGTGAGTTCCAGGACAGCCAGGGCTATACAGAGAAACCCTGTCTCGAAAAAACAAACAAACAAACAAACAAAAAAAAAAAAGAAATTGTAGGGTTGGAGGAGAGAAGACTCAGTGGTTAAGAGTGCTGTTGAAGCCGGGCGATGGTGGCGCACGCCTTTAATCCCAGCACTTGGGAGGCAGAGGCAGGAGGATTTCTGAGTTCGAGGCCAGCCTGGTCTACAGAGAGAGTTCCAGGCCAGCCAGGGCTACACAGAGAAACCCTGTCTCGAAAAACCAAAAAAAAAAAGAAAAAAAATCTTAAAAAAAAAAAAAAAGAGTGCTGTTGATCTTCAACACCCATAGCAGGTGGCTCATAGCTGCTTGTTATCCCAGCTCCTAGGAATTCAACACCCTCTTCTGGCCTTCATGGCCTTTTGCACATATATGGCACTTGTGGCACACACACAATCAACCAATGTAAAATAGATATTTAAAACAAGACATTACATATTTTATTTCTGAAGTGTCTGAATTGGAATATTATTGAGTCCTGACTGGAACCAACAGGACATTCCTATTACCCGTTTTGCACTTTCCACCAGTTTCCTCAAGTGCCTTTCTCCATGCTGGTCAGATGTTGACTCTGCCTTTGGTGTATGTTTTGCTGCAGATGGCGTAGATGGGAAGCAAGCACGGAGAACCAACTCCAGCACCCCATTAGGGGAGCTGTTTGACCATGGCCTGGATAGCTGGTCATGTGTTTACTTTGTTGTGACTGTGTACTCCATCTTTGGACGAGGACCGACTGGCGTCAGTGTTTTTGTTCTTTATCTCCTGCTGTGGGTAGTGTTGTTTTCTTTTATCCTGTCTCACTGGGAGAAGTATAACACAGGCGTTCTTTTCCTGCCATGGGGATATGACATTAGCCAAGTGGTAAGTATATATATATATTCTGCCCTACATTGTCCACATGTTTTAAAGTTTATATTAACCCTTTTCACTGCGGTCAGGCATTTTTTTTAATTAGAACTGATGTGTGGGGCAGGAGAGGTGGCTCAGTAGTTAAGAGCACAGGTTCTTTTGTTTTCAGAGTTGCTGGCTTCAATTCTGAGCAACTATCTGGCAGCTTACAGCTGTCTCTAACTTCGGTTCTGGCCTCCCTGGGCACCAGGCGCTTGAGTGGTGCACGGAAACACATGCAAGCAAAAACACACATCCAACTGGGTTGTGGTGGCACACGCCTTTGGTCCCAGCACTCAGGAGGCCAGGAGGCAGAAGCAAGCAGATAGATCCCTTGAGTTTGAGGCCACCCTGATCTATAGAGCGAGTTCTAGGACAGCCAGGGTTACACAGAGAAACCCTGTCTCCAAAAACCAAACCAAGCAAACAAAAGAACCACAAACATTAAAAAAATTTTTTAAATAAAAATAAAAAAGCGAGAATTGCTGTGTGCTTTAACATTTTATTTTCCTGGGAGGACTGGGATGGAGATGTGATGCAGTGCTAGAGCCCTTGCCTAACATGTGTAGGTCCATAGGTTCTGCCCCCAGCATCATTGACTCCAAAATACACAAAACTAAAACGTGACAACAAACCCTCAGTGTACCTGCCACTTAGCTTTACCAGGTCCCAGCACATGGCCTCTAGCTTCATGTATGTTGTCTGTGTTTTCCTAAGTCTTTTACAGGAAATGTGGTTAAGTGCTTTGTCTCGTATCTCTAAGTGATAAGAGCTTTAAAAGTATCATAATTACAATGCCATTATTACATTAAAATTTAATAACTTAGTGCCATTAAATATGATTTTCTTGGAGGAAGGTGCGCACATCTGATGAACTAACTGTTGGCTTTCATCTCCCTCACCAACCTCAGTGAATAGAGAGTCTGTCCGTCCAGCTCTGGGTTACTCTCCCTGCCCTTGAGTCTCAGCTTCTGGGGTGGTCATTTCTCCATTTGCCATGAGACTCCAATGAAGAACTCAGAGGGCAGAGTATGTTTGCTAATGGAGGTTGGTTAGGTGAGCAAATCGAGTGGTCCTATGACTTTACCAATTTGTGGACTGCCTTTAAAAGGCTCCAGATGCTGACTAGTTGCTGGCATTGCCTATATAGTAGCTATTTGATGGCAATATTTAGGGGAAAAGTCTCTTACAGGCAAGATTTGTCATATAGCAAATTTCAGCTCATTTCGCTGATTCCCTGGATTTTCATCTGTTAATGCCTCTGTTCTGTCTGTTTCCCTTCCAGACTATTTCTTTTGTCTACATAGTGACTGCGGTTGTGGGAGTTGAGGCCTGGTATGAACCTTTCCTGTTTAATTTCTTATATAGAGACCTTTTCACTGCAATGATTATTGGTAAGAAGCTCCATGTCGAAGCCTGTTTTAACATCACTTTGTTATAAAAGCCAGTGTGACTGTAGCGAGTGGTAATGCTCTTCCTTGTTCTCCGAGCACCCTACGACCCTGAACAGTGTTTGCCCGAATGTTAACAAAAACAAGGGGGCTTTTGTTAATCAGAGAAGCCTTTTCTAATCAGAGAAGAATACCACAGTAGATCACCACACGAGCTTTGTTAGGTTATTATCCAGTTTCGTCTAGCCTGTATTGGAGAGACTACCTTTAGTGGATATTTCATACCTACCTCAAGCTGAAAATTGTTGCTTTGAAAGAATATGATAGATGAAATATGGAGACTTTATGATCTGTCTGCCTAAAAGATAAAGCCTCTCTTCCTCTTGAATTTCCTCCTTCTCATGTCATTGAAGGCTGAAGATTTTTGGTCATAGTAACCATCTGTATTAGTCACGGTTCTCTAGAGTCACAGAGGTTATGGGTAGTCTCTATATAGTAAGGGGATTTGTTGATGACTTACAGTCTGTAGTCCAACTCCCCAACAGTGATCAGCAGCAGCAGTGAATGAAAGTCCAAGGCAGGCGAAGGAGGGAGGGAGGGAGAGTGAGAGAGAGACAGAGAGAGGGAGAGACAGACAGAGACACACACACACACACACACACAGAGAGAGAGACAGAGAGAAAATATGAATGAGAATCTTCCTCCTTCTAATGTCCTCCAGCAGAAGGTGTGGCCCAGATTAAAGGTGTGTGCCACCACGCCTGGATCTGGAACTTGCTTTGTCCCAGATGACCTTGAACTCAGAGATCTCCCTGCCTTAATCTGGGATTCATAACCACTATGCCTCAAGATCTCCATGCCAAGATCCAGGTCAGAAACTTGTATCTCTCAGCCTCCATATTAGGATCACAAGTGAGCCTTCCAATTCTGGATTGTAGTTCATTCCAGATAGTCATGTTGACAACCAGGAACAGCCACTACACCATCCTTATGCTCTCTCAGAGCTGCCTGTCTCCAACCTTGTGCTAGCCTCCTGTCGCAGAGCCTCTTCCCACCATCACCTCAGCCCAGGTTATCTGTCTTTTTTTTTTGAGGCAGGATTTTATGTAATCCTGCCCCCAACTCCCGAGTGCTGGGATTAAAGATGTGTTGTCCCCATGACTAGCTTAAATTTACATTAAAGCACATGGTTTACATTCAAAAAAAAATCCCATACAGTAGATGTTTGTATATTTCTTCTGTAAACTCCATAGGACAAGCTGCCTGGTTGAGAGGCAATGGTAGAAGAGGAAAGGTAACTTTTCCAAGGTTTAAAAAAAACCAACAACATAAAACAAAACCACTCCATACAAATAAACATTTGGTAGCTAAAACAGAGTGATTCCTAAGTGTGTGGGCCGAACCACAAAAAGGTCTGCACGGACTACAGCAGTCATCAGATGTTTCTAAGCCTTTTCTAATCTACCCTTTAACAAGGTGCACCAGCAGGAGTAGGGAGGGGTGTGTTCAGATGAAACAACAGATCAATAGCCTGCAAATATGCCTTTTATTCTCCTAAGATCTTTAGTGCTTTTTCTAGGACCCCAAAAATAGTAACCTGGAATCCTTTGCTTTTTACTGCTTTCCAGACTACTGGTGCTTTCCTGTACTGATCAGCTGTCCTACCATTGACTACTTTGGTTAAATCAAAGTTAACATGTCCACAGTAGGAAGCAAACACTATCTAGTTGTCTTGATATAAATAGTGATGAGAGGGTTCAGGCATTGTATGTCAATTCCAACTTAGTGTGTGACCTTCACCTAGTAGGACTGTAGACATTGATGGTCTTTGTTTAGCCCTTCATTTGGCAGACAGGGGACTAAAGTTAGTCTTGTGATAAAAATAACACATAAATTCAAAATTATAATTCCAAATGGAATCTGATAACAAAGGTACTGCTTTGTATTGTGAGATCATTTTCAGATATATACATTTATATTTTACTTCAACATACAAGCATTGGCTTTTCTTTTGATTTTTTTCTTTCTAGTTATAGAAAGTATTCATGATTACAAAGTGAAATCTATAAAGCAGTATATTCAAATAGTTTTTATTCTACCGATTCTTTTCCCTCAGCCATTTTTTGCTTGTTATTTATTTATTTATTTGCGTGTGTGTGTGTGTGTGTGTGTGTGTGTGTGTGTGTTTAGGTCAGTGGACAACTCTTCATGTGGGATCAGAGGATGGAGCTCTGAGGCTTGGCTGATAGATAGTAAAGATCCTACTCACTAAGCCATCTCTCTAACCCTGTTCTTAGCTTATAATTTATGGCTTAGATTTTCTTATTTCCTTATTGTAAGTAAATGCATGCTTCATTTTCTCATTTTCTTTATAGTTGCCCCACACACACACGTCTGATGGTGTATCTACGATAGTATGTAAGGGTTTTCCATGTCTCTTCTTCCAGCTTCCTGATACTTTACTGTGTGGATGTGCCATAGCGGTTCAGCCAGTGTTCAGATTGCCTCCATGCTTTGCTGTTGCACACGGTGCTGTAGTGCAGACTGTGTGTGTGCCTTTTTAAATTTTTTTCTGGGCTAGTATGGAAGAGATTCCTAGAAGTTGAATAGTTAGTGAAGGACAGGTCATGCGGTGTTGTTGTGTCGAACACTTCCTTACTGTTGTTGATTGTGCATGCCTGTGAGCAATTGTAAAAATGCTTGTTTATAGTTTTAGCATTGTAGCATGTTGTCACATTAGTTACCCCGATGGGTAAGAAATGATATACTTGTAAAGTTTCAATCTGCCTTTCTCATGAATGAACTCATCCAGGCTTAACAGCCATTGTGTTTGTTTTTCTGTGTGGCTTGTATTCTCTAGCCCGTTTTCCCCAATAGAATTATTGATCACCTCCTTTGTTCTTAGAGGCACTTGTGTTTTGGGTGCATTGGCCCTTTGGGTTACTAATTTTCTCACTCGTCTTTTAAACTTCTAGATAATTTTTAACTTGGTAGAGCTTTTTGTTGTTTGTTTGTTTTTATTGGTGTTTTTGTTTACATACGTCTGTGTACCATGTATGTGCCTGTGCCTATGGAGGACAAAAGAGGTCACTGGATCCCTGGATCTGGGGTGACAGATAGTTGTGAGCCACCATGTGGGTGCTGGGAACTGACCCTGGGTTCCCTGCAAGAGTAGCTAGTTCTCTTAACGTGAGTCATCTTTCAGCCCCATGTCAGTGGCTTATTTTGTGTTTTTTAATTCTACGCATATGAATATTTTGCTTGCACATATATCTGTGTACCACAAAGGCCAAAAGATGATATCAGGTCCCCTAGAACTGGAGTTAAAGATGGTTATTGGCCACTATATAGGTGCTGGGAACTGAACCCAAGTCCTCGGGAAGACCAGACAGTGCTCCCAAGAGTTGAGCCATCTCTCTAGCCCTACATCTTGGTGATTTTTATTACTTCAACTGTTCCTATATGATAAGTTAGAAATGTGAGAAATAAGGTTTTTGGGTTTGTTTGTTTGGTTTTTTTGTAGCCACATTATCCTTAAGTTGTATTTCATTTCACTTAATGCTTTTTTAAAAAATAAGTTCTTTGATTTTTCTGTAGCTACTTTACTCTCTGTATTTTAAAGTCTGGTCTTAAGTTATAGTACTGTGAAAAGCAGGTCTGCATATGTGGGTTCCATCTCTACTGCATACTTCACAGTTAGAGTTACATAGGTAAACCTTTGACAGTTAAATGTTCTTTCCAGAACATAGGATACATACTTGGAGAAGACATAAACAGCTTTATCCTTTGGTGACTTAAACAGAATAGAGTGTCTGTCCACTTGCTTACTGTGGTTATAGTCTCTCCCCACCAAGATAATGTCTCATTGTGATTGATTGATTGATTGATTGATTGATTGATTGATTGATAGCAAATTTGTCTCAGCCTTATCCCAGTGACTTAGAGCTACAGGTATCTGAGTGAATTAGCTTAGCACCAGCCTCCAGTGAGCCCCAGCTTAGTGTGGGATGACTGAGCGCTAAGATCTCTGAGAAATACAACCGACCCTCCTTTCCTCCTGACAGCTCCCTGCCCTTTCACATAGTCTCATTTAGAAAACCTGATTTTAGTTGGGTTTGGAAGTAGAATAATTAATGTAAAATTATTTATGGATTTGTTTTTGAGGCAGTTTGCTCTTTAGCCCAGCCTGATCTGGAACTTTCTATGTAGTGCAGGCTGGCCAAAAACTCATATTCTCCATTTCCTCAGCCTAAGTTTTGGAGTTTTGTGTACACTCATGCCTAACATTTCCTTTGAAATAAGATACTGGCCAGGTTCATATTTTAGTGTTTTTGTAGCCAACATTTAGAACTAGATTTTTGTTTATTCATCCATTCGTTTATTTGGAATTTTACAAGGATGTTTTCTAACTTTGATCCCTTATAAGATCACAAATCTATGTAGGATACCAGAAACCACAAGGTATTTGGCTTAAAGATTGAAAGAGAGGAACAGGGATTTATATCTTTGGGGTTGTAAAGCATACTGGAGGGCCAAAGTTGGGGATCAGATGGAGGAGCGCTTGCTAGTGTGTGCGCTTGGTTTTCCCTCCCCTGGGACTGCAAAACAAGAAGATAAAGACACTAGGAAAATCATCCAACCCATCCTCATCCAGCTGGACGCTGCAGCTTGGAGCTGCTGATCTGTTCAGGAGGATGCGGCTGCTCCCCTTCCAGAAGCTGTGATTGGAGTTAAGAGAAACTGGGTGTGGTGGAGCACCCTATAATTCTAGTACAGGGGCCGCTGAGATAAAGAGATTGTGGCTAGCAGAGCAGGTTATGAATATGAATTGATTTTCAGGCAAAGACTAGAATGTCCTACTAGTGATACACAGTAGGAGGAGTCACAGTCACCCAGGAGTGAACCAAGTCACCTTCAAAGCCAGACTGACACAGAACTTAACAGTGGGAATCTCGGTAGGTTTCAAGAGTATAGTTTCTGGGGATAGGATGAGCGGGTGAATGTTAAGAACTAAAAGCACTGGAACGTAGCAAATGATGGGATGTGACAGGGTAAGCTGGGCCACAGTGCCCCAGCAAAGGGGCAGGGTTCCTTAGAATGGCCATGGCGTGGATAGGGAGGGGAGGAGAGAAACTGGAGGCTCTAGGAAGATTAAAATCAAACAGGAAGCAGCAGATCCTGAGCGGTCTGCCCCACCTGCTCTGGAGTTCCCGTAGATTCCCTGGTTACAGCCTGGTGCTGTTGCAGCGTCTTCACGTGTAATGACGCATGCAGTTCTCAAACCCTCTGCACTACTATTTTATAATTGTTCTGTTACAAAAATGAGGAAAATGAGGCACGGAAAGTTTGGGTTGCCCAGGGTTATGGTTCTTTGACTGGTTGATGATGAACCAGTCAATGTCCAGGCCGGTTCCGGCCTGTCCGCATTCACCCAACCTTGACTCGATCTTCACTTACAAATAATGTTACAAAAGTAGCTTTGCTATAGAGATAAGCTTGAATCTAAAGACCACTGGCTCTGAAACACCTGGCATTTTGCATGGATGCGCTGACTTAAAATAGGCACTCTGGAATAATTCGTAACAATTTGAATATTCTTCCTTTTAGGGTGTGCATTATGTGTGACTCTTCCTATGAGTTTATTAAACTTTTTTAGGTAAGTTTTTTTGTTTTGTTGTTTTGTTTTGTTTTGTTTTTTGAGTTGTGGAGAAACAAAAGAAAACCTTTAGCAGTTGTATAGTTGGCAGAATTTAAAGAACTGTTTACTTTTCATAATATGGACATTTTGAAATTGTTTAAAAACCTCTATTTCAGATCTAGAGTGATACTGATATAAGTGAGGTTATCTCTGTTGACTAATGTCAGTTTAATTATACTATAAAATAGTTCTTTTGTTAAGGTTTTGGGCTCAGCAGCCTTCAGGTTTGTCCTTTCTTTGAGTGAATCAATAGGTACTTTCTTGTTAATAATGATTTGTTCAAATTCTTTTAATGAAGGATTTAGTTTATGAGATCATAATCCTTCTGAGTTGGTTAGCACCAGACTTTATGATGACCTTCCTTCTCATGTAAGAGGCTGTGTAGACGGTCCTGCCTTTGTGGGGATGGTCTCTATAGGCGGCCGAGGTGGAACTCCAGTTCTGACTTTTGCACACCCCATCTTTGCTGGCTACCCTCACTTGCTTTGTTTTGTCAAAATATATTTTGTTCTATCACATCTCAGTCATGTGAACTCAGGATTAATCAGGGTCTAAACTTCAGTTTTAATCCTGGCCCTGGCAGCAATTATAAATTTAGAGCATTTTATCCTAACTTAACCTTACTTTAAAGTGGGGTTAATGATGCTGTTTCTCTGTGCAATAGATAGGATTGTAAATATACAGTAAGAATACATGTGGAACTAGTCTGGAGACAGTAAGTGCTAGGCATATGTAGATGAAGCCAGCTCAGTCGGTCAGTGGGCTCTCCAAGGAGGGAGCAAAGATTAAAAAGAAAAAAGACAATTAGACAACACTTTATTTTTTTCTCAGTCTGCTTTTATACCACTAAGTACATGCAAGTAATAAGGTCAGTCCTAGTTTAAGGAACAAACAAGGCAATAAACAAAGTCCCATGATCACTGTTTCTAGGGGCTTATCAGGATGACCAAGATACCTGAGCTTACTTTCCTGTGCTAGCCCAAAGTCAGATTCCCGCCTGAGCTTACTTCTGTGTCCTGGCCCAGTGTCAAATTCTTGCCTAGTTTCTAGAAGTGGCCCAGAAGCTCTCCACATATGTCTTACATGTCATGTTCTGTATTGACTTTTCAGAAGCTACAAGAGCAACGCTCTGAAGCACAGTTCCGTCTATGAAGCCATGGTCCCCTTCTTTTCTCCATGCTTGCTCTTCACGTTGTGTACCGTGTGGATCCTCCGCTCACCTTCAGATGTTTTAGAAGCACACCCTAGAATATTCTACTTCATGGTTGGAACAGCTTTTGCCAATATCACAGTAAGACTTTATTTTTTAAAAAAAAAATCATATAGGCCAGATATGATAGCTTCACCTATAATTCAGCGCCAGCTTGGGCTACATGAGACCCTCTCTCAGAAAAACCAAAATAGCAAAACAAAAAAGAAACAGAGCAGCTTTGAAAGGAGTTTGTGGCTGGTTGGAGGTTGGAGGTTATGTTTCTTCTTCACTATCATGAAGAAACCTGGTTATATCAAGGCTTAGGAGGCTGTTTTGAAATTGTTCTTCACATAGCATAGAATTTTAAAATTGGGATGCTTCTTTTTATCTCACCTGTTTTTCTGTGCTGTGCAGAAACAGCTCCTATAGCATCTGTATTAGTACTTATCTCATGGCAAAGTACCTACAGAAGCAGCTTAAGGAAGAGTTCATTGTTGGCTTCTGCTTTAAGAAGGGAGACAGTTGACCACAGCAGGGGGCGTTGGGTCACATGGTTGGTTGTCTTATGGTAGTGCGGCCCTCATGCAGAGTGAGCCTTCCCTCCTCCTTTAAACCTCCGGAAGCTCCACAGATACACCACGCCTAGAGTGTTTCCAAGATGATTCAAAGTCTAGTCAAGTTGAGAGTGGAGATGAACCAGCCAACATCCTTGCTACATTGTCTTAGTCTCTTCTGATATGGTCCCAAGAGCTGTGCTTTAAGGGTAGGGCCAGGGGCCAATTAGGCCCCTGAGCAGTTGAGAACTATTGAAAATTGGTACATTCTGGAAAACTCTTTAAATGTGGAGGTGGCTAGCTTTAAATGTGCTTTGTTAATTAATACCCCCTCTTTCCTCCCCTCCCCTTGCTTCTCCCAAGTGTCAGCTAATCGTTTGCCAAATGAGCAGCACACGGTGCCCGACTTTGAACTGGCTGCTGCTTCCTCTCTTCTTGGTTGTGGCAACAGTGATCGTAGGTGCAACCACCTCCCGCCTTGAGAGTGTTCTCCTTTACACGCTTACGGCTGCCTTCACTCTGGCTCACATCCATTATGGAGTACAAGTGGTGAGTGAGAGAGAGCAGAGAGAACTGCCTCTTGGGAATATGGAAGGATGCAGGCCGCGGTGGGGAGCTGCAAGAGGGCTGCTTAGTGCAGCCCTGGAAACATGGAGGGTATGCCCAAGTTATAGGTGATGGTGCTTATGTTATAGCAACTGCAGATGGTTTTTAAGTGAGTTCTTGTTCTAAATCATTATATATAAGTGATTTTTTTTTTACTTGAGAAAACACTGTTCTCTCTGTGGGACCAGATAATCCCATTAGTTTGTGTTTCTCTGAACATTTTTATTACTTACTAATAAGTTAATTTGGGGAAAACAAATAACATTGGTTAATAGGACTCCTCTGGCTATTCCTAATCCTGTGAGAAATTGATCCCCGAAATCATATAAAGGTGGAGAGAACTAATTTTACAGACTTGTCCTCTGATCTCCACACATCCACACTGTGACACAATACATGTGTACCTTAAACATGCACAACAATAATATATAAAAATAAAGTTCTCATGGAGCCAGTTAACCTGGCTACTTGCTCTCCATTGCGACTACCCAAGTTCAATCTCAGCACCTCCTGGAAGAAGGAGAGAACCAGTTCCTGCACTTGGTCCTCTGGCCTCCACATCGAGTCATGGCAGACACATGCCCCTCCCCCAATAAATGTAAAAAGAAAATGGGGAGCAGGGGAGATGGCCCAGCGGTTAAGAGCACTGGCCGCTCTCCACTGGGTTTGGTTCCCAGCACCCACACGAAGGCACACAGCCGTCTGTAACTCCAGGTCCAGGGGATCAGATGCCCTCCTTAGCCTCCATGGGCACTGAACACATGTGAATAGACGTACATGCAGGTAATGCCCATAGACGGTAATAGTTTAACTTAAAAAAATAAACTTTAAGAAATCTGGAAAATAAACATGCTAACAGAAAGAGCACCTTTTTTGTCTGTCTTTGTGGCATTTGCTACTTCTAACTAGAAACCACACAAAATCTTGACGTGGACTGCTAACATATAAGTGAAAAGTGCCAAAGAATTGTCTCCTGCCAGGGCTATAGTGGCCCTGAGCTCCACAGGTTCCCTCCTGGCAGGAAGCCCTCCTGGCAGGGTTAAAGAGGCTAAATGCCACTGGCTAGTAGAGGTCAGACAGTCCTGTAGTTTTCAGTAGTTTTGAGTGTGTTATTTGTCTGCTCTGGAAGGCTCACAGAAGGACTAGAATTTGGTCCCGCAGAACCGTTCTTGTTTGAGGCAGTTTTTACTGTGTCGGTAAGTTACTGTCTGCAGAGGTGAATTCTGAGCACGTGCTCAGAAGAATCGGTCCACGTTTGTCACTGTCTTGTGTTCTGGTTTCCGTAGGTGAAGCAGCTGAGCCGACATTTTCAGATTTATCCTTTTTCATTGAGGAAACCAAACTCAGATTGACTAGGAATGGAAGAAAAGAATATCGGCCTGTAATCTTGAGAAAGTGCTGTAAATAAATGCGTGCAAATACTTCATCCATCACCAGTGAACTAAGCGGATCTGCTTGACAGACATGGGATCTCAGTGTGTGCTATATGGACAGCAAGAACGAAACGTGGTCTCAGCTTGTGGAATTGTGAACTTTCTAACTCCCAGCTTACTTTATTTTATTTTTTTATGAAACCATGAGACATTTGGTTAAGCACAGTGTAAACCAGCTAAATGTTCCTAGCTTCATGAGTCCATGACGCTTTGACTCATACATTGTTGAAGATGATTTACATTTATGTTTAAGGTCCCCAGATTGATCATATCAGGGAACACTAATGACGTTCAGATAGCCACAGCATGTCTTAATATTCAATACTTTATGGTAGGTCTTTAGGTGTGTGAGTGATAGACAGCCCAAATAGAATGTAGAAAAGCATCAGAAAAGTCTTTTCAGCCAGAGGTGCCAGTGACCCCAGAACAGGGTACAGTTGCCAAACCCTGGTTGCTCTCCAGTGAGCTGCTTTCCCACCTGCTGCGGAGGTCCGCTGGTATCCTGGCTCTTACTATAGCTAAATCCCAATGAATGGTTTAATTTTCTTTTAGAGTGAAGTGTTCTTCTGTTACTTAGTAGGAACTGGGCTGTAATTACAGCTGCCCATTGTGGCATAGCTCATTGTCTAAATGTGGCTGTTCCTCTGTCAGCAGTGCATTGCTAGGACTGGGTGCCTGTGAGCTGTGATTTTTAAGAATACATGTGACAGTCCCAATCTTGTGTTACTTACTTGTGAGGATATAGATAAAGTACCTTGTGAGAGGAAATTTAAACTGGAGTTAGGAGTCTCAGAACTCCACACTGACCACAGTTAGCTAGCGCCCTGGCTCTGTCCGTCATCTGTCCAGCCTTTCCTTGCTTTCCTTCTATCCTCCGGTGAGCTGCTGTGGTCTTTATTCCCACACACGATAAAGTGGAGACATGGTCTCTCTCCCCTAACTTGCCCACCTCCCTATTTGAAGAAAACTTTTATATATATGCCTTACTGAGTATTTACTTCCCTTGACTCAAAATAATTTTTGAGGTTTACTGACAACATAAAAAAAAAATCCCTTTTGCTATATTGTGGTTATTTTATAAGTCGCACCTTTTTATGAATGTGGAGATTTTTTTTCCTCTGGACTTCTTCTTTATTTAGTTTGGTGGTGGTGAAATTTACTTGCTGATTTTATTTTCCACTGAATGAGGTTTGTGCTTAAATGAAGAGTGTGTCTTAAACCCTTTTTTTTGGACAGGTTGCACTTGGATAAAATAGGCACCACTGTGTTGATATGTAATTAAATTCATTGCTGTTATTTATCTATGAATGTGACCATCCTTAAATATTGTAGCTCATTTTTTGTTGAATATCTTTGTTTGCTGCTTTGTAAAAAAACAAAAACAAAACCATTGGTACGTCATGTAAACATTTTAAAATTCTAATCATTGTCATCCAGACTGTTGGAAATGTGTCCAGGAGCTAACTTACAGTTCTGTGCTCAGTTTTAATTGTTTGTAAAGCTTACGTGTATTTGGGGACATTCTCTGAGACAGAAAAATGAAATCAAAAATTTGTGAGAAGTTGATATGGAAATGGATAATGATTCTGTGTTCATTAATAAATTGCCGTCACGGAGGCCAGAGGTGAGCCAGTTCCGTGAAGGTGATGGTTCCGTGCACCTGCTCTGTGTGAACTTGTTAGAAGGTGTTTGCTAATCATTCTACTGTTTCCTCAATCTTGTACACAAGAATATTCATTTGTATAAAGGAAAATAACTGATAAATATTTATAAAATAATGAATTTGAGCACAGGCTTTCTTCACCTTGTACAGTAGACTGAAGAATCATGTCCTATAATTTTAGGGCTCTTTTTTTTTCTTCCTTTTTTTTCAAAATGTGTGTTCTCTTTATTGCATCAAGTGGATTTGAAAGAAAATGTTTTGTGCCTTTTGTTTTTTTTTAACATGCCTCTGTGATAGTAAAGCACTGTGCTTCTAGTTAGTTTTGTTGTCACTGTTGAATGGAAGAGGACGCTGCTGGCAGGGGACGTGGAAGCGAGCTCACGCCCTCCCGTCTTGGTGGTGCATCTCGAGATGCCATGTGTTGTATCGGTACAGAAGCGGATGCAGAGGTGGTTATCAGGAGCTCTGCATATCTGTCTTGCCCCTTCCCGTACACTCTCCCAAGTGTAAAAGGTACTCACGCTGTTTGGGTGAGTTTACCCCACAGCTTTTCCCAGGTGACACAGAGCTGCCCTTTGGGGAGCAGCGGCACGGTTGGGAGCGTACACGCCTGCTTTCTCTACTTGACGACTAGAGGGCCTTACCCAGGCTAGCCATTTGCATGGTTATGCTGATGGGCCCACCCACGTCACAAACACTGTCAGAAGTTTCTTTTTAGGTTATGGTATGAAAAAGCCCTTTCAAGCTTGTCAGAGAATAATCTCCCTGTGTTTGAGAGGGTGTGGGATACAAAACACATTAATAGTACTTGAATAGGGGCTGCTGCCTGATCTTTCAGTGACATTTATGATCTTATTGTAGTTCACTGTTTGAAATTGCCATAATCATTGTCTTTGCTTCAAAAATACTAATAGAGTTTATAGGTTTTAGAGCAATACAGTGACTTTGAAGTAAAAATATAACCATTCTTCCTTGGCATTTCAATTGTTATGATTGAAATACTTGTAATTCCAATTTTGAAAAGAAAGTGTTGAGCATGGTTTGGGGTGTTGCAGCAGCACTGCTGATACGCCGTTTGCCTGGTCCTGAGGCATGGAGAGAGCGTACGTCTGGGGACATTGAGGTAGCGTGTGTAGTCAGGAGTATGAAAGGCACCTTGTTTCCTGAAGCTGGCTTCAACTCCATGACCTATAGAGAATAAACAAGTCATTTGGAGGTGTTTAAGTCCAAGACTGCTTTCTCCCTTTAAAATGTAACTTGAAACCTGCTCGTGACTCTTCCTGTCAACAAGCCAGCACCTAGGACAGAAGCAGCTTGCTGCATCCTGGCTTGGTTGATGTTGCCACATTCACATGGTGAATGACTTAAATCTCTTAGGAGCAGAAACAGCGCCAGAGAAGGTTAAACCTGAGGTCTGCAGTTTTGACTCTGGGTCTCCAAGTTGCCAGAAACAGATGCAGAGATCAAGTTGGTTGTGGAGATGCTTGTGTTCGGAATGCTGTCATCAGGACTTACTTCTGGATTTGATCAAGCCCTCTTTCGGAACTCTGTGACATCAGACCAGAATGCTCTATCTTGTTCACTCACTGTGGGCGAGTGATCTTATTATAGTCCGCTGCCCTACGCCAGCCTTCCAGAAAGAATGTTAACCTAGCACGAGGCATTGAAGCACTTTGCATTTAAAGCAACAGTCCTAACAGTAAAGTGGTATTAATTAACCACTGCAAAACTTGAATGTGTGATGCTCTAGGAATTTTAAAAAGCTAGCTTAAATCTCTGCTTTTCCTTTATTAATTATGTAACCCAGCAGCTTGTACATATTAGATGTTTGGTTTGTTTCTAAATTGTCTACAAATGGCTGACATCACAGCAGGCAGTGGCTTCAGGGTCTGTGGTGAATCGTGGTGATCTAACTTTTCCAGAGAGTGAGGGGTGTGTCTGTGATGAGCGGGGAATTGAACTTGCTGACTGATTTCTTTCCAGTGTTTTACAAGCTAAGCGTAGCTTACTCTCTAACCTGCATGTTAGTAGTGTGCTTTGCTGGAGAGAGAACGCTGGCTGGTTACCGTCCGTCTTTTAAGCAGGGATGTGTTCTTTTTATAGATATCTGTTGAGCTCATGTGTAGGGTAGCAGAAGGGATTTTGACATTTGCATTCTCCCACGGGCAGCCTGAGCAAGGAGGTTTGTTCATTCAATGAGGACGGCTGGGTTCCCCGGATGGAAAGGAAGCTCCACACAAGGATTTTAGAGCATTTGACAAGGGCTTGTCTCTAGGAAAATACCTTTGGGTGGAACAGAAAGGTTGTTCTGGGCTTTTAGATTGTTGTCTTCCCTTTCAGAATATCATTCTTAGAGAGCTGGGTGGAGTCAGAGAGTCCGCCTGATTTTGTGGCAGCTGGACCATGGCCATTGAGAGTCTAACATGGGATGAGAACCCTTTCAGCAGCACTAAAGGGAAATGAGAGATAGTGGTGAGGCCAGGTAATGACCAAGTGCTGTGAGTCTTTTCTGTCATGTTGGCCAAGATCTTCTAAGCAGTTTCTTTAGGTAACAGAGTAAGAGTTGGATTGGGATCTTTGGTAAACAGAAATAATCCTCCATGAAGTCTCGGTTGTGATATTCCTGGTAAGCAAGCAGGTTATAGAGGTGGCCTGTTTTCACTAACCTGTTGAGAAGATTACTGTTACTCAACAGCAGTAAGCATCAGAACTGCTTGCCAACTCTACTGACCGTGCTATCATTTGGATATCCTCATCAGAACAGCCATTCCAGAGACAAAGACTCCATTATGTATAATGATTAGCTCATTCAGAATGTCCCAAGAAAGCAGAATTCAGCATTGAACTCACAATTTCAGTTAAAAACAAAAAAACCAACTCCCCCTTCTTGGGCAAAGTGGAGGGCAATAATGACCAAGGTATGCAGGAATCCACGTGTCCTTTCCCTTCCTGCCTAACGGTGCATTGGATGATAACTGAAGAAAAAGTACTGCTTTTGTGAGTGAGGTTTCATGTTTTCTATGCCGAGAACAGGCGACAGGGACTGTGTCCCTGGGGGTTTAATTTGGTGCCTTTATGGGTAGGCTTTCTGTAGTCTTCTAAAGCAAGAGTATAATTTCTTCCCAGATACACCTTTAGAGCAGGTGGGGGATGTTTGCTACAAAGAATGAAAAAGATACCAGAGATGAGGAAGAAGAGGTCATACAATCTCTCCCCTTTCAAGTACTTTTAATTGTAGCTGGCCTGTGTAGGACTCGCAGTGTTAATGCAGCATTTATTTACTCTGTTTCCATGTGCTCTGTATATTTACACATTTGTTATGTACACCTGTTCTCTGTATGTATATATGATATGCTATCTAATGGAGTTTACTCTTGATTATCAGCCAGGTGGTAACCCTCATTAGCCTGTTGCTTTGTGTGGACTTGGTGTGCCCAGGGCACACATCTAAAGCCACTTCTCCACCTGGACCATAGCCTTTCCCCGCCAGGTCATCTCAGCCCTGAGAAAGCCCTGAAGTATATCACATTCCATTTCCCTTTCACCAGGGAACTGCGAGCCAGAAAGACTGGTTTCAAGAATGCTGGCTATTGTCTTCGGGTTGAGGTTTCTGGGTCAGCCAGGCCCTCTTTTGGCTAGGAGGCAGCTTTGGGAGCAGTGTGCCTGTGGACTCCATCTGGGAGATACTTGATCTTGCTGACGCAGAGCTTTGCGCTTGCTTCACTTTACTGGAGTGTTCCAAGTCTTATGATTCGATGTATAGTAGAATACTCTGGGTCGTTTTAATGTGGGTTTTGCATTATCTGTGTTACTGTTCCCCAGTCCTAAGTCCTAAGACCTGTTTCTTGTCACCGGATTCTAGAAACCTTGACCTTTCCACTAGATTTATGTTTGTGTCTGCTGCTGTGGACTCAAAAAGTTAAAGCAGTAGTTTTAGTTTTCAATTGTTTAATTCTTTATTGATAAATATTTATTGTAATAAAAAATAATTTTTAAATCCTTTTAATTGTTTTCAAGTGGTCTTTTTTGTCCTTGGTAGATGCAAAGGGGAAGCTGCTTGATGCAGAACCAGTTGCATGTTATAAAGCACAATAGTACAGGTTTGGTTTGGGGATTTTTTTTTTTTTGATAAGAGTGTTACTTAGCTCCTTTGGCTCTGAGATGAGCTTTGCCTGCAGTTACTAGCATTCCATCAGGCCTGGTTTAGGACATGCGGGGGATCCAGCTGAACTGCATTGCTAGCCCTAAAAAGGGGGTTGTTGCTCTGGTTATTACCTGTTGGATATAAAAAGATCAGCTTGGGCTGGAGAGATGGCTCAGTGGTTAGAGCACTGACTGCTCTTCCAGAGATCCTGAGTTCAATTCCCAGCAACCACATGGTGGCTCACAACCATCTGTAATAGGATCCGATGCCCTCTCCTGGTGTGTCTGAAGACAGTGACAGTGGACTCACATACATAAAATAAATAATCTTAAAAAAAAAATCAGCTTGCTTCCAAAGACCATCCTGGGTATGACTTTGTCAGTACCAGACAGGTGATGGCAACACTTGATCACTTGATTCCTCAGGGATAGTGTGGAAATGCTTTGTTCTAATCATTTTACAGTCTTTATTAGCTTTTTAAAGACAGGGTCTCATGTAGCCCACCTGGCCTCAAATACTTTGTAGCCGAAGATGACTGAACTTTAGACTCTCTGGCCTTACTTCCTAGGCACTAAGATTGTGGGACCTTAATGAGACTTGTGGCCACGCCCCAGGTTCTAGCCTGACTCCACCTAGGCAGTCACCTGCCTGCAGCCACACTCTCCCCGCCTCTTGGGTCACCTGACCACCCAATTCACTATAAATAGCACCCCTCAGTTCGTGCTCACTCTCTCTCTCTCTCCCCTGCTTGTTCTCTCCCGGCTCTCTTCTTTGTCTATCTCTCTGTCTCTCCATTTTCTCCCCTTTCCATGTGGTCATGGCTTTTCTTATCTATTTTCTCCTCTTTCTTTGTCTTTCTATCTCTTTTCTCTTTCTATTTTCTTAATAATAAAACATCAAAGCTATGGGCCACCTCTTATTAAACTCGCCACACGGAGCTAGCTGGTACGCACCGTCTGAGACTCAGCCACACAGACAGTCTGTGAGCACAGGTAACAGGCAGAGAAATCCACACCAGAATGGCTCCACCTTCTGCGTGACATTTCTCTGTGCCCCCGTGCGTGCCCATGGCATGTGTCCCTGTGTCTGCACGCGCCAGGCCCCACGCGTTCCCTTTTTTTCCCACATAAGATCATAGGCATGTGCCACCGTAGCCAGTTTAATTCTGTGCTGGGACTTGAACCCAGGATCTCGTGTATGCTAGGCAAGCTCTCTACAAGCAGATTGACATCCCCACCCTCTAATTCAAGCTTGAAAACCAAACCTTTCAGCTGTTGTCCAAGCTCTGATATGGCTCCTGGCTCCTCCAGCTTCTTTCCTCACAATTTTAAAGACCTGCTTATTGGCAGCAAGGGTGTGCCACTGACCACTGGTTGGTGGCAGGACAGTCTGTGGACTTTGTTTCTTTGCTGCTATGGGAGTCCCAGGGATGGAACTCAAGTGGCCCAGCGTGGTGGCAGGCAAGCACCTTTGCCCCCCGAGCTGTCTTCTGGCCCCTTCCTTCATACTTTGATGATGATAATAAAGAAGAATTTTAAAACATATTAAAATTGGATAAAGATTCCCTTCTAGAAATCTAATTGGTAAAATTTACAAATTGCACATCCACATGTGAGCAGGGAGGCCATGGTTCAGCCTCAGTGAGAGAGGAAGCACCTAGCTTCTCAGAGACTCGAAGTGCCAGGGTGGGGAGATACCAAGGGCCCCCTATCCACTCAGAGGAGGAGGAGATGGCATGTGGGGAAAGGGTTATGGGATGGGGTGGCCAAGAAGAGGCCAGTGAGCAGAAATGACTAAGTCAGCTGTCAGCCCAACTCCATCAGTTTACCTGACCTCCATGAGCCCTACCTTAACTGGCAGGCAGCAGTGTTTCTAGGGATTTCCCAGGATCAGCATCAATTAAGAACCAGTATTCAATAGCCCCTGGAAAGTCTGAGTATTTTCTTTCCCCCAGTGTACAGTTGCCCTTGTGAAAGGCTGTAGGTCCCTCTCAGGAAGAACTGGAGAAAGGCTAACAGCAAAACTTTTAGGGGTCTTATCAAGGTCCTTTCTTAGGGGAACCCGGCCACGCCTTTATTCAAGGGGTTCTGGGTCTGCAAACTGGCTCAAGTCTGGAAATAGATGTCTGCCTTTTGCCAGAATCCAATATAGCCACTCTTTCATTTGTTTGAGAATTTTTTTGTTGATACAGATCAAACAAACACAGTAGGCTTCTTATCGATTTCATGCCTGGAAACACCATAATTAGCCAGTACCAAAGGTCTGTATGAGTCATGCTGTTAAAAAATTCATCTTGCTGGGCGGTGGTGGCGCACGCCTTTAATCCCAGCACTTGGGAGGCAGAGGCAGGTGGATTTCTGAGTTCGAGGCCAGCCTGGTCTACAGAGTGAGCTCCAGGACAGCCAGGGCTACACAGAGAAACCCTGCCTCAAAAAAACCAAAAAAAAAAAAAAAATCATCTTGCCTGTGAGTTACGTCATTATGAACAGTGTTTTGTCTGCGCTGCCCATATAACTACAGTCACCTTGCTTCTGGTGATTCAGTGCTACTACTGGCCCTACTGCCTCAGTGCCCGGTCAATCCCATTGCCTTTATCCCACTCAGTTGAGCAGCAGCACCCTCCAACCCTAAGATCCGGCATGAGCAAGGACAACAAAGCCCTTCCAGTGTGCTGGCGGCCCTCTCACCATTTTGCATCTTTCAGGATTTGTGAAGGGTGTGTCTTCTGGGCCTTCCTATTGTAGAGGATTAGGTTTTACACAGCAAACCCATTCTTGCATTGCAACCTCCCTGAACCATAAAACCCCTTCATCAGCCCTGGGCCAAGGAATAACTAGCACGTGTGAGTCCCTAGGTTCAGGCTCCAATGCTACAAAAATAAAACTCTCCAGTGGTTTGCTTTAGGGATAGTGTCTTAAAATGTAGCCCAGGCTGACCTAGAACTTCACAGCCTTTCTATCTCAGCCTCCCAGAGGGCTGATTGTGAACCACCATGTCTGCATGTCTGTATAAAAAGGTTGTTATCATCATCATCATTATTATTATTATTTTGGTGTAGGATTTACATTTCTTATTTTAATTTAGTTTAGAGACAGGGTCTCATTCTGTAGCCCAGGATGACCTGGAACACATTCCTGAGTTCTGGGATTACAGGAGTGGTGACTGTGTTTTGTTTTGTGTGTCCAGTCCACAGTGCTCCCATGAACCGACCCCCTTGCTGACGTAGGCAAACCCTTTACCATTGAGTCATACCACAAGCCCACAGGCATGGTTTTAATTCTTAATGAGAACATTAAAAAAAAAACAAAAACCCAACATTTTACACGAGTGTTTTCATGTGCTTGTGTGCCACTGCAGCGCGTGTGAAGGTCAGAGGACAACTTGTCAGAAGTGGTTCTTTTTCCATAGTGCGGGCCTAAAGGATTGAACTCAGTTGGTCACTCTCTTTGGCCATAAACATTAACTGCTGAGCCATCTCTCTGGCCTAACATTATTTTTGTTAACAAGGAGACACGGGGTCACGGGGAGCCTAAGGAATGACACTTGCGTTTTTGACACTTCCAAAAACGGAATGGGCTGAGGTGATCTCCCACTCTGCTTGAGGAAAGGACGCCACTGTCTCTAGCTATTGTACAAAGCTTTTCGTGTTGCAGTTACTCATTTATTTTGGAGGAAAGCGCCTTTTCGGAATATTCATTTGGTAAGTGGATGTTGAATTGGGCTTTCGAGTCCGAAAGAGATGAGGTGTGGTTGGTTCCAGCTACCTTCGTAGGGTCAGGTCAACCCTTCCAAACAAAAGTCAGGCAAGGAGAGTAAAGTCCACATCTGGGATACAAATATACAACTCTTAGCGCCCGACAGAGAAGCTGAGCTGGAGGCCGCGCGACAGCTCTCGAGCGATGGGGTCAGGTGACTGCTTTCCCTTGGCAACCGCTTGTTCCTAGCAACCAGGCTACTGGCTGGTCCAGGCCGAGCTGCCAGTAGGTGGGAGGTCGCCGCCATGAATCCGGGAGGAACCATTGGGGTCCTAGAGCAAAATGGAGAAGAACACTTAGTCACCCCGATTCTCGGACCCTCGGTGCATTCGGATAACCCGCAGGAGCGGATCCAGGCCCGGCGCCTGCGCATCACTGCCCGCCAGGAAGCCCGAAGGCGGTGAGTTGGATGGCAGGGTGCTGCGATGCGGAGCCCAGAGTGTCCTGCGGGATCTGGGGACCGGCTGAGTGGGAGCCCTGCGGTGAGGGGTGTGTGAGTGTGTGTGTGTGTGTGTGTGTGTGTGTGTGTGTGTGTGTGTGTGTGTGAGTGTGGCTTACGCGCCCGTGCGCCCTGGGTGTGAGCAGGAAAACTTTTCTTCTAGAACATTCAAGCACTGAGTTTTGGGACAGCTAGGGCTACATAATGGGACTTTGTCTCTATTTAAAAATAAAAATAAAAAGGTTCTAAGTTGGATTTAGTCCAGAGGCTAGTTCGCTGACTTGATATAATGGACCGTGGTCTGTGAAAGAGTCAGTTATCCCCAGTCTACTAAGAATACCTTATAACAAAGACCAGGACAATTACCACAGCCAGTGAGCATAAGTGATTGTGTGTTCCCCGCAGAGATGAACACCTAGATCCATTTTAAAATTACAAAATAAAATAAAGCCAGGGTTAGTGGATTATGCCTTTAATCTCAGTACTGGAGAGGCAGAGGCAAGCAGATCTCTTTGAGATCAAGGTTAGCCTGATCTGCATAGGAAAGTCTTGACACCTCAAAATAAAAATAAAATAAGAGTAAAAACTTTTATTTCACTTAGTGGCCACACTCACTGTGCCCAAGGCCATGTCGATCCATCTACTGTAGCAAAGATGGGGTAGCTGCGTCTTTGTGCTTGCGGACACTGGCGATCATTGTCTGGAATCCATCCAGACATTGCAAGTGCCGGACCTGTGAGTTAAGAGGGTGTTGATGGGCACACACGTGCTCCCCACCATGCTCCCCACCATGCTCCCCACGCTTTGATGTCTTTATTGGCTTAGGTACAGTTTAAGGGACATCCATGGCTTCCACACGAGAGCTCTTATTCACTGGTCACCAGACTTCACGTGACAGTTCTTCAACTTCTAAGTCTTTCATTCCATTTTCACTTTTGGTGGTCTACAGACCCAGCAGAAGGGTAAGATGGAGGTCTGTGTGCCTCTATCCTAGTTGGGCAAGGCCGTGATCATGGTTAGCATCTCTAGGTATCGTGTATAACTCAGATCTGATTTTAATTGTCCTAACGCTGTCTGGGTATCCCCTTCCCTAACAGTTCCCTGGTGACCTTCAGTCCCGTGGGGAAGGGCTAGGAGCATCATTACACTAAGTATTTGCCATTGTGTCCTACATTCTTCCTCCTGGGATCCCTGCCACCTCTTCAGTTAGGAGGTTCTGGGATGAGAACTGGGGTTGGTTCAGGAACTGGGCAAGGTGGAAGCATCCTTGGTAAGCTTGTTTATTGCTGCTGTGTTTGGCTAACAGATGAACTGGACTCTTGTCTGTCCTTCTGCTTGGCTCCAAATGACGCCACATTTATCCATCTCCAAAGCTGTCTGAGGATCATGGCCTTGCTTGTTGCTGTGGCCTTTAACAAGGAGACTGGGAATTCAGTGATGTGCAGGAAGTTTATATTCTAATGAGGAAGAGAGGACAAGTGTCCCTATAACTATGATCTATGACAAGGACAGCAAGGGGAGAGGAGACTAATGGGTGTGGGCCCTAAAGCCAGGCAGCTAGAAAGGGTGGCGTGGAGCTTGATAAAGATCTAGTTCTGTAAGGAGACACTGAGCTGGGTTAGATTAAGACATTTATTGTCAGGCTCGATGGCACACACCTTTATTCCCAGCACTTGGGAAGCAGAGGCAGGAGGAGTTTGAGGCCAGCTTGGTCTACAGAGAGAGTTCCAGGATGGCCAGGGCTACACGGAGAAACCCTGTCTTGTAGGGGTTGGGGTGGGGGTGGGGGACATTTATTGGGTGTGATAACTTTATGTGATAATGTCTAAACAAAATTAAGGTCACTTTCCTGATGGGCAGGGTGTCACTTTCACCTTTAAATTACTCAGCTCACTGTTTGGGGAATGGTGTGAAGGGGCTGGAGGTATGACTGAGGAGACCCGGGCAGGAAGGAGATAGCTACTCAGGTTCTGGTGAGGCAGAGGATTGGCCTGGACTCTGTGGCAATGATCTAGAGAGAAGCAGATGGATTCAGGACAAATTTTGAAGTTGAATCTGATGGATGCTTCTGATTGACTGTTTGAGCAGAAGACAATGTGACCTCTATGTGTGTGCCATGGTTTGAGTACACACACACACACACACACACACACACACACACACGACAAATGAATAGGTAAATAATATTTTTTAAAAAGATAGATATCATCAGATGTGGTGGCATATTCCTATAACCTTAGCTCTTGGGAGGCAGAGGAAGGCAGGCATCTCTGAATATGAGGCCAGGTGGCCAAAATAGGGAGTTCCAGGCCAGCCAGGGCCGCGTAGTGAAACCCTATCTCAAAAACAAGACAAAACAAAACATGAAAGAGGAGCAGAGAAATGGTTTCGAGCAGTGACTGCTCTTTTAGAGGAACTAGGTTTGATTTTTAATACCCCATAGCATTCGCAACCGTCTCTAACTCCAGTTCCAGGGGATCCAATGCCCTCTTTTAGCTTCTGTGGGCACTAGGCAGGCACATGTTCACATAAAATATAACAACAACAACTACTACAACAGCAACAACCTTTCAGCACAATGGAGAAATGGGCCTACTCCAGGTAAAGCGGGAGTGTGTGTCTCAGTGATCTTCATGTGCCAGTTCCCGGCACAAGAGGAAGGAGGGGAGGGGAGGGTAGAGTGGACAAAGGGGGAAAAAAAGAAGAAAAAGGAGGAAGGAAGGAAAGGAAGGGGAGGAAGTGTAGAGCAATTTTAATCTAGCAGCATGGCTTCTCTGGCAAGGAATCACATCCAAAGACCTAGGTCTGTGTGATACAGCTGGAATGCAGACTCACCACACATCTTTAGATGAAGTTATGGCTAGAGACATTTTTTATATTTATTTTATTTCTTATATACACTTAGTACACTGTAGCTGTTTTCAGACATTCCAGCAGAGAGAGTCAGAGCTCATCACGGATGGTTGTGAGCCACCATATGGTTGCTGGGATTTGAACTCAGGACCTTTGGAAGCGCAGTCAGTGCTCTTAACCTCTGAGCCATCTCTCCAGCCCAACCACACATCTTTAATCCCTCTGACTGGAACACAGACCCAACCTTAATACACATCTTTAAGGTAAAATTAGTTTTGTAGACAGAAACAGCCATGTTTGAAAGTGACGTCTAATGGAGGGGCAGACAAAGTGGTGAATCAGAGAAAGATTTGACAGAATGAGTCAGAGATGGGATATGCCCAACTCTCAAAAGAACAACACAGGAAAGAAACTATTTAAAAACAGCACTGGGAGAGAGAGTCAGTCAGTTGGGAGTCAGTACAGTGGGTGCAGTGCAGTGGAGTTGAGTGTGTTGTGAGTTCACGCAGTTCAGTGCAGGCCAGCAGATGCAGCTGAAGCCAGAGAATAAGAAGTCAGAAGATTAGAACAAATTGCCAGAGTTAGTTTGAGGCCAAGCAGAGCAATTCGGTGAGAAGCTGAGAGAAGCCAGATGGAATCAGTCAGCTTGGAGAGGACTTTGAGACGGAACATCTGAGTTGAACCAGCCAGCCAGAGTTCAGAAAGAGCTAGAAAGGGTGAGCTTATTCAGCAGCAAGCCTCCAAGACGACAATTACATCAGGTGAATAAAAGTTACTTTTACAGGGAAGAAGGGAGGGAGGGTCCATTTCAAAATACATCACTGCAAAAGAAGTTCAGAAACCAAGAACAAAGAGAAGTGCCTACAAAGTTTCTGAGTGAAGAAAGTGAGCCCAGTGTTGTGGTACCTGCCAGTGACACTCAGGAAGCTGAAGCAGGGGGGTCAAGAAGAGTTCCAGGCCATCCTGAGCTACATAAGGAGACTCTGTCACAAGGAAACCGAGAATAATAAAACAGAGTTTTTACCCTGTTCCGCTTCTGTGTGAGTGCTGGAGGCTGGAGGTTTGAACTCAGTCCTCACGCTTCTGTTTTCCCAGCCCCTGGTGGGTGGTTTTTGTTTTGTTTTCAGATGTATTTATTTTATCTTAACATGTATGCTGACTTTGCCTGAATGATCACATGTGCACCACACACATGCCTTGTGCCCAAGGAGATCAGAAGAGGGCATCAGATCCCTGGAACCAGGGTTGTGAATGGCAGGGAGTCATGTGGGCACTGAGACCTGAACCCAGGTCCTCTGCAAGAACAAGTGTTCTCAGCTACTGAGCCATCTCTCCAGCTGTGTAGTGTGTGTTTTAAACTCATAGCTCATGTTAGTCTGGTCATACCTCATTTCAAGGGCCTATTAGACATGGGTGGTCAGAGGCCACCATATTGGCTAGCACAGTGCCCAGGTTGAGGGTGAAAAGAAAAAAAGATGATGCATTAAAACAGCAAAGGAGTTGAAATTGAAACGTGGTGAGAATTTGTAGCAAATCTTGACAGAAGTCACTTTCCTTTCAGAACCCCCATCTCTGTTCCACGGAATAGCTGGGAGTATTTGGACAGGCTTGGTTGTTAATTAACTGACTGACGGCCAAGGCAGGAAGTTTGAGATGGGGTGAGAATACAGTTACCTTAGCCTGGCAGTGTCTTAGTAGAAGGGACAACAATGCTCTTTCCAGAGGAGAGAAGGGTAAGTTCAGATCAGAAATGGAGTGAGAAGACACTGCTGAGGGGTGTCTGAGTAAGGCTGGGAGTCCAGAGGGGCTGTCTGCTCTCTTATCTCCAGAACTGGGCTGCGGTGGACTTTGAGCACAGTGGGTGGAGCTGAGACCAGTGAAGGGTCTCCTTGTTTCCTGATGAATGCTGGAATCTTGGCAGCTCCGTTCCTAAAGCTTCTCAGGAGCCCATATGACCACTCAGGCCTTGGGAGTGAGGCGGGCCTCTTGGAAGTTAGCAGTGTGGGGAGGCAAGCTCACTGCTTGCCGCTTCCTCAGAGAAGTACAGAACTTCCTCTCCTCTCCTCTCCTCTCCTCTCCTCTCCTCCTTCTCTTCCTCCCCCCCTTCACCATGTTACCTAGGAGGTAGGTAGGCAGCCTGGAACTCTCTGTGTAAGCCACAGTGCCTTTGAACTTCTGCTTTTCTGTCTTACTGTCTCATCAAAATACGAGTTATTGTTACTACGGCTTTAGGTTCACAGACCTGTCGCTGGGAGCCCCGAACCTGCTAGCCTCTGGCCACCAAGCCCAGTCTGCCAATTAAAGAGAGAGCAGTTAATGGTAAGAGACAGAGAAAAGAGGTCTAATCAGTGTGACCACACCGGGAAGTCCAGTGACCCCAAGCTTATTATCAGATTTGGCTCTGAAGGCTGTAAGCCCCTCCCGAGGCTGCCACGCGTTTGACTGTTTGTGGAAATAAACCCAGTGAGAACAAATGCTTGCCTAGGCGAAAGTTGTTGGTCTGTCAGTTTCTGTCATTGTTGACACAGGGTCACACTCTGTAGCCCAGGCTGGACTGGACTACACAGCAATCCCTGATTCAGCCTCCCAAGTGCTGGGCTAACAAAGCTTGGCTGAAGCAGGAGTTTGAATCAGAAGAAAAGTCACGGAGGAGCCAGGCCCAGCTCTGACTTGGGTGGGAGAGCTCAGGTTGCTGCCAGCAATAAGAGTACTTCCTAATCTGATGTGTTAGTGATGAGGATAGCTTAAAAAAACAAACAAATAAAACAAAACAAATTCCTTTCCCTATGGACACACGACTCAACAGCCAGTTTGTCCTTGGAGACATCCTGGCATTATCTTGGGTGCTTGTCTGACGATGAGCAGATACAGGATGAGCTTTCACACTTTGCTAATAAAGAAGCAGAGATACTGGGTAGCTAACAGCTCCAGAGGACTAAGGGTTTGGAGGCCTGTGCCTCCTGTCCCCAGCAGGGTCCTATTGCCATTTAGTTGGAAGTCCATAGGGCTTGAGCGAAGCCCTCTGCTTCCTAGGAGATAACCCCTGCTGCCTGGCTTGGTTACAGTTGCTTGTTTTAAGGATGCTTATCCATGAGTCTTCTTCCCAAACAGCAGGTTTGGGTAACTTTTGAAGGTCTAGAACAGGACATTGTAAAAATGGGCAATAATCTGCAGGACTCAGGACTCTTTCAAGTGCTGAGCCATCTCTCCAGGCCCTAAGAGTCTGTTTAATGCCATTTGTAAATGCTACGCAGTAACAAAGTAAAACAAACAAATAAAAAAGTCCTCAGAAACTGAATCTCTTTTCTAAGGCTACCCCTTTCATGTGTTCGCTACATTGTCAGCTGCTCAGGCAGGCATGCAGGGACCCAGGCTTGCAGGCACAGCCCCACTCTACTTCAGAGGCAGCCTAGAACAAAATCTCCCTTTTCCTTTCAGGGACCCAGACTCAGGTAAAACCAGAGGCAGGAGAGAATTACAGAAGGAGCTGGTATGAGTTGGAATTGATATTTCTAAAGATCTTAGGGGGCTGGAGAGACAGCTCAGGGGTTAAGAGCACTGACTGCTCTTCCAGAGGTCCTGAGTTCAATTCCCAGCAACCACATGGTGGCTCACAACCATCTGTAATGGGATCCAATGCCCTCTTCTGGTGTGTCTGAAGACAGCTGCAGTGTATTTATATACATAAAATAAATAAATCTTTAAAAAAGAAAGATCTTAGGGCTGGTAAGATGGCTCGTTGGGTAACAGCACTTTTGAGCATGCCTGCCCACCTGAGCCCAGTTCCGGACCCAGTGGGTAGAAGGAGTGGCCTGACTCCTCCAAGCTGTGACTTCACATGCACCCTGCAGCATGTCTTCCTGTCAATGGAGGAAATAAAAAGTAATTTAATTATTTTACGAGTGTTTTGGCTTTGTATATGTATATACACCACATGCCTATCAGGTTCTCTTGGGACTCATCGAATCCTCTGGAACTGGACTGAATGAGGAGGCTGTGAGCTGCCATATGGGTGCTGGGAACCTAACTCAGGGCCTCTGGAAGAGCAGCAAGTACTCTTGACTGCTGAGTTACCTCTGCAGCTCTACGATGTAATTTTAGGAAAGTCATATTATTCTGAAAGGTTTTTAAGGGTTGGAGAGATGACTCAATGGTTAAGAGCTTATATTGCCCTTGAAGTTGAGCCAGAATTCAATTCTCACGACCAGCTATGACTGAAGTGTCAGGAGGTTTGACACCCTGAGTTCATAAGCACATGCCCCCACACTGACGCACATACATACACTAAACCCAATAGATCTTTAAAAGGATTTTAGTATAAAGTTTGATCACAAGGGTTAAGAGGAAGAGAGATCCTCAGGAGGAAGGTAAGATCCTTGTGAGAGCCAAGTGTGGACGTCTCAAGGAGAGTTTCCCTTAAGCAGTGGCATATTTGCCATTTTGGTGGCTCTCAGATTAAGCCTAGGGCTGCTAGGACCCCTCCCCCGCCTCCTTTTGACAATTGAGACTATGTAGAGTAGCTCCTGAGATGCCTTGGGGGTTGTAACCTGAAGTAAAACCAGGGGCCTCTAGGGTTGTACAAGGTTTCAGAATGGGTCTTTGTACTGTAAGCGGGGTTTCAGATGCAGTTCCCAGGAAGCTGTAGGTTTGTACTCGATAAAGGAGAAAGGCCTTGAACAAATGCTGTTCCTTATTGGAGACTGTTCCTTGATCTCAGCAGGCTAGAGGCTCCTGCCAGACTCCTGGGTAAAGCACTCTCAGGGCTATAAATTCTCCTGTCTTCCCACTGTCTCAATATGCCCTTCCAGAATTTGTTGTTCTGTTGTGTTTCTTGAGATACAGTCTCAACAGCCCAGACTGGTCCCAAACTTACTATATAGCTCAGGTTGGCCTTAAACTCCTGATCCTTCTGCCTCTACCTTCCAAATACTGGGATTACAGGCCTGAGCCTCCATGCTTGGCTGTCAGTATTGCTTGAGGTTACAGCTGCCCTTTTCTGGGCTACGAAGCAGCACATTCTATTGCTGTTGTATAAGTTACTTAAGTAAGCTGCTGGGGCTGGAGCGGTGGCTCAGTGGCTAAGAATGCCTGCACACTGCTCTTGCAGAGGACCACAGTTTGGCTCCCAGCATCCACATTGGGTGTCTCTGTTTAGTGATTGCCTGTAACTCCAGCTCCAGGGGATTCATGTCCTCCATTGGCATCCACACTTAAACCTGCTCTTACATATGCAGATATCCCTTCCCCCAATGCACACACACACACACACACACACACACACACACACACACCCCACACACACACACCCCACACACACACCATACACACATACACACACATACATACACACCACACACCACACACACATACACACACATACACACACACCACACACACACATACACACACATACATACCACACACCACACACACACACACACACACACCCCACACACACACCATACACACATACACACCCCCCCACACACACACCACACACACACACACACACATATACACACACACCACACACCACACACACACATACACACACATACATACCACACACCACACACACACACACATACACACACACATACACACACATACACCACACACACACACACACACCCCACACACACCCCACACATACACCATACACACATACACACACATACATACACACCACACACACACATACACACACACCACACACACACATACACACACCACACACACACACACACACATACACCCCACCCACACACCATACACACATACACACACACCCCCCCCCACACACACACACCACACACCACACACACACATACACACATATACACACACACCACACACACACATACACACACATACATACCACACACCACACACACACACACATACACACATCACACACACACATACACCACACACACACACACACACACACGTTAAAAATAAAAATCTTAAAAAAATCAGTTGCTGAGGCCCTGAGTTCAATTCCCAGCAACCACACGGTGGCTCACAACCATCTCTAATGAGATCCAATGCCCTCTTCTGGTGTGTCTGAAGACAAGCTACAGTGTACTCATATACATAAAATAAACAAATCTTTAAAAATAACCAGTTGCTAATATGCCCAAGAACATTTCATGTTCCCATTGGTGTAAGAGCTGCAGGCATTTGTGCTTCTGAATTTGTGTGTCCATGAAGACTTTAGAAAACTCGTGAAGGTAAGGGCAGATAGGAGAGTAAACACATTTCAAATTTTGATCAGTTTTACCAAACTGTCCTTTATTCAGATTGTTACACATTGTATAAATAGTGCCTGATAATTCCTACATTTAAAATCTTTTCTAATCTGATGGGAGAGTACTGGTGTGTGCCGGGTAGTTTTATGTCAACTTGACACAAGCTAAAGTCATCTGAGAGGTGGGAACAATCTCAATTAAGAAAATGCCTCCTTAAGATTGGACTGCAGGGCATTTTCTTAATTAGTGATTGATGGGGGAGGGCCCAGCCTATTTTGGGTCGTTCCATCCCTGGGCTGGTGGTCCTGGGATCTATAAGAAAGCAGGCTGAGCAAACCATAAGGAGCAAGCCAGTAAGCAGCACCCCTCCATGGTCTCTGCGTCAGCTCCTGCCTCCAGGTTCCTGCCCTGTATTAGTCCCTGTGCTGACTTCCTTTGACGATGAAGACTTAGAAGCTTAAACAGATTAAACCCTTTTCTCCCCCTAGTTTGCTTTTTGGTCACAGAGTTTCCTCACAGCAATTAGAAACTCTAAGACACGATGTACCTGGATTCCCTAGGGTCTATGCTGAGGGTTCCTGCAGGTCCCAGCCCAGCCACCCACTGGAAAGGTTAATTGACAGACAGTGATGGTAAAGGCAGGACATCCGTTCTGACTCCGAGGGTTTTCAGCTTGTGTAGCTGGCAGCCCTCAGACTGTAGCTTTCTAGTTGATCATTATCATAGAACTAGTCAGTGAGGCAAGACCTGCCAAAGATAAGGAAGTCCATGCTGCCCTGGGCTGGTTTTAGTGTCTGTCAAAGCCCATTTGCCAAGCACACCTGTTCCCTTCTGGAACCCAATATGAAACCTGAGGGCAGGATTCAGAAAAAAGTAAGGCCAGAAATATGGCAGATGGCATCAGCTAGTGTCCAAATGCCACTCAGAGGAGATGCCAGCTACCAGGCGTCATCTTGGTTACATTTCCTGCTCCTACAATAAAGGCAACTTGAGAGAGAATTTATTTCAGTTCATCGTCTACAGCAGGGGAGTCAAAGCACTTGTACAGAGGACCCCAGCCAGGGAATGGTGTTTTCTGCAGTGGGTGCTGGGACTTCCCATCTCAGCCACTTCCTCAAGTTAAACCACATATACAGTCCTGGGATCTGTCCCAGGTGATTCTAGATTCTGTCAAACTGACAGCATCCAGTCCTTTTCACCTGACTAGATTTATTCAAAGATGGGCTTTGTATTCTAAGGTTCTCCATTCTCCTTTATTTTCTTCTAGTGTGGCTTTTTTTTGTTTTTTGTTTTGTTTTTTTGGTTTATTTATTATTATATGTAAGTACACTGTAGCTGTCTTTAGACACACCAGAAGAAGGCGTTGTAGGCCACCATGTGGTTGCTGGGATTTGAACTCAGGACCTTTGGAAGAGCAGCCAGGGCTCTTAAGCACTGAGCCATCTCTCCAGGCCCCAGTGTGGGGCTTGTTGTTTGTTTGTTTGTTTTTGTTTTTTTGAGATTGGATTTCTCTATATAGCCCTGGCTGTCCTAGAACTGGCTCTGTAGACCAGGCTGGCCTGAAACTCATAGAGATCCACCTGCCTCTGCCTCCCGAGTGCTGGGATTAGAGGCCTGTGTTTAAGTGCAGAGCACACACACTCCTGACTTTATGCTGTCCTGCTTTGATCTCTTTCTGCCGCAGGGAAGCCCTGGGCGAGTACTTGGATGGGAAGAAGGAGACTGAGGAGGAGCAGAGCAAGAGCTACAAACAGAAAGAGGAGAGCCGACTGGTACGAGCCAGCAGCCGAGTCTCCCAGCCTGGTCTTCACAGGCAGGCGGGCAGGAAGTACCTTCTGTGTCTCTGAGAGTCTGTCATGTTTTGGGGTTCCCCAGGAGTGAGCGTTCAGATTGTAGGTTCCTGTCAGGAAAGGCGGCTCATAAGAGACGGGGGCAGGACACAGTGTGAGCCTGTCTCAGAAACAAACAAATTGGGGCAGCTTGGGCGGGTGGGGGTGACCCAGGGGTTAATGTGCTTGTGTGGAAAGCACAAGTGCTGGAGTTCAGATCCCCAAACACATGTAAATTCGGAGTGGGCAGGGGGCAGAGAACCCTAAGCGAGCTGGCTTAGAATTCACTGTGTAAGGCTGGTGGGTGGCCCACGTCTTTAATCCTACTACTCGGGAGGCAGAGGCAGGCAGATCTCTATGAATTTGAGGCCAGCCTGGTCTACAAAGGGAGTTCAGGACAGCCAAGGCTACACAGAGAAAACCTGTCTGAAAAAACAAAACACTGTGTAGATCAGGCTGGTCTTAAAACTAGAGATCCACCTGCCTCTGCCTCCTGAGTTCTAGTATTAAAGGCAAAACCCACCATGCCCAACCATATATAAATATAAATATAAATATATATATATATGTAATTACATTTAACTTCTTTACTTTATGTGCCCTAAGGTGTATGTGCCATGCTGCGTGTGGCAGTCAGAGGACTTGTAGCAGTGGGAGTTGATTCCTACGGTGTGTGTTCCAGGGGTTGAACTCAGGGCTTGGCAGTTGGGCACTTACCCAGTGAGCCGTCTCAGCAGCCCAGAATGTTCTAGCTTCACAGCTTGCCACGTCTTTGTTTTCCAGAAACTGACTAAACTCCTGCTCTGCGGGACTGAGTTGGTGACAAATATTCAGGTGGCTACAGACATCAGAGAGATCCACAGGAGGGTTGAAGAGGAGGAGACGAAACGGCAGAGGTAAGGGCTCGGCCGCATTTGTGAGCTGCCACTGCTGTGACCACTCTTCAGCTCTCTCTAAGTCCTTGGAGCGGAAATTTGTCCAACCTGGTCTCATGGAATCTCCTTCCTGCTCCTTATGAAGCCATCGTTCTCCCTTCTGGGCCCCCTCCCTCCTCCCTCCCTTCCTCTAGTGTCCCAAGCTGTGTGTGTGTGTGTGTGTGTGTGTGTGAATGGAGGGCCAGTCCTTTGTCTCTGATAACACTCAACCGTGGTCTGTTCCAAAAATGAGGCCAATGTCAAGGATTGTAGGAAGTCACAGGAGTAGGCTTTCGGCTTTTCTGCAGAGGTTGGCGAAAACTCAGCAGTACTTTTGGGTTGTGCTGGGAAGTCCAAGTAGGGTTTAGGTTGTTGCGTAGGCGTCTTAGACAGAGGCGTGCCGTCTCAGAACATGCCTAGGAATGACAGGGGCTGCTGACAGCCCTGGGAGTGACTCTTGCAGGTGAAGCCTGTTGAGTAGGAGTTGCTGGCAGAGCGTGGGGTGACTCCGGGTGGGGACGGGGTGTGTACATGCACCTGAAGTCAAAGCTTGCCTTTGTCAGCAAACTTTTCTGAGTTCTGCCCCTAAGAACTGATGGAAACCTGGGCTTGGAGCGCCCCCTAGTGTTTAACCTGCAGCGGCCACTCCAGCCTCAGATAAGGCAAAGATAAAACTTAGTGACAAAGTGACGCTTTGTGAGGAAAATGCTGGCTTTTGTTCCTCTTATCTGGGCTTCTCTGGTCTTGGTAAACACAGTGGGAAACAGTGGGACTTGCTTTCTGCTGTCTGGCACACAGGACTGTTACCCGAAGTCCTGCTGTAAGATGATGTTACTGTGACAGATTCAGAGGCCACATGATACTGAAGATTTTGGAGGTAAAAGGAGAGTCAGAAAAAAAAAATATCAACCAAGAAGCTCTATATTTAAATGAATTAAATGACCAGACCCACAGATAGCTCAGCGTTAGGCACCTATGTAGCAGCGTAGCTTGGAAAAGAAACATTGTAATAGGTCCTGTGTGCTCTTGATTGAGCACAGGCTGAGGCACAGGGTAAGATCATATTCATGTTGTGGCTCCTGCAAGAAAGAACTTTAATCTCTGCCTTTAATCCCAGCACTTAGGTGACAGAGGCAGGAGGATCTCTGTGAGTTCGAGTCCAGCCTGGTCTACAGAGTGAGTTCCGGGACAGCTGGGGCTACATGGTGAAAACCCTGTCTTGAAAGAACTAAACAAAACAAAAGGAAGTTGTGGTATTGTTTGGTGACAGTATAGGGTCAGTGGCGTTGCGTTCGCTGGTGTAGTCCTAGCCACCATTTTCAGAAGAGCTCCTGTTTCAGCTCTGATGCCTTCTTCTCTGCCACATCCTCAGTGTACCCTGCACAGAGCCTCTTTGGAATTCCTAAAAGGCATTCCTGATTTCCTTCTTGTACATTCCATTAGTCTAGCTGGGGAGGAGCGATCAGACACCCAAGGCTATGCTGTTAATAAAAGAACATACGTAAGAATTTAAGAGCTGGGTGTGGTAGCTTATGCCTGTATTCATCTCAGTACTTGTAAAGTTGAGGTAGGAGAGGAACCTCAATTTTGAAGCCACTCAGGGGTGCCTATGGAGGTACAGGCCAGCCTAAGACTCTCAATCATAAGAATATAGGGTACCACTTGTGATGTGGCTGCCGGGTACTGAAGACACCGCCCCCCCCCACTCCCCGCCGCAACAGTTCATCATTTTATTAACCCTAGCAACAGGTGTACAAAGGTCGCCGAGGTAGATGCTTCATCCTCTCCACTGTACAGAAGACGGAAGTGAAGCTTGCTGGGGTCACATGCCTTGTCTCAAGTCCACCCACAGTGAGGCCAGGATTTGAATGTAGGCTGTTTGTAACAACTGCGGTGTGTCACCGTCCCACCCAGCCCAGCTGGCTCGATTGGGCGCAGGGATGTGCTTTAATGCTGACGTGTTTCTTAAATTGAGGTTGGAGTTTATGAAGAAGAGGCTTTGTGGAAGTTGGTCATCTTGATGCTTTGACAAAACCTACAAGATCAGCTTAGGGAAGGAAGGTTTTATTTTGGCTCACAGTTTGGGATTACAGTCCATGGTGACTGGAAGCCATGCCAGCAGGAGATCGAGGCGGCGGCTCACACCACGCCAGATGCCAATAGGAGGGGGGAAGGGGAGAATGCTGGTGCTCTGCTCAGCTTCTCCTTTTCATTCAGCCTCAGGCTTCACTAGGCTTTCCTACCTCAGGCGCCTTGATCTTGACACGCCCTCAGCCTGCCCAAAGGCTTGTTCCTGTTGCAATCCTAAACCCCACCAAGCTGGTGAACAGTGTTAACCATGGCAGATTTCAGTGTAGGTTTGAGCAGGCAGGGCATTAAGAGCTGGGGGTTGGGGGAGGGGATGTGGAAGGACGGTGATCCGTGCTTCCGTGTGTCTGTCTGTCAACGGATGAACGTGCTGTTGGTCTTCCTTGGCAGGTGTCTCACTTGGGGTGAAGCTCTGGGACCCACATGATAGAAGCAGAGGACTGACTTCAAGTGGTCCTCTACACACGTGTGACTGCACATGTATGTGCCTGTACACATACATACACAGACACACTAAATAAATAAATAACAGGCAATCCAAAGTTAAGCTAAATAATAGTTTTTCCGGAGTTGGCATTTGTTCTGGGCGAGTGTCAGAGGGGGGAGCCTGGACCATGGGTGAGTGTCTGAGGGGGGGGCCTGGACCATGGGTGAGTGTCTGAGGGGGGAGCCTGGACCATGGGTGAGTGTCTGAGGGAGGAGACCGGACCATGGATGGAGCCTGGACCAAGCTCTTTGGAGAAGCCTTCTCTGGAAGGCGGGACCCAGAGCACGCAGCATGCTTCTACCTGCAGACTGGATAAGTTGGAGAACGAAGTTAAGACCAGCCAGGACAAATTTGACGAAATCACGGCGAAGTGGGAGAAGGGCAGGCAGAAGCGGATTCCGCAGGAACTGTGGGAGATGCTCAACAGCCAGCAGGTGCACTGCGCCAGGCTCATAGAAGACAAGAACAAGCTCATCAGCGAGCTGCAGCAGGCAAGGGGCAGCCTGCGTCCAGGCTGGGGGTGGGGGTGGGGATGCTTTACTTTATCACCGAGCAAGTGACCTAATTCAAGTCAGGAGTGGAGATAGGCACCTGCGATCCTGTGATCCCAGCGCGCAGGAGGCTCACGCAGGAGGATAGCAGGCTCGGTGGGCTATAGCAACGAGGGGGTGTTGGAAAAAAAACGAGCCATCCACTTGGCCTGTTTTTATGCTGAGTTGAATGCAGGGCAGCTCTCTCAGGTAGATGGTTCCCAGGTCTGCAGACTCACTCCAAGAGCTCCCTTTACTCTGCCGGCGGTGGCCTCTCTAAACTCTCAGAAGGGTTCGAGTCTGGCACAATCTCACTTGTCTGCTTTTGATTTTGTTCCCACTGCAAGCCTGCTAGCCCGAGGCGCTTCCTGTTTTCTTCTGGGCACTTGCTATTTTAGGCTTTGCTTTTAAGTTTTTATTCCATCTGAGTTAATTTTTTATGACATAAGGAGAGATCACTATTTCATATTTTACATGTGGACTGTCCAGCTAGTTAATAATGCTTCCTCCTCCTCCTCCTCCTCCTCCTCCTCTTCTTCTTCTTCTTCCTCCTCCTCCTCATCTTCCTGCTCTTCTTCCTTCTCCTCCTCTTCCTCCTCCTTTTCTCCTCCTCCTCTTCTTCCTCTTCATCCTCTTCTTCCTTCTCCTCCTCTTCTTTCTCCTCTTCTTCCTCCTCTTTTAAAATTTTCAGTTTCTGGGCACAGACTCATAAACTCCAGGTTGGCCTTAAACTGTACTTGTAATTGAGAATGGACTTGAATTTCTAATCCCTCTGCCTCTGCCTCCTAAGTACTGAGATCACAGGCCTGTGTCACTATTCTGGGTTTATGTGGTGCTGCAGATCAAACCTAGGGCCACCAGTACTTGAAGTGAGCACTCTTCCAACTGACCTGTGACCCTGGCTCTAATAGCATCAGAAGGACTTTCTCCGTAGTGTAGAGTTGTAGGAGACTATTGGGCTGAGACTAGGGGTGTGACTCAGTGATAGAGTCCTTGCCTAGCATGCCACGGCTCTATGGTGCACGGCCTGCCTCTGTCTCTCAAGTGCTGGAATTTATTTATTTATTTTTTGGTTTTTCGAGACAGGGTTTCTCTATGTAGCCCTGGCTGTCCTGGAACTCGCTCTGTAGACCAGGCTGGCCTCGAACTCAGAAATCCGCCTGCCTCTGCCTCCCAAGTGTTAGGATTAAAGGCGTGCGCCACCACCCGGCAAGTGCTGGAATTTAAAGGTGCATGCCATCACACTTGGATTTTTCTTTTTTTTTTTTTTGTTTGTTTGTTTTGTTTTTGTTTTGTTTTTTCGAGACAGGGTTTCTCTGTGTAGCCTTGGCTGTCCTGGAACAAACTTTGTAGACCAAGCTGGCCTCGAACTCAGAAATCCTCCTGCCTCTGTCTCCCAAGTGCTGGGATTAAAGGCGTGCGCCACCATCGCCCGGCTGGATTTTTCTTTTTAACCAAGTCTTGATATATAAGGCCGGCCGGCCATGAGCTCACTATGAACCCTAGAGAGGCCTCGAACTCACTTAGTAACCAAGGCTGACACTCACATTCACAAGCCCCTCATCACTAGATCCGTGCCACTATGCCTGGCTTAATACCTAGTGTGTACAGCTTCAGACGAGAGGTGGTCGGTTGTGTGCGCTCTGACCTCTGGCTTCTGTCTCTGTTTCTGACTGACTCTGCCTGTTCTCTTCTCAAGGAGTTGAAAATAAAGGATGACCAGTATGTGAAGGACCTGAAGAAACAGTCGGAAGACATCACCCTGCTTCTGGAGAGAATGGAGGAGCAAGTGAAGAACATGATGAAGAACTTCCGCCAGGAGCTCATTCACATCGAGGTGAGGGTTCTCGGGGACGCCGGTCCTGACAGTTCAAGGGGGGGCCTGGAGGCTCCATCCTCTGATTTCTGTCTCTGATTCTAGGTTTGTTTGCTCATTCATTCATTTATTCAACAGTAGCCCAGTGTCCTCTGTATTCAGGGCACTATTGCAGGGGCAGCAGTTCCTATTGCTGAGACAAAACAGCTTGAGTGGGGAAAGGCCTCGCTGGGACTGATGGGTTCAGAGGACTCAGACCGTCGATGGAGCCCTTCACACTGTGAAGGCAGGAAGCAGAGAGGAGTGTGCCTAGCTGAAGGGTGTCCCTCTCCCCTTATTCCACCAGACTCCCAGCCTGTTCTCATCAGGCTCCTAATCTAATGTACCGCCCACACTCAGGACAGTTTTTTCCTTAGTTAGTCTCGGACTGTCCAGGAGGCGTGCCCAAGGCAAACTCTCTGGAGGCTCTCAGTTCAGCCAGGTTGCCAGGATAAGGGATAAGTGAAGGGCATAGCATTCTAGAACCATAGTCAAACGCAGCGGTTTGTTGCTGGTACATGGCCGGTGATGTGAAGGGACAGGGACAGGAGTGACAACTAGGAATCAAGGATCAGTGCCTTGAATGTGAATGACACGTTCAAGAGTAAGATTGAGTTCTGGGTCTTCCAAAAATGGAAGAGACACAAGAGGGCTGGGCTCTTTCCTGATCGTCACCTCACCTCTGCAACGGGAGGCCTTCCCAATCTGCATGCTGTCTTTGTTTCGTGGGGCCCAGCCATGGCAATGCTAGTCAAGGTTGAGGTACACACCAAGGCTTGCCCCGTGGTTCTCAATCTGTGGATCTCGGCCCTTTCAGCAGGGTCACATATTAGATATTTATATTACGATTCACAACAGTAGCAAAATTGCAGTTATGAAGTAGCAATGAAATAATTTTGTGGTTGGGGGTTAGCACAACACGAGGAACTGTACTAAAGAGTAGCAGCGTCAGGAGGGTTGAGAGCCACTGCGCTGAGCTGTGGGACTCTGGGATAGCTTCCTCTCAGAGTTCACGAGTCCGATACATTTGTTAGCTTCCATGCAACTCTTTTAGCAGTCTTTCGGCCTCATGAAATTTGGGGAGTTCATGTTTGTATGTGACTTCACTCCTCTGTGTGACTAGGCATGTGTGTTGTTACCTACAAGTTCTCAGTACTGGTGGGACCCCCTCCCTGCCGTGGCTGCACACACGAGGGCTGTTTCCTGTCTTACTTGTAGAAAGCCTTTGAGTCAGAACGACAAGAACTGCTATCCAATAATAAGAAGAAGTGGGAGCGAGCTCTGCAGGCTCACAATGCCAAGGAGGTAAGGGTGGGTGAGTGCGTGGGGGGCCCCCCGGGGACCCCGCGGGTAGTGACAGATAATGCTAAGCCTTGAGCCTCAAGTGCCCCGGGTGGGACTTGGGCGGCCCACACTCCTTTCTGAGCTTCATCATTATCGGCGTGGTTTTGAAGGCTGCACGTGTCTGATGGGTAGGGAACAATTTTTGCAGCTCTCTGAGGTTTCCACTGTCTTGTCACTGTCCCCTCAGTATCCGCCAAAGTCATAATATGTGTGGCCCAAGAAAGTGTTTTTTCCTTCTTTCTCTGAGAGAGTGTCTCATGTAGCTCAGGATGGCCACATGTAGCTCAGGATAGCCTCAAAATTTCTATATGTTCAGGATGACCTTGATCCTTTTGACCTTCTGCCTGCATCCCCTGAGTGCTGGAGCTGTGTGGCATTACGTCCAGTTTATGATGTACGAGGGCCCAACCCAGGGTCTCCTTTGTGCTAAGTGAGCACTCTTCCGGATGAGCTACCTCACCAGCTCAGGAAACTTTTAGAACATACTTTACTTAATTGTTATCATTATTATTATTACTGTTATTGAGATGGTCTCACTGTGTAGTCCTGTCTTGCCTGAAACTCCCTGTGTAGAACAGGCTGGTCTCGAACTTGTGAACATGCGTCTGCCTCTTGATTGTTGGGGCTGCAGGTGTGTACAACGCAATTTTAAGACATATTTAAAAAGTAGTGTGGGAATATTGCATTACTTTATTTTATATGTACAAAGAACAAAGAAATGACATAAGATAAATCATTATCATCATCAGCAGCAGCAGCAGCGGCAGCTTTGTTCTGCAGTGTAAAGGCTAGGTTATAAAGTGTTTAATTTCTTTTAAGATCTGTTTTTTTGTTTGTGTTTTTGTTTTAGTGTATAGGTATGTCAGGATAGGCGAATGTGTATAGGAGCCCACAAAAACAGAAGAGGGCATTAGAACTCCTGGAGTTACAGTCATGTGGATGCTGGGAACCGAACTTGGGGCCTAGTAGGAGCACTACTCTCTCTTAACAGCTGAGCCATCATGCCGGCCCTGATTTAACTTCTTGACAGAGCGCCTCTCTGTAGTTTCTGCAATAAGAACCTAGCTAAGGCTCCCAGAACTGAAGACCTTGGAGGGTGGACTTTGAATGCCGTCCCCGTGTGCAGGAGCCTGCCAGGCCATGCACCGTGGCCTGCTCGTTGGGCTCCCTGGGGGTCTGAGTTGGGCGGGGCTCGCTCACCCTGCTGCCCGCCATCCTTAGCTGGAGTACCTCATCAACCGCATGAAGAAGGTGGAGGACTACGAGAAACAGCTCAACAAGCAGCGGATCTGGGACTGCGAGGAGTACAACAAAATTAAGATCAAGCTAGAGCAGGACGTGCAGGTGAGGGGCGCACCCTCCCCCAGCCGGGATCAGGCGGCAGATGCTCCGCTGGCTCAGCCTTGCTACCACCCCCGTGTCGCAGAGGCAGCCATTCACTCCAGAGTATTTGTCTTTCTTTCATTTATTTATTTGTTTGTTTGTTTGTTTATTTATTTATTTATTTTGTGGGCAGGGGTAGGGTCTAGTGTAGTCTAGGTTGGTCTTGACCTCTCTGTGTAGCCAAGGATGACCCTGAACTCCGAAACTTTCTGCTTCTAGCTTCTAACTGCTGGGAGTTGCAGATGGTGGCGAGCCACCGTGGGAATGTTAGGACCAGGACACACACAGGTTCTCTGCAAGAACAGACAGTGCTCTAAGCAATGAACCATCCCTCTCCAACCCATTAGTTTAACTATTTTTTTTAAAAAAAATTATTTGGTTATTTGTAAACCCTGAACAGACTTTTGTTTTGCTTTGTTTATTTTTTGGAGACAGGGTTTCTCTGTATAGCCCTTGCTGTCCTGGAACTCACTCTGTAGACCAGGACAGCCTCGAACTCACAGAAATCGGCCTGCTTCTGCCTGCCAAGTGCCGGGAATAAAGGTGAGTGCCACTGAACTGAGGCCAGCCTGGTCTACAGAGTGAGTTCCAGGACAGCCAGGGCTACACAGAGAAACCCTGTCTCAAACCCGCCCCCCCCACCCAAAAGGTGTGTGTCACCATGCCTGACTTAGTTTAACTCTTAATGAATGAAAAGAAAAACTGTTATTTTAGACGCCCATGCTCTATCAACCTATCGTCTGTCTCACTATCACCTGTCTCTCTAGTCTGTTGTCTATCGTTTGGGGATTGAATTTGGGGCCTCATGCACATTAAGTGAATACTGAAACGCTGAGCTTCGTCCCGGCCTCCTCTTTACTTTTTGAGGTAGTCTCAAGTTACCCAACCTGTCCATGAAGTCACCTGTAGCCCAGGCTGGCTTTGTGACACACCCGCCTTAGCCTCTGGAGCGGCCGAGGTTGTAGCCTATGCCGCTAGGCTCAGCTGGTCCTTGTCACTGGAAACTATATATAAGTCCAGTTCTCACTAAGAGCTGCTGTCTTTAACACCAGCGTGGTTTTTTGTTTTTTTGGTTTTTTTCGAGACAAGGTTTCTCTGTGTAGCCTTGGCTGTCCTGGAACTCACTTTGTAGACCAGGCTGGCCTCGAACTCAGAAATCCTCCTGCCTCTGCCTCCCAAGTGCTGGGATTAAAGGTGTGCGCCACCACCGCCCGGCAACACCAGGGTGTTAACCACACAACACTGAATGAGTGCCAGGTACAGTGGCCATTAATACATGGCTGGAGAAAGGGGTCAGGGATGTGATCCATGCCTGTATCCCAGAATTTACAAGGTGGGAGTGAAAGGATTAGCAGTTCTAGGTCATCCTTAGCTACATAGGGAGTTGAAGGCCAGCCTAGGCTACAGGAGACCCTTCCCAGAAAAAAAGCAAAGCAACAATAACTATGCTTAATATATATCAGTCAAGGATGGCCGTGTTGAGACTAAAACCTGAGCTGACAGTTGGACACTGGTGTTGAAAGTTTGTTAAACATGGAGAGGAAACCAACAACCCGTTGCGTAATCATGTCGCTGTGCCCTGCAGACATGGACTGTGGGAGACACAGGCTTCTGTGAGTTGTGCAGGACCTTGGGCTACGCTGCCATCAATCCCCATATGCCATTGCCTCTGGGACCCCAGTGGGAACTGTCTCGCAGCTGAGATCTGGTGAAGCTCAAAGGTCTCTGGGCTGGTGTTGCACACTCAGGACACTGGCTGTGCCCAAGGCATCTGTCACTGGCATTGGCACAGAGGAAGCAAAACTAGCCAACAGTAGTCAAATGTGCTCGAACAGTGATACAAATCAAAGTCATCAGTCGACAGGCTGCTGGTATCAGGTTTGCCTCAGGGCCTTGCTTATAGAATCAGCATATTGTTCAATTCTTTCAGATTGCTAAGGCCAAATCCTTCAGCTCTGAGGTTTCTGCACTGTATTCAGTGAAGTGAGAGACTGGAAGTGGTTCATGATGCTGACTGTGGTACCAGGGGCTGTGGAGATGGATCAGGGGTTAAGAGCACTTGCAGCTCTTGCAGAAAGCCCGGGCTTGCTTCCCAGCATCCCATGTGGCGACTCACAGTGTCCTGGAACCCAGGCTCTGGCCTTCACCTACACGTGGTACACATACATACATGCACTCGCTCACACATACACATTAAAAAGGTGGTACTGGAAATGTTCCTCTGTGTGTGTGTGTGTGTGTACCTGCCAGTGCATCATGGTATAGGCACATGTAGGATCAGAAATGATTTCCAGAAGTTATATCTCTCTTTCTTTCCATTATCTCTTAAATATATTTTAAAGGCCTAGTATGTACAAGGTCTTGGATTTTTTTTTTTTTTTTAAAGGAAGGACGTTAGGGTTTTACTGCCATGAACAGACACCATGACCAGGGCAACTCTTTTAAGGACAACATTTAATTGGGGCTGGCTTATAAGGTTCAGAGGTTCAGTCCATTATCATCAAGGCAGGAGCATGGCAGCATCCAGGTAGACATGGAACTGGAGGAGAGTTCAATATTTTATTGGAAGGCAAACAGAAGACTGGCTTCCAGGCAGCGGGGATGAGGGTCTTAAAGCCCATCCCGACAGTGACACACTTTCTCTAACAAGGCCACTTGTACCCCAACAAGGCCACACCTCCTAATAGTGCCGCTCCCTGGGCCAACCATATTCAAACCACCACAGGAGGCAAAATATATTTTTAAATGTATATAGGAAAATACATGTTCTGATACAGTCTTCCTTTAAGAATGATATTTGCATCAAGTTCATGTGCAATTTGAATGCAAAGATCACATGCTCTTCGTAGTATGGATATAAATACACACTGTGACTGGAGAGGTTTGGAGAGTGCTGCCCTGTTGATCAGGGCTCACTGTAGAGTTATGGGGAGCACGGGGGGTCTCTGGACACCGCCACTCAGACACTCTGCACTCTTTGTCCCAGAGAGGACCAGAAGAGCCACTGTGGTCACCTCTAGTTCCAAGTGGCTCTGGAGGCCTTCCGCCCTGTGTGGTCACGCCTTTATGTTACCACATCCAACATGGAACTTTTCTCCTGGACTTCTGTGATGTGCCACCTCACTGGTCCCTGGCCAGCCCCTGAGTACATATGGCTTGGGTTCTGATCCAGACTCCTGGGCTATGCCCCAAAAGGCTATGCTTGGAATGTGGCTTGCTTCCATCAAAGAAAAAAGAATTGTTCTCAGGAACCACACTGGACCAGGTCATCACACCTGAACCACGCCCCCTTCCCCAGAGCTCTCTGTCAGCTCACTAACTCCTGCTGGTCCAGGTCTCAGCTGAGATGCGGGTGGCACCTCCTCAGGGCTGTTTCCTGGGTCAAGGTCAAGGGCTTCTGATTGAAGGAGGAGAGCGTTCCTCTCCGTGCCCTCCCTGTCCCCTGCTTACTGAGAATTTCTTAGCATCGGTGTGTACTCAGCTGTGTTAGACCTGGATGGGGCTCTACACTTTTCAATAGTGGTTTCCCAGAAGCATCTAGAAAGATGTCTGACATCGGTCACTCGGTAGATACAGACCCCATTTCCTTCTCATGGGTGGGTGCAAGGGGAGCAGGCTGGGCTACGTGACCACCGCTGTGGACCTACCTGCCCACGTGCCTTCCACCACGCATGAACATAGGTTGGTTGCATTTCACTGATATTGCTACTCTGGAGAGCAAAACTGAGGAAATTTTAAGCTTTTGTGGCAATATTATTTTATAGTGTTTTTATTTTTGTTTTTAAGATTTATTTATTTTATGTATATGAGTACACTGTAGCTGAACAGATGGTTGTGAGTCATCATGTGGTTGCTGGGAATTGAACTCAGGACCTCTGCTCACTCTGTCCCCGCTCGCTCAGGCCCAAAGATTTATTTATTATATGCAAGTACACTGTAGCTGTCTTCAGACACACCAGAAGAGAGCGTAAAACCTCATTACGGATGGTTGTGAGCCACCATGTGGTTGCTGGGAATTGAACTCGGGACCTTTGGAAGAGCAGTCAGTGCTCTTAAACACTGAGCCATCTCTCCAGCCCAATATGGTGTTTTTAAAGCCAGCTTTTCGTTACCGTTAATGGGTTTGGAGTCAGGGTTCGTTGCACTTGACCATTCTGGATGCACTCTTTCTCTTTGAATATGCAGGGTTAGCTGCCACAGGATTGAGCTGCAGTTTATTCATTATTTTGCCTTTACTGACAATTTCTCCTTTTTTTAGATTTATTATGTTTTTATTTTTGTGTGTGTTTGTCTGCGTCTAAGTGTATGCACATGTGTGTGCAGGTTCCCGCAGATACCAGAAGAACACATTGGATCCCCTTCCCAACATATGTGCTGGAAACCCAAATACAGTCCTCAGCGATGGCCACGAGTGCCCTTAACGGCTGGGCCACACTGCTTCAGCCCTATGGTGATAGAAATGCTCATTCAGGTTGAGGCACCTGCCCCTGAGATCCCTTTGGACTGTGATTGGAACAAACCATTTAGGTCCTCGGGGGTAGTATGTTATACTAGGGCCAACTAGCTATCCAGGTATAGATTCGTGTATTCATGCATGTATCCGTGTACGTATGTGTGTAGGAATGCATGCCTGTGTTGTGTGTTTACTTTTAAAATTTACACCAGATTCTTGAGCAACAGCTTCAGCAGATGAAAGCAACTTACCAGCTAAACCAAGAGAAGCTGGAGTACAACTTCCAGGTCCTGAAGAAGAGAGACGAAGAGAGCACAGTGATCAAGTCCCAGCAGAAGAGGAAACTCAACCGGTGAGTGGGCGGGAGGGGAGGTGAGAAGTGGGCAGGCGGCTGGCGAGTGGGCGGGCGGGGGGGGTGAGTGAGTGAGTGGGCGGCTGGCGAGTGGGCGGGCGGGGGAGGGTGAGTGAGTGAGTGGGCGGCTGGCGAGTGGGCGGGCGGGGGGGGGTGAGTGAGTGAGTGGGCGGCTGGCAAGTGGGCGGCTGGCGAGTGGGCGGGCGGGGGGGGGTGAGTGAGTGAGTGGGCGGCTGGCAAGTGGGCGGGCGGGGGGGTGAGTGAGTGAGTGGGCGGCTGGCGAGTGGGCGGGCGGGGGAGGGTGAGTGAGTGAGTGGGCGGCTGGCGAGTGAGTGGGCGGCTGGCGAGTGGGCGGGCGGGGGGGGTGAGTGAGTGAGTGGGCGGCTGGCAAGTGGGCGGCTGGCAAGTGGGCGGCTGGCGAGTGGGCGGGCGGGGGGGGTGGGGGAGTGTGTGGGCGGCTGGCAAGTGGGCGGGCGGGGGGGGGTGAGTGAGTGAGTGGGCGGCTGGCGAGTGGGCGGGCGGGGGGGGGTGAGTGAGTGAGTGGGCGGCTGGCGAGTGGGCGGGCGGGGTGGTGAGTGAGTGGGCGGCTGGCGAGTGGGCGGGCGGGGGGTGAGTGGGTGGGTAGACCAGCTTGCTTTCTGGACCTTTTGTGGTGGCCTCCAGGCATGGGTAAATGCTTCTTCTGAAGGGAGAGAAAAAGTCAGGCGGTGAGAGGGGACAAGCGAGAGGGGCCACCTTCGTCCAGCGGGCTTAGGTGCCCCACTTTGCCTTCCTCCTCTCAATCAGCCTGCACGATGTCCTCAACAACCTGAGAACAAAATACGCCAAGCAGAAACGGCAGTTTCAGGATGACAACCAGTCCCTGACCTCAGACTACAAACGGCTCATGAAGCAGTTCAAGGACCTACAGAAAGCCCTGAGGTGTCCTGGGGACCCAGTCCTCAGGCCCTGTCTTGGAATAGGGGTGATGATTGGGAGGGACACGGCAGGGGCTCATTAGCAGTGACTTCATTAGACTTGAGTGCAGCAGCTCTTTTGGAGTCAGCCCAGGGGTCTCAGGACCCCCTCGTGTATCACCTGTCCATCCTCATTCCTTGTTGGGACAGCTGCCTTTTATCCCAGGCAGGGTGCTGGGGATTTGAGATTTTTCCCTCATGTTTTCGCATTGACAACTGGGGGGCCCTGGGGCTAAGACGGCGCTGCTCCAGTCTCCAGCGTGTGACAAAGTGACTCATAAGGGATGGCATCAAAACTAAAGTCATAGGAAGGTCATTCTGCCAGAGAGCCAGCCAGAACAGGGTGGGAAAGGTGGCAGAAAATAATCCAGCAGGGGGGACACCTGCAGCTCACAGGACTTGTTGAGGTCAGCTGCCTTCCCTTCACAGACACTTCAACATCATTGAAGAGGAGAAGTTTCGAGAGATCTGGCTGATGAATGAAGCCGAGGCGAAGGTGCTGGTACAAAGAGCCTTTGATGTGGACAGGATCATCCATTCCCAGCAGCTGGGGCTGCCCTGGAAGCCGCCTAACCTCTGGTTCCTGAATAACGTGGGGCCGATTTCCCTGCAGCAGCGGAAGTCAGTCACACAAATACTAGAAGAACTTCTGCTGCAGATAGGTGACTAGAAACGGAGTCAGTGCGACGGAGCATGCAGGGACCTCTGAGAGCATAGGCCAATGCACCCAGGCTACATGGGGACGCAGGACACACGCTCAGTACTGAACAGCGGGTGAAGGAGCTGCCAAGCTTGACATCTTCAGTTCAAACCTGAGAACCCACATCATAGAAGGAGAGAACTGACTCTTGCAAGATGACCTCTGACCTCCACACACGTGTGCCCTCACATACGATAAATAAAAACATACTCTATACCCAGCACCGCACACATGTTAGGCACACTCTGAAGTCATTGTGGTACAGCTAAGCCCTCACTTGATTTCCAGTTCCATTGACCATTACCTGACTGTAGTAAAAACTGACTTCCTTTCCACACTGGCCTGGGCTGACTGTGCCTGAGCTCCCTCAGACAGCCCCTCTGATCATCCCTGTTTCCTGTCGTGTGTTTACTTTGTGCTGCTGAGTAAATAGACTTGCTCATTTGTCTTTTCATTTTCTTTGTTGGAAGATTGTTGGGACAGATGACCCCCAAGTAGGTTTGTTAGGTTAACGGCCTTTGTTATCTTGTTGGAAATGACTACACAGTCGCGGTTGTTCCCATATTCTCAGCAGTGTATGCTATCTCCGACTCTCAGAGTCTCTCATGTGGCCAAGCTAGCCTCTCAAACTCCAAGTAGCCAAGGCCGGCCTTGAACTCCTGATGCTCCAAGTTCTAGGACTATAGGCATATGCCAGCTCATAGATATGATCACATTCTTTGAATAACCGTCCCCACACGGGGCAGACTTTCTTCAGCACTCAGACATGGGTGGCCACTGAGAGGCAGCAAGAGACCCGTTTGCTCAGGGAAAGCCACTGACTGCTTCTCAAAGTCCAAAAGGACAGGGAGTCATCCTCTTAACGTCTTTCTTCCTTTGACCCACTTGTAGAAGACGAGGGGACAGAGGCGGCCATGTCCGAAGACGAGTCTTACATGGACCTGCCCAGTCAAGTTTCAGCCAAAACCACCAAGAAGATCCTGATGCTGCTGTGTGATGAGTCGGTGAGGCCACTGAGGTGTGCGGCCTGGAGCCAGGCCTGCCCAGGAGGGGTCCGGGGAGTGAGCTCCCAAGGCAGTGCTAGCAGAGGCCCGGCCAGCAATGGCTGCTCGCCCAGTGGGCCGATGAGGTATTCTGGAAGAATCTCCAGCCTCTTCTGAGAGCAGTGCTGGTTGACAGTAGCACCTTGCCTGCCACTAAGTCATCTGCTGGGTTTACCATTCCAGTGGTCACACCAGCGGCGGCCTTTCTCCAGCCTTATCAGGTCTAGGACACTTCCACTGTCTTGGCAACTAGAATCAGGCTTAGAGCAAGGGTATGTTGGAGCTGCCTCGGTGGGAGCTGGGTTAGTGGGTGTTTCTTGGACGCCAGCATTCTGAGGTGGTAGAAGCTAAAACACTGCTCAGCCCCAGTGGTCCTGGACAGTCGAGGCAGTTGCTTTGTTACTTCTGAAGCCACTCCTGCTGAAGGAGTCAGCTGGCGGGTCCTCTCTGTTGGATGCAGCGGTGGCACTTGGCTTCTCCTCGCCCCGCCCCCATCTGTGTCACACGCATGTGTTCTGATGTGGCTCGTGTCTCCATCGCCTTCTCTCCTCTCTTCAGTGCTTGCTCGTGGGCTCTGTAACTATTTGGGGGTGGGGATATGGGTGCAGCGGGCACTGAGGCTTATAGTCTGGTTTAAAGGAATGTGAAGACTCAGTTGTTTGCCCAGTGGCTTGTGGGTAAGGTAGAGGGCAGTCTAAACCCCAAATGGGATCTACTGACTCTGTCCTTGGACTTGCTTCCTGAGACTGGCTTAGGTCTCCCAAGATGGCCTTCATTGAGGACCCCACTGCCCAAAGGTTCACTAATAGAGATTGTGCTCTGTGGCATTGTCCCTGGAGAGTCACGTGCCTTGTTCCTGAAACCTGGCTCTGACTATGGACACCATCTTTCTTTTCTCCTCAGGGTTTCCTCATAGAGAGCAAACTATTGAGTCTGCTCCTCCCCCTGGAGAAGAGCGAATGCTATCTGCTGAGATTGGACGCCATCTTCTCTGTGAGTACCACTGGGAGGAGAGGACACAGGGTGAGGGGTCAGAGCCTGTTTTCTCGACATTACCTCGACCCCAAGACTGCACCAGTCACCCAGGCCTCCCTGGGCTCAGTAACACTGCCTGCCTTCAACTTCAGATGGCTTTGGTGCCACACCCTGTGTGGAGCCCTCCTGACTCTGGCCTTTGTGTTCTGATGGATCCAGTTCGCTGCAGCTTCCTGGACTCTGTATTCAGCTTCCAGGGATGCTGAGGGGGAGCATCTGAATCTCTGGCTCACGATAGCCGAGAGTCTATGAGTAGCCCCAGTTCACAGCCTGTTTGATGAGGCGTCTGAGTGGCCATCTTGTTTTCTCCTTAGGCCCTGGCAATCGAAAGCGAGGATGACCTCTACAAGCTGGTAAACTTCTTCCTTCGATACCGAGCCCACCGGTTATCCTCCGCCCAGGTAAGACGGGCAGAGTGTTTCCTTTTGTTTCACTTCTCTACAAGTTTTGCTTCCCTGTGGGGTCCTGCCTCTCTTCCCTCTGCCTCTGTCTATGACGCAGGACTGTGTTCTGATGTGGCTGGCACCTCCCCCCACTATATCTTCTTCTCTTGTAGCTGTTTGGGCAGTATGCTGGAGTTAAGCACTGACCTTGGACCTGGGGGAATAGACGGTGTCTATGCCAGGAATGGTTAATAGCATGGGCTTAGTTACTATTTTTTTCTGTTTGCAAAGGGCAGAATGGCTGGGGGAGGGATGGGATGTTGTTCTATACTGAGGTCCAAGGGCTCTTTTCCCAGGCTTTCCTCAAAACCAGGCTTGAACCACTGTGAAACATGAATGTACTGCGTTCTGCATATTCTGATTCATCACACTTCCCTATGAAGCAGGACTTGTTTTTAACACCATGAATATTATGTTGTAAATAATTTCAGAAGGAGATGCAAAGAGCAACTTTGTGGAAAGTCACATCCAAAGTTTTAAGTTTTTAATTTGAAAATCAGACGTAAAAATGGTTTTAGTACTTTTAGCCCCAGGGTGAGTTTCCCAACAGCCTTCAGAGTGGGGGTGGGTGGGGGAGGACAGAGAGAGAGGGAGAAAGAGAGGGAGAGGGAGTGAGAGAGCGAGAACAAGAGCTGGGGTGTAACTTATTTGGGAGGTACGTACTTAGCATGTGTGAGGTCCTGACTTTGAATCACAGCACTACATAAACAGTGTGTGGTGATGTAGGCCTAGAGCCACAGCACATGGAAAGAGGTGTGGGAAGATCTTAAAGCATACATGATGTCTGAGGGAGAGTATTTTCAATTAATATCAGTTTTAGGATTAGTTTCCTTAATATATAAAGAGCCCACATAAGCCAATAAGGAAACAAGACCAATAGAGCAGTCTTCAAAGAGTGGGGTCATCTTCAAACTCACAGTCTTCCTCCCTCACCATCCTAAGTCAGGGGATTATGAGTGTGCATCACCATACTTGGACTAGGACAGGTCTCTCCCCACTCACCCACCCCCTGCAGCCTCCCCCAACCTCCCTGAGACAGGGTTTCTCTGTGCAGCTCTGGCTGTCCTGGAACTCCATTTGTAGACCAGGATGGCCTTCAGCCCAGACATCTGCCTGCCACTGCCTCCCGAGTGCTGGGATTAAAGGCATGCACCACCACCACCCGGCTAGTAAAGGCAGCTTTTGACATGTGATCAGCCTTCCCTGTAGAGTGGGGAGCACTTCGCTGTAGAGTGGGGAGCACAAATGAGTCCTGCACAGCAGCGTCTGACTGTGGGGTTGTCAGCAGAGCTCACTGTCTGCTAACATATAACTGATGCGCTGTGCACAGGCATACTCAGAACCTGGCGGGAGTCTGATGGCTGTCCCTTCAGTGAGGACAGTTTGACAGCATCAGTCACTTTACAATTCTCTTAGGATTTTGTTCTATAGATAGAACACAATTGAATTCCTTTCTCTTCCTTTCCTTTCTTTTCCGTCCCTTCTTCTCTCTCTCTCTCTTTGATTTTTAAGACAGGGTCTTATGTAGCTCAGGCTAGTTCCAAACTCTATGTAGCTGAGGATGACCTTGAACTTGTAAATTTCCTACTTCTACCTTCCCAAGTGGTGGGATTACAGCACACTCCTGAGAGCTCTGCTTAATGCAGTTGAAACTATATGTTTATTATGGTATTTTAATTGCAGCATTATTTGAAATAGAAAACTGGAAACTGCAGATGTTCATGCTTAAGGAATGTATTTAATAATTCATGGTGTACTCTCATAATGGGACAGTAGGAAGATGATTTAAATTTGAAAATTTTTACCAGGACTGATTCTATACTATGTATGAGCCAAAGGAGTATTTAGAGCATCAAAGCATGTGACTAGCAGTACACTGAACACCTGTGAACTGGATTTAGCGATGGAGCACAGGCCTCATCCCAGAGCCCGCCCCTCCTTACCCGCCTGCCTTCTGTCTTTATGTAAACGTGTCTATCTTAGTCAGGGTTTCTATTGCTATGATGAAACACCATGACCAAAAAGCAAGTTGGAGAAAAAAGAGTTTATTTAGCTTATACTTCCACATTGTAATCCATCACTGAAGGGAGTCAGGACAGGAACTCAAAGAGGGGAGGAACCTGGAGGCAGGAGCTGATGCAGAGGCCATGGAGGGATGCTGCTTACTGGCTTGCTCCTCATGGTTTGCTCAGCCTGCTTTCTTATAGAACCCAGGATCCACCAGCCCAGGGAGGGCCCTGCCCGCCATAGGCAGAGTTTGATCACTAACTGAGAAAATGTCCTATATCTAGACCTCATGGAGGTGTTTCCTCACCTTGGCTCCTTCATCTTTGATGACTCCAGTTTGCATCAAGTTGACACAAACCCAGCCAGTACAGCATCCATCTACAGGGTGCTTAGAAGCTTTGCTGATTCCTTCTCTTGTTTCTCATTGTGGGTTTGGGCATATCCAGACCACAGTCACCCCTGCTCCTCTCTCCAGGTCAGTACTTCCATTCATAGCAATGTGGAGCGTACAAGCCTGATATCAGCGCTGGAGCGTTTGAGCATTGTGTCCCAGATGGACAGGGGAAGCATGGTGTCCAAATCAGAGCAGGAGCCCACAGAGCAGGGGGACCTGCAGGAAGGTGACAGTGAAAGCCTCGCAGTCAGGGAGCTGGAAGAGCGGGAGGCTCTGTCTTCACCCAGGTTCATCCACCCCAATGATGTTCTCAAGATTCTGGAGGCGTTTGTCACGGGGCTGAAGAAGCCTAAGTATGCAGTGGTACAGGGTGATGGAGGGCTTGCTGGGGATGCGGGTGCTGGGAGGCTGGGACACAATCAGAGTTGAGTCAGAGGAGAAATGGCTGTACACACACACACACACACATACATACACACATACATACACACATACACACACATACATACACACATACATACACACATACACATACATACACATGCACACATGCATATACACATATACACACATACTCACATACATACACATGCACATATGCATACACACATACATACAAATGCATACATACACGTACACACATACATACACATGCACATATGCATACACACATACATACACATGCACACATGCATACATACATGTACACACATACACACGCACACATGCATGCATACACATACACACATACATATACACATAGACACATACACACAACACACACACACACACAAATGTGACTGGCATTGCCTGGGTGGCAGGTAGAAACAGGCACCTCTTTAACTTCCAGGGACACTCGACCAGTACAGAAACTGAAGAAGGAGACTCGAGATAACTCGAAGGACACGGAGTACTGGGAATCCCTGGCTACAGTTATCCCTTTCTCCAAGCAGAACCTCTGGGATGCGCTGTACAAGGCCTTGGAGAAATACTAGTCAGCATCAGGGCTTGGAAGGACAGGGAGCTGGGTGGTCTTTAGGGGCAATCCTGCCAGGGGCATAGTTGTGTCTCCTGTGCTCACACAGTCTGAGGGGGTGGGTGGTGGTGGGTGGTGCTCCCACCCTCCTTGTCTGCCCCTGTTAGCCTGGGAGGAAAGGAAGTGTCCAGGCCTTCCCCTACTTGCAGCCAAAGCAGAGACACCAAGGGCCTGGCTTGTAATCAGTCGAGGATGGAAGACTGAGCTGGCCTGTATCTAACCTGCTTCCTGTACCCCACCCCCAGCCTCGTGCTGACCCAGAGGGCCAAGCTGCTGATGGAGAATGACTCTCTGGAACAACAGAATGCAGAGATGCAAGCCCTGCTGCAGCAGTATCTCCAGGCCAAGGTGTGTCCTGGGGCCTGGGCCGACTCAGATCAGAAACCACACCTCAGGAGGCGGCACCTGCTGGCAAGGCCATGGGTCCTGCTGGCAGTCCTGCCAAGGCCAGCAGTACTGTGACTGTCCCACTGGGGTCCCAGCCTCGGGGTCACTCTGCTCTAATCGCCCTGTTGGTTTTTAACTTTAATTTTTTGAGCTAATGTACCAGGTAGCCTAGGCTGGCCTCAAACTCTATATATAGCCAAGGATGACCCTGTACTTCTGATAGTCTGCCTTCAACTGGGACAGTTGGGATTACAGGCATGAGCCACCGCGGCCTGTGTTTGTGCCACTGGAGAGCAAACCTAGGGCTTCTGTACATGTTGGGAAGGTGCTCCACAAACTGAGCTGCATCTGTGGAGCCTTGAACGTTGTAGTGCAAGCTGGACTCGAACTCATAGAAATGCTTTTTAGTCTCTCAAGTACTGGAGTGACAAGCGTGAGCTACAATGCCCAGCTGTAGAATCATTCTTAATTTTTTTTTTAAGCACGCACACGTGTGTGTGTGTGTGTGTGTGTGTGTGTGTGTGTTCTCCCATGCCACAGACAACTTTTGGGATATAATCTTCTCCTTCCACCATGTGGATGGGGACCAGAAACAGGACCAGGATGTCAGGTTTTTTGCCAAGCACATTTCCTACAGAGCAAACTCACTGGCTCAACCACCCCTGTTTGTTGGTTTGTTTGTTTCTCTCTTCCTTTCTTCTTTTCTTTTTTCCTTTTTTTCTTTTTTTTAATGAGACAGCATCTCTTTACATAGCCTGGCTATCCTGGAACTCACTATGTAGACCAGGCTAGCCTCAAACTCACAGAGATCCATCCACCTCTGCCTCCTGAGTGCTGGGATCAAACGTGTCCTTCACCATACCTGACCAGAATCATTCTTTTTAAAAACAATACCAAGTTCAGAAGTAGCTTCTGGGCTGCAGGGCCCCTTCCCATCATTGGATCCTTTAACGACCTGCCATGGGGCTGGGCAGAAACTCTCCTCCCTGGTTCACAGAGAGAAGCGAGCTTGGGGACTTGGTGAGGCTCCCGCTGCACTGAGCTCCTCCCTTCTGCCAGATCAGCTTCCCAGGATCTGACTGAGGGTCCCCGTGAGTGAGGAGCAGAGTCTGTACTGTCAGAGGTGTCCCCTCCAGTGATAACTGTAACTTGTTTCCACGGACTGGCCAGAGGAGGAAGGAAATCCCTGTGACCTGACTGCACACACTCTGTGGCTGTGGTGGGATGCTTCAGGGTGGGGCTGAGGCCAAGGTGGTCGTGACAGTCTCCGGTCCCTTGTCCAGCCGCAGAGAACATATGGCTCTGTGCTGATCTTAGGTCCCAGGCCACACCTGGAAGGTGGGTGGGGTGAATCCTGGTATCACAATGGGTTTTTGGCCTGTGACAGGACTCAGACATTTGGGGACGTGTGGTCCCTGTGTCTGTGGATTTATCTGTGCACGAGAGGATGGAGATGAGGGCTAGAGGCAAGGCTAGCTTGGGAAAGTCGTGGGTGGGGGGACTGAAAGGGGTGTGAGGGAGAGCATGAAGAGTGCTCCTGGGGACATTAGCTGGGGCCAGACAGGAAGCCCTGGCGTCCTCCAGGGACCCTGACACCTCTCTGTGTCGGAGAAGTCCCTTTACAGGGACTGGGACTCTGGGAGAGTCAACGCGTGAGCCCTCACTGAGGGCAAGAAAGTGACCCTCACCCTTTAACTTCCAGGTAAATTCAGAACTGCAGATCCCTCCAACTCAGGGCTTCTGGATGCCCTCAAAATAGAGAAGGATCTGCAAAGCCTGGTGTCATAGAGTCTGCACCTGTCTCCTGAGAGCCAGACCCGCCTGGGTTTTTCTGAGTTTGTATCTATCTGCCAAAATAAGGCAGTGATGCTCCCGAAGTTCTAATAAAGTCTTTAAAAGCTTAGACTGAATGCTGTGACAGAGGCCAAGTCTATATGGACAGGGGTCCCCTGCTGCCCTAAGTGGTATTACAGAGCTTTGTCCCACGGCTGACTGTGGTGAGTCCGGCACCAGGGTCCCTTCTTATCCTTGGGAAAATGCTAGTCACTAATGGTAGAGGCTGGGGCTTTGGAGTCGTATAACTTCACATCATCCCCAAACTGCAGGAAGTTCTCCATGCTTTGGAGCCTCTGGGTGTGTCCTCTGGACTGTGGAGGTAGGCTCTTCTGTCCGCTGCCGAGGCTGGCAGCCCTGTGCCTGAGGTTCACCTTAAATGAGGCTTCGCAAGAGTTTTACCATCCCCACCCCAAACCTATCCCTCCCTGTTCCACTTCTGTCTCAGAGTTTGATTTATTTTATTGAGAGAGAGAGAGAGAAAAAAATCACACTCAAGAAAGGAAAAGCAGCCAGCAGACTTGAGGAGGCAGAAGGGCGGCACTCAAAGTGTACACTCGGGTGTGGCTGCCGGCAGGCAGGACAGGGCAGTCTTCTGAGCGGCTAGTACACCCTATTTACTCTTGGAGTTTGTGTACTAGCTGGCACACACTGGCCTAGGCAGAGGCAGCCCTGGGAAGCGATGGGAAGCCCAAGACTAAGCTGCCTAGTGACTGTGTGTGTGTGTGGGGGGGAGGTGGAGCCAAGAGGAGAGCATGCGCAGAAGCAGCTGGTCACTGCTGCCGCCTTGGTCAGGATGCTCCGCAGAGAGGTGTGTCGCCTCTGCGGGCATTTCTGGTGCTTTCCACGTGTTCCTACTTATTGGAGCCTTGGACACTGCCCGGTGTTCCTTGGTTAATTTCACTGGAGCCTTAACACAAGATTTGGAAAGCACAGGGAGGGTTGGGTCACTACCACTCTTGGGGCTGGGCAGAGGAACCTGGTACCTTAGAAGGTGAGGCAAGAGGGTATCTGATTTTGGAAACCGATTGTGCCCCAAATCCCAGGCAGGCCTGGGACAAGATCAGGCAAGCAGCAGTTTCGGTGTGGGGTGGGTAAGCAGGTGTCTTGCTTAAGGCTGGCGGGCATGGTAGGGCTCCTCAGGGAGTTGGGGAGAGTCCAGGTGAGGGAAGGCAAAAACGCAGCAGCCCCTGGAGGGATGCTGGAGCGGTCTGGGGTGGGGCACTTCATGCCCCTAGGAGCTTCTTGACCATGTAGCCTGGGAGGCTGTAAAGGAAGAGGGCCAGCATGAGCAGCCCGAGCAGCGCCAGCACAATCTTGATGATCAGCCACTTGTACCGGGTGCAGATGAGGTACTTGATGGATTTGAGTGGGTTCAGGAACCAGACGAACGCCGTGTCAGGCCGGCTAGGGTGGGGAGAAGATGGTAGGGGCTGGTCAGATAACCAGCAGGAGCCACCCACCCACGGCTCCCACCTTCAGTCCTTCCATAGCGAGCGCTAGAGCAGGGGTGGCGCCTTTATCTAGTATCAGATTGCCAGCTTCTAGACCCTGTCTTCTCTGGGAGACCTCTGCTGCCCCAGCTCTGTCCTGAGCCTAGGTGGCAGATTTGTCAAGGACTCAGCCCTGATCGCTTGCAATGATGAATCGAGGCAGACCTTGGTATTGCAAGCCACACCTGTCCTTCCTGAGGTTGTACACTTCCTGAGTGTACATCGTGCAGGCTTCTGGCTCCCCATATTCTCAGGAAATCAAAATTGCTCAACTTCTTCCCGTCCCTTTTTCCTTCCTTCCTTCCTTCTTTGGGACATGGTCTCAATTAGCCTAGGCTGGCCTTTTATTCACCGTGTAGCCAAGGATGACTTTTGACTTCTTCTCTGCCTGCTTCTATCTGCTGAGGGCTGGGATCCAGGCATGCATCACTACCCCTGGTTTATGTAGCCCTGGCCATAGAACTAAGGCCGGGACGGCATTCCACCCACTGAGCTCCATCCCTGGCCCTCAAATACTCCCTTTATGATAAACCCACAGATAATGTCCTCAGTGAGCATCAGGGCAGCTTGGGCGCCACGCCTCACTTCCCATGGCTTGCCTGCCATCAGGGTGCTAACCTGCTCTGCCTTCTGCAGAGTTCCTTGGTAAGGTCCCCTTGTCAGTCTCTACTGTCTGCAGCTTGTGTCACTAGATCATCAGGCTCCATAAAATGTCACAATATAAAATTAAAGTGCCTGCGCATGCCAGTGGGCGCACCTGTGTACACACATGGAGGCCAGAGGAGGACATAGGGGCTTCGGCTGTAGAACTCTGCTTAAGCTAGGGTCTCTCGCTGACATGGAGCTAGTCTGGCATCCAGGAAGCCCCAGAAATTCTCCCATGTTTACCTCCAACAATGCTGGGGTCACAGGCTCAGGTACAGTCATGCCCTAGCTTTTTTGTGAGTGCTAGGGACTTGAACTCGGGTCCTCATGCTTGTGTTGCAAGCACTTTTGACTGAGCCATCTCCCCAGCCTCTGGATATACTTTTCCAACAACTGCCCCATCATATTTCAGAGGATGCAGGACATACCCCCATTATAAGAGGTTCATCAGGGCAAGGATATGGGTCCAGGTTGCCTGAATTTCTATCCCCAGATATAGTGGGCAGGTTAGACTCCCCTGAGCCTTAGTTTCTTCATTTGTAAGATGCTTTAACAGGAATTCCTACTTCCTGGACCTAGGGAACCAGTGAACTGAAAACATGCTGGCGAATCTCAAAGCCTGCAGGGTCGTTGTCCTCAGCTGATGTCAGCTTGACTGTTTTCCCTGGTAGAACAACTTGTCCTGGGAGTAGGAACCAGCTGTGCCCAGGGAGGCTTCTTACACAAGGTGGAACTGTTTCAGAACAACCTGCTAACCCTAGACAAACCCCGCCCCCTGTACCGCCCCGCCCCTGTACCGCCCTGCCCCCAGTACCGCCCCGCCCCCAGTACCGCCCTTCTCTGTACCACTCTGCCCAGCTTCCTCCTGCCTGTGGAACCGTAGAGTCCGAGAGTAACACTGCTTGCTGTAGCTGGTGGACACTAGATTGGCACTTTGGTACCTAGGCTGGAGACCCAGTGCCACCTAGCCAGGTGACCTTGGACAAGCTATGTCACCTCTCTGGTCCAAAAATATAGAAATTATAAAAGAGCCATTTCTGGTTCTGAGGAGAGTATGATTACATTTAAAGTTTGAAAGTTTGCAATGCGTTTTGATGTGGATGCACATCTTTGGCGCATGCTCATGTGTGTGTGTGTGCGCTTCTGTATGTGTGTGCACTGTGTGTACACATATGAACTTGTACGTGTGTCGTCTGTTGGGTGTGTCCCATGTGCTGGCCAGCCCTTGTCCAGAGGCAGAAGGAAGAAGTACCAGGCCCAGGAGGCTGCAGGGCTCAGGCCCCGAGGATCTTCTTGGCCAGGTAGCCAGGCAGAGAGTAGAGAAACAGGGCGAACAGCAGCAGCAGGAGGAGGGGCAGCAGGAGTTTGAGCAGCAGCCAGCGGTAGGTATGCCACAGGAAGTAGCGGGCAGACTTGAGAGGGTTCAAGAACCAGAGGAAGCTTGTGTCGGGCCGACTGGAGCATTGGGAAGAGCAGAGAAGTACAGGGAAACGACAGGAGGGTGGGAAGGGGCTTGACGAGAGACCTCCACTCACAAGGAAGCCCACCTGCACCAACCAGTAGTTTCTGGCACCAAGTCTGGCCACCTTTGGGATACTTGCATTGCCTTTGTCAAAAACTAGGAAGAACTCGTATCACTATTGGACGTGGGGGATGGGCTTCCTGGGAAAGGAACAGCTTTCTTTGCAGATGGGGCTTTGGTTCAGAGGGAAGAGGTAGCTTCAGGGTTGAAGGAAGGGGCCTGCCCCATGATGGGGCTGTGGGCCAGGAGGGAACACAGTAGTTGCCTGTGGAGTGAGGGCAAGAAGACCAGAAGGGTCCGTGCCCTCTTCTCTTTTCCGCTCCCATGGTGTGGTGTGATTGGCTAGGCAGGCAGGAGGGCACTCACTTGGGTTTTTCCAGAGGGTCAGGTTCATTGCGAGCCAGGCCCACCGGATTCTTCTCCGCTTCCTCCGCAGTGAGTAGGTGTAGCTCCGCCTCCACTTTGCCCTGAAGGAAAGAACAGAAGAGTTCCAGTGTCTGAACCACAGGGCTAGGTATCCCAGCCTGGCCCATATGGGTCATACCCCAAGCAGGAAGTGGTACCCACCGTGAGCTCAAATTCATCATTCTCATTGCGGGCCAGGAGGGGCCACCAGCCTTTGACACGCTTCTGTTTAAAGATGGAAACCAGGGGCACATCCACCTCCCCCGTGGCCATCTCCATGGTGCACTGCTTGGCTGTCTTAGCGCCCCTCGGGAACCGGTTCAGATCCAGCTCGATGGCCCCTGTGGGTGGTAACATCGGAGTCAGTCTCGGGTGGGCGTGGCAGGAGTGGGGTCTACCCCGCTTCCTTCTTTTCCACTCCCACTCTTGTTTTGCTCAGTCCCTTTCTTTCTTAGCTTAGAGTGTCTCTAGGCCTCTTCATCCTGGCTATAGAGCACCCACTGATGTCTTACCAAACCCAGGCTTGCAGATGCAGATAGAGTTTGGTGCAATCTGAGACCCAGAGAGAGATTCCTGTTGGTTTCCCGTCAGCATTTACCTCCACTACCTGGTGCGCCCACTGTACCTTGTTGCTCCTGTTATGACCCCGACAAACAACTGGGAAGATTCTTGGAGAGGAAAGCTCCCATTTGCTATCTCTGGCTCTGAGGACTAGGTGACCCCCTCCCGTGACTCAGCCTGCCCACCCCTGTCCCTCAGCTCTGGGCCCTAGGCCTTTCTCTGCTCTGCACCCAGGAAGTCATCAGCCGAGAAGTGGTCAGCATCCCAGATCTGCAGGGTGAGCCGAGCAGGGATCTTGTACTCCGTCTCATCCCAGGAGAACATAGACTCCTTCTTGGACATAACGATCTTCTCTTCGGCCGCCAGGTAGTCGAAGGGGAACAGGTATCGCCAGTTGAAGTTGCCTTCCCCCGTGAGGGAGTGATAGTGGACATCTGTGTCCTGTTTGTCCTCCTGCTGGCCCTTCAGCCACCTGCTGGGAGGAGTCACCTGCTCCAGCTCTGTGGCCACACCATAAGGGCCTCTTCCCACCCCAGGACCCCCTTCTCCCTTCTCCTAGGAAGGCAGGCATGCCCAGCTCAGCCTCCCCCAGGGCAGTGACTGTCACCCACCCCCTCACAAAAATATCACTGGACTTCTCTCCCGTGAAGAAATCGTCGTCTTCCAGGACCACCTCATCCGTGTTCCACACGATGACCCGCAGCTCGTACCTGGACAGGTGCGGGGAGGCCCGTCAGGAGACTGGGGTAGGGCTTGTCTCAGGTTCTGGGGACGGGTCAGGGCTGGGTCTCTAGTGTGCTGGCAAGAGAAGCCCCAGGAGACTTGGGGAGGAAACTAGAGGGAAGTTTCTGTCCAGTAGTGGCCTGGTGGTCCAAATATCAGGATACCTCAGTTAGGGGAAAAACCAGCCAGTCTGGAGCAGACACCCGTGAACACCCCTGGGCTGTGAGGCTAAGATGGGAGGAAGGAGAGGAGTGTGGCCATGCCCAGCCATCCCCACACAGGGGGCAGCTGCCGTGAGGCAGGGAGCACATTCTGGCTGTGTGTGTCTAAAGGCCGAGCTTTGTTCTGTTTCTAAGAAATCCTGAGTTAAGCCCAGTGGCCTGAAGTGGAAGCCCATGGACTCTGGGTTCCTTTATGTCTCATCCTCAAAAAGGATGTCCCCTCTAAGTTGTAGTTGAAACTACGGACCAGGTGGTTACATTTCGTGGTCAAGCTGGAACAGGTTAATAGCCTCAGGCTGGAGGTTGTTACAGGCAGAGCTGGCTGCACCATTTGCTTGTGGTCAGAGTAAAATGGATATACCGGCCCCAATCCCAGGTTAAAAATCAGCAAGAAACAAGGGGTAGGGCAGTAGCTCAGGGGTAGAGTATTTGCCTAGTGTGCACGAGGCTCTAGGATCAATCCCCAGTATTGTCAGAACAGAAAGCCATTAAGAAATTGAAGATGGCAACATCAGGGTTGGAAAACATGAACACAGACAGCTTTGTACGCCAAGACGGTTGGCCCCGAACTCAGGGACTGATGATACGCAACGGGCAGTGACCATCCTGACCCCTGACCCCTTATTCAGGGTGACACTCAGCTCCAGGAGCCAAGGACACCTAGGTGAGGCAGGTGGCTTAGCTCTAGATCGGAGCTCCCTCCACCCCACCACCTCTGACCTTTTCCAGGCATTCAGTTCCCTACGTGTTGTGGCAGTCACCCAGAAGAAAGGCTGGTAAAATGTGATAGTGGTATAGGACAGGTTCCGATGGATTCTTCTGTGTGCCTGTAAGATTGTGTGCGTGTGCGTGTGTGTGTGTGTGTGCGCGTGCACACGTGCATGTGAGAGAGAGAGAGAGAGAGAGAGAGAGGAGCTATGTGAGCGCAGTGCTGTGAGGGGTGGCTGTGTTTTTGTGAGGGGCAATACCACGGGTAAGAGGGTGCTGGGGTGTGGGTCATCGCATTCACTGTGGGCAGAGCAGGTGGTGCCCCACTTAGCGCAGGCCCTAGAATCATGGGTTGGTCTGTTTCTCCCCTAGAAGGGCCCGGCCACACCTGAGGCCTGGGGAATAGTGACTAATCCAGGCTGCCTTCTACCTGAAGGAGGGTCTAGGCTGTGGTGGGAAGTAGGTGAGGTGGGGTGAGGGGACAGTGCCCGTGCCCAGGCAGCTCACTTCTTGGGTTTCCTGGGGGAGATATCCAGAGGTGTCCCAGGGGCTGGCATGTCCATGGGGAACATGTCCACCCACAGCTCCAGGCGGCCCTGAGGAAGAGAGGGGTGTGGCAGATGTCTGAGTGACTTTTTTCCTTCTGCTCAAGGAGGTCCATTCTCCTGGCCTAGCTAAAGGTGCTTGCCATCAATTTCTAGCTTTGGATGCTAGGATGTCTTATAACGTCACCAATAGCGGGTAACAGCTTCTGGGACAGGGAACCAACAGTCTGATGTGGGTCTCAGAACCACACTTGCCATTCAAGTTGGCCCCAGTGGGGCAGTATGTGGGAATACAGGGGGACACAGAATATTGTGAACCCCACTTCTACTCTTAGGATCGCAGCCATGTGCACATCACCTGCTCAATGCCTGGCTTGTCGGGGTTGAGCAGCGGCCTGGTCTCCACGTGTTCCGGTACGAGGCGGCAACCCACCCGGGGGATGTCCTCCCAGTGTCTTAGAGCAGACAGTGCCACATGCTCGTCTGTGGGCTTCTTCTGACCTGTGGAGGCGGTGGATCAGGCACATACACCTGGCCTCCTCAGAGCCAGGGGGCCTCTGTGGGGGCCACAGGCCTAGGAGCATGAAGCCACGAGTCTACCTTACCTTTCTTTTGTTGCTAGGGAAACAGATACTGAGGAAGGCCAAGGTCTCAGCTACACCTCAGGCTCCAGAGAGACCCATGACCCTGATTTACCAGGCTTAGGGAAGTTGAACAGAGAGACCCCTGATGGGTTGTGAAAGGGAGAGACAAAGGAGGAGAACCACCTCTGTGGAGGTCTAAGTTCTCCAGCACAGACCCTTCTCCAGCCTCTGGGAAGTGCCTCATGGACAGAGAGGAACAGAGGTGTGTGGGGGCGGGGCTTGGAGTCAGAGAGACCTGACCTACTCCATTGCTCTGTCTCTGTAGAGACACGTGAGTTTGGGCAAGTCACCAAACTGGGACTCGTTGGGTCTCAATTTGCTCTTCTGTAAAATGGGGTATTTTCCTGGCCCATGGGGATGAATGAGAGAGGGAAAGAGGGGAGACAGTGTGTGATACAGGAGGTGTCAAGTGACTGGAGGGGGCTCTGGGGTACAGAGCACAGGGTCACTAGAGGATATCTGGAAGTCCCCCATAGAGAAGTGTGGCTCTCTGAAGCCCCCAGTGATCCCCAGAGTGGGTCTAGTCAGCTGCTTCCAATGTCCCTTACCATTCTCATCCTCTATCTCTGAAGGCCCTGTGAAGACACGGTTGGCGACCTTCACTCTCCCGTGGGGACCAAAGTGGGGGCCATCCACTTTGCCCTCCTTGCAGAGGCGGGTCAGGATCTGGCTGGGCTTCATGGGGTCCCTCCAGATATTGTAGCCATGTCTGTGGGTGGGAGGAGACACACAAGCATGATCCTTCTGGCTACTTCTCTACAACAGGCTGTTGCCTACACCAGCGATGGGCCTCCTGCGGCCCCAGGTTCACCGAAGCTAGGGCTGCTGGGGGCTAATCCTTCTGTGTTGTCTTTGGCTCTGATATCAAGTGCTCCCCAGCCAACCACCACCCCATCATCCCTCAAGGGCTCTTGTGAGGCATCAGATAACCAGGGAAGGAGGGGACTTGACCAGGGCCACTCGGCCTGTAAGAGGCAGAGGCCTTTTGAGGTCCTCTAAGGGCTTTACCCACTGCCCTCTCCCATCCCTTTCTTATTCCCCTGTTCTGTTTCCTTTGTCCTGGAATCCCTTCCCTACCATATCTTGGAGTCTCCAGCCCCAGCCCCTGAAGCTGCACTCAGTGTATAGGGTGAAGACATGCCCCAGGACCTAGCATGTTCACCTTTCCAAATTACCACTCAGAGTCTTGTCTTAGTGTTAAGACTCAGCTGTGCAGCAGACATCCAGGTCCCTCCCAATCCCTGCACCCAGTCTGTCCCCAGCCCCTCCCAGCTACTGGTCCCACTCTGTCCTCGCACATAGAATAGGTCTGAGCGATGCCACAGGTGGCACGGTGCTTGCTGTAGAAGCGGTTTTCCAGGTCGATCTTGGTTTCTCCGATGAGGTCATCGGTGCCCACCAGATCCCAGTCGTACACGGCCACTGTCAGCATGGACTCCATGGGGAAGGAGGCCTCGACGTCAAAGGACCTGTTGGAGAGGGTATTAGGGAGGGGGTGCAGGTTGAGATGGGCAGGGGGTGAGGACCGGACCGAGAGTCGAGGTGGGCAGAGAGGGCAGCTCCAGGCCTTACTTTCCAAAGACAGGGTTGAGCTGCTTGGAGATGTAGTTCTCCTTGTCTCGGATGTCAGTCTTGCCTAACTTGATGGCGATATAGGGGTCCGCTTTGCCATTGATGTCGGCCGGGTGCAGGTCTGTGGCCTAGGCAGGGTAAGTGGTACCTAAGCAGACTCTTGGGTGCCCTCACCCCACTCCTGAGGGTCCCATGATGTTGAGAAGTGGGGACAGAGGCACTGGGTTAGAGACAGAAGTCTCACTGGGTGGCACTAGGGAAGTTGCTGCCTCTTGTTGCCAGGGCTGGGCTTTCTCTTTAGAAACACGGGGTCTAGACCAGTGGATCCTTCTAATGTCTCGAAGCAGTCCCTCCAGCAGGAGGCCTGGGGGCCTGCAGGGAGGGGATGCAAACGAGTCTTACCCGGACCACATAGATTCGGACCAGCACATTAATGGGATCATTGCTTGGGATGCCCTGGAACATTCCATAGGTGGGATCATAGCCAGCTTCTCGAGATACATCCTCTGGGAGTGGCACTTTGTACACACAGAGGGAACCCTGGAGCAAGGCACGAGGAGGGGTTGTCAGGCTGCAGACTCGCCTGGACAGGACCAACTAGCCAACAGCAGAGGTATGTGCTGTCACGAGGCCTTAAAACTTCAGTTGCTGGATCACGGAAGGCACAGGATTTCAGAGGGCAGTGGTGAGGGACGTAGGGAAATGACCTTGTGGGGATCAACGGCTGGGCCATGCTCCTCGCCTGACCTTGAATCGGCCTACTATGCGTTCCTCCTCTGTGGACCCGTCCTCATCATCCCCCGTCTTGCCCCGCAACAGGTTGAAGGTGTGCAGCCAGTCCTCAAAGTTGTCGAACTCTGACTCCAGCTCCTTGGGGTACACCTGGGCAGGATGGGCTGTCAGGTCCCACGCCAGCATCCTACCCCCTCTGCCGCCTCCCACCCCACATCTGGACAAGGTCTACTCCCAGACCCTCACCTTAAGCTCATCGATCTTGGCTTTCTTCTTCTCAGGAGCCTCCGATCCCTGGCCAGGGCTGGGGCTCTGGCTTTTCTTCTTTTTCTCCTCCTTTGCAGCTCTGGACTTCTCCTTGCTCTTCACTGGTCCCTTCAGGCCTGGCCCAAAGTAGAAAAGGAGGCCCTGGTCAACCTAGGGCAGTGTAGGGCAGGAAGGGCCAGAGTAGGAAGGCCTGTGCCCTGGACTCAGTTCCAACCCCTTTTCCCACTTAACTTTGGAGTCTCAGTGCATTCCCTGAGGAGATGCAGAGAGCAGGTTATGCCTGAGACAGGGGCACAGAGAGAGAAGGGGGAGGAGTTGGATCAGGAGTCAGGAGCCCATCACCGAGAGGTCCTCCGCCTGCTCCCTTGGTTAGCTACCTAAGTGTGAGGATCTAAGTTTGAACCCCGGAATTCATGTAAAAGTTGGATGGTAGCATCAGTGTGTATAATCCCAGAGTTCCTATGGGGAGATGGGAGGTAGAGACAGGAGAATCCCTGGAAGCTCCCAAGTCATCTAGCCTGGTGCACACAAAGGCAGCGAGAGCCTGTTTTAAACAAGGTGGAGGACGAGGAGTAACACATGAAGTTATCCTCTGAGCTCTGAGTGCATGATGTGGTACATGAGCACTCACGTGCACACACACTATGCACACACACAGACTCACACACACACACATAGACACACAGTCTTTCACACACAGTCACACACAGATACATAGACACACACACACAGACACACACAGACACAGTCACACACAGAAACATAGACAGTCACATACACAGACACACATAGACATACAGATGCACACACAGACACAGGCACACAACACAGACACACAGAGATACATACAGAAACACACAGACATACACTCATATATACACTGATACACACACAGATATACATAGCTACAGAGACACAGAGACATATACACTCATACACACACAGAGACTGACAGACACACGCACATATAAATACGCACAGACACACACTCATACACAAACGCACATGCACACACACGTGAACACACACACAGAGACACACTCAGACACACAATTGTATTGCAATACTTATATAAAGGCTCTGAGAAGTCATGCGCTGAAGGAACCCACGTAAACCAGCATTTCCTAGATGAATCTGACCTGAGAATCCTCTTTCCCTTCCAGAATAGTATTAGTGTAGTCCCATGGAAAAGGTCATGGAAAATGTGGAACCAGCGAGGAGGTCCCTTCCAGCTCAGATATGCCATTGCTCTCCGCGTGTGCCTGCTGCTAGGGCTGCTGAACTGAGCAGAGTGGAAACTACTGTAGCCGTCCTTGATCCTTGGATATCAGGCCAGGGCTGAAGAAGCAGGTATTGTTATGGGTGCAAGGGCCTAGGGATCCGAATGCCGGGGGTCCAGGGCTCACCCTCACTGCTTTCCATTTCTTCCTTCTCTTCCAAGTCAGTTCCACAGGTTTCATGTTGTCGAAGTTGCTGCCAAAACATGAAGGGGCTTTCCTGACTTCCCAGGTCTTGACATCTCCAGAGCGTGTGGCGTCTTCAGCTCTAGTCACGGGACTGGAGCTGCTCAGGGCCTATCCTTGGGCTCACACAACATCTAGTATGGTATCTGGCTCATTATGAAAATGTCAGAGAGGACTGGAGCGATGGCTCAGTGGTTAAGAGCACCGACTGCTCTTCCGAAGGTCCTGAGTTCAAATCCCAGCAACCACATGGTGGCTCACAACCATCCTTAATGAGATCTGATGCCCTCTTCTGAGGTGTCTGAAGACAGCTACAGTATACTTATACATAATAAATAAATACATCTTTAAAAAAAAGAAAGAAAATGTCAGAGATCTTTGTGGAACACACGGCTGACAAGAGAGGGACTCAGCCAGGAGGGAACTGCCCATCAACCAGCGGAGGGAGCTGACTCTGAGGATTAGGGTAGGAGCAGGCAAGGAGCTGCAGCCCACCCCTCCATTCCTCCTTACCCCCAGACCTTGCCCAGGCCTCACCTCCTTCATTGTGTCGATGGAGGCAAAGTACTTGGACCACCAATCCAGCATGCTCTCATCAGGCTCCTCCTCCTCTGGCTCCTCTGACGGGCCTTTCTTTTTCTTCTTCTTCTTTTCCTTCTCATCTTCAGCCTGAGGGTTGGCCAGGTTGACCATCGCATAGGCTCTCCTACACTCCATCCTTTCTCAGGACCCTGAATGATTCCTGCCCTCTGTGGCCATCTGACCCCAGAAAGCCCCGCCCCCACCCCCCGCCCCATAGTACTGTGAATCCACCAATGGCAAGGCTTTGTGGGAGTAGCCACAACCCCTAGTGGAAGGCAGGAAGGTCCTTAGGTCTGGTACTGGTGTCAGTGAATGTTTTTCTTACCCAAAGGCCCTTGCAGGGTTCCCACACTTACCACATCCACTTTGACCACAGCATCAGAAGTCTGCAGAGGGAAAGAATCAAGGAGACAGGGCAGGATTAGCCACTGAGAACTAACTGAAGGGGCAGGTCGTAGGCCAGCACAAAAACAGGAGGCACGAGAGTGCACACAGCTGTGAGCCCCTTGCTCTTGACCACAAGGCATTCAGATTCAGAAGAGCAGGCTACCTGCTAATGTGACTAAGGGCCTGCTCGAGGCTCCTTCTCTTCCCTCTGGCTTACTAGAGCCATGGCTGCCTGTACCTTAGAGTCACCTTTTATGAACAGTTGATGAGTCTGCATTGGGGAGGTGATGGGGATCTGGGCAGCATAACATTCAAAACCAAGGCCCCTAGGCGTGAGCTTTCTAAGCAGTGCCACCAAGAGCCACAGGACCCAGTGTCTCATGCTGTTCTTTCTAGAGACTGTGGCAGCCCTGGTTCCTACCCACTGGTCTGGTCAAAGGAAGATCATTTTAGCTGTGTGAATCGAGTGAGGCAGTGAACAGGAGACTGGAAATATGGGAGAGAGGGAGCCCTTCAGGGCTCTGGGCAGAGGCTAGACCTCAGAAAGGCCAGCTCGAGGCTGATCCATCCTGCCCTTTCCTACAGGCCTTTTTCTATCAGGTAGACACCCCTGATCCTGAAGCCAGAGGAATAAGTCCTTCCCCATGGAAACACCCAGCCCAGGCTCATGGGGCAGCACTTGGCATGGAAAATGGCCCAGTACAAAAGACACCTGTCTCATAAGCAGTCCATCACCTAGGGGAACATTTCTAAAGTGAAATGCCACAGGTTGTCGCCTCTAACCATTACCATTGCAGGTCTTGCCTGTACACATCATCTGCTCCCCGAACCCCTTGTACCCTGCCTCCAGACAGTGCTATGTGATCAAGGTTGGCTTTTGACAACTATGCAGAGAGGCAAGTCAGGGCTGCACTCTCAGGATGGGCCTGCCTGGCTCGCCAGGGTGCCACCCGTGCCTGTCCCCAGCCGGGCATTGGCTGGCCACTCCCCTTACCGCATCCAGCTTCACCATGGTCTCCAGCTTCTTAACTGGCACCTCGGGCTCCATGCTCACTACAACCTCCCCTGTGGGGCGAGAAGAGGGGCGGCCATTGCGCAGCCTGTGGCAGCCCCGGAGAAGCCTGACTGGACAGAGAGACAGACAGACAGACAGGGAGAGAGAGGAGGAACAGAGTCACAGTGAGAGGCAGAAAGGCGGGAAGAGCATGATCTGCAGTGGACTCTCAGGGCAGAGGAGGGACATACAGAAGAACAAGATGGGAGTGAGGAAGGACGATGAGCTAGAGAGAAGGGCGGGTCATTGTGCATCCAGACAGCAGAACTGAGGCTAGATCTGGAGGTGAGGCCTGGAGGTTACGTCCAGGGGAGGGACTGGGTCTTCTCCAGCACCTGGTAAAAGAGGTCATCTGCCCTCAGCCTATTGAGGGCCTGTCCAGTGCTGGCTCTGGGCCTCAGAGTGAGGGTCAGTCCTGTGCAGCTTTCTCTGTTCCCAAGGAAGTCCATCTCTCCCCACACCCCCCACCTCCCACCACACTGCTACACTGCCCCGTAGATAGATGCTCTAGATGAAACTCTGATGAGTCCTTGAATCTGCATTATGAGATGGAGCCCTTCTAGGAGCCGAACAGAGCCAGGCCTGGGCTTTAGGTGGCCATACCTGTGGTGTTCCAGTTGGGGGCTGAGCGGTCCGGGGGCCGGTAGATGAATCGCCTCAGTGAGCTGACAGCATGGGAACCCACCAGGGTGTATCGTCCAAAGGCCCGGCAGTCTACCACTCGGATGTTCAAGGGCGGGTGCAGGAGCTCATTCTCTGGGAGGTCCTGAGGGGTGGTGGTGACATTTTGCAGTCTACGTCTCAGAGAAAAGGGCTGAGGAGGCTCCGGCTAAGGCAAACCGCACTGGTCCCAGTGAGCCCTGCCCGGGTCTGTCAGCTCCTAGACTCACCACTTCAAACCACTTGACCAGCGTGTTGAAGTTGGGGTTCTTCTTATAATTGTGGATCAGGGAGGATTGTACCCCCTTTCCCGCACACTCGATGTCCACCCGTGGTCGGTCCACCTGGGCCAGGTTCACCCTCTTTAAGTCCCTCAGGCCCCAGAACAGCACCTGATAGCAGGGGGAGGGTGGGTCTGTAGAGGGAGCCAATGGTGGGGGGGGTCACCCGGGAGAATCAGGGTGGGAGGAGAAGCCAGATTGCAGAGACTGCATGGGGCGAGTGTCCTCAGAAAACCGAGGTCTTGGGGTAGTGATCACTATGGAAGGCAGAGGGCCAGGAATGGGTCTGGGCACAGTGGTGTGACTGTCAGAGCAGGAGAGCACTAGCCTGTGTCAGTGTTGCTGCTCTAAGGAGTGACCTTGGACGAGTCCCCTCCACTCTGGGCCCTCTGTATGTTTTTCTGAAACTGAGAAACATCCCTATGGGACTAGGAGTTTGACAGGTCTCGTGGAATGGACACTCATGTCATGGTGCCTCATGGAGCAAAAGGGAGAGGAACGGGTGACTTGGGTGAAGGTCACAGGCAGGGCAGGGAGGGGCACAGAGCCCTCACGCACCTCCACTCGATACTTGCTGAGTACTGGCCGGATTCCCACAGGCACAGGCATGATGGGCCCTCTGTCCATGTCCACTGGGCCATTGATGGGTGGCAGGTCAGCCTTCCCTGATGGCCCAATCTGAGGAATGAGGTCATTCATCTCACTGGTGAGCTCAGGGAGAGGGGCCCCTTCCCTAGTGAGTTGGTGTCCCGAGAACAGAAGGGACAGGCAGGCCAGAGAGCCCAAGGTCCCCTGAGATCGGACTCCCACCTGCAGCAGCTCGAAGGCAGCTAGTAGATCTCCGGCCGTGGCATTGCCTCGGTAGATCTGGTAGTACTCAAGCTGGGGTGGGAAGCGGGGTGGGCAGTATGCCTCGTCTGCCATCTTCACCAGCGGCTTGGCAAAGGTCCGGCCCATGAAGTCAGCTTTGCCCTAACACAACAAAATCTAGGGTTCCCTTGGGCACCCCAACAGTTGAGTTGGCTTTTAGGCAGCATTGGCCCCTCCTGATCTTTCCTCCCCACTCCAGATCCTCCGTGGAAAGCAGGGAGCCTGCTACCGATTGTGACTGAGCATAGGGAGGGATCAGAGCCCAGGGGTGGGAGTGGGGCTGTGGCAACAGGGCTTCCTGGTATATCTCTGAAAGATTTGGCCTCAGTGTGTTTATCCAGGAGATGGAAACACCGTGGTTTGCACCTGGTCCCCAAGAGGCTCATGGGACTGGAAAAGGATCAGGCTGTGACGGGTGGGAAAGTTTCCCAACAAACCCAGTAACCACAGAGGAAGTCAGCATAGAGCTTCAGGGGGAGGGCGGGGAAACTGCAAGGGGAGGGTCTGCTAGAGGTCACTGGCGCCAGTGCCCACCATACCATGCTGTCCTGGTCGTAGATTTCAATGACGATGATCGGGGGATCATCTCGTAACTCATGGGCTTCACCATATAGCTCCAGGTTGTCAAATACCAGCATCTGGTCCCAAGTGGGACACAGTGTCTCGTTCAGAACCTGATCATGGGGTGAGGGATGGGGAGGAAGTGGCGGACATTGTTCCCATGCAGGGAACCCTGCAGGCAGGAATGGCTGATTGCCCTGCTTTCCCAGAAATCCCCAAACCAAGGCTTCTGTGAAGTCTATTCCCAGGGCCCTGCTGGTCTCCCTTGCCTGTGGGCGTGGCCCAAGCTGCTGGCTTCTACTAGCCAATTACCTCAAGGGCTTCCTTCTGAAGCTCTGGAGAACTAGCAGACCATTAGCACTGGCCTCCCAGTGCTCCCCAAAACCAGAGCGCCCCCTTCAGGTCCTTACCTCCGTACACTGGCCTCCCAGTGCTCCCCAAAACCAGAGCGCCCCCCTCAGGTCCTTACCTCCGTACACTAGCCTCACAGTGCTCCCCAAAACCAGAGCGCCCCCCTCAGGTCCTTACCTCCGTACACTGGCCTCCCAGTGCTCCCCAAAACCAGAGCGCCCCCCTCAGGTCCTTACCTCCGTACACTGGCCTCCCAGTGCTCCCCAAAACCAGAGCGCCCCCCTCAGGTCCTTACCTCCGTACACTGGCTCTGGTTGATGAAGAAGACTCGGGCGAAGGGATCAGAGAGCCCACTGCTGTCCGCCGCAAACAGGCTTCGGGCCTGATACATGTGGGCTCGGAGCTGGAAGGCTTGCTTCTCTGTGGGGAAGAGTGGGCTAAGGCCGTGCCATGCAGCCCCCGTGGCCCGCTGGGGGTACAAGGCGGGGGAGTAGCCCACCCAGCATGAGGAGGCCTCACTTACTGGTGTACACCAGGCTGATGGGCGGAAAGGAGTGCAGGCCCAGGCCTTGGGCTGCCTTGACCTCCTCGAAGCCACAGGGCAGGCCGCACAGGAAGTCCTTTCGCTGCTTGCTGAGGCCCAGCCACAGGTAGAGCTCCAGTTTGGCCTGCACTGTCCAGCCTGCAGAGCCGAAGCCCCTCTTCCCTGGCAGCTAGGGGCAGGCTCAGGGTCACCAAGAGCCTGAGAACTTCCAGGACCCCCAGGGGAAGGGAGGCCCGGGACGGTGTTGAAGCTTTAGGCAGAGGTAGACAGAGTTTCGCCTGCCCCCTCAGTGGACAGAGCTGGGCGTGAGAGACTAAGAGGGGAAGGTAGGTGAGGACACGGGGGCACCTGTTGGGTAAGGGCTCCATCTCCTCCTCTTAGGCTTACCAGCCTCAGCGGAGTCTCTACAAGAACCCACCCCACCACCCTCAGCTCATCCCCTGCAGCACCTTCAGGAAGAGGGTCTTGACCTTGGCGCAGTCCTTGCCCAATTCCTCCTCCACGATGGAGAACAGCAGGTCTTTGGAAGGCACGCGGGCGTAGGCGATGCGTTTGTTATTGCTCATCATCCAAATGAACACATCAGGGATGCTGTGCTGGGGCTGCAGCGGAGGGAGAGCCGAGGGCACAAGCCAGGGGACCTCACTATAGTGGTACCCTGAGTCTGCTGAACCCACTCCTGGGAGCTGGGCCTGGGTGAGGAAAAGCTGGGGGCCTGAAAGGGAAGGACCCTCATCTTGGTTCTTCCTTTCTCTCCCACTGGGCTTGCCCAACCTTGTCAACAATGGCTATCGGAGCAGTAGAGGCCACCCGGGGGGATCTGCACAGCCTTTTTGTGCTGCCCTGCCTTCTTCCCAGGCCTCACACACCTCATCTGCCAGGAAGCGTAGCTTCTGCAGAAAGTTCTGGCACAGCCTCAGCTTGTCCCGTACAGTGTGTCGCTTCACCTGAGCCCTCAGGCTCTTGGCCTGTTGTCCCATGCTCTCCTGTTGGGAAATGTGTGGGAGGAACGTTCAGCTTTGGGCATCAGCTTGAGCCATGACCTCAAGGACAGATGTCCCCTGCTCATTGGCTTCCTTGATCACGGGGTCCAGCGGTGGCCTCACCAGCTCCCTCATACAGGACTTGAGGCGCTCCCGATCCAGCCTGGTGCGAGACGAGTGGCCCTGGTCCTTGTCCGAGAGGGAGAGGAAGCGGCTGTAGAGGGGTAGGGGTAGAAGAGCCAGGACTTAGGTGTCTCCATCCTGATGTGGCTAGAATGTCCCCTATCCCACCCTGCCCTCTCCATCGGTCTCACTGGCAGCCACAGCTGAGTTCCTCCAGCACACCCCGCAGGCGGCGCTCCGGGTAGGACTTCTCTGTTTTGATCATCTCCTGCACATCATTCAGACCTTCTTCCTGTGAATCAGTGTTTCAAGTACATTCTGGGTCTTAGCCCTTCTCCAGGTTTTTCCTATTCACCCCAGGAAAGAGGAGCCTAGTAATGTAGGCCATTATATATATAGTGAAGGAGCCACCAATTCCCCAGGGACTGTTGTAGACACCGGGGACTCTTGGTTATCCATGGGTTCTCAGCTCCTCCAGGAAGAAGCACTTTGAGCTATCACCATGGTGGACAGAGCAGGGCCCAGGGCTGGAGAGAGGTCTTGTGCAGACCTGAAGTAGCTGGCCTGCCCAGCTGCCTCTGAGAGCCCAGACCTAGAGAGGTAGACCTTTAGACTCTACTCCAGAGCTCTGGGACCCTGCGTGTGTCCCCTTTCTGTATTTCAGGACAAGCCTCTGGACAGCCAACCTGTGTTTCCCATGCGCCCAGTCTCCCGGATCCCGTCACCCACCGCCTGGCTCACCAGCTTGTCAGCGATGTGGTCCATGATGTTGGCATTGTAGAGACGCCGCCGCTGGTCGGGCCACCAGCTCTTGATGTAGATGCAGGGCTTGCGCTCCAGGTAGGGCAGGTGGAAATAGTTCCTGGGGCAAGAGGCAGAGGGAGGTTGAGGGATGCTGAGGTCTAGGGCTCTGGGGGGTAAGGGCCAAGGCCACTCGGGGATGGGCAGTGGCAGGTCCCACCTGTCTGTGATCTGGGGCCGCATCGGTGGGGTGGAGGACACCGAGGCCAGGTCCCCGGCTTCGTCACCTTCATCATCACTGGAGTTCTGAATCAGGTCTACCTCTTCTTCATCCCCGGGCTCCTTCCGGGGCCGAGGCCGCGGGGGCCGCGACATGCCATCGACTTCATTACCATAGTTTCCTGGACAAAGAGCAGCCTGTGAGAGGCCTGTACTCACTTCACCCTCCTTGCATTTCTCTTGGAGAGGTAAAGTCAGAGAACACGACTCAGGTAACCCCACCCAGGGAAGAGTCCCATGTCACCCCTAAGAGAGTGCTCTGATGATGACTGTACCCGACCCAGAGTATAGCCTGGATTTCTCCTCTCTCTTCTCCACCACAGAGTATTGGGGGGGTCCCCTACTTTCTTCTGATGTTCTAGTCCCAATCTGCCCCTTTGGTAGAGTGATGGTTGACCTCTCTTATAGTCAACTATGCTCCCAAGAACCAGGGCTGCTTTGTCTGAGGATGGTCATGGGAAACACATCAATGTTGCCTGCTCTCTGAAGCCTGGGGCACCGTGACAACAGTGACAGCCAGGAGCCCAAAACCTTCCCTATGCTCTCAGCACTCACCTATGGTCACCTCGAAGGTAATTGGCTTGTCCCCATTTTTCCGGTCAATCATTGAGGCTTCCAGGAAGGCTCCGAATAGGAAAAATTCTTCCATTCTCCCTGTGCAGCTCTGTGGGAGAGGTGGTTAAACCCAATGGTGAGCTTTCGTGGGCTAGCAGGCCTGGGTCAGGGTCCTAATGTCATAGATAGGCTCCTGCCTGACAGTTGGGCTGCGTCCTATCCAGCTTTGAAGCTAGGCAGTCTGGACTCAAGCCCTAGTTGTTTCTGAGAGAATGGTTAGCTCTGTAGATACAGGAAGCTGTGGCAGAGAGGAGGGGCAGAGGTGGGTGCCAGTGGTCACTGGTGGCTATAATGGGGATCTTTGGATAGGGCCTAGGTCAGCGGTAGATGAGGACTGAGGTCTGGAGAAGGGGTCAGATGAGGGCCTCTGAGTAGACAGGGAAGCATTGGGGAAAACCGGAACTCGCATGTTGAGGGGAAGGTTGAGTGTGGGATCTGGACATACAGCTTGTCCTCACCTCCGAGACAGGCGTGGCCTGCTCCACCTGCACCTCTGTGGAGCTGGTGAGCTCTGGGTTGGAGGTGTCCAGGATCTCCACAGCCAGTCCCAACATGAGGCGGGCCCGGAAGGACACGCCCTCCCCCAGACCTTCATTCAGGTCCTGGTGCTCGTCCAGCAGCGTGTAGTTGCGCGTGGAGCCGTACATGTTCACCCAGGCAGGACCGAGGGTAGGCAGGAAGCCTGAGGCAGCGAGGAGAGAGGTAGAAAGACTGTTATATTAAGGCTCAGGGGGGATGCAGGGATCTTTGTGGCTTCTGGGTGCTGAGCTCAAGGCTATTTGTCTGCCGGGTACCAGGCAGGTGTGGGCAGCCTTCTCACTCATGCCTACACAGAGGGCCTTCTGGCGTCTCCTGAGTCCCTGTGGCGGCCTTGGCGGGGTGTGTAGGAGGGGGACCCAGGGTCCTGCTTCCCACCCACCCCCACTGTAGGCCCCACCCGTGGGCAGGTGCCAGCTCCTCCTGAACTCATCAACACGAATACACTCTTTTTGTTCTGTTTCGGGGTGTAGGATGCCCATCTGCTAGGCCTCTCCTGATCGGGTACCTCCCCCTCTCTGTGTCCCCCTGGTTATTTGTGGGTCCTCACTCCTTGAGGCAGAAGCACCCTGGGCTATGAATATGGTGGGCTGAGCAGGGCCCGGGGCTGGAGAGGAGCCTTGTTCTCTGTCGTTGAGAAGTCTCCTCTCTCATCCTTAGACTTTGTTGGGCCTCAGTCAACAACTCTTGCCTTATGCAAATCTAATTCTTCTGTAAGTATTTTCTTTGAAACAATTATTTTTGTCGGAATCTGGATATGGACACACACCTTTAATTCTAGTAGGCAGATCTCTGTGAATTCAAGGCCAGCCTGGTCTATATGGTAAGACATGAACTGAACGGTCAAAACTATTGATTATATGTGTGTGTATTTATGATGTGTGTTTGGGAGCCCTGTGTGCATAGGGAGGCCAAACTCAGATGGTATATGTGTGTGTGTGTGTGTGTGTGTGTGTGTGTGTGTGTGTGTGTGAGAGAGAGAGAGAGAGAGAGAGAGAGTTTCTCAATGGCTTAGAACTTGGCAAGCTGGCTAGTCTGGCTGGGATTCAAGGAGCTTCCTCCAGAGATCCTGTTTCTGCCTCCCTAGTGCTGGGCTTACAAGAGCCATCACTCTCTGATTTGGGGGGGGGGCAGGGTGAACATAGGTTCTGGCATTTAAACTCAGATCCTCATTAACCATCTCTCTGGCTCCTATATTTAATTTTTTGTTAGTTTTGAAGCACAGCATTAAAAAGATGAGTTACAGTTCACATATAAAATGTGGCATTTAAAGTGCACATTTGGGCAGCTATAGTATGTTCAGTACGTTGTCTGCCCACTGTCATATTCCATCACACTTCTGGCCACCCTAAAGAAGCCCCACTCCCCTTAGCAGGAGCTTCTGACACCCTGTCTTTGTTCCTGGATGCCTGTTTTCTGCCTGGATTCACCTCTTCTGCATATCTTCTACGTGTGGAACTGCACTGTGGGCTTTATTTCTTCTGTCTGCTGTTCTGGTCACTTGGTATCATGTCTGTCTGTCTGGAAGTATTAGGGGGTATGGGAATGGCATTTTGTCTCACTGTGTTCCTGGATTCTGGGTTACAGTCAGTCCCCACAGGCCTGTAGACAGGTGTTACGAGGAAAGACACGGAGATTGCATGCACAGAGCATGTGCACTGCATTGTATGAAAACTCTTATTTTCAGTTGGTCAATGGGAAAACAGGTGCAAAAGCAGCAGAACTAATTGCTAAATCCAGTCAGCCCCCAGCGATCTTGAATTAGTACGTCCCCCGTTTCCCTGAGGCAGGGGCTACAAATGAGTTCCTTACAGGCCCTGACTGGCTGGGGTCGGAGGTGTAAGGGAAAGGGCCTCATTCACTCTTCCCACCATGCCCCATTCTCCCCGATACACCCCTGCTGGCTCACTGACCTTTGTCTCCATCGTTGGAAATCTTGCGCAGGTCGATGAAGTGGGTGCCGATGGCCACGTCGTTGACCTTGTCGGAGTCTCGGATCTGCACCTTCATGCGTTTGCAGAGGGGAGGGAACAGGTCTGTAAAGACGACCTGCTCGTTCCATAGCGGCTCGTAGCTGCTCTTCTGCACTGATGTTTTGCCCTGGTGGGATGAAGTCACAGCACGCGTGTTGGTATGTGCGTGTGTGCAAGTGCGTGTGTGCTTTCCAGCTGGAGGCTTCAGACTTCTCCTGGCCTGCCCCTTCCTCCCATCCATCACCTTTACTCCAAGCCCTCCATCCCAGCCCTCAGCACCTCCATCCCCAGTACCTTCTGTCCAGCAAAGAAGACTTGCACATAGGGGTCCACGAGGTCCTTGTTCTCCCCGATGAAGGCCTTCTTTACGTTGGCCATGAGGCTCGTGTTCATTCGGGGCAGGCCCTCTGCTCGGTAAATTTTCACATAGAACCGGGCCCACTGACGTTCGGGGGGCACGCCCTCGGGGAGCAGCAGGTTCCTGTGAGCACAGGCAGCACATCATCTCCATGGGCAGGGATGGGCAGGCCTGGAGGATCCTCTTTGCCTCTTAGGTCCTTAGACCAAGAGCTATGCAAGGATAATGATGGGAGGAGAGGTGGCGGGGATGGTGGACAGGGAGGAGATGAGACAAAGCAAGTGCACGCTTGCATGTGTGCTCTCTGTCTCTGTGTCTGTCTGTCTGTCTGTCTGTCTGTCTGTCTCTCTCTCTCTCTCTCTCTCTCTCTCTCTCTCTCTCTCTCTCTCTCTCACACACACACACACACACACACACACACACCATCTTAGCAGCTGCCTAGGGCCTGGCATAATCTGTGAAGGACAGCTTGAGAGGACCCAGACTATGACTAAAGATACTAACTCATGGCGCCTAGCCATTTTTAGAATTCTGAGAAACGCTTCCCAACTGAAGGAGAAGCTTCAGCATTTTCCTCGCTAAGGTGGTGCTAATATTAACAGCCACATCTCAGGAAAGTGGTACGCAGGCTACAGTGCTTTGTAAACTGTAGTGCGGGATGCAAAGTGTGTCATCCAGTTTCAGAGCTTTGCGACCTCCCGAGACAAGAACTTCCAGGCACAGGTCTCCTCTCCCTGCCCGTGGAAGACCAGGCCCACTGGATCCAGGCACGTTCTGAGAGTCCAGACAATGTCCCAGAGTGTTTCTTAGCAGCCACTCTCTGTGGCCCACAATTGGTGCCCTGAGTGACATCTCATCTGAGTGCATGGCACTGGGGCCCACGGGCCCTGGCAGTGGGAGGACTCCTCGTCGCCAGCATCTCCCCACCAGCTTTCTCAGTTGGAAGTCTGGATATCAAAGCACTACCTTCCATCAACCCCGGTGACTACACTGCCCTGGGCCCTGGAGGAGAGACTGTCAGGGTGAAGTGTGGAAGTAAGGGCGCTGATGCTAAGAATTATGGACTCAGACCACTCCAGGAGTTTCCTTTGGGGGAAGGAAGGGTTGTGTGCCAGTCTCTGGGGGAGACAGAGCCTCACCCTTCAATGTCATCTTCATCCGTCTCGTTGGCCTTGTGGGGTGTCTTGATGTTGTCTCCCTTGCCCACCACAGCGACATCACACTTTACATAACCCTTCAGGCCGGCAGAGATGTCATCGGGGTCTGACAGGATGGCCCATTTGTGATGGAACTGGTGTTCTGCAGTGGTGAGGAAGGGCATTGCATTTACCATCTATCCTAGGATTCCACAGGGCATTCAAGCTGAGTGCTTGCTAGACCTTGCAAGCTCAAGGCTGCAGGCCCAGGAGACTTGAGGCCATGGCTCTGGTTGCACCCACCCAGTGAAGACAGAGGACATCTGCAGGCAGAGGGCTGGGCGAGACCCTGCCCAGGAGCACGTGCCAGAATTCCGAATTGTTTCCAAGTCAGTTTCTCAGCTTGCAGTCTCTGCCATAGTCCCTGCTATATAGTCCCTGGTCCCACATAGCTGCTAGATAGGGCCTTCAATAATAGAGGTTTCTCCTATCATGGTCTCCCTTTCAGCCCTTCTGAGTCTCTCTGTGCCTTGAGGTGAAGCCCAAACATTTGGCAAGGGCATCCTGCTGCTTTCTCCCCTGCTTGGCTCCGCCACCACAGGACTGTCCAGGCAAAGTACTCATTGCTTCCTGAACTTGCACAGAGTCAAACTCTAGGCCGCTGTGTCTGCCCCGAAAGTCCCCACCTTCTTTCTCCTCCTTACTTAGCTGGAAAACTGATCACTTTATCCAAGAGTCTCCTCTTCCATGCAGCATCCCCTGACCCCTTCAGAGGAATAGACCCTGACCTCTCAGTGCTCACAGGGCCCTGTGTACATGCCTCCCACCCCAGAAATCACCTACATGATGCCTGTCTCTCCATGTTTAGACTGGAGCAGAGATTAGCAGCGTGCCTTCCAGTGTCCCCAGGACACAGGACAGTGTGGAGAAAGGAACAAGTGTCAGCAAAGGAGGCATTTTAGGAAGATTTGTCCCCAGTGGGTTGATTTGAAAGCCAGTGATGAGGTAGGAGGTGGGGAGACCCACTTAATAGTTTCCTGCAGAATTGAAATCTCTAGGGGCTCAGAACTCACCCAGCTTCCCTCCCTTCCCACCTGTATCTTTCAAGGTTCTGAGCCCTTGAGTTGAAGTTAGGGCAGGGAGCAGAATACAGCCTGTGTGTGTGTGTGTGTGTGTGTGTGTGTGTGTGTGTGTGTGTGTGTATGTGTGTGTGTATGTGTGTGTGTTGGGGAGAGGGGGCTGTCCCAGCTGTTAAGACAGTCCTGGCAACAGCAGTGTCAAATGAGAGTCAAGGGTGGTGAGGGGCCAGGAAACCTTAGTGTTTGGAGTCCCTGGGGCCCCTCTGCTGAGCTGGTGGCCTCAGGAGGAGGGTGCCACAGTTTCCCAGGACCTCACGGCTCCGAGGAGATATAGGTAGGAAGGAGCTGGTGAGATGGGCAAGGGCTGAGTGTGGCTACCTGCTGGCCTTGGGGACATATGGGTAGACAGATGGTAGGTGGATTAATTTTTTTTTTTTTTGGTTTTTCGAGACAGGGTTTCTCTGTATAGCCCTGGCTGTCCTGGAACTCGCTCTGTAGACCAGGCTGGCCTCGAACTCAGAAATCCGCCTGCCTCTGCCTCCCAAGTGCTAGGATTAAAGGCGTGCGCCACCACCGCCCGGCTGGTAGGTGGATTAATTTATAGCAGGGTCTGTTATGCTGTGGACAAAGGAGTGGATGTTTGTGTGAGTGGGGTAGATTGACACGCATGTACAGGGTTGAGTGAAACTGAGTGAACGTGGCAAGGAAAGATTAAGATTCGGGCAACACAAAAGTCACCTTTAAACCCCAAAGCAATTGGAAGATAAACTCGGAAACATGGCTGAAGATTACAGGTGGCAAAAAAATACTAGCGGCAGATTTGGGACTGACATACGTGAAATGGAGTTGTCTAAAATATGGGTGTGAGTGTCCCACTTTGGGCTAGATGAGGGTCAGGGATGCAGCTGAGGGGCACTTGTGTGGGGTGCACACCGGGCTCATGGCCTCTGAGGCCTCAAGTCTGGATGGTGCGATCTCCAGCTGGAGAAGCAAGAACAACTGGAGAGCCAGTTCCACAGCGGCCAAGGAAAGGGTAGCCGCTGGCCTCGGCAACTACAGCTCATGTCCAGCAGAGGGCAGCAGTGAGCGATTTCCTGCACTTGCAATCAAGCCAAGCTTGGCCATGCTTCTGCAAGGTTACCAGGAGGAGCAATAAAGTCTGGGAGTGGGTTACCCTAGTGGAGAGACTGTATCTGAGGCCCACAAAGGCCTGAGCTCAAGTTCTATCTGCCAGTTACTCCACTGTAGTGTTGGACTTGGAGAATCTTGGTTTCCTTACTGTCAGATGGGAACAACTATGTCTACGTGGATTGAGAAGTTAGACTTGCTGGAACGTGTCCAGTGTCTGAGCCCACCTCCTCCATAACAGCAGCGTTTTCTCTGTAGACCAGGCTGGCCTCAAACTCAGAGATCCGCCTGCCTCTGCCCCCCGAGTGCTGGGAGTGCCTTCAGCAGCATTTTCTCAGTCAGAGCTCAATCACCGTGGGTGCGTACTAAGTTTTCCGCCTCCCACTCTGTCTTGGCTGAAGGTCTGCTGACACTCAGCCTGGAGAGGAGGCCATCTCCAGAGGCCCTGGCAGCACTCACGGCTGGGCATGTCTCCTGGGGCGCAATGGAGCAGACATCCAGCTCCGTCCTTCCCTTGAGGCTTCCATCCTGGGTGGGGCAGTGGGAAAGCCTGGGGACCAGGAGAACAGGCTCTCCCTCTTACTTTAGGTAAGTCTCCTTATCATCTCGGGCCTGTCTGTCTTTCTTTCTTTTCATGAATCATAGTTATAGAGCTTGCTATACAGCTAAGAATGACCCTGAACTTCTGATTCTCCAGCCTCCACCTCCCAAGTGCTAGGATTATAGTTGGGTGCCACCACACCTAGATTATAAAATGCAGAGGATTTAACTCAGCGCTTTGGGTATGCCAGGCAAGTACCCCACCAACTGAGATACACCCCCAGTCCAGCTGTCTATCTTGACAGATACCCAACCAACAGGTGTTTTGAGACCTCACACATCTGGAATGTTTTGACCCATAAGTTCATGTCTTAGACGCACATCTCCTGATACAAGCCACTGTTACAGCGGGCACCAGCTGAGTGTTATTGGGGCCACAAGAAAGCGCCAAGTGTTTCACCTACTTCTTAGTGGTTCCTCCAGGCCCCTCCCCATTTCTCTCTGCTCATTGACTCCTCTGTAAAGCAGAAGGGATGTTACTGTGTCTTTAATTGCTTTATGAGGGTCAAATGTGACAATTTGGATTGAAATTGTATTGTCACCAATAAAGAGTGGTAATTATTGACTTCTGAGCAGTTTCACTTCAGGGACATGGTTATCCCCAAGTTTGGCCATGTAGTGACAAGTCCTCTAGACCAGTGGTTCTCAACCTTCTTAATGCTGTGACCCTTTAACGTGGTTCCTCATGTTGTAGTGACCCCCCCAACCATAAAATTATTTCCATTGCTACTTCATAACTGTAACTTTACTACTGTTGCGAATCATAATGTCTGTGTTTTCTGATGATCTTAGGTGACCCCTGTGAAAGGGTCATTTAACTCCCAAAGGGGTCATGACCCACATGCTGAAAACTGATGCTCTAAACTATCACTTGGGGTACCCATACCAACTCTATACAGTGCTGACCATAGATACCTGTAGAATTATAATCAGACACAGCCTCTCTTGCCATGGCTGCTCCTAGGGAAACTGGGGTCCCCTGTAAAAAGCGATTTTAGAGCCTGGAGTCCCCCAAAGTTGCTCATTACACTTGCCATTGGTTGTCACCACGCTTAGATTGGGTGTTTCACTTGATGGATACCACATGCCCTGGTGTCCCCCTGACTAGCTGATTGGCTGAGCCAAACGCTGGCACATTGGTGAGTCTCAGGCCTCTTAACTGCCAGAGGGGGTGATGGAGATGTTGTAAGGACAGCAGGGTCTTTTCTGCTCAGCAGGTACCAGCCAGAGGCAGTGGGTGGGCACAGCTCCTCCAGGGCTGTCATTGCCTTCTTTCTATATAACTGCTCTCATATGCCACAGGAGAGGTGATGTTCTCCCATGCCCCGTGTATTTAAGCTACCTCTCTGTACTGTTATTCCCAGATCCCTTCCCCCACAATGAGCAAACGCCTATCAGACATGGCGCACATGACTCATACATCTGTGTGTAGAGTGCACACTACTTCACTGGCACTCCCATGGCTGACCACGCACGGCCGGTGGGCTGTGTCTATGCTCCTTGATGGATGACCCAGGAACCAATATAGCAAGAATGGTCCAATATGTAGCTTCTGGAGCTGCATGCACGAACCCATTCTTAAGGGGTTACTCACCAGGCTGGGAATACACGGTCCCCACATCCATTTTGAAGGAACCTACGAGGGTGCCACTTCGAAGCAGGTTCTTAGAATGGATAACCTTCCAGAGCAGAATCACAAGCGGCCAGTCAGGCTCGGCAGGGACAAGCCTTTGGGGATGGGGTTGGGCAGGGGCAGGGGCAGGAGCAGGGGCAGGGGCAGGACCCACTGATGATAGTGTTACCTCCATCTTTCTTAGTGGAAATGGAAGGTATTTGGTAGGGAACAGGGCTGGTTTGCTGAAGCTCACCATCAGCCTCTCCTGCCCAACACCATGTCCCCCCTCCCTCCACTGCTGTCACATAGATGAGTAGGCTTTACATTCTACAGAGGAATCAGGCTGAAGGGGCAAGAGGGGGCCAATATCCATTCTCGGTTACCCTTTGGCCAGCCGTGCACCCAGACATAAGGCTGCGTTAGTCAGGGCGGCCCTGCCTGCCAGCTGCCGCTGCTCTCCACTCACCGAGATCTTGATGATCTTGTCAAACATGACATCAGGAGAGACATGGAAGTCAAAGACGAAGTACTGGAGGGGAGAAAGACCAGGGTGCTGTCGCCAGCGGCCCCTCCCTCCGAGCAGTGCCTGCCTGAATCCCCCATTTCCCCAGGAGGCTCAAAGCTCACATGGGCAGTAGTGGTGACCCACTGGGTTCTGAGAGACAGAATGGGTAAGGAATAGGGCCCTGTCTCCTACCGGGGCACGGAACTGTCTACTTACTACCTATGTTCACCCTGCAGGAGGCCCACCATATTTGTGGATGATGTCATGCAAGCTGAGTACTCCTTGCTTATGGGCTGTGTGTAGAAGAGCCCTGACCGAGGAGCCAGCAGACCTGGGCTCTCAGCCAGTTCTGTCCTTTTCGTAGTATAGACTTATACATGTGTTCTTTGGCACAACCCCTAGAGAACTGTAAAATACGGGTGTGGACATCAACTACCATGCTACAGAATCAAGTAGGCTATTGATTGTGAGGTACACCATGGTGTGAAAGGGCATACAGATAACCACCACACTACAGTGCTACCTGGGAAATATACCCTAACCCCAGAAGTGTTAGATAAAAACATCAGAAAGATGCACTCAGGATGAGATGGCACTTCTTTGGCCACAAAAGAGAAACGCAGCTCTGCGATCTGTTCTCACCTGCTGTAACCCCCCCACCCACTCATGGTTCCCATTCTTATCCTGGATGCACGGGGATGGGGAGGGGGTGTAGGCAGTGAGCACTGTTACTGCTGCTTTGATGAACTTGTGGGCAAGGGAGAGAATCCAATGTTACCACAGGGCTTTGGTTAGAGTAAATATCCCAAGAGCAGGTGTTTCTGGTTGTAGTCAATCGTCACTGTCAATAACCTGTTTAAATCTGTGATATGGTTATCTACCTATCTATCTATCTATCTATCTATCTATCTATCTATCTATCTATCTATCTTTCTTTCTTTCTTTCTTTCTTTCTTTCTTTCTTTCTTTCTTATGTATATTGTTTTCTGTTTGCATGCCAGAAAAGGGCACCAGATCTCATTATAGAAGGTTGTGAGCCACTGTGTGGTTGCTGGGAATTGAACTCAGGACCTCTGGAAAAGCAGCCAGCACTCTTAACCTCTGAGCCATCTCTCCATCCCCCATACCCCTATTTTACAGCTAACACTTAAGCCCTTGGGCTGATGTGCTGCCTATGAAGCCAGTGACATCTAGCTATTAACTGCTTTCCTGGGTCTCAATTTACCCTTGTGTTATGGGGATAGTGACATTAGGCGGCCATGCTCTCCTACTCCAGGAGCATGACCACACAAAAGCAGGGAGGTATGGGTGTAAAATCAAAATGACAGGACTCAGTTGTGACTTGATAAGAGCAGAGTAAACGTTCACTATACATGGTTGATAAGCCTCAGGGGTGCTGGCTGGGGTGAGGATCTGCAGCTCCGGAGTCTGGATCTGGGAGTGAACCACCAGCACGAGGATGTTGTCAGAAGCTGTGGGATGGAGGAGACACCGAGAAGAGCACCAGGGGAGAAGCCTGCTCCGGACAGGGCTCTAGGAAGCAGCAGACTTTCTTGGTGGGTGGAGAAAGCCATGGCACGTTAGGAAGCTTGGGAAAAGGTTCTGGAGAGAACTGGGAGAGGGTGATGGGAACTCCTGGGAAGGAGGGGCAATGGGATGAAAGACATGACAGGGATGTGACAGAGACTGAGAGGATGGGAACTGCTCACACGTCTACTCTGCATGGAGGACCTACGGGAGATCTCTGCAGATCTGGCTGGAAGTGGAGGAAGGCCATGCTTAGGTGAGGGTGACAGTCTCTGGTCCTGTCCTTGGGTGTTCATAGGGTGTCCTGTTTGTGCTTAGGATATTCTGCAGTAAGTGCCACATGGGCAAGGGAGAAGGAAAGAGACAGAAAAAAGGCAAAGGCAGAACGAGGGTCATAGGTCATAGCATGAGGCTAGATCCTTTGGGATGAAGGGTCTATGACAAAGGTGATGATGGGAGGAGGGGTGGCCACTGGCTGACCAGCTAGATCACGTGTGTGTATAGAGAAGGGGGTTTGTGTTGGTTCATGTGGGACCAGGTTATTACAGAAGGACAAAAGCCAAAAGCCTCCTATTCCCAGGTAGGCTTAAAGTCGTGATGATGAGCTACCAGGCCGGGTAGGACCTGGAGCAGACCCATGGAAGGAGCTGGCTCACTGGGGCCAGAGACCCTTGTGCTCTGAGCTGGCTAGAGTCATAATCCTTGTCTTTTTCTGAGCGTGATTCTTTCTTAGGATTGCTTAGAGATTTGCTAAGTCAGTTGATGGTTTCCACCAGCCTCTACTGTTCTAGTGAAGCCAAAGGAAGATTCCTACTTCCTAGAGAACTTTCCAAGAGCAATACGTATTCATGACTGGAGGTGTGTTTGTGGCGGTTTGAAAGAAAATGGCCCCCATAGGCTCATAGGGAGTGGCATTATTTGAAAGAATTAGGAGGTATGGCCTTGTTGGAGTAGGTGTGGCCTTGGAGGAAGTGTGTCACTGTGGGTGAGGTTTGAAGTTTCAAATGCTCAAGCCAGGCCCAATGTTACTCTCTCTTCCTACTGCTAGTGAATCCAGATTTAGCTTTCTCAGTTGCCTTTCCAGTCCCATGGCCGCTCATGCGATGCCATGATTCCTGCCATGATGATAACAGACTAGACCTCTGAACCTGTAAACAAGTCCCCCCCCCAATTAAATGTTCTCCTTTATAAGAGTTGTTGGGTCACGGTGTCCCTTCACAGCAACAGAGACCCTAACTAAGACAGTGTTTCTCACTGAAAAGGAAAAGAAGGGAAAGAGGCCATTCCTGGGGCTGCAAAGAATCAGGGCAATGCAGTGCAAAGGAGTGGGCTTAACGGGGGTGAGCTTAATTCCTATGAGACATTTGCCAGCATCTGCGGAGATTTAGTTGTGAGGAGGCTTGCTACTGGCATCTCGGGCTGGGAGAGTGACAGGGGAGACCTGCAGCCCCTTATCCACGCAGGGATAGAAACACAAAAGACCAACCACAGTTGAAGACCGCAGCTGTTAACCACTCCCTCCCTTCGGATCGTCTCTGATCATCTTCCAGCTCATCCCGGTAACGGGGGTGCTCTTCTGTACAAAGCCAAGTAGCCCTGATTCTGTTTCTGTCTCTGTCCTCTCAACTAGGGTTTCTTAACCTTTGCCCACAGAGAGGATGGTGACCTCTGACTCAGGGAGGGTGGGGTGGACTACTCCATGGCAAGGTCATTTGAGCTGGGTCCCTGTAGAGAGAACAGGAGTTTGCTAGGGGTCCCAAGAGCTGGGGAGCTACACTGGAAGGAGTAAGCAAGTTGACTGAAACATGAGGTACACGGATCTGTTGCAAGCTGGATCCCCCAAGTCAGCCACTATCAAATAACCACAGAAAGCCACTGGGATTTATCATCCTAGTCATCAGAGGAAAGTGGACCCTTATCTAAAACAGAGGCTTTCCAGTCAGGAATGTGTCCTTAGATATCTCGGTTGGATATCCTGATTCCATCCAGAGATATCTAGGTTGGTTATCCTGATTCCATCCATGGCTGGAGAGCCCTTGAGCAGTAATGTTCTGTCCCAGGGGCCAGTGGGACACGTACGTAGTAAGATGTGGTTATACAGGAGTTTGTTCAAGCTTGGGTGGAAGTGTTCCTGGGTCCTGCAGGAGCACAGCCAGAGGCTGCACAGCTGCCCAAGGGCTTCCTCAGCAATTCCTACACTGCAAGGCACAAGACATGGATGCGCCATTTGAGCTCTCCAGGTCCTCCTTGCTAACTGAAGTCACTGGGGTAGAAAGACTGGGCACCCCCTCTAGGACAGGAATCCCAGGACACCTGGGCCTTGAGGCAGTTGAAATGTGCTCAGGCATCAGGGAAGGCCTCGCTACCTTCTTCAGAGCCAATCATGATGGGGCTCCATCTGGAACCCAGTAGTCAATATGGACCTTATCCTATCAACAGCTCCCTGAGGGCAGTAGGAAGGCTCTTTCTGACCTGAAGCCTCAGTTATCTCCTCTGTAAGATGGGGAGATCAAACTATTAAGTCTCTGAGGTCCCTCACCCCTCACCCCCATGGAGTCTCAAGTGGAGGGGGCAGTAGTCATTTTCTTTCTCACAGCTGAAGTCAAGGTTGTGTTCTGGAGAGAAGCCTTTTAGGGGCTCAGGAGACCAAGAAGGGAGCATAGTAGAAAGGGCAGTTACCCCCAATGTGACCAGCAAGGCCCTGGAGTCTCAGTGTCCCTGCAAGTGCAGTGGTCAACAGTATAGGTGGCTATGATGGGCACTGATGTATCTACAGGTGGAGGAGAGATTTGGTGTCTGGAAGGACACATTCACGGTAACAGTGGCTCCTGGGCCGGGCTGGTGCGAGCTGCGCTGCCCTCAGGTTCAGACCTGAACAGCAGCAGTGGGTGCTACAAGGGCCTCATAGGCATTGCTAGCTGTTCATGGGTGTCCTGGAGCCTTAGCAGGGCCAGGTGGGGGGTCCATGCTGGGTGTGCAGAGGTTGTTTGTGGTATGCAGCATGCTGGGCTGTAAGAGGCTGGGTCAAGACCTTGGGGCTGGTGACTCTGTCCTCCCAACTCCCAGTTGTTCCTGTTCCCATGTCGGGGACCCCTTTCCCAGCTTAAGTCAAGGGGGGCACTGACCTTATTGTAGTAAGGACAGTTTGTGGACTCCCCCACCTTAAGTCATGGGGATACTTACTTCATTGTAGTAAGGGCAGTTTGTGGACTCCCCCACCTTAAGTCATGGGGATACTTACTTCGTTGTAGTAAGGGCAGTTTGTGGACTCCTTCATTGATGTGTATTTCTTGTCGTCGCCCACCTCCACACACACCACAGGGTCCATGTTCAAGCCCACCAGCTGCCGAGCCTCAATCACTGTGATGCTGACCTGCGGGAGGGAGAGAGGGCAGGTACATAGAGCTTTGCAGCCACCCTAGAGCCTACTCTTACCAGAACATGGCGGCGGGCAACAGGGCTAGGAACTGCAGGAGCCAGTCCAGCTTGGAGCGAGCCCCCAGGCTCCATGTTGACTGGGCCCTGATATCCTAGGTGATCCTGGGATATCTGCACTGAGAGAGGTGAGAGGCTGGCGACCCCTAGGCCAGTGTTACCGAATCACCCAAGGGAGAAGCATTACCAGATCCTGGTGCTCAGGTCCTACCCCTGGTCAGTCAGTCTCACCCATGAGGAAGACAGGCCCAACAGCAGTTTTCCTAAACCGGCTGGTCAGGCATGTCCAGCCTACCACAGGCAGCCTGGACAGCCATGGATGGGACATAAGGCTAGTAGTAAACAAATACTAAAGCATTGTGATTTCTTTTTGAAACTCGATTGAGTGATTCTTTGTGAACTTAAAAGATAACAACATACCCTTAAAGATTCTGGTTGATTCTTGGGTTCCAAGTTCTCCTCAGTGCCATGGCTCTGCTAAGGGAGGGCCGAGAAGCCGGCCTCACCCATTCCCCACCCTCTCAAACAAGCCAAGCTGTCCAAGTCTCCCTGAACTTGCTTTGGGTCCTGTCCAGGGTTTCTTGTTTGTGTCGCTAACCTCTAAGCTGTCCTTGGCTTTCTGGAAGCTGGGAGCTTTCCCGTGTTCCAGTTCCCTCTCCCTCTGTTGAATTTCTTTGAGTTGCCAGAACCTAACCTTCTGGCCTGCTTAGGGAATGTCGTGTGAGTTTTACTGTGACATTCTGCAGCCTTTAGCTGGGATCTTCTATCCTGGGAAACCCTGTTTCAGCTGTCTAGTCTGTCAATAAATATTTAGGGACACCTGCTGTGGACAGCACAGGGGATGTTGGAATAAACCCTCTGCTCCTCAGAGATCTTACTATAAATGATTACTGGCTTATAGGTTTTAAACTAGTATATATATATTTTAGCTTATAATATACATAATCGATACATTATATTTTTATATGCACATACATATAAAGATATGCATAGCTAAAGGATGTATATAAAGACACATATATGTAAAAATGTATATATATGTATATATATAAAACTGAAAAATATAAGAATATATATAGAGAGAGTGAGAATGAGAGGGGGGAGGAGAGGAGCACAAGAAAGGGAGGGGGAGAGGGAAAAGGAAGGGAGGAGAGGGAGAAGGGGAGGAAGGAGTGTGAATTTTGAGGCAACCGTTATTCTTCCTGAGTCTCCATTTCAAGCCATATTAGCTCCTGCCCTGGATCAGGGGCGGAGATGGTGGTGGTGGTAGTGGTGGGGTCAGTCCCCATTAGGGTGGCCATGGCAAAATACAGGTCGGTACAGATTTGGGTTGCTGGTCTCAGAACTGAGCCTTGGCCTGACATATGGGCAGGAATGACTGTGGAGGACCTTGTGGGTTCACTGAACTGCACACCCTCAGCTCCAAGCTGAGACTCTACCTAGTGAGGGTTAAACGAGACACACCACATGGGCGGAAACTCCATGAGATGAGAGCCAGGGGTGTAAGTGGCCTCTTGGACAGAAGCTACCTCTCCTAGGGGTCGTCTCTTGAGGAGGCAGGGTTGGTGGGGTGTTTCAGGTTGTTCCACAGGATGCTTGAACTTGCATTTTCCACCCACAGCCTCCTGTCTCTGTCAGCACTTCCCGCTAGCTAACTGGGCTGTGAGGGCAGCTGCTGGTGCCGCTCATCTGGGTCTCCGGCACTTCAGTTGTTACGCTTCGATGCAACTTCTAAATATGATTTTACTCAGGAGAATTATTTTCCCCTTTTAGATAGAAAGAATCCTTACTAAAATTACCATCTACTGTGTTCCTCAAGGTCTTATAAATAGCTCGAAGAGCAAGAAAAATCCACGCATCAGAAACGATGCTAGGAAAAATAGAAACCTTAACGCCAATAAGACCACTGCCAAGAAAGCACAGAAACAGAAGTGACTGTCCGCTGAAGGAGCCCTTGAACTCTGTGCGCAGCCGATTCTATTCTGGGATGTGAGAGGCCAAAGGGGCCGACGAATGCTTAGGATCCACGCTTGAAAGAGTCTCAATAGTCACCATTTCTTCAGGGAGCCAAAAAGGAAACAGGGCTAATTAGCTTAGTGCCGAAGTTTACCGAGAAGAGACACTAGGAGTCCTTCTGGAATATTCTTTGCACAGTAGTGCAAAGAGTTTTACCTTCCAGAAACCTTTTTAACAAATTAAAATAATTATTTAAATTTAATTTAACAATTAAATTTAACAATTTAGCAAATTATTAACAATTTAGCAATTTTATTTTTATTTTATGTGCATTGGTGTTTTGCCTACATGTGTGTCGTTTGAGGGTGTCAGATCACTTGGAAATGGGTTACAGACAGTTGTAATCTGCTTTGTGAGTGCTAGGAATTGAACCCGGGTCCTCTGGAAGAGCAGCCAGTGCTCTTACCACTGAGCTATCTTTCCAGCCCCGCAAACCTTTTTTATGCAAATGGTTTAAAAGTTCATTTACTGTTTTCCTACAACTAGCACCTCCCCAAGCCCCCTCAAAAATAAGAGGTTTGCTATAACTCAGGCCTGGGAACCAGACAAGTGTGGTTTCAGCCAGGTGTGCCAGCTGAGATCGAATTCCCCACGCCAAGAAAGTGGTTGGTTTTCATGTGTGCATCCCACACTCTGTCTTTTGTCCCCTCCTCTGGTCAGGGTTCATCTTCCCATCTTCTGCAATGGAGCTTAGCAGCAGTGACCCAGTCAGGAGCTGACAGTAGACATGGGAGGAGAGGGAGGGTGGGAAGGAATGAAGAGATGGGAGAACAACTATCAGAGGGGAATGTGCTTTGCCAGATGGCAGTGGTCCCAGGGGAAGCCTGGGAGTGTAAGATAGAGGTGAGGAGAGTGGTACAGAGGCAGAGGGGAAGCACACTCCTGTGGTCTCTTTAGCTGCTGCTTCAGGGGTGTGTGTGTGTGTGTGTGTGTGTGTGTGTGTGTGTGTGTGTGTAAAACACTTGAAATTAAAAGTTAGAATTTGGTCCTCTTCTATATTTGGCAGGAGGGGATGGGCCATCCAGTCATCAGAATGTTGAAGAAACAGAAGCTACAAAATCAATGAAAAATTTCAGGAAATTCTGCAAAGAAACGTCCATCTCAAGTATAGAGTTTCCAGAATGAAACCCCAGAGAGCAGAGGGAGCCACAAGTAGGACCATGGCACGGGCTGGCACCTCTGGCCAACTCACCATCTCTCCTGCTGAGGCAAGGGCTAGAATTCCCAAGAGCCTTCTCCAAAGCAAGGAACAATGCTGGGGGCGGGGCAGCGGAGGGAAAAACTACTCAAATGTCCTGAGCAACCCCACAAATAATGATGCCCTGTGACCGGCTTTGGGGACCTCTGCTCATGCGTGCATCAGAATGTCAGGGGAAGCTAGAGGGGAGAGGGGACAGGGATGCCCGCTCACACACATGGAACCGCTGTTCCATGGTGTTCTTCACCCCTCGTCTCCAGGGCCAGAGGTATGACATAACCAGATCGCTCTGGTGGTGACAGGGAGGTAGCATGGAGGGACAATATGAAGACATGGGGGCCAAGGGGAAGGAATGCAAGAACACAGCAGGGGTGGGGGTGGGCTTGGTCGGTCTGGGAGACCCAATGATGCTGGAAACTGGAGGTCTGTTTGGAGGTGACGTGTAAAGACTTAGTCTCAGGAAGATTGATGAGGAGACAGAGTCCTGAGGATTGCTGCCCACTCTGCTGGGCACAGCACATGTTCCCAGGTAGGTAACAGTGGTTTGTCCCCTTGAAGATGCCAATAATCAGGAACGAGGAATGTAACGCTCCATCTGTTCTAAATTGTCCCCAGCATGCTGCACACTGGGGTCTCTTCCCACAGGACCCCTTCCACTGGTATGTAACCTTCACGATCGGTCTGGCTCTCGGGATCCCGCCTGGACCTGGTTCTGCTAGGTTCTCTTCTTCCCTCTCCAGTGCCATGCACTCTTTGAGGTCTTTCTGATTACATAAAGCCAAGTTCCTCAAAGGAGAGAAGCTGCTGTTGGTTCTATTGGTTTGTACATCGTATTTATCGGAAGTGGAAATACTTTGTGTTTGAACCCTCTTTGCTCCCTCAAGCACAGTGGATAAATTCATGTGGGTGAGTATGGATGGGCCCCTCAGGAGACATAGTGCTGGCAGGTGAGAAGGGCTACGTTGTGCAAGTCAGAAGGTTTAAAAGACTTTGGAGGGAGAAATATCTGGCCTAGGACACAAAAGTGCCCGGCAGGAAGCAGTTTGGGAGGAAGATGTAAGAACTGAGCTAAGAAACCGAGAGATCAGAAGGGAGCAACTGTTACAGAGAACAAGCAGTTCTGACTGCCGTGAACCCCATCTCTGGCCTGGATTTAACCTTGCTTGGTGGTCCTGTAACTCTTGGTTCACATCTTACTGTAAAAGTGGAGCAACTGTTACGTTTGGGTGGTTGTAAGGATGACATAATTTCAACGGAAACATATTCAGCTCCTAGCACAGCGCCTGCTTTATAATAAGCCTTTAAAAAAATAAATTTCACTAACAACAGTTTTACATGCTTTCGCACAGGCCAGTGGCCTGGGATCTGAGTGGGGTCTCTGGGATTTCCCTGGTCTTAGCACACAGAAGCATCCCATATCCAGGTTTCAGTCTCCTGGAAACATCTCCTAATGCCTCAGGACATTGTGTTTGGGTTTTGATAGGGTAGGGAGCGACATTCCCAAACTTCCACAGGACTCAAAGACTTGAGATTGTCTAAAGTTCCAGGATGGCATCACGTGCCATGACTTGGGGCTATTGTTTAAATTCCACGGAAAACAGTTACTGGAGGAAACAAACCAAAGCAAACATTAAGGGAGTCAGGGTGAATCCTCGGGAAACATGACCGGGGTATTTTTCAGTGGGGGTTATCTAGACATTGATATCATCTCCTGTGGGAGGAGAGGTGCGGTTGTTCATGCATAAGGGTAGTGTGCATGGGGCCTGGGAAATGGGCAGCGCAAATAAAGCTGTACTCACAACAGTTTCTAACCCATAACTGGGTCCTGTTAACTGTCAGGGGAGAGTCTGGAGCCACGGTGGCTCCCTGGTCCTGTCTTGAGGGATGCCTTCTCTTGACTTCCTTCTTTGTACATAAGGACTAGGCGTTTCCTGCTTGGATGCCTGTTTATTGTGAGCCTTCTTCACAGCTCTGATCTCAGGCTGGGAGAAAAGCCAAGACTGAGGGTCTGGGCCTGCAAAGCGGAGGTCACTGAGGCCTGTGTCAGCAGCCATTACGGATGCTGAGCCCCTGTTCTGCCTGCACTATGGCTACCCTCCTGGTCAGAACCTTTTTAAGTTTAGTTTCAGAAACAAAAAACTACTAATCTAAGAAGATATAGAGACACAAAAAGAAGAAAAACGGGATTGATATTACTTCGAGTTTTAAAACAAGCTGGAACAACTTAAAAACACACCCAACATTCTCTGAAACTTGTGTGTGTGTGATTGTTTTTCCCGGCCCCCTTTCCTTAGGATTTTCAACAATGGACACAGAATCTTCAAGGAGCTCTGAGCTGTGCAAACAGAGATCTCACATTCTTCTTTTGGTTTGCATTGCCTTAATGCTTCTAGGAATGCCTCCCAGACAGAAGTCTTTTTTGGGACTCTATCCTCAGATGTGACTCTAGGATGCCCTGGCTCTTACCTCCGAGTTTCTCACACACACCTGGCTGGGACACCTCACTCCAGCAGGATCTGTCAGGCCCAGCCTGGGACACCTCACTCCAGCAGGATCTGTAAGGCCCAGCCTGGGACACCTCACTCCAGCAGGGTCTGTCAGGCCCAGTCTGGGACACCTCACTCCAGCAGGGTCTGTAAGGCCCAGTCTGGGACACCTCACTCCAGCAGAGTCTGTAAGGCCCAGCTTGGGACACCTCACTCCAGCAGGGTCTGTAAGGCCCAGCCTGGGACACCTCACTCCAGCAGGGTCTGTAAGGCACCATCCGGGCGCCCACCTACCTGGTAGTCCATGGGCCGCCCAGCGCTCGGCTCCATCTTAATGTCCGGCTTAGACCTGAGGAGAGGATGGACCGTCAGGTTGGTATGAGGGATGGAAAGGCCAGAGGGACAAAATTGTGACCTTCATATACTCAATTCTGCCAAGAGAATTGGGGGTGCATGGGGGTGAGAGGGTAGATGTCCCCAGTGGCACCAATGACAAAGACTAAGCAAGGGTGATGGCCATTGGGTGAACAGAGTCATGCGTGGACTGGTCAGCTCTGTGATGTCCCTTCACCCACAGAAGCTCAAGGGCCTGATCCACTCCTGCCTCTACAGGGTGACAGCTCTGAGGACGTCCAAGGATGGCAAGACAGGGCGAAGGACAGGCCCTGATTTCTCTGCCCCCAAATTTCAAGCTTGGCAAGTGGGTTCTGTGCAGCAGGGTGGTGGCAGGCGGGATGTAGGCCTCTGGCCCACTCACCGTTTGTTGGAGACATTGCTGGTGAGAGCGGTGACCGAGGCTAGAGACACGGAGTCAGGGTCCAGCCCATCCCCCAGCCGGATGGCCAGGTGGTCCAGGTCGTCCATCTCCAACACCGCTGGTTCATCTGGGAAGAAGGGAAGGACAGGTGGGTGAATGAAGGGCTAGAGACTGTCTCCTAGAAAGGAGAGTTACACTTCTGGTTTATTTGATGGAACTTGTTTAGGATACTGCCACCCATTTATCTCATGCTCTCCTAATCATGACAGGGTCTCACCTATGTAGCCCAGGCTGGCTTGGATCTCTCTATGTAGACCAGGCTAGCTTCAAACTCACAGAGACCCCGCTGCCTCTGCCTCCTGAGTCTCGGAATCAAAGATGTGCACGGCCATGTCAGGGTCTAACCTTAGTCCTTAAAACATTTTAATTGCTATTATGTCTAGTCTTAGCTTCTTCTATAATCTTAGCCGAATGTAATTCTTTTACTTAACTCTGCTCTCTAAAGCTCTGAATAGACTTTGTGGAAGAAAGTAGAAAACATTCTGAGCTTACTATAAGCAGCTCCTCACAATGGCTACTTTTAAATGGAGTGACTACTGATGCAGGGAACAATACACCACACACACACACACACACACACACACACACACACACACACACACGTCCTTATAGCTAAGACCCATCAACATGGGCATTATTGCATTCAGATACTTCTTACCCCCGAGGTGTAAGAAGTAACTTATCCGTGATGGCCACCGTGGAATGCAGAGTCAAGCCTGCACCCCTGTGTATGAATCCAGTGGGACGGAATTTGGAAAAGCCATTCGGACGTGGTAGGTTAGGGTTCCAGCAGGAAGCTGTACCTTCCATCTAGGAAGAGTGCAGCCAAAACTGTCTGGGAAAGAGAAAGTTCTAGGGCCAATGAGCCATGTAGGAGAGCCCGGATGCTGGGTGCACATATCTTCCCACTCCATCCCACACACACCCTTATCTTTCACCTGTCCTTCTTGCCTCCTTTTAAACAACTGTCAGATGCCCTTCCAGCCTCCTCTCCTAGGAGGGACTCCTGTCGCCAGGCCCAGTGGCCTTTCTTTGGGATGGGTCTGCCAGGCACAGCAAAGCATACTTTCTTGCTATCTTTTTTAATTAAAAACAAAACAAAATTCTCTGGGCTCATGTGAAGTTAAATACTCAATGTAGGGAGAAAGAGCCCATCCACCTGGCCGAGGCTCAATGTCCTATGCCTCCCTCCCTAACCTCCAGACTAGCCAATAGGAGTCCAAGCCCTGCTTGAGTGACTGTGGGAGTGTCCAATGGGGAAGGAGGGTCATTTAGGCCCAGTCTGGGGCGGGCTTGAATGATGGTGGCAGTTCAAAGAAGTGTCTGTTGCAGTTATGTGAATAGCTGGCAGGACCGCGTTGCCTACCTTGTCTTTGGGGCTCCTCTTTGTGGGACCGAGTCTTGCCGAGTTTCATGGCTGAGAACACACTCCTTCCCGCTCTGTAAAAGGGAGACCCCCAGAGTGAGGTGAGGACAGGGATAGATACAAACAGAAAAAGCTCAAACCCACAAGAGACAGTCCCTGAGGGACTCAGAGAAAAAGCAGATGGGGGCTCCTGCCCTCATTCACTTTTCCCAAGATGCAATACAAATTGGGGGTCGTGAGCCCCAAGGAACGTAGGACGCTCCCTCCCAGGCACGGTCTTCAGGTTAATGAAGAGCAGGTGGGAGTCCCAGCTCACCAGGGAAGTGGCCCGTGGTGGGGCTGGGTCTTGGGCTTCTCACCTAAGCCCTGTTTTCTCAGAGCTCTGAGATCTGCAAGGTCCCTCAGCTTTCTTACTGTTCATGCACCCCACTAGAGCTAACAGGAAAAGAGGCCGGACGCCCAGAGACAACATCAGAACAGATACATAGGTCCGGGAGACTCGGAGGGACAGACTGAGGCTGAGGCTGAGGTGGGAGCCATGGATGGCAGCTATTAAGGTCCCAGGTGGCTTTGGTACATAGAGCCTGCCCTGTCTTAGTCTATTCTCTGCGCCAGGAGAGTCTCCCGAGCCCCCAGTGCAAAGGGTCTTTCTCTTATCCTGGTTGCCCCTCTGTCTATGCCTTCCTATGGCAGGCTACCATCTCTTACCTAGCCCCTACCTCTTCCTCTGGTGTGGTGTGGCCGTGTGCTCAGGCAAAGGGTCTTGCAGTCAGTGGGGCTGAGGGAAGGGGCTAGGGGTCCTCACAGCCCTTCAGAGATGTCCCTGCAGTCGAGCCTGAGGTCCCCAGAGTCAGGAAAGACCAGGAGTAGGATCGGTGCGGGGAAGCGCAGTATTCCATTACCCCATTCATATTGTATAAGAGGGACACCTGACTCCCTCGCTTCCCGTTCTCCTCCTGGGTGTGGCTGCCACACTGCAGGCTCTGTGGGGGTGGGTACAGGCCCATTCCTCACCTGCTTCTAGAAGTGGGTCAGCTTCTCTTTGCAGAGCCTTGGGCATGGCATCAAAGACACCTAGATCCTTGCTCTGTAAGCTGTACAGTGTGAGGTTGGAGAAAACCCTTCTGTCTTTGTGATGGTTGGGAAACCTCAAGGCCCTCTACTTGGGGTTGGGGGATCAGTGTCATTCCTTAAACCCAGATATAGAGTGAGCCACATCTGTACCCTGTGCTGGCTGGGTGGACAGGGACCACGCCTGTCATGTCTTGTCAACTCACGGATATGTTCACTGATATCCTAGACACAGGCTAAAGAGACTGGCGACCCTGATTTGCCTGCTTTCCCTTGTATTATGGGTTTAAAATGAAGAAAGGGAAGGAAGGGACTCTATAAAGGAAAGCTGATTCCTTTGGAGTTATTATTATTTGGTTCAAGCATCTTCTTTGTTGTTTTCTAATTTCTCAATGGGTAATCTCTTTTTTGTTTTTTGTTTGTTTTTATGTTATGTGATGTGCATGTGTCTATGCACGCCCACATTCCTGTCGATTCTCAGGTGTGCACGAACATGTGGAGTCCAGAGGTTGACAACGGATGTCTTTCTCAACTGCTCTCCACTCTGTTTACAGTGTCTCTTGCTGAACCTAGAGCTCAAGACCATTCTGGTCATGTTAGGCAGCTTGTTCAGTGACTCCCTGCCTCCCCTGGAGTCCTGGGATTACAGGTGAGTCGCTATGCATGACAAACGTATTTATCTAGTGGGCTATATCCCCAAGCCCCTCAACTGCAAATGCCATTTCTGTGGTTTTATCTATTGACTCGAAGCACAAAATGGCTACGAGGCTGATGTCATCTCAAAGGAATTTTCTGTGATCCAGGCCTAGCCTGGGTGAGACTTCAGTTAACTTTTAGAATTTGATTTTGTTTAAAGCATTTAAATGCTAAAAATTACACTTATTTACTATTTACTTATTAATTTATTTAGAGAGAGTGTGAGGACATGCATGCTCCATGGCTCAGAGGACAGCTTTTGGGCATTGGCTCTCTTCTTCCAACACGAGGGGCCTAGAGATGGAACTGCCTGAAATTCTCAGCGTTGGCGGTAGGTGCCTTTGCCTCTTGAGCCACGCTTGCACATTTTTTTGAGACAGGGTTTCATATAGCCTAGGCTGGCCTTGAACTCTTGTCTCAGCCTCCCAGTGCTGGGATTAAAGGTATATGGTACCAAACTCCACTGGTAGGAGCTAAACCGCACGCACGCACGCACGCACGCACATGCACACCCCTTTATTCAGCCAGTGAAGAGTTAAAGCTCAGAGAGGAGAAAGGCATCTTAGCATCCTATCGTAAGAGGAGCAACCAAGGCTGACACTGTCCTGGCTACATCGCCTCCATGGTCAGGACCTCTCTGAGCATGAATTCATCGTGACCACAAGGAAGACCAGCAGGAAAATTGCAGCTATGGTGTGGCTCAGTTGCCAGTGCCATTTGCAGAATGGGATGTCATTTACAGAGTCCCTCATTCAAAAATGACCCAAGCCTCAACATATCTGGAAGAGACTGATGAGTGTTACATCATTGGTGACAGGCCATCAAGCAGATCGGTGCGCTCGTTAGAACGGGTTGTTTGGAGGCAGAAAAGGGTCATCCTGCCTGGCTTTGCCTGAAGTATCCTGGGAGCTTTCTTTCCAACAAGTGGCTTAAAGAGCAGGGTGCCAGCTGTCCTCAGACTCCTCCAACAGTCCCAGCCTCAGGCTCGCATGGGCACCCACATTGTCCCCCATCCTATCGCAGCCTTGGGATTCTTTTCTGCCTGGGCCCACTGTTGCATGGCTTCTGTTATGGATGACACAAGCCTCTCAATGTTTGCCCTTGTACAAGCCGCTCTTGGCTATTCCCAGAGTCCTAGTCATGTGTATGTGTGACTTATACAATGGCATAGCCATGGCTTCCCGCTCTAGCCAGAACCTCCCCACCCCTGGTGAAAGGGTTCTGAGACAGCGGATCTGAGTGCTATGTGGGTCAGAAGAGGCCCTGCGTGGAGACGCCAGCTGGCTGTACCCGGGGCTGGAATCTGGGCTGCTGCCAGAAGCCCAGAAGGACTGTGTGGTTTTCTAAAGCTGGTCCCATATAGTGACTTACGTTCAACACCTGGGGTACTCTTGGATAGTTATGAGCCTTTAATTTAAGTGCCACTTTATTCTTTGGTAGGAACATTTTGGGGAATGAAAACTGAGACTTTTAATGAGCACACTTTAACCCAACCACTTCTACTGTACCCCGAAAAAAATCCAAAGGAGAAACCCTTCCTTGTAAGACTGGTCATGTGACTGCTATAGCCAACAGACTTGCAGGCAGCACCGTGAGCCTGGGGATGTCTCAAAATGGTGTTTGATTGGTGAACAGTGATGATGTGTGCAGTGATGGACACTGCCTGTCTCCATGGTCCTTAGTCCAGGCTCCTTCAACACTGGGAGCCGCAGAGCAGGACGCCATTGCTACCACTGCTCTTTGTGATTTCTCAGTTGATGCATCGGAGACTCTCTATTGAGAAGACCCTTTCTACTCTGCTAGTCCCTGGAAAGCAGTGCACTAAAGGCAAAGGGCAAAGGGCAAAGGGCAAAGGGCAAAGGGCGAAGGGCAAAGGGCAAAAGGTAAAGGGCGAAGGGCAAAAGGTAAAAGGTAAAAGGCAAGCAAAAATTTTAAAAATAAAGTTAGTTTAATCAGGACACTTTAAAGATTGTCAATTTATATTGGAGACAGATTTTTTTAAAGTTAGCTTGTGATTTCAGTTTCTATTCTAAGACTTTTAATTCTGCGTCTCTTCTAATGGGGTTCTACAACCACAGAGAGTAGGATGGAGTAAGAAGCAGGCACAGAAACAAGCCAGTAGTCAGCTCTGTGAAGAGAAACCTTCAGTCAAGTGCGTCTGTACTTATAGGTACAGAATGCTTGAGAGATATGGGAGTGAGTGCTTTTCTCCAAGGGACTCTTTCTCAATAACGCTCCATTCTACAAATGACCCTGGCACTTGGGCCATAACCACACCTGCAATTGCTGGAGCTGACTGACACCTGCTTTATAAGACACAACAGCAACAAAGGGCTGCTGAGCTGGCACAGTGGAGACATTTCCATAACACCTACACACACACACACACACACACACACACGCACGCACACACGCATGCACACACACCTACACACACACACACACACCTACACACACACACACACACACACACACACGCACACACACACACACACGCACCCCCCCAAACAAACAAACAAATGTAATGAAACAAAAACAAAACATCAACAACAAAAACCGTGCACACATAAAAATACAAACAAACAAAAACCCGGCAATTAGGCATGTAGGGGAGGTAAAGTTAGAAGCTCACATTTCCTTGCAGTGGCTGGATTACCATGGTCAGAATGATATATCTAGACTGACAGTTCTCTAGAGAAAAGACTTTTAAGTCCGTGTGTTCGCTGTAATGCCTTCCTTTATATGTACCTAACAGTTCCCTCGCCGTGTTCCGTGGCTCACTGTAGACGTCTGTCAAGAGAACTGTGCAGCGCACACAGGGCTCAAGGGTGGATGCTGCATATTCAGTATGACCTGAGGGGACGCACGGAGGGAAACCCAGCAGCCCGACTGCTTCATCAATTTGCTCTGTGAATTATTCTGGAAGCTGTGGCTTAGAAGGCGAGGTCACTCGCCGTCCAGCCAGGGATTCTCCTCCACAAGCACTTTCCACAGGAAATGTCAAGGCTCACCGCTCAGGTCTCAGGTAAGCAGGATACACGAACTCTGAACTCCGTGTAAGAGGCATCGCTTACACTTCCCAGAGTTTCTAATCTGAGCGTGCACTTCAGCGGCCTCAAGTGGGCTCATCTCTTTAATTTTCCATCCCCCAGGTACATTATTTCTTTTTCCTTCCTTCCCTTTTCTCCGTCCTTCCTTCTTCTTTGTGGGCACTCGTGGGAGTCAGAGGACAACATTGAGGAGTGGGTCTTACCTCTCTACCATGTGGGGTCTGGGAATCCAACTCAGGGCATCAGGCTCAACTGTAGCTTACTCATTGAGCCGTTTCAGTGGCCTTTTTTATCGTCCTGTTAAAACGGTCTCTCAATTCAACCAGGTTGGCCTCTAACTCAATATGAAGCTGAGGCTTGCCTTGAACTCCTGATCTTCCTTCCTGCTTCTGTCTCCTGAGTGCTTGGATATGAATAGATGCTACCTGTCCCTGTAGTTACAGGTAATTATATAATTTTAAATGTATTTGAAACTGTGTTGAATTTCAGTTTGTTTTGAATAGCTTTCTGCATGGGTGAAGGACAGGCTGACTTAAAATATTTTTATGTGTGTATGTATGCACTTATTAATTATTTTAAAAAATAATTTATTTTTATTTTATATGCATTTGTGTTTTGCCTGTGTGTGTGTGTTTGCATGAGGGTGCTGGATCTCTTGGAAACTCGAGTTGCAACAGTTTTGAGTTACATGTGGGTGCTGAGAATTGAACCTGGGTCTTCAGGAAGGGCAGCAAGTGCTCTTGACCCTTGACCCATCTCCCCAGCCCCTAATTTATATTTTTAGAGCTGGAGAATCAATCCTAGAGCTTCATAGATGTTAGGCAAGGCTCTGCTTCTAAGTTACATGCCTGGCCCAGACTGTCCCTTTACAGAAGGACCACGCCATCTCCATCTGGTCTGTGTGTACATGTGTCCCTCTTGTACCAGAGGGACTGTGAGACCCTCAAGTGTTCCTCCTGACCTATGAGTGCCTGGGAATCTGGCTCCTCCTTTCTTCCTGGTTGCCAATTCTATGGCAAAGCTTCAGCAAACACTAACATGAGAATTGATTTCCCATCACCCCATGGGGGAATGCCTGTTCTTTCCTGGGTCAAATCTATTTCCTCTGCTCTCCCTGCAGCACAAGTATAAACCAACCATCTTGACCGCACGGTTGCCATGATCTGCAAGCTCTTCTCACAGTGTTCTTTTCTCAGGCTGAAGAGTTTCAATTTGCTTAATCACATCTTAGAGATTCCATTCCCAGTTCCCGGACACATTAAAATAATATTACATCCTAGCTGACTTAATCTCATTTGGTAATGGGACAGCCAGAAACAGGATGGAGTAGGGCCAGGGAGGTCGCACCTCCTGGGGACCTGCCATGGGCCTGTGTTGTGAGGCCAGTCTACCCCAGCTTCAGTCACAGGGATCAAGCCAGTCTGACAGACTGGGAGCTGGATGGGCCTTGAGGCCTGGTAATCTCAGAGAGAACCTGAGGGAGAGAAGTCAGGTAGCTATACCTCCTAGGTAAGCCTTTTACATCTAAGTGGCCACAGAGAAACCTACAGCCATGTACTTTCTCACTAAGAAAGACCCCAGATCAATGTCCCTACCACCACTTACCCATGCTAGGACTCAGATTCCCGTCTCTCTCTCTCTCTCTCTCTCTCTCTCTCTCTCTCTCTCTCTCTCTCTCTCTCTCTCTCCTTCTACACACTCTACTCTTCTCAGAAGCTGGCAAACTGCTCTCTCTCTCCGTGTGGCACTCTCCGCACATAGCACTTTGTTTCTATTGCTCTGCGGTCATGGTTATAACTTGTGCAATTATTACAAGCGTGACCAGAACTCAGTATGATTTGGGCAACACAGTGGATGAGGCTCCAAGTTCCCCAGGATCTTAACATATGCAGACACACCCATAAGGATCAGCTCAGACACAACTGTAAATTGGTTTTTAAGGTATTGGGACCACAGTTTTAAGCAAATCTCTTGAAATCTCTGGAATTCAATTTCTAAAGATGAAATTGGCTT